>OZ024740.1:7211549-9906549 GCA_964016885.1 Eledone cirrhosa
TGTTTCGTTTTTAGAAAGACCTTTCACGCTGAGGTGCGCTTGTCAAACTGATGTGTATGTGGTGTGTTGTTCTATATATAGGGATTTAACATGTCTGTGGTGTGGTGGGGGTTTCTTTTCTCCCCCTTTAATAAGTGCATGGGTGTAGGTGTGTTGAAAAAGTGTTCATAGCAGTAATGAGTTGAGACGGTGAGTAGGGTTGGGTGGGGAGAAATGTAGCAAGTGCGGCCTGCCCCGGTCATTCTCGAAAAATTCCTTTATTCAGGGGAAAAAGCTTTTAGTATTGCTTTTGTGTTGAGAATGGTCACAGGCAAATCGCACCTGTCAAGTTTGTGAATAATTATTTTTTTATTTTTTTCCCGAAGAATTTTTCTACGTCCATCCCAAAGTTAGTCCTTTGTTCAACACACACATATGTGCGCATACACGTACATACACACACGGGCATATGTAGGAATATATAGGCACACACCATCAATCACACACCCATGCACAAATACATCCACATACATACACAAAAACATATAGAGACACATATAAAAACACACATACACATACGTACACACACGAATATGTACTCATACCTCCACATGGGTATATATATATATACATATATACATACATACATATATATATATATATATATATATATACATATATATATATATATATATATATATATATATATATATATATATATATATATATATATACTATATATATATATATATATATATCGTCTTCTTGTTTTCCTCCGGTTGCAACATTTTTTGAAATATTCACTTCTGCGTTCACAGATTGATTTTGTTAGTTTCAGAAGATCCCGTTAAGGGTGAAAGCAGCGATTCTTTGCTTACACTTTAATCTGTTATTTTAATAAATATTTGCTCTACGGTTCTTATATATTTGATATATATTTATCCTCATCGAACCCTCTTTGGATTTTAGTCTTCAAATTTATTATTATTACTATATATATATATATATATATATATATATATATATATATATATATATATATATATATTGTTATACTTGGGGAGGGTCATATTTGTGTAATATTGCCAGAATTAATAACAGAACACACTCACTGTTTGGTTGGTTTTCGCTTCTGTGTCTTTTATATCGGTAATATAATTTATTCGGTCCTCAATGTTACCATTGACTGACCAACGGTCAAAAATAATACAGATACAATATAGACACAAACACATATATATAGTTTATCAAAGTTCTTTCGTTGCACATCTGCAACATTATCAGTGGTGCTATTGTTTCCTCCCGTTACATTGTATTTTGTACGCCATCTTTATTTAGTCTGTTTATATATTTATTTATTTGTTTATTTTATTTTGTCTTCTTTGCGCATGCGTTTGCGTGTGTGTATAGTGTTTTGTTTGATGTGTGTTCGTGATTGGGTGACTGTGTATTGGTTAATGTATTATATCTTTACTAGTGTGTGTTTATATGTGTTTGTTGTTATTGTGCTTGTGTATGTATTTATTTATTTATCTATTTATTTATTTATACTTCTCTTAGGTCAGTGTTGTTTGTTTGGGTGTTGTTGTTATTCCATTCATTCTTTCTGTTTAGCCTTGGCCTTCTAAGTTCTATTTCACTGGCCTCTCTGATTTGCCTATCTGCTGGGTCATTTCTATGTTTAGATATTATTCTAATTTCTATGTTGTCTATGTTACCGTCGTGTTGTTGTCTGGCATGTTCGTATAGTACTGACCCGTTTTTTCGTCCTTTTAGTTCCCCCAGTGTTGGTCTATCCTTTCACCTATGCTAGAGCTGTCTCGCCTATGTATGTATGTTGTCATGTTTCTGCAAGTACCCTCTGTACATCTTATGCTATAGACTACGTTTCTAGTTTTACAGTTTATCCGGGGGTTTACCTTACATATGATACATTTCCTATTAGTACAGTGGGTTTTCTTAAAAGGGTAGGTTTTGCTGATCAGGGATTTTATGATGGTTCCTGGCTTTTCTACCACCTTAATCTTTAAGTGGGTCTTTCTCAGGGCCTTTCTACACTGGTTAGCTAATTTCTCTCCATGGGTAGCGTCCACAAACATGACACTCTGGTATCTCTGGTTGTCGTACCATGAGGTGGCTTTCCCTATCTTATGTCTAGTCCTATCTAAGCTATTCCATGATTTGCTCCTGTATAATGGGCAAATTCCTTTCATGTCCAGTTCTATGAGGGTCTTATACTTCTCCATGGCTCCTCGTATACTCTGTCTCTGTCTCTTTGGTTGTAGCCAGAGAACTGCATGCGGTTGATGAAGTGTTGGATGTGTATTTCCATTTCTGTTGGGTCGCACATACGGGACACATTCTTCATCACTCGTACCAAATCTGCGATCAGAATATTAAACTTAGCACTACTGGACATTGCTGAGTTTTTGAGTATCAGGTATTTGGAGGCCATGGGTTTAGCATAGTGTGAGTGGTAGAATTTGGGCTCTCTCGTCTATAGTGTTAATCCAGAGTTCCGTGTCTAATACAGGTAGTCTATTGTTAGGGTGTTTGGAAGGGTAGTCGATAGTTACAGTTATACTCTGGTGTATGGAATTAGCTATCTGCTGGATGCTTTCCATTGTGCTACGTTCTAAATCAAACTTGTTAGTGCTCTCTAGTGGGGATGTTCTTATAACTATATTGATATCGTCTACGTAACGAGAGTACATGATGAGGTCTATGGAGCTCTCATTAAGGAGATCTTTAAGTCTCCTTTCCCACCATACCATGAAAAGGTTGGCAACATCACCAGCTATGCTGACGCCAATGGCTGCTCCCTCATTTTGGGTGTAGATCTTCTCGTTGAACTTGAATATGTGGCCCTTTAGGGTAGTTTTGATACTAGCCCCTATTGCATGTGCGACCATTTTTCTTACCTGATCATTGTTTTGGGGGGTCCGTATAGCTTTGGTCCACCCAATCCACCTTCCCATGGGAGTCTTTTTAGCCATTGAGGTTATGGTGGTGGTGGTGGTGGTGGGGGGGGGGTCTACCTCTTATGGGTCTACTAGGGCAGAAACGTCTAAGGTCATGTCTGTCTATGTAGTCGGTGTCGTAGGTAAGTCTAAGTAGGAGGTCCAGTTCGTCTGTGTCGACGTCGCAGAACTCCACCTCACTCTCAATGATCATCTCCACACATCTTTTCACAGCAAAATCAATGTTAATGGATGGGTACAGTGATACCACATCCATGCTGCCTATTATACAGTTGGATAGGCTCCTGTTTTTGTTGCACTCACTAATTCTGCTGAGGAGGTCCTCTGTACTGTCACATACATCTGGGGACATCTTGATTATGGGGCGTATAACCATTGAGAGGAAGTAGGAGATCCTGTAGTTGCTAGCTATATTAGCTCCGCATACGGGTCTTGTTGGTGGTCCTGTTGTCGGGTCGTCGACTGTCTTGTGGTCTTTGCGGAGCCCATACAAGGGTGGTATGCCATTGTTAGACGCCTGGAAGTTGTTGGCAGTGCGTCTGCTTGGCTTTAGGATGTCGGTCCACATCATCATGTGAGCGTTGAGGATTTTTTCTCTCCCATCATGTGTTTGCTGTGCAATTTCGCTCGTGTTGGTGATGTGGGGTTGCATAGCCTTGATGTAGTTCGGCATGCTATCTATTGACATCCTACCAGACTTATCCGTGGGTAGACATACTACCTCACCCTCCCTTGTGCGCTGCTTGAGGCTAACCAAGCCTTCTACAGGTTTCCCCCCAAGTTGTTGGGCCTCTGGTCTGCTCTGTCTCTTAGTATACCGGTCTACTATTTGTCTAATCTTATTTCTAGCTATGGTGAATTGTGCCTCTGTCTCGTCATCTATTTGTTGTGGTATGCAAACTCTTTTATTAAAGGGTAACCTCGTAGGTTAGATATTACCCATCTTATATGTTTTGTCAGCTGGGTTGAAAAATAGTTTCTCTAAGGGGTTGTCATTATATCTATCGTCATAGTTGTGTGTGTTGCTATTATTGTTATTATGGTGGCTGTTGTTCCTATCATTAGCATTATTATTATTGTTATGATTGCTAGATGTATTGTTGCTGTGATTGTTAGATGTATTGTTGTTATGATTGCTAGATGTATTGTTGCTGTGATTGTTGTTTACTTCACCGTTATTGTTGTTGTTACTGTTATTTCTACCATTGTGGTTGTTACTTTTATTATGTTTCTTGTTTTTGTTGTGTCTATCATTAATGTTGTTACATGTATTATTTCCATTATTACCACTGTGGTTGACCGTCGGTCAGTCAATGGCAACATTGAGGACCGAATAAATTAGATTACCGATATAAAAGACACAGAAGCGAAAAGCGAAAACCAACCAAACAGTGAGTGTGTTCTGTTATTAATTCTGGCAATATTACACAAATATGACCCTCCCCAAGTATAACAATATTTGTTTCGACACACGATTTCATATAAAAAACCTCGCAAAACTAATTCATCGCCGTTATATATATATATTTACTGTAATGAGACTATTTTGAGTTTCTAACTCAATACATGCTTTTGATATATATATATATATATATATATATATATATATATATATATATATATATATATACGATATTAATAAATGGAAACTATATTTATAAAACCATATTTATTTCATTATACATATTTGAGGGATACCAAATTAAATTATGGTATGCCTTCATCAGACAAAATACAATATATAACAGTTTTACAAATAAGCTTTGACGTACCCTATTAAAATGCAACCATTGTTTTTGGAAGTCATCCGGATGACTTCCAAAAACAATGGTTGCATTTTAATAGGGTACGTCAAAGCTTATTTGTAAAACTGTTATATATTGTATTTTGTCTGATGAAGGCATACCATAATTTAATTTGGTATCCCTGAAATATGTATAATGAAATAAATATGGTTTTATAAATATAGTTTCCATTTATTAATATCGTATATCTACTCCAAATACTTGTCGAGTGCTTTATATCAGTTATAAAAATATCTACTTGTTGTATCCCAACAATTTTAAATAGAACTTTTGCATATATATATATATATATATATATATATATATATATATATATATATATTTATCAAAAGCATGTATTGAGTTAGAAACTCAAAATAGTCTCATTACAGTAAATTAGCTTTAGGAAAAAGATTTTTCCGAGCCGTATATAACTGAACAAAAAGGAAAAAACGAACACAGACATATATATATATATATGTGCTCAATTTAAGAATAAATTAAGAAAAATAAATATAAACCAGTATTGTGGTAACTACCATCACCCAGGCGGTCTTTGATAGAACCGTTTCGCAATATTATTTGTGAAGAGATATACCAAATTCCAGACTCATCAGTGGGTGATGAAATTAGTATCCTCCTCACTTCTAAGTCAAATAGAAAACTGGAAAATGTGTGTATATATATAACACACAGGGTTCCCGAACTTAGCGTGTCGCGCATACTTACGCCACTAAACATTTTTGTTCAGTTACATATATATATATAATTTGCCTAATTTGCATATCGAGTGAGTTAATCGGCCGGGCGCACCGAAAACAATAAATGGAAAAAGTGATATGCAAATTAGGCTGCTCAGCCATTAATATGCACAAGGAAAGTATATACTTTCAGACGTTCAATCATCTGGCAGGAAGGTATACGGTGCTGACGATAGCTAATAAGCTTGAAACTAGTACATCGTTCCTTTGTCAGTGTTGAACAAAAGGGCAACGATGGTTGCCGAACACTGTACGGCTTAATTCGGGATGTTTGTTTACAAACTGAACATTATAATAAATGTTCGGTAAACCCATACGTACATATATATATGTGTGTGTGCATGTATGTATATATATATATACATACTACTGTACGTCTGTATACATATATGTATGTACGTATACATACTTATATTTAAGTAACAGCCGTACTAAGAGTGAGAAATGGAATTTCGTTTCATTTTTTTCCATTTATATATATATATATATATATATTTATATATATATATATATATATATATTTATATATATATATATTTATATATATATATATATATATATATATATATATATATATATATATATATAACGAAGGAAATGTGGTAAGGAACCAGGTGGACCATAACGCACCAAAGTACTCAATACTTGAGGTAGTAGAGTGGGTAATAGGAACCAGTAAGACCCCGACAGCTGAGCTCAAGCCGTTTCGACGGCTAATTCAGTCCAGAATTAGCCGTCGAAACGGCTTGAGCTCAGCTGTCGGGGTCTTACTGGTTCCTATATATATATATATATATATATATATATATATATATATAGGAAAAGATTGAGGACCCCGACGGCTGAGCTCCGGTCGTCTCGACAGCTAGATCCGAACTAAGCCCACCAGTATTAGAATGACGGGAATCTAGCTGAACTTATCATGGAGTACAGTCCATATATGGGCATGCAGTCAAAGCAAGAAAAAAAAGTCTATCTACCTCCCTACCTACCCACCCCTCTCTATCTACCTCCCTACCTACCTACCCACCCCCTCTCTCTCTATCTACCTACCTACCCCCTCTCTCTCTTCCTACCTACCAACCACCCCTCCCTCTCTCTCTTTCCCATACCCGTTTTTCTTGTCTTTGACGATGAGTGGTCAGTGATGTGGGATGTGGTGTATATAGTTTATTACCTTCAACGGCCTCAGGAAGCCAGTCAGGTGGCGACGTATGGCATTAACAGACTGGCTTCCAATGCAACTATCTATAATCTGTAGAAATGCTATTCAAAAGGATAAAAACAAACGAGAGAAAAATATATTTTCGGCGTTTCTAAGTGAAAGAGTAGAGTGTTTATATTAAGTTTGCCTTATCCAACACTTCTTTAAAAAGCCAAGCATTTATATTTTATTACTAATTCAGCTCCTCGCAAAGAAATCTAGTTATTTACTCTGAGGCCCGGGAAGGGCGCCTCATACACTAATTTACTTGTTTTTTTCCTTTATATTTAAACACCCTAAATCTACCCCTGTCTTAAAGATAATACTCATCTTCTCCTCTCTAGTACTGTTGTAAATTAGCCAAAATTCTGTAGCAAAGTAAATTCCTCAAAAAGCCTGAAAGGGTCAATTTAACATGTATTTCAGAGCTATTGGCAAACATTAGCAAAAGGAAAAAACATTTTGAGGAGAAAATCGATACTGCAGTCGGGTCCTTAACTTTAAGGAGTCACCTTGAGCCAATCCTCTGCGAAACGCGCGTAACAGGTCGATACGCAATAAATATTTTTCATATGTAAACGAAACTTCCTCGTTTTTTTTAATTATATATACTCTGTTTGTATATAGAGTGGTTGGTTTGGTACCAGTAATTCACTGTACTACCTACACTACACACACACACACACACACACACACACACATATATATATATATATACTCTGTTTGTATATAGAGTGGTTGGTACCAACACTAGTATTTCACCTACTACCTACACTACACACACACACATATATATATATATACATATACATATGCAGAGGGTATATTTAATTTGTTGGGATTCAACAAGCTTAAAAATGTTTATAACTGATATAAAGCACTCAACAGTTTAGTGGAGTTAATATACAATATATTAATAAATGGAAACTATATTTATAAAACCATATTTATTTTATTATACATATTTCAAGGGCCACCAAGGCAAATTATGGTGCGCTTTCATCAGATAAATTACAGATTTGTTTTATAAATAAATATTGACATACCCGGAAAAAAGACAACCTTAACGGTTGGAGCTTCCTGGATATCCAGGAAGCTCCAACCGTTAAGGTTGTCTTTTTATTAATATATATATATATATATATATATATATATATATATATATATATATATATATATATATATATAGGCGATGCGTTATGTCCTTGAGCAAGACACTTTATTTCACGTTGCTCCTTCTATCTGGAGTTGCGACCGATAGATAGTATTAGCAATTGGAAAGACCAACGGAAACATTGTTCCCTCGGTCCGATTTGACAAAAAAAAAGTCGATCGTTCCTAAAAAAAATATATATATATATATATAATTGTTTCTACTTTTGGCACAAGGCCAGCAATTATCCCAGTGCATTACTGGTACTTTATTTGATCTACCCCGTAAGGATGAAAGCAACTATATAATAATAATAAGTTGCAGCTGCACTATAGCAGATGCTCATCGAATTGTAAAAGGTAATCTCGAAAGTACTCCATGATGTGAGAAACTGATACATTTTCACCCATATATATATATGTATATATATATCATCATCATCATTTTACGTCCACTTTTCCCTGCTTGCAAGGGTGGGACGGGTCCTATACAGCACAGCATCTCTCCACTTGTCACGGTCCTTTGTCATCTCCTCCGTGAGCTTCAGCGATCTGAGGTCTGCCCTCACCACCTCCGCCCATGTTTTTTGTGGTCTACCTCGACTGTGTCTTCCTTCTACTGGGATTTCTTGGCACTTCTTTACCCAGCGGTCATCCTCCATGCGTTTCACATGACCATACCATCTCAGCCTTCTCTCCTGCACACCACAACTTATCCCTCTTATACCCAGTTTCTTTCTCAACACATCTATGCTGGGTCGTTCACGCACATTGACATTGCACATCCAATGGAGCATGCTTGCTTCATTTCTCTCCAGCCGTCGCATATCCTCTGCAGTTGCTGCCCATGTCTCACTACCATGCAGCATCACACACAGGCATCATATCTATGTGGCATTTCGGGATTATAAACAGGTAGTGACATGACCACTACCTGTTAGTTAATATATCGATTTACCATGATCAATCAACCCTCTGAAAAGATCGTAAATCAATGAACTAATTAAGAAACTATTTTCATTATTCACACACACACACCACATCACACACACACCACACCACACACACCACACCACACACGATCACACACCACACCACACACGCTCACACACCACACCACACACGCTCACACACCACACACGCTCACACACCACACCACCCACACACACCACACCACACACGCACACACACCACACACACCAAACCACCCCCACATACCTCTCACTTCCTGTCCTTACCCGGAAGAAATCTATTGTGTTGAAACTTGAAGAAGCGACCGGCTCCGCCAGGTTTTAAAGAACAGTGCCCTTGTTATGCCATATCAATACGGCACCTTGGGGACTCCCCCGGGAATTATGGGGCTATACACATACGAGGTTGATAAAAAAAAGTACCAGTCTAATACTGAGGTCGATTCTTCCTCTATATTTCTCCCTCATTTCCTTTCCCACACTCTATCTATCTTTCTCTGGAAGAAATCTGCTGTATTCAGACCTGGAGAGAAGATGGGTCCGCCAGGTTTAAACCCTTGAAATGCTGTATGTCAATACGGCATCCCTACAAATCCATCTGGATTTACGGGTCCATACATAAATATTACATTAAATAGGTTTATTTACAATAATTTATAACTTTGCCTATTAATCCGTATGGTGAGAAAATGGGGTCCCACGTGCTGGCCTCCCCACAGCCGTGGCGGACAGGATGGAGAAGGCGTTTCCCCGGAAGATCGTAAAGGACATGCGCTGGAAGAGCCATTCCAACTCACGAGGCTCACACCTGCTGCTGGCCAGCTCAGCGCCTATGGTGGCGAGCATGGAGGTAGCCCTAGGGCCAAGAACACCTGAAGTCTCCACTGCTACAGGTAGCTAGCTCAGCGCCTATGGTGGTAAGTAGGGAGGTAGCCCTAGAGCCAAGGACATCAGAAGTCTCCACTGCTACAGGTAGCCAGCTTAGCGGCTATGGTGGTGAGTAGGGAGGTAGCCCTAGGGCCAAGGACACCAGAAGTCTCCACTGCCAAGGGCACGACCGCGAACCTGTCAGAGAGCGTCCGGTACTTGGAGAGTTTGGCCTCCTCAGCCGTACGTGCTGGACGTGCAGCAGTACCTGGGTTAGTCGCAGACTGCACCAGGTTGCGGCTGGAGAGCCGTTATGTGGAGCGATGAGAACATAAATGTTTGTTGATTTATCCGGTAATCCTGGATATATTATGGCACACGATTCCCCATCCCCAAACAAAGACATTCAACGCTATTGTTGTTATTAATGACGAAATAGGTTCATTGGTTTCAAAATAATTGTTATTTCTTTAGGCCTTTATTTTGGTCATCTTTCGTTCCTCGACAGCGGTCGACAGCAGCTGAGAGCACCCGACAGCGGCCGAGAGCGCCCCATAGCGGCCGAGAGCGCCCGACATCGGCTGACAGCACCAGACAGCACCCGACAGCGGCCGAGAGCGCCCGACAGCAGCCGACAGCGCCCGATAGCGGCTGACAGTGCCCGACAGCGGCTGACAGCACCCGACAGCACCTGACAGCGGCCGAGAGCGCCCGACAGTGGCTGACAGCACCCGACAGAAGCTGACAGCACCAGAAAGCACCCAACAGCACCAGACAACACCTGACAGCGGCCGAGAGCGCCTGACAGCGCCCGGCAGCGCCGACAGCAGCCGACAGCGTCGACAGCAGCGGACAGCGCCCGTGTTTATTGAAGTTAAAAGGTTTGTTTATGAGAAACGACTTTCTATTAAGAAATACAGCCCGGTTGTATTGGGGGAAAAATATAGAAAATGAAAAGGAGAAAAAGAAAGATGGAGCGATGAAAGAAAGGGAGATGGGGAGGGAGAGTCACTAAACTCCAGTCTGAGCGGCGGCACAGCCGCGCCCCGCGTACAAAACGAACAAAGGTTACCGCTACAACAGACACCCCACCTCACGGGGCTCCCTTCTCAAGCTAGTCTTTCCGACTTTACGGAGGAAATCAACAGTGCGGGAACCAAGGACGTCAGAGGTCGCGACGGGGACCGGTGAAAAAAGGTAGCCGTTGGTCAGCCCCCCCCCCCCCCCCGGTATTGTATTAACTAAATGATAATAATTCTCCGAGAAAAAACAAAAAATAAAACAAACAAACAAACAAAAAACAAAAAACCCCTAAAAAATAAAAGAAAAAAGAAAATGGCCCGCAGCTGGATAACGATAGCCTGCGCATTGGCGTTTCTTTGAGGCTTGGACTCTGGAACTGCGAATCACACAAATGTCGCTGTGGATCCACCGTGGACTCTTTCGAATTCCAGCTGCTTTCCTGTCGTCACAGTGCCGGCCGCCTTCCACGCCATGCTGCCCTCAACGAGGTCATTAAGCATGGCTTGGACGCTGCAGGCTTCCCTTCCCAGCTCGAGCCAGTGCGGCTGGACTGAGGGGATGGCAAAAGACCAGACGGCATGACAATCTTCCCGTTCCGCGGTGGCAAACCCCTCGTCTGGGATGCCACTTGAAGCGACACTTTCTCCAGCTGCAACCTGGTGCAGTCTGCGACTAACCCAAGTTCTGCTGTACGTCGGGCTGAGGAGGCCAAACTCTTCAAGTACCGGTCGCCGACAGGTTCGCGGTCGTGCCCCTCGCAGTGGAGACTTCAGGTGTCCTTGGCCCTAGGGCTACCTCCCTACTCACCATCATAAGCGCTAAGCTGGCCCACAGCAGGTGTGAGCCTCGCGAGTTGGAATGGCTCTTCCAGCGCATCTTCCTTACCATCCTCCGGGGAAACGCCTTCTCCATCCTGTCCGCCGGGGCTGTGGGGAGGTCAGCACGTGAGACCCCATTTGCTCACCATACGGATTAATAGGCAAAGTTATAAACTATTGTATTACGTAAAAAAAGAAAGAAAAAGAAAAAGAACTATGTAAATACAGAAACACGACGTAAAATGGTGATGGTGATGATGAAGAAATTGAAGAGAGAGCGTGCTGCGTTTCCACAACAGAAATACGGATTTTAAATGATCTGAGAAATACTTTCGCCGTCTGTTTAGACAGATAGATATCTGTATTCTTGATATTGTATGAGCAGACGTTAGATATAGCTAGAGAAAAGAAGGTTCTACCAACAGCTTATTGTAACAGTCATGTCAATCCTAGTCCATTATTTCGATGTAGAGAATGATATGTTCACCAACTTTCTTTACAATCTCTTATTTCTCATGTTAATAATGTGTTCCGTATATATTCTCTCCAATTTGTGGATGAAACTTCGATGTCGTTACCTCATCTCGTACCACACCAACTATTTCCGAATGGATGGAAAGACTGTGCTCATTACAGAAGCTTCTTCAACAATAGGAAGAACAATAACTAAAAATCTTGTTGGACAGGGTGCCAAGGTAATCATGGCATGTAGGAATGCATCAAAAGCGGAGGAAATTGCTGAAGAAATTCGAAATTCAACTGGTGTAGACCCCAAGATGATATTCGTTGTCCATTTGGATTTCATAGACCTCAACAGCGTTCGGGAATGTGCGAAAAAAGTAAGTCTCTCTCTCTCTCTCTCTCTCTCTCTCTCTCTCTCTCTCTCTCTCTCTCTCTCTCTCTCTCTCTCTCTCCCTCTCTCTCTCTCTCTCACTCTCTCTCTCTCTTTATAAAAATAAATGGAAACTATATTTATAAAACCATAATTATTTATTATATATATTTCAAGGGCAACCAAGGCAAATTATGGTGCGCTTTCATCAGATAAAATACAAATTTGTTTTATAAATAAATATTGACATACCCGCATAAAGACAACCTTAACGGTTGAGGTTCGCTATCCAGTTCCTTACCACAATTCCTTCGTTATATATATATATCTCTCTCTCTCTCTCTCTCTCTCTCTCTATATATATATATATATATATATATATATATATATATATATATAACGAAGGAACTGTGGTAAGGAACCAGATGGACCATAACGCACCAGAGAACTCAATACTTAGGGTAGTAGAGTGGGGAATAGGAAAAAGTATGACCCCGACGGCAGAGCTCAAGCCGTTTCGACGGCCATTCCTGGTCCAGAAATAGCCGTCGAAACGGCTTGAGCTCTGCCGTCGGGGTCATACTTTTTCCTATATATATATATATATATATATATATATATATATATATATATATATATAAACGGTAAAAATGAAACGAAATTCCATTTCCCACTCTTAGTACGGCTGTTACTTAAATATAAGTATGTATACGTACATACATATATGTATACAGACGTAAAGTAGTATGTATATATATATACATACATGCACACATATATATATATATGTACGTATGGATTCACCGAACATTTATTATAATGCTCGGTGTGTTTGTAAACAAACATCCCGAAATAACCCGTACAGTGTCTAGCAACCATCGTTGGTCATTTGTTCAACACTGACAAAGGAACGCTGTAGTAGTTTCAAGCTTATTAGCTATCGTCAGCAACGTATACCTTCTTGCCAGATGATTGAACGTCTGAAAGTATATACTTTCCTTATGCATATTAACGGCTGAGCAGCCTAATTTGCATATCGAGTGAGTTAATCGGCCGGGCATACCGAAAACGATAAACGGAAACAATGGAACGAAATTTCATTTCTCACTCTTAGTACTCTTATATTTATACTCTGCTTTATATTGAGAACTTTATTTCTCCGGAATGAAACAGTTATAGTCCTGTAGAAGCCTTTCTACATTATATATATATACATATATATATATATTAAAAGAATAGAGGTGTAACACACAAGTTATTATATATTGGTAAACGGAATAGAAAATGCTGACAAATTGTTCACAGTTGAAAATTGGTTTAATTAGGAATAAAAAATCACTAATACTCTTTTATTCCTAATTAAAACATTTTTCAACTGTGAACAATTTGTCAGCATTTTCTATTCCGTTTACCAATATATATATATATATATATATATATATATATATATATATATATATATATATATATATATATATATACGGGGTAACAAATAATTGTTATATGCAGTCCACTTAGGTGTAGTCCAGTTATGGTACTCCGGGTAGTAGATGATATCAACGCTTGGCTAAGTTTGACTCAACAAGGCGTTTCCATAGTGATGCTGCGAGTACACTGTAATTCCTATGTTGTAAACACTTGGAGTAATAATAAATCAGGAAAGAAGAGTGACATGGTTTGCTATACAAAAAAGGTTTTAATCTCATTGCTGACAATTGTTTCTCTGAACTGGTAGGTCTAGAGATCACTATCCGCTTATTATCACGTTACTCGATCGCCAATACAAAGTTATAACCAGTCAGTTAATCGGAGCTTGCGAGAATGAAGAGAATACACAGGCATGAAAAGAATATACAGGCTACTATATGCAGAAGTAATGGCATTCAGTTAGAACAATAACAACAATAACAACAATATCAACAATGCTACCAATACATTATTTGAAATAATCACAACATCAATCTAGGTGGGAAGTATAGTATACCTACGATTTTAGCGTGTAAAACTAGCTGACATGAGTATAAAATTGACATGTAAAAACTGTCGTAGGGTGTATTATATCAAGTGTAAAGATAAGCTGGTGTTTTTAAACAATGTAGGTCAGGTGGCCGTAATAGTCGGTTTTTATCTGACCGATGAAGGATTTATCACTGTAGTGGAATTTGTGTGGTCTATATTGGATGAGAGAGCTGTCTATCTTTCTCATCCTCAATAACATACATGTATAAGACAACACCAACAAATATAGATAATGGGCAAGTTAATACAGAGGTTAAGGAGCCAATATATATATATACATACATTTATACACACACACACATGCACACAAACATATATATATATATATATATATATATATATATATATATATATATATATATATATATATATATATACACACACACATTCATATACATACATACATACAAAGAGAAAAAAAGCTGACTATAATTATAGCAAGAGGAAGGTAAAGTTCCATTGTAGTAGTATTTTGAAATGTTCTTGGATTTAGGATCAAGTGATGACAGCAGCTGAGAAGAGATAAGTTTATGGGTTGGTGAGGTACTTACAGACACTAGTCTGGTATAGAACTAAGAAGGCTAGAATGTACTTAATGATTATATTTCTGTGGTGGTTCGTGCAGAGTAGTGGGTATCCTAGTTGAAAGCTATGTTACGTCGGTTAGATTCACGGAGGTTTAAATCTTATGAATTTAGTGGCGATCCTGTGTCTGCAGAAGATAAATCTTTCTAACTTGTTGTTAAGTAGCCTCTTTACATTTCTAAGGATATACAGTAGTTCTAGATCACATAGCCTACAGTGGGACATACCTGTACTGTAGGTTTTAGCAGCCGACAACCTCGACCAGTTGATACTGTAGCTAGTGTTGTTGTCCTTCAGTTCCCATATTTTTTTGGCGAGGGTTGTAGAACCCATAAGTGCACGATTTTTCATCGAGTGCCTGTGTACATACCATCTTTTTTTAAAAGTACCCGCGGTGGATCCAATGTAATGCCATGTGGAGTTGTCTGAGTTGACCGTACACATGTACATTAGGCTCGAATCGGGGCATCTATTCGCCAATGGGCACCTATCCGGTAGGTGACAGTTACAGTTTGAGGTGTTATTTCGTGCAGCTTCTACACAGCTGTTTAGTACACTGCTATAAGTGGGTTGTGATTCATGCTCGTTGGGGTTTTGCTGCTGCGCGCTTGTATGCGCTTGCGGTTGTGATACTGTGATGTGTTTATGCTTATAATTTGGTGCTATATTGCGCATAGGTGGGGCTGATTCCCTAGAGATATTTCTGTGGTTGATCTTGCCTATGTGCGATTCCATATTTACTGCCGTAGAGTATGAGAGTTTTATAGTATTTCTATTGAGTATTTTATGATATCTATGTGAAATAGGGAAGTGTTTATCTATTAGTTTAAAGAATGTAGAAGGCAGTCTGGTTTTTACAGAGGAGTTGAAGATTGGGTTGAACCATAGGTATTTTCTTTCTCTGATTCTTCTATTGTTTTTTGGGTTTACGTTATTAGTGCTTTGGCCGTTCACTCTAGGCCTAAGTATTACCTACGAACTGAACCATAAGAAGGTAAACTTTCTAGATGTGACTCTAAATCTAAATACGGGATTAATAGAACCTTTCCACAAAAATAATGAAAATCTTGCCTACATTAGTTATAACTCAAACCACCCCGAATCCATAATCAGATCCATAGCACGTAGTATATCCCTTCGAATATCCCGCTTATTCTCAAACCTAGAAATCTTTAACAAACATGCTGACTATTATAACGCAGCATTACATAGGGCCGGACATAAAGATAAACTGCAGTATATAGTGAATAAAGACAACGTAAACAAAACTAATAGCAACTATACCAACCGCTCACACAATAATAGAAATAGCTGGACTAGACATAGGGTTAGGCACGTAGCACCTAGAGTGAACGGTCAAAACACTAATAACGTAAACCCAAAAAACAATAGAAGAATCAGAGAAAGAAAATACCTATGGTTCAACCCAATCTTCAACTCCTCTATAAAAACCAGACTGCCTTCTACATTCTTTAAACTAATAGATAAACACTTCCCTATTTCACATAGATATCATAAAATACTCAATAGAAATACTATAAAACTCTCATACTCTACGGCAGCAAATATAGAATCGCACATACGCAAGATCAACCACAGAAATATCTCTAGGGAATCAGCCCACCTATGCGCAACATAGCACCAAATTATAAGCATAAACACATCACAGTATCACAACCGCAAGCGCATACAAGCGCGCAGCAGCAAAACCCCAATGGGCATTAATCACAACCCACTTGCAGTGTAGTAAACAGCTGTGTAGAAGCTGCACGAAATAACACCTCAAACTGTAACTGTCACCTACCAGATAGGTGTCCATTGGCGAATAGATGCCTCGATTCGAGCCTAGTGTACATGTGTACGGTCAACTCAGACAACTCCACATGGCATTACATTGGATCCACCGCGGGTACTTTTAAAAAAAGATGGTATGTGCAAAGACACTCGATGAAAAATCGTGCACTTATGGGTTCTACAACCCTCGCCAAAAAAATATGGGAACTGAAGGACAACAACACTAGCTACAGTATCAACTGGTCGAGGTTATCGGCTGCTAAAACCGACAGTACAGGTATGTCCCACTGTAGGCTATGTGATCTAGAACTACTGTATATCCTTAGAAATGTAAAGAGGCTACTTAACAACAAGTTAGAAAGATTTATCTTCTGCAGACACAGGATCGCCACTAAATTCATAAGATTTAAACCTCCGTGAATCTAACCGACGTAACATAGCTTTCAACTAGGATACCCACTACTCTGCACGAATCACCACAGAAATATAATCACTAAGTACATTCTAGCCTTCTTAGTTCTATACCAGACTAGTGTCTGTAAGTACCTCACCAACCCATAAACTTATCTCTTCTCAGCTGCTGTCATCACTTGATCCTAAATCCAAGAACATTTCAAAATACTACTACAATGGAACTTTACCTTCCTCTTGCTATAATTATAGTCAGCATGTTTTCTCTTTGTATGTATGTATGTATATGTATGTGTGTGTGTGTATATATATATGTTTGTGTGCATGTGTGTGTGTATATAAATGTATGTATATATATATATTGGCTCCTTAACCTCTGTATTAACTTGCCCATTATCTATATTTGTTGGTGTTGTCTTATACATGTATGTTATTGAGGATGAGAAAGATAGACAACTCTCTCATCTAATATAGACCACACAAATTCCACTACAGTGATAAATCCTTCATCGGTCAGATAAAAACCGACTATTACGGCCACCTGACCTACATTGTTTAAAAACACCAGCTTATCTTTACACTTGATATAATACACCCTACGACAGTTTTTACATGTCAATTTTATACATCTGCCTCATGTCAGCTAATTTTACACGCTAAAATCGTAGGTATACTATACTTCCCACCTAGATTGATGTTGTGATTATTTCAAATAATGTATTGGTAGCATTGTTGATATTGTTGTTATTGTTCTAACTGAATGCCATTACTTCTGCATATAGTAGCCTGTATATTCTTTTCATGCCTGTATATTCTCTTCATTCTCGCAAGCTCCGATGAACTGACTGGTTATAACTTTGTATTGGCGATCGAGTAACGTGATAATAAGCGGATAGTGATCTCTAGACCTACCAGTTCAGAGAAACAATTGTCAGCAATGAGATTAAAAACCTTTTTTTATATAGCAAACCGTGTCACTCTTCTTTCCCGATTTATATATATATATATAGTTGAATGGGTGTAAAGTTCCATATAAATCCAAGATAAGAAGTAAGAGTGATAAAGCTCAGGGTATTTCTAAAGATTATTTTATTCTGTAATCAGACAAAATGAATATTTTAATAATTGTTACATTGAATGGATTTAAGTTTTGTCAAATATTCAGTTTCTATTGGTATGTCAGTTTCGATTGGTATATCAGTTTCTATTGGTATGTCAGTTTCAATTGGTATATCAGTTTCTATTGGTATGTCAGTTTCTATTGGTATATCAGTTTTGATCGGTATATCAGTTTCAATTGGTATATCAGTTTCAATTAGTATGTCAGTTTCTATTGGTATATCAGTTTCGATTGGTATGTCAATTTCGATTAGTATGTCAATTTCTATTGGTATGTCAGTTTCGATTGGTATATCAGTTTCAATTGGTATATCAGTTTCTATTGGTATGTCAGTTTCGATTGGTATGTCAGTTTCTATTGGTATATCAGTTTTGATTGGTATGTCAGTTTCTATTGGTATGTCAGTGTCGATTATTATATCAGTTACTATTTGTATGTCAGTTTCGATTGCTATGTCAGTTTCGATTGGTATGTCAGGTTCGATTGGTATATCAGTTTCGATTGGTATGTCAATTTCGATTGGTATATCTGTTTCTATTGGTATGTCAGTTTCGATTGGTATGTCAGTTTCTATTGGTATATCAGTTTTGATTGGTATGTCAGTTTCTATTGGTATGTCAGTGTCGATTATTATATCAGTTAATATTTGTATGTCAGTTTCGATTGCTATGTCAGTTTCGATTGGTATGTGAGTTTCTATTGGTATGTCAGTTTCTATTGCTATGTCAGTTTCGATTGGTATGTCAATTTCGATTGGTATATCAGTTTCGATTGGTATGTCAGTTTCTATTGGTATGTCAGTTTCTATTGGTATGTCAGTTTCGATTGGTATATCAGTTTCGATTGGTAAATCAGTTTCTATTGGTATATCAGTTTCTATTGGTATGTCAGTTTTGATTATTATATCAGTTACTATTGCTATGTCAGTTTCGATTGGTATATCAGTTTCTATTGGTATATCAGTTTCGATTGGTATATCAGATTTGATTAGTATGTCAGTTTCGATTGGTATATCAGTTTCTATTGGTATATCAGTTTCGATTGGTATATCAGTTTCGATTGATATATCAGTTTCGATTGGTATATCAGTTTCGATTGGTATATCAGTTTCGATTAGTATGTCAGTTTCTATAGGTATGTCAGTTTCGATTGGTATATCAGTTTCGATTGGTATGTCAGTTTCGATTAGTATATCAGTTTCTATTGGTATGTCAGTTTCTATTGGTATATCAGTTTCGATTGGTATATCAGTTTCGATTAGTATGTCAGTTTCTATTGGTATGTCAGTTTCGAATAGTATATCAGTTTCTAATGGTATGTCAGTTTCGATTGGTATGTCAGATTCTATTGGTATATCAGTTTCGATTGGTATATCAGTTTCGATTGGTATATCAGTTTCTATTGGTATATCAGTTTCTCTTGGTATGTCAGTTTTGATTGGTATATCAGTTTCGATTCGTATGTCACTTTCGATTGGTATGTCAGTTTCGATTGGTATATCAGTTTCTATTGCTATATCAGTTTCTATTGGTATGTCAGTTTCGATTGCTATGTCAGTTTCGACTGGTATATCAGTTTCGATTAGTAAATCAGTTTCTATTGTTATATCAGTTTCTATTGGTATGTCAGTTTTGATTATTATATCAGTTACTATTGGTATGTCAGTTTCGATTGGTATGTCAATTTCGATTGGTATATCAGTTTCGATTGGTATGTCAGTTTCTATTGGTATATCAGTTTCTATCGGTATGTCAGTTTCGATTAGTATGTCAGTTTCTATTGGTATGTCAGTTTCGATTTGTATGTCAATCTGGATTGGTATGTCAGTTTCGATTGGTATGTCAGTTTCGATTGGTATATCAGTTTTGATTAGTATGTCAGTTTCTATCGGTATATCAGTTTCTATTGGTATGTCAGTTTCGATTGGTATGTCAGTTTCTATTGGTATATCAGTTTTGATTGGTATGTCAGTTTCTATTGGTATGTCAGTGTCGATTATTATATCAGTTACTATTTGTATGTCAGTTTCGATTGCTATGTCAGTTTCGATTGGTATGTGAGTTTCTATTGGTATGTCAGTTTCTACTGCTATGTCAGTTTCGATTGGTATGTCAATTTCGATTGGTATATCAGTTTCGATTGGTATGTCAGTTTCTATTGGTATGTCAGTTTCTATTGGTATGTCAGTTTCGATTGGTATATCAGTTTCGATTGGTAAATCAGTTTCTATTGGTATATCAGTTTCTATTGGTATGTCAGTTTTGATTATTATATCAGTTACTATTGCTATGTCAGTTTCGATTGGTATATCAGTTTCTATTGGTATATCAGTTTCGATTGGTATATCAGATTTGATTAGTATGTCAGTTTTGATTGGTATATCAGTTTCTATTGGTATATCAGTTTCGATTGGTATATCAGTTTCGATTGATATATCAGTTTCGATTGGTATATCAGTTTCGATTGGTATATCAGTTTCGATTAGTATGTCAGTTTCTATAGGTATGTCAGTTTCGATTGGTATATCAGTTGCGATTGGTATGTCAGTTTCGATTAGTATATCAGTTTCTATTGGTATGTCAGTTTCTATTGGTATATCAGTTTCGATTGGTATATCAGTTTCGATTAGTATGTCAGTTTCTATTGGTATGTCAGTTTCGAATAGTATATCAGTTTCTAATGGTATGTCAGTTTCGATTGGTATGTCAGATTCTATTGGTATATCAGTTTCGATTGGTATATCAGTTTCGATTGGTATATCAGTTTCTATTGGTATATCAGTTTCTCTTGGTATGTCAGTTTTGATTGGTATATCAGTTTCGATTCGTATGTCACTTTCGATTGGTATGTCAGTTTCGATTGGTATATCAGTTTCTATTGCTATATCAGTTTCTATTGGTATGTCAGTTTCGATTGCTATGTCAGTTTCGACTGGTATATCAGTTTCGATTAGTAAATCAGTTTCTATTGTTATATCAGTTTCTATTGGTATGTCAGTTTTGATTATTATATCAGTTACTATTGGTATGTCAGTTTCGATTGGTATGTCAATTTCGATTGGTATATCAGTTTCGATTGGTATGTCAGTTTCTATTGGTATATCAGTTTCTATCGGTATGTCAGTTTCGATTAGTATGTCAGTTTCTATTGGTATGTCAGTTTCGATTTGTATGTCAATCTGGATTGGTATGTCAGTTTCGATTGGTATATCAGTTTCGATTGGTATATCAGTTTTGATTAGTATGTCAGTTTCTATCGGTATATCAGTTTCTATTGGTATGTCAGTTTCGATTGGTATGTCAGTTTCTATTGGTATATCAGTTTTGATTGGTATGTCAGTTTCTATTGGTATGTCAGTGTCGATTATTATATCAGTTACTATTTGTATGTCAGTTTCGATTGCTATGTCAGTTTCGATTGGTATGTGAGTTTCTATTGGTATGTCAGTTTCTACTGCTATGTCAGTTTCGATTGGTATGTCAATTTCGATTGGTATATCAGTTTCGATTGGTATGTCAGTTTCTATTGGTATGTCAGTTTCTATTGGTATGTCAGTTTTGATTGGTATATCAGTTTCGATTGGTAAATCAGTTTCTATTGGTATATCAGTTTCTATTGGTATGTCAGTTTTGATTATTATATCAGTTACTATTGCTATGTCAGTTTCGATTGGTATATCAGTTTCTATTGGTATATCAGTTTCGATTGGTATATCAGATTTGATTAGTATGTCAGTTTCGATTGGTATATCAGTTTCTATTGGTATATCAGTTTAGATTGGTATATCAGTTTCGATTGATATATCAGTTTCGATTGGTATATCAGTTTCGATTGGTATATCAGTTTCGATTAGTATGTCAGTTTCTATAGGTATGTCAGTTTCGATTAGTATATCAGTTTCTATTGGTATGTCAGTTTCTATTGGTATATCAGTTTCGATTGGTATATCAGTTTCGATTAGTATGTCAGTTTCTATTAGTATGTCAGTTTCGAATAGTATATCAGTTTCTAATGGTATGTCAGTTTCGATTGGTATGTCAGATTCTATTGGTATATCAGTTTCGATTGGTATATCAGTTTCGATTGGTATATCAGTTTCTATTGGTATATCAGTTTCTCTTGGTATGTCAGTTTTGATTGGTATATCAGTTTCGATTCGTATGTCACTTTCGATTGGTATGTCAGTTTCGATTGGTATATCAGTTTCTATTGCTATATCAGTTTCTATTGGTATGTCAGTTTCGATTGCTATGTCAGTTTCGACTGGTATATCAGTTTCGATTAGTAAATCAGTTTCTATTGTTATATCAGTTTCTATTGGTATGTCAGTTTTGATTATTATATCAGTTACTATTGGTATGTCAGTTTCGATTGGTATGTCAATTTCGATTGGTATATCAGTTTCTATCGGTATGTCAGTTTCGATTAGTATGTCAGTTTCTATTGGTATGTCAGTTTCGATTTGTATGTCAATCTGGATTGGTATGTCAGTTTCGATTGGTATATCAGTTTCGATTGGTATATCAGTTTTGATTAGTATGTCAGTTTCTATCGGTATATCAGTTTCTATTGGTATGTCAGTTTCGATTGGTATGTCAGTTTCTATTGGTATATCAGTTTTGATTGGTATGTCAGTTTCTATTGGTATGTCAGTGTCGATTATTATATCAGTTACTATTTGTATGTCAGTTTCGATTGCTATGTCAGTTTCGATTGGTATGTCAGGTTCGATTGGTATATCAGTTTCGATTGGTATGTCAATTTCGAATTGTATATCAGTTTCTATTGGTATGTCAGTTTCGATTGGTATGTCAGTTTCTATTGGTATATCAGTTTTGATTGGTATGTCAGTTTCTATTGGTATGTCAGTGTCCATTATTATATCAGTTAATATTTGTATGTCAGTTTCGATTTGTATGTGAGTTTCTATTGGTATGTCAGTTTCTATTGCTATGTCAGTTTCGATTGGTATGTCAATTTCGATTGGTATATCAGTTTCGATTGGTATGTCAGTTTCTATTGGTATGTCAGTTTCTATTGGTATGTCAGTTTCGATTGGTATATCAGTTTCGATTGGTAAATCAGTTTCTATTGGTATATCAGTTTCTATTGGTATGTCAGTTTTGATTATTATATCAGTTACTATTGCTATGTCAGTTTCGATTGGTATATCAGTTTCTATTGGTCCTTATAAGGTCCTTATAAGGTCCTTATAAGTAGACGAGAAAACAGAACCCAGATCCCCTCAGGGAAATGGCCTTGCTCAGTATGTAGGAAAGGTGTAGGTAGGAACTCCATTCTTTGCCCCAAATGCAAACAATGGGTACACAAGAGATGTAGCGGGATCTCAGGAAGCTTAATTAAGAATGTAGGATTCACATGCAGCAGCTGTGCTGAAACAGCAAGCAAACAGCCACAGGAAACAAGTACCACCAATCTCTGGGAGGGCCCTGTAGAAACAGTAGACAGCTTCTGCTACCTAGGTGACCGAATTAGCAACGGAGGTGGGTGCTCAGAAAGTACAATAACTAGGGTAAGAACGGGATGGAAGAAGTTTAGGGAACTACTACCACTGCTAGCTGCAAAAGGCTTCTCCCTCAGAATGAAAGGCAGACTGTATGATGCGTGTATCCGAACAGCGATGTTGCATGGTAGTGAGACCTGGGCGCTGAAGGTGGAAGACTTACGTAGATTAGAGAGAAACGAAGCCTGCATGCTCCGATGGATGTGTAACAGTAATATACGTGAACGACAAAGCATAAATGAATTGAGAGAGAGACTGAGCATAAGAGGAACATAAGTTACGCTGGTATGGACATGTGATGCGTATGAAGGATGACAGCTGCATAAAAAGGTGCAGAGCACTAGAAGTTGATGGAAACCGCGGAGTGGGGAGACCCAAAATGACTTGGGATGAGGTGATAAAAGCCGACCTTACCCAACTACACCTCTCAAAGTCAATGACACACGACCGTGACTTCTGGCGTCACGCAGTAATACAGGGTACCCGACCTCCCATGGGTACATGCTGAAGCATATAAACAATATGCCCCCCCCCACCGCAAGGTGGTCGTGGAGGTGCCACGGCAAAAAAGCACCCAGCCCACACTGTAAAGTGGACGTGTAGGCGCCACGAAAAAGCACCCAGCACTCACTGTAAATGAGGTTGGTGTTAGGAAGGGCATCCAGCTGTAGAAATCAAGCCAGATCAGTTCCTGTATGAGCAAGGCATGGTCAGCCGACCAGACACTGCCCACAACAGGACAACCCGTCTAACCCATGCTAGCGTGGAAGAACGGACGTAAAACGGTGATGATGATGATGATGATGATATCAGTTTCGATTGGTATATCAGATTTGATTAGTATGTCAGTTTCGATGGGTATATCAGTTTCTATTGGTATATCAGTTTCGATTGGTATATCAGTTTCGATTGATATATCAGATTCGATTGGTATATCAGTTTCGATTGGTATATCAGTTTCGATTAGTATGTCAGTTTCTATAGGTATGTCAGTTTCGATTGGTATATCAGTTTCGATTGGTATGTCAGTTTCGATTAGTATATCAGTTTCTATTGGTATGTCAGTTTCTATTGGTATATCAGTTTCGATTGGTATATCAGTTTCGATTAGTATGTCAGTTTCTATTGGTATGTCAGTTTCGAATAGTATATCAGTTTCTAATGGTATGTCAGTTTCGATTGGTATGTCAGATTCTATTGGTATATCAGTTTCGATTGGTATATCAGTTTCGATTGGTATATCAGTTTCTATTGGTATATCAGTTTCTCTTGGTATGTCAGTTTTGATTGGTATATCAGTTTCGATTCGTATGTCACTTTCGATTGGTATGTCAGTTTCGATTGGTATATCAGTTTCTATTGCTATATCAGTTTCTATTGGTATGTCAGTTTCGATTGCTATGTCAGTTTCGACTGGTATATCAGTTTCGATTAGTAAATCAGTTTCTATTGATATATCAGTTTCTATTGGTATGTCAGTTTTGATTATTATATCAGTTACTATTGGTATGTCAGTTTCGATTGGTATGTCAATTTCGATTGGTATATCAGTTTCGATTGGTATGTCAGTTTCGATTGGTATATCAGTTTTGATTAGTATGTCAGTTTCTATCGGTATATCAGTTTCTATTGGTATGTCAGTTTCGATTGGTATGTCAATTTCGATTGGTATATCAGTTTTGATTAGTATGTCAGTTTCTATTGGTATATCAGTTTCTATTGGTATATCAGTTTTGATTGGTATATCAGATTTGATTAGTATGTCAGTTTCGATTGGTATATCAGTTTCTATTGGTATATCAGTTTCGATTGGTATATCAGTTTCGATTGATATATGAGTTTCTATTGGTATATCAGTTTCGATTGGTATATCAGTTTCGATTAGTATGTCAGTTTCTATAGGTATGTCAGTTTCGATTGGTATATCAGTTTCGATTGGTATGTCAGTTTCGATTAGAATATCAGTTTCTATTGGTATGTCAGTTTCTATTGGTATATCAGTTTCGATTGGTATATCAGTTTCGATTAGTATGTCTGTTTCTATTGGTATGTCAGTTTCGAATAGTATATCAGTTTCTTGTGGTATGTCAGTTTCGATTGGTATGTCAGATTCTATTGGTATATCAGTTTCGATTGGTATATCAGTTTCGATTGGTATATCAGTTTCTATTGGTATATCAGTTTCTCTTGGTATGTCAGTTTTGATTGGTATATCAGTTTCGATTCGTATGTCACTTTCGATTGGTATGTCAGTTTCGATTGGTATATCAGTTTCTATTGCTATATCAGTTTCTATTTGTATGTCAGTTTCGATTGCTATGTCAGTTTCGATTGGTATATCAGTTTCTATTGGTATATCAGTTTCGATTGGTATATCAGTTTCGATTGATATATCAGTTTCGATTGGTATATCAGTTTCGATTGGTATATCAGTTTCGATTAGTATGTCAGTTTCTATAGGTATGTCAGTTTCGATTGGTATATCAGTTTCGATTGGTATATCAGATTTGATTAGTATGTCAGTTTCGATTGGTATATCAGTTTCTATTGGTATATCAGTTTCGATTGGTATATCAGTTTCGATTGATATATCAGTTTCGATTGGTATATCAGTTTCGATTGGTATATCAGTTTCGATTAGTATGTCAGTTTCTATAGGTATGTCAGTTTCGATTGGTATATCAGTTTCGATTGGTATGTCAGTTTCGATTAGAATATCAGTTTCTATTGGTATGTCAGTTTCTATTGGTATATCAGTTTCGATTGGTATATCAGTTTCGATTAGTATGTCTGTTTCTATTGGTATGTCAGTTTCGAATAGTATATCAGTTTCTTGTGGTATGTCAGTTTCGATTGGTATGTCAGATTCTATTAGTATATCAGTTTCGATTGGTATATCAGTTTCGATTGGTATATCAGTTTCTATTGGTATATCAGTTTCTCTTGGTATGTCAGTTTTGATTGGTATATCAGTTTCGATTCGTATGTCACTTTCGATTGGTATGTCAGTTTCGATTGGTATATCAGTTTCTATTGCTATATCAGTTTCTATTTGTATGTCAGTTTCGATTGCTATGTCAGTTTCGATTGGTATATCAGTTTCTATTGGTATATCAGTTTCGATTGGTATATCAGTTTCGATTGATATATCAGTTTCGATTGGTATATCAGTTTCGATTGGTATATCAGTTTCGATTAGTATGTCAGTTTCTATAGATATGTCAGTTTCGATTGGTATATCAGTTTCGATTGGTATGTCAGTTTCGATTAGAATATCAGTTTCTATTGGTATGTCAGTTTCTATTGGTATATCAGTTTCGATTGGAATATCAGTTTCGATTAGTATGTCAGTTACTATTGGTATGTCAGTTTCGAATAGTATATCAGTTTCTTGTGGTATGTCAGTTTCGATTGGTATGTCAGATTCTATTGGTATATCAGTTTCGATTGGTATATCAGTTTCGATTGGTATATCAGTTTCTATTGGTATATCAGTTTCTCTTGGTATGTCAGTTTTGATTGGTATATCAGTTTCGATTCGTATGTCACTTTCGATTGGTATGTCAGTTTCGATTGGTATATCAGTTTCTATTGCTATATCACTTTCTATTTGTATGTCAGTTTCGATTGCTATGTCAGTTTCGACTGGTATATCAGTTTCGATTGGTATATCAGTTTCGATTGGTATCTCAGTTTCGATTGGTATGTAAGTTTCGATTTGTATGTCAGTTTTTCGATTGGTATGTCAATTTCGATTGGTATATCAGTTTCGATTAGTATGTAAGTTTCTATTGGTATATCAGTTTCGATTGGTATATCAGTTTCGATTGGTATGTCAGTTTCGGGGAGGCACATGGCTTAGTGGTTAGAGCATTGGGCTTGCAATCGAAAGGTTGTGAGTTCAATTCTCAGACCGGGTGATGTGTTGTTTCTTTGAGCAAAACACTTTATTTCACATTGCTCCAGTTTACTCAGCTGTAGAAATGAGATGATAGCGACTGGGCTCCCTATCATTCCACTTCAAAGTGGTTGTGGAGGTGCCATGGCGAAAAAGCACCCAGCACTCACTGTAAATGAGGTTGGTGTTAGGAAGGGCATCCAGCTGTAGAAATCAAGCCAGCATCAGTTCCCATCCCACCCTTGGAAGCAGGGAAAAAGCGAAGTAAAATGAAATGATGATGATGATGATGATGTCAGTTTCGATTAGTATATCAGCTTCCATTGGTATATCAGTTTCGATTAGTATGTCAGTTTCTATTGGTATGTCAGTTTCGATTAGTATATCAGTTTCTATTGGTATGTCAGTTTCGATTGATATGACAGTTTCTATTGGTATTTCAGTTTCGATTGGTATATCAGTTTCGATTGGTATATCAGTTTCGATTGGTATGTCAGTTTCTTTTGGTATATCAGTTTCGATTGGTATGTCAGTTTCGATTGGTATATCAGTTTTGATTGGTATATCAGTTTCTATTGGTATATCAGTTTCTATTGGTATGTCAGTTTCGATTGATATGTCAATTTCGATTGGTATATCAGTTTTGATTAGTATGTCAGTTTCTATTGGTATATCAGTTTCTATTGGTATATCAGTTTCGATTGGTATATCAGATTTGATTAGTATGTCAGTTTCGATTGGTATATCAGTTTCTATTGGTATATCAGTTTCGATTGGTATATCAGTTTCGATTGATATATCAGTTTCTATTGGTATATCAGTTTCGATTGGTATATCAGTTCCAATTAGTATGTCAGTTTCTATAGGTATGTCAGTTTCGATTGGTATATCAGTTTCGATTGGTATGTCAGTTTCGATTAGTATATCAGTTTCTATTGTTATATCAGTTTCGATTGGTATATCAGTTTCAATTAGTATGTCAGTTTCTATTGGTATATCAGTTTCGATTGGTATATCAGTTTCGATTGGTATATCAGCTTCGATTAGTATGTCAGTTTCTATTGTTATATCAGTTTCGATTGGTATATCAGTTTCAATTAGTATGTTAGTTTCTATTGGTATATCAGTCTCGATTGTTATGTCAGTTTCGATTAGTATGTCAATTTCTATTGGTATGTCAGTTTGTATTGGTATATCAGTTTCGATTGGTATGTCAGTTTCGATTGGTATATCAGTTTGTATTGGTATATCAGTTTGTATTGGTATATCAGTTTCGATTGGTATGTCAGTTTCGATTGGTATGTCAGTTTCGATTGGTATATCAGTTTCGATTGGTATATCAGTTTCGATTGGTATGTCAGTTTCAATTGGTATGTCAGTTTCTATTGGTATATCAGTTTCGATTGGTATGTCAGTTTCGATTAGTATATCAGTTTCTATTGGTATGTCAGTTTCGATTGGTATGTCAGTTTCAATTGGTATGTCAGTTTCTATTGGTATATCAGTTTGTGTTGGTATATCAGTTTCGATTGGTATGTCAGTTTCGATTGGTATGTCAGTTTCGAATGGCATATCAGTTTCGATTGGTATGTCAGTTTCGATTGGTATATCAGTTTCGATTGGTATATCAGTTTCTATTGCTATATCAGTTTCGATTGGTATGTCAGTTTCGATTAGTATATCAATTTCTATTGGTATGTCAGTTTCGATTGGTATGTCAGTTTCTATTGCTATATCAGTTTCGATTGGTATGTCAGTTTCGATTAGTATATAAGTTTCTATTGGTATGTCAGTTTCGATTGGTATGTCAGTTTCAATTGGTATGTCAGTTTCTATTGGTATATCAGTTTCGATTGGTATGTCAATTTCTATTGGTATATCAGTTTCGATTGGTATGTCAGTTTCTATTGGTATATCAGTTTCGATTGGTATATCAGTTTCGATTGGTATATCAGTTTCGATTGGTATCTCAGTTTAGATTGGTATGTCAGTTTCGATTGTTATTTCAGTTTCGATTAGTATGTCTGTTTCTAATGGTATATCAGTTTCGATTGGAATATCAGTTTCTATTAGTATGTCAGTTTCGATAGGTATATCAGTTTTGATTGGTATGTCAGTGTCGATTATTATATCAGTAACTATTGGTATGTCAGTTTCGATCAGTATATGAGCTTCGATTGGTATATCAGTTTCAATTAGTATGTCAGTTTCTATTGGTATATCAGTTTCGATTGGTATGCCAGTTTCGATTAGTATGTCAATTTATATTGGTATGTCAGTTTCAATTGGTATATCAGTTTCGATTGTTATATCAGTTTCTATTGGTATGTCAGTTTTAATTGGTGTTTCAGTTTCTATTGGTATATCAGTTTCGATTGGTATGTCAGTTTCTATTGGTATGTCAGTGTCGATTATTATATCAGTTACTATTGGTTTGTCAGTTTCGATTGTTATATCAATTTCGATTGCTATCTCAGTTTCGATTGGTATGTCAGTTTCGATTGGTATGTCAATTTCGATTAGTATATCAGTTTCTATTGGTATGTCAGTTTCTCTTGGTATATCAGCTTCTCTTGGTATATCAGTTTCGATTGGTATATTAGTTTTGATTGGTATATCAGTTTCTTTTGGTATGTCAGTTTTGATTATTATATCAGTTACTATTGGTATGTCAGTTTCGATTGGTATGTCAATTTCGCTTGGTATATCAGATTCGATTGGTATGTCAGTTTCTATTGGTATATCAGTTACTATTGGTATGTAAGTTTTGATTGGTATGATAGTTTCGATTGGTATGTCAGATTCGATTAGTATATCAGTTTCTGTAGGTATGTCAGTTTCTATTGGTATATCACTTTCGACTGGTATATCAGTTTCGATTAGAATTTCAGTTTCGATAGGTATGTCAGTTTCTATTAGTATATCAGTTTCGATTGGTATGTCAGATTTGATTGGAATGTCAGTTTCTATTGGTATATCAGTTTCGATTGGTAGGTCAGTTTCTATTGGTATGTCAGTTTCGATTAGTATATCTGTTTCTATTGGTATGTCTGTTTCTATTGGTATATCAGTTTTGATTGGTATATCAGTTTCGATTGGTATGTCAGTTTGTATTGGTATATCAGTTTCGATTGGTATATCAGTTTCGATTGGTATGTCAGTTTCGATTAGTATATCAGTTTCTATTCGTATGTCAGTTTCTATTGGTATATCAGTTTCGATTGGTATATCAGTTTTGATTAGTATGTCAGTTTCTATTGGTATGTCAGTTTCGAATAGTATATCAGTTTCTATTGGTATGTCAGTTTCGATTGGTATGTCAGTTTCTATTGGTATATCAGTTTCGATTGGTATATCAGTTTCGATTGGTATATCAGTTTCTATTGGTATATCAGTTTCGATTGGTATGTCAGTTTTGATTGGTATATCAGTTTTGATTTGTATGTCACTTTCGATTGGTATATCAGTTTCGATTGATATATCAGTTTTCGATTAGTATGTCAGTTTCTATTGGTATGTCAGTTTCGATTAGTATATCAGTTTATATTGGTATATCAGTCTCGATTGGTATATCAGTTTATATTGGTATATCAGTTTCGATTGGTATGTCAGTTGTCTATTGGTATATCAGTTTGAATTGGTATGTCAGTTTCTATTGGTATATGAGTTTGTATTGGTATGTCAGTTTCAATTGGTATGTTAGTTTCTATTGGTAAGTCAGCTTCGATTAGTATATCAGTTTCTATTGGTATGTCAGTTTCGATTGGTATATTAGTTTCGAATGGTATATCAATTTCTATTGTTATATCAGTTTCGATTGGTATGTCAGTTTCGATTAGTATATAGGTTTCTATTGGTATGTCAGTTTCTATTGATTTATCATTTTCCATTGGTATGTCAGATTTGATTGGAATATCAGTTTCTATTGGTATATCAGTTTCGATTGGTAGGTCAGTTTCTATTGGTATGTCAGTTTCGATTAGTATATCAGTTTCTATTCGTATGTCTGTTTCTATTGGTATATCAGTTTTGATTGGTATATCAGTTTCGATTGGTATGTCAGTTTCTATTGGTATATCAGTTTCGATTGGTATATCAGTTTCAATTAGTATGTAAGTTTCTATTGTTATATCAGTTTCGATTGGTATGTCACTTTCGATTAGTATGTCAATTTCTATTGGTATGTCAGTTTGTATTGGTATATCAGTTTCGATTGGTATGGCAGTTTCGATTGGTATATCAGTTTCGATTAGTATGTCAGTTTCTATAGGTATGTCAGTTTCGATTGGTATATCAGTTTCGATTGGTATGTCAGTTTCGATTAGTATATCAGTTTCTATTGGTATGTCAGTTTCTATTGGTATATCAGTTTCGATTGGTATATCAGTTTTGATTAGTATGTCAGTTTCTATTGGTATGTCAGTTTCGAATAGTATATCAGTTTCTATTGGTATGTCAGTTTCGATTGGTATGTCAGTTTCTATTGGTATATCAGTTTCGATTGGTATATCAGTTTCGATTGGTATATCAGTTTCTATTGGTATATCAGTTTCGATTGGTATGTCAGTTTTGATTGGTATATCAGTTTTGATTCGTATGTCACTTTCGATTGGTATATCAGTTTCGATTGATATATCAGTTTTCGATTAGTATGTCAGTTTCTATTGGTATGTCAGTTTCGATTAGTATATCAGTTTATATTGGTATATCAGTTTCGATTGGTATATCAGTCTCGATTGGTATATCAGTTTATATTGGTATATCAGTTTCGATTGGTATGTCAGTTGTCTATTGGTATATCAGTTTGAATTGGTATGTCAGTTTCTATTGGTATATGAGTTTGTATTGGTATGTCAGTTTCAATTGGTATGTTAGTTTCTATTGGTAAGTCAGCTTCGATTAGTATATCAGTTTCTATTGGTATGTCAGTTTCGATTGGTATATTAGTTTCGAATGGTATATCAATTTCTATTGGTATATCAGTTTCGATTGGTATGTCAGTTTCGATTAGTATATCAGTTTCTATTGGTATGTCAGTTTCTATTGATTTATCATTTTCCATTGGTATGTCAGATTTGATTGGAATATCAGTTTCTATTGGTATATCAGTTTCGATTGGTAGGTCAGTTTTTATTGGTATGTCAGTTTCGATTAGTATATCAGTTTCTATTGGTATGTCTGTTTCTATTGGTATATCAGTTTTGATTGGTATATCAGTTTCGATTGGTATGTCAGTTTCTATTGTTCAATTAGTATGTAAGTTTCTATTGTTATATCAGTTTCGATTGGTATGTCACTTTCGATTAGTATGTCAATTTCTATTGGTATGTCAGTTTGTATTGGTATATCAGTTTCGATTGGTATGGCAGTTTTGATTGGTATGTCAGGTTCGATTGGTATATCAGTTTCGATTGGTATAGAAGTTTGTATTGGTATATCAGTTTGTATTGGTATATCTGTTTCGATTGGTATGTCAGGTTCGATTGGTATATCAGTTTCGATTGGTATGTCACTTTCGATTGGTATATCAGTTTCGATTAGTATGTCAGTTTCTATAGTTATATTAGTTTTGATTGGTACATCAGTTTCGATTGGTATGTCAGTTTCGATTGGTAAATCAGTTTCGATTGGTATGTCAGTTTCTATTGGTATATCACTTTCGACTGGTATATCAGTTTCGATTAGAATGTCAGTTTTGATTGGTATTTCAGTGTCCATTGGTATATCAGTTTGGATTGATATATCAGTTTTCGATTAGTATGTCAGTTTCTATTGGTATGTCAGTTTCTATTGGTATATCAGTTCCTATTGGTATGTCAGTTTTGATTGGTATGTCAGTTTCTATTGGTATATCAGTTTTGATTGGTATATCAGTCTCGATTGGTATATCAGTTTCTATTGGTATATCAGTTTCGATTGGTATGTCAGGTTCTATTGGTATATCAGTTTCAATTGGTATGTCAGTTTCTATTGGTATATGAGTTTCTATTGGTATGTCAGTTTCTATTGGTATATCAGTTTCAATTGGTATGTTAGTTTCTATTGGTAAGTCAGCTTCGATTAGTATGTCATTTTCTATAGGTATGTCAGTTTCGATTGGTATGTCAGTTTCTATTGGTATATCAGTTCCTATTGGTATGTCAGTTTCGATTGGTATGTCAATTTCGATTGGTATATCAGTTTTGATTAGTATGTCAGTTTCTATTGGTATATCAGTTTCTATTGGTATATCAGTTTCGATTGGTATATTAGATTTGATTAGTATGTCAGTTTCGATTGGTATATCAGTTTCTATTGGTATATCAGTTTCGATTTGTATATCAGTTACGATTGATATATCAGTTTCTATTGGTATATCAGTTTCGATTGGTATATCAGTTTCGATTAGTATGTCAGTTTCTATAGGTATGTCAGTTTCGATAGGTATATCAGTTTCCATTGGTATGTCAGTTTTGATTAGTATATCCGTTTCTATTGGTATGTCAGTTTCTATTGGTATATCAGTTTCAATTGATATATAAGTTTCGATTAGTATGTCAGTTTCTATTGGTATGTCAGTTTCGAATAGTATATCAGTTTCTATTGGTATGTCAGTTTCGATTGGTATGTCAGTTTCTATTGGTATATCAGTTTCTATTGGTATATCAGTTTCGATTGGTATATCAGTTTCTATTGGTATATCAGTTTCTCTTGGTATGTCAGTTTTGATTGGTATATCAGTTTCGATTCGTATGTCACTTTCGATTGGTATATCAGTTTCGATTGATATATCAGTTTTCGATTAGTATGTCAGTTTCTATTGGTATGTCAGTTTCGATTAGTATATCAGTTTATATTGGTATATCAGTTTTGATTGGTATATCAGTCTCGATTGGTATATCAGTTTATATTGGTATATCAGTTTCGATTGGTATGTCAGTTGTCTATTGGTATATCAGTTTCAATTGGTATGTCAGTTTCTATTGGTATATGAGTTTCTATTGGTATGTCAGTTTCGATTAGTATATCAGTTTCTATTGGTATGTCAGTTTCGATTGGTATATTAGTTTCGAATGGTATATCAATTTCTATTGGTATATCAGTTTCGATTGGTATGTCAGTTTCGATTGGTATATAAGTTTCAATTGGTATATCATTTTCCATTGGTATGTCAGATTTGATTGGAATGTCAGTTTCTATTGGTATATCAGTTTCGATTGGTAGGTCAGTTTCTATTGGTATGTCAGTTTCGATTAGTATATCAGTTTCTATTGGTATGTCTGTTTCTATTGGTATATCAGTTTTGATTGTTATATCAGTTTCGATTGGTATGTCAGTTTCTATTGGTATGTCAGTTTCGATTGGTATATCAGTTTCAATTAGTATGTCAGTTTCTATTGGTATATCAGTTTCGATTGGTATGTCAGTTTCGATTAGTATCTCAATTTCTATTGGTATGTCAGTTTGTATTGGTATATCAGTTTCGATTGGTATGTCAGTTTCGATTGGTATGTCAGGTTCGATTGGTATATCAGTTTCGATTGGTATAGAAGTTTCTATTGGTATGTCAGTTTCGATTGGTATATCAGTTTCGATTGGTATGTCACTTTCGATTGGTATATCAGTTTCGATTAGTATGTCAGTTTCTATTGTTATATTAGTTTTGATTGGTACATCAGTTTCGATTGGTACATCAGTTTCGATTGGTATATCAGTTTCGATTGGTATGTCAGTTTCTATTGGTATATCAGCTTCGATTGGTATATCAGTTTCGATTGGTATGTCAGTTTCGATTGGTATATCAGTTTCGATTGGTATGTCAGTCTCTATTGGTATGTCAGTTTTGATTATCATATCAGTTACCATTGGTATGTCAGTTTTGATTGGTATGTCAGTTTCGATTGGTATGTCAGATTCGATTAGTATATCAGTTTCTATAGGTATGTCAGTTTCTATTGGTATATCACTTTCGACTGGTATATAAGTTTCGATTAGAATGTCAGTTTCGATTGGTATTTCTGTGTCCATTGGTATATCAGTTTGGATTGATATATCAGTTTTCGATTAGTATGTCAGTTTCTATTGGTATGTCAGTTTCTATTGGTATATCAGTTCCTATTGGTATGTCAGTTTTGATTGGTATGTCAGTTTCTATTGGTATATCAGTTTTGATTGGTATATCAGTCTCGATTGGTATATCAGTTTCTATTGGTATATCAGTTTCAATTGGTATGTCAGTTTCTATTGGTATATCAGTTTCAATTGGTATGTCAGTTTCTATTGGTATATGAGTTTCTATTGGTATGTCAGTTTCTTTTGGTATATCAGTTTCAATTGGTATGTTAGTTTCTATTGGTAAGTCAGCTTCGATTAGTATGTCAGTTTCGATTGGTATGTCAGTTTCTGTTGGTATATCATTTTCGATTGGTATGTCAGTTTCTATTGGTATGTCAGTGTCGATTATTATATCAGTAACTATTGGTATGTCAGTTTCGATTGGTATGTCAGTTTCGATTAGTATATCAGTTTCTATTGGTATGTCAGTTTCTATTGATATACCAGTTTGGATTGGTATATCAGATTCGATTGGTATGTCAGTTTCGATTGGTATGTCAGTTTCGATTGGTATATAAGTTTCTATTGGTATATCATTTTCCATAGGTATGTCAGATTTGATTGGAATGTCAGTTTCTATTGGTATATCAGTTTCAATTGGTAGGTCAGTTTCTATTGGTATGTCAGTTTCGATTAGTATATCAGTTTCTAATGTTATGTCAGTTTCGATTGGTATGTCAGTTTCTATTGGTATATCAGTTTTGATTGGTATATCAGTCTCGATAGGTATATCAGTTTATATTGGTATATCAGTTTCGATTGGTATGTCAGTTCTCTATTGGTATATCAGTTTCAATTGGTATATCAGTTTCTATTCTTATATCAGTTTCTATTGGTATATGAGTTTCTATTGGAATATCAGTTTCTATTGGTATATCAGTTTCAATTGGTATGTCAGTTTCTATTGGTAAGTCAGCTTCGATTAGTATATCAGTTTCTATTGGTATATCAGTTTCGATTGGTATATCAGTTTCGATTGGTATATCAGTTTCTATTGGTATATCAGTTTCGATTGGTATGCCAGTTTCGATTAGTTTATCAGTTTCGATTGGTCTGTCAGTTTCTATTGGTATGTCAGTTTCGATTAGTATATCAGTTCCTATTGGTATGTCAGTTTCGATTGGTATGTCAGTTTCTATTGGTATATCAGTTTCAATTGGTATGTCAGTTTCGATTGGTATATGAGTTTCTATTGGTATGTCAGTTTCTATTGGTATATAAGTTTCTATTGGTATATCAGTTTCCATTGGTATGTCAGATTCGATTGGAATGTCAGTTTCTATTGGTATATCAGTTTCAATTGGTATGTTAGTTTCTATCGGTAAGTCAGCTTCAATTAGTATATCAGTTTCTATTGGTATGTCAGTTTCGATTGGTATATCAGTTTCAATTAGTATGTCAGTTTCTATTGGTATATCAATTTCGATTGGTATGTCAGTTTCGATTAGTATGTCAATTTCTATTGGTATGACAGTTTGTATTGGTATATCAGTTTCGATTGGTATGTCAGTTTCGATTGGTATGTCAGTTTCGATTGGTATATCAGTTTCGATTGGTATATCAGTTTCTATTGGTATATCAGTTTCGATTGGTATGTCAGTTTCAATTAGTTTATAAGTTTCTATTGGTATGTCAGTTTCTATTGGTATGTCAGTGTCGATTATTATATCAGTTACTATTGGTATGTCAGTTTCGATCGTTATATCAATTTCGATTGGTATCTCAGTTACGATTGGTATGTCAGTTTCGATTGGTATGTCAATTTCGATTAGTATATCAGTTTCTATTGGTATGTCAGTTTCTCTTGGTATATCAGCTTCGATTGGTATATCAGTTTCGATTGGTATATTAGTTTTGATTGGTACATCAGTTTCTATTGGTATGTCAGTTTTGATTACTATATCAGTTACTATTGGAATGTCAGTTTCGATTGGTATGTCAATTTCGATTGGTATATCAGATTCGATTGGTATGTCAGTTTCGATTGGTATATCAGTTTCTATTGGTATGTCAGTTTCTATTGGTATATCAGTTTCGATTTGTATGTCAGTTTCTATTGGTATGTCAGTCTCGATAGGTATGTCAGTTTCTATTGGTATATCAGTTTCGATTGGTATGTCATTTTCGATAGGTATGTCAGTTTCTATGGGTATATCAGTTTCGATTGGTATGTCAGATTTGATTGGAATATCAGTTTCTATTGGTATATCAGTTTCGATTGGTATGTCAGTTTCTATTGGTATGTCAGTTTCGATTAGTATATCAGTTTCTATTGGTATGTCTGTTTCTATTGGTATATCAGTTTTGATTGGTATATCAGTTTCGATTGGTATGTCAGTTTCGATTGGTATATCAGTTTCGATTGGTATATCAGTTTCAATTAGTATGTAAGTTTCTATTGTTATATCAGTTTCGATTGGTATGTCACTTTCGATTAGTATGTCAATTTCTATTGGTATGTCAGTTTGTATTGGTATATCAGTTTCGATTGGTATGGCAGTTTCGATTGGTATGTCAGGTTCGATTGGTATATCAGTTTCGATTGGTATAGAAGTTTGTATTGGTATATCAGTTTGTATTGGTATATCAGTTTCGATTGGTATGTCAGGTTCGATTGGTATATCAGTTTCGATTGGTATGTCACTTTCGATTGGTATATCAGTTTCGATTAGTATGTCAGTTTCTATAGTTATATTAGTTTTGATTGGTACATCAGTTTCGATTGGTATGTCAGTTTCGATTGGTAAATCAGTTTCGATTGGTATGTCAGTTTCTATTGGTATATCACTTTCGACTGGTATATCAGTTTCGATTAGAATGTCAGTTTTGATTGGTATTTCAGTGTCCATTGGTATATCAGTTTGGATTGATATATCAGTTTTCGATTAGTATGTCAGTTTCTATTGGTATGTCAGTTTCTATTGGTATATCAGTTCCTATTGGTATGTCAGTTTTGATTGGTATGTCAGTTTCTATTGGTATATCAGTTTTGATTGGTATATCAGTCTCGATTGGTATATCAGTTTCTATTGGTATATCAGTTTCGATTGGTATGTCAGGTTCTATTGGTATATCAGTTTCAATTGGTATGTCAGTTTCTATTGGTATATGAGTTTCTATTGGTATGTCAGTTTCTATTGGTATATCAGTTTCAATTGGTATGTTAGTTTCTATTGGTAAGTCAGCTTCGATTAGTATGTCAGTTTCTATAGGTATGTCAGTTTCGATTGGTATGTCAGTTTCTATTGGTATATCAGTTCCTATTGGTATGTCAGTTTCGATTGGTATGTCAATTTCGATTGGTATATCAGTTTTGATTAGTATGTCAGTTTCTATTGGTATATCAGTTTCTATTGGTATATCAGTTTCAATTGGTATGTTAGTTTCTATTGGTAAGTCAGCTTCGATTAGTATGTCAGTTTCGATTGGTATGTCAGTTTCTGTTGGTATATCATTTTCGATTGGTATGTCAGTTTCTATTGGTATGTCAGTGTCGATTATTATATCAGTAACTATTGGTATGTCAGTTTCGATTGGTATGTCAGTTTCGATTAGTATATCAGTTTCTATTGGTATGTCAGTTTCTATTGATATACCAGTTTGGATTGGTATATCAGATTCGATTGGTATGTCAGTTTCGATTGGTATGTCAGTTTCGATTGGTATATAAGTTTCTATTGGTATATCATTTTCCATAGGTATGTCAGATTTGATTGGTATATCAGTTTCGATTGGTATATTAGTTTTGATTGGTACATCAGTTTCTATTGGTATGTCAGTTTTGATTACTATATCAGTTACTATTGGAATGTCAGTTTCGATTGGTATGTCAATTTCGATTGGTATATCAGATTCGATTGGTATGTCAGTTTCGATTGGTATATCAGTTTCTATTGGTATGTCAGTTTCTATTGGTATATCAGTTTCGATTTGTATGTCAGTTTCTATTGGTATGTCAGTCTCGATAGGTATGTCAGTTACTATTGGTATATCAGTTTCGATTGGTATGTCATTTTCGATAGGTATGTCAGTTTCTATGGGTATATCAGTTTCGATTGGTATGTCAGATTTGATTGGAATATCAGTTTCTATTGGTATATCAGTTTCGATTGGTATGTCAGTTTCTATTGGTATGTCAGTTTCGATTAGTATATCAGTTTCTATTGGTATGTCTGTTTCTATTGGTATATCAGTTTTGATTGGTATATCAGTTTCGATTGGTATGTCAGTTTCGATTGGTATATCAGTTTCGATTGGTATATCAGTTTCAATTAGTATGTAAGTTTCTATTGTAATATCAGTTTCGATTGGTATGTCACTTTCGATTAGTATGTCAATTTCTATTGGTATGTCAGTTTGTATTGGTATATCAGTTTCGATTGGTATGGCAGTTTCGATTGGTATGTCAGGTTCGATTGGTATATCAGTTTCGATTGGTATAGAAGTTTGTATTGGTATATCAGTTTGTATTGGTATATCAGTTTCGATTGGTATGTCAGGTTCGATTGGTATATCAGTTTCGATTGGTATGTCACTTTCGATTGGTATATCAGTTTCGATTAGTATGTCAGTTTCTATAGTTATATTAGTTTTGATTGGTACATCAGTTTCGATTGGTATGTCAGTTTCGATTGGTAAATCAGTTTCGATTGGTATGTCAGTTTCTATTGGTATATCACTTTCGACTGGTATATCAGTTTCGATTAGAATTTCAGTTTCTATTGTTATATCAGTTTCGATTGGTATGTCACTTTCGATTAGTATGTCAATTTCTATTGGTATGTCAGTTTGTATTGGTATATCAGTTTCGATTGGTATGGCAGTTTCGATTGGTATGTCAGGTTCGATTGGTATATCAGTTTCGATTGGTATAGAAGTTTGTATTGGTATATCAGTTTGTATTGGTATATCAGTTTCGATTGGTATGTCAGGTTCGATTGGTATATCAGTTTCGATTGGTATGTCACTTTCGATTGGTATATCAGTTTCGATTAGTATGTCAGTTTCTATAGTTATATTAGTTTTGATTGGTACATCAGTTTCGATTGGTATGTCAGTTTCGATTGGTATGTCAGTTTCTATTGGTATATCACTTTCGACTGGTATATCAGTTTCGATTAGAATGTCAGTTTTGATGGGTATTTCAGTGTCCATTGGTATATCAGTTTGGATTGATATATCAGTTTTCGATTAGTATGTCATTTTCTATTGGTATGTCAGTTTCTATTGGTATATCAGTTCCTATTGGTATGTCAGTTTTGATTGGTATGTCAGTTTCTATTGGTATATCAGTTTTGATTGGTATATCAGTCTCGATTGGTATATCAGTTTCTATTGGTATATCAGTTTCGATTGGTATGTCAGGTTCTATTGGTATATCAGTTTCAATTGGTATGTCAGTTTCTATTGGTATATGAGTTTCTATTGGTATGTCAGTTTCTATTGGTATATCAGTTTTGATTGGTATATCAGTCTCGATTGGTATATCAGTTTATATTGGTATATCAGTTTCGATTGGTATGTCAGTTCTCTATTGGTATATCAGTTTCAATTGGTATATCAGTTTCTATTCTTATATCAGTTTCTATTGGTATATGAGTTTCTATTGGAATATCAGTTTCAATTGGTATATCAGTTTCAATTGGTATGTCAGTTTCTATTGGTAAGTCAGCTTCGATTAGTATATCAGTTTCTATTGGTATATCAGTTTCTATTGGTATGTCAGTTTCGATTAGTATATCAGTTTCTATTGGTATGTCTGTTTCTATTGGTATATCAGTTTTGATTGGTATATCAGTTTCGATTGGTATGTCAGTTTCGATTGGTATATCAGTTTCGATTGGTATATCAGTTTCAATTAGTATGTAAGTTTCTATTGTTATATCAGTTTCGATTGGTATGTCACTTTCGATTAGTATGTCAATTTCTATTGGTATGTCAGTTTGTATTGGTATATCAGTTTCGATTGGTATGGCAGTTTCGATTGGTATGTCAGGTTCGATTGGTATATCAGTTTCGATTGGTATAGAAGTTTGTATTGGTATATCAGTTTGTATTGGTATATCAGTTTCGATTGGTATGTCAGGTTCGATTGGTATATCAGTTTCGATTGGTATGTCACTTTCGATTGGTATATCAGTTTCGATTAGTATGTCAGTTTCTATAGTTATATTAGTTTTGATTGGTACATCAGTTTCGATTGGTATGTCAGTTTCGATTGGTAAATCAGTTTCGATTGGTATGTCAGTTTCTATTGGTATATCACTTTCGACTGGTATATCAGTTTCGATTAGATTGTCAGTTTTGATTGGTATTTCAGTGTCCATTGGTATATCAGTTTGGATTGATATATCAGTTTTCGATTAGTATGTCAGTTTCTATTGGTATGTCAGTTTCTATTGGTATATCAGTTCCTATTGGTATGTCAGTTTTGATTGGTATGTCAGTTTCTATTGGTATATCAGTTTTGATTGGTATATCAGTCTCGATTGGTATATCAGTTTCTATTGGTATATCAGTTTCGATTGGTATGTCAGGTTCTATTGGTATATCAGTTTCAATTGGTATGTCAGTTTCTATTGGTATATGAGTTTCTATTGGTATGTCAGTTTCTATTGGTATATCAGTTTCAATTGGTATGTTAGTTTCTATTGGTAAGTCAGCTTCGATTAGTATGTCAGTTTCTATAGGTATGTCAGTTTCGATTGGTATGTCAGTTTCTATTGGTATATCAGTTCCTATTGGTATGTCAGTTTCGATTGGTATGTCAATTTCGATTGGTATATCAGTTTTGATTAGTATGTCAGTTTCTATTGGTATATCAGTTTCTATTGGTATATCAGTTTCAATTGGTATGTTAGTTTCTATTGGTAAGTCAGCTTCGATTAGTATGTCAGTTTCGATTGGTATGTCAGTTTCTGTTGGTATATCATTTTCGATTGGTATGTCAGTTTCTATTGGTATGTCAGTGTCGATTATTATATCAGTAACTATTGGTATGTCAGTTTCGATTGGTATGTCAGTTTCGATTAGTATATCAGTTTCTATTGGTATGTCAGTTTCTATTGATATACCAGTTTGGATTGGTATATCAGATTCGATTGGTATGTCAGTTTCGATTGGTATGTCAGTTTCGATTGGTATATAAGTTTCTATTGGTATATCATTTTCCATAGGTATGTCAGATTTGATTGGTATATCAGTTTCGATTGGTATATTAGTTTTGATTGGTACATCAGTTTCTATTGGTATGTCAGTTTTGATTACTATATCAGTTACTATTGGAATGTCAGTTTCGATTGGTATGTCAATTTCGATTGGTATATCAGATTCGATTGGTATGTCAGTTTCGATTGGTATATCAGTTTCTATTGGTATGTCAGTTTCTATTGGTATATCAGTTTCGATTTGTATGTCAGTTTCTATTGGTATGTCAGTCTCGATAGGTATGTCAGTTACTATTGGTATATCAGTTTCGATTGGTATGTCATTTTCGATAGGTATGTCAGTTTCTATGGGTATATCAGTTTCGATTGGTATGTCAGATTTGATTGGAATATCAGTTTCTATTGGTATATCAGTTTCGATTGGTATGTCAGTTTCTATTGGTATGTCAGTTTCGATTAGTATATCAGTTTCTATTGGTATGTCTGTTTCTATTGGTATATCAGTTTTGATTGGTATATCAGTTTCGATTGGTATGTCAGTTTCGATTGGTATATCAGTTTCGATTGGTATATCAGTTTCAATTAGTATGTAAGTTTCTATTGTTATATCAGTTTCGATTGGTATGTCACTTTCGATTAGTATGTCAATTTCTATTGGTATGTCAGTTTGTATTGGTATATCAGTTTCGATTGGTATGGCAGTTTCGATTGGTATGTCAGGTTCGATTGGTATATCAGTTTCGATTGGTATAGAAGTTTGTATTGGTATATCAGTTTGTATTGGTATATCAGTTTCGATTGGTATGTCAGGTTCGATTGGTATATCAGTTTCGATTGGTATGTCACTTTCGATTGGTATATCAGTTTCGATTAGTATGTCAGTTTCTATAGTTATATTAGTTTTGATTGGTACATCAGTTTCGATTGGTATGTCAGTTTCGATTGGTAAATCAGTTTCGATTGGTATGTCAGTTTCTATTGGTATATCACTTTCGACTGGTATATCAGTTTCGATTAGAATTTCAGTTTCTATTGTTATATCAGTTTCGATTGGTATGTCACTTTCGATTGGTATATCAGTTTCGATTAGTATGTCAGTTTCTATAGTTATATTAGTTTTGATTGGTACATCAGTTTCGATTGGTATGTCAGTTTCGATTGGTATGTCAGTTTCTATTGGTATATCACTTTCGACTGGTATATCAGTTTCGATTAGAATGTCAGTTTTGATTGGTATTTCAGTGTCCATTGGTATATCAGTTTGGATTGATATATCAGTTTTCGATTAGTATGTCATTTTCTATTGGTATGTCAGTTTCTATTGGTATATCAGTTCCTATTGGTATGTCAGTTTTGATTGGTATGTCAGTTTCTATTGGTATATCAGTTTTGATTGGTATATCAGTCTCGATTGGTATATCAGTTTCTATTGGTATATCAGTTTCGATTGGTATGTCAGGTTCTATTGGTATATCAGTTTCAATTGGTATGTCAGTTTCTATTGGTATATGAGTTTCTATTGGTATGTCAGTTTCTATTGGTATATCAGTTTCAATTGGTATGTTAGTTTCTATTGGTAAGTCAGCTTCGATTAGTATGTCAGTTTCTATAGGTATGTCAGTTTCGATTGGTATATCAGTCTCGATTGGTATATCAGTTTATATTGGTATATCAGTTTCGATTGGTATGTCAGTTCTCTATTGGTATATCAGTTTCAATTGGTATATCAGTTTCTATTCTTATATCAGTTTCTATTGGTATATGAGTTTCTATTGGAATATCAGTTTCAATTGGTATATCAGTTTCAATTGGTATGTCAGTTTCTATTGGTAAGTCAGCTTCGATTAGTATATCAGTTTCTATTGGTATATCAGTTTCGATTGGTATATCAGTTTCGATTGGTATATCAGTTTCTATTGGTATATCAGTTTCGATTGGTATGTCAGTTTCGATTAGTTTATCAGTTTCGATTGGTATGTCAGTTTCTATTGGTATGTCAGTTTCGATTAGTATATCAGTTCCTATTGGTATGTCAGTTTCGATTGGTATGTCAGTTTCTATTGGTATATCAGTTTCAATTGGTATGTCAGTTTCGATTGGTATATGAGTTTCTATTGGTATGTCAGTTTCTATTGGTATATAAGTTTCTATTGGTATATCAGTTTCCATTGGTATGTCAGATTCGATTGGAATGTCAGTTTCTATTGGTATATCAGTTTCCATTGGTATGTCAGATTCGATTGGAATGTCAGTTTCTATTGGTATATCAGTTTCAATTGGTATGTTAGTTTCTATCGGTAAGTCAGCTTCAATTAGTATATCAGTTTCTATTGGTATGTCAGTTTCGATTGGTATATCAGTTTCAATTAGTATGTCAGTTTCTATTGGTATATCAATTTCGATTGGTATGTCAGTTTCGATTAGTATGTCAATTTCTATTGGAATGACAGTTTGTATTGGTATATCAGTTTCGATTGGTATGTCAGTTTCGATTGGTATGTCAGTTTCGATTGGTATATCAGTTTCGATTGGTATATCAGTTTCTATTGGTATATCAGTTTCGATTGGTATGTCAGTTTCAATTAGTTTATAAGTTTCTATTGGTATGTCAGTTTCTATTGGTATGTCAGTGTCGATTATTATATCAGTTACTATTGGTATGTCAGTTTCGATTGTTATATCAATTTCGATTGGTATCTCAGTGATGATTGGTATGTCAGTTTCGATTGGTATGTCAATTTCGATTAGTATATCAGTTTCTATTGGTATGTCAGTTTCTCTTGGTATATCAGTTTCTATTGGTATGTCAGTTTCTCTTGGTATATCAGCTTCGATTATTATATCAGTTACTATTGGTACATCAGTTTCTATTGGTATGTCAGTTTTGATTACTATATCAGTTACTATTGGAATGTCAGTTTCGATTGGTATGTCAATTTCGATTGGTATATCAGATTCGATTGGTATGTCAGTTTCGATTGGTATATCAGTTTCTATTGGTATGTCAGTTTCTATTGGTATATCAGTTTCGATTTGTATGTCAGTTTCTATTGGTATGTCAGTCTCGATAGGTATGTCAGTTTCTATTGGTATATCAGTTTCGATTGGTATGTCATTTTCGATAGGTATGTCAGTTTCAATTGGTATGTTAGTTTCTATTGGTAAGTCAGCTTCGATTAGTATGTCAGTTTCTATAGGTATGTCAGTTTCGATTGGTATGTCAGTTTCTATTGGTATATCAGTTTTGATTGGTATATCAGTCTCGATTGGTATATCAGTTTATATTGGTATATCAGTTTCGATTGGTATGTCAGTTCTCTATTGGTATATCAGTTTCAATTGGTATATCAGTTTCTATTCTTATATCAGTTTCTATTGGTATATGAGTTTCTATTGGAATATCAGTTTCAATTGGTATATCAGTTTCAATTGGTATGTCAGTTTCTATTGGTAAGTCAGCTTCGATTAGTATATCAGTTTCTATTGGTATATCAGTTTCGATTGGTATATCAGTTTCGATTGGTATATCAGTTTCTATTGGTATATCAGTTTCGATTGGTATGTCAATTTCGATTGGTATCTCAGTTACGATTGGTATGTCAGTTTCGATTGGTATGTCAATTTCGATTAGTATATCAGTTTCTATTGGTATGTCAGTTTCTCTTGGTATATCAGCTTCGATTGGTATATCAGTTTCGATTGGTATATTAGTTTTGATTGGTACATCAGTTTCTATTGGTATGTCAGTTTTGATTACTATATCAGTTACTATTGGAATGTCAGTTTCGATTGGTATGTCAATTTCGATTGGTATATCAGATTCGATTGGTATGTCAGTTTCGATTGGTATATCAGTTTCTATTGGTATGTCAGTTTCTATTGGTATATCAGTTTCGATTTGTATGTCAGTTTCTATTGGTATGTCAGTCTCGATAGGTATGTCAGTTTCTATTGGTATATCAGTTTCGATTGGTATGTCATTTTCGATAGGTATGTCAGTTTCTATGGGTATATCAGTTTCGATTGGTATGTCAGATTTGATTGGAATATCAGTTTCTATTGGTATATCAGTTTCGATTGGTATGTCAGTTTCTATTGGTATGTCAGTTTCGATTAGTATATCAGTTTCTATTGGTATGTCTGTTTCTATTGGTATATCAGTTTTGATTGGTATATCAGTTTCGATTGGTATGTCAGTTTCGATTGGTATATCAGTTTCGATTGGTATATCAGTTTCAATTAGTATGTAAGTTTCTATTGTTATATCAGTTTCGATTGGTATGTCACTTTCGATTAGTATGTCAATTTCTATTGGTATGTCAGTTTGTATTGGTATATCAGTTTCGATTGGTATGGCAGTTTCGATTGGTATGTCAGGTTCGATTGGTATATCAGTTTCGATTGGTATAGAAGTTTGTATTGGTATATCAGTTTGTATTGGTATATCAGTTTCGATTGGTATGTCAGGTTCGATTGGTATATCAGTTTCGATTGGTATGTCACTTTCGATTGGTATATCAGTTTCGATTAGTATGTCAGTTTCTATAGTTATATTAGTTTTGATTGGTACATCAGTTTCGATTGGTATGTCAGTTTCGATTGGTAAATCAGTTTCGATTGGTATGTCAGTTTCTATTGGTATATCACTTTCGACTGGTATATCAGTTTCGATTAGAATGTCAGTTTTGATTGGTATTTCAGTGTCCATTGGTATATCAGTTTGGATTGATATATCAGTTTTCGATTAGTATGTCAGTTTCTATTGGTATGTCAGTTTCTATTGGTATATCAGTTCCTATTGGTATGTCAGTTTTGATTGGTATGTCAGTTTCTATTGGTATATCAGTTTTGATTGGTATATCAGTCTCGATTGGTATATCAGTTTCTATTGGTATATCAGTTTCGATTGGTATGTCAGGTTCTATTGGTATATCAGTTTCAATTGGTATGTCAGTTTCTATTGGTATATGAGTTTCTATTGGTATGTCAGTTTCTATTGGTATATCAGTTTCAATTGGTATGTTAGTTTCTATTGGTAAGTCAGCTTCGATTAGTATGTCAGTTTCTATAGGTATGTCAGTTTCGATTGGTATGTCAGTTTCTATTGGTATATCAGTTCCTATTGGTATGTCAGTTTCGATTGGTATGTCAATTTCGATTGGTATATCAGTTTTGATTAGTATGTCAGTTTCTATTGGTATATCAGTTTCTATTGGTATATCAGTTTCAATTGGTATGTTAGTTTCTATTGGTAAGTCAGCTTCGATTAGTATGTCAGTTTCGATTGGTATGTCAGTTTCTGTTGGTATATCATTTTCGATTGGTATGTCAGTTTCTATTGGTATGTCAGTGTCGATTATTATATCAGTAACTATTGGTATGTCAGTTTCGATTGGTATGTCAGTTTCGATTAGTATATCAGTTTCTATTGGTATGTCAGTTTCTATTGATATACCAGTTTGGATTGGTATATCAGATTCGATTGGTATGTCAGTTTCGATTGGTATGTCAGTTTCGATTGGTATATAAGTTTCTATTGGTATATCATTTTCCATAGGTATGTCAGATTTGATTGGTATATCAGTTTCGATTGGTATATTAGTTTTGATTGGTACATCAGTTTCTATTGGTATGTCAGTTTTGATTACTATATCAGTTACTATTGGAATGTCAGTTTCGATTGGTATGTCAATTTCGATTGGTATATCAGATTCGATTGGTATGTCAGTTTCGATTGGTATATCAGTTTCTATTGGTATGTCAGTTTCTATTGGTATATCAGTTTCGATTTGTATGTCAGTTTCTATTGGTATGTCAGTCTCGATAGGTATGTCAGTTACTATTGGTATATCAGTTTCGATTGGTATGTCATTTTCGATAGGTATGTCAGTTTCTATGGGTATATCAGTTTCGATTGGTATGTCAGATTTGATTGGAATATCAGTTTCTATTGGTATATCAGTTTCGATTGGTATGTCAGTTTCTATTGGTATGTCAGTTTCGATTAGTATATCAGTTTCTATTGGTATGTCTGTTTCTATTGGTATATCAGTTTTGATTGGTATATCAGTTTCGATTGGTATGTCAGTTTCAATTAGTATGTAAGTTTCTATTGTAATATCAGTTTCGATTGGTATGTCACTTTCGATTAGTATGTCAATTTCTATTGGTATGTCAGTTTGTATTGGTATATCAGTTTCGATTGGTATGGCAGTTTCGATTGGTATGTCAGGTTCGATTGGTATATCAGTTTCGATTGGTATAGAAGTTTGTATTGGTATATCAGTTTGTATTGGTATATCAGTTTCGATTGGTATGTCAGGTTCGATTGGTATATCAGTTTCGATTGGTATGTCACTTTCGATTGGTATATCAGTTTCGATTAGTATGTCAGTTTCTATAGTTATATTAGTTTTGATTGGTACATCAGTTTCGATTGGTATGTCAGTTTCGATTGGTAAATCAGTTTCGATTGGTATGTCAGTTTCTATTGGTATATCACTTTCGACTGGTATATCAGTTTCGATTAGAATTTCAGTTTCTATTGTTATATCAGTTTCGATTGGTATGTCACTTTCGATTAGTATGTCAATTTCTATTGGTATGTCAGTTTGTATTGGTATATCAGTTTCGATTGGTATGGCAGTTTCGATTGGTATGTCAGGTTCGATTGGTATATCAGTTTCGATTGGTATAGAAGTTTGTATTGGTATATCAGTTTGTATTGGTATATCAGTTTCGATTGGTATATTAGTTTTGATTGGTACATCAGTTTCTATTGGTATGTCAGTTTTGATTACTATATCAGTTACTATTGGAATGTCAGTTTCGATTGGTATGTCAATTTCGATTGGTATATCAGATTCGATTGGTATGTCAGTTTCGATTGGTATATCAGTTTCTATTGGTATGTCAGTTTCTATTGGTATATCAGTTTCGATTTGTATGTCAGTTTCTATTGGTATGTCAGTCTCGATAGGTATGTCAGTTTCTATTGGTATATCAGTTTCGATTGGTATGTCATTTTCGATAGGTATGTCAGTTTCTATGGGTATATCAGTTTCGATTGGTATGTCAGATTTGATTGGAATATCAGTTTCTATTGGTATATCAGTTTCGATTGGTATGTCAGTTTCTATTGGTATGTCAGTTTCGATTAGTATATCAGTTTCTATTGGTATGTCTGTTTCTATTGGTATATCAGTTTTGATTGGTATATCAGTTTCGATTGGTATGTCAGTTTCGATTGGTATATCAGTTTCGATTGGTATATCAGTTTCAATTAGTATGTAAGTTTCTATTGTTATATCAGTTTCGATTGGTATGTCACTTTCGATTAGTATGTCAATTTCTATTGGTATGTCAGTTTGTATTGGTATATCAGTTTCGATTGGTATGGCAGTTTCGATTGGTATGTCAGGTTCGATTGGTATATCAGTTTCGATTGGTATAGAAGTTTGTATTGGTATATCAGTTTGTATTGGTATATCAGTTTCGATTGGTATGTCAGGTTCGATTGGTATATCAGTTTCGATTGGTATGTCACTTTCGATTGGTATATCAGTTTCGATTAGTATGTCAGTTTCTATAGTTATATTAGTTTTGATTGGTACATCAGTTTCGATTGGTATGTCAGTTTCGATTGGTAAATCAGTTTCGATTGGTATGTCAGTTTCTATTGGTATATCACTTTCGACTGGTATATCAGTTTCGATTAGAATGTCAGTTTTGATTGGTATTTCAGTGTCCATTGGTATATCAGTTTGGATTGATATATCAGTTTTCGATTAGTATGTCAGTTTCTATTGGTATGTCAGTTTCTATTGGTATATCAGTTCCTATTGGTATGTCAGTTTTGATTGGTATGTCAGTTTCTATTGGTATATCAGTTTTGATTGGTATATCAGTCTCGATTGGTATATCAGTTTCTATTGGTATATCAGTTTCGATTGGTATGTCAGGTTCTATTGGTATATCAGTTTCAATTGGTATGTCAGTTTCTATTGGTATATGAGTTTCTATTGGTATGTCAGTTTCTATTGGTATATCAGTTTCAATTGGTATGTTAGTTTCTATTGGTAAGTCAGCTTCGATTAGTATGTCAGTTTCTATAGGTATGTCAGTTTCGATTGGTATGTCAGTTTCTATTGGTATATCAGTTCCTATTGGTATGTCAGTTTCGATTGGTATGTCAATTTCGATTGGTATATCAGTTTTGATTAGTATGTCAGTTTCTATTGGTATATCAGTTTCTATTGGTATATCAGTTTCAATTGGTATGTTAGTTTCTATTGGTAAGTCAGCTTCGATTAGTATGTCAGTTTCGATTGGTATGTCAGTTTCTGTTGGTATATCATTTTCGATTGGTATGTCAGTTTCTATTGGTATGTCAGTGTCGATTATTATATCAGTAACTATTGGTATGTCAGTTTCGATTGGTATGTCAGTTTCGATTAGTATATCAGTTTCTATTGGTATGTCAGTTTCTATTGATATACCAGTTTGGATTGGTATATCAGATTCGATTGGTATGTCAGTTTCGATTGGTATGTCAGTTTCGATTGGTATATAAGTTTCTATTGGTATATCATTTTCCATAGGTATGTCAGATTTGATTGGTATATCAGTTTCGATTGGTATATTAGTTTTGATTGGTACATCAGTTTCTATTGGTATGTCAGTTTTGATTACTATATCAGTTACTATTGGAATGTCAGTTTCGATTGGTATGTCAATTTCGATTGGTATATCAGATTCGATTGGTATGTCAGTTTCGATTGGTATATCAGTTTCTATTGGTATGTCAGTTTCTATTGGTATATCAGTTTCGATTTGTATGTCAGTTTCTATTGGTATGTCAGTCTCGATAGGTATGTCAGTTACTATTGGTATATCAGTTTCGATTGGTATGTCATTTTCGATAGGTATGTCAGTTTCTATGGGTATATCAGTTTCGATTGGTATGTCAGATTTGATTGGAATATCAGTTTCTATTGGTATATCAGTTTCGATTGGTATGTCAGTTTCTATTGGTATGTCAGTTTCGATTAGTATATCAGTTTCTATTGGTATGTCTGTTTCTATTGGTATATCAGTTTTGATTGGTATATCAGTTTCGATTGGTATGTCAGTTTCGATTGGTATATCAGTTTCGATTGGTATATCAGTTTCAATTAGTATGTAAGTTTCTATTGTAATATCAGTTTCGATTGGTATGTCACTTTCGATTAGTATGTCAATTTCTATTGGTATGTCAGTTTGTATTGGTATATCAGTTTCGATTGGTATGGCAGTTTCGATTGGTATGTCAGGTTCGATTGGTATATCAGTTTCGATTGGTATAGAAGTTTGTATTGGTATATCAGTTTGTATTGGTATATCAGTTTCGATTGGTATGTCAGGTTCGATTGGTATATCAGTTTCGATTGGTATGTCACTTTCGATTGGTATATCAGTTTCGATTAGTATGTCAGTTTCTATAGTTATATTAGTTTTGATTGGTACATCAGTTTCGATTGGTATGTCAGTTTCGATTGGTAAATCAGTTTCGATTGGTATGTCAGTTTCTATTGGTATATCACTTTCGACTGGTATATCAGTTTCGATTAGAATTTCAGTTTCTATTGTTATATCAGTTTCGATTGGTATGTCACTTTCGATTAGTATGTCAATTTCTATTGGTATGTCAGTTTGTATTGGTATATCAGTTTCGATTGGTATGGCAGTTTCGATTGGTATGTCAGGTTCGATTGGTATATCAGTTTCGATTGGTATAGAAGTTTGTATTGGTATATCAGTTTGTATTGGTATATCAGTTTCGATTGGTATGTCAGGTTCGATTGGTATATCAGTTTCGATTGGTATGTCACTTTCGATTGGTATATCAGTTTCGATTAGTATGTCAGTTTCTATAGTTATATTAGTTTTGATTGGTACATCAGTTTCGATTGGTATGTCAGTTTCGATTGGTATGTCAGTTTCTATTGGTATATCACTTTCGACTGGTATATCAGTTTCGATTAGAATGTCAGTTTTGATGGGTATTTCAGTGTCCATTGGTATATCAGTTTGGATTGATATATCAGTTTTCGATTAGTATGTCATTTTCTATTGGTATGTCAGTTTCTATTGGTATATCAGTTCCTATTGGTATGTCAGTTTTGATTGGTATGTCAGTTTCTATTGGTATATCAGTTTTGATTGGTATATCAGTCTCGATTGGTATATCAGTTTCTATTGGTATATCAGTTTCGATTGGTATGTCAGGTTCTATTGGTATATCAGTTTCAATTGGTATGTCAGTTTCTATTGGTATATGAGTTTCTATTGGTATGTCAGTTTCTATTGGTATATCAGTTTTGATTGGTATATCAGTCTCGATTGGTATATCAGTTTATATTGGTATATCAGTTTCGATTGGTATGTCAGTTCTCTATTGGTATATCAGTTTCAATTGGTATATCAGTTTCTATTCTTATATCAGTTTCTATTGGTATATGAGTTTCTATTGGAATATCAGTTTCAATTGGTATATCAGTTTCAATTGGTATGTCAGTTTCTATTGGTAAGTCAGCTTCGATTAGTATATCAGTTTCTATTGGTATATCAGTTTCTATTGGTATGTCAGTTTCGATTAGTATATCAGTTTCTATTGGTATGTCTGTTTCTATTGGTATATCAGTTTTGATTGGTATATCAGTTTCGATTGGTATGTCAGTTTCGATTGGTATATCAGTTTCGATTGGTATATCAGTTTCAATTAGTATGTAAGTTTCTATTGTTATATCAGTTTCGATTGGTATGTCACTTTCGATTAGTATGTCAATTTCTATTGGTATGTCAGTTTGTATTGGTATATCAGTTTCGATTGGTATGGCAGTTTCGATTGGTATGTCAGGTTCGATTGGTATATCAGTTTCGATTGGTATAGAAGTTTGTATTGGTATATCAGTTTGTATTGGTATATCAGTTTCGATTGGTATGTCAGGTTCGATTGGTATATCAGTTTCGATTGGTATGTCACTTTCGATTGGTATATCAGTTTCGATTAGTATGTCAGTTTCTATAGTTATATTAGTTTTGATTGGTACATCAGTTTCGATTGGTATGTCAGTTTCGATTGGTAAATCAGTTTCGATTGGTATGTCAGTTTCTATTGGTATATCACTTTCGACTGGTATATCAGTTTCGATTAGATTGTCAGTTTTGATTGGTATTTCAGTGTCCATTGGTATATCAGTTTGGATTGATATATCAGTTTTCGATTAGTATGTCAGTTTCTATTGGTATGTCAGTTTCTATTGGTATATCAGTTCCTATTGGTATGTCAGTTTTGATTGGTATGTCAGTTTCTATTGGTATATCAGTTTTGATTGGTATATCAGTCTCGATTGGTATATCAGTTTCTATTGGTATATCAGTTTCGATTGGTATGTCAGGTTCTATTGGTATATCAGTTTCAATTGGTATGTCAGTTTCTATTGGTATATGAGTTTCTATTGGTATGTCAGTTTCTATTGGTATATCAGTTTCAATTGGTATGTTAGTTTCTATTGGTAAGTCAGCTTCGATTAGTATGTCAGTTTCTATAGGTATGTCAGTTTCGATTGGTATGTCAGTTTCTATTGGTATATCAGTTCCTATTGGTATGTCAGTTTCGATTGGTATGTCAATTTCGATTGGTATATCAGTTTTGATTAGTATGTCAGTTTCTATTGGTATATCAGTTTCTATTGGTATATCAGTTTCAATTGGTATGTTAGTTTCTATTGGTAAGTCAGCTTCGATTAGTATGTCAGTTTCGATTGGTATGTCAGTTTCTGTTGGTATATCATTTTCGATTGGTATGTCAGTTTCTATTGGTATGTCAGTGTCGATTATTATATCAGTAACTATTGGTATGTCAGTTTCGATTGGTATGTCAGTTTCGATTAGTATATCAGTTTCTATTGGTATGTCAGTTTCTATTGATATACCAGTTTGGATTGGTATATCAGATTCGATTGGTATGTCAGTTTCGATTGGTATGTCAGTTTCGATTGGTATATAAGTTTCTATTGGTATATCATTTTCCATAGGTATGTCAGATTTGATTGGTATATCAGTTTCGATTGGTATATTAGTTTTGATTGGTACATCAGTTTCTATTGGTATGTCAGTTTTGATTACTATATCAGTTACTATTGGAATGTCAGTTTCGATTGGTATGTCAATTTCGATTGGTATATCAGATTCGATTGGTATGTCAGTTTCGATTGGTATATCAGTTTCTATTGGTATGTCAGTTTCTATTGGTATATCAGTTTCGATTTGTATGTCAGTTTCTATTGGTATGTCAGTCTCGATAGGTATGTCAGTTACTATTGGTATATCAGTTTCGATTGGTATGTCATTTTCGATAGGTATGTCAGTTTCTATGGGTATATCAGTTTCGATTGGTATGTCAGATTTGATTGGAATATCAGTTTCTATTGGTATATCAGTTTCGATTGGTATGTCAGTTTCTATTGGTATGTCAGTTTCGATTAGTATATCAGTTTCTATTGGTATGTCTGTTTCTATTGGTATATCAGTTTTGATTGGTATATCAGTTTCGATTGGTATGTCAGTTTCGATTGGTATATCAGTTTCGATTGGTATATCAGTTTCAATTAGTATGTAAGTTTCTATTGTTATATCAGTTTCGATTGGTATGTCACTTTCGATTAGTATGTCAATTTCTATTGGTATGTCAGTTTGTATTGGTATATCAGTTTCGATTGGTATGGCAGTTTCGATTGGTATGTCAGGTTCGATTGGTATATCAGTTTCGATTGGTATAGAAGTTTGTATTGGTATATCAGTTTGTATTGGTATATCAGTTTCGATTGGTATGTCAGGTTCGATTGGTATATCAGTTTCGATTGGTATGTCACTTTCGATTGGTATATCAGTTTCGATTAGTATGTCAGTTTCTATAGTTATATTAGTTTTGATTGGTACATCAGTTTCGATTGGTATGTCAGTTTCGATTGGTAAATCAGTTTCGATTGGTATGTCAGTTTCTATTGGTATATCACTTTCGACTGGTATATCAGTTTCGATTAGAATTTCAGTTTCTATTGTTATATCAGTTTCGATTGGTATGTCACTTTCGATTGGTATATCAGTTTCGATTAGTATGTCAGTTTCTATAGTTATATTAGTTTTGATTGGTACATCAGTTTCGATTGGTATGTCAGTTTCGATTGGTATGTCAGTTTCTATTGGTATATCACTTTCGACTGGTATATCAGTTTCGATTAGAATGTCAGTTTTGATTGGTATTTCAGTGTCCATTGGTATATCAGTTTGGATTGATATATCAGTTTTCGATTAGTATGTCATTTTCTATTGGTATGTCAGTTTCTATTGGTATATCAGTTCCTATTGGTATGTCAGTTTTGATTGGTATGTCAGTTTCTATTGGTATATCAGTTTTGATTGGTATATCAGTCTCGATTGGTATATCAGTTTCTATTGGTATATCAGTTTCGATTGGTATGTCAGGTTCTATTGGTATATCAGTTTCAATTGGTATGTCAGTTTCTATTGGTATATGAGTTTCTATTGGTATGTCAGTTTCTATTGGTATATCAGTTTCAATTGGTATGTTAGTTTCTATTGGTAAGTCAGCTTCGATTAGTATGTCAGTTTCTATAGGTATGTCAGTTTCGATTGGTATATCAGTCTCGATTGGTATATCAGTTTATATTGGTATATCAGTTTCGATTGGTATGTCAGTTCTCTATTGGTATATCAGTTTCAATTGGTATATCAGTTTCTATTCTTATATCAGTTTCTATTGGTATATGAGTTTCTATTGGAATATCAGTTTCAATTGGTATATCAGTTTCAATTGGTATGTCAGTTTCTATTGGTAAGTCAGCTTCGATTAGTATATCAGTTTCTATTGGTATATCAGTTTCGATTGGTATATCAGTTTCGATTGGTATATCAGTTTCTATTGGTATATCAGTTTCGATTGGTATGTCAGTTTCGATTAGTTTATCAGTTTCGATTGGTATGTCAGTTTCTATTGGTATGTCAGTTTCGATTAGTATATCAGTTCCTATTGGTATGTCAGTTTCGATTGGTATGTCAGTTTCTATTGGTATATCAGTTTCAATTGGTATGTCAGTTTCGATTGGTATATGAGTTTCTATTGGTATGTCAGTTTCTATTGGTATATAAGTTTCTATTGGTATATCAGTTTCCATTGGTATGTCAGATTCGATTGGAATGTCAGTTTCTATTGGTATATCAGTTTCCATTGGTATGTCAGATTCGATTGGAATGTCAGTTTCTATTGGTATATCAGTTTCAATTGGTATGTTAGTTTCTATCGGTAAGTCAGCTTCAATTAGTATATCAGTTTCTATTGGTATGTCAGTTTCGATTGGTATATCAGTTTCAATTAGTATGTCAGTTTCTATTGGTATATCAATTTCGATTGGTATGTCAGTTTCGATTAGTATGTCAATTTCTATTGGAATGACAGTTTGTATTGGTATATCAGTTTCGATTGGTATGTCAGTTTCGATTGGTATGTCAGTTTCGATTGGTATATCAGTTTCGATTGGTATATCAGTTTCTATTGGTATATCAGTTTCGATTGGTATGTCAGTTTCAATTAGTTTATAAGTTTCTATTGGTATGTCAGTTTCTATTGGTATGTCAGTGTCGATTATTATATCAGTTACTATTGGTATGTCAGTTTCGATTGTTATATCAATTTCGATTGGTATCTCAGTGATGATTGGTATGTCAGTTTCGATTGGTATGTCAATTTCGATTAGTATATCAGTTTCTATTGGTATGTCAGTTTCTCTTGGTATATCAGTTTCTATTGGTATGTCAGTTTCTCTTGGTATATCAGCTTCGATTATTATATCAGTTACTATTGGTACATCAGTTTCTATTGGTATGTCAGTTTTGATTACTATATCAGTTACTATTGGAATGTCAGTTTCGATTGGTATGTCAATTTCGATTGGTATATCAGATTCGATTGGTATGTCAGTTTCGATTGGTATATCAGTTTCTATTGGTATGTCAGTTTCTATTGGTATATCAGTTTCGATTTGTATGTCAGTTTCTATTGGTATGTCAGTCTCGATAGGTATGTCAGTTTCTATTGGTATATCAGTTTCGATTGGTATGTCATTTTCGATAGGTATGTCAGTTTCAATTGGTATGTTAGTTTCTATTGGTAAGTCAGCTTCGATTAGTATGTCAGTTTCTATAGGTATGTCAGTTTCGATTGGTATGTCAGTTTCTATTGGTATATCAGTTTTGATTGGTATATCAGTCTCGATTGGTATATCAGTTTATATTGGTATATCAGTTTCGATTGGTATGTCAGTTCTCTATTGGTATATCAGTTTCAATTGGTATATCAGTTTCTATTCTTATATCAGTTTCTATTGGTATATGAGTTTCTATTGGAATATCAGTTTCAATTGGTATATCAGTTTCAATTGGTATGTCAGTTTCTATTGGTAAGTCAGCTTCGATTAGTATATCAGTTTCTATTGGTATATCAGTTTCGATTGGTATATCAGTTTCGATTGGTATATCAGTTTCTATTGGTATATCAGTTTCGATTGGTATGTCAGTTTCGATTAGTTTATCAGTTTCGATTGGTATGTCAGTTTCTATTGGTATGTCAGTTTCGATTAGTATATCAGTTCCTATTGGTATGTCAGTTTCGATTGGTATGTCAGTTTCTATTGGTATATCAGTTTCAATTGGTATGTCAGTTTCGATTGGTATATGAGTTTCTATTGGTATGTCAGTTTCTATTGGTATATAAGTTTCTATTGGTATATCAGTTTCCATTGGTATGTCAGATTCGATTGGAATGTCAGTTTCTATTGGTATATCAGTTTCCATTGGTATGTCAGATTCGATTGGAATGTCAGTTTCTATTGGTATATCAGTTTCAATTGGTATGTTAGTTTCTATCGGTAAGTCAGCTTCAATTAGTATATCAGTTTCTATTGGTATGTCAGTTTCGATTGGTATATCAGTTTCAATTAGTATGTCAGTTTCTATTGGTATATCAATTTCGATTGGTATGTCAGTTTCGATTAGTATGTCAATTTCTATTGGAATGACAGTTTGTATTGGTATATCAGTTTCGATTGGTATGTCAGTTTCGATTGGTATGTCAGTTTCGATTGGTATATCAGTTTCGATTGGTATATCAGTTTCTATTGGTATATCAGTTTCGATTGGTATGTCAGTTTCAATTAGTTTATAAGTTTCTATTGGTATGTCAGTTTCTATTGGTATGTCAGTGTCGATTATTATATCAGTTACTATTGGTATGTCAGTTTCGATCGTTATATCAATTTCGATTGGTATCTCAGTGATGATTGGTATGTCAGTTTCGATTGGTATGTCAATTTCGATTAGTATATCAGTTTCTATTGGTATGTCAGTTTCTCTTGGTATATCAGTTTCTATTGGTATGTCAGTTTCTCTTGGTATATCAGCTTCGATTATTATATCAGTTACTATTGGTACATCAGTTTCTATTGGTATGTCAGTTTTGATTACTATATCAGTTACTATTGGAATGTCAGTTTCGATTGGTATGTCAATTTCGATTGGTATATCAGATTCGATTGGTATGTCAGTTTCGATTGGTATATCAGTTTCTATTGGTATGTCAGTTTCTATTGGTATATCAGTTTCGATTTGTATGTCAGTTTCTATTGGTATGTCAGTCTCGATAGGTATGTCAGTTTCTATTGGTATATCAGTTTCGATTGGTATGTCATTTTCGATAGGTATGTCAGTTTCTATGGGTATATCAGTTTCGATTGGTATGTCAGATTTGATTGGAATATCAGTTTCTATTGGTATATCAGTTTCGATTGGTATGTCAGTTTCTATTGGTATGTCAGTTTCGATTAGTATATCAGTTTCTATTGGTATGTCTGTTTCTATTGGTATATCAGTTTTGATTGGTATATCAGTTTCGATTGGTATGTCAGTTTCTATTGGTATATGAGTTTCTATTGGTATGTCAGTTTCTATTGGTATATCAGTTTCAATTGGTAGGTCAGTTTCTATTGGTATGTCAGTTTCGATTAGTATATCAGTTTCTAATGTTATGTCAGTTTCGATTGGTATGTCAGTTTCTATTGGTATATCAGTTTTGATTGGTATATCAGTCTCGATTGGTATATCAGTTTATATTGGTATATCAGTTTCGATTGGTATGTCAGTTCTCTATTGGTATATCAGTTTCAATTGGTATATCAGTTTCTATTCTTATATCAGTTTCTATTGGTATATGAGTTTCTATTGGAATATCAGTTTCTATTGGTATATCAGTTTCAATTGGTATGTCAGTTTCTATTGGTAAGTCAGCTTCGATTAGTATATCAGTTTCTATTGGTATATCAGTTTCGATTGGTATATCAGTTTCGATTGGTATATCAGTTTCTATTGGTATATCAGTTTCGATTGGTATGTCAGTTTCGATTAGTTTATCAGTTTCGATTGGTATGTCAGTTTCTATTGGTATGTCAGTTTCGATTAGTATATCAGTTCCTATTGGTATGTCAGTTTCGATTGGTATGTCAGTTTCTATTGGTATATCAGTTTCAATTGGTATGTCAGTTTCGATTGGTATATGAGTTTCTATTGGTATGTCAGTTTCTATTGGTATATAAGTTTCTATTGGTATATCAGTTTCCATTGGTGTGTCAGATTCGATTGGAATGTCAGTTTCTATTGGTATATCAGTTTCCATTGGTATGTCAGATTCGATTGGAATGTCAGTTTCTATTGGTATATCAGTTTCAATTAGTATGTCAGTTTCTATTGGTATATCAATTTCGATTGGTATGTCAGTTTCGATTAGTATGTCAATTTCTATTGGAATGACAGTTTGTATTGGTATATCAGTTTCGATTGGTATGTCAGTTTCGATTGGTATGTCAGTTTCGATTGGTATATCAGTTTCGATTGGTATATCAGTTTCTATTGGTATATCAGTTTCGATTGGTATGTCAGTTTCAATTAGTTTATAAGTTTCTATTGGTATGTCAGTTTCTATTGGTATGTCAGTGTCGATTATTATATCAGTTACTATTGGTATGTCAGTTTCGATCGTTATATCAATTTCGATTGGTATCTCAGTTACGATTGGTATGTCAGTTTCGATTGGTATGTCAATTTCGATTAGTATATCAGTTTCTATTGGTATGTCAGTTTCTCTTGGTATATCAGTTTCTATTGGTATGTCAGTTTCTCTTGGTATATCAGCTTCGATTATTATATCAGTTACTATTGGTACATCAATTTCTATTGGTATGTCAGTTTTGATTACTATATCAGTTACTATTGGAATGTCAGTTTCGATTGGTATGTCAATTTCGATTGGTATATCAGATTCGATTGGTATGTCAGTTTCGATTGGTATATCAGTTTCTATTGGTATGTCAGTTTCTATTGGTATATCAGTTTTGATTTGTATGTCAGTTTCTATTGGTATGTCAGTCTCGATAGGTATGTCAGTTTCTATTGGTATATCAGTTTCGATTGGTATGTCATTTTCGATAGGTATGTCAGTTTCTATGGGTATATCAGTTTCGATTGGTATGTCAGATTTGATTGGAATATCAGTTTCTATTGGTATATCAGTTTCGATTGGTATGTCAGTTTCTATTGGTATGTCAGTTTCGATTAGTATATCAGTTTCTATTGGTATGTCTGTTTCTATTGGTATATCAGTTTTGATTGGTATATCAGTTTCGATTGGTATGTCAGTTTCGATTGGTATATCAGTTTCGATTGGTATATCAGTTTCAATTAGTATGTAAGTTTCTATTGTTATATCAGTTTCGATTGGTATGTCACTTTCGATTAGTATGTCAATTTCTATTGGTATGTCAGTTTGTATTGGTATATCAGTTTCGATTGGTATGGCAGTTTCGATTGGTATGTCAGGTTCGATTGGTATATCAGTTTCGATTGGTATAGAAGTTTGTATTGGTATATCAGTTTGTATTGGTATATCAGTTTCGATTGGTATGTCAGGTTCGATTGGTATATCAGTTTCGATTGGTATGTCACTTTCGATTGGTATATCAGTTTCGATTAGTATGTCAGTTTCTATAGTTATATTAGTTTTGATTGGTACATCAGTTTCGATTGGTATGTCAGTTTCGATTGGTAAATCAGTTTCGATTGGTATGTCAGTTTCTATTGGTATATCACTTTCGACTGGTATATCAGTTTCGATTAGAATGTCAGTTTTGATTGGTATTTCAGTGTCCATTGGTATATCAGTTTGGATTGATATATCAGTTTTCGATTAGTATGTCAGTTTCTATTGGTATGTCAGTTTCTATTGGTATATCAGTTCCTATTGGTATGTCAGTTTTGATTGGTATGTCAGTTTCTATTGGTATATCAGTTTTGATTGGTATATCAGTCTCGATTGGTATATCAGTTTCTATTGGTATATCAGTTTCGATTGGTATGTCAGGTTCTATTGGTATATCAGTTTCAATTGGTATGTCAGTTTCTATTGGTATATGAGTTTCTATTGGTATGTCAGTTTCTATTGGTATATCAGTTTCAATTGGTATGTTAGTTTCTATTGGTAAGTCAGCTTCGATTAGTATGTCAGTTTCTATAGGTATGTCAGTTTCGATTGGTATGTCAATTTCGATTGGTATATCAGTTTTGATTAGTATGTCAGTTTCTATTGGTATATCAGTTTCTATTGGTATATCAGTTTCAATTGGTATGTTAGTTTCTATTGGTAAGTCAGCTTCGATTAGTATGTCAGTTTCGATTGGTATGTCAGTTTCTGTTGGTATATCATTTTTGATTGGTATGTCAGTTTCTATTGGTATGTCAGTGTCGATTATTATATCAGTAACTATTGGTATGTCAGTTTCGATTGGTATGTCAGTTTCGATTAGTATATCAGTTTCTATTGGTATGTCAGTTTCTATTGATATACCAGTTTGGATTGGTATATCAGATTCGATTGGTATGTCAGTTTCGATTGGTATGTCAGTTTCGATTGGTATATAAGTTTCTATTGGTATATCATTTTCCATAGGTATGTCAGATTTGATTGGTATATCAGTTTCGATTGGTATATTAGTTTTGATTGGTACATCAGTTTCTATTGGTATGTCAGTTTTGATTACTATATCAGTTACTATTGGAATGTCAGTTTCGATTGGTATGTCAATTTCGATAGGTATATCAGATTCGATTGGTATGTCAGTTTCGATTGGTATATCAGTTTCTATTGGTATGTCAGTTTCTATTGGTATATCAGTTTCGATTTGTATGTCAGTTTCTATTGGTATGTCAGTCTCGATAGGTATGTCAGTTACTATTGGTATATCAGTTTCGATTGGTATGTCATTTTCGATAGGTATGTCAGTTTCTATGGGTATATCAGTTTCGATTGGTATGTCAGATTTGATTGGAATATCAGTTTCTATTGGTATATCAGTTTCGATTGGTATGTCAGTTTCTATTGGTATGTCAGTTTCGATTAATATATCAGTTTCTATTGGTATGTCTGTTTCTATTGGTATATCAGTTTTGATTGGTATATCAGTTTCGATTGGTATGTCAGTTTCGATTGGTATATCAGTTTCGATTGGTATATCAGTTTCAATTAGTATGTAAGTTTCTATTGTTATATCAGTTTCGATTGGTATGTCACTTTCGATTAGTATGTCAATTTCTATTGGTATGTCAGTTTGTATTGGTATATCAGTTTCGATTGGTATGGCAGTTTCGATTGGTATGTCAGGTTCGATTGGTATATCAGTTTCGATTGGTATAGAAGTTTGTATTGGTATATCAGTTTCTATTGGTATATCAGTTTCGATTGGTATATCAGTTTCAATTAGTATGTAAGTTTCTATTGTTATATCAGTTTCGATTGGTATGTCACTTTCGATTAGTATGTCAATTTCTATTGGTATGTCAGTTTGTATTGGTATATCAGTTTCGATTGGTATGTCAATTTCGATTGGTATATCAGATTCGATTGGTATGTCAGTTTCGATTGGTATATCAGTCTCGATTGGTATATCAGTTTCTATTGGTATATCAGTTTCGATTGGTATGTCAGGTTCTATTGGTATATCAGTTTCAATTGGTATGTCAGTTTCTATTGGTATATGAGTTTCTATTGGTATGTCATTTTCGATAGGTATGTCAGTTTCAATTGGTATGTTAGTTTCTATTGGTAAGTCAGCTTCGATTAGTATGTCAGTTTCTATAGGTATGTCAGTTTCGATTGGTATGTCAGTTTCTATTGGTATATCAGTTTTGATTGGTATATCAGTCTCGATTGGTATATCAGTTTATATTGGTATATCAGTTTCGATTGGTATGTCAGTTCTCTATTGGTATATCAGTTTCAATTGGTATATCAGTTTCTATTCTTATATCAGTTTCTATTGGTATATGAGTTTCTATTGGAATATCAGTTTCAATTGGTATATCAGTTTCAATTGGTATGTCAGTTTCTATTGGTAAGTCAGCTTCGATTAGTATATCAGTTTCTATTGGTATATCAGTTTCGATTGGTATATCAGTTTCGATTGGTATATCAGTTTCTATTGGTATATCAGTTTCGATTGGTATGTCAGTTTCGATTAGTTTATCAGTTTCGATTGGTATGTCAGTTTCTATTGGTATGTCAGTTTCGATTAGTATATCAGTTCCTATTGGTATGTCAGTTTCGATTGGTATGTCAGTTTCTATTGGTATATCAGTTTCAATTGGTATGTCAGTTTCGATTGGTATATGAGTTTCTATTGGTATGTCAGTTTCTATTGGTATATAAGTTTCTATTGGTATATCAGTTTCCATTGGTATGTCAGATTCGATTGGAATGTCAGTTTCTATTGGTATATCAGTTTCCATTGGTATGTCAGATTCGATTGGAATGTCAGTTTCTATTGGTATATCAGTTTCAATTGGTATGTTAGTTTCTATCGGTAAGTCAGCTTCAATTAGTATATCAGTTTCTATTGGTATGTCAGTTTCGATTGGTATATCAGTTTCAATTAGTATGTCAGTTTCTATTGGTATATCAATTTCGATTGGTATGTCAGTTTCGATTAGTATGTCAATTTCTATTGGAATGACAGTTTGTATTGGTATATCAGTTTCGATTGGTATGTCAGTTTCGATTGGTATGTCAGTTTCGATTGGTATATCAGTTTCGATTGGTATATCAGTTTCTATTGGTATATCAGTTTCGATTGGTATGTCAGTTTCAATTAGTTTATAAGTTTCTATTGGTATGTCAGTTTCTATTGGTATGTCAGTGTCGATTATTATATCAGTTACTATTGGTATGTCAGTTTCGATCGTTATATCAATTTCGATTGGTATCTCAGTGATAATTGGTATGTCAGTTTCGATTGGTATGTCAATTTCGATTAGTATATCAGTTTCTATTGGTATGTCAGTTTCTCTTGGTATATCAGTTTCTATTGGTATGTCAGTTTCTCTTGGTATATCAGCTTCGATTATTATATCAGTTACTATTGGTACATCAGTTTCTATTGGTATGTCAGTTTTGATTACTATATCAGTTACTATTGGAATGTCAGTTTCGATTGGTATGTCAATTTCGATTGGTATATCAGATTCGATTGGTATGTCAGTTTCGATTGGTATATCAGTTTCTATTGGTATGTCAGTTTCTATTGGTATATCAGTTTCGATTTGTATGTCAGTTTCTATTGGTATGTCAGTCTCGATAGGTATGTCAGTTTCTATTGGTATATCAGTTTCGATTGGTATGTCATTTTCGATAGGTATGTCAGTTTCTATGGGTATATCAGTTTCGATTGGTATGTCAGATTTGATTGGAATATCAGTTTCTATTGGTATATCAGTTTCGATTGGTATGTCAGTTTCTATTGGTATGTCAGTTTCGATTAGTATATCAGTTTCCATTGGTATGTCTGTTTCTATTGGTATATCAGTTTTGATTGGTATATCAGTTTCGATTGGTATGTCAGTTTCTATTGGTATATGAGTTTCTATTGGTATGTCAGTTTCTATTGGTATATCAGTTTCAATTGGTAGGTCAGTTTCTATTGGTATGTCAGTTTCGATTAGTATATCAGTTTCTAATGTTATGTCAGTTTCGATTGGTATGTCAGTTTCTATTGGTATATCAGTTTTGATTGGTATATCAGTCTCGATTGGTATATCAGTTTATATTGGTATATCAGTTTCGATTGGTATGTCAGTTCTCTATTGGTATATCAGTTTCAATTGGTATATCAGTTTCTATTCTTATATCAGTTTCTATTGGTATATGAGTTTCTATTGGAATATCAGTTTCAATTGGTATATCAGTTTCAATTGGTATGTCAGTTTCTATTGGTAAGTCAGCTTCGATTAGTATATCAGTTTCTATTGGTATATCAGTTTCGATTGGTATATCAGTTTCGATTGGTATATCAGTTTCTATTGGTATATCAGTTTCGATTGGTATGTCAGTTTCGATTAGTTTATCAGTTTCGATTGGTATGTCAGTTTCTATTGGTATGTCAGTTTCGATTAGTATATCAGTTCCTATTGGTATGTCAGTTTCGATTGGTATGTCAGTTTCTATTGGTATATCAGTTTCAATTGGTATGTCAGTTTCGATTGGTATATGAGTTTCTATTGGTATGTCAGTTTCTATTGGTATATAAGTTTCTATTGGTATATCAGTTTCCATTGGTATGTCAGATTCGATTGGAATGTCAGTTTCTATTGGTATATCAGTTTCCATTGGTATGTCAGATTCGATTGGAATGTCAGTTTCTATTGGTATATCAGTTTCAATTGGTATGTTAGTTTCTATCGGTAAGTCAGCTTCAATTAGTATATCAGTTTCTATTGGTATGTCAGTTTCGATTGGTATATCAGTTTCAATTAGTATGTCAGTTTCTATTGGTATATCAATTTCGATTGGTATGTCAGTTTCGATTAGTATGTCAATTTCTATTGGAATGACAGTTTGTATTGGTATATCAGTTTCGATTGGTATGTCAGTTTCGATTGGTATGTCAGTTTCGATTGGTATATCAGTTTCGATTGGTATATCAGTTTCTATTGGTATATCAGTTTCGATTGGTATGTCAGTTTCAATTAGTTCATAAGTTTCTATTGGTATGTCAGTTTCTATTGGTATGTCAGTGTCGATTATTATATCAGTTACTATTGGTATGTCAGTTTCGATCGTTATATCAATTTCGATTGGTATCTCAGTGATGATTGGTATGTCAGTTTCGATTGGTATGTCAATTTCGATTAGTATATCAGTTTCTATTGGTATGTCAGTTTCTCTTGGTATATCAGTTTCTATTGGTATGTCAGTTTCTCTTGGTATATCAGCTTCGATTATTATATCAGTTACTATTGGTACATCAGTTTCTATTGGTATGTCAGTTTTGATTACTATATCAGTTACTATTGGAATGTCAGTTTCGATTGGTATGTCAATTTCGATTGGTATATCAGATTCGATTGGTATGTCAGTTTCGATTGGTATATCAGTTTCTATTGGTATGTCAGTTTCTATTGGTATATCAGTTTCGATTTGTATGTCAGTTTCTATTGGTATGTCAGTCTCGATAGGTATGTCAGTTTCTATTGGTATATCAGTTTCGATTGGTATGTCATTTTCGATAGGTATGTCAGTTTCTATGGGTATATCAGTTTCGATTGGTATGTCAGATTTGATTGGAATATCAGTTTCTATTGGTATATCAGTTTCGATTGGTATGTCAGTTTCTATTGGTATGTCAGTTTCGATTAGTATATCAGTTTCTATTGGTATGTCTGTTTCTATTGGTATATCAGTTTTGATTGGTATATCAGTTTCGATTGGTATGTCAGTTTCTATTGGTATATGAGTTTCTATTGGTATGTCAGTTTCTATTGGTATATCAGTTTCAATTGGTAGGTCAGTTTCTATTGGTATGTCAGTTTCGATTAGTATATCAGTTTCTAATGTTATGTCAGTTTCGATTGGTATGTCAGTTTCTATTGGTATATCAGTTTTGATTGGTATATCAGTCTCGATTGGTATATCAGTTTATATTGGTATATCAGTTTCGATTGGTATGTCAGTTCTCTATTGGTATATCAGTTTCAATTGGTATATCAGTTTCTATTCTTATATCAGTTTCTATTGGTATATGAGTTTCTATTGGAATATCAGTTTCTATTGGTATATCAGTTTCAATTGGTATGTCAGTTTCTATTGGTAAGTCAGCTTCGATTAGTATATCAGTTTCTATTGGTATATCAGTTTCGATTGGTATATCAGTTTCGATTGGTATATCAGTTTCTATTGGTATATCAGTTTCGATTGGTATGTCAGTTTCGATTAGTTTATCAGTTTCGATTGGTATGTCAGTTTCTATTGGTATGTCAGTTTCGATTAGTATATCAGTTCCTATTGGTATGTCAGTTTCGATTGGTATGTCAGTTTCTATTGGTATATCAGTTTCAATTGGTATGTCAGTTTCGATTGGTATATGAGTTTCTATTGGTATGTCAGTTTCTATTGGTATATAAGTTTCTATTGGTATATCAGTTTCCATTGGTATGTCAGATTCGATTGGAATGTCAGTTTCTATTGGTATATCAGTTTCCATTGGTATGTCAGATTCGATTGGAATGTCAGTTTCTATTGGTATATCAGTTTCAATTAGTATGTCAGTTTCTATTGGTATATCAATTTCGATTGGTATGTCAGTTTCGATTAGTATGTCAATTTCTATTGGAATGACAGTTTGTATTGGTATATCAGTTTCGATTGGTATGTCAGTTTCGATTGGTATGTCAGTTTCGATTGGTATATCAGTTTCGATTGGTATATCAGTTTCTATTGGTATATCAGTTTCGATTGGTATGTCAGTTTCAATTAGTTTATAAGTTTCTATTGGTATGTCAGTTTCTATTGGTATGTCAGTGTCGATTATTATATCAGTTACTATTGGTATGTCAGTTTCGATCGTTATATCAATTTCGATTGGTATCTCAGTTACGATTGGTATGTCAGTTTCGATTGGTATGTCAATTTCGATTAGTATATCAGTTTCTATTGGTATGTCAGTTTCTCTTGGTATATCAGTTTCTATTGGTATGTCAGTTTCTCTTGGTATATCAGCTTCGATTATTATATCAGTTACTATTGGTACATCAGTTTCTATTGGTATGTCAGTTTTGATTACTATATCAGTTACTATTGGAATGTCAGTTTCGATTGGTATGTCAATTTCGATTGGTATATCAGATTCGATTGGTATGTCAGTTTCGATTGGTATATCAGTTTCTATTGGTATGTCAGTTTCTATTGGTATATCAGTTTTGATTTGTATGTCAGTTTCTATTGGTATGTCAGTCTCGATAGGTATGTCAGTTTCTATTGGTATATCAGTTTCGATTGGTATGTCATTTTCGATAGGTATGTCAGTTTCTATGGGTATATCAGTTTCGATTGGTATGTCAGATTTGATTGGAATATCAGTTTCTATTGGTATATCAGTTTCGATTGGTATGTCAGTTTCTATTGGTATGTCAGTTTCGATTAGTATATCAGTTTCTATTGGTATGTCTGTTTCTATTGGTATATCAGTTTTGATTGGTATATCAGTTTCGATTGGTATGTCAGTTTCGATTGGTATATCAGTTTCGATTGGTATATCAGTTTCAATTAGTATGTAAGTTTCTATTGTTATATCAGTTTCGATTGGTATGTCACTTTCGATTAGTATGTCAATTTCTATTGGTATGTCAGTTTGTATTGGTATATCAGTTTCGATTGGTATGGCAGTTTCGATTGGTATGTCAGGTTCGATTGGTATATCAGTTTCGATTGGTATAGAAGTTTGTATTGGTATATCAGTTTGTATTGGTATATCAGTTTCGATTGGTATGTCAGGTTCGATTGGTATATCAGTTTCGATTGGTATGTCACTTTCGATTGGTATATCAGTTTCGATTAGTATGTCAGTTTCTATAGTTATATTAGTTTTGATTGGTACATCAGTTTCGATTGGTATGTCAGTTTCGATTGGTAAATCAGTTTCGATTGGTATGTCAGTTTCTATTGGTATATCACTTTCGACTGGTATATCAGTTTCGATTAGAATGTCAGTTTTGATTGGTATTTCAGTGTCCATTGGTATATCAGTTTGGATTGATATATCAGTTTTCGATTAGTATGTCAGTTTCTATTGGTATGTCAGTTTCTATTGGTATATCAGTTCCTATTGGTATGTCAGTTTTGATTGGTATGTCAGTTTCTATTGGTATATCAGTTTTGATTGGTATATCAGTCTCGATTGGTATATCAGTTTCTATTGGTATATCAGTTTCGATTGGTATGTCAGGTTCTATTGGTATATCAGTTTCAATTGGTATGTCAGTTTCTATTGGTATATGAGTTTCTATTGGTATGTCAGTTTCTATTGGTATATCAGTTTCAATTGGTATGTTAGTTTCTATTGGTAAGTCAGCTTCGATTAGTATGTCAGTTTCTATAGGTATGTCAGTTTCGATTGGTATGTCAATTTCGATTGGTATATCAGTTTTGATTAGTATGTCAGTTTCTATTGGTATATCAGTTTCTATTGGTATATCAGTTTCAATTGGTATGTTAGTTTCTATTGGTAAGTCAGCTTCGATTAGTATGTCAGTTTCGATTGGTATGTCAGTTTCTGTTGGTATATCATTTTTGATTGGTATGTCAGTTTCTATTGGTATGTCAGTGTCGATTATTATATCAGTAACTATTGGTATGTCAGTTTCGATTGGTATGTCAGTTTCGATTAGTATATCAGTTTCTATTGGTATGTCAGTTTCTATTGATATACCAGTTTGGATTGGTATATCAGATTCGATTGGTATGTCAGTTTCGATTGGTATGTCAGTTTCGATTGGTATATAAGTTTCTATTGGTATATCATTTTCCATAGGTATGTCAGATTTGATTGGTATATCAGTTTCGATTGGTATATTAGTTTTGATTGGTACATCAGTTTCTATTGGTATGTCAGTTTTGATTACTATATCAGTTACTATTGGAATGTCAGTTTCGATTGGTATGTCAATTTCGATTGGTATATCAGATTCGATTGGTATGTCAGTTTCGATTGGTATATCAGTTTCTATTGGTATGTCAGTTTCTATTGGTATATCAGTTTCGATTTGTATGTCAGTTTCTATTGGTATGTCAGTCTCGATAGGTATGTCAGTTACTATTGGTATATCAGTTTCGATTGGTATGTCATTTTCGATAGGTATGTCAGTTTCTATGGGTATATCAGTTTCGATTGGTATGTCAGATTTGATTGGAATATCAGTTTCTATTGGTATATCAGTTTCGATTGGTATGTCAGTTTCTATTGGTATGTCAGTTTCGATTAGTATATCAGTTTCTATTGGTATGTCTGTTTCTATTGGTATATCAGTTTTGATTGGTATATCAGTTTCGATTGGTATGTCAGTTTCGATTGGTATATCAGTTTCGATTGGTATATCAGTTTCAATTAGTATGTAAGTTTCTATTGTTATATCAGTTTCGATTGGTATGTCACTTTCGATTAGTATGTCAATTTCTATTGGTATGTCAGTTTGTATTGGTATATCAGTTTCGATTGGTATGGCAGTTTCGATTGGTATGTCAGGTTCGATTGGTATATCAGTTTCGATTGGTATAGAAGTTTGTATTGGTATATCAGTTTGTATTGGTATATCAGTTTCGATTGGTATGTCAGGTTCGATTGGTATATCAGTTTCGATTGGTATGTCACTTTCGATTGGTATATCAGTTTCGATTAGTATGTCAGTTTCTATAGTTATATTAGTTTTGATTGGTACATCAGTTTCGATTGGTATGTCAGTTTCGATTGGTAAATCAGTTTCAATTGGTATGTCAGTTTCTATTGGTATATCACTTTCGACTGGTATATCAGTTTCGATTAGAATGTCAGTTTTGATTGGTATTTCAGTGTCCATTGGTATATCAGTTTGGATTGATATATCAGTTTTCGATTAGTATGTCATTTTCTATTGGTATGTCAGTTTCTATTGGTATATCAGTTCCTATTGGTATGTCAGTTTTGATTGGTATGTCAGTTTCTATTGGTATATCAGTTTTGATTGGTATATCAGTCTCGATTGGTATATCAGTTTCTATTGGTATATCAGTTTCGATTGGTATGTCAGGTTCTATTGGTATATCAGTTTCAATTGGTATGTCAGTTTCTATTGGTATATGAGTTTCTATTGGTATGTCAGTTTCTATTGGTATATCAGTTTCAATTGGTATGTTAGTTTCTATTGGTAAGTCAGCTTCGATTAGTATGTCAGTTTCTATAGGTATGTCAGTTTCGATTGGTATGTCAGTTTCTATTGGTATATCAGTTCCTATTGGTATGTCAGTTTCGATTGGTATGTCAATTTCGATTGGTATATCAGTTTTGATTAGTATGTCAGTTTCTATTGGTATATCAGTTTCTATTGGTATATCAGTTTCACTTGGTATGTTAGTTTCTATTGGTAAGTCAGCTTCGATTAGTATGTCAGTTTCGATTGGTATGTCAGTTTCTGTTGGTATATCATTTTCGATTGGTATGTCAGTTTCTATTGGTATGTCAGTGTCGATTATTATATCAGTAACTATTGGTATGTCAGTTTCGATTGGTATGTCAGTTTCGATTAGTATATCAGTTTCTATTGGTATGTCAGTTTCTATTGATATACCAGTTTGGATTGGTATATCAGATTCGATTGGTATGTCAGTTTCGATTGGTATGTCAGTTTCGATTGGTATATAAGTTTCTATTGGTATATCATTTTCCATAGGTATGTCAGATTTGATTGGTATATCAGTTTCGATTGGTATATTAGTTTTGATTGGTACATCAGTTTCTATTGGTATGTCAGTTTTGATTACTATATCAGTTACTATTGGAATGTCAGTTTCGATTGGTATGTCAATTTCGATTGGTATATCAGATTCGATTGGTATGTCAGTTTCGATTGGTATATCAGTTTCTATTGGTATGTCAGTTTCTATTGGTATATCAGTTTCGATTTGTATGTCAGTTTCTATTGGTATGTCAGTCTCGATAGGTATGTCAGTTACTATTGGTATATCAGTTTCGATTGGTATGTCATTTTCGATAGGTATGTCAGTTTCTATGGGTATATCAGTTTCGATTGGTATGTCAGATTTGATTGGAATATCAGTTTCTATTGGTATATCAGTTTCGATTGGTATGTCAGTTTCTATTGGTATGTCAGTTTCGATTAGTATATCAGTTTCTATTGGTATGTCTGTTTCTATTGGTATATCAGTGTTGATTGGTATATCAGTTTCGATTGGTATGTCAGTTTCGATTGGTATATCAGTTTCGATTGGTATATCAGTTTCAATTAGTATGTAAGTTTCTATTGTTATATCAGTTTCGATTGGTATGTCACTTTCGATTAGTATGTCAATTTCTATTGGTATGTCAGTTTGTATTGGTATATCAGTTTCGATTGGTATGGCAGTTTCGATTGGTATGTCAGGTTCGATTGGTATATCAGTTTCGATTGGTATAGAAGTTTGTATTGGTATATCAGTTTGTATTGGTATATCAGTTTCGATTGGTATGTCAGGTTCGATTGGTATATCAGTTTCGATTGGTATGTCACTTTCGATTGGTATATCAGTTTCGATTAGTATGTCAGTTTCTATAGTTATATTAGTTTTGATTGGTACATCAGTTTCGATTGGTATGTCAGTTTCGATTGGTATGTCAGTTTCTATTGGTATATCACTTTCGACTGGTATATCAGTTTCGATTAGAATGTCAGTTTTGATTGGTATTTCAGTGTCCATTGGTATATCAGTTTGGATTGATATATCAGTTTTCGATTAGTATGTCATTTTCTATTGGTATGTCAGTTTCTATTGGTATATCAGTTCCTATTGGTATGTCAGTTTTGATTGGTATGTCAGTTTCTATTGGTATATCAGTTTTGATTGGTATATCAGTCTCGATTGGTATATCAGTTTCTATTGGTATATCAGTTTCGATTGGTATGTCAGGTTCTATTGGTATATCAGTTTCAATTGGTATGTCAGTTTCTATTGGTGTATGAGTTTCTATTGGTATGTCAGTTTCTATTGGTATATCCTTTCAATTGGTATGTTAGTTTCTATTGGTAAGTCAGCTTCGATTAGTATGTCAGTTTCTATAGGTATGTCAGTTTCGATTGGTATGTCAGTTTCTATTGGTATATCAGTTCCTATTGGTATGTCAGTTTCGATTGGTATGTCAATTTCGATTGGTATATCAGTTTTGATTAGTATGTCAGTTTCTATTGGTATATCAGTTTCTATTGGTATATCAGTTTCGATTGGTATATCAGTCTCGATTGATATATCAGTTTCTATTGGTATATCAGTTTCGATTGGTATATCAGTTTCGATTAGTATGTCAGTTTCTATAGGTATGTCAATTTCGATAGGTATATCAGTTTCCATTGGTATGTCAGTTTCGATTAGTATATCAGTTTCTATTGGTATGTCAGTTTCTATTGGTATATCAGTTTCAATTGATATATAAGTTTCGATTAGTATGTCAGTTTCTATTGGTATGTCAGTTTCGAATAGTATATCAGTTTCTATTGGTATGTCAGTTTCGATTGGTATGTCAGTTTCTATTGGTATATCAGTTTCGATTGGTATATCAGTTTCGATTGGTATATCAGTTTCTATTGGTATATCAGTTTCTCTTGGTATGTCAGTTTTGATTGGTATATCAGTTTCGATTCGTATGTCACTTTCGATTGGTATATCAGTTTCGATTGATATATCAGTTTTCGACTAGTATGTCAGTTTCTATTGGTATGTCAGTTTCGATTAGTATATCAGTTTATATTGGTATATCAGTTTTGATTGGTATATCAGTCTCGATTGGTATATCAGTTTATATTGGTATATCAGTTTCGATTGGTATGTCAGTTGTCTATTGATATATCAGTTTCTATTGGTATGTCAGTTTCGATTAGTATATCAGTTTCTATTGGTATGTCAGTTTCGATTGGTATATTAGTTTCGAATGGTATATCAATTTCTATTGGTATATCAGTTTCGATTTGTATGTCAGTTTCGATTGGTATATAAGTTTCAATTGGTATATCATTTTCCATTGGTATGTCAGATTTGATTGGAATGTCAGTTTCTATTGGTATATCAGTTTCGATTGGTAGGTCAGTTTCTATTGGTATGTCAGTTTCGATTAGTATATCAGTTTCTATTGGTATGTCTGTTTCTATTGGTACATTAGTTTTGATTTTTATATCAGTTTCGATTGGTATGTCAGTTTCTATTGGTATGTCAGTTTTGATTGGTATATCAGTTTCAATTAGTATGTCAGTTTCTATTGGTATATCAGTTTCGATTGGTATGTCAGTTTCGATTAGTATGTCAATTTCTATTGGTATGTCAGTTTGTATTGGTATATCAGTTTCGATTGGTATGTCAGTTTCGATTGGTATGACAGGTTCGATTGGTATATCAGTTTCGATTGGTATAGAAGTTTCTATTGGTATGTCAGTTTCGATTGGTATATCAGTTTCGATTGGTATGTCACTTTCGATTGGTATATCAGTTTCGATTAGTATGTCAGTTTCTATTGTTATATTAGTTTTGATTGGTACATCAGTTTCGATTGGTATGTCAGTTTCGATTGGTATATCAGTTTCGATTGGTATGTCAGTTTCTATTGGTATATCAGCTTCGATTGGTATATCAGTTTCGATTGGTATGTCAGTCTCTATTGGTATGTCAGTTTTGATTATCATATCAGTTACCATTGGTATGTCAGTTTTGATTGGTATGTCAGTTTCGATTGGTATATCACTTTCGACTGGTATATAAGTTTCGATTAGAATGTCAGTTTCGATTGGTATTTCAGTGTCCATTGGTATATCAGTTTGGATTGATATATCAGTTTTCGATTAGTATGTCAGTTTCTATTGGTATGTCAGTTTCTATTGGTATATCAGTTCCTATTGGTATGTCAGTTTTGATTGGTATGTCAGTTTCTATTGGTATATCAGTTTCTATTGGTATATCAGTTTCAATTGGTATGTCAGTTTCTATTGGTATATCAGTTTCAATTGGTATGTCAGTTTCTATTGGTAAGTCAGCTTCGATTAGTATGTCAGTTTCGATTGGTATGTCAGTTTCTGTTGGTATATCATTTTCGATTGGTATGTCAGTTTCTATTGGTATGTCAGTGTCGATTATTATATCAGTAACTATTGGTATGTCAGTTTCGATTGGTATGTCAGTTTCGATTAGTATATCAGTTTCTATTGGTATGTCAGTTTCTATTGATATACCAGTTTGGATTGGTATATCAGATTCGATTGGTATGTCAGTTTCGATTGGAATGTCAGTTTCTATTGGTATATCAGTTTCAATTGGTAGGTCAGTTTCTATTGGTATGTCAGTTTCGATTAGTATATCAGTTTCTATTGGTATGTCAGTTTCGATTGGTATGTCAGTTTCTATTGGTATATCAGTTTTGATTGGTATATCAGTCTCGATTGGTATATCAGTTTATATTGGTATATCAGTTTCGATTGGTATGTCAGTTCCCTATTGGTATATCAGTTTCAATTGGTATATCAGTTTCTATTCTTATATCAGTTTCTATTGGGATATGAGTTTCTATTGGAATATCAGTTTCTATTGGTATATCAGTTTCAATTGGTAGGTCAGTTTCTATTGGTATGTCAGTTTCGATTAGTATATCAGTTTCTATTGGTATGTCAGTTTCAATTGGTATGTCAGTTTCTATTGGTAAGTCAGCTTCGATTAGTATATCAGTTTCTATTGGTATATCAGTTTCGATTGGTATATCAGTTTCGATTGGTATATCAGTTTCTATTGGTATATCAGTTTCGATTGGTATGTCAGTTTCGATTAGTTTATCAGTTTCGATTGGTATGTAAGTTTCTATTGGTATGTCAGTTTCGATTAGTATATTAGTTCCTATTGGTATGTCAGTTTCGATTGGTATGTCAGTTTCTATTGGTATATGAGTTTCAATTGGTATGTCAGTTTCGATTGGTATATGAGTTTCTATTGGTATGTCAGTTTCTATTGGTATATAAGTTTCTATTGGTATATCAGTTTCCATTGGTATGTCAGATTCGATTGGAATGTCAGTTTCTATTGGTATATCAGTTTCCATTGGTATGTCAGATTCGATTGGAATGTCAGTTTCTATTGGTATATCAGTTTCAATTGGTATGTTAGTTTCTATTGGTAAGTCAGCTTCAATTAGTATATCAGTTTCTATTGGTATGTCAGTTTGGATTGGTATATCAGTTTCAATTAGTATGTCAGTTTCTATTGGTATATCAATTTCGATTGGTATGTCAGTTTCGATTAGTATGTCAATTTCTATTGGTATGTCAGTTTGTATTGGTATATCAGTTTCGACTGGTATGTCAGTTTCGATTGGTATGTCAGTTTCGATTGGTATATCAGTTTCGATTGGTATATCAGTTTCTATTGGTATATCAGTTTCGATTGGTATGTCAGTTTCAATTAGTTTATAAGTTTCTATTGGTATGTCAGTTTCTATTGGTATGTCAGTGTCGATTATTATATCAGTTACTATTGGTATGTCAGTTTCGATCGTTATATCAATTTCGATTGGTATCTCAGTTACGATTGGTATGTCAGTTTCGATTGGTATGTCAGTTTCGATTAGTATATCAGTTTCTATTGGTATGTCAGTTTCTCTTGGTATATCAGCTTCGATTGGTATATCAGTTTCGATTGGTATATCAGTTTCGATTTGTATATCAGCTTCGATTGGTACATCAGTTTCTATTGGTATGTCAGTTTTGATTACTATATCAGTTACTATTGGAATGTCAGTTTCGATTGGTATGTCAATTTCGATTGGTATATCAGATTCGATTGGTATGTCAGTTTCTATTGGTATATCAGTTTCTATTGGTATGTCAGTTTTGATAGGTATGTCAGTTTCTATTGGTATATCAGTTTCGATTTGTATGTCAGTTTCTATTGGTATGTCAGTCTCGATAGGTATGTCAGTTTCTATTGGTATATCAGTTTCGATTGGTATGTCATTTTCGATAGGTATGTCAGTTTCTATTGGTATATCAGTTTCGATTGGTATGTCAGTTTCTATTGGTATATCAGTTTCGATTGGTATGTCAGGTTCGATTGGTATATCAGTTTCTATTGGAATGTCAGGTTCGATTGGTATATCAGTTTCGATTCGTATGTCAATTTCGATTGGTATATCAGTTTCGATTAGTATTTCAGTTTCTAATGGTATATAAGTTTTGATTGGTACATCAGTTTCGATTGGTATGTCAGATTCGATTAGTATATCAGTTACTGTAGGTATGTCAGTTTCTATTGGTATATCACTTTCGACCGGTATATCAGTTCCGATTAGAATTTCAGTTTCTATTGGTATATCAGTTTCAATTGGTAGGTCAGTTTCTATTGGTATGTCAGTTTCGATTAGTATATCAGTTTCTATTGGTATGTCAGTTTCAATTGGTATGTCAGTTTCTATTGGTAAGTCAGCTTCGATTAGTATATCAGTTTCTATTGGTATATCAGTTTCGATTGGTATATCAGTTTCAATTAGTATGTCAGTTTCTATTGGTATATCAATTTCGATTGGTATGTCAGTTTCGATTAGTATGTCAATTTCTATTGGTATGTCAGTTTGTATTGGTATATCAGTTTCGATTGGTATTTCAGTTTCGATTGGTATGTCAGTTTCGATTGGTATATCAGTTTCGATTGGTATGTCAGTTTCTATTGGTATATCAGTTTCGATTGGTATATCAGTTTCAATTAGTATGTCAGTTTCTATTGGTATGTCAGTTTCGATTGGTATGTCAGTTTCGATTAGTATGTCAATTTCTATTGGTATGTCAGTTTGTATTAGTATATCAGTTTCGATTGGTATGTCAGTTTCGATTGGTATGTCAGGTTCGATTGGTATATCAGTTTCGATTGGTATAGAAGTTTCTATTGGTATGTCAGGTTCGATTGGTATATCAGTTTGTATTGGTATGTCAGTTTCGATTGGTATGTCAGGTTCGATTGGTATACCAGTTTCGATTGGTATGTCAATTTCGATTGGTATATCAGTTTCGATTAGTATGTCAGTTTCTATTGTTATATTAGTTTTGATTGGTACATCAGTTTCGATTGGTATGTCAGTTTCGATTGGTATATCAGTTTCGATTGGTATGTCAGTTTCTATTGGTATATCAGCTTCGATTGGTATATCAGTTTCGATTGGTATGTCAGTTTCGATTGGTATGTCAGTCTCTATTGGTATGTCAGTTTCGATTATCATATCAGTTACTATTGGTATGTCAGTTTTGATTGGTATGTCAGTTTCGATTGGTATGTCAGATTCGATTAGTATATCAGTTTCTATAGGTATGTCAGTTTCTATTGGTATATCACTTTCGACTGGTATATCAGTTTCGATTAGAATGTTAGTTTCGATTGGTATTTCAGTGTCCATTGGTATATCAGTTTGGATTGATATATCAGTTTTCGATTAGTATGTCAGTTTCTATTGGTATGTCAGTTTCTATTGGTATATCAGTTTTGATTGGTATATCAGTATCGATTGGTATGTCAGTTTCTATGGGTATATCAGTTTCAATTGGTATGTCAGTTTCTATGGGTATATCAGTTTCAATTGGTATGTCAGTTTCTATTGGTATGTCAGTTTCTATTGGTATATCTGTTTCGATTGGTATGTCAGTTTCTATGGGTATATCAGTTTCAATTGGTATGTCAGTTTCTATTGGTATATGAGTTTCTATTGGTATGTCAGTTTCTATTAGTATATCAGTTTCAATTGGTATGTTAGTTTCTATTGGTAAGTCAGCTTCGATTAGTATGTCAGTTTCGATTGGTATGTCAGTTTCTGTTGGTATATCATTTTCGATTGGTATGTCAGTTTCTATTGGTATGTCAGTGTCGATTATTATATCAGTAACTATTGGTATGTCAGTTTCGAATGGTATGTCAGTTTCGATTGGTATCTCAGTTTCTATTGGTATGACAGGTTCGATTGGTATATCAGTTTCGATTGGTATATCAGTTTTGATTGGTATGTCAGTCTCGATTAGTATATCAGTTTCAAATAGTATGTCAGTTTCTATTGGTATATCAGTTTCGATTGGTATGTCAGTTTCGATTAGTATGTCAATTTATATTGGTATGTCAGTTTCAATTGGTATATCAGTTTCGATTGATATATCAGTTTCTATTGGTATGTCAGTTTCGATTGGTATGTCAGTTTCTATTGGTATATCAGTTTCGATTGGTATGTCAGTTTCTATTGGTATATCAGTGTCGATTATTATATCAGTTTCTATTGGTATGTCAGTTTCGATTGTTATATCAATTTCGATTGGTATCTCAGTTACGATTGGTATGTCAGTTTCGATTGGTATGTCAATTTCGATTAGTATATCATTTTCTATTGGTATATCAGTTTCTCTTGGTATATCAGCTTCGATTGGTATATCAGTTTCGATTGGTATATTAGTTTTGATTGGTATATCAGTTTCTATCGGTATGTCAGTTTTGATTATTATATCAGTTACTATTGGTATGTCAGTTTCGATTGGTATGTCAATTTCGATTGGTATATCAGATTCGATTGGTATGTCAGTTTCTATTGGTATATCAGTTTCTATTGGTATGTCAGTTTCGATAGGTATGTCAGTTTCTATTGGTATATCAGTTTCGATTTGTATGTCAGTTTCTATTGGTATGTCAGTCTCGATAGGTATGTCAGTTTCTATTGGTATATCAGTTTCGATTGGTATGTCATTTTCGATAGGTATGTCAGTTTCTATTGGTATATCAGTTTCGATTGGTATGTCAGTTTCTATTGGTATATCAGTTTCGATTGGTATGTCAGGTTCGATTGGTATATCAGTTTCTATTGGTATGTCAGGTTCGATTGGTATATCAGTTTCGATTGTTATGTCAATTTCGATTGGTATATCAGTTTCGATTAGTATGTCAGTTTCTATTGGTATATAAGTTTGATTTGTACATCAGTTTCGATTGGTATGTCAGTTTCGATTGGTATATCAGTTTCGATTGGTATGTCAGTTTCTATTGGTATATCAGCTTCGATTGGTATATCAGTTTCGATTAGTATGTCAGTTTCCATTGGTATGTCAGTTTCGATTATTATATCAGTTTCTATTGGTATGTCAGTTTCGATTGGTATGTCAGTTTCGATTGGTATATCAGTTTCGATTGGTATATCAGCTTCGATTGGTATGTCAGTTTCTATTGGTATATGAGTTTCTATTGGTATGTTAGTTTCTATTGGTAAGTCAGCTTCGATTAGTATGTCAGTTTCGATTGGTATGTCAGTTTCTGTTGGTATATCATTTTCGATTGGTGTGTCAGTTTCTATTGGTATGTCAGTGTGGATTATTATATCAGTAACTATTGGTATGTCAGTTTCGATTGGTACGTCAGTTTCGATTGGTATCTCAGTTTCTATTGGTATGACAGGTTCGATTGGTATGTCAGTTTCGATTGGTATATCAGTTTCGATTGGTATATCAGTTTCGATTGGTATGTCAGTTTCTATTGGTATATCGGTTTCGATTGGTATGTCATTTTCGATAGGTATGTGAGTTTCTATTGGTATATCAGTTTCGATTGGTATGTCAGTTCCGATTGGTATGTCAATCTCGATTGGTATGTCAGTTTCTATTGGTATATGAGTTTCGATTGGTATGTTAGTTTCTATTGGCAAGTCAGCTTCGATTAGTATGTCAGTTTCGATTGGTATGTCAGTTTCTGTTGGTATATCATTTTCGATTGGTATGTCAGTTTCGATTGGTATGTCAGTTTCGATTGGTATCTCAGTTTCTATTGGTATGACAGGTTCGATTGGTATATCAGTTTCGATCGGTATCTCAGTTTCGATTGGTATGTCAGTTTCGATTGGTATGTCAGTTTCTAATGGTATATCAGTTTCGATTGGTATATCAGTTTCTATTAGTATGTCAACTTCGATAGGTATATCAGTTTCGATTGGTATGTCAGTGTCGATTATTATATCAGTAACTATTGGTATGTCAGTTTCGATCAGTATATCAGCTTCGATTGGTATATCAGTTTCAATTAGTATGTCAGTTTCTGTTGGTATATCAGTTTCGATTGGTATGTCAGTTTCGATTAGTATGTCAATTTATATTGGTATGTCAGTTTCAATTGGTATATCAGTTTCGATTGTTATATCAGTTTCGATTGGTATGTCAGTTTCTATTGGTATGTCAGTTTCTATTGGTATATCAGTTTCGATTATTATATCAGTTTCTATTGGTATATCAGTTTCGATTGGTATGTCAGTTTCTATTGGTATATGAGTTTCTATTGGTATGTCAGTTTCTATTGGTATGACAGGTTCGATTGGTATGTCAGTTTCGATTGGTATATCAGTTTCGATTGGTATATCAGTTTCGATTGGTATGTCAGTTTCTATTGGTATATCAGTTTCGATTGGTATGTCATTTTCGATAGGTATGTGAGTTTCTATTGGTATATCAGTTTCGATTGGTATGTCAGTTTCGATTGGTATGTCAATTTCGATTGGTATGTCAGTTTCGATTGCTATATCAGTTTCGATTGGTATATCAGTTTCGATTGGTATGTCAGTTTCTATTGGTATATCAGTTTCGATTTGTATGTCAGTTTCTATTGGTATGTCAGTCTCGATAGGTATGTCAGTATCTATTGGTATGTCAGTTTCGATTGGTATGTCATTTTCGATAGGTATGTCAGTTTCTATTGGTATATCAGTTTCGATTGGTATGTCAGTTTCTATTGGTATATCAGCTTCGATTGGTATATCAGTTTCGATTAGTATGTCAGTTTCCATTGGTATGTCAGTTTCGATTAGTATATCAGTTTCTATTGGTATGTCAGTTTCGATTGCTATGTCAGTTTCGATTGGTATATCAGTTTCGATTGGTATATCAGTTTCGATTAGTATGTCAGTTTCGATTGGTATGTCAGTTTCTATTGGTATATCAGTTTCGATTGGTATGTCAGTTTCGATTGGTATATCAGTTGTGATTGCTATGTCAGTTTCTATTGGTATGTCAGTTTCGATTATCATATCAGTTACTATTGGTATGTAAGTTTTCAATCACTTCTATGTCCTAAATTCACACTATATCATATTTTCACCATTATATATCATATCTTTTCTCTAAAAATCATATTTTCCCTATCACCGCATTTTCTCTATCGTAATTTCTTAAACAAAACAAATCTTGTATTTTCGTTTATTGTTAAATTATGCCCAATTTTTTCTCGATTCTTCTCTCCATTCGAACCCATTCATTCAATCACTTCTATGTCCTAAATTCACACTATATCATATTTTCACCATTATATATCATATCTTTTCTCTAAAAATCATATTTTCCCTATCACCGCATTTTCTCTATCGTAATTTCTTAAACAAAACAAATCTTGTATTTTCGTTTATTGTTAAATTATGCCCAATTTTTTCTCGATTCTTCTCTCCATTCGAACCCATTCATTCAATCACTTCTATGTCCTAAATTCACACTATATCATATTTTCACCATTATATATCATATCTTTTCTCTAAAAATCATATTTTCCCTATCACCGCATTTTCTCTATCGTAATTTCTTAAACAAAACAAATCTTGTATTTTCGTTTATTGTTAAATTATGCCCAATTTTTTCTCGATTCTTCTCCACATTCGAACCCATTCATTCAATCACTTCTATGTCCTAAATTCACACTATATCATATTTTCACCATTATATATCATATCTTTTCTCTAAAAATCATATTTTCCCTATCACCGCATTTTCTCTATCGTAATTTCTTAAACAAAACAAATCTTGTATTTTCGTTTATTGTTAAATTATTCCCAATTTTTTCTCGATTCTTCTCTCCATTCGAACCCATTCATTCAATCACTTCTATGTCCTAAATTCACACTATATCATATTTTCACCATTATATATCATATCTTTTCTCTAAAAATCATATTTTCCCTATCACCGCATTTTCTCTATCGTAATTTCTTAAACAAAACAAATCTTGTATTTTCGTTTATTGTTAAATTATGCCCAATTTTTTCTCGATTCTTCTCTCCATTCGAACCCATTCATTCAATCACTTCTATGTCCTAAATTCACACTATATCATATTTTCACCATTATATATCATATCTTTTCTCTAAAAATCATATTTTCCCTATCACCGCATTTTCTCTATCGTAATTTCTTAAACAAAACAAATCTTGTATTTTCGTTTATTGTTAAATTATGCCCAATTTTTTCTCGATTCTACTCTCCATTCGAACCCATTCATTCAATCACTTCTAGGTCCTAAATTCACACTATATCATATTTTCACCAATATATATCATATCTTTTCTCTAAAAATCATATTTTCCCTATCACCGCATTTTCTCTATCGTAATTTCTTAAACAAAACAAATCTTGTATTTTCGTTTATTGTTAAATTATGCCCAATTTTTTCTCGATTTTTCTCTCCATTCGAACCCATTCATTCAATCACTTCTATGTCCTAAATTCACACTATATCATATTTTCACCATTATATATCATATCTTTTCTCTAAAAATCATATTTTCCCTATCACCGCATTTTCTCTATCGTAATTTCTTAAACAAAACAAATCTTGTATTTTCGTTTATTGTTAAATTATGCCCAATTTTTTCTCGATTCTTCTCTCCATTCGAACCCATTCATTCAATCACTTCTATGTCCTAAATTCACACTATATCATATTTTCACCATTATATATCATATCTTTTCTCTAAAAATCATATTTTCCCTATCACCGCATTTTCTCTATCGTAATTTCTTAAACAAAACAAATCTTGTATTTTCGTTTATTGTTAAATTATGCCCAATTTTTTCTCGATTCTTCTCTCCATTCGAACCCATTCATTCAATCACTTCTATGTCCTAAATTCACACTATATCATATTTTCACCATTATATATCATATCTTTTCTCTAAAAATCATATTTTCCCTATCACCGCATTTTCTCTATCGTAATTTCTTAAACAAAACAAATCTTGTATTTTCGTTTATTGTTAAATTATGCCCAATTTTTTCTCGATTCTTCTCTCCATTCGAACCCATTCATTCAATCACTTCTATGTCCTAAATTCACACTATATCATATTTTCACCATTATATATCATATCTTTTCTCTAAAAATCATATTTTCCCTATCACCGCATTTTCTCTATCGTAATTTCTTAAACAAAACAAATCTTGTATTTTCGTTTATTGTTAAATTATGCCCAATTTTTTCTCGATTCTTCTCTCCATTCGAACCCATTCATTCAATCACTTCTATGTCCTAAATTCACACTATATCATATTTTCACCATTATATATCATATCTTTTCTCTAAAAATCATATTTTCCCTATCACCGCATTTTCTCTATCGTAATTTCTTAAACAAAACAAATCTTGTATTTTCGTATATTGTTAAATTATGCCCAATTTTTTCTCGATTCTTCTCTCCATTCGAACCCATTCATTCAATCACTTCTATGTCCTAAATTCACACTATATCATATTTTCACCATTATATATCATATCTTTTCTCTAAAAATCATATTTTCCCTATCACCGCATTTTCTCTATCGTAATTTCTTAAACAAAACAAATCTTGTATTTTCGTTTATTGTTAAATTATGCCCAATTTTTTCTCGATTCTACTCTCCATTCGAACCCATTCATTCAATCACTTCTAGGTCCTAAATTCACACTATATCATATTTTCACCATTATATATCATATCTTTTCTCTAAAAATCATATTTTCCCTATCACCGCATTTTCTCTATCGTAATTTCTTAAACAAAACAAATCTTGTATTTTCGTTTATTGTTAAATTATGCCCAATTTTTTCTCGATTCTTCTCTCCATTCGAACCCATTCATTCAATCACTTCTATGTCCTAAATTCACACTATATCATATTTTCACCATTATATATCATATCTTTTCTCTAAAAATCATATTTTCTCTATCGTAATTTCTTAAACAAAACAAATCTTGTATTTTCGTTTATTGTTAAATTATGCCCAATTTTTTCTCGATTCTTCTCTCCATTCGAACCCATTCATTCAATCACTTCTATGTCCTAAATTCACACTATATCATATTTTCACCATTATATATCATATCTTTTCTCTAAAAATCATATTTTCCCTATCACCGCATTTTCTCTATCGTAATTTCTTAAACAAAACAAATCTTGTATTTTCGTTTATTGTTAAATTATGCCCAATTTTTTCTCGATTCTTCTCTCCATTCGAACCCATTCATTCAATCACTTCTATGTCCTAAATTCACACTATATCATATTTTCACCATTATATATCATATCTTTTCTCTAAAAATCATATTTTCCCTATCACCGCATTTTCTCTATCGTAATTTCTTAAACAAAACAAATCTTGTATTTTCGTTTATTGTTAAATTATGCCCAATTTTTTCTCGATTCTTCTCTCCATTCGAACCCATTCATTCAATCACTTCTATGTCCTAAATTCACACTATATCATATTTTCACCATTATATATCATATCTTTTCTCTAAAAATCATATTTTCCCTATCACCGCATTTTCTCTATCGTAATTTCTTAAACAAAACAAATCTTGTATTTTCGTTTATTGTTAAATTATGCCCAATTTTTTCTCGATTCTACTCTCCATTCGAACCCATTCATTCAATCACTTCTATGTCCTAAATTCACACTATATCATATTTTCACCATTATATATCATATCTTTTCTCTAAAAATCATATTTTCCCTATCACCGCATTTTCTCTATCGTAATTTCTTAAACAAAACAAATCTTGTATTTTCGTTTATTGTTAAATTATGCCCAATTTTTTCTCGATTCTTCTCTCCATTCGAACCCATTCATTCAATCACTTCTATGTCCTAAATTCACACTATATCATATTTTCACCATTATATATCATATCTTTTCTCTAAAAATCATATTTTCTCTATCGTAATTTCTTAAACAAAACAAATCTTGTATTTTCGTTTATTGTTAAATTATGCCCAATTTTTTCTCGATTCTTCTCTCCATTCGAACCCATTCATTCAATCACTTCTATGTCCTAAATTCACACTATATCATATTTTCACCATTATATATCATATCTTTTCTCTAAAAATCATATTTTCCCTATCACCGCATTTTCTCTATCGTAATTTCTTAAACAAAACAAATCTTGTATTTTCGTTTATTGTTAAATTATGCCCAATTTTTTCTCGATTCTTCTCTCCATTCGAACCCATTCATTCAATCACTTCTATGTCCTAAATTCACACTATATCATATTTTCACCATTATATATCATATCTTTTCTCTAAAAATCATATTTTCCCTATCACCGCATTTTCTCTATCGTAATTTCTTAAACAAAACAAATCTTGTATTTTCGTTTATTGTTAAATTATGCCCAATTTTTTCTCGATTCTTCTCTCCATTCGAACCCATTCATTCAATCACTTCTATGTCCTAAATTCACACTATATCATATTTTCACCATTATATATCATATCTTTTCTCTAAAAATCATATTTTCCCTATCACCGCATTTTCTCTATCGTAATTTCTTAAACAAAACAAATCTTGTATTTTCGTTTATTGTTAAATTATGCCCAATTTTTTCTCGATTCTTCTCTCCATTCGAACCCATTCATTCAATCACTTCTATGTCCTAAATTCACACTATATCATATTTTCACCATTATATATCATATCTTTTCTCTAAAAATCATATTTTCCCTATCACCGCATTTTCTCTATCGTAATTTCTTAAACAAAACAAATCTTGTATTTTCGTTTATTGTTAAATTATTCCCAATTTTTTCTCGATTCTTCTCTCCATTCGAACCCATTCATTCAATCACTTCTATGTCCTAAATTCACACTATATCATATTTTCACCATTATATATCATATCTTTTCTCTAAAAATCATATTTTCCCTATCACCGCATTTTCTCTATCGTAATTTCTTAAACAAAACAAATCTTGTATTTTCGTTTATTGTTAAATTATGCCCAATTTTTTCTCGATTCTACTCTCCATTCGAACCCATTCATTCAATCACTTCTAGGTCCTAAATTCACACTATATCATATTTTCACCATTATATATCATATCTTTTCTCTAAAAATCATATTTTCCCTATCACCGCATTTTCTCTATCGTATTTTCTTAAACAAAACAAATCTTGTATTTTCGTTTATTGTTAAATTATGCCCAATTTTTTCTCGATTTTTCTCTCCATTCGAACCCATTCATTCAATCACTTCTATGTCCTAAATTCACACTATATCATATTTTCACCATTATATATCATATCTTTTCTCTAAAAATCATATTTTCCCTATCACCGCATTTTCTCTATCGTAATTTCTTAAACAAAACAAATCTTGTATTTTCGTTTATTGTTAAATTATGCCCAATTTTTTCTCGATTCTTCTCTCCATTCGAACCCATTCATTCAATCACTTCTATGTCCTAAATTCACACTATATCATATTTTCACCATTATATATCATATCTTTTCTCTAAAAATCATATTTTCCCTATCACCGCATTTTCTCTATCGTAATTTCTTAAACAAAACAAATCTTGTATTTTCGTTTATTGTTAAATTATGCCCAATTTTTTCTCGATTCTTCTCTCCATTCGAACCCATTCATTCAATCACTTCTATGTCCTAAATTCACACTATATCATATTTTCACCATTATATATCATATCTTTTCTCTAAAAATCATATTTTCCCTATCACCGCATTTTCTCTATCGTAATTTCTTAAACAAAACAAATCTTGTATTTTCGTTTATTGTTAAATTATGCCCAATTTTTTCTCGATTCTTCTCTCCATTCGAACCCATTCATTCAATCACTTCTATGTCCTAAATTCACACTATATCATATTTTCACCATTATATATCATATCTTTTCTCTAAAAATCATATTTTCCCTATCACCGCATTTTCTCTATCGTAATTTCTTAAACAAAACAAATCTTGTATTTTCGTTTATTGTTAAATTATGCCCAATTTTTTCTCGATTCTTCTCTCCATTCGAACCCATTCATTCAATCACTTCTATGTCCTAAATTCACACTATATCATATTTTCACCATTATATATCATATCTTTTCTCTAAAAATCATATTTTCCCTATCACCGCATTTTCTCTATCGTAATTTCTTAAACAAAACAAATCTTGTATTTTCGTTTATTGTTAAATTATGCCCAATTTTTTCTCGATTCTTCTCTCCATTCGAACCCATTCATTCAATCACTTCTATGTCCTAAATTCACACTATATCATATTTTCACCATTATATATCATATCTTTTCTCTAAAAATCATATTTTCCCTATCACCGCATTTTCTCTATCGTAATTTCTTAAACAAAACAAATCTTGTATTTTCGTTTATTGTTAAATTATGCCCAATTTTTTCTCGATTCTTCTCTCCATTCGAACCCATTCATTCAATCACTTCTATGTCCTAAATTCACACTATATCATATTTTCACCATTATATATCATATCTTTTCTCTAAAAATCATATTTTCCCTATCACCGCATTTTCTCTATCGTAATTTCTTAAACAAAACAAATCTTGTATTTTCGTTTATTGTTAAATTATGCCCAATTTTTTCTCGATTCTTCTCTCCATTCGAACCCATTCATTCAATCACTTCTATGTCCTAAATTCACACTATATCATATTTTCACCATTATATATCATATCTTTTCTCTAAAAATCATATTTTCCCTATCACCGCATTTTCTCTATCGTAATTTCTTAAACAAAACAAATCTTGTATTTTCGTTTATTGTTAAATTATGCCCAATTTTTTCTCGATTCTACTCTCCATTCGAACCCATTCATTCAATCACTTCTATGTCCTAAATTCACACTATATCATATTTTCACCATTATATATCATATCTTTTCTCTAAAAATCATATTTTCTCTATCGTAATTTCTTAAACAAAACAAATCTTGTATTTTCGTTTATTGTTAAATTATGCCCAATTTTTTCTCGATTCTTCTCTCCATTCGAACCCATTCATTCAATCACTTCTATGTCCTAAATTCACACTATATCATATTTTCACCATTATATATCATATCTTTTCTCTAAAAATCATATTTTCCCTATCACCGCATTTTCTCTATCGTGATTTCTTAAACAAAACAAATCTTGTATTTTCGTTTATTGTTAAATTATGCCCAATTTTTTCTCGATTCTTCTCTCCATTCGAACCCATTCATTCAATCACTTCTATGTCCTAAATTCACACTATATCATATTTTCACCATTATATATCATATCTTTTCTCTAAAAATCATATTTTCCCTATCACCGCATTTTCTCTATCGTAATTTCTTAAACAAAACAAATCTTGTATTTTCGTTTATTGTTAAATTATGCCCAATTTTTTCTCGATTCTTCTCTCCATTCGAACCCATTCATTCAATCACTTCTATGTCCTAAATTCACACTATATCATATTTTCACCATTATATATCATATCTTATCTCTAAAAATCATATTTTCCCTATCACCGCATTTTCTCTATCGTAATTTCTTAAACAAAACAAATCTTGTATTTTCGTTTATTGTTAAATTATGCCCAATTTTTTCTCGATTCTTCTCTCCATTCGAACCCATTCATTCAATCACTTCTATGTCCTAAATTCACACTATATCATATTTTCACCATTATATATCATATCTTTTCTCTAAAAATCATATTTTCCCTATCACCGCATTTTCTCTATCGTAATTTCTTAAACAAAACAAATCTTGTATTTTCGTTTATTGTTAAATTATGCCCAATTTTTTCTCGATTCTTCTCTCCATTCGAACCCATTCATTCAATCACTTCTATGTCCTAAATTCACACTATATCATATTTTCACCATTATATATCATATCTTTTCTCTAAAAATCATATTTTCCCTATCACCGCATTTTCTCTATCGTAATTTCTTAAACAAAACAAATCTTGTATTTTCGTTTATTGTTAAATTATGCCCAATTTTTTCTCGATTCTTCTCTCCATTCGAACCCATTCATTCAATCACTTCTATGTCCTAAATTCACACTATATCATATTTTCACCATTATATATCATATCTTTTCTCTAAAAATCATATTTTCCCTATCACCGCATTTTCTCTATCGTAATTTCTTAAACAAAACAAATCTTGTATTTTCGTTTATTGTTAAATTATGCCCAATTTTTTCTCGATTCTACTCTCCATTCGAACCCATTCATTCAATCACTTCTATGTCCTAAATTCACACTATATCATATTTTCACCATTATATATCATATCTTTTCTCTAAAAATCATATTTTCCCTATCACCGCATTTTCTCTATCGTAATTTCTTAAACAAAACAAATCTTGTATTTTCGTTTATTGTTAAATTATGCCCAATTTTTTCTCGATTCTTCTCTCCATTCGAACCCATTCATTCAATCACTTCTATGTCCTAAATTCACACTATATCATATTTTCACCATTATATATCATATCTTTTCTCTAAAAATCATATTTTCCTTATCACCGCATTTTCTCTATCGTAATTTCTTAAACAAAACAAATCTTGTATTTTCGTTTATTGTTAAATTATGCCCAATTTTTTCTCGATTCTTCTCTCCATTCGAACCCATTCATTCAATCACTTCTATGTCTTAAATTCACACTATATCATATTTTCACCATTATATATCATATCTTTTCTCTAAAAATCATATTTTCCCTATCACCGCATTTTCTCTATCGTAATTTCTTAAACAAAACAAATCTTGTATTTTCGTTTATTGTTAAATTATGCCCAATTTTTTCTCGATTCTTCTCTCCATTCGAACCCATTCATTCAATCACTTCTATGTCCTAAATTCACACTATATCATATTTTCACCATTATATATCATATCTTTTCTCTAAAAATCATATTTTCCCTATCACCGCATTTTCTCTATCGTAATTTCTTAAACAAAACAAATCTTGTATTTTCGTTTATTGTTAAATTATGCCCAATTTTTTCTCGATTCTTCTCTCCATTCGAACCCATTCATTCAATCACTTCTATGTCCTAAATTCACACTATATCATATTTTCACCATTATATATCATATCTTTTCTCTAAAAATCATATTTTCCCTATCACCGCATTTTCTCTATCGTAATTTCTTAAACAAAACAAATCTTGTATTTTCGTTTATTGTTAAATTATGCCCAATTTTTTCTCGATTCTTCTCTCCATTCGAACCCATTCATTCAATCACTTCTATGTCCTAAATTCACACTATATCATATTTTCACCATTATATATCATATCTTTTCTCTAAAAATCATATTTTCCCTATCACCGCATTTTCTCTATCGTAATTTCTTAAACAAAACAAATCTTGTATTTTCGTTTATTGTTAAATTATGCCCAATTTTTTCTCGATTCTTCTCTCCATTCGAACCCATTCATTCAATCACTTCTATGTCCTAAATTCACACTATATCATATTTTCACCATTATATATCATATCTTTTCTCTAAAAATCATATTTTCCCTATCACCGCATTTTCTCTATCGTAATTTCTTAAACAAAACAAATCTTGTATTTTCGTTTATTGTTAAATTATGCCCAATTTTTTCTCGATTCTACTCTCCATTCGAACCCATTCATTCAATCACTTCTATGTCCTAAATTCACACTATATCATATTTTCACCATTATATATCATATATTTTCTCTAAAAATCATATTTTCCCTATCACCGCATTTTCTCTATCGTAATTTCTTAAACAAAACAAATCTTGTATTTTCGTTTATTGTTAAATTATGCCCAATTTTTTCTCGATTCTTCTCTCCATTCCAAATTACAATGGGTTCGGTGGGGTAGGAATCATGGTAGCAGAAAAGTGGGCAGATAAGATAATAGACGTAAATAGAGTGAACGACAGAATAATTAAAATAAGACTTGTCCTCAATAAAACTACGGTGACAGTAATATCTGCGTACGCACCCCAATCCGGACTGCCCCGCGCTATAAAAGACAGATTCTACGAGACACTGATGCTCGCTACCTCCCAAATAACCGACAGTGACTATATAGTTATTGCAGGCAACCTAAATGGTCACGTTGGACAACATTGTGACGGCTATGACGGAATCCATGGAGGCTATGGGTTCGGTACTAGAAATGAGGAAGGCTCCAGAATCCTGGAATTCTGCGACGCAAATAACTTAACTATCTGTAACACTAACTTCAAAAAACGAGACAATCACTTGATCACCTATAGATCGGGGGAACACACAAGCCAGGTAGATTATATCCTTACCAGAAGACGTGACAGAGTGTCTGTTGTTAACACTAAATCCCACCCCCATGAAGAATTCACCTCCCAACATAGACTGATAATTAGCGACCTCATAGTCAGGACGAGACGTACTAGACAGCGAAAGAGGACTATCCTCAGGAGAAAAATATGGAAGCTAAAGGACCCCATAGCCAGAAATAAATTTCAAAGCAAATTACTTGACGCTTTCGACAGTAAGGAAGAGCAATTAGAGTCGTATAATATAGAGGAACAGTGGGAATTCCTGAGAGCAAACCTGCTGACGGCGGCAGACGAAGTCTGTGGCTGGAGCAGGCCTGTAGGTAGGAGGAGAGTAACATGGTGGTGGAACAGTAAGGTGGAGGAGTCAATTAAGGCCAAAAAGCAGGCTTGGAAAGTATGGCGGGATGGGGGAAGTAGAGAAGACTATCAAGTGGCCAGGAGGGAAGCTAGGAGACAAGTGTACTTCGCAAGAAGGGAAGCAGAGGAAAGAAAGTTCAAGCATGTTCTAAAACGTGAGGACCAAAAACGTGAGGTGTTCAGGATTGCCAGGCAATGTGTCAAAGAAAACCGTGATATTGTCGGGGAGAAGTGTGTACTTAACGATGATGGCATACTTGCCATCACCGACGCTGATAAGAAGGTAGCTTGGAAGTGTCACTACGAAAGGCTTCTAAATGAGGAGAACAAATGGGAGAAAGACAGTCTCCCCCAGATCGATCCAATAGAGGGACCAGCAGTGTTAGTTGAAGGTAGTATAATAAGTAAGGCAATCAAAGATATGAAGACGGGTAAGGCGGCTGGGCCTTCGGAAATAGTTGCTGAGATGCTGAAGGCATCTGGTTCGGTGGGACACACCATGGTCACCCGGATAGTTAACCAAGTCGTACAGAATGGGGTTGTTCCGAAGGAATGGCGTAGCAGCATCATCGTTAACTGCTATAAGGGAAAAGGAGATGCCCTAGATATGAGTAACTATAGAGGCATTAAATTAATCGACCAGGTCATGAAGGTCACGGAAAAAGTAATAGCGCAACTAATCAGAGAGAGAATTGATCTAGATGAAATGCAGTTCGGGTTTGTGTCAGGCAAAAGTACCACAGACGCTCTTTTCATTGTACGACAACTACAGGAGAAGTACCTAGCTAAAAGTAAACCCCTATACTTAGCTTTTGTCGACTTGGAGAAAGCCTTCGACAGAGTCCCCCGTTCCATTATCTGGTGGTCTCTTAGAAAACTAGGTGTTGACGAATGGCTTGTGAGAGCTATACAAGCCATGTATAAAGAAACAGTCAGTAAGGTTAGAATTAACAACGAATATAGTGAAGAGTTTAGCGTAAAAGTTGGTGTCCATCAGGGCTCTGTACTTAGCCCCCTACTATTTATTATTGCCCTTCAGGCTATAACAGAGGAGTTCAAGACCGGCTGCCCATGGGAACTCCTATACGCAGATGATCTAACGCTCATAGCTGAATCAATGACCGATCTAGAGAAGAAATTCCAAACGTGGAAGCACGGCCTAGAATCAAAAGGCCTTAAAATTAACCTGGCTAAGACTAAAGTTCTAGTTTGTAGGAAAGAAAATAAGGCGGCGGTCCCATCGGGGAAATGGCCATGCTCAGTGTGTAGGAAAGGCGTAGGTAGAAACTCCATTTTATGTCCCAAATGCAAAGTATGGGTGCATAAAAGATGTAGTGGGATCACAGGTAAGCTAACTAAGAACATAGATTTTACATGTGGCCGGTGCTCTGGTGCAATAAGTAGCAGCAAGTGCCCACAAAATACTAGCTCCTTCAACTGCGCAGAGGGTTCTATAGAAATAGTGGACAGCTTCCGTTATCTGGGTGACAAAATCAGCAGTGGGGGAGGGTGCTCTGAAAGTACAGTAGCTAGAGTCAGAACTGGATGGAAAAAGTTCAGAGAGCTTATACCACTATTAGCCGCTAGAGGGTTCTCCCTAAAAATGAAAGGCAGGTTATACGATGCCTGCATACGAACAGCAATGCTGCATGGCAGTGAGACCTGGGCATTGTGTGCAGAGGATATACGCAGACTAGAGAGGAACGAAGCTTGCATGCTCCGCTGGATGTGTAACAGTAATATACGTGAACAGCAAAGCATAAACGAACTAAGGAAAAAATTAGAAATAAGAGGGATCAGATGTTGTTTACTCGAGAGAAGGCTACGTTGGTACGGTCACGTGATGCGCATGAAAGACGACAGCTGTATAACAAAGTGCAGGGCAATAAAGATAGACGGTAGCCACGGAGTAGGCAGACCCAGAAAAACATGGGACGAGCTGATAAATTCCGACCTCACACGCTTACACCTCTCCAAGACAATGTCACTGGACCGAGACCTTTGGCGGTACTCAGTAATAGAGAAGACCCGCCTTACCTAAATACAAAGTAAAAACCTACTACAGTCAGTAGGCACCTCTATCAAAACACACCCCCGTCCCACCACCTCCACACCGCCCCTTTCAATGTAAAGTTATGTTGGTCCCACAACATCCAGGCCGAAACAAATGAGATCGTGTAGGTGTCACGACAAAAAACACACAGTCCACGCTGTAAATGTGGCCGTGTAGGCAACACGGTAAAAACCTCCCAGCCCCACACTGTAAATGTGGTTGGTGTTAGGAAGGGCATCCAGCTGTAGAAAACCCGCCAGACAGTCCACGCTGTAATGTGGCCGTGTAGGCAACACGGTAAAAACCTCCCAGCCCCACACTGTAAATGTGGTTGGTGTTAGGAAGGGCATCCAACTGTAGAAAACCCGCCAGACAGTCCTATGCGAGCAAGACAACCACTCTTGCCTCAAGTGGGAAAACCCCCGTCCAAACCCATGCAAGCGTGGAACACGGACACTAAACCTGATGATGATGATGATGATGATATCAGTTTCTATTGGTATGTCAGTTTCTATTGGTATATCAGTTTCAATTGGTATGTCAGTTTCTATTGGTATGTGAGTTTCTATTGGTATGTCAGTTTCTATTGGTATATCAGTTTCAATTGGTATGTTAGTTTCTATTGGTAAGTCTGCTTCGATTAGTATGTCAGTTTTGATTGGTATGTCAGTTTCTATTGGTATATCATTTTCGATTGGTATGTCAGTTTCTATTGGTATATCAGTGTAGATTATTATATCAGTAACTATTGGTATGTCAGTTTCGATTGGTATGTCAGTTTCGATTGGTATCTCAGTTTCTATTGGTATGACAGGTTCGATTGGTATATCAGTTTCGATTGGTATGTCAGTTTCTAATGGTATATCAGTTTCGATTGGTATATCAGTTTCTATTAGTATGTCAGTTTCTATAGGTATATCAGTTTTGATTGGTATGTCTGTCGATTATTAGGGCGGTGGATTGGCAGTATCGGTAGAGGGTCGGGCGCCATGCTTTGAAGCATAGAGTTACCTCCCTTTATGATCTGAGTTCAAATCCCGCCGAGGTTAACTTTGCCTTTCATCCTTACGGGGTCGATAAAATAAAGTACCAGTAATACACTGGGTAATTGCTGGCCTTGTGCCTAAAGTAGAAACAATTATTATATCAGTAACTATTGTTATGTCAGTTTCGATCAGTATATCAGCTTCGATTGGTATATCAGTTTCAATTAGTATGTCAGTTTCTATTGGTATATCAGTTTCGATTGGTATGTCAGTTTCGATTAGTATGTCAATTTATATTGGTATGTCAGTTTCAATTGGTATATCAGTTTCGATTGTTATATCAGTTTCTATTGGTATGTCAGTTTCAATTGGTATGTCAGTTTCTATTGGTATATCAGTTTCGATTGGTATGTCAGTTTCTATTGGTATGTCAGTGTAGATTATAATATCAGTTACTATTGGTATGTCAGTTTCGATTGTTATATCAATTTCGATTGGTATCTCAGTTTCGATTGGTACGTCAGTTTCGATTGGTATGTCAATTTCGATTAGTATATCAGTTTCTATTGGTATGTCAGTTTCTCTTGGTATATCAGCTTCGATTGGTATATCAGTTTCGATTGGTATATTAGTTTTGATTGGTATATCAGTTTCTATTGGTATGTCAGTTTTGATTATTATATCAGTTACTATTGGTATGCCAGTTTCGATTAGTATGTCAATTTCGATTGGTATATCAGATTCGATTGGTATGTCAGTTTCTATTGGTATATCAGTTTCTATTGGTATGTCAGTTTTGATAGGTATGTCAGTTTCTATTGGTATATCAGTTTCGATTTGTATGTCAGTTTCTATTGGTATGTCAGTCTCGATAGGTATGTCACTTTCTATTGGTATATCAGTTTCGATTGGTATGTCATTTTCGATAGGTATGTCAGTTTCTATTGGTATATCAGTTTCGATTGGTATGTCAGTTTCTATTGGTATATCAGCTTCGATTGGTATATCAGTTTCGATTAGTATGTCAGTTTCCATTGGTATGTCAGTTTCGATTAGTATATCAGTTTCTATTGGTATGTCAGTTTCGATTGGTATGTCAGTTTTGATTGGTATATCAGTTTCGATTGGTATATCAGTTTCGATTGGTATGTCAGTTTCTATTGGTATATCAGTTTCGATTGGTATGTCAGTTTCGATTGGTATATCAGTTTTGATTGGTATGTCAGTTTCTATTGGTATGTCAGTTTCGATTATCATATCAGTTACTATTGGTATGTAAGTTTTGATTGGTATGTCAGTTTCGATTGGTATTTCAGATTCGATTAGTATATCAGTTTCTGTAGGTATGTCAGTTTCTATTGGTATATCACTTTCGACTGGTATGTCAGTTTTGATTAGTATATCAGTTTCGATTGGTATGTCATTTTCGATTAGTATATCAGTTTCTATTCGTATGTCAGTTTCTATTGGTATATCAGTTTCGATTGGTATATCAGTTTCGATTGGTATGTCAGTTTCGATTGGTATATCAGTTTCGATTGGTATGTCAGTTTCTATAGGTACGTCAGTTTCGATTGGTATGTCAGTTTCGTTTGGTATGTCAGTTTCGATTAGTATATCAGTTTCTATTGGTATGTCAGTTTCTATTGGTATATCAGTTTCAATTGGTATGTCAGTTTCTATTGGTATGTGAGTTTCTATTGGTATGTCAGTTTCTATTGGTATATCAGTTTCAATTGGTATGTTAGTTTCTATTGGTAAGTCAGCTTCGATTAGTATGTCAGTTTTGATTGGTATGTCAGTTTCTATTGGTATATCATTTTCGATTGGTATGTCAGTTTCTATTGGTATGTCAGTGTAGATTATTATATCAGTAACTATTGGTATGTCAGTTTCGATTGGTATGTCAGTTTCGATTGGTATCTCAGTTTCTATTGGTATGACAGGTTCGATTGGTATATCAGTTTCAATTGGTATGTCAGTTTCTAATGGTATATCAGTTTCGATTAGTATATCAGTTTCTATTAGTATGTCAGTTTCTATAGGTATATCAGTTTTGATTGGTATGTCTGTCGATTATTATATCAGTAACTATTGTTATGTCAGTTTCGATCAGTATATCAGCTTCGATTGGTATATCAGTTTCAATTAGTATGTCAGTTTCTATTGGTATGTCAGTTTCGATTGGTATGTCAGTTTCGATTAGTATGTCAATTTATATTGGTATGTCAGTTTCAATTGGTATATCAGTTTCGATTGTTATATCAGTTTCAATTGGTATGTCAGTTTCTATTGGTATATCAGTTTCGATTGGTATGTCAGTTTCTATTGGTATGTCAGTGTAGATTATTATATCAGTTTCGATTGGTATGTCAGTTTCGATTGGTATATCAATTTCGATTAGTATATCAGTTTCTATTGGCATGTCAGTTTCCCTTGGTATATCAGCTTCGATTGGTATATCAGTTTCGATTGGTATATCAGTTTCTATTGGTATGTCTGTTTTGATTATTATATCAGTTACTATTGTTATGCCAGTTTCGATTGGTATGTCAATTTCGATTGGTATATCAGATTCGATTGGTATGTCAGTTTCTATTGGTATATCAGTTTCTATTGGTATGTCAGTTTTGATAGGTATGTCAGTTTCTATTGGTATATCAGTTTCGATTTGTATGTCAGTTTCTATTGGTATGTCAGTCTCGATAGGTATGTCATTTTCGATAGGTATGTCAGTTTCTATTGGTATATCAGTTTCGATTGGTATGTCAGTTTCTATTGGTATATCAGCTTCGATTGGTATATCAGTTTCGATTAGTATGTCACTTTCCATTGGTATGTCAGTTTCGATTAGTATATCAGTTTCTATTGGTATGTCAGTTTCGATTGGTATGTCAGTTTCGATTGGTATATCAGTTTCGATTGGTATATCAGTTTCGATTGGTATGTCAGTTTCTATTGGTGTATCAGTTTCGATTGGTATGTCAGTTTCGATTGGTATATCAGTTTTGATTGGTATGTCAGTTTCTATTGGTATGTCAGTTTCGATTATCATATCAGTTACTATTGGTATGTAAGTTTTGATTGGTATGTCAGTTTCGATTGGTATTTCAGATTCGATTAGTATATCAGTTTCTGTAGGTATGTCAGTTCTATTGGTATATCACTTTCGACTGGTATATCAGTTTCGATTAGAATTTCAGTTTCGATTGGTATGTCAGTTTCTATTAGTATATCAGTTTCGATTGGTATGTCATTTTCGATTGGTATGTCAATTTCGATTGGTATGTCAGTTTCGATTGGTATATCAGTTTCGATTGGTATGTATGTTTCTACTGGTATGTCAGTTTTGATTAGTATATCAGTTTCGATTGGCATGTCATTTGCGATTAGTATATCAGTTTCTATTCGTATGTCAGTTTCTATTGGTATATCAGTTTCGATTGGTATATCAGTTTCGATTGGTATGTCAGTTTCGATAGGTATGTCAGTTTCTATTGGTATATCAGTTTCGATTGGTATGTCAGTTTCTATCGGTATAACAGTTTCGATTGGTATGTCAGGTTCGATTGGTATATCAGCTTCTATTGGTATGTCAGCTTCGATTGGCATATCAGTTTCGATTGGTATGTCAATTTCGATTGGTATATCAGTTTCGATTAGTATGTCAGTTTCTATTGGTATATCAGTTTTGATTGGTACATCAGTTTCGATTGGTATGTCAGTTTCGATTGGTATATCAGTTTCGATTGGTATGTCAGTTTCTATTGGTATATCAGCTTCGATTGGTATGTCAGTTTCTATTGGTATGTCAGTTTCGATTATCATATCAGTTACTATTGGTATGTAAGTTTCGATTGGTATGTCAGTTTCGATTGGTATGTCAGATTGGATTAGTATATCAGCTTCTGTAGGTATGTCAGTTTCTATTGGTATATCACTTTCGACTGGTATATCAGTTTCGATTAGAATTTCAGTTTCGATAGGTATGTCAGTTTCTATTAGTTTCGATTGGTATGTCATTTTCGATAGGTATGTAAGTTTCTATTGGTATATCAGTTTCGATTGGTATGTCAGTTTCGAGTGGTATGTCAGTTTCAATTGGTATGTCAATTTCGATTGGTATGTCAGTTTCGATTGGTATATCAGTTTCGATTGGTATGTCAGTTTCTATTGGTATGTCAGTTTTGATTAGTATATCAGTTTCGATTGGTATGTCATTTTCGATTAGTATATCAGTTTCTATTCGTGTGTCAGTTTCTATTGGTATATCAGTTTCGATTGGTATGTCATTTTCGATTGGTATGTCAGTTTCTATAGGTACGCCAGTTTCGATTGGTATGTCAGTTTCGATTGGTATGTCAGTTTCGATTAGTATATCAGTTTCTATTGGTATGTCAGTTTCTATTGGTATATCAGTTTTGATTGGTATGTCAGTTTCTATTTGTATGTCAGTTTCTATTGGTATATCAGTTTCGATTAGTATGTCAGTTTCTATTGGTATGTCAGTTTCGAATAGTATATCAGTTTCTATCGGTATGTCAGTTTCGATTGGTATGTCAGATTCTATTTGTATATCAGTTTCGATTGGTATATCAGTTTCGATTGGTATGTCAGTTTCGATTGGTATATCAGTTCCGATTGGAATGTCAGTTTCGATTGGTATGTAAGTTTTGATTGGTATGTAAGTTTCGATTGGTATATCAGTTTCGATTAGAATGTCAGTTTCGATTGGTTTTTCAATTTCTATTGGTATATCAGTTTCGATTGGTATATCACTTTTCGATTAGTGTGTCAGTTTCTATTGGTATGTCAGTTTCGATTAGTATATAAGTTTCTATTGGTATGTCAGTTTCGATTGGTATGTCAGTTTCTATTGGTATATCAGTTTTGATTGGTATATCAGTCTCGATTGGTATATCAGTTTATATTGGTATATCAGTTTCGATTGGTATGTCAGTTCTCTATTGGTATATCAGTTTCAATTGGTATATCAGTTTCTATTCTTATATCAGTTTCTATTGGTATATGAGTTTCTATTGGAATATCAGTTTCTATTGGTATATCAGTTTCAATTGGTATGTTAGTTTCTATTGGTAAGTCAGCTTCGATTAGTATAACAGTTCCTATTGGTATGTCAGTTTCGATTAGTATAACAGTTCCTATTGGTATGTCAGTTTCGATTGGTATGTCAGTTTCTATTGGTATATCAGTTTTGATTGGAATATCAGTCTCGATTGGTATATCAGTTTCTATTGGTATATCAGTTTCAATTGGTATGTCAGTTTCGATTGGTATATGAGTTTCTATTGGCATGTCAGTTTCTATTGGTATATAAGTTTCTATTGGTATATCAGTTTCCATTGGTATGTCAGATTCGATTGGAATGTCAGTTTCTATTGGTATATCAGTTTCAATTGGTATGTTAGTTTCTATCGGTAAGTCAGCTTCAATTAGTATATCAGTTTCTATTGGTATGTCAGTTTCGATTTGTATATCAGTTTCGATTGTTATATCAGTTTCTATTGGTATATCAGCTTCGATTGGTATATCAGTTTCGATTGGTATATTAGTTTTGATTGGTATATCAGTTTCTATTGGTATGTCAGTTTTGATTATTATATCAGTTACAATTGGTATGTCAGTTTCGATCGTTATATCAATTTCGATTGGTATCTCAGTTACGATTGGTATGTCAGTTTCTATTGGTATATCAGTTTCTATTGGTATGTCAGTTTCGATAGGTATGTCAGTTTCAATTGGTATATCAGTTTCGATTTGTATGTCAGTTTCTATTGGTATGTCAGTCTCGATAGGTATGTCAGTTTCTATTGATATATCAGTTTCGATTGGTATGTCATTTTCGATAGGTATGTCAGTTTCTATTGGTATATCAGTTTCGATTGGTATGTCAGTTTCTATTGGTATATCAGTTTCGATTGGTATGTCAGGTTCGATTGGTATATCAGTTTCTATTGGTATGTCAGGTTCGATTGGTATATCAGTTTCGATTGTTATGTCAATTTCGATTGGTATATCAGTTTCGATTAGTATGTCAGTTTCTATTGGTATATAAGTTTTGATTGTTACATCAGTTTCGATTGGTATGTCAGTTTCGATTGGTATATCAGTTTCGATTGGTATGTCAGTTTCTATTGGTATATCAGCTTCGATTGGTATGTCATTTTCTATAGGTATGTGAGATTCTATTGGTATATCAGTTTCGATTGGTATGTCAGTTTCGATTGGTATGTCAATCTCGATTGGTATGTCAGTTTCGATTGGTATATCAGTTTCGATTGGTATATCAGCTTCGATTGGTATGTCAGTTTCTATTGGTATATCAGTTTCGATTGGTATATCAGCTTCAATTAGTATGTCAGTTTCTATTGGTATTTCAATTTCGATTGGTACGTCAGTTTCGATTAGTATGTCAATTTCTATTGGTATGTCAGTTTGTATTGGTATGTCAGTTTCGATTGGTATGTAAGTTTTGATTGGTATCTCAGTTTCTATTGGTATGACAGGTTCGATTGGTATATCAGTTTCGATTGTTATCTCAGTTTCGATTGGTATGTCAGTTTCGATTGGTATGTCAGTTTCGATTAGTATGTCAGTTTCTAATGGTATATCAGTTTCGATTGGTATGTCAGTTTCTATTAGTATGTCAGTTTCGATAGGTATATCAGTTTTGATTGGTATGTCAGTGTTGATTATTATATCAGTAACTATTGGTATGTCAGTTTCGATCAGTATATGAGCTTCGATTGGTATATCAGTTTCAATTAGTATGTCAGTTTCTATTGGTATATCAGTTTCGATTGGTATGCCAGTTTCAATTAGTATGTCAATTTATATTGGTATGTCAGTTTCAATTGGTATATCAGTTTCGATAGTTATATCAGTTTCTATTGGTATGTCAGTTTCAATTGGTATGTCAGTTTCTATTGGTATATTAGTTTTGATTGGTACATCAGTTTCGATTGGTATGTCAGTTTCGATTGGGATATCAGTTTCGACTGGTATGTCAGTTTCGATTGGTATGTCAGTTTCGATTGGTATATCAGTTTCGATTAGTATGTCAGTTTCCATTGCTATGTCAGTTTCGATTAGTATATCAGTTTCTATTGGTATATCAGTTTCGATTGGTATGTCAGTTTCAATTTGTATATCAGTTTCGATTGGTATGTCAGTTTCGATTGGTATGTCAGTTTCGATTGGTATGTCAGTTTCGATTGGTATGTCAGTCTCTATTGGTATGTCAGTTTCGATTATCATATCAGTTACTATTGGTATGGCAGTTTTGATTGGTATGTCAGTTTCGATTGGTATGTCAGATTCGATTGGTATGTCAGTTTCTATTGGTATATCACTTTCGACTGGTATTTCAGTGTCTATTGGTATATCAGTTTGGATTGATATATCAGTTTTTGATTAGTATGTCAGTTTCTATTGGTATGTCAGTTTCTATTGGTATATCAGTTCCTATTGGTATGTCAGTTTTGATTGGTATGTCAGTTTCTATTGGTATATCAGTTTCTATTGGTATATGAGTTTTGATTGGTATGTCAGTGTCGATTATTATATCAGTAACTATTGGTATGTCAATTTCGATCAGTATATGAGCTTCGATTGGTATATCAGTTTCAATTAGTATGTCAGTTTCTATTGGTATATCAGTTTCGATTGGTATGCCAGTTTCAATTAGTATGTCAATTTATATTGGTATGTCAGTTTCAATTGGTATATCAGTTTCGATTGTTATATCAGTTTCTATTGGTATGTCAGTTTCAATTGGTATGTCAGTGTCTATTGGTATGTCAGTGTCAATTATTATATGAGTTACTATTGGTATGTCAGTTTCGATTGGTATATTAGTTTTGATTGGTATATCAGTTTCGATTGTTATATTAGTTTTGATTGGTATATCAGTTTCTATTGGTATGTCAGTTTTGATTATTATATCAGTTACTATTGGTATGCCAGTTTCGATTGGTATGTCAATTTCGATTGGTATATCAGATTCGATTGGTATGTCAGTTTCTATTGGTATATCAGTTTCTATTGGTATGTCAGTTTTGATAGGTATGTCAGTTTCTATTGGTATATCAGTTTCGATTTGTATGTCAGTTTCTATTGGTATGTCAGTCTCGATAGGTATGTCAGTTTCTATTGGTATATCAGTTTCGATTGGTATGTCATTTTCGATATGTATGTCAGTTTCTATTGGTATATCAGTTTCGATTGGTATGTCAGTTTCTATTGGTATATCAGCTTCGATTGGTATATCAGTTTCGATTAGTATGTCAATTTCCATTGCTATGTCAGTTTCGATTAGTATATCAGTTTCTATTGGTATGTCAGTTTCGATTGGTATGTCAGTTTCGATTGGTATATCAGTTTCGAGTGGTATATCAGTTTCCATTGGTATGTCAGTTTCTATTGGTATATCAGTTTTGCTGGGTATGTCAGTTTCGATTGGTATATCAGATTTGATTGGTATGTCAGTTTCTATTGGTATGTCAGTTTCGATTATCATATCAGTTTCTATTGGTATGTAAGTTTTGATTGGTATGTCAGTTTCGATTGGTATGTCAGATTCGATTAGTATATCAGTTTCTGTAGTTATGTCAGTTTCTATTGGTATATCACTTTCGACTGGTACATCAGTTTCGATTAGAATTTCAGTTTCGATAGGTATGTCAGTTTCTATTTGTATATCAGTTTCGATTGGTATGTCATTTTCGATAGGTATGTAAGTTTCTATTGGTATATCAGTTTCTACTGGTATGTCAGTTTTGATTAGTATATCAGTTTCGATTGGTATGTCATTTTCGATTAGTATATCAGTTTCTATTCGTATGTCAGTTTCTTTTGGTATATCAGTTTCGATTGGTATATCAGTTTCGATTGGTATGTCAGTTTCGATTGGTATATCAGTTTCGATTGGTATGTCAGTTTCTATAGGTACGTCAGTTTCGATTGGTATGTCAGTTTCGATTGGTATGTCAGTTTCGATTAGTATATCAGTTTCTATTGGTATGTCAGTTTCTATTGGTATATCAGTTTCAATTGGTATGTCAGTTTCTATTGGTATATGAGTTTCTATTGGTATGTCAGTTTCTGTTGCTATATCAGTTTCAATTGGTATGTTAGTTTCTGTTGGTAAGTCAGCTTCGATTAGTATGTCAGTTTCGATTGGTATGACAGGTTTGATTGGTATATCAGTTTCGATTGGTATCTCAGTTTCTATTGGTATGACAGGTTTGATTGGTATATCAGTTTCGATTGGTATCTCAGTTTCGATTGGTATGTCAGTTTCGATTGGTATGTCAGTTTCGATTAGTATGTCAGTTTCTAATGGTATATCAGTTTCGATTGGTATATCAGTTTCTATTAGTATGTCAGTTTCGATAGGTATATCAGTTTTGATTGGTATGTCTGTCGATTATTATTGTTATGTCAGTTTCGATCAGTATATCAGCTTCGATTGGTATATCAGTTTCAATTAGTATGTCAGTTTCTATTTGTATATCAGTTTCGATTGGTATGTCAGTTTCGATTAGTATGTCAATTTATATTGGTATGTCAGTTGCAATTAGTATATCAGTTTCGATTGTTATATCAATTTCTATTGGTATGTCAGTTTCAATTGGTATGTCAGTGTCTATTGGTATGTCAGTGTCAATTATTATATGAGTTGCTATTGGTATGTCAGTTTCGATTGTTATATCAATTTCGATTGGTATCTCAGTTTCGATTGGTATGTCAGTTTCGATTGGTATGTCAATTTCGATTAGTATATCAGTTTCTATTGGTATGTCAGTTTCTCTTGGTATATCAGCTTCGATTGGTATATCAGTTTCGATTGGTATATTAGTTTAGATTCGTATATCAGTTTCTATTGGTATGACAGTTTTGATTATTATATCTGTTACTATTGGTATGCCAGTTTCGACTGGTATGTCAATTTCGATTGGTATATCAGATTCGACTGGTATGTCAGTTTCTATTGGTATATCAATTTCTATTGGTATGTCAGTTTTGATAGGTATGTCAGTTTCTATTGGTATATCAGTTTCGATTTGTATGTCAGTTTCTATTGGTATGTCAGTCTCGATAGGTATGTCAGTTTCTATTGGTATATCAGTTTCGATTGGTATGTCATTTTCGATAGGTATGTCAGTTTCTTTTGGTATATCAGTTTCGATTGGTATGTCAGTTTCTATTGGTATTTCAGCTTCGATTGGTATATCAGTTTCGATTAGTATGTTTAGTTTCCATTGATATGTCAGTCTCGATTAGTATATCAGTTTCTATTGGTATGTCAGTTTCGATTGGTATGTCAGTTTCGATTGGTATATCAGTTTCGATTGGTATATCAGTTTCGATTGGTATGTCAGTTTCTATTGGTATATCAGTTTCGATGTGTATGTCAGTTTCGATTGGTATATCAGTTTTGATTGGTATGTCAGTTTCTATTGGTATGTCAGTTTCGATTATCATATCAGTTACTATTGGTATGTAAGTTTTGATTGGTATGTCAGATTCGATTAGTATATCAGTCTCTGTAGTTATGTCAGTTTCTATTGGTATATCACTTTCGACTGGTACATCAGTTTCGATTAGAATTTCAGTTACGATAGGTATGTCAGTTTCTATTAGTATATCAGTTTCGATTGGTATGTCATTTTCGATAGGTATGTAAGTTTCTATTGGTATATCAGTTTCGATTGGTATGTTAGTTTCGATTGGTATGTCAGTTTCGATTGATATGTCAATTTCGATTGGTATGTCAGTTTCGATTGGTATATCAGTTTCGATTGGTATGTCAGTTTCTACTGGTATGTCAGTTTTGATTAGTATATCAGTTTCGATTGGTATGTCATTTTCGAATAGTATATCAGTTTCTATTCGTATGTCAGTTTCTATTGGTATATCAGTTTCGATTGGTATATCAGTTTCGATTTGTATGTCAGTTTCGATTGGTATGTCAGTTTCGATTAGTATATCAGTTTCTATTGGTATGTCAGTTTCTACTGGTATATCAGTTTCAATTGGTATGTCAGTTTCTATTGGTATATGAGTTTCTATTGGTATGTTAGTTTCTATTGGTAAGTCAGCTTCGATTAGTATGTCAGTTTCGATTGGTATGTCAGTTTCTATTGGTATAACATTTTCGATTGGTATGTCAGTTTCTATTGGTATGTCAGTGTCGATTATTATATCAGTAACTATTGGTATGTCAGTTTCGATTGGTATGTCAGTTTCGATTGGTATCTCAGTTTCTATTGGTATGACAGTTTTGATTGGTATATCAGTTTCGATTGGTATCTCAGTTTCGATTGGTATGTCAGTTTCGATTGGTATGTCAGTTTCGATTAGTATGTCAGTTTCTAATGGTATATCAGTTTAGAATGGTATATGAGTTTCTATTAGTATGTCAGTTTCTATTGGTATATCAGTTTCGATTGGTATGTCAGTTTCTATTGGTATGTCAGTGTCGATAATTATATCAGTTACTATTGGTATGTCAGTTTCGATTGTTATATCAATTTCGAATGGTATCTCAGTTTCGATTGGTATGTCAGTTTCGATTGGTATGTCAATTTCGATTAGTATATCAGTTTTTATTGGTATGTCAGTTTCTCTTGGTATATCAGCTTCGATTGGTATATCAGTTTCGATTGGTATATTAGTTTTGATTGGTATATCAGTTTCTATTGGTATGTCAGTTTTGATTATTATATCAGTTACTATTGGTATGTCAGTTTCGATTGGTATATCAATTTCGATTTGTATATCAGATTCGATTGGTATGTCAGTTTCTATTGGTATATCAGTTTCTTTTGGTATGTCAGTTTCGATAGGTATGTCAGTTTCTATTGGTATATCAGTTTCGATTTGTATGTCAGTTTCTATTGGTATGTCAGTCTCGATAGGTATGTCAGTTTCTATTGGTATATCAGTTTCGATTGGTATGTCAGTTTCTATTGGTATAACAGTTTCGATTGGTATGTCAGGTTCGATTGGTATATCAGTTTCTATTGGTATGTCAGGTTCGATTGGTATATCAGTTTCGATTGGTATGTCAATTTCGATTGGTATATCAGTTTCGATTAGTATGTCAGGTTCGATTGGTATATAAGTTTCGATTGGTATGTCAGTTTCTATTGGTATATCAGTTTTGATTGGTACATCAGTTTCGATTGGTATGTCAGTTTCTATTAGTATATCAGTTTCGATTGGTATGTCATTTTCGATAGGTATGTAAGTTTCTATCGGTATATCAGTTTCGATTGGTATGTCAGTTTCGATTGGTATGTCAGTTTCAAATGGTATGTCAATTTCGATTGGTATGTCAGTTTCGATTGGTATATCAGTTTCGATTGGTATGTCAGTTTCTATTGGTATGTCAGTTTTGATTAGTATATCAGTTTCTATTCGTGTGTCAGTTTCTATTGGTATAGCAGTTTTGATTGGTATATCAGTTTCGATTGGAATGTCAGTTTCGATTGGTATATCAGTTTCGATTGGTATGTCAGTTTCTATAGGTACGTCAGTTTCGATTGGTATGTCAGTCTCGATTGATATGTCAGTTTCGATTAGTATATCAGTTTCTATTGGTATGTCAGTTTCTATTGGTATATCAGTTTTGATTGGTATGTCAGTTTCTATTTGTATGTCAGTTTCTATTGGAATATCAGTTTCGATTAGTATGTCAGTTTCGATTGGTATGTCAGATTCTATTGGTATATCAGTTTCGATTGGTATATCAGTTTCGATTGGTATATCAGTTTCGATTGGTATGTCAGTTCCGATTGGTATATCAGTTCCGATTGGTATGTCAGTTTCGATTGGTATGTCAGATTCTATTGGTATATCAGTTTCGATTGGTATATCAGTTTCGATTGGTATATCAGTTTCGATTGGTATGTCAGTTTCGATTGGTATGTCAGTTTCTATTGGTATATCAGTTTCAATTGGTATGTTAGTTTCTATTGGTAAGTCAGCTTCGATTAGTATGTCAGTTTCGATTGGTATGTCAGTTTCTATTGGTATATCATTTTCGATTGGTATGTCAGTTTCTATTGGTATGTCAGTGTCGATTATTATATCAGTAACTATTGGTATGTCAGTTTCGATTGGTATGTCAGTTTCGATTGGTATCTCAGTTTCTATTGGTATGACAGTTTTGATTGGTATATCAGATTCGATTGGTATCTCAGTTTCGATTGGTATGTCAGTTTCGATTGGTATGTCAGTTTCGATTAGTATGTCAGTTTCTAATGGTATATCAGTTTCGATTGGTATATCAGTTTCTATTAGTATGTCAGTTTCGATAGGTATATCAGTTTTGATTGGTATGTCTGTCGATTATTATATCAGTAACTATTGTTATGTCAGTTTCGATCAGTATATCAGCTTCGATTGGTATACCAGTTTCAATTAGTATGTCAGTTTCTATTGGTATATCAGTTTCGATTGGTATATCAGTTTCTATTGGTATGTCAGTTTCAATTGGTATGTCAGTTTCTATTGGTATATCAGTTTCGATTGGTATGTCAGTTTCTATTGGTATGTCAGTGTCGATAATTATATCAGTTACTATTGGTATGTCAGTTTCGATTGTTATATCAATTTCGAATGGTATCTCAGTTTCGATTGGTATGTCAGTTTCGATTGGTATGTCAATTTCGATTAGTATATCAGTTTTTATTGGTATGTCAGTTTCTCTTGGTATATCAGCTTCGATTGGTATATCAGTTTCGATTGGTATATTAGTTTTGATTGGTATATCAGTTTCTATTGGTATGTCAGTTTTGATTATTATATCAGTTACTATTGGTATGTCAGTTTCGATTGGTATATCAATTTCGATTTGTATATCAGATTCGATTGGTATGTCAGTTTCTATTGGTATATCAGTTTCTTTTGGTATGTCAGTTTCGATAGGTATGTCAGTTTCTATTGGTATATCAGTTTCGATTTGTATGTCAGTTTCTATTGGTATGTCAGTCTCGATAGGTATGTCAGTTTCTATTGGTATATCAGTTTCGATTGGTATGTCAGTTTCTATTGGTATAACAGTATCGATTGGTATGTCAGGTTCGATTGGTATATCAGTTTCTATTGGTATGTCAGGTTCGATTGGTATATCAGTTTCGATTGGTATGTCAATTTCGATTGGTATATCAGTTTCGATTAGTATGTCAGGTTCGATTGGTATATAAGTTTCGATTGGTATGTCAGTTTCTATTGGTATATCAGTTTTGATTGGTACATCAGTTTCGATTGGTATGTCAGTTTCTATTAGTATATCAGTTTCGATTGGTATGTCATTTTCGATTGGTATGTCAGTTTCGATTGGTATGTCAGTTTCAATTGGTATGTCAATTTCGATTGGTATGTCAGTTTCGATTGGTATATCAGTTTCGATTGGTATGTCAGTTTCTATTGGTATGTCAGTTTTGATTAGTATATCAGTTTCGATTGGTATGTCATTTTCAATTAGTATATCAGTTTCTATTCGTGTGTCAGTTTCTATTGGTATAGCAGTTTTGATTGGTATATCAGTTTCGATTGGTATGTCAGTTTCGATTGGTATATCAGTTTCGATTGGTATGTCAGTTTCTATAGGTACGTCAGTTTCGATTGGTATGTCAGTTTCGATTGATATGTCAGTTTCGATTAGTATATCAGTTTCTATTGGTATGTCAGTTTCTATTGGTATATCAGTTTCGATTGGTATGTTAGTTTCGATTGGTATGTCAGTTTCGATTGGTATGTCAATTTCGATTGGTATGTCAGTTTCGATTGGTATATCAGTTTCGATTGGTATGTCAGTTTCTACTGGTATGTCAGTTTTGATTAGTATATCAGTTTCGATTGGTATGTCATTTTCGAATAGTATATCAGTTTCTATTCGTATGTCAGTTTCTATTGGTATATCAGTTTCGATTGGTATATCAGTTTCGATTTGTATGTCAGTTTCGATTGGTATGTCAGTTTCGATTAGTATATCAGTTTCTATTGGTATGTCAGTTTCTACTGGTATATCAGTTTCAATTGGTATGTCAGTTTCTATTGGTATATGAGTTTCTATTGGTATGTTAGTTTCTATTGGTAAGTCAGCTTCGATTAGTATGTCAGTTTCGATTGGTATGTCAGTTTCTATTGGTATAACATTTTCGATTGGTATGTCAGTTTCTATTGGTATGTCAGTGTCGATTATTATATCAGTAACTATTGGTATGTCAGTTTCGATTGGTATGTCAGTTTCGATTGGTATCTCAGTTTCTATTGGTATGACAGTTTTGATTGGTATATCAGTTTCGATTGGTATCTCAGTTTCGATTGGTATGTCAGTTTCGATTGGTATGTCAGTTTCGATTAGTATGTCAGTTTCTAATGGTATATCAGTTTAGAATGGTATATGAGTTTCTATTAGTATGTCAGTTTCTATTGGTATATCAGTTTCGATTGGTATGTCAGTTTCTATTGGTATGTCAGTGTCGATAATTATATCAGTTACTATTGGTATGTCAGTTTCGATTGTTATATCAATTTCGAATGGTATCTCAGTTTCGATTGGTATGTCAGTTTCGATTGGTATGTCAATTTCGATTAGTATATCAGTTTTTATTGGTATGTCAGTTTCTCTTGGTATATCAGCTTCGATTGGTATATCAGTTTCGATTGGTATATTAGTTTTGATTGGTATATCAGTTTCTATTGGTATGTCAGTTTTGATTATTATATCAGTTACTTTTGGTATGTCAGTTTCGATTGGTATATCAATTTCGATTTGTATATCAGATTCGATTGGTATGTCAGTTTCTATTGGTATATCAGTTTCTTTTGGTATGTCAGTTTCGATAGGTATGTCAGTTTCTATTGGTATATCAGTTTCGATTTGTATGTCAGTTTCTATTGGTATGTCAGTCTCGATAGGTATGTCAGTTTCTATTGGTATATCAGTTTCGATTGGTATGTCAGTTTCGATTGGTATGTCAGTTTCAATTGGTATGTCAATTTCGATTGGTATGTCAGTTTCGATTGGTATATCAGTTTCGATTGGTATGTCAGTTTCTATTGGTATGTCAGTTTTGATTAGTATATCAGTTTCGATTGGTATGTCATTTTCAATTAGTATATCAGTTTCTATTCGTGTGTCAGTTTCTATTGGTATAGCAGTTTTGATTGGTATATCAGTTTCGATTGGAATGTCAGTTTCGATTGGTATATCAGTTTCGATTGGTATGTCAGTTTCTATAGGTACGTCAGTTTCGATTGGTATGTCAGTCTCGATTGATATGTCAGTTTCGATTAGTATATCAGTTTCTATTGGTATGTCAGTTTCTATTGGTATATCAGTTTTGATTGGTATGTCAGTTTCTATTTGTATGTCAGTTTCTATTGGAATATCAGTTTCGATTAGTATGTCAGTTTCGATTGGTATGTCAGATTCTATTGGTATATCAGTTTCGATTGGTATATCAGTTTCGATTGGTATATCAGTTTCGATTGGTATATCAGTTTCGATTGGCATGTCAGTTTCGATTGGTATGTCAGTTTCTATTGGTATATCAGTTTCAATTGGTATGTTAGTTTCTATTGGTAAGTCAGCTTCGATTAGTATGTCAGTTTCGATTGGTATGTCAGTTTCTATTGGTATATCATTTTCGATTGGTATGTCAGTTTCTATTGGTATGTCAGTGTCGATTATTATATCAGTAACTATTGGTATGTCAGTTTCGATTGGTATGTCAGTTTCGATTGGTATCTCAGTTTCTATTGGTATGTCAGTTTCAATTGGTATGTCAGTTTCTATTGGTATATCAGTTTCGATTGGTATGTCAGTTTCTATTAGTATGTCAGTTTCGATAGGTATATCAGTTTTGATTGGTATGTCTGTCGATTATTATATCAGTAACTATTGTTATGTCAGTTTCGATCAGTATATCAGCTTCGATTGGTATACCAGTTTCAATTAGTATGTCAGTTTCTATTGGTATATCAGTTTCGATTGGTATATCAGTTTCTATTGGTATGTCAGTTTCAATTGGTATGTCAGTTTCTATTGGTATATCAGTTTCGATTGGTATGTCAGTTTCTATTGGTATGTCAGTGTCGATAATTATATCAGTTACTATTGGTATGTCAGTTTCGATTGTTATATCAATTTCGAATGGTATCTCAGTTTCGATTGGTATGTCAGTTTCGATTGGTATGTCAATTTCGATTAGTATATCAGTTTTTATTGGTATGTCAGTTTCTCTTGGTGTATCAGCTTCGATTGGTATATCAGTTTCGATTGGTATATTAGTTTTGATTGGTATATCAGTTTCTATTGGTATGTCAGTTTTGATTATTATATCAGTTACTATTGGTATGTCAGTTTCGATTGGTATATCAATTTCGATTTGTATATCAGATTCGATTGGTATGTCAGTTTCTATTGGTATATCAGTTTCTTTTGGTATGTCAGTTTCGATAGGTATGTCAGTTTCTATTGGTATATCAGTTTCGATTTGTATGTCAGTTTCTATTGGTATGTCAGTCTCGATAGGTATGTCAGTTTCTATTGGTATATCAGTTTCGATTGGTATGTCAGTTTCTATTGGTATAACAGTATCGATTGGTATGTCAGGTTCGATTGGTATATCAGTTTCTATTGGTATGTCAGGTTCGATTGGTATATCAGTTTCGATTGGTATCTCAATTTCGATTGGTATATCAGTTTCGATTAGTATGTCAGGTTCGATTGGTATATAAGTTTCGATTGGTATGTCAGTTTCTATTGGTATATCAGTTTTGATTGGTACATCAGTTTCGATTGGTATGTCAGTTTCTATTAGTATATCAGTTTCGATTGGTATGTCATTTTCGATTGGTATGTCAGTTTCGATTGGTATGTCAGTTTCAATTGGTATGTCAATTTCGATTGGTATGTCAGTTTCGATTGGTATATCAGTTTCGATTGGTATGTCAGTTTCTATTGGTATGTCAGTTTTGATTAGTATATCAGTTTCGATTGGTATGTCATTTTCAATTAGTATATCAGTTTCTATTCGTGTGTCAGTTTCTATTGGTATAGCAGTTTTGATTGGTATATCAGTTTCGATTGGTATGTCAGTTTCGATTGGTATATCAGTTTCGATTGGTATGTCAGTTTCTATAGGTACGTCAGTTTCGATTGGTATGTCAGTTTCGATTGATATGTCAGTTTCGATTAGTATATCAGTTTCTATTGGTATGTCAGTTTCTATTGGTATATCAGTTTTGATTGGTATGTCAGTTTCGATTGGTATATCAGTTCCGATTGGTATGTCAGTTTCGATTGGTATGTAAGTTTCGATTGGTATATCAGTTTCGATTAGAATGTCAGTTTCGATTGGTTTTTCAATTTCTATTGGTATATCAGATTCGATTGGTATATCACTTTTCGATTAGTGTGTCAGTTTCTATTGATATGTCAGTTTCGATTAGTATATCAGTTTCTATTGGTATGTCAGTTTCGATCGGTATGTCAGTTTCTATTGATATATCAGTTTTGATTGGTATATCAGTCTCGATTGGTATATCAGTTTATATTGGTATATCAGTTTCGATTGGTATGTCAATTCTCTATTGGTATATCAGTTTCAAATGGTATATCAGTTTCTATTCTTATATCAGTTTCTATTGGTATATGAGTTTCTATTGGAATATCAGTTTCTATTGGTATATCAGTTTCAATTGGTATGTTAGTTTCTATTGGTAAGTCAGCTTCGATTAGTATATCAGTTTCTATTGGTATGTCAGTTTCGATTAGTATATCAGTTCCTATTGGTATGTCAGTTTCGATTGGTATGTCAGTTTCTATTGGTATATCAGTTTTGATTGGTATGTCAGTTTCTATTTGTATGTCAGTTTCTATTGGAATATCAGTTTCGATTAGTATGTCAGTTTCGATTGGTATGTCAGATTCTATTGGTATATCAGTTTCGATTGGTATATCAGTTTCGATTGGTATATCAGTTTCGATTGGTATATCAGTTTCGATTGGTATGTCAGTTTCGATTGGTATGTCAGTTTCTATTGGTATATCAGTTTCAATTGGTATGTTAGTTTCTATTGGTAAGTCAGCTTCGATTAGTATGTCAGTTTCGATTGGTATGTCAGTTTCTATTGGTATATCATTTTCGATTGGTATGTCAGTTTCTATTGGTATGTCAGTGTCGATTATTATATCAGTAACTATTGGTATGTCAGTTTCGATTGGTATGTCAGTTTCGATTGGTATCTCAGTTTCTATTGGTATGACAGTTTTGATTGGTATATCAGATTCGATTGGTATCTCAGTTTCGATTGGTATGTCAGTTTCGATTGGTATGTCAGTTTCGATTACTATGTCAGTTTCTAATGGTATATCAGTTTCGATTGGTATATCAGTTTCTATTAGTATGTCAGTTTCGATAGGTATATCAGTTTTGATTGGTATGTCTGTCGATTATTATATCAGTAACTATTGTTATGTCAGTTTCGATCAGTATATCAGCTTCGATTGGTATACCAGTTTCAATTAGTATGTCAGTTTCTATTGGTATATCAGTTTCGATTGGTATATCAGTTTCTATTGGTATGTCAGTTTCAATTGGTATGTCAGTTTCTATTGGTATATCAGTTTCGATTGGTATGTCAGTTTCTATTGGTATGTCAGTGTCGATAATTATATCAGTTACTATTGGTATGTCAGTTTCGATTGTTATATCAATTTCGAATGGTATCTCAGTTTCGATTGGTATGTCAGTTTCGATTGGTATGTCAATTTCGATTAGTATATCAGTTTTTATTGGTATGTCAGTTTCTCTTGGTGTATCAGCTTCGATTGGTATATCAGTTTCGATTGGTATATTAGTTTTGATTGGTATATCAGTTTCTATTGGTATGTCAGTTTTGATTATTATATCAGTTACTATTGGTATGTCAGTTTCGATTGGTATATCAATTTCGATTTGTATATCAGATTCGATTGGTATGTCAGTTTCTATTGGTATATCAGTTTCTTTTGGTATGTCAGTTTCGATAGGTATGTCAGTTTCTATTGGTATATCAGTTTCGATTTGTATGTCAGTTTCTATTGGTATGTCAGTCTCGATAGGTATGTCAGTTTCTATTGGTATATCAGTTTCGATTGGTATGTCAGTTTCTATTGGTATAACAGTATCGATTGGTATGTCAGGTTCGATTGGTATATCAGTTTCTATTGGTATGTCAGGTTCGATTGGTATATCAGTTTCGATTGGTATGTCAATTTCGATTGGTATATCAGTTTCGATTAGTATGTCAGGTTCGATTGGTATATAAGTTTCGATTGGTATGTCAGTTTCTATTGGTATATCAGTTTTGATTGGTACATCATTTTCGATTGGTATGTCAGTTTCTATTAGTATATCAGTTTCGATTGGTATGTCATTTTCGATTGGTATGTCAGTTTCGATTGGTATGTCAGTTTCAATTGGTATGTCAATTTCGATTGGTATGTCAGTTTCGATTGGTATATCAGTTTCGATTGGTATGTCAGTTTCTATTGGTATGTCAGTTTTGATTAGTATATCAGTTTCGATTGGTATGTCATTTTCAATTAGTATATCAGTTTCTATTCGTGTGTCAGTTTCTATTGGTATAGCAGTTTTGATTGGTATATCAGTTTCGATTGGTATGTCAGTTTCGATTGGTATATCAGTTTCGATTGGTATGTCAGTTTCTATAGGTACGTCAGTTTCGATTGGTATGTCAGTTTCGATTGATATGTCAGTTTCGATTAGTATATCAGTTTCTATTGGTATGTCAGTTTCTATTGGTATATCAGTTTTGATTGGTATGTCAGTTTCGATTGGTATATCAGTTCCGATTGGTATGTCAGTTTCGATTGGTATGTAAGTTTCGATTGGTATATCAGTTTCGATTAGAATGTCAGTTTCGATTGGTTTTTCAATTTCTATTGGTATATCAGATTCGATTGGTATATCACTTTTCGATTAGTGTGTCAGTTTCTATTGGTATGTCAGTTTCGATTAGTATATCAGTTTCTATTGGTATGTCAGTTTCGATCGGTATGTCAGTTTCTATTGATATATCAGTTTTGATTGGTATATCAGTCTCGATTGGTATATCAGTTTATATTGGTATATCAGTTTCGATTGGTATGTCAATTCTCTATTGGTATATCAGTTTCAAATGGTATATCAGTTTCTATTCTTATATCAGTTTCTATTGGTATATGAGTTTCTATTGGAATATCAGTTTCTATTGGTATATCAGTTTCAATTGGTATGTTAGTTTCTATTGGTAAGTCAGCTTCGATTAGTATATCAGTTTCTATTGGTATGTCAGTTTCGATTAGTATATCAGTTCCTATTGGTATGTCAGTTTCGATTGGTATGTCAGTTTCTATTGGTATATAAGTTTTGATTGGAATATCAGTCTCGATTGGTATATCAGTTTCCATTCGTAAGTCAGATTCGATGGGAATTTTAGTTTCTATTGGTATATCACTTTCGATTGGTATATAAGTTTCAATTAGTATGTCAATTTCCATTGGTATATCAGTTTCGAATGTTATGTCAGTTTCGATTAGTATGTCAATTTCTATTGGTATGTCAATTTCTATTGGTATATCAGTTTCGATTTGTATATCAGTTTCGATTGGTATATCAGTTTCGATTGGTATGTCAGTTTCCATTGGTATATCAGTTTCGATCGGTATGTCAGTTTCGATTGGTATATCAGTTTCGATTGGTATATCAGTTTCGATTGGTATTTCAGTTTCTATTGGTATGTCAGATTCGATTAGTATATCAGTTTTTGATTAGTATATTAGTTTCTATAGATATGTCAGTTTCTATTGGTATATCAGTTTCGATTGGTATATCAATTTCTATTGCAATATCAGTTTCTATTGGTATGTCAGTTTCGATTGCTAAGTCAGTTTCTATTGGTATTTTCAGTTCCCATTGGTATATCAGCTTGGATTGATAAATCAGTTTTCGATTAGTATGTCAGTTTCTATTGGTATGTCAGTTTCGATTAGTATATCAGTTCCTATTGGTATGTCAGTTTCGATTGGTATATCAGTTTTGATTGGAATATCAGTCTCGATTGGTATATGAGTTTCTATTGGTATGTCAGATTCTATTGGTATATCAGTTTCAATTGGTATGTTAGTTTCTATTGGTAAGTCAGCTTCGATTAGTATATCAGTTTCTATTGGTATGTCAGTTTCGATTGGTATGTCTGTTTCGATTGGTATATAAGTTTCTATTGGTATATCAGTTTCCATTGGTACGTCAGATTCGATTGGAATTTTAGTTTCTATTGGTATATAAGTTTCGATTGGTATGTCAGTTTCTATTGGTATATCACTTTCGATTGGTATATAAGTTTCAATTAGTATGTCAATTTCCATTGGTATATCAGTTTAGATAGTTACGTCAGTTTCGATTAGTATGTCAATTTCTATTGGTATGTCAGTTTCTATTGGTATATCAGTTTCGATTGGTATGTCAGTTTCTATTGGTATATCTGCTTCGATAGGTATATGATTTTCGATTAGTATGTCAGTTTCTATTGGCATGTCAGTTTCGATTAGTATATCAGTTTCTATTGGTATGTCAGTTTCGATTGGTATGTCAGATTCGACTGGTTTTTCAATTTCTATTGGTATATCAGTTTCGATTGATATATCAGTTTCGATTAGTATGTCAGTTTCTAACGGTATGTCAGTTTCGATTAGTATGTCAGTTTCTATTGATATGTCAATTTCGATTAGTATAAAAGTTTCTATTGGTATGTCAGTTTCAATTGGTATGTCAGATTCTATTGGTATATCAGTTTCAATTGGTATGTTAGTTTCTATTGGTAAGTCAGCTTCGATTAGTATGTCAGTTTCGATTGGTATGTCAGTTTCTATTGGTATATCATTTTCGATTGGTATGTCAGTTTCTATTGGTATGTCAGTGTCGATTATTATATCAGTAACTATTGGTATGTCAGTTTCGATTGGTATGTCAGTTTCGATTGGTATCTCAGTTTCTATTGGTATGACAGTTTTGATTGGTATATCAGATTCGATTGGTATCTCAGTTTCGATTGGTATGTCAGTTTCGATTGGTATGTCAGTTTCGATTAGTATGTCAGTTTCTAATGGTATATCAGTTTCGATTGGTATATCAGTTTCTATTAGTATGTCAGTTTCGATAGGTATATCAGTTTTGATTGGTATGTCTGTCGATTATTATATCAGTAACTATTGTTATGTCAGTTTCGATCAGTATATCAGCTTCGATTGGTATACCAGTTTCAATTAGTATGTCAGTTTCTATTGGTATATCAGTTTCGATTGGTATATCAGTTTCTATTGGTATGTCAGTTTCAATTGGTATGTCAGTTTCTATTGGTATATCAGTTTCGATTGGTATGTCAGTTTCTATTGGTATGTCAGTGTCGATAATTATATCAGTTACTATTGGTATGTCAGTTTCGATTGTTATATCAATTTCGAATGGTATCTCAGTTTCGATTGGTATGTCAGTTTCGATTGGTATGTCAATTTCGATTAGTATATCAGTTTTTATTGGTATGTCAGTTTCTCTTGGTATATCAGCTTCGATTGGTATATCAGTTTCGATTGGTATATTAGTTTTGATTGGTATATCAGTTTCTATTTGTATGTCAGTTTTGATTATTATATCAGTTACTATTGGTATGTCAGTTTCGATTGGTATATCAATTTCGATTTGTATATCAGATTCGATTGGTATGTCAGTTTCTATTGGTATATCAGTTTCTTTTGGTATGTCAGTTTCGATAGGTATGTCAGTTTCTATTGGTATATCAGTTTCGATTTGTATGTCAGTTTCTATTGGTATGTCAGTCTCGATAGGTATGTCAGTTTCTATTGGTATATCAGTTTCGATTGGTATGTCAGTTTCTATTGGTATAACAGTATCGATTGGTATGTCAGGTTCGATTGGTATATCAGTTTCTATTGGTATGTCAGGTTCGATTGGTATATCAGTTTCGATTGGTATGTCAATTTCGATTGGTATATCAGTTTCGATTAGTATGTCAGGTTCGATTGGTATATAAGTTTCGATTGGTATGTCAGTTTCTATTGGTATATCAGTTTTGATTGGTACATCAGTTTCGATTGGTATGTCAGTTTCTATTAGTATATCAGTTTCGATTGGTATGTCATTTTCGATTGGTATGTCAGTTTCGATTGGTATGTCAGTTTCAATTGGTATGTCAATTTCGATTGGTATGTCAGTTTCGATTGGTATATCAGTTTCGATTGGTATGTCAGTTTCTATTGGTATGTCAGTTTTGATTAGTATATCAGTTTCGATTGGTATGTCATTTTCAATTAGTATATCAGTTTCTATTCGTGTGTCAGTTTCTATTGGTATAGCAGTTTTGATTGGTATATCAATTTCGATTGGTATGTCAGTTTCGATTGGTATATCAGTTTCGATTGGTATGTCAGTTTCTATAGGTACGTCAGTTTCGATTGGTATGTCAGTTTCGATTGATATGTCAGTTTCGATTAGTATATCAGTTTCTATTGGTATGTCAGTTTCTATTGGTATATCAGTTTTGATTGGTATGTCAGTTTCGATTGGTATATCAGTTCCGATTGGTATGTCAGTTTCGATTGGTATGTAAGTTTCGATTGGTATATCAGTTTCGATTAGAATGTCAGTTTCGATTGGTTTTTCAATTTCTATTGGTATATCAGATTCGATTGGTATATCACTTTTCGATTAGTGTGTCAGTTTCTATTGGTATGTCAGTTTCGATTAGTATATCAGTTTCTATTGGTATGTCAGTTTCGATCGGTATGTCAGTTTCTATTGATATATCAGTTTTGATTGGTATATCAGTCTCGATTGGTATATCAGTTTATATTGGTATATCAGTTTCGATTGGTATGTCAATTCTCTATTGGTATATCAGTTTCAAATGGTATATCAGTTTCTATTCTTATATCAGTTTCTATTGGTATATGAGTTTCTATTGGAATATCAGTTTCTATTGGTATATCAGTTTCAATTGGTATGTTAGTTTCTATTGGTAAGTCAGCTTCGATTAGTATATCAGTTTCTATTGGTATGTCAGTTTCGATTAGTATATCAGTTCCTATTGGTATGTCAGTTTCGATTGGTATGTCAGTTTCTATTGGTATATAAGTTTTGATTGGAATATCAGTCTCGATTGGTATATCAGTTTCCATTCGTAAGTCAGATTCGATGGGAATTTTAGTTTCTATTGGTATATCACTTTCGATTGGTATATAAGTTTCAATTAGTATGTCAATTTCCATTGGTATATCAGTTTCGAATGTTATGTCAGTTTCGATTAGTATGTCAATTTCTATTGGTATTTCAATTTCTATTGGTATATCAGTTTCGATTTGTATATCAGTTTCGATTGGTATATCAGTTTCGATTGGTATGTCAGTTTCCATTGGTATATCAGTTTCGATCGGTATGTCAGTTTCGATTGGTATATCAGTTTCGATTGGTATATCAGTTTCGATTGGTATTTCAGTTTCTATTGGTATGTCAGATTCGATTAGTATATCAGTTTTTGATTAGTATATTAGTTTCTATAGATATGTCAGTTTCTATTGGTATATCAGTTTCGATTGGTATATCAATTTCTATTGCAATATCAGTTTCTATTGGTATGTCAGTTTCGATTGCTATGTCAGTTTCTATTGGTATTTTCAGTTCCCATTGGTATATCAGCTTGGATTGATAAATCAGTTTTCGATTAGTATGTCAGTTTCTATTGGTATGTCAGTTTCGATTAGTATATCAGTTCCTATTGGTATGTCAGTTTCGATTGGTATATCAGTTTTGATTGGAATATCAGTCTCGATTGGTATATGAGTTTCTATTGGTATGTCAGATTCTATTGGTATATCAGTTTCAATTGGTATGTTAGTTTCTATTGGTAAGTCAGCTTCGATTAGTATATCAGTTTCTATTGGTATGTCAGTTTCGATTGGTATGTCTGTTTCGATTGGTATATAAGTTTCTATTGGTATATCAGTTTCCATTGGTACGTCAGATTCGATTGGAATTTTAGTTTCTATTGGTATATAAGTTTCGATTGGTATGTCAGTTTCTATTGGTATATCACTTTCGATTGGTATATAAGTTTCAATTAGTATGTCAATTTCCATTGGTATATCAGTTTAGATAGTTACGTCAGTTTCGATTAGTATGTCAATTTCTATTGGTATGTCAGTTTCTATTGGTATATCAGTTTCGATTGGTATGTCAGTTTCTATTGGTATATCTGCTTCGATAGGTATATGATTTTCGATTAGTATGTCAGTTTCTATTGGCATGTCAGTTTCGATTAGTATATCAGTTTCTATTGGTATGTCAGTTTCGATTGGTATGTCAGATTCGACTGGTTTTTCAATTTCTATTGGTATATCAGTTTCGATTGATATATCAGTTTCGATTAGTATGTCAGTTTCTAACGGTATGTCAGTTTCGATTAGTATGTCAGTTTCTATTGATATGTCAATTTCGATTAGTATAAAAGTTTCTATTGGTATGTCAGTTTCAATTGGTATGTCAGATTCTATTGGTATATCAGTTGTCTATTGGTATATCAGTTTCAATTGATATGTCAGTTTCTATTGGTAAGTCCGCTTCGATTAGTATATCAGTTTCTATTGGTATATAAGTTTCAATTGGTATATCAGTTTCTATTGGTGTATCAGTTTTGATTGGTATGTCAGTTTCGATTAGTTTATCAGTTTCTATTGGTATAGCAGTTTACATTGGTATGTCAGATTCGATTGGAATGTCAGTTTCTATTGGTATATCAGTTTCAATTGGTATGTCAGGTTCGATTGGTATATCAATTTCTATTGGTATGAAAGGTTCGATTGGTATATCAGTTTCGATTGGTATCTCAGTTTCGATTGGTATGTCAGTTTCGATTGGTATGTCAGTTTCGATTAGTATATCAGTTTCTATTGGTATGTCAATTTCAATTGGTATATCAGTTTCGATTGGTATATCAGTTTCGATTGGTATGTCAGTTTCTATTGGTATATCAGTTTCGATTGGTATGTCAGTTTCGATTGGTATATCAGTTTCGATTGGTATGTCAGTTACTATTGGTATGTAAGTTTCGATTGGTATGTCAGTTTTGATTGGTATGTCAGATTCGATTAGTATATCAGTTTCTACAGGTATGTCAGTTTCTATTGGTATGTCAGTTTCTATTTGTATATCAGTTTGGATTGATATATCAGTTTTCGAGTAGTAAGTCAGCTTCTATTGGTATGTCAGTTTCGATTAGTATATCAGTTCCTATGGGTATGTCAGTTTCGACTGGTATGTCAGTTTCTATTGGTATATTAGTTTTAATTGGAATATCAGTCTCGATTGGTATATCAGTTTCTATTGGTATGTCAGTTTCTATTGGTATGTCAGTTTCTATTGGTATATCAGTTTCAATTGGTATGTCAGTTTCGATTGGAATATCAGTTTCGATTGGTATATCAGTTTCGATTGGTATATCAGTTTCTATTCTTATATCAGTTTCTATTGGTATGTCAGTTTCTATTGGTATATCAGTTTGGATTGGTATATCAGATTCGATTGGTATGTCAGTTTCGATTGGTATGTCAGTTTCGATTGGTATATCAGTTTCTATTGCTATATCAGTTACTATTGGTATGTCAGTTTTGATTGGTATGTCAGTTTCTATTGGTATATCATTTTCGATTGGTATGTCAGTTTCTATTGGTATGTCAGTGTCGATTATTATATCAATAACTTTTGGTATGTCAGTTTCGATTTGTATATCAGTTTCTATTGGTATATCAGTTTCGATTGTTATATCAGTTTCTATTAGTATGTCAGATTCGATAGGTATATCAGCTTCGATTGGTATATGTGTTTCAATTAGTATGTCAGTTTCTACTGGTATGTCAGTTTCGATTAGTATATCAGTTTCTATTGGTATGTCAGTTTCGATTGGTATGTCAGTTTCCATTGGTATATCAGTTACTATTGGTATGTCAGTTTCGATAGGTATGTCAGTTTTGATTGGTATGTCAGTTTCTATTGGTATGTCAGTTTCGATTATTATATCAGTTACTATTGGTATGTCAGTTTCGATTGGTATATCAGTTTCTATTGGTATGGCAGTTTCGATTGGTATGTCAGTTTTGGTTAGTGTGTCAGTTTCTATTGGTTTATCAGTTTCGATTGGTATATCAGTTTCGATTGGTATGTCAGTTTCAATTGGTATATCAATTTCGATTGGTATGTCAGTTTTGATTAGTAGATCAGTTTATATTGGTATGTCCGTTTCTATTGGTCTATCAGTTTCGATTGGTATATCAGTTTCGATTAGTATGTCAGTTTCTATTGGTATGTCAGTTTCGATTAGTATATCAGTTTCTATTGGTATGTCAGTTTCGATTGGTATGTCCGATTCTACTGGTATATCAGTTTCGATTGGTATATCAGTTTCGATTGATATATCAGTGTCTATTGGTATATCAGTTTCTATTGGTATGTCAATTTCAATTAGTATATAATTTTCTATTGGTATGTTAGTTTCTATTGGTATATCAGTTTCAATTAGTATGTCAGTTTCTATTGGTATATTAGTTACGTTGGTATGTCAGTTTCGATTAGTATGTCAATTTCGATTGGTATGTCAATTTGGATTTGTATATCAGTTTTCATTGGTATGTCAGTTTCGATTGGTATATCAGTTTCGATTGGTATGTCAGTTTCTATATGTATATCAGTTTCGATTGGTATGTCAGGTTCGATTGGTATATCAATTTTTATTTGTATGAAAGGTTCGATTGGTATATCAGTTTCGATTGGTATCTCAGTTTCGATTGGTATGTCAGTTTCGATTGGTATGTCAGTTTCGATTAGTATATCAGTTTCTATTGGTATGTCAATTTCTATTGGTATATCAGTTTCGATTGGTATATCAGTTTCGATTGGTATATCAGTTTCGATTGGTATGTCAGTTTCTATTGGTATATCAGTTTCGATTGGTATGTCAGTTTCGATTGGTATATCAGTTTCGATTGGTATGTCAGTCTCTATTGGTATATCAGTTTCGATTGGTATTTCAGTTTCTATTGGTACGTCAGTTTCGATTATTAAATTAGTTACTATTGGTATGTAAGTTTCGATTGGTATGTCAGTTTTGATTGGTATGTCAGATTCGATTAGTATATCAGTTTCTATAGGTATGTCAGTTTCTATTGGTATCTCACTTTCGACTAGTATATCAGTTTCGATTAGAATGTCAGTTTCGATTGGTATTTCAGTTTCTATTGGTATATCCGTTTCGATTGGTATGTCAATTTCAATTAGTATATCATTTTCTATTCGTATGTTAGTTTCTATTGGTATATCAGTTTCGATAGGTATATCAGTTTCGTTTTGTATGTCAGTTTCGATTGGTATGTCAGTTTCGATTGTTACATCAGTTTCTATTGCTATATCAGTTTCTACTGGTATAAAGAAACAGTCAGCAAGGTTAGAATTAACAACGAATACAGCGAAGAGTTTAGCGTAAAAGTTGGCGTCCATCAGGGCTCTGTTCTCAGCCCCCTACTATTTATTATTGCCCTTCAGGCTATAACAGAGGAGTTCAAGACCGGCTGCCCTTGGGAACTCCTATATGCAGACGACCTGACACTCATAGCGGAATCAATGGCCGAGCTAGAGAAGAAATTCCAAACATGGAAGCACGGCCTAGAATCAAAAGGACTTAAAATTAACCTGGCTAAGACTAAAGTTCTAGTTTGTAGGAAAGAAAATAAGGCGGCGGTCCCTTCTGGGAAATGGTCGTGCTCGGTGTGTAGGAAAGGCGTAGGTAGAAACTCCATTTTATGTCCTAAATGCAAAGTATGGGTGCATAAAAGATGTAGTGGGATCACAGGTAAGCTAACTAAGAACATAGATTTAACATGTGGCCGGTGCTCTGGTGCAATAAGTAGCAGCAAGTGCCCATAAAATACTAGCTCTTTCAATTGCGCAGAAGTTTCTATAGAAATAGTGGACAGTTTCCGTTACCTGGGTGATAAAATCAGCAATGGGGGAGGGTGCTCTGAAAGTACAGTAGCTAGAGTCAGAACTGGTTGGAAAAAGTTCAGAGAGCTTATACCACTATTAGCTGCTAAAGGGTTCTCCCTAAAAATGAAAAACAGGTTGTATGATGCCTGCATACGAACAGCAATGTTGCATGGCAGTGAGACCTGGGCATTGTGTGCAGAGGATATACGCAGACTAGAGAGGAACGAAGCTTGCATGCTCCGCTGGATGTGTAACAGTAATATACGTGAACAGCAAAGCATAAACGAACTAAGGAAAAAATTAGAAATAAGAGGGATCAGATGTTGTTTACTCGAGAGAAGGCTACGTTGGTATGGACACGTGATGCGCATGAAAGTCGATAGCTGTATAACAAAGTGCAGGGCAATAAAGATAGACGGTAGCCACGGAATAGGCAGACCTAGAAAAACCTGGGACGAGCTGATAAACTCCGACCTCACACACTTACACCTCTCCAAGACAATGTCACTGGACCTAGACCTTTGGCGGTACTCAGTAACACAGAAGACCCGCCTTACCTAAATACATAGTAAAACCTACTACAGCCAGTAGGCATCGCTAACAAAATACCCCCCCCCCCTTCCCACCACCAACACCCCATCCACACCACCCCGTTCTATGTAAAGTTATGTTGGTGCTACACCATCCAGGCTGAAACAAATGAGATCATGTAGGTGTCACGACAAAAAAACACACAGTCCACGCTGTAATGTGGCCGTGTAGGCAACACGATAAAAACCTCCCAGCCCCACACTGTAAATGTGGTTGGTGTTAGGAAGGGCATCCAACTGTAGAAAACCTGCCAGACAGTCCTATGCGAGCAAGACAATCACTCTTGTCTCAAGTGGGACTACCCCCGTCCAAACCCATGCAAACGTGGAACACGGACGTTAAACGTTGATGATGATGATGATGATGTCAGTTTCGAGTGGTATGTCAGTTTCTATTGGCATATCAGTTTCGATTGGTATGTCAGTTTCTATTGGTATGTCAGTTTCGATTGGTATATCAGTTTCGATTGGTATGTCAGTTTCTATTTGTATATCAGTTTCGATTGGTATGTCAGTTTCGATTAGTATTTCACTTTCGATTGGTATATCAGTTTCTATTGGTATGTCAGTTTCGATTATTATATCAGTTACTATTTGTATGTCAGTTTCGATTGGTATGTCAGTTTCGATTGGTATATCAGTTTCGATTGGTATGTCAGTTTCTATTGGTAAGTCAGTTGCGATTGGAATGTCAGTTTCGATTGTTATATCAGTTTCGATTAGTATATCAGTTTCTATTGATATGTCAGTTTCTATTGGTATGTCAGTTTCTATTGGTATATCAGTTTCGATCGGTATATCAGTTTCGATTGGTATATCAGTTTCAATTAGTATGTCAGTTTCTATTGGTATGTCAATTTCTATAGGTATATCAGTTTCGATCGGTATATCAGTATCGATTAGTATGTCAATTTCTATTGGTATGTCAGTGTCATTTATTATATCAGTTAATATTGGTATGTCAATTTCGATTGGTATATCGGTTTCGATTGGTATCTCAGTTTCAATTGGTATGTCAGTTTCGATTTGTATGTCAGTTTCGATTGGTATTTCAATTTCGATTGGTATGTCAGTGTCGATTATTATATCAGTTAATATTGGTATGTCAGTTTCGATTGGTATATCAGTTTCAATTGGTATCTCAGTTTCGATTGGTATGTCAGTTTCGATTTGTATGTCAATTTCGATTGGTATATCAGATTCGATTAGTATGTCAGTTTCTATTGGTATATTAGTTTCGATTGGTATATCAGTTTCGATTGGTATTTCAGTTTCGATTTGTATATCAGTTTCGATTAGTATGTCAGTTTCTATTGGTATGTCAGTTTCGATTAGTATATCAGTTTCAATGGTACATCAGTTTCGATTGGTATGTCAGTTTCTATTGGTATTTCAGTTTCGATTGGTATATCAGTTTCGATTGGTATATCAGTTTCGATTGGTATCTCAGTTTCGATTGATATATCAGTTTCGATTGGTATATCAGTTTCTATTCGTATGTCAGTTTTGATTATTATATCAGTTACTTTTGGTATGTCAGTTTCGATTGATATGTCAATTTTCGATTGGTATGTCAGTTTCGATTGGTATGTCAGTTTCTATTGGTATATCAGTTTCTATTGGTATGTTAGTTTCGATTGGTATGTCAGATTCTATTGGTATATCAGTTTCTATTGGTATGTCAGTTTTGATTGGTATATCAGTTTCGATTGGTATGTCAGTTTCGATTGGTATGTCAGTTTCGATTGGTATATCAGTTTTGATTGGTATGTCAATTTCAATTAGTATATCAGTTTTTAATGGTATGTTAGTTTCTATCGGTATATCAGTTTCGATAGGTATATCAGTTTCGTTTGGTATGTCAGTTTCTATTGGTATGTCAGTTTCGATTGGTATGTCAGTTTCGATTAGTATATCAGTTTCGATTGGTATATCAGTTTCTATTGGTATGTCAGTTTAGATTATTATATCAGTTACTATTTGTATGTCAGTTTCGATTGGTATGTCAGTTTCGATTTGTATATCAGTTTCTATTGATATGTCAGTTTCTATTGGTATGTCAGTTTCGATTGGTATATCAGTTTCGATTGGTATGTCAGTTTCTATTGGTATATCAGTTTCTATTGGTATGTCAGTTTCGAGAGGTATGTCAGTTTCTATTGGTATATCAGTTTCGATTTGTATGTGAGTTTCTATTGGTATGTCAGTTTCAATTATTGTATCAGTTACTATTGGTATGTCAGTTTCGATTGGTATGTCAGTTTCGATTGGTATGTAAGTTTCGATTAGTATATCAGTTTCTATTGGTATGGCAGGTTCGATTGGTATATCAGTTTCGATTTGTATCTCAGTTTCGATTGGTATGTCAGTTTCGATTGGTATATCAGTTTCTATTGGTATGTCAGTTTTGATTGGTATATCAGTTTTGATTGGTATGTCAGTTTCGATTGGTATGTCAGTTTCAATTGGTATATCAGTTTTGATTGGTATGTGAATTTCAATTAGTATATCAGTTTCTATTGGTATGTTAGTTTCTATTGGTATATCAGTTTCGATTGGTGTGTCAGTTTCGATTGGTATGTCAGTTTCAATTTGTATATCAGTTTCTAATGCTATATCAGTTTCTATTTGTATGTCAGTTTCGATTGGTATGTCAGTTTCTATTGGTATATCAGTTTCGATTGGTATGTCAGTTTCTATTGGTATGTCAGTTTCGATTGGTATATCAGTTTCGATTGGTATGTCAGTTTCTATTGGTATATCAGTTTCGATTGGTATGTCAGTTTCGATTAGTATATCAGTTTCGATTGGTATATCAGTTTCGATTGGTATGTCAGTTTCGATTATTATATCAGTTACTATTTGTATGTCAGTTTCGATTGGTATGTCAGTTTTGATTATTATATCAGTTACTATTGGTATGTCAGTTTCGATTGGTATGTCAGTTTCGATTGGTATATCAGTTTCTATTGGTATGGCAGTTTCGATTGGTATATAAGTTTCGATTGGTATGTCAGTTTCGATTGGTATATCAGTTTCGATTGGTTTGTCAATTTCGATTGGTATATCAGTTTTGGTTAGTGTGTCAGTTTCTATTGGTATGTCCGTTTCTATTGGTATATCAGTTTCGATTAGTATGTCTGTTTCTATTGGTATGTCAGTTTCGATTAGTATATCAGTTTCTATTGGTATGTCAGTTTTGATTATTATATCAGTTACTTTTGGTATGTCAGTTTCGATTGATATGTCAATTTTCGATTGGTATATCAGTTTCGATTGGTTTGTCAGTTTCTATTGGTATATCAGTTTCGATTGGTATATCAGTTTCGATTGATATATGTGTTTCTATTAGTATGTCAGTTTCTATTGGTATGTCAGTTTCGATTAGTATATCAGTTTCTATTGGTATGTCAGTTTCGATTGGTATGTCTGTTTCCATTGGTATATCAGTTACTATTGGTATGTCAGTTTTGATAGGTATATCAGTTTCGATTGGTATGTCAGTTTCTATTGGTATGTCAGTTTCGATTATTATATCAGTTACTATTGGTATGTCAGTATCGATTGGTATGTCAGTTTCGATTGGTATATCAGTTTCTATTGGTATGGTAGTTTCGATTGGTATATAAGTTTCGATTGGTATGTTAGTTTCGATTATTATGTCAGTTTCGATTGGTTTGTCAATTTCGATTGGTATATCAGTTTTGGTTAGTGTGTCAGTTTCTATTGGTTTATCAGTTTCGATTGGTATATCAGTTTCGATTAGTAGATCAGTTTTTATTGGTATGTCCGTTTCTATTGGTATATCAGTTTCGATTGGTATATCAGTTTCGATTAGTATGTCAGTTTCTATTGGTATGTCAGTTTCGATTAGTATATCAGTTTCTATTGGTATGTCAGTTTTGATTATTATATCAGTTACTTTTGGTATGTCAGTTTCGATTGATATGTCAATTTTCGATTGGTATATCCTGTTTTGATTGGTATGTCAATTTCAATTAGTATATCAGTTTATATTGGTATGTTAGTTTCTACCGGTATATCAGTTTCGATAGGTATATCAGTTTCGTTTGGTATGTCTGTTTCTATTGGTATGTCAGTTTCAATTGGTATATCAGTTTTGATTGGTATGTCAATTTCAATTAGTATATCAGTTTCTATTGGTATGTTAGTTTCTATTGGTATATCAGTTTCTAATGGTATGTCAGTTTCGATTGGTATGTCAGATTCTATTGGTATAACAGTTTTGATTGGTATATCAGTTTCGATTGATATATCAGTTTCTATTGGTATATCAGTTTCGATTAGTATGTCAGTTTCGATTGGTATGTCAGTTTCGATTGGTATATCAGTTTTGATTGGTATGTCAATTTCAATTAGTATATCAGTTTCTATTGGTATGTCAGTTTCTATTGGTATATCAGTTTCGATAGGTATATCAGTTTCGTTTGGTATGTCAGTTTCCATTGGTATGTCAGTTTCGATTGTTATATCAGTTTCGACTTGTATATCAGTTTCTATTGCTATATCAGTTTCTATTGGTATGTCAGTTTCGATTGGTATGTCAGTTTCTATTGGTATATCAGTTTTGATTGGTATGTCAGTTTCTATTGCTATATCAGTTTCTATTGGTATGTCAGTTTTGATTGGTATGTCAGTTTCTATTGGTATGTCAGTTTCGATTGGTATGTCAGTTTCGATTGGTATATCAGTTTCTATTCGCCAAATTTCATTGCTTTGCTGTCTACACCACGATAATCATGTAACGTAATGTACATATTTTCCTTCATCTCTACCTCCACAATCCTAATTCCTCAATTCCTAATTCTAGCGTATTCATCTCTACCTCCACAAACCTCAATTCCTAATTCTAGCGTATTTTCAAAACAATCCATATTTCGTATCAAGTCCAAATAGCCAACTATCGCTAAAACAATCTACATTTTTTTTTTTTGTATTTATTAATTGTTAGATACGATAGTTTTTGGTCGTATTGAACAGAACAAATTTTGTATTTTTGTTAATCGCTTGTTAAATATGCAAGGACCCCATTCAATCATTACCTCCTATCTAGCTACACAACACCCCTCCCTCCCGCCCCCACGCACCACCACTGCTATTACGTGGACCAATCATAAGCCAGAGCCCCCACGCATCACCAGTATTATTACGCGGACCAATCAGAAGCCAGAGGCCTATACTATCGCTTGCCTGGTTGCCTTTCGATATATGATGGATGGATGGACTGCGGAATCCTGGAGAGTGAAGGAGAGAGAGAGAAAAATCTGGACGCTCAGCGACAATGCCAAAGATAAAGACAAATTCACCTCTTGGACGAGAATGCGAGCACTCCTCATTGTTTCGACCGCGGACGGCTAACATAACCCCATCGGCCCCCGCCCCCCACCGCCCCCAACCCCCAAACGCAATCCAACACTTCAGAGTTGGTACCATAAATGTAGGCACCCTAAAGGGTCGCGCTAACGAGGTTGTAGAAATGCTTGAACGTAAGGAGGTCGATGTTTGTTGTATTCAAGAGATCAGTGGAGGGGTGGGTCCGCTAGGTTCATTGAGGGTAAAAAACGATGTTATAAGATTTTCTGGGTGGGAAACGACGATGGGCTGGGTGGAGTAGGAATCATGGTAGCAGAAAAGTGGGCAGATAAGATAATAGACGTAAATAGAGTGAACGACAGAATAATTAAAATACGACTTGTCCTCAATAGAACTACGGTGACAGTAATATCTGCGTACGCACCCCAATCCGGACTGCCCGGCACTATAAAAGACAGATTCTATGAGACAATGATGCTAACTACCTCCCAAATATCCGACAGTGACTATATAATTATTGCAGGCGACCTAAATGGTCACGTTGGACAACATTGTGACGGCTACGATGAAATCCATGGAGGCTATGGGTTTGGTACTAGAAATGAGGAAGGCTCCAGAATCCTGGAATTCTGTGATGCAAATAACCTAACTATCTGTAACACTAACTTCAAAAAACGTGACAATCACCTGATCACCTCTAGATCCGGGGAACACACAAGCCAGGTAGATTATATCCTTACCAGAAGACGTGACAGAGTGTCTGTTGTAAACACTAAATCCCTCCCCCATGAAGAATGCACCTCCCAACATAGACTGATAATTAGCGACCTCATAGTCAGGACGAGACGTACTCGACAGCAGAAGAGGACTATCCTCAGGAGAAAAATATGGAAGCTAAAGGACCCCACAGCCAGGAATAAATTTCAAAGCATATTACTTGATGCTTTCGACAGTAAGGAAGAACATTTAGAGTCGGACAATATAGAGAGGGGTCAATTAAGGCCAAAAAGCAGGCTTGGAAAGTATGGCGGGATGGGGGAAGTAGAGAAGACTATCAAGTGGCCAGGAGGGAAGCTAGGAGACAAGTGTACTTAGCAAGAAGGGAAGCTGAGGAAAGAAAGTTCAAGCATGTTCTACAACGCGATGACCAAAAACGTGAGGTGTTCAGGATTGCTAGGCAATGCGTCAAGGAAAACCGTGATATTGTCGGGGAGAAGTGTGTACTAAACGACGATGGCACACTTGCCATCACCGACGCTGATAAAAAGGTAGCTTGGAAGTGTCACTATGAAAGGCTACTAAATGAGGAGAATAAATGGGAGAAAGACAGTCTCCCCCATATTGACCCAATAGAGGGACCAGCAGTGTTAGTCGAGGGGAGTATAATAAGTAAGGCAATCAAGGATATGAAGACGGGTAAGGCGGCTGGGCCTTCGGAAATAGTTGCTGAGTTGCTGAAGGCATCTGGCACGGTGGGACACACCATGGTCACCCGCATAGTTAACCAAGTCGTACAGAATAGGGTTGTTCCGAAGGACTGGCATAGCAGCATCATCGTTAACTGTTATAAGGGTAAAGGAGACGCCCTAGATAGGAGTAACTATAGAGGCATTAAATTAATCGACCAGGTCATGAAGGTCACGGAAAAAGTAATAGCGCAACTAATCAGAGAGAGAATTGATCTAGATGAAATGCAGTTCGGGTTTGTGTCAGGCAAAAGTACCACAGACGCTCTTTTCATAGTACGACAACTACAGGAGAAGTACCTAGCTAAAGGTAAACCCCTCTACTTAGCTTTTGTCGACTTGGAGTAAGCCTTCGACAGAGTACCCCGCTCCATTATCTGGTGGGCTCTTAGAAAACTAGGCGTTGACGAATGGCTTGTGAGGGCTATACAAGCCATGTATAAAGAAACAGTCAGCAAGGTTAGAATTAACAACGAATATAGTGAAGAGTTTAGCGTAAAAGTTGGCGTCCATCAGGGCTCTGTTCTCAGCCCCCTACTATTTATTATTGCCCTTCAGGCTATAACAGAGGAGTTCAAGACAGGCTGCCCATGGGAACTCCTATACGCAGACGACTTGACACTCATAGCGGAATCAATGGCCGAGCTAGAGAAGAAATTCCAAACATGGAAGCACGGCCTAGAGTCAAAAGGACTTAAAATTAACCTGGCTAAGACCAAAGTTCTAGTTTGTAGGAAAGAAAACAAGGCGGCGATCCCTTCTGGGAAATGGTCGTGCTCGGTGTGTAGGAAAGGCGTAGGTAGAAACTCCATTTTATGTCCTAAATGCAAAGTATGGGTGCATAAAAGCTGTAGTGGGATCACAGGTAAGCTAACTAAAAACATAGATTTTACATGTGGCCGGTGTTCTGGTGCAATAAGTAGCAGCAAGTGCCCAAAAAATACTAGCTCTTTCAATTGCGCAGAGGGTTCTATAGAAATAGTGGACAGCTTCCGTTACCTGGGCGATAAAATCAGCAGTGGGGGAGGGTGCTCTGAAAGTACAGTAGCTAGAGTCAGAACTGGTTGGAAAAAGTTCAGAGAGCTTATACCACTATTAGCTGCTAAAGGGTTCTCCCTAAAAATGAAAGGCAGGTTGTACGATGCCTGCATACGAACAGCAATGCTGTATGGCAGTGAGACCTGGGCATTGTGTGCAGAGGATATACGCAGACTAGAGAGGAACGAAGCTTGCATGCTCCGCCGGATGTGTAACAGTAATATACGTGAACGGCAAAGCATAAACGAACTAAGGAAAAAATTAGAGATAAGAGGGATCAGATGTTGTTTACTCGAGAGAAGGCTACGTTGGTATGGACACGTGATGCGCATGAAAGGCGATAGCTGTATAACAAAGTGCAGGGCAATAAAGATAGACGGTAGTCACGGAATAGGCAGACCTAGAAAAACCTGGGACGAGCTGATAAACTCCGACATCACACACTTACACCTCTCCAAGACAATGTCACTGGACCGAGACCTTTGGCGGTACTCAGTAACAGAGAAGACCCGCCTTACCTAAATATATAGTAAAGCCTACTCCAGCCAGTAGGCATCTCTGACAAAATACACCCCGTCCCACCCCCACCACCCCCACCCCACCCACACCACCCCGTTCTATGTAAAGTTATGTTGGTGCCGCGCCATCGAGGCCGAAACAAATGAGATCGTGTAGGTGTCACGACAAAAAAACACACAGTCCACGCTGTAATGTGGCCGTGTAGGCAACAAGGTAAAAACCTCCCAGACCCACACTGTAAATGTGGTTGGTGTTAGGAAGGGCATCCAACTGTAGAAAACCTGCCAGACAGTCCTATGCGAGCAAGACAATCACTCTTGCCTCAAGTGGGACTACCCCCGTCCAAACCCATGCAAGCGTGGAACACGGACATTAAACGTTGATGATGATGATGATGATGATGTCAGTTTCGATTATTATATCAGTTACTATTTGTATGTCAGTCTCGATTTGTATATCAGTTTCTATTGATATGTCAGTTTCTATTGGTATGTCAGTTTCGATTGGTATATCAGTTTCTATTGGTATGTCAGTTTCAATTGGTATATCAGTTTCTATTGGTATGTCAGTTTCTATTGGTATATCAGTTTCGATCGGTATTTCAGTTTCGATTGGTATATCAGTTTCAATTAGTATGTCAGTTTCTATTGGTATATCAGTTTCGATTGGTATGTCAGTTTCGATTAGTATGTCAATTTCTATTGGTATGTCAGTTTCGATTGGTATATCATTTTTGATTGGTATATCAGTTTCTATTGATATATCAGTTTCTATTGGTATGTCAGTTTCGATTGGTATGTCAGTTTCTATTCGTATATCAGTTTCGATTGGTATGTCAGTTTCCATTGGTATGTCAGTGTCGATTATTATATCAGTTACTATTGGTATGTCATTTTCGATTGGTATATCAGTTTCGATTGGTATCACAGTTTCGATTGGTATGTCAGTTTGGATTTGTATGTCAGTTTCGATTGATATGTCAATTTCGATTGGTATATCAGTTTCGATTAGTATGTCAGTTTCTACTGGTATATCAGTTTCGATTGGTATATCAGTTTCGATTGGTATGTCAGTTTCGATTGGTATATCAGTTTCGATTGGTATGTCAGTTTCCATTAGTATATCAGTTTCTATTGGTATGTCAGTTTCTCTTGGTATATCAGCTTCGATTGGTATATCAGTTTAGATTAGTATGTCAGTTTCTATTGGTATGTCAGTTTCGATTAGTATATCAGTTTCAATGGTATGTCAGTTTCGATTGGTATATCAGTTTCTATTGGTATTTCAGTTTCGATTGGTATATCAGTGTCGATTGGTATATCAGTTTCGATTGGTATCTCAGTTTCGATTGGTATATCAGTTTCGATTGGTATATCAGTTTCTATTGGTATGTCAGTTTTGATTATTATATCAGTTACTATTGGTATGTCAGTTTCGATTGGTATATCAGTTTCGATTGGTATGTCAATTTCTATTGGTATATCAGTTTCTATTCGTATGTCAGTTTCGATAGGTATGTCAGTTTCTATTGGTATATCAGTTTCGATTTGTATATCAGTTTCTATTAGTATGTCAGTTTCGATTATTATATCAGTTACTATTGGTATGTCAGTTTCGATTGGTATGTCAGTTTCGATTGGTATATAAGTTTCGATTGGTATGTCAGTTTCGATTGGTATGTCGGTTTCGATTGGTTTGTCAATTTCGATTGGTATATCAGTTTTGGTTAGTTTGTCAGTTTCTATTGGTTTATCAGTTTCGATTATTAGATCAGTTTCTATTGGTATGTCCGTTTCTATTGGTATATCTGTTTCGATTGGTATATCAGTTTCGATTAGTATGTCAGTTTCTATTGGTATGTCAGTTTTGATAATTATATCAGTTACTTTTGGTATGTCAGTTTCGATTGATATGTCAATTTTCGATTGGTATATCAGTTTAGATTGGTATGTCAGTTTCGATTGATATATCAGTTTCTATTGGTATATCAGTTTCTATTGGTATGTCAGTTTTGATTGGTATATCAGTTTCGATTGGTATGTCAGTTTCGATTGGTATGTCAGTTTCGATTGGTATGTCAGATTCTATTGGTATATCAGTTTCGATTGCTATATCAGTTTCGATTGATATATCAGTTTCTATTGGTATATCAGTTTCTATTGGTATGTCAGTTTTGATTGATATATCAGTTTCGATTGGTATGTCAGTTTCGATTGGTATGTCAGTTTCGATTGGTATATCAGTTTTGATTGGTATGTCAATTACAATTAGTATATCAGTTTCTATTGGTATGTTAGTTTCTATCGGTATATCAGTTTCAATAGGTATATCAGTTTCGTTTGGTATGTCAGTTTCTATTGGTATGTCAGTTTCGATTGGTATATCAGTTTCGATTGGTATGTCAGTTTCTATTGGTATATCAGTTTCGATTGGTATATCAGTTTCGAGTAGTATATCAGTTTCGATTGGTATATCAGTTTCTATTGGTATGTCAGTTTCGATTATTATATCAGTTACTATTTGTATGTCAGTTTCGATTGGTATGTCAGTTTCGATTTGTATATCAGTTTCTATTGATATGTCAGTTTCTATTGGTATGTCAGTTTCGGTTGGTATATCAGTTTCGATTGGTATGTCAGTTTCTATTGGTATATCAGTTTCTATTGGTATGTCAGTTTCGATAGGTATGTCAGTTTCTATTGGTATATCAGTTTCGATTTGTATGTCAGTTTCTATTGGTATATCAGTTTCAATTATTGTATCAGTTACTATTGGTATGTCAGTTTCGATTTGTATGTCAGTTTCGATTGGTATATAAGTTTCGATTGGTATGTCAGTTTCGATTGGTATGTCGGTTTCGATTGCTTTGTCAATTTCGATTGGTATATCAGTTTTGGTTAGTTTGTCAGTTTCTATTGGTTTATCAGTTTCGATTATTAGATCAGTTTCTATTGGTATGTCCGTTTCTATTGGTATATCTGTTTCGATTGGTATATCAGTTTCGATTAGTATGTCAGTTTCTATTGGTATGTCAGTTTTGATAATTATATCAGTTACTTTTGGTATGTCAGTTTCGATTGATATGTCAATTTTCGATTGGTATATCAGTTTAGATTGGTATGTCAGTTTCGATTGATATATCAGTTTCTATTGGTATATCAGTTTCTATTGGTATGTCAGTTTTGATTGGTATATCAGTTTCGATTGGTATGTCAGTTTCGATTGGTATGTCAGTTTCGATTGGTATGTCAGATTCTATTGGTATATCAGTTTTGATTGTTATATCAGTTTCGATTGATATATCAGTTTCTATTGGTATATCAGTTTCTATTGGTATGTCAGTTTTGATTGATATATCAGTTTCGATTGGTATGTCAGTTTCGATTGGTATGTCAGTTTCGATTGGTATATCAGTTTTGATTGGTATGTCAATTACAATTAGTATATCAGTTTCTATTGGTATGTTAGTTTCTATCGGTATATCAGTTTCGATAGGTATATCAGTTTCGTTTGGTATGTCAGTTTCTATTGGTATGTCAGTTTCGATTGGTATATCAGTTTCGATTGGTATGTCAGTTTCTATTGGTATATCAGTTTCGATTGGTATATCAGTTTCGAGTAGTATATCAGTTTCGATTGGTATATCAGTTTCTATTGGTATGTCAGTTTCGATTATTATATCAGTTACTATTTGTATGTCAGTTTCGATTGGTATGTCAGTTTCGATTTGTATATCAGTTTCTATTGATATGTCAGTTTCTATTGGTATGTCAGTTTCGGTTGGTATATCAGTTTCGATTGGTATGTCAGTTTCTATTGGTATATCAGTTTCTATTGGTATGTCAGTTTCGATAGGTATGTCAGTTTCTATTGGTATATCAGTTTCGATTTGTATGTCAGTTTCTATTGGTATATCAGTTTCAATTATTGTATCAGTTACTATTGGTATGTCAGTTTCGATTTGTATGTCAGTTTCGATTGGTATGTAAGTTTCGATTGGTATATCAGTTTCTATTGCTATGGCAGGTTCGATTGGTATATCAGTTTCGATTTGTATCTCAGTTTCGATTGGTATGTCAGTTTCGATTGTTATATCAGTTTCTATTGGTATGTCAGTTTTGATTGGTATATCAGTTTCGATTGGTATGTCAGTTTCGATTGGTATGTCAGTTTCAATTAGTATGTCAGTTTCTATTGGTATGTTAGTTTCTATTGTTATATCAGTTTCTAATGGTATGTCAGTGTCGATTGGTATGTCAGATTCTATTGGTATAACAGTTTCTATTGGTATATCAGTTTCTATTGGTATGTCAGTTTTGATTGGTATATCAGTTTCGATTGGTATGTCAGTATCGATTGGTATGTCAGTTTCGATCGGTATATCAGTTTTGATTGGTATGTCTATTTCAATTAGTATATCAGTTTCTATTGGTATGTTAGTTTCTATTGGTATATCAGTTTCGATAGGTATATCAGTTTCGTTTGGTATGTCAGTTTCCATTGGTATGTCAGTTTCGATTGTTATATCAGTTTCGATTTGTATATCAGTTTCTATTGCTATATCAGTTTCTATTGGTATGTCAGTTTCGATTGGTATGTCAGTTTCTAATGGTATATCAGTTTCGATTGGTATGTCAGTTTCTATTGGTATGTCAGTTTCGATTGGTATATCAGTTTCGATTGGTATGTCAGTTTCTATTGGTATATCAGTTTCGATTGGTATGTCAGTTTCGATTAGTATATCAGTTTTGATTGGTATATCAGTTTCTATTGGTATTTAGGTAAGGCGGGTCTTCTCTATTACTGAGTACCGCCAAAGGACCGAGACCTTTGGCGGTACTCAGTAATAGAGAAGACCCGCCTTACCTAAATACAAAGTAAAAACCTACTACAGTCAGTAGGCACCTCTATCAAAACACACCCCCGTCCCACCACCTCCACCCCACCCACACCGCCCCTTTCAATGTAAAGTTATGTTGGTCCCACAACATCCAGGCCGAAACAAATGAGAACAAATGAGATCGTGTAGGTGTCACGACAAAAAACACACATTCCACGCTGTAAATGTGGCCGTGTAGGCAACACGGTAAAAACCTCCCAGCCCCACACTGTAAATGTGGTTGGTGTTAGGAAGGGCATCCAGCTGTAGAAAACCCGCCAGACAGTCCACGCTGTAATGTGGCCGTGTAGGCAACACGGTAAAAACCTCCCAGCCCCACACTGTAAATGTGGTTGGTGTTAGGAAGGGCATCCAACTGTAGAAAACCCGCCAGACAGTCCTATGCGAGCAAGACAACCACTCTTGCCTCAAGTGGGAAAACCCCCGTCCAAACCCATGCAAGCGTGGAACACGGACGCTAAACCTGATGATGATGATGATGATGATGATGTCAGCTTCGATTATTATATCAGTTACTATTTGTATGTCAGTTTCGATTGGTATGTCAGTTTCGATTTGTATATCAGTTTCTATTGATATGTCAGTTTCTATTGGTATGTCAGTTTCGATTGGTATATCAGTTTCTATTGGTATGTCAGTTTCAATTGGAATATCAGTTTCTATTGGTATGTCAGTTTCTATTGGTATATCAGTTTCGATCGGTATATCAGTTTCGATTGGTATATCAGTTTCAATTAGTATGTCAGTTTCTATTGGTATATCAGTTTCGATTGGTATGTCAGTTTCGATTAGTATGTCAATTTCTATTGGTATGTCAGTTTTGATTGGTATATCAGTTTTGATTGGTATATCAGTTTCTATTGCTATATCTGTTTCTATTGGTATGTCAGTTTCGATTGGTATGTCAGTTTCTATTGGTATATCAGTTTCGATTGGTATGTCAGTTTCTATTGGTATGTCAGTGTCGATTATTATATCAGTTACTATTGGTATGTCAGTTTCGATTGGTATATCAGTTTCGATTGGTATCTCAGTTTCGATTGGTATGTCAGTTTCGATTTGTATGTCAGTTTCGATTGATATGTCAATTTCGATTAGTATATCAGTTTCGATTAGTATGTCAGTTTCTATTGGTATGTCAGTTTCGATTAGTATATCAGTTTCAATGGTATGTCAGTTTCGATTGGTATATCAGTTTCTATTGGTATTTCAGTTTCGATTGGTATATCAGTCTCGATTGGTATATCAGTTTCGATTGGTATCTCAGTTTCGATTGGTATATCAGTTTCGATTGGTATATCAGTTTCTATTGGTATGTCAGTTTTGATTATTATATCAGTTACTATTGGTATGTCAGTTTCGATTGATATGTCAATTTCGATTGGTATATCAGTTTCTATTCGTATGTCAATTTCGATAGGTATATCAGTTTTGATTGGTATGTCAGTTTCGATTAGTATGTCAATTTCTATTGGTATATCAGTTTCTATTGCTATATCAGTTACTATTGGTATGTCAGTTTTGATTGGTATGTCAGTTTCTATTTGTATATCATTTTCGATTGGTATGTCAGTTTCTATTGGTATGTCAGTGTCGATTATTATATCAGTAACTATTGGTCTGTCAGTTTCGATTGGTATGTCAGTTTCGATTTGTATATCAGTTTCTATTGGTATGACAGGTTCGATTGGTATATCAGTTTCTATTGGTATGTCAGTTTCAATTGGTATATCAGTTTCTATTGGTATGTCAGTTTCTATTGGTATATCAGTTTCGATCGGTATTTCAGTTTCGATTGGTATATCAGTTTCAATTAGTATGTCAGTTTCTATTGGTATATCAGTTTCGATTGGTATGTCAGTTTCGATTAGTATGTCAATTTCTATTGGTATGTCAGTTTCGATTGGTATATCATTTTTGATTGGTATATCAGTTTCTATTGATATATCAGTTTCTATTGGTATGTCAGTTTCGATTGGTATGTCAGTTTCTATTCGTATATCAGTTTCGATTGGTATGTCAGTTTCCATTGGTATGTCAGTGTCGATTATTATATCAGTTACTATTGGTATGTCATTTTCGATTGGTATATCAGTTTCGATTGGTATCACAGTTTCGATTGGTATGTCAGTTTGGATTTGTATGTCAGTTTCGATTGATATGTCAATTTCGATTGGTATATCAGTTTCGATTAGTATGTCAGTTTCTACTGGTATATCAGTTTCGATTGGTATATCAGTTTCGATTGGTATGTCAGTTTCGATTGGTATATCAGTTTCGATTGGTATGTCAGTTTCCATTAGTATATCAGTTTCTATTGGTATGTCAGTTTCTCTTGGTATATCAGCTTCGATTGGTATATCAGTTTAGATTAGTATGTCAGTTTCTATTGGTATGTCAGTTTCGATTAGTATATCAGTTTCAATGGTATGTCAGTTTCGATTGGTATATCAGTTTCTATTGGTATTTCAGTTTCGATTGGTATATCAGTGTCGATTGGTATATCAGTTTCGATTGGTATCTCAGTTTCGATTGGTATATCAGTTTCGATTGGTATATCAGTTTCTATTGGTATGTCAGTTTTGATTATTATATCAGTTACTATTGGTATGTCAGTTTCGATTGGTATATCAGTTTCGATTGGTATGTCAATTTCTATTGGTATATCAGTTTCTATTCGTATGTCAGTTTCGATAGGTATGTCAGTTTCTATTGGTATATCAGTTTCGATTTGTATATCAGTTTCTATTAGTATGTCAGTTTCGATTATTATATCAGTTACTATTGGTATGTCAGTTTCGATTGGTATGTCAGTTTCGATTGGTATATAAGTTTCGATTGGTATGTCAGTTTCGATTGGTATGTCGGTTTCGATTGGTTTGTCAATTTCGATTGGTATATCAGTTTTGGTTAGTTTGTCAGTTTCTATTGGTTTATCAGTTTCGATTATTAGATCAGTTTCTATTGGTATGTCCGTTTCTATTGGTATATCTGTTTCGATTGGTATATCAGTTTCGATTAGTATGTCAGTTTCTATTGGTATGTCAGTTTTGATAATTATATCAGTTACTTTTGGTATGTCAGTTTCGATTGATATGTCAATTTTCGATTGGTATATCAGTTTAGATTGGTATGTCAGTTTCGATTGATATATCAGTTTCTATTGGTATATCAGTTTCTATTGGTATGTCAGTTTTGATTGGTATATCAGTTTCGATTGGTATGTCAGTTTCGATTGGTATGTCAGTTTCGATTGGTATGTCAGATTCTATTGGTATATCAGTTTCGATTGCTATATCAGTTTCGATTGATATATCAGTTTCTATTGGTATATCAGTTTCTATTGGTATGTCAGTTTTGATTGATATATCAGTTTCGATTGGTATGTCAGTTTCGATTGGTATGTCAGTTTCGATTGGTATATCAGTTTTGATTGGTATGTCAATTACAATTAGTATATCAGTTTCTATTGGTATGTTAGTTTCTATCGGTATATCAGTTTCGATAGGTATATCAGTTTCGTTTGGTATGTCAGTTTCTATTGGTATGTCAGTTTCGATTGGTATATCAGTTTCGATTGGTATGTCAGTTTCTATTGGTATATCAGTTTCGATTGGTATATCAGTTTCGAGTAGTATATCAGTTTCGATTGGTATATCAGTTTCTATTGGTATGTCAGTTTCGATTATTATATCAGTTACTATTTGTATGTCAGTTTCGATTGGTATGTCAGTTTCGATTTGTATATCAGTTTCTATTGATATGTCAGTTTCTATTGGTATATCAGTTTCGATAGGTATATCAGTTTCGTTTGGTATGTCAGTTTCCATTGGTATGTCAGTTTCGATTGTTATATCAGTTTCGATTTGTATATCAGTTTCTATTGCTATATCAGTTTCTATTGGTATGTCAGTTTCGATTGGTATGTCAGTTTCTAATGGTATATCAGTTTCGATTGGTATGTCAGTTTCTATTGGTATGTCAGTTTCGATTGGTATATCAGTTTCGATTGGTATGTCAGTTTCTATTGGTATATCAGTTTCGATTGGTATGTCAGTTTCGATTAGTATATCAGTTTTGATTGGTATATCAGTTTCTATTGGTATTTAGGTAAGGCGGGTCTTCTCTATTACTGAGTACCGCCAAAGGACCGAGACCTTTGGCGGTACTCAGTAATAGAGAAGACCCGCCTTACCTAAATACAAAGTAAAAACCTACTACAGTCAGTAGGCACCTCTATCAAAACACCCCCCCGTCCCACCACCTCCACCCCACCCACACCGCCCCTTTCAATGTAAAGTTATGTTGGTCCCACAACATCCAGGCCGAAACAAATGAGAACAAATGAGATCGTGTAGGTGTCACGACAAAAAACACACATTCCACGCTGTAAATGTGGCCGTGTAGGCAACACGGTAAAAACCTCCCAGCCCCACACTGTAAATGTGGTTGGTGTTAGGAAGGGCATCCAGCTGTAGAAAACCCGCCAGACAGTCCACGCTGTAATGTGGCCGTGTAGGCAACACGGTAAAAACCTCCCAGCCCCACACTGTAAATGTGGTTGGTGTTAGGAAGGGCATCCAACTGTAGAAAACCCGCCAGACAGTCCTATGCGAGCAAGACAACCACTCTTGCCTCAAGTGGGAAAACCCCCGTCCAAACCCATGCAAGCGTGGAACACGGACGCTAAACCTGATGATGATGATGATGATGATGATGTCAGCTTCGATTATTATATCAGTTACTATTTGTATGTCAGTTTCGATTGGTATGTCAGTTTCGATTTGTATATCAGTTTCTATTGATATGTCAGTTTCTATTGGTATGTCAGTTTCGATTGGTATATCAGTTTCTATTGGTATGTCAGTTTCAATTGGAATATCAGTTTCTATTGGTATGTCAGTTTCTATTGGTATATCAGTTTCGATCGGTATATCAGTTTCGATTGGTATATCAGTTTCAATTAGTATGTCAGTTTCTATTGGTATATCAGTTTCGATTGGTATGTCAGTTTCGATTAGTATGTCAATTTCTATTGGTATGTCAGTTTTGATTGGTATATCAGTTTTGATTGGTATATCAGTTTCTATTGCTATATCTGTTTCTATTGGTATGTCAGTTTCGATTGGTATGTCAGTTTCTATTGGTATATCAGTTTCGATTGGTATGTCAGTTTCTATTGGTATGTCAGTGTCGATTATTATATCAGTTACTATTGGTATGTCAGTTTCGATTGGTATATCAGTTTCGATTGGTATCTCAGTTTCGATTGGTATGTCAGTTTCGATTTGTATGTCAGTTTCGATTGATATGTCAATTTCGATTAGTATATCAGTTTCGATTAGTATGTCAGTTTCTATTGGTATGTCAGTTTCGATTAGTATATCAGTTTCAATGGTATGTCAGTTTCGATTGGTATATCAGTTTCTATTGGTATTTCAGTTTCGATTGGTATATCAGTCTCGATTGGTATATCAGTTTCGATTGGTATCTCAGTTTCGATTGGTATATCAGTTTCGATTGGTATATCAGTTTCTATTGGTATGTCAGTTTTGATTATTATATCAGTTACTATTGGTATGTCAGTTTCGATTGATATGTCAATTTCGATTGGTATATCAGTTTCTATTCGTATGTCAATTTCGATAGGTATATCAGTTTTGATTGGTATGTCAGTTTCGATTAGTATGTCAATTTCTATTGGTATATCAGTTTCTATTGCTATATCAGTTACTATTGGTATGTCAGTTTTGATTGGTATGTCAGTTTCTATTTGTATATCATTTTCGATTGGTATGTCAGTTTCTATTGGTATGTCAGTGTCGATTATTATATCAGTAACTATTGGTCTGTCAGTTTCGATTGGTATGTCAGTTTCGATTTGTATATCAGTTTCTATTGGTATGACAGGTTCGATTGGTATATCAGTTTCTATTGGTATGTCAGTTTCAATTGGTATATCAGTTTCTATTGGTATGTCAGTTTCTATTGGTATATCAGTTTCGATCGGTATTTCAGTTTCGATTGGTATATCAGTTTCAATTAGTATGTCAGTTTCTATTGGTATATCAGTTTCGATTGGTATGTCAGTTTCGATTAGTATGTCAATTTCTATTGGTATGTCAGTTTCGATTGGTATATCATTTTTGATTGGTATATCAGTTTCTATTGATATATCAGTTTCTATTGGTATGTCAGTTTCGATTGGTATGTCAGTTTCTATTCGTATATCAGTTTCGATTGGTATGTCAGTTTCCATTGGTATGTCAGTGTCGATTATTATATCAGTTACTATTGGTATGTCATTTTCGATTGGTATATCAGTTTCGATTGGTATCACAGTTTCGATTGGTATGTCAGTTTGGATTTGTATGTCAGTTTCGATTGATATGTCAATTTCGATTGGTATATCAGTTTCGATTAGTATGTCAGTTTCTACTGGTATATCAGTTTCGATTGGTATATCAGTTTCGATTGGTATGTCAGTTTCGATTGGTATATCAGTTTCGATTGGTATGTCAGTTTCCATTAGTATATCAGTTTCTATTGGTATGTCAGTTTCTCTTGGTATATCAGCTTCGATTGGTATATCAGTTTAGATTAGTATGTCAGTTTCTATTGGTATGTCAGTTTCGATTAGTATATCAGTTTCAATGGTATGTCAGTTTCGATTGGTATATCAGTTTCTATTGGTATTTCAGTTTCGATTGGTATATCAGTGTCGATTGGTATATCAGTTTCGATTGGTATCTCAGTTTCGATTGGTATATCAGTTTCGATTGGTATATCAGTTTCTATTGGTATGTCAGTTTTGATTATTATATCAGTTACTATTGGTATGTCAGTTTCGATTGGTATATCAGTTTCGATTGGTATGTCAATTTCTATTGGTATATCAGTTTCTATTCGTATGTCAGTTTCGATAGGTATGTCAGTTTCTATTGGTATATCAGTTTCGATTTGTATATCAGTTTCTATTAGTATGTCAGTTTCGATTATTATATCAGTTACTATTGGTATGTCAGTTTCGATTGGTATGTCAGTTTCGATTGGTATATAAGTTTCGATTGGTATGTCAGTTTCGATTGGTATGTCGGTTTCGATTGGTTTGTCAATTTCGATTGGTATATCAGTTTTGGTTAGTTTGTCAGTTTCTATTGGTTTATCAGTTTCGATTATTAGATCAGTTTCTATTGGTATGTCCGTTTCTATTGGTATATCTGTTTCGATTGGTATATCAGTTTCGATTAGTATGTCAGTTTCTATTGGTATGTCAGTTTTGATAATTATATCAGTTACTTTTGGTATGTCAGTTTCGATTGATATGTCAATTTTCGATTGGTATATCAGTTTAGATTGGTATGTCAGTTTCGATTGATATATCAGTTTCTATTGGTATATCAGTTTCTATTGGTATGTCAGTTTTGATTGGTATATCAGTTTCGATTGGTATGTCAGTTTCGATTGGTATGTCAGTTTCGATTGGTATGTCAGATTATATTGGTATATCAGTTTCGATTGCTATATCAGTTTCGATTGATATATCAGTTTCTATTGGTATATCAGTTTCTATTGGTATGTCAGTTTTGATTGATATATCAGTTTCGATTGGTATGTCAGTTTCGATTGGTATGTCAGTTTCGATTGGTATATCAGTTTTGATTGGTATGTCAATTACAATTAGTATATCAGTTTCTATTGGTATGTTAGTTTCTATCGGTATATCAGTTTCGATAGGTATATCAGTTTCGTTTGGTATGTCAGTTTCTATTGGTATGTCAGTTTCGATTGGTATATCAGTTTCGATTGGTATGTCAGTTTCTATTGGTATATCAGTTTCGATTGGTATATCAGTTTCGAGTAGTATATCAGTTTCGATTGGTATATCAGTTTCTATTGGTATGTCAGTTTCGATTATTATATCAGTTACTATTTGTATGTCAGTTTCGATTGGTATGTCAGTTTCGATTTGTATATCAGTTTCTATTGATATGTCAGTTTCTATTGGTATGTCAGTTTCGGTTGGTATATCAGTTTCGATTGGTATGTCAGTTTCTATTGGTATATCAGTTTCTATTGGTATGTCAGTTTCGATAGGTATGTCAGTTTCTATTGGTATATCAGTTTCGATTTGTATGTCAGTTTCTATTGGTATATCAGTTTCAATTATTGTATCAGTTACTATTGGTATGTCAGTTTCGATTTGTATGTCAGTTTCGATTGGTATATAAGTTTCGATTGGTATGTCAGTTTCGATTGGTATGTCGGTTTCGATTGGTTTGTCAATTTCGATTGGTATATCAGTTTTGGTTAGTTTGTCAGTTTCTATTGGTTTATCAGTTTCGATTATTAGATCAGTTTCTATTGGTATGTCCGTTTCTATTGGTATATCTGTTTCGATTGGTATATCAGTTTCGATTAGTATGTCAGTTTCTATTGGTATGTCAGTTTTGATAATTATATCAGTTACTTTTGGTATGTCAGTTTCGATTGATATGTCAATTTTCGATTGGTATATCAGTTTAGATTGGTATGTCAGTTTCGATTGATATATCAGTTTCTATTGGTATATCAGTTTCTATTGGTATGTCAGTTTTGATTGGTATATCAGTTTCGATTGGTATGTCAGTTTCGATTGGTATGTCAGTTTCGATTGGTATGTCAGATTCTATTGGTATATCAGTTTCGATTGCTATATCAGTTTCGATTGATATATCAGTTTCTATTGGTATATCAGTTTCTATTGGTATGTCAGTTTTGATTGATATATCAGTTTCGATTGGTATGTCAGTTTCGATTGGTATGTCAGTTTCGATTGGTATATCAGTTTTGATTGGTATGTCAATTACAATTAGTATATCAGTTTCTATTGGTATGTTAGTTTCTATCGGTATATCAGTTTCGATAGGTATATCAGTTTCGTTTGGTATGTCAGTTTCTATTGGTATGTCAGTTTCGATTGGTATATCAGTTTCGATTGGTATGTCAGTTTCTATTGGTATATCAGTTTCGATTGGTATATCAGTTTCGAGTAGTATATCAGTTTCGATTGGTATATCAGTTTCTATTGGTATGTCAGTTTCGATTATTATATCAGTTACTATTTGTATGTCAGTTTCGATTGGTATGTCAGTTTCGATTTGTATATCAGTTTCTATTGATATGTCAGTTTCTATTGGTATGTCAGTTTCGGTTGGTATATCAGTTTCGATTGGTATGTCAGTTTCTATTGGTATATCAGTTTCTATTGGTATGTCAGTTTCGATAGGTATGTCAGTTTCTATTGGTATATCAGTTTCGATTTGTATGTCAGTTTCTATTGGTATATCAGTTTCAATTATTGTATCAGTTACTATTGGTATGTCAGTTTCGATTTGTATGTCAGTTTCGATTGGTATGTAAGTTTCGATTGGTATATCAGTTTCTATTGCTATGGCAGGTTCGATTGGTATATCAGTTTCGATTTGTATCTCAGTTTCGATTGGTATGTCAGTTTCGATTGGTATATCAGTTTCTATTGGTATGTCAGTTTTGATTGGTATATCAGTTTCGATTGGTATGTCAGTTTCGATTGGTATGTCAGTTTCAATTAGTATGTCAGTTTCTATTGGTATGTTAGTTTCTATTGTTATATCAGTTTCTAATGGTATGTCAGTGTCGATTGGTATGTCAGATTCTATTGGTATAACAGTTTCTATTGGTATATCAGTTTCTATTGGTATGTCAGTTTTGATTGGTATATCAGTTTCGATTGGTATGTCAGTATCGATTGGTATGTCAGTTTCGATTGGTATATCAGTTTTGATTGGTATGTCTATTTCAATTAGTATATCAGTTTCTATTGGTATGTTAGTTTCTATTGGTATATCAGTTTCGATAGGTATATCAGTTTCGTTTGGTATGTCAGTTTCCATTGGTATGTCAGTTTCGATTGTTATATCAGTTTCGATTTGTATATCAGTTTCTATTGCTATATCAGTTTCTATTGGTATGTCTGTTTCGATTGGTATGTCAGTTTCTAATGGTATATCAGTTTCGATTGGTATGTCAGTTTCTATTGGTATGTCAGTTTCGATTGGTATATCAGTTTCGATTGGTATGTCAGTTTCTATTGGTATATCAGTTTCGATTGGTATGTCAGTTTCGATTAGTATATCAGTTTTGATTGGTATATCAGTTTCTATTGGTATTTAGGTAAGGCGGGTCTTCTCTATTACTGAGTACCGCCAAAGGACCGAGACCTTTGGCGGTACTCAGTAATAGAGAAGACCCGCCTTACCTAAATACAAAGTAAAAACCTACTACAGTCAGTAGGCACCTCTATCAAAACACACCCCCGTCCCACCACCTCCACCCCACCCACACCGCCCCTTTCAATGTAAAGTTATGTTGGTCCCACAACATCCAGGCCGAAACAAATGAGAACAAATGAGATCGTGTAGGTGTCACGACAAAAAACACACATTCCACGCTGTAAATGTGGCCGTGTAGGCAACACGGTAAAAACCTCCCAGCCCCACACTGTAAATGTGGTTGGTGTTAGGAAGGGCATCCAGCTGTAGAAAACCCGCCAGACAGTCCACGCTGTAATGTGGCCGTGTAGGCAACACGGTAAAAACCTCCCAGCCCCACACTGTAAATGTGGTTGGTGTTAGGAAGGGCATCCAACTGTAGAAAACCCGCCAGACAGTCCTATGCGAGCAAGACAACCACTCTTGCCTCAAGTGGGAAAATCCCCGTCCAAACCCATGCAAGCGTGGAACACGGACGCTAAACCTGATGATGATGATGATGATGATGATGTCAGCTTCGATTATTATATCAGTTACTATTTGTATGTCAGTTTCGATTGGTATGTCAGTTTCGATTTGTATATCAGTTTCTATTGATATGTCAGTTTCTATTGGTATGTCAGTTTCGATTGGTATATCAGTTTCTATTGGTATGTCAGTTTCAATTGGAATATCAGTTTCTATTGGTATGTCAGTTTCTATTGGTATATCAGTTTCGATCGGTATATCAGTTTCGATTGGTATATCAGTTTCAATTAGTATGTCAGTTTCTATTGGTATATCAGTTTCGATTGGTATGTCAGTTTCGATTAGTATGTCAATTTCTATTGGTATGTCAGTTTCGATTGGTATATCAGTTTTGATTGGTATATCAGTTTCTATTGCTATATCTGTTTCTATTGGTATGTCAGTTTCGATTGGTATGTCAGTTTCTATTGGTATATCAGTTTCGATTGGTATGTCAGTTTCTATTGGTATGTCAGTGTCGATTATTATATCAGTTACTATTGGTATGTCAGTTTCGATTGGTATATCAGTTTCGATTGGTATCTCAGTTTCGATTGGTATGTCAGTTTCGATTTGTATGTCAGTTTCGATTGATATGTCAATTTCGATTAGTATATCAGTTTCGATTAGTATGTCAGTTTCTATTGGTATGTCAGTTTCGATTAGTATATCAGTTTCAATGGTATGTCAGTTTCGATTGGTATATCAGTTTCTATTGGTATTTCAGTTTCGATTGGTATATCAGTCTCGATTGGTATATCAGTTTCGATTGGTATCTCAGTTTCGATTGGTATATCAGTTTCGATTGGTATATCAGTTTCTATTGGTATGTCAGTTTCTATTGGTATGTCAGTTTTGATTGGTATATCAGTTTCGATTGGTATGTCAGTATCGATTGGTATGTCAGTTTCGATTGGTATATCAGTTTTGATTGGTATGTCTATTTCAATTAGTATATCAGTTTCTATTGGTATGTTAGTTTCTATTGGTATATCAGTTTCGATAGGTATATCAGTTTCGTTTGGTATGTCAGTTTCCATTGGTATGTCAGTTTCGATTGTTATATCAGTTTCGATTTGTATATCAGTTTCTATTGCTATATCAGTTTCTATTGGTATGTCTGTTTCGATTGGTATGTCAGTTTCTAATGGTATATCAGTTTCGATTGGTATGTCAGTTTCTATTGGTATGTCAGTTTCGATTGGTATATCAGTTTCGATTGGTATGTCAGTTTCTATTGGTATATCAGTTTCGATTGGTATGTCAGTTTCGATTAGTATATCAGTTTTGATTGGTATATCAGTTTCTATTGGTATTTAGGTAAGGCGGGTCTTCTCTATTACTGAGTACCGCCAAAGGACCGAGACCTTTGGCGGTACTCAGTAATAGAGAAGACCCGCCTTACCTAAATACAAAGTAAAAACCTACTACAGTCAGTAGGCACCTCTATCAAAACACACCCCCGTCCCACCACCTCCACCCCACCCACACCGCCCCTTTCAATGTAAAGTTATGTTGGTCCCACAACATCCAGGCCGAAACAAATGAGAACAAATGAGACCGTGTAGGTGTCACGACAAAAAACACACATTCCACGCTGTAAATGTGGCCGTGTAGGCAACACGGTAAAAACCTCCCAGCCCCACACTGTAAATGTGGTTGGTGTTAGGAAGGGCATCCAGCTGTAGAAAACCCGCCAGACAGTCCACGCTGTAATGTGGCCGTGTAGGCAACACGGTAAAAACCTCCCAGCCCCACACTGTAAATGTGGTTGGTGTTAGGAAGGGCATCCAACTGTAGAAAACCCGCCAGACAGTCCTATGCGAGCAAGACAACCACTCTTGCCTCAAGTGGGAAAACCCCCGTCCAAACCCATGCAAGCGTGGAACACGGACGCTAAACCTGATGATGATGATGATGATGATGATGTCAGCTTCGATTATTATATCAGTTACTATTTGTATGTCAGTTTCGATTGGTATGTCAGTTTCGATTTGTATATCAGTTTCTATTGATATGTCAGTTTCTATTGGTATGTCAGTTTCGATTGGTATATCAGTTTCTATTGGTATGTCAGTTTCAATTGGAATATCAGTTTCTATTGGTATGTCAGTTTCTATTGGTATATCAGTTTCGATCGGTATATCAGTTTCGATTGGTATATCAGTTTCAATTAGTATGTCAGTTTCTATTGGTATATCAGTTTCGATTGGTATGTCAGTTTCGATTAGTATGTCAATTTCTATTGGTATGTCAGTTTCGATTGGTATATCAGTTTTGATTGGTATATCAGTTTCTATTGCTATATCTGTTTCTATTGGTATGTCAGTTTCGATTGGTATGTCAGTTTCTATTGGTATATCAGTTTCGATTGGTATGTCAGTTTCTATTGGTATGTCAGTGTCGATTATTATATCAGTTACTATTGGTATGTCAGTTTCGATTGGTATATCAGTTTCGATTGGTATCTCAGTTTCGATTGGTATGTCAGTTTCGATTTGTATGTCAGTTTCGATTGATATGTCAATTTCGATTAGTATATCAGTTTCGATTAGTATGTCAGTTTCTATTGGTATGTCAGTTTCGATTAGTATATCAGTTTCAATGGTATGTCAGTTTCGATTGGTATATCAGTTTCTATTGGTATTTCAGTTTCGATTGGTATATCAGTCTCGATTGGTATATCAGTTTCGATTGGTATCTCAGTTTCGATTGGTATATCAGTTTCGATTGGTATATCAGTTTCTATTGGTATGTCAGTTTTGATTATTATATCAGTTACTATTGGTATGTCAGTTTCGATTGATATGTCAATTTCGATTGGTATATCAGTTTCTATTCGTATGTCAATTTCGATAGGTATATCAGTTTTGATTGGTATGTCAGTTTCGATTAGTATGTCAATTTCTATTGGTATATCAGTTTCTATTGCTATATCAGTTACTATTGGTATGTCAGTTTTGATTGGTATGTCAGTTTCTATTTGTATATCATTTTCGATTGGTATGTCAGTTTCTATTGGTATGTCAGTGTCGATTATTATATCAGTAACTATTGGTCTGTCAGGTTCGTTTGGTATATCAGTTTCGATTGGTATGTCAGTTTTGATTCGTATGTCAGTTTCGATTAGTATGTCAGTTATGATTATTATATCAGTTACTATTGGTATGTCAGTTTAGATTGGTATATCGGTTTCTATTAGTATGTCAGTTTCGATAGGTATATCAGTTTCGACTGGTATGTAAGTTTCGATTAGTATATCAGTTTCTATTGGTATGTCAGTTTCTATTGGTATATCAGCTTCGATTTGTATGTCAGTTTCTATTGGTATATCAGTTTCTATTGGTATGTCAGTTTCGATTGGTATGTCAGTTTCTATAGGTATATCAGTTTTGATTGGTATGTCAGTTTCTATTGGTATGTCAGTGTCGATTGGTATGTCAGTGTCGATTATTATATCAGTTACTATTGGTATGTCAGTTTCGATTGGTATATCAGTTTCGATTGGTATCTCAGTTTCGATTGGTATGTCAATTTCGATTGCTATGTCAGTTCAGTTTAGCATGTCAGTTTCTATTGGTATATCAGTTTCGATTGGTATATCAGTTTCGATTGGTATGTCAGTTTCGATTAGTATATCAGTTTCTATTGGTATGTCAGTTTCTGTTGGTATATCAGCTACGATTGGTATATCAGTTTCGATTATTATGTCAGTTTCTATTTGTATGTCAGTTTCGATTGGTATATCAGTTTCGATTGGTATATCATTTTTTATTGGTATATCAGTTTCTATTGATATGTCAGTTTCGTTAGGTATGTCAGTTTCGATTGGTATGTCAGTTTCGATTGGAATGTAAGTTTCGATTGGTATATCAATTTCTATTGGTATGGCAGGTTCGATTGGTATGTGAGTTTCGATTAGTATGTTAGTTTCTATTCGTATATCAGTTTCGATTGGTATATCGGTTTCAATTAGTATGTAAGTTTCGATAGGTATGTGAGTTTCGATTGGTATATCAGTTTTGATTCGTATGTGAGTTTCGATCGGTATATCAGTTTTGATTGGTATGTCAGTTTCTATTGGTATGTCAGTTGCGATTAGTATATCAGTTTCAATTAGTATGTCAGTTTCTATTGGTATATCAGTTTCGATTGGTATGTCAGTTTCGATTAGTATGTCAATTTCTATTGGTATGTCAGTTTCGATTGGTATATCAGTTTCGATTGGTATATCAGTTTCTATTGCTATATCAGTTTCTATTGGTATGTCAGTTTCGATTGGTATGTCAGTTTCTATTGGTATATCAGTTTCGATTGGTATGTCAGTTTTGATTGGTATGTCAGTGTCGATTATTATGTCAGTTACTATTGGTATGTCAGTTTCGATCAGTATCTCAGTTTCGATTGGTATGTCAGTTTCGATTGGTATGTCAATTTCGATTGGTATATTAGTTTTGATAGGTATGTGAGTTTCGATTAGTATATCAGTTTCTATTGGTATGTCAGTTCCTATTGGTATATCAGCTTCGATTGGTATATCAGTTTCGATTAGTATGTCAGTTTCTATTTGTATGTCAGTTTCTATTACTATATCAGTTTCTATTGGTATGTCAGTTTCGATTGGTATGTCAGTTTCCATTGGTATATCAGTTACTATTGGTATGTCAGTTTCGATATGTATGTCAGTTTCGATTGGTATGTCAGTTTCTATTGGTATGTCAGTTTCGAGTATTATATCAGTTACTATTGGTATGTCAGTTTCGATTGGTATGTCAGTTTCGATTGGTATATCAGTTTCTATTGGTATGACAGTTTCGATTGGTATATCAGTTTCGATTGGTATGTTAGTTTTGATTGGTATGACAGTTTCGATTGGTATGTCAGTTTGGATTGGTATGTCAGTTTTGATTGGTATGTCAATTTCGATTAGTATATCAGTTTCTATTGGTATGTCCGTTTCTATTGGTATATCAGTTTCGATTGGTATATCAGTTTCGATTAGTATGTCAGTTTCTATGGGTATGTCAGTTTCAATTAGTATATCAGTTTCCATTGGTATGTCAGTTTCGATCGGTATGTGAGATTCTATTGGTATATCAGTTTCGACTGTTATATCAGTATCGATTGGTATATCAGTTTCTATTGGTATATCAATTTCGATTGGTATATGAGTTTCTATCGGTATGTTAGTTTCTATTGGTATATCAGTTTCGATAGGTATATCAGTTTCGATTGTTATATCAGTTTCGATTGGTATGTCAGTTTCGATTGGTATGTCAGTTTCGATTGGTATCTCAATTTCGATTGGTATATCAGTTTCGATTAGTATGTCAGTTTCGATAAGTATGTCAGTTTCTATTGGTATAACAGTTTCGATTGGTATGTCAGTTTCTATTGGTATGTCAGTTTCGATTATTATATCAGTTACTATTGGTATGTCAGTTTATATTGGTATATCAGTTTCTATTGGTATGACAGTTTCGATTGGTATATCAGTTTCGATTGGTATGTCAGTTTCGATTGTTATGTCAGATTCGATTAGTATATCAGTTTCTATAGGTATGTCAGTTTCTATTGTTATATCACATCCGACTGGTATATCAGTTTTGATTAGAATGTCAGTTTCGATTGGTATTTGAGTTTCTATTGGTATATCAGTTTGGATTGATATGTCAGTTTCTATTGGTATATGAATTTCTATTGGTATGTCAGTTTCTATTGGTATATCAGTTTCGATTGGTATATCAGTTTCTATTCTTATATCAGTTTTGATTGGTATGTCAGTTTCGATTAGTATATCAGTTTCTATTGGTATGTCAGTTTCTATTGGTATATCAGTTTGGATTGGTATATCAGATTCGATTGGTATGTCAGTTTAGATTGGTATGTCAGTTTCGATTGGTATATAAGTCTCTATTGGTATATCAGTTTCCATAGGAATGTCAGATTCGATTGGAACGTCAGTTTCTATTTGTATATTAGTTTCGATTGGTATGTCAGTTTCTATTGGTATTTCACTTTCGATTGGTATCTCAGTTTCAATTAGTATGTCAATTTCCCTTGGTATATCAGTTTCGATTGTTATGTCAGTTTCGATTAGTATGTCAATTTCTATTAGTATGTCACTTTCTATTGGTATATCAGTTTCGATTGCTATGTCACTTTCGATTGGTATGTCAGTTTCGATTGGTATATAGCAGTTTCGATTGGTATATCAGTTTCTATTGCTATATAAGTTTCTATTGGTATGTCAGTTTCGATTGGTATGTCATTTTCGATTGGTATGTCAGTTTCTATTGGTATGTCAGTTTCTATTGTTATATCAGTTTCTATTGGGTTGACAGGTTCGATTGGTATCTCAGTTTCTATTGGTATGTCAGTTTCGCTTCGTATGTCCGTTTCGATTAGTATGTCAGTTATGATTATTATATCAGTTGCTATTGGTATGTCAGTTTCGATTGGTATATCGGTCTCTATAAGTATGTCGGTTTCGATAGGTATATCAGTTTCGATTGGTATGTGACTTTCGATTAGTATATCAGTTTCTATTTGTATGTCAGTTTCTATTGGTATATCAGCTTCGATTGGTATATCAGTTTCGATTAGTATGTCAGTTTCTATTGGTATGTCAGTTTCGATTGGTATGTCAGTTTCCATTGGTATATCAGTTACTATTGGTATGTCAGTTTCGATAGGTATGTCAGTTTCCATTGGTATATCAGTTACTATTGGTATGTCAATTTCGATTGGTATGTCAGTTTCCATTGGTATATCAGTTTCAATTGGTATGACAGTTTCGATTGGTATATCTGTTTCAATTGGTATGTCAGTTTGGATTGGTATGTCAGTTTCAATTGGTATGTCAGTTTCGATTGGTATGTCAGTTTCGATTGGTATGTCAATTTCGAGTGGTATATCAGTTTTGATTAGTATGTCAGTTTCTATTGGTATATCAGTTTCTATTTGTATATCAGTTTCGATTGGTATGTCAGTTTCGATTGGTATATCAGTTTCGATTGGTATCTCAGTTTTGATTAGTATATTAGTTTCTATTGGTATGTTGGTTTCTATTGGTATATCAGTTTCGATTTGTATATCAGTTTCGATTAGTATGTCAGTTTCTATAGTTATGTCAGTTTCGATTAGTATATCAGTTTCTATTGGTATGTCAGTTTTGATTGGTATGACAGACTCTATTGGTATATCAGTTTCTATTGGTATGTCAGTTTCTATTGGTATGTCAGTGTCGATTGGTATGTCAGTGTCGATTATTATATCAGTTACTATTGGTATGTCAGTTTCGATTGGTATATCAGTTTCGATTGGTATCTCAGTTTCGATTGGTATGTCAATTTCGATTGCTATGTCAGTTCAGATTAGCATGTCAGTTTCTATTGGTATATCAGTTTCGATTGGTATATCAGTTTCGATTGGTATGTCAGTTTCGATTAGTATATCAGTTTCTATTGGTATGTCAGTTTCTGTTGCTATATCAGCTACGATTGGTATGTCAGTTTCGATTGGTATGTCAGTTTCGATTGGAATGTAAGTTTCGATTGGTATATCAGTTTCTATTGGTATGGCAGGTTCGATTGGTATGTGAGTTTCGATTAGTATGTTAGTTTTTATTGGTATATCAGTTTCGATTGGTATATCGGTTTCTATTAGTATGTAAGTTTCGATAGGTATGTGAGTTTCGATTGGTATATCAGTTTTGATTCGTATGTGAGTTTCGATTGGTATATCAGTTTTGATTGGTATGTCAGTTTCTATTGGTATGTCAGTTGCGATTAGTATATCAGTTTCAATTAGTATGTCAGTTTCTATTGGTATATCAGTTTCGATTGGTATGTCAGTTTCGATTAGTATGTCAATTTCTATTGGTATGTCAGTTTCGATTGGTATGTCAGTTTTGATTGATATGTCAGTGTCGATTATAATGTCAGTTACTATTGGTATGTCAGTTTTGATCGGTATCTCAGTTTCGATTGGTATGTCAGTTTCGATTGGTATGTCAATTTCGATTGGAATATCAGTTTTGATATGTATGTGAGTTTCGATTAGAATATCAGTTTCTATTTGTATGTCAGTTTCGATTACTATATCAGTTTCTATTGGTATGTCAGTTTCGATTGGTATGTCAGTTTCCTTTGGTATATCAGTTACTATTGGTATGTCAGTTTCGATAGGTATGTCAGTTTCGATTCGTATGTCAGTTTCTATTGGTATGTCAGTTTCGAGTATTATATCAGTTACTATTGGTATGTCAGTTTCGATTGGTATGTCAGTTTCGATTGGTATATCAGTTTCTATTTGTATGACAGTTTCGATTGGTATATCAGTTTCGATTGGTATGTTAGTTTCGATTGGTATGTCAGTTTCGATTGGTATGTCAGTTTGAATTGGTATGTCAGTTTTGATTGGTATATCAATTTCGATTAGTATATCAGTTTCTATTGGTATGTCCGTTTCTATTGGTATATCAGTTTCGATTGGTATATCAGTTTCGATTAGTATGTCAGTTTCTATGGGTATGTCAGTTTCGATTAGTATATCAGTTTCCATTGGTATGTCAGTTTCGATCGGTATGTCAGATTCTATTGGTATATCAGTTTCGACTGTTATATCAGTTTCAATTGGTATATCAGTTTCTATTGGTATATCAATTTCGATTGGTATATGAGTTTCTATTGGTATGTTAGTTTCTATTGGTATATCAGTTTCGATAGGTATATCAGTTTCGTTTGGTATGTCAGTTTCGATTGGTATATCAGTTTCGATTGTTATATCAGTTTCGATTGGTATGTCAGTTTCGATTGGTATGTCAGTTTCGATTGGTATCTTAATTTCGATTGGTATGACAGTTTCTATTGGTATGTCAGTTTCGATTATTATATCAGTTACTATTGGTATGTCAGTTTATATTGGTATATCAGTTTCTATTGGTATGACAGTTTCGATTGGTATGTCAGTTTCGATTGTTATGTCAGATTCGATTAGTATATCAGTTTCTATAGGTATGTCAGTTTCTATTGTTATATCACATCCGACTGGTATATCAGTTTTGATTAGAATGTCAGTTTCAATTGGTATTTCAGTTTCTATTGGTATATCAGTTTGGATTGATATGTCAGTTTTCGATTAGTATGTCAGTTACTATTGGTATGTCAGTTTCGATTAGTATATCAGTTTCTATCTGTATGTCAGTTTCGATTGGTATGTCAGTTTCTATTGGTATATCAGTTTCAATTGGTATGTCAGTTTCTATTGGTATATGAATTTCTATTGGTATGTCAGTTTCTATTGGTATATCAGTTTCGATTGGTATATCAGTTTCGATTGGTATATCAGTTTCTATTCTTATATCAGTTTTGATTGGTATGTCAGTTTCGATTAGTATATCAGTTTCTATTGGTATGTCAGTTTCTATTGGTATATCAGTTTGGATTGGTATATCAGATTCGATTGGTATGTCAGTTTAGATTGGTATGTCAGTTTCGATTGGTATATAAGTTTCTATTGGTATATCAGTTTCCATAGGAATGTCAGATTCGATTGGAACGTCAGTTTCTATTTGTATATTAGTTTCGATTGGTATGTCAGTTTCTATTGGTATTTCACTTTCGATCGGTATCTCAGTTTCAATTAGTATGTCAATTTCCCTTGGTATACCAGTTTCGATTGTTATGTCAGTTTCGATTAGTATGTCAATTTCTCTTAGTATGTCACTTTCTATTGGTATATCAGTTTCGATTGCTATGTCACTTTCGATTGGTATGTCAGTTTCGATTGGTATCTAGCAGTTTCGATTGGTATATCAGTTTCTATTGCTATATAAGTTTCTATTGGTATGTCAGTTTCGATTGGTATGTCAGTTTCTATTGGTATATCATTTTCGATTGGTATGTCAGTTTCTATTGGTATGTCAGTTTCTATTGTTATATCAGTTTCTATTGGTTTGACAGGTTCGATTGGTATCTCAGTTTCTATTGGTATGTCAGTTTCGCTTCGTATGTCAGTTTCGATTAGTATGTCAGTTATGATTATTATATCAGTTACTATTGGTATGTCAGTTTCGATTGGTATATCGGTTTCTATAAGTATGTCGGTTTCGATAGGTACATCAGTTTCGATTGGTATGTGAGTTTCGATTAGTATATCAGTTTCTATTTGTATGTCAGTTTCTATTGGTATATCAGCTTCGATTGGTATATCAGTTTCGATTAGTATGTCAGTTTCTATTGGTATGTCAGTTTCGATTGGTATGTCAGTTTCCATTGGTATATCAGTTACTATTGGTATGTCAGTTTCGATAGGTATGTCAGTTTCCATTGGTATATCAGTTACTATTGGTATGTCAATTTCGATTGGTATGTCAGTTTCCATTGGTATATCAGTTTCAATTGGTATGACAGTTTCGATTGGTATCATCATCATCATCACCATCATCACCGTTTTACGTCCGTTCTTCCACGCTAGCATGGGTTAGACGGGTTGTCCTGTTGTGGGCAGTGTCTGGTCGGCTGACCATGCCTTGCTCATACAGGAACTGATCTGGCTTGATTTCTACAGCTGGATGCCCTTCCTAACACCAACCTCATTTACAGTGAGTGCTGGGTGCTTTTTCGTGGCGCCTACACGTCCACTTTACAGTGTGGGCTGGGTGCTTTTTTTGCCGTGGCACCTCCACGACCACCTTGCGGTGGGGGGGGGGGGCATATTGTTTATATGCTTCAGCATGTACCCATGGGAGGTCGGGTACCCTGTATTACTGCGTGACGCCAGAAGTCACGGTCGTGTGTCATTGACTTTGAGAGGTGTAGTTGGGTAAGGTCGGCTTCTATCACCTCATCCCAAGTCATCTTGGGTCTCCCCACTCCGCGGTTTCCATCAACTTCTAGTGCTCTGCACCTTTTTATGCAGCTGTCATCCTTCATACGCATCACATGTCCATACCAGCGTAACCGCCTCTCCTGCACGCAGCATTTGATTCCTCTTATGCTCAGTCTCTCTCTCAATTCATTTATGCTTTGTCGTTCACGTATATTACTGTTACACATCCATCGGAGCATGCAGGCTTCGTTTCTCTCTAATCTACGTAAGTCTTCCACCTTCAGCGCCCAGGTCTCACTACCATGCAACATCGCTGTTCGGATACACGCATCATACAGTCTGCCTTTCATTCTGAGGGAGAAGCCTTTTGCAGCTAGCAGTGGTAGTAGTTCCCTAAACTTCTTCCATCCCGTTCTTACCCTAGTTATTGTACTTTCTGAGCACCCACCTCCGTTGCTAATTCGGTCACCTAGGTAGCAGAAGCTGTCTACTGTTTCTACAGGGCCCTCCCAGAGATTGGTGGTACTTGTTTCCTGTGGCTGTCTGCTTGCTGTTTCAGCACAGCTGCTGCATGTGAATCCTACATTCTTAATTAAGCTTCCTGAGATCCCGCTACATCTCTTGTGTACCCATTGTTTGCATTTGGGGCAAAGAATGGAGTTCCTACCTACACCTTTCCTACATACTGAGCAAGGCCATTTCCCTGAGGGGATCTGGGTTCTGTTTTCTCGTCTACTTATAAGGACCTTAGTCTTTGTCATGTTGACTTTGAGGCCCTTTCTCTCTAGTCCCTGCTTCCAGGTTTGGAATATCTGGTATATCTGTTTCAATTGGTATGTCAGTTTGGATTGGTATGTCAGTTTCAATTGGTATGTCAGTTTCGATTGGTATGTCAGTTTCGATTGGTATGTCAATTTCGAGTGGTATATCAGTTTTGATTAGTATGTCAGTTTCTATTGGTATATCAGTTTCTATTGGTATATCAGTTTCGATTGGTATGTCAGTTTCGATTGGTATATCAGTTTCGATTGGTATCTCAGTTTTGATTAGTATATTAGTTTCTATTGGTATGTTGGTTTCTATTGGTATATCAGTTTCGATTGGTATATCAGTTTCGATTAGTATGTCAGTTTCTATAGGTATGTCAGTTTCGATTAGTATATCAGTTTCTATTGGTATGTCAGTTTTGATTGGTATGACAGATTCTATTGGTATATCAGTTTCTATTGGTATATCAGTTTCTATTGGTATGTCAGTTTCGATTGGTATGTCCGTTTCTATTGGTATATCAGTTTCGATTTCTATGCCAGTTTCTATCGGTATGTCAGTGTCGATTATTATATCAGTAACTATTGGTATGTCAGTTTCGATTGGTATATCAGTTTCGATTGGTATATCAGTTTCTATTGGTATGTCAGTTTCGATTGGTATGTCCGTTTCTATTGGTATATCAGTTTCGATTTCTATGCCAGTTTCTATCGGTATGTCAGTGTCGATTATTATATCAGTAACTATTGGTATGTCAGTTTCGATTGGTATATCAGTTTCGATTGGTATATCAGTTTCTATTGGTATGACAGTTTCGATTGGTAAATCAGTTTGGATTGGTATGTCAGTTTGGATTGGTATAGCAGTTTGGATTGGTATGTCAGTTTCTATTGGTATAACAGATTCGATTGGTATGTCAGTTTCTATTGGTATGTCAGTTTCGATTATTATATCAGTTAATATTGGTATGTCAGTTTCGATTGGTGTTTCAGTTTCTATTGGTATATCAGTTTGGATTGATATATCAGTTTTCGATTAGTATGTCAGTTTCTATTGGTACGTCAGTTTCGATTGGTATGTCAGTTTCTATTGGTATATCAGTTTTGATTGGTATGTTAGTTTCTATTGGTAAGTCAGCTTCGATTAGTATATCAGTTTCTATTGGTATGTCAGTTTCGATCGGTATGTCAGTTTTGATTAGCATATCAGTTTCGATTGGTATATCAGTTTCTATTCTTATATCAGTTTCTATTGGTATATCAGTTTGGATTGGTATATCAGATTCGATTGTTATGTCAGTTTCGATTGGTATGTCAGTATCGATTGGTATATAAGTTTCTATTGGTATATCAGTTTCCATAGGTATGTCAGATTCGATTGGAATGTCAGTTTCTATTGGTATATCATTTTCGATTGGTATGTCAGTTTCTATTGGTATATGACTTTCGATTGGTATATCAGTTTCAATTAGTATGTCAATTTCCATTGGTATATCAGTTTCGATTGTTATGTCAGTTTCGATTAGTATGTCAATTCCTATTAGTAAGTCAGTTTCTATTGGTATATCAGTGTCAATTATTATATCAGTTACTATTGGTATGTCAGTTTTGATTGGTATATCAGTTTCTATTGCTATGACAGTCTCGATTGGTATGTCAGTTTCGATTGGTATCTCAGTTTCGAGTGGTATGTCAGTTTCGATTGGTATGTCAATTTTGATTGGTATATCAGTTTCGATTAGTATGTCAGTTTCTATTGATATATCAGTTTCGATTGGTATATCAGTTTTGATGGGTATGTCAGTTTCGATTGGTATGTGAGTTTCGATTAGTATATCAGTTTCTATTGGTATGTCAGTTTCTATTGGTATATCAGCTTCGATTGGTATATCAGTTTCAATTAGTATGTCAGTTTCTATTTGTATGGTAGTTTCGATTATTATATGAGTTACTATTGGTATGTCAGTTTCGATTGGTATGTCAGTTTCGATAGGTATATCAGTTTCTATTGGTATGACAGTTTCGATTGGTATATCAATTTTGATTGGTATGTTAGTTTAGATTGGTATGTCAGTTTTGATTGGTATGTCAGTTTGGATTGGTATGTCAGTTTTGATTGGTATGTCAATTTCGAGTGGTATATCAGTTTTGATTAGTATGTCAGTTTCTATTGGTATATCAGTTTCGGTTGGTATATCAGTTTCGACTGGTACGTCAGTTTCGATTGGTACCTCAGTTTCGATTGGTATATCAGTTTTGATTGGTATGTCAATTTCGATTAGTATATCAGTTTCTATTGGTATGTTAGTTTCTATTGGTATATCAGTTTCGATAGGTATATAAGTTTCGTTTGGTATGTCAATGTCGATTATTATATCAGTAATTATTGGTATGTCAGTTTCGATTGGTATGTCAGTTTCGATTGGTATATCAGTTTCTATTGGTATGACAGTTTCGATTGGTATATCAGTTTCTATTGGTATGTCAGTTTCGATTGGTATGTCAGTTTCTATTGGTATAACAGTTTCGATTGGTATGTCAGTTTCTATTTGTATGTCAGATTCGATTAGTATATCAGTTTCGATTGGTATGTCAGTTTCGATTGGTATATCAGTTTCTATTGGTATGACAGTTTCGATTGGTATATCAGTTTCTATTGGTATGTCAGTTTCGATTGGTATTTCAGTTTCTATTGGTATATCACTTTGGATTGATATATCAGTTTTCGATTAGTATGTCAGTTTCTATTGGTATGTCAGTTTCGATTAGTATATCAGTTTCTATTGGTATATCAGTTTCGATTGGTATGTCAGTTTCTTTTGGTATATCAGTTTCAATTGGTATGTCAGTTTCTATTGGTATATGAGTTTCCATTGGTATGTCAGTTTCTATTGGTATATCAGTTTCAATTGGTATGTTAGTTTCTATTGGTAATTCAGCTTCGATTAGTATATCAGTTTCTATTGGTATGTATGTTTCGATTTGTATGTCAGTTTTGATTGGTATATCAGTTTCGATTGGTATATCAGTTTCTATTCTTACATCAGTTTCAATTGGTATGACAGTTTCGATTAGTATATCAGTTTCTATTGATATGTCAGTTTCTATTGGTATATCAGTTTGGATTGGTATATCAGATTCGATTATATGTCAGTTTCGATTGGTATATAAGTTTCTATTGGTATATCAGTTTCCATAGGTATGTCAGATTCGATTGGAATGTCAGTTTCTATAGGTATATCAGTTTCGATTGGTATATCAGTTTCGATTAGTATGTCAGTTTCTATTGGTATGTCATTTTCGATTAGTATATCAATTTCTATTGATATGTCAGTTTCGATTGGTATGTCAGATTCTATTAGTATATCAGTTTCGATTGGTATATAAGTTTCTATTTGTATATCAGTTTCCATAGGTATGTCAGATTCTATTGGAATGTCAGTTTCTATTGTTATATCACTTTCGATTGGTATATCAGTTTCAATTATTATGTCAATTTCCATTGGTATATCAGTTTCGATTGTTATGTCAGTTTCGATTAGTATGTCAATTTCTATTAGTATGTCACTTTCTATTGGTATATCAGTTTCGATTGCTATGTCACTTTCGATTGGTATGTCAGTTTTGATTGGTATATAGCAGTTTCCAGTGGTTTATCAGAGTCTCTATTGCTATATCAGTTTCTATTGGTATGTCAGTTGCGATTGGTATGTCAGTTTCTATTGGTATATCATTTTCGATTGGTATGTCAGTTTCGATTGGTATATCAGTTTCTATTGGGTTGACAGGTTCGATTGGTATATCAGTTTCGATTGGTATGTCAGTTTTGATTCGTATGTCAGTTTCGAATAGTATGTCAGTTATGATTATTATATCAGTTACTATTGGTATGTCAGTTTCGATTGGTATATCGGTTTCTATTAGTATGTCAGTTTCTGTTGGTATATCAGTTTCGATTGTTATGTAAGTTTCGATTAGTATATCAGTTTCTATTGGTATGTCAGTTTCTATTGGTATATCAGCTTCGATTGGTATGTCAGTTTCTATTGGTATATCAGTTTCTATTGGTATGTCAGTTTCGATTGGTATGTCAGTTTTTATAGGTATATCAGTTTGATTGGTATGTCGGTGTCGATTGGTATGTCAGTGTCGATTATTATATCAGTTACTATTGGTATGTCAGTTTCGATTGGTATATCAGTTTCGATTGGTATCTCAGTTTCGATTGGTATGTCATTTCGATTTGTATTTTAGTTTCGATTGGTATGTCAATTTCGATTGCTATGTCAGTTCAGATTAGCATGTCATTTTCTATTGGTATATCAGTTTCGATTGGTATATCAGTTTCGATTGGTATGTCAGTTTCTGTTGGTATATCAGCTACGATTGGTATGTCAGTTTCTATTGGAATATCAGTTTCGATTTGTATGTCAGTTCTATTGTTATGTCAGTTTCGATTGGTATGTCAGTTTCTATTTGTATGTCAGTTTCGATTGATATGTCAATTTCGATTGGTATATCAGTTTCGATTGGTATATCAGTTTCTATTGGTATATCAGTTTCTATTGATATGTCAGTTTCGTTAGGTATGTCAGTTTCTATTGGTATATCTGTTTCGATTTGTATGTCAGTTCTATTGGTATGTCAGTTTCGATTGGTATGTCAGTTTCGATTGGAATGTCAGTTTCAATCGGTATATCAGTTTCTATTGGTATGGCAGGTTCGATTGGTATGTTAGTTTCTATTGGTATATCAGTTTCGATTGGTATATCGGTTTTTATTAGTATGTAAGTTTCGATATTATGTGAGTTTCGATTGGTATATCAGTTTTGATTCGTATGTCAGTTGCGATTAGTATATCAGTTTCAATTAGTATGTCAGTTTCTATTGGTATATCAGTTTCGATTGGAATGTCAGTTTCGATTAGTATGTCAATTTCTATTGGTATGTCAGTTTCGATTGGTATATCAGTTTCGATTGGTATATCAGTTTCTATTGCTATATCAGTTTCTATTGGTATGTCAGTTTCGATTGGTATGTCAGTTTCTATTGGTATGTCAGTTTCTATTGGTATGTCAGTGTCGATTATTATGTCAGTTACTATTGGTATGTCAGTTTCGATCGGTATCTCAGTTTCGATTGGTATGTCAGTTTCGATTGGTATGTCAATTTCGATTGGTATATCAGTTTTGATAGGTATGTGAGTTTCGATTATTATATCAGTTTCTATTGGTATGTCAGTTTCTATTGGTATGTCAGTTTCCATTGGTATATCAGTTAATATTGGTATGTCAGTTTCGATAGGTATGTCAGTTTCGATTGGTATGTCAGTTTCTATTGGTATGTCAGTTTCGATTATTATATCAGTTACTATTGGTATGTCAGTTTCGATTGGTATGTCAGTTTCGATTGGTATATCAGTTTCTATTGGTATGACAGTTTCGATTGGTATATCAGTTTGGATTGGTATGTTAGTTTCCATTGGTATGTCAGTTTCGATTGGTATGTCAGTTTGGATTGGTATGTCAGTTTTGATTGGTATGTCAATTTCGATTAGTATATCAGCTTCTATTGGTATGTCCGTTTCTATTGGTATATCAGTTTCCATTGGTATGTCAGTTTCGATCGGTATGTCAGATTCTATTGGTATATCAGTTTCGACTGGTATATCAGTTTTGATTGGTATATCAGTTTCTATTGGTATATCAATTTCGATTGGTATATGAGTTTCTATTGGTATGTTAGTTTCTATTGGTATATCAGTTTCGATAGGTATATCAGTTTCGTTTGGTATGTCAGTTTCTATTGGTATGTCAGTTTCGATTGTTATATCAGTTTCGATTGGTATGTCAGTTTCGATTGGTATGTCAGTGTCAATTGGTATATCAATTTTGATTGGTATATCAGTTTCGATTAGTATGTCAGTTTCAATAGGTATGTCAGTTTCTATTGGTATAACAGTTTCGATTGGTATGTCAGTTTCTATTGGTATGTCAGTTTCGATTATTATATCAGTTACTATTGGTATGTCAGTTTATATTGGTATATCAGTTTCGATTGTTATGTCAGAGTCGATTAGTATATCAGTTTCTATAGGTATGTCAGTTTCTATTGGTATATCACATCCGACTGGTATATCAGTTTTGATTAGAATGTCAGTTTCGATTGGTATTTCAGTTTCTTTTGGTATATCAGTTTGGATTGATATGTCAGTTTTCGATTAGTATGTCAGTTTCTATTGGTATGTCAGTTTCGATTAGTATATCAGTTTCTATCGGTATATCAGTTTCGATTGGTATGTCAGTTTCTATTGGTATATCAGTTTCAATTGGTATGTCAGTTTCTATTGGTATATGAATTTCTATTGGTATGTCAGTTTCTATTGGTATATCAGTTTCGATTGGTATATCAGTTTCGATTGGTATATCAGTTTCTATTCTAATATCAGTTTTGATTGTTATGTCAGTTTCGATTAGTATATCAGTTTCTATTGGTATGTCATTTTCTATTGGTATATCAGTTTGGATTGGTATATCAGATTCGATTGGTATGTCAGTTTAGATTGGTATGTCAGTTTCGATTGGTATATAAGTTTCTATTGGTATATCAGTTTCCATAGAAATGTCAGATTCGATTGGAACGTCAGTTTCTATTTGTATATTAGTTTCGATTTGTATGTCAGTTTCTATTGTTATATCACTTTCGATTGGTATCTCAGTTTCAATTAGTATGTCAATTTCCCTTGGTATATCAGTTTCGATTGTTATGTCAGTTTCGATTGCTATGTCACTTTCGATTGGTATGTCAGTTTCGATTGGTATATCAGTTTCTATTGCTATATAAATTTCTATTGGTATGTCAGTTTCGATTGGTATGTCAGTTTCTATTGGTATATCAGTTTCGATTGGTATGTCAGTTTCTATTGGTATGTCAGTTTCTATTATTATATCAGTTTCGATTGGGTTGACAGGTTCGATTGGTATCTCAGTTTCTATTGGTATGTCAGTTTCGCTTCGTATGTCAGTTTCGATTAGTATGTCAGTTATGATTATTATATCAGTTACTATTGGTATGTCAGTTTCGATTGGTATATCGGTTTCTATAAGTATGTCGGTTTCGATAGGTATATCAGTTTCGATTGGTATGGGAGTTTCGATTAGTATATCAGTTTCTATTGGTATGTCAGTTTCTATTGGTATATCAGCTTCGATTGGTATATCAGTTTCGATTAGTATGTCAGTTTCTATTGGTATGTCAGTTTCGATTGGTATGTCAGTTTCCATTGGTATATCAGTTATAATTGGTATGTCAGTTTCGATAGGTATGTCAGTTTCCATTGGTATATCAGTTACTATTGGTATGTCAATTTCGATTGGTATGTCAGTTTCCATTGGTATGTCAGTTTCGATTGGTATATCAGTTTCGATTGGTATGTCAGTTTCTATTGGTATATCAGTTTCGATTAGTATGTCAGTTTCGATTGGTATGTCAATTTCAAGTGGTATATCAGTTTTGATTAGTATGTCAGTTTCTATTGGTATATCACTTTCTATTGGTATATCAGTTTCGATTGGTATGTCAGTTTCGATTGGTATATCAGTTTCGATTGGTATCTCAGTTTTGATTAGTATATTAGTTTCTATTGGTATGTTGGTTTCTATTGGTATATCAGTTTCGATTGGTATATCAGTTTCGATTAGTATGTCAGTTTCTATAGGTATGTCTGTTTCGATTAGTATATCAGTTTCTATTGGTATGTCAGTTTTGATTGGTATGTCAGATTCTATTGGTATATCAGTTTCTATTGGTATATCAGTTTCTATTGGTATGTCAGTTTCGATTGGTATGTCAGTTTCTATTGGTATATCAGTTTCGATTTCTATGCCAGTTTCTATTGGTATGTCAGTTTCGATTGGTATATCAGTTTCGATTGGTATGTCAGTTTCTATTGGTATATCAGTTTCGATTGGTATGTCAGTTTCGATTGGTATATCAGTTTCGATTTGTATATCAGTTTCTATTGGTATGTCAGTGTCGAATATTATATCAGTAACTATTGGTATGTCAGTTTCGATTGGTATATCAGTTTCGATTGATATATCAGTTTTCGATTAGTATGTCAGTTTCTATTGCTATTGGTATGTCAGTTTCGATTAGTATATCAGTTTCTATTGGTATATCAGTTTCGATTGGTATGTCAGTTTCTATTGGTATATCAGTTTTGATTGGTATGTTAGTTTCTATTGGTAAGTCAGCTTCGATTATTATATCAGTTTCTATTGGTATGTCAGTTTCGATCGGTATGTCAGTTTTGATTAGCATATCAGTTTCGATTGGTATATCAGTTTCTATTCTGATATCAGTTTCTATTGGTATATCAGTTTGGATTGGTATATCAGATTCGATTGGTATGTCAGTATCGATTGGTATATAAGTTTCTATTGGTATATCAGTTTCCATAGGTATGTCAGATTCGATTGGAATGTCAGTTTCTATTGGTATATGACTTTCGATTGGTATATCAGTTTCAATTAGTATGTCAATTTCCATTGGTATATCAGTTTCGATTGTTATCTCAGTTTCGATTAGTATGTCAATTTCTATTAGTATGTCAGTTTCTATTGGTATATCAGTTTCGATTGGTATATCAGTTTCAATTAGTATGACAGTTTCTATGGGTATGTCAGTTTCGATTGGTATGTCAGATTCTATTGGTATATCAGTTTCGATTGGTATATCAGTTTCTATTGGTATATCAGTTTCTATTGGTATATCAGTTTCTATTGTTATGTCAGTTTCGATTGGTATGTCAGTTTCTATTGGTATGTCAGTCTCGATTGGTATATCAGTTTCGATTGGTATGTCAGTTTCTATTGTTATATCAGTTTCGATTGGTATGTCAGTTTCTATTGGTATATCAGTTTCGATTGGTATGTCAGTTTCGATTGGTACATCAGTTTCGATTGGTATGTCAGTTTTTATTGGTATATCAGTTTCTATTGGTATGTCAGTTTCTAATGTTTTATCAGTTTCGATTGGTATATCAGTTTCGATTAGTATGTCAGTTTCTATTGGTATGTCAGTTTCGATTAGTATATCAGTTTCTATTGGTATGTCAGTTTCGATTGGTATGTCAGATTCTATTGTTATATCAGTTTCGATTGGTATATCAGTTTTGAATGGTATATCAGTTTCGATTGGTATATCAGATCCTATTGGTATATCTGTTTCTATTGGTATGTCAGTTTTGATTGGTATATCAGTTTCTATTGGTACGTCAGTTTCGATTGGTATGTCAATCGAAAATTTGTATATCAGTTTCGATTGGTATGTCAGTTTCTATTGGTATGTCAGTTTCGATATTTATATCAGTTACTATTGGTATGTCAGTTTCAATTGTTTTGTCAGTTTCTATTGTTATATGTGTTTCGATTGGTGTGTCAGTTTCGATTGGTATGTCAGTTTAGATTGGTATGTCAGTTTAGATTGGTATATCAGTTTGGATGGATATATCAGTTTCTATTGGTATGACAGTTTCGATTGGTAAATCAGTTTCGATTGGTATGTCAGTTTGGATTGGTATGTCAGTTTGGATTGGTATGTCAGTTTCTATTGGTATAACAGTTTCGATTGGTATGTCAGTTTCTATTGGTATATCAGTTTGGATTGATATATCAGTTTTCGATTAGTATGTCAGTTTCTATTGGTATGTCAGTTTCGATTAGTATATCAGTTTCTATTGGTATGTCAGTTTCGATTGGTATGTCAGTTTCTATTGGTATATCAGTTTTGATTGGTATGTTAGTTTCTATTGGTAAGTCAGCTTCGATTATTATATCAGTTTCTATTGGTATGTCAGTTTCGATCGGTATGTCAGTTTTGATTAGCATATCAGTTTCGATTGGTATATCAGTTTCTATTCTGATATCAGTTTCTATTGGTATATCAGTTTGGATTGGTATATCAGATTCGATTGGTATGTCAGTTTCGATTGGTATGTCAGTATTGATTGGTATATAAGTTTCTATTGGTATATCAGTTTCCATAGGTATGTCAGATTCGATTGGAATGTCAGTTTCTATTGGTATAAGACTTTTGATTGGTATATCAGTTTCAATTAGTATGTCAATTTCCATTGGTATATCAGTTTCGATTGTTATGTCAGTTTCGATTAGTATGTCAATTTCTATTAGTATGTCAGTTTCTATTGGTATATCAGTTTCGATTGGTATATCAGTTTCAATTAGTATGACAGTTTCTATGGGTATGTCAGTTTCGATTGGTATGTCAGATTCTATTGGTATATCAGTTTCGATTGGTATATCAGTTTCTATTGGTATATCAGTTTCTATTGGTATATCAGTTTCTATTGTTATGTCAGTTTCGATTGGTATGTCAGTTTCTATTTGTATGTCAGTCTCGATTGGTATATCAGTTTCGATTGGTATGTCAGTTTCTATTGTTATATCAGTTTCGATTGGTATGTCAGTTTCTATTGGTATATCAGTTTCGATTGGTATGTCAGTTTCGATTGGTACATCAGTTTCGATTGGTATGTCAGTTTTTATTGGTATATCAGTTTCTATTGGTATGTCAGTTTCTAATGTTTTATCAGTTTCGATTGGTATATCAGTTTCGATTAGTATGTCAGTTTCTATTGGTATGTCAGTTTCGATTAGTATATCAGTTTCTATTGGTATGTCAGTTTCGATTGGTATGTCAGATTCTATTGTTATATCAGTTTCGATTGGTATATCAGTTTTGAATGGTATATCAGTTTCGATTGGTATATCAGATCCTATTGGTATATCTGTTTCTATTGGTATGTCAGTTTTGATTGGTATATCAGTTTCTATTGGTACGTCAGTTTCGATTGGTGTGTCAATCGAAAATTTGTATATCAGTTTCGATTGGTATGTCAGTTTCTATTGGTATGTCAGTTTCGATATTTATATCAGTTACTATTGGTATGTCAGTTTCAATTGGTTTGTCAGTTTCTATTGTTATATGTGTTTCGATTGGTGTGTCAGTTTCGATTGGTATGTCAGTTTAGATTGGTATGTCAGTTTAGATTGGTATATCAGTTTCTATTGGTATGACAGTTTCGATGGGTATATCAGTTTCGATTAGTATGTCTGTTTCTATTGGTATATCAGTTTCTATTGGTATGTCAGTTTCGATAGGTATGTCAGTTTCTATTGGTATAACAGTTTCGATTGATATATCAGTTTCGATTGGTATGTCAGTTTCGATTAGTATATCAGTTTCTATTGGTATATCAGTTTCTATTGGTATGTCAGTTTTGATTGGTATATCAGTTTTGATTAGTATATCAGTTTCGATTGGTATGTCAGTTTCGATTGTTATATCAGTTTCGATTGGTATATCAGTTTCTATTGCTATATCAGTTTCTATTGGTATGTCAGTTTCGATTGGTATGTCAGTTTCTATTGCTATATCAGTTTCGATTTGTATGTCAGTCTCTATTGGTATGTCAGTTTCGATTGGTATATCAGTTTCGATTGGTATGTCAGTTTCTATTGGTATATCAGTTTTGATTGGTATGTCAGTTTCGATTGGTATATCAGTTTCGATAGGTATATCAGTTTCTATTGGTATGTCATTGTTGATTATTATATCAGTTTCTATTGGTATGACAGTTTCGATTGGTATATCAGTTTGGATTGCTATGTCAGTTTCGATTGGTATGTCAGTTTCGATTGGTATGTCAGTTCCGATTGGTATGTCAATTTCGATAGGTATGTCAGTTTCTATTGGTATAACAGTTTCAATTGGTATGTCTGTTTCTATTGGTATGTCAGTTTCGATTATTATATCAGCTACTATTGGTATGTCAGTTTATATTGGTATATCAGTTTCTATCGGTATGTCAGTTTCTATTGGTATATCACTTTCGACTGGTATATCAGTGTTGATTAGAATGTCAGTTTCGATTGGTATTTCAGTTTCTATTGGTATATCAGTTTGGATTGATATATCAGTTTTCGATTAGTATGTCAGTTTCTATTGGTATGTCAGTTTCTATTGGTATATCAGTTTCAATTGGTAAGTCAGTTTCTATTGGTATATGAGTTTCTATTGGTATGTCAGTTTCTATTGGTATATCAGTTTCAATTCGTATGTTAGTTTCTATTGGTAATTCAGCTTCGATTAGTATATCAGTTTCTATTGGTAAGTCAGTTTCGATTGGTATGTCAGTTTCGATTGGTATATCAGTTTCGATTGGTATATCAGTTTCTATTCTTATATCAGTTTCTATTGGTATGTCAGTTTTGATTAGTATATCAGTTTCGATTGGTATGTCAGTTTCTATTGGTATATCACTTTCAATTAGTATATCAGTTTCAATTAGTATGTCAATTTCCATTGGTATATCAGTATCAATTGTTATGTCAGTTTCGATTAGTATGATAATTTCTATTAGTATGTCACTTTCTAGTGGTATATCAGTTTCGATTGCTATGTCACTTTCTATTGGTATGTCAGTTTCGATTGGTATATAGCAGTTTCGATTTGTATATTACTTTCTATTGGTATATCAGTTTCTATTGGTATGTCAGTTTCGATTGGTATGTCAGTTTCTGTTGGTATATCATTTTTCGATTGGTATGTCAGTTTCTGTTGGTATGTCAGTTTCCATTGGTATATCAGTTACTATTGGTATGTCAGGTTCGATTGGTATGTCAGTTTCCATTGGTATATCAGTTTCTATTGGTATGTCAGTTTGGATTGGTATGTCAGTTTCGATTGGTATGTCAGTTTCGATTGGTATGTCAGTTTCGATTGATATGTCAATTTCGAGTGGTATCTCAGTTTTGATTATTATGTCAGTTTCTATTGGTATATCAGTTTCTATTGGTATGTCAGTTTCTATTGGTATGTCAGTTTCGATTGGTATATCAGTTTTGATTGGTATATCAGTTTCTATTGGTATGTGAGTGTCGATTATTATATCAGTAACTAGTGGTATGTCAGTTTCGATTGGTATGTCAGTTTCGATTGGTATATCAGTTTCGATTGGTATGTCAATTTCTATTGATATATTAGTTTCGATTAGTATATGAGTTTCTATTGGTATATCAGTATCTACTGCGATGTCAGTTTCGATTGGTATATCAGTTTCTATTGGTATAACAGTTTTGATTGGTATGTCAGTTTCTATTGGTATGTCAGTTTCAATTATTATATCAGTTACTATTGGTATGTCAGTTTCGATTGGTATGTCAGTTTATATTGGTATATCAGTTTCTATTGGTGTGACAGTTTCGATTGGTATATCAGTTTGGATTGGTATGTCAGTTTGGATTGGTATGTCAGTTTGGATTGGTATGTCAGTTTCGATTGGTATGTAAGTTTCAATTGGTATATCAGTTTCGATTAGTATGTCAGTTTCGATTAGTATATCAGTTTCTATTGGTATATCAGTTTCGATTGGTATATCTGTTTCGATTGGTATATCAGTTTCGATTAGTATGTCAGTTTCTATTGGAATGTCAGTTTCAATTATTATATCAGTTAATATTGGTATGTCAGTTTATATTGGTATATTAGTTTCTATTGGTATGACAGTTTCGATTGGTATATCAGTTTCGATTGGTATGTCAGTTTATATTGGTATGTCAGATTCGATTAGTATATCAGTTTTGATTAGAATGTCAGTTTCGATTGGTATTTCAGTTTCTATTGGTATATCAGTTTGGATTGATATATCAGTTTTCGATTAGTAAGTCTGTTTCTATTGGTATGTCAGTTTCGATTAGTATATCAGTTTCTATTGGTATGTCAGTTTCGATTGGTATGTCAGTTTCTATTGGTATATCAGTTTTGATTGGTATATCAGTCTCGATTGGTATATCAGTTTCAATTGGTATGTCAGTTTCTATTGGTATATCAGTTTCTATTGGTATGTCAGTTTCTATTGATATATCAGTTTCAATTGGTATGTTAGTTTCTATTGGTAAGTCAGCTTCGATTAGTATATCAGTTTCTATTGGTATGTTAGCTTCGATCGGTATGTCAGTTTCGATTGGTATATCAGTTTCGATTGGTATATCAGTTTCTAATCTTATATCAGTTTCGATTGGTATGTCAGTTTCGATTAGTATATCAGTTTCGATTGGTATGTCAGATTCTATTGGTATATCAGTTTGGATTGGTATATCAGATTCGATTGGTATGTCAGTTTCGATTGGTATGTCAGTTTCGATTGGTATGTTAGTTTCGATTGGTATATAAGTTTCTATTGGTATATCTGATTCCATAGGTATGTCAGATTCGATTGGAATGTCAGTTTCTATTGGTATATCAGTTTCGATTGGTATGTCAGTTTCTATTGGTATATGACTTTCGATTGGTATATCTGTTTCAATTAGCATGTCAACTTCCATCGGTATATCAGTTTCGATTGTTATGTCAGTTTCGATTAGTATGTCAATTTCTATTAGTATGTCAGTTTCTATTAGTATAACAGTTTCAATTGCTATGTCAGTTTCGATTGGTATGTCAGTTTAAATTGGTATATAGCAGTTTCGATTGGTATATCAGTTTCTATTGCTATATCAGTTTCTATTGGTATGTCAGTTTCGATTGGTATGTCAGTTTCTATTGGTATATCATTTTCGATGGTATGTCAGTTTCTATTGGTATGTCAGTGTCGATTATTATATCAGTTACTATTGGTATGTCAGTTTCAATCGGTATGTCAGTTTCGATTGGTATATCAGTTTCTATTGGTATGTCAGTTTCGATTGGTATGTCAGTTTCGATTAGTATGTTAGTTTCTATTGGTATATCAGTTTCGATTGGTATATCAGTTTCTATTAGTATATCAGTTTCTATTGGTATATCAGTTTCGACTGATATGTCAGTTGCCATTGGTATATCAGTTACTATTCATATGCCAGTATCGAGAGGTATGTCAATTTCGATTGGTATGTCAGTTTCTTTTGGTATGTCAGTTTTGATTATTATATCAGTTATTATTGGTATGTCAGTTTCTTTTGGTATGTCAGTTTTGATTATTATATCAGTTATTATTGGTATGTCAGTTAGGATTGGTATGTCAGTTTCGATTGGTATGTCAGTTTGGACTGGTATGTCAGTTTCGATTGTTATATCAGTTTTGATTAGTATGTCAGTTTCTTTTGGTATATCAGTTTCGATTGGTATATCAGTTTCGATTGGTATGTCAGTTTCGATTGGTATATCAGTTTCGATTGGTATGTCAGTTTCGATTAGTATATCAGTTTCTATTGGTATGTCCGTATCTATTGGTATATCAGTTTCGATTGGTATATCAGTTTCGATTATTATGTCAGTTTCTATTGGTATGTCAGTTTCGATTAGTATATCAGTTTCTATTGGTATGTCAGTTTCTATTGGTATATCAGATTCTATTGGTATATCAGTTTTGATTGGTATATCAGTTTCGATTGGTATATCAGTTTCTATTGGTATGTCAGTTTTGATTGGTATATCAGTTTCGATCGGTATGTCAGTTTCTATTGGTATGTCAGTTTCGATTAGTATATCAGTTTCTATTGGTATGTCAGTTTCGATTGGTATATCAGATTCTATTGGTATATCAGTTTTGATTGGTATATCAGTTTCGATTGGTATATCAGTTTCTATTGGTATGTTAGTTTCTATTGGTATATTAGTTTCGATTAGTATGTCAGTTTCTATTGCTATATCAGTTTCTATTGGTATGTCACTTTCGATTGGTATGTCAGTTTCTATTGGTGTGTCAGTTTCGATTGGTATGTCAGTTTCGATTGGTATATCAGTTCGACTGGTATGTCAGTTTCTATTGGTATGTAAGTTTCGATTATTATATCAGTTAGTATTAGTATGTCAGTTTCGATGGGTTTGACAGTTTCGATTGGTATATCAGTTTCTATTGGTATGACAGTTTCGATTGGTATAACAGTTTCGATTGGTATATCAGTTTCTATTGGTATAACAGTTTTGATTAGTATGTCAGTTTCTATTGGTATGTCAGTTTCAATTATTATATCAGTTACTATTGGTATGTCAGTTTCGATTGGTATGTCAGTTTATATTGGTATATCAGTTTCTATTGGTGTGACAGTTTCGATTGGTATATCAGTTTGGATTGGTATGTCAGTTTGGATTGGTATGTCAGTTTGGATTGGTATGTCAGTTTGGATTGGTATGTCAGTTTCGATTGGTATGTCAATTTCGATTGGTATATCAGTTTTGATTAGTATGTCAGTTTCTATTGGTATATCAGTTTCGATCGGTATATCAGTTTCGATTGGTATATCAGTTTCTATTGGTATGTCAGTTTCGATTAATATATCAGTTTCTATTGGTATGTCAGTTTCTATTGGTATATCAGTTTCGATTGGTATATCAGTTTCGATTAGTATGTCAGTTTCTATTGGAATGTCAGTTTCGATTAGTATATCAGTTTCTATTGGTATGTCAGTTTCGATTGGTATGTCAGATTCTATTGGTATATCAGTTTCGATTGGTATATCAGTTTCGATTGGTATATCAGTTTCGATTGGTATATCAGTTTCTATTGGTATGTCAGTTTTGATTGGTATATCAGTTTCTATTGGTATGTCAGTTTCGATTAGTATGTCAATTTCCATTGGTATATCAGTTTCGATTGGTATGTCAGTTTCTATTGGTATGTCAGTTTTGATTTTTATATCAGTTACAATTGGTATGTCAGTTTCGATAGGTATGTCAGTTTCTATTGTTATATGTGTTTCGATTGGTATGTCAGTTTCGATTAGTATATCAGTTTCTATTGGACTGTCAGTTTCTATTGATATATCGGTTTCGATTGGTATGTCAGTTTCGATTGTTATATCAGTTTCGATTGGTATGTCAGTTTCGATTAGTATATCAGTTTCTATTGGTATGTCCGTATCTATTGGTATATCAGTTTCGATTCGTATATCAGTTTCGATTATTATGTCAGTTTCTATTGGTATGTCAGTTTCGATTAGTATATCAGTTTCTATTGGTATGTCAGTTTCGATTGGTATATCAGATTCTATTGGTATATCAGTTTTGATTGGTATATCAGTTTCGATTGGTATATCAGTTTCTATTGGTATGTCAGTTTTGATTGGTATATCAGTTTCGATCGGTATGTCAGTTTCTATTGGTATGTCAGTTTCGATTAGTATATCAGTTTCTATTGGTATGTCAGTTTCGATTGGTATATCAGATTCTATTGGTATATCAGTTTTGATTGGTATATCAGTTTCGATTGGTATATCAGTTTCTATTGGTATGTTAGTTTCTATTGGTATATCAGTTTCGATAGGTATATCAGTTTCGTTTGGTATGTCAGTTTCGATTCGTATGTTAATTTCGATTGGTATATTAGTTTCGATTAGTATGTCAGTTTCTATTGCTATATCAGTTTCTATTGGTATGTCACTTTCGATTGGTATATCAGTTTCTATTGGTGTGTCAGTTTCGATTGGTATGTCAGTTTCGATTGGTATATCAGTTCGATTGGTATATAAGTTTCGATTATTATATCAGTTACTATTAGTATGTCAGTTTCGATGGGTTTGACAGTTTCGATTGGTATATCAGTTTCTATTGGTATGACAGTTTCGATTGGTATATCAGTTTCGATTGGTATATCAGTTTCTATTGGTATAACAGTTTTGATTAGTATGTCAGTTTCTATTGGTATGTCAGTTTCAATTATTATATCAGTTACTATTGGTATGTCAGTTTCGATTGGTATGTCAGTTTATATTGGTATATCAGTTTCTATTGGTGTGACAGTTTCGATTGGTATATCAGTTTGGATTGGTATGTCAGTTTGGATTGGTATGTCAGTTTGGATTGGTATGTCAGTTTCGATTGGTATGTCAGTTTCGATTGGTATGTCAATTTCGATTGGTATATCAGTTTCGATTGGTATATCAGTTTCGATTGGTATATCAGTTTCGATTGGTATGTCAGTGTTGATTGGTATATCAGTTTCTATTGGTATGTCAGGTTCGATTAGTATGTCAATTTCTATTGGTATATCAGTTTCGATTGGTATGTCAGTTTCGATTGGTATGTCAGTTTTGATTTTTATATCAGTTACAATTGGTATGTCAGTTTCGATTGGTATGTCAGTTTCTATTGGTATATCAGTTTCCATTGATATATCAGTTTCGATTAGTATGTCAGTTTCTAATGGTATGTCAGTTTTGATTAGTATATCAGTTTCTATTGGTATGTCAGTTTCGATTGGTATGTCAGTTTCTATTGGTATATCAATTTCGATTGGTATATCAGTTTCGATTGGTATATCAGTTTCGATTGGTATGTCAGTTTCTATTGGTATATCAGTTTCTATTGGTATATCAGTTTCGATTGGTATATCAGTTTCGATTGGTATATCAGTTTCGATTAGTATATCAGTTTCTATTGGACTGTCAGTTTCTATTGATATATCAGTTTCGTTTGGTATATCAGTTTCTATTGGTATGTCAGTTTCGATTGGTATGTCAGTTTCTATTGGTATATCAGTTTCGATTGATATATCAGTTTCGATTAGTATGTCAGTTTCTAACGGTATGTCAGTTTTGATTAGTATATCAGTTTCTATTGGTATATCAGTTTCTATTGGTATGTCAGTTGCGATAGGTACGTCAGTTCGGATTGGTATGTCAATTTCAATTGGTATATCAGTTTCGATTAGTATGTCAGTTTCTATTGGTATATCAGTTTCGATTGGTATATCTGTTTCGATTGGTATGTAAGTTTCGATTGGTATATCAGTTTCGATTGGTATGTCAGTTTCGATTAGTACATCAGTTACTATTGGTATGTGAGTTTCTATTGGTATATCAGTTTCGATTGGTATATCAGTTTCGATTAGTATGTCAGTTTCTATTGGTATGTCAGTTTCGATTAGTATATCAGTTTCTATTGGTATGTCAGTTTCGATTGGTATGTCAGTTTAGATTGGTATATCAGTTACTATTGGTATGACAGTTTCGATTGGTATATCAGTTTCGATTGGTATGTCAGTTTGGATTGGCATGTCAGTTTCGATTGGTATGTCAGTTTCGATTGGTATGTCAGTTTCGATTGGTATATCAATTTCGATTGGTATATCAGTTTCGATTGATATGTCAGTTTCGATTGGTATATCAGTTTCGATTAGTATGTCAGTTTCTATTGGTATGTCAGTTTCGATTAGTATATCAGTTTCTACTGGTATGTCAGTTTTGATTGGTATAGCAGTTTCTATTCGTATGTCAGTTTCGATTGGTATGTCAGTTTCTATTGTTATATCAGTTTCGATTGGTATGTCAGTTTCTATTGGTATGTCAGTTTCGATTATTATATCAGTTACTATTGGTATGTCAGTTTTGATTGGTATGTCAGTTTCTATTAGTATATCAGTTTCGATTGGTATATCATTTCGATTGGTATGTCAGTTTCCATTGGTATGTCAATTTCGATTGGTATATCAGTTTCGATTAGTATGTCAGTTTCGATTAGTATATCACTTTCTATTGGTATGTCAGTTTCGATTGGTATATCAGTTTCTATTGGTATATCAGTTTCTATTGGTATGTCAGTTTTGATTGGTATATCAGTTTCTATTGGTATGTCAGTTTCGATTGGTATGTCAGTATCTATTGTTATATCAGTTTAGATTGGTATGTTAGTTTCTATTGGTATGTCAGTTTCGATTGGTATATCAGTTTCTATTGGTATATCAGTTTCTATTGGTATGTCAATTTCGAATGGTTTATTAGTTTCGATTAGTATGTCAGTTTCTATTGGTATATCAGTTTCGATTGGTATATCTGTTTCGATTGCTATGTCAGTTTCGATTGGTATGTCAGTTTAGATTGGTATATCAGTTTCTATTGGTATGACAGTTTCGAAGGGGTATATCAGATTCGTTTGGTTTATCAGTTTCGATCGGTATGTCAGTTTCGATTAGTATATCAGTTTCTATTGGACTGTCAGTTTCTATTGATATATCAGTTTCGATTAGTATGTCAGTTTCTAATGGTATGTCAGTTTTAATTAGTATATCAGTTTCTATTGGTATGTCAGTTTCGATTGGTACGTCAGTTGCGATTGGTACGTCAGTTTGGATTGGTATGTCAATTTCAATTGGTATATCAGTTTCGATTAGTATGTCAGTTTCTATTGGTATATCATTTTCGATTGGTATATCTGTTTCGATTGGTATGTCAGTTTCGATTGGTATATCAGTTTCGATTAGTATGTCAGTTTCTATTGGTATGTCAGTTTCGATTGGTTTGTCAGTTTAGATTGGTATATCAGTTTCTATTGGTATGACAGTTTTGATTGGTATATCAGTTTCGATTGGTATGTCAGTTTCGATTGGTATGTCAAATTCGATTGGTATATCAGTTTCGATTGGTATATCAGTTTCGATTGATATGTCAGTTTTGATTGGTATATCAGTTTCGATTGGTATCTCAGTTTTGATTAGTATATTAGTTTCTATTGGTATGTCGGTTTCTATTGGTATTTCAGTTTCGATTGGTATATCAGTTTCGATTAGCATGTCAGTTTCTATTGGTACGTCAGTTTTGATTAGTATATCAGTTTCTATTGGTATGTCAGTTTCGATTGGTATGTCAGTTTCTATTGGTATATCAGTTTCGATTGGTATATCAGTTTCGATTGGTATGTCAGTTTCTATTGGTATATCAGTTTCTATTGCTATGTCAGTTGCGATTGGTACATCAGTTTGGATTGGTATGTCAATTTCAATTGGTATATCAGTTTCGATTAGTATGTCAGTTTTGATTGGTATGTCAGTTTCGATTGGTATATCAGTTTCGATTGGTATGTCAGTTTCGATTAGTATATCAGTTACTATTGGTATGTGAGTTTCTATTGGTATATCAGTTTCGATTGGTATACCAGTTTCGATTAGTATGTCAGTTTCTATTGGTATGTCAGTTTCGATTAGTATATCAGTTTCTATTGGTATGTCAGTCTCGATTGGTATATCAGTTTAGATTGGTATATCAGTTTCTATTGGTATGACAGTTTCGATTGGTATATCAGTGTCGATTGGTATGTCAGTTTGGATTGGCATGTCAGTTTCGATTGGTATGTCAGTTTCGATTGGTATGTCAGTTTCGATTGGCATGTCAATTTCGATTGGTATATCAGTTTCGATTGGTATATCAGTTTCGATTGATATGTCAGTTTCGATTGGTATATCAGTTTCGATTGGTATATCAGTTTCGATTGATATGTCAGTTTCGATTCGTATATCAGTTTCGATTGGTATGTCAGTTTCTATTGGTATGTCAGTTTCGATTATTATATCAGTTACTATTGGTATGTCAGTTTTGATTGGTATGTCAGTTTCGATTAGTATATCAGTTTCTATAGGTATGTCAGTTTCTATTAGTATATCAGTTTCGATTGGTATATCGTTTCGATTGGTATGTCAGTTTCGATTGGTATGTCAATTTCGATTGGTATATCAGTTTCGATTAGTATGTCAGTTACAATTGGTATATCAGTTTCGATTGGTATATCTGGTTCGATTGGTATGTCAGTTTCGATTGTTATATCAGTTTTGATTAGTATGTCAGTTTCGATTAGTATATAACTTTCTATTGGTATGTCAGTTTCGATTGGTATATCAGTTTCTATTGGTATATCAGCTTCTATTGTTATGTCAGTTTCGATTGGTATATCAGTTTCGATTGGTATATCTGTTTCGATTGCTATGTCAGTTTCGATTGGTATGTTAGTTTAGATTGGTATATCAGTTTCTATTGGTATGACAGTTTCGAAGGTGTATATCAGTTTCGTTTGGTATGTCAGTTTCGATCGGTATGTCGGTTTCGATTGGTATGTCAGTTTCGATTGGTATGTCAATTTCTATTAGCATGTCAGTTTCAATTGGTATATCAGTTTCTATTGGTATGTCAGTTTCGATAAGTATGTCCGTTTCTATTGGTATAACAGTTTCGATTGGTATGTCAGTTTCGATTGGTATGTCAGTTTATATTGGTACATCAGTTTCTATTGGTATGACAGTTTCGATTGGTATATCAGTTTCGATTGGTATGTCAGTTTGGATTGGTATGTCAGTTTGGATTGGTATGTCAATTTCGATTGGAATATCAGTTTTGATTAGTATGTCAGTTTCGATTGGTATATCAGTTTCGATTGGTATATCAGTTTCGATTGGTATATCAGTTTCGATTGGTATATCAGTTTCGATTGGTATGTCAGTTTCGATTAGTATATCAGTTTCTATTGGTATGTCAGTTTCTATTCGTATATCAGTTTCGATTGGTATATCAGTTTCGATTAGTATGTCAGTTTCTATTGGAATATCAGTTTCGATTGGTATATCAGTTTCGATTGGTATATCAGTTTCGATTGGTATGTCAGTTTCGATTAGTATATCAGTTTCTATTGGTATGTCAGTTACTATTGGTATATCAGTTTCGATTGGTATATCAGTTTCGATTAGTACGTCAGTTTCTATTGGAATGTCAGTTTCGATTAGTATATCAGTTTCTATTGGTATGTAAGTTTCGATTGGTATGTCAGATTCTATTGGTATATCAGTTTCGATTGGTATATCAGTTTCGATTGGTATATCAGTTTCGATTGGTATATCAGTTTCTATTGGTATGTCAGTTTTGATTGGTATATCAGTTTCTATTGGTATGTCAGGTTCGATTAGTATGTCAATTTCTATTGGTATATCAGTCTCGATTGGTATGTCAGTTTCTATTGGTATGTCAGGTTTGATTTTTATATCAGTTACAATTGGTATGTCAGTTTCGATTGGTATGTCAGTTTCTATTGGTATATGTGTTTCGATTGGTATGTCAGTTTCGATTAGTATATCAGTTTCTATTGAACTTTCAGTTTCTATTGATATATGAGTTTCGTTTGGTATATCAGTTTCTATTGGTATGTCATTTTCGATTGGTATGTCAGTTTCTCTTGGTATATCAGTTTCAATTGATATATCAGTTTTGATTAGTATATCAGTTTCTATTGGTATGCCAGTTTCGATTGGTATGTCAGTTTCTATTGGTATATCAGTTTCGATTGGTATATCAGTTTCGATTGGTAAATCAGTTTCGATTGGTATGTCAGTTTCTATTGGTATATCAGTTTCTATTGGTATGTCAGTTGCGATTGGTACGTCAGTTCGGATTGGTATGTCAATTTCAATTGGTATATCAGTTTCGATTAGTATGTCAGTTTCTATTGGTATATCAGTTTCGATTGGTAAATCAGTTTCGATTGGTATGTCAGTTTCGATTGTTATATCAGTTTCGATTAGTATGTCAGTTTCTATTGGTATGTCAGTTTCGATTAGTATATCAGTTTCTATTGGTATGTCAGTTTCGATTGGTATATCAGTTTCGATTGGTATGTCAGTTTGGATTGGCATGTCAGTTTTGATTGGTATCTCAGTTTTGATTAGTATATTAGTTTCTATTGGTATGTCGGTTTCTATTGGTATTTCAGTTTAGATTGTTATATCAGTTTCGATTAGTATGTCAGTTTCTATTGGTATATCAGTTTCGATTAGTATATCAGTTTCTACTGGTATGTCAGTTTTGATTGGTATAGCAGTTTCTATTCGTATGTCAGTTTTGATTGGTATGTCAGTTTCTATTGTTATATCAGTTTCGATTGGTATGTCAGTTTCTATTGGTATGTCAGTTTCGATTATTATATCAGTTACTATTGGTATGTCAGTTTTGATTGCTATGTCAGTTTCTATTAGTATATCAGTTTCAATTGGTATATCATTTGATTGGTATGTCAGTTTCCATTGGTATGTCAATTTCGATTGGTATATCAGTTTCGATTAGTATGTCAGTTACTATTGGAATATCAGTTTCGATTGGTATATCTGTGTCGATTGGTATGTCAGTTTCTATTGTTATATCAGTTTCGATTAGTACGTCAGTTTCGATTAGTATATCACTTTCTATTGGTATGTCAGTTTCGATTGGTATATCAGTTTCTATTGGTATGTCAGTTTTGATTGGTATATCAGTTTCTATTGGTATGTCAGTTTCGATTGGTATGTCAGTATCTATTGGTATATCAGTTTAGATTGGTATGTTAGTTTCTATTGGTATGTCAGTTTAGATTGGTATATCAGTTTCTATTGGTATATCAGTTTCTATTGGTATGTCAATTTCGAATGGTATATTAGTTTCGATTTGTATGTCAGTTTCTATTGGTATATCAGTTTCGATTGGTATATCTGTTTCGATTGCTATGTCAGTTTCGATTGGTATGTCTGTTTAGATTGGTATATCAATTTCTATTGGTATGACAGTTTCGAAAGGGTATATCAGATTCGTTTGGTATGTCAGTTTCGATCGGTATGTCAGTTTCGATTAGTATGTCAATTTCGATTAGCATGTCAGTTTCTATTGGTATATCAGTTTCTATTGGTATGTCAGTTTCGATAGGTATATCAGTTTCGATTGGTATATCAGTTTCGATTGGTATGTCAGTTTCTATTGGTATGTCAGTTTTGATTTTTATATCAGTTACAATTGGTATGTAAGTTTCGATTGGTATGTCAGTTTCTATTGGTATATGTGTTTCGATTGGTATGTCAGTTTCGATTAGTATATCAGTTTCTATTGGACTGTCAGTTTCTATTGATATATCAGTTTCGTTTGGTATATCAGTTTCTATTGTTATGTCAGTTTCGATTGATATATCAGTTTCGATTAGTATGTCAGTTTCTAATGGTATGTCAGTTTTGATTAGTATATCAGTTTCTATTGGTATATCAGTTTCGATTGGTATGTCAGTTTGTATTGGTATGTCAATTTCAATTGGTATATCAGTTTCGATTAGTATGTCAGTTTCTATTGGTATATCAGTTTCGATTGGTATATCTGTTTCGATTGGTATGTCAGTTTCGATTGGTATATCAGTTTCGATTAGTATGTCAGTTTCTATTGGTATGTCAGTTTCGATTGGTTTGTCAGTTTAGATTGGTATATCAGTTTCTATTGGTATGACAGTTTCGATTGGTATATCAGTTTCGATTGGTATGTCAGTTTGGATTGGCATGTCAGTTTCGATTGGTATTTCAGTTTCAATTGGTATGTCAGTTTCGATTGGTATGTCAAATTCGATTGGTATATCAGTTTCGATTGATATGTCAGTTTCGATTGGTATATCAGTCTCGATTGGTATGTCAGTTTTGATTAGTATATTAGTTTCTATTGGTATGTCGGTTTCTAATGGTATTTCAGTTTCGATTGTTATATCAGTTTCTATTGGTATATCAGTTTCGATTAGTATGTCAGTTTCTACTGGAATATCAGTTTCGATTGTTATATCAGTTTCGATTGGTATATCAGTTTCGATTGGTATGTCAGTTTCTATTGGTATATCAGTTTCTATTGGTATGTCAGTTTCGATTGGTATGTCAGTTTCGATTGGTATGTCAATTTCGATTGGTATATCAGTTTCGATTAGTATGTCAGTTACTATTGGTATATCAGTTTCGATTGGTACATCTGTTTCGATTGGTATGTCAGTTTCTATTGTTATATCAGTTTCGATTAGTATGTCAGTTTCGATTGGTATATCAGTTTCTATTGGTATATCAGTTTCTATTGGTATGTCAGTTTTGATTGGTATATCAGTTTCTATTGGTATGTCAGTTTCGATTGGTATGTCAGTTTCGATTAGTATATCAGTTTCTATTGGTTTGTGAGTTTCGATTCGTATATCAGTTTCTATTGGTATATCAGTTTCTATTGTTATGTCAATTTCGAATGGTATATTAGTTTCGATTAGTATGTCAGTTTCTATTGGTATGTAAATTTATATTGGTACATCAGTTTCTATTGGTATGACAGTTTCGATTGGTATATCAGTTTTGATTGGTATGTCAGCTTGGATTGGTATGTCAGTTTGGATTGGTATGTCAGTTTCGATTGTTATGTCAATTTCGATTGGTATATCAGTTTTGATTAGTATGTCAGTTTCTATTGGTATGTCAGTTTTGATTGGTATGTCAGATTCTATTGGTATATCAGTTTCGATTGGTATATCAGTTTCGATTGGTATATCAGTTTCGATTTGTATATCAGTTTCTATTGGTATATCAGTTTCTATTGATATGTCAGTTTCAATCGGTATGTCAGTTTCGATTGGTATATCAGTTTTTATTGGTATGTCAGTTTCGATTGGTATGTCAGTTTCGATTAGTATGTTAGTTTCTATTGGTATATCAGTTTCGATTGGTATATCAGTTTCTATTAGTATATCAGTTTCTATTGGTATATCAGTTTCGACTGGTATATCAGTTGCCTTGGTATATCAGTTACTATTGGTATGCCAGTTTCGATAGGTATGTCAGTTTCGATTGGTATGTCAGTTTCTTTTGGTATGTCAGTTTCGATTATTATATCAGTTACTATTGGTATGTCAGTTTGGATTGGTATGTCAGTTTGGATTGGTATGTCAGTTTGGATTGGTATGTCAGTTTCGATTGTTATATCAGTTTTGATTAGTATGTCAGTTTCTTTTGGTATATCAGTTTCTATTGGTATGTCAGTTTCGATTAGTATGTCAATTTCTATTGGTATATCAGTTTCGATTGGTATGTCAGTTTCTATTGGTATGTCAGTTTTGATTTTTATATCAGTTACAATTGGTATGTCAGTTTCGATTGGTATGTCAGTTTCTATTGTTATATGTGTTTCGATTGGTATGTCAGTTTCGATTAGTATATCAGTTTCTATTGGACTGTCAGTTTCTATTGATATATCAGTTTCGTTTGGTATATCAGTTTCTATTGGTATGTCAGTTTCGATTGGTAAGTCATATTCTATTGGTATATCAGTTTCGATTGATATATCAGTTTCGATTAGTATGTCAGTTTCTAATGGTATGTCAGTTTTGATTAGTATATCAGTTTCTATTGGTATGTCAGTCTCGATTGGTATGTCAGTTTTGATTAGTATATTAGTTTCTATTGGTATGTCGGTTTCTATTGGTATTTCAGTTTCGATTGGTATATCAGTTTCCATTGGTATATCAGTTTCGATTAGTATGTCAGTTTCTATTGGAATATCAGTTTCGATTGTTATATCAGTTTCGATTGGTATATCAGTTTCGATTGGTATGTCAGTTTCTATTGGTATATCAGTTTCTATTGGTATGTCAGTTTCGATTGGTATGACAGTTTTGATTGGTATGTCAATTTCGATTGGTATATCAGTTTCGATTAGTATGTCAGTTACTATTGGTATATCAGTTTCGATTGGTACATCTGTTTCGATTGGTATGTCAGTTTCTATCGTTATATCAGTTTCGATTAGTATGTCAGTTTCGATTAGTATATCACTTTCTATTGGTATGTCAGTTTCGATTGGTATATCAGTTTCTATTGGTATATCAGTTTCTATTGGTATGTCAGTTTTGATTGGTATATCAGTTTCTATTGGTATGTCAGTTTCGATTTGTATGTCAGTTTCTATTGGTATATCAGTTTCGATTGGTATGTTAGTTTCTATTGGTATGTCAGTTTCGATTAGTATATCAGTTTCTATTGGTTTGTGAGTTTCGATTCGTATATCAGTTTCTATTGGTATATCAGTTTCTATTGTTATGTCAATTTCGAATGGTATATTAGTTTCGATTCGTATATCAGTTTCTATTGGTATATCAGTTTCTATTGTTATGTCAATTTCGAATGGTATATTAGTTTTGATTAGTATGTCAGTTTCTATTGCTATGTCAGTTTCGATTAGTATATCAGTTTCTATTGGTATGTCAGTTTCGATTGGTATGTCACTTTAGATTGGTATATCAGTTTCTATTGGTATGACAGTTTCGATTGGTATATCAGTTTTGATTGGTATGTCAGTTTGGATTGGCATGTCAGTTTCGATTGGTATGTCAGTTTCGATTGGTATGTCAGTTTCGATTGATATGTCAGTTTCGATTGGTATATCAGTTTCGATTGGTATCTCAGTTTTGATTAGTATATTAGTTTCTATTGGTATGTCGGTTTCTATTGGTATTACAGTTTCGATTGGTATATCAGTTTCGATTAGTATGTCAGTTTCTATTGGTACGCCAGTTTTGATTAGTATATCAGTTTATATTGGTATGTCAGTTTCGATTGGTATGTCAGTTTCTATTGGTATATCAGTTTCGATTGTTATATCAGTTTCGATTGGTATGTCAGTTTCTATTGGTATATCAGTTTCTATTGGTATGTCAGTTGCGATTGGTACGTCAGTTTGGATTGGTATGTCAATTTCAATTGGTATATCAGTTTCGATTAGTATGTCAGTTTCGATTGGTATGTCAGTTTCGATTGGTATATCAGTTTCGATTGGTATGTCAGTTTCGATTAGTATATCAGTTACTATTGGTATGTGAGTTTCTATTGGTATATCAGTTTCGATTGGTATATCAGTTTCGATTAGTATGTCAGTTTCTATTGGTATGTCAGTTTCGATTAGTATATCAGTTTCTATTGGTATGTCAGTTTCGATTGGTATGTCAGTTTAGATTGGTATATCAGTTTCTATTGGTATGACAGTTTCGATTGGTATATCAGTTTCGATTGGTATGTCAGTTTGGATTGGCATGTCAGTTTCGATTGGTATGTCAGTTTCGATTGGTATGTCAGTTTCGATTGGTATGTCAATTTCGATTGGTATATCAGTTTCGATTGGTATATCAGTTTCGATTGATATGTCAGTTTCGATTGGTATATCAGTTTCGATTGGTTTATCAGTTTCGATTGATATGTCAGTTTCGATTGGTATATCAGTTTTGATTAGTATATTAGTTTCTATTGGTATGTCAGTTTTGATTGGTATAGCAGTTTCTATTCGTATGTCAGTTTCGATTGGTATGTCAGTTTCTATTGGTATATCAGTTTCGATGGGTATGTCAGTTTCTATTGGTATGTCAGTTTCGATTATTATATCAGTTACTATTGGTATGTCAGTTTTGATTGGTATGTCAGTTACGATTAGTATATCAGTTTCTATTGGTTTGTGAGTTTCGATTCGTATATCAGTTTCTATTGGTATATCAGTTTCTATTGTTATGTCAATTTCGAATGGTATATTAGTTTCGATTAGTATGTCAGTTTCTATTGGTATGTCAATTTATATTGGTACATCAGTTTCTATTGGTATGACAGTTTCGATTGGTATATCAGTTTGGATTGGTATGTCAGCTTGGATTGGTATGTCAGTTTGGATTGGTATGTCAGTTTCGATTGTTATGTCAATTTCGATTGGTATATCAGTTTCTATTGGTATGTCAGTTTCAATCGGTATGTCAGTTTCGATTGGTATATCAGTTTCTATTGGTATGTCAGTTTCGATTGGTATGTCAATTTCGATTAGTATGTTAGTTTCTATTGGTATATCAGTTTCGATTGGTATATCAGTTTCTATTAGTATATCAGTTTCTATTGGTATATCAGTTTCGACTGGTATGTCAGTTGCCATTGGTATATCAGTTACTATTGGTATGCCAGTTTCGATAGGTATGTCAGTTTCGATTGGTATGTCAGTTTCTTTTGGTATGTCAGTTTCGATTATTATATCAGTTACTATTGGTATGTCAGTTTGGATTGGTATGTCAGTTTGGATTGGTATGTCAGTTTGGATTGGTATGTCAGTTTCGATTGTTATATCAGTTTTGATTAGTATGTCAGTTTCTTTTGGTATATCAGTTTCGATTGGTATATCAGTTTTGATTGTTATGTCAATTTTCGATTGGTACAACAGTTTTGATTAGTATGTCAGTTTCTATTGGTATGTCAGTTTTGATTGGTATATCAGTTTCTATTGGTATGTCAGTTTCGATTAGTATGTCAATTTCTATTGGTATATCAGTTTCAATTGGTATGTCAGTTTCTATTGGTATGTCAGTTTTGATTTTTATATCAGTTACAATTGGTATGTCAGTTTCGATTGGTATGTCAGTTTCTATCGTTATATGTGTTTCGATTGGTATGTCAGTTTCGATTAGTATATCAGTTTCTATTGGACTGTCAGTTTCTATTGATATATCAGTTTCGTTTGGTATATCAGTTTCTATTGGTATGTCAGTTTCGATTGGTAAGTCATATTCTATTGGTATATCAGTTTCGATTGATATATCAGTTTTGATTAGTATGTCAGTTTCTAATGGTATGTCAGTTTTGATTAGTATATCAGTTTCTATTGGTATGTCAGTTTCGATTGGTATGTCAGTTTCTATTGGTATATCAGTTTTGATTGGTATATCAGTTTCGATTGGTATATCAGTTTCGATTGGTATGTCAGTTTCTATTGGTATATCAGTTGCTATTGGTATGTCAGTTGCGATTGGTACGTCAGTTTGGAATGGTATGTCAATTTCAATTGGTATATCAGTTTCGATTAGTATGTCAGTTTCGATCAGTATGTCAGTTTCGATTGGTATATCAGTTTCGATTGGTATGTCAGTTTCGATTAGTATATCAGTTACTATTGGTATGTGAGTTTCCATTGGTATATCAGTTTCGATTGGTATATCAGTTTCGATTAGTATGTCAGTTTCTATTGGTATGTCAGTTTCGATTAGTATATCAGTTTCTATTGGTATGTCAGTTTCGATTGGTATGTCAGTTTAGATTGGTATATCAGTTTCTATTGGTATGACAGTTTCGATTGGTATATCAGTTTTGATTGGTATGTCAGTTTGGATTGGCATGTCAGTTTCGATTGGTATGTCAGTTTCGATTGGTATGTCAGTTTCGATTGGTATGTTAATTTCGATTGGTATATCAGTTTCGATTGGTATATCAGTTTCGATTGATATGTCAGTTTCGATTGGTATATCAGTTTCGATTGGTATCTCAGTTTTGATTAGTATATTAGTTTCTATTGGTATGTCGGTTTCTATTGGTATTACAGTTTCGATTGGTATATCAGTTTCGATTAGTATGTCAGTTTCTATTGGTACGTCAGTTTTGATTAGTATATCAGTTTCTATTGGTATGTCAGTTTCGATTGGTATGTCAGTTTCTATTGGTATATCAGTTTCGATTGTTATATCAGTTTCGATTGGTATGTCAGTTTCTATTGGTATATCAGTTTCTATTGGTATGTCAGTTGCGATTGGTACGTCAGTTTGGATTGGTATGTCAATTTCAATTGGTATATCAGTTTCGATTAGTATGTCAGTTTCGATTGGTATGTCAGTTTCGATTGGTATATCAGTTTCGATTGGTATGTCAGTTTCGATTAGTATATCAGTTACTATTGGTATGTGAGTTTCTATTGGTATATCAGTTTCGATTGGTATATCAGTTTCGATTAGTATGTCAGTTTCTATTGGTATGTCAGTTTCGATTAGTATATCAGTTTCTATTGGTATGTCAGTTTCGATTGGTATGTCAGTTTAGATTGGTATATCAGTTTCTATTGGTATGACAGTTTCGATTGGTATATCAGTTTCGATTGGTATGTCAGTTTGGATTGGCATGTCAGTTTCGATTGGTATGTCAGTTTCGATTGGTATGTCAGTTTCGATTGGTATGTCAATTTCGATTGGTATATCAGTTTCGATTGGTATATCAGTTTCGATTGATATGTCAGTTTCGATTGGTATATCAGTTTCGATTGGTTTATCAGTTTCGATTGATATGTCAGTTTCGATTGGTATATCAGTTTTGATTAGTATATTAGTTTCTATTGGTATGTCAGTTTTGATTGGTATAGCAGTTTCTATTCGTATGTCAGTTTCGATTGGTATGTCAGTTTCTATTGGTATATCAGTTTCGATGGGTATGTCAGTTTCTATTGGTATGTCAGTTTCGATTATTATATCAGTTACTATTGGTATGTCAGTTTTGATTGGTATGTCAGTTACGATTAGTATATCAGTTTCTATAGGTATTTCAGTTTCTATTAGTATATCAGTTTCGATTGGTATATCGTTTCGATTGGTATGTCAGTTTCGATTGGTATGTCAATTTCGATTGGTTTATCAGTTTCGATTAGTATGTCAGTTACTATTGGTATATCAGTTTCGATTGGTATATCTGGTTCGATTGGTATGTCAGTTTCTATTGTTATATCAGTTTCGATTAGTATGTCAGTTTCGATTAGTATATCACTTTCTATTGGTATGTCAGTTTCGATTGGTATATCAGTTTCTATTGGTATATCAGTTTCTATTGGTATGTCAGTTTTGATTGGTATATCAGTTTCTATTGGTATGTCAGTTTCGATTGGTATATCAGTTTCTATTGGCATATCAGTTTCGATTGGTATGTTAGTTTCTACTGGTATGTCTGTTTCGATTAGTATATCAGTTTCTATTGGTTTGTTAGTGTCTATTGGTATATCAGTTTCTATTGGTATATCAGTTTCTATTGGTATGTCAATTTCGAATGGTATATTAGTTTCGATTAGTATGTCAGTTTCTATTGGTATATCAGTTTCGATTGTTATATCTGTTTCGATTGCTATGTCAGTTTCGATTGGTATGTCAGTTTCTATTGGTATATCAGTTTCTATTGGTATGACAGTTTCGAAGGGGTATATCAGTTTCGTTTGGTATGTCAGTTTCGATCGGTATGTCAGTTTCGATTGGTATGTCAGTTTCGATTGGTATGTCAATTTCGATTAGCATGTCAGTTTCAATTGGTATATCAGTTTCTATTGGTATGTCAGTTTCGATAGGTATGTCCGTTTCTATTGGTATAACAGTTTCGATTGGTATGTCAGTTTCGATTGGTATGTCAGTTTATATTGGTACATCAGTTTCTATTGGTATGACAGTTTCGATTGGTATATCAGTTTCGATTGGTATGTCAGTTTGGATTGGTATGTCAGTTTGGATTGGTATGTCAATTTCGATCGGTATATCAGTTTTGATTAGTATATCAGTTTCGATTGGTATATCAGTTTCGATTGGTATATCAGTTTCGATTGGTATATCAGTTTCGATTGGTATGTCAGTTTCGATTAGTATATCAGTTTCTATTGGTATGTCAGTTTCTATTGGTATATCAGTTTCGATTGGTATATCAGTTTCGATTAGTATGTCAGTTTCTATTGGAATATCAGTTTCGATTGGTATATCAGTTTCGATTGGTATATCAGTTTCGATTGGTATATCAGTTTCGATTGGTATGTCAGTTTCGATTAGTATATCAGTTTATATTGGTATGTCAGTTTCTACTGGAATGTCAGTTTCGATTAGTATATCAGTTTCTATTGGTATGTCAGTTTCGATTGGTATGTCAGATTCTATTGGTATATCAGTTTCGATTGGTATATCAGTTTCGATTGGTATATCAGTTTCGATTGGTATATCAGTTTCGATTGGTATATCAGTTTCTATTGGTATGTCAGTTTTGATTGGTATATCAGTTTCTATTGGTATGTCAGTTTCGATTAGTATGTCAATTTCTATTGGTATATCAGTTTCGATTGGTATGTCAGTTTCTACTGGTATGTCAGTTTTGATTTTTATATCAGTTACAATTGGTATGTCAGTTTCGATTGGTATGTCAGTTTTGATTTTTATATCAGTTACAATTGGTATGTCAGTTTCGATTGGTATGTCAGTTTCTATTGGTATATGTGTTTCGATTGGTATGTCAGTTTCGATTAGTATATCAGTTTCTATTGGACTCTCAGTTTCTATTGATATATCAGTTTCGTTTGGTATATCAGTTTCTATTGGTATGTCAGTTTCGATTGGTATGTCAGTTTCTATTGTTATATCAGTTTCGATTGATATATCAGTTTCGATTATTATGCCAGTTTCTAATGGTATGTCACTTTTGATTAGTATATCAGTTTCCATTGGTATGTCAGTTTCGATTGGTATGTCAGTTTCTATTGGTATATCAGTTTCGATTGGTATATCAGTTTCGATTGGTATATCAGTTTCGATTGGTATGTCAGTTTCTATTGGTATATCAGTTTCTATTGGTATGTCAGTTTCGATTGGTACGTCAGTTTGGATTGGTATGTCAATTTCAATTAGTATATCAGTTTCGATTAGTATGTCAGTTTCTATTGGTATATCAGTTTCGATTGGTATACCTGTTTCGATTGGTATGTCAGTTTCGATTGGTATATCAGTTTCGATTGGTATGTCAGTTTCGATTAGTACATCAGTTACTATTGGTATGTGAGTTTCTATTGGTATATCAGTTTCGATTGGTATATCAGTTTCGATTAGTATATCTGTTTCGATTGCTATGTCAGTTTCGATTGGTATGTCAGTTTAGATTGGTATATCAGTTTCTATTGGTATGACAGTTTCGAAGGGGTATATCAGTTTCGTTTGGTATGTCAGTTTCGATCGGTATGTCAGTTTCGATTGGTATGTCAGTTTCGATTGGTATGTCAATTTCGATTAGCATGTCAGTTTCAAGTGGTATATCAGTTTCTATTGGTATGTCAGTTTCGATAGGTATGTCTGTTTCTATTGGTATAACAGTTTCGATTGGTATGTCAGTTTCGATTGGTATGTCAGTTTATATTGGTACATCAGATTCTATTGGTATGACAGTTTAGATTGGTATATCAGTTTCGATTGGTATGTCAGTTTGGATTGGTATGTCAATTTCGATTGGTATATCAGTTTTGATTAGTATGTCAGTTTCTATTGGTATATCAGTTTCGATTGGTATATCAGTTTCGATTGGTATATCCGTTTCGATTGGTATATCAGTTTCGATTGGTATGTCAGTTTCGATTTGTATATCAGTTTCTATTGGTATGTCAGTTTCTATTGGTATATCAGTTTCGATTGGTATATCAGTTTCGATTAGTATGTCAGTTACTATTGGAATATCAGTTTCGATTGGTATATCAGTTTCGATTGGTATATCAGTTTCGATTGGTATATCAGTTTCGATTGGTATGTCAGTTTCGATTAGTATATCAGTTTCTATTGGTATGTCAGTTTCTATTGGTATATCAGTTTCGATTGGTATATCAGTTTCGATTAGTATGTCAGTTTCTATTGGAATGTCAGTTTCGATTAGTATATCAGTTTCTATTGGTATGTCAGTTTCGATTGGTATGTCAGATTCTATTGGTATATCAGTTTCGATTGGTATATCAGTTTCGATTGGTATATCAGTTTCGATTGGTATATCAGTTTCTATTGGTATGTCAGTTTTGATTGGTATATCAGTTTCTATTGGTATGTCAGTTTCGATTAGTATGTCAATTTCAATTGGTATATCAGTTTCGATTGGTATGTCAGTTTCTACTGGTATGTCAGTTTTGATTTTTATATCAGTTACAATTGGTATGTCAGTTTCGATTGGTATGTCAGTTTTGATTTTTATATCAGTTACAATTGGTATGTCAGTTTCGATTGGTATGTCAGTTTCTATTGGTATATGTGTTTCGATTGGTATGTCAGTTTCGATTAGTATATCAGTTTCTATTGGACTCTCAGTTTCTATTGATATATCAGTTTCGTTTGGTATATCAGTTTCTATTGGTATGTCAGTTTCGATTGGTATGTCAGTTTCAATTGGTATATCAGTTTCGATTGATATATCAGTTTCGATTATTATGTCAGTTTCTAATGGTATGTCACTTTTGATTAGTATATCAGTTTCTATTGGTATGTCAGTTTCGATTGGTATGTCAGTTTCTATTGGTATATCAGTTTCGATTGGTATATCAGTTTCGATTTGTATATCAATTTCGATTGGTATGTCAGTTTCTATTGGTATATCAGTTTCTATTGGTATGTCAGTTTCGATTGGTACGTCAGTTTGGATTGGTATGTCAATTTCAATTAGTATATCAGTTTCGATTAGTATGTCAGTTTCTATTGGTATATCAGTTTCGATTGGTATACCTGTTTCGATTGGTATGTCAGTTTCGATTGGTATATCAGTTTCGATTGGTATGTCAGTTTCGATTAGTACATCAGTTACTATTGGTATGTCAGGTTCGATTAGTATGTCAATTTCTATTGGTATATCAATTTCGATTGGTATGTCAGTTTTGATTTTTATATCAGTTACCATTGGTATGTCAGTGTCGATTGGTATGTCAGTTTCTATTGGTATATGTGTTTCGATTGGTATGTCAGTTTCGATTAGTATATCAGTTTCTATTGGACTCTCAGTTTCTATTGATATATCAGTTTCGTTTGGTATATCAGTTTCTATTGGTATGTCAGTTTCGATTGGTATGTCAGTTTCTATTGGTATATCAGTTTCGATTGATATATCAGTTTCGATTATTATGTCAGTTTCTAATGGTATGTCACTTTTGATTAGTATATCAGTTTCTATTGGTATGTCAGTTTCGATTGGTATGTCAGTTTCTAATGGTATATCAGTTTCGATTGGTATATCAGTTTCTATTGGTATGTCAGTTTCGATTGGTACGTCAGTTTGGATTGGTATGTCAATTTCGATTGGTATATCAGTTTTGATTAGTATGTCAGTTTCTATTGGTATATCAGTTTCGATTGGTATATCAGTTTCGATTGGTATATCAGTTTCGATTGGTATGTCAGTTTCGATTATTATATCAGTTTTGATTAGTATGTCAGTTTCTATTGGTATATCAGTTTCGATTGGTATATCAGTTTCGATTAGTATGTCAGTTTCTATTGGAATATCAGTTTCGATTGGTATATCAGTTTCGATTGGTATATCAGTTTCGATTGGTATATCAGTTTCGATTGGTATGTCAGTTTCGAATAGTATATCAGTTTCTATTGGTATGTCAGTTTCTATTGGTATATCAGTTTCGATTGGTATATCAGTTTCGATTAGTATGTCAGTTTCTATTGGAATGTCAGTTTCGATTAGTATATCAGTTTCTATTGGTATGTCAGTTTCGATTGGTATGTCAGATTCTATTGGTATATCAGTTTCGATTGGTATATCAGTTTCGTTTGGTATATCAGTTTCGATTGCTATATCAGTTTCGATTGGTATATCAGTTTCTATTGGTATGTCAGTTTTGATTGGTATATCAGTTTCTATTGGTATGTCAGGTTCGATTAGTACGTCAATTTCTATTGGTATATCAGTTTCGATTGGTATGTCAGTTTCTATTGGTATGTCAGTTTTGATTATTATATCAGTTACAATTGGTATGTCAGTTTCGATTGGTATGTCAGTTTTGATTTTTATATCAGTTACCATTGGTATGTCAGTGTCCATTGGTATGTCAGTTTCTATTGGTATATGTGTTTCGATTGGTATGTCAGTTTCGATTAGTATTTCAGTTTCTATTGGACTGTCAGTTTCTATTGATATATCAGTTTCGTTTGATATATCAGTTTCTATTTGTATGTCAGTTTCGATTGGTATGTCAGTTTCTATTGGTATATCAGTTTCGATTGATATATCAGTTTCGATTGGTATATCAGTTTCGATTGGTATGTCAGTTTCTATTGGTATATCAGTTTCTATTGGTATGTCAGTTGCGATTGGTACGTCAGTTCGGATTGTTATGTCAATTTCAATTGGTATATCAGTTTCGATTAGTATGTCAGTTTCTATTGGTATATCAGTTTCGATTTGTATATCTGTTTCGGTTGGTATGTCAGTTTCGATTGGTATATCAGTTTCGATTGGTATGTCAGTTTCGATTAGTACATCAGTTACTATTGGTATGTGAGTTTCTATTGGTATATCAGTTTCGATTGGTATATCAGTTTCGATTAGTATGTCAGTTTCTATTGGTATGTCAGTTTCGATTAGTATATCAGTTTCTATTGGTATGTCAGTTTCGATTGGTATGTCAGTTTAGATTGGTATATCAGTTACTATTGGTATGACAGTTTCGATTGGTATATCAGTTTCGATTGGTATGTCAGGTTGGATTGGCATGTCAGTTTCTATTGGTATGTCAGTTTCGATTGGTATGTCAGTTTCGATTGGTATATCAATTTCGATTGGTATATCAGTTTCGATTGAAATGTCAGTTTCGATTGGTATATCAGTTTCGATTGGTATCTCAGTTTTGATTAGTATATTAGTTTCTATTGGTATGTCGGTTTCTATTGGTATTTCAGTTTCGATTGGTATATCAGTTTCGATTAGTATGTCAGTTTCTATTGGTATGTCAGTTTTGATTGGTATAGCAGTTTCTATTCGTATGTCAGTTTCGATTGGTATGTCAGTTTCTATTGTTATATCAGTTTCGATTGGTATGTCAGTTTCCATTGGTATGTCAGTTTCGATTATTATATCAGTTACTATTGGTATGTCAGTTTTGATTGGTATGTCAGTTTCTATTAGTATATCAGTTTCGATTGGTATATCATTTCGATTGGTATGTCAGTTTCGATTATTATATCAGTTACTATTGGTATGTCAATTTCGATTGGTATATCAGTTTCGATTAGTATGTCAGTTACTATTGGAATATCAGTTTCGATTGGAATATCTGTGTCGATTGGTATGTCAGTTTCTATTGTTATATCAGTTTCTATTGGTATATCAGTTTCTATTGGTATGTCAGTTTTGATTGGTATATCAGTTTCTATTGGTATGTCAGTTTCGATTGGTATGTCAGTATCTATTGGTATATCAGTTTAGATTGGTATGTTAGTTTCTATTGGTATGTCAGTTTCGATTGGTATATCAGTTTCTATTGGTATATCAGTTTCTATTGGTATGTCAATTTCGAATGGTATACTAGTTTCGATTAGTATGTCAGTTTCTATTGGTATATCAGTTTCGATTGGTATATCTGTTTCGATTGCTATGTTAGTTTCGATTGGTATGTCAGTTTAGATTGGTATATCAGTTTCTATTGGTATGACAGTTTCGAAGGGGTATATCAGATTCGTTTGGTATGTCAGTTTCGATCGGTATGTCAGTTTCGATTAGTACGTCAATTTCGATTAGCATGTCAGTTTCTATTGGTATATCAGTTTCTATTGGTATGTCAGTTTCGATAGGTATGTCCGTTTCTATTGGTATAACAGTTTCGATTGGTATGTCAGTTTCGATTGGTATGTCAGTTTATATTGGTATATCAGTTTCTATTGGTATGACAGTTTCGATTGGTATATCAGTTTGGATTGGTATGTCAGCTTGGATTGGTATGTCAGTTTCGATTGGTATGTCAGTTTCTATTGGTATATCAGTTTCGATTGGTATATCAGTTACTATTGGTATGACAGTTTCGATTGGTATATCAGTATCGATTGGTATGTCAGTTTGGATTGGCATGTCAGTCTCGATTGGTATGTCAGTTTCGATTGGTATGTCAGTTTCGATTGGTATATCAGTTTCGATTGGTATCTCAGTTTTGATTAGTATATTAGTTTCTATTAGTATGTCGGTTTCTATTGGTATTTCAGTTTCGATTGGTATATCAGTTTCGATTAGTATGTCAGTTTCTATTGGTATGTTTAGTTTCGATTAGTATATCAGTTTCTACTGGTATGTCAGTTTTGATTGGTATAGCAGTTTCTATTCGTATGTCAGTTTCGATTGGTATGTCAGTTTCTATTGTTATATCAGTTTCGATTGGTATGTCAGTTTCTATTGGTATGTCAGTTTCGATTATTATATCAGTTACTCTTGGTATGTCAGTTTTGATTGGTATGTCAGTTTCTATTAGTATATCAGTTTCGATTGGTATATCATTTCGATTGGTATGTCAGTTTCCATTGGTATGTCAATTTCGATTGGTATATCAGTTTCGATTAGTATGTCAGTTACTATTGGAATATCAGTTTCGATTGGTATATCTGTGTCGATTGGTATGTCAGTTTCTATTGTTATATCAGTTTCGATTAGTACGTCAGTTTCGATTAGTATATCACTTTCTATTGGTATGTCAGTTTCGATTGGTATATCAGTTTCTATTGGTATATCAGTTTCTATTGGTATGTCAGTTTTGATTGGTATATCAGTTTCTATTGGTATGTCAGTTTCGATTGGTATGTCAGTATCTATTGGTATATTAGTTTAGATTGGTATGTGAGTTTCTATTGGTATGTCAGTTTCGATTGGTATATCAGTTTCTATTGGTATATCAGTTTCTATTGGTATGTAAATTTCGAATGGTATATTAGTTTCGATTAGTATGCCAGTTTCTATTGGTATATCAGTTTTGATTGGTATATCTGTTTCGATTGCTATCTCAGTTTCGATCGGTATGTCAGTTTCGATTAGTATGTCAATTTCGATTAGCATGTCAGTTTCTATTGGTATATCAGTTTCTATTGGTATGTCAGTTTCGATAGGTATGCCCGTTTCTATTGGTATAACAGTTTCGATTGGTATGTCAGTTTCGATTGGTATGTCAGTTTATATTGGTATATCAGTTTCTATTGGTATGACAGTTTCGATTGTTATATCAGTTTGGATTGGTATGTCAGCTTGGATTGGTATGTCAGTTTGGATTGTTATGTCAGTTTCGATTGTTATGTCAATTTCGATTGGTATATCAGTTTTGATTAGTATGTCAGTTTCTATTGGTATGTCAGTTTCGATTGGTATGTCAGATTCTATTGGTATATCAGTTTCGATTGGTATATCAGTTTCGATTAGTATGTCAATTTCTATTGGTATATCAGTTTCGATTGGTATGTCAGTTTCTATTGGTATGTCAGTTTTGATTTTTATATCAGTTACAATTGGTATGTCAGTTTCGATTGGTATGTCAGTTTCTATTGGTATATGTGTTTCGATTGGTATGTCAGTTTCGATTAGTATATCAGTTTCTATTGGACTGTCAGTTTCTATTGATATATCAGTTTCGTTTGGTATATCAGTTTCTATTGTTATGTCAGTTTCGATTGGTATGTCAGTTTCTATTGGTATATCAGTTTCGAATGATATATCAGTTTCGATTAGTATGTCAATTTCTAATGGTATGTCAGTTTTGATTAGTATATCAGTTTCTATTGGTATATCAGTTTCGATTAGTATGTCAGTTTCTATTGGTATATCAGTTTCGATTGGTATATCTGTTTCGATTGGTATGTCAGTTTCGATTGGTATATCAGTTTCGATTGGTATATCTGTTTCGATTGGTATGTCAGTTTCGATTGGTATATCAGTTTCGATTAGTATGTCAGTTACTATTGGTATATCAGTTACTATTGGTATATCAGTTTCGATTGGTACATCTGTTTCGATTGGTATGTCAGTTTCTATTGTTATATCAGTTTTGATTAGTATGTCAGTTACGATTAGTATATCACTTTCTATTGGTATGTCAGTTTCGATTGGTATATCAGTTTCTATTGGTATTTCAGTTTCTATTGGTATGTCAGTTTTGATTGGTATATCAGTTTCTATTGGTATGTCAGTTTCGATTGGTATGTCAGTTTCTATTGGTATATCAGTTTCGATTGGTATGTTAGTTTCTATTGGTATGTCAGTTTCGATTAGTATATCAGTTTCTATTGGTTTGTTAGTTTCGATTCGTATATCAGTTTCTATTGGTATATCAGTTTCTATTGTTATGTCAATTTCGAATGGTATATTAGTTTCGATTAGTATGTCAGTTTCTATTGGTATATCAGTTTCGATTGGTATATCTGTTTCGATTGCTATGTCAGTTTCGATTGGTATGTCAGTTTATATTGGTACATCAGTTTCTATTGGTATGACAGTTTCGATTGGTATATCAGTTTGGATTGGTATGTCAGCTTGGATTGGTATGTCAGTTTGGATTGGTATGTCAGTTTCGATTGTTATGTCAATTTCGATTGGTATATCAGTTTTGATTAGTATGTCAGTTTCTATTGATATGTCAGTTTTGATTGGTATGTCAGATTCTATTGGTATATCAGTTTCGATTGGTATATCAGTTTGGATTGGTATATCAGTTTCGATTGGTATATCAGTTTCGATTGGTATATCAGTTTCTATTGGTATATCAGTTTCTATTGGTATGTCAGTTTCAATCGGTATGTCAGTTTCGATTGGTATATCAGTTTCTATTGGTATGTCAGTTTCGATTGGTATGTCAGTTTCGATTAGTATGTTAGTTTCTATTGGTATATCAGTTTCGATTGGTATATCAGTTTATATTAGTATGTCAGTTTCTATTGGTATATCAGTTTCGACTGGTATGTCAGTTGCTATTGGTATATCAGTTGCTATTGGTATGCCAGTTTCGATAGGTATGTCAGTTTCAATTGGTATGTCAGTTTCTTTTGGTATGTCAGTTTCGATTATTATATCAGTTACTATTGGTATGTCAGTTTGGATTGGTATGTCAGTTTCGATTGGTATGTCAGTTTGGATTGGTATGTCAGTTTCGATTGTTATATCAGTTTTGATTAGTATGTCAGTTTCTTTTGGTATATCAGTTTCGATTGGTATATCAGTTTTGATTGTTATGTCAATTTCGATTGGTATATCAGTTTTGATTAGTATGTCAGTTTCTATTGGTATGTCAGTTTTGATTGGTATGTCAGATTCTATTGGTATATCAGTTTCGATTGGTATATCAGTTTCGATTGGTATATCAGTTTTGATTAGTATGTCAGTTTCTATTGGTATGTCAGTTTTGATTGGTATGTCAGATTCTATTGGTATATCAGTTTCGATTGGTATATCAGTTTCGATTGGTATATCAGTTTCTATTGGTATATCAGTTTCTATTGGTATGTCAGTTTTGATTGGATTATCAGTTTCTATTGGTATGTCAGTTTCAATTAGTATGTCAATTTCTATTGGTATATCAGTTTCGATTGGTATATCAGTTTCTATTGGTATGTGAGTTTTGATTTTTATATCAGTTACAATTGGTATGTCAGTTTCGATTGGTATGTCAGTTTCTATTGGTATATGTGTTTCGATTGATATGTCAGTTTCGATTAGTATATCAGTTTCTATTGGACTGTCAGTTTCTATTGATATATTAGTTTCGTTTGGTATATCAGTTTCTATTGTTATGTCAGTTTCGATTGGTATGTCATTTTCTGTTGGTATATCAGTTTCGATAGATATATAAGTTTCGATTAGTATGTCAGTTTCTAATGGTATGTCAGTTTTGATTAGTATATCAGTTTCTATTGGTATGTCAATTTCAATTGGTATATCAGTTTCGATTAGTATGTCAGTTTCTATTGGTATATCAGTTTCAATTGGTATATCTGTTTCGATTGGTAAGTCAGTTTCGATTGGTATATCAGTTTCGATTGGTATGTCAGTTTCGATTAGTATATCAGTTACTATTGGCATGTGAGTTTCTATTGGTATATCAGTTTCGATTGGTATATCAGTTTCGATTAGTATGTCAGTTTCTATTGGTATGTCAGTTTCGATTGGTATGTCAGTTTAGATTGGTATATCAGTTTCTATTGGTATGACAGTTTCGATTGGTATATCAGTTTGGATTGGTATGTCAGCTTGGATTGGTATGTCAGTTTGGATTGGTATGTCAGTTTCGATTGTTATGTCAATTTCGATTGGTATATCAGTTTTGATTAGTATGTCAGTTTCTATTGGTATGTCAGTTTTGATTGGTATGTCAGATTCTATTGGTATATCAGTTTCGATTGGTATATCAGTTTGGATTGGTATATCAGTTTCGATTGGTATATCAGTTTCGATTGGTATATCAGTTTCTATTGGTATATCAGTTTCTATTGGTATGTCAGTTTCAATCGGTATGTCAGTTTCGATTGGTATATCAGTTTCTATTGGTATGTCAGTTTCGATTGGTATGTCAGTTTCGATTAGTATGTTAGTTTCTATTGGTGTATCAATTTCGATTGGTATATCAGTTTATATTAGTATATCAGTTTCTATTGGTATATCAGTTTCGACTGGTATGTCAGTTGCTATAGGTATATCAGTTACTATTGGTATGCCAGTTTCGATAGGTATGTCAGTTTCAATTGGTATGTCAGTTTCTTTTGGTATGTCAGTTTCGATTATTATATCAGTTACTATTGGTATGTCAGTTTGGATTGGTATGTCAGTTTCGATTGGTATGTCAGTTTGGATTGGTATGTCAGTTTGGATTGTTATATCAGTTTTGATTAGTATGTCAGTTTCTTTTGGTATATCAGTTTCGATTGGTATATCAGTTTTGATTGTTATGTCAATTTCGATTGGTATATCAGTTTTGATTAGTATGTCAGTTTCTATTGGTATGTCAGTTTTGATTGGTATGTCAGATTCTATTGGTATATCAGTTTCGATTGGTATATCAGTTTCGATTGGTATATCAGTTTTGATTAGTATGTCAGTTTCTATTGGTATGTCAGTTTTGATTGGTATGTCAGATTCTATTGGTATATCAGTTTCGATTGGTATATCAGTTTCGATTGGTATATCAGTTTCTATTGGTATATCAGTTTCTATTGGTATGTCAGTTTTGATTGGATTATCAGTTTCTATTGGTATGTCAGTTTCAATTAGTATGTCAATTTCTATTGGTATATCAGTTTCGATTGGTATATCAGTTTCTATTGGTATGTCAGTTTCGATTTTTATATCAGTTACAATTGGTATGTCAGTTTCGATTGGTATGTCAGTTTCTATTGGTATATGTGTTTCGATTGATATGTCAGTTTCGATTAGTATATCAGTTTCTATTGGACTGTCAGTTTCTATTGATATATCAGTTTCGTTTGGTATATCAGTTTCTATTGTTATGTCAGTTTCGATTGGTATGTCATTTTCTATTGGTATATCAGTTTCGATTGATATATAAGTTTCGATTAGTATGTCAGTTTCTAATGGTATGTCAGTTTTGATTAGTATATCAGTTTCTATTGGTATGTCAATTTCAATTGGTATATCAGTTTCGATTAGTATGTCAGTTTCTATTGGTATATCAGTTTCAATTGGTATATCTGTTTCGATTGGTAAGTCAGTTTCAATTGGTATATCAGTTTCGATTGGTATGTCAGTTTCGATTAGTATATCAGTTACTATTGGTATGTGAGTTTCTATTGGTATATCAGTTTCGATTGGTATATCAGTTTCGATTAGTATGTCAGTTTCTATTGGTATGTCAGTTTCGATTGGTATGTCAGTTTAGATTGGTATATCAGTTTCTATTGGTATGACAGTTTCGATTGGTATATCAGTTTCGATTGGTATGTCAGTTTCTATTGGTATATCAGTTTCGATTGGTATATCTGTTTCGATTGCTATGTCAGTTTAGATTGGTATGTCAGTTTAGATTGGTATATCAGTTTCTATTGGTATGACAGTTTCGAAGGGGTATATCAGATTCGTTTGGTATGTCAGTTTCGATCGGTATGTCAGTTTCGATTGGTATGTCATTTTCGTTTAGCATGTCAGTTTCTATTGGTATATCAGTTTCTATTGGTATGTCAGTTTCGATAGGTATGTCCGTTTCTATTTGTATAACAGTTTCGATTGGTATGTCAGTTTCGATTGGTATGTCAGTTTATATTGGTATATCAGTTTCTATTGGTATGACAGTTTCGATTGGTATGTCAGTTTTGATTAGTATGTCAGTTTCTATTGTTATGTCAATTTCGATTGGTATATCAGTTTTGATTAGTATGTCAGTTTCTATTGGTATGTCAGTTTCGATTGGTATGTCAGATTCTATTGGTATATCAGTTTCGATTGGTATATCAGTTTCGATTTGTATATCAGTTTCTATTGGTATATCAGTTTCTATTGGTATGTCAGTTTTGATTGGGTTATCAGTTTCTATTGGTATGTCAGTTTCGATTAGTATGTCAATTTCTATTGGTATATCAGTTTCTATTGGTATGTCAGTTTTGATTGGTATGTCAGTTTCTATTGGTATATCAGTTTCGATTGGTATGTCAGTTTCTTTTGGTATGTCAGTTTCGATTATTATATCAGTTACTATTGGTATGTCAGTTTGGATTGGTATGTCAGTTTCGATTGGTATGTCAGTTTGGATTGGTATGTCAGTTTCGATTGGTATATCAGTTTCGATTGGTATATCAGTTTCGATTGTTATGTCAATTTCGATTGGATTATCAGTTTCGATTAGTATATCAGTTTCTATTGGACTGTCAGTTTCTATTGATATATCAGTTTCGTTTGGTATATCAGTTTTGATTAGTATGTCAGTTTCTATTGGTATGTCAGTTTTGATTGGTATGTCAGATTCTATTGGTATATCAGTTTCGATTGGTATATCAGTTTCGATTGGTATATCAGTTTCGATTGGTATATCAGTTTCTATTGGTATATCAGTTTCTATTGGTATGTCAGTTTTGATTGGATTATCAGTTTCGATTAGTATATCAGTTTCTATTGGACTGTCAGTTTCTATTGATATATCAGTTTCGTTTGGTATATCAGTTTCTATTGTTATGTCAGTTTCGATTGGTATGTCATTTTCTATTGGTATATCAGTTTCGATTGATATATCAGTTTCGATTAGTATGTCAGTCTCTAATGGTATGTCAGTTTTGATTAGTATATCAGTTTCTATTGGTATGTCAATTTCAATTGGTATATCAGTTTCGATTAGTATGTCAGTTTCTATTGGTATATCAGTTTCGATTGGTATGTCAGTTCCGATTAGTATATCAGTTACTATTGGTATGTGAGTTTCTATTGGTATATACTGCAGTGGAGGTGCCACGGCAAAAAAAAAGCACCCAGCACTCACTGTAAATGAGGTTGGTGTTAGGAAGGGCATCCAGCTGTAGAAATCAAGCCAAAATCAGTTCCCGTCCCACCCTTGCAAGCAGGGAAAAAGACGACGTAAAATGAAATGATGATGATGATGATGATATCACTTTCGATTGGTATATCAGTTTCGATTAATATGTCAGTTTCTATTGGTATGTCAGTTTCGATTGGTATGTCAGTTTAGATTGGTATATCAGTTTCTATTGGTATGAGAGTTTCGATTGGTATATCAGTTTCGATTGGTATGTCAGTTTCTATTGGTATATCAGTTTCGATTGGTATATCTGTTTCGATTGCTATGTCAGTTTCGATTGGTATGTCAGTTTAGATTGGTATATCAGTTTCTATTGGTATGACAGTTTCGAAGGGGTATATCAGATTCGTTTGGTATGTCAGTTTCGATTGGTATGTCATTTTCGTTTAGCATGTCAGTTTATATTGGTATATCAGTTTCTATTGGTATGACAGTTTCGATTGGTATATCAGTTTGGATTGGTATGTCAGCTTGGATCGGTATGTCAGTTTGGATTGGTATGTCAGTTTCGATTGTTATGTCAATTTCGATTGGTATATCAGTTTTGATTAGTATGTCAGTTTCTATTGGTATGTCAGTTTCGATTGGTATGTCAGATTCTATTGGTATATCAGTTTCGATTGGTATATCAGTTTCGATTGGTATATCAGTTTCGATTGGTATATCAGTTTCTATTGGTATATCAGTTTCTATTGGTATGTCAGTTTTGATTGGGTTATCAGTTTCTATTGGTATGTCAGTTTCGATTAGTATGTCAATTTCTATTGGTATATCAGTTTCGATTGGTATGTCAGTTTCTATTGGTATGTCAGTTTTGATTTTTATATCAGTTACAATTGGTATATCAGTTTCTATTGGTATATGTGTTTCGATTTGTATGTCAGTTTTGATTAGTATATCAGTTTCTATTGGACTGTCAGTTTCTATTGATATATCAGTTTCGTTTGGTATATCAGTTTCTATTGTTATGTCAGTTTCGATTGGTATGTCAGTTTCTACTGGTATATCAGTTTCGATTGATATATCAGTTTTGATAGGTATAGCAGTTTCTATTCGTATGTCAGTTTCGATTGGTATGTCAGTTTCTATTGGAATATCAGTTTTGATTGTTATATCAGTTTCGATTGGTATATCAGTTTCGATTGGTATGTCAGTTTCTATTGGTATATCAGTTTCTATTGGTATGTCAGTTTCGATTGGTATGTCAGTTTCGATTGGTATGTCAATTTCCATTGGTATATCAGTTTCGATTAGTATGTCAGTTACTAATGTTATATAAGTTTCGATTGGTATATCTGTTTCGATTGGTATGTCAGTTTCTATTGTTATATCAGTTTCGATTAGTATGTCAGTTTCGATTGGTATATCAGTTTCTATTGGTATATCAGTTTCTATTGGTATGTCAGTTTTGATTGGTATATCAGTATCTATTGGTATGTCAGTTTCGATTGGTATGTCAGTTTCTATTGGTATATCAGTTTCGATTGGTATGTTAGTTTCTATTGGTATGTCAGTTTCGATTACTATATCAGTTTCTATTGGTATATCAGTTTCTATTGTTATGTCAATTTCGAATGGTATATTAGTTTCGATTAGTATGTCAGTTTATATTGGTATATCAGTTTCGATTGGTATATCTGTTTCGATTGCTATGTCAGTTTCCATTGGTATGTCAGTTTATATTGGTACATCAGTTTCTATTGGTATGACAGTTTCGATTGGTATATCAGTTTTGTTTGGTATATCAGTTTCTATTGTTATGTCAGTTTCGATTGGTATGTCAGTTTCTATTGGTATATCAGTTTCGATTGATATATCAGTTTCGATTAGTATGTCAGTTTCTAATGGTATGTTAGTTTTGATTAGTATATCAGTTTCTATTGGTATGTCAGTTTCGATTGGTATGTCAGTTGCGATTGGTACGTCAGTTTGGATTGGTATGTCAATTTCAATTGGTAAATCAGTTTTGATTAGTATGTCAGTTTCTATTGGTATATCAGTTTCGATTGGTATATCAGTTTCGATTAGTATGTCAGTTTCTATTGGTATGTCAGTTTCGATTGGTATGTCAGTTTAGATTGGTATATCAGTTTCTATTGGTATGACACTTTCAATTGGTATATCAGTTTCGATTGGTATGTCTGTTTGGATTGGCATGTCAGTTTCGATTGATATGTCAGTTTCGATTGGTATATCAGTTTCTATTGGTATATCAGTTTAGATTGATATATCAGTTTTGATTAGTATGTCAGTTTCTATTGGTATATCAGTTTCGATTGTTATATCAGTTTCGATTGGTATATCAGTTTCGATTGGTATGTCAGTTTCTATTGGTATATCAGTTTCTATTGGTATGTCAGTTTCGATTGGTATGTCAGTTTCGATTGGTATGTCAATTTCGATTGGTATATCAGTTTTGATTAGTATGTCAGTTACTATTGGTATATCAGTTTCGATTGGTACATCTGTTTCGATTGGTATGTCAGTTTCTATTGTTATATCAGTTTCGATTAGTATGTCAGTTTCGATTAGTATATCACTTTCTATTGGTATGTCAGTTTCGATTGGTATATCAGTTTCTATTGGTATATCAGTTTCTATTGGTATGTCAGTTTTGATTGGTATATCAGTTTCTATTGGTATGTCAGTTTCGATTGGTATGTCAGTTTCTATTGGTATATCAGTTTCGATTGGTATGTTAGTTTCTATTGGTATGTCAGTTTCGATTAGTATATCAGTTTCTATTGGTTTGTTAGTTTTGATTCGTATATCAGTTTCTATTGGTATATCAGTTTCTATTGTTATGTCAATTTCGAATGGTATATTAGTTTCGATTAGTATGTCAGTTTATATTGGTATATCAGTTTCGATTGGTATATCTGTTTCGATTGCTATGTCAGTTTCCATTGGTATGTCAGTTTATATTGGTACATCAGTTTCTATTGGTATGACAGTTTCGATTGGTATATCAGTTTGGATTGGTATGTCAGCTTGGATTGGAATGTCAGTTTCGATTGTTATGTCAATTTCGATTAGTATATCAGTTTTGATTAGTATGTCAGTTTCTATTGGTATGTCAGTTTTGATTGGTATGTCAGATTCTATTGGTATATCAGTTTCGATTGGTATATCAGTTTCGATTGGTATATCAGTTTTGTTTGGTATATCAGTTTCTATTGTTATGTCAGTTTCGATTGGTATGTCAGTTTCTATTGGTATATCAGTTTCGATTGATATATCAGTTTCGATTAGTATGTCAGTTTCTAATGGTATTTCAGTTTTGATTAGTATATCAGTTTCTATTGGTATGTCAGTTTCGATTGGTATGTCAGTTGCGATTAGTACGTCAGTTTGGATTGGTATGTCAATTTCAATTGGTAAATCAGTTTCGATTAGTATGTCAGTTTCTATTGGTATATCAGTTTCGATTGGTATGTCAGTTTAGATTGGTATATCAGTTTCTATTGGTATGACAGTTTAGATTGATATATCAGTTTTGATTAGTATGTCAGTTTCGATTGATATGTCAGTTTCGATTGGTATATCAGTTTCTATTGGTATATCAGTTTAGATTGATATATCAGTTTTGATTAGTATGTCAGTTTCTATTGGTATATCAGTTTCGATTGTTATATCAGTTTCGATTGGTATATCAGTTTCGATTGGTATGTCAGTTTCTATTGGTATATCAGTTTCTATTGGTATGTCAGTTTCGATTGGTATGTCAGTTTCGATTGGTATGTCAATTTCGATTGGTATATCAGTTTCGATTAGTATGTCAGTTACTATTGGTATATCAGTTTCGATTGGTACATCTGTTTCGATTGGTATGTCAGTTTCTATTGTTATATCAGTTTCGATTAGTATGTCAGTTTCGATTAGTATATCACTTTCTATTGGTATGTCAGTTTCGATTGGTATATCAGTTTCTATTGGTATGTCAGTTTTGATTGGTATATCAGTTTCTATTGGTATGTCAGTTTCGATTGGTATGTCAGTTTCTATTGGTATATCAGTTTCGATTGGTATGTTTGTTTCTATTGGTATGTCAGTTTCGATTAGTATATCAGTTTCTATTGGTTTGTTAGTTTCGATTCGTATATCAGTTTCTATTGGTATATCAGTTTCTATTGTTATGTCAATTTAGAATGGTATATTAGTTTCGATTAGTATGTCAGTTTCTATTGGTATATCAGTTTCGATTGGTATATCTGTTTCGATTGTATGTCAGTTTCCATTGGTATGTCAGTTTATATTGGTACATCAGTTTCTATTGGTATGACAGTTTCGATTGGTATATCAGTTTGGATTGGTATGTCAGCTAGGATTGGTATGTCAGTTTCGATTGTTATGTCAATTTCGATTAGTATATCAGTTTTGATTAGTATGTCAGTTTCTATTGGTATGTCAGTTTTGATTGGTATGTCAGATTCTATTGGTATATCAGTTTCGATTGGTATATCAGTTTCGATTGGTATATCAGTTTTGTTTGGTATATCAGTTTCTATTGTTATGTCAGTTTCGATTGGTATGTCAGTTTCTATTGGTATATCAGTTTCGATTGATATATCAGTTTCGATTAGTATGTCAGTTTCTAATGGTATGTCAGTTTCGATTGGTATGTCAGTTGCGATTGGTACGTCAGTTTGGATTGGTATGTCAATTTCAATTAGTAAATCAGTTTTGATTAGTATGTCAGTTTCTATTGGTATATCAGTTTCGATTGGTATATCAGTTTCGATTAGTATGTCAGTTTCTATTGGTATGTCAGTTTCGATTGGTATGTCAGTTTAGATTGGTATATCAGTTTCTATTGGTATGACAGTTTCAATTGGTATATCAGTTTCGATTGGTATGTCAGTTTGGATTGGCATGTCAGTTTCGATTGATATGTCAGTTTCGATTGGTATATCAGTTTCTATTGGTATATCAGTTTAGATTGATATATCAGTTTTGATTAGTATGTCAGTTTCTATTGGTATATCAGTTTCGATTGTTATATCAGTTTCGATTGGTATATCAGTTTCGATTGGTATGTCAGTTTCTATTGGTATATCAGTTTCTATTGGTATGTCAGTTTCGATTGGTATGTCAGTTTCGATTGGTATGTCAATTTCGATTGGTATATCAGTTTCGATTAGTATGTCAGTTACTATTGGTATATCAGTTTCGATTGGTACATCTGTTTCGATTGGTATGTCAGTTTCTATTGTTATATCAGTTTCGATTAGTATGTCAGTTTCGATTAGTATATCACTTTCTATTGGTATATCAGTTTCGATTGGTATGTTAGTTTCTATTGGTATGTCAGTTTCGATTAGTATATCAGTTTCTATTGGTTTGTTAGTTTCGATTCGTATATCAGTTTCTATTGGTATATCAGTTTCTATTGTTATGTCAATTTAGAATGGTATATTAGTTTCGATTAGTATGTCAGTTTCTATTGGTATATCAGTTTCGATTGTTATATCTGTTTCGATTGCTATATCAGTTTCGATTGGTATGTCAGTTTGGATTGGTATATCAGTTTGGATTGGTATGTCAGCTTGGATTGGTATGTCAGTTTGGATTGGTATGTCAGTTTCGATTGTTATGTCAATTTCGATTGGTATATCAGTTTTGATTAGTATGTCAGTTTCTATTGGTATGTCAGTTTTGATTGGTATGTCAGATTCTATTGGTATATCAGTTTCGATTGGTATATCAGTTTCGATTGGTATATCAGTTTCGATTGGTATATCAGTTTCTATTGGTATATCAGTTTCTATTGGTATGTCAGTTTCAATCGGTATGTCAGTTTCGATTGGTATATCAGTTTCTATTGGTATGTCAGTTTATATTGGTATGTCAGTTTCGATTAGTATGTTAGTTTCTATTGGTATATCAGTTTCGATTGGTATATCAGTTTCTATTAATATATCAGTTTCTATTGGTATATCAGTTTCGACTGGTATGTCAGTTGCCATTGGTATATCAGTTACTATTGATATGCCAGTTTCGATAGGTATGTCAGTTTCGATTGGTATGTCAGTTTCTTTTGGTATGTCAGTTTCGATTATTATATCAGTTACTATTGGTATGTCAGTTTGGATTGGTATGTCAGTTTGGATTGGTATGTCAGTTTGGATTGGTATGTCAGTTTCGATTGTTATATCAGTTTTGATTAGTATGTCAGTTTCTTTTGGTATATCAGTTTCGATCGGTATATCAGTTTCGATTGTTATGTCAATTTCGATTGGTATATCAGTTTTGATTAGTATGTCAGTTTCTATTGGTATGTCAGTTTTGATTGGTATGTCAGATTCTATTGGTATATCAGTTTCGATTGGGATATCAGTTTCGATTGGTATATCAGTTTTGATTAGTATGTCAGTTTCTATTGGTATGTCAGCTTTGATTGGTATGTCAGATTCTATTGGTATATCAGTTTCGATTGGTATATCAGTTTCGATTGGTATATCAGTTTCGATTGGTATATCAGTTTCTATTGGTATATCAGTTTCTATTGGTATGTCAGTTTTGATTGGATTATCAGTTTCTATTGGTATGTCAGTTTCAATTAGTATGTCAATTTCTATTGGTATATCAGTTTCGATTGGTATATCAGTTTCTATTGGTATGTCAGTTTTGATTTTTATATCAGTTACAATTGGTATGTCAGTTTCGATTGGTATGTCAGTTTCTATTGGTATATGTGTTTCAAATGATATGTCAGTTTCGATTAGTATATCAGTTTCTATTGGACTGTCAGTTTCTATTGATATATCAGTTTCGTTTGGTATATCAGTTTCTATTGTTATGTCAGTTTCGATTGGTATGTCATTTTCTATTGGTATATCAGTTTCGATTGATATATCAGTTTCGATTTGTATGTCAGTTTCTAATGGTATGTCAGTTTTGATTAGTATATCAGTTTCTATTGGTATGTCAATTTCAATTGGTATATCAGTTTCGATTAGTATGTCAGTTTCTATTGGTATATCAGTTTCAATTGGTATATCTGTTTCGATTGGTATGTCAGTTTCGATTGGTATATCAGTTTCGATTGGTATGTCAGTTTCGATTAGTATATCAGTTACTATTGGTATGTGAGTTTCTATTGGTATATCAGTTTCGATTGGTATATCAGTTTCGATTAGTATGTCAGTTTCTATTGGTATGTCAGTTTCGATTGGTATGTCAGTTTAGATTGGTATATCAGTTTCTATTGGTATGACAGTTTCGATTGGTATATCAGTTTCGATTGGTATGTCAGTTTCTATTGGTATATCAGTTTCGATTGGTATATCTGTTTCGATTGCTATGTCAGTTTCGATTGGTATGTCAGTTTAGATTGGTATATCAGTTTCTATTGGTATGACAGTTTCGAAGGGGTATATCAGATTCGTTTGGTATGTTAGTTTCGATCGGTATGTCAGTTTCGATTGGTATGTCATTTTCGTTTAGCATGTCAGTTTCTATTGGTATATCAGTTTCTATTGGTATGTCAGTTTCGATAGGTATGTCCGTTTCTATTGGTATAACAGTTTCGATTGGTATGTCAGTTTCGATTGGTATGTCAGTTTATATTGGTATATCAGTTTCTATTGGTATGACAGTTTCGATTGGTAATACAGGGTACCCGACCTCCCATGGGTACATGCTGAAGCATATAAACAATATGCCCCCCCCCACCGCAAGGTGGTCGTGGAGGTGCCACGGCAAAAAAGCACCCAGCCCACACTGTAAAGTGGACGTGTAGGCGCCACGAAAAAGCACCCAGCACTCACTGTAAATGAGGTTGGTGTTAGGAAGGGCATCCAGCTGTAGAAATCAAGCCAGATCAGTTCCTGTATGAGCAAGGCATGGTCAGCCGACCAGACACTGCCCACAACAGGACAACCCGTCTAACCCATGCTAGCGTGTAAGAACGGACGTAAAACGGTGATGATGATGATGATGATGTTAGTTTCGATTAGTATATCAGTATCTATTAATATGTCAGTTTCGATTGTTATATCAGTTTCGACTGGTATGTCAGTTTCGATTAGTATATCAGTCTCTCTTGGTATGTCAGTTTCTATTGGTATATCAGTTTCGATTGGTGTATCAGTTTCGATTAGTATGTCAGTTTCTATTAGTATGTTAGTTTCGATTAGTATATCAGTATCTATTAGTATGTCAGTTTCGATTGGTATGACAGTTTCGATTGGTATATCAGTTTCGATTGGTATATCAGTTTCGATTAGTATGTCAGTTTCTATTGGTATACCAGTTTTGATTGATATATCAGTTTCGATTAGTATGTCAGTTTCTAATGGTATGTCAGTTTTGATTAGTATATCAGTTTCTATTGGTATGTCAGTTTTGATTGGTATGTCAGTTGCGATTGGTACGTCAGTTTGGATTGGTATGTCAATTTCAATTGGTAAATCAGTTTTGATTAGTGTGTCAGTTTCTATTGGTATATCAGTTTTGATTGGTATATCTGTTTCGATTGGTATGTCAGTTTCGATTGGTATATCAGTTTCGATTGGTATGTCAGTTTCGATTAGTATATCAGTTACTATTGGTATGTGAGTTTCTATTGGTATATCAGTTTCGATTAGTATGTCAGTTTCTATTGGTATGTCAGTTTCGATTGATATGTCAGTTTCGATTGGTATGTCAGTTTGGATTTGCATGTCAGTTTCGATTGATATGTCAGTTTCGATTGGTATGTCAGTTTCGATTGGTATGTCAATTTCGATTGGTATATCAGTTTCGATTGGTATATCAGTTTCGATTGATATGTCAGTTTCGATTGGTATATCAGTTTCGATTGGTATCTCAGTTTTGATTAGTATATTAGTTTCTATTGGTATGTCGGTTTCTATTGGTATTTTAGTTTCGATTGGTATATCAGTTTCGATTAGTATGTCAGTTTCTATTGGTATGTCAGTTTTCATTGGTATGTCAGTTTCTATTGGTATATCAGTTTCGATTGGTATGTCAGTTTCGATTGGTATATCAGTTTCTATTGGTATATCAGTTTCTATTGGTATATCAGTTTCGATTGGTATATCAGTTTCGATTGGTATATCAGTTTCGATTGTTATATCAGTTTCGATTGGTATATCAGTTTCGATTGGTATATCAGTTTCTATTGGTATATCAGTTTCTATTGGTATGTCAGTTTCGATTGGTATGTCAGTTTCGATTGGTATATCAGTTTCGATTAGTATGTCAGTTACTATTGATATATCAGTTTCGATTGGTATATCTGTTTCGATTGGTATGTCAGTTTCTATTGTTATATCAGTTTCGATTAGTATGTCAGTTTCGATTAGTATATCACTTTCTAATGGTATGTCAGTTTCGATTGGTATATCAGTTTCGATTGGTATGTCAGTTTCGATTGGTATGTCAGTTTCGCTTGGTATGTCAATTTCGATTAGCATGTCAGTTTCTATTGGTATATCAGTTTGTATTGGTATGTCAGTTTCGATAGGTATGTCCGTTTCTATTGGTATAACAGTTTCGATTGGTATGTCAGTTTCGATTGGTATGTCAGTTTATATTGGTACATCAGTTTCTATTGGTATGACATTTTCGATTGGTATGTCAGTTTTGATTAGTATGTCAGTTTCGATTGGTATGTTAATTTCGATTGGTATATCAGTTTTGATTAGTATGTCAGTTTCTATTGGTATATCAGTTTCGATTGGTATATCAGTTTCGATTGGTATGTCAGTTTCGATTGGTACATCAGTTTCGATTGGTATGTCAGTTTCGATTAGTATATCAGTTTCTATTGGTATGTCAGTTTCTAATGTTTTATCAGTTTCGATTGGTATATCAGTATCGATTAGTATGTCAGTTTCTATTGGTATGTCAGTTTCGATTAGTATATCAATTTCTATTGGTATGTCAGTTTCGATTGGTATGTCAGATTCTACTGTTATATCAGTTTCGATTGGTGTATCAGTTTCGATTGGTATATCAGTTTCGATTGGTATATCAGATCCTATTGGTATATCTGTTTCTATTGGTATGTCAGTTTTGATTGGTATATCAATTTCTATTGGTATGTCAGTTTCGATTTATATGTCAATCGAAAATTGGTATATCAGTTTCGATTGGTATGTCAGTTTCGATTGGTATGTCAGTTTCGATATTTATATCAGTTACTATTGGTATGTCAGTTTCAATTGGTTTGTCAGTTTCTATTGGTATATCAGTTTCGATTGTTATATCAGTTTCTATTGGTATGTGAGTTTCGATTGTTGTGTCAGTTTCTATTGGTATGTCAGTTTCGATTTTTATATCAGTTACTATTGGTATGTCAGTTTCGATTGGTATGTCAGTTCCTATTGGTATATGTGTTTCGATTGGTATGTCAGTTTCGATTGGTATATCGGTTTCTATTGGTAAATCAGTTTCTATTGGTATGTCAGTTTTTATTGGTATATCAGTTTCGACTTGTATATCAGTTTTGATTGGTATATCAGTTTCTATTGGTATATCAGTTTCTATTGGTATGTCAGTTTTGATTGGTATATCAGTTTCTATTGGTATGTCAGTTTCGATTGGTATGTCAGTTTCCATTGGTATATCAGTTTCTATTGGTATGTCAGTTTCGATTGGTATATCAGTTTCGATTTTTAAGTCAGTTTCGATTAGTATGCCAATTTCTATTAGTATGTCAGTTTCTATTGGTATATCAGTTTCGATTGCTTCTGTCAGTTTCGATTGGCATGTCAGTTTCGATTGGTACATCAATTTCGATTGGTATATTACTTTCGATTAGTATATCAGTTTCTATTGGTATATCAGTTTCTATTGCTATGTCAGTTTCGATTGGTATGTCAGTTTCGATTGGTATGTCAGTTTCTATTGGTATATCATTTTCGATGGTATGTCAGTTTCTATTGGTATGTCAGTGTCGATTATTATATCAGTTACTATTGGTATGTCAGTTTCGATTGGTATGTCAGTTTCGATTGGTATATCAGTTTCTATTGGGTTGACAGGTTCTATTGGTATATCAGTTTCAATTGGTATCTCAGTTTCGATTGGTATGACAGTTTCGATTAGTATGTCAGTTTCTATTGGTATATCAGTTTCGATTGGTATATCAGTTTCTATTAGTATGTCAGTTTCGATTGGTATATCTGTTTCGATTGGTATGTCAGTTTCTATTGGTATATCAGCTTCGATGGGTAGATCAGTTTCGATTAGTATGTCAGTTTCTATTGGTATGTCAGTTTCGATTATTATATCAGTTTCTATTGGTATATCAGTTTCGACTGGTCTGTCAGTTTCTTTTGGTATATCAGTTACTATTGGTATGCCACTTTCGATAGGTATGTCTGTTTCGATTGGTATGTCAGTTTCTATTGGTATATCAGTTTCGATTATTATATCAGTGACTATTGGTATGTCAGTTTGGATTGGTATGTCAGTTTGGATTGGTATTTCAGTTTCGATTGGTATGTCATTTTCGATTGGTATATCAGTTTTGATTAGTATGTTAGTTTCTATTGGTATATCAGTTTCGATTGGTATATCAGTTTCGATTGGTGTGTCAGTTTCGATTGGTATATCAGTTTGGATTGGTATGTCAGTTTCGATTAGTATATCAGTTTCTATTGGTATGTCCGTATCTATTGGTATATCAGTTTCGATTGGTATATCAGTTTCAATTATTATGTCAATTTCTATTGGTATGTCAGTTTCGATTAGTATATCAGTCTCTATTGGTATGTCAGTTTCGATTGGTATATCAGATTCTATTGGTATATCAGTTTTGATTGGTATATCAGTTTTGATTGGTATATCAGTTTCTATTGGTATGTCAGTTTTGATTGGTATATCAGTTTTGATTGGTATGTCAATGTCAATTAGTATATCAGTTTCTATTGGTATTTTAGTTTCTATTGGTATATCAGTTTCGATAGGTATATCAGTTTCGTTTGGTATGTTAGTTTCGATTGGTATGTCAATTTCGATTGGTATATTAGTTTCGATTAGTATGTCAGTTTCTATTGCTATATCAGTTTCTATTGGTATATCCGTTTCGATTGGTATGTCAGTTTCTATTGGTATTTCAGTTTCGATTGGTATGTCAGTTTCGATTGGTATATCAGTTCGATTGGTATGTCAGTTTCTATTGGTATGTAAGTTTTGATTATTATATCTGTTACTATTAGTATGTCAGTTTCGATTGGTTTGTCAGTTTCGATTGGTATATCAGTTTCTATTGGTATGACAGTTTCGATTGGTATATCAGTTTCGATTGGTATATCAGTTTCGATTGGTATGTCAGTTTCGATTGGTACATCAATTTCGATTGGTATATTACTTTCGATTAGTATATCAGTTTCTATTGGTATATCAGTTTCCATTGCTATGTCAGTTTCGATTGGTACGTCAGTTTGGATTGGTATGTCAATTTCAATTGGTATATCAGTTTCGATTGGTATGTCAGTTTCGATTGGTATATCAGTTTCGATTGTTATGTCAGTGTCGATTAGTATATCAGTTACTATTGGTATTTTAGTTTTGATTGGTATATCAGTTTCGTTTGGTATATCAGTTTCTATTGGTATGTCAGTTTCGATTGGTATGTCAGTTTCTATCGGTATATCAGTTTTCGATTGGTATATCAGTTTCGATTGGTATGTCAGTTTCTATTGGTATATCAGTTTCGATTGGTATGTCAGTTTCGATTAGTATATCAGTTACTATTGGTATGTGAGTTTCTATTGGTATATCAGTTTCGATTGGTATATCAGTTTCGATTAGTATGTCAGTTTGTATTGGCATGTCAGTTTCGATTAGTATATCAGTTTCTACTGGTATGTCAGTTTCGATTGGTATGTCAGTTTAGATTGGTATATCAGTTTTGATTAGTATATTATTTTATATTGGTATGTCGGTTTCTATTGGTATATCAGTTTCGATTGTTATATCAGTTTCGATTAGTATGTCAGTTTCTATTGGTATGTCAGTTTAAATTAGTATGTCAGTTTCGATTGGTATTTCAGTTTCGATTGGTATATCAGTTTCTATAGGTATGTCAGTTTTGATTGGTAAAACAGTTTCTATTGGTATGTCAGTTTCGAATAGTATGTCAGTTTCTATTGGTATATCAGTTTCGATTGGTATGTCAGTTTCGATTATTATATCAGTTAATATTGGTATGTCAGTTTCTATTAATATATCAGTTTCGATTGGTATATCAGTTTCGATTGGTATGTCAGTTTCGATTGGTATATCAGTTTCGATTGGTATGTCAGTTTCTTTTGGTATATCAGTTTCTATTGGTATGTCAGTTTCGATTGGTATGTCAGTTTCGATTGGTATGTCAATTTCGATTGGTATCTCAGTTTCTATTGTTATATCAGTTTCGATTGGTATATCTGTTTCGATTGGTATGTCAGTTTCTATTGGTATATCAGTTTCGATTATTATATCAGTTACTATTGGTATGTCAGTTTGGATTGGTATGTCAGTTTGGATTGGTATTTCAGTTTCGATTGGTATGTCATTTTCCATTAGTATATCAGTTTTGATTAGTATGTTAGTTTCTATTGGTATATCAGTTTCGATTGGTATATCAGTATCGATTGGTGTGTCAGTTTCGATTGGTATATCAGTTTGGATTGGTATGTCAGTTTCGATTAGTATATCAGTTTCTATTGGTATGTCCGTATCTATTGGTATATCAGTTTCGATTGGTATATCAGTTTCAATTATTATGTCAATTTCTATTGGTATTTTATTTTCTATTGGTATATCAGTTTCGATAGGTATATCAGTTTCGTTCGGTATGTCAGTTTCGATTGGTATGTCCATTTCGATTGGTATATTAGTTTCGATTAGTATGTCAGTTTCTATTGCTATATCAGTTCGATTGGTATGTCAGTTTCGATTGGTACGCCAATTTCGATTGGTATATTAGTTTCGATTAGTATATCAGTTTCTATTGGTATGTCAGTTTCTATTGGTATTTCAGTTTCGATTGGTATGTCAGTTTCGATTGGTATATCAGTTCGATTGGTATGTCAGTTTCTATTGGTATGTAAGTTTTGATTATTATATCTGTTACTATTAGTATGTCAGTTTCGATTGGTTTGTCAGTTTCGATTGGTATATCAGTTTCTATTGGTATGACAGTTTCGATTGGTATATCAGTTTCGATTGGTATATCAGTTTCGATTGGTATGTCAGTTTCGATTGGTACATCAATTTCGATTGGTATATTACTTTCGATTAGTATATCAGTTTCTATTGGTATATCAGTTTCCATTGCTATGTCAGTTTCGATTGGTACGTCAGTTTGGATTGGTATGTCAATTTCAATTGGTATATCAGTTTCGATTGGTATGTCAGTTTCGATTGGTATATCAGTTTCGATTGTTATGTCAGTGTCGATTAGTATATCAGTTACTATTGGTATTTTAGTTTTGATTGGTATATCAGTTTCGTTTGGTATATCAGTTTCTATTGGTATGTCAGTTTCGATTGGTATGTCAGTTTCTATCGGTATATCAGTTTTCGATTGGTATATCAGTTTCGATTGGTATGTCAGTTTCTATTGGTATATCAGTTTCGATTGGTATGTCAGTTTCGATTAGTATATCAGTTACTATTGGTATGTGAGTTTCTATTGGTATATCAGTTTCGATTGGTATATCAGTTTCGATTAGTATGTCAGTTTGTATTGGCATGTCAGTTTCGATTAGTATATCAGTTTCTACTGGTATGTCAGTTTCGATTGGTATGTCAGTTTAGATTGGTATATCAGTTTTGATTAGTATATTATTTTATATTGGTATGTCGGTTTCTATTGGTATATCAGTTTCGATTGTTATATCAGTTTCGATTAGTATGTCAGTTTCTATTGGTATGTCAGTTTAAATTAGTATGTCAGTTTCGATTGGTATTTCAGTTTCGATTGGTATATCAGTTTCTATAGGTATGTCAGTTTTGATTGGTAAAACAGTTTCTATTGGTATGTCAGTTTCGAATAGTATGTCAGTTTCTATTGGTATATCAGTTTCGATTGGTATGTCAGTTTCGATTATTATATCAGTTAATATTGGTATGTCAGTTTCTATTAATATATCAGTTTCGATTGGTATATCAGTTTCGATTGGTATGTCAGTTTCGATTGGTATATCAGTTTCGATTGGTATGTCAGTTTCTTTTGGTATATCAGTTTCTATTGGTATGTCAGTTTCGATTGGTATGTCAGTTTCGATTGGTATGTCAATTTCGATTGGTATCTCAGTTTCTATTGTTATATCAGTTTCGATTGGTATATCTGTTTCGATTGGTATGTCAGTTTCTATTGGTATATCAGTTTCGATTATTATATCAGTTACTATTGGTATGTCAGTTTGGATTGGTATGTCAGTTTGGATTGGTATTTCAGTTTCGATTGGTATGTCATTTTCCATTAGTATATCAGTTTTGATTAGTATGTTAGTTTCTATTGGTATATCAGTTTCGATTGGTATATCAGTTTGGATTGGTATGTCAGTTTCGATTAGTATATCAGTTTCTATTGGTATGTCCGTATCTATTGGTATATCAGTTTCGATTGGTATATCAGTTTCAATTATTATGTCAATTTCTATTGGTATTTTATTTTCTATTGGTATATCAGTTTCGATAGGTATATCAGTTTCGTTCGGTATGTCAGTTTCGATTGGTATGTCCATTTCGATTGGTATATTAGTTTCGATTAGTATGTCAGTTTCTATTGCTATATCAGTTCGATTGGTATGTCAGTTTTGATTGGTACGCCAATTTCGATTGGTATATTAGTTTCGATTAGTATATCAGTTTCTATTGGTATATCAGTTTCTATTGGTATGTCAGTTTCGATTGGTACGTCAGTTTGGATTGGTATGTCAATTTCAATTGGTATATCAGTTTCGATTAGTATGTCAGTTTCTATTGGTATATCAGTTTCGATTGGTATATCTGTTTCGATTGGTTTGTCAGTTTCGATTGGTATATCAGTTTCGATTGGTATATCAGTTTCGATTAGTATGTCAGTTTGTATTGGCATGTCAGTTTCGATTAGTATGTCAGTTTCGATTGGTATGTCAGTTTAGATTGGTATATCAGTTTCTACTGGTATGTCAGTTTCGATTGGTATGTCAGTTTCGATTGGTATGTCAGTTTCGATTGGTATGTCAATTTCGATTGTTATATCAGTTTCGATTGGTATATCAGTTTCGATTGGTATGCCAGTTTCGATTGGTATATCAGTTTCGATTGGTATCTCAGTTTTGATTAGTATATTATTTTCTATTGGTATGTCGGTTTCTATTGGTATATCAGTTTCGATTGTTATATCAGTTTTGATTAGTATGTCAGTTTCTATTGGTATGTCAGTTTAAATTAGTATGTCAGTTTCGATTGGTATATCAGTTTCGATTGGTATATCAGTTTCTATTGGTATGTCAGTTTTGATTGGTAAAACAGTTTCTATTGGTATGTCAGTTTCGATTGGTATGTCAGTTTCTATTGGTATATCAGTTTCGATTGGTATGTCAGTTTCTATTGCTATGTCAGTTTTCGATTATTATATCAGTTACTATTGGTATGTCAGTTTTGATTGGTATATCAGTTTCTATTGGTATGTCAGTTTCTTTTGGTATATCAGTTTCTATTGGTATGTCAGTTTTGATTGGTATGTCAGTTTCGATTGGTATGTCAATTTCGATTGGTATATAAGTTTCGATTAGTATGTCAGTTACTATTGGTATATCAGTTTCGATTGGTATATCTGTTTCGATTGGTATGTCAGTTTCTATTGTTATATCAGATTCGATTAGTATGTCAATTTCGATTAGTATATCAGTTTCTATTGCTACGTCAGTTTCGATTGGTATATCAGTTTCTATTGGTATATCAGTTTCTATTGTTATGTCAGTTTTTATTGGTATATCAGTTTCTATTGGTATGTCAGTTTCGATTGGTATGTCAGTTTCTATTGGTATATCAGTTTCGATTGGTATGTTTGTTTCTATTGGTATGTCAGTTTCGATTAGTATATCAGTTTCTATTGGTTTGTCAGTTTCGATTGGTATATCAGTTTCTATTGGTATATCAGTTTCTATTGGTATGTCAATTTCGAATGGTATATCAGTTTCGATTAGTATGTCAGTTTCTATTGGTATATCAGTTTCGATTGGTATGTCAGTTTTGATTAGTATATCAGTGTCTATTGGTATGTGAGTTTCTATTGGTATATCAGTTTCGATTGGTATATCAGTTTCGATTAGTATGTCAGTTTCTATTGGTAGTTCAGTTTCGATTAGTATATCAGTTTAGATTGGTATATCAGTTTCTATTGGTATGTCAGTTTCGATTGGTATACCAGTTTCGATTGGTATATCAGTTTCGATTGGTATGTCAGTTTCTATTGGTATATCAGTTTCTATTGGTATGTCAGTTTCGATTGGTACGTCAGTTTGGATTGGTATGTCAATTTCAATTGGTATATCAGTTTCGATTAGTATGTCAGTTTCTATTGGTATATCAGTTTCGATTGGTATATCTGTTTCGATTGGTATATATGATAGGAATTCACTTCGCCAAATTTCATTTCATTGCTTGCTGTCCACGATATTCATGTAAACCTAATGTACAGACTTCATCTCTCTCCCTCCACAAATCTTAATTCTAGCGCATTTTCAAAACAATCCATATTTCGTATCAAGTCCAAATAGCCAATCTATCGCTAAAACAAACTACATTTTCTGTTTCTATTAATTGCTAAATACGTAAGTTTTTGGACGTATTTAACAGAACAAATTTTGTATTTTTGTTAATCGCTTGTTAAATGCAAGGACCCCCTTTCAATCATTACCTTCTTGCTAGCTACCCAACACCCCTCCCTCCCACCCCCACGCACCACCATTGCTATTACGTGGACCAATCATAAAACAGAGCCCCCACGCATCACCAGTATTATTACGCGGACCAATCAGAAACCAGAGGCCTATACTATCGCTTGCCTGGTTGCCTTTCGATATACGATATATGATGGATGGATGGACTGCGGAATCCTGGAGAGTGGAAGAGAGAGAAAAATCTGGACGCTCAGCGACAATGCCAAAGATAAAGACAAATTCACCTCTTGGACGAGAATGCGAGCACTCCTCATTGTTTCGACCGCGGACGGCTAACATAACCCCATCGCCCCCCGCCCCTCACCGCCCCCAACCCCCAAACGCAATCCAACACTTCAGAGTTGGTACCATAAATGTAGGCACCCTAAAGGGTCGCGCTAACGAGGTTGTAGAAATGCTTGAACGTAAGGAGGTCGATGTTTGTTGTATTCAAGAGACCAGGTGGAGGGGTGGGTCTGCTAGGTTCATTGAGGGTAAAAAACGATGTTATAAGCTTTTCTGGGTGGGAAACGACGATGGGCTGGATGGAGTAGGAATCATGGTAGCAGAAAAGTGGGCAGATAAGATAATAGACGTAAATAGAGTGAACGACAGAATAATTAAAATACGACTTGTCCTCAATAGAACTACGGTGACAGTAATATCTGCGTACGCACCCCAATCCGGACTGCCCGGCACTATAAAAGACAGATTCTATGAGACACTGATGCTAACTACCTCCCAAATATCCGACAGTGACTATATAATTATCGCAGGCGACCTAAATGGTCACGTTGGACAACATTGTGACGGCTACGACGAAATCCATGGAGGCTATGGGTTTGGTACTAGAAATGAGGAAGGCTCCAGAATCCTGGAATTCTGTGATGCAAATAACCTAACTATCTGTAACACTAACTTCAAAAAACGTGACAATCACCTGATCACCTATAGATCCGGGGAACACACAAGCCAGGTAGATTATATCCTTACCAGAAGACGTGACAGAGTGTCTGTTGTTAACACTAAATCCCTCCCCCATGAAGAATGCACCTCCCAACATAGACTGATAATTAGCGACCTCATAGTCAGGACGAGACGTACTCGACAACAGAAGAGGACTATCCTCAGGAGGAAAATATGGAAGCTAAAGGACCCCACAGCCAGGAATAAATTTCAAAGCATATTACTTGATGCTTTCGACAGTAAGGAAGAACATTTAGAGTCGGACAATATAGAGGGAGAGTGGGAATTTCTGAAAGCAAACCTGCTGTTGGCGACAGACGAGGTCTGTGGCTGGAGCAGGCCTGTAGGCAGGAGGAGAGTAACATGGTGGTGGAACAGTAAGGTGGAGGGGTCAATTAAGGCCAAAAAGCAGGCTTGGAAAGTATGGCGGGATGGGGGAAGTAGAGAGGACTATCAAGTGGCCAGGAGGGAAGCTAGGAGACAAGTGTACTTAGCAAGAAGGGAAGCTGAGGAAAGAAAGTTCAAGCATGTTCTACAACGCGATGACCAAAAACGTGAGGTGTTCAGGATTGCTAGGCAATGCGTCAAGGAAAACCGTGATATTGTCGGGGAGAAGTGTGTACTAAACGACGATGGCACACTTGCCATCACCGACGCTGATAAGAAGGTAGCTTGGAAGTGTCACTACGAAAGGCTACTAAATGAGGAGAATAATTGGGAGAAAGGCAGTCTCCCCCATATCGACCCAATAGAGGGACCAGCAGTGTTAGTCGAGGGGAGTATAATAAGTAAGGCAATCAAGGATATGAAGACTGGTAAGGCGGCTGGGCCTTCGGAAATAGTTGCTGAGATGCTGAAGGCATCTGGCACGGTGGGACACACCATGGTCACCCGCATAGTTAACCAAGTCGTACAGAATGGGGTTGTTCCGAAGGACTGGCATAGCAGCATCATCGTTAACTGTTATAAGGGTAAAGGAGACGCCCTAGATAGGAGTAACTATAGAGGCATTAAATTAATCGACCAGGTCATGAAGGTCACGGAAAAAGTAATAGCGCAACTAATCAGAGAGAGAATTGACCTAGATGAAATGCAGTTCGGGTTTGTGTCAGGCAAAAGTACCACAGACGCTCTTTTCATAGTACGACAACTACAGGAGAAGTACCTAGCTAAAGGTAAACCCCTCTACTTAGCTTTTGTCGACTTGGAGAAAGCCTTCGACAGAGTACCCCGCTCCATTATCTGGTGGGCTCTTAGAAAACTAGGCGTTGACGAATGGCTTGTGAGGGCTATACAAGCCATGTATAAAGAAACAGTCAGCAAGGTTAGAATTAACAACGAATATAGTGAAGAGTTTAGCGTAAAAGTTGGCGTCCATCAGGGCTCTGTTCTCAGTCCACTACTATTTATTATTGCCCTTCAGGCTATAACAGAGGAGTTCAAGACAGGCTGCCCATGGGAACTCCTATACGCAGACGACCTGACACTCATAGCGGAATCAATGGCCGAGCTAGAGAAGAAATTCCAAACATGGAAGCACGGCCTAGAGTCAAAAGGACTTAAAATTAACCTGGCTAAGACCAAAGTACTAGTTTGTAGGAAAGAAAACAAGGCGGCGGTCCCTTCTGGGAAATGGTCGTGCTCGGTGTGTAGGAAAGGCGTAGGTAGAAACTCCATTTTATGTCCTAAATGCAAAGTATGGGTGCATAAAAGATGTAGTGGGATCACAGGTAAGCTAACTAAGAACATAGATTTTACATGTGGCCGGTGCTCTGGTGCAATAAGTAGCAGCAAGTGCCCACAAACTACTAGCTCTTTCAATTGCGCAGAGGGTTCTATAGAAATAGTGGACAGCTTCCGTTACCTGGGCGATAAAATCAGCAGTGGGGGAGGGTGCTCTGAAAGTACTGTAGCTAGAGTCAGAACTGGTTGGAAAAAGTTCAGAGAGCTTATACCACTATTAGCTGCTAAAGGGTTCTCACTAAAAATGAAAGGCAGGTTGTACGATGCCTGCATACGAACAGCAATGCTGCATGGCAGTGAGACCTGGGCATTGTGTGCAGAGGATATACGCAGACTAGAGAGGAACAAAGCTTGCATGCTCCGCTGGATGTGTAACAGTAATATACGTGAACGGCAAAGCATAAACGAACTAAGGAAAAAATTAGAGATAAGAGGGATCAGATGTTGTTTACTCGAGAGAAGGCTACGTTGGTATGGACACGTGATGCGCATGAAAGTCGATAGCTGTATAACAAAGTGCAGGGCAATAAAGATAGACGGTAGTCACGGAATAGGCAGACCTAGAAAAACCTGGGACGAGCTGATAAACTCCGACATCACACACTTACACCTCTCCAAGACAATGTCACTGGACCGAGACCTTTGGCGGTACTCAGTAACAGAGAAGACCCGCCTTACCTAAAAATATATAGTAAAACCTACTCCAGCCAGTAGGCATCTCTAACAAAATACACCCCGTCCCACCACCACCACCCCCACCCGATCCACACCACCCCGTTCTATGTAAAGTTATGTTGGTGCCGCGCCATCGAGGCCGAAACAAATGAGATCATGTAGGTGTCACGACAAAAAAACACACAGTCCACGCTGTAATGTGGCCGTGTAGGCAACACGGTAAAAACCTCCCAGACCCACACTGTAAATGTGGTTGGTGTTAGGAAGGGCATCCAACTGTAGAAAACCTGCCAGACAGTCCTATGCGAGCAAGACAATCACTCTTGCCTCAAGTGGGACTACCCCCGTCCAAACCCATGCAAGCGTGGAACACGGACGTTAAACGTTGATGATGATGATGATGATGATGTCAGTTTCGATTGGTATATCAGTTTCGATTGTTACGTCAGTTTCGATTAGTATATCAGTTACTATTGGTATGGCAGTTTCAATTGGTATATCAGTTTCGATTGGTATATCAGTTTCGATTAGTATGTCAGTTTGTATTGGCATGTCATTTTCGATTAGTATATCAGTTTCTACTGGTATGTCAGTTTCGATTGGTATGTCAATTTCGATTGGTATGTCAGTTTCGATTGGTATGTCAGTTTCGATTGGTATGTCAATTTCGATTGGGATATCAGTTTCGATTGGTATATCAGTTTCGATTGGTATGTCAGTTTCGATTGGTATATCAGTTTCGATTGGTATCTCAGTTTTCATTAGTATATTATTTTCTATTGGTATGTCGGTTTCTATTGGTATATCAGTTTCGATTTTTATATCAGTTTCGATTAGTATGTCAGTTTCTATTGATATGTCAGTTTAAATTAGTATGTCAGTTTCGATTGGTATATCAGTTTCGATTGGTATATCAGTTTGGATTGGTATGTCAGTTTGGACTGGTATGTCAGTTTCGATTGGTATGTCAGTTTCGATTGGTATGTCAGTTTCGATTGGTATGTCAATTTCGATTGGTATATCAGTTTTCATTAGTATGTCAGTTTCTATTGGCATATCAGTTTCGATTGGTATAGCAGTTTCGATTGATATATCAGTTTCGATTGGTATATCAGTTTCGATTGGTATGTCAGTTTCGATTAGTATATCAGTTTCTATTGGTATGTCAGTTTCTATTGGTATATCAGTTTCGATTGGTATATCAATTTCGATTAGTATGTCAGTTTCTATTGGTATGTCAGTTTCGATTAGTATATCAGTTTCTATTGGTATATCAGTTTCTATTGGTATATCAGTTTCGATTGGTATGTCAGTTTGGATAGGTATGTCAGTTTCGATTGGTATGTCAATTTCGATTGGTATGTCAATTTCGATTGGTATATTAGTTTCGATTAGTATATCAGTTTCTATTGGTATATCAGTTTCTACTGGTATATCAGTATCTAGTGGTATGTCAGTTTCGATAGGTATGTCTGTTTCTATTGGTATAACAGTTTCGATTGGTATGTCAGTTTATATTGGTATATCAGTTTCTATTGGTGTGACAGTTTCGATTGGTATATCAGTTTGGATTGGTATGTTAGTTTGGATTGGTATCTCAGTTTGGATTGGTATGTCAGTTTCGATTGGTATGTCAGTTTCGATTGGTATGTCAATTTCGATTGGTATATCAGTTTTGATTAGTATGTCAGTTTCTATTGGTATATCAGTTTCGATTGGTATATCAGTTTCGATTGGTATAGCAGTTTCGATTAGTATATCAGTTTCTATTGGTATGTCAGTTTCTATTGGTATGTCAGTTTCTATTGGTATATCAGTTTCGATTGGTATATCAGTTTCGATTGCTATAACAGTTTCGATTAGTATATCAGTTTCTATTGGTATGTCAGTTTCTATTGGTATATCAGTTTCGATTGGTATATCAGTTTCGATTAGTATGTCAGTTTCTATTGGTATGTCAGTTTCGATTAGTATATCAGTTTCTATTGGTATATCAGTTTCTATTGGTATATCAGTTTCTATTGGTATGTCAGTTTCGATTAGTATGTCAGTTTCTATTGGTATATCAGTTTCGATTGGTATGTCAGTTTCTATTGGTATGTCAGTTTCGCTTTTTATATCAGTTACTATTGGTATGTCAGTTTCGATTGGTATGTCAGTTTCTATTGTTATATGTGTTTCGATTAGTATGTCAGTTTCGATTAGTATATCAGTTTCTATTGGACTGTCAGTTTCTATTGATATATCAGTTTCGTTTAGTATATGAGTTTCAATTGGTATGTCAGTTTCGATTGGTATGTCAGTTTCTATTGGTATATCTGTTACGATTGATATATCAGTTTCGATTAGTATGTCAGTTTCTAATGGTATGTTAGTTTTGATTAGTATATCAGTCTCTATTGGTATGTCAGTTTCGATTGGTATGTCAGTTTCTATTGGTATATCAGTTTCGATTGGTATATCAGTTTCGATTGGTATATCAGTTTCGATTGGTATGTCAGTTTCTATTGGTATATCAGTTTCTATTGGTATGTCAGTTTCGATTGGTACGTCAGTTTGGATTGGTATGTCAATTTCAATTGGTATATCAGTTTCGATTAGTATGTCAGTTTCTATTGGTATATCAGTTTCGATTGGTATATCTGTTTCGATTGGTATGTCAGTTTCGATTGGTATATCAGTTTCGATTGGTATGTCAGTTTCGATTAGTATATCAGTTACTATTGGTATGTGAGTTTCTATTGGTATATCAGTTTTGATTAGTATGTCAGTTTCTATTGGCATGTCAGTTTCGATTAGTATATCAGTTTCTATTGGTATGTCAGTTTCGATTGGTATGTCAGTTTAGATTGGTATATCAGTTTCTATTGGTATGACAGTTTTGATTGGTATATCAGTTTCGATTGGTATGTTAGTTTGGATTGGTATGTCAGTTTCGATTGGTATGTCAGTTTCGATTGGTATGTTAATTTCGATTGGTATATCAGTTTCGATTGGTATATCAGTTTCGATTGGGATGTCAGTTTCGATTGGTATATCAGTTTCGATTGGTATCTCAGTTTTGATTAGTATATTAGTTTCTATTGGTATATCAGTTTCTATTGGTATATCAGTTTCGATTGTTATATCAGTTTCGATTAGTATGTCAGTTTCGATTGGTATATCAGTTTCGATTGGTATATCAGTTTCTATTGGTATATCAGTTACTATTGGTATGTCAGTTTTGATTGGTATGTCAGTTTCTATAGGTATATCTGTTTCGATTGGTATGTCAGTTTCGATTAGTATATCAGTTTCTATAGGTATGTCAGTTTCTATTTGTATATCAGTTTCGATTGGTATATCAGTTTCGATTGGTATGTCAGTTTCGATTGGTATATCAGTTTCTATTGGTCTATCAGTTTCGATTGGTATATCAGTTTCGATTGGTATGTCAGTTTCTATTGGTATATCAGTTTCTATTGGTATGTCAGATTCGATTGGTATGTCAGTTTCGATAGGTATGTAAATTTCGATTGGTATATCAGTTTCGATTAGTATGTCAGTTACTATTGGTATATCAGTTTCGATTGGTATATCTGTTTCGATTGGTATGTCAGTTTCGATTAGTATATCAGTTTCTATTGCTATGTCAGTTTCGATTGGTATATCAGTTTCTATTGGTATATCAGTTTCTATTGGTATGTCAGTTTTTATTGGTATATCAGTTTCTATTGGTATGTCAGTTTCGATTGGTATGTCAGTTTCTATTGGTATATCAGTTTCGATTGGTATGTTAGTTTCTATTGGTATGTCAGTTTCGATTAGTATATCAGTTTAGATTGGTTTGTCAGTTTCGATTAGTATGTCAGTTTCTATTGGTATGTCAGTTTCGATTAGTATATCAGTTTAGATTGGTATATCAGTTTCTATTGGTATGAGCGTTTCGATTGGTATATCACTTTCGATTGGTATATCAGTTTCGATTGGTATATCAGTTTCTATTGCTATATCAGTTTCTATTGGTATGACAGTTTCGATTGGAAATATCAGTTTCGATTGGTATGTCTGTTTGGATAGGTATGTGAGTTTCGATTGGTATGTCAGTTTCGATTGGTATGTCAATTTCGATTGTTATATCAGTTTCGATTGGTATATCAGTTTCGATTGGTATGTCAGTTTGGATAGGTATGTCAGTTTCGATTCGTATGTCAGTTTCGATTGTTAAGTCAGTTTCGATTGGTATCTCAGTTTTGATTAGTATATTAGTTTCTATTGGTATGTCAGATTCTATTATTATATCAGTTTCGATTGGTATATCAGTTTCGATTGGTACGTCAGTTTCGATTGGTATATCAGTTTCTATTGGTATGTCAGTTTTGATTGGTATAGCAGTTTCTATTGGTATGTCAGTTTCGATTGGTATGTCAGTTTCTATTGGTATATCAGTTTCGATTGGTATGTCAGTTTCTATTGGTATGTCAGTTTCGATTATTATATCAGTTACTATTGGTATGTCAGTTTTGATTGGTCTGTCAGTTTCGATTGGTATATCTGTTTCGATTGGTATGTCAGTTTCGATTAGTATATCAGTTTCTATAGGTATGTCAGTTTCTATTAGTATATCAGTTTCGATTGGTATATCAGTTTCGATTAGTATGTCAGTTTCGATTGGTATATCAGTTTCTATTGGTATATCAGTTTAGATTCATATATCAGTTTCGATTAGTATGTCAGTTTCTATTGGTATATCAGTTTCGATTGTTATATCAATCTCAATTAGTATATCAGTTTCTATTGGTACGTTAGTTTCTATTGGTATATCAGTTTCGATAGGTATATCAGTTTCGTTTGGTATGTCAGTTTCGATTGGTATATCAGTTTCTATTGCTATATCTGTTTCTATTGGTATGTCAGTTTCGATTGGTATGTCAATTTCTATTGGTATGTCAGTTTCGATTGGTATGTCATATTCGATTGGTATGTCAGTTTCGATTGGTATGTCAATTTCGATTAGTATATCAGTTTCGGTTGGTATGTCAGTTTCGATTGGTATGTCAGTTTGGATAGGTATGTCAGTTTAGATTTGTATGTCAGTTTCGATTGGTAAGTCAGATTCTATTAGTATATCAGTTTCGATTGGTATATCAGTTTCGATTGGTATGTCAGTTTCTATTGGTATATCAGTTTCTATTGGTATGACAGTTTCGATTGGTATATCAGTTTCGATTGGTATGTCAGTTTGGATAGGTATGTCAGTTTCGAGTGGTATGTCAGTTTCGATTGGTATGTCAATTTCGATTGGTATATCAGTTTCGATTGGTATATCAGTTTCGATTGGTATGTCAGTTTGGATAGGTATGTCAGTTTAGATTGTTATGTCAGTTTCGATTGGTAAGTCAGTTTCGATTGGTATGTCAGTTTCGATTAGTATATCAGTTTCGATTGGTATATCAGTTTTGATTAGTATGTCAGTTTCTATTGGTATGTCAGTTTCCATTAGTATATCTGTTTCTATTGATATGTCAGTTTCGATTGGTATGTCAGATTCTATTAGTATATCAGTTTCGATTGGTACATCAGTTTCGATTGGTATGTCAGTTTCGATTCTATATCAGTTTCTATTGGTATGTCAGTTTTGATTGGTATAGCAGTTTCTATTGGTATGTCAGTTTCGATTGGTATGTCAGTTTCTATTGGTATATCAGTTTCGATTGGTATGTCAGTTTCTATTGGTATGTCAGTTTCGATTATTATATCAGTTACTATTGGTATGTCAGTTTTGATTGGTACGTCAGTTTCTATTGGTATATCTGTTTCGATTGGTATGTCAGTTTCGATTAGTATATCAGTTTCTATAGGTATGTCAGTTTCTATTAGTATATCAGTTTCGATTGGTATATCAGTTTCGATTGGTATGTCAGTTTCGATTGGTATATCAGTTTCTATTGGTATATCAGTTTAGATTCATATATCAGTTTCGATTAGTATGTCAGTTTCTATTGGTATATCAGTTTCGATTGTTATATCAATCTCAATTAGTATATCAGTTTCTATTGGTACGTTAGTTTCTATTGGTATATCAGTTTCGCCGCGGACGGCTAACATAACCCCATCGAAGTTATGTTGGTGCCGCGCCATCGAGGCCGAAACAAATGAGATCGTGTAGGTGTCACGACAAAAAAACACACAGTCCACGCTGTAATGTGGCCGTGTAGGCAACACGGTAAAAACCTCCCAGACCCACACTGTAAATGTGGTTGGTGTTAGGAAGGGCATCCAACTGTAGAAAACCTGCCAGACAGTCCTATGCGAGCAAGACAATCACTCTTGCCTCAAGTGGGACTACCCCCGTCCAAACCCATGCAAGCGTGGAACACGGACGTTAAACGTTGATGATGATGATGATGATGATATCAGTTTCGTTTGGTATGTCAGTTTCGATTGGTATATCAGTTTCTATTGCTATATCTGTTTCTATTGGTATGTCAGTTTCGATTGGTATGTCAATTTCTATTGGTATGTCAGTTTCGATTGGTATGTCAGTTTCGATTGGTATATCAGTTTCGATTGGTATGTCAGTTTGGATAGGTATGTCAGTTTCGATTGGTATGTCAATTTCGATTGGTTTATCAGTTTCAATTGGTATATCAGTTTCGATTGGTATGTCAGTTTGGATAGGTATGTCAGTTTCGATTGGTATGTCAGTTTCGATTGGTATAGCAGTTTCTATTGGTATGTCAGTTTCGATTGGTATGTCAGTTTCTATTGGTATATCAGTTTCGATTGGTATGTCAGTTTCCATAGGTATGTCAGTTTCGATTATTATATCAGTTACTATTGGTATGTCAGTTTTGATTGGTATGTCAGTTTCTATTCGTATATCTGTTTCGATTGGTATGTCAGTTTCGATGAGTATATCAGTTTCTATAGGTATGTCAGTTTCTATTAGTATATCAGTTTCGATTGGTATATCAGTTTTGATTGGTATGTCAGTTTCGATTGGTATATCAGTTTCTATTGGTATGTCAGTTTCGATTGGTATGTCAATTTCGATTGCTATATCAGTTTCGATTAGTATGTCAGTTTCTATTGGTATGTCAGTTTCGATTAGTATATCAGTGTCTATTGGTATATCAGTTTCTATTGGTATGACAGTTTCGATTGGTATATCAGTTTCGATTGGTATGTCAGTTTGGATAGGTATGTCATTTTCGATTGGTATGTCAGTTTCGATTGGTATGTCAATTTCGATTAGTATATCAGTTTCGATTGGTATGTCAGTTTCGATTGGTATGTCAGTTTGGATAGGTATGTCAGTTTAGATTGGTATGTCAGTTTCGATTGGTAAGTCAGATTCTATTAGTATATCAGTTTCGATTGGTATATCAGTTTCGATTGGTATGTCAGTTTCTATTGGTATATCAGTTTCTATTGGTATGACAGTTTCGATTGGTATATCAGTTTCGATTGGTATGTCAGTTTGGATAGGTATGTCAGTTTCGAGTGGTATGTCAGTTTCGATTGGTATGTCAATTTCGATTGGTATATCAGTTTCGATTGGTATATCAGTTTCGATTGGTATGTCAGTTTGGATAGGTATGTCAGTTTAGATTGTTATGTCAGTTTCGATTGGTAAGTGAGTTTCGATTGGTATGTCAGTTTCGATTGGTATATCAGTTTCGATTGGTATATCAGTTTTGATTAGTATGTCAGTTTCTATTGGTATGTCAGTTTCCATTAGTATATCTGTTTCTATTGATATGTCAGTTTCGATTGGTATGTCAGATTCTATTAGTATATCAGTTTCGATTGGTATATCAGTTTCGATTGGTATGTCAGTTTCGATTCTATATCAGTTTCTATTGGTATGTCAGTTTTGATTGGTATAGCAGTTTCTATTGGTATGTCAGTTTCGATTGGTATGTCAGTTTCTATTGGTATATCTGTTTCGATTGGTATGTCAGTTTCTATTGGTATGTCAGTTTCGATTATTATATCAGTTACTATTGGTATGTCAGTTTTGATTGGTATGTCAGTTTCTATTGGTATATCTGTTTCGATTGGTATGTCAGTTTCGATTAGTATATCAGTTTCTATAGGTATGTCAGTTTCTATTATTATATCAGTTTCGATTGGTATATCAGTTTCGATTGGTATGTCAGTTTCGATTGGCATATCAGTTTCTATTGGTATATCAGTTTAGATTCATATATCAGTTTCGATTAGTGTGTCAGTTTCTATTGGTATATCAGTTTCGATTGTTATATCAATTTCAATTAGTATATCAGTTTCTATTGGTACGTTAGTTTCTATTGGTATATCAGTTTCGATAGGTATATCAGTTTCGTTTGGTATGTCAGTTTCGATTGGTATATCAGTTTCTATTGCTATATCTGTTTCTATTGGTATGTCAGTTTCGATTGGTATGTCAATTTCTATTGGTATGTCAGTTTCGATTAGTATGTCAGTTTCGATTGGTATATCAGTTTCGATTGGTATGTCAGTTTGGATAGGTATGTCAGTTTCGATTGGTATGTCAATTTCTATTGGTATGTCAGTTTCGATTTGTATGTCAGTTTCTATTGGTATATCAGTTTCGATTGGTATGTCAGTTTCTATTGGTATGTCAGTTTCGATTATTATATCAGTTACTATCGGTATGTCAGTTTTGAATAGTATGTCAGTTTCTACTCGTATACCTGTTTCGATTGGTATGTCAGTTTTGATGAGTATATCAGTTTCTATAGGTATGTCAGTTTCGATTGGTATATCAGTTTCTATTGGTATGTCAGTTTCGATTGGTATGTCAATTTCGATTGGTATATCAGTTTCGATTAGTATGTCAGTTTCTATTGGTATATCAGTTTCGATTGTTATATCAATTTCAATTAGTATATCAGTTTCTATTGGTACGTTAGTTTCTATTGGTATATCAGTTTCGATAGGTATATCAGTTTCGTTTGGTATGTCAGTTTCGATTGGTATGTCAATTTCTATTGGTATGTCAGTTTCTATTGCTATATCTGTTTCTATTGTTATGTCAGTTTCGATTGATACGTCAGTTTCTGTTGGTATATCAGTTTCGATTATTATATCAGTTACTATTGGTATGTCAGTTTTGATTGGTATGTCAGTTTCGATTGGTATATCTGTTTCGATTGGTATGTCAGTTTCGATGAGTATATCAGTTTCTATAGGTATGTCAGTTTCTATTAGTATATCAGTTTCGATTGGTATATCAGTTTTGATTGGTATGTCAGTTTCGATTGGTATATCAGATTCTATTGGTATGTCAGTTTCGATTGTTATGTCAATTTCGATTGGTATATCAGTTTCGATTTGTATGTCAGTTTCTATAGGTATGTCAGTTTCGATTAGTATATCAGTTTAGATTGGTATATCAGTTTCTATTGGTATGACAGTTTCGATTGGTATATCGGTTTCGATTGGTATTTTAGTTTCGATTGGTATATCAGTTTCTATTGGTATATCAGTTTCTATTGGTATGACAGTTTCGATTGGTATATCAGTTCCGATTGGTATGTCAGTTTCGATTGGTATGTCAGTTTCGATTAGTATATCAGTTTCGATTGGTATATCAGTTTTGATTAGTATGTCAGTTTCTATTGGTATGTCAGTTTCGATTAGTAGATCTGTTTCTATTGATATGTCAGTTTCGATTGGTATGTCAGATTCTATTAGTATATCAGTTTCGATTGGTATATCAGTTTCGATTGGTATGTCAGTTTCGATTGGTATATCAGTTTCTATAGGTATGTCAGTTTCGATTGGTATGTCAGTTTCGATTGGTATGTCAGTTTGGATAGGTATGTCAGTTTCGATTGGTATGTCAGTTTCGATTGGTATGTCAATTTCGATTGGTTTATCAGTTTCAATTGGTATATCAGTTTCGATTGGTATGTCAGTTTGGATAGGTATGTCAGTTTCGATTGGTATGTCAGTTTCGATTGGTATAGCAGTTTCTATTGGTATGTCAGTTTCGATTGGTATGTCAGTTTCTATTGGTATATCAGTTTCGATTGGTATGTCAGTTTCTATTGGTATGTCAGTTTCGATTATTATATCAGTTACTATTGGTATGTCAGTTTTGATTGCTATGTCAGTTTCGATTGGTATATCAGTTTCTATTGGTATGTCAGTTACGATTGGTATGTCAATTTCGATTGGTATATCAGTTTCGATTAGTATGTCAGTTTCTATTGGTATGTCAGTTTCGATTAGTATATCAGTTCAGATTGGTATATCAGTTTCTATTGGTATGACAGTTTCGATTGGTATATCAGTTTCGATTGGTATATGAGTTTCGATTGGTATATCAGTGTCTATTGGTATATCAGTTTCTATTGGTATGACAGTTTCGATTGGTATATCAGTTTCGATTAGTATGTCAGTTTGGATAGGTATGTCAGTTTCGATTGGTATGTCAGTTTCGATTGGTATGTCAATTTCGATTGGTATATCAGTTTTGATTGGTATATCAGTTTCGATTGGTATGTCAGTTTGGATAGGTATGTCAGTTTAGATTGGTATGTCAGTTTCGATTGGTAAGTCAGTTTCGATTGGTATGTCAATTTCGATTGGTATATCAGTTTCGATTGGTATGTCAGTTTCGATTGGTATATCAGTTTCGATTGGTATATCAGTTTCGATTAGTATGTCAGTTTCTATTGGTATGTCAGTTTCGATTAGTATATCTGTTTCTATTGATATGTCAGTTTCGATTGGTATGTCAGATTCTATTAGTATATCAGTTTCGATTGGTATGTCAGTTTGGATAGGTATGTCAGTTTCGATTGGTATGTCAGTTTCGATTGGTATAGCAGTTTCTATTGGTATGTCAGTTTCGATTGGTATGTCAGTTTCTATTGGTATATCAGTTTCGATTGGTATGTCAGTTTCTATTGGTATGTCAGTTTCGATTATTATATCAGTTACTATTGGTATGTCAGTTTTGATTGGTATGTCAGCTTCTATTCGTATATCTGTTTCGATTGGTATGTCAGTTTCGATGAGTATATCAGTTTCTATAGGTATGTCAGTTTCTATTAGTATATCAGTTTCGATTGGTATATCAGTTTTGATTGGTATGTCAGTTTCGATTGGTATATCAGTTTCTATTGGTATGTCAGTTTCGATTGGTATGTCAATTTCGATTGGTATATCAGTTTCGATTAGTATGTCAGTTTCTATTGGTATGACAGTTTCGAGTGGTATATCAGTTTCGATTGGTATATGAGTTTCGATTTGTATATCAGTGTCTATTGGTATATCAGTTTCTATTGGTATGACAGTTTTGATTGGTATATCAGTTTCGATTGGTATGTCAGTTTGGATAGGTATGTCAGTTTCGATTGGTATGTCAGTTTCGATTGGTATGTCAATTTCGATTGGTATATCAGTTTCGATTGGTATGTCAGTTTCGATTGGTATGTCAGTTTGGATAGGTATGTCAGTTTAGATTGGTATGTCAGTTTCGATTGGTAAGTCAGATTCTATTAGTATATCAGTTTCGATTGGTATATCAGTTTCGATTGGTATGTCAGTTTCGATTGGTATATCAGTTTCTATTGGTATGTCAGTTTTGATTGGTATAGCAGTTTCTATTGGTATGTCAGTTTCGATTGGTATGTCAGTTTCTATTGGTAAATCAGTTTCGATTGGTATGTCAGTTTCTATTGGTATGTCAGTTTCGATTATTATATCAGTTACTATTGGTATGTCAGTTTTGATTGGTATGTCAGTTTCTATTGGTATATCTGTTTCTATAGGTATGTCAGTTTCTATTAGTATATCAGTTTCGATTGGTATATCAGTTTCGATTGATATGTCAGTTTCGATTGGTATATCAGTTTCTATTGGTATATCAGTTTAGATTCATATATCAGGTTCGATTAGTATGTTAGTTTCTATTGGTATAACAGTTTCGATTGTTATATCAATTTCAATTAGTATATCAGTTTCTATTGGTACGTTAGTTTCTATTGGTATATCAGTTTCGATAGGTATATCAGTTTCGTTTGGTATGTCAGTTTCGGTTGGTATATCAGTTTCTATTGCTATATCTGTTTCTATTGTTATGTCAGTTTCGATTGATATGTCAGTTTCTATTGGTATATCAGTTTCGATTATTATATCAGTTACTATTGGTATGTCAGTTTTGATTGGTATGTCAGTTTCTATTCGTATATCTGTTTCGATTGGTATGTCAGTTTTGATGAGTATATCAGTTTCTATAGGTATGTCAGTTTCTATTAGTATATCAGTTTCGATTGGTATATCAGTTTTGATTGTTATGTCAGTTTGGATAGGTATATCAGTTTCGATTGGTATGTCAATTTCGATTGGTTTATCAGTTTCAATTGGTATATCAGTTTCGATTGGTATGTCAGTTTGGATAGGTATGTCAGTTTCTATTGGTATGTCAGTTTCGATTGGTATAGCAGTTTCTATTGGTAAATCAGTTTCGATTGGTATGTCAGTTTCTATTGGTATGTCAGTTTCGATTATTATATCAGTTACTATTGGTATGTCAGGTTTGAATGTCAGTTTCTATTGGTATATCTGTTTCGATTGGTATGTCAGTTTCGATTAGTATATCAGTTTCTATAGCTATGTCAGTTTCTATTAGTATATCAGTTTCGATTGGTATATCAGTTTCGATTGATATGTCAGTTTCGATTGGTATATCAGTTTCTATTGGTATATCAGTTTAGATTCATATATCAGTTTCGATTAGTATGTCAGTTTCTATTGGTATATCAGTTTCGATTGTTATATCAATTTCAATTAGTATATCAGTTTCTATTGGTACGTTAGTTTCTATTGGTATATCAGTTTCGATAGGTATATCGCAAGGTGGTCGTGGAGGTGCCACGGCAAAAAAGCACCCAGCCCACACTGTAAAGTGGACGTGTAGGCGCCACGAAAAAGCACCCAGCACTCACTGTAAATGAGGTTGGTGTTAGGAAGGGCATCCAGCTGTAGAAATCAAGCCAGATCAGTTCCTGTATGAGCAAGGCATGGTCAGCCGACCAGACACTGCCCACAACAGGACAACCCGTCTAACCCATGCTAGCGTGGAAGAACGGACGTAAAACGGTGATGATGATGATATCAGTTTCGTTTGGTATGTCAGTTTCGGTTGGTTTATCAGTTTCTATTGCTATATCTGTTTCTATTGTTATGTCAGTTTCGATTGATACGTCAGTTTCTATTGGTATATCAGTTTCGATTATTATATCAGTTAATATTGGTATGTCAGTTTTGATTGGTATGTCAGTTTCGATTGGTATATCTGTTTCGATTGGTATGTCAGTTTCGATGAGTATATCAGTTTTTATAGGTATGTCAGTTTCTATTAGTATATCAGTTTCGATTGGTATATCAGTTTTGATTGGTATGTCAGTTTCGATTGGTATATCAGATTCTATTGGTATGTCAGTTTCGATTGGTATGTCAATTTCGATTGGCATATCAGTTTCGATTTGTATGTCAGTTTCTATAGGTATGTCAGTTTTGATTAGTATATCAGTTTAGATTGGTATATCAGTTTCTATTGGTATGACAGTTTCGATTGGTATATCGGTTTCGATTGGTATTTTAGTTTTGATTGGTATATCAGTTTCTATTGGTATATCAGTTTCTATTGGTATGACAGTTTCGATTGGTATATCAGTTTCGATTGGTATGTCAGTTTGGATAGGTATGTCAGTTTCGATTGGTATATCAGTTTCGATTGGTATGTCAGTTTCGATTGGTATATCAGTTTCGATTGGTATATCAGTTTTGATTAGTATGTCAGTTTCTATTGGTATGTCAGTTTCGATTAGTAGATCTGTTTCTATTGATATGTCAGTTTCGATTGGTATGTCAGATTCTATTAGTATATCAGTTTCGATTGGTATATCAGTTTCGATTGGTATGTCAGTTTCGATTGGTATATCAGTTTCTATAGGTATGTCAGTTTCTATTAGTATATCAGTTTCGATTGGTATATCAGTTTCGTTTGGTATGTCAGTTTCGATTGGTATATCAGTTTCTATTGCTATATCTGTTTCTATTGTTATGTCAGTTTCGATTGGTATGTCAATTTCTATTGGTATGTCAGTTTCGATTGGTATGTCAGTTTCGATTGGTATGTCAGTTTGGATAGGTATGTCAGTTTCGATTGGTATGTCAGTTTCGATTGGTATGTCAATTTCGATTGGTTTATCAGTTTCAATTGGTATATCAGTTTCGATTGGTATGTCAGTTTGGATAGGTACGTCAGTTTCGATTGGTATGTCAGTTTCGATTGGTATAGCAGTTTCTATTGGTATGTCAGTTTCGATTGGTATGTCAGTTTCTATTGGTATATCAGTTTCGATTGGTAAGTCAGTTTCGATTAGTATATCAGTTTAGATTGGTATATCAGTTTCTATTGGTATGACAGTTTCGATTGGTATATCAGTTTCGATTGGTATATGAGTTTCGATTGGTATATCAGTGTCTATTGGTATATCAGTTTCTATTGGTATGACAGTTTCGATTGGTATATCAGTTTCGATTAGTATGTTAGTTTGGATAGGTATGTCAGTTTTGATTGGTATGTCAGTTTCGATTGGTATGTCAATTTCGATTGGTATATCAGTTTCGATTGGTATATCAGTTTCGATTGGTATGTCAGTTTGGATAGGTATGTCAGTTTAGATTGGTATGTCAGTTTCGATTGGTAAGTCAGTTTCGATTGGTATGTCAATTTCGATTGGTATATCAGTTTCGATTGGTATGTCAGTTTCGATTGGTATATCAGTTTCGATTGGTATATCAGTTTCGATTAGTATGTCAGTTTCTATTGGTATGTCAGTTTCGATTAGTATATCTGTTTCTATTGATATGTCAGTTTCGATTGGTATGTCAGATTCTATTAGTATATCAGTTTCGATTGGTATGTCAGTTTGGATAGGTATGTCAGTTTCGATTGGTATGTCAGTTTCGATTGGTATAGCAGTTTCTATTGGTATGTCAGTTTCGATTGGTATGTCAGTTTCTATTGGTATATCAGTTTCGATTGGTATGTCAGTTTCTATTGGTATGTCAGTTTCGATTATTATATCAGTTACTATTGGTATGTCAGTTTTGATTGGTATGTCAGCTTCTATTCGTATATCTGTTTCGATTGGTATGTCAGTTTCGATGAGTATATCAGTTTCTATAGGTATGTCAGTTTCTATTAGTATATCAGTTTCGATTGGTATATCAGTTTTGATTGGTATGTCAGTTTCGATTGGTATATCAGTTTCTATTGGTATGTCAGTTTCGATCGGTATGTCAATTTCGATTGGTATATCAGTTTCGATTAGTATGTCAGTTTCTATTGGTATGTCAGTTTCGATTAGTATATCAGTTTAGATTGGTATATCAGTTTCTATTGGTATGACAGTTTCGAGTGGTATATCAGTTTCGATTGGTATATGAGTTTCGATTTGTATATCAGTGTCTATTGGTATATCAGTTTCTATTGGTATGACAGTTTCGATTGGTATATGAGTTTCGATTGGTATGTCAGTTTGGATAGGTATGTCAGTTTCGATTGGTATGTCAGTTTCGATTGGTATGTCAATTTCGATTGGTATATAAGTTTCGATTGGTATGTCAGTTTCGATTGGTATGTCAGTTTGGATAGGTATGTCAGTTTAGATTGGTATGTCAGTTTCGATTGGTAAGTCAGATTCTATTAGTATATCAGTTTCGATTGGTATATCAGTTTCTATTGGTATGTCAGTTTTGATTGGTATAGCAGTTTCTATTGGTATGTCAGTTTCGATTGGTATGTCAGTTTCTATTGGTAAATCAGTTTCGATTGGTATGTCAGTTTCTATTGGTATGTCAGTTTCGATTAGTATATCAGTTACTATTGGTATGTCAGTTTTGATTGGTATGTCAGTTTCTATTGGTATATCTGTTTCGATTGGTATGTCAGTTTCTATTAGTATATCAGTTTCGATTGGTATATCAGTTTCGATTGATATGTCAGTTTCGATTGGTATATCAGTTTCTATTGGTATATCAGTTTAGATTCATATATCAGGTTCGATTATTATGTCAGTTTCTATTGGTATAACAGTTTCGATTGTTATATCAATTTCAATTAGTATATCAGTTTCTATTGGTACGTTAGTTTCTATTGGTATATCAGTTTCGATAGGTATATCAGTTTCGTTTGGTATGTCAGTTTCGGTTGGTATATCAGTTTCTATTGCTATATCTGTTTCTATTGTTATGTCAGTTTCGATTGATATGTCAGTTTCTATTGGTATATCAGTTTCGATTATTATATCAGTTACTATTGGTATGTCAGTTTTGATTGGTATGTCAGTTTCGATTGGTATATCTGTTTCGATTGGTATGTCAGTTTCGATGAGTATATCAGTTTCTATAGGTATGTCAGTTTCTATTAGTATATCAGTTTCGATTGGTATATCAGTTTTGATTGGTATGTCAGTTTCGATTGGTATATCAGATTCTATTGGTATGTCAGTTTCGATTGGTATGTCAATTTCGATTGGCATATCAGTTTCGATTTGTATGTCAGTTTCTATAGGTATGTCAGTTTCGATTAGTATATCAGTTTAGATTGGTATATCAGTTTCTATTGGTATGACAGTTTCGATTGGTATATCGGTTTCGATTGGTATTTTAGTTTCGATTGGTATATCAGTTTCTATTGGTATATCAGTTTCTATTGGTATGACAGTTTCGATTGGTATATCAGTTTCGATTGGTATGTCAGTTTGGATAGGTATGTCAGTTTCGATTGGTATATCAGTTTCGATTGGTATGTCAGTTTCGATTGGTATATCAGTTTCGATTGGTATATCAGTTTTGATTAGTATGTCAGTTTCTATTGGTATGTCAGTTTCGATTAGTAGATCTGTTTCTATTGATATGTCAGTTTCGATTGGTATGTCAGATTCTATTAGTATATCAGTTTCGATTGGTATATCAGTTTCGATTGGTATGTCAGTTTCGATTGGTATATCAGTTTCTATAGGTATGTCAGTTTCTATTAGTATATCAGTTTCGATTGGTATATCAGTTTCGTTTGGTATGTCAGTTTCGATTGGTATATCAGTTTCTATTGCTATATCTGTTTCTATTGTTATGTCAGTTTCGATTGGTATGTCAATTTCTATTGGTATGTCAGTTTCGATTGGTATGTCAGTTTCGATTGGTATGTCAGTTTGGATAGGTATGTCAGTTTCGATTGGTATGTCAGTTTCGATTGGTATGTCAATTTCGATTGGTTTATCAGTTTCAATTGGTATATCAGTTTCGATTGGTATGTCAGTTTGGATAGGTATGTCAGTTTCGATTGGTATGTCAGTTTCGATTGGTATAGCAGTTTCTATTGGTATGTCAGTTTCGATTGGTATGTCAGTTTCTATTGGTATATCAGTTTCGATTGGTATGTCAGTTTCGATTAGTATATCAGTTTAGATTGGTATATCAGTTTCTATTGGTATGACAGTTTCGATTGGTATATCAGTTTCGATTGGTATATGAGTTTCGATTGGTATATCAGTGTCTATTGGTATATCAGTTTCTATTGGTATGACAGTTTCGATTGGTATATCAGTTTCGATTAGTATGTTAGTTTGGATAGGTATGTCAGTTTTGATTGGTATGTCAGTTTCGATTGGTATGTCAATTTCGATTGGTATATCAGTTTCGATTGGTATATCAGTTTCGATTGGTATGTCAGTTTGGATAGGTATGTCAGTTTAGATTGGTATGTCAGTTTCGATTTGTAAGTCAGTTTCGATTGGTATGTCAATTTCGATTGGTATATCAGTTTCGATTGGTATGTCAGTTTCGATTGGTATATCAGTTTCGATTGGTATATCAGTTTCGATTAGTATGTCAGTTTCTATTGGTATGTCAGTTTCGATTAGTATATCTGTTTCTATTGATATGTCAGTTTCGATTGGTATGTCAGATTCTATTAGTATATCAGTTTCGATTGGTATGTCAGTTTGGATAGGTATGTCAGTTTCGATTGGTATGTCAGTTTCGATTGGTATAGCAGTTTCTATTGGTATGTCAGTTTCGATTGGTATGTCAGTTTCTATTGGTATATCAGTTTCTATTGGTATGTCAGTTTCGATTGGTATGTCAATTTCGATTGGCATATCAGTTTCGATTTGTATGTCAGTTTCTATAGGTATGTCAGTTTCGATTAGTATATCAGTTTAGATTGGTATATCAGTTTCTATTGGTATGACAGTTTCGATTGGTATATCGGTTTCGATTGGTATTTTAGTTTCGATTGGTATATCAGTTTCTATTGGTATATCAGTTTCTATTGGTATGACAGTTTCGATTGGTATATCAGTTTCGATTGGTATGTCAGTTTGGATAGGTATGTCAGTTTCGATTGGTATATCAGTTTCGATTGGTATGTCAGTTTCGATTGGTATATCAGTTTCGATTGGTATATCAGTTTTGATTAGTATGTCAGTTTCTATTGTTATGTCAGTTTCGATTAGTAGATCTGTTTCTATTGATATGTCAGTTTCGATTGGTATGTCAGATTCTATTAGTATATCAGTTTCGATTGGTATATCAGTTTCGATTGGTATGTCAGTTTCGATTGGTATATCAGTTTCTATAGGTATGTCAGTTTCTATTAGTATATCAGTTTCGATTGGTATATCAGTTTCGTTTGGTATGTCAGTTTCGATTGGTATATCAGTTTCTATTGCTATATCTGTTTCTATTGTTATGTCAGTTTCGATTGGTATGTCAATTTCTATTGGTATGTCAGTTTCGATTGGTATGTCAGTTTCGATTGGTATGTCAGTTTGGATAGGTATGTCAGTTTCGATTGGTATGTCAGTTTCGATTGGTATGTCAATTTCGATTGGTTTATCAGTATCAATTGGTATATCAGTTTCGATTGGTATGTCAGTTTGGATAGGTATGTCAGTTTCGATTGGTATGTCAGTTTCGATTGGTATAGCAGTTTCTATTGGTATGTCAGTTTCGATTGGTATGTCAGTTTCTATTGGTATATCAGTTTCGATTGGTATGTCAGTTTCGATTAGTATATCAGTTTAGATTGGTATATCAGTTTCTATTGGTATGACAGTTTCGATTGGTATATCAGTTTCGATTGGTATATGAGTTTCGATTGGTATATCAGTGTCTATTGGTATATCAGTTTCTATTGGTATGACAGTTTCGATTGGTATATCAGTTTCGATTAGTATGTTAGTTTGGATAGGTATGTCAGTTTTGATTGGTATGTCAGTTTCGATTGGTATGTCAATTTCGATTGGTATATCAGTTTCGATTGGTATATCAGTTTCGATTGGTATGTCAGTTTGGATAGGTATGTCAGTTTAGATTGGTATGTCAGTTTCGATTGGTAAGTCAGTTTCGATTGGTATGTCAATTTCGATTGGTATATCAGTTTCGATTGGTATGTCAGTTTCGATTGGTATATCAGTTTCGATTGGTATATCAGTTTCGATTAGTATGTCAGTTTCTATTGGTATGTCAGTTTCGATTAGTATATCTGTTTCTATTGATATGTCAGTTTCGATTGGTATGTCAGATTCTATTAGTATATCAGTTTCGATTGGTATGTCAGTTTGGATAGGTATGTCAGTTTCGATTGGTATGTCAGTTTCGATTGGTATAGCAGTTTCTATTGGTATGTCAGTTTCGATTGGTATGTCAGTTTCTATTGGTATATCAGTTTCGATTGGTATGTCAGTTTCTATTGGTATGTCAGTTTCGATTATTATATCAGTTACTATTGGTATGTCAGTTTTGATTGGTATGTCAGCTTCTATTCGTATATCTGTTTCGATTGGTATGTCAGTTTCGATGAGTATATCAGTTTCTATAGGTATGTCAGTTTCTATTAGTATATCAGTTTCGATTGGTATATCAGTTTTGATTGGTATGTCAGTTTCGATTGGTATATCAGTTTCTATTGGTATGTCAGTTTCGATCGGTATGTCAATTTCGATTGGTATATCAGTTTCGATTAGTATGTCAGTTTCTATTGGTATGTCAGTTTCGATTAGTATATCAGTTTAGATTGGTATATCAGTTTCTATTGGTATGACAGTTTCGAGTGGTATATCAGTTTCGATTGGTATATGAGTTTCGATTTGTATATCAGTGTCTATTGGTATATCAGTTTCTATTGGTATGACAGTTTCGATTGGTATATGAGTTTCGATTGGTATGTCAGTTTGGATAGGTATGTCAGTTTCGATTGGTATGTCAGTTTCGATTTGTATGTCAATTTCGATTGGTATATAAGTTTCGATTGGTATGTCAGTTTAGATTGGTATGTCAGTTTGGATAGGTATGTCAGTTTAGATTGGTATGTCAGTTTCGATTGGTAAGTCAGATTCTATTAGTATATCAGTTTCGATTGGTATATCAGTTTCTATTGGTATGTCAGTTTTGATTGGTATAGCAGTTTCTATTGGTATGTCAGTTTCGATTGGTATGTCAGTTTCTATTGGTAAATCAGTTTCGATTGGTATGTCAGTTTCTATTGGTATGTCAGTTTCGATTAGTATATCAGTTACTATTGGTATGTCAGTTTTGATTGGTATGTCAGTTTCTATTGGTATATCTGTTTCGATTGGTATGTCAGTTTCTATTAGTATATCAGTTTCGATTGGTATATCAGTTTCGATTGATATGTCAGTTTCGATTGGTATATCAGTTTCTATTGGTATATCAGTTTAGATTCATATATCAGGTTCGATTATTATGTCAGTTTCTATTGGTATAACAGTTTCGATTGTTATATCAATTTCAATTAGTATATCAGTTTCTATTGGTACGTTAGTTTCTATTGGTATATCAGTTTCGATAGGTATATCAGTTTCGTTTGGTATGTCAGTTTCGGTTGGTATATCAGTTTCTATTGCTATATCTGTTTCTATTGTTATGTCAGTTTCGATTGATATGTCAGTTTCTATTGGTATATCAGTTTCGATTATTATATCAGTTACTATTGGTATGTCAGTTTTGATTGGTATGTCAGTTTCGATTGGTATATCTGTTTCGATTGGTATGTCAGTTTCGATGAGTATATCAGTTTCTATAGGTATGTCAGTTTCTATTAGTATATCAGTTTCGATTGGTATATCAGTTTTGATTGGTATGTCAGTTTCGATTGGTATATCAGATTCTATTGGTATGTCAGTTTCGATTGGTATGTCAATTTCGATTGGTATATCAGTTTCGATTTGTATGTCAGTTTCTATAGGTATGTCAGTTTCGATTAGTATATCAGTTTAGATTGGTATATAGGTTTCTATTGGTATGACAGTTTCGATTGGTATATCAGTTTCGATTGGTAATTTAGTTTCGATTGGTATATCAGTTTCTATTGGTATATCAGTTTCTATTGGTACGACAGTTTCGATTGGTATATCAGTTTCGATTTGTATGTCAGTTTGGATAGGTATGTCAGTTTCGATTGGTATGTCAGTTTCGATTGGTATGTCAATTTCGATTGGTATATCTGTTTCGATTGGTATATCAGTTTCGATTGGTATGTCAGTTTGGATAGGTATGTCAGTTTAGATTGGTATGTCAGTTTCGATTGGTAAGTCAGTTTCGATTGGTATGTCAATTTCGATTGGTATATCAGTTTAAATTGGTATGTCAGTTTCGATTGGTATATCAGTTTCGATTGGTATATCAGTTTTGATTAGTATGTCAGTTTCTATTGGTATGTCAGTTTCGATTAGTAGATCTGTTTCTATTGATATGTCAGTTTCGATTGGTATGTCAGATTCTATTAGTATATCAGTTTCGATTGGTATATCAGTTTCGATTGGTATGTCAGTTTCGATTGGTATATCAGTTTCTATAGGTATGTCAGTTTCTATTAGTATATCAGTTTCGATTGGTATATCAGTTTCGTTTGGTATGTCAGTTTCGATTGGTATACCAGTTTCTATTGGTATGTCAGTTTCGATTGGTATGTCAATTTCGATTGGTATATCAGTTTCGATTAGTATGTCAGTTTCTATTGGTATGTCAGTTTCGATTAGTATATCAGTTTAGATTGGTATATCAGTTTCTATTGGTATAACAGTTTCGATTGGTATATCAGTTTCGATTGGTATATGAGTTTCGATTGGTATATCAGTGTCTATTGGTATATCAGTTTCTATTGGTATGACAGTTTCGATTGGTATATCAGTTTCGATTGGTATGTCAGTTTGGATAGGTATGTCAGTTTCGATTGGTATGTCAGTTTCGATTGGTATGTCAATTTCGATTGGTATATCAGTTTCGATTGGTATGTCAGTTTCGATTGGTATGTCAGTTTGGATAGGTATGTCAGTTTAGATTGGTATGTCAGTTTCGATTGGTAAGTCAGATTCTATTAGTATATCAGTTTCGATTGGTATATCAGTTTCGATTTGTATGTCAGTTTCGATTGGTATATCAGTTTCTATTGGTATGTCAGTTTTGATTGGTATAGCAGTTTCTATTGGTATGTCAGTTTCGATTGGTATGTCAGTTTCTATTGGTAAATCAGTTTCGATTGGTATGTCAGTTTCTATTGGTATGTCAGTTTCGATTATTATATCAGTTATTATTGGTATGTCAGTTTTGATTGGTATGTCAGTTTCTATTGGTATATCTGTTTCGATTGGTATGTCAGTTTCGATTAGTATATCAGTTTCTATAGCTATGTGAGTTTCTATTAGTATATCAGTTTCGATTGGTATATCAGTTTCGATTGATATGTCAGTTTCGATTGGTATATCAGTTTCTATTGGTATATCAGTTTAGATTCATATATCAGTTTCGATTAGTATGTCAGTTTCTATTGGTATATCAGTTTCGATTGTTATATCAATTTCAATTAGTATATCAGTTTCTATTGGTACGTTAGTTTCTATTGGTATATCAGTTTCGATAGGTATATTAGTTTCGTTTGGTATGTCAGTTTCGGTTGGTATATCAGTTTCTATTGCTATATCTGTTTCTATTGTTATGTCAGTTTCGATTGATACGTCAGTTTCTATTGGTATATCAGTTTCGATTATTATATCAGTTACTATTGGTATGTCAGTTTTGATTGGTATGTCAGTTTCGATTGGTATATCTGTTTCGATTGGTATGTCAGTTTCGATGAGTATATCAGTTTCTATAGGTATGTCAGTTTCTATTAGTATATCAGTTTCGATTGGTATATCAATTTTGATTGGTATGTCAGTTTCGATTGGTATATCAGATTCTATTGGTATGTCAGTTTCGATTGGTATGTCAATTTCGATTGGTATATCAGTTTCGATTTGTATGTCAGTTTCTATTGGTATGTCAGTTTCGATTAGTATATCAGTTTAGATTGGTATATCAGTTTCTATTGGTATGACAGTTTCGATTGGTATATCAGTTTCGATTGGTATATGAGTTTCGATTGGTATATCAGTGTCTATTGGTATATCAGTTTCTATTGGTATGACAGTTTCGATTGGTATATCAGTTTCGATTAGTATGTCAGTTTGGATAGGTATGTCAGTTTCGATTGGTATGTCAGTTTCCATTGGTATGTCAATTTCGATTGGTATATCAGTTTCGATTGGTATATCAGTTTCGATTGGTATGTCAGTTTGGATAGGTATGTCAGTTTCGATTGGTATATCAGTTTCGATTGGTATATCAGTTTCGATTGGTATATCAGTTTTGATTAGTATGTCAGTTTCTATTGGTATGTCAGTTTCGATTAGTAGATCTGTTTCTATTGATATGTCAGTTTCGATTGGTATGTCAGATTCTATTAGTATATCAGTTTCGACTGGTATATCAGTTTCGATTGGTATGTCAGTTTCGATTGGTATATCAGTTTCTATAGGTATGTCAGTTTCTATTAGTATATCAGTTTCGATTGGTATATCAGTTTCGATTGGTATGTCAGTTTCGATTGGTATATCAGTTTCTATTGCTATATCTGTTTCTATTGTTATGTCAGTTTCGATTGGTATGTCAATTTCTATTGGTATGTCAGTTTCGATTGGTATGTCAGTTTCGATTGGTATGTCAGTTTGGATAGGTATGTCAGTTTCGATTGGTATGTCAGTTTCGATTGGTATGTCAATTTCGATTGGTTTATCAGTTTCAATTGGTATATCAGTTTCGATTGGTATGTCAGTTTGGATAGGTATGTCAGTTTCGATTGGTATGTCAGTTTCGATTGGTATAGCAGTTTCTATTGGTATGTCAGTTTCGATTGGTATGTCAGTTTCTATTGGTATATCAGTTTCGATTGGTATGTCAGTTTCTATTGGTATGTCAGTTTCGATTATTATATCAGTTACTATTGGTATGTCAGTTTTCATTGGTATGTCAGTTTCGATTGGTATATCAGTTTCTATTGGTATGTCAGTTTCGATTGGTATGTCAATTTCGATTGGTATATCAGTTTCGATTAGTATGTCAGTTTCTATTGGTATGTCAGTTTCGATTAGTATATCAGTTTAGATTGGTATATCAGTTTCTATTGGTATGACAGTTTCGATTGGTATATCAGTTTCGATTGGTATATGAGTTTCGATTGGTATATCAGTGTCTATTGGTATATCAGTTTCTATTGGTATGACAGTTTCGATTGGTATATCAGTTTTGATTGGTATGTCAGTTTCGATTGGTATATCAGTTTCTATTGGTATGTCAGTTTCGATTGGTATATCAGTTTCGATTGGTATGTCAATTTCGATTGGTATATCAGTTTCGATTGGTATATCAGTTTCGATTGGTATGTCAGTTTGGATAGGTATGTCAGTTTAGATTGGTATGTCAGTTTCGATTGGTAAGTCAGTTTCGATTGGTATGTCAATTTCGATTGGTATATCAGTTTCGATTGGTATGTCAGTTTCGATTGGTATATCAGTTTCGATTGGTATATCAGTTTCGATTAGTATGTCAGTTTCTATTAGTATGTCAGTTTCGATTAGTATATCTGTTTCTATTGATATGTCAGTTTCGATTGGTATGTCAGATTCTATTAGTATATCAGTTTCGATTGGTATGTCAGTTTGGATAGGTATGTCAGTTTCGATTGGTATGTCAGTTTCGATTGGTATAGCAGTTTCTATTGGTATGTCAGTTTCGATTGCTATGTCAGTTTCTATTGGTATATCAGTTTCGATTGGTATGTCAGTTTCTATTGGTATGTCAGTTTCGATTATTATATCAGTTACTATTGGTATGTCAGTTTTGATTGGTATGTCAGCTTCTATTCGTATATCTGTTTCGATTGGTATGTCAGTTTCGATGAGTATATCAGTTTCTATAGGTATGTCAGTTTCTATTAGTATATCAGTTTCGATTGGTATATCAGTTTTGATTGGTATGTCAGTTTCGATTGGTATATCAGTTTCTATTGGTATGTCAGTTTCGATTGGTATGTCAATTTCGATTGGTATATCAGTTTCGATTAGTATGTCAGTTTCTATTGGTATGTCAGTTTCGATTAGTATATCAGTTTAGATTGGTATATCAGTTTCTATTGGTATGACAGTTTCGAGTGGTATATCAGTTTCGATTGGTATATGAGTTTCGATTTGTATATCAGTGTCTATTGGTATATCAGTTTCTATTGGTATGACAGTTTCGATTGGTATGTCAGTTTCGATTGGTATGTCAGTTTGGATAGGTATGTCAGTTTAGATTGGTATGTCAGTTTCGATTGGTAAGTCAGATTCTATTAGTATATCAGTTTCGATTGGTATATCAGTTTCGATTGGTATGTCAGTTTTGATTGGTATAGCAGTTTCTATTGGTATGTCAGTTTCGATTGGTATGTCAGTTTCTATTGGTAAATCAGTTTCGATTGGTATGTCAGTTTCTATTGGTATGTCAGTTTCGATGAGTATATCAGTTTCTATAGGTATGTCAGTTTCTATTAGTATATCAGTTTCGATTGGTATATCAGTTTTGATTGGTATGTCAGTTTCGATTGGTATATCAGATTCTATTGGTATGTCAGTTTCGATTGGTATGTCAATTTCGATTGGTATATCAGTTTCGATTTGTATGTCAGTTTCTATAGGTATGTCAGTTTCGATTAGTATATCAGTTTAGATTGGTATATCAGTTTCTATTAGTATATCAGTTTCGATTGGTATATCAGTTTCGATTGATTTGTCAGTTTCGATTGGTATATCAGTTTCTATTGGTATATCAGTTTAGATTCATATATCAGTTTCGATTAGTATGTCAGTTTCTATTGGTATATCAGTTTCGATTGTTATATCAATTTCAATTAGTATATCAGTTTCTATTGGTACGTTAGTTTCTATTGGTATATCAGTTTCGATAGGTATATTAGTTTCGTTTGGTATGTCAGTTTCGGTTGGTATATCAGTTTCTATTGCTATATCTGTTTCTATTGTTATGTCAGTTTCGATTGATACGTCAGTTTCTATTGGTATATCAGTTTCGATTATTATATCAGTTACTATTGGTATGTCAGTTTTGATTGGTATGTCAGTTTCGATTGGAATATCTGTTTCGATTGGTATGTCAGTTTCGATGAGTATATCAGTTTCTATAGGTATGTCAGTTTCTATTAGTATATCAGTTTCGATTGGTATATCAATTTTGATTGGTATGTCAGTTTCGATTGGTATATCAGATTCTATTGGTATGTCAGTTTCGATTGGTATGTCAATTTCGATTGGTATATCAGTTTCGATTTGTATGTCAGTTTCTATAGGTATGTCAGTTTCGATTAGTATATCAGTTTAGATTGGTATATCAGTTTCTATTGGTATGACAGTTTCGATTGGTATATCGGTTTTGATTGGTATTTTAGTTTCGATTGGTATATCAGTTTCTATTGGTATATCAGTTTCTATTGGTATGACAGTTTCGATTGGTATATCAGTTTCGATTGGTATGTCAGTTTGGATAGGTATGTCAGTTTCGATTGGTATGTCAGTTTCGATTGGTATATCAGTTTCGATTGGTATATCAGTTTTGATTAGTATGTCAGTTTCTATTGGTATGTCAGTTTCGATTAGTGGATCTGTTTCTATTGATATGTCAGTTTCGATTGGTATGTCAGATTCTATTAGTATATCAGTTTCGATTGGTATATCAGTTTCGATTGGTATGTCAGTTTCGATTGGTATATCAGTTTCTATAGGTATGTCAGTTTCTATTAGTATATCAGTTTCGATTGGTATATCAGTTTCGTTTGGTATGTCAGTTTCGATTGGTATATCAGTTTCTATTGCTATATCTGTTTCTATTGTTATGTCAGTTTCGATTGGTATGTCAATTTCTATTGGTATGTCAGTTTCGATTGGTATGTCAGTTTGGATAGGTATGTCAGTTTCGATTGGTATGTCAGTTTCGATTGGTATGTCAATTTCGATTGGTTTATCAGTTTCAATTGGTATATCAGTTTCGATTGGTATGTCAGTTTGGATAGGTATGTCAGTGTCGATTGGTATGTCAGTTTCGATTGGTATAGCAGTTTCTATTGGTATGTCAGTTTCGATTGGTATGTCAGTTTCTATTGGTATATCAGTTTCGATTGGTATGTCAGTTTCTATTGGTATGTCAGTTTCGATTATTATATCAGTTACTATTGGTATGTCAGTTTCGATTGGTATGTCAATTTCGATTGGTATATCAGTTTCGATTAGTATGTCAGTTTCTATTGGTATGTCAGTTTCGATTAGTATATCAGTTTAGATTGGTATATCAGTTTCTATTGGTATGACAGTTTCGATTGGTATATCAGTTTCGATTGGTATATGAGTTTCGATTGGTATATCTGTGTCTATTGGTATATCAGTTTCTATTGGTATGACAGTTTCTATTGGTATATCAGTTTTGATTAGTATGTCAGTTTGGATAGGTATGTCAGTTTCGATTGGTATGTCAGTTTCGATTGGTATGTCAATTTCGATTGGTATATCAGTTTCGATTGGTATATCAGTTTCGATTGGTATGTCAGTTTGGATAGGTATGTCAGTTTCGATTGGTATATCAGTTTCGATTGGTATGTCAGTTTCGATTGGTATATCAGTTTAGATTGGTATATCAGTTTTGATTAGTATGTCAGTTTCTATTGGTATGTCAGTTTCGATTAGTGGATCTGTTTCTATTGATATGTCAGTTTCGATTGGTATGTCAGATTCTATTAGTATATCAGTTTCGATTGGTATATCAGTTTCGATTGGTATGTCAGTTTCGATTGGTATATCAGTTTCTATAGGTATGTCAGTTTCTATTAGTATATCAGTTTCGATTGGTATATCAGTTTCGTTTGGTATGTCAGTTTCGATTGGTATATCAGTTTCTATTGCTATATCTGTTTCTATTGTTATGTCAGTTTCGATTGGTATGTCAATTTCTATTGGTATGTCAGTTTCGATTGGTATGTCAGTTTCGATTGGTATGTCAGTTTGGATAGGTATGTCAGTTTCGATTGGTATGTCAGTTTCGATTGGTATGTCAATTTCGATTGGTTTATCAGTTTCAATTGGTATATCAGTTTCGATTGGTATGTCAGTTTGGATAGGTATGTCAGTTTCGATTGGTATGTCAGTTTCGATTGGTATAGCAGTTTCTATTGGTATGTCAGTTTCGATTGGTATGTCAGTTTCTATTGGTATATCAGTTTCGATTGGTATGTCAGTTTCTATTGGTATGTCAGTTTCGATTATTATATCAGTTACTATTGGTATGTCAGTTTTGATTGGTATGTCAGTTTCGATTGGTATATCAGTTTCTATTGGTATGTCAGTTTCGATTGGTATGTCAATTTCGATTGGTATATCAGTTTCGATTAGTATGTCAGTTTCTATTGGTATGTCAGTTTCAATTAGTATATCAGTTTAGATTGGTATATCAGTTTCTATTGGTATGACAGTTTCGATTGGTATATCAGTTTCGATTGGTATATGAGTTTCGATTGGTATATCAGTGTCTATTGGTATATCAGTTTCTATTGGTATGACAGTTTCGATTGGTATATCAGTTTCGATTAGTATGTCAGTTTGGATAGGTATGTCAGTTTCGATTGGTATGTCAGTTTCGATTGGTATGTCAATTTGGATTGGTATATCAGTTTCGATTGGTATATCAGTTTCGATTGCTATGTCAGTTTGGATAGGTATGTCAGTTTCGATTGGTATATCAGTTTCGATTGGTATGTCAGTTTCGATTGGTATATCAGTTTCGATTGGTATATCAGTTTTGATTAGTATGTCAGTTTCTATTGGTATGTCAGTTTCGATTAGTAGATCTGTTTCTATTGATATGTCAGTTTCGATTGGTATGTCAGATTCTATTAGTATATCAGTTTCGATTGGTATATCAGTTTCGATTGGAATGTCAGTTTCGATTGGTATATCAGTTTCTATAGGTATGTCAGTTTCTATTAGTATATCAGTTTCGATTGGTATATCAGTTTCGTTTGGTATGTCAGTTTCGATTGGTATATCAGTTTCTATTGCTATATCTGTTTCTATTGTTATGTCAGTTTCGATTGGTATGTCAATTTCTATTGGTATGTCAGTTTCGATTGGTATGTCAGTTTCGATTGGTATGTCAGTTTGGATAGGTATGTCAGTTTCGATTGGTATGTCAGTTTCGATTGGTATGTCAATTTCGATTGGTTTATCAGTTTCAATTGGTATATCAGTTTCGATTGGTATGTCAGTTTGGATAGGTATGTCAGTTTCGATTGGTATGTCAGTTTCGATTGGTATAGCAGTTTCTATTGGTATGTCAGTTTCGATTGGTATGTCAGTTTCTATTGGTATATCAGTTTCGATTGGTATGTCAGTTTCTATTGGTATGTCAGTTTCGATTATTATATCAGTTACTATTGGTATGTCAGTTTTGATTGGTATGTCAGTTTCGATTGGTATATCAGTTTCTATTGGTATGTCAGTTTCGATTGGTATGTCAATTTCGATTGGTATATCAGTTTCGATTAGTATGTCAGTTTCTATTGGTATGTCAGTTTCGATTAGTATATCAGTTTAGATTGGTATATCAGTTTCTATTGGTATGACAGTTTCGATTGGTATATCAGTTTCGATTGGTATATGAGTTTCGATTGGTATATCAGTGTCTATTGGTATATCAGTTTCTATTGGTATGACAGTTTCGATTGGTATATCAGTTTCGATTAGTATGTCAGTTTGGATAGGTATGTCAGTTTTGATTGGTATGTCAGTTTCGATTGGTATGTCAATTTCGATTGGTATATCAGTTTCGATTGGTATGTCAGTTTGGATAGGTATGTCAGTTTAGATTGGTATGTCAGTTTCGATTGGTAAGTCAGTTTCGATTGGTATGTCAATTTCGATTGGTATATCAGTTTCGATTGGTATGTCAGTTTCGATTGGTATATCAGTTTCGATTGGTATATCAGTTTCGATTAGTATGTCAGTTTCTATTGGTATGTCAGTTTCGATTAGTATATCTGTTTCTATTGATATGTCAGTTTCGATTGGTATGTCAGATTCTATTAGTATATCAGTTTCGATTGGTATGTCAGTTTGGATAGGTATGTCAGTTTCGATTGGTATGTCAGTTTCGATTGGTATAGCAGTTTCTATTGGTATGTCAGTTTCGATTGGTATGTCAGTTTCTATTGGTATATCAGTTTCGATTGGTATGTCAGTTTCTATTGGTATGTCAGTTTCGATTATTATATCAGTTACTATTGGTATGTCAGTTTTGATTGGTATGTCAGCTTCTATTCGTATATCTGTTTCGATTGGTATGTCAGTTTTGATGAGTATATCAGTTTCTATAGGTATGTCAGTTTCTATTAGTATATCAGTTTCGATTGGTATATCAGTTTTGATTGGTATGTCAGTTTCGATTGGTATATCAGTTTCTATTGGTATGTCAGTTTCGATTGGTATGTCAGTTTCGATTGGTATATCAGTTTTGATTAGTATGTCAGTTTCTATTGGTATGTCAGTTTCGATTAGTAGATCTGTTTCTATTGATATGTCAGTTTCGATTGGTATGTCAGATTCTATTAGTATATCAGTTTCGATTGGTATATCAGTTTCGATTGGAATGTCAGTTTCGATTGGTATATCAGTTTCTATAGGTATGTCAGTTTCTATTAGTATATCAGTTTCGATTGGTATATCAGTTTCGTTTGGTATGTCAGTTTCGATTGGTATATCAGTTTCTATTGCTATATCTGTTTCTATTGTTATGTCAGTTTCGATTGGTATGTCAATTTCTATTGGTATGTCAGTTTCGATTGGTATGTCAGTTTCGATTGGTATGTCAGTTTGGATAGGTATGTCAGTTTCGATTGGTATGTCAGTTTCGATTGGTATGTCAATTTCGATTGGTTTATCAGTTTCAATTGGTATATCAGTTTCGATTGGTATGTCAGTTTGGATAGGTATGTCAGTTTCGATTGGTATGTCAGTTTCGATTGGTATAGCAGTTTCTATTGGTATGTCAGTTTCGATTGGTATGTCAGTTTCTATTGGTATATCAGTTTCGATTGGTATGTCAGTTTCTATTGGTATGTCAGTTTCGATTATTATATCAGTTACTATTGGTATGTCAGTTTTGATTGGTATGTCAGTTTCGATTGGTATATCAGTTTCTATTGGTATGTCAGTTTCGATTGGTATGTCAATTTCGATTGGTATATCAGTTTCGATTAGTATGTCAGTTTCTATTGGTATGTCAGTTTCGATTAGTATATCAGTTTAGATTGGTATATCAGTTTCTATTGGTATGACAGTTTCGATTGGTATATCAGTTTCGATTGGTATATGAGTTTCGATTGGTATATCAGTGTCTATTGGTATATCAGTTTCTATTGGTATGACAGTTTCGATTGGTATATCAGTTTCGATTAGTATGTCAGTTTGGATAGGTATGTCAGTTTTGATTGGTATGTCAGTTTCGATTGGTATGTCAATTTCGATTGGTATATCAGTTTCGATTGGTATGTCAGTTTGGATAGGTATGTCAGTTTAGATTGGTATGTCAGTTTCGATTGGTAAGTCAGTTTCGATTGGTATGTCAATTTCGATTGGTATATCAGTTTCGATTGGTATGTCAGTTTCGATTGGTATATCAGTTTCGATTGGTATATCAGTTTCGATTAGTATGTCAGTTTCTATTGGTATGTCAGTTTCGATTAGTATATCTGTTTCTATTGATATGTCAGTTTCGATTGGTATGTCAGATTCTATTAGTATATCAGTTTCGATTGGTATGTCAGTTTGGATAGGTATGTCAGTTTCGATTGGTATGTCAGTTTCGATTGGTATAGCAGTTTCTATTGGTATGTCAGTTTCGATTGGTATGTCAGTTTCTATTGGTATATCAGTTTCGATTGGTATGTCAGTTTCTATTGGTATGTCAGTTTCGATTATTATATCAGTTACTATTGGTATGTCAGTTTTGATTGGTATGTCAGCTTCTATTCGTATATCTGTTTCGATTGGTATGTCAGTTTTGATGAGTATATCAGTTTCTATAGGTATGTCAGTTTCTATTAGTATATCAGTTTCGATTGGTATATCAGTTTTGATTGGTATGTCAGTTTCGATTGGTATATCAGTTTCTATTGGTATGTCAGTTTCGATTGGTATGTCAATTTCGATTGGTATATCAGTTTCGATTAGTATGTCAGTTTCTATTGGTATGTCAGTTTCGATTAGTATATCAGTTTAGATTGGTATATCAGTTTCTATTGGTATGACAGTTTCGAGTGGTATATCAGTTTCGATTGGTATATGAGTTTCGATTTGTATATCAGTGTCTATTGGTATATCAGTTTCTATTGGTATGACAGTTTCGATTGGTATATCAGTTTCGATTGGTATGTCAGTTTGGATAGGTATGTCAGTTTCGATTGGTATGTCAGTTTCGATTGGTATGTCAATTTCGATTGGTATATCAGTTTCGATTGATATGTCAGTTTCGATTGGTATGTCAGTTTGGATAGGTATGTCAGTTTAGATTGGTATGTCAGTTTCGATTGGTATGTCAGTTTCGATTGGTATATCAGTTTCTATTGGTATGTCAGTTTTGATTGGTAAAGCAGTTTCTATTGGTATGTCAGTTTCGATTGGTATGTCAGTTTCTATTGGTAAATCAGTTTCGATTGGTATGTCAGTTTCTATTGGTATGTCAGTTTCGATTATTATATCAGTTACTATTGGTATGTCAGTTTTGATTGGTATGTCAGTTTCTATTGGTATATCTGTTTCGATTGGTATGTCAGTTTCGATTAGTATATCAGTTTCTATAGGTATGTCAGTTTCTATTAGTATATCAGTTTCGATTGGTATATCAGTTTCGATTGATATGTTAGTTTCAATTGGTATATCAGTTTAGATTCATATATCAGGTTCGATTAGTATGTCAGTTTCTATTGGTATAACAGTTTCGATTGTTATATCAATTTCAATTAGTATATCAGTTTCTATTGGTACGTTAGTTTCTATTGGTATATCAGTTTCGATAGGTATATCAGTTTCGTTTGGTATGTCAGTTTCGGTTGGTATATCAGTTTCTATTGCTATATCTGTTTCTATTGTTATCTCAGTTTCGATTGATATGTCAGTTTCTATTGGTATATCAGTTTCGATTATTATATCAGTTACTATTGGTATGTCAGTTTTGATTGGTATGTCAGTTTCGATTGGTATATCTGTTTCGATTGGTATGTCAGTTTCGATGAGTATATCAGTTTCTATAGGTATGTCAGTTTCTATTAGTATATCAGTTTCGATTGGTATATCAGTTTTGATTGGTATGTCAGTTTCGATTGGTATATCAGATTCTATTGGTATGTCAGTTTCGATTGGTATGTCAATTTCGATTGGTATATCAGTTTCGATTTGTATGTCAGTTTCTATAGGTATGTCAGTTTCGATTAGTATATCAGTTTAGATTGGTATATCAGTTTCTATTGGTATGACAGTTTCGATTGGTATATCAGTTACGATTTGTATGTCAGTTTGGATAGGTATGTCAGTTTCGATTGGTAAGTCAGTTTCGATTGGTATGTCAATTTCGATTGGTATATCAGTTTCGATTGGTATGTCAGTTTCGATTGGTATATCAGTTTCGATTGGTATATCAGTTTTGATTAGTATGTCAGTTTCTATTGGTATGTCAGTTTCGATTAGTAGATCTGTTTCTATTGATATGTCAGTTTCGATTGGTATGTCAGATTCTATTAGTATATCAGTTTCGATTGGTATATCAGTTTCGATTGGTATGTCAGTTTCGATTGGTATATCAGTTTCTATAGGTATGTCAGTTTCTATTAGTATATCAGTTTCGATTGGTATATCAGTTTCGTTTGGTATGTCAGTTTCGATTGGTATATCAGTTTCTATTGCTATATCTGTTTCTATTGTTATGTCAGTTTCGATTGGTATGTCAATTTCTATTGGTATGTCAGTTTCGATTGGTATGTCAGTTTCGATTGGTATGTCAGTTTGGATAGGTATGTCAGTTTCGATTGGTATGTCAGTTTCGATTGGTATGTCAATTTCGATTGGTTTATCAGTTTCAATTGGTATATCAGTTTCGATTGGTATGTCAGTTTGGATAGGTATGTCAGTTTCGATTGGTATGTCAGTTTCGATTGGTATGTCAGTTTCTATTGGTATATCAGTTTCGATTGGTATGTCAGTTTCTATTGGTATGTCAGTTTCGATTATTATATCAGTTACTATTGGTATGTCAGTTTTGATTGGTATGTCAGTTTCTATTCGTATATCTGTTTCGATTGGTATGTCAGTTTCGATGAGTACATCAGTTTCTATAGGTATGTCAGTTTCTATTAGTATATCAGTTTCGTTGGTATATCAGTTTTGATTGGTATGTCAGTTTTGATTGGTATATCAGTTTCTATTGGCATGTCAGTTTCGATTGGTATGTCAATTTCTATTGGTATATCAGTTTCGATTAGTATGTCAGTTTCTATTGGTATGTCAGTTTCGATTAGTATATGAGTTTAGATTGGTATATCAGTTTCTATTGGTATGACAGTTTCGATTGGTATATCAGTTTCGATTGGTATATGAGTTTCGATTGGTATATCAGTGTCTATTGGTATATCAGTTTCTATTGGTATATCAGTTTCGATTAGTATGTCAGTTTGGATAGGTATGTCAGTTTCGATTGGTATGTTAGTTTCGATAGGTATGTCAATTTCGATTGGTATATCAGTTTCGATTGGTATATAAGTTTCGATTGGTATGTCAGTTTGGATAGGTATGTCAGTTTGGATAGGTATGTCAGTTTAGATTGGTATGTCAATTTCGATTGGTATATCAGTTTCGATTGGTATGTCAGTTTCGATTGGTATATCAGTTTCGATTGGTATATCAGTTTCGATTAGTATGTCTGTTTCTATTGGTATGTCAGTTTCGATTAGTATATCTGTTTCTATTGATATGTCAGTTTCGATTGGTATGTCAGATTCTATTCGTATATCAGTTTCGATTGGTATGTCAGTTTCGATTGGTATATCAGTTTCTATTGGTATGTCAGTTTTGATTGGTATAGCAGTTTCTATTGGTATGTCAGTTTCGATTGGTATGTCAGTTTCTATTGGTATATCAGTTTCGATTGGTATGTCAGTTTCTATTGGTATGTCAGTTTCGATTATTATATCAGTTACTATTGGTATGTCAGTTTTGATTGGTATGTCAGTTTCTATTGGTATATCTGTTTCGATTGGTATGTCAGTTTCTATTAGTATATCAGTTTCTATAGGTATGTCAGTTTCTATTAGTATATCAGTTTCGATTGGTATGTCAGTTTCGATTGGTATAGTAGTCTCTATTGGTATATCAGTTTAGATTCATATATCAGTTTCGATTAGTATGTCAGTTTCGATTGGTATGTCAGTTTTGATTGGTATGTCAGTTTCTATTGGTATATCAGTTTCGATTGGTATGTCAGTTTCTATTGGAAAGTCAGTTTCGATTATTATATCAGTTACTATTGGTATGTCAGTTTTGATTGGTATGTCAGTTTCTATTGGTATATCTGTTTCGATTGGTATGTCAGTTTCGATTAGTATATCAGTTTCTATAGGTATGTCAGTTTCTATTAGTATATCAGTTTCTATTGGTATATCTGTTTCAATTGGTATATCAGTTTCGATTGGTATGTCAGTTTCGATTGGTATATCAGTTTCTATTGGTAAATCAGTTTAGATTCATATATCAGTTTCGATTAGTATGTCAGTTTCTATTGGTATATCAGTTTCGATTGTTATATCAATTTCAATTAGTATATCAGTTTCTATTGGTACGTTAGTTTCTATTGGTATATCAGTTTCGATAGGTATATCAGTTTCGTTTGGTATGTCAGTTTCGATTGGTATATCAGTTTCTATTGCTATATCTGTTTCTATTGGTATGTCAGTTTCGATTGGTATGTCAATTTCTATTGGTATGTCAGTTTCGATTGGTATGTCAGTTTCGATTGGTATATCAGTTTCGATTGGTATGTCAGTTTCTATTAGTATATCAGTTTCGATTGGTATATCAGTTTCGATTGATATGTTAGTTTCAATTGGTATATCAGTTTAGATTCATATATCAGGTTCGATTAGTATGTCAGTTTCTATTGGTATAACAGTTTCGATTGTTATATCAATTTCAATTAGTATATCAGTTTCTATTGGTACGTTAGTTTCTATTGGTATATCAGTTTCGATAGGTATATCAGTTTCGTTTGGTATGTCAGTTTCGGTTGGTATATCAGTTTCTATTGCTATATCTGTTTCTATTGTTATCTCAGTTTCGATTGATATGTCAGTTTCTATTGGTATATCAGTTTCGATTATTATATCAGTTACTATTGGTATGTCAGTTTTGATTGGTATGTCAGTTTCGATTGGTATATCTGTTTCGATTGGTATGTCAGTTTCGATGAGTATATCAGTTTCTATAGGTATGTCAGTTTCTATTAGTATATCAGTTTCGATTGGTATATCAGTTTTGATTGGTATGTCAGTTTCGATTGGTATATCAGATTCTATTGGTATGTCAGTTTCGATTGGTATGTCAATTTCGATTGGTATATCAGTTTCGATTTGTATGTCAGTTTCTATAGGTATGTCAGTTTCGATTAGTATATCAGTTTAGATTGGTATATCAGTTTCTATTGGTATGACAGTTTCGATTGGTATATCAGTTACGATTTGTATGTCAGTTTGGATAGGTATGTCAGTTTCGATTGGTAAGTCAGTTTCGATTGGTATGTCAATTTCGATTGGTATATCAGTTTCGATTGGTATGTCAGTTTCGATTGGTATATCAGTTTCGATTGGTATATCAGTTTTGATTAGTATGTCAGTTTCTATTGGTATGTCAGTTTCGATTAGTAGATCTGTTTCTATTGATATGTCAGTTTCGATTGGTATGTCAGATTCTATTAGTATATCAGTTTCGATTGGTATATCAGTTTCGATTGGTATGTCAGTTTCGATTGGTATATCAGTTTCTATAGGTATGTCAGTTTCTATTAGTATATCAGTTTCGATTGGTATATCAGTTTCGTTTGGTATGTCAGTTTCGATTGGTATATCAGTTTCTATTGCTATATCTGTTTCTATTGTTATGTCAGTTTCGATTGGTATGTCAATTTCTATTGGTATGTCAGTTTCGATTGGTATGTCAGTTTCGATTGGTATGTCAGTTTGGATAGGTATGTCAGTTTCGATTGGTATGTCAGTTTCGATTGGTATGTCAATTTCGATTGGTTTATCAGTTTCAATTGGTATATCAGTTTCGATTGGTATGTCAGTTTGGATAGGTATGTCAGTTTCGATTGGTATGTCAGTTTCGATTGGTATGTCAGTTTCTATTGGTATATCAGTTTCGATTGGTATGTCAGTTTCTATTGGTATGTCAGTTTCGATTATTATATCAGTTACTATTGGTATGTCAGTTTTGATTGGTATGTCAGTTTCTATTCGTATATCTGTTTCGATTGGTATGTCAGTTTCGATGAGTACATCAGTTTCTATAGGTATGTCAGTTTCTATTAGTATATCAGTTTCGTTGGTATATCAGTTTTGATTGGTATGTCAGTTTTGATTGGTATATCAGTTTCTATTGGCATGTCAGTTTCGATTGGTATGTCAATTTCTATTGGTATATCAGTTTCGATTAGTATGTCAGTTTCTATTGGTATGTCAGTTTCGATTAGTATATGAGTTTAGATTGGTATATCAGTTTCTATTGGTATGACAGTTTCGATTGGTATATCAGTTTCGATTGGTATATGAGTTTCGATTGGTATATCAGTGTCTATTGGTATATCAGTTTCTATTGGTATATCAGTTTCGATTAGTATGTCAGTTTGGATAGGTATGTCAGTTTCGATTGGTATGTTAGTTTCGATAGGTATGTCAATTTCGATTGGTATATCAGTTTCGATTGGTATATAAGTTTCGATTGGTATGTCAGTTTGGATAGGTATGTCAGTTTGGATAGGTATGTCAGTTTAGATTGGTATGTCAATTTCGATTGGTATATCAGTTTCGATTGGTATGTCAGTTTCGATTGGTATATCAGTTTCGATTGGTATATCAGTTTCGATTAGTATGTCTGTTTCTATTGGTATGTCAGTTTCGATTAGTATATCTGTTTCTATTGATATGTCAGTTTCGATTGGTATGTCAGATTCTATTCGTATATCAGTTTCGATTGGTATGTCAGTTTCGATTGGTATATCAGTTTCTATTGGTATGTCAGTTTTGATTGGTATAGCAGTTTCTATTGGTATGTCAGTTTCGATTGGTATGTCAGTTTCTATTGGTATATCAGTTTCGATTGGTATGTCAGTTTCTATTGGTATGTCAGTTTCGATTATTATATCAGTTACTATTGGTATGTCAGTTTTGATTGGTATGTCAGTTTCTATTGGTATATCTGTTTCGATTGGTATGTCAGTTTCTATTAGTATATCAGTTTCTATAGGTATGTCAGTTTCTATTAGTATATCAGTTTCGATTGGTATGTCAGTTTCGATTGGTATAGTAGTCTCTATTGGTATATCAGTTTAGATTCATATATCAGTTTCGATTAGTATGTCAGTTTCGATTGGTATGTCAGTTTTGATTGGTATGTCAGTTTCTATTGGTATATCAGTTTCGATTGGTATGTCAGTTTCTATTGGAAAGTCAGTTTCGATTATTATATCAGTTACTATTGGTATGTCAGTTTTGATTGGTATGTCAGTTTCTATTGGTATATCTGTTTCGATTGGTATGTCAGTTTCGATTAGTATATCAGTTTCTATAGGTATGTCAGTTTCTATTAGTATATCAGTTTCTATTGGTATATCTGTTTCAATTGGTATATCAGTTTCGATTGGTATGTCAGTTTCGATTGGTATATCAGTTTCTATTGGTAAATCAGTTTAGATTCATATATCAGTTTCGATTAGTATGTCAGTTTCTATTGGTATATCAGTTTCGATTGTTATATCAATTTCAATTAGTATATCAGTTTCTATTGGTACGTTAGTTTCTATTGGTATATCAGTTTCGATAGGTATATCAGTTTCGTTTGGTATGTCAGTTTCGATTGGTATATCAGTTTCTATTGCTATATCTGTTTCTATTGGTATGTCAGTTTCGATTGGTATGTCAATTTCTATTGGTATGTCAGTTTCGATTGGTATGTCAGTTTCGATTGGTATATCAGTTTCGATTGGTATGTCAGTTTGGATAGGTATGACAGTTTCGATTGGTATGTCAATTTCGATTGGTTTATCAGTTTCAATTGGTATATCAATTTCGATTGGTATGTCAGTTTGTATAGGTATGTCAGTTTCGATTGGTATGTCAGTTTCGATTGGTATATCAGTTTCGATTAGTATGTCAGTTTGGATAGGTATGTCAGTTTCGATTGGTATGTCAGTTTCGATAGGTATGTCAATTTCGATTGGTATATCAGTTTCGATTGGTATATAAGTTTCGATTGGTATGTCAGTTTGGATAGGTATGTCAGTTTGGATAGGTATGTCAGTTTAGATTGGTATGTCAATTTCGATTGGTATATCAGTTTCGATTGGTATGTCAGTTTCGATTGGTATATCAGTTTCGATTAGTATGTCAGTTTGGATTGGTATGTCAATTTCAATTGGTATATCAGTTTCGGTTAGTATGTCAGTTTCTAATGGTATATCAGTTTCGATTGGTATATCTGTTTCGATTGGTATGTCAGTTTCGATTGGTATATCAGTTTCGATTGGTATGTCAGTTTCGATTAGTATATCAGTTACTATTGATATGTGCGTTTCTATTGGTATATCAGTTTCGATTGGTATATCAGTTTCGATTAGTATGTCAGTTTCTATTGGCATGTCAGATTCGATTAGTATACCAGTTTCTATTGGTATGTCAGTTTCGATTGGTATGTCAGTTTAGATTTTTATATCAGTTTCTATTGGTATGACAGTTTCGATTGGTATATCAGTTTCGATTGGTATGTCAGTTTCGATTGGTATGTCAGTTTCGATTGGTATGTCAGTTTCGATTGGTATGTCAATTTCGATTGGTATATCAGTTTCGATTGGTATATCAGTTTCGATTGGTATGTCAATTTCGATTGGTATATAAGTTTCGATTGGTATATCAGTTTCGATTGGTATGTCAGTTTGGATAGGTATGTCAGTTTCGATTGGTATGTCAGTTTTAATTGGTATGTCAATTTCGATTGGTTTATCAGTTTTGATTGATATATCAGTTTCGATTTGTATGTCAGTTTGGATAGATATGTCAATTACGATTGGTATCTCAGTTTTGATTAGTATATTAGTTTCTATTGGCATTTCGGTTTCTATTGGTATATCAGTTTCGGTTGGTATGTCAGTTTCTATTAGTATGTCAGTTTCTATTGGTATGTCAGTTTAGATTCATATATCAGTTTCGATTAGTATGTCAGTTTGGATAGGTATGTCAGTTTCGATTGGTATGTCAGTTTTAATTGGTATGTCAATTTCGATTGGTTTATCAGTTTTGATTGATATATCAGTTTCGATTTGTATGTCAGTTTGGATAGGTATGTCAGTTTCGATTGGTATGTCATTTTCGATTGGTAAGTCAGTTTCAATTGGTATGTCAATTTCGATTGGTACCTGCCAGACAGTCCTATGCGAGCAAGACAATCACTCTTGCCTCAAGTGGGACTACCCCCGTCCAAACCCATGCAAGCGTGGAACACGGACGTTAAACGTTGATGATGATGATGATGATCTCAGTTTTGATTAGTATATTAGTTTCTATTGGCATTTCGGTTTCTATTGGTATATCAGTTTCGGTTGGTATGTCAGTTTCTATTAGTATGTCAGTTTCTATTGGTATATCAGTTTAGATTCATATATCAGTTTCGATTGGTATATCATTTTCTATTGGTATGTCAGTTTCGATTGGTATGTCAGTTTCGATTGGTATGTCAATTTCAATTAGTATATCAGTTTCTATTGGTATGTTAGTTTCTATTGGTATATCAGTTTCGATAGGTATATCAGTTTCGTTTGGTATGTCAGTTTCGATTGGTATATCAGTTTCTATTGCTATATCTGTTTCTATTGGTATGTCAGTTTCGATTGGTATGTCAATTTCTATTGGTATGTCAGTTTCGATTGGTATGCCAGTTTCGATTGGTATATCAGTTTCGATTGGTATGTCAGTTTGGATAGGTATGTCAGTTTCGATTGGTATGTCAGTTTTAATTGGTATGTCAATTTCGATTGGTTTATCAGTTTTGATTGATATATCAGTTTCGATTTGTATGTCAGTTTGGATAGGTATGTCAGTTTCGATTGGTATGTATGTTTCGATTGGTAAGTCAGTTTCGATTGGTATGTCAATTTCAATTGGTATCTCAGTTTTGATTAGTATATTAGTTTCTATTGGCATTTCGGTTTCTATTGGTATATCAGTTTCGGTTGGTATGTCAGTTTCTATTAGTATGTCAGTTTCTATTGGTATGTCAGTTTCGATTAGTATATCAGTTTCTATTGATATGTCTGTTTCGATTGTTATATCAGATTCTATTGGTATATCAGTTTTGATTGGTATATCAGTTTCGATTGGTATATCAGTTTCTATTGGTATATCAGTTTCTATTGGTGTCACAGTTTCAATTGGTATATCAGTTTGGATTGGTATGTCAGTTTGGATCGGTATGTCAGTTTGGATTGGTATGTCAGTTTGGGTTGGTATGTCAGTTTCGATTGGTATGTCAATTTCGATTGGTATATCAATTTTGATTAGTATGTCAGTTTCTATTGGTATATCAGTTTCGATTGGTATATCAGTTTCGATTGGTATAGCAGTTTCGATTGGTATATCAGTTTCGATTGGTATGTCAGTTTCGATTAGTATATCAGTTTCAATTGTTATATCAGATTCGATTATTATGTCAGTTTCGATTAGTATATCAGTTTCTATTGCTATGTCAGTTTCGATTCGTATATCAGTTTCTATTGGTATATCAGTTTCTATTGGTATGTCAGTTTCGATTGTTATGTCAGTTTCTATTGGTATATCAGTTTCGATTGGTATGTTAGTTTCTATTGGTATGTCAGTTTCGATTAGTATATTAGTTTCTATTGGTTTGTCAGTTTCGATTGGTATATCAGTTTCGATTGGTATGTCAGTTTGGATAGGTATGTCAGTTTCGATTGGTATGTCAGTTTAGATTGGTATGTCAATTTCGATTGGTTTATCAGTTTCAATTGGTATATCAGTTTCGATTGGTATGTCAGTTTGGATAGGTATGTCAGTTTCGATTGGTATGTCAGTTTCGATTGGTATAGCAGTTTCTATTGGTATGTCAGTTTAGATTGGTATGTCAGTTTCTATTGGTATATCAGTTTCGATTGGTATGTCAGTTTCTATTGGTATGTCAGTTTCGATTATTATATCAGTTACTATTAGTATGTCAGTTTTGATTGGTATGTCAGTTTCTATTGGTATATCTGTTTCGATCGGTATGTCAGTTTCGATTAGTATATCAGTTTCTACAGGTATGTCAGTTTCTATTAGTATATCAGTTTCGATTGGTATATCAGTTTCGATTGGTATGTCAGTTTCGATTGGTATATTAGTTTCTATTGGTATATCAGTTTAGATTCATATATCAGTTTCGATTAGTATGTCAGTTTCTATTGGTATATCAGTTTCGATTGTTATATCAGTTTCGATTGGTATATCATTTTCTATTGGTATGTCAGTTTCGATTGGTATGTCAGTTTCGATTGGTATGTCAATTTCAATTAGTATATCAGTTTCTATTGGTATGTTAGTTTCTATTGGTATATCAGTTTCGATAGGTATATCAGTTTCGTTTGGTATGTCAGTTTCGATTGGTATATCAGGTTCTATTGCTATATCTGTTTCTATTGGTATGTCAGTTTCGATTGGTATGTCAATTTCTATTGGTATGTCAGTTTCGATTGGTATGCCAGTTTCGATTGGTATATCAGTTTCGATTGGTATGTCAGTTTGGATAGGTATGTCAGTTTCGATTGGTATGTCAGTTTTAATTGGTATGTCAATTTCGATTGGTTTCTCAGTTTTGATTGATATATCAGTTTCGATTTGTATGTCAGTTTGGATAGGTATGTCAATTTCGATTGGTATCTCAGTTTTGATTAGTATATTAGTTTCTATTGGCATTTCGGTTTCTATTGGTATATCAGTTTCGGTTGGTATGTCAGTTTCTATTAGTATGTCAGTTTCTATTGGTATGTCTGTTTCGATTGTTATATCAGATTCTATTGGTATATCAGTTTTGATTGGTATATCAGTTTCGATTGGTATATCAGTTTCTATTGGTATATCAGTTTCTATTGGTATGTCAGTTTTGATTGGTATATCAGTTTTGATTGGTATGTCAATTTCAATTAGTATATCAGTTTCTATTGGTATGTTAGTTTCTATTGGTATATCAGTTTCGATAGGTATATCAGTTTCGTTTGGTATGTCAGTTTCGATTGGTATGTCAATTTCGATTGGTATATTAGTTTCGATTAATATGTCAGTTTCTATTGCTATATCAGTTTCTATTGGTATGTCAGTTTCGATTGGCATGTCAGTTTCGATTGGTATATCAGTTCGATTGGTATGTCAGTTTCTATTGGTATGTAAGTTTCGATTATTATATCTGTTACTATTAGTATGTCAGTTTCGATTGGTTTGTCAGTTTCTATTGGTATATCAGTTTCTACTGGTATGACAGTTTCGATTGGTATATCAGTTTCGATTGGTATATCAGTTTCGATTGGTATGTCAATTTAGATTGGTATATTAGTTTCGATTAGTATATCAGTTTCTATTGGTATATCAGTATCTAGTGGTATGTCAGTTTCGATAGGTATGTCTGTTTCTATTGGTATAACAGATTCGATTGGTATGTCAGTTTCTATTGGTATGTCAGTTTCAATTATTATATCAGTTACTATTGGTATAACAGTTTCGATTGGTATGTCAGTTTATATTGGTATATCAGTTTCTATTGGTGTCACAGTTTCAATTGGTATATCAGTTTGGATTGGTATGTCAGTTTGGATCGGTATGTCAGTTTGGATTGGTATGTCAGTTTGGGTTGGTATGTCAGTTTCGATTGGTATGTCAATTTCGATTGGTATATCAATTTTGATTAGTATGTCAGTTTCTATTGGTATATCAGTTTCGATTGGTATATCAGTTTCGATTGGTATAGCAGTTTCGATTGGTATATCAGTTTCGATTGGTATGTCAGTTTCGATTAGTATATCAGTTTCAATTGTTATATCAGATTCGATTATTATGTCAGTTTCGATTAGTATATCAGTTTCTATTGCTATGTCAGTTTCGATTCGTATATCAGTTTCTATTGGTATATCAGTTTCTATTGGTATGTCAGTTTCGATTGTTATGTCAGTTTCTATTGGTATATCAGTTTCGATTGGTATGTTAGTTTCTATTGGTATGTCAGTTTCGATTAGTATATCAGTTTCTATTGGTTTGTCAGTTTCGATTGGTATATCAGTTTCGATTGGTATGTCAGTTTGGATAGGTATGTCAGTTTCGATTGGTACGTCAGTTTCGATTGGTATGTCAATTTCGATTGGTATATCAGTTTCGATTGGTATATCAGTTTCGATTGGTATGTCAGTTTGGATAGGTATGTCAGTTTCGATTGGTATGTCAGTTTCGATTGGTAAGTCAGTTTCGATTGGTATGTCAATTTCGATTGGTATATCAGTTTCGATTGGTATGTCACTTTCATTTGGTATATCAGTTTCGATTGGTATCTCAGTTTTGATTAGTATATTAGTTTCTATTGGTATGTCGGTTTCTATTGGTATATCAGTTTCGATTGGTATATCAGTTTTGATTAGTATGTCAGTTTCTATTGGTATGTTAGTTTCGATTGGTATATCAGTTTCGATTGGTATATCAGTTTCGATTGATATGTCAGTTTCGATTAGTATATCAGTTTCTATTGGTATGTCAGTTTCTATTGGTATATCAGTTTCGATTGGTATATCAGTTTCGATTAGTATGTCAGTCTCTATTGGTATGTCAGTTTCGATTAGTATATCAGTTTCTATTGGTATGTCAGTTTTGATTGGTATATCATTTTCAATTGGTATATCAGTTTCGATTGGTATATCAGTTTCGATTGGTATGTCAGTTTCTATTGGTATGTCAGTTTCGATTATTATATCAGTTACTATTAGTATGTCAGTTTTGATTGGTATGTCAGTTTCTATTGGTATATCTGTTTCGATCGGTATGTCAGTTTCGATTAGTATATCAGTTTCTACAGGTATGTCAGTTTCTATTAGTATATCAGTTTCGATTGGTATATCAGTTTCGATTGGTATGTCAGTTTCGATTGGTATATTAGTTTCTATTGGTATATCAGTTTAGATTCATATATCAGTTTCGATTAGTATGTCAGTTTCTATTGGTATATCAGTTTCGATTGTTATATCAGTTTCGATTGGTATATCATTTTCTATTGGTATGTCAGTTTCGATTGGTATGTCAGTTTCGATTGGTATGTCAATTTCAATTAGTATATCAGTTTCTATTGGTATGTTAGTTTCTATTGGTATATCAGTTTCGATAGGTATATCAGTTTCGTTTGGTATGTCAGTTTCGATTGGTATATCAGGTTCTATTGCTATATCTGTTTCTATTGGTATGTCAGTTTCGATTGGTATGTCAATTTCTATTGGTATGTCAGTTTCGATTGGTATGCCAGTTTCGATTGGTATATCAGTTTCGATTGGTATGTCAGTTTGGATAGGTATGTCAGTTTCGATTGGTATGTCAGTTTTAATTGGTATGTCAATTTCGATTGGTTTCTCAGTTTTGATTGATATATCAGTTTCGATTTGTATGTCAGTTTGGATAGGTATGTCAATTTCGATTGGTATCTCAGTTTTGATTAGTATATTAGTTTCTATTGGCATTTCGGTTTCTATTGGTATATCAGTTTCGGTTGGTATGTCAGTTTCTATTAGTATGTCAGTTTCTATTGGTATGTCTGTTTCGATTGTTATATCAGATTCTATTGGTATATCAGTTTTGATTGGTATATCAGTTTCGATTGGTATATCAGTTTCTATTGGTATATCAGTTTCTATTGGTATGTCAGTTTTGATTGGTATATCAGTTTTGATTGGTATGTCAATTTCAATTAGTATATCAGTTTCTATTGGTATGTTAGTTTCTATTGGTATATCAGTTTCGATAGGTATATCAGTTTCGTTTGGTATGTCAGTTTCGATTGGTATGTCAATTTCGATTGGTATATTAGTTTCGATTAATATGTCAGTTTCTATTGCTATATCAGTTTCTATTGGTATGTCAGTTTCGATTGGCATGTCAGTTTCGATTGGTATATCAGTTCGATTGGTATGTCAGTTTCTATTGGTATGTAAGTTTCGATTATTATATCTGTTACTATTAGTATGTCAGTTTCGATTGGTTTGTCAGTTTCTATTGGTATATCAGTTTCTACTGGTATGACAGTTTCGATTGGTATATCAGTTTCGATTGGTATATCAGTTTCGATTGGTATGTCAATTTAGATTGGTATATTAGTTTCGATTAGTATATCAGTTTCTATTGGTATATCAGTATCTAGTGGTATGTCAGTTTCGATAGGTATGTCTGTTTCTATTGGTATAACAGATTCGATTGGTATGTCAGTTTCTATTGGTATGTCAGTTTCAATTATTATATCAGTTACTATTGGTATAACAGTTTCGATTGGTATGTCAGTTTATATTGGTATATCAGTTTCTATTGGTGTCACAGTTTCAATTGGTATATCAGTTTGGATTGGTATGTCAGTTTGGATCGGTATGTCAGTTTGGATTGGTATGTCAGTTTGGGTTGGTATGTCAGTTTCGATTGGTATGTCAATTTCGATTGGTATATCAATTTTGATTAGTATGTCAGTTTCTATTGGTATATCAGTTTCGATTGGTATATCAGTTTCGATTGGTATAGCAGTTTCGATTGGTATATCAGTTTCGATTGGTATGTCAGTTTCGATTAGTATATCAGTTTCAATTGTTATATCAGATTCGATTATTATGTCAGTTTCGATTAGTATATCAGTTTCTATTGCTATGTCAGTTTCGATTCGTATATCAGTTTCTATTGGTATATCAGTTTCTATTGGTATGTCAGTTTCGATTGTTATGTCAGTTTCTATTGGTATATCAGTTTCGATTGGTATGTTAGTTTCTATTGGTATGTCAGTTTCGATTAGTATATCAGTTTCTATTGGTTTGTCAGTTTCGATTGGTATATCAGTTTCGATTGGTATGTCAGTTTGGATAGGTATGTCAGTTTCGATTGGTACGTCAGTTTCGATTGGTATGTCAATTTCGATTGGTATATCAGTTTCGATTGGTATATCAGTTTCGATTGGTATGTCAGTTTGGATAGGTATGTCAGTTTCGATTGGTATGTCAGTTTCGATTGGTAAGTCAGTTTCGATTGGTATGTCAATTTCGATTGGTATATCAGTTTCGATTGGTATGTCACTTTCATTTGGTATATCAGTTTCGATTGGTATCTCAGTTTTGATTAGTATATTAGTTTCTATTGGTATGTCGGTTTCTATTGGTATATCAGTTTCGATTGGTATATCAGTTTTGATTAGTATGTCAGTTTCTATTGGTATGTTAGTTTCGATTGGTATATCAGTTTCGATTGGTATATCAGTTTCGATTGATATGTCAGTTTCGATTAGTATATCAGTTTCTATTGGTATGTCAGTTTCTATTGGTATATCAGTTTCGATTGGTATATCAGTTTCGATTAGTATGTCAGTCTCTATTGGTATGTCAGTTTCGATTAGTATATCAGTTTCTATTGGTATGTCAGTTTTGATTGGTATATCATTTTCAATTGGTATATCAGTTTCGATTGGTATATCAGTTTCTATTGGTATGTCACTTTTGATTGGTATATCAATTTCTATTGGTATGTCAGTTTCGATTACTATGTCAGTTTCTATTGGTATATCAGTTTCGATTGGTATGTCAGTTTCTATTGGTATGTCAGTTTGGATTTTTATATCAATTACTATTGGTATCTCAGTTTTGACTGGTATGTCAGTTTCTATTAGTATATGTGTTTCGATTGGTATGTCAGTTTCGATTAGTATATCAGTTTCTATTGGACTGTCAGTTTCTATTGATATATCAGTTTCGTTTGGTATATCAGTTTCTAATGGTATGTCAGTTTTGATTAGTATATCAGTTTCTATTGGTATGTCAGTTTCGATTGGTATGTCAGTTTCTATTGGTATATCAGTTTCGATTGGTATATTAGTTTCGATCGGTATATCAGTTTCGATTGGTATGTCAGTTTCTATTGGTATATCAGTTTCTATTGGTATGTCAGTTTCGATTGGTACGTCAGTTTGGATTGGTATGTCAATTTCAATTGGTATATCAGTTTCGGTTAGTATGTCAGTTTCTAATGGTATATCAGTTTCGATTGGTATATCTGTTTCGATTGGTATGTCAGTTTCGATTGGTATATCAGTTTCGATTGGTATGTCAGTTTCGATTAGTATATCAGTTACTATTGATATGTGCGTTTCTATTGGTATATCAGTTTCGATTGGTATATCAGTTTCGATTAGTATGTCAGTTTCTATTGGCATGTTAGATTCGATTAGTATACCAGTTTCTATTGGTATGTCAGTTTCGATTGGTATGTCAGTTTAGATTTTTATATCAGTTTCTATTGGTATGACAGTTTCGATTGGTATATAAGTTTCGATTGGTATGTCAGTTTCGATTGGTATGTCAGTTTCGATTGGTATGTCAGTTTCGATTGGTATGTCAATTTCGATTGGTATATCAGTTTCGATTGGTATATCAGTTTCGATTGGTATGTCAATTTCGATTGGTATATAAGTTTCGATTGGTATCTCAGTTTTGATTAGTATATCAGTTTCTATTGGTATGTCGGTTTCTATTGGTATATCAGTTTCGATTCTAATATCAGTTTCGATTAGTATGTCAGTTTCTATTGGTATGTCAGTTTCGATTGGTATATCAGTTTCGATTGGTATATCAGTTTCTATTGGTATATCAGTTTCTATTGGTATGTCAGTTTTGATTGGTATAGCAGTTTCTATTGGTATGTCAGTTTCGATTGGTATGTCAGTTTCTATTGGTATATCAGTTTCGATTGGTATGTCAGTTTCTATTGGTATGTCAGTTTCGATTATTATATCAGTTAATATTGGTATGTCAGTTTTGATTGGTATGTCAGTTTCTATTGGTATATCTGTTTCGATTGGTATGTCAGTTTCGATTAGTATATCAGTTTCTATAGGTATGTCAGTTTCTATTAGTATATCAGTTTCGATCGGTATATCAGTTTCGATTGGTATGTCAGTTTCGATTGGTATAACAGTTTCTATTGGTATATCAGTTTAGATTGATATATCAGTTTCGATTAGTATGTCAGTTTCTATTGGTATATCAGTTTCGATTGGTATATCAGTTTCGATTGTTATATCAGTTTTGAATTGTATATCAGTTTGTATATGTATGTCAGTTTCTATTAGTATATCAGTTTCGATCGGTATATCAGGTTCGATTGGTATGTCAGTTTCGATTGGTATATCAGTTTCTATTGGTATATCAGTTTAGATTGATATATCAGTTTCGATTAGTATGTCAGTTTCTATTGGTATATAAATTTTGATTGTTATATCAGTTTCGATTGGTATATCAGTTTCGATTGGTATGTCAGTTGCTATTGGGATACCACTTTCGATTGGTATATCTGTTTCGATTGGTATGTCAGTTTCTATTGTTATATCAGATTCGATTAGTATGTCAGTTTCGATTAGTATATCAGTTTCTATTGCTATGTCAGTTTCGATTGGTATATCAGTTTCTATTGGTATATCAGTTTAGATTGTTATGTCAGTTTCTATTGGTATATCAGTTTCGATTGGTATGTTAGTTTCTATTAGTATGTCAGTTTCGATTAGTATATCAGTTTCTATTGGTTTGTCAGTTTCGATTGGTATATCAGTTTCTATTGGTATATCAGTTTCTATTGGTATGTCAATTTCGAATGGTATATCAGTTTCGATTAGTATGTCAGTTTCTATTGGTATATCAGTTTCGATGGGTATATCTGTTTCGATTGGTACGTCAGTTTCGATTGGTATGTCAGTTTCGATTAGTATATCAGTTTCTATTGGTGTGTCAGTTTCTATTGGTATATCAGTTTCGATTGGTATATCAGTTTCGATTAGTATGTCAGTTTCTATTGGTAGGTCAGTTTCGATTAGTATATCAGTTTGGATTGGTATGTCAATTTCAATTGGTAAATCAGTTTAGATTAGTATGTCAGTTTCGATTGGTATATCAGTTTCGATTGGTATGTCAGTTTCGATTAGTATATCAGTTTCTATTGGTATGTGAGTTTCTATTGGTATATCAGTTTCGATTGGTATATCAGTTTCCATTGGTATATCAGTTTCGATTGGTATATCAGTTTCTATTGGTATATCAGTTTCTATTTGTATGACAGTTTCGATTGCTATATCAGTTTCGATTGGTATGTCAGTTTGGATAGGTATGTCAGTTTCGATTGGTATGTCTGTTTCGATTGGTATGTCAATTTCGATTGGTATATCAGTTTCGATTGGTATATCAGTTTCGATTGGTATGTCAGTTTGGATTGGTATGTCAGTTTCGATTGGTAAGTCAGTTTCGATTGGTAAGTCAGTTTCGATTGGTATGTCAATTTCGATTGGTATATCAGTTTCGATTGGTATATCAGTTTCTATTGGTATGTCAGATTCTATTAGTATATCAGTTTCGATTAGTATGTCAGTTCCGATTGGTATATCAGCTTTGATTAGTATATTAGTTTCTATTGGTATGTCGGTTTCTATTGGTATATCAGTTTCGATTGGTATATCAGTTTTGATTAGTATGTCAGTTTCTATTGGTATGTCAGTTTCGATTAGTATATCAGTTTCTATTGATATGTCAGTTTCGATTGGTATGTCAGATTCTATTAGTATATCAGTTTCGATTAGTATGTCAGTTTCGATTGGTATATCAGTTTCGATTGGTATATCAGTTTCTATTGGTATATCAGTTTCTATTGGTATGTCAGTTTTGATTGGTATAGCAGTTTCTATTGGTATGTCAGTTTCGATTGGTATGTCAGTTTCTATTGGTATATCAGTTTCGATTGGTATGTCAGTTTCTATTGGTATGTCAGTTTCGATTATTATATCAGTTACTATTGGTATGTCAGTTTTGATTGGTATGTCAGTTTCTATTGGTATATCTGTTTCGATTGGTATGTCTGTTTCGATTAGTATATCAGTTTCAAGAGGTATGTCAGTTTCTATTATTATATCAGTTTCGATCGGTATATCAGTTTCGTTTGGTATGTCAGTTTAGATTGGTATATCAGTTTCTATTGGTATATCAGTTTCGATTGTTATATCAGTTTCGAATTGTATATCAGTTTCTATATGTATGTCAGTTTCTATTAGTATATCAGTTTCGATCGGTATATCAGTTTCGATTGGTATGTCAGTTTCGATTGGTATATCAGTTTCTATTGATATATCAGTTTAGATTGTTATATCAGTTTCGATTGGTATGTCAGTTTCGATTGGTATGTCAGTTTCGATTGGTATGTCAATTTCGATTGGTATATCAGTTTCGATTAGTATGTCAGTTACTATTGGTATATCACTTTCGATTGGTATATCTGTTTCGATTGGTATGTCAGTTTCTGTTGTTATATCAGATTCGATTAGTATGTCAGTTTCGATTAGTATATCAGTTTCTATTGCTATGTCAGTTTCGATTGGTATATCAGTTTCTATTGGTATATCAGTTTCTATGGGTATGTCAGTTTTTATTGGTATATCAGTTTCTATTGGTCTGTCAGTTTCGATTGTTATGTCAGTTTCTATAGGTATGTCAGTTTCGATTAGTATATCAGTTTCTATCGGTTTGTCAGTTTCGATTGGTATATCAGTTTCTATTGGTATATCAGTTTCTATTGGTATGTCAATTTCGAATGGTATATCAGTTTCGATTAGTATGTCAGTTTCTATTGGTATATCAGTTTCGATTGGTATATCTGTTTCGATTGGTATGTCAGTTTCGATTGGTATATCAGTTTCGATTGGTACATCAGTTTCAATTAGTATGTCAGTTTCTATTGGTATGTCTGTTTCGATTAGTATAACAGTTTAGATTGGTATATCAGTTTCTATTGGTATGACAGTTTCGATTGGTATATCAGTTTTGATTAGTATGTCAGTTTCTATTGGAATGTCAGTTTCGATTAGTATATCAGTTTCTATTGATATGTCAGTTTCGATTGGTATGTCAGATTCTATTAGTATATCAGTTTCGATTAGTATGTCAATTTCAATTGGTAAATCAGTTTAGATTAGTATGTCAGTTTCGATTGGTATATCAGTTTCTATTGGTATGTGAGTTTCTATTGGTATATCAGTTTCGATTGGTACATCAGTTTCGATTAGTATGTCAGTTTCTATTGGTATGTCAGTTTCGATTAGTATAACAGTTTAGATTGGTATATCAGTTTCTATTGGTATGACAGTTTCGATTGGTATATCAGTTTCCATTGGGATATCAGTTTCGATTGGTATATCAGTTTCTATTGGTATGACAGTTTCGATTGCTATATCAGTTTCGATTGGTATGTCAGTTTGGATAGGTATGTCAGTTTCGATTGGTATCTCTATTTCGATTGGTATGTCAATTTCGATTGGTATATCAGTTTCGATTGGTATATCAGTTTCGATTGGTATGTCAGTTTGGAGATGTATGTCAGTTTCGATTGGTATGTCAGTTTCGATTGGTAAGTCAGTTTCGATTGGTATGTCAATTTCGATTGGTATATCAGTTTCGATTGGGATGTCAGTTTCATTTGGTATCTCAGTTTTGATTAGTATATTAGTTTCTATTGATATGTCGGTTTCTATTGGTATATCAGTTTCGATTGGTATATCAGTTTCGATTAGTATATCAGTTTGGATTGGTATGTCAATTTCAATTGGTAAATCAGTTTAGATTAGTATGTCAGTTTCGATTGGTATATCAGTTTCTATTGGTGTGTGAGTTTCTATTGGTATATCAGTTTCGATTGGTACATCAGTTTCGATTAGTATGTCAGTTTCTATTGTTATGTCAGTTTCGATTAGTATAACAGTTTAGATTGGTATATCAGTTTCTATTGGTATGACAGTTTCGATTGGTATATCAGTTTCCATTGGGATATCAGTTTCGATTGGTATATCAGTTTCTATTGGTATGACAGTTTCGATTGCTATATCAGTTTCGATTGGTATGTCAGTTTGGATAGGTATGTCAGTTTCGATTGGTATGTCTATTTCGATTGGTATGTCAATTTCGATTGGTATATCAGTTTCGATTGGTATATCAGTTTCGATTGGTATGTCAGTTTGGAGATGTATGTCAGTTTCGATTGGTATGTCAGTTTCGATTGGTAAGTCAGTTTCGATTGGTATGTCAATTTCGATTGGTATATCAGTTTCGATTGGGATGTCAGTTTCATATGGTATCTCAGTTTTGATTAGTATATTAGTTTCTATTGATATGTCGGTTTCTATTGGTATATCAGTTTCGATTGGTATATCAGTTTTATATAGTATGTCAGTTTCTATTGGAATGTCAGTTTCGATTAGTATATCAGTTTCTATTGATATGTCAGTTTCGATTGGTATGTCAGATTCTATTAGTATATCAGTTTCGATTAGTATGTCAATTTCAATTGGTAAATCAGTTTAGATTAGTATGTCAGTTTCGATTGGTATATCAGTTTCTATTGGTATGTGAGTTTCTATTGGTATATCAGTTTCGATTGGTACATCAGTTTCGATTAGTATGTCAGTTTCTATTGGTATGTCAGTTTCGATTAGTATAACAGTTTAGATTGGTATATCAGTTTCTATTGGTATGACAGTTTCGATTGGTATATCAGTTTCCATTGGGATATCAGTTTCGATTGGTATATCAGTTTCTATTGGTATGACAGTTTCGATTGCTATGTCAGTTTCGATTGGTATGTCAGTTTGGATAGGTATGTCAGTTTCGATTGGTATGTCTATTTCGATTGGTATGTCAATTTCGATTGGTATATCAGTTTCGATTGGTATATCAGTTTCGATTGGTATGTCAGTTTGGAGATGTATGTCAGTTTCGATTGGTATGTCAGTTTCAATTGGTAAGTCAGTTTCGATTGGTATGTCAATTTCGATTAGTATATCAGTTTCGATTGGGATGTCAGTTTCATTTGGTATCTCAGTTTTGATTAGTATATTAGTTTCTATTGATATGTCGGTTTCTATTGGTATATCAGTTTCGATTGGTATATCAGTTTTGATTAGTATGTCAGTTTCTATTGGAATGTCAGTTTCGATTAGTATATCAGTTTCTATTGATATGTCAGTTTTGATTCGTATGTCAGATTCTATTAGTATATCAGTTTCGATTAGTATGTCAATTTCGAATGGTATATCAGTTTCGATTAGTATGTCAGTTTCTATTGGTATATCAGTTTCGATTGGTATATCTGTTTCGATTGGTATGTCAGTTTCGATTGGTATGTCAGTTTCGATTAGTATATCAGTTTCTATTGGTATGTCAGTTTCTATTGGTATATCAGTTTCGATTGGCCTATCAGTTTCGATTAGTATGTCAGTTTCTATTGGTATGTCAGTTTCGATTAGTATATCAGTTTGGATTGGTATGTCAATTTCAATTGGTATATCAGTTTAGATTAGTATGTCAGTTTCGATTGGTATATCAGTTTCGATTTGGTATGTCAGTTTCGATTAGTATATCAGTTTCTATTGGTATGTGAGTTTCTATTGATATATCAGTTTCGATTGGTATATCAGTTTCGATTAGTATGTCAGTTTCTATTGGTATGTCAGTTTCGATTAGTATAACAGTTTAGATTGGTATATCAGTTTCTATTGGTATGACAGTTTCGATTGGTATATCAGTTTCAATTGGTATATCAGTTTCGATTGGTATATCAGTTTCGATTGGTATGTCAGTTTGGAGATGTATGTCAGTTTCGATTGGTATGTCAGTTTCGATTGGTAAGTCAGTTTCGATTGGTATGTCAATTTCGATTGGTATATCAGTTTTGATTGGGATGTCAGTTTCATTTGTGTATCTCAGTTTGATTAGTATATTAGTTTCCATTGATATGTCGGTTTCTATTGGTATATCAGTTTCGATTGGTATATCAGTTTTGATTAGTATGTCAGTTTCTATTGGAATGTCAGTTTCGATTAGTATATCAGTTTCTATTGATATGTCAGTTTCGATTGGTATGTCAGATTCTATTAGTATATCAGTTTCGATTAGTATGTCAATTTCGAATGGTATATCAGTTTCGATTAGTATGTCAGTTTCTATTGGTATATCAGTTTCGATTGGTATATCAGTTTCGATTAGTATGTCAGTTTCTATTGGTATGTCAGTTTCGATTAGTATATCAGTTTGGATTGGTATGTCAATTTCAATTGGTATATCAGTTTAGATTAGTATGTCAGTTTCGATTGGTATATCAGTTTCGATTTGGTATGTCAGTTTCGATTAGTATATCAGTTTGTATTGGTATGTGAGTTTCTATTGGTATATAAGTTTCGATTGGTATATCAGTTTCGATTAGTATGTCAGTTTCTATTGGTATGTCAGTTTCGATTAGTATAACAGTTTAGATTGGTATATCAGTTTCTATTGTTATGACAGTTTCGATTGGTATATCAGTTTCAATTGGTATATCAGTTTCGATTGGTATATCAGTTTCTATTGGTATGACAGTTTCGATTGCTATATCAGTTTCGATTGGTATGTCAGTTTGGATAGGTATGTCAGTTTCGATTGGTATGTCAGTTTCGATTGGTATGTCAATTTCGATTGGTATATCAGTTTCGATTGGTATATCAGTTTCGATTGGTATGTCAGTTTGTATAGGTATGTCAGTTTCGATTGGTAAGTCAGTTTCGATTGGTATGTCAATTTCGATTGGTATATCAGTTTCGATTGGTATGTCAGTTTCATTTGGTATATCAGTTTCGATTGGTATCTCAGTTTTGATTAGTATATTAGTTTCTATTGGTATGTCGGTTTCTATTGGTATATCAGTTTCGATTGGTATATCAGTTTTGATTAGTATGTCAGTTTCTATTGGTATGTCAGTTTCGATTAGTATATCAGTTTCTATTGATATGTCAGTTTCGATTGGTATGTCAGATTCTATTAGTATATCAGTTTCGATTGGTATATCAGTTTCGATTGGTATGTCAGTTTCGATTGGTATATCAGTTTCTATTGGTATGTCAGTTTTGATTGGTATAGCAGTTTCTATTGGTATGTCATTTTTGATTGGTATGTCAGTTTCTATTGGTATATCAGTTTCGATTGGTATGTCAGTTTCTATTGGTATGTCAGTTTCGATTATTATATCAGTTACTATTGGTATGTCAGTTTCGATTGGTATGTCAATTTCAATTAGTATATCAGTTTCTATTGGTATGTTAGTTTCTATTGGTATATCAGTTTCGATAGGTATATCAGTTTCGTTTGGTATGTCAGTTTCGATTGGTATATCAGTTTCTATTGCTGTATCTGTTTCTATTGGTATGTCAGTGTCAATTGGTATATCAGTTTTGATTAAAATGTCAGTTTCTACTGGCATGTAAGTGTCGATTATTATATCAGGTACTATTAGTATGTCAGTTTCGATTGGTATATCAGTTTCGATTGGTATATCAGTTTCGATTTGTATGTCAGTTGCGATTGGTATGTCAATTTCGATTGGTATATCAGTTTCTATTTGTATGACAGTTTCGATTGGTATATCAGTTTCGATTGGTATATCAGTTTCGATTTGTATGTCAGTTGCGATTGGTATGTCAATTTCGATTGGTATATTAGTTTCGATTAGTATGTCAGTTTCTATTGGTATATCAGTATCTATTGGTATGTCAGTTTCGATAGGTATGTCTGTTTCTATTGGTATAACAGTTTCAATTGGTATGTCAGTTTCTATTGGTATATCAGTTTCGATTGGTATATCAGTTTCGATTAGTATGTCAGTTTCTATTGGTATGTCAGTTTCGATTAGTATGTCAGTTTCGATTGGTATATCAGTTTCGATTGGTATATGAGTTTCTATTGGTATATCACTTTCTATTGGTATGTTAGTTTTGATTGGTATAGCAGTTTCTATTGGTATGTCAGTTTCGATTGGTATGTCAGTTTCTATTGTCATAACAGTTTCGATTGGTATGTCAGTTTCTATTGGTATGTGAGTTTCTATTGGTATATCAGTTTCGATTGTTATATCAGTTTCGATTAGTATGTCAGATTCTATTGGTATGTCAGTTTCGATTAGTATAACAGTTTAGATTGGTATATCAGTTTCTATTGGTATGACAGTTTCGATTGGTATATCAGTTTCCATTGGGATATCAGTTTCGATTGGTATATCAGTTTCTATTGGTATGACAGTTTCGATTGCTATATCAGTTTCGATTGGTATGTCAGTTTGGATAGGTATGTCAGTTTCGATTGGTATGTCTATTTCGATTGGTATGTCAATTTCGATTGGTATATCAGTTTCGATTGGTATATCAGTTTCGATTGGTATGTCAGTTTGGAGATGTATGTCAGTTTCGATTGGTATGTCAGTTTCGATTGGTAAGTCAGTTTCGATTGGTATGTCAATTTCGATTGGTATATCAGTTTCGATTGGGATGTCAGTTTCATTTGGTATCTCAGTTTTGATTAGTATATTAGTTTCTATTGATATGTCGGTTTCTATTGGTATATCAGTTTCGATTGGTATATCAGTTTTGATTAGTATGTCAGTTTCTATTGGTATGTCAGTTTCGATTAGTATATCAGTTTCTATTGATATGTCAGTTTCGATTGGTATGTCAGTTTCTATTAGTATATCAGTTTCGATTAGTATGTCAGTTTCGATTGGTATATCAGTTTCGATTGGTATATCAGTTTCTATTGGTATATCAGTTTCTATTGGTATGTCATCAGTTTTGATTGGTATAGCAGTTTCTATTGGTATATCAGTTTCAATTGGTATATCAGTTTCGATTGGTATATCAGTTTCTATTGGTATGACCGTTTCGATTGCTATATCAGTTTCGACTGGTATGTCAGTTTCGATAGGTATGTCAGTTTCGATTGGTATGTCAGTTTCGATTGGTATGTCAATTTCGATTGGTATATCAGTTTCGATTGGTATGTCAGTTTGGATAGGTATGTCAGTTTCGATTGGTAAGTCAGTTTCGATTGGTATGTCAATTTCGATTGGTATATCAGTTTCGATTGGTATGTCAGTTTCATTTGGTATATCAGTTTCGATTGGTATCTCAGTTTTGATTAGTATATTAGTTTCTATTGGTATGTCGGTTTCTATTGGTATATCAGTTTCGATTGGTATATCAGTTTTGATTAGTATGTCAGTTTCTATTGGTATGTCAGTTTCGATTAGTATATCAGTTTCTATTGATATGTCAGTTTCGATTGGTATGTCAGATTCTATTAGAATATCTGTTTCGATTGGTATATCAGTTTCGATTGGTATGTCAGTTTCGATTGGTATATCAGTTTCTATTGGTATGTCAGTTTTGATTGGTATAGCAGTTTCTATTGGTATGTCATTTTCGATTGGTATGTCAGTTTCTATTGGTATATCAGTTTCGATTGGTATGTTAGTTTCTATTGGTATGTCAGTTTCGATTATTGTATCAGTTACTATTGGTATGTCAGTTTCGATTGGTATGTCAATTTCAATTAGTATATCAGTTTCTATTGGTATGTTAGTTTCTATTGGTATATCAGTTTCGATAGGTATATCAGTTTCGTTTGGTATGTCAGTTTCGATTGGTATATCAGTTTCTATTGCTATATCTGTTCTATTGGTATGTCAGTTTCGATTGGTATGTCAGTTTCTATTGGTATGTCAGTTCCGATTGGTATGTCAGTTTCGATTGGTATATCAGTTCGATTGATATGACAGTGTCGATTGGTATATCAGTTTTGATTAGTATGTCAGTTTCTACTGGCATGTAAGTTTCGATTATTATATCAGGTACTATTAGTATGTCAGTTTCGATTGGTATGTCATTTTCGATTGGTATATCAGTTTCTATTGGTATGACAGTTTCGATTGGTATATCAGTTTCGATTGGTATATCAGTTTCGATTGGTATGTCAGTTTGGATAGGTATGTCAGTTTCGATTGTTAAGTCAGTTTCGATTGGTATGTCAATTTCGATTAGTATATTAGTTTCTATTGGTATGTCGGTTTCTATTGGTATATCAGTTTCGATTGGTATATCAGTTTTGATTAGTATGTCAGTTTCTATTGGTATGTCAGTTTCGATTAGTATATCAGTTTCTATTGATATGTCAGTTTCGATTGGTATGTCAGATTCTATTAGAATATCAGTTTCGATTGGTATATCAGTTTCGATTGGTATGTCAGTTTCGATTGGTATATCAGTTTCTATTGGTATGTCATTTTCGATTGGTATGTCAGTTTCTATTGGTATATCAGTTTCGTTTGGTATGTCAGTTTCTATTGGTATGTCAGTTTCAATTATTGTATCAGTTACTATTGGTATGTCAGTTTCGATTAGTATAACAGTTTAGATTGGTATATCAGTTTCTATTGGTATGACAGTTTCGATTGGTATATCAGTTTCAATTGGTATATCAGTTTCGATTGGTATATCAGTTTCTATTGGTATGACAGTTTCGATTGCTATATCAGTTTCGATTGGTATGTCAGTTTGGATAGGTATGTCAGTTTCGATTGGTATGTCAGTTTCGATTGGTATGTCAATTTCGATTGGTATATCAGTTTCGATTGGTATATCAGTTTCGATTGGTATGTCAGTTTGGATAGGTATGTCAGTTTCGATTGGTAAGTCAGTTTCGATTGGTATGTCAATTTCGATTGGTATATCAGTTTCGATTGGTATGTCAGTTTCATTTGGTATATCAGTTTCGATTGGTATCTCAGTTTTGATTAGTATATTAGTTTCTATTGGTATGTCGGTTTCTATTGGTATATCAGTTTCGATTGGTATATCAGTTTCGATTAGTATGTCAGTTTCTATTGGTATGTCAGTTTCGATTAGTATATCAGTTTCTATTGATATGTCAGTTTCGATTGGTATGTCAGATTCTATTAATATATCAGTTTCGATTGGTATATCAGTTTCGATTGGTATGTCAGTTTCGATTGGTATATCAGTTTCTATTGGTATGTCAGTTTTGATTGGTATAGCAGTTTCTATTGGTATGTCATTTTCGATTGGTATGTCAGTTTCTATTGGTATATCAGTTTCGATTGGTATGTCAGTTTCTATTGGTATGTCAGTTTCGATTATTATATCAGTTACTATTGGTATGTCAGTTTCGATTGGTATGTCAATTTCAATTAGTACATCAGTTTCTATTGGTATGTTAGTTTCTATTGGTATATCAGTTTCGATAGGTATATCAGTTTCGTTTGGTATGTCAGTTTCGATTGGTATATCAGTTTCTATTGCTATATCTGTTTCTATTGGTATGTCAGTTTCGATTGGTATGTCAGTTTCTATTGGTATGTCAGTTTCGATTGGTATGTCAGTTTCGATTGGTATATCAGTTCGATTGATATGACAGTGTCGATTGGTATATCAGTTTTGATTAAAATGTCAGTTTCTACTGGCATGTAAGTGTCGATTATTATATCAGGTACTATTAGTATGTCAGTTTCGATTGGTATGTCATTTTCGATTGGTATATCAGTTTCTATTGGTATGACAGTTTCGATTGGTATATCAGTTTCGATTGGTATATCAGTTTCGATTGGTATGTCAGTTGCGATTGGTATGTCAATTTCGAATGGTATATTAGTTTCGATTAGTATGTCAGTTTCTATTGGTATATCAGTTTCAATTGGTATGTCAGTTTCTATTGGTATATCAGTTTCGATTGGTATATCAGTTTCGATTAGTATGTCAGTTTCTATTGGTATGTCAGTTTCGATTAGTATGTCAGTTTCGATTGGTATATCAGTTTCGATTGGTATATCAGTTTCTATTGGTATATCACTTTCTATTGGTATGTCAGTTTTGATTGGTATAGCAGTTTCTATTGGTATGTCAGTTTCGATTGGTATGTCAGTTTCTATTGGTATAACAGTTTCGATTGGTATGTCAGTTTCTATTGGTATGTAAGTTTCGATTAGTATGTCAGTTTTTATTGGTATGTCAGTTTCGATTAGTATATCAGTTTCGATTGGTATGTCAGTTTCGATTGGTATATCAGTTTCGATTGGTATATCAGTTTCTATTGGTATATCACTTTCTATTGGTATGTCAGTTTCGATTGGTATATCAGTTTCTATTGGTATGTGAGTTTCTATTGGTATATCAGTTTCGATTGGTATATCAGTTTCGATTAGTATGTCAGTTTCTATTGGTATGTCAGTTTCGATTAGTATAATAGTTTAGATTGGTATATCAGTTTCTATTGGTTTGAGAGTTTCGATTGGTATATCAGTTTCCATTGGGATATCAGTTTCGATTGGTATATCAGTTTCTATTGGTATGACAGTTTCGATTGCTATATCAGTTTCGATTGGTATGTCAGTTTGGATAGGTATGTCAGTTTCGATTGGTATGTCTATTTCGATTGGTATGTCAATTTCGATAGGTATATCAGTTTCGATTGGTATATCAGTTTCGATTGGTATGTCAGTTTGGAGATGTATGTCAGTTTCGATTGGTATGTCAGTTTCGATTGATAAGTCAGTTTCGATTGGTATGTCAATTTCGATTGGTATATCAGTTTCGATTGGGATGTCAGTTTCATTTGGTATCTCAGTTTTGATTAGTATATTAGTTTCTATTGATATGTCGGTTTCTATTGGTATATCAGTTTCGATTGGTATATCAGTTTTGATTAGTATGTCAGTTTCTATTGGTATGTCAGTTTCGATTAGTATATCAGTTTCTATTGATATGTCAGTTTCGATTGGTATGTCAGTTTCTATTAGTATATCAGTTTCGATTAGTATGTCAGTTTCGATTGGTATATCAGTTTCGATTGGTATATCAGTTTCTATTGGTATATCAGTTTCTATTGGTATGTCATCAGTTTTGATTGGCATAGCAGTTTCTATTGGTATATCAGTTTCAATTGGTATATCAGTTTCGATTGGTATATCAGTTTCTATTGGTATGACAGTTTCGATTGCTATATCAGTTTCGACTGGTATGTCAGTTTCGATAGGTATGTCAGTTTCGATTGGTATGTCAGTTTCGATTGGTATGTCAATTTCGATTGGTATATCAGTTTCGATTGGTATATCAGTTTCGATTGGTATGTCAGTTTGGATAGGTATGTCAGTTTCGATTGGTAAGTCAGTTTCGATTGGTATGTCAATTTCGATTGGTATATCAGTTTCGATTGGTATGTCAGTTTCATTTGGTATATCAGTTTCGATTAGTATCTCAGTTTTGATTGGTATATTAGTTTCTATTGGTATGTCGGTTTCTATTGGTATATCAGTTTCGATTGGTATATCAGTTTTGATTAGTATGTCAGTTTCTATTGGTATGTCAGTTTCGATTAGTATATCAGTTTCTATTGATATGCCAGTTTCGATTGGTATGTCAGATTCTATTAGAATATCTGTTTCGATTGGTATATCAGTTTCGATTGGTATGTCAGTTTCGATTGGTATATCAGTTTCTATTGGTATGTCAGTTTTGATTGGTATAGCAGTTTCTATTTGTATGTCATTTTCGATTGGTATGTCAGTTTCTATTGGTATATCAGTTTCGATTGGTATGTTAGTTTCTATTGGTATGTCAGTTTCGATTATTGTATCAGTTACTATTGGTATGTCAGTTTCGATTGGTATGTCAATTTCAATTAGTATATCAGTTTCTATTGGTATGTTAGTTTCTATTGGTATATCAGTTTCGATAGGTATATCAGTTTCGTTTGGTATGTCAGTTTCGATTGGTATATCAGTTTCTATTGCTATATCTGTTCTATTGGTATGTCAGTTTCGATTGGTATGTCAGTTTCTATTGGTATGTCAGTTCCGATTGGTATGTCAGTTTCGATTGGTAAATCAGTTCGATTGATATGACAGTGTCGATTGGTATATCAGTTTTGATTAGTATGTCAGTTTCTACTGGCATGTAAGTTTCGATTATTATATCAGGTACTATTAGTATGTCAGTTTCGATTGGTATGTCATTTTCGATTGGTATATCAGTTTCTATTGGTATGACACTTTCGATTGGTATATCAGTTTCGATTGGTATATGAGTTTCGATTGGTATGTCAGTTTCTATTGGTATATCAGTATCTATTGGTATGTCAGTTTCGATAGGTATGTCTGTTTCTATTGGTATAACAGTTTCAATTGGTATGTCAGTTTCTATTGGTATATCAGTTTCGATTGGTATATCAGTTTCGATTAGTATGTCAGTTTCGATTGGTATATCAGTTTCGATTGGTATGTCAGTTTCGATTAGTATATCAGTTTCTATTGGTATGTGAGTTTCTATTGGTATATCAGTTTCGATTGGTATATCAGTTTCGATTAGTATGTCAGTTTCTATTGGTATGTCAGTTTCGATTAGTATGTCAGTTTCGATTGGTATATCAGTTTCGATTGGTATATCAGTTTCTATTGGTATATCACTTTCTATTGGTATGTCAGTTTTGCTTGGTATAGCAGTTTCTATTGGTATGTCAGTTTCGATTGGTATGTCAGTTTCTATTGGTATAACAGTTTCGATTGGTATGTCAGTTTCTATTTGTATGTCAGCTTCGATTGCTATATGAGTTTCGATTGGTATGTCAGTTTCGATTAGTATATCAGTTTGGATTGGTATGTCAATTTCAATTGGTAAATCAGTTTAGATTAGTATGTCAGTTTCGATTGGTATATCAGTTTCGATTGGTATGTCAGTTTCGATTAGTATATCAGTTTCTATTGGTATGTGAGTTTCTATTGCTATATCAGTTTCGATTGGTATATCAGTTTCGATTAGTATGTCAGTTTCTATTGGTATGTCAGTTTCAATTAGTATAACAGTTTAGATTGGTATATCAGTTTCTATTGGTATGACAGTTTCGATTGGTATATCAGTTTCCATTGGGATATCAGTTTCGATTGGTATATCACTTCCTATTGGTATGTCAGTTTTGCTTGGTATAGCAGTTTCTATTGGTATGTCAGTTTCGATTGGTATGTCAGTTTCTATTGGTATAACAGTTTCGATTGGTATGTCAGTTTCTATTTGTATGTCAGTTTCGATTGCTATATCAGTTTCGATTGGTATGTCAGTTTCGATTAGTATATCAGTTTGGATTGGTATGTCAGTTTCTATTGGTATATCAGTTTCGATTGGTATGTCAGTTTCTATTGGTATGTCAGTTTCGATTATTATATCAGTTACTATTGGTATGTCAGTTTTGATTGGTATGTCAGTTTCTATTGGTATATCTGTTTCGATTGGTATGTCAGTTTCGATTAGTATATCAGTTTCTATAGGTATGTCAGTTTCTATTAGTATATCAGTTTCGATCGGTATATCAGTTTCGATTGGTATGTCAGTTTCGATTGGTATATCAGTGTCTATTGGTATATCAGTTTAGATTGATATATCAGTTTCGATTAGTATGTCAGTTTCTATTGGTATATCAGTTTCGATTGGTATATCAGTTTCGATTGTTATATCAGTTTCGAATTGTATATCAGTTTCTATAGGAACAATAAGGTAGATGAAGCAGTCAAGGCCAAGAGACAGGCATGGAAAGAATGGAAGAACGGGGGGAGCAGGGTACATTACATAGAGACCAAGAGGGAAGCTAGGCGACAAGTATGCTTAGCTAGGAGGGAAGCAGAGGATAGAAAATTCAAGCATGTTTTACAACGTGAGGACCAGAAACAGGAGGTATTCAAGATTGCGAGGCAGTGTGTCAGAGATAGTTGTGATGTCATTGGAGAGAAGTGTATCCGGAATGATAAAGGTGAGCTTGCCCTCACAAGTGCTGAGAAGAAAGATGCATGGAAGAGTCATTATGATAGATTACTAAATGAGGAGAATGCATGGGAAGAAGAGACCCTACCCCACGTAGACCCTATAGAGGGACCAGCAGTACAAGTCAGCGGCAGCGTAGTAAGTAAGGCAATCAGAGATATGAAGATAGGGAAGGCAACCGGTCCATCGGGTATAGCTGCCGAGATGCTGAAGGCATCTGGGTCTGTAGGTCACACTATAACCACACGTATCGTTAACCAGGTAATACTAGAGGGGGCCATACCAAAAGATTGGTGCAGTAGCATCATTGTCAACTGCTACAAAGGTAAAGGCGATGCACTAGATAGAGGAAACTATAGAGGTATAAAGTTGATGGACCAGGTCATGAAAGTAACAGAAAGAGTTATAGCACAGCTGATTAGGGACCGGGTGAATATAGACGAGATGCAATTTGGGTTTGTTCCAGGGAAAGGCACCACTGATGCGCTCTTCCTTGTGAGGCAATTACAGGAAAAGTACCTAGCTAAAAGTAAGCCACTCTACTTGGCATTTGTCGACCTTGAGAAAGCCTTTGACAGAGTTCCACGTGCAGTAATCTGGTGGGCTCTTAGAAAACTAGGAGTAGATGAATGGCTTGTGAAAGCGGTACAAGCCATGTATAGGGGAGCAGTCAGCAAAGTTAGGATTGGCAATGAGTATAGCGAGGAATTTAGCGTACAGGTTGGGGTCCACCAGGGCTCTGTTCTTAGCCCTCTCCTGTTCATCATAGTCCTGCAGGCAATAACGGAGGAGTTTAAGACCGGATGCCCATGGGAACTCCTGTATGCTGATGACCTCGCACTCATAGCTGAATCTATGGTAGAACTAGAGAATAAATTCCAAACCTGGAAGCAGGGACTAGAGAGAAAGGGCCTCAAAGTCAACATGACAAAGACTAAGGTCCTTATAAGTAGACGAGAAAACAGAACCCAGATCCCCTCAGGGAAATGGCCTTGCTCAGTATGTAGGAAAGGTGTAGGTAGGAACTCCATTCTTTGCCCCAAATGCAAACAATGGGTACACAAGAGATGTAGCGGGATCTCAGGAAGCTTAATTAAGAATGTAGGATTCACATGCAGCAGCTGTGCTGAAACAGCAAGCAAACAGCCACAGGAAACAAGTACCACCAATCTCTGGGAGGGCCCTGTAGAAACAGTAGACAGCTTCTGCTACCTAGGTGACCGAATTAGCAACGGAGGTGGGTGCTCAGAAAGTACAATAACTAGGGTAAGAACGGGATGGAAGAAGTTTAGGGAACTACTACCACTGCTAGCTGCAAAAGGCTTCTCCCTCAGAATGAAAGGCAGACTGTATGATGCGTGTATCCGAACAGCGATGTTGCATGGTAGTGAGACCTGGGCGCTGAAGGTGGAAGACTTACGTAGATTAGAGAGAAACGAAGCCTGCATGCTCCGATGGATGTGTAACAGTAATATACGTGAACGACAAAGCATAAATGAATTGAGAGAGAGACTGAGCATAAGAGGAATCAAATGCTGCGTGCAGGAGAGGCGGTTACGCTGGTATGGACATGTGATGCGTATGAAGGATGACAGCTGCATAAAAAGGTGCAGAGCACTAGAAGTTGATGGAAACCGCGGAGTGGGGAGACCCAAGATGACTTGGGATGAGGTGATAAAAGCCGACCTTACCCAACTACACCTCTCAAAGTCAATGACACACGACCGTGACTTCTGGCGTCACGCAGTAATACAGGGTACCCGACCTCCCATGGGTACATGCTGAAGCATATAAACAATATGCCCCCCCCCCCCACCGCAAGGTGGTCGTGGAGGTGCCACGGCAAAAAAGCACACAGCCCACACTGTAAAGTGGACGTGTAGGCGCCACGAAAAAGCACCCAGCACTCACTGTAAATGAGGTTGGTGTTAGGAAGGGCATCCAGCTGTAGAAATCAAGCCAGATCAGTTCCTGTATGAGCAAGGCATGGTCAGCCGACCAGACACTGCCCACAACAGGACAACCCGTCTAACCCATGCTAGCGTGGAAGAACGGACGTAAAACGGTGATGATGATGATGATGATAGGTATGTCAGTTTCTATTAGTATATCAGTTTCGATCGGTATATTAGTTTCGATTGGTATGTCAGTTTCGATTGGTATATCAGTTTCTATTGGTATATCAGTTTAGATTGATATATCAGTTTCGATTAGTATGTCAGTTACTATTGGTATATCACTTTCGATTATTATATCTGTTTCGATTGGTATGTCAGTTTCTATTGTTATATCAGATTCGATTAGTATGTCAGTTTCGATCAGTATATCAGTTTCTATTGCTATGTCAGTTTCGATTGGTATATCAGTTTCTATTGGTATATCAGTTTCGATTGGTATGTCAGTTTTTATTGGTATATCAGTTTCTAATGGATTGTCAGTTTCGATTGTTATGTCAGTTTCTATAGGTATATCAGTTTCGATTGGTATGATAGTTTCTATTGGTATGTCAGTTTCGATAGTATATCAGTTTCTATTGGTTTGTCAGTTTCGATTGGTATATCAGTTTCTATTGGTATATCAGTTTCTATTGGTATGTCAATTTCGAATGGTATATCAGCTTCGATTAGTATGTCAGTTTCTATTGGTATATCAGTTTCGATTGGTATATCTGTTTCGATTGGTATGTCAGTTTCGATTGGTATGTCAGTTTCGATTAGTATATCAGTTTGGATTGGTATGTCAATTTCAATTGGTATATCAGTTTCGATTAGTATGTCAGTTTCTATTGGTATGTCAGTTTCGATTAGTATAACAGTTTAGACTGGTATATCAGTTTCTATCGGTATGACAGTTTCGATTGGTATATCACTTTCGATTGGTATATCTGTTTCGATTGGTATGTCAGTTTTGATTGGTATGTCAGTTTCGATTAGTATATCAGTTTGGATTGGTATGTCAATTTCAATTGGTATATCAGTTTCGATTGGTATGTCAGTTTCGATTGGTATGTCAATTTCGATTGGTATATCAGTTTCGATTGGTATATCAGTTTCGATTGGTATGTCAGTTTGGATAGGTATGTCAGTTTCGATTGGTATGTCAGTTTCGATTGGTAAGTCAGTTTCGATTGGTATGTCAATTTCTATTGGTATATCAGTTTCGATTGGTATGTCAGTTTCATTTGGTATATCAGTTTCGATTGGTATCTCAGTTTTGATTAGTATATTAGTTTCTATTGGTATGTCGGTTTCTATTGGTATATCAGTTTCGATTGGTATATCAGTTTTGATTAGTATGTCAGTTTCTATTGGTATGTCAGTTTCGATTAGTATATCAATTTATATTGTATGTCAGTTTCGATTGGTATGTCAGATTCTATTAGTATATCAGTTTCAATTGGTATATCAGTTTCGATTGGTATGTCAGTTTCGATTAGTATATCAGTTTCTATTGGTATGTCAGTTTCGATTAGTATATCAGTTTGGATTGGTATGTCAATTTCAATTGGTATTTCAGTTTCGATTGGTATGTCAGTTTCGATTGGTATGTCAATTTCGATTGGTATATCAGTTTCGATTGGTATATCAGTTTCGAATGGTATGTCAGTTTGGATAAGTATGTCAGTTTCGATTGGTATGTCAGTTTCGATTGGTAAGTCAGTTTCGATTGGTATGTCAATTTCGATTGGTATATCAGTTTCGATTGGTATGTCAGTTTCATTTGGTATATCAGTTTCGATTGGTATCTCAGTTTTGATTAGTATATTAGTTTCTATTGGTATGTCGGTTTCTATTGGTATATCAGTTTCGATTGGTATATCAGTTTTGATTAGTATGTCAGTTTCTATTGGTATGTCAGTTTCGATTAGTATATCAATTTCTATTGTATGTCAGTTTCGATTGGTATGTCAGATTCTATTAGTATATCAGTTTCGATTGGTATATCAGTTTCGATTGGTATGTCAGTTTAGATTAGTATATCAGTTGCTATTGGTATGTCAGTTTTGATTGGTATAGCAGTTTCTATTGGTATGTCATTTTCGATTGGTATGTCAGTTTCTATTGGTATATCAGTTTCGATTGGTATGTCAGTTTCTATTGGTATGTCAGTTTCGATTATTATATCAGTTACTATTGGTATGTCAGTTTCGATTGGTATGTCAATTTCAATTAGTATATCAGTTTCTATTGGTATGTTAGTTTCTATTGGTATATCAGTTTCGATAGGTATATCAGTTTCGTTTGGTATGTCAGTTTCGATTGGTATATCAGTTTCTATTGGTATGACAGTTTCGATTGGTATATCAGTTTCGATTGGTATATCAGTTTCGATTGGTATGTCAGTTGCGATTGGTATGTCAATGTCGATTGGTATATTAGTTTCGATTAGTATGTCAGTTTCTATTGGTATGTCAGTTTCGATTGGTATGTCAGTTTCTATTGGTATATCAGTTTCGATTGGTATGTCAGTTTCTATTGGTATGTCAGTTTCGATTATTATATCAGTTACTATTGCTATGTCAGTTTTGATTGGTATGTCAGTTTCTATTGGTATATCTGTTTCGATTGGTATGTCAGTTTCGATTAGTATATCAGTTCCTATAGGTATGTCAGTTTCTATTAGTATATCAGTTTCGAACGGTATATCAGTTTCGATTGGTATGTCAGTTTCGATTGGTATATCAGTTTCTATTGGTATATCAGTTTCGATCGGTATATCAGTTTCGATTGGTATGTCAGTTTCGATTGGTATATCAGTTTCTATTGGTATATCAGTTTAGATTGATATATCAGTTTCGATTAGTATGTCAGTGTCTATTGGTATATCAGTTTCGATTGGTATATCAGTTTCGATTGTTATATCAGTTTCGAATTGTATATCAGTTTCTATAGGTATGTCAGTTTCTATTAGTATATCAGTTTCGATCGGTATATTAGTTTCGATTGGTATGTCAGTTTCGATTGGTATATCAGTTTCTATTGGTATATCAGTTTAGATTGATATATCAGTTTCTATTAGTATGTCAGTTTCTATTGGTATGTAAGTTTCGATTGTTATATCAGTTTCGATTGGTATGTCAGTTTCGATTGGTATGTCAGTTTCGATTGGTATGTCAATTTCGATTGGTATATCAGTTTCGATTAGTATGTCAGTTACTATTGGTATATCACTTTCGATTGGTATATCTGTTTCGATTGGTATGTCAGTTTCTATTGTTATATCAGATTCGATTAGTATGTCAGTTTCGATCAGTATATCAGTTTCTATTGCTATGTCAGTTTCGATTGGTATATCAGTTTCTATTGGTATATCAGTTTCGATTGGTATGTCAGTTTTTATTGGTATATCAGTTTCTAATGGTATGTCAGTTTCGATTGTTATGTCAGTTTCTATAGGTATATCAGTTTCTATTGGTTTGTCAGTTTCGATTGGTATATCAGTTTCTATTGGTATATCAGTTTCTATTGGTATGTCAATTTCGAATAGTATATCAGTTTCGATTAGTATGTCAGTTTCTATTGGTATATCAGTTTCGATTGGTATATCTGTTTCGATTGGTATATCAGTTTCGATTGGTATGTCAGTTTCGATTAGTATATCAGTTTGGATTGGTATGTCAATTTCAATTGGTATATCAGTTTCGATTAGTATGTCAGTTTCTATTGGTATGTCAGTTTCAATTAGTATAACAGTTTAGATTGGTATATCAGTTTCTATTGGTATGACAGTTTCGATTGGTATATCAGTTTCGATTGGTATATCTGTTTCGATTGGTATGTCAGTTTCGATTGGTATGTCAGTTTCGATTAGTATATCAGTTTGGATTGGTATGTCAATTTCAATTGGTATTTCAGTTTCGATTGGTATGTCAGTTTCGATTGGTATGTCAATTTCGATTGGTATATCAGTTTCGATTGGTATATCAGTTTCGAATGGTATGTCAGTTTGGATAAGTATGTCAGTTTCGATTGGTATGTCAGTTTCGATTGGTAAGTCAGTTTCGATTGGTATGTCAATTTCGATTGGTATATCAGTTTCGATTGGTATGTCAGTTTCATTTGGTATATCAGTTTCGATTGGTATCTCAGTTTTGATTAGTATATTAGTTTCTATTGGTATGTCGGTTTCTATTGGTATATCAGTTTCGATTGGTATATCAGTTTTGATTAGTATGTCAGTTTCTATTGGTATGTCAGTTTCGATTAGTATATCAATTTCTATTGTATGTCAGTTTCGATTGGTATGTCAGATTCTATTAGTATATCAGTTTCGATTGGTATATCAGTTTCGATTGGTATGTCAGTTTCGATTAGTATATCAGTTTCTATTGGTATGTCAGTTTTGATTGGTATAGCAGTTTCTATTGGTATGTCATTTTCGATTGGTATGTCAGTTTCTATTGGTATATCAGTTTCGATTGGTATGTCAGTTTCTATTGGTATGTCAGTTTCGATTATTATATCAGTTACTATTGGTATGTCAGTTTCGATTGGTATGTCAATTTCAATTAGTATATCAGTTTCTATTGGTATGTTAGTTTCTATTGGTATATCAGTTTCGATAGGTATATCAGTTTCGTTTGGTATGTCAGTTTCGATTGGTATATCAGTTTCTATTGGTATGACAGTTTCGATTGGTATATCAGTTTCGATTGGTATATCAGTTTCGATTGGTATGTCAGTTGCGATTGGTATGTCAATGTCGATTGGTATATTAGTTTCGATTAGTATGTCAGTTTTGATTGGTATGTCAGTTTCTATTGGTATATCTGTTTCGATTGGTATGTCAGTTTCGATTAGTATATCAGTTCCTATAGGTATGTCAGTTTCTATTAGTATATCAGTTTCGAACGGTATATCAGTTTCGATTGGTATGTCAGTTTCGATTGGTATATCAGTTTCTATTGGTATATCAGTTTAGATTGATATATCAGTTTCGATTAGTATGTCAGTTTCTATTGGTATATCAGTTTCGATTGGTATATCAGTTTCGATTGTTATATCAGTTTCGAATTGTATATCAGTTTCTATAGGTATGTCAGTTTCTATTAGTATATCAGTTTCGATCGGTATTTCAGTTTCGATTGGTATGTCAGTTTCGATTGGTATATCAGTTTCTATTGGTATATCAGTTTAGATTGATATATCAGTTTCGATTAGTATGTCAGTTTCTATTGGTATATCAGTTTCGATTGTTATATCAGTTTCGATTGGTATGTCAGTTTCGATTGGTATGTCAGTTTCGATTGGTTTGTCAATTTCGATTGGTATATCAGTTTCGATTAGTATGTCAGTTACTATTGGTATATCACTTTCGATTGGTATATCTGTTTCGATTGTTATGTCAGTTTCTATTGTTATATCAGATTCGATTAGTATGTCAGTTTCGATTAGTATATCAGTTTCTATTGCTATGTCAGTTTCGAATGGTATATCAGTTTCTATTGGTATATCAGTTTCTATTGGTATGTCAGTTTTTATTGGTATATCAGTTTCTATTGGTATGTCAGTTTCGATTGTTATGTCAGTTTCTATTGGTATATCAGTTTAGATTGATATATCACTTTCGATTAGTATGTCAGTTTCTATTGGTATATCAGTTTCGATTGTTATATCAGTTTCGATTGTTATATCAGTTTCGAATTGTATATCAGTTTCTATAGGTATGTCAGTTTCTATTAGTATATCAGTTTCGATCGGTATATTAGTTTCGATTGGTATGTCAGCTTCGATTGGTATATCAGTTTCTATTGGTATATCAGTTTAGATTGATATATCAGTTTCGATTAGTATGTCAGTTTCTATTGGTATATAAGTTTCGATTGTTATATCAGTTTCGATTGGTATGTCAGTTTCGATTGGTATGTCAGCTTCGATTGGTATGTCAATTTCGATTGGTATATCAGTTTCGATTAGTATGTCAGTTACTATTGGTATATCACTTTCGATTGGTATATCTGTTTCGATTGGTATGTCAGTTTCTATTGTTATATGAGATTCGATTAGTATGTCAGTTTCGATCAGTATATCAGTTTCTATTCCTATGTCAGTTTCGATTGGTATATCAGTTTCTATTGGTATATCAGTTTCGATTGGTATGTCAGGTTTTATTGGTATATCAGTTTCTAATGGTATGTCAGTTTCGATTGGTATGTTAGTTTCTATTGGTATGTCAGTTTCGATTAGTATATCAGTTTCTATTGGTTTGTCAGTTTCGATTGGTATATCAGTTTCTATTGGTATATCAGTTTCTATTGGTATGTCAATTTCGAATGGTATATCAGTTTCGATTAGTATGTCAGTTTCTATTGGTATATCAGTTTCAATTGGTATATCTGTTTCGATTGGTATGTCAGTTTCGATTGGTATGTCAGGTTCGATTAGTATATCAGTTTGGATTGGTATGTCAATTTCAATTGGTATATCAGTTTCGATTAGTATGTCAGTTTCTATTGGTATATCAGTTTCGATTGGTATATCTGTTTCGATTGGTATGTCAGTTTCTATTGGTATGTCATTTTCCATTAGTATAACAGTTTAGATTGGTATATCAGTTTCTATTGGTATGACAGTTTCGATTGGTATATCAGTTTCGATTGGTATATCAGTTTCGATTGGTATAGCAGTTTCTATTGGTATGACCGTTTCGATTCCTATATCAGTTTCGATTGGTATGTCAGTTTGGATAGGTATGTCAGTTTCGATTGGTATGTCAGTTTCGATTGGTATGTCAATTTCGATTGGTATAACAGTTTCGATTGGTATATCAGTTTCGATTGGTATGTCAGTTTGGATAGGTATGTCAGTTTCGATTGGTATGTCAGTTTCGATTGGTAAGTCAGTTTCGATTGGTATGTCAATTTCGATTGGTATGTCAGTTGCGATTGGTATATCAGTTTCGAGTGGTATATCAGTTTCGATTGGTATGTCAGTTGCGATTGGTATGTCAATTTCGATTGGTATATTAGTTTCGATTAGTATGTCAGTTTCTATTGGTATATCAGTATCTATTGGTATGTCAGTTTCGATAGGTATGTCTGTTTCTATTGGTATAACAGTTTCGATTGGTATGTCAGTTTCTATTGGTATATCAGTTTCGATTGGTATATCAGTTTCGATTAGTATGTCAGTTTCTAATAGTATGTCAGTTTCGATTAGTATAACAGTTTAGATTGGTATATCAGTTTCTATTGGTACGACAGTTTCGATTGGTATATCAGTTTCCATTGGTATATCAGTTTCGATTGGTATATCAGTTTCTATTGGTATATCAGTTTCTATTGGTATGACAGTTTAGATTGCTATATCAGTTTCGATTGGTATGTCAGTTTGGATAGGTATGTCAGTTTCGATTGGTATGTCTGTTTCGATTGGTATGTCAATTTCGATTGGTATATCAGTTTCGATTGGTATATCAGTTTCGATTGGCATGTCAGTTTGGATAGGTATGTCAGTTTCGATTGGTATGTCAGTTTCGATTGGTAAGTCAGTTTCGATTGGTATGTCAATTTCGATTGGAATATCAGTTTCGATTGGTATGTCAGTTTCTATTGGTATGTCATTTTCCATTAGTATAACAGTTTAGATTGGTATATCAGTTTCTATTGGTATGACAGTTTCGATTGGTATATCAGTTTCGATTGGTATATCAGTTTCGATTGGTATAGCAGTTTCTATTGGTATGACCGTTTCGATTCCTATATCAGTTTCGATTGGTATGTCAGTTTGGATAGGTATGTCAGTTTCGATTGGTATGTCAGTTTCGATTGGTATGTCAATTTCGATTGGTATAACAGTTTCGATTGGTATATCAGTTTCGATTGGTATGTCAGTTTGGATAGGTATGTCAGTTTCGATTGGTATGTCAGTTTCGATTGGTAAGTCAGTTTCGATTGGTATGTCAATTTCGATTGGTATGTCAGTTGCGATTGGTATATCAGTTTCGAGTGGTATATCAGTTTCGATTGGTATGTCAGTTGCGATTGGTATGTCAATTTCGATTGGTATATTAGTTTCGATTAGTATGTCAGTTTCTATTGGTATATCAGTATCTATTGGTATGTCAGTTTCGATAGGTATGTCTGTTTCTATTGGTATAACAGTTTCGATTGGTATGTCAGTTTCTATTGGTATATCAGTTTCGATTGGTATATCAGTTTCGATTAGTATGTCAGTTTCTAATAGTATGTCAGTTTCGATTAGTATAACAGTTTAGATTGGTATATCAGTTTCTATTGGTACGACAGTTTCGATTGGTATATCAGTTTCCATTGGTATATCAGTTTCGATTGGTATATCAGTTTCTATTGGTATATCAGTTTCTATTGGTATGACAGTTTCGATTGCTATATCAGTTTCGATTGGTATGTCAGTTTGGATAGGTATGTCAGTTTCGATTGGTATGTCTGTTTCGATTGGTATGTCAATTTCGATTGGTATATCAGTTTCGATTGGTATATCAGTTTCGATTGGCATGTCAGTTTGGATAGGTATGTCAGTTTCGATTGGTATGTCAGTTTCGATTGGTAAGTCAGTTTCGATTGGTATGTCAATTTCGATTGGTATATCAGTTTCGATTGGTATGTCAGTTTCATTTGGTATCTCAGTTTTGATTAGTATATTAGTTTCTATTGATATGTCGGTTTCTATTGGTATATCAGTTTCGATTGGTATATCAGTTTTGATTAGTTTGTCAGTTTCTATTGTTATGTCAGTTTCGATTAGTATATCAGTTTCTATTGATATGTCAGTTTCGATTGGTATGTCAGATTCTATTAGTATATCAGTTTCGATTAGTATGTCAGTTTCGATTGGTATATCAGTTTTGATTGGTATATCAGTTTCTATTGTTATATCAGTTTCTATTGGTATGTCATCAGTTTTGATTGGTATAGCAGTTTCTATTGGTATGTCAGTTTCGATTGGTATGTCAGTTTCTATTGGTATATCAGTTTCGATTGGTATGTCAGTTTCTATTGGTATGTCAGTTTTGATTATTATATCAGTTACTATTGGTATGTCAGTTTTGATTGGTATGTCAGTTTCTATTGGTATATCTGTTTCGATTGGTATGTCAGTTTCGATTAGTATATCAGTTTCTATACGTATGTCACTTTCTATTAGTATATCAGTTTCGATCGGTATATCAGTTTCGATTAGTATATCAGTTCCGATTGGTATATCAGTTTCTATTGGTATATCAGTTTAGATTGACATATCAGTTTCGATTGGTATGTCAGTTTCTATTGGTATATCAGTTTCGATTGGTATATCAGTTTCGATTGTTATATCAGTTTCGAATTGTATATCAGTTTCTATAGGAATGTCAGTTTCTATTAGTATATCAGTTTCGATCGGTATATCAGTTTCGATTGGTATGTCAGTTTCGATTGGTATATCAGTTTCTATTGGTATATCAGTTTAGATTGATATATCAGTTTCGATTAGTATGTCAGTTTCTATTGGTATATCAGTTTCGATTGTTATATCAGTTTCGATTGGTATGTCAGTTTCGATTGGTATGTCAGTTTCGATTGGTATGTCAATTTCGATTGGTATGTCAGTTTCGATTGGTATGTCAATTTCGATTGGTATATCAGTTTCGATTAGTATGTCAGTTACTATTGTATATCACTTTCGATTGGTATATCTGTTTCGATTGGTATGTCTGTTTCTATTGTTATATCAGATTCGATTAGTATGTCAGTTTCGATTAGTATATCAGTTTCTAATGCTATGTCAGTTTCGATTGGTATATCAGTTTCTATTGGTATATCAGTTTCTATTGGTATGTCAGTTTTTATTGGTATATCAGTTTCTATTGGTATGTCAGTTTCGATTGTTATGTCAGTTTCTATTGGTATATCAGTTTCGATTGGTATGTTAGTTTCTATTGGTATGTCAGTTTCGATTAGTATATCAGTTTCTACTGGTTTGTCAGTTTCGATTGGTATATCAGTTTCTATTGGTATATCAGTTTCTATTGGTATGTCACTTTCGAATGGTATATCAGTTTCGATTAGTATGTCAGTTTCTATTAGTATATCAGTTTCGATTGGTATATCTGTTTCGATTGGTATATCAGTTTGGATTGGTATGTCAGTTTCGATTAGTATATCAGTTTGGATTGGTATGTCAATTTCAATTGGTATATCAGTTTCGATTAGTATGTCAGTTTCTATTGGTATGTCAGTTTCGATTAGTATAACAGTTTAGATTGGTATATCAGTTTCTATTGGTATGACAGTTTCGATTGGTATATCAGTTTCGATTGGTATATCAGTTTCGATTGGTATATCAGTTTCTATTGGTATGACAGTTTCGATTCCTATATCAGTTTCGATTGGTATGTCAGTTTGGATAGGTATGTCAGTTTCGATTGGTATGTCAGTTTCGATTGGTATGTCAATTTCGATTGGTATATCAGTTTCGATTGGTATATCAGTTTCGATTGGTAAGTCAGTTTGGATAGGTATGTCAGCTTCGATTGGTATGTCAGTTTCGATTGGTAAGTCAGTTTCAATTGGTATGTCAATTTCGATTGGTATATCAGTTTCGATTGGTATATCAGTTTCATTTGGTATATCAGTTTCTATTGGTATGTCAATTTCGAATGGTATATCAGTTTCGATTAGTATGTCAGTTTCTATTGGTATATCTGTTTCGATTGGTATATCTGTTTCGATTGGTATGTCAGTTTCGATTGGTATGTCAGTTTCGATTAGTATATCATTTTGGATTGGTATGTCAATTTCAATTGGTATATCAGTTTCGATTAGTGTGTCAGTTTCTATTGGTATGTCAGTTTCGATTAGTATAACAGTGTAGATTGGTATATCAGTTTCTATTGGTATGACAGTTTCGATTGGTTTATCAGTTTCGATTGGTATATCAGTTTCGATTGGTATATAATTTTCTATTAGTATGACAGTTTCGATTCCTATATCAGTTTCGATTGGTATGTCAGTTTGGATAGGTATGTCAGTTTCGATTGGTATGTCAGTTTCGATTGGTATGTCAATTTCGATTGGTATATCAGGTTCGATTGGTATATCAGTTTCGATTGGTAAGTCAGTTTGGATAGGTATGTCAGTTTTGATTGGTATATTAGTTTCTATTGGTATATCGGTTTCTATTGTTATATCAGTTTCGATTGGTATATCAGTTTTGATTAGTATGTCAGTTTCTATTGGTATGTCAGTTTCGATTAGTATATCAGTTTCTACTGATATGTCAGTTTCGATTGGTATGTCAGATTCTATTAGTATATCAGTTTCGATTGGTATATCAGTTTCGATTGGTATGTCAGTTTCTATTGGTATGTCAGTTTTGATTGGTATAGCAGTTTCTATTGGTATGTCATTTTCGATTGGTATGTCAGTTTCTATTGGTATATCAGTTTCGATTGGTATGTCAGTTTCTATTGGTATGTTAGTTTCGATTGGTATGTCAATTTCAATTAGTATATCAGTTTCTATTGGTATATCAGTTTCGATAGGTATATCAGTTTCGTTTGGTATGTCAGTTTCGATTGGTATATCAGTTTCTATTGCTATATCTGTTTCTATTGGTATGTCAGTTTCGATTGGTATGTCAGTTTCTATTGGTATGTCAGTTTCGATTGGTATGTCAGTTTCGATTGGTATGTCAGTTCGATTGATATGACAGTGTCGATTGGTATATCAGTTTTGATTAGTATGTCAGTTTCTATTGGTATGTAAGTTTCGATTATTATATCAGTTACTATTAGTATGTCAGTTTCGATTGGTATGTCATTTTCGATTGGTATATCAGTTCCTATTGGTATGACAGTTTCGATTGGTATATCAGTTTCGATTGGTATATCAGTTTCGATTGGTATGTCAGTTGCGATTGGTATGTCAATTTCGATTGGTATATTAGTTTCGATTAGTATGTCAGTTTCTATTGGTATATCAGTATCTATTGGTATGTCAGTTTCGATAGGTATGTCTGTTTCTATTGGTATAACAGTTTCGATTGGTATGTCAGTTTCTATTGGTATATCAGTTTCGATTGGTATATCAGTTTCGATTAGTATGTCAGTTTCTATCGGTATGTCAGTTTCGATTAGTATGTCAGTTTCGATTGGTATATCAGTTTAATTTGGTATATCAGTTTCTATTGGTATATCAGTTTCTATTGGTATGTCAGTTTTGATTGGTATAGCAGTTTCTATTGGTATGTCAGTTTCGATTGGTATGTCAGTTTATATTGGTATATCAGTTTATATTGGTATATCAGTTTCGATTGGTATGTCAGTTTCTATTGGTATATCAGTTTCTATTGGTATAACAGTTTAGATTGATATATCAGTTTCGATTAGTATGTCAGTTTCTATTGGTATATCAGTTTCGATTGTTATATCAGTTTCGATTGCTATATCAGTTCCGATTGGTATGTCAGTTTCTATTGGTATATCAGTTTCTATTGGTATGTCAGTTTCGATTGGTATGTCAGTTTCGATTGGTATGTCAATTTCGATTGTTATATCAGTTTCGATTAGTATGTCAGTTACTATTGGTATATCACTTTCGATTGGTATATCTGTTTCGATTGGTATGTCAGTTTCTATTGTTATATCAGATTCGATTAGTATGTCAGTTTCGATTAGTATATCAGTTTCTATTGCTATGTCAGTTTCGATTGGTATATCAGTTTCTATTGGTATATCAGTTTCTATTGGTATGTCAGTTTTTATTGGTATATCAGTTTCTATTGGTATGTCAGTTTCGATTGTTATGTCAGTTTCTCTTGGTATGTCAGTTTCGATTAGTATATCAGTTTCTATTGGTTTGTCAGTTTCGATTGGTATATCAGTTTCTATTGGTATATCAGTTTTGATTGGTATGTCAATTTTGAATGGTATATCAGTTTCGATTAGTATGTCAGTTTCTATTGGTATATCAGTTTCGATTGGTATATCTGTTTCGATTGGTATCTGAGTTTCTATTAGTATATCAGTTTCGATTAGTATGTCAGTTTCTATTGTTATGTCAGTTTCGATTAGTATAACAGTTTAGATTGGTATATCAGTTTCGATTGGTATGTCAGTTTGGATAGTTATGTCAGTTTCGATTGGTATGTCAGTTTCGACTGGTATGTCAATTTCGATTGGTATATCAGTTTCGATTGGTATATCAGTTTCGATTGGTATGTCAGTGTGGATAGGTATGTCAGTTTCGATTGGTATGTCAGTTTCGACTGGTAAGTCAGTTTCGATTGGTATGTCAATTTCGATTAGTATATCAGTTTTGATTGGTATGTCAGTTTCGATTGGTATATCAGTTTCGATTGGTATCTCAGTTTTGATTATTATATTAGTTTCTATTGGTATGTCGGTTTCTATTGGTATATCAGTTTCGATTGGTATATCAGTTTTGATCAGTATGTTAGTTTCTATTGGTATATCAGTTTCGATAGGTATATCAGTTTCGTTCGGTATATCAGTTTCGATTGGTATATCAGTTTCTATTGCTATATCTGTTTCTATTGGTATGTCAGTTTCGATTGGTATGTCAGTTTCTATTGGTATGTCAGTTTCGATTGTTATGTCAGTTTCGATTGGTATATCAGTTCGATTGATATGACAGTGTTGATTGGTATATCAGTTTTGATTAGTATGTCAGTTTCTGTTGGTATGTAAGCTTCGATTATTATATCAGTTACTATTAGTATGTCAGTTTCGATTGGTATATCAGTTTCGATTGGTATATCAGTTTCTATTGGTATGACAGTTTCGATTGGTATATCAGTTTCGATTGGTATATCAGTTTCGATTGGTATATCAGTTTCGATTAGTATGTCAGTTTCTATTGGTATGTCAGTTTCGATTAGTATATCAGTTTGGATTGGTATGTCAATTACAATTTGTATATCAGTTTCGATTAGTATGTCAGTTTCGATTAGTATATCAGTTTCTATTGGTATGTGAGTTTCTATTGGTATATCAGTTTCGATTGGTATATCAGTTTCGATTAGTATGTCAGTTTCGATTGGTATATCAGTTTCGATTGGTATGTCAGTTTCGATTAGTATATCAGTTTCTATTGGTATGTGAGTTTCTATTGGTATATCAGTTTCGATTGGTATATCAGTTTCGATTAGTATGTCAGTTTCTATTGGTATGTCAGTTTCGATTAGTATGTCAGTTTCGATTGGTATATCAGTTTCGATTGGTATATCAGTTTCTATTGGTATATCAGTTTCTATTGGTATGTCAGTTTTGATTGGTATAGCAGTTTCTATTGGTATGTCAGTTTCGATTTGTATGTCAGTTTCTATTGGTATATCAGTTTCGATTGGTATATCAGTTTCGATTAGTACGTCAGTTTCTATTGGTATGTCAGTTTCGATTAGTATATCAGTTTGGATTGGTATGTCAATTACAATTGGTATATCAGTTTCGATTAGTATGTCAGTTTCGATTGGTATATCAGTTTCGATTGGTATGTCAGTTTCGATTAGTATATCAGTTTCTATTGGTATGTGAGTTTCTATTGGTATATCAGTTTCGATTGGTATATCAGTTTCGATTAGTATGTCAGTTTCTATTGGTATGTCAGTTTCGATTAGTATGTCAGTTTCGATTGGTATATCAGTTTCGATTGGTATATCAGTTTCTATTGGTATATCACTTTCTATTGGTATGTCAGTTTTGATTGGTATAGCAGTTTCTATTGGTATGTCAGTTTCGATTGGTATGTCAGTTTCTATTGGTATATCAGTTTCGATTGGTATGTCAGTTTCTATTGGTATGTCAGTTTCGATTAGTATGTCAGTTTCTATTGGTATGTCAGTTTCGATTAGTATATCAGTTTCTATTGGTATGTCAGTTTCGATTGGTATATCAGTTTCGATTAGTATGTCAGTTTCTATTGGTATGTCAGTTTCGATTAGTATGTCAGTTTCGATTGGTATATCAGTTTCATTTGGTATATCAGTTTCTATTGGTATATCAGTTTCTATTGGTATGTCAGTTTTGATTGGTATAGCAGTTTCTATTGGTATGTCAGTTTCGATTGGTATGTCAGTTAATATTGGTATATCAGTTTCGATTGGTATGTCAGTTTCTATTGGTATGTCAGTTTCGATTATTATATCAGTTACTATTGGTATGTCAGTTTCTATTGGTATGTCAGTTTCTATTGGTATATCAGTTTCGATTAGCATGTCAGTTTCTATTGGTATATCAGTTTCGATTGTTATATCAGTTTCGATTGCTATATCAGTTCCGATTGGTATGTCAGTTTCTATTGGTATATCAGTTTCTATTGGTATGTCAGTTTCGATTGGTATGTCAGTTTCGATTGGTATGTCAATTTCGATTGGTATATCAGTTTCGATTGGTATATCTGTTTGGATTGGTATGTCAGTTTCTATTGTTATATCAGATTCGATTAGTATGTCAGTTTCGATTAGTATATCAGTTTCTATTGCTATGTCAGTTTCGATTGGTATATCAGTTTCTATTGGTATATAAGTTTCTATTGGTATGTCAGTTTTTATTGGTATATCAGTTTCTATTGGTATGTCAGTTTCGATTGTTATGTCAGTTTCTATTGGTATGTCAGTTTCGATTAGTATATCAGTTTCTATTGGTTTGTCAGTTTCGATTGGTATATCAGTTTCTATTGGTATATCAGTTTTGATTGGTATGTCAATTTCGAATGGTATATCAGTCTCGATTAGTATATCAGTTTCGATTGGTATATCTGTTTCGATTGGTATGTCAGTTTCGATTGTTATGTCAGTTTCGATTAGTAAATCAGTTTCTATTGGTATGTCAGTTTCTATTGGTATATCAGTTTCGATTGGTATATCAGTTTCGATTAGTATGTCAGTTTCTATTGGTATGTCAGTTTCGATTATTATATCAGTTTGGATTGGTATGTCAATTTCAATTGGTATATCAGTTTCGATTGGTATGTCAGTTTCGATTAGTATATCAGTTTCTATTGGTATCTGAGTTTCTATTGGTATAACAGTTTCGATTAGTATGTCAGTTTCTATTGGTATGTCAGTTTCGATTAGTATAACAGTTTAGATTGGTATCTCAGTTTCTATTGGTATGACAGTTTCGATTGGTATATCAGTTTCGATTGGTATATCAGCTTCGATTGGTATATCAGTTTCTATTGGTATATCAGTTTCTATTGGTATGACAGTTTCGATTGCTATATCAGTTTCGATTGGTATGTCAGTTTGGATAGGTATGTCAGTTTCGATTGTTATGTCAGTTTCGATTGGTAAGTCAGTTTCGATTGGTATGTCAATTTCGATTAGTATATCAGTTTCGATTGGTATGTCAGTTTCGATTGGTATATCAGTTTCGATTGGTATCTCAGTTTTGATTATTATATTAGTTTCTATTGGTATGTCGGTTTCTATTGGTATATCAGTTTCGATTGGTATATCAGTTTTGATCAGTATGTTAGTTTCTATAGGTATATCAGTTTCGATAGGTATATCAGTTTCGTTCGGTATGTCAGTTTCGATTGGTATATCAGTTTCTATTGCTATATCTGTTTCTATTGGTATGTCAGTTTCGATTGGTATGTCAGTTTCTATTGGTATGTCAGTTTCGATTGTTATGTCAGTTTCGATTGGTATATCAGTTCGATTGATATGACAGTGTCGATTGGTATATCAGTTTTGATTAGTATGTCAGTTTCTATTGGTATGTAAGCTTCGATTATTATATCAGTTACTATTAGTATGTCAGTTTCGATTGGTATGTCATTTTCGATTGGTATATCAGTTTCTATTGGTATGACAGTTTCGATTGGTATATCAGTTTCGATTGGAATATCAGTTTCGATTGGTATATCAGTTTCGATTAGTATGTCAGTTTCTATTGGTATGTCAGTTTCGATTAGTATATCAGTTTGGATTGGTATGTCAATTACAATTTGTATATCAGTTTCGATTCGTATGTCAGTTTCGATTAGTATATCAGTTTCTATTGGTATGTGAGTTTCTATTGGTATATCAGTTTCGATTGGTATATCAGTTTCGATTAGTATGTCAGTTTCGATTGGTATATCTGTTTCGATTGGTATGTCAGTTTCGATTAGTATATCAGTTTCTATTGGTATGTGAGTTTCTATTGTTATATCAGTTTCGATTGGTATATCAGTTTCAATTAGTATGTCAGTTTCTATTGGTATGTCAGTTTCGATTAGTATGTCAGTTTCGATTGGTATATCAGTTTCGATTGGTATATCAGTTTCTATTGGTATATCACTTTCTATTGGTATGTCAGTTTTGATTGGTATAGCAGTTTCTATTGGTATGTCAGTTTCGATTGGTATGTCAGTTTCTATTGGTATATCAGTTTCGATTGGTATGTAAGTTTCTATTGGTATGTCAGTTTCGATTAGTATGTCAGTTTCTATTGGTATGTCAGTTTCGATTAGTATATCAGTTTCTATTGGTATGTCAGTTTCGATTGGTATATCAGTTTTGATTAGTATGTCAGTTTCTATTGGTATATCAGTTTCGATTAGTATGTCAGTTTCGATTGGTATATCAGTTTCATTTGGTATATCAGTTTCTATTGGTATATCAGTTTCTATTGGTATGTCAGTTTTGATTGGTATAGCAGTTTCTATTGGTATGTCAGTTTCGATTGGTATGTCAGTTAATATTGGTATATCAGTTTCGTTTGGTATGTCAGTTTCTATTGGTATGTCAGTTTCGATTATTATATCAGTTACTATTGGTATGTCAGTTTCTATTAGTATATCAGTTTCGATTGGTATATCAGTTTCGATTGGTATGTCAGTTTCGATTGGTATATCAGTTTCTATTGGTATACCAGTTTAGATTGATATATCAGTTTCGATTAGTATGTCAGTTTCTATTGGTATATCAGTTTCGATTGTTATATCAGTTTCGATTGCTATATCAGTTCCGATTGGTATGTCAGTTTCTATTGGTATATCAGTTTCTACTGGTATGTCAGTTTCGATTGGTATGTCAGTTTCGATTGGTATGTCAATTTCGATTGGTATATCAGTTTCGATTAGTATGTCAGTTACTATTGGTATATCACTTTCGATTGGTATATCTGTTTCGATTGGTATGTCAGTTTCTATTGTTATATCAGATTCGATTAGTATGTCAGTTTCGATTAGTATATCAGTTTCTATTGCTATGTCAGTTTCGATTGGTATATCAGTTTCTATTGGTATATCAGTTTCTATTGGTATGTCAGTTTTTATTGGTATATCAGTTTGTATTGGTATGTCAGTTTCGATTGTTATGTCAGTTTCTATTGGTATGTCAGTTTCGATTAGTATATCAGTTTCTATTGGTTTGTCAGTTTCGATTGGTATATCAGTTTCTATTGGTATATCAGTTTTGATTGGTATGTCAATTTCGAATGGTATATCAGTTTCGATTAGTATGTCAGTTTCTATTGGTATATCAGTTTCGATTGGTATATCTGTTTCGATTGGTATGTCAGTTTCGATTGTTATGTCAGTTTCGATTAGTATATCAGTTTCTATTGGTATGTCAGTTTCTATTGGTATATCAGTTTCGATTGGTATATCAGTTTCGATTAGTATGTCAGTTTCTATTGGTATGTCATTTTCGATTATTATATCAGTTTGGATTGGTATGTCAATTTCAATTGGTATATCAGTTTCGATTAGTATGTCAGTTTCGATTGGTATATCAGTTTCGATTGGTATGTCAGTTTCGATTAGTATATCAGTTTCTATTGGTATCTGAGTTTCTATTGGTATAACAGTTTCGATTAGTATGTCAGTTTCTATTGGTATGTCAGTTTCGATTAGTATAACAGTTTAGATTGGTATCTCAGTTTCTATTGGTATGACAGTTTCGATTGGTATATCAGTTTCGATTGGTATATCAGCTTCGATTGGTATATCAGTTTCTATTGGTATATCAGTTTTTATTGGTATGACAGTTTCGATTGCTATATCAGTTTCGATTGGTATGTCAGTTTGGATAGGTATGTCAGTTTCGATTGGTATGTCAGTTTCGATTGGTATGTCAATTTCGATTGGTATATCAGTTTCGATTGGTATATCAGTTTCGATTGGTATGTCAGTTTGGATAGGTATGTCAGTTTCGATTGGTATGTCAGTTTCGATTGGTAAGTCAGTTTCGATTGGTATGTCAATTTCGATTAGTATATCAGTTTCGATTGGTATGTCAGTTTCGATTGGTATATCAGTTTCTATAGGTATCTCAGTTTTGATTATTATATTAGTTTCTATTGCTATGTCGGTTTCTATAGGTATATCAGTTTCGATTGGTATATCAGTTTTGATCAGTATGTTAGTTTCTATTGGTATATCAGTTTCGATAGGTATATCAGTTTCGTTCGGTATGTCAGTTTCGATTGGTATATCAGTTTCTATTGCTATATCTGTTTCTATTGGTATGTCAGTTTCGATTGGTATGTCAGTTTCTATTGGTATGTCAGTTTCGATTGTTATGTCAGTTTCGATTGGTATATCAGTTCGATTGATATGACAGTGTCGATTGGTAAATCAGTTTTGATTAGTATGTCAGTTTCTATTGGTATGTAAGCTTTGATTATTATATCAGTTACTATTAGTATGTCAGTTTCGATTGGTATGTCATTTTCGATTGGTATATCAGTTTCTATTGGTATGACAGTTTCGATTGGTATATCAGTTTCGATTGGTATATCAGTTTTTTCGATTGGTATATCAGTTTCGATTAGTATGTCAGTTTCTATTTGTATGTCAGTTTCGATTAGTATATCAGTTTGGATTGGTATGTCAATTACAATTTGTATATCAGTTTCGATTAGTATGTCAGTTTCGATTAGTATATCAGTTTCTATTGGTATGTGAGTTTCTATTGGTATATCAGTTTTGATTGGTATATCAGTTTCGATTAGTATGTCAGTTTCGATTGGTATATCTGTTTCGATTGGTATGTCAGTTTCGATTAGTATATCAGTTTCTATTGGTATGTGAGTTTCTATTGGTATATCAGTTTTGATTGGTATATCAGTTTCGATTAGTATGTCAGTTTCTATTGGTATGTCAGTTTCGATTAGTATGTGAGTTTCGATTGGTATATCAGTTTCGATTGGTATATCAGTTTCTATTGGTATATCAGTTTCTATTGGTATGTCAGTTTTGATTGGTATAGCAGTTTCTATTGGTATGTCAGTTTCGATTTGTATGTCAGTTTCTATTGGTATATCAGTTTCGATTGGTATATCAGTTTCGATTAGTATGTCAGTTTCTATTGGTATGTCAGTTTCGATTAGTATATCAGTCTGGATTGGTATGTCAATTACAATTGGTATATCAGTTTCGATTAGTATGTCAGTTTCGATTGGTATATCAGTTTCGATTGGTATGTCAGTTTCGATTAGTATATCAGTTTCTATTGGTATGTGAGTTTCTATTGGTATATCAGTTTCGATTGGTATATCAGTTTCGATTGGTATATCAGTTTCGATTGGTATGTCAGTTGCGATTGGTATGTCAATTTCGATTGGTATATTAGTTTCGATTAGTATGTCAGTTTCTATTGGTATATCAGTATCTATTGGTATGTCAGTTTCGATAGGTATGTCTGTTTCTATTGGTATAACAGTTTCGATTGGTATGTCAGTTTCTATTGGTATATCAGTTTCGATTGGTATATCAGTTTCGGTTAGTGTGTCAGTTTCTATTGGTATGTCAGTTTCGATTAGTATGTCAGTTTCGATTGTTATATCAGTTTCATTTGGTATATCAGTTTCTATTGGTATATCAGTTTCTATTGGTATGTCAGTTTTGATTGGTATAGCAGTTTCTATTGGTATGTCAGTTTCGATTGGTATGTCAGTTTATATTGGTATATCAGTTTCGATTGGTATGTCAGTTTCTATTGGTATGTCAGTTTCGATTATTATGTCAGTTACTATTGGTATGTCAGTTTCTATTAGTATATCAGTTTCGATTGGTATATCAGTTTCGATTGGTATGTCAGTTTCGATTGGTATATCAGTTTCTATTGGTATAACAGTTTAGATTGATATATCAGTTTCGATTAGTATGTCAGTTTCTATTGGTATATCAGTTTCGATTGTTATATCAGTTTCGATTGCTATATCAGTTCCGATTGGTATGTCAGTTTCTATTGGTATATCAGTTTCTATTGGTATGTCAGTTTCGATTGGTATGTCAGTTTCGATTGGTATGTCAGTTTCTATTGTTATATCAGATTCGATTAGTATGTCAGTTTCGATTAGTATATCAGTTTCTATTGCTATGTCAGTTTCGATTGCTATATCAGTTTCTATTGGTATATCAGTTTCTATTGGTATGTCAGTTTTTATTGGTATATCAGTTTCTATTGGTATGTCAGTTTCGATTGTTATGTCAGTTTCTATTGGTATGTCAGTTTCGATTATTATATCAGTTTCTATTGGTTTGTCAGTTTCGATTGGTATATCAGTTTCTATTGGTATATCAGTTTTGATTGGTATGTCAATTTTGAATGGTATATCAGTTTCGATTAGTATGTCAGTTTCTATTGGTATATCAGTTTCAATTGGTATATCTGTTTCGATTGGTATGTCAGTTTCGATTGTTATGTCAGTTTCGATTAGTATATCAGTTTCTATTGGTATGTCAGTTTCTATTGGTATATCAGTTTCGATTGGTATATCAGTTTCGATTAGTATGTCAGTTTCTATTGGTATGTCAGTTTCGATTATTATATCAGTTTGGATTGGTATGTCAATTTCAATTGGTATATCAGTTTCGATTAGTATGTCAGTTTCGATCGGTATATCAGTTTCGATTGGTATGTCAGTTTCGATTAGTATATCAGTTTCTATTGGTATCTGAGTTTCTATTAGTATATCAGTTTCGATTAGTATGTCAGTTTCTATTGGTATGTCAGTTTCGATTAGTATAACAGTTTAGATTGGTATCTCAGTTTCTATTGGTATGACAGTTTCGATTGGTATATCAGTTTCGATTGGTACATCAGCTTCGATTGTTATATCAGTTTCTATTAGTATATCAGTTTCTATTGGTATGACAGTTTCGATTGCTATATCAGTTTCGATTGGTATGTCAGTTTGGATAGGTATGTCAGTTTCGATTGGTATGTCAGTTTCGATTGGTATGTCAATTTCGATTGGTATATCAGTTTCGATTGGTATATCAGTTTCTATTGGTATATCAGTTTCTATTGGTATGTCAGTTTTGATTGGTATATCAGTTTCGATTAGTATGTCAGTTTCTATTGGTATGTCAGTTTCGATTAGTATATCAGTTTGGATTGGTATGTCAATTACAATTGGTATATCAGTTTCGATTTGTATGTCAGTTTCGATTGGTATATCAGTTTCGATTGGTATGTCAGTTTCGATTAGTATATCAGTTTCTATTGGTATGTGAGTTTCTATTGGTATATCAGTTTCGATTGGTATATCAGTTTCGATTGGTATATCAGTTTCGATTGGTATGTCAGTTGCGATTGTTATGTCAATTTCGATTGGTATATTAGTTTCGATTAGTATGTCAGTTTCTATTGGTATATCAGTATCTATTGGTATGTCAGTTTCGATAGGTATGTCTGTTTCTATTGGTATAACAGTTTCGATTGGTATGTCAGTTTCTATTGGTATATCAGTTTCGATTGGTATATCAGTTTCGATTAGTATGTCAGTTTCTATAGGTATGTCAGTTTCGATTAGTATAACAGTTTAGATTGGTATCTCAGTTTCTATTGGTATGTCATTTTCGATTATTATGTCAGTTACTATTGGTATGTCAGTTTCTATTAGTATATCAGTTTCGATTGGTATATCAGTTTCGATTGGTATGTCAGTTTCGATTGGTATATCAGTTTCGATTGTTATATCAGTTTCGATTGCTATATCAGTTCCGATTGGTATGTCAGTTTCTATTGGTATATCAGTTTCTATTGGTATGTCAGTTTCGATTGGTATGCCAGTTTCGATTGGTATGTCAATTTCGATTGGTATATCAGTTTCGATTAGTACGTCAGTTACTATTGGTATATCACTTTCGATTGGTATATCTGTTTCGATTGGTATGTCAGTTTCTATTGTTATATCAGATTCGATTAGTATGTCAGTTTCGATTAGTATATCAGTCTCTATTGCTATGTCAGTTTCGATTGGTATATCAGTTTCTATTGGTATATCAGTTTCTATTGGTATGTCAGTTTTTATTGGTATATCAGTTTCTATTGGTATGTCAGTTTCGATTGTTATGTCAGTTTCTATTGGTATGTCAGTTTCGATTAGTATATCGGTTTCTATTGGTTTGTCAGTTTCGATTGGTATATCAGTTTCTATTGGTATATCAGTTTTGATTGGTATGTCAATTTTGAATGGTATATCAGTTTCGATTAGTATGTCAGTTTCTATTGGTATATCAGTTTCAATTGGTATATCTGTTTCGATTGGTATGTCAGTTTCGATTGTTATGTCAGTTTCGATTAGTATATCAGTTTCTATTGGTATGTCAGTTTCTATTGGTATATCAGTTTCGATTGGTATATCAGTTTCGATTAGTATGTCAGTTTCTATTGGTATGTCAGTTTCGATTATTATATCAGTTTGGATTGGTATGTCAATTTCAATTGGTATATCAGTTTCGATTATTATGTCAGTTTCGATTGGTATATCAGTTTTGATTGGTATGTCAGTTTCGATTAGTATATCAGTTTCTATTGGTATCTGAGTTTCTATTGGTATAACAGTTTCGATTAGTATGTCAGTTTCTATTGGTATGTCAGTTTCGATTAGTATAACAGTTTAGATTGGTATCTCAGTTTCTATTGGTATGACAGTTTCGATTGGTATATCAGTTTCGATTGGTATATCAGCTTCGATTGGTATATCAGTTTCTATTGGTATATCAGTTTCTATTGGTATGACAGTTTCGATTGCTATATCAGTTTCGATTGGTATGTCAGTTTGGATAGGTATGTCAGTTTCGATTGGTATGTCAGTTTGGATAGGTATGTCAATTTCGATTGGTATATCAGTTTCGATTGGTATATCAGTTTCGATTGGTATGTCAGTTTGGATAGGTATGTCAGTTTCGATTGGTATGTCAGTTTCGATTGGTAAGTCAGTTTCGATTGGTATGTCAATTTCGATTAGTATATCAGTTTCGATTGGTATGTCAGTTTCGATTGGTATATCAGTTTCGATTGGTATCTCAGTTTTGATCAGTATGTTAGTTTCTATTGGTATATCAGTTTCGATAGGTATATCAGTTTCGTTCGGTATGTCAGTTTCGATTGGTATATCAGTTTCTATTGCTATATCCGTTTCTATTGGTATGTCAGTTTCGATTGGTATGTCAGTTTCTATTGGTATGTCAGTTTCGATTGTTAGGTCAGTTTCGATTGGTATATCAGTTCTATTGATATGACAGTGTCGATTGGTATATCAGTTTTGATTAGTATGTCAGTTTCTATTGGTATGTAAGCTTCGATTATTATATCAGTTACTATTAGTATGTCAGTTTCGATTGGTATGTCATTTTCGATTGGTATATCAGTTTCTATTGGTATGACAGTTTCGATTGGTATATCAGTTTCGATTGGTATATCAGTTTTTTCGATTGGTATATCAGTTTCGATTAGTATGTCAGTTTCTATTGGTATGTCAGTTTCGATTAGTATATCAGTTTGGATTGGTATGTCAATTACAATTTGTATATCAGTTTCGATTAGTATGTCAGTTTCGATTAGTATATCAGTTTCTATTGGTATGTGAGTTTCTATTGGTATATCAGTTTTGATTGGTATATCAGTTTCGATTAGTATGTCAGTTTCGATTGGTATATCTGTTTCGATTGGTATGTCAGTTTCGATTAGTATATCAGTTTCTATTGGTATGTGAGTTTCTATTGGTATATCAGTTTTGATTGGTATATCAGTTTCGATTAGTATGTCAGTTTCTATTGGTATGTCAGTTTCGATTAGTATGTGAGTTTCGATTGGTATATCAGTTTCGATTGGTATATCAGTTTCTATTGGTATATCAGTTTCTATTGGTATGTCAGTTTTGATTGGTATAGCAGTTTCTATTGGTATGTCAGTTTCGATTTGTATGTCAGTTTCTATTGGTATATCAGTTTCGATTGGTATATCAGTTTCGATTAGTATGTCAGTTTCTATTGGTATGTCAGTTTCGATTAGTATATCAGTCTGGATTGGTATGTCAATTACAATTGGTATATCAGTTTCGATTAGTATGTCAGTTTCGATTGGTATATCAGTTTCGATTGGTATGTCAGTTTCGATTAGTATATCAGTTTCTATTGGTATGTGAGTTTCTATTGGTATATCAGTTTCGATTGGTATATCAGTTTCGATTGGTATATCAGTTTCGATTGGTATGTCAGTTGCGATTGGTATGTCAATTTCGATTGGTATATTAGTTTCGATTAGTATGTCAGTTTCTATTGGTATATCAGTATCTATTGGTATGTCAGTTTCGATAGGTATGTCTGTTTCTATTGGTATAACAGTTTCGATTGGTATGTCAGTTTCTATTGGTATATCAGTTTCGATTGGTATATCAGTTTCGGTTAGTGTGTCAGTTTCTATTGGTATGTCAGTTTCGATTAGTATGTCAGTTTCGATTGTTATATCAGTTTCATTTGGTATATCAGTTTCTATTGGTATATCAGTTTCTATTGGTATGTCAGTTTTGATTGGTATAGCAGTTTCTATTGGTATGTCAGTTTCGATTGGTATGTCAGTTTATATTGGTATATCAGTTTCGATTGGTATGTCAGTTTCTATTGGTATGTCAGTTTCGATTATTATGTCAGTTACTATTGGTATGTCAGTTTCTATTAGTATATCAGTTTCGATTGGTATATCAGTTTCGATTGGTATGTCAGTTTCGATTGGTATATCAGTTTCTATTGGTATAACAGTTTAGATTGATATATCAGTTTCGATTAGTATGTCAGTTTCTATTGGTATATCAGTTTCGATTGTTATATCAGTTTCGATTGCTATATCAGTTCCGATTGGTATGTCAGTTTCTATTGGTATATCAGTTTCTATTGGTATGTCAGTTTCGATTGGTATGTCAGTTTCGATTGGTATGTCAGTTTCTATTGTTATATCAGATTCGATTAGTATGTCAGTTTCGATTAGTATATCAGTTTCTATTGCTATGTCAGTTTCGATTGCTATATCAGTTTCTATTGGTATATCAGTTTCTATTGGTATGTCAGTTTTTATTGGTATATCAGTTTCTATTGGTATGTCAGTTTCGATTGTTATGTCAGTTTCTATTGGTATGTCAGTTTCGATTATTATATCAGTTTCTATTGGTTTGTCAGTTTCGATTGGTATATCAGTTTCTATTGGTATATCAGTTTTGATTGGTATGTCAATTTTGAATGGTATATCAGTTTCGATTAGTATGTCAGTTTCTATTGGTATATCAGTTTCAATTGGTATATCTGTTTCGATTGGTATGTCAGTTTCGATTGTTATGTCAGTTTCGATTAGTATATCAGTTTCTATTGGTATGTCAGTTTCTATTGGTATATCAGTTTCGATTGGTATATCAGTTTCGATTAGTATGTCAGTTTCTATTGGTATGTCAGTTTCGATTATTATATCAGTTTGGATTGGTATGTCAATTTCAATTGGTATATCAGTTTCGATTAGTATGTCAGTTTCGATCGGTATATCAGTTTCGATTGGTATGTCAGTTTCGATTAGTATATCAGTTTCTATTGGTATCTGAGTTTCTATTAGTATATCAGTTTCGATTAGTATGTCAGTTTCTATTGGTATGTCAGTTTCGATTAGTATAACAGTTTAGATTGGTATCTCAGTTTCTATTGGTATGACAGTTTCGATTGGTATATCAGTTTCGATTGGTACATCAGCTTCGATTGTTATATCAGTTTCTATTAGTATATCAGTTTCTATTGGTATGACAGTTTCGATTGCTATATCAGTTTCGATTGGTATGTCAGTTTGGATAGGTATGTCAGTTTCGATTGGTATGTCAGTTTCGATTGGTATGTCAATTTCGATTGGTATATCAGTTTCGATTGGTATATCAGTTTCTATTGGTATATCAGTTTCTATTGGTATGTCAGTTTTGATTGGTATATCAGTTTCGATTAGTATGTCAGTTTCTATTGGTATGTCAGTTTCGATTAGTATATCAGTTTGGATTGGTATGTCAATTACAATTGGTATATCAGTTTCGATTTGTATGTCAGTTTCGATTGGTATATCAGTTTCGATTGGTATGTCAGTTTCGATTAGTATATCAGTTTCTATTGGTATGTGAGTTTCTATTGGTATATCAGTTTCGATTGGTATATCAGTTTCGATTGGTATATCAGTTTCGATTGGTATGTCAGTTGCGATTGTTATGTCAATTTCGATTGGTATATTAGTTTCGATTAGTATGTCAGTTTCTATTGGTATATCAGTATCTATTGGTATGTCAGTTTCGATAGGTATGTCTGTTTCTATTGGTATAACAGTTTCGATTGGTATGTCAGTTTCTATTGGTATATCAGTTTCGATTGGTATATCAGTTTCGATTAGTATGTCAGTTTCTATAGGTATGTCAGTTTCGATTAGTATAACAGTTTAGATTGGTATCTCAGTTTCTATTGGTATGTCATTTTCGATTATTATGTCAGTTACTATTGGTATGTCAGTTTCTATTAGTATATCAGTTTCGATTGGTATATCAGTTTCGATTGGTATGTCAGTTTCGATTGGTATATCAGTTTCGATTGTTATATCAGTTTCGATTGCTATATCAGTTCCGATTGGTATGTCAGTTTCTATTGGTATATCAGTTTCTATTGGTATGTCAGTTTCAATTGGTATGCCAGTTTCGATTGGTATGTCAATTTCGATTGGTATATCAGTTTCGATTAGTACGTCAGTTACTATTGGTATATCACTTTCGATTGGTATATCTGTTTCGATTGGTATGTCAGTTTCTATTGTTATATCAGATTCGATTAGTATGTCAGTTTCGATTAGTATATCAGTCTCTATTGCTATGTCAGTTTCGATTGGTATATCAGTTTCTATTGGTATATCAGTTTCTATTGGTATGTCAGTTTTTATTGGTATATCAGTTTCTATTGGTATGTCAGTTTCGATTGTTATGTCAGTTTCTATTGGTATGTCAGTTTCGATTAGTATATCGGTTTCTATTGGTTTGTCAGTTTCGATTGGTATATCAGTTTCTATTGGTATATCAGTTTTGATTGGTATGTCAATTTTGAATGGTATATCAGTTTCGATTAGTATGTCAGTTTCTATTGGTATATCAGTTTCAATTGGTATATCTGTTTCGATTGGTATGTCAGTTTCGATTGTTATGTCAGTTTCGATTAGTATATCAGTTTCTATTGGTATGTCAGTTTCTATTGGTATATCAGTTTCGATTGGTATATCAGTTTCGATTAGTATGTCAGTTTCTATTGGTATGTCAGTTTCGATTATTATATCAGTTTGGATTGGTATGTCAATTTCAATTGGTATATCAGTTTCGATTATTATGTCAGTTTCGATTGGTATATCAGTTTTGATTGGTATGTCAGTTTCGATTAGTATATCAGTTTCTATTGGTATCTGAGTTTCTATTGGTATAACAGTTTCGATTAGTATGTCAGTTTCTATTGGTATGTCAGTTTCGATTAGTATAACAGTTTAGATTGGTATCTCAGTTTCTATTGGTATGACAGTTTCGATTGGTATATCAGTTTCGATTGGTATATCAGCTTCGATTGGTATATCAGTTTCTATTGGTATATCAGTTTCTATTGGTATGACAGTTTCGATTGCTATATCAGTTTCGATTGGTATGTCAGTTTGGATAGGTATGTCAGTTTCGATTGGTATGTCAGTTTGGATAGGTATGTCAATTTCGATTGGTATATCAGTTTCGATTGGTATATCAGTTTCGATTGGTATGTCAGTTTGGATAGGTATGTCAGTTTCGATTGGTATGTCAGTTTCGATTGGTAAGTCAGTTTCGATTGGTATGTCAATTTCGATTAGTATATCAGTTTCGATTGGTATGTCAGTTTCGATTGGTATATCAGTTTCGATTGGTATCTCAGTTTTGATCAGTATGTTAGTTTCTATTGGTATATCAGTTTCGATAGGTATATCAGTTTCGTTCGGTATGTCAGTTTCGATTGGTATATCAGTTTCTATTGCTATATCCGTTTCTATTGGTATGTCAGTTTCGATTGGTATGTCAGTTTCTATTGGTATGTCAGTTTCGATTGTTAGGTCAGTTTCGATTGGTATATCAGTTCTATTGATATGACAGTGTCGATTGGTATATCAGTTTTGATTAGTATGTCAGTTTCTATTGGTATGTAAGCTTCGATTATTATATCAGTTACTATTAGTATGTCAGTTTCGATTGGTATGTCATTTTCGATTGGTATATCAGTTTCTATTGGTATGACAGTTTCGATTGGTATATCAGTTTCGATTGGTATATCAGTTTTTTCGATTGGTATATCAGTTTCGATTAGTATGTCAGTTTCTATTGGTATGTCAGTTTCGATTAGTATATCAGTTTGGATTGGTATGTCAATTACAATTTGTATATCAGTTTCGATTAGTATGTCAGTTTTGATTAGTATATCAGTTTCTATTGGTATGTGAGTTTCTATTGGTATATCAGTTTTGATTGGTATATCAGTTTCGATTAGTATGTCAGTTTTGATTGGTATATCTGTTTCGATTGGTATGTCAGTTTCGATTAGTATATCAGTTTCTATTGGTATGTGAGTTTCTATTGGTATATCAGTTTCGATTGGTATATCAGTTTCGATTAGTATGTCAGTTTCTATTGGTATGTCACTTTCGATTAGTATGTCAGTTTCGATTGGTATATCAGTTTCGATTGGTATATCAGTTTCTATTGGTATATCAGTTTCTATTGGTATGTCAGTTTTGATTGGTATAGCAGTTTCTATTGGTATGTCAGTTTCGATTTGTATGTCAGTTTCTATTGGTATATCAGTTTCGATTGGTATATCAGTTTCGATTAGTATGTCAGTTTCTATTGGTATGTCAGTTTCGATTAGTATATCAGTCTGGATTGGTATGTCAATTACAATTGGTATATCAGTTTCGATTAGTATGTCAGTTTCGATTGGTATATCAGTTTCGATTGGTATGTCAGTTTCGATTAGTATATCAGTTTCTATTGGTATGTGAGTTTCTATTGGTATATCAGTTTCGATTGGTATATCAGTTTCGATTGGTATATCAGTTTCGATTGGTATGTCAGTTGCGATTGGTATGTCAATTTCGATTGGTATATTAGTTTCGATTAGTATGTCAGTTTCTATTGGTATATCAGTATCTATTGGTATGTCAGTTTCGATAGGTATGTCTGTTTCTATTGGTATAACAGTTTCGATTGGTATGTCAGTTTCTATTGGTATATCAGTTTCGATTGGTATATCAGTTTCGGTTAGTGTGTCAGTTTCTATTGGTATGTCAGTTTCGATTAGTATGTCAGTTTCGATTGTTATATCAGTTTCATTTGGTATATCAGTTTCTATTGGTATATCAGTTTCTATTGGTATGTCAGTTTTGATTGGTATAGCAGTTTCTATTGGTATGTCAGTTTCGATTGGTATGTCAGTTTATATTGGTATATCAGTTTCGATTGGTATGTCAGTTTCTATTGGTATGTCAGTTTCGATTATTATGTCAGTTACTATTGGTATGTCAGTTTCTATTAGTATATCAGTTTCGATTGGTATATCAGTTTCGATTGGTATGTCAGTTTCGATTGGTATATCAGTTTCTATTGGTATAACAGTTTAGATTGATATATCAGTTTCGATTAGTATGTCAGTTTCTATTGGTATATCAGTTTCGATTGTTATATCAGTTTCGATTGCTATATCAGTTCCGATTGGTATGTCAGTTTCTATTGGTATATCAGTTTCTATTGGTATGTCAGTTTCGATTGGTATGTCAGTTTCGATTGGTATGTCAGTTTCTATTGTTATATCAGATTCGATTAGTATGTCAGTTTCGATTAGTATATCAGTTTCTATTGCTATGTCAGTTTCGATTGCTATATCAGTTTCTATTGGTATATCAGTTTCTATTGGTATGTCAGTTTTTATTGGTATATCAGTTTCTATTGGTATGTCAGTTTCGATTGTTATGTCAGTTTCTATTGGTATGTCAGTTTCGATTATTATATCAGTTTCTATTGGTTTGTCAGTTTCGATTGGTATATCAGTTTCTATTGGTATATCAGTTTTGATTGGTATGTCAATTTTGAATGGTATATCAGTTTCGATTAGTATGTCAGTTTCTATTGGTATATCAGTTTCAATTGGTATATCTGTTTCGATTGGTATGTCAGTTTCGATTGTTATGTCAGTTTCGATTAGTATATCAGTTTCTATTGGTATGTCAGTTTCTATTGGTATATCAGTTTCGATTGGTATATCAGTTTCGATTAGTATGTCAGTTTCTATTGGTATGTCAGTTTCGATTATTATATCAGTTTGGATTGGTATGTCAATTTCAATTGGTATATCAGTTTCGATTAGTATGTCAGTTTCGATCGGTATATCAGTTTCGATTGGTATGTCAGTTTCGATTAGTATATCAGTTTCTATTGGTATCTGAGTTTCTATTAGTATATCAGTTTCGATTAGTATGTCAGTTTCTATTGGTATGTCAGTTTCGATTAGTATAACAGTTTAGATTGGTATCTCAGTTTCTATTGGTATGACAGTTTCGATTGGTATATCAGTTTCGATTGGTACATCAGCTTCGATTGTTATATCAGTTTCTATTAGTATATCAGTTTCTATTGGTATGACAGTTTCGATTGCTATATCAGTTTCGATTGGTATGTCAGTTTGGATAGGTATGTCAGTTTCGATTGGTATGTCAGTTTCGATTGGTATGTCAATTTCGATTGGTATATCAGTTTCGATTGGTATATCAGTTTCTATTGGTATATCAGTTTCTATTGGTATGTCAGTTTTGATTGGTATATCAGTTTCGATTAGTATGTCAGTTTCTATTGGTATGTCAGTTTCGATTAGTATATCAGTTTGGATTGGTATGTCAATTACAATTGGTATATCAGTTTCGATTTGTATGTCAGTTTCGATTGGTATATCAGTTTCGATTGGTATGTCAGTTTCGATTAGTATATCAGTTTCTATTGGTATGTGAGTTTCTATTGGTATATCAGTTTCGATTGGTATATCAGTTTCGATTGGTATATCAGTTTCGATTGGTATGTCAGTTGCGATTGTTATGTCAATTTCGATTGGTATATTAGTTTCGATTAGTATGTCAGTTTCTATTGGTATATCAGTATCTATTGGTATGTCAGTTTCGATAGGTATGTCTGTTTCTATTGGTATAACAGTTTCGATTGGTATGTCAGTTTCTATTGGTATATCAGTTTCGATTGGTATATCAGTTTCGATTAGTATGTCAGTTTCTATAGGTATGTCAGTTTCGATTAGTATAACAGTTTAGATTGGTATCTCAGTTTCTATTGGTATGTCATTTTCGATTATTATGTCAGTTACTATTGGTATGTCAGTTTCTATTAGTATATCAGTTTCGATTGGTATATCAGTTTCGATTGGTATGTCAGTTTCGATTGGTATATCAGTTTCGATTGTTATATCAGTTTCGATTGCTATATCAGTTCCGATTGGTATGTCAGTTTCTATTGGTATATCAGTTTCTATTGGTATGTCAGTTTCGATTGGTATGCCAGTTTCGATTGGTATGTCAATTTCGATTGGTATATCAGTTTCGATTAGTACGTCAGTTACTATTGGTATATCACTTTCGATTGGTATATCTGTTTCGATTGGTATGTCAGTTTCTATTGTTATATCAGATTCGATTAGTATGTCAGTTTCGATTAGTATATCAGTCTCTATTGCTATGTCAGTTTCGATTGGTATATCAGTTTCTATTGGTATATCAGTTTCTATTGGTATGTCAGTTTTTATTGGTATATCAGTTTCTATTGGTATGTCAGTTTCGATTGTTATGTCAGTTTCTATTGGTATGTCAGTTTCGATTAGTATATCGGTTTCTATTGGTTTGTCAGTTTCGATTGGTATATCAGTTTCTATTGGTATATCAGTTTTGATTGGTATGTCAATTTTGAATGGTATATCAGTTTCGATTAGTATGTCAGTTTCTATTGGTATATCAGTTTCAATTGGTATATCTGTTTCGATTGGTATGTCAGTTTCGATTGTTATGTCAGTTTCGATTAGTATATCAGTTTCTATTGGTATGTCAGTTTCTATTGGTATATCAGTTTCGATTGGTATATCAGTTTCGATTAGTATGTCAGTTTCTATTGGTATGTCAGTTTCGATTATTATATCAGTTTGGATTGGTATGTCAATTTCAATTGGTATATCAGTTTCGATTATTATGTCAGTTTCGATTGGTATATCAGTTTTGATTGGTATGTCAGTTTCGATTAGTATATCAGTTTCTATTGGTATCTGAGTTTCTATTGGTATAACAGTTTCGATTAGTATGTCAGTTTCTATTGGTATGTCAGTTTCGATTAGTATAACAGTTTAGATTGGTATCTCAGTTTCTATTGGTATGACAGTTTCGATTGGTATATCAGTATCGATTGGTATATCAGCTTCGATTGGTATATCAGTTTCTATTGGTATATCAGTTTCTATTGGTATGACAGTTTCGATTGCTATATCAGTTTCGATTGGTATGTCAGTTTGGATAGGTATGTCAGTTTCGATTGGTATGTCAGTTTGGATAGGTATGTCAATTTCGATTGGTATATCAGTTTCGATTGGTATATCAGTTTCGATTGGTATGTCAGTTTGGATAGGTATGTCAGTTTCGATTGGTATGTCAGTTTCGATTGGTAAGTCAGTTTCGATTGGTATGTCAATTTCGATTAGTATATCAGTTTCGATTGGTATGTCAGTTTCGATTGGTATATCAGTTTCGATTGGTATCTCAGTTTTGATCAGTATGTTAGTTTCTATTGGTATATCAGTTTCGATAGGTATATCAGTTTCGTTCGGTATGTCAGTTTCGATTGGTATATCAGTTTCTATTGCTATATCCGTTTCTATTGGTATGTCAGTTTCGATTGGTATGTCAGTTTCTATTGGTATGTCAGTTTCGATTGTTAGGTCAGTTTCGATTGGTATATCAGTTCTATTGATATGACAGTGTCGATTGGTATATCAGTTTTGATTAGTATGTCAGTTTCTATTGGTATGTAAGCTTCGATTATTATATCAGTTACTATTAGTATGTCAGTTTCGATTGGTATGTCATTTTCGATTGGTATATCAGTTTCTATTGGTATGACAGTTTCGATTGGTATATCAGTTTCGATTGGTATATCAGTTTTTTCGATTGGTATATCAGTTTCGATTAGTATGTCAGTTTCTATTGGTATGTCAGTTTCGATTAGTATATCAGTTTGGATTGGTATGTCAATTACAATTTGTATATCAGTTTCGATTAGTATGTCAGTTTTGATTAGTATATCAGTTTCTATTGGTATGTGAGTTTCTATTGGTATATCAGTTTTGATTGGTATATCAGTTTCGATTAGTATGTCAGTTTTGATTGGTATATCTGTTTCGATTGGTATGTCAGTTTCGATTAGTATATCAGTTTCTATTGGTATGTGAGTTTCTATTGGTATATCAGTTTCGATTGGTATATCAGTTTCGATTAGTATGTCAGTTTCTATTGGTATGTCACTTTCGATTAGTATGTCAGTTTCGATTGGTATATCAGTTTCGATTGGTATATCAGTTTCTAATGGTATATCAGTTTCTATTGGTATATCAGTGTCGATTGGTATGTCAGGTTCGATTAGTATATCAGTTTCTATTGGTATGTGAGTTTCTATTGGTATATCAGTTTCGATTGGTATATCAGTTTCGATTAGTATGTCAGTTTCTATTGGTATGTCAGTTTCGATTAGTATGTCAGTCTCGATTGGTATATCAGTTTCGATTGGTATATCAGTTTCTATTGGTATATCACTTTCTATTGGTATGTCAGTTTTGATTGGTATAGCAGTTTCTATTGGTATGTCAGTTTCGATTGGTATGTCAGTTTCTATTGGTAAATCAGTTTCGATTGGTATGTCAGTTTCTATTGGTATGTCAGTTTCGATTAGTATGTCAGTTTCTATTGGTATGTCAGTTTCGATTAGTATATCAGTTTCTATTGGTATGTCAGTTTCGATTGGTATATCAGTTTCGATTGGTATATCAGTTTCGATTAGTATGTCAGTTTCTATTGGTATGTGAGTTTCTATTGGTATATCAGTTTCGATTGGTATATCAGTTTCGATTAGTATGTCAGTTTCTATTGGTACGTCAGTTTCGATTAGTATAACAGTTTAGATTGGTATATCAGTTTCTATTGGTATGACAGTTTCGATTGGTATATCAGTTTCCATTGGTATATCAGTTTCTATTGGTATATCAGTTTCTATTGGTATGACAGTTTCGATTGCTATATCAGTTTCGATTGGTATGTCAGTTTCGACTGGTAAGTCAGTTTCGATTGGTATGTCAATTTCGATTGGTATATCAGTTTCGATTGGTATGTCAGTTTCATTTGGTATCTCAGTTTTGATTAGTATATTAGTTTCTATTGGTATGTGAGTTTCTATTGGTATATCAGTTTCGATTGGTATATCAGTTTCGATTAGTATGTCAGTTTCGATTGGTATATCAGTTTCGATTGGTATGTCAGTTTCGATTGGTATATCAGTTTCGATTGGTATATCAGTTTCTATTGGTATATCAGTTTCTATTGGTATGTCAGTTTTGATTGGTATAGCAGTTTCTATTGGTATGTCAGTTTCGATTGGTATGTCAGTTTCTATTGGTATATCAGTTTCGATTGGTATATCAGTTTCGATTAGTATGTCAGTTTCTATTGGTATGTCAGTTTCGATTAGTATATCAGTTTGGATTGGTATGTCAATTACAATTGGTATATCAGTTTCGATTAGTATGTCAGTTTCGATTGGTATATCAGTTTCGATTGGTATGTCAGTTTCGATTAGTATATCAGTTTCTATTGGTATATCAGTTTCTATTGGTATGTCAGTTTTGATTGGTATAGCAGTTTCTATTGGTATGTCAGTTTCGATTGGTATGTCAGTTTCTATTGGTATATCAGTTTCGATTGGTATATCAGTTTCGATTAGTATGTCAGTTTCTATTGGTATGTCAGTTTCGATTAGTATATCAGTTTGGATTGGTATGTCAATTACAATTGGTATATCAGTTTCGATTAGTATGTCAGTTTCGATTGGTATATCAGTTTCGATTGGTATGTCAGTTTCGATTAGTATATCAGTTTCTATTGGTATGTGAGTTTCTATTGGTATATCAGTTTCGATTGGTATGTCAGTTTCGATTAGTATGTCAGTTTCGATTGGTATATCAGTTTCGATTGGTATATCACTTTCTATTGGTATGTCAGTTTTGATTGGTATAGCAGTTTCTATTGGTATGTCAGTTTCGATTGGTATGTCAGTTTCTATTGGTATATCAGTTTCGATTGGTATGTCAGTTTCTATTGGTATGTCAGTTTCGATTAGTATGTCAGTTTCTATTGGTATGTCAGTTTCGATTAGTATATCAGTTTCTATTTGTATGTCAGTTTCGATTGGTATATCAGTTTCGATTGGTATATCAGTTTCGATTAGTATGTCAGTTTCTATTTGTATGTGAGTTTCTATTGGTATATCAGTTTCGATTGGTATATCAGTTTCGATTAGTATGTCAGTTTCTATTGGTACGTCAGTTTCGATTAGTATAACAGTTTAGATTGGTATATCAGTTTCTATTGGTATATCAGTTTCGATTGGTATATCAGTTTCTATTGGTATATCAGTTTCTATTGGTATGACAGTTTCGATTGCTATATCAGTTTCGATTGGTATGTCAGTTTGGATAGGTATGTCAGTTTCGATTGGTATGACAGTTTCGATTGGTAAGTCAGTTTCGATTGGTATGTCAATTTCGATTGGTATATCAGTTTCGATTGGTATGTCAGTTTCATTTGGTATCTCAGTTTTGATTAGTATATTAGTTTCTATTGATATGTCGGTTTCTATTGGTATATCAGTTTCGATTGGTATCTCAGTTTTGATTAGTATATTAGTTTCTATTGGTATGTCGGTTTCTATTGGTATATCAGTTTCGATTGGTATATCAGTTTTGATCAGTATGTCAGTTTCTATTGATATGTCAGTTTCGATTGGTATGTCAGATTCTATTAGTATATCAGTTTCGATTCGTATGTCAGTTTCGATTGGTATGTCAGTTTCGATTGGTATATCAGTTTCTATTGGTATGTCAGTTTTGATTGGTATAGCAGTTTCTATTGGTATGTCATTTTCGATTGGTATGTCAGCTTCTATTGGTATATCAGTTTCGATTGGTATGTCAGTTTCAATTGGTATGTCAGTTTCGATTATTATATCAGTTACTATTGGTAAGTCAGTTTCGATTCATATGTCAATTTCAATTAGTATATCAGTTTCTATTGGTATGTTAGTTTCTATTGGTATATCAGTTTCGATAGGTATATCAGTTTCGTTCGGTATGTCAGTTTCGATTGGTATATCAGTTTCTATTGCTATATCTGTTTCTATTGGTATGTCAGTTTCGATTGGTATGTCAGTTTCTATTGGTATGTCAGTTTCGATTGGTATGTCAGTTTCGATTGGTATATCAGTTCGATTGATATGACAGTGTCGATTGGTATATCAGTTTTGATTAGTATGTCAGTTTCTATTGGTATGTAAGTTTCGATTATTATATCAGTTACTATTAGTATGTCAGTTTCGATTGGTATGTCATTTTCGATTGGTATATCAGTTTCTATTGGTATGACAGTTTCGATTGGTATATCAGTTTGGATTGGTATGTCAATTACAATTTGTATATCAGTTTCGATTAGTATGTCAGTTTCGATTAGTATATCAGTTTCTATTGGTATGTGAGTTTCTATTGGTATATCAGTTTCGATTGGTATATCAGTTTCGATTAGTATGTCAGTTTCGATTGGTATATCAGTTTCGATAGGTATGTCAGTTTCGATTAGTATATCAGTTTCTATTGGTATGTGAGTTTCTATTGGTATATCAGTTTCGATTGGTATATCAGTTTCGATTAGTATGTCAGTTTCTATTGGTATGTCAGTTTCGATTAGTATGTCAGTTTCGATTGGTATATCAGTTTCGATTGTTATATCAGTTTCTATTGGTATATCAGTTTCTATTGGTATGTCAGTTTTGATTGGTATATCAGTTTCGATTGGTATATCAGTTTCGATTAGTATGTCAGTTTCTATTGGTATGTCAGTTTCGATTAGTATATCAGTTTGGATTGGTATGTCAATTACAATTGGTATATCAGTTTCGATTAGTATGTCAGTTTCGATTGGTATATCAGTTTCGATTGGTATGTCAGATTCGATTAGTATATCAGTTTCTATTGTTATGTGAGTTTCTATTGGTATATCAGTTTCGATTGGTATATCAGTTTCGATTGGTATATCAGTTTCTATTGGTATATCACTTTCTATTGGTATGTCAGTTTTGATTGGTTTAGCAGTTTCTATTGGTATGTCAGTTTCGATTGGTATGTCAGTTTCTATTGGTATATCAGTTTCGATTGGTATGTCAGTTCCTATTGGTATGTCAGTTTCGATTAATATGTCAGTTTCTATTGGTATGTCAGTTTCGATTAGTATATCAGTTTCTATTGGTATGTCAGTTTCGATTGGTATATCAGTTTCGATTGGTATATCAGTTTCGATTAGTATGTCAGTTTCTATTGGTATTTGAGTTTCTATTGGTATATCAGTTTCGATTGGTATATCAGTTTCGATTAGTATGTCAGTTTCTATTGGTACTTCAGTTTCGATTAGTATAACAGTTTAGATTGGTATATCAGTTTCTATTGGTATGAGAGTTTCGATTGGTATATCAGTTTCCATTGGTATATCAGTTTCGATTGGTATATCAGTTTCTATTGGTATATCAGTTTCTATTGGTATGACAGTTTCGATTGCTATATCAGTTTCGATTGGTATGTCAGTTTGGATAGGTATGTCAGTTTCGATTGGTCTGTCAGTTTCGACTGGAAAGTCAGTTTCGATTGGTATGTCAATTTCGATTGGTATATCAGTTTCGATTGGTATGTCAGTTTCATTTGGTATCTCAGTTTTGATTAGTATATCAGTTTCTATTGGTATGTGAGTTTCTATTGGTATATCAGTTTCGATTGGTATATCAGTTTCGATTAGTATGTCAGTTTCGATTGGTATATCAGTTTCGATTGGTATGTCAGTTTCGATTAGTATATCAGTTTCTATTGGTATGTGAGTTTCTATTGGTATATCAGTTTCGATTGGTATATCAGTTTCGATTAGTATGTCAGTTTCTATTGGTATGTCAGTTTCGATTAGTATGTCAGTTTCGATTGGTATATCAGTTTCTATTGGTATATCAGTTTCTATTGGTATGTCAGTTTCTATTGGTATAGCAGTTTCTATTGGTATGTCAGTTTCGATTGGTATGTCAGTATCTATTGGTATATCAGTTTCGATTGGTATATCAGTTTCGATTAGTATGTCAGTTTCTATTGGTATATCAGTTTCGATTGGTATGTCAGTTTCGATTAGTATATCAGTTTCTATTGGTATGTGAGTTTCTATTGGTATATCAGTTTCGATTGGTATATCAGTTTCGATTAGTATGTCAGTTTCTATTGGTACGTCAGTTTCGATTAGTATAACAGTTTAGATTTGTATATCAGTTTCTATTGGTATGACAGTTTCGATTGGTATATCAGTTTCCATTGGTATATCAGTTTCTATTGGTATATCAGTTTCTATTGGTATATCAGTTTCTATTGGTATGACAGTTTCGATTGCTATATCAGTTTCGATTGGTATGTCAGTTTGGATAGGTATGTCAGTTTCGATTGGTATGTCAGTTTCGATTGGTAAGTCAGTTTCGATTGGTATGTCAATTTCGATTGGTATACCAGTTTCGATTGGTATGTCAGTTTCATTTTGTATCTCAGTTTTGATTAGTATATTAGTTTCTATTGATATGTCGGTTTCTATTGGTATATCAGTTTCGATTGGTATATCAGTTTTGATTAATATGTCAGTTTCTATTGGTATGTCAGTTTCGATTAGTATATCAGTTTCTATTGATATGTCAGTTTCGATTGGTATGTCAGATTCTATTAGTATATCAGTTTCGATTAGTTTGTCAGTTTCGATTGGTATATCAGTTTCGATTGGTATATCAGTTTCTATTGGTATATCAGTTTCTATTGGTATGTCATCAGTTTTGATTGGTATAGCAGTTTCTATTGGTATGTCAGTTTTCGATTTTTATGTCAGTTTCTATTGGTATATCAGTTTCGATTGGTATGTCAGTTTCTATTGGTATGTCAGTTTCGATTGGTATGTCAGTTTCGATTAGTATATCAGTTTCTATAGGTATGTCAGTTTCTGTTAGTATATCAGTTTCGATCGGTATATCAGTTTCGATTGGTATGTCAGTTTCGATTGGTATATCAGTTTCTATTGGTATATCAGTTTAGATTGATATATCAGTTTCGATTAGTATGTCAGTTTCTATTGGTATATCAGTTTCGATTGGTATATCAGTTTCGATTGTTATATCAGTTTCGAATTGTATGTCAGTTTCTATTGGTATATCAGTTTCGATTGTTATATCAGTTTCGATTGGTATGTCAGTTTCGATTGGTATGTCAGTTTCGATTGGTATGTCAATTTCGATTGGTATATCAGTTTCGATTAGTATGTCAGTTACTATTGGTATATCACTTTCGATTGGTATATCTGTTTCGATTGGTATGTCAGTTTCTATTGTTATATCAGATTTGATTATTATGTCAGTTTCGATTAGTATATCAGTTTCTATTGTTATGTCAGTTTCGATTGGTATATCACTTTCTATTGGTATATCAGTGTCGATTGGTATATCAGTTTTGATTAGTATGTCAGTTTCTATTGGTATGTAAGTTTCGATTATTATATCAGTTACTATTAGTATGTCAGTTTCGATTGGTATGTCATTTTCGATTGGTATATCAGTTTCTATTGGTATGACAGTTTCGATTGGTATATCAGTTTGGATTGGTATGTCAATTACAATTTGTATATCAGTTTCGATTAGTATGTCAGTTTCGATTAGTATATCAGTTTCTATTGGTATGTGAGTTTCTATTGGTATATCAGTTTCGATTGGTATATCAGTTTCGATTAGTATGTCAGTTTCGATTGGTATATCAGTTTCGATAGGTATGTCAGTTTCGATTAGTATATCAGTTTCTATTGGTATGTGAGTTTCTATTGGTATATCAGTTTCGATTGGTATATCAGTTTCGATTAGTATGTCAGTTTCTATTGGTATGTCAGTTTCGATTAGTATGTCAGTTTCGATTGGTATATCAGTTTCGATTGTTATATCAGTTTCTATTGGTATATCAGTTTCTATTGGTATGTCAGTTTTGATTGGTATATCAGTTTCGATTGGTATATCAGTTTCGATTAGTATGTCAGTTTCTATTGGTATGTCAGTTTCGATTAGTATATCAGTTTGGATTGGTATGTCAATTACAATTGGTATATCAGTTTCGATTAGTATGTCAGTTTCGATTGGTATATCAGTTTCGATTGGTATGTCAGATTCGATTAGTATATCAGTTTCTATTGTTATGTGAGTTTCTATTGGTATATCAGTTTCGATTGGTATATCAGTTTCGATTGGTATATCAGTTTCTATTGGTATATCACTTTCTATTGGTATGTCAGTTTTGATTGGTTTAGCAGTTTCTATTGGTATGTCAGTTTCGATTGGTATGTCAGTTTCTATTGGTATATCAGTTTCGATTGGTATGTCAGTTCCTATTGGTATGTCAGTTTCGATTAATATGTCAGTTTCTATTGGTATGTCAGTTTCGATTAGTATATCAGTTTCTATTGGTATGTCAGTTTCGATTGGTATATCAGTTTCGATTGGTATATCAGTTTCGATTAGTATGTCAGTTTCTATTGGTATTTGAGTTTCTATTGGTATATCAGTTTCGATTGGTATATCAGTTTCGATTAGTATGTCAGTTTCTATTGGTACTTCAGTTTCGATTAGTATAACAGTTTAGATTGGTATATCAGTTTCTATTGGTATGAGAGTTTCGATTGGTATATCAGTTTCCATTGGTATATCAGTTTCGATTGGTATATCAGTTTCTATTGGTATATCAGTTTCTATTGGTATGACAGTTTCGATTGCTATATCAGTTTCGATTGGTATGTCAGTTTGGATAGGTATGTCAGTTTCGATTGGTCTGTCAGTTTCGACTGGAAAGTCAGTTTCGATTGGTATGTCAATTTCGATTGGTATATCAGTTTCGATTGGTATGTCAGTTTCATTTGGTATCTCAGTTTTGATTAGTATATCAGTTTCTATTGGTATGTGAGTTTCTATTGGTATATCAGTTTCGATTGGTATATCAGTTTCGATTAGTATGTCAGTTTCGATTGGTATATCAGTTTCGATTGGTATGTCAGTTTCGATTAGTATATCAGTTTCTATTGGTATGTGAGTTTCTATTGGTATATCAGTTTCGATTGGTATATCAGTTTCGATTAGTATGTCAGTTTCTATTGGTATGTCAGTTTCGATTAGTATGTCAGTTTCGATTGGTATATCAGTTTCTATTGGTATATCAGTTTCTATTGGTATGTCAGTTTCTATTGGTATAGCAGTTTCTATTGGTATGTCAGTTTCGATTGGTATGTCAGTATCTATTGGTATATCAGTTTCGATTGGTATATCAGTTTCGATTAGTATGTCAGTTTCTATTGGTATATCAGTTTCGATTGGTATGTCAGTTTCGATTAGTATATCAGTTTCTATTGGTATGTGAGTTTCTATTGGTATATCAGTTTCGATTGGTATATCAGTTTCGATTAGTATGTCAGTTTCTATTGGTACGTCAGTTTCGATTAGTATAACAGTTTAGATTTGTATATCAGTTTCTATTGGTATGACAGTTTCGATTGGTATATCAGTTTCCATTGGTATATCAGTTTCTATTGGTATATCAGTTTCTATTGGTATATCAGTTTCTATTGGTATGACAGTTTCGATTGCTATATCAGTTTCGATTGGTATGTCAGTTTGGATATGTATGTCAGTTTCGATTGGTATGTCAGTTTCGATTGGTAAGTCAGTTTCGATTGGTATGTCAATTTCGATTGGTATACCAGTTTCGATTGGTATGTCAGTTTCATTTTGTATCTCAGTTTTGATTAGTATATTAGTTTCTATTGATATGTCGGTTTCTATTGGTATATCAGTTTCGATTGGTATATCAGTTTTGATTAATATGTCAGTTTCTATTGGTATGTCAGTTTCGATTAGTATATCAGTTTCTATTGATATGTCAGTTTCGATTGGTATGTCAGATTCTATTAGTATATCAGTTTCGATTAGTTTGTCAGTTTCGATTGGTATATCAGTTTCGATTGGTATATCAGTTTCTATTGGTATATCAGTTTCTATTGGTATGTCATCAGTTTTGATTGGTATAGCAGTTTCTATTGGTATGTCAGTTTTCGATTTTTATGTCAGTTTCTATTGGTATATCAGTTTCGATTGGTATGTCAGTTTCTATTGGTATGTCAGTTTCGATTGGTATGTCAGTTTCGATTAGTATATCAGTTTCTATAGGTATGTCAGTTTCTGTTAGTATATCAGTTTCGATCGGTATATCAGTTTCGATTGGTATGTCAGTTTCGATTGGTATATCAGTTTCTATTGGTATATCAGTTTAGATTGATATATCAGTTTCGATTAGTATGTCAGTTTCTATTGGTATATCAGTTTCGATTGGTATATCAGTTTCGATTGTTATATCAGTTTCGAATTGTATGTCAGTTTCTATTGGTATATCAGTTTCGATTGTTATATCAGTTTCGATTGGTATGTCAGTTTCGATTGGTATGTCAGTTTCGATTGGTATGTCAATTTCGATTGGTATATCAGTTTCGATTAGTATGTCAGTTACTATTGGTATATCACTTTCGATTGGTATATCTGTTTCGATTGGTATGTCAGTTTCTATTGTTATATCAGATTTGATTATTATGTCAGTTTCGATTAGTATATCAGTTTCTATTGTTATGTCAGTTTCGATTGGTATATCACTTTCTATTGGTATATCAGTGTCGATTGGTATATCAGTTTTGATTAGTATGTCAGTTTCTATTGGTATGTAAGTTTCGATTATTATATCAGTTACTATTAGTATGTCAGTTTCGATTGGTATGTCATTTTCGATTGGTATATCAGTTTCTATTGGTATGACAGTTTCGATTGGTATATCAGTTTGGATTGGTATGTCAATTACAATTTGTATATCAGTTTCGATTAGTATGTCAGTTTCGATTAGTATATCAGTTTCTATTGGTATGTGAGTTTCTATTGGTATATCAGTTTCGATTGGTATATCAGTTTCGATTAGTATGTCAGTTTCGATTGGTATATCAGTTTCGATAGGTATGTCAGTTTCGATTAGTATATCAGTTTCTATTGGTATGTGAGTTTCTATTGGTATATCAGTTTCGATTGGTATATCAGTTTCGATTAGTATGTCAGTTTCTATTGGTACGTCAGTTTCGATTAGTATAACAGTTTAGATTGGTATATCAGTTTCTATTGGTATGTCAGTTTCGATTGGTATATCAGTTTCCATTGGTATATCAGTTTCGATTGGTATATCAGTTTCTATTGGTATATCAGTTTCTATTGGTATGACAGTTTCGATTGCTATATCAGTTTCGATTGGTATGTCAGTTTAGATAGGTATGTCAGTTTCGATTGGTCTGTCAGTTTCGACTGGAAAGTCAGTTTCGATTGGTATGTCAATTTCGATTGGTATATCAGTTTCGATTGGTATGTCAGTTTCATTTGGTATCTCAGTTTTGATTAGTATATCAGTTTCTATTGGTATGTGAGTTTCTATTGGTATATCAGTTTCGATTGGTATATCAGTTTCGATTAGTATGTCAGTTTCGATTGGTATATCAGTTTCGATTGGTATGTCAGTTTCGATTAGTATATCAGTTTCTATTGGTATGTGAGTTTCTATTGGTATATCAGTTTCGATTGGTATATCAGTTTCGATTAGTATGTCAGTTTCTATTGGTATGTCAGTTTCGATTAGTATGTCAGTTTCGATTGTTATATCAGTTTCTATTGGTATATCAGTTTCTATTGGTATGTCAGTATCTATTGGTATATCAGTTTCGATTGGTATATCAGTTTCGATTAGTATGTCAGTTTCTATTGGTATGTCAGTTTCGATTAGTATATCAGTTTGGATTGGTATGTCAATTACAATTGGTATATCAGTTTCGATTAGTATGTCAGTTTCGATTGGTATATCAGTTTCGATTGGTATGTCAGTTTCGATTAGTATATCAGTTTCTATTGGTATGTGAGTTTCTATTGGTATATCAGTTTCGATTAGTATATCAGTTTCGATTAGTATGTCAGTTTCTATTGGTATGTCAGTTTCGACTAGTATGTCAGTTTCGATTGGTATATCAGTTTCGATTAGTATGTCAGTTTCTATTGGTATGTGAGTTTCTATTGGTATATCAGTTTCGATTGGTATCTCAGTTTTGATTAGTATATTAGTTTCTATTGGTATGTCGGTTTCTATTGGTATATCAGTTTCGATTGGTATATCAGTTTTGATCAGTATGTCAGTTTCTATTGATATGTCAGTTTCGATTGGTATGTCAGATTCTATTAGTATATCAGTTTCGATTCGTATGTCAGTTTCGATTGGTATGTCAGTTTCGATTGGTATATCAGTTTCTATTGGTATGTCAGTTTTGATTGGTATAGCAGTTTCTATTGGTATGTCATTTTCGATTGGTATGTCAGCTTCTATTGGTATATCAGTTTCGATTGGTATGTCAGTTTCAATTGGTATGTCAGTTTCGATTATTATATCAGTTACTATTGGTATGTCAGTTTCGATTCATATGTCAATTTCAATTAGTATATCAGTTTCTATTGGTATGTTAGTTTCTATTGGTATATCAGTTTCGATAGGTATATCAGTTTCGTTCGGTATGTCAGTTTCGATTGGTATATCAGTTTCTATTGCTATATCTGTTTCTATTGGTATGTCAGTTTCGATTGGTATGTCAGTTTCTATTGGTATGTCAGTTTCGATTGGTATGTCAGTTTCGTTTGGTATATCAGTTCGATTGATATGACAGTGTCGATTGGTATATCAGTTTTGATTAGTATGTCAGTTTCTATTGGTATGTAAGTTTCGATTATTATATCAGTTACTATTAGTATGTCAGTTTCGATTGGTATGTCATTTTCGATTGGTATATCAGTTTCTATTGGTATGACAGTTTCGATTGGTATATCAGTTTGGATTGGTATGTCAATTACAATTTGTATATCAGTTTCGATTAGTATGTCAGTTTCGATTAGTATATCAGTTTCTATTGGTATGTGAGTTTCTATTGGTATATCAGTTTCGATTGGTATATCAGTTTCGATTAGTATGTCAGTTTCGATTGGTATATCAGTTTCGATAGGTATGTCAGTTTCGATTAGTATATCAGTTTCTATTGGTATGTGAGTTTCTATTGGTATATCAGTTTCGATTGGTATATCAGTTTCGATTAGTATGTCAGTTTCTATTGGTATGTCAGTTTCGATTAGTATGTCAGTTTCGATTGGTATATCAGTTTCGATTGTTATATCAGTTTCTATTGGTATATCAGTTTCTATTGGTATGTCAGTTTTGATTGGTATATCAGTTTCGATTGGTATATCAGTTTCGATTAGTATGTCAGTTTCTATTGGTATGTCAGTTTCGATTAGTATATCAGTTTGGATTGGTATGTCAATTACAATTGGTATATCAGTTTCGATTAGTATGTCAGTTTCGATTGGTATATCAGTTTCGATTGGTATGTCAGATTCGATTAGTATATCAGTTTCTATTGTTATGTGAGTTTCTATTGGTATATCAGTTTCGATTGGTATATCAGTTTCGATTGGTATATCAGTTTCTATTGGTATATCACTTTCTATTGGTATGTCAGTTTTGATTGGTTTAGCAGTTTCTATTGGTATGTCAGTTTCGATTGGTATGTCAGTTTCTATTGGTATATCAGTTTCGATTGGTATGTCAGTTCCTATTGGTATGTCAGTTTCGATTAATATGTCAGTTTCTATTGGTATGTCAGTTTCGATTAGTATATCAGTTTCTATTGGTATGTCAGTTTCGATTGGTATATCAGTTTCGATTGGTATATCAGTTTCGATTAGTATGTCAGTTTCTATTGGTATTTGAGTTTCTATTGGTATATCAGTTTCGATTGGTATATCAGTTTCGATTAGTATGTCAGTTTCTATTGGTACTTCAGTTTCGATTAGTATAACAGTTTAGATTGGTATATCAGTTTCTATTGGTATGAGAGTTTCGATTGGTATATCAGTTTCCATTGGTATATCAGTTTCGATTGGTATATCAGTTTCTATTGGTATATCAGTTTCTATTGGTATGACAGTTTCGATTGCTATATCAGTTTCGATTGGTATGTCAGTTTGGATAGGTATGTCAGTTTCGATTGGTCTGTCAGTTTCGACTGGAAAGTCAGTTTCGATTGGTATGTCAATTTCGATTGGTATATCAGTTTCGATTGGTATGTCAGTTTCATTTGGTATCTCAGTTTTGATTAGTATATCAGTTTCTATTGGTATGTGAGTTTCTATTGGTATATCAGTTTCGATTGGTATATCAGTTTCGATTAGTATGTCAGTTTCGATTGGTATATCAGTTTCGATTGGTATGTCAGTTTCGATTAGTATATCAGTTTCTATTGGTATGTGAGTTTCTATTGGTATATCAGTTTCGATTGGTATATCAGTTTCGATTAGTATGTCAGTTTCTATTGGTATGTCAGTTTCGATTAGTATGTCAGTTTCGATTGGTATATCAGTTTCTATTGGTATATCAGTTTCTATTGGTATGTCAGTTTCTATTGGTATAGCAGTTTCTATTGGTATGTCAGTTTCGATTGGTATGTCAGTATCTATTGGTATATCAGTTTCGATTGGTATATCAGTTTCGATTAGTATGTCAGTTTCTATTGGTATATCAGTTTCGATTGGTATGTCAGTTTCGATTAGTATATCAGTTTCTATTGGTATGTGAGTTTCTATTGGTATATCAGTTTCGATTGGTATATCAGTTTCGATTAGTATGTCAGTTTCTATTGGTACGTCAGTTTCGATTAGTATAACAGTTTAGATTTGTATATCAGTTTCTATTGGTATGACAGTTTCGATTGGTATATCAGTTTCCATTGGTATATCAGTTTCTATTGGTATATCAGTTTCTATTGGTATATCAGTTTCTATTGGTATGACAGTTTCGATTGCTATATCAGTTTCGATTGGTATGTCAGTTTGGATAGGTATGTCAGTTTCGATTGGTATGTCAGTTTCGATTGGTAAGTCAGTTTCGATTGGTATGTCAATTTCGATTGGTATACCAGTTTCGATTGGTATGTCAGTTTCATTTTGTATCTCAGTTTTGATTAGTATATTAGTTTCTATTGATATGTCGGTTTCTATTGGTATATCAGTTTCGATTGGTATATCAGTTTTGATTAATATGTCAGTTTCTATTGGTATGTCAGTTTCGATTAGTATATCAGTTTCTATTGATATGTCAGTTTCGATTGGTATGTCAGATTCTATTAGTATATCAGTTTCGATTAGTTTGTCAGTTTCGATTGGTATATCAGTTTCGATTGGTATATCAGTTTCTATTGGTATATCAGTTTCTATTGGTATGTCATCAGTTTTGATTGGTATAGCAGTTTCTATTGGTATGTCAGTTTTCGATTTTTATGTCAGTTTCTATTGGTATATCAGTTTCGATTGGTATGTCAGTTTCTATTGGTATGTCAGTTTCGATTGGTATGTCAGTTTCGATTAGTATATCAGTTTCTATAGGTATGTCAGTTTCTGTTAGTATATCAGTTTCGATCGGTATATCAGTTTCGATTGGTATGTCAGTTTCGATTGGTATATCAGTTTCTATTGGTATATCAGTTTAGATTGATATATCAGTTTCGATTAGTATGTCAGTTTCTATTGGTATATCAGTTTCGATTGGTATATCAGTTTCGATTGTTATATCAGTTTCGAATTGTATGTCAGTTTCTATTGGTATATCAGTTTCGATTGTTATATCAGTTTCGATTGGTATGTCAGTTTCGATTGGTATGTCAGTTTCGATTGGTATGTCAATTTCGATTGGTATATCAGTTTCGATTAGTATGTCAGTTACTATTGGTATATCACTTTCGATTGGTATATCTGTTTCGATTGGTATGTCAGTTTCTATTGTTATATCAGATTTGATTAGTATGTCAGTTTCGATTAGTATATCAGTTTCTATTGTTATGTCAGTTTCGATTGGTATATCACTTTCTATTGGTATATCAGTGTCGATTGGTATATCAGTTTTGATTAGTATGTCAGTTTCTATTGGTATGTAAGTTTCGATTATTATATCAGTTACTATTAGTATGTCAGTTTCGATTGGTATGTCATTTTCGATTGGTATATCAGTTTCTATTGGTATGACAGTTTCGATTGGTATATCAGTTTGGATTGGTATGTCAATTACAATTTGTATATCAGTTTCGATTAGTATGTCAGTTTCGATTAGTATATCAGTTTCTATTGGTATGTGAGTTTCTATTGGTATATCAGTTTCGATTGGTATATCAGTTTCGATTAGTATGTCAGTTTCGATTGGTATATCAGTTTCGATAGGTATGTCAGTTTCGATTAGTATATCAGTTTCTATTGGTATGTGAGTTTCTATTGGTATATCAGTTTCGATTGGTATATCAGTTTCTATTGGTATGTCAGTTTCGATTAGTATAACAGTTTAGATTGGTATATCAGTTTCTATTGGTATGTCAGTTTCGATTGGTATATCAGTTTCCATTGGTATATCAGTTTCGATTGGTATATCAGTTTCTATTGGTATATCAGTTTCTATTGGTATGACAGTTTCGATTGCTATATCAGTTTCGATTGGTATGTCAGTTTAGATAGGTATGTCAGTTTCGATTGGTCTGTCAGTTTCGACTGGAAAGTCAGTTTCGATTGGTATGTCAATTTCGATTGGTATATCAGTTTCGATTGGTATGTCAGTTTCATTTGGTATCTCAGTTTTGATTAGTATATCAGTTTCTATTGGTATGTGAGTTTCTATTGGTATATCAGTTTCGATTGGTATATCAGTTTCGATTAGTATGTCAGTTTCGATTGGTATATCAGTTTCGATTGGTATGTCAGTTTCGATTAGTATATCAGTTTCTATTGGTATGTGAGTTTCTATTGGTATATCAGTTTCGATTGGTATATCAGTTTCGATTAGTATGTCAGTTTCTATTGGTATGTCAGTTTCGATTAGTATGTCAGTTTCGATTGTTATATCAGTTTCTATTGGTATATCAGTTTCTATTGGTATGTCAGTATCTATTGGTATATCAGTTTCGATTGGTATATCAGTTTCGATTAGTATGTCAGTTTCTATTGGTATGTCAGTTTCGATTAGTATATCAGTTTGGATTGGTATGTCAATTACAATTGGTATATCAGTTTCGATTAGTATGTCAGTTTCGATTGGTATATCAGTTTCGATTGGTATGTCAGTTTCGATTAGTATATCAGTTTCTATTGGTATGTGAGTTTCTATTGGTATATCAGTTTCGATTAGTATATCAGTTTCGATTAGTATGTCAGTTTCTATTGGTATGTCAGTTTCGACTAGTATGTCAGTTTCGATTGGTATATCAGTTTCGATTAGTATGTCAGTTTCTATTGGTATGTGAGTTTCTATTGGTATATCAGTTTCGATTAGTATATCAGTTTCGATTAGTATGTCAGTTTCCATTGGTATATCAGTTTCTATTGGTATATCAGTTTAGATTGATATATCAGTTTCGATTAGTATGTCAGTTTCTATTGGTATATCAGTTTCGATTGGTATATCAGTTTCGATTGTTATATCAGTTTCGATTGGTATGTCAGTTTCGATTGGTATGTCAGTTTCGATTAGTATGTCAGTTACTATTGGTATATCACTTTCGATTGGTATATCTGTTTCGATTGGTATGTCAGTTTCTATTGTTATATCAGATTCGATTAGTATGTCAGTTTCGATTAGTATATCAGTTTCTATTGTTATGTCAGTTTCGATTGGTATATCAGTTTCTATTGGTATATCAGTTTCTATTGGTATGTCAGTTTTTATTGGTATATCAGTTTCTATTGGTATGTCAGTTTCGATTGTTATGTCAGTTTCTATTGGTATATCAGTTTCGATTGGTATGTTAGTTTCTATTGGTATGTCAGTTTTGATTGGTATATCAGTTTCTATTGGTTTGTCAGTTTCGATTGGTATATCAGTTTCTATTGGTATATCAGTTTCTATTGGTATGTCAATTTCGAATGGTATATCAGTTTCGATTAGTATGTCAGTTTCGATTGGTATGTCAGTTTCGATTAGTATATCAGTTTGGATTGGTATGTCAATTTCAATTGGTATATCAGTTTCGATTAGTATGTCAGTTTCTATTGGTATGTCAGTTTCGATTAGTATAACAGTTTAGATTGGTATATCAGTTTCTATTGGTATGACAGTTTCGATTGGTATATCAGTTTCGATTGGTATATCAGTTTCGATTGGTATATCAGTTTCTATTGGTATGACAGTTTCGATTCCTATATCAGTTTCGATTGGTATGTCAGTTTCGATTGGTATGTCAATTTCGATTGGTATATCAGTTTCGATTGGTATATCAGTTTCGATTGGTATGTCAGTTTGGATAGGTATGTCAGTTTCGATTGGTATGTCAGTTTCGATTGGTAAGTCAGTTTCGATTGGTATGTCAATTTCGATTGGTATATCAGTTTCGATTGGTATGTCAGTTTCATTTGGTATATCAGTTTCGATTGGTATCTCAGTTTTGATTAGTATGTCAGTTTCTAATGGTATGTCAGTTTCGATTAGTATATCTGTTTGGATTGGTATGTCAATTTCAATTGGTATATCAGTTTCGATTAGTATGTCAGTTTCTATTGGTATATCAGTTTCGATTAGTATATCAGTTTGGATTGGTATGTCAATTTCAATTGGTATATCAGTTTCGATTAGTATGTCAGTTTCTATTGGTATGTCAGTTTCGATTAGTATAACAGTTTAGATTGGTATATCAGTTTCTATTGGTATGTCAGTTTCGATTGGTATGTCAATTTCGATTGGTATATCAGTTTCGATTGGTATATCAGTTTCGATTGGTATGTCAGTTTGGATAGGTATGTCAGTTTCGATTGGTATGTCAGTTTCGATTGGTAAGTCAGTTTCGATTGGTATGTCAATTTCGATTGGTATATCAGTTTCGATTGGTATGTCAGTTTCATTTGGTATATCAGTTTCGATTGGTATCTCAGTTTTGATTAGTATATTAGTTTCTATTGTTATGTCAGTTTCTGTTGGTATGTCAGTTTCGATTAGTATATCAGTTTCTATTGATATGTCAGTTTCGATTGGTATGTCAGATTCTATTAGTATATCAGTTTCGATTGGTATATCAGTTTCGATTGGTATGTCAGTTTCGATTGGTTATATCAGTTTCTATTGGTATATCAGTTTTGATTGGTATAGCAGTTTTTATTGGTATGTCATTTTCGATTGGTATGTCAGTTTCTATTGGTATATCAGTTTCGATTGGTATGTCAGTTTCTATTGGTATGTCAGTTTCGATTATTATATCAGTTACTATTGGTATGTCAGTTTCGATTGGTATGTCAATTTCAATTAGTATATCACTTTCTATTGGTATGTTAGTTTCTATTGGTATATCAGTTTCGATAGGTATATCAGTTTCGTTTGGTATGTCAGTTTCGATTGGTATATGAGTTTCTATTGCTATATCTGTTTCTATTGGTATGTCATTTTCGATTGGTATATCAGTTCCTATTGGTATGACAGTTTCGATTGGTATATCAGTTTCGATTGGTATATCAGTTTCGATTGGTATGTCAGTTGCGACTGGTATGTCAATTTCGATTGGTATATTAGTTTCGATTAGTATGTCAGTTTCTATTGGTATATCAGTATCTATTGGTATGTCAGTTTCGATAGGTATGTCTGTTTCTATTGGTATAACAGTTTCGGTTGGTATGTCAGTTTCTATTGGTATATCAGTTTCGATTGGTATATCAGTTTCGATTAGTATGTCAGTTTCTATTGGTATGTCAGTTTCGATTAGTATATCAGTTTGGATTGGTATGTCAATAACAATTGGTATATCAGTTTCGATTAGTATGTCAGTTTCGATTGGTATATCAGTTTCGATTGGTATGTCAGTTTCGATTAGTATATCAGTTTCTATTGGTATGTGAGTTTCTATTGGTATATCAGTTTCGATTGGTATATCAGTTTCGATTAGTATGTCAGTTTCTATTGGTATGTCAGTTTCGATTAGTATGTCAGTTTCGATTGGTATATCAGTTTCGATTGGTATATCAGTTTCTATTGGTATATCAGTTTCTATTGGTATGTCAGTTTTGATTGGTATAGCAGTTTCTTTTGGTATGTCAGTTTCGATTGGTATGTCAGTTTCTATTGGTATATCAGTTGCGATTGGTATGTCAGTTTCTAAAGGTATGTCAGTTTCGATTATTATATCAGTTACTATTGGTATGTCAGTTTCTATTAGTATATCAGTTTCGATTGGTATATCAGTTTCGATTGGTATGTCAGTTTCGATTGGTATATCAGTTTCTATTGGCATAACAGTTTAGATTGATATATCAGTTTCGATTAGTATGTCAGTTTCTATTGGTATATCAGTTTCGATTGTTATATCAGTTTCGATTGCTATATCAGTTTCGATTGGTATGTCAGTTTCTATTGGTATATCAGTTTCTATTGGTATGTCAGTTTCGATTGGTATCTCAGTTTCGATTGGTATGTCAATTTCGATTGGTATATCAGTTTCGATTAGTATGTTAGTTACTATTGGTATGTCAGTTTCCATTAGTATATTAGTTTCTATTGGTTTGTCAGTTTCGATTGGTATATCAGTTTCTATTGGTATATCAGTTTCGATTGGTATGTCAATTTCGAATGGTATATCAGTTTCGATTATTATGTCAGTTTCGATTGTTATGTCAGTTTCGATTAGTATATCAGTTTCTATTGGTATGTCAGTTTCTATTGGTATATCAGTTTCGATTGGTATATCAGTTTCGATCAGTATGTCAGTTTCTATTGGTATGTCAGTTTCGATTATTATATCAGTTTCGATTGGTATGTCAGTTTCGATTGGCATGTCAATTTTAAATAGTATATCAGTTTCTATTGGTATATTAGTTTCTATTGGTATATCAGTTTCGATAGGTATATCAGTTTCGTTCGGTATGTCAGTTTCGATTGGTATATCAGTTTCTATTGCTATATCTGTTTCTATTGGTATGTCAGTTTCGATTGGTATGTCAGTTTCTATTGGTATGTCAGTTTCGATTGGTATGTCAGTTTCGATTGGTATATCAGTTCGATTGATATGACAGTGTCGATTGGTATATCAGTTTTGATTAGTATGTCAGTTTCTATTGGTATGTAAGTTTCGATTATTATATCAGTTACTATTAGTATGTCAGTTTCGATTGGTATGTCATTTTCGATTGGTATATCAGTTTCTATTGGTATGACAGTTTCGATTGGTATATCAGTTTCGAATGGTATATCAGTTTCGATTGGTATATCAGTTTCGATTAGTATGTCAGTTTCTATTGGTATGTCAGTTTCGATTTGTATATCAGTTTCGATTAGTATGTCAGTATCTATTGGTATCTCAGTTTCGATTAGTATGTCAGTTTCGATTGGTATATCAGTTTCGATTGGTATATCAGTTTCTATTGGTATATCAGTTTCTATTGGTATGTCAGTTTTGATTGGTATAGCAGTTTCTATTGGTATGTCAGTTTCGATTGGTATGTCAGTTTCTATTGGTATATCAGTTTAGATTGGTATGTCAGTTTCTATTGGTATGTCAGTTTCGATTATTATATCAGTTACTATTGGTATGTCAGTTTTGATTGGTATGTCAGTTTCTATTGGTATATCTGTTTTGATTGGTATGTCAGTTTCGATTAGTATATCAGTTTCTATAGGTATGTCAGTTTCTATTCGTATATCAGTTTCGATTGGTATATCAGTTTCGATTGGTATGTCAGTTTCGATTGGTATATCAGTTTCTATTGGTATAACAGTTTAGATTGATATATCAGTTTCGATTAGTATGTCAGTTTCTATTGGTATATCAGTTTCGATTGTTATATCAGTTTCGATTGGTATATCAGTTTCGATTGGTATGTCAGTTTCTATTGGTATATCAGTTTCTATTGGTATGTCAGTTTCGATTGGTATGTCAGTTTCGATTGGTATGTCAATTTCGATTGGTACATCAGTTTCGATTAGTATGTCAGTTACTATTGGTATATCAGTTTCGATTGGTATATCTGTTTCGATTGGTATGTCAGTTTCTATTGTTATATCAGATTCGATTAGTACGTCAGTTTCGATTAGTATATCAGTTTCTATTGCTATGTCAGTTTCGATTGGTATATCAATTTCTATTGGTATATCAGTTTCTATTGGTATGTCAGTTTTTATTGGTATATCAGTTTCTATTGGTATGTCAGTTTCGATTGTTATGTCAGTTTCTATTGGTATACCAGTTTCGATTGGTATGTTAGTTTCTATTGGTATGTCAGTTTCGATTAGTATATCAGTTTCTATTTGTTTGTCAGTTTCGATTGGTATATCAGTTTCTATTGGTATATCAGTTTCGATTGGTATGTCAATTTCGATAGGTATGTCTGTTTCTATTGGTATAACAGTTTCGGTTGGTATGTCAGTTTCTATTGGTATATCAGTTTCGATTGGTATATCAGTTTCGATTAGTATGTCAGTTTCTATTGGTATGTCAGTTTCGATTAGTATATCAGTTTGGATTGGTATGTCAATAACAATTGGTATATCAGTTTCGATTAGTATGTCAGTTTCGATTGGTATATCAGTTTCGATTGGTATGTCAGTTTCGATTAGTATATCAGTTTCTATTGGTATGTGAGTTTCTATTGGTATATCAGTTTCGATTGGTATATCAGTTTCGATTAGTATGTCAGTTTCTATTGGTATGTCAGTTTCGATTAGTATGTCAGTTTCGATTGGTATATCAGTTTCGATTGGTATATCAGTTTCTATTGGTATATCAGTTTCTATTGGTATGTCAGTTTTGATTGGTATAGCAGTTTCTTTTGGTATGTCAGTTTCGATTGGTATGTCAGTTTCTATTGGTATATCAGTTGCGATTGGTATGTCAGTTTCTAAAGGTATGTCAGTTTCGATTATTATATCAGTTACTATTGGTATGTCAGTTTCTATTAGTATATCAGTTTCGATTGGTATATCAGTTTCGATTGGTATGTCAGTTTCGATTGGTATATCAGTTTCTATTGGCATAACAGTTTAGATTGATATATCAGTTTCGATTAGTATGTCAGTTTCTATTGGTATATCAGTTTCGATTGTTATATCAGTTTCGATTGCTATATCAGTTTCGATTGGTATGTCAGTTTCTATTGGTATATCAGTTTCTATTGGTATGTCAGTTTCGATTGGTATCTCAGTTTCGATTGGTATGTCAATTTCGATTGGTATATCAGTTTCGATTAGTATGTTAGTTACTATTGGTATGTCAGTTTCCATTAGTATATTAGTTTCTATTGGTTTGTCAGTTTCGATTGGTATATCAGTTTCTATTGGTATATCAGTTTCGATTGGTATGTCAATTTCGAATGGTATATCAGTTTCGATTATTATGTCAGTTTCGATTGTTATGTCAGTTTCGATTAGTATATCAGTTTCTATTGGTATGTCAGTTTCTATTGGTATATCAGTTTCGATTGGTATATCAGTTTCGATCAGTATGTCAGTTTCTATTGGTATGTCAGTTTCGATTATTATATCAGTTTCGATTGGTATGTCAGTTTCGATTGGCATGTCAATTTTAAATAGTATATCAGTTTCTATTGGTATATTAGTTTCTATTGGTATATCAGTTTCGATAGGTATATCAGTTTCGTTCGGTATGTCAGTTTCGATTGGTATATCAGTTTCTATTGCTATATCTGTTTCTATTGGTATGTCAGTTTCGATTGGTATGTCAGTTTCTATTGGTATGTCAGTTTCGATTGGTATGTCAGTTTCGATTGGTATATCAGTTCGATTGATATGACAGTGTCGATTGGTATATCAGTTTTGATTAGTATGTCAGTTTCTATTGGTATGTAAGTTTCGATTATTATATCAGTTACTATTAGTATGTCAGTTTCGATTGGTATGTCATTTTCGATTGGTATATCAGTTTCTATTGGTATGACAGTTTCGATTGGTATATCAGTTTCGAATGGTATATCAGTTTCGATTGGTATATCAGTTTCGATTAGTATGTCAGTTTCTATTGGTATGTCAGTTTCGATTTGTATATCAGTTTCGATTAGTATGTCAGTATCTATTGGTATCTCAGTTTCGATTAGTATGTCAGTTTCGATTGGTATATCAGTTTCGATTGGTATATCAGTTTCTATTGGTATATCAGTTTCTATTGGTATGTCAGTTTTGATTGGTATAGCAGTTTCTATTGGTATGTCAGTTTCGATTGGTATGTCAGTTTCTATTGGTATATCAGTTTAGATTGGTATGTCAGTTTCTATTGGTATGTCAGTTTCGATTATTATATCAGTTACTATTGGTATGTCAGTTTTGATTGGTATGTCAGTTTCTATTGGTATATCTGTTTTGATTGGTATGTCAGTTTCGATTAGTATATCAGTTTCTATAGGTATGTCAGTTTCTATTCGTATATCAGTTTCGATTGGTATATCAGTTTCGATTGGTATGTCAGTTTCGATTGGTATATCAGTTTCTATTGGTATAACAGTTTAGATTGATATATCAGTTTCGATTAGTATGTCAGTTTCTATTGGTATATCAGTTTCGATTGTTATATCAGTTTCGATTGGTATATCAGTTTCGATTGGTATGTCAGTTTCTATTGGTATATCAGTTTCTATTGGTATGTCAGTTTCGATTGGTATGTCAGTTTCGATTGGTATGTCAATTTCGATTGGTACATCAGTTTCGATTAGTATGTCAGTTACTATTGGTATATCAGTTTCGATTGGTATATCTGTTTCGATTGGTATGTCAGTTTCTATTGTTATATCAGATTCGATTAGTACGTCAGTTTCGATTAGTATATCAGTTTCTATTGCTATGTCAGTTTCGATTGGTATATCAATTTCTATTGGTATATCAGTTTCTATTGGTATGTCAGTTTTTATTGGTATATCAGTTTCTATTGGTATGTCAGTTTCGATTGTTATGTCAGTTTCTATTGGTATACCAGTTTCGATTGGTATGTTAGTTTCTATTGGTATGTCAGTTTCGATTAGTATATCAGTTTCTATTTGTTTGTCAGTTTCGATTGGTATATCAGTTTCTATTGGTATATCAGTTTCGATTGGTATGTCAATTTCGAATGGTATATCAGTTTCGATTAGTATGTCAGTTTCTATTGGTATATCAGTTTCGATTGGTATATCTGTTTCGATTGGTATGTCAGTTTCGATTGGTATGTCAGTTTCGATTAGTATATCAGTTTCTATTGGTATGTCAGTTTCTATTGGTATATCAGTTTCGATTGGTATATCAGTTTCGATTAGTATGTCAGTTTCTATTGGTATGTCAGTTTCGATTAGTATAACAGTTTAGATTGGTATATCAGTTTCTATTGGTATGACAGTCTCGATTGGTATATCAGTTTCGATTGGTATATCAGTTTCGATTGGTATATCAGTTTCTATTGGTATATCAGTTTCTATTGGTATGACAGTTTCGATTGCTATATCAGTTTCGATTGGTATGTCAGTTTGGATAGGTATGTCAGTTTCGATTGGTATGTCAGTTTCGATTGGTATGTCAATGTCGATTGGTATATCAGTTTCGATTGGTATATCAGTTTCGATTGGTATGTCAGTTTCGATAGGTATGTCAGTTTCGATTGGTATGTCAGTTTCGATTGGTAAGTCAGTTTCGATTGGTATGTCAATTTCGATTGGTATATCAGTTTCGATTAGTATGTCAGTTTCGATTGGTATATCAGTTTCGATTGGTATCTCAGTTTTGATTAGTATGTTAGTTTCTATTGGTATGTCAGTTTCTATTGGTATATCAGTTTCGGTTGGTATATCAGTTTTGATTAGTATGTCAGTTTCTATTGGTATGTCAGTTTCGATTAGTATATCAGTTTCTATTGATATGTCAGTTTCGATTGGTATGTCAGATTCTATTAGTATATCAGTTTCGATTGGTATATCAGTTTCGATTGGTATATCAGTTTCTATTGCTATATCTGTTTCTATTGGTATGTCAGTTTCGATTGGTATGTCAGTTTCTATTGGTATGTCAGTTTCGATTGGTATGTCAGTTTCGATTGGTATATCAGTTCGATTGATATGACAGTGTCGATTGGTATATCAGTTTTGATTAGTATGTCAGTTTCTATTGGTATGTAAGTTTTGATTATTATATCAGTTACTATTAGTATGTCAGTTTCGATTGGTATGTCATTTTCGATTGGTATATCAGTTTCTATTGGTATGACAGTTTCGATTGGTATATCAGTTTCGATTGGTATATCAGTTTCGATTGGTATGTCAGTTGCGATTGGTATGTCAATTTCGATTGGTATATTAGTTTCGATTAGTATGTCAGTTTCTATTGGTATATCAGTATCTATTGGTATGTCAGTTTCGATAGGTATGTCTGTTTCTATTGGTATATCAGTTTCGACTGGTATATCAGTTTCGATTAGTATGTCAGTTTCTATTGGTATGTCAGTTTCGATTAGCATATCAGTTTGGATTGGTATGTCAATTACAATTGGTATATCAGTTTCGATTAGTATGTCAGTTTCGATTGGTATATCAGTTGCGATTGGTATGTCAATTTCGATTGGTATATTAGTTTCGATTAGTATGTCAGTTTCTATTGGTATATCAGTAGCTATTGGTATGTCAGTTTCGATTGGTATGTCTGTTTCTATTGGTATATCAGTTTCGATTGGTATATCAGTTTCGATTAGTATGTCAGTTTCTATTGGTATGTCAGTTTCGATTAGTATATCAGTTTAGAATGGTATATCAGTTTTGATTGGTATATCAGTTTCGATTGGTATATCAGTTTCTATTGGTATATCAGTTTCTATTGGTATGACAGTTTCGATTGGTATATCAGTTTCGATTGGTATGTCAGTTCGGATAGGTATGTCAGTTTCGATTGGTATGTCAGTTTTGATTGGTATGTCAATTTCGATAGGTTTATCAGTTTCGATTGGTATATCAGTTTCGATTGGTATGTCAATTTCGATTGGTATCTCAGTTTTAATCAGTATATTAGTTTCTATTGGTATGTCGGTTTCTAATGGTATATCAGTTTCGATTGGTATGTCAGTTTCGATTAGTATGTCAGTTTCTATTGGTATGTCTGTTTCGATTAGTATATCAGATTCTATTGGTATATCAGTTTTGATTGGTATATCAGTTTCGATTGGTATATCAGTTTCTATTGGTATATCAGTTTCTATTGGTATGTCAGTTTTGATTGGTATATCAGTTTTGATTGGTATGTCAATTTCGATTGGTATATTAGTTTTGATTAGTATGTCAGTTTCTATTGCTATATCAGTTTCTATTGCTATGTCAGTTTCGATTGGTATGTCAGTTTCTATTGGTATATCAGTCTCGATTGGTATGTCAGTTTCGATTGGTATATCAGTTCGATTGGTATGTCAGTTTCTATTGGTATGTAAGTTTCGAATATTATATCTGTTACTATTAGTATGTCAGTTTCGATTGGTTTGTCAGTTTCGATTGGTATATCAGTTTCTATTGGTATGACAGCTTCGATTGGTATATCAGTTTCGATTGGTATATCAGTTTCGATTGGTATGTCAAATTCGATTGGTATGTCAATTTCGATTGGTATGTTAGTTTCGATTAGTATATCAGTTTCTATTGGTATATCAGTATCTAGTGGTATTTCAGTTTCGATAGGTATGTCTGTTTCTATTGGTATAACAGTTTCGATTGGTATGTCAGTTTCTATTGGCATGTCAGTTTCAATTATTATATCAGTTACTATTGGTATGTCAGTTTCGATTGGTATGTCAGCTTATATTGGTATATCAGTTTCTATTGGTGTGACAGTTTCGATTGGTATATCAGTTTGGATTGGTATGTCAAATTGGATTGGTATGTCAGTTTGGATTGGTATGTCAGTTTCGATTGGTATGTCAATTTCGATTGGTATATCAGTTTTGATTAGTATGTCAGTTTCTATTGGTATCTCAGTTTCGATTGGTATATCAGTTTCGATTGGTATAGCAGTTTCGATTGGTATATCAGTTTCGACTGGTATATCAGTTTCGATTGGTATGTCAGTTTCGATTAGTATATCAGTTTCTATTGGTATGTCAGTTTCTATTGGTATATCAGTTTCGATTGGTATATCAGTTTCGATTAGTATGTCAGTTTCTATTGGTATGTCAGTTTCGATTAGTATATCAGTTTCTATTGGTATGTCAGTTTCTATTGGTATATCAGTTTCGATTGGTATATCAGTTTCTATTGATATGTCAGTTTCTATTGGTATGTCAGTTTTGATTGGTATATCAATTTCTATTGGTAAGTCAGTTTCGATTAGTATGTCAGTTTCTATTGGTATATCAGTTTCGATTGGTATGTCAGTTTCTATTGGTATGTCAGTTTTGATTTTTATATCAGTTACTATTGGTATGTCAGTTTCGATTGGTATGTCAATTTCTATTGGTATATGTGTTTCGATTGGTATGTCAGTTTCGATTAGTATATCAGTTTCTATTGGACTGTCAGTTTCCATTGATATATCAGTTTCGTTTGGTATATCAGTTTCTATTGGTATGTGAGTTTCGATTGGTATGTCAGTTTCTATTGGTATATCAGTTGTGATTGATATATCAGTTTCGATTAGTATGTCAGTTTCTAATGGTATGTCAGTTTTGATTAGTATATCAGTTTCTATTGGTATGTCAGTTTCGATTGGTATGTCAGTTTCTATTGGTATATCAGTTTCGATTGGTATATCAGTTTCGATTGGTACGTCAGTTTGGATTGGTATGTCAATTTCAATTGGTATATCAGTTTCGATTAGTATGTCAGTTTCTATTGGTATATATGTTTCAATTGGTATATCTGTTTCGATTGGTATGTCAGTTTCGATTGGTATATCAGTTTCGATTGGTATGTCAGTTTCGATTAGTATATCAGTTACTATTGGTATGTGAGTTTCTATTGGTATATCAGTTTCGACTGGTATATCAGTTTCGATTAGTATGTCAGTTTCTATTGGCATGTCAGTTTCGATTAGTATATCAGTTTCTATTGGTTGTCTGTTTCGATTGGTATGTCAGTTTAGATTGGTATATCAGTTTCTATTGGTATGACAGTTTCGATTGGTATATCAGTTTCGATTGGTATGTCAGTTTCGATTGGTATGTCAGTTTCGGTTGGTATGTCAGTTTCGATTGGTATTTCAATTTCGATTGGTATATCAGTGTCGATTGGTATATCAGTTTCGATTGGTATCTCAGTTTTGATTAGTATATTAGTTTCTATTGGTATGTCGGTTTCTATTGGTATATCAGTTTCGATTGTTATATCAGTTTCGATTAGTATGTCAGTTTCTATTGGTATGTCAGTTTCGATTAGTATGTCAGTTTCGATTGGTATATCAGTTTCGATTGGTATATCAGTTTCTATTGGTATATCAGTTTCTATTGGTATGTCAGTTTTGATTGGTATAGCAGTTCCTATTGGTATGTCAGTTTCGATTGGTATGTCAGTTTCTATTGGTATATCAGTTTCGATTGGTATGTCAGTTTCTATTGGTATGTCAGTTTCGATTATTATATCAGTTACTATTGGTATGTCAGTTTTGATTGGTATGTCAGTTTCTATTGGTATATCTGTTTCGATTGGTATGTCAGTTTCGATTAGTATATCAGTTTCTATAGGTATGTCAGTTTCTATTAGTATATCAGTTTCGATTGGTATATCAGTTTCGATTGGTATGTCAGTTTCGATTGGTATATCAGTTTCTATTGGTATATCAGTTTAGATTGATATATCAGTTTCGATTAGTTTGTCAGTTTCTATTGGTATATCAGTTTCGATTGTTATATCAGTTTCGATTGGTATATCAGTTTCGATTGGTATGTCAGTTTCTATTGGTATATCAGTTTCTATTTTATGTCAGTTTCGATTGGTATGTCAGTTTCGATTGGTATGTCAATTTAGATTAGTATATCAGTTTCGATTAGTATGTCAGTTACTATTGGTATATCACTTTCGATTGGTATATCTGTTTCGATTGGTATGTCAGTTTCTATTGTTATATCAGATTCGATTAGTACGTCAGTTTTGATTAGTATATCAGTTTCTATTGCTATGTCAGTTTCGATTGGTATATCAGTTTCTATTGGTATATCAGTTTCTATTGGTATGTCAGTTTTTATTGGTATATCAGTTTCGATTGGTATATCAGTTTCGATTAGTATGTCAGTTTCTATTGGTATGTCAGTTTCGATTAGTATATCAGTTTCTATTGGTATGTCAGTTTCTATTGGTATATCAGTTTCGATTGGTATATCAGTTTCTATTGGTATGTCAGTTTCTATTGGTATGTCAGTTTTGATTGGTATATCAATTTCTATTGGTAAGTCAGTTTCGATTAGTATGTCAGTTTCTATTGGTATATCAGTTTCGATTGGTATGTCAGTTTCTATTGGTATGTCAGTTTTGATTTTTATATCAGTTACTATTGGTATGTCAGTTTCGATTGGTATGTCAATTTCTATTGGTATATGTGTTTCGATTGGTATGTCAGTTTCGATTAGTATATCAGTTTCTATTGGACTGTCAGTTTCCATTGATATATCAGTTTCGTTTGGTATATCAGTTTCTATTGGTATGTCAGTTTCGATTGGTATGTCAGTTTCTATTGGTATATCAGTTGTGATTGATATATCAGTTTCGATTAGTATGTCAGTTTCTAATGGTATGTCAGTTTTGATTAGTATATCAGTTTCTATTGGTATGTCAGTTTCGATTGGTATGTCAGTTTCTATTGGTATATCAGTTTCGATTGGTATATCAGTTTCGATTGGTACGTCAGTTTGGATTGGTATGTCAATTTCAATTGGTATATCAGTTTCGATTAGTATGTCAGTTTCTATTGGTATATCTGTTTCAATTGGTATATCTGTTTCGATTGGTATGTCAGTTTCGATTGGTATATCAGTTTCGATTGGTATGTCAGTTTCGATTAGTATATCAGTTACTATTGGTATGTGAGTTTCTATTGGTATATCAGTTTCGACTGGTATATCAGTTTCGATTAGTATGTCAGTTTCTATTGGCATGTCAGTTTCGATTAGTATATCAGTTTCTATTGGTTGTCTGTTTCGATTGGTATGTCAGTTTAGATTGGTATATCAGTTTCTATTGGTATGACAGTTTCGATTGGTATATCAGTTTCGATTGGTATGTCAGTTTCGATTGGTATGTCAGTTTCGATTGGTATGTCAGTTTCGATTGGTATTTCAATTTCGATTGGTATATCAGTGTCGATTGGTATATCAGTTTCGATTGGTATCTCAGTTTTGATTAGTATATTAGTTTCTATTGGTATGTCGGTTTCTATTGGTATATCAGTTTCGATTGTTATATCAGTTTCGATTAGTATGTCAGTTTCTATTGGTATGTCAGTTTCGATTAGTATGTCAGTTTCGATTGGTATATCAGTTTCGATTGGTATATCAGTTTCTATTGGTATATCAGTTTCTATTGGTATGTCAGTTTCGATTGGTATGTCAGTTTCTATTGGTATATCAGTTTCGATTGGTATGTCAGTTTCTATTGGTATGTCAGTTTCGATTATTATATCAGTTACTATTGGTATGTCAGTTTTGATTGGTATGTCAGTTTCTATTGGTATATCTGTTTCGATTGGTATGTCAGTTTCGATTAGTATATCAGTTTCTATAGGTATGTCAGTTTCTATTAGTATATCAGTTTCGATTGGTATATCAGTTTCGATTGGTATGTCAGTTTCGATTGGTATATCAGTTTCTATTGGTATATCAGTTTAGATTGATATATCAGTTTCGATTAGTTTGTCAGTTTCTATTGGTATATCAGTTTCGATTGTTATATCAGTTTCGATTGGTATATCAGTTTCGATTGGTATGTCAGTTTCTATTGGTATATCAGTTTCTATTGGTATGTCAGTTTCGATTGGTATGTCAGTTTCGATTGGTATGTCAATTTCGATTAGTATATCAGTTTCGATTAGTATGTCAGTTACTATTGGTATATCACTTTCGATTGGTATATCTGTTTCGATTGGTATGTCAGTTTCTATTGTTATATCAGATTCGATTAGTATGTCAGTTTTGATTAGTATATCAGTTTCTATTGCTATGTCAGTTTCGATTGGTATATCAGTTTCTATTGGTATATCAGTTTCTATTGGTATGTCAGTTTTTATTGGTATATCAGTTTCGATTGGTATATCAGTTTCGATTAGTATGTCAGTTTCTATTGGTATGTCAGTTTCGATTAGTATATCAGTTTCTATTGGTATGTCAGTTTCTATTGGTATATCAGTTTCGATTGGTATATCAGTTTCTATTGGTATGTCAGTTTCTATTGGTATGTCAGTTTTGATTGGTATATCAATTTCTATTGGTAAGTCAGTTTCGATTAGTATGTCAGTTTCTATTGGTATATCAGTTTCGATTGGTATGTCAGTTTCTATTGGTATGTCAGTTTTGATTTTCATATCAGTTACTATTGGTATGTCAGTTTCGATTGGTATGTCAATTTCTATTGGTATATGTGTTTCGATTGGTATGTCAGTTTCGATTAGTATATCAGTTTCTATTGGACTGTCAGTTTCCATTGATATATCAGTTTCGTTTGGTATATCAGTTTCTATTGGTATGTCAGTTTCGATTGGTATGTCAGTTTCTATTGGTATATCAGTTGTGATTGATATATCAGTTTCGATTAGTATGTCAGTTTCTAATGGTATGTCAGTTTTGATTAGTATATCAGTTTCTATTGGTATGTCAGTTTCGATTGGTATGTCAGTTTCTATTGGTATATCAGTTTCGATTGGTATATCAGTTTCGATTGGTACGTCAGTTTGGATTGGTATGTCAATTTCAATTGGTATATCAGTTTCGATTAGTATGTCAGTTTCTATTGGTATATCTGTTTCAATTGGTATATCTGTTTCGATTGGTATGTCAGTTTCGATTGGTATATCAGTTTCGATTGGTATGTCAGTTTCGATTAGTATATCAGTTACTATTGGTATGTGAGTTTCTATTGGTATATCAGTTTCGACTGGTATATCAGTTTCGATTAGTATGTCAGTTTCTATTGGCATGTCAGTTTCGATTAGTATATCAGTTTCTATTGGTTGTCTGTTTCGATTGGTATGTCAGTTTAGATTGGTATATCAGTTTCTATTGGTATGACAGTTTCGATTGGTATATCAGTTTCGATTGGTATGTCAGTTTCGATTGGTATGTCAGTTTCGATTGGTATGTCAGTTTCGATTGGTATTTCAATTTCGATTGGTATATCAGTGTCGATTGGTATATCAGTTTCGATTGGTATCTCAGTTTTGATTAGTATATTAGTTTCTATTGGTATGTCGGTTTCTATTGGTATATCAGTTTCGATTGTTATATCAGTTTCGATTAGTATGTCAGTTTCTATTGGTATGTCAGTTTCGATTAGTATGTCAGTTTCGATTGGTATATCAGTTTCGATTGGTATATCAGTTTCTATTGGTATATCAGTTTCTATTGGTATGTCAGTTTTGATTGGTATAGCAGTTCCTATTGGTATGTCAGTTTCGATTGGTATGTCAGTTTCTATTGGTATATCAGTTTCGATTGGTATGTCAGTTTCTATTGGTATTTCAGTTTCGATTATTATATCAGTTACTATTGGTATGTCAGTTTTGATTGGTATGTCAGTTTCTATTGGTATATCTGTTTCGATTGGTATGTCAGTTTCGATTAGTATATCAGTTTCTATAGGTATGTCAGTTTCTATTAGTATATCAGTTTCGATTGGTATATCAGTTTCGATTGGTATGTCAGTTTCGATTGGTATATCAGTTTCTATTGGTATATCAGTTTAGATTGATATATCAGTTTCGATTAGTTTGTCAGTTTCTATTGGTATATCAGTTTCGATTGTTATATCAGTTTCGATTGGTATATCAGTTTCGATTGGTATGTCAGTTTCTATTGGTATATCAGTTTCTATTGGTATGTCAGTTTCGATTGGTATGTCAGTTTCGATTGGTATGTCAATTTCGATTAGTATATCAGTTTCGATTAGTATGTCAGTTACTATTGGTATATCACTTTCGATTGGTATATCTGTTTCGATTGGTATGTCAGTTTCTATTGTTATATCAGATTCGATTAGCATGTCAGTTTTGATTAGTATATCAGTTTCTATTGCTATGTCAGTTTCGATTGGTATATCAGTTTCTATTGGTATATCAGTTTCTATTGGTATGTCAGTTTTGATTGGTATAGCAGTTCCTATTGGTATGTCAGTTTCGATTGGTATGTCAGTTTCTATTGGTATATCAGTTTCGATTGGTATGTCAGTTTCTATTGGTATGTCAGTTTCGATTATTATATCAGTTACTATTGGTATGTCAGTTTTGATTGGTATGTCAGTTTCTATTGGTATATCTGTTTCGATTGGTATGTCAGTTTCGATTAGTATATCAGTTTCTATAGGTATGTCAGTTTCTATTAGTATATCAGTTTCGATTGGTATATCAGTTTCGATTGGTATGTCAGTTTCGATTGGTATATCAGTTTCTATTGGTATATCAGTTTAGATTGATATATCAGTTTCGATTAGTTTGTCAGTTTCTATTGGTATATCAGTTTCGATTGTTATATCAGTTTCGATTGGTATATCAGTTTCGATTGGTATGTCAGTTTCTATTGGTATATCAGTTTCTATTGGTATGTCAGTTTCGATTGGTATGTCAGTTTCGATTGGTATGTCAATTTCGATTAGTATATCAGTTTCGATTAGTATGTCAGTTACTATTGGTATATCACTTTCGATTGGTATATCTATTTCGATTGGTATGTCAGTTTCTATTGTTATATCAGATTCGATTAGTATGTCAGTTTTGATTAGTATATCAGTTTCTATTGCTATGTCAGTTTCGATTGGTATATCAGTTTCTATTGGTATATCAGTTTCTATTGGTATGTCAGTTTTTATTGGTATATCAGTTTCGATTGGTATATCAGTTTCGATTAGTATGTCAGTTTCTATTGGTATGTCAGTTTCGATTAGTATATCAGTTTCTATTGGTATGTCAGTTTCTATTGGTATATCAGTTTCGATTGGTATATCAGTTTCTATTGGTATGTCAGTTTCTATTGGTATGTCAGTTTTGATTGGTATATCAATTTCTATTGGTAAGTCAGTTTCGATTAGTATGTCAGTTTCTATTGGTATATCAGTTTCGATTGGTATGTCAGTTTCTATTGGTATGTCAGTTTTGATTTTTATATCAGTTACTATTGGTATGTCAGTTTCGATTGGTATGTCAATTTCTATTGGTATATGTGTTTCGATTGGTATGTCAGTTTCGATTAGTATATCAGTTTCTATTGGACTGTCAGTTTCCATTGATATATCAGTTTCGTTTGGTATATCAGTTTCTATTGGTATGTCAGTTTCGATTGGTATGTCAGTTTCTATTGGTATATCAGTTGTGATTGATATATCAGTTTCGATTAGTATGTCAGTTTCTAATGGTATGTCAGTTTTGATTAGTATATCAGTTTCTATTGGTATGTCAGTTTCGATTGGTATGTCAGTTTCTATTGGTATATCAGTTTCGATTGGTATATCAGTTTCGATTGGTACGTCAGTTTGGATTGGTATGTCAATTTCAATTGGTATATCAGTTTCGATTAGTATGTCAGTTTCTATTGGTATATCTGTTTCAATTGGTATATCTGTTTCGATTGGTATGTCAGTTTCGATTGGTATATCAGTTTCGATTGGTATGTCAGTTTCGATTAGTATATCAGTTACTATTGGTATGTGAGTTTCTATTGGTATATCAGTTTCGACTGGTATATCAGTTTCGATTAGTATGTCAGTTTCTATTGGCATGTCAGTTTCGATTAGTATATCAGTTTCTATTGGTTGTCTGTTTCGATTGGTATGTCAGTTTAGATTGGTATATCAGTTTCTATTGGTATGACAGTTTCGATTGGTATATCAGTTTCTATTGGTATGACAGTTTCGATTGGTATATCAGTTTCGATTGGTATGTCAGTTTCGATTGGTATGTCAGTTTCGATTGGTATGTCAGTTTCGATTGGTATTTCAATTTCGATTGGTATATCAGTTTCGATTGGTATCTCAGTTTTGATTAGTATATTAGTTTCTATTGGTATGTCGGTTTCTATTGGTATATCAGTTTCGATTGTTATATCAGTTTCGATTAGTATGTCAGTTTCTATTGGTATGTCAGTTTCGATTAGTATGTCAGTTTCGATTGGTATATCAGTTTCGATTGGTATATCAGTTTCTATTGGTATATCAGTTTCTATTGGTATGTCAGTTTTGATTGGTATAGCAGTTCCTATTGGTATGTCAGTTTCGATTGGTATGTCAGTTTCTATTGGTATATCAGTTTCGATTGGTATGTCAGTTTCTATTGGTATGTCAGTTTCGATTATTATATCAGTTACTATTGGTATGTCAGTTTTGATTGGTATGTCAGTTTCTATTGGTATATCTGTTTCGATTGGTATGTCAGTTTCGATTAGTATATCAGTTTCTATAGGTATGTCAGTTTCTATTAGTATATCAGTTTCGATTGGTATATCAGTTTCGATTGGTATGTCAGTTTCGATTGGTATATCAGTTTCTATTGGTATATCAGTTTAGATTGATATATCAGTTTCGATTAGTTTGTCAGTTTCTATTGGTATATCAGTTTCGATTGTTATATCAGTTTCGATTGGTATATCAGTTTCGATTGGTATGTCAGTTTCTATTGGTATATCAGTTTCTATTGGTATGTCAGTTTCGATTGGTATGTCAGTTTCGATTGGTATGTCAATTTCGATTAGTATATCAGTTTCGATTAGTATGTCAGTTACTATTGGTATATCACTTTCGATTGGTATATCTGTTTCGATTGGTATGTCAGTTTCTATTGTTATATCAGATTCGATTAGCATGTCAGTTTTGATTAGTATATCAGTTTCTATTGCTATGTCAGTTTCGATTGGTATATCAGTTTCTATTGGTATATCAGTTTCTATTGGTATGTCAGTTTTTATTGGTATATCAGTTTCTATTGGTATGTCAGTTTCGATTGTTATGTCAGTTTCTATTGGTATATCAGTTTTGATTGGTATGTTAGTTTCTATTGGTATGTCAGTTTCGATTAGTATATCAGTTTCTATTGGTTTGTCAGTTTCGATTGGTATATCAGTTTCTATTGGTATATCAGTTTCTATTGGTATGTCAATTTCGAATGGTATATCAGTTTCGATTAGTATGTCAGTTTCTATTGGTATATCAGTTTCGATTGGTATATCTGTTTCGATTGGTATATCAGTTTCGATTGGTATGTCAGTTTCGATTAGTATATCAGTTTCTATTGGTATGTGAGTTTCTATTGGTATATCAGTTTCGATTGGTATATCAGTTTCGATTAGTATGTCAGTTTCTATTGGTATGTCAGTTTCGATTAGTATAACAGTTTAGATTGGTATATCAGTTTCTATTTGTATGATAGTTTCGAATGGTATATCAGTTTTGATTGGTATGTCAATTTCAATTGGTATATCAGTTTCGATTAGTATGTCAGTTTCGATTGGTATATCAGTTTCGATTGGTATGTCAGTTTCGATTAGTATATCAGTTTCTATTGGTATGTGAGTTTCTATTGGTATATCAGTTTAGATTGGTATATCAGTTTCGATTAGTATGTCAGTTTCTATTGGTATGTCAGTTTCGATTAGTATAACAGTTTAGATTGGTATATCAGTTTCTATTTGTATGACAGTTTCGATTGGTATATCAGTTTCGATTGGTATATCAGTTTCGATCGGTATATCAGTTTCTATTGGTATATCAGTTTCTATTGGTATGACAGTTTCGATTGGTATATCAGTTTCAATTGGTATGTCAATTTGGATAGGTATGTCAGTTTCGATTGGTATGTCAGTTTCGATTGGTATGTCAATCTCGATTGGTATATCAGTTTCGATTGGTATATCAGTTTCGATTGGTATGTCAGTATGGATAAGTATGTCAGTTTCGATTGGTATGTCAGTTTCGATTGGTAAGTCAATTTCGATTGGTATGTCAATTTCGATTGGTATATCAGTTTCGATTGGTATGTCAGTTTCGATTGGTATATCAGTTTTGATTAGTATATTAGTTTCTATTGGTATGTCGGTTTCTATTGGTATATCAGTTTCGATTGGTATATCAGTTTTGATTAGTATGTCAGTTTCTATTGGTATGTCAGTTTCGATTAGTATATCAGTTTCTATTGATATGTCAGTTTCGATTGGTATGTCAGATTCTATTAGTATATCAGTTTCGATTGGTATATCAGTTTCGATTGGTATGTCAGTTTCGATTGGTATATCAGTTTCGATTGGTATATCAGTTTCGATTGGTATGTCAGTTGTAATTGGTACGTCAATTTCGATTGGTATATTAGTTTCAATTAGTATGTCAGTTTCTATTGGTATATCAGTATCTATTGGTATGTCAGTTTCGATAGGTATGTCTGTTTCTATTGGTATAACAGTTTCGATCGGTATGTCAGTTTCGATTGGTATATCAGTTTCGATTAGTATGTCAGTTTCTATTGGTATGTCAGTTTCGATTAGTATATCAGTTTGGATTGGTATGTCAATTACAATTGGTATATCAGTTTCGATTAGTATGTCAGTTTCGATTGGTATATCAGTTTCGATTGGTATATCAGTTTCTATTGGTATATCAGTTTCTATTGGTATGACAGTTTCGATTGGTATATCAGTTTCGATTGGTATGTCAGTTTGGATAGGTATGTCTGTTTCGATTGGTATGTCAGTTTCGATTGGTATGTCAATTTCGATTGGTTTATCAGTTTCGATTGGTATATCAGTTTCGATTGGTATGTCAGTTTGAATAGGTATGTCAGTTTCGATTGGTATGTCAGTTTCGATTGGTAAGTCAGTTTCGATTGGTATGTCAATTTCGATTGGTATCTCAGTTTTGATGTGTATATTAGTTTCTATTGGTATGTCGGTTTCTATTGGTATATCAGTTTCGATTGGTATGTCAGTTTTGATTAGTATGTCAGTTTCTATTGGTATGTCAGTTTCGATTAGTATATCAGTTTCTATTGATATGTCTGTTTCATTTGGTATATCAGATTCTATTGGTATATCAATTTCTATTGGTATATCAGTTTCTATTGGTATGTCAGTTTTGATTGGTATATCAGTTTTGATTGGTATGTCAGTTTCTATTGGTATGTCAGTTTCGATTGGTATGTCAGTTTCGATTGGTATATCAGTTCGATTGGTATGTCAGTTTCTATTGGTATGTAAGTTTCGATTATTATATCTGTTACTATTAGTATGTCAGTTTCGATTGGTATGACAGTTTCGATTGGTATATCAGTTTCGATTGGTTTATCAGTTTCGATTGGTATGTCAATTTCGATTGGTATGTCAATTTCGATTGGTATATTAGTTTCGATTGGTATATCAGTTTCTATTGGTATATCAGTATCTAGTGGTATGTCAGTTTCGATAGGTATGTCTGTTTCTATTGGTATAACAGTTTCGATTGGTATGTCAGTTTCTATTGGTATGTCAGTTTCAATTATTATATCAGTTACTATTGGTATGTCAGTTTCGATTGGTATGTCAGCTTATATTGGTATATCAGTTTCTATTGGTGTGACAGTTTCGATTGGTATATCAGTTTGGACTGGTATGTCAAATTGGATTTGTATGTCAGTTTGGATTGGTATGTCAGTTTCGATTGGTATGTCAGTTTCGATTGGTATGTCAATCTCGATTGGTATAGCAGTTTCGATTGGTATATCAGTTTCGATTGGTATGTCAGTTTCGATTTGGTATGTCAGTTTCTATTGGTATATCAGTTTCGATTGGTATATCACTTTCGATTAGTATGTCAGTCTCTATTGGTATGTCAGTTTCGATTAGTATATCAGTTTCTATTGGTATGTCAGTTTCTATTGGTATATCAGTTTCGATTGGTATATCAGTTTCGATTGGTATATCAGTTTCTATTGGTATATCAGTTTCTATTGGTATGTCAGTTTTGATTGGTATATCAATTTCTATTGGTATGTCAGTTTCGATTAGTATGTCAGTTTCTATTGGTATATCAGTTTCGATTGGTATGTCAGTTTCTATTGGTATGTCAGTTTTGATTTTTATATCAGTTACTATTGGTATGTCAGTTTCGATTGGTATGTCAGTTTCTATTGGTATATGTGTTTCGATTGGTATGTCAGTTTCGATTAGTATATCAGTTTCTATTGGACTGTCAGTTTCCATTGATATATCAGTTTCGTTTGGTATATCAGTTTTTATTGGTATGTCAGTTTCGATTGGTATGTCAGTTTCTATTGGTATATCAGTTGCGATTGATATATCAGTTTCGATTAGTATGTCAGTTTCTAATGGTATGTCAGTTTTGATTAGTATATCAGTTTCTATTTGTATGTCAGTTTCGATTGGTATGTCAGTTTCTATTGGTATATCAGTTTCGATTGGTATATCAGTTTCGATTTGTACGTCAGTTTGGATTGGTATGTCAATTTCAATTGGTATATCAGTTTCGATTAGTATGTCAGTTTCTATTGGTATATCAGTTTCAATTGGTATATCTGTTTCGATTGGTATGTCAGTTTCGATTGGTATATCAGTTTCGATTTGTATGTCAGTTTCGATTAGTATATCAGTTACTATTGGTATGTGAGTTTCTTTTGGTATATCAGTTTCGACTGGTATATCAGTTTCGATTAGTATGTCAGTTTCTATTGGCATGTCAGTTTCGATTAGTATATCAGTTTCTATTGGTTGTCAGTTTCGATTGGTATGTCAGTTTAGATTAGTATATCAGTTTCTATTGGTATATCAGTTTCGATTGGTATATCAGTTTCGATTGGTATGTCAGTTTCGATTGGTATGTCAGATTCTATTAGTATATCAGTTTCGATTGGTATATCAGTTTCGATTGGTATGTCAGTTTCGATTGGTATATCAGTTTCGATTGGTATATCAGTTTCGATTGGTATGTCAGTTGTAATTGGTACGTCAATTTCGATTGGTATATTAGTTTCGATTAGTATGTCAGTTTCTATTGGTATATCAGTATCTATTGGTATGTCAGTTTCGATAGGTATGTCTGTTTCTATTGGTATAACAGTTTCGATCGGTATGTCAGTTTCGATTGGTATATCAGTTTCGATTAGTATGTCAGTTTCTATTGGTATGTCAGTTTCGATTAGTATATCAGTTTGGATTGGTATGTCAATTACAATTGGTATATCAGTTTCGATTAGTATGTCAGTTTCGATTGGTATATCAGTTTCGATTGGTATATCAGTTTCTATTGGTATATCAGTTTCTATTGGTATGACAGTTTCGATTGGTATATCAGTTTCGATTGGTATGTCAGTTTGGATAGGTATGTCTGTTTCGATTGGTATGTCAGTTTCGATTGGTATGTCAATTTCGATTGGTTTATCAGTTTCGATTGGTATATCAGTTTCGATTGGTATGTCAGTTTGAATAGGTATGTCAGTTTCGATTGGTATGTCAGTTTCGATTGGTAAGTCAGTTTCGATTGGTATGTCAATTTCGATTGGTATCTCAGTTTTGATGTGTATATTAGTTTCTATTGGTATGTCGGTTTCTATTGGTATATCAGTTTCGATTGGTATGTCAGTTTCGATTAGTATGTCAGTTTCTATTGGTATATCAGTTTCAATTGGTATATCTGTTTCGATTGGTATGTCAGTTTCGATTGGTATATCAGTTTCGATTTGTATGTCAGTTTCGATTAGTATATCAGTTACTATTGGTATGTGAGTTTCTTTTGGTATATCAGTTTCGACTGGTATATCAGTTTCGATTAGTATGTCAGTTTCTATTGGCATGTCAGTTTCGATTAGTATATCAGTTTCTATTGGTTGTCAGTTTCGATTGGTATGTCAGTTTAGATTAGTATATCAGTTTCTATTGGTATGATAGTTTCGATTGGTATATCAGTTTCGATTGGTATGTCAGTTTCGATTGGTATGTCAGATTCTATTAGTATATCAGTTTCGATTGGTATATCAGTTTCGATTGGTATGTCAGTTTCGATTGGTATATCAGTTTCGATTGGTATATCAGTTTCGATTGGTATGTCAGTTGTAATTGTTACGTCAATTTCGATTGGTATATTAGTTTCGATTAGTATGTCAGTTTCTATTGGTATATCAGTATCTATTGGTATGTCAGTTTCGATAGGTATGTCTGTTTCTATTGGTATAACAGTTTCGATCGGTATGTCAGTTTCGATTGGTATATCAGTTTCGATTAGTATGTCAGTTTCTATTGGTATGTCAGTTTCGATTAGTATATCAGTTTGGATTGGTATGTCAATTACAATTGGTATATCAGTTTCGATTAGTATGTCAGTTTCGATTGGTATATCAGTTTCGATTGGTATATCAGTTTCTATTGGTATATCAGTTTCTATTGGTATGACAGTTTCGATTGGTATATCAGTTTCGATTGGTATGTCAGTTTGGATAGGTATGTCTGTTTCGATTGGTATGTCAGTTTCGATTGGTATGTCAATTTCGATTGGTTTATCAGTTTCGATTGGTATATCAGTTTCGATTGGTATGTCAGTTTGAATAGGTATGTCAGTTTCGATTGGTATGTCAGTTTCGATTGGTAAGTCAGTTTCGATTGGTATGTCAATTTCGATTGGTATCTCAGTTTTGATGTGTATATTAGTTTCTATTGGTATGTCGGTTTCTATTGGTATATCAGTTTCGATTGGTATGTCAGTTTTGATTAGTATGTCAGTTTCTATTGGTATGTCAGTTTCGATTAGTATATCAGTTTCTATTGATATGTCTGTTTCATTTGGTATATCAGATTCTATTGGTATATCAATTTCTATTGGTATATCAGTTTCTATTGGTATGTCAGTTTTGATTGGTATATCAGTTTTGATTGGTATGTCAGTTTCTATTGGTATGTCAGTTTCGATTGGTATGTCAGTTTCGATTGGTATATCAGTTCGATTGGTATGTCAGTTTCTATTGGTATGTAAGTTTCGATTATTATATCTGTTACTATTAGTATGTCAGTTTCGATTGGTATGACAGTTTCGATTGGTATATCAGTTTCGATTGGTATATCAGTTTCGATTGGTATGTCAATTTCGATTGGTATGTCAATTTCGATTGGTATATTAGTTTCGATTGGTATATCAGTTTCTATTGGTATATCAGTATCTAGTGGTATGTCAGTTTCGATAGGTATGTCTGTTTCTATTGGTATAACAGTTTCGATTGGTATGTCAGTTTCTATTGGTATGTCAGTTTCAATTATTATATCAGTTACTATTGGTATGTCAGTTTCGATTGGTATGTCAGCTTATATTGGTATATCAGTTTCTATTGGTGTGACAGTTTCGATTGGTATATCAGTTTGGACTGGTATGTCAAATTGGATTTGTATGTCAGTTTGGATTGGTATGTCAGTTTCGATTGGTATGTCAGTTTCGATTGGTATGTCAATCTCGATTGGTATAGCAGTTTCGATTGGTATATCAGTTTCGATTGGTATGTCAGTTTCGATTTGGTATGTCAGTTTCTATTGGTATATCAGTTTCGATTGGTATATCACTTTCGATTAGTATGTCAGTCTCTATTGGTATGTCAGTTTCGATTAGTATATCAGTTTCTATTGGTATGTCAGTTTCTATTGGTATATCAGTTTCGATTGGTATATCAGTTTCGATTGGTATATCAGTTTCTATTGGTATATCAGTTTCTATTGGTATGTCAGTTTTGATTGGTATATCAATTTCTATTGGTATGTCAGTTTCGATTAGTATGTCAGTTTCTATTGGTATATCAGTTTCGATTGGTATGTCAGTTTCTATTGGTATGTCAGTTTTGATTTTTATATCAGTTACTATTGGTATGTCAGTTTCGATTGGTATGTCAGTTTCTATTGGTATATGTGTTTCGATTGGTATGTCAGTTTCGATTAGTATATCAGTTTCTATTGGACTGTCAGTTTCCATTGATATATCAGTTTCGTTTGGTATATCAGTTTTTATTGGTATGTCAGTTTCGATTGGTATGTCAGTTTCTATTGGTATATCAGTTGCGATTGATATATCAGTTTCGATTAGTATGTCAGTTTCTAATGGTATGTCAGTTTTGATTAGTATATCAGTTTCTATTTGTATGTCAGTTTCGATTGGTATGTCAGTTTCTATTGGTATATCAGTTTCGATTGGTATATCAGTTTCGATTTGTACGTCAGTTTGGATTGGTATGTCAATTTCAATTGGTATATCAGTTTCGATTAGTATGTCAGTTTCTATTGGTATATCAGTTTCAATTGGTATATCTGTTTCGATTGGTATGTCAGTTTCGATTGGTATATCAGTTTCGATTTGTATGTCAGTTTCGATTAGTATATCAGTTACTATTGGTATGTGAGTTTCTTTTGGTATATCAGTTTCGACTGGTATATCAGTTTCGATTAGTATGTCAGTTTCTATTGGCATGTCAGTTTCGATTAGTATATCAGTTTCTATTGGTTGTCAGTTTCGATTGGTATGTCAGTTTAGATTAGTATATCAGTTTCTATTGGTATGACAGTTTCGATTGGTATATCAGTTTCGATTGGTATGTCAGTTTCGATTGGTATGTCAATTTCGATTGGTATGTCAATTTCGATTGGTATATCAGTGTTGATTGGTATATCAGTTTCGATTGGTATCTCAGTTTTGATTAGTATATTAGTTTCTATTGGTATGTCGGTTTCTATTGGTATATCAGTTTCGATTGTTATATCAGTTTCGATTAGTATGTCAGTTTCTATTGGTATGTCAGTTTCGATTAGTATGTCAGTTCCAATTGGTATATCAGTTTCGATTGGTATATCAGTTTCTATTGGTATATCAGTTTCTATTGGTATGTCAGTTTTGATTGGTATAGCAGTTCCTATTGGTATGTCAGTTTCGATTGGTATGTCAGTTTCTATTGGTATATCAGTTTCGATTGGTATGTCAGTTTCTATTGGTATGTCAGTTTCGATTATTATATCAGTTACTATTGGTATGTCAGTTTTGATTGGTATGTCAGTTTCTATTGGTATATCTGTTTCGATTGGTATGTCAGTTTCGATTAGTATATCAGTTTCTATAGGTATGTCAGTTTCTATTAATATATCAGTTTCGATTGGTATATCAGTTTTGATTCGTATGTCAGTTTCGATTGGTATATCAGTTTCTATTGGTATATCAGTTTAAATTGATATATCAGTTTCGATTAGTATGTCAGTTTCTATGGGTATATCAGATTTGATTGTTATATCAGTTTCGATTGGTATATCAGTTTCGATTGGTATGTCAGTTTCTATTGGTATATCAGTTTCTATTGGTATGTCAGTTTCGATTGGTATGTCAGGTTCGATTGGTATGTCAATTTCGATTGGTATATTAGTTTTGATTAGTATGTCAGTTACTATTGGTATATCAGTTTCGATTGGTATATCTGTTTCGATTAGTATGTCAGTTTCTATTGTTATATCAGATTCGATTAGTATGTCAGTTTCGATTAGTATATCAGTTTCTATTGCTATGTCAGTTTCGATTGGTATATCAGTTTCTACTGGTATATCAGTTTCTATTGGTATGTCAGTTTTTATTGGTTTATCAGTTTCTATTGCTATGTCAGTTTCGATTGTTATGTCAGTTTCTATTGGTATATCAGTTTCTATTGGTATATCAGTTTCTATTGGTATGTCAATTCCGAATGGTATGTCAGTTTCTATTGGTATATCAGTTTCGATTGGTATGTCAGTTTCGAATAGTATATCAGTTTCTATTTGTATGTGAGTTTCTATTGGTATATCAGTTTCAATTGGTATATCAGTTTCGATTAGTATGTCAGTTTCGATTGGTATATCAGTTTCGATTGGTAACTCAGTTTCGATTGGTATGTCAATTTCGATTGGTATCTCAGTTTTGATTAGTATATTAGTTTCTATTGGTATGTCGGTTTCTATTGGTATATCAGTTTCGATTGGTATGTCAGTTTCGATTAGTACGTCAGTTTCTATTGGTATGTCAGTTTCGATTAGTATATCAGTTTCTATTGATATGTCTGTTTCGATTGGTATATCAGATTCTATTGGTATATCAGTTTTGATTGGTATATCAGTTTCGATTGGTATATCAGTTTCTATTGGTATATCAGTTTCTATTGGTATGTCAGTTTTGATTGGTATATCAGTTTTGATTGGTATGTCAATTTCAATTAGTATATCAGTTTCGATTGGTATATCAGTTTCGATTAGTATGTAAGTTTCTATTGGTATGTCAGTTTCGATTAGTATATCAGTTTCTATTGGTATGTCAGTTTCGATTGGTAATCAGTTTCGATTGGTATATCAGTTTCGATTGGTACATCAGTTTCTATTGGTATATCAGTTTCTATTGGTATGTCAATTTTGATTGGTATATCAATTTCTATTGGTATGTCAGTTTCGATTAGTATGTCAGTTTCTATTGGTATATCAGTTTCGATTGGTATGTCAGTTTCTATTGGTATATCAGTTTCGATTGGTATATCAGTTTCGATTGGTATATCAGTTTCGATTGGTATGTCAGTTTGGATAGGTATGTCAGTTTCGATTGGTATATCAGTTTCGATTGGTAAGTCAGTTTCGATTGGTATGTCAATTTCGATTGGTATCTCAGTTTTGATTAGTATATTAGTTTCTATTGGTATGTCGGTTTCTATTGGTATATCAATTTCGATTGGTATGTCAGTTTCGATTAGTATGTCAGTTTCTATTGGTATGTCAGTTTCGATTAGTATATCAGTTTCTATTGATATGTCTGTTTCGATTGGTATATCAGATTCTATTGGTATATCAGTTTTGATTGGTATATCAGTTTCGATTAGTATATCAGTTTTTATTGGTATATCAGTTTCTATTGGTATGTCAGTTTTGATTCGTATATCAGTTTTAATTGGTATGTCAATTTCAATTAGTATATCAGTTTCGATTGGTATATCAGTTTCGATTAGTATGTCAGTTTCTATTGGTATGTCAGTTTCGATTGGTGTATCAGTTTCGATTGGTATATCAGTTTCCATTGGTATATCAGTTTCTATTGGTATGTCAGTTTTGATTGGTATATCAATTTCTATTGGCATGTCAGTTTCGATTAGTATGTCAGTTTCTATTGGTATATCAGTTTCGATTGGTATGTCAGTTTCTATTGGTATGTCAGTTTTTATTGGTATATCAGTTTCTATTGGTATGTCAGTTTCGATTGTTATGTCAGTTTCTATTGGTATATCAGTTTCTATTTATATATCAGTTTCTATTGGTATGTCAATTCCGAATGGTATGTCAGTTTCTATTGGTATATCAGTTTCGATTGGTATGTCAGTTTCGATTAGTATATCAGTTTCTATTGGTATGTGAGTTTCTATTGGTATATCAGTTTCAATTGGTATATCAGTTTCGATTAGTATGTCATTTTCGATTGGTATATCAGTTTCGATTGGTAACTCAGTTTCGATTGGTATGTCAATTTCGATTGGTATCTCAGTTTTGATTAGTATATTAGTTTCTATTGGTATGTCGGTTTCTATTGGTATATCAGTTTCGATTGGTATGTCAGTTTCGATTAGTATGTCAGTTTCTATTGGTATGTCAGTTTCGATTAGTATATCAGTTTCTATTGATATGTCTGTTTCGATTGGTATATCAGATTCTATTGGTATATCAGTTTTGATTGGTATATCAGTTTCGATTGGTATATCAGTTTCTATTGGTATATCAGTTTCTATTGGTATGTCAGTTTGGATTGGTATATCAGTTTTGATTGGTATGTCAATTTCAATTAGTATATCAGTTTCGATTGGTATATCAGTTTCGATTAGTATGTCAGTTTCTATTGGTATGTCAGTTTCGATTAGTATATCAGTTTCTATTGGTAAGTCAGTTTCGATTGGTATATCAGTTTCGATTGGTATATCAGTTTCGATTGGTACATCAGTTTCTATTGGTATATCAGTTTCTATTGGTATGTCAATTTTGATTGGTATATCAATTTCTATTGGTATGTCAGTTTCGATTAGTATGTCAGTTTCTATTGGTATATCAGTTTCGATTGGTATGTCAGTTTCTATTGGTATATCAGTTTCGATTGGTATATCAGTTTCGATTGGTATATCAGTTTCGATTGGTATGTCAGTTTGGATAGGTATGTCAGTTTCGATTGGTATATCAGTTTCGATTGGTAAGTCAGTTTCGATTGGTATGTCAATTTCGATTGGTATCTCAGTTTTGATTAGTATATTAGTTTCTATTGGTATGTCGGTTTCTATTGGTATATCAGTTTCGATTGGTATGTCAGTTTCGATTAGTATGTCAGTTTCTATTGGTATGTCAGTTTCGATTAGTATATCAGTTTCTATTGATATGTCTGTTTCGATTGGTATATCAGATTCTATTGGTATATCAGTTTTGATTGGTATATCAGTTTCGATTAGTATATCAGTTTCTATTGGTATATCAGTTTCTATTGGTATGTCAGTTTTGATTCGTATATCAGTTTTAATTGGTATGTCAATTTCAATTAGTATATCAGTTTCGATTGGTATATCAGTTTCGATTAGTATGTCAGTTTCTATTGGTATGTCAGTTTCGATTGGTGTATCAGTTTCGATTGGTATATCAGTTTCCATTGGTATATCAGTTTCTATTGGTATGTCAGTTTTGATTGGTATATCAATTTCTATTGGCATGCCAGTTTCGATTAGTATGTCAGTTTCTATTGGTATATCAGTTTCGATTGGTATGTCAGTTTCTATTGGTATGTCAGTTTTGATTTTTATATCAGTTACTATTGGTATGTCAGTTTCGATTGGTATGTCAGTTTCGATTAGTATATCAGTTTCTATTGGACTGTCAGTTTCTATTGATATATCAGTTTCGTTTGGTATATCAGTTTCTATAGGTATATCAGTTTCGATTGGTATGTCAATTTCGATTGGTATATTAGTTTCGATTAGTATGTCAGTTACTATTGGTATATCAGTTTCGATTGGTATATCTGTTTCGATTGGTATGTCAATTTCTATTGTTATATCAGATTCGATTAGTATGTCAGTTTCGATTAGTATATCTGTTTCTATTGCTATGTCAGTTTCGATTGGTATATCAGTTTCTACTGGTATATCAGTTTCTATTGGTATGTCAGTTTTTATTGGTATATCAGTTTCTATTGGTATGTCAGTTTCGATTGTTATGTCAGTTTCTATTGGTATATCAGTTTCGATTGGTATGTCAGTTTAGATTGGTATAGCAGTTTCTATTGGTATGTCAGTTTCTATTGGTATGTCGGTTTCTATTGGTATATCAGTTTCGATTGGTATGTCAGTTTTGATTAGTATGTCAGTTTCTATTGGTATGTCAGTTTCGATTAGTATATCAGTTTCTATTGATATGTCTGTTTCGATTGGTATATCAGATTCTATTGGTATATTAATTTCTATTGGTATATCAGTTTCTATTGGTATATCAGTTTCTATTGGTATGTCAGTTTTGATTGGTATATCAGTTTTGATTGGTATGTCAGTTTCGATTGGTATATCAGTTCGATTGGTATGTCAGTTTCTATTGGTATGTAAGTTTCGATTATTATATCTGTTACTATTAGTATGTCAGTTTCGATTGGTATGACAGTTTCGATTGGTATATCAGTTTCGATTGGTATATCAGTTTTGATTGGTATGTCAATTTCGATTGGTATGTCAATTTCGATTGGTATATTAGTTTCGATTAGTATATCAGTTTCTATTGGTATGTCGGTTTCTATTGGTATATCAGTTTCGATTGGTATGTCAGTTTCGATTAGTATGTCAGTTTCTATTGGTATGTCAGTTTCGATTAGTATATCAGTTTCTATTGATATGTCTGTTTCGATTGGTATATCAGATTCTATTGGTATATCAGTTTTGATTGGTATATCAGTTTCGATTGGTATATCAGTTTCTATTGGTATATCAGTTTCTATTGGTATGTCAGTTTTGATTGGTATATCAGTTTTGATTGGTATGTCAATTTCAATTAGTATATCAGTTTCGATTGGTATATCAGTTTCGATTAGTATGTCAGTTTCTATTGGTATGTCAGTTTCGATTAGTATATCAGTTTCTATTGGTATGTCAGTTTCGATTGGTATATCAGTTTCGATTGGTATATCAGTTTCGATTGGTACATCAGTTTCTATTGGTATATCAGTTTCTATTGGTATGTCAATTTTGATTGGTATATCAATTTCTATTGGTATGTCAGTTTCGATTAGTATGTCAGTTTCTATTGGTATATCAGTTTCGATTGGTATGTCAGTTTCTATTGGTATATCAGTTTCGATTGGTATATCAGTTTCGATTGGTATATCAGTTTCGATTGGTATGTCATTTTGGATAGGTATGTCAGTTTCGATTGGTATATCAGTTTCGATTGGTAAGTCAGTTTCGATTGGTATGTCAATTTCGATTGGTATCTCAGTTTTGATTAGTATATTAGTTTCTATTGGTATGTCGGTTTCTATTGGTATATCAGTTTCGATTGGTATGTCAGTTTCGATTAGTATATCAGTTTCTATTGGACTGTCAGTTTCTATTGATATATCAGTTTCGTTTGGTATATCAGTTTCTATAGGTATATCAGTTTCGATTGGTATGTCAATTTCGATTGGTATATTAGTTTCGATTAGTATGTCAGTTACTATTGGTATATCAGTTTCGATTGGTATATCTGTTTCGATTGGTATGTCAATTTCTATTGTTATATCAGATTCGATTAGTATGTCAGTTTCGATTAGTATATCTGTTTCTATTGCTATGTCAGTTTCGATTGGTATATCAGTTTCTACTGGTATATCAGTTTCTATTGGTATGTCAGTTTTTATTGGTATATCAGTTTGTATTGGTATGTCAGTTTCGATTGTTATGTCAGTTTCTATTGGTATATCAGTTTCGATTGGTATGTCAGTTTAGATTGGTATAGCAGTTTCTATTGGTATGTCAGTTTCTATTGGTATGTCGGTTTCTATTGGTATATCAGTTTCGATTGGTATGTCAGTTTTGATTAGTATGTCAGTTTCTATTGGTATGTCTGTTTCGATTAGTATATCAGTTTCTATTGATATGTCTGTTTCGATTGGTATATCAGATTCTATTGGTATATCAGTTTCTATTGGTATATCAGTTTCTATTGGTATGTCAGTTTTGATTGGTATATCAGTTTTGATTGGTATGTCAGTTTCGATTGGTATATCAGTTCGATTGGTATGTCAGTTTCTATTGGTATGTAAGTTTCGATTATTATATCTGTTACTATTAGTATGTCAGTTTCGATTGGTATGACAGTTTCGATTGGCATATCAGTTTCGATTGGTATATCAGTTTTGATTGGTATGTCAATTTCGATTGGTATGTCAATTTCGATTGGTATATTAGTTTCGATTAGTATATCAGTTTCTATTGGTATGTCGGTTTCTATTGGTATATCAGTTTCGATTGGTATGTCAGTTTCGATTAGTATGTCAGTTTCTATTGGTATGTCAGTTTCGATTAGTATATCAGTTTCTATTGATATGTCTGTTTCGATTGGTATATCAGATTCTATTGGTATATCAGTTTTGATTGGTATATCAGTTTCGATTGGTATATCAGTTTCTATTGGTATATCAGTTTCTATTCGTATGTCAGTTTTGATTGGTATATCAGTTTTGATTGGTATGTCAATTTCAATTGGTATGTCAGTTTCGATTAGTATGTCAGTTTCTATTGGTATATCAGTTTCGATTGGTATGTCAGTTTCTATTGGTATATCAGTTTCGATTGGTATATCAGTTTCGATTGGTATATCAGTTTCGATTGGTATGTCATTTTGGATAGGTATGTCAGTTTCGATTGGTATATCAGTTTCGATTGGTAAGTCAGTTTCGATTGGTATGTCAATTTCGATTGGTATCTCAGTTTTGATTAGTATATTAGTTTCTATTGGTATGTCGGTTTCTATTGGTATATCAGTTTCGATTGGTATGTCAGTTTCGATTAGTATGTCAGTTTCTATTGGTAAGTCAGTTTCGATTGGTATGTCAATTTCGATTGGTATGTCAGTTTGGATAGGTATGTCAGTTTCGATTGGTATATCAGTTTCGATTGGTAAGTCAGTTTCGATTGGTATGTCAATTTCGATTGGTATATCAGTTTCCATTGGTATATCAGTTTCTATTGGTATGTCAGGTTTGATTGGTATATCAATTTCTATTGGCATGTCAGTTTCGATTAATATGTCAGTTTCTATTGGTATATCAGTTTCGATTGGTATGTCAGTTTCTATTGGTATGTCAGTTTTGATTTTTATATCAGTTACTATTGGTATGTCAGTTTCGATTGGTATGTCAGTTTCGATTAGTATATCAGTTTCTATTGGACTGTCAGTTTCTATTGATATATCAGTTTCGTTTGGTATATCAGTTTCTATAGGTATATCAGTTTCGATTGGTATGTCAATTTCGATTGGTATATTAGTTTTGATTAGTATGTCAGTTACTATTGGTATATCAGTTTCGATTGGTATATCTGTTTCGATTGGTATGTCAATTTCTATTGTTATATCAGATTCGATTAGTATGTCAGTTTCGATTAGTATATCTGTTTCTATTGCTATGTCAGTTTCGATTGGTATATCAGTTTCTACTGGTATATCAGTTTCTATTGGTATGTCAGTTTTTATTGGTATATCAGTTTCTATTGGTATGTCAGTTTTGATTGTTATGTCAGTTTCTATTGGTATATCAGTTTCGATTGGTATGTCAGTTTAGATTGGTATAGCAGTTTCTATTGGTATGTCAGTTTCTATTGGTATGTCGGTTTCTATTGGTATATCAGTTTCGATTGGTATGTCAGTTTTGATTAGTATGTCAGTTTCTATTGGTATGTCAGTTTCGATTAGTATATCAGTTTCTATTGATATGTCTGTTTCGATTGGTATATCAGATTCTATTGGTATATCAATTTCTATTGGTATATCAGTTTCTATTGGTATATCAGTTTCTATTGGTATGTCAGTTTTGATTGGTATATCAGTTTTGATTGGTATGTCAGTTTCGATTGGTATATCAGTTCGATTGGTATGTCAGTTTCTATTGGTATGTAAGTTTCGATTATTATATCTGTTACTATTAGTATGTCAGTTTCGATTGGTATGACAGTTTCGATTGGTATATCAGTTTCGATTGGTATAACAGCTTTGATTGGTATGTCAATTTCGATTGGAGGCACATAGCTGGAGGCACATAGCTTAGTGGTTAGAGCATTGGCCTTGCAATCGAAAGGTTGTGAGTTCAATTCTCAGAGCGGGTGATGTGTTGTTTCCTTGAGCAAGACACTTTATTTCACATTGCTCCAGTTTACTCAGCTGTAGAAATGAGATGATAGGGACTGGGGTCCCTATTATTCCACTGTAAAGTGGTCGTGGAGGTGCAACGGCAAAAAAGCACCCAGCACTCACTGTAAATGAGGTTGGTGTTAGGAAGGGCATCCAGCTGTAGAAATCAAGCCAGAATCAGTTCCCGTCCCACCCTTGCAAGCAGGGAAAAAGCGGACGTAAAGTGAAATGAAATGTCAATTTCGATTGGTATATTAGTTTCGATTAGTTTATCAGTTTCTATTGGTATATCAGTATCTAGTGGTATGTCAGTTTCGATAGGTATGTCTGTTTCTATTGGTATAACAGTTTCGATTGGTATGTCAGTTTCTTTTGGTATGTCAGTTTCAATTATTATATCAGTTACTATTGGTATGCAAAAGGCTTCTCCCTCAGAATGAAAGGCAGACTGTATGATGCGTGTATCCGAACAGCGATGTTGCATGGTAGTGAGACCTGGGCGCTGAAGGTGGAAGACTTACGTAGATTAGAGAGAAACGAAGCCTGCATGTTCCGATGGATGTGTAACAGTAATATACGTGAACGACAAAGCATAAATGAATTGAGAGAGAGACTGAGCATAAGAGGAATCAAATGCTGCGTGCAGGAGAGGCGGTTACGCTGGTATGGACATGTGATGCGTATGAAGGATGACAGCTGCATAAAAAGGTGCAGAGCACTAGAAGTTGATGGAAACCGCGGAGTGGGGAGACCCAAGATGACTTGGGATGAGGTGATAAAAGCCGACATTACCCAACTACACCTCTCAAAGTCAATGACACACGACCGTGACTTCTGGCGTCACGCAGTAATACAGGGTACCCGACCTCCCATGGGTACATGCTGAAGCATATAAACAATATGCCCCCCCCCCCCCCCACCGCAAGGTGGTCGTGGAGGTGCCACGGCAAAAAAGCACCCAGCCCACACTGTAAAGTGCACGTGTAGGCGCCACGAAAAAGCACCCAGCACTCACTGTAAATGAGGTTGGTGTTAGGAAGGGCATCCAGCTGTAGAAATCAAGCCAGATCAGTTCCTGTATGAGCAAGGCATGGTCAGCCGACCAGACACTGCCCACAACAGGACAACCCGTCTAACCCATGCTAGCGTGGAAGAACGGACGTAAAACGGTGATGATGATGATGATGATGATGTCAGTTTCGATTGGTATGTCAGCTTATATTGGTATATCAGTTTCTATTGGTGTGACAGTTTCGATTGGTATATCAGTTTGGATTGGTATGTCAGTTTCGATTGGTATGTCAGTTTCGATTGGTATGTCAATTTCGATTGGTATAGCAGTTTCGATTGGTATATCAGTTTCGATTGGTATATCTGTTTCGATTGGTATGTCAGTTTCGATTAGTATATCAGTTTCTATAGGTATGTCAGTTTCTATTGGTATATGATTTTCGATTGGTATATCAGTTTCGATTAGTATGTCAGTTTCTATTGGTATATCAGTTTCGATTAGTATATCAGTCTCTATTGATATGTCAGTTTCGATTGGTATATCAGTTTCGATTGGTATATCAGTTTCGATTGGTATATCAGTTTCTATTGGTATGTCAGTTTTAATTGGTATATCAATTTCTATTGGTATGTCAATTTCGATTAGTATGTCAGTTTCTATTGGTATATCAGTTTCGATTGGTATGCCAGTTTCTATTGGTATGTCAGTTTTGATTTTTATATCAGTTACTATTGGTATGTCAGTTTCGATTGGTATGTCAGTTTCTATTGGTATATGTGTTTCGATTGGTATGTCAGTTTCGATTAGTATATCAGTTTCTATTGGAATGTCAGTTTCTATTGATATATCAGTTTCGTTTGGTATATCAGTTTCTATTGGTATGTCAGTTGCGATTGATATATCAGTTTCGATTAGTATGTCAGTTACTAATGGTATGTCAGTTTTGATTAGTATATCAGTTTCTATTGGTATGTCAGTTTCGATTGGTATGTCAGTTTCTATTGGTATATCAGTTTCGATTGGTATATCAGTTTTGATTGGTATATCAGTTTCGATTGGTATGTCAGTTTCTATTGGTATATCAGTTTCTATTGGTATGTCAGTTTCGATTGGTACGTCAGTTTGGATTGGTGTGTCAATTTCAATTGGTATATCAGTTTCGATTAGTATGTCAGTTTCTATTGGTATATCAGTTTCGATTGGTATATCTGTTTCGATTGGTATGTCAGTTTCGATTGGTATAACAGTTTCGATTGGTATGTCAGTTTCGATTAGTATATCAGTTACTATTGGTATGTGAGTTTCTATTGGTATATCAGTTTCAATTGGTATATCAGTTTCGATTAGTATGTCAGTTTCGAATTGTATGTCAGTTTAGATTGGTATATCAGTTTCTATTGGTATGACAGTTTCGATTGGTATGTCAATTTCGATTGGTATATCAGTTTCGATTGGTATATCAGTTTCGATTGGTATGTCAGTTTCGATTGGTATCTCAGTTTTGATTAGTTTATTAGTTTATATTGGTATGTCGGTTTCTATTGGTATATCAGTTTCGATTGTTATATCAGTTTCGATTAGTATGTCAGTATCTATTGGTATGTCAGTTTCGATTAGTATGTCAGTTTCGATTGGTATATCAGTTTCGATTGGTATATCAGTTTCTATTGGTATATCAGTTTCTATTGGTATGTCAGTTTAGTTTGGTATAGCAGTTTCTATTGGTATGTCAGTTTCGATTGGTATGTCAGTTTCTATTGGTATATCAGTTTCGATTGGTATGTCAGTTTCTATTGGTATGTCAGTTTCGATTATTATATCAGTTACTATTGGTATGTCAGTTTTGATTGGTATGTCAGTTTCTATTGGTATATCTGTTTCGTTTGGTATGTCAGTTTCGATTAGTATATCAGTTTCTATAGGTATGTCAGTTTCTATTAGTATATCAGTTTCGATTGGTATATCAGTTTTGATTCGTATGTCAGTTTCGATTGGTATATCAGTTTCTATTGGTATATCAGTTTAAATTGATATATCAGTTTCGATTAGTATGTCAGTTTCTATTGGTATATCAGATTTGATTGTTATATCAGTTTCGATTGGTATATCAGTTTCGATTGGTATGTCAGTTTCTATTGGTATATCAGTTTCTATTGGTATGTCAGTTTCGATTGGTATGTCAGTTTCGATTGGTATGTCAATTTCGATTGGTATATTAGTTTCGATTAGCATGTCAGTTACTATTGGTATAGCAGTTTCTATTGGTATGTCAGTTTCTATTGGTATGTCGGTTTCTATTGGTATATCAGTTTCGATTGGTATGTCAGTTTTGATTAGTATGTCAGTTTCTATTGGTATGTCAGTTTCGATTAGTATATCAGTTTCTATTGATATGTCTGTTTCGATTGGTATATCAGATTCTATTGGTATATCAATTTCTATTGGTATATCAGTTTCTATTGGTATATCAGTTTCTATTGGTATGTCAGTTTTGATTGGTATATCAGTTTTGATTGGTATGTCAGTTTCTATTGGTATGTATGTTTCGATTATTATATCTGTTACTATTAGTATGTCAGTTTCGATTGGTATGACAGTTTCGATTGGTATATCAGTTTCGATTGGTATATCAGCTTTGATTGGTATGTCAATTTCGATTGGTATGTCAATTTCGATTGGTATATTAGTTTCGATTAGTTTATCAGTTTCTATTGGTATATCAGTATCTAGTGGTATGTCAGTTTCGATAGGTATGTCTGTTTCTATTGGTATAACAGTTTCGATTGGTATGTCAGTTTCTTTTGGTATGTCAGTTTCAATTATTATATCAGTTACTATTGGTATGTCAGTTTCGATTGGTATGTCAGCTTATATTGGTATATCAGTTTCTATTGGTGTGACAGTTTTGATTGGTATATCAGTTTGGATTGGTATGTCAGTTTCGATTGGTATGTCAGTTTCGATTGGTATGTCAATTTCGATTGGTATAGCAGTTTCGATTGGTATATCAGTTTCGATTGGTATATCAGTTTCGATTGGTATGTCAGTTTCGATTAGTATATCAGTTTCTATAGGTATGTCAGTTTCTATTGGTATATGATTTTCGATTGGTATATCAGTTTCGATTAGTATGTCAGTTTCTATTGGTATATCAGTTTCGATTAGTATATCAGTTTCTATTGATATGTCAGTTTCGATTGGTATATCAGTTTCGATTGGTATATCAGTTTCGATTGGTATATCAGTTTCTATTGGTATATCAGTTTCTATTGGTATGTCAGTTTTAATTGGTATATCAATTTCTATTGGTATATCAATTTCGATTAGTATGTCAGTTTCTATTGGTATATCAGTTTCGATTGGTATGTCAGTTTCTATTGGTATGTCAGTTTTGATTTTTATATCAGTTACTATTGGTATGTCAGTTTCGATTGGTATGTCAGTTTCTATTGGTATATGTGTTTCGATTGGTATGTCAGTTTCGATTAGTATATCAGTTTCTATTGGAATGTCAGTTTCTATTGATATATCAGTTTCGTTTGGTATATCAGTTTCTATTGGTATGTCAGTTGCGATTGATATATCAGTTTCGATTAGTATGTCAGTTACTAATGGTATGTCAGTTTTGATTAGTATATCAGTTTCTATTGGTATGTCAGTTTCGATTGGTATGTCAGTTTCTATTGGTATATCAGTTTCGATTGGTATATCAGTTTTGATTGGTATATCAGTTTCGATTGGTATGTCAGTTTCTATTGGTATATCAGTTTCTATTGGTATGTCAGTTTCGATTGGTACGTCAGTTTGGATTGGTATGTCAATTTCAATTGGTATATCAGTTTCGATTAGTATGTCAGTTTCTATTGGTATATCAGTTTCGATTGGTATATCTGTTTCGATTGGTATGTCAGTTTCGATTGATATAACAGTTTCGATTGGTATGTCAGTTTCGATTAGTATATCAGTTACTATTGGTATGTGAGTTTCTATTGGTATATCAGTTTCAATTGGTATATCAGTTTCGATTAGTATGTCAGTTTCGAATTGTATGTCAGTTTAGATTGGTATATCAGTTTCTATTGGTATGACAGTTTCGATTGGTATGTCAATTTCGATTGGTATATCAGTTTCGATTGGTATATCAGTTTCGATTGGTATGTCAGTTTCGATTGGTATCTCAGTTTTGATTAGTTTATTAGTTTATATTGGTATGTCGGTTTCTATTGGTATATCAGTTTCGATTGTTATATCAGTTTCGATTAGTATGTCAGTTTCTATTGGTATGTCAGTTTCGATTGGTATATCAGTTTCGATTGGTATATCAGTTTCTATTGGTATATCAGTTTCTATTGGTATGTCAGTTTAGTTTGGTATAGCAGTTTCTATTGGTATGTCAGTTTCGATTGGTATGTCAGTTTCTATTGGTATATCAGTTTCGATTGGTATGTCAGTTTCTATTGGTATGTCAGTTTCGATTATTATATCAGTTACTATTGGTATGTCAGTTTTGATTGGTATGTCAGTTTCTATTGGTATATCTGTTTCGATTGGTATGACAGTTTCGATTAGTATATCAGTTTCTATTAGTATATCAGTTTCGATTGGTATATCAGTTTTGATTCGTATGTCAGTTTCGATTGGTATATCAGTTTCTATTGGTATATCAGTTTAAATTGATATATCAGTTTTCGATTAGTATGTCAGTTTCTATTGGTATATCAGATTTGATTGTTATATCAGTTTCGATTGGTATATCAGTTTCGATTGGTATGTCAGTTTCTATTGGTATATCAGTTTCTATTGGTATGTCAGTTTCGATTGGTATGTCAGTTTCGATTGGTATGTCAATTTCGATTGGTATATTAGTTTCGATTAGCATGTCAGTTACTATTGGTATATCAGTTTCGATTGGTATATCTGTTTCGATTGGTATGTCAGTTTCTATTGTTATATCAGATTCGATTAGTATGTCAGTTTCGATTAGTATATCAGTTTCTATTGCTATGTCAGTTTTGATTGGTATATCAGTTTCTACTGGTATATCAGTTTCTATTGGTATGTCAGTTTTTATTGGTATATCAGTTTCTATTGGTATGTCAGTTTCGATTGTTATGTCAGTTTCTATTGGTATATCAGTTTCGATTGGTATGTTAGTTTCTATTGGTATGTCAGTTTTGATTGGTATATCAGTTTCTATTGGTATATCAGTTTCTATTGGTATGTCAATTTCGAATGGTATGTCAGTTTCTATTGGTATATCAGTTTCGATTGGTATGTCAGTTTCGATTAGTATATCAGTTTCTATTGGTATGTGAGTTTCTATTGGTATATCAGTTTCGATTGGTATATCAGTTTCGATTGGTATATCAGTTTCGATTACTATGTCAGTTTCGATTGGTAAATCAGTTTCGATTGGTATGTCAGTTTGGATAGGTATGTCAGTTTCGATTGGTATATCAGTTTCGATTGGTAAGTCAGTTTCGATTGGTATGTCAATTTCGATTGGTATCTCACTTTTGATTAGTATATTAGTTTCTATTGGTATGTCGGTTTCTATTGGTATATCAGTTTCGATTGGTATGTCAGTTTCTATTGGTATGTCAGTTTCGATTAGTATATCAGTTTCTATTGATATGTCTGTTTCGATTGGTATATCAGATTCTATTTTATATCAGTTTTGATTGGTATATCAGTTTCGATTGGTATATCAGTTTCTATTGGTATATCAGTTTCTATTGGTATGTCAGTTTTGATTGGTATATCAGTTTTGATTGGTATGTCAATTTCAATTAGTATATCAGTTTCGATTGGTATATCAGTTTCGATTAGTATGTCAGTTTCTATTGGTATGTCAGTTTCGATTGGTATATCAGTTTCGATTGGTACATCAGTTTCTATTGGTATATCAGTTTCTATTGGTATGTCAATTTTGATTTGTATATCAATTTCTATTGGTATGTCAGTTTCGATTAGTATGTCAGTTCCTATTGGTATATCAGTTTCGATTGGTATGTCAGTTTCTATTGGTATATCAGTTTCGATTGGTATATCAGTTTCGATTGGTATATCAGTTTGGATTGGTATGTCAGTTTGGATAGGTATGTCAGTTTCGATTGGTATATCAGTTTCGATTGGTAAGTAAGTTTCGATTGGTATGTCAATTTTGATTGGTATCTCAGTTTTGATTAGTATATTAGTTTCTATTGGTATGTCGGTTTCTATTGGTATATCAGTTTCGATTGGTATGTCAGTTTCGATTAGTATGTCAGTTTCTATTGGTATGTCAGTTTCGATTAGTATATCAGTTTCTATTGATATGTCTGTTTCGATTGGTATATCAGATTCTATTGGTATATCAGTTTTGATTGATATATCAGTTTCGATTAGTATATCAGTTTCTATTGCTATATCAGTTTCTATTGGTATGTCAGTTTTGATTCGTATATCAGTTTTAATTGGTATGTCAATTTCAATTAGTATATCAGTTTCGATTGGTATATCAGTTTCGATTAGTATGTCAGTTTCTATTGGTATGTCAGTTTCGATTGGTGTATCAGTTTCGATCGGTATATCAGTTTCCATTGGTATATCAGTTTCTATTGGTATGTCAGTTTTGATTGGTATATCAATTTCTATTGGCATGTCAGTTTCGATTAGTATGTCAGTTTCTATTGGTATATCAGTTTCGATTGGTACGTCAGTTTCTATTGGTATGTCAGTTTTGATTTTTATATCAGTTACTATTGGTATGTCAGTTTCGATTGGTATGTCAGTTTCTATTGGTATATCAGTTTCTATTGGTATGTCAGTTTTAATTGGTATATCATTTTCTATTGGTATGTCAATTTCGATTAGTATGTCAGTTTCTATTGGTATATCAGTTTCGATTAGTATATCAGTTTCTATTGATATGTCAGTTTCGATTGGTATATCAGTTTCGATTGGTATATCAGTTTCGATTGGTATATCAGTTTCTATTGGTATATCAGTTTCTATTGGTATGTCAGTTTTAATTGGTATATCAATTTCTATTGGTATGTCAATTTCGATTAGTATGTCAGTTTCTATTGGTATATCAGTTTCTATTGGTATATCAGTTTCTATTGGTATGTCAGTTTTAATTGGTATATCAATTTCTATTGGTATGTCAATTTCGATTGGTATGTCAGTTTCTATTGGTATGTCAGTTTTGATTTTTATATCAGTTACTATTGGTATGTCAGTTTCGATTGGTATGTCAGTTTCTATTGGTATATGTGTTTCGATTGGTATGTCAGTTTCGATTAGTATATCAGTTTCTATTGGAATGTCAGTTTCTATTGATATATCAGTTTCGTTTGGTATATCAGTTTCTATTGGTATGTCAGTTGCGATTGATATATCAGTTTCGATTAGTATGTCAGTTACTAATGGTATGTCAGTTTTGATTAGTATATCAGTTTCTATTGGTATGTCAGTTTCGATTGGTATGTCAGTTTCTATTGGTATATCAGTTTCGATTGGTATATCAGTTTTGATTGGTATATCAGTTTCGATTGGTATGTCAGTTTCGATTGGTACGTCAGTTTGGATTGGTATGTCAATTTCAATTGGTATATCAGTTTCGATTAGTATGTCAGTTTCTATTGGTATATCAGTTTCGATTGGTATATCTGTTTCGATTGGTATGTCAGTTTCGATTGGTATAACAGTTTCGATTGGTATGTCAGTTTCGATTAGTATATCAGTTACTATTGGTATGTGAGTTTCTATTGGTATATCAGTTTCAATTGGTATATCAGTTTCGATTAGTATGTCAGTTTCGAATTGTATGTCAGTTTAGATTGGTATATCAGTTTCTATTGGTATGACAGTTTCGATTGGTATGTCAATTTCGATTGGTATATCAGTTTCGATTGGTATATCAGTTTCGATTGGTATGTCAGTTTCGATTGGTATCTCAGTTTTGATTAGTTTATTAGTTTATATTGGTATGTCGGTTTCTATTGGTATATCAGTTTCGATTGTTATATCACTTTCGATTAGTATGTCAGTTTCTATTGGTATGTCAGTTTAGATTAGTATGTCAGTTTCGATTGGTATATCAGTTTCGATTGGTATATCAGTTTCTATTGGTATATCAGTTTCTATTGGTATGTCAGTTTAGTTTGGTATAGCAGTTTCTATTGGTATGTCAGTTTCGATTGGTATGTCAGTTTCTATTGGTATATCAGTTTCGATTGGTATGTCAGTTTCTATTGGTATGTCAGTTTCGATTATTATATCAGTTACTATTGGTATGTCAGTTTTGATTGGTATGTCAGTTTCTATTGGTATATCTGTTTCGATTGGTATGTCAGTTTCGATTAGTATATCAGTTTTTATAGGTATGTCAGTTTCTATTAGTATATCAGTTTCGATTGGTATATCAGTTTTGATTCGTATGTCAGTTTCGATTGGTATATCAGTTTCTATTGGTATATCAGTTTAAATTGATATATCAGTTTCGATTAGTATGTCAGTTTCTATTGGTATATCAGATTTGATTGTTATATCAGTTTCGATTGGTATATCAGTTTCGATTGGTATGTCAGTTTCTATTGGTATATCAGTTTCTATTGGTATGTCAGTTTCGATTGGTATGTCAGTTTCGATTGGTATGTCAATTTCGATTGGTATATTAGTTTCGATTAGCATGTCAGTTACTATTGGTATATCAGTTTCGATTGGTATATCTGTTTCGATTGGTATGTCAGTTTCTATTGTTATATCAGATTCGATTAGTATGTCAGTTTCGATTAGTATATCAGTTTCTATTGCTATGTCAGTTTCGATTGGTATATCAGTTTCTACTGGTATATCAGTTTCTATTGGTATGTCAGTTTTTATTGGTATATCAGTTTCTATTGGTATGTCAGTTTCGATTGTTATGTCAGTTTCTATTGGTATATCAGTTTCGATTGGTATGTTAGTTTCTATTGGTATGTCAGTTTTGATTGGTATATCAGTTTCTATTGGTATATCAGTTTCTATTGGTATGTCAATTTCGAATGGTATGTCAGTTTCTATTGGTATATCAGTTTCGATTGGTATGTCAGTTTCGATTAGTATATCAGTTTCTATTGGTATGTGAGTTTCTATTGGTATATCAGTTTCGATTGGTATATCAGTTTCGATTAGTATGTCAGTTTCGATTGGTAAATCAGTTTCGATTGGTATGTCAGTTTGGATAGGTATGTCAGTTTCGATTGGTATATCAGTTTCGATTGGTAAGTCAGTTTCGATTGGTATGTCAATTTCGATTGGTATCTCACTTTTGATTAGTATATTAGTTTCTATTGGTATGTCGGTTTCTATTGGTATATCAGTTTCGATTGGTATGTCAGTTTCTATTGGTATGTCAGTTTCGATTAGTATATCAGTTTCTATTGATATGTCTGTTTCGATTGGTATATCAGATTCTATTGGTATATCAGTTTTGATTGGTATATCAGTTTCGATTGGTATATCAGTTACTATTGGTATATCAGTTTCTATTGGTATGTCAGTTTTGATTGGTATATCAGTTTTGATTGGTATGTCAATTTCAATTAGTATATCAGTTTCGATTGGTATATCAGTTTCGATTAGTATGTCAGTTTCTATTGGTATGTCAGTTTCGATTGGTATATCAGTTTCGATTGGTATATCAGTTTCGATTGGTACATCAGTTTCTATTGGTATATCAGTTTCTATTGGTATGTCAATTTTGATTTGTATATCAATTTCTATTGGTATGTCAGTTTCGATTAGTATGTCAGTTTCTATTGGTATATCAGTTTCGATTGGTATGTCAGTTTCTATTGGTATATCAGTTTCGATTGGTATATCAGTTTCGATTGGTAAGTAAGTTTCGATTGGTATGTCAATTTCGATTGGTATCTCAGTTTTGATTAGTATATTAGTTTCTATTGGTATGTCGGTTTCTATTGGTATATCAGTTTCGATTGGTATGTCAGTTTCGATTAGTATGTCTGTTTCTATTGGTATGTCAGTTTCGATTAGTATATCAGTTCCTATTGATATGTCTGTTTCGATTGGTATATCAGATTCTATTGGTATATCAGTTTTGATTGATATATCAGTTTCGATTAGTATATCAGTTTCTATTGGTATATCAGTTTCTATTGGTATGTCAGTTTCTATTGGTATGTCAGTTTCGATTGGTGTATCAGTTTCGATCGGTATATCAGTTTCCATTGGTATATCAGTTTCTATTGGTATGTCAGTTTTGATTGGTATATCAATTTCTATTGGCATGTCAGCTTCGATTAGTATGTCAGTTTCTATTGGTATATCAGTTTCGATTGGTATGTCAGTTTCTATTGGTATGTCAGTTTTGATTTTTATATCAGTTACTATTGGTATGTCAGTTTCGATTGGTATGTCAGTTTCGATTAGTATATCAGTTTCTATTGGACTGTCAGTTTCCATTGATATATCAGTTTCGTTTGGTATATCAGTTTCTATAGGTATATCAGTTTCGATTGGTATGTCAGTTTCTATTGGTATATCAGTTGCGATTGATATATCAGTTTCGATTAGTATGTCAGTTTCTAATGGTATGTCAGTTTTGATTAGTATATCAGTTTCTATTGGTATGTCAGTTTCGATTGTTATGTCAGTTTCTATTGGTATATCAGTTTCTATTGGTATGTCAGTTTCGATTGGTACGTCAGTTTGGATTGGTATGTCACTTTTAATTCGTATATCAGTTTCGATTAGTATGTCAGTTTTTATTGGTATATCAGTTTCGATTGGTATATCTGTTTCGATTGGTATGTCAGTTTCGATTTGTATATCAGTTTCGATTGGTATGTCAGTTTCGATTAGTATATCAGTTACTATTGGTATGTCAGTTTTTATTGGTATATCAGTTTCGATTGGTATATCAGTTTCTATTGGTATATCAGTTTCTATTGGTATGTCAGTTTAGATTGGTATAGCAGTTTCTATTGGTATATCAGTTTCGATTGGTATATCAGATTCTATTGGTATATCAGTTTTGATTGGTATATCAGTTTCGATTAGTATATCAGTTTCTATTGGTATATCAGTTTCTATTGGTATGTCAGTTTTGATTGGTATATCAGTTTTAATTGGCATGTCAATTTCAATTAGTATATCAGTTTCGATTGGTATATCAGTTTCGATTAGTATGTCAGTTTCTATTGGTATGCCAGTTTCGATTGGTGTATCAGTTTCGATTGGTATATCAGTATCCATTGGTATATCAGTTTCTATTGGTATGTCAGTTTTGATTGGTATATCAATTTCTATTGGCATGTCAGTTTCGATTAGTATGTCAGTTTCTATTGGTATATCAGTTTCGATTGGTATGTCAGTTTCTATTGGTATGTCAGTTTTGATTTTTATATCAGTTACTATTGGTATGTCAGTTTCGATTGGTATGTCAGTTTCGATTAGTATATCAGTTTCTATAGGTATATCAGTTTCGATTGGTATGTCAATTTCGATTGGTATATTAGTTTCGATTAGTATGTCAGTTACTATTGGTATATCAGTTTCGATTGGTTTATCTGTTTCGATTGGTATGTCAGTTTCTATTGTTATATCAGATTCGATTAATATGTCAGTTTCGATTAGTATATCAGTTTCTATTGCTATGTCAGTTTCGATTGGTATATCAGTTTCTACTGGTATATCAGTTTCTATTGGTATGTCAGTTTCGATTGTTATATCAGTTTCGATTGTTATATCAGTTTCGATTAGTATGTCAGTTTCTATTTGTATGTCAGTTTCGATTAGAATGTCAGTTTCGATTGGTATATCAGTTTCGATTCGTATATCAGTTTCTATTGGTATATCAGTTTCTATTGGTATGTTAGTTTTGATTGGTATAGCAGTTTCTATTGGTATGTAAGTTTCGATTGGTATGTCATTTTCTATTGGTATATCAGTTTCGATTGGTATGTCAGTTCCTATTGGTATGTCCGTTTCGATTATTATATCAGTTACTATTGGTATGTCAGTTTCTATTGGTATATCTGTTTCGATTGGTATGTCAGTTTCGATTAGTATATCAGTTTCTATAGGTATGTCAGTTTCTATTAGTATATCAGTTTCGATTGGTATATCAGTTTCGATTGGTATGTCAGTTTCGATTGGTATATCAGTTTCTATTGGTATGTTAGTTTAGATTGATATATCAGTTTCGATTAGTATGTCAGTTACTATTGGTATATCAGTTTCGATCGGTATATCTGTTTCGATTGGTATGTCAGTTTCTATTGTTATATCAGATTCGATTAGTATGTCAGTTTCGATTGGTATATCAGTTTCTATTGGTATATCAGTTTCTATTGGTATGTCAGTTTTTATTGGTATATCAGTTTCTATTGGTATATCAGTTTCGATTGTTATGTCAGTTTCTATTGGTATATCAGTTTCGATTGGTATGTTAGTTTCTATTGGTATGTCAGTTTCGATTAGTATATCAGTTTCTATTGGTTTGTCAGTTTCGATTGGTATATCAGTTTCTATTAGTATATCAGTTTCTATTGGTAAGTCAATTTCGAGTGGTATATCAGTTTCGATTAGTATGTCAGTTTCTATTGGTATATCAGTATCGATTGGTATATCTGTTTCGATTGGTATGTCAGTTTCGATTGGTATGTCAGTTTCGATTAGTATATCAGTTTCTATTCGTATGTCAGTTTCTATTGGTATATCAGTTTCGATTGGTATATCAGTTTCGATTAGTATGTCAGTTTCTATTGGTATGTCAGTTTCGATTAGTATATCAGTTTGGATTGGTATGTCAATTTCAATTGGTATATCAGTTTCGATTAGTATGTCAGTTTCGATTGGTATATCAGTTTCGATTGGTATGTCAGTTTCGATTAGTATATCAGTTTCTATTGGTATGTGAGTTTCTATTGGTATATCAGTTTCGATTGGTATATCAGTTTCGATTAGTATGTCAGTTTCTATTGGTATGTCAGTTTCGATTAATATAACAGTTTAGATTGGTATATCAGTTTCTATTGGTATGACAGTTTCGATTGGTATATCAGTTTTGATTGGTATATCTGTTTCGTTTGGTATATCAGTTTCTATTGGTATATCAGTTTCTATTGGTATGACAGTTTCGATTGGTATATCAGTTTCGATTGGTATGTCAGTTTGGATAGGTATGTCAGTTTCGATTGGTATGTCAGTTTCGATTGGTATGTCAATTTCGATTGGTATATCAGTTTTGATTAGTATATCAGTTTCTATTGGACTTTCAGTTTCTATTGATATATCAGTTTCGATTGGTATATCTGTTTTGTTTGGTATATCAGTTTCTTTTGGTATATCAGTTTCTATTGGTATGACAGTTTCGATTGGTATATCAGTTTCTATTGGTATGTCAGTTTCGATTGGTATGTCAGTTTCTATTGGTATATCAGTTGCGATTGATATATCAGTTTCGATTAGTATGTCAGTTTCTAATGGTATGTCAGTTTTGATTAGTATATCAGTTTCTATTGGTATGTCAGTTTCTATTGGTATATCAGTTTCGATTGGTATATCAGTTTCGATTGGTATGTCAGTTTCTATTGGTATACCAGTTTCTATTGGTATGTCAGTTTCGATTGGTACGTCAGTTTGGATTGGTATGTCAATTTCAATTGTTATATCAGTTTCGATTAGTATGTCAGTTTCTATTGGTATATCAGTTTCGATTGGTATATCTGTTTCGATTGGTATGTCAGTTTCGATTTGTATATCAGTTTCGATTGGTATGTCAATTTCGATTGTTATGTCAGTTTCTATTGGTATATCAGTTTCGATTGGTATGTTAGTTTCTATTGGTATGTCAGTTTCGATTAGTATATCAGTTTCTATTGGTTTGTCAGTTTCGATTGGTATATCAGTTTCTATTGGTATATCAGTTTCTATTGGTATGTCAATTTCGAATGGTATATCAGTTTCGATTAGTATGTCAGTTTCTATTGGTATATCAGTTTCGATTGGTATATCTGTTTCGATTGGTATGTCAGTTTCGATTGGTATGTCAGTTTCGATTAATATATCAGTTTCTATTGGTATGTCAGTTTCTATTGGTATATCAGTTTCGATTGGTATATCAGTTTCGATTAGTATGTCAGTTTCGATTGGTATATCTGTTTCGATTGGTATGTCAGTTTCGATTAGTATATCAGTTTCTATTGGTATGTGAGTTCTATTGGTTATATCAGTTTCGATTGGTATATCAGTTTTGATTGGTATGTCAGTTTCTATTGGTATATCTGTTTCGATTGGTATATCAGTTTCGATTGGTATTAAAGTTTTGATTAGTATATTAATTTCTATTGGTATGTCGGTTTCTATTGGTATATCAGTTTCGATTGTTATATCAGTTTCGATTAGTATGTCAGTTTCTATTGGTATGTCAGTTTCGATTAGTATGTCAGTTTCGATTGGTATATCAGTTTCGATTGGTATATCAGTTTCTATTGGTATATCAGTTTCTATTGGTACGTCAGTTTTGATTGGTATGTCAGTTTCTATTGGTATATCTGTTTCGATTGGTTTGTCAGTTTCGATTAGTAAATCAGTTTCTATAGGTATGTCAGTTTCTATTAGTAGATCAGTTTCGATTGGTATAGCTGTTTCGATTGGTATGTCAGTTTCGATTGTTATGTCAGTTTCTAATGGTATGTCAGTTTTGATTAGTATATCAGTTTCTATTGGTATGTCAGTTTTGATTGGTATGTCAGTTTCTATTGGTATATCTGTTTCGATTGGTATATCAGTTTCGATTGGTATTAAAGTTTTGATTAGTATATTAGTGTCTATTGCTATGTCAGTTTCGATTGTTATATCAGTTTCTATTGGTATATCAGTTTCGATTAGTATGTCAGTTTCTATTGGTATATCAGTTTCGATTGGTATATCTGTTTCGATTGGTTATATCAGTTTCGATTGGTATATCAGTTTCGATTAGTATGTCAGTTTCTATTGGTATGTCAGTTTTGATTGGTATGTCAGTTTCTATTGGTATATCTGTTTCGATTGGTATATCAGTTTCGATTGGTATTAAAGTTTTGATTAGTATATTAGTTTCTATTGCTATGTCAGTTTCGATTGGTATATCAGTTTCTATTGGTATATCAGTTTCGATTAGTATGTCAGTTTCTATTGGTATATCAGTTTCGATTGGTATATCTGTTTCGATTGGTATGTCAGTTTCGATTTGTATATCAGTTTCGATTGGTATGTCAGTTTCGATTAGTATATCAGTAACTATTGGTATGTTAGTATCTATTGGTACATCAGTTTCTATTGGTATGTCAATTTCGATTGTTATGTCAGTTTCTAATGGTATGTCAGTTTTGATTAGTATATCAGTTTCTATTGTTATATCAGTTTCGATTAGTATGTCAGTTTCTATTGGTATATCAGTTTCGATTGGTATATCTGTTTCGATTGGTATGTCAGTTTCGATTGGTATGTCAGTTTCGATTAGTATATCAGTTTCTATTGGTATGTCAGTTTCTATTGGTATATCAGTTTATATTGGTATGTGAGTTCTATTGGTTATATCAGTTTCGATTGGTATATCAGTTTCGATTAGTATGTCAGTTTCTATTGGTATGTCAGTTTTGATTGGTATGTCAGTTTCTATTGCTATATCTGTTTCGATTGGTATATCAGTTTCGATTGGTATTAAAGTTTTGATTAGTATATTAGTTTCTATTGCTATGTCAGTTTCGATTGGTATATCAGTTTCTATTGGTATATCAGTTTCGATTAGTATGTCAGTTTCTATTGGTATATCAGTTTCGATTGGTATATCTGTTTCGATTGGTATGTCAATTTCGATTTGTATATCAGTTTCGATTGGTATGTCAGTTTCTATTGGTATGTCAGTTTTGATTGGTATGTCAGTTTCTATTGGTATATCAGTTTCTATTGGTATATCAGTTTCGATTGCTATGTTAGTTTCTATTGGTATATTAGTTTCTATTGCTATGTCAGTTTCGATTGGTATATCAGTTTCTATTGGTATATCAGTTTCTATTGGAATGTCAGTTTTTATTGGTATATCAGTTTCTATTGGTTTGTCAGTTTCGATTGGTATATCAGTTTCTATTGGTATATCAGTTTCTATTGGTACGTCAATTTCGAATGGTATATCAGTTTCAATTAGTATGTCAGTTTCTATTGGTATATCAGTTTCGATTGGTATATCTGTTTCGATTGGTTTGTCAGTTTCGATTGGTATATCAGTTTCTATTGGTTTGTCAGTTTCGATTGGTATATCAGTTTCTATTGGTATATCAGTTTCTATTGGTACGTCAATTTTGAATGGTATATCAGTTTCGATTAGTATGTCAGTTTCTATTGGTATATCAGTTTCGATTGGTATATCTGTTTCGATTGGTATGTCAGTTTCGATTGGTATGTCAGTTTCGATTAGTATATCAGTTTTTATTGGTATGTCAGTTTCTATTGGTATATCAGTTTCGATTAGTATGTCAGTTTCTATTGGTATGTCAGTTTCGATTAGTATATCAGTTTGGATTGGTATGTCAATTTGAATTGGTATATCAGTTTCGATTAGTATGTCAGTTTCTATTGGTATATCAGTTTCGATTGGTATATCTGTTTCGATTGGTATGTCAGTTTCGATTTGTATATCAGTTTCGATTGGTATGTCAGTTTCGATTAGTATATCAGTAACTATTGGTATGTTAGTATCTATTGGTACATCAGTTTCTATTGGTATGTCAATTTCGATTGTTATGTCAGTTTCTAATGGTATGTCAGTTTTGATTAGTATATCAGTTTCTATTGGTATATCAGTTTCGATTAGTATGTCAGTTTCTATTGGTATATCAGTTTCGATTGGTATATCTGTTTCGATTGGTATGTCAGTTTCGATTGGTATGTTAGTTTCGATTAGTATATCAGTTTCTATTGGTATGTCAGTTTCTATTGGTATATCAGTTTCGATGGGTATATCAGTTTCGATTAGTATGTCAATTTCTATTGGTATGTCAATTTCAATTGGTATATCAGTTTCGATTAGTATGTCAGTTTCGATTGGTATATCAGTTTCGATTAGTATGTCAGTTTCTATTGGTACGTCAGTTTCGATTAATATAACAGTTTAGATTGGTATATCAGTTTCTATTGGTAGGACAGTTTCGATTGGTATATCAGTTTCGATTGGTATATCAGTTTCGATTGGTATCTCAGTTTTGATTAGTATATTAGTTTCTATTGGTATGTCGGTTTCTATTGGTATATCAGTTTCGATTGTTATACCAGTTTCGATTAGTATGTCTGTTTCTATTGGTATGTCAGTTTCGATTGGTATATCAGTTTCGACTGGTATATCAGTTTCTATTGGTATGTCAGTTTTGATTGGTATGTCAGTTTCTATTGGTATATCTGTTTCGATTGGTATGTCAGTTTCGATTAGTAAATCAGTTTCTATAGGTATGTCAGTTTCTATTAGTATATCAGTTTCGATTGGTATATCGGTTTCGATTGGTATGTCAGTTTCGATTGGTATATCAGTTTCTATTGGTATATTAGTTTAGATTGATATATCAGTTTCGATTAGTATGTCAGTTTCTATTGGTATATCAGTTTCAATTGTTATATCAGTTTCGATTGGTATATCAGTTTCGATTGGTATGTCAGTTTCTATTGGTATATCAGTTACTATTGGTATGTCAGTTTCGATTGGTATGTCAGTTTCGATTGGTATGTCAATTTCGATTGGTACATCAGTTTCGATTAGTATGTCAGTTACTATTGGTATATCAGTTTCGATTGGTATGTGAGTTTCTATTGGTATATCAGTTTCGATTGGTATATCAGTTTCGATTAGTATGTCAGTTTCTATTGGTATGTCAGTTTCGATTAATATAACAGTTTAGATTGGTATATCAGTTTCTATTGGTATGACAGTTTCGATTGGTATATCAGTTTCGATTGGTATATCTGTTTCGTTTGGTATATCAGTTTCTATTGGTATATCAGTTTCTATTGGTATGACAGTTTCGATTGGTATATCAGTTTCGATTGGTATGTCAGTTTGGATTGGTATGTCAATTTCGATTGGTATATCAGTTTTGATTAGTATATCAGTTTCTATTGGACTTTCAGTTTCTATTGATATATCAGTTTCGATTGGTATATCTGTTTTGTTTGGTATATCAGTTTCTTTTGGTATATCAGTTTCTATTGGTATGACAGTTTCGATTGGTATATCAGTTTCTATTGGTATGTCAGTTTCGATTGGTATGTCAGTTTCTATTGGTATATCAGTTGCGATTGATATATCAGTTTCGATTAGTATGTCAGTTTCTAATGGTATGTCAGTTTTGATTAGTATATCAGTTTCTATTGGTATGTCAGTTTCTATTGGTATATCAGTTTCGATTGGTATATCAGTTTCGATTGGTATGTCAGTTTCTATTGGTATACCAGTTTCTATTGGTATGTCAGTTTCGATTGGTACGTCAGTTTGGATTGGTATGTCAATTTCAATTGTTATATCAGTTTCGATTAGTATGTCAGTTTCTATTGGTATATCAGTTTCGATTGGTATATCTGTTTCGATTGGTATGTCAGTTTCGATTTGTATATCAGTTTCGATTGGTATGTCAATTTCGATTGTTATGTCAGTTTCTATTGGTATATCAGTTTCGATTGGTATGTTAGTTTCTATTGGTATGTCAGTTTCGATTAGTATATCAGTTTCTATTGGTTTGTCAGTTTCGATTGGTATATCAGTTTCTATTGGTATATCAGTTTCTATTGGTATGTCAATTTCGAATGGTATATCAGTTTCGATTAGTATGTCAGTTTCTATTGGTATATCAGTTTCGATTGGTATATCTGTTTCGATTGGTATGTCAGTTTCGATTGGTATGTCAGTTTCGATTAATATATCAGTTTCTATTGGTATGTCAGTTTCTATTGGTATATCAGTTTCGATTGGTATATCAGTTTCGATTAGTATGTCAGTTTCGATTGGTATATCTGTTTCGATTGGTATGTCAGTTTCGATTAGTATATCAGTTTCTATTGGTATGTGAGTTCTATTGGTTATATCAGTTTCGATTGGTATATCAGTTTCGATTAGTATGTCAGTTTCTATTGGTATGTCAGTTTTGATTGGTATGTCAGTTTCTATTGGTATATCTGTTTCGATTGGTATATCAGTTTCGATTGGTATTAAAGTTTTGATTAGTATATTAATTTCTATTGGTATGTCGGTTTCTATTGGTATATCAGTTTCGATTGTTATATCAGTTTCGATTAGTATGTCAGTTTCTATTGGTATGTCAGTTTCGATTAGTATGTCAGTTTCGATTGGTATATCAGTTTCGATTGGTATATCAGTTTCTATTGGTATATCAGTTTCTATTGGTACGTCAGTTTTGATTGGTATGTCAGTTTCTATTGGTATATCTGTTTCGATTGGTTTGTCAGTTTCGATTAGTAAATCAGTTTCTATAGGTATGTCAGTTTCTATTAGTAGATCAGTTTCGATTGGTATAGCTGTTTCGATTGGTATGTCAGTTTCGATTGTTATGTCAGTTTCTAATGGTATGTCAGTTTTGATTAGTATATCAGTTTCTATTGGTATGTCAGTTTTGATTAGTATATTAGTTTCTATTGCTATGTCAGTTTCGATTGTTATATCAGTTTCTATTGGTATATCAGTTTCGATTAGTATGTCAGTTTCTATTGGTATATCAGTTTCGATTGGTATATCTGTTTCGATTGGTTATATCAGTTTCGATTGGTATATCAGTTTCGATTAGTATGTCAGTTTCTATTGGTATGTCAGTTTTGATTGGTATGTCAGTTTCTATTGGTATATCTGTTTCGATTGGTATATCAGTTTCGATTGGTATTAAAGTTTTGATTAGTATATTAGTTTCTATTGCTATGTCAGTTTCGATTGGTATATCAGTTTCTATTGGTATATCAGTTTCGATTAGTATGTCAGTTTCTATTGGTATATCAGTTTCTATTGGTATATCTGTTTCGATTGGTATGTCAGTTTCGATTTGTATATCAGTTTCGATTGGTATGTCAGTTTCGATTAGTATATCAGTAACTATTGGTATGTTAGTATCTATTGGTACATCAGTTTCTATTGGTATGTCAATTTCGATTGTTATGTCAGTTTCTAATGGTATGTCAGTTTTGATTAGTATATCAGTTTCTATTGGTATATCAGTTTCGATTAGTATGTCAGTTTCTATTGGTATATCAGTTTCGAATGGTATATCTGTTTCGATTGGTATGTCAGTTTCGATTGGTATGTCAGTTTCGATTAGTATATCAGTTTCTATTGGTATGTCAGTTTCTATTGGTATATCAGTTTATATTGGTATGTGAGTTCTATTGGTTATATCAGTTTCGATTGGTATATCAGTTTCGATTAGTATGTCAGTTTCTATTGGTATGTCAGTTTTGATTGGTATGTCAGTTTCTATTGCTATATCTGTTTCGATTGGTATATCAGTTTCGATTGGTATTAAAGTTTTGATTAGTATATTAGTTTCTATTGCTATGTCAGTTTCGATTGGTATATCAGTTTCTATTTGTATATCAGTTTCGATTAGTATGTCAGTTTCTATTGGTATATCAGTTTCGATTGGTATATCTGTTTCGATTGGTATGTCAGTTTCGATTTGTATATCAGTTTCGATTGGTATGTCAGTTTCTATTGGTATGTCAGTTTTGATTGGTATGTCAGTTTCTATTGGTATATCAGTTTCTATTGGTATATCAGTTTCGATTGCTATGTTAGTTTCTATTGGTATATTAGTTTCTATTGCTATGTCAGTTTCGATTGGTATATCAGTTTCTATTGGTATATCAGTTTCTATTGGAATGTCAGTTTTTATTGGTATATCAGTTTCTATTGGTTTGTCAGTTTCGATTGGTATATCAGTTTCTATTGGTATATCAGTTTCTATTGGTACGTCAATTTCGAATGGTATATCAGTTTCGATTAGTATGTCAGTTTCTATTGGTATATCAGTTTCGATTGGTATATCTGTTTCGATTGGTTTGTCAGTTTCGATTGGTATATCAGTTTCTATTGGTTTGTCAGTTTCGATTGGTATATCAGTTTCTATTGGTATATCAGTTTCTATTGGTACGTCAATTTCGAATGGTATATCAGTTTCGATTAGTATGTCAGTTTCTATTGGTATATCAGTTTCGATTGGTATATCTGTTTCGATTGGTATGTCAGTTTCGATTGGTATGTCAGTTTCGATTAGTATATCAGTTTTTATTGGTATGTCAGTTTCTATTGGTATATCAGTTTCGATTAGTATGTCAGTTTCTATTGGTATGTCAGTTTCGATTAGTATATCAGTTTGGATTGGTATGTCAATTTGAATTGGTATATCAGTTTCGATTAGTATGTCAGTTTCTATTGGTATATCAGTTTCGATTGGTATATCTGTTTCGATTGGTATGTCAGTTTCGATTTGTATATCAGTTTCGATTGGTATGTCAGTTTCGATTAGTATATCAGTAACTATTGGTATGTTAGTATCTATTGGTACATCAGTTTCTATTGGTATGTCAATTTCGATTGTTATGTCAGTTTCTAATGGTATGTCAGTTTTGATTAGTATATCAGTTTCTATTGGTATATCAGTTTCGATTAGTATGTCAGTTTCTATTGGTATATCAGTTTCGATTGGTATATCTGTTTCGATTGGTATGTCAGTTTCGATTGGTATGTCAGTTTCGATTAGTATATCAGTTTCTATTGGTATGTCAGTTTCTATTGGTATATCAGTTTCGATTGGTATATCAGTTTCGATTAGTATGTCAATTTCTATTGGTATGTCAATTTCAATTGGTATATCAGTTTCGATTAGTATGTCAGTTTCGATTGGTATATCAGTTTCGATTAGTATGTCAGTTTCTATTGGTACGTCAGTTTCGATTAATATAACAGTTTAGATTGGTATATCAGTTTCTATTGGTAGGACAGTTTCGATTGGTATATCAGTTTCGATTGGTATATCAGTTTCGATTGGTATCTCAGTTTTGATTAGTATATTAGTTTCTATTGGTATGTCGGTTTCTATTGGTATATCAGTTTCGATTGTTATATCAGTTTCGATTAGTATGTCAGTTTCTATTGGTATGTCAGTTTCGATTAGTATGTCAGTTTCGATTGGTATATCAGTTTCGATTGGTATATCAGTTTCGACTGGTATATCAGTTTCTATTGGTATATTAGTTTAGATTGATATATCAGTTTCGATTAGTATGTCAGTTTCTATTGGTATATCAGTTTCAATTGTTATATCAGTTTCGATTGGTATATCAGTTTCGATTGGTATGTCAGTTTCTATTGGTATATCAGTTACTATTGGTATGTCAGTTTCGATTGGTATGTCAGTTTCGATTGGTATGTCAATTTCGATTGGTACATCAGTTTCGATTAGTATGTCAGTTACTATTGGTATATCAGTTTCGATTGGTATATCTGTTTCGATTGGTATGTCAGTCTCTATTGTTATATCAGATTCGATTAGTATGTCAGTTTCGATTAGTATATCAGTTTCTATTGCTATGTCAGTTTCGATTGGTATATCAGTTTCTATTGGTATGTCAGTTGCGATTGTTATGTCAGTTTCTATCGGTATATCAGTTTCGATTGGTATGTTAGTTTCTATTGGTATGTCAGTTTCGATTAGTATATCAGTTTCTATTGGTTTGTCAGTTTCGATTGGTATATCAGTTTCTATTGGTATATCAGTTTCTATTGGTACGTCAATTTCGAATGGTATATCAGTTTCGATTAGTATGTCAGTTTCTATTGGTATATCAGTTTCGATTGCTATATCTGTTTCGATTGGTATGTCAGTTTCGATTGGTATGTCAGTTTCGATTAGTATATCAGTTTCTATTGGTATGTCAGTTTCTATTGGTATATCAGTTTCGATTGGTATATCAGTTTCGATTAGTATGTCAGTTTCTATTGGTATGTCAGTTTCGATTAGTATATCAGTTTGGATTGGTATGTCAATTTGAATGTGTATATCAGTTTCGATTAGTATGTCAGTTTCTATTGGTATATCAGTTTCGATTGGTATATCTGTTTCGATTGGTATGTCAGTTTCGATTTGTATATCAGTTTCGATTGGTATGTCAGTTTCGATTAGTATATCAGTTACTATTGGTATGTGAGTTTCTATTGGTATATCAGTTTCGATTGGTATATCAGTTTCGATTAGTATTTCAGTTTCTATTGGTATGTCATTTTCGATTAATATAACAGTTTAGATTGGAATATCAGTTTCTATTGGTATATCAGTTTCGATTGGTATATCAGTTTCTATTGGTATATCAGTTTCTACTGGTATGACAGTTTCGATTGGTATATCAGTTTCGATTGGTATATCAGTTTCGATTGCTATATCAGTTTCTATTGGTATGACAGTTTCGATTGGTATATCAGTTTCGATTGGTATATCAGTTTCGATTGGTATATCAGTTTCTATTGGTATATCAGTTTCTATTGGTATGACAGTTTCGATTGGTATATCAGTTTCGATTGGTATGTCAGTTAGGATAGGTATGTCAGTTTCGATTGGTATGTCAGTTTCGATTGGTATGTCAATTTCGATTGGTATATCAGTTTCGATTAGTATATCAGTTTCTATTGGACTGTCAGCTTCTATTGATATGTCAGTTTCGTTTGGTATATCTGTTTCGATTGGTATGTCAGTTTCGATTGGTATGTCAGTTTCGATTAGTATATCAGTTTCTATTGGTATGTCAGTTTCTATTGGTATATCAGTTTCGATTGGTATATCAGTTTCGATTAGTATGTCTGTTTCGATTAGTATATCCGTTTGGATTGGTATGTCAGTTTCGATTAGTATATCAGTTTCTATTGGTATGTGAGTTTCTATTGGTATATCAGTTTCGATTGGTATATCAATTTCGATTAGTATGTCAGTTTCTATTGGTATGTCAGTTTCGATTAATATAACAGTTTAGATTGGTATATCAGTTTCTATTGGTAGGACAGTTTCGATTGGTATATCAGTTTCGATTGGTATATCAGTTTCGATTGGTATCTCAGTTTTGATTAGTATATTAGTTTCTATTGGTATGTCGGTTTCGACTGTTATATCAGTCTCGATTAGTATATCAGTTTCTATTGGTATGTCAGTTTCGATTAGTATGTCAGTTTCGATTGGTATATCAGTTTCGATTGGTATATCAGTTTCTATTGGTATATCAGTTTCTATTGGTATGTCAGTTTTGATTGGTATAGCAGTTTCTATTGGTATGTCAGTTTCGATTGGTATGTCAGTTTCTATTGGTATATCTGTTTCGATTGGTATGTCAGTTTCGATTAGTATATCAGTTTCTATAGGTATGTCAGTTTCTATTAGTATATCAGTTTCGATTGGTATATCAGTTTCGATTGGTATGTCAGTTTCGATTGGTATATCAATTTCTATTGGTATATCAGTTTAGATTGATATATCAGTTTCGATTAGTATGTCAGTTTCTATTGGTATATCAGTTTCGATTGTTATATCAGTTTCAATTGGTATATCAGTTTCGATTGGTATGTCAGTTTCTATTGGTATATCAGTTACTATTGGTATGTCAGTTTCGATTGGTATGTCAGTTTCGATTGGTATGTCAATTTCGATTGGTATATCAGTTTCGATTAGTATGTCAGTTACTATTGGTATATCAGTTTCGATTGGTATATCTTTTTCGATTGGTATGTCAGTTTCTATTGTTATATCAGATTCGATTAGTATGTCAGTTTCGATTAGTATATCAGTTTCTATTGCTATGTCAGTTTCGATTGGTATATCAGTTTCTATTGGTATATCAGTTTCTATTGGTATGTCAGTTTCGATTGTTATGTCAGTTTCTATTGGTATATCTCTTTCGATTAGTATATCAGTTTCTATTGGTTTGTCAGTTTCGATTGGTATATCAGTTTCTATTGGCATGACAGTTTCGATTGCTACATCAGTTTCTATTGGTATATCAGTTTCTATTGGTATGTCAGTTTCTATTGGTATGTCAGTTTCGATTGGTATATCAGTTTCGATTGGTATATCAGTTTCTATTGGTATATCAGTTTCTATTGGTATGTCAGTTTCGATTGGTATGTCAGTTTCGATTGGTATGTCAGTTTCGATTGGTATGTCAATTTCGATTGGTATATCAGTTTCGATTAGTATGTCAGTTTCTATTGGTATGTCAGTTTCGATTAGTATATCAGTTTAGATTGGTATATCAGTTTCTATTGGTATGACAGTTTCGATTGGTATATCAGTTTCGATTGGTATGTCAGTTTGGATAGGTATGTCAGTTTCGATTGGTATGTCAGTTTCAATTGGTATATCAGTTTCTATTGGTATGTCTGTTTTGATTGGTATAGCAGTTTCTATTGGTATGACAGATTCGATTGGTATGTCAGTTTCTATTGGTAATTCAGTTTCGATTGGTAAGTCAGTTTCGATTGGTATGTCAATTTCGATTGGTATATCAGTTTCGATTGGTATGTCAGTTTCGATTGCTATATCAGTTTCGATTGGTATATCAGTTTCGATTAGTATGTCAGTTTCTATTGATATGTCAGTTTCGATTGGTATGTCAGATTCTATTAGTATATAAGTTTCGATTGGTATATCAGTTTCGATTGGTATGTCAGTTTCGATTGGTATATCAGTTTCTATTGGTATGTCAGTTTTGATTGGTATACCAGTTTCTATTGGTATGTCAGTTTCGATTGGTATGTCAGTTTCTATTGGTATATCAGTTTCGATTGGTATGTCAGTTTCTATTGGTATGTCAGTTTCGATGATTATATCAGTTACTATTGGTATGTCAGTTTTGATTGGTATATCAGTTTCTATTGGTATATCTGTTTCGATTGGTATGTCAGTTTGGATTAGTATATCAATTTCTATAGGTATGTCAGTTTCTATTAGTATATCAGTTTCGATTGGTATATCAGTTTCGATTGGTATGACAGTTTAGATTGATATATCAGTTTCGATTAGTATGTCAGTTTCTATTGGTATATCAGTTTCGATTGTTATATCAGTTTCGATTGGTATATCAGTTTCTATCGGTATGTCAGTTTCGATTGGTATGTCAGTTTCGATTGGTATGTCAATTTCAATTAGTATATCAGTTTCTATTGGTATGTTAGTTTGTATTGTTATATCAGTTTCGATAGGTATATCAGTTTCGTTTGGTATGTCAGTTTCGATTGGTATATCAGTTTCAATTGCTATATCTGTTTCTATTGGTATGTCAGTTACGATTGGTACGTCAGTTTCTATTGGTATGTCAGTTTCGATTGGTATGTCAGTTTCGATTGGTATATCAGTTCGATTGATATGACAGTGTCGATTGGTATATCAGTTTTGATTAGTATGTCAGTTTCTATTGGTATGTCAGTTTCGATTAATATAACAGTTTAGATTGGTATATCAGTTTCTATTGGTATGACAGTTTCAATTAGTATATCAGTTTCGATTGGTATATCAGTTTCGATTGGTATATCAGTTTCGATTGTTATATCAGTTTCTATTGGTATATCAGTTTCTATTGGTATGACAGTTTCGATTGGTATATCAGTTTTGATTGGTATGTCAGTTGCGATTGATATATCAGTTTCGATTAGTATGTCAGTTTCGATTGGTATATCAGCTTCGATTGGTATGTCAATTTCAATTAGTATATCAGTTTCGATTAGTATATCAGTTTCTATTGGACTGTCAGTTTCTATTGATATATCAGTTTCGTTTGGCATATCAGTTTCTATTGGTATGTCAGTTTCGATTGGTATGTCAGTTTCTATTGGTATATCAGTTGCGATTGATATATCAGTTTCGATTAGTATGTCAGTTTCTAATGGTATGTCAGTTTTGATTGGTATATCAGTTTCTATTGGTATGTCAGTTTCGATTGGTATGTCAGTCTCTATTGGTATATCAGTTTCGATTGGTATATCAGTTTTGATTGGTATATCAGTTTCGATTGGTATGTCAGTTTCTATTGGTATATCAGTTTCTATTGGTATGTCAGTTTCGATCGGTACGTCAGTTTGGATTGGTATGTCAATTTCAATTGGTATATCAGTTTCGATTAGTATGTCAGTTTCTATTGGTATATCAGTTTCGATTGGTATATCTGTTTCGATTGGTATGTCAGTTTCGATTTGTATACCAGTTTCGATTGGTATGTCAGTTTCGATTAGTATATCAGTTTCTATTGGTATGTCAGTTTCGATTGGTATGTCAGTTTAGATTGCTATATCAGTTTCTATTGGTATGACAGTTTCGATTGGTATATCAGTTTCGATTGGTATGTCAGTTTCGATGGGTATGTCAGTTTCGATTGATATGTCAGTTTCGATTGGTATATCAGTTTCGATTGGTATATCAGTTTCGATTGATATGTCAGTTTCGATTGGTATATCAGTTTCGATCGGTATCTCAGTTTTGATTAGAATATTAGTTTCTATTGGTATGTCGGTATCTATTGGTATATCTGTTTCGATTGGTATGTCAGTTTGGATTAGTATATCAATTTCTATAGGTATGTCAGTTTCTATTAGTATATCAGTTTCGATTGGTATATCAGTTTCGATTGGTATGACAGTTTAGATTGATATATCAGTTTCGATTAGTATGTCAGTTTCTATTGGTATATCAGTTTCGATTGTTATATCAGTTTCGATTGGTATATCAGTTTCTATCGGTATGTCAGTTTCGATTGGTATGTCAGTTTCGATTGGTATGTCAATTTCAATTAGTATATCAGTTTCTATTGGTATGTTAGTTTGTATTGGTATATCAGTTTCGATAGGTATATCAGTTTCGTTTGGTATGTCAGTTTCGATTGGTATATCAGTTTCAATTGCTATATCTGTTTCTATTGGTATGTCAGTTTCGATTGGTACGTCAGTTTCTATTGGTATGTCAGTTTCGATTGGTATGTCAGTTTCGATTGGTATATCAGTTCGATTGATATGACAGTGTCGATTGGTATATCAGTTTTGATTAGTATGTCAGTTTCTATTGGTATGTCAGTTTCGATTAATATAACAGTTTAGATTGGTATATCAGTTTCTATTGGTATGACAGTTTCGATTAGTATATCAGTTTCGATTGGTATATCAGTTTCGATTGGTATATCAGTTTCTATTGGTATATCAGTTTCTATTGGTATGACAGTTTCGATTGGTATATCAGTTTTGATTGGTATGTCAGTTGCGATTGATATATCAGTTTCGATTAGTATGTCAGTTTCGATTGGTATATCAGCTTCGATTGGTATGTCAATTTCAATTGGTATATCAGTTTCGATTAGTATATCAGTTTCTATTGGACTGTCAGTTTCTATTGATATATCAGTTTCGTTTGGTATATCAGTTTCTATTGGTATGTCAGTTTCGATTGGTATGTCAGTTTCTATTGGTATATCAGTTGCGATTGATATATCAGTTTCGATTAGTATGTCAGTTTCTAATGGTATGTCAGTTTTGATTAGTATATCAGTTTCTATTGGTATGTCAGTTTCGATTGGTATGTCAGTCTCTATTGGTATATCAGTTTCGATTGGTATATCAGTTTTGATTGGTATATCAGTTTCGATTGGTATGTCAGTTTCTATTGGTATATCAGTTTCTATTGGTATGTCAGTTTCGATTGGTACGTCAGTTTGGATTGGTATGTCAATTTCAATTGGTATATCAGTTTCGATTAGTATGTCAGTTTCTATTGGTATATCAGTTTCGATTGGTATATCTGTTTCGATTGGTATGTCAGTTTCGATCTGTATACCAGTTTCGATTGGTATGTCAGTTTCGATTAGTATATCAGTTTCTATTGGTATGTCAGTTTCGATTGGTATGTCAGTTTAGATTGCTATATCAGTTTCTATTGGTATGACAGTTTCGATTGGTATATCAGTTTCGATTGGTATGTCAGTTTCGATCGGTATGTCAGTTTCGATTGATATGTCAGTTTCGATTGGTATATCAGTTTCGATTGGTATATCAGTTTCGATTGATATGTCAGTTTCGATTGGTATATCAGTTTCGATTGGTATCTCAGTTTTGATTAGTATATTAGTTTCTATTGGTATGTCGGTATCTATTGGTATATCAGTTTCGATTGTTATATCAGTTTCGATTAGTATGTCAGTTTCTATTGGTATGTCAGTTTCGATTAGTATGTCAATTTCGATTGGTATATCAGTTTCGATTGGTATATCAGTTTCTATTGGTACATCAGTTTCTATTGGTATGTCAGTTTTGATTGGTATAGCAGTTTCTATTGGTATGTCAGTTTCGATTGGTATGTCAGTTTCTATTGTTATATCAGTTTCGATTGGTATGTCAGTTTCTATTGGTATGTCAGTTTTGATTATTATATCAGTTACTATTGGTATGTCAGTTTTGATTGGTATGTCAGTTTCTATTGGTATATCTGTTTCGATTGGTATGTCAGTTTCGATTAGTATATCAGTTTCTATAGGTATGTCAGTTTCTATTAGTATATCAGTTTTGATTGGTATATCAGTTTCGGTTGGTATGTCAGTTTCGATTGGTATATCAGTTTCTATTGGTATATCAGTTTAGATTGATATATCAGTTTCGATTGGTATGTCAGTTTCTATTGGTATATCAGTTACTATTGGTATGTCTGTTTCGATTGGTATGTCAGTTTCGATTGGTATGTCAATTTCCATTGGTATATCAGTTTCGATTAGTATGTCAGTTACTATTGGTATATCAGTTTCGATTGGTATATCTTTTTCGATTGGTATGTCAATTTCTATTGTTATATCAGATTCGATTAGTATGTCAGTTTCGATTGGTATATCAGTTTCTATTGCTATGTCAGTTTCGATTGGTATATCAGTTTCTATTGGTATATCAGTTTCTATTGGTATGTCAGTTTTTATTGGTATATCAGTTTCTATTGGTATGTCAGTTTCGATTGTTATGTCAGTTTCTATTGGTATATCTGTTTCGATTGGTATGTCAGTTTTGATTAGTATATCAGTTTCTATAGGTATGTCAATTTCTATTGGTATATCAGTTTTATTTGGTATATCAGTTTAGATTGGTATGTCAGTTTCGATTGGTATGTCAGTTTCTATTGGTATGTCAGTTTCGATTAGTATATCAGTTTCTATTGGTTTGTCAGTTTCGATTGGTATATCAGTTTCTATTGGCATGACAGTTTCGATTATTATATCAGTTACTATTGGTATGTCAGATTTGATTGTTATGTCAGTTTCTATTGGTATATCTGTTTCGATTGGTATGTCAGTTTCGATGAGTATATCAGCTTCTATAGATATGTCAGTTTCTATTAGTATATCAGTTTCGATTGGTATATCAGTTTCGATTGGTATATCAGTTTTGATTGGTATATCAGTTTCTATTGGTATGACAGTTTAGATTGGTATATCAGTTTCGATTGGTATGTCAGTTTGGATAGGTATGTCAGTTTCGATTGGTATGTCAGTTTCGATTGGTATGTCAATTTCGATTGGTATATCAGTTTCGATTGGTATATCAGTTTCGATTGGTATGTCAGTTTGGATAGGTATGTCAGTTTTGATTGGTATGTCAGTTTCGATTGGTAAGTCAGTTTCGATTGGTATGTCAATTTCGATTGGTATATCAGTTTCGATTGGTATGTCAGTCTCGATTGGTATATCAGTTTCGATTGGTATCTCAGTTTTGATTAGTATATTAGTTTCTATTGGTATGTCGGTTTCTATTGGTATATCAGTTTCGATTGGTATATCAGTTTCGATTAGTATGTCAGTTTCTATCGGTATATCAGTTTCGATTAGTATATCAGTTTCTATTGATATGTCAGTTTCGATTGTTATGTCAGATGCTATTAGTATATCAGTTTCGATTGGTATATCAGTTTCTATTGGTATGTCAGTTTTGATTGGTATAGCAGTTTCTATTTGTATGTCAGTTTCGATTGGTATGTCAGTTTCAATTGGTATATCAGTTTCGATTGGTATGTCAGTTTCTACTGGTATGTCAGTTTCGATTATTATATCAGTTACTATTGGTATGTCAGATTTGATTGGTATGTCAGTTTCTATTGGTATATCTGTTTCGATTGGTATGTCAGTTTCGATGAGTATATCAGCTTCTATAGATATGTCAGTTTCTATTAGTATATCAGTTTCGATTGGGATATCAGTTTTGATTGGTATGACAGTTTCGATTGGTATATCAGTTTCTATTGGTATGTCAGTTTTGATTGGTATGTCAGTTTCTATTGGTATATCTGTTTCGATTGGTATGTCAGTTTCGATGAGTATATCAGTTTCTATACGTATATCAGTTTCTATTGGTATATCTGTTTCGATTGGTATGTCAGTTTCGATTAGTATATCAGTTTCTATAGGTATGTCAGTTTCTATTAGTATATCAGTTTCGATTGGTATGTCAGTTTCGATTAGTATATCAGTTTCTATTGGTATGTGAGTTTCTATTGGTATATCAGTTTCGATTGGTATATCAGTTTCGATTAGTATGTCAGTTTCTATTGGTATGTCAGTTTCGATTATTATAACAGTTTAGATTGGTATATCAGTTTCTATTGGTATGACAGTTTCGATTGGTATTTCAGTCTCGATTGGTATATCAGTTTCAATTGGTATATCAGTTTCTATTGGTATATCAGTTTCTATTCGTATGACAGTTTCGATTGGTATATCAGTTTCGATTGGTATGTCAGTTTGGATAGGTATGTCAGTTTCGATTTGTATGTCAGTTTCGATTGGTATGTCAATTTCGATTGGTATATCAGTTTCGATTGGTATATCAGTTTCGATTGGTATGTCAGTTTGGATAGGTATGTCAGTTTCGATTGGTATGTCAGTTTCGATTGGTAACTCAGTTTCGATTGGAATGTCAATTTCGATTGGTATATCAGTTTCGATTGGTATGTCAGTTTCGATTGGTATATCAGTTTCGATTGGTATCTCAGTTTTGATTAGTATATTAATTTCTATTGGTATGTCGGTTTCTATTGGTATGTCAGTTTTGATTGGTATATCAGTTTCGATTGGTATCTCAGTTTTGATTAGTATATTAGTTTCTATTGGTATGTCGGTTTCTATTGGTATGTCAGTTTCGATTGGTATGTCAGCTTCTATTAGTATATCAGTTTCGATTGGTATATCAGTTTCTATTGGAATGTCAGTTTTGATTGGTATAGCAGTTTCTATTGGTATGTCAGTTTCGATTGGTATGTCAGTTTCTATTGGTATATCGGTTTCGATTGGTATGTCACTTTCTATTGGTATATCTGTTTCGATTGGTATGTCAGTTTCGATGAGTATATCAGCTTCTATAGGTATGTCAGTTTCTATCAGTATATCAGTTTCGATTGGGATATCAGTTTTGATTGGTATGTCAGTTTCGATTGGTATATCAGTTTCTATAGTTATGTCAGTTTTGATTGGTATGTCAGTTTCTATTGGTATATCTGTTTCGATTGGTATGTCAGTTTCGATGAGCATATCAGTTTCTATAGGTATATCAGTTTTGATTAGTATATCAGTTTAGATTGGTATATCAGTTTCTATTGGTATGACAGTTTCGATTGGTATATCAGTTTCGATTGGTATATCAGTTTCGATTGGTATATGAGTTTCGATTGGTATATCAGTTTCTATTGGTATATCAGTTTCTATTGGTATGACAGTTTCGATTGGTATATCAGTTTCGATTGGTATGTCAGTTTGGATAGGTATGTCAGTTTCGATTGGTATGTCAGTTTCAATTGGTATATCAGTTTCTATTGGTATGACTGTTTTGATTGGTATAGCAGTTTCTATTGGTATGTCAGTTTCGATTGGTATGTCAGTTTCTATTGGTATATCAGTTTTGATTGTTATATCAGTTTCTATTGTTACATCCGTTCCGATTGGTATATCAGTTTTGATTGGTATATCAGTTTCGATTAGTATGTCAGTTTCTATTGATATGTCAGTTTCGATTGGTATGTCAGATTCTTTTAGTATATCAGTTTCGATTGGTATATCAGTTTCGATTGGTATGTCAGTTTCGATTGGTATATCAGTTTCTATTGGTATGTCAGTTTTGATTGGTATAGCAGTTTCTATTGGTATGTCAGTTTCGATTGGTATGTCAGTTTCTATTGGTATATCAGTTTCGATTTGTATGTCAGTTTCTATTGGTATGTCAGTTTCGATTATTATATCAGTTTCTATTGGTATATCTGTTTCGATTGGTATGTCAGTTTGGATTAGTATATCAATTTCTATAGGTATGTCAGTTTCTATTAGTATATCTGTTTAGATTGGTATGTTAGTTTGTATTGGTATATCTGTTTCGATAGGTATATCAGTTTCGTTTGGTATGTCAGTTTCGATTGGTATATCAGTTTCAATTGCTATATCTGTTTCTATTGGTATGTCAGTTTCGATTGGTATGTCAGTTTCTATTGTTATCTCAGTTTCGATTTGTATGTCAGTTTCGATTGGTATATCAGTTTCGATTGGTATGTCAGTTTCGATTGGTATAACAGTTTCTATTGGTATGTCAGTTTCGATTATTATATCAGTTACTATTGGTATGTCAGTTTGGATTGGTATGTCAGTTTCGACTGGTATGTCAATTTCGATTGGTATATCAGTTTTGATTAGTATCTCAGCTTCTATTGGTATATTAGTTTCGATTGGTATATCAGTTTCGATTGGTATATGAGTATCGATTGGTATGTCATTTTCGATTAGTATATCAGTTTCTATTGGTATGTCAGTTTCGATTGGTATATCAGATTCTATTGGTATATCAGTTTCGATTGGTATATCAGTGTCGATTGGTATATCAGTTTCGATTGGTATATCAGTTTCTATTGGTATATCAATTTCTATTGGTATGTCAGTTTTGATTGGTATATCAGTTTCGATTAGAATGTCAGTTTCGATTGGTATGTCAGTTTCGATTGGTATATCAGTTTTGATAGGTATATCCGTTTCGATTGGTATGTCAGTTTTGATTGGTATATCAGTTTCTATTGCTATATCAGTTTCTGTTGGTATGTCAGTTTCGATTGGTATGTCAGTTTCTATTGGTATATCAGTTTCTATTGGTATGTCAGTTTCGATAGGTATGTCTGTTTTTATTGGTATATCAGTTTCGATTGGTATGTCAGTTTCTACTGGTATGTCAGTTTCGATTGGTATTTCAGTTGCTATTGGTATATCAGTTTCCATTGGTAGGTCAGTTTCTATTGGTATGTCAGTTTCTATTGGTATGTCAGTTTCGATTAGCATGTCAATTTCTATTCGTATGTCAGTTTCTATTGGTATGTATGTTTCTATTATTATATCAGTTTTGATTGGTATATCAGTTTCGATTGGTATGTCAGTTTCTATTGGTATATCAGTTTTGATTGGTATATCAGTTTCAATTAGTATGTCAGTATCTATTTGCATATCAGTTTCGATTGGTATATCAGTTTCGATTAGTATGTCAATTTCTATTGGTATGTCAGTTTCTATTCATATATCAGTTTTGATTGGTATATCAGTTTCAATTAGTATGTCAGTTTCTATTGGTATATCAGTTTCAATTGTTATGTCAGTTGCTATTGGTATATCAATTTCGATTGGTATGTCAGTTTCTATTGGTATGTCAGTTTCGATTTGTATATCAGTTTCGATTGGTATATCAGTTTCAATTGGTATATCAGTTTCGATTGGTATATCAGTTTCTATTGGTATGTCAGTTTCGATTAGCATGTCAATTTCTATTGGTATATCAGTTTTGATCGGTATATCAGTTTCAATTAGTATGTCAGTTTCTATTGGTATATCAGTTTCGATTGGTATATTAGTTTCGATTAGTATGTCAATTTCTAATGGTATGTCAGTTTCTATTGCTATATCAGTTTCTGTTGGTATGTCAGTTTCGATTGGTATGTCAGTTTCTATTGGTATATCAGTTTCAATTGGTATATCAGTTTCTATTGGTATATCAGTTTCTATTGGTATATCAGTTTCGATTAGAATGTCAGTTTCGAGTGGTATGTCAGTTTTGATTGGTATATCAGTTTCTATTGCTATATCAGTTTCTGTTGGTAAGTCAGTTTGGATTCATATGTCAGTTTCGATTAGTATATCAGTTTCTGTAGGTATGTCAGTTTCTATTCGTATATCAGTTTTGATTGGTATATCAGTTTCTATTGGTATGTCAGTTTCGATTGGTATTTCAGTTGCTATTGGTATATCAGTTTCCATTGGTAGGTCAGTTTCTATTGGTATGTCAGTCTCTATTGGTATACTAGTTTCGATTGGTATGTCAGTTTCGATTAGTATGTCAATTTCTATTGGTAAGTCAGTTTCGATTGGTATGTCAATTCCGATTGGTATATCAGTTTCGATTGGTATGTCAGTTTCGATTGGTATATCAGTTTCGATTGGTATCTCAGTTTTGATTAGTATATTAGTTTCTATTGGTATGTTGGTTTCTATTGGTATATCAGTTTCGATTGGTATATCAGTTTCGATTAGTATGTCAGTTTCTATTGGTATGTCAGTCTCAATTAGTATATCAGTTTCTATTGGTATGTCAGTTTCGATTGGTATGTCAGATTCTATTAGTATATCAGTTTCGATTGGTATATCAGTTTCGATTGGTATGTCAGTTTCGATTAGTATATCAGTTTCAATTGGTATGTCAGTTTCGATTGGTATAGCAGTTTCTATTGGTATGTCAGTTTCGATTGGTATGTCAGTTTCTATTGGTATATCAGTTTCGATTGGTATGTCAGTTTCTATTGTTATGTCAGTTTCGATTATTATATCAGTTACTATTTGTATATCTGTTTCGATTGGTATGTCAGTTTCGATGAGTATATCAGTTTCTATAGGTATGTCAGTTTCTATTAGTATATCAGTTTCGATTGGTATATCAGTTTAGATTGGTGTGTCAGTTTCGATTGGTATATCAGTTTCTATTGGTATGTCAGTTTTGATTGGTATGTCAGTTTCTATTGGTATATCTGTTTCGATTGGTATGTCAGTTTCGATGAGTATATCAGTTTCTATAGGTATATCAGTTTCTATTGGTATATCAGTTTCGATTGTTATATCAGTTTCGATTGGTATATCAGTTTCGATTGGCATTTCAGTTTCTATTGGTATATCAGTTTCTATTGGTATGTCAGTTTCAATTGGTATATCAGTTTCGATTAGTATATCAGTTTCTATTGGACTGTCAGTTTCTATTGATATATCAGTTTCGTTTGGTATATCAGTTTCTATTGGTATGTCAGTTTCGATTGGTATGTCAGTTTCTATTGGTATATCAGTTGCGATTGATATATCAGTTTCGATTAGTATGTCAGTTTCTAATGGTATGTCAGTTTTGATTAGTATATCAGTTTCTATTGGTATGTCAGTTTCGATTGGTATGTCAGTCTCTATTGGTATATCAGTTTCGATTGGTATATCAGTTTTGATTGGTATATCAGTTTCGATTGGTATGTCAGTTTCTATTGGTATATCAGTTTCTATTGGTATGTCAGTTTCGATTGGTACGTCAGTTTGGATTGGTATGTCAATTTCAATTGGTATATCAGTTTCGATTAGTATGTCAGTTTCTATTGGTATATCAGTTTCGATTGGTATATCTGTTTCGATTGGTATGTCAGTTTCGATCTGTATACCAGTTTCGATTGGTATGTCAGTTTCGATTAGTATATCAGTTTCTATTGGTATGTCAGTTTCGATTGGTATGTCAGTTTAGATTGCTATATCAGTTTCTATTGGTATGACAGTTTCGATTGGTATATCAGTTTCGATTGGTATGTCAGTTTCGATCGGTATGTCAGTTTCGATTGATATGTCAGTTTCGATTGGTATATCAGTTTCGATTGGTATATCAGTTTCGATTGATATGTCAGTTTCGATTGGTATATCAGTTTCGATTGGTATCTCAGTTTTGATTAGTATATTAGTTTCTATTGGTATGTCGGTATCTATTGGTATATCAGTTTCGATTGTTATATCAGTTTCGATTAGTATGTCAGTTTCTATTGGTATGTCAGTTTCGATTAGTATGTCAATTTCGATTGGTATATCAGTTTCGATTGGTATATCAGTTTCTATTGGTACATCAGTTTCTATTGGTATGTCAGTTTTGATTGGTATAGCAGTTTCTATTGGTATGTCAGTTTCGATTGGTATGTCAGTTTCTATTGTTATATCAGTTTCGATTGGTATGTCAGTTTCTATTGGTATGTCAGTTTTGATTATTATATCAGTTACTATTGGTATGTCAGTTTTGATTGGTATGTCAGTTTCTATTGGTATATCTGTTTCGATTGGTATGTCAGTTTCGATTAGTATATCAGTTTCTATAGGTATGTCAGTTTCTATTAGTATATCAGTTTTGATTGGTATATCAGTTTCGGTTGGTATGTCAGTTTCGATTGGTATATCAGTTTCTATTGGTATATCAGTTTAGATTGATATATCAGTTTCGATTGGTATGTCAGTTTCTATTGGTATATCAGTTACTATTGGTATGTCTGTTTCGATTGGTATGTCAGTTTCGATTGGTATGTCAATTTCCATTGGTATATCAGTTTCGATTAGTATGTCAGTTACTATTGGTATATCAGTTTCGATTGGTATATCTTTTTCGATTGGTATGTCAATTTCTATTGTTATATCAGATTCGATTAGTATGTCAGTTTCGATTGGTATATCAGTTTCTATTGCTATGTCAGTTTCGATTGGTATATCAGTTTCTATTGGTATATCAGTTTCTATTGGTATGTCAGTTTTTATTGGTATATCAGTTTCTATTGGTATGTCAGTTTCGATTGTTATGTCAGTTTCTATTGGTATATCTGTTTCGATTGGTATGTCAGTTTTGATTAGTATATCAGTTTCTATAGGTATGTCAATTTCTATTGGTATATCAGTTTTATTTGGTATATCAGTTTAGATTGGTATGTCAGTTTCGATTGGTATGTCAGTTTCTATTGGTATGTCAGTTTCGATTAGTATATCAGTTTCTATTGGTTTGTCAGTTTCGATTGGTATATCAGTTTCTATTGGCATGACAGTTTCGATTATTATATCAGTTACTATTGGTATGTCAGATTTGATTGTTATGTCAGTTTCTATTGGTATATCTGTTTCGATTGGTATGTCAGTTTCGATGAGTATATCAGCTTCTATAGATATGTCAGTTTCTATTAGTATATCAGTTTCGATTGGTATATCAGTTTCGATTGGTATATCAGTTTTGATTGGTATATCAGTTTCTATTGGTATGACAGTTTAGATTGGTATATCAGTTTCGATTGGTATGTCAGTTTGGATAGGTATGTCAGTTTCGATTGGTATGTCAGTTTCGATTGGTATGTCAATTTCGATTGGTATATCAGTTTCGATTGGTATATCAGTTTCGATTGGTATGTCAGTTTGGATAGGTATGTCAGTTTTGATTGGTATGTCAGTTTCGATTGGTAAGTCAGTTTCGATTGGTATGTCAATTTCGATTGGTATATCAGTTTCGATTGGTATGTCAGTCTCGATTGGTATATCAGTTTCGATTGGTATCTCAGTTTTGATTAGTATATTAGTTTCTATTGGTATGTCGGTTTCTATTGGTATATCAGTTTCGATTGGTATATCAGTTTCGATTAGTATGTCAGTTTCTATCGGTATATCAGTTTCGATTAGTATATCAGTTTCTATTGATATGTCAGTTTCGATTGTTATGTCAGATGCTATTAGTATATCAGTTTCGATTGGTATATCAGTTTCTATTGGTATGTCAGTTTTGATTGGTATAGCAGTTTCTATTTGTATGTCAGTTTCGATTGGTATGTCAGTTTCAATTGGTATATCAGTTTCGATTGGTATGTCAGTTTCTACTGGTATGTCAGTTTCGATTATTATATCAGTTACTATTGGTATGTCAGATTTGATTGGTATGTCAGTTTCTATTGGTATATCTGTTTCGATTGGTATGTCAGTTTCGATGAGTATATCAGCTTCTATAGATATGTCAGTTTCTATTAGTATATCAGTTTCGATTGGGATATCAGTTTTGATTGGTATGACAGTTTCGATTGGTATATCAGTTTCTATTGGTATGTCAGTTTTGATTGGTATGTCAGTTTCTATTGGTATATCTGTTTCGATTGGTATGTCAGTTTCGATGAGTATATCAGTTTCTATACGTATATCAGTTTCTATTGGTATATCTGTTTCGATTGGTATGTCAGTTTCGATTAGTATATCAGTTTCTATAGGTATGTCAGTTTCTATTAGTATATCAGTTTCGATTGGTATGTCAGTTTCGATTAGTATATCAGTTTCTATTGGTATGTGAGTTTCTATTGGTATATCAGTTTCGATTGGTATATCAGTTTCGATTAGTATGTCAGTTTCTATTGGTATGTCAGTTTCGATTATTATAACAGTTTAGATTGGTATATCAGTTTCTATTGGTATGACAGTTTCGATTGGTATTTCAGTCTCGATTGGTATATCAGTTTCAATTGGTATATCAGTTTCTATTGGTATATCAGTTTCTATTCGTATGACAGTTTCGATTGGTATATCAGTTTCGATTGGTATGTCAGTTTGGATAGGTATGTCAGTTTCGATTTGTATGTCAGTTTCGATTGGTATGTCAATTTCGATTGGTATATCAGTTTCGATTGGTATATCAGTTTCGATTGGTATGTCAGTTTGGATAGGTATGTCAGTTTCGATTGGTATGTCAGTTTCGATTGGTAACTCAGTTTCGATTGGAATGTCAATTTCGATTGGTATATCAGTTTCGATTGGTATGTCAGTTTCGATTGGTATATCAGTTTCGATTGGTATCTCAGTTTTGATTAGTATATTAATTTCTATTGGTATGTCGGTTTCTATTGGTATGTCAGTTTTGATTGGTATATCAGTTTCGATTGGTATCTCAGTTTTGATTAGTATATTAGTTTCTATTGGTATGTCGGTTTCTATTGGTATGTCAGTTTCGATTGGTATGTCAGCTTCTATTAGTATATCAGTTTCGATTGGTATATCAGTTTCTATTGGAATGTCAGTTTTGATTGGTATAGCAGTTTCTATTGGTATGTCAGTTTCGATTGGTATGTCAGTTTCTATTGGTATATCGGTTTCGATTGGTATGTCACTTTCTATTGGTATATCTGTTTCGATTGGTATGTCAGTTTCGATGAGTATATCAGCTTCTATAGGTATGTCAGTTTCTATTAGTATATCAGTTTCGATTGGGATATCAGTTTTGATTGGTATGTCAGTTTCGATTGGTATATCAGTTTCTATAGTTATGTCAGTTTTGATTGGTATGTCAGTTTCTATTGGTATATCTGTTTCGATTGGTATGTCAGTTTCGATGAGCATATCAGTTTCTATAGGTATATCAGTTTTGATTAGTATATCAGTTTAGATTGGTATATCAGTTTCTATTGGTATGACAGTTTCGATTGGTATATCAGTTTCGATTGGTATATCAGTTTCGATTGGTATATGAGTTTCGATTGGTATATCAGTTTCTATTGGTATATCAGTTTCTATTGGTATGACAGTTTCGATTGGTATATCAGTTTCGATTGGTATGTCAGTTTGGATAGGTATGTCAGTTTCGATTGGTATGTCAGTTTCAATTGGTATATCAGTTTCTATTGGTATGACTGTTTTGATTGGTATAGCAGTTTCTATTGGTATGTCAGTTTCGATTGGTATGTCAGTTTCTATTGGTATATCAGTTTTGATTGTTATATCAGTTTCTATTGTTACATCCGTTCCGATTGGTATATCAGTTTTGATTGGTATATCAGTTTCGATTAGTATGTCAGTTTCTATTGATATGTCAGTTTCGATTGGTATGTCAGATTCTTTTAGTATATCAGTTTCGATTGGTATATCAGTTTCGATTGGTATGTCAGTTTCGATTGGTATATCAGTTTCTATTGGTATGTCAGTTTTGATTGGTATAGCAGTTTCTATTGGTATGTCAGTTTCGATTGGTATGTCAGTTTCTATTGGTATATCAGTTTCGATTTGTATGTCAGTTTCTATTGGTATGTCAGTTTCGATTATTATATCAGTTTCTATTGGTATATCTGTTTCGATTGGTGTGTCAGTTTGGATTAGTATATCAATTTCTATAGGTATGTCAGTTTCTATTAGTATATCTGTTTAGATTGGTATGTTAGTTTGTATTGGTATATCTGTTTCGATAGGTATATCAGTTTCGTTTGGTATGTCAGTTTCGATTGGTATATCAGTTTCAATTGCTATATCTGTTTCTATTGGTATGTCAGTTTCGATTGGTATGTCAGTTTCTATTGTTATCTCAGTTTCGATTTGTATGTCAGTTTCGATTGGTATATCAGTTTCGATTGGTATGTCAGTTTCGATTGGTATAACAGTTTCTATTGGTATGTCAGTTTCGATTATTATATCAGTTACTATTGGTATGTCAGTTTGGATTGGTATGTCAGTTTCGACTGGTATGTCAATTTCGATTGGTATATCAGTTTTGATTAGTATCTCAGCTTCTATTGGTATATTAGTTTCGATTGGTATATCAGTTTCGATTGGTATATGAGTATCGATTGGTATGTCATTTTCGATTAGTATATCAGTTTCTATTGGTATGTCAGTTTCGATTGGTATATCAGATTCTATTGGTATATCAGTTTCGATTGGTATATCAGTGTCGATTGGTATATCAGTTTCGATTGGTATATCAGTTTCTATTGGTATATCAATTTCTATTGGTATGTCAGTTTTGATTGGTATATCAGTTTCGATTAGAATGTCAGTTTCGATTGGTATGTCAGTTTCGATTGGTATATCAGTTTTGATAGGTATATCCGTTTCGATTGGTATGTCAGTTTTGATTGGTATATCAGTTTCTATTGCTATATCAGTTTCTGTTGGTATGTCAGTTTCGATTGGTATGTCAGTTTCTATTGGTATATCAGTTTCTATTGGTATGTCAGTTTCGATAGGTATGTCTGTTTTTATTGGTATATCAGTTTCGATTGGTATGTCAGTTTCTACTGGTATGTCAGTTTCGATTGGTATTTCAGTTGCTATTGGTATATCAGTTTCCATTGGTAGGTCAGTTTCTATTGGTATGTCAGTTTCTATTGGTATGTCAGTTTCGATTAGCATGTCAATTTCTATTCGTATGTCAGTTTCTATTGGTATGTATGTTTCTATTATTATATCAGTTTTGATTGGTATATCAGTTTCGATTGGTATGTCAGTTTCTATTGGTATATCAGTTTTGATTGGTATATCAGTTTCAATTAGTATGTCAGTATCTATTTGCATATCAGTTTCGATTGGTATATCAGTTTCGATTAGTATGTCAATTTCTATTGGTATGTCAGTTTCTATTGGTATATCAGTTTTGATTGGTATATCAGTTTCAATTAGTATGTCAGTTTCTATTGGTATATCAGTTTCAATTGTTATGTCAGTTGCTATTGGTATATCAATTTCGATTGGTATGTCAGTTTCTATTGGTATGTCAGTTTCGATTTGTATATCAGTTTCAATTGGTATATCAGTTTCGATTGGTATATCAGTTTCTATTGGTATGTCAGTTTCGATTAGCATGTCAATTTCTATTGGTATATCAGTTTTGATCGGTATATCAGTTTCAATTAGTATGTCAGTTTCTATTGGTATATCAGTTTCGATTGGTATATTAGTTTCGATTAGTATGTCAATTTCTAATGGTATGTCAGTTTCTATTGCTATATCAGTTTCTGTTGGTATGTCAGTTTCGATTGGTATGTCAGTTTCTATTGGTATATCAGTTTCAATTGGTATATCAGTTTCTATTGGTATATCAGTTTCTATTGGTATATCAGTTTCGATTAGAATGTCAGTTTCGAGTGGTATGTCAGTTTTGATTGGTATATCAGTTTCTATTGCTATATCAGTTTCTGTTGGTAAGTCAGTTTGGATTCATATGTCAGTTTCGATTAGTATATCAGTTTCTGTAGGTATGTCAGTTTCTATTCGTATATCAGTTTTGATTGGTATATCAGTTTCTATTGGTATGTCAGTTTCGATTGGTATTTCAGTTGCTATTGGTATATCAGTTTCCATTGGTAGGTCAGTTTCTATTGGTATGTCAGTCTCTATTGGTATACTAGTTTCGATTGGTATGTCAGTTTCGATTAGTATGTCAATTTCTATTGGTAAGTCAGTTTCGATTGGTATGTCAATTCCGATTGGTATATCAGTTTCGATTGGTATGTCAGTTTCGATTGGTATATCAGTTTCGATTGGTATCTCAGTTTTGATTAGTATATTAGTTTCTATTGGTATGTTGGTTTCTATTGGTATATCAGTTTCGATTGGTATATCAGTTTCGATTAGTATGTCAGTTTCTATTGGTATGTCAGTCTCAATTAGTATATCAGTTTCTATTGGTATGTCAGTTTCGATTGGTATGTCAGATTCTATTAGTATATCAGTTTCGATTGGTATATCAGTTTCGATTGGTATGTCAGTTTCGATTAGTATATCAGTTTCAATTGGTATGTCAGTTTCGATTGGTATAGCAGTTTCTATTGGTATGTCAGTTTCGATTGGTATGTCAGTTTCTATTGGTATATCAGTTTCGATTGGTATGTCAGTTTCTATTGTTATGTCAGTTTCGATTATTATATCAGTTACTATTTGTATATCTGTTTCGATTGGTATGTCAGTTTCGATGAGTATATCAGTTTCTATAGGTATGTCAGTTTCTATTAGTATATCAGTTTCGATTGGTATATCAGTTTAGATTGGTGTGTCAGTTTCGATTGGTATATCAGTTTCTATTGGTATGTCAGTTTTGATTGGTATGTCAGTTTCTATTGGTATATCTGTTTCGATTGGTATGTCAGTTTCGATGAGTATATCAGTTTCTATAGGTATATCAGTTTCTATTGGTATATCAGTTTCGATTGTTATATCAGTTTCGATTGGTATATCAGTTTCGATTGGCATTTCAGTTTCTATTGGTATATCAGTTTCTATTGGTATGTCAGTTTCGATTGGTATGTCAGTTTCGATTGATATGTCAATTTCGATTGGTATATCAGTTTCGATTAGTATGTCAGTTTCTATTGGTATCTCAGTTTCGATTAGTATATCAGTTTAGGTTGGTATTTCAGTTTCTATTGGTATGACAGTTTCGATTGGTATATCAGTTTCGATTGGTATATCAGTTTCGATTGGTATATCAGTTTAGATTGGTATATCAGTTTCGATTGGTATGTCAGTTTGGATTGGTATGTCAGTTTGGATTGGTATGTCAGTCTGGATTGGTATGTCAATTTCGATTGGTATATCAGTTTCGATTGATATAGCTGTTTCGATTGGTATATCAGTTTCGATTGGTATATCAGTTTCGATTGGTATGTCAGTTTTGATAAGTATATCAGTTTCTATTGGTATGTCAGTTTCTATTGATATATCAGTTTCGATTAGTATGTCAGTTTCTATTGGTGTGTCAGTTTTGATTAGTATATCAGTTTCTATTGGTATGTCAGTTTCGATTGGTATATCAGTTTCGATTGGTATATCAGTTTCAATTGGTATATCAGTTTCGATTGGTATATCAGTTTCTATTGGTATGTCAATTTCTATTGGTATATCAGTTTTGATCGGTATATCAGTTTCAATTAGTATGTCAGTTTCTATTGGTATATCAGTTTCGATTGGTATATTAGTTTCGATTAGTATGTCAATTTCTAATGGTATGTCAGTTTCTATTGGTATATCAGTTTTGATTGTTATATCAGTTTCAATTAGTATATCAGTTTCTATTGGTATATCATTTTCGATTGCTATGTGAGTTGCTATTGGTATATCAATTTCGATTGGTATGTCAGTTTCTATTGGTATGTCTATTTCTGTTGGTATATCATTTTCGATAGGTATGTCAGTTTCGATTATTATATCTGTTACTATTGTTATCTCAGTTTCGATTTGTATGTCAGTTTCGATTGGTATATCAGTTTCGATTGGTATGTCAGTTTCTATTGGTATAAGAGTTTCTATTGGTATGTCAGTTTCGATTATTATATCAGTTACTATTGGTATGTCAGTTTGGATTGGTATGTCATTTTCGATTAGTATATCAGTTTCTATTGGTATGTCAGTTTCGATTGGTATGTCAGATTCTATTGGTATATCAGTTTCGATTGGAATATCAGTGTCGATTGGTATATCAGTTTCGATTGGTATATCAGTTTCTATTGGTATATCAATTTCTATTGGTATGTCAGTTTTGATTGGTATATCAGTTTCGATTAGAATGTCAGTTTCGATTGGTATGTCAGTTTCGATTGGTATATCAGTTTCGATAGGTATATCCGTTTCGATTGGTATGTCAGTTTTGATTGGTATATCAGTTTCTATTGCTATATCAGTTTCTGTTGGTATGTCAGTATCGATTGGTATGTCAGTTTCTATTGGTATATCAGTTTCTATTGGTATGTCAGTTGCGATAGATATGTCAGTTTTTATTGGTATATCAGTTTCGATTGGTATGTCAGTTTCTATTGGTTTGTCAGTTTCGATTAATATATCAGTTACTATTGGTATGTCAGTTTGGATTGGTATATCAGTTTCTATTGGTATGTCAGTTTCGATAGGTATGTCAGTTTTTATTGGTATATCAGTTTCGATTGGTATGTCAGTTTCTATTGGTATGTCAGTTTCGATTGGTATTTTAGTTGCTATTGGTATATCAGTTTCCATTGGTAGGTCAGTTTCTATTGGTATGTCAGTTTCTATTGGTATACCAGTTTCTATTGGTATGTCAGTTTCGATTAGCATGTCAATTTCTATTGGTATGTCAGTTTCTATTGGTATGTATGTTTCTATTAGTATATCAGTTTTGATTGGTATATCAGTTTCGATTGGTATGTCAGTTTCTATTGGTATATCAGTTTTGATTGGTATATCAGTTTCAATTAGTATGTAAGTTTCTATTTGTATATCAGTTTCGATTGGTATATCAGTTTCGATTAGTATGTCAATTTCTATTGGTATGTCAGTTTCAATTGGTATATCAGTTTTGATTGGTATATCAGTTTCAATTAGTATGTCAGTTTCTATTGGTATATCAGTTTCAATTGCTATGTCAGTTTCTATTGGTTTGTCAGTTTCGATTATTATATCAGTTTCGATTGGTATGTCAGTTTCGATTGGTATGTCAGTTTCGATTGTTATATCAGTTTCTATTGGTATGACAGTTTCGAATGCTATATCAGTTTCTATTGGTATGTCAGTTTCGATTGGAAAGTCAGTTTCGATTGGTATGTCAGTTTCTATTGGTCTGAGAGTTTCGATTGGTATATCAGTTTGGATTGGTATGTCAGTTTGGATTGGTATGTCAGTTTCGACTGGTATGTCAATTTCTATTGGTATATCAGTCTTGATTAGTATGTCAGTTTCTATTGGTATATCAGTTTCGAATGGTATATCAGTTTCGATTGGTATGTCAGTTTAGATTGGTATATGAGTTTCGATTGGTATGTCATTTTCGATTAGTATATCAGTTTCTATTGGTATGTCAGTTTCGAGTGGTATGTCAGATTATATTGGTATATCAGTTTCGATTGGTATATCAGTTTCGATTGGTATATCAGTTTCGATTGGTATATCAGTTTCTATTGGTATATCAATTTCTATTGGTATGTCAGTGTTGATTGATATATCAGTTTTGATTAGAATGTCAGTTTCGATTGGTATGTCAGTTTCGATTGGTATATCAGTTTCGATATGTATATCAGTTTCGATTGGTATGTCAGTTTTGATTGGTATATCAGTTGCTATTGCTATATCAGTTTCTGCTGGCATGTCAGTTTCGATTGGTATGTCAGTTTCTATTGGTATATCAGTTTCAATTTGTATATCAGTTTCTATTGGTATATCAGTTTCTATTGGTATATCAGTTTCGATTAGAATGTCAGTTTCGATTGGTATGTCAGTTTTGATTGGTATATCAGTTTCTATTGCTATATCAGTTTCTGTTGGTATGTCAGTTTGGATTCATATGTCAGTTTCGATTAGTATATCAGTTTCTGTAGGTATGTCAGTTTCTATTCGTATATCATTTTTGTATTGGTATATCAGTTTCTATTGGTATGTCAGTTTCGATTGGTATTTCAGTTGCTATTGGTATATTAGTTTCCATTGGTAGGTCAGTTTCTATTGGTATGTCAGTCTCTATTGGTATACCAGTTTCGATTGTTATGTCAGTTTCGATTAGTATGTCAATTTCTATTGGTATGTCAGTTTCTATTGGTATGTATGTTTCTATTAGTATATCAGTTTTGATTGGTATATCAGTTTCGATTGGTATGTCAGTTTATATTGGTATATTAGTTTTGATTGCTATGTCAGATGCTATTGGTATATCAATTTCGATTGGTATGTCAGTTTCTATTGGTATGTCAGTTTCTATTGGTATATCAGTTTCGACAGCTATGTCAGTTTCGATTATTATATCAGTTACTATTGTTATCTCAGTTTCGATATGTATGTCAGTTTCGATTGGTATATCAGTTACGATTGGTATGTCACTTTCTATAGGTATATCAGTTTCTATTGGTATGTCAGTTTTGATTGGTATGTCAGTTTCTATTGGTTTGTCAGTTTCGATTGGTATTTCATTTTCTATTCGTATATCAGTTTCCATTGGTAGGTCAGTTTCTATTGGTATGTCTGCTTCTATTGGTATACCAGTTTCTATTGGTATGTCAGTTTCGATTAGCATGTCAATTTCTATTGGTATGTCAGTTTCTATTGGTATGTATGTTTCCATTAGTATATCAGTTTTGATTTGTATATCAGTTTCGATTGGTATGTCAGTTTCTATTGGTATATCAGTTTTGATTGGTATATCAGTTTCAATTAGTATGTCAGTTTCTATTGGTATATCAGTTTCGATTGGTATATCAGTTTCGATTATTATGTCAATTTCTATTGGTATGTCACTTTCTATTGGTATATAAGTTTTGATTGGTATATCAGTTTCAATTAGTATGTCAGTTTCTATAGGTATATCAGTTTCGATTGCTATGTCAGTTTCGATTGGTATGTCAGTTTCTATTGGTTTGTGAGTTTCGATTATTATAACAGTTACTATTGGTATGTCAGTTTCGATTGGTATGTCAGTTTCGATTGGTATATCAGTGTCGATTGGTATATCAGTTTCGATTGGTATATCAGTTTCTATTGGTATATCAATTTCTATTGGTATGTCAGTTTTGATTGGTATATCAGTTTCGATTAGAATGTCAGTTTCGATTGGTATGTCAGTTTCGATTGGTATATCAGTTTTGATAGGTATATCCGTTTCGATTGGTATGTCAGTTTTGATTGGTATATCAGTTTCTATTGCTATATCAGTTTCTGTTGGTATGTCAGTTTCGATTGGTATGTCAGTTTCTATTGGTATATCAGTTTCTATTGGTATGTCAGTTTCGATAGGTATGTCTGTTTTTATTGGTATATCAGTTTCGATTGGTATGTCAGTTTCTACTGGTATGTCAGTTTCGATTGGTATTTCAGTTGCTATTGGTATATCAGTTTCCATTGGTAGGTCAGTTTCTATTGGTATGTCAGTTTCTATTGGTATGTCAGTTTCGATTAGCATGTCAATTTCTATTCGTATGTCAGTTTCTATTGGTATGTATGTTTCTATTATTATATCAGTTTTGATTGGTATATCAGTTTCGATTGGTATGTCAGTTTCTATTGGTATATCAGTTTTGATTGGTATATCAGTTTCAATTAGTATGTCAGTATCTATTTGCATATCAGTTTCGATTGGTATATCAGTTTCGATTAGTATGTCAATTTCTATTGGTATGTCAGTTTCTATTGGTATATCAGTTTTGATTGGTATATCAGTTTCAATTAGTATGTCAGTTTCTATTGGTATATCAGTTTCAATTGTTATGTCAGTTGCTATTGGTATATCAATTTCGATTGGTATGTCAGTTTCTATTGGTATGTCAGTTTCGATTTGTATATCAGTTTCGATTGGTATATCAGTTTCAATTGGTATATCAGTTTCGATTGGTATATCAGTTTCTATTGGTATGTCAGTTTCGATTAGCATGTCAATTTCTATTGGTATATCAGTTTTGATCGGTATATCAGTTTCAATTAGTATGTCAGTTTCTATTGGTATATCAGTTTCGATTGGTATATTAGTTTCGATTAGTATGTCAATTTCTAATGGTATGTCAGTTTCTATTGCTATATCAGTTTCTGTTGGTATGTCAGTTTCGATTGGTATGTCAGTTTCTATTGGTATATCAGTTTCAATTGGTATATCAGTTTCTATTGGTATATCAGTTTCTATTGGTATATCAGTTTCGATTAGAATGTCAGTTTCGAGTGGTATGTCAGTTTTGATTGGTATATCAGTTTCTATTGCTATATCAGTTTCTGTTGGTAAGTCAGTTTGGATTCATATGTCAGTTTCGATTAGTATATCAGTTTCTGTAGGTATGTCAGTTTCTATTCGTATATCAGTTTTGATTGGTATATCAGTTTCTATTGGTATGTCAGTTTCGATTGGTATTTCAGTTGCTATTGGTATATCAGTTTCCATTGGTAGGTCAGTTTCTATTGGTATGTCAGTCTCTATTGGTATACTAGTTTCGATTGGTATGTCAGTTTCGATTAGTATGTCAATTTCTATTGGTAAGTCAGTTTCGATTGGTATGTCAATTCCGATTGGTATATCAGTTTCGATTGGTATGTCAGTTTCGATTGGTATATCAGTTTCGATTGGTATCTCAGTTTTGATTAGTATATTAGTTTCTATTGGTATGTTGGTTTCTATTGGTATATCAGTTTCGATTGGTATATCAGTTTCGATTAGTATGTCAGTTTCTATTGGTATGTCAGTCTCAATTAGTATATCAGTTTCTATTGGTATGTCAGTTTCGATTGGTATGTCAGATTCTATTAGTATATCAGTTTCGATTGGTATATCAGTTTCGATTGGTATGTCAGTTTCGATTAGTATATCAGTTTCAATTGGTATGTCAGTTTCGATTGGTATAGCAGTTTCTATTGGTATGTCAGTTTCGATTGGTATGTCAGTTTCTATTGGTATATCAGTTTCGATTGGTATGTCAGTTTCTATTGTTATGTCAGTTTCGATTATTATATCAGTTACTATTTGTATATCTGTTTCGATTGGTATGTCAGTTTCGATGAGTATATCAGTTTCTATAGGTATGTCAGTTTCTATTAGTATATCAGTTTCGATTGGTATATCAGTTTAGATTGGTGTGTCAGTTTCGATTGGTATATCAGTTTCTATTGGTATGTCAGTTTTGATTGGTATGTCAGTTTCTATTGGTATATCTGTTTCGATTGGTATGTCAGTTTCGATGAGTATATCAGTTTCTATAGGTATATCAGTTTCTATTGGTATATCAGTTTCGATTGTTATATCAGTTTCGATTGGTATATCAGTTTCGATTGGCATTTCAGTTTCTATTGGTATATCAGTTTCTATTGGTATGTCAGTTTCGATTGGTATGTCAGTTTCGATTGATATGTCAATTTCGATTGGTATATCAGTTTCGATTAGTATGTCAGTTTCTATTGGTATCTCAGTTTCGATTAGTATATCAGTTTAGGTTGGTATTTCAGTTTCTATTGGTATGACAGTTTCGATTGGTATATCAGTTTCGATTGGTATATCAGTTTCGATTGGTATATCAGTTTAGATTGGTATATCAGTTTCGATTGGTATGTCAGTTTGGATTGGTATGTCAGTTTGGATTGGTATGTCAGTCTGGATTGGTATGTCAATTTCGATTGGTATATCAGTTTCGATTGATATAGCTGTTTCGATTGGTATATCAGTTTCGATTGGTATATCAGTTTCGATTGGTATGTCAGTTTTGATAAGTATATCAGTTTCTATTGGTATGTCAGTTTCTATTGATATATCAGTTTCGATTAGTATGTCAGTTTCTATTGGTGTGTCAGTTTTGATTAGTATATCAGTTTCTATTGGTATGTCAGTTTCGATTGGTATATCAGTTTCGATTGGTATATCAGTTTCAATTGGTATATCAGTTTCGATTGGTATATCAGTTTCTATTGGTATGTCAATTTCTATTGGTATATCAGTTTTGATCGGTATATCAGTTTCAATTAGTATGTCAGTTTCTATTGGTATATCAGTTTCGATTGGTATATTAGTTTCGATTAGTATGTCAATTTCTAATGGTATGTCAGTTTCTATTGGTATATCAGTTTTGATTGGTATATCAGTTTCAATTAGTATATCAGTTTCTATTGGTATATCATTTTCGATTGCTATGTGAGTTGCTATTGGTATATCAATTTCGATTGGTATGTCAGTTTCTATTGGTATGTCTATTTCTGTTGGTATATCATTTTCGATAGGTATGTCAGTTTCGATTATTATATCTGTTACTATTGTTATCTCAGTTTCGATTTGTATGTCAGTTTCGATTGGTATATCAGTTTCGATTGGTATGTCAGTTTCTATTGGTATAAGAGTTTCTATTGGTATGTCAGTTTCGATTATTATATCAGTTACTATTGGTATGTCAGTTTGGATTGGTATGTCATTTTCGATTAGTATATCAGTTTCTATTGGTATGTCAGTTTCGATTGGTATGTCAGATTCTATTGGTATATCAGTTTCGATTGGAATATCAGTGTCGATTGGTATATCAGTTTCGATTGGTATATCAGTTTCTATTGGTATATCAATTTCTATTGGTATGTCAGTTTTGATTGGTATATCAGTTTCGATTAGAATGTCAGTTTCGATTGGTATGTCAGTTTCGATTGGTATATCAGTTTCGATAGGTATATCCGTTTCGATTGGTATGTCAGTTTTGATTGGTATATCAGTTTCTATTGCTATATCAGTTTCTGTTGGTATGTCAGTATCGATTGGTATGTCAGTTTCTATTGGTATATCAGTTTCTATTGGTATGTCAGTTGCGATAGATATGTCAGTTTTTATTGGTATATCAGTTTCGATTGGTATGTCAGTTTCTATTGGTTTGTCAGTTTCGATTAATATATCAGTTACTATTGGTATGTCAGTTTGGATTGGTATATCAGTTTCTATTGGTATGTCAGTTTCGATAGGTATGTCAGTTTTTATTGGTATATCAGTTTCGATTGGTATGTCAGTTTCTATTGGTATGTCAGTTTCGATTGGTATTTTAGTTGCTATTGGTATATCAGTTTCCATTGGTAGGTCAGTTTCTATTGGTATGTCAGTTTCTATTGGTATACCAGTTTCTATTGGTATGTCAGTTTCGATTAGCATGTCAATTTCTATTGGTATGTCAGTTTCTATTGGTATGTATGTTTCTATTAGTATATCAGTTTTGATTGGTATATCAGTTTCGATTGGTATGTCAGTTTCTATTGGTATATCAGTTTTGATTGGTATATCAGTTTCAATTAGTATGTAAGTTTCTATTTGTATATCAGTTTCGATTGGTATATCAGTTTCGATTAGTATGTCAATTTCTATTGGTATGTCAGTTTCAATTGGTATATCAGTTTTGATTGGTATATCAGTTTCAATTAGTATGTCAGTTTCTATTGGTATATCAGTTTCAATTGCTATGTCAGTTTCTATTGGTTTGTCAGTTTCGATTATTATATCAGTTTCGATTGGTATGTCAGTTTCGATTGGTATGTCAGTTTCGATTGTTATATCAGTTTCTATTGGTATGACAGTTTCGAATGCTATATCAGTTTCTATTGGTATGTCAGTTTCGATTGGAAAGTCAGTTTCGATTGGTATGTCAGTTTCTATTGGTCTGAGAGTTTCGATTGGTATATCAGTTTGGATTGGTATGTCAGTTTGGATTGGTATGTCAGTTTCGACTGGTATGTCAATTTCTATTGGTATATCAGTCTTGATTAGTATGTCAGTTTCTATTGGTATATCAGTTTCGAATGGTATATCAGTTTCGATTGGTATGTCAGTTTAGATTGGTATATGAGTTTCGATTGGTATGTCATTTTCGATTAGTATATCAGTTTCTATTGGTATGTCAGTTTCGAGTGGTATGTCAGATTATATTGGTATATCAGTTTCGATTGGTATATCAGTTTCGATTGGTATATCAGTTTCGATTGGTATATCAGTTTCTATTGGTATATCAATTTCTATTGGTATGTCAGTGTTGATTGATATATCAGTTTTGATTAGAATGTCAGTTTCGATTGGTATGTCAGTTTCGATTGGTATATCAGTTTCGATATGTATATCAGTTTCGATTGGTATGTCAGTTTTGATTGGTATATCAGTTGCTATTGCTATATCAGTTTCTGCTGGCATGTCAGTTTCGATTGGTATGTCAGTTTCTATTGGTATATCAGTTTCAATTTGTATATCAGTTTCTATTGGTATATCAGTTTCTATTGGTATATCAGTTTCGATTAGAATGTCAGTTTCGATTGGTATGTCAGTTTTGATTGGTATATCAGTTTCTATTGCTATATCAGTTTCTGTTGGTATGTCAGTTTGGATTCATATGTCAGTTTCGATTAGTATATCAGTTTCTGTAGGTATGTCAGTTTCTATTCGTATATCATTTTTGTATTGGTATATCAGTTTCTATTGGTATGTCAGTTTCGATTGGTATTTCAGTTGCTATTGGTATATTAGTTTCCATTGGTAGGTCAGTTTCTATTGGTATGTCAGTCTCTATTCGTATACCAGTTTCGATTGTTATGTCAGTTTCGATTAGTATGTCAATTTCTATTGGTATGTCAGTTTCTATTGGTATGTATGTTTCTATTAGTATATCAGTTTTGATTGGTATATCAGTTTCGATTGGTATGTCAGTTTATATTGGTATATTAGTTTTGATTGCTATGTCAGATGCTATTGGTATATCAATTTCGATTGGTATGTCAGTTTCTATTGGTATGTCAGTTTCTATTGGTATATCAGTTTCGACAGCTATGTCAGTTTCGATTATTATATCAGTTACTATTGTTATCTCAGTTTCGATATGTATGTCAGTTTCGATTGGTATATCAGTTACGATTGGTATGTCACTTTCTATAGGTATATCAGTTTCTATTGGTATGTCAGTTTTGATTGGTATGTCAGTTTCTATTGGTTTGTCAGTTTCGATTGGTATTTCATTTTCTATTCGTATATCAGTTTCCATTGGTAGGTCAGTTTCTATTGGTATGTCTGCTTCTATTGGTATACCAGTTTCTATTGGTATGTCAGTTTCGATTAGCATGTCAATTTCTATTGGTATGTCAGTTTCTATTGGTATGTATGTTTCCATTAGTATATCAGTTTTGATTTGTATATCAGTTTCGATTGGTATGTCAGTTTCTATTGGTATATCAGTTTTGATTGGTATATCAGTTTCAATTAGTATGTCAGTTTCTATTGGTATATCAGTTTCGATTGGTATATCAGTTTCGATTATTATGTCAATTTCTATTGGTATGTCACTTTCTATTGGTATATAAGTTTTGATTGGTATATCAGTTTCAATTAGTATGTCAGTTTCTATAGGTATATCAGTTTCGATTGCTATGTCAGTTTCGATTGGTATGTCAGTTTCTATTGGTTTGTGAGTTTCGATTATTATAACAGTTACTATTGGTATGTCAGTTTCGATTGGTATGTCAGTTTCGATTGGTATATCAGTTTCTATTGGTATGACAGTTTTCGATTGGTATATCAGTTTGGATTGGTATGTCAGTTTGGATTGGTATGTCAGTTTCGACTGGTGTGTCAATTTCGATTGGTATATCAGTTTTGATTAGTATGTCAGCTTCTATTGGTATATCAGTTTCGATTGGTATATCAGTTTCGATTCGTATATGAGTTTCGATTTGTATGTCATTTTCGATTAGTATATCAGTTTCTATTGGTATGTCAGTTTTGATTGGTATATCAGTTTCGATTAGAATGTCAGTTTCGATTGGTATGTCAGTTTCGATTGGTATATCAGTTTCGATAGGTATATCAGTTTCGATTGGTATGTCAGTTTTGATTGGTATATCAGTTTCTATTGCTATATCAGTTTCTGTTGGTATGTCAGTTTCGATTTATATGTCAGTTTCGATTAGTATATCAGTTTCTGTAAGTATGTCAGTTTCTATTCGTATATCAGTTTTGATTGGTATATCAGTTTCTATTGGTATGTCAGTTTCGATTGGTATTTCAGTTGCTATTGGTATATCAGTTTCCGTTGGTAGGTCAGTTTCTATTGGTTTGTCAGTTTCTATTGGTATACCAGTTTCGATTGGTATGTCAGTTTCGATTAGTATGTCAATTTCTATTGGTATGTCAGTTTCTATTGGTATGTATGTTTCTATTAGTATATCAGTTTTGATTGGTATATCAGTTTCGATTGGTATGTCAGTTTCCATTGGTATATCAGTTTCGATTGTATATCAGTTTCAATTAGTATGTCAGTTTCTATTGGTATATCAGTTTCGATTGGTATATCAGTTTCGACTAGTATGTCAATTTCTATTGGTATGTCAGTTTCTATTGGTATATCAGTTTTGATTGCTATATCAGTTTCAATTAGTATGTCAGTTTCTATTGGTATATCAGTTTCGATTGCTATGTCAGTTGCTATTGGTATTTCAATTTCGATTGGTATGTCAGTTTCTATTGGTATGTCAGTTTCTATTGGTATATCAGTTTCGATAGCTATGTCAGTTTCGATTATTATATCAGTTACTATTGTTATCTCAGTTTCGATATGTATGTCAGTTTCGATTGGTATATCAGTTATGATTGGTATGTCACTTTCTATTGGTATATCAGTTTCTATTGGTATGTCATTTTCGATAGGTATGTCAGTTTTTATTGGTATATTAGTTTCGATTGGTATGTCAGCTTCTATTGGTATACCAGTTTCTATTGGTATGTCAGTTTCGATAGGTATATCAGTTTCGATTGGTATGTCAATTTCTATTGGTATGTCAGTTTCTTTTCGTATGTATGTTTCTATTAGTATATCAGTTTTGATTGGTATATCAGTTTCGATTGGTATGTCAGTTTCTATTGGTATATCAGTTTTGATTGGTATATCAGTTTCAATTAGTATGTCAGTTTCTATTGGTATGTCACTTTCTATTGGTATATAAGTTTTGATTGGTATATCAGTTTCAATTAGTATGTCAGTTTTTATTGGTATATCAGTTTCGATTGGTATGACAGTTTCGATTGGTATATCAGTTTGGATTGGTATGTCAGTTTGGATTGGTATGTCAGTTTCGACTGGTATGTCAATTTCGATTGGTATATCAGTTTTGATTAGTATGTCAGCTTCTATTTGTATATCAGTTTCGATTGGTATATCAGTTTCGATTGGGATGTCATTTTCGATTAGTATATCAGTTTCTATTGGTATGTCAGTTTCGATTGGTATGTCAGATTCTATTGGTATATCAGTTTCGATTGGTATATCAGTTTCGATTGTTATATCAGTTTCGATTGGTATATCAGTTTCTATTGGTATATCAATTTCTATTGGTATATCAGTTTCGATTAGAATGTCATTTTCGATTGGTATGTCAGTTTCGATTGGTATATCAGTTTCGATAGGTATATCAGTTTCGATTGGTATGTCAGTTTCGATTGGTATATCAGTTTCTATTGCTATATCAGTTTCTGTTGGTATGTCAGTTTCGATTCATATGTCAGTTTCGATTAGCATATCAGTTTCTATAGGTATGTCTTTTTATATTTGTATATCAGTTTCTATTGGTATATCAGTTTCTATTGGTATGTCAGTTTCGATTGGTATTTCAGTTGCTATTGGTATATCAGTTTCCATTGGTAGATCAGTTTCTATTGGTAGGTCAGTTTCTATTGGTATACCAGTTTCGATTGGTATGTCAGTTTCGCTTAGTATGTCAATTTCTATTGGTATATCAGTTTCAATTGGTATGTCAGTTTCTATTAGTATATCAGTTTTGATTGGTATATCAGTTTCAATTAGTATGTCAGTTTCTATTGGTATATCAGTTTCGATTGGTATATCAGTTTCGAATAGTATGTCAATTTCTATTGGTATGTCAGTTTCTATTGGTATATCAGTTTTGATTGCTATATCAGTTTCAATTAGTATGTCAGTTTCTATTGGTATATGAGTTTCGATTGCTATGTCAGTTGCTATTTGTATATCAATTTCGATTGGTATGTCAGTTTCGATAGGTATGTCAGTTTTGATTATTATATCAGTTACTATTGTTATCTTAGTTTCGATTTGTATGTCAGTTTCGATTGGTATATCAGTTTCGATTGGTATGTCAGTTTCTATTGGTATATCAGTTTCTATTGGTATGTCAGTTTTGAAAGGTATGTCAGTTTTTATTGGTTTGTCAGTTTCGATTGGTATTTCAGTTGCTATTGGTATATCAGTTTCCATTGGTAGGTCAGTTTCTATTGGTATGTCAGTTTCTATTGGTATACCAGTTTCTATTGGTATGTCAATTTCTATTGGGATGTCAGTTTCTATTGGTATGTATGTTTCTATTAGTATATAAGTTTTGATTGATATATCAGTTTCGATTGGTATGTCAGTTTCTATTGGTATATCAGTTTTGATTGGTATATCAGTTTCAATTAGAATGTCAGTTTCTATTGGTATATCAGTTTCGATTGGTATATCAGTTTCGATTAGTATGTCAATTTCTATTGGTATGTGAGTTTCTATTGGTATATCAGTTTCGATTGCTATGTCAGTTGCTATTGGTATATCAATTTCGATTGGTATGTCAGTTTCTATTGGTATGTCAGTTTCTACTGGTATATCAGTTTCGATAGGTATGTCAGTTTCGATTATTATATCAGTTACTATTATTATCTCAGTTTCGATTTGTACGTCAGTTTCGAGTGGTATATCAGTTTCGATTGGTATGTCAGTTTCTATTGGTATATCAGTTTCTATTGGTATGTCAGTTTCGATAGGTATGTCAGTTTTTATTGGTATATCAGTTTCGATTGGTATGTCAGTTTCTATTGGTTTGTCAGTTTCGATTAATATATCAGTTACTATTGGTATGTCAGTTTGGATTGGTATATCAGTTTCTATTGGTATGTCAGTTTCGATAGGTATGTCAGTTTTTATTGGTATATCAGTTTCGATTGGTATGTCAGTTTCTATTGGTATGTCAGTTTCGATTGGTATTTTAGTTGCTATTGGTATATCAGTTTCCATTGGTAGGTCAGTTTCTATTGGTATGTCAGTTTCTATTGGTATACCAGTTTCTATTGGTATGTCAGTTTCGATTAGCATGTCAATTTCTATTGGTATGTCAGTTTCTATTGGTATGTATGTTTCTATTAGTATATCAGTTTTGATTGGTATATCAGTTTCGATTGGTATGTCAGTTTCTATTGGTATATCAGTTTTGATTGGTATATCAGTTTCAATTAGTATGTAAGTTTCTATTTGTATATCAGTTTCGATTGGTATATCAGTTTCGATTAGTATGTCAATTTCTATTGGTATGTCAGTTTCAATTGGTATATCAGTTTTGATTGGTATATCAGTTTCAATTAGTATGTCAGTTTCTATTGGTATATCAGTTTCAATTGCTATGTCAGTTTCTATTGGTTTGTCAGTTTCGATTATTATATCAGTTTCGATTGGTATGTCAGTTTCGATTGGTATGTCAGTTTCGATTGTTATATCAGTTTCTATTGGTATGACAGTTTCGAATGCTATATCAGTTTCTATTGGTATGTCAGTTTCGATTGGAAAGTCAGTTTCGATTGGTATGTCAGTTTCTATTGGTCTGAGAGTTTCGATTGGTATATCAGTTTGGATTGGTATGTCAGTTTGGATTGGTATGTCAGTTTCGACTGGTATGTCAATTTCTATTGGTATATCAGTCTTGATTAGTATGTCAGTTTCTATTGGTATATCAGTTTCGAATGGTATATCAGTTTCGATTGGTATGTCAGTTTAGATTGGTATATGAGTTTCGATTGGTATGTCATTTTCGATTAGTATATCAGTTTCTATTGGTATGTCAGTTTCGAGTGGTATGTCAGATTATATTGGTATATCAGTTTCGATTGGTATATCAGTTTCGATTGGTATATCAGTTTCGATTGGTATATCAGTTTCTATTGGTATATCAATTTCTATTGGTATGTCAGTGTTGATTGATATATCAGTTTTGATTAGAATGTCAGTTTCGATTGGTATGTCAGTTTCGATTGGTATATCAGTTTCGATATGTATATCAGTTTCGATTGGTATGTCAGTTTTGATTGGTATATCAGTTGCTATTGCTATATCAGTTTCTGCTGGCATGTCAGTTTCGATTGGTATGTCAGTTTCTATTGGTATATCAGTTTCAATTTGTATATCAGTTTCTATTGGTATATCAGTTTCTATTGGTATATCAGTTTCGATTAGAATGTCAGTTTCGATTGGTATGTCAGTTTTGATTGGTATATCAGTTTCTATTGCTATATCAGTTTCTGTTGGTATGTCAGTTTGGATTCATATGTCAGTTTCGATTAGTATATCAGTTTCTGTAGGTATGTCAGTTTCTATTCGTATATCATTTTTGTATTGGTATATCAGTTTCTATTGGTATGTCAGTTTCGATTGGTATTTCAGTTGCTATTGGTATATTAGTTTCCATTGGTAGGTCAGTTTCTATTGGTATGTCAGTCTCTATTGGTATACCAGTTTCGATTGTTATGTCAGTTTCGATTAGTATGTCAATTTCTATTGGTATGTCAGTTTCTATTGGTATGTATGTTTCTATTAGTATATCAGTTTTGATTGGTATATCAGTTTCGATTGGTATGTCAGTTTATATTGGTATATTAGTTTTGATTGCTATGTCAGATGCTATTGGTATATCAATTTCGATTGGTATGTCAGTTTCTATTGGTATGTCAGTTTCTATTGGTATATCAGTTTCGACAGCTATGTCAGTTTCGATTATTATATCAGTTACTATTGTTATCTCAGTTTCGATATGTATGTCAGTTTCGATTGGTATATCAGTTACGATTGGTATGTCACTTTCTATAGGTATATCAGTTTCTATTGGTATGTCAGTTTTGATTGGTATGTCAGTTTCTATTGGTTTGTCAGTTTCGATTGGTATTTCATTTTCTATTCGTATATCAGTTTCCATTGGTAGGTCAGTTTCTATTGGTATGTCTGCTTCTATTGGTATACCAGTTTCTATTGGTATGTCAGTTTCGATTAGCATGTCAATTTCTATTGGTATGTCAGTTTCTATTGGTATGTATGTTTCCATTAGTATATCAGTTTTGATTTGTATATCAGTTTCGATTGGTATGTCAGTTTCTATTGGTATATCAGTTTTGATTGGTATATCAGTTTCAATTAGTATGTCAGTTTCTATTGGTATATCAGTTTCGATTGGTATATCAGTTTCGATTATTATGTCAATTTCTATTGGTATGTCACTTTCTATTGGTATATAAGTTTTGATTGGTATATCAGTTTCAATTAGTATGTCAGTTTCTATAGGTATATCAGTTTCGATTGCTATGTCAGTTTCGATTGGTATGTCAGTTTCTATTGGTTTGTGAGTTTCGATTATTATAACAGTTACTATTGGTATGTCAGTTTCGATTGGTATGTCAGTTTCGATTGGTATATCAGTTTCTATTGGTATGACAGTTTTCGATTGGTATATCAGTTTGGATTGGTATGTCAGTTTGGATTGGTATGTCAGTTTCGACTGGTGTGTCAATTTCGATTGGTATATCAGTTTTGATTAGTATGTCAGCTTCTATTGGTATATCAGTTTCGATTGGTATATCAGTTTCGATTCGTATATGAGTTTCGATTTGTATGTCATTTTCGATTAGTATATCAGTTTCTATTGGTATGTCAGTTTTGATTGGTATATCAGTTTCGATTAGAATGTCAGTTTCGATTGGTATGTCAGTTTCGATTGGTATATCAGTTTCGATAGGTATATCAGTTTCGATTGGTATGTCAGTTTTGATTGGTATATCAGTTTCTATTGCTATATCAGTTTCTGTTGGTATGTCAGTTTCGATTTATATGTCAGTTTCGATTAGTATATCAGTTTCTGTAAGTATGTCAGTTTCTATTCGTATATCAGTTTTGATTGGTATATCAGTTTCTATTGGTATGTCAGTTTCGATTGGTATTTCAGTTGCTATTGGTATATCAGTTTCCGTTGGTAGGTCAGTTTCTATTGGTTTGTCAGTTTCTATTGGTATACCAGTTTCGATTGGTATGTCAGTTTCGATTAGTATGTCAATTTCTATTGGTATGTCAGTTTCTATTGGTATGTATGTTTCTATTAGTATATCAGTTTTGATTGGTATATCAGTTTCGATTGGTATGTCAGTTTCCATTGGTATATCAGTTTCGATTGTATATCAGTTTCAATTAGTATGTCAGTTTCTATTGGTATATCAGTTTCGATTGGTATATCAGTTTCGACTAGTATGTCAATTTCTATTGGTATGTCAGTTTCTATTGGTATATCAGTTTTGATTGCTATATCAGTTTCAATTAGTATGTCAGTTTCTATTGGTATATCAGTTTCGATTGCTATGTCAGTTGCTATTGGTATTTCAATTTCGATTGGTATGTCAGTTTCTATTGGTATGTCAGTTTCTATTGGTATATCAGTTTCGATAGCTATGTCAGTTTCGATTATTATATCAGTTACTATTGTTATCTCAGTTTCGATATGTATGTCAGTTTCGATTGGTATATCAGTTATGATTGGTATGTCACTTTCTATTGGTATATCAGTTTCTATTGGTATGTCATTTTCGATAGGTATGTCAGTTTTTATTGGTATATTAGTTTCGATTGGTATGTCAGCTTCTATTGGTATACCAGTTTCTATTGGTATGTCAGTTTCGATAGGTATATCAGTTTCGATTGGTATGTCAATTTCTATTGGTATGTCAGTTTCTTTTCGTATGTATGTTTCTATTAGTATATCAGTTTTGATTGGTATATCAGTTTCGATTGGTATGTCAGTTTCTATTGGTATATCAGTTTTGATTGGTATATCAGTTTCAATTAGTATGTCAGTTTCTATTGGTATGTCACTTTCTATTGGTATATAAGTTTTGATTGGTATATCAGTTTCAATTAGTATGTCAGTTTTTATTGGTATATCAGTTTCGATTGGTATGACAGTTTCGATTGGTATATCAGTTTGGATTGGTATGTCAGTTTGGATTGGTATGTCAGTTTCGACTGGTATGTCAATTTCGATTGGTATATCAGTTTTGATTAGTATGTCAGCTTCTATTTGTATATCAGTTTCGATTGGTATATCAGTTTCGATTGGGATGTCATTTTCGATTAGTATATCAGTTTCTATTGGTATGTCAGTTTCGATTGGTATGTCAGATTCTATTGGTATATCAGTTTCGATTGGTATATCAGTTTCGATTGTTATATCAGTTTCGATTGGTATATCAGTTTCTATTGGTATATCAATTTCTATTGGTATATCAGTTTCGATTAGAATGTCATTTTCGATTGGTATGTCAGTTTCGATTGGTATATCAGTTTCGATAGGTATATCAGTTTCGATTGGTATGTCAGTTTCGATTGGTATATCAGTTTCTATTGCTATATCAGTTTCTGTTGGTATGTCAGTTTCGATTCATATGTCAGTTTCGATTAGCATATCAGTTTCTATAGGTATGTCTTTTTATATTTGTATATCAGTTTCTATTGGTATATCAGTTTCTATTGGTATGTCAGTTTCGATTGGTATTTCAGTTGCTATTGGTATATCAGTTTCCATTGGTAGATCAGTTTCTATTGGTAGGTCAGTTTCTATTGGTATACCAGTTTCGATTGGTATGTCAGTTTCGCTTAGTATGTCAATTTCTATTGGTATATCAGTTTCAATTGGTATGTCAGTTTCTATTAGTATATCAGTTTTGATTGGTATATCAGTTTCAATTAGTATGTCAGTTTCTATTGGTATATCAGTTTCGATTGGTATATCAGTTTCGAATAGTATGTCAATTTCTATTGGTATGTCAGTTTCTATTGGTATATCAGTTTTGATTGCTATATCAGTTTCAATTAGTATGTCAGTTTCTATTGGTATATGAGTTTCGATTGCTATGTCAGTTGCTATTTGTATATCAATTTCGATTGGTATGTCAGTTTCGATAGGTATGTCAGTTTTGATTATTATATCAGTTACTATTGTTATCTTAGTTTCGATTTGTATGTCAGTTTCGATTGGTATATCAGTTTCGATTGGTATGTCAGTTTCTATTGGTATATCAGTTTCTATTGGTATGTCAGTTTTGAAAGGTATGTCAGTTTTTATTGGTTTGTCAGTTTCGATTGGTATTTCAGTTGCTATTGGTATATCAGTTTCCATTGGTAGGTCAGTTTCTATTGGTATGTCAGTTTCTATTGGTATACCAGTTTCTATTGGTATGTCAATTTCTATTGGGATGTCAGTTTCTATTGGTATGTATGTTTCTATTAGTATATAAGTTTTGATTGATATATCAGTTTCGATTGGTATGTCAGTTTCTATTGGTATATCAGTTTTGATTGGTATATCAGTTTCAATTAGAATGTCAGTTTCTATTGGTATATCAGTTTCGATTGGTATATCAGTTTCGATTAGTATGTCAATTTCTATTGGTATGTGAGTTTCTATTGGTATATCAGTTTCGATTGCTATGTCAGTTGCTATTGGTATATCAATTTCGATTGGTATGTCAGTTTCTATTGGTATGTCAGTTTCTACTGGTATATCAGTTTCGATAGGTATGTCAGTTTCGATTATTATATCAGTTACTATTATTATCTCAGTTTCGATTTGTACGTCAGTTTCGAGTGGTATATCAGTTTCGATTGGTATGTCAGTTTCTATTGGTATATCAGTTTCTATTGGTATGTCAGTTTCGATAGGTATGTCAGTTTTTATTGGTATATCAGTTTCGATTGGTATGTCAGTTTCTATTGGTTTGTCAGTTTCGATTAATATATCAGTTACTATTGGTATGTCAGTTTGGATTGGTATATCAGTTTCTATTGGTATGTCAGTTTCGATAGGTATGTCAGTTTTTATTGGTATATCAGTTTCGATTGGTATGTCAGTTTCTATTGGTATGTCAGTTTCGATTGGTATTTTAGTTGCTATTGGTATATCAGTTTCCATTGGTAGGTCAGTTTCTATTGGTATGTCAGTTTCTATTGGTATACCAGTTTCTTTTGGTATGTCAGTTTCGATTAGCATGTCAATTTCTATTGGTATGTCAGTTTCTATTGGTATGTATGTTTCTATTAGTATATCAGTTTTGATTGGTATATCAGTTTCGATTGGTATGTCAGTTTCTATTGGTATATCAGTTTTGATTGGTATATCAGTTTCAATTAGTATGTAAGTTTCTATTTGTATATCAGTTTCGATTGGTATATCAGTTTCGATTAGTATGTCAATTTCTATTGGTATGTCAGTTTCAATTGGTATATCAGTTTTGATTGGTATATCAGTTTCAATTAGTATGTCAGTTTCTATTGGTATATCAGTTTCAATTGCTATGTCAGTTTCTATTGGTTTGTCAGTTTCGATTATTATATCAGTTTCGATTGGTATGTCAGTTTCGATTGGTATGTCAGTTTCGATTGTTATATCAGTTTCTATTGGTATGACAGTTTCGAATGCTATATCAGTTTCTATTGGTATGTCAGTTTCGATTGGAAAGTCAGTTTCGATTGGTATGTCAGTTTCTATTGGTCTGAGAGTTTCGATTGGTATATCAGTTTGGATTGGTATGTCAGTTTGGATTGGTATGTCAGTTTCGACTGGTATGTCAATTTCTATTGGTATATCAGTCTTGATTAGTATGTCAGTTTCTATTGGTATATCAGTTTCGAATGGTATATCAGTTTCGATTGGTATGTCAGTTTAGATTGGTATATGAGTTTCGATTGGTATGTCATTTTCGATTAGTATATCAGTTTCTATTGGTATGTCAGTTTCGAGTGGTATGTCAGATTATATTGGTATATCAGTTTCGATTGGTATATCAGTTTCGATTGGTATATCAGTTTCGATTGGTATATCAGTTTCTATTGGTATATCAATTTCTATTGGTATGTCAGTGTTGATTGATATATCAGTTTTGATTAGAATGTCAGTTTCGATTGGTATGTCAGTTTCGATTGGTATATCAGTTTCGATATGTATATCAGTTTCGATTGGTATGTCAGTTTTGATTGGTATATCAGTTGCTATTGCTATATCAGTTTCTGCTGGCATGTCAGTTTCGATTGGTATGTCAGTTTCTATTGGTATATCAGTTTCAATTTGTATATCAGTTTCTATTGGTATATCAGTTTCTATTGGTATATCAGTTTCGATTAGAATGTCAGTTTCGATTGGTATGTCAGTTTTGATTGGTATATCAGTTTCTATTGCTATATCAGTTTCTGTTGGTATGTCAGTTTGGATTCATATGTCAGTTTCGATTAGTATATCAGTTTCTGTAGGTATGTCAGTTTCTATTCGTATATCATTTTTGTATTGGTATATCAGTTTCTATTGGTATGTCAGTTTCGATTGGTATTTCAGTTGCTATTGGTATATTAGTTTCCATTGGTAGGTCAGTTTCTATTGGTATGTCAGTCTCTATTGGTATACCAGTTTCGATTGTTATGTCAGTTTCGATTAGTATGTCAATTTCTATTGGTATGTCAGTTTCTATTGGTATGTATGTTTCTATTAGTATATCAGTTTTGATTGGTATATCAGTTTCGATTGGTATGTCAGTTTATATTGGTATATTAGTTTTGATTGCTATGTCAGATGCTATTGGTATATCAATTTCGATTGGTATGTCAGTTTCTATTGGTATGTCAGTTTCTATTGGTATATCAGTTTCGACAGCTATGTCAGTTTCGATTATTATATCAGTTACTATTGTTATCTCAGTTTCGATATGTATGTCAGTTTCGATTGGTATATCAGTTACGATTGGTATGTCACTTTCTATAGGTATATCAGTTTCTATTGGTATGTCAGTTTTGATTGGTATGTCAGTTTCTATTGGTTTGTCAGTTTCGATTGGTATTTCATTTTCTATTCGTATATCAGTTTCCATTGGTAGGTCAGTTTCTATTGGTATGTCTGCTTCTATTGGTATACCAGTTTCTATTGGTATGTCAGTTTCGATTAGCATGTCAATTTCTATTGGTATGTCAGTTTCTATTGGTATGTATGTTTCCATTAGTATATCAGTTTTGATTTGTATATCAGTTTCGATTGGTATGTCAGTTTCTATTGGTATATCAGTTTTGATTGGTATATCAGTTTCAATTAGTATGTCAGTTTCTATTGGTATATCAGTTTCGATTGGTATATCAGTTTCGATTATTATGTCAATTTCTATTGGTATGTCACTTTCTATTGGTATATAAGTTTTGATTGGTATATCAGTTTCAATTAGTATGTCAGTTTCTATAGGTATATCAGTTTCGATTGCTATGTCAGTTTCGATAGGTATGTCAGTTTTTATTGATATATCAGTTTCGATTGGTATGTCAGTTTCTATTGGTTTGTGAGTTTCGATTATTATAACAGTTACTATTGGTATGTCAGTTTCGATTGGTATGTCAGTTTCGATTGGTATATCAGTTTCTATTGGTATGACAGTTTTCGATTGGTATATCAGTTTGGATTGGTATGTCAGTTTGGATTGGTATGTCAGTTTCGACTGGTGTGTCAATTTCGATTGGTATATCAGTTTTGATTAGTATGTCAGCTTCTATTGGTATATCAGTTTCGATTGGTATATCAGTTTCGATTCGTATATGAGTTTCGATTTGTATGTCATTTTCGATTAGTATATCAGTTTCTATTGGTATGTCAGTTTTGATTGGTATATCAGTTTCGATTAGAATGTCAGTTTCGATTGGTATGTCAGTTTCGATTGGTATATCAGTTTCGATAGGTATATCAGTTTCGATTGGTATGTCAGTTTTGATTGGTATATCAGTTTCTATTGCTATATCAGTTTCTGTTGGTATGTCAGTTTCGATTTATATGTCAGTTTCGATTAGTATATCAGTTTCTGTAAGTATGTCAGTTTCTATTCGTATATCAGTTTTGATTGGTATATCAGTTTCTATTGGTATGTCAGTTTCGATTGGTATTTCAGTTGCTATTGGTATATCAGTTTCCATTGGTAGGTCAGTTTCTATTGGTTTGTCAGTTTCTATTGGTATACCAGTTTCGATTGGTATGTCAGTTTCGATTAGTATGTCAATTTCTATTGGTATGTCAGTTTCTATTGGTATGTATGTTTCTATTAGTATATCAGTTTTGATTGGTATATCAGTTTCGATTGGTATGTCAGTTTCCATTGGTATATCAGTTTCGATTGTATATCAGTTTCAATTAGTATGTCAGTTTCTATTGGTATATCAGTTTCGATTGGTATATCAGTTTCGACTAGTATGTCAATTTCTATTGGTATGTCAGTTTCTATTGGTATATCAGTTTTGATTGCTATATCAGTTTCAATTAGTATGTCAGTTTCTATTGGTATATCAGTTTCGATTGCTATGTCAGTTGCTATTGGTATTTCAATTTCGATTGGTATGTCAGTTTCTATTGGTATGTCAGTTTCTATTGGTATATCAGTTTCGATAGCTATGTCAGTTTCGATTATTATATCAGTTACTATTGTTATCTCAGTTTCGATATGTATGTCAGTTTCGATTGGTATATCAGTTATGATTGGTATGTCACTTTCTATTGGTATATCAGTTTCTATTGGTATGTCATTTTCGATAGGTATGTCAGTTTTTATTGGTATATTAGTTTCGATTGGTATGTCAGCTTCTATTGGTATACCAGTTTCTATTGGTATGTCAGTTTCGATAGGTATATCAGTTTCGATTGGTATGTCAATTTCTATTGGTATGTCAGTTTCTTTTCGTATGTATGTTTCTATTAGTATATCAGTTTTGATTGGTATATCAGTTTCGATTGGTATGTCAGTTTCTATTGGTATATCAGTTTTGATTGGTATATCAGTTTCAATTAGTATGTCAGTTTCTATTGGTATGTCACTTTCTATTGGTATATAAGTTTTGATTGGTATATCAGTTTCAATTAGTATGTCAGTTTTTATTGGTATATCAGTTTCGATTGGTATGACAGTTTCGATTGGTATATCAGTTTGGATTGGTATGTCAGTTTGGATTGGTATGTCAGTTTCGACTGGTATGTCAATTTCGATTGGTATATCAGTTTTGATTAGTATGTCAGCTTCTATTGGTATATCAGTTTCGATTGGTATATCAGTTTCGATTGGGATGTCATTTTCGATTAGTATATCAGTTTCTATTGGTATGTCAGTTTCGATTGGTATGTCAGATTCTATTGGTATATCAGTTTCGATTGGTATATCAGTTTCGATTGTTATATCAGTTTCGATTGGTATATCAGTTTCTATTGGTATATCAATTTCTATTGGTATATCAGTTTCGATTAGAATGTCATTTTCGATTGGTATGTCAGTTTCGATTGGTATATCAGTTTCGATAGGTATATCAGTTTCGATTGGTATGTCAGTTTCGATTGGTATATCAGTTTCTATTGCTATATCAGTTTCTGTTGGTATGTCAGTTTCGATTCATATGTCAGTTTCGATTAGCATATCAGTTTCTATAGGTATGTCTTTTTATATTTGTATATCAGTTTCTATTGGTATATCAGTTTCTATTGGTATGTCAGTTTCGATTGGTATTTCAGTTGCTATTGGTATATCAGTTTCCATTGGTAGATCAGTTTCTATTGGTAGGTCAGTTTCTATTGGTATACCAGTTTCGATTGGTATGTCAGTTTCGATTAGTATGTCAATTTCTATTGGTATATCAGTTTCAATTGGTATGTCAGTTTCTATTAGTATATCAGTTTTGATTGGTATATCAGTTTCAATTAGTATGTCAGTTTCTATTGGTATATCAGTTTCGATTGGTATATCAGTTTCGAATAGTATGTCAATTTCTATTGGTATGTCAGTTTCTATTGGTATATCAGTTTTGATTGCTATATCAGTTTCAATTAGTATGTCAGTTTCTATTGGTATATGAGTTTCGATTGCTATGTCAGTTGCTATTTGTATATCAATTTCGATTGGTATGTCAGTTTCGATAGGTATGTCAGTTTTGATTATTATATCAGTTACTATTGTTATCTTAGTTTCGATTTGTATGTCAGTTTCGATTGGTATATCAGTTTCGATTGGTATGTCAGTTTCTATTGGTATATCAGTTTCTATTGGTATGTCAGTTTTGAAAGGTATGTCAGTTTTTATTGGTTTGTCAGTTTCGATTGGTATTTCAGTTGCTATTGGTATATCAGTTTCCATTGGTAGGTCAGTTTCTATTGGTATGTCAGTTTCTATTGGTATACCAGTTTCTATTGGTATGTCAATTTCTATTGGGATGTCAGTTTCTATTGGTATGTATGTTTCTATTAGTATATAAGTTTTGATTGATATATCAGTTTCGATTGGTATGTCAGTTTCTATTGGTATATCAGTTTTGATTGGTATATCAGTTTCAATTAGAATGTCAGTTTCTATTGGTATATCAGTTTCGATTGGTATATCAGTTTCGATTAGTATGTCAATTTCTATTGGTATGTGAGTTTCTATTGGTATATCAGTTTCGATTGCTATGTCAGTTGCTATTGGTATATCAATTTCGATTGGTATGTCAGTTTCTATTGGTATGTCAGTTTCTACTGGTATATCAGTTTCGATAGGTATGTCAGTTTCGATTATTATATCAGTTACTATTATTATCTCAGTTTCGATTTGTACGTCAGTTTCGAGTGGTATATCAGTTTCGATTGGTATGTCAGTTTCTATTGGTATATCAGTTTCTATTGGTATGTCAGTTTCGATAGGTATGTCAGTTTTTATTGGTATATCAGTTTCGATTGGTATGTCAGTTTCTATTGGTTTGTCAGTTTCAATTATTATATCAGTTACTATTGGTATATCATTTTCGCTTGGTATGTCAGTTTCGATTGGTATATCAGTTTCTATTGGTATGACAGTTTCGATTGGTATATCATTTTCGATTGGTATGTCAGTTTAGATTGGTATGTCAGTTTCGACTGGTATGTCAATTTCGATTGGTATGTCATTTTCGATTAGTATATCAGTTTCTATTGGTATGTCAGTTTCGATTGGTATGTCAGTTTTTATTGGTATATCAGTTTCGATTGGTATGTCAGTTTCGATTAGTATATCAGTATCTATAGGTATGTCAGTTTCTATTTGTATATCAGTTTTGATTGGTATATCAGTTTCGATTGGTATGTCAGTTTCGTTTATTATATCAGTTACTATTGTTATGTCAGTTTCGATTGGAAAGTCAGTTTCGATTGGTATGTCAGTTTCTATTGGTATGACAGTTTCGATTGGTATGTCAGTTTTGATTGGTATATGAGTTTCGATTGGTATGTCATTTTCGATTAGTATATCAGTTTCTATTGGTATGTCAGTTTCGATTGGTATGTCAGATTCTATTGGTATATCAGTTTCGATTGGTATATCAGTTTCGATTGGTATATCAGTTTCGATTGGTATATCAGTTTCTATTGGTATATCAATTTCTATTGGTATGTCAGTTTTGATTGGTATATCAGTTTCGATTAGAATGTCAGTTTCGATCGGTATGTCAGTCTCGATTGGTATATCAGTTTCGATAGGTATATCAGTTTCGATTGGTATGTCAGTTTTGATTGGTATATCAGTTTCTATTGCTATATCAGTTTCTGTTGGTATGTCAGTTTCGATTGGTATGTCAGTTTCTATTGGTATATCAGTTTCGATTGGTATATCAGTTTCTATTGGTATATCAGTTTCTATTGGTATATCAGTTTGATTAGAATGTCATTTTCGATTGGTATGTCAGTTTCGATTGGTATATCAGTTTCGATACGTATATCAGTTTCGATTGGTATGTCAGTTACGATTGGTATATCAGTTTCTATTGCTATATCAGTTTCTGTTGGTATGTCAGTTTCGATTCATATGTCAGTTTCGATTAGTATATCAGTTTATATAGGTATGTCAGTTTCTATTCGTATATCAGTTTTGATTGGTATGTCAGTTTCGATTAGTATTTCAGTTGCTATTGGTATATCAGTTTCCATTCGTAGGTCAGTTTCTATTGGTATGTCAGTTTCTATTGGTATACCAGTTTCGATTGGTATGTCAGTTTCTATTGGTATGTATGTTTCTATTAGTATATCAGTTTTGATTGGTATATCAGTTTCGATTGGTATGTCAGTTTCTATTGGTATATCAGTTTTGATTGGTATATCAGTTTCAATTAGTATGTCAGTTTCTATTGGTATATCAGTTTCGATTGGTATATCAGTTTCGATTAGTATGTCAATTTCTATTGGTATATCAGTTTCTATTGGTATATCAGTTTTGATTGCTATATCAGTTTCAATTAATATGTCAGTTTCTATTTGTATATCATTTTCGATTGCTATGTCAGTTGCTATTGGTATATCAATTTCGATTGGTATGTCAGTTTCTATTGGTATGTCAGTTTTTATTGGTATATCAGTTTCGATAGGTATGTCAGTTTCGATTGGTATATCAGTTACGATTGGTATGTCACTTTCTGTTGGTATATCAGTTTCTATTGGTATGTCAGTTTCCATAGGTATGTCAGTTTTTATTGGTATATCAGTTTCGATTGGTATGTCAGTTTCTATTGGTTTGTCAGTTTCGATTGGTATTTCATTTCCTATTGTTATATCAGTTTCCATTGGTAGGTCAGTTTCTATTGGTATGTCAGCTTCTATTGGTATACCAGTTTCTATTGGTATGTCAGTTTCGATTAGCATGACAATTTCTATTGGTATGTCAGTTTCTATTGGTATGTATGTTTCTATTAGTATATCAGTTTTGATTTGTATATCAGTTTCGATTGGTATGTCAGTTTCTATTGGTATATCAGTTTTGATTGGTATATCAGTTTCAATTAGTATGTCAGTTTCTATTGGTATATCAGTTTCGATTGGTATATCAGTTTCGATTAGTATGTCAATTTCTATTGGTATGTCAGTTTCTATTGTTATATAAGTTTTGATTGGTATATCAGTTTCAATTAGTATGTCAGTTTCTATTGGTATATCAGTTTCGATTGCTATGTCAGTTGCTATTGTTATATCAATTTCGATTGGTATGTCAGTTTCTATTGGTATGTCAGTTTCTATTGGTATATCAGTTTCGATAGGTATGTCAGTTTCGATTATTATATCAGTTACTATTGTTATCTCAGTTTCGATTTGTATGTCAGTTTCGATTGGTATATCAGTTTCGATTGGTATGTCAGTTTCTATTGGTATATCAGTTTCTATTGGTATGTCAGTGTCGATAGGTATGTCAGTTTTTATTGATATATCAGTTTCGATTGGTATGTCAGTTTCTATTGGTTTGTCAGTTTCGATTATTTTATCAGTTAGTATTGGTATGTCAGTTTCGATTGGTATGTCAGTTTCGATCGGTATATCAGTTTCTATTGGTATGACAGTTTTGATTGGTATATCAGTTTGGATTGGTATGTCAGTTTGGATTGGTATATCAGTTTTGATTAGTATGTCAGCTTCTATTGGTATATCAGTTTCGATTGGTATATCAGTTTCGATTTGTATATGAGTTTCGATTGGTATGTCATTTTCGATTAGTATATCAGTTTCTATTGGTATGTCAGTTTCGATTGGTATGTCAGTTTTTATTGGTATATCAGTTTCGATTGGTATGTCAGTTTCGATTAGTATATCAGTATCTATAGGTATGTCAGTTTCTATTTGTATATCAGTTTTGATTGGTATATCAGTTTCGATTGGTATGTCAGTTTCGTTTATTATATCAGTTACTATTGTTATGTCAGTTTCGATTGGAAAGTCAGTTTCGATTGGTATGTCAGTTTCTATTGGTATGACAGTTTCGATTGGTATGTCAGTTTTGATTGGTATATGAGTTTCGATTGGTATGTCATTTTCGATTAGTATATCAGTTTCTATTGGTATGTCAGTTTCGATTGGTATGTCAGATTCTATTGGTATATCAGTTTCGATTGGTATATCAGTTTCGATTGGTATATCAGTTTCGATTGGTATATCAGTTTCTATTGGTATATCAATTTCTATTGGTATGTCAGTTTTGATTGGTATATCAGTTTCGATTAGAATGTCAGTTTCGATCGGTATGTCAGTCTCGATTGGTATATCAGTTTCGATAGGTATATCAGTTTCGATTGGTATGTCAGTTTTGATTGGTATATCAGTTTCTATTGCTATATCAGTTTCTGTTGGTATGTCAGTTTCGATTGGTATGTCAGTTTCTATTGGTATATCAGTTTCGATTGGTATATCAGTTTCTATTGGTATATCAGTTTCTATTGGTATATCAGTTTGATTAGAATGTCATTTTCGATTGGTATGTCAGTTTCGATTGGTATATCAGTTTCGATACGTATATCAGTTTCGATTGGTATGTCAGTTACGATTGGTATATCAGTTTCTATTGCTATATCAGTTTCTGTTGGTATGTCAGTTTCGATTCATATGTCAGTTTCGATTAGTATATCAGTTTATATAGGTATGTCAGTTTCTATTCGTATATCAGTTTTGATTGGTATGTCAGTTTCGATTAGTATTTCAGTTGCTATTGGTATATCAGTTTCCATTCGTAGGTCAGTTTCTATTGGTATGTCAGTTTCTATTGGTATACCAGTTTCGATTGGTATGTCAGTTTCTATTGGTATGTATGTTTCTATTAGTATATCAGTTTTGATTGGTATATCAGTTTCGATTGGTATGTCAGTTTCTATTGGTATATCAGTTTTGATTGGTATATCAGTTTCAATTAGTATGTCAGTTTCTATTGGTATATCAGTTTCGATTGGTATATCAGTTTCGATTAGTATGTCAATTTCTATTGGTATATCAGTTTCTATTGGTATATCAGTTTTGATTGCTATATCAGTTTCAATTAATATGTCAGTTTCTATTTGTATATCATTTTCGATTGCTATGTCAGTTGCTATTGGTATATCAATTTCGATTGGTATGTCAGTTTCTATTGGTATGTCAGTTTTTATTGGTATATCAGTTTCGATAGGTATGTCAGTTTCGATTCTTATATCAGTTACTATTGTTATCTCAGTTTCGATATGTATGTCAGTTTCGATTGGTATATCAGTTACGATTGGTATGTCACTTTCTGTTGGTATATCAGTTTCTATTGGTATGTCAGTTTCGATAGGTATGTCAGTTCTTATTGGTATATCAGTTTCGATTGGTATGTCAGTTTCTATTGGTTTGTCAGTTTCGATTGAAATATGAATCTGCGAGCTACCAAGCACCCACGTGAAGCGCCAACCCAGAGACCCTCCCCTACGAGTGTCGACAAATGCCCAAAACTCCGAGTTGGTACCATCAATGTAGGCTCAATGAAAGGAAGAGCAGGAGAAATCGTAGAAATGCTAGAGCGAAAGGAAGTTGATGTATGCTGTGTGCAAGAGACTAGATGGAGAGGAGGGTCTGCTAGAGTCCTTGTAGGAAAAAGCCAGTGCTACAAATTTTTCTGGGTGGGAAATGACGATGGGATGGGTGGTGTAGGTATACTATTAGCTGACAAGTGGGTAGATAAAGTAATCTCAGTGTACAGGGTAAATGCAAGAATCATTAAACTCAGACTAGTCCTGAATAAGACAATTACCACAATAATATCAGCTTACGCACCCCAATCGGGGCTGCCAGACGAACTTAAGGATAGGTTTTACGAGTCCCTAATACACACTACTGCTCTAACAGACGACAAGGACTTCCTAATCATTGCAGGAGATTTTAACGGACACGTAGGTAAACACTGCGACGGCTTCAATAGAGTACATGGAGGCCATGGAGTTGGCACAAGGAATGAGGAAGGATTCAGACTTCTAGAATTCTGCGACGCCAATGACATGTTGATATGTAACACAAACTTTAAAAAACCCGACAACCACCTGATCACCTATAGATCAGGGGAGCACTCTAGTCAGTTAGATTTTATCCTCATCAGAGGACGTGACAGATGGACGGTCGTAAACACAAAAGCCTTCCCTAGTGAGGAATGTACATCCCAACATAGCTTAGTTGTCAGCGACCTCACGGTCAGAACTAGACGAGCCCTGAAACAGAGGCCAACCTGGAGAAGAAAGATCTGGAAGCTGAAAGTCCCCTCAACCAGTAACAGATTTAAAGATATTTTACTCAACGCCTACGACAGTAAAGAAGAACAGATAGAGACATTTAACGTAGAAGAGAACTGGGAGTTCCTAAAAAATAACTTACTAGAGGCGACGGATGAGGTTTGTGGCTGGAGTAAGACCTCAAGCAGGAGGAGAGTGACTTGGTGGTGGAACAATAAGGTAGATGAAGCAGTCAAGGCCAAGAGACAGGCATGGAAAGAATGGAAGAACGGGGGGAGCAGGGTACATTACATAGAGACCAAGAGGGAAGCTAGGCGACAAGTATACTTAGCTAGGAGGGAAGCAGAGGATAGAAAATTCAAGCATGTTTTACAACGTGAGGACCAGAAACAGGAGGTATTCAAGATTGCGAGGCAGTGTGTCAGAGATAGTTGTGATGTCATTGGAGAGAAGTGTATCCGGAATGATAAAGGTGAGCTTGCCCTCACAAGTGCTGAGAAGAAAGATGCATGGAAGAGTCATTATGATAGATTACTAAATGAGGAGAATGCATGGGAAGAAGAGACCCTACCCCACGTAGACCCTATAGAGGGACCAGCAGTACAAGTCAGCGGCAGCGTAGTAAGTAAGGCAATCAGAGATATGAAGATAGGGAAGGCAACCGGTCCATCGGGTATAGCTGCCGAGATGCTGAAGGCATCTGGGTCTGTAGGTCACACTATAACCACACGTATCGTTAACCAGGTAATACTAGAGGGGGCCATACCAAAAGATTGGTGCAGTAGCATCATTGTCAACTGCTACAAAGGTAAAGGCGATGCACTAGATAGAGGAAACTATAGAGGTATAAAGTTGATGGACCAGGTCATGAAAGTAACAGAAAGAGTTATAGCACAGCTGATTAGGGACCGGGTGAATATAGACGAGATGCAATTTGGGTTTGTTCCAGGGAAAGGCACCACTGATGCGCTCTTCCTTGTGAGGCAATTACAGGAAAAGTACCTAGCTAAAAGTAAGCCACTCTACTTGGCATTTGTCGACCTTGAGAAAGCCTTTGACAGAGTTCCACGTGCAGTAATCTGGTGGGCTCTTAGAAAACTAGGAGTAGATGAATGGCTTGTGAAAGCGGTACAAGCCATGTATAGGGGAGCAGTCAGCAAAGTTAGGATTGGCAATGAGTATAGCGAGGAATTTAGCGTACAGGTTGGGGTCCACCAGGGCTCTGTTCTTAGCCCTCTCCTGTTCATCATAGTCCTGCAGGCAATAACGGAGGAGTTTAAGACCGGATGCCCATGGGAACTCCTGTATGCTGATGACCTCGCACTCATAGCTGAATCTATGGTAGAACTAGAGAATAAATTCCAAACCTGGAAGCAGGGACTAGAGAGAAAGGGCCTCAAAGTCAACATGACAAAGACTAAGGTCCTTATAAGTAGACGAGAAAACAGAACCCAGATCCCCTCAGGGAAATGGCCTTGCTCAGTATGTAGGAAAGGTGTAGGTAGGAACTCCATTCTTTGCCCCAAATGCAAACAATGGGTACACAAGAGATGTAGCGGGATCTCAGGAAGCTTAATTAAGAATGTAGGATTCACATGCAGCAGCTGTGCTGAAACAGCAAGCAAACAGCCACAGGAAACAAGTACCACCAATCTCTGGGAGGGCCCTGTAGAAACAGTAGACAGCTTCTGCTACCTAGGTGACCGAATTAGCAACGGAGGTGGGTGCTCAGAAAGTACAATAACTAGGGTAAGAACGGGATGGAAGAAGTTTAGGGAACTACTACCACTGCTAGCTGCAAAAGGCTTTTCCCTCAGAATGAAAGGCAGACTGTATGATGCGTGTATCCGAACAGCGATGTTGCATGGTAGTGAGACCTGGGCGCTGAAGGTGGAAGACTTACGTAGATTAGAGAGAAACGAAGCCTGCATGCTCCGATGGATGTGTAACAGTAATATACGTGAACGACAAAGCTTAAATGAATTGAGAGAGAGACTGAGCATAAGAGGAATCAAATGCTGCGTGCAGGAGAGGCGGTTACGCTGGTATGGACATGTGATGCGTATGAAGGATGACAGCTGCATAAAAAGGTGCAGAGCACTAGAAGTTGATGGAAACCGCGGAGTGGGGAGACCCAAGATGACTTGGGATGAGGTGATAAAAGCCGACCTTACCCAACTACACCTCTCAAAGTTAATGACACACGACCGTGACTTCTGGCGTCACGCAGTAATACAGGGTACCCGACCTCCCATGGGTACATGCTGAAGCATATAAACAATATGCCCCCCCCCCCCCCCCACCGCAAGGTGGTCGTGGAGGTGCCACGGCAAAAAAGCACCCAGCCCACACTGTAAAGTGGACGTGTAGGCGCCACGAAAAAGCACCCAGCACTCACTGTAAATGAGGTTGGTGTTAGGAAGGGCATCCAGCTGTAGAAATCAAGCCAGATCAGTTCCTGTATGAGCAAGGCATGGTCAGCCGACCAGACACTGCCCACAACAGGACAACCCGTCTAACCCATGCTAGCGTGGAAGAACGGACGTAAAACGGTGATGATGATGATGATGATGATTTCATTTCCTATTGTTATATCAGTTTCCATTGGTAGGTCAGTTTCTATTGGTATGTCAGCTTCTATTGGTATACCAGTTTCTATTGGTATGTCAGTTTCGATTAGCATGACAATTTCTATTGGTATGTCAGTTTCTATTGGTATGTATGTTTCTAATAGTATATCAGTTTTGATTTGTATATCAGTTTCGATTGGTATGTCAGTTTCTATTGGTATATCAGTTTTGATTGGTATATCAGTTTCAATTAGTATGTCAGTTTCTATTGGTATATCAGTTTCGATTGGTATATCAGTTTCGATTAGTATGTCAATTTCTATTGGTATGTCAGTTTCTATTGTTATATAAGTTTTGATTGGTATATCAGTTTCAATTAGTATGTCAGTTTCTATTGGTATATCAGTTTCGATTGCTATGTCAGTTGCTATTGTTATATCAATTTCGATTGGTATGTCAGTTTCTATTGGTATGTCAGTTTCTATTGGTATATCAGTTTCGATAGGTATGTCAGTTTCGATTATTATATCAGTTACTATTGTTATCTCAGTTTCGATTTGTATGTCAGTTTCGATTGGTATATCAGTTTCGATTGGTATGTCAGTTTCTATTGGTATATCAGTTTCTATTGGTATGTCAGTGTCGATAGGTATGTCAGTTTTTATTGATATATCAGTTTCGATTGGTATGTCAGTTTCTATTGGTTTGTCAGTTTCGATTATTTTATCAGTTAGTATTGGTATGTCAGTTTCGATTGGTATGTCAGTTTGGATTGGTATATCAGTTTTGATTAGTATGTCAGCTTCTATTGGTATATCAGTTTCGATTGGTATATCAGTTTCGATTTGTATATGAGTTTCGATTGGTATGTCATTTTCGATTAGTATATCAGTTTCTATTGGTATGTCAGTTTCGATTGGTATGTCAGATTCTATTGGTATATCAGTTTCGATTGGTATATCAGTTTCGATTGGTATATCAGTTTCTATTGGTATATCAATTTCTATTGGTATGTCAGTTTTGATTGGTATATCAGTTTCGATTAGAATGTCAGTTTCGATCGGTATGTCAGTCTCGATTGGTATATCAGTTTCGATAGGTATGTCAGTTTCGATTGGTATGTCAGTTTTGATTGGTATATCAGTTTCTATTGCTATATCAGTTTCTGTTGGTATGTCAGTTTCGATTGGTATGTCAGTTTCTATTGGTATATCAGTTTCGATTGGTATATCAGTTTCTATTGGTATATCAGTTTCTATTGGTATATCAGTTTGATTAGAATGTCATTTTCGATTGGTATGTCAGTTTCGATTGGTATATCAGTTTCGATACGTATATCAGTTTCGATTGGTATGTCAGTTACGATTGGTATATCAGTTTCTATTGCTATATCAGTTTCTGTTGGTATGTCAGTTTCGATTCATATGTCAGTTTCGATTAGTATATCAGTTTATATAGGTATGTCAGTTTCTATTCGTATATCAGTTTTGATTGGTATGTCAGTTTCGATTAGTATTTCAGTTGCTATTGGTATATCAGTTTCAATTCGTAGGTCAGTTTCTATTGGTATGTCAGTTTCTATTGGTATACCAGTTTCGATTGGTATGTCAGTTTCTATTGGTATGTATGTTTCTATTAGTATATCAGTTTTGATTGGTATATCAGTTTCGATTGGTATGTCAGTTTCTATTGGTATATCAGTTTTGATTGGTATATCAGTTTCAATTAGTATGACAGTTTCTATTGGTATATCAGTTTCGATTGGTATATCAGTTTCGATTAGTATGTCAATTTCTATTGGTATATCAGTTTCTATTGGTATATCAGTTTTGATTGCTATATCAGTTTCAATTAATATGTCAGTTTCTATTTGTATATCATTTTCGATTGCTATGTCAGTTGCTATTGGTATATCAATTTCGATTGGTATGTCAGTTTCTATTGGTATGTCAGTTTTTATTGGTATATCAGTTTCGAAAGGTATGTCAGTTTCGATTCTTATATCAGTTACTATTGTTATCTCAGTTTCGATATGTATGTCAGTTTCGATTGGTATATCAGTTACGATTGGTATGTCACTTTCTGTTGGTATATCAGTTTCTATTGGTTTGTCAGTTTCGATAGGTATGTCAGTTTTTATTGGTATATCAGTTTCGATTGGTATGTCAGTTTCTATTGGTTTGTCAGTTTCGATTGGTATTTCATTTCCTATTGTTATATCAGTTTCCATTGGTAGGTCAGTTTCTATTGGTATGTCAGCTTCTATTGGTATACCAGTTTCTATTGGTATGTCAGTTTCGATTAGCATGACAATTTCTATTGGTATGTCAGTTTCTATTGGTATGTATGTTTCTATTAGTATATCAGTTTTGATTTGTATATCAGTTTCGATTGGTATGTCAGTTTCTATTGGTATATCAGTTTCGATTGGTATATCAGTTTCGATTAGTATGTCAATTTCTATTGGTATGTCAGTTTCTATTGTTATATAAGTTTTGATTGGTATATCAGTTTCAATTAGTATGTCAGTTTCTATTGGTATATCAGTTTCGATTGGTATGTCAGTTTCTATTGGTATGTCAGTTTCTATTGGTATATCAGTTTCGATAGGTATGTCAGTTTCGATTATTATATCAGTTACTATTGTTATCTCAGTTTCGATTTGTATGTCAGTTTCGATTGGTATATCAGTTTCGATTGGTATGTCAGTTTCTATTGGTATATCAGTTTCTATTGGTATGTCAGTGTCGATAGGTATGTCAGTTTTTATTGATATATCAGTTTCGATTGGTATGTCAGTTTCTATTGGTTTGTCAGTTTCGATTATTTTATCAGTTAGTATTGGTATGTCAGTTTCGATTGGTATGTCAGTTTCGATCGGTATATCAGTTTCTATTGGTATGACAGTTTCGATTGGTATATCAGTTTGGATTGGTATGTCAGTTTGGATTGGTATATCAGTTTTGATTAGTATGTCAGCTTCTATTGGTATATCAGTTTCGATTGGTATATCAGTTTCGATTTGTATATGAGTTTCGATTGGTATGTCATTTTCGATTAGTATATCAGTTTCTATTGGTATGTCAGTTTCGATTGGTATGTCAGATTCTATTGGTATATCAGTTTCGATTGGTATATCAGATTCGATTGGTATATCAGTTTTGATTGGTATATCAGTTTCTATTGGTATATCAATTTCTATTGGTATGTCAGTTTTGATTGGTATATCAGTTTCGATTAGAATGTCAGTTTCGATTGGTATGTCAGTTTCGATTGGTATATCAGTTTCGATAGGTATATCAGTTTCGATTGGTATGTCAGTTTTGATTGGTATATCAGTTTCTATTGCTATATCAGTTTCTGTTGGTATGTCAGTTTCGATTGTTATGTCAGTTTCTATTGGTATATCAGTTTCGATTGGTATATCAGTTTCGATTGGTATATCAGTTTCTATTGGTATATCAGTTTCTATTGGTATGTCAGTTTTTATTGGTATATCAGTTTTGATTAGAATGTCATTTTCGATTGGTATGTCAGTTTCTATTGGTATATCAGTTTCGATTGGTATGTCAGTTTTGATTGGTATATCAGTTTCTATTGCTATATCAGTTTCTGTTGGTATGTCAGTTTCGATTGGTATGTCAGTTTCGATTAGTATTTCAGTTGCTATTGGTATATCAGTTTCCATTCGTAGGTCAGTTTCTATTGGTATGTCAGTTTCTATTGGTATACCAGTTTCGATTGGTATGTCAGTTTATATTGGTATGTATGTTTCTATCAGTATATCAGTTTTGATTGGTATATCAGTTTCGATTGGTATGTCAGTTTCTATTGGTATATCAGTTTTGATTGGTATATCAGTTTCAATTAGTATGTCAGTTTCTATTGGTATATCAGTTTCGATTGGTATATCAGTTTCGATTAGTATGTCAATTTCTATTGGTATATCAGTTTCTATTGGTATATCAGTTTTGATTGCTATATCAGTTTCAATTAATATGTCAGTTTCTATTTGTATATCATTTTCGATTGCTATGTCAGTTGCTATTGGTATATCAATTTCGATTGGTATGTCAGTTTCTATTGGTATGTCAGTTTTTATTGGTATATCAGTTTCGATAGGTATGTCAGTTTCGATTCTTATATCAGTTACTATTGTTATCTCAGTTTCGATATGTATGTCAGTTTCGATTGGTATATCAGTTACGATTGGTATGTCACTTTCTGTTGGTATATCAGTTTCTATTGGTATGTCAGTTTCGATAGGTATGTCAGTTTTTATTGGTATATCAGTTTCGATTGGTATGTCAGTTTCTATTGGTTTGTCAGTTTCGATTGGTATTTCATTTCCTATTGTTATATCAGTTTCCATTGGTAGGTCAGTTTCTATTGGTATGTCAGCTTCTATTGGTATACCAGTTTCTATTGGTATGTCAGTTTCGATTAGCATGACAATTTCTATTGGTATGTCAGTTTCTATTGGTATGTATGTTTCTATTAGTATATCAGTTTTGATTTGTATATCAGTTTCGATTGGTATGTCAGTTTCTATTGGTATATCAGTTTTGATTGGTATATCAGTTTCAATTAGTATGTCAGTTTCTATTGGTATATCAGTTTCGATTGGTATATCAGTTTCGATTAGTATGTCAATTTCTATTGGTATGTCAGTTTCTATTGTTATATAAGTTTTGATTGGTATATCAGTTTCAATTAGTATGTCAGTTTCTATTGGTATATCAGTTTCGATTGCTATGTCAGTTGCTATTGTTATATCAATTTCGATTGGTATGTCAGTTTCTATTGGTATGTCAGTTTCTATTGGTATATCAGTTTCGATAGGTATGTCAGTTTCGATTATTATATCAGTTACTATTGTTATCTCAGTTTCGATTTGTATGTCAGTTTCGATTGGTATATCAGTTTCGATTGGTATGTCAGTTTCTATTGGTATATCAGTTTCTATTGGTATGTCAGTGTCGATAGGTATGTCAGTTTTTATTGATATATCAGTTTCGATTGGTATGTCAGTTTCTATTGGTTTGTCAGTTTCGATTATTTTATCAGTTAGTATTGGTATGTCAGTTTCGATTGGTATGTCAGTTTGGATTGGTATATCAGTTTTGATTAGTATGTCAGCTTCTATTGGTATATCAGTTTCGATTGGTATATCAGTTTCGATTTGTATATGAGTTTCGATTGGTATGTCATTTTCGATTAGTATATCAGTTTCTATTGGTATGTCAGTTTCGATTGGTATGTCAGATTCTATTGGTATATCAGTTTCGATTGGTATATCAGTTTCGATTGGTATATCAGTTTCGATTGGTATATCAGTTTCTATTGGTATATCAATTTCTATTGGTATGTCAGTTTTGATTGGTATATCAGTTTCGATTAGAATGTCAGTTTCGATCGGTATGTCAGTCTCGATTGGTATATCAGTTTCGATAGGTATGTCAGTTTCGATTGGTATGTCAGTTTTGATTGGTATATCAGTTTCTATTGCTATATCAGTTTCTGTTGGTATGTCAGTTTCGATTGGTATGTCAGTTTCTATTGGTATATCAGTTTCGATTGGTATATCAGTTTCTATTGGTATATCAGTTTCTATTGGTATATCAGTTTGATTAGAATGTCATTTTCGATTGGTATGTCAGTTTCGATTGGTATATCAGTTTCGATACGTATATCAGTTTCGATTGGTATGTCAGTTACGATTGGTATATCAGTTTCTATTGCTATATCAGTTTCTGTTGGTATGTCAGTTTCGATTCATATGTCAGTTTCGATTAGTATATCAGTTTTTATAGGTATGTCAGTTTCTATTCGTATATCAGTTTTGATTGGTATGTCAGTTTCGATTAGTATTTCAGTTGCTATTGGTATATCAGTTTCAATTCGTAGGTCAGTTTCTATTGGTATGTCAGTTTCTATTGGTATACCAGTTTCGATTGGTATGTCAGTTTCTATTGGTATGTATGTTTCTATTAGTATATCAGTTTTGATTGGTATATCAGTTTCGATTGGTATGTCAGTTTCTATTGGTATATCAGTTTTGATTGGTATATCAGTTTCAATTAGTATGACAGTTTCTATTGGTATATCAGTTTCGATTGGTATATCAGTTTCGATTAGTATGTCAATTTCTATTGGTATATCAGTTTCTATTGGTATATCAGTTTTGATTGCTATATCAGTTTCAATTAATATGTCAGTTTCTATTTGTATATCATTTTCGATTGCTATGTCAGTTGCTATTGGTATATCAATTTCGATTGGTATGTCAGTTTCTATTGGTATGTCAGTTTTTATTGGTATATCAGTTTCGAAAGGTATGTCAGTTTCGATTCTTATATCAGTTACTATTGTTATCTCAGTTTCGATATGTATGTCAGTTTCGATTGGTATATCAGTTACGATTGGTATGTCACTTTCTGTTGGTATATCAGTTTCTATTGGTATGTCAGTTTCGATAGGTATGTCAGTTTTTATTGGTATATCAGTTTCGATTGGTATGTCAGTTTCTATTGGTTTGTCAGTTTCGATTGGTATTTCATTTCCTATTGTTATATCAGTTTCCATTGGTAGGTCAGTTTCTATTGGTATGTCAGCTTCTATTGGTATACCAGTTTCTATTGGTATGTCAGTTTCGATTAGCATGACAATTTCTATTGGTATGTCAGTTTCTATTGGTATGTATGTTTCTATTAGTATATCAGTTTTGATTTGTATATCAGTTTCGATTGGTATGTCAGTTTCTATTGGTATATCAGTTTCGATTGGTATATCAGTTTCGATTAGTATGTCAATTTCTATTGGTATGTCAGTTTCTATTGTTATATAAGTTTTGATTGGTATATCAGTTTCAATTAGTATGTCAGTTTCTATTGGTATATCAGTTTCGATTGGTATGTCAGTTTCTATTGGTATGTCAGTTTCTATTGGTATATCAGTTTCGATAGGTATGTCAGTTTCGATTATTATATCAGTTACTATTGTTATCTCAGTTTCGATTTGTATGTCAGTTTCGATTGGTATATCAGTTTCGATTGGTATGTCAGTTTCTATTGGTATATCAGTTTCTATTGGTATGTCAGTGTCGATAGGTATGTCAGTTTTTATTGATATATCAGTTTCGATTGGTATGTCAGTTTCTATTGGTTTGTCAGTTTCGATTATTTTATCAGTTAGTATTGGTATGTCAGTTTCGATTGGTATGTCAGTTTCGATCGGTATATCAGTTTCTATTGGTATGACAGTTTCGATTGGTATATCAGTTTGGATTGGTATGTCAGTTTGGATTGGTATATCAGTTTTGATTAGTATGTCAGCTTCTATTGGTATATCAGTTTCGATTGGTATATCAGTTTCGATTTGTATATGAGTTTCGATTGGTATGTCATTTTCGATTAGTATATCAGTTTCTATTGGTATGTCAGTTTCGATTGGTATGTCAGATTCTATTGGTATATCAGTTTCGATTGGTATATCAGATTCGATTGGTATATCAGTTTTGATTGGTATATCAGTTTCTATTGGTATATCAATTTCTATTGGTATGTCAGTTTTGATTGGTATATCAGTTTCGATTAGAATGTCAGTTTCGATTGGTATGTCAGTTTCGATTGGTATATCAGTTTCGATAGGTATATCAGTTTCGATTGGTATGTCAGTTTTGATTGGTATATCAGTTTCTATTGCTATATCAGTTTCTGTTGGTATGTCAGTTTCGATTGTTATGTCAGTTTCTATTGGTATATCAGTTTCGATTGGTATATCAGTTTCGATTGGTATATCAGTTTCTATTGGTATATCAGTTTCTATTGGTATGTCAGTTTTTATTGGTATATCAGTTTTGATTAGAATGTCATTTTCGATTGGTATGTCAGTTTCTATTGGTATATCAGTTTCGATTGGTATGTCAGTTTTGATTGGTATATCAGTTTCTATTGCTATATCAGTTTCTGTTGGTATGTCAGTTTCGATTGGTATGTCAGTTTCGATTAGTATTTCAGTTGCTATTGGTATATCAGTTTCCATTCGTAGGTCAGTTTCTATTGGTATGTCAGTTTCTATTGGTATACCAGTTTCGATTGGTATGTCAGTTTATATTGGTATGTATGTTTCTATCAGTATATCAGTTTTGATTGGTATATCAGTTTCGATTGGTATGTCAGTTTCTATTGGTATATCAGTTTTGATTGGTATATCAGTTTCAATTAGTATGTCAGTTTCTATTGGTATATCAGTTTCGATTGGTATATCAGTTTCGATTAGTATGTCAATTTCTATTGGTATATCAGTTTCTATTGGTATATCAGTTTTGATTGCTATATCAGTTTCAATTAATATGTCAGTTTCTATTTGTATATCATTTTCGATTGCTATGTCAGTTGCTATTGGTATATCAATTTCGATTCAAAGCATATTACTTGATGCTTTCGACAGTAAGGAAGAACATTTAGAGTCGGACAATATAGAGGGAGAGTGGGAATTTCTGAAAGCAAACCTGCTGTTGGCGACAGACGAGGTCTGTGGCTGGAGCAGGCCTGTAGGCAGGAGGAGAGTAACATGGTGGTGGAACAGTAAGGTGGAGGGGTCAATTAAGGCCAAAAAGCAGGCTTGGAAAGTATGGCGGGATGGGGGAAGTAGAGAGGACTATCAAGTGGCCAGGAGGGAAGCTAGGAGACAAGTGTACTTAGCAAGAAGGGAAGCTGAGGAAAGAAAGTTCAAGCATGTTCTACAACGCGATGACCAAAAACGTGAGGTGTTCAGGATTGCTAGGCAATGCGTCAAGGAAAACCGTGATATTGTCGGGGAGAAGTGTGTACTAAACGACGATGGCACACTTGCCATCACCGACGCTGATAAGAAGGTAGCTTGGAAGTGTCACTATGAAAGGCTTCTAAATGAGGAGAATAATTGGGAGAAAGGCAGTCTCCCCCATATCGACCCAATAGAGGGACCAGCAGTGTTAGTCGAGGGGAGTATAATAAGTAAGGCAATCAAGGATATGAAGACTGGTAAGGCGGCTGGGCCTTCGGAAATAGTTGCTGAGATGCTGAAGGCATCTGGCACGGTGGGACACACCATGGTCACCCGCATAGTTAACCAAGTCGTACAAAACGGGGTTGTTCCGAAGGACTGGCATAGCAGCATCATCGTTAACTGTTATAAGGGTAAAGGAGACGCCCTAGATAGGAGTAACTATAGAGGCATTAAATTAATCGACCAGGTCATGAAGGTCACGGAAAGAGTAATAGCGCAGTTAATCAGAGAGAGAATTGACCTAGATGAAATGCAGTTCGGGTTTGTGTCAGGCAAAAGTACCACAGACGCTCTTTTCATAGTACGACAACTACAAGAGAAGTACCTAGCTAAAGGTAAACCCCTCTACTTAGCTTTTGTCGACTTGGAGAAAGCCTTCGACAGAGTCCCCCGCTCCATTATCTGGTGGGCTCTTAGAAAACTAGGCGTTGACGAATGGCTTGTGAGGGCTATACAAGCCATGTATAAAGAAACAGTCAGCAAGGTTAGAATTAACAACGAATATAGTGAAGAGTTTAGCGTAAAAGTCGGCGTCCATCAGGGCTCTGTTCTCAGTCCACTACTATTTATTATTGCCCTTCAGGCCATAACAGAGGAGTTCAAGACAGGCTGCCCATGGGAACTCCTATACGCAGACGACCTGACACTCATAGCGGAATCAATGGCCGAGCTAGAGAAGAAATTCCAAACATGGAAGCACGGCCTAGAGTCAAAAGGACTTAAAATTAACCTGGCTAAGACCAAAGTACTAGTTTGTAGGAAAGAAAACAAGGCGGCGGTCCCTTCTGGGAAATGGTCGTGCTCGGTGTGTAGGAAAGGCGTAGGTAGAAACTCCATTTTATGTCCTAAATGCAAAGTATGGGTGCATAAAAGATGTAGTGGGATCACAGGTAGGCTAACTAAGAACATAGATTTTACATGTGGCCGGTGCTCTGGTGCAATAAGTAGCAGCAAGTGCCCACAAACTACTAGCTCTTTCAATTGCGCAGAGGGTTCTATAGAAATAGTGGACAGCTTCCGTTACCTGGGCGATAAAATCAGCAGTGGGGGAGGGTGCTCTGAAAGTACTGTAGCTAGAGTCAGAACTGGTTGGAAAAAGTTCAGAGAGCTTATACCACTATTAGCTGCTAAAGGGTTCTCACTAAAAATGAAAGGCAGGTTGTACGATGCCTGCATACGAACAGCAATGCTGCATGGCAGTGAGACCTGGGCATTGTGTGCAGAGGATATACGCAGACTAGAGAGGAACGAAGCTTGCATGCTCCGCTGGATGTGTAACAGTAATATACGTGAACGGCAAAGCATAAACGAACTAAGGAATAAATTAGAGATAAGAGGGATCAGATGTTGTTTACTCGAGAGAAGGCTACGTTGGTATGGACACGTGATGCGCATGAAAGTCGATAGCTGTATAACAAAGTGCAGGGCAATAAAGATAGACGGTAGTCACGGAATAGGCAGACCTAGAAAAACCTGGGACGAGCTGATAAACTCCGACATCACACACTTACACCTCTCCAAGACAATGTCACTGGACCGAGACCTTTGGCGGTACTCAGTAACAGAGAAGACCCGCCTTACCTAAATATATAGTAAAACCTACTCCAGCCAGTAGGCATCTCTAACAAATACACCCCGTCCCACCACCCCCACCCGATCCACACCACCCCGTTCTATGTAAAGTTATGTTGGTGCCGCGCCATCGAGGCCGAAACAAATGAGATCGTGTAGGTGTCACGACAAAAAAACACACAGTCCACGCTGTAATGTGGCCGTGTAGGCAACACGGTAAAAACCTCCCAGACCCACACTGTAAATGTGGTTGGTGTTAGGAAGGGCATCCAACTGTAGAAAACCTGCCAGACAGTCCTATGCGAGCAAGACAATCACTCTTGCCTCAAGTGGGACTACCCCCGTCCAAACCCATGCAAGCGTGGAACACGGACGTTAAACGCTGATGATGATGATGATGATGATGTCAGTTTCTATTGGTATGTCAGTTTTTATTGGTATATCAGTTTCGATAGGTATGTCAGTTTCGATTCTTATATCAGTTACTATTGTTATCTCAGTTTCGATATGTATGTCAGTTTCGATTGGTATATCAGTTACGATTGGTATGTCACTTTCTGTTGGTATATCAGTTTCTATTGGTATGTCAGTTTCGATAGGTATGTCAGTTTTTATTGGTATATCAGTTTCGATTGGTATGTCAGTTTCTATTGGTTTGTCAGTTTCGATTGGTATTTCATTTCCTATTGTTATATCAGTTTCCATTGGTAGGTCAGTTTCTATTGGTATGTCAGCTTCTATTGGTATACCAGTTTCTATTGGTATGTCAGTTTCGATTAGCATGACAATTTCTATTGGTATGTCAGTTTCTATTGGTATGTATGTTTCTATTAGTATATCAGTTTTGATTTGTATATCAGTTTCGATTGGTATGTCAGTTTCTATTGGTATATCAGTTTTGATTGGTATATCAGTTTCAATTAGTATGTCAGTTTCTATTGGTATATCAGTTTCGATTGGTATATCAGTTTCGATTAGTATGTCAATTTCTATTGGTATGTCAGTTTCTATTGTTATATAAGTTTTGATTGGTATATCAGTTTCAATTAGTATGTCAGTTTCTATTGGTATATCAGTTTCGATTGCTATGTCAGTTGCTATTGTTATATCAATTTCGATTGGTATGTCAGTTTCTATTGGTATGTCAGTTTCTATTGGTATATCAGTTTCGATAGGTATGTCAGTTTCGATTATTATATCAGTTACTATTGTTATCTCAGTTTCGATTTGTATGTCAGTTTCGATTGGTATATCAGTTTCGATTGGTATGTCAGTTTCTATTGGTATATCAGTTTCTATTGGTATGTCAGTGTCGATAGGTATGTCAGTTTTTATTGATATATCAGTTTCGATTGGTATGTCAGTTTCTATTGGTTTGTCAGTTTCGATTATTTTATCAGTTAGTATTGGTATGTCAGTTTCGATTGGTATGTCAGTTTCGATCGGTATATCAGTTTCTATTGGTATGACAGTTTTGATTGGTATATCAGTTTGGATTGGTATGTCAGTTTGGATTGGTATATCAGTTTTGATTAGTATGTCAGCTTCTATTGGTATATCAGTTTCGATTGGTATATCAGTTTCGATTTGTATATGAGTTTCGATTGGTATGTCATTTTCGATTAGTATATCAGTTTCTATTGGTATGTCAGTTTCGATTGGTATGTCAGTTTTTATTGGTATATCAGTTTCGATTGGTATGTCAGTTTCGATTAGTATATCAGTATCTATAGGTATGTCAGTTTCTATTTGTATATCAGTTTTGATTGGTATATCAGTTTCGATTGGTATGTCAGTTTCGTTTATTATATCAGTTACTATTGTTATGTCAGTTTCGATTGGAAAGTCAGTTTCGATTGGTATGTCAGTTTCTATTGGTATGACAGTTTCGATTGGTATGTCAGTTTTGATTGGTATATGAGTTTCGATTGGTATGTCATTTTCGATTAGTATATCAGTTTCTATTGGTATGTCAGTTTCGATTGGTATGTCAGATTCTATTGGTATATCAGTTTCGATTGGTATATCAGTTTCGATTGGTATATCAGTTTCGATTGGTATATCAGTTTCTATTGGTATATCAATTTCTATTGGTATGTCAGTTTTGATTGGTATATCAGTTTCGATTAGAATGTCAGTTTCGATCGGTATGTCAGTCTCGATTGGTATATCAGTTTCGATAGGTATATCAGTTTCGATTGGTATGTCAGTTTTGATTGGTATATCAGTTTCTATTGCTATATCAGTTTCTGTTGGTATGTCAGTTTCGATTGGTATGTCAGTTTCTATTGGTATATCAGTTTCGATTGGTATATCAGTTTCTATTGGTATATCAGTTTCTATTGGTATATCAGTTTGATTAGAATGTCATTTTCGATTGGTATGTCAGTTTCGATTGGTATATCAGTTTCGATACGTATATCAGTTTCGATTGGTATGTCAGTTACGATTGGTATATCAGTTTCTATTGCTATATCAGTTTCTGTTGGTATGTCAGTTTCGATTCATATGTCAGTTTCGATTAGTATATCAGTTTATATAGGTATGTCAGTTTCTATTCGTATATCAGTTTTGATTGGTATGTCAGTTTCGATTAGTATTTCAGTTGCTATTGGTATATCAGTTTCCATTCGTAGGTCAGTTTCTATTGGTATGTCAGTTTCTATTGGTATACCAGTTTCGATTGGTATGTCAGTTTCTATTGGTATGTATGTTTCTATTAGTATATCAGTTTTGATTGGTATATCAGTTTCGATTGGTATGTCAGTTTCTATTGGTATATCAGTTTTGATTGGTATATCAGTTTCAATTAGTATGTCAGTTTCTATTGGTATATCAGTTTCGATTGGTATATCAGTTTCGATTAGTATGTCAATTTCTATTGGTATATCAGTTTCTATTGGTATATCAGTTTTGATTGCTATATCAGTTTCAATTAATATGTCAGTTTCTATTTGTATATCATTTTCGATTGCTATGTCAGTTGCTATTGGTATATCAATTTCGATTGGTATGTCAGTTTCTATTGGTATGTCAGTTTTTATTGGTATATCAGTTTCGATAGGTATGTCAGTTTCGATTCTTATATCAGTTACTATTGTTATCTCAGTTTCGATATGTATGTCAGTTTCGATTGGTATATCAGTTACGATTGGTATGTCACTTTCTGTTGGTATATCAGTTTCTATTGGTATGTCAGTTTCGATAGGTATGTCAGTTCTTATTGGTATATCAGTTTCGATTGGTATGTCAGTTTCTATTGGTTTGTCAGTTTCGATTGGTATTTCATTTCCTATTGTTATATCAGTTTCCATTGGTAGGTCAGTTTCTATTGGTATGTCAGCTTCTATTGGTATACCAGTTTCTATTGGTATGTCAGTTTCGATTAGCATGACAATTTCTATTGGTATGTCAGTTTCTATTGGTATGTATGTTTCTATTAGTATATCAGTTTTGATTTGTATATCAGTTTCGATTGGTATGTCAGTTTCTATTGGTATATCAGTTTTGATTGGTATATCAGTTTCAATTAGTATGTCAGTTTCTATTGGTATATCAGTTTCGATTGGTATATCAGTTTCGATTAGTATGTCAATTTCTATTGGTATGTCAGTTTCTATTGTTATATAAGTTTTGATTGGTATATCAGTTTCAATTAGTATGTCAGTTTCTATTGGTATATCAGTTTCGATTGCTATGTCAGTTGCTATTGTTATATCAATTTCGATTGGTATGTCAGTTTCTATTGGTATGTCAGTTTCTATTGGTATATCAGTTTCGATAGGTATGTCAGTTTCGATTATTATATCAGTTACTATTGTTATCTCAGTTTCGATTTGTATGTCAGTTTCGATTGGTATATCAGTTTCGATTGGTATGTCAGTTTCTATTGGTATATCAGTTTCTATTGGTATGTCAGTGTCGATAGGTATGTCAGTTTTTATTGATATATCAGTTTCGATTGGTATGTCAGTTTCTATTGGTTTGTCAGTTTCGATTATTTTATCAGTTAGTATTGGTATGTCAGTTTCGATTGGTATGTCAGTTTGGATTGGTATATCAGTTTTGATTAGTATGTCAGCTTCTATTGGTATATCAGTTTCGATTGGTATATCAGTTTCGATTTGTATATGAGTTTCGATTGGTATGTCATTTTCGATTAGTATATCAGTTTCTATTGGTATGTCAGTTTCGATTGGTATGTCAGATTCTATTGGTATATCAGTTTCGATTGGTATATCAGTTTCGATTGGTATATCAGTTTCGATTGGTATATCAGTTTCTATTGGTATATCAATTTCTATTGGTATGTCAGTTTTGATTGGTATATCAGTTTCGATTAGAATGTCAGTTTCGATCGGTATGTCAGTCTCGATTGGTATATCAGTTTCGATAGGTATGTCAGTTTCGATTGGTATGTCAGTTTTGATTGGTATATCAGTTTCTATTGCTATATCAGTTTCTGTTGGTATGTCAGTTTCGATTGGTATGTCAGTTTCTATTGGTATATCAGTTTCGATTGGTATATCAGTTTCTATTGGTATATCAGTTTCTATTGGTATATCAGTTTGATTAGAATGTCATTTTCGATTGGTATGTCAGTTTCGATTGGTATATCAGTTTCGATACGTATATCAGTTTCGATTGGTATGTCAGTTACGATTGGTATATCAGTTTCTATTGCTATATCAGTTTCTGTTGGTATGTCAGTTTCGATTCATATGTCAGTTTCGATTAGTATATCAGTTTATATAGGTATGTCAGTTTCTATTCGTATATCAGTTTTGATTGGTATGTCAGTTTCGATTAGTATTTCAGTTGCTATTGGTATATCAGTTTCCATTCGTAGGTCAGTTTCTATTGGTATGTCAGTTTCTATTGGTATACCAGTTTCGATTGGTATGTCAGTTTCTATTGGTATGTATGTTTCTATTAGTATATCAGTTTTGATTGGTATATCAGTTTCGATTGGTATGTCAGTTTCTATTGGTATATCAGTTTTGATTAGTATATCAGTTTCAATTAGTATGACAGTTTCTATTGGTATATCAGTTTCGATTGGTATATCAGTTTCGATTAGTATGTCAATTTCTATTGGTATATCAGTTTCTATTGGTATATAAGTTTTGATTGGTATATCAGTTTCAATTAGTATGTCAGTTTCTATTGGTATATCAGTTTCGATTGGTATGTCTGTTTCTATTGGTATGTCAGTTTCTATTGGTATATCAGTTTCGATAGGTATGTCAGTTTCGATTATTATATCAGTTACTATTGTTATCTCAGTTTCGATTTGTATGTCAGTTTCGATTGGTATATCAGTTTCGATTGGTATGTCAGTTTCTATTGGTATATCAGTTTCTATTGGTATGTCAGTGTCGATAGGTATGTCAGTTTTTATTGATATATCAGTTTCGATTGGTATGTCAGTTTCTATTGGTTTGTCAGTTTCGATTATTATATCAGTTACTATTTGTATGTCAGTTTCGATTGGTATGTCAGTTTCGATTGGTATATCAGTTTCTATTGGTATGACAGTTTTGATTGGTATATCAGTTTGGATTGGTACGTCAGTTTGGATTGGTATATCAGTTTTGATTAGTATGTCAGCTTCTATTGGTATATCAGTTTCGATTGGTATATCAGTTTCGATTGGTATATGAGTTTCGATTGGTATGTCATTTTCGATTAGTATATCAGTTTCTATTGGTATGTCAGTTTCGATTGGTATTTCAGTTGCTATTGGTATATCAGTTTCCATTGGTAGGTCAGTTTCTATTGGTAGGTCAGTTGCTATTGGTATACCAGTTTCGATTGGTATGTCAGTTTCGATTAGTATGTCAATTTCTACTGGTATGTCAGTTTCTATTGGTATGTATGTTTCTATTAGTATATCAGTTTTGATTGGTATATCAGTTTCGATTGGTATGTCAGTTTCTATTGGTATATCAGTTTTTATTGGTATATCAGTTTCAATTAGTATGTCAGTTTCTATTTGTATATCAGTTTCGATTGGTATGTCAGTTTCAATTGGTATGTCAATTTCTATTGGTATGTCAGTTTCTATTGGTATATCAGTTTCTATTGGTATGTCAGTTTCGATTGGTATGTCAGTTTCGATTGGTATGTCAGTTTCGATTGGTATATCAGTCTCGAATGGTATGTCAATCTCGATTGGTATGTCAGTTTCTATTGGTATGTCAGTTTCGATTGGTATCTCAGTTGTTATTGTTATATCAGTTTCGATTGGTATGTCAGTTCCTATTGGTATGTCAGTTTCGATTATTATATCAGTTACTATTGGTATATCAGTTTCTATTGCTATATCAGTTTCTGTTGGTATGTCAGTTTCGATTCATATGTCAGTTTCGATTAGTATATCAGTTTTGATTGGTATGTCAGTTTCTATTGGTACGTCAGTTTCGATTAGTATTTCAGTTGTTATTGGTATATCAGTTTCCATTGGTAGGTCAGTTTCTATTGGTATGTCAGTTTCTATTGGTATACCAGTTTTGATTGGTATGTCAGTTTCGATTAGTATGTCAATTTGTATTGGTATGTCAGTTTCTATTGGTATGTCAGTTTCTATTGGTATATCAGTTTCCATTGGTAGGTCAGTTTCTATTGGTATGACAGCTTCTATTGGTATACCAGTTTCTATTTGTATGTCAGTTTCGATTAGCATGACGATTTCTATTGGTATGTCAGTTTTGATTAGTATATCAGTTTCAATTAGTATGTCAGTTTCTATTTGTATATCAGTTTCGATTGGTATATCAGTTTCGATTAGTATGTCAATTTCTATTGGTATGTCAGTTTCTATTGGTATATAAGTTTTGATTGGTATATCAGTTTCAATTAGTATGTCAGTTTCTATTGGTATATCAGTTTCGATTGCTATGTCAGTTGCTATTGTTATATCAATTTCGATTGGTATGTCTGTTTCTATTGGTATGTCAGTTTCTATTGGTATATCAGTTTCGATAGGTATGTCAGTTTCGATTATTATATCAGTTACTATTGTTATATCAGTTTCGATTTGTATGTCAGTTTCGATTGGTATATCAGTTTCGATTGGTATGTCAGTTTCTATTGGTATATCAGTTTCTATTGGTATGTCAGTGTCGATAGGTATGTCAGTTTTTATTGATATATCAGTTTCGATTGGTATGTCAGTTTCTATTGGTTTGTCAGTTTCGATTATTATATCAGTTACTATTGGTATGTCAGTTTCGATTGGTATGTCAGTTTCGATTGGTATATCAGTTTCTATTGGTATGACAGTTTTGATTGGTATATCAGTTTGGATTGGTACGTCAGTTTGGATTGGTATATCAGTTTCGATTGGAATATCAGTTTCGATTGGTATATGAGTTTCGATTGGTATGTCATTTTCGATTAGTATATCAGTTTCTATTGGTATGTCAGTTTCGATTGGTATGTCAGATTCTATTAGTATATCAGTTTCGATTGGTATATCAGTTTCGATTGGTATATCAGTTTTGATTGGTATATCAGTTTCTATTGGTATATCAATTTCTATTGGTATGTCAGTTTCTATTGGTATATCAGTTTCGATTGGTATATCAGTTTCGTTTGGTATGTCAGTTTCTATTGGTATATCAGTTTCTATTGGTATGTCAGTTTTTATTGGTATATCAGTTTCGATTAGAATGTCATTTTCGATTGGTATGTCAGTTTCGATTGGTATATCAGTTTCGATAGGTATATCAGTTTCGATTGTATGTCAGTTTTGATTGGTATATCAGTTTCTATTGCTATATCAGTTTCTGTTGGTATGTCAGTTTCGATTCATATGTCAGTTTCGATTAGTATATCAGTTTCTATAGGTATGTCAGTTTCTATTTGTATATCAGTTTCGATTGGTATTTCAGTTGCTATTGGTATATCACTTTCCATTGGTAGGTCAGTTTCTATTGGTAGGTCAGTTTCTATTGGTATACCAGTTTCGATTGGTATGTCAGTTTCGATTAGTATGTCAATTTCTACTGGTATGTCAGTTTCTATTGGTATGTATGTTTCTATTAGTATATCAGTTTTGATTGGTATATCAGTTTCGATTGGTATGTCAGTTTCTATTGGTATATCAGTTTTGATTGGTATATCAGTTTCAATTAGTATGTCAGTTTCTATTGGTATATCAGTTTCGATTGGTATGTCAGTTTCTATTGGTATATCATTTTCGATTGCTATGTCAGTTGCTATTGGTATATCAACTTCTATTGGTATGTCAGTTTCTATTGGTATGTCAGTTTCTATTGGTATCTCAGTTTCGATAGGTATGTCAGTTTCGATTATTATATCAGTTACTATTGTTATCTCAGTTTCGATATGTATGTCAGTTTCGATTGGTATATCAGTTACGATTGGTATGTCACTTTCTGTTGGTATATCAGTTTCTATTGGTATGTCAGTTTCGATAGGTATGTCAGTTTTTATTGGTATATCAGTTTCGATTGGTATGTCAGTTTCTATTGGTTTGTCAGTTTCGATTGGTATTTCATTTTCTATTGGTATATTAGTTTCCATTGGTAGGTCAGTTTCTATTGGTATGACAGCTTCTATTAGTATACCAGTTTCTATTGGTATGTCAGTTTCGATTAGCATGACAATTTCTATTGGTATGTCAGTTTCTATTGGTATGTATGTTTCTATTAGTATATCAGTTTTGATTGGTATATCAGTTTCGATTGGTATGTCAGTTTCTATTGATATATCAGTTTTGATTAGTATATCAGTTTCAATTAGTATGTCAGTTTCTATTGGTATATCAGTTTCGATTGGTATATCAGTTTCGATTAGTATGTCAATTTCTATTGGTATGTCAGTTTCTATTGGTATATAAGTTTTGATTGGTATAACAGTTTCAATTAGTATGTCAGTTTCTATTGGTATATCAGTTTCGATTGCTATGTCAGTTGCTATTGTTATATCAATTTCGATTGGTATGTCAGTTTCTATTGGTATGTCAGTTTCTATTGGTATATCAGTTTCGATAGGTATGTCAGTTTTGATTATTATATCAGTTACTATTGTTATCTCAGTTTCGATTTGTATGTCAGTTTCGATTGGTATATCAGTTTCGATTGGTATGTCAGTTTCTATTGGTATATCAGTTTCGATTGGTATGTCAGTTTCTATTGGTTTGTCAGTTTCGTTTATTATATCAGTTACTATTGGTATGTCAGTTTCGATTGGTATGTCAGTTTCGATTGGTATATCAGTTTCTATTGGTATGACAGTTTTGATTGGTATATCAGTTTGGATTGGTACGTCAGTTTGGATTGGTATATCAGTTTTGATTAGTATGTCAGCTTCTATTGGTATATCAGTTTCGATTGGTATATGAGTTTCGATTGGTATGTCATTTTCGATTAGTATATCAGTTTCTATTGGTATGTCAGTTTCGATTGGTATGTCAGATTCTATTAGTATATCAGTTTTGATTGGTATATCAGTTTCTATTGGTATATCAATTTCTATTGGTATGTCAGTTTTGATTGGTATATCAGTTTCGATTAGAATGTCAGTTTCGATTGGTATGTCAGTTTAGATTGGTATATCAGTTTCGATAGGTATATCAGTTTCGATTGGTATGTCAGTTTTGATTGGTATATCAGTTTCTATTGCTATATCAGTTTCGGTTGGTATGTCAGTTTCGATTGGTATGTTAGTTTCTATTGGTATATCAGTTTCGATTGGTATATCAGTTTCGTTTGGTATGTCAGTTTTTATTGGTATATCAGTTTCGATTAGAATGTCATTTTCGATTGGTATGTCAGTTTCGATTGGTATATCAGTTTCGATAGGTATATCAGTTTCGATTGGTATGTCAGTTTTGATTGGTGTATCAGTTTCTATTGCTATATCAGTTTCTGTTGGTATGTCAGTTTCGATTCATATGTCAGTTTCGATTAGTATATCAGTTTCTATAGGTATGTCAGTTTCTACTTGTATATCAGTTTTGATTGGTATATCAGTTTCTATTGGTATGTCAGTTTCGATTGGTATTTCAGTTGCTATTGGTATATCAGTTTCCATTGGTAGGTCAGTTTCTATTGGTAGGTCAGTTTCTATTGGTATACCAGTTTCGACTGGTATGTCAGTTTCGATTAGTATGTCAATTTCTACTGGTATGTCAGTTTCTATTGGTATGTATGTTTCTATTAGTATATCAGTTTTGATTGGTATATCAGTTTCGATTGGTATGTCAGTTTCTATTGGTATATCAGTTTTTATTGGTATATCATTTTCAATTAGTATGTCAGTTTCTATTTGTATATCAGTTTCGATTGGTATTTCAGTTTCAATTGGTATGTCAATTTCTATTGGTATGTCAGTTTCGATAGGTATGTCAGTTTTTATTGGTATATCAGTTTCGATAGGTATGTCAGTTTCGATTATTATATCAGTTACTATTGTTATATCAGTTTCGATTTGTATGTCAGTTTCGATTGGTATATCAGTTTCGATTGGTATGTCAGTTTCTATTGGTATATCAGTTTCTATTGGTATGTCAGTGTCGATAGGTATGTCAGTTTTTATTGATATATCAGTTTCGATTGGTATGTCAGTTTCTATTGGTTTGTCAGTTTCGATTATTATATCAGTTACTATTGGTATGTCAGTTTCGATTGGTATGTCAGTTTCGATTGGTATATCAGTTTCTATTGGTATGACAGTTTTGATTGGTATATCAGTTTGGATTGGTACGTCAGTTTGGATTGGTATATCAGTTTCGATTGGAATATCAGTTTCGATTGGTATATGAGTTTCGATTGGTATGTCATTTTCGATTAGTATATCAGTTTCTATTGGTATGTCAGTTTCGATTGGTATGTCAGATTCTATTAGTATATCAGTTTCGATTGGTATATCAGTTTCGATTGGTATATCAGTTTTGATTGGTATATCAGTTTCTATTGGTATATCAATTTCTATTGGTATGTCAGTTTCTATTGGTATATCAGTTTCGATTGGTATATCAGTTTCGTTTGGTATGTCAGTTTCTATTGGTATATCAGTTTCTATTGGTATGTCAGTTTTTATTGGTATATCAGTTTCGATTAGAATGTCATTTTCGATTGGTATGTCAGTTTCGATTGGTATATCAGTTTCGATAGGTATATCAGTTTCGATTGTATGTCAGTTTTGATTGGTATATCAGTTTCTATTGCTATATCAGTTTCTGTTGGTATGTCAGTTTCGATTCATATGTCAGTTTCGATTAGTATATCAGTTTCTATAGGTATGTCAGTTTCTATTTGTATATCAGTTTCGATTGGTATTTCAGTTGCTATTGGTATATCACTTTCCATTGGTAGGTCAGTTTCTATTGGTAGGTCAGTTTCTATTGGTATACCAGTTTCGATTGGTATGTCAGTTTCGATTAGTATGTCAATTTCTACTGGTATGTCAGTTTCTATTGGTATGTATGTTTCTATTAGTATATCAGTTTTGATTGGTATATCAGTTTCGATTGGTATGTCAGTTTCTATTGGTATATCAGTTTTGATTGGTATATCAGTTTCAATTAGTATGTCAGTTTCTATTGGTATATCAGTTTCGATTGGTATGTCAGTTTCTATTGGTATATCATTTTCGATTGCTATGTCAGTTGCTATTGGTATATCAACTTCTATTGGTATGTCAGTTTCTATTGGTATGTCAGTTTCTATTGGTATCTCAGTTTCGATAGGTATGTCAGTTTCGATTATTATATCAGTTACTATTGTTATCTCAGTTTCGATATGTATGTCAGTTTCGATTGGTATATCAGTTACGATTGGTATGTCACTTTCTGTTGGTATATCAGTTTCTATTGGTATGTCAGTTTCGATAGGTATGTCAGTTTTTATTGGTATATCAGTTTCGATTGGTATGTCAGTTTCTATTGGTTTGTCAGTTTCGATTGGTATTTCATTTTCTATTGGTATATTAGTTTCCATTGGTAGGTCAGTTTCTATTGGTATGACAGCTTCTATTAGTATACCAGTTTCTATTGGTATGTCAGTTTCGATTAGCATGACAATTTCTATTGGTATGTCAGTTTCTATTGGTATGTATGTTTCTATTAGTATATCAGTTTTGATTGGTATATCAGTTTCGATTGGTATGTCAGTTTCTATTGATATATCAGTTTTGATTAGTATATCAGTTTCAATTAGTATGTCAGTTTCTATTGGTATATCAGTTTCGATTGGTATATCAGTTTCGATTAGTATGTCAATTTCTATTGGTATGTCAGTTTCTATTGGTATATAAGTTTTGATTGGTATAACAGTTTCAATTAGTATGTCAGTTTCTATTGGTATATCAGTTTCGATTGCTATGTCAGTTGCTATTGTTATATCAATTTCGATTGGTATGTCAGTTTCTATTGGTATGTCAGTTTCTATTGGTATATCAGTTTCGATAGGTATGTCAGTTTTGATTATTATATCAGTTACTATTGTTATCTCAGTTTCGATTTGTATGTCAGTTTCGATTGGTATATCAGTTTCGATTGGTATGTCAGTTTCTATTGGTATATCAGTTTCGATTGGTATGTCAGTTTCTATTGGTTTGTCAGTTTCGTTTATTATATCAGTTACTATTGGTATGTCAGTTTCGATTGGTATGTCAGTTTCGATTGGTATATCAGTTTCTATTGGTATGACAGTTTTGATTGGTATATCAGTTTGGATTGGTACGTCAGTTTGGATTGGTATATCAGTTTTGATTAGTATGTCAGCTTCTATTGGTATATCAGTTTCGATTGGTATATGAGTTTCGATTGGTATGTCATTTTCGATTAGTATATCAGTTTCTATTGGTATGTCAGTTTCGATTGGTATGTCAGATTCTATTAGTATATCAGTTTTGATTGGTATATCAGTTTCTATTGGTATATCAATTTCTATTGGTATGTCAGTTTTGATTGGTATATCAGTTTCGATTAGAATGTCAGTTTCGATTGGTATGTCAGTTTAGATTGGTATATCAGTTTCGATAGGTATATCAGTTTCGATTGGTATGTCAGTTTTGATTGGTATATCAGTTTCTATTGCTATATCAGTTTCGGTTGGTATGTCAGTTTCGATTGGTATGTTAGTTTCTATTGGTATATCAGTTTCGATTGGTATATCAGTTTCGTTTGGTATGTCAGTTTTTATTGGTATATCAGTTTCGATTAGAATGTCATTTTCGATTGGTATGTCAGTTTCGATTGGTATATCAGTTTCGATAGGTATATCAGTTTCGATTGGTATGTCAGTTTTGATTGGTGTATCAGTTTCTATTGCTATATCAGTTTCTGTTGGTATGTCAGTTTCGATTCATATGTCAGTTTCGATTAGTATATCAGTTTCTATAGGTATGTCAGTTTCTACTTGTATATCAGTTTTGATTGGTATATCAGTTTCTATTGGTATGTCAGTTTCGATTGGTATTTCAGTTGCTATTGGTATATCAGTTTCCATTGGTAGGTCAGTTTCTATTGGTAGGTCAGTTTCTATTGGTATACCAGTTTCGACTGGTATGTCAGTTTCGATTAGTATGTCAATTTCTACTGGTATGTCAGTTTCTATTGGTATGTATGTTTCTATTAGTATATCAGTTTTGATTGGTATATCAGTTTCGATTGGTATGTCAGTTTCTATTGGTATATCAGTTTTTATTGGTATATCATTTTCAATTAGTATGTCAGTTTCTATTTGTATATCAGTTTCGATTGGTATTTCAGTTTCAATTGGTATGTCAATTTCTATTGGTATGTCAGTTTCGATAGGTATGTCAGTTTTTATTGGTATATCAGTTTCGATTGGTATGTCAGTTTCTATTGGTTTGTCAGTTTCGATTGGTATTTCATTTTCTATTGGTATATCAGTTTCCATTGGTAGGTCAGTTTCTATTGGTATGACAGCTTCTATTAGTATACCAGTTTCTATTGGTATGTCAGTTTCGATTAGCATGACAATTTCTATTGGTATGTCAGTTTCTATTGGTATGTATGTTTCTATTAGTATATCAGTTTTGATTGGTATATCAGTTTCGATTGGTATGTCAGTTTCTATTGATATATCAGTTTTGATTAGTATATCAGTTTCAATTAGTATGTCAGTTTCTATTGGTATATCAGTTTCGATTGGTATATCAGTTTCGATTAGTATGTCAATTTCTATTGGTATGTCAGTTTCTATTGGTATATAAGTTTTGATTGGTATAACAGTTTCAATTAGTATGTCAGTTTCTATTGGTATATCAGTTTCGATTGCTATGTCAGTTGCTATTGTTATATCAATTTCGATTGGTATGTCAGTCTCTATTGGTATGTCAGTTTCTATTGGTATATCAGTTTCGATAGGTATGTCAGTTTTGATTATTATATCAGTTACTATTGTTATCTCAGTTTCGATTGGTATGTCAGTTTCGATTCGTATATCAGTTTCGATTGGTATGTCAGCTTTGATTGGTATGTCAGTTTCAATTGGTATATCAGTTTCTATTGGTATGACAGTTTCGATTGATATATCAGTTTTGATTGGTGTGTCAGTTTGGATTGGTATGTCAGTTTCGATTGGTATGTCAGATTCTATTGGTATATCATTTTCGATTGGTATATCAGTTTCGATTGGTATATCAGTTTCGATTGGTATATGAGTTTCGATTGGTATGTCATTTTCGATTAGTATATCAGTTTCTATTGGTATGTCAGTTTCGATTGGTATGTCAGATTCTATTAGTATATCAGTTTCGATTGGTATATAGGTTTCGATTGGTATATCAGTTTTGATTGGTATATCAGTTTCTATTGGTATATCAATTTCTATTGGTATGTCAGTTTTGATTGGTATATCAGTTTCGATTAGAATGTCAGTTTCGATTGGTATGTCAGTTTCGATTGGTATATCAGTTTCGATAGGTACATCAGTTTCGATTGGTATGTCAGTTTTGATTGGTATATCAGTTTCTATTGCTATATCAGTTTCTGTTGGTATGTCAGTTTCGATTGGTATGTCAGTTTCTATTGGTATATCATTTTCGATTGGTATATCAGTTTCGTTTGGTATGTCAGTTTCTATTGGTATATCTGTTTCTATTGGTATGTCAGTTTTTATTGGTATATCAGTTTCGATTAGAATGTCATTTTCGATTGGTATGTCAGTTTCGATTGGTATATCAGTTTCGATAGGTATATCAGTTTCGATTGGTATGTCAGTTTTGATTGGTATATCAGTTTCTATTGCTATATCAGTTTCGATTCGTATGTCAGTTTCGATTAGTATATCAGTTTCTATAAGTATGTCAGTTTCTATTGGTATATCAGTTTTCATTAGTATATCAGTTTCGATTGGTATGTTAGTTTCGTTTATTATATCAGTTACTATTGGTATGTCAGTTTCGATTGAAAAGTCAGTTTCGATTGGTATGTCAGTTTCTATTGTTATATCTGTTTCGATTGGTATGTCAGTTTCGATTAGTATATCAATTTCTATAGGTATGTCAGTTTCTATTGGTATATCAGTTTTAATTGGTATATCAGTTTCGATTGGTATTTTAGTTTTGAATGGTATGTCAGTTTCTATTGGTATATCAGTTTTGATTGATATATCAGTTTCGATTAGTATGTCAGTTTCTAATGGTATGTCAGTTTCGATTAGTATATCAGTTTCTATTGGTATGTCAGTTTCGATTGGTATGTCAGTTTCGATTGGTATATCAGTTTTGATTGGTATGTCAGTTTCTATTGGTATATCAGTTTCTATTGGCATGTCAGTTTCGATTGGTATGTCAGTTTCAATTGGTATGTCAATTTCGATGGGTATATCAGTTTCGTTTAGTATGTCAGTTTCTTTTGGTATGTCAGTTTCGATTATTATATCAGTTTTGATTGGTATATCAGTTTCTAATGGCATGTCAGTTTCGATTGATATGTCACTTTCAATTGGTATGTCAATTTCGATTGGTATATCAGTTTCGATTTGTATATCAGTTTCTATTGGTATGTCAGTTTCGATTATTATATCAGTTACTATTGGTATGTCAGTTTCGATTGCTATGTCAGTTTCGATTGGTATATCAGCTTCTATTGGTATGACAGTTTCGATTGGTATATCAGTTTCGATTGGTATGTCAGTTCGGATTGGTATGTCTGTTTGTATTGGTATGTCAGTTTCGATTGGTATGTCAATTTCGATTGGTATATCAGTTTCAATTAGTATGTTAGTTTCTATTGGTATATCAGTTTCGATTGGTATGTGAGTTTCGATTAGTATGTCAATTTCTATTGGTATGTCAGCTTCTATTGGTATATCAGTTTGGATTGATATGTCAGTTTCGATTGGTATGTCAGTTTCGATTGGTATATCAGTTTCGATTGTTATATCAGTTTCTATAGCTATATCAGTTTCTATTGGTATGTCAGTTTCGATTGGTATGTCAGATGCTAGTGGTATATCAGTTTCGATTGGTATGTCAGTTTCTATTGGCATGTCAGTTTCGATTATTATATCAGTTACTATTTGTATCTCAGTTTCGATTTGTATGTCAGTTTCGATTGGTATATCAGTTACGATTGGTATGTCAGTTTCTATTGGTATATCAGTTTCTATTGGTATGTCAGTTTCTATAGGTATGTCAGTTTCTATTGGTATATTAGTTTCGATTGGTATGTCAGTTTCTATTTGTTTGTCAGTTTCGATTATTATATCAGTTACTATTGGTATGTCAGTTTCGATTGGTATATCAGTTTCTATTGCTATATCAGTTTCGGTTGGTATGTCAGTTTCGATTGGTATGTTAGTTTCTATTGGTATATCAGTTTCGATTGGTATATCAGTTTCGTTTGGTATGTCAGTTTTTATTGGTATATCAGTTTCGATTAGAATGTCATTTTCGATTGGTATGTCAGTTTCGATTGGTATATCAGTTTCGATAGGTATATCAGTTTCGATTGGTATGTCAGTTTTGATTGGTATATCAGTTTCTATTGCTATATCAGTTTCTGTTGGTATGTCAGTTTCGATTCATATGTCAGTTTCGATTAGTATATCAGTTTCTATAGGTATGTCAGTTTCTACTTGTATATCAGTTTTGATTGGTATATCAGTTTCTATTGGTATGTCAGTTTCGATTGGTATTTCAGTTGCTATTGGTATATCAGTTTCCATTGGTAGGTCAGTTTCTATTGGTAGGTCAGTTTCTATTGGTATACCAGTTTCGACTGGTATGTCAGTTTCGATTAGTATGTCAATTTCTACTGGTATGTCAGTTTCTATTGGTATGTATGTTTCTATTAGAATATCAGTTTTGATTGGTATATCAGTTTCGATTGGTATGTCAGTTTCTATTGGTATATCAGTTTTTATTGGTATATCATTTTCAATTAGTATGTCAGTTTCTATTTGTATATCAGTTTCGATTGGTATTTCAGTTTCAATTGGTATGTCAATTTCTATTGGTATGTCAGTTTCGATAGGTATGTCAGTTTTTATTGGTATATCAGTTTCGATTGGTATGTCAGTTTCTATTGGTTTGTCAGTTTCGATTGGTATTTCATTTTCTATTGGTATATCAGTTTCCATTGGTAGGTCAGTTTCTATTGGTATGACAGCTTCTATTAGTATACCAGTTTCTATTGGTATGTCAGTTTCGATTAGCATGACAATTTCTATTGGTATGTCAGTTTCTATTGGTATGTATGTTTCTATTAGTATATCAGTTTTGATTGGTATATCAGTTTCGATTGGTATGTCAGTTTCTATTGATATATCAGTTTTGATTAGTATATCAGTTTCAATTAGTATGTCAGTTTCTATTGGTATATCAGTTTCGATTGGTATATCAGTTTCGATTAGTATGTCAATTTCTATTGGTATGTCAGTTTCTATTGGTATATAAGTTTTGATTGGTATAACAGTTTCAATTAGTATGTCAGTTTCTATTGGTATATCAGTTTCGATTGCTATGTCAGTTGCTATTGTTATATCAATTTCGATTGGTATGTCAGTCTCTATTGGTATGTCAGTTTCTATTGGTATATCAGTTTCGATAGGTATGTCAGTTTTGATTATTATATCAGTTACTATTGTTATCTCAGTTTCGATTTGTATGTCAGTTTCGATTGGTATATCAGTTTCGATTGGTATGTCAGTTTCTATTGGTATATCAGTTTCGATTGGTATGTCAGTTTCTATTGGTTTGTCAGTTTCGTTTATTATATCAGTTACTATTGGTATGTCAGTTTCGATTGGTATGTCAGTTTCGATTGGTATATCAGTTTCTATTGGTATGACAGTTTTGATTGGTATATCAGTTTGGATTGGTACGTCAGTTTGGATTGGTATATCAGTTTTGATTAGTATGTCAGCTTCTATTGGTATATCAGTTTCGATTGGTATATCAGTTTCGATTGGTATATGAGTTTCGATTGGTATGTCATTTTCGATTAGTATATCAGTTTCTATTGGTATGTCAGTTTCGATTGGTATGTCAGATTCTATTAGTATATCAGTTTCGATTGGTATATCAGTTTTGATTGGTATATCAGTTTTGATTGGTATATCAGTTTCTATTGGTATATCAATTTCTATTGGTATGTCAGTTTTGATTGGTATATCAGTTTCGATTAGAATGTCAGTTTCGATTGGTATGTCAGTTTAGATTGGTATATCAGTTTCGATAGGTATATCAGTTTCGATTGGTATGTCAGTTTTGATTGGTATATCAGTTTCTATTGCTATATCAGTTTCGGTTGGTATGTCAGTTTCGATTGGTATGTCAGTTTCTATTGGTATATCAGTTTCGATTGGTATATCAGTTTCGTTTGGTATGTCAGTTTCTATTGGTATATCAGTTTCTATTGGTATGTCAGTTTTTATTGGTATATCAGTTTCGATTAGAATGTCATTTTCGATTGGTATGTCAGTTTCGATTGGTATATCAGTTTCGATAGGTATATCAGTTTCGATTGGTATGTCAGTTTTGATTGGTATATCAGTTTCTATTGCTATATCAGTTTCTGTTGGTATGTCAGTTTCGATTCATATGTCAGTTTCGATTAGTATATCAGTTTCTATAGGTATGTCAGTTTCTACTTGTATATCAGTTTTGATTGGTATATCAGTTTCTATTGGTATGTCAGTTTCGATTGGTATTTCAGTTGTTATTGGTATATCAGTTTCCATTGGTAGGTCAGTTTCTATTGGTAGGTCAGTTTCTATTGGTATACCAGTTTCGACTGGTATGTCAGTTTCGATTAGTATGTCAATTTCTACTGGTATGTCAGTTTCTATTGGTATGTATGTTTCTATTAGTATATCAGTTTTGATTGGTATATCAGTTTCGATTGCTATGTCAGTTTCTATTGGTATATCAGTTTTTATTGGTATATCATTTTCAATTAGTATGTCAGTTTCTATTTGTATATCAGTTTCGATTGCTATGTCAGTTTCAATTGGTATGTCAATTTCTATTGGTATGTCAGTTTCTATTGGTATATCAGTTTCTATTGGTATGTCAGTTTCGATTGGTATGTCAGTTTCGATTGGTATGTCAGTTTCGATTGGTATATCAGTCTCGAATGGTATGTCAATCTCGATTGGTATGTCAGTTTCAATTGGTATGTCATTTTCTATTGGTATGTCAGTTTCTATTGGTATATCAGTTTCGATTGGTATGTCAGTTTCGATTGGTATATCAGTTTCGATTGGTATGTCAGTTTCGATCGGTATATCAGTTTAGATTGGTATATCAGTTTCTATTGTTATATCAGTTTCTATTGGTATGTCAGTTTCGATTGGTATCTCAGTTGTTATTGGTATATCAGTTTCGATTGATATATCAGTTTCGATTAGTATGTCAGTTTCTAATGGTATGTCAGTTTCGATTAGTATATCAGTTTCTATTGGTATGTCAGTTTCGATTGGTATGTCAGTTTCTATTGGTATGTCAGTTTCGATTATTATATCAGTTACTATTGGTATCTCGGTTTCGATTTGTATGTCAGTTTCGATTGGTATATCAGTTTCGATAGGAATGTCAGTTTTTATTGGTATATCAGTTTCGATTGGTATGATAGTTTCGATTGATATATCAGTTTCGATTGGTATGTCAGTTTCGATTCGTATATCAGTTTCGATTGGTATGTCAGCTTTGATTGGTATGTCAGTTTCAATTGGTATATCAGTTTCTATTGGTATGACAGTTTCGATTGATATATCAGTTTTGATTGGTGTGTCAGTTTGGATTGGTATGTCAGTTTCGATTGGTATGTCAGATTCTATTGGTATATCATTTTCGATTGGTATATCAGTTTCGATTGGTATATCAGTTTCGATTGGTATATGAGTTTCGATTGGTATGTCATTTTCGATTAGTATATCAGTTTCTATTGGTATGTCAGTTTCGATTGGTATGTCAGATTCTATTAGTATATCAGTTTCGATTGGTATATAGGTTTCGATTGGTATATCAGTTTTGATTGGTATATCAGTTTCTATTGGTATATCAATTTCTATTGGTATGTCAGTTTTGATTGGTATATCAGTTTCGATTAGAATGTCAGTTTCGATTGGTATGTCAGTTTCGATTGGTATATCAGTTTCGATAGGTATATCAGTTTCGATTGGTATGTCAGTTTTGATTGGTATATCAGTTTCTATTGCTATATCAGTTTCTGTTGGTATGTCAGTTTCGATTGGTATGTCAGTTTCTATTGGTATATCATTTTCGATTGGTATATCAGTTTCGTTTGGTATGTCAGTTTCTATTGGTATATCTGTTTCTATTGGTATGTCAGTTTTTATTGGTATATCAGTTTCGATTAGAATGTCATTTTCGATTGGTATGTCAGTTTCGATTGGTATATCAGTTTCGATAGGTATATCAGTTTCGATTGGTATGTCAGTTTTGATTGGTATATCAGTTTCTATTGCTATATCAGTTTCGATTCGTATGTCAGTTTCGATTAGTATATCAGTTTCTATAGGTATGTCAGTTTCTATTGGTATATCAGTTTTCATTAGTATATCAGTTTCGATTGGTATGTTAGTTTCGTTTATTATATCAGTTACTATTGGTATGTCAGTTTCGATTGAAAAGTCAGTTTCGATTGGTATGTCAGTTTCTATTGTTATATCTGTTTCGATTGGTATGTCAGTTTCGATTAGTATATCAATTTCTATAGGTATGTCAGTTTCTATTGGTATATCAGTTTTGATTGGTATATCAGTTTCGATTGGTATTTTAGTTTTGAATGGTATGTCAGTTTCTATTGGTATATCAGTTTTGATTGATATATCAGTTTCGATTAGTATGTCAGTTTCTAATGGTATGTCAGTTTCGATTAGTATATCAGTTTCTATTGGTATGTCAGTTTCGATTGGTATGTCAGTTTCGATTGGTATATCAGTTTTGATTGGTATGTCAGTTTCTATTGGTATATCAGTTTCTATTGGCATGTCAGTTTCGATTGGTATGTCAGTTTCAATTGGTATGTCAATTTCGATGGGTATATCAGTTTCGTTTAGTATGTCAGTTTCTTTTGGTATGTCAGTTTCGATTATTATATCAGTTTTGATTGGTATATCAGTTTCTAATGGCATGTCAGTTTCGATTGATATGTCACTTTCAATTGGTATGTCAATTTCGATTGGTATATCAGTTTCGATTTGTATATCAGTTTCTATTGGTATGTCAGTTTCGATTATTATATCAGTTACTATTGGTATGTCAGTTTCGATTGCTATGTCAGTTTCGATTGGTATATCAGCTTCTATTGGTATGACAGTTTCGATTGGTATATCAGTTTCGATTGGTATGTCAGTTCGGATTGGTATGTCTGTTTGTATTGGTATGTCAGTTTCGATTGGTATGTCAATTTCGATTGGTATATCAGTTTCAATTAGTATGTTAGTTTCTATTGGTATATCAGTTTCGATTGGTATGTGAGTTTCGATTAGTATGTCAATTTCTATTGGTATGTCAGCTTCTATTGGTATATCAGTTTGGATTGGTATGTCAGTTTCGATTGGTATGTCAGTTTCGATTGGTATATCAGTTTCGATTGTTATATCAGTTTCTATAGCTATATCAGTTTCTATTGGTATGTCAGTTTCGATTGGTATGTCAGATGCTAGTGGTATATCAGTTTCGATTGGTATGTCAGTTTCTATTGGCATGTCAGTTTCGATTATTATATCAGTTACTATTTGTATCTCAGTTTCGATTTGTATGTCAGTTTCGATTGGTATATCAGTTACGATTGGTATGTCAGTTTCTATTGGTATATCAGTTTCTATTGGTATGTCAGTTTCTATAGGTATGTCAGTTTCTATTGGTATATTAGTTTCGATTGGTATGTCAGTTTCTATTTGTTTGTCAGTTTCGATTATTATATCAGTTACTATTGGTATGTCAGTTTCGATTGGTATAACAGTTTCGATTGGTATATCAGTTTCGATTGGTATGTCAGTTTCGATTGGTATGTCAGTTTCGATTGGTATATCAGTTTCTATTTGTATGACAGTTTCGATTGGTATATCAGTTTCGATTGGTATGTCAGTTTGGATTGGTATGTCAGTTTCGATTGGTATGTCAATTTCGATTGGTATATCAGTTTTGATTGGTATGTCAGTTTCTAATTGTATATCAGTCTCGATTGGTATATCAGTTTCGATTGGTATGTCAGTTTCGATTGGTATGTCAGTTGCTATTGGTATATCAGTTTCCATTGGTAGGTCATTTTCTATTGGTATGTCAGTTTCTATTGGTATCGCATTTTCGATTGGTATGTCAGTTTCGATTAGTATGTCAATTTCTATTGGTATGTCAGTTTCTATTGGTATGTCTGTTTCTAGTAGTATATCAGTTTTTATTGGTATATCAGTTTCGATTGGTATGCCAGTTTCTATTGGTATATCAGTTTTTATTGGTATATCAGTTTCAATTAGTATGTCAGTTTCTATTTGTATATCAGTTTCGATTGGTATGTCAGTTTCAATTGGTATGTCAATTTCTATTGGTATGTCAGTTTCTATTGGTATATCAGTTTCGATTGGTATGTCAGTTTCGATTGGTATGTCAGTTTCGATTGGTATGTCAGTTTCGATTGGTATATCAGTCTCGAATGGTATGTCAATCTCGATTGGTATGTCAGTTTCAATTGGTATGTCAATTTCTATTGGTATGTCAGTTTCTATTGGTATATCAGTTTCGATTGGTATGTCAGTTTCGATTGGTATATCAGTTTCGATTGGTATGTCAGTTTCGATTGGTATATCAGTTTCGATTGGTATATCAGTTTCTATTGCTATGTCAGTTTCTATTGGTATGTCAGTTTCGATTGGTATGTCAGTTGTTATTGGTATATCAGTTTCGATTGGTATGTCAGTTTCTATTGGTATGTCAGTTTCGATTATTATATCAGTTACTATTGGTATCTCGGTGTCGATTTGTATGTCAGTTTCGAATGGTATATCAGTTTCGATAGGAATGTCAGTTTCTATTGGTATATCAGTTTCGATTGGTATGACAGTTTCGATTGATATATCAGTTTCGATTGGTATGTCAGTTTCGATTGGTATATCAGTTTTGATTGGTATGTCAGCTTCGATTGGTATGTCAGTTTCGATTGGTATATCAGTTTCTATTGGTATGACAGTTTCGATTGATATATCAGTTTCGATTGGTATGTCAGTTTGGATTTGTATGTCAGTTTCGATTGGTATGTCAGATTCTATTGGTATATCATTTTCGATTGGTATATCAGTTTCGATTGGTATATCAGTTTCGATTGGTATATCAGTTTCTATTGGTATGTCAGTTTCGATTGGTATATCAGTTTCGATTGGTATATCAGTTTCGATTGGTATGTCAGTTTCGAATGGTATGTCAGTTTCTATTGGTATATCAGTTTCGATTTATATATCAGTTTCGATTAGTATGTCAGTTTCTAATGGTATGTCAGTTTCGATTTGTATATCAGTTTCTATTGGTATGTCAGTCTCGATTGGTATATCAGTTTCGAATAGTATGTCAGTTTGGATTGGTATGTGAGTTTCGATTGGTATGTCAGCTTCTATTCGTATATCAGTTTCGATTGGTATATCAGTTTCGATTAGTATATGAGTTTCGATTGGTATGTCATTTTCGATTAGTATATCAGTTTCTATTGGTATGTCAGTTTCGATTGGTATGTCAGATTCTATTAGTATATCAGTTTCGATTGGTATATCAGTTTCGATTGGTATATCAGTTTTGATTGGTATATCAGTTTCTATTGGTATATCAATTTCTATTGGTATGTCAGTTTTGATTGGTATATCAGTTTCGATTAGAATGTCAGTTTCGATTGGTATGTCAGTTTCGATTGGTATATCAGTTTCGATAGGTATATCAGTTTCGATTGGTATGTCAGTTTCGATTGGTATATCAGTTTCTATTGCTATATCAGTTTCTGTTGGTATGTCAGTTTCGATTGGTATGTCAGTTTCTATTGGTATATCAGTTTCTATTGGTATGTCAGTTTTTATTGGTATATCAGTTTCTATTAGAATGTCATTTTCGATTGGTATGTCAGTTTCGATTGGTATATCAGTTTCGATAGGTATATCAGTTTTGATTGGTATATTAGTTTCTATTGGTATGTCAGTTTCGATTGGTATTTCAGTTGCTATTGGTATATCAGTTTCCATTGGTAGGTCAGTTTCTATTGGTAGGTCAGTTTCTATTGGTATACCAGTTTCGACTGGTATGTCAGTTTCGATTAGTATGTCAATTTCTACTGGTATGTCAGTTTCTATTGGTATGTATGTTTCTATTAGTATATCAGTTTTGATTGGTATATCAGTTTCGATTGGTATGTCAGTTTCTATTGGTATATCAGTTTTTATTGGTATATCATTTTCAATTAGTATGTCAGTTTCTATTTGTATATCAGTTTCGATTGGTATGTCAGTTTCAATTGGTATGTCAATTTCTATTGGTATGTCAGTTTCTATTGGTATATCAGTTTCTATTGGTATGTCAGTTTCGATTGGTATGTCAGTTTCGATTGGTATGTCAGTTTCGATTGGTATATCAGTCTCGAATGGTATGTCAATCTCGATTGGTATGTCAGTTTCAATTGGTATGTCATTTTCTATTGGTATGTCAGTTTCTATTGGTATATCAGTTTCGATTGGTATGTCAGTTTCGATTGGTATATCAGTTTCGATTGGTATGTCAGTTTCGATCAGTATATCAGTTTAGATTGGTATATCAGTTTCTATTGTTATATCAGTTTCTATTGGTATGTCAGTTTCGATTGGTATCTCAGTTGTTATTGGTATATCAGTTTCGATTGGTATGTCAGTTTCTATTGGTATGTCAGTTTCGATTATTATATCAGTTACTATTGGTATCTCGGTTTCGATTTGTATGTCAGTTTCGATTGGTATATCAGTTTCGACAGGAATGTCAGTTTTTATTGGTATATCAGTTTCGATTGGTATGATAGTTTCGATTGATATATCAGTTTCGATTGGTATGTCAGTTTCGATTCGTATATCAGTTTCGATTGGTATGTCAGCTTTGATTGGTATGTCAGTTTCAATTGGTATATCAGTTTCTATTGGTATGACAGTTTCGATTGATATATCAGTTTTGATTGGTATGTCAGTTTGGATTGGTATGTCAGTTTCGATTGGTATGTCAGATTCTATTGGTATATCATTTTCGATTGGTATATCAGTTTCGATTGGTATATCAGTTTCGATTGGTATATGAGTTTCGATTGGTATGTCATTTTCGATTAGTATATCAGTTTCTATTGGTATGTCAGTTTCGATTGGTATGTCAGATTCTATTAGTATATCAGTTTCGATTGGTATATCAGTTTCGATTGGTATATCAGTTTTGATTGGTATATCAGTTTCTATTGGTATATCAATTTCTATTGGTATGTCAGTTTTGATTGGTATATCAGTTTCGATTAGAATGTCAGTTTCGATTGGTATGTCAGTTTCGATTGGTATATCAGTTTCGATAGGTATATCAGTTTCGATTGGTATGTCAGTTTTGATTGGTATATCAGTTTCTATTGCTATATCAGTTTCTGTTGGTATGTCACTTTCGATTGGTATGTCAGTTTCTATTGGGATATCATTTTCGATTGGTATATCAGTTTCGTTTGGTATGTCAGTTTCTATTGGTATATCAGTTTCTATTGGTATGTCAGTTTTTATTGGTATATCAGTTTCGATTAGAATGTCATTTTCGATTGGTATGTCAGTTTCGATTGGTATATCAGTTTCGATAGGTATATCAGTATCGATTGGTATGTCAGTTTTGATTGGTATATCAGTTTCTATTGCTATATCAGTTTCGATTCGTATGTCAGTTTCGATTAGTATATCAGTTTCTATAGGTATGTCAGTTTCTATTGGTATATCAGTTTTCATTAGTATATCAGTTTCGATTGGTATGTTAGTTTCGTTTATTATATCAGTTACTATTGGTATGTCAGTTTCGATTGAAAAGTCAGTTTCGATTGGTATGTCAGTTTCTATTGGTATATCTGTTTCGATTGGTATGTCAGTTTCGATTAGTATATCAATTTCTATAGGAATGTCAGTTTCTATTGGTATATCAGTTTTGATTGGTATATCAGTTTCGATTGGTATGTAAGTTTCGAATGGTATGTCAGTTTCTATTGGTATATCAGTTTCGATTTGTATATCAGTTTCTATTGGTATGTCAGTTTCGATTATTATATCAGTTACTATTGGTATGTAAGTTTCGATTGCTATGTCAGTTTCGATTGGTATATCAGTTTCTATTGGTATGACAGTTTCGATTGGTATATCAGTTTCGATTTTTATGTCAGTTTCGAATGGTATGTCAGTTTCTATTGGTATATCAGTTTTGATTGATATATCAGTTTCGATTAGTATGTCAGTTTCTAATGGTATGTCAGTTTCGATTAGTATATCAGTTTCTATTGGTATGTCAGTTTCTATTGGTATATCATTTTCGATTGGTATATCAGTTTCGTTTGGTATGTCAGTTTCTATTGGTATATCAGTTTCTATTGGTATGTCAGTTTTTATTGGTATATCAGTTTCGATTAGAATGTCATTTTCGATTGGTATGTCAGTTTCGATTGGTATATCAGTTTCGATAGGTATATCAGTTTCGATTGGTATGTCAGTTTTGATTGGTATATCATTTTCTATTGCTATATCAGTTTCGATTCGTATGTCAGTTTTTCGATTAGTATATCAGTTTCTATAGGTATGTCAGTTTCTATTGGTATATCAGTTTTCATTAGTATATCAGTTTCGATTGGTATGTTAGTTTCGTTTATTATATCAGTTACTATTGGTATGTCAGTTTCGATTGAAAAGTCAGTTTCGATTGGTATGTCAGTTTCTATTGGTATATCTGTTTCGATTGGTATGTCAGTTTCGATTAGTATATCAATTTCTATAGGTATGTCAGTTTCTATTGGTATATCAGTTTTGATTGGTATATCAGTTTCGATTGGTATGTAAGTTTCGAATGGTATGTAAGTTTCTATTGGTATATCAGTTTTGATTGATATATCAGTTTCGATTAGTATGTCAGTTTCTAATGGTATGTCAGTTTCGATTAGTATATCAGTTTCTATTGGTATGTCAGTTTCGATTGGTATGTCAGTTTCGATTGGTATATCAGTTTTGATTGGTATGTCAGTTTCTATTGGTATGTCAGTTTCTATTGGCATGTCAGTTTCGATTGGTATGTCAGTTTCAATTGGTATGTCAATTTCGATGGGTATATCAGTTTCGATTAGTATGTCAGTTTCTTTTGGTATGTCAGTTTCGATTATTATATCAGTTTTGATTGGTATATCAGTTTCTAATGGCATGTCAGTTTCGATTGATATGTCACTTTCAATTGGTATGTCAATTTCGATTGGTATATCAGTTTCGATTTGTATATCAGTTTCTATTGGTATGTCAGTTTCGATTATTATATCAGTTACTATTGGTATGTAAGTTTCGATTGCTATGTCAGTTTCGATTGGTATATCAGTTTCTATTGGTATGACAGTTTCGATTGGTATATCAGTTTCGATTGGTATGTCAGTTCGGATTGGTATGTCTGTTTGTATTGGTATGTCAGTTTCGATTGGTATGTCAGTTTCGATTGGTAAGTCAATTTCGATTGGTATATCAGTTTCAATTAGTATGTTAGTTTCTATTGGTATATCAGTTTCGATTGGTATGTGAGTTTCGATTAGTATGTCAATTTCTATTGGTATGTCAGCTTCTATTGGTATATCAGTTTCGATTGGTATGTCAGTTTCGATTGGTATGTCAGTTTCGATTGGTATATCAGTTCCGATTGTTATATCAGTTTCTATAGCTATATCAGTTTCTATTGGTATGTCAGTTTCGATTGGTATGTCAGATGCTAGTGGTATATCAGTTTCGATTGCTATGTCAGTTTCTATTGGCATGTCAGTTTCGATTATTATATCAGTTACTATTTGTATCTCAGTTTCGATTTGTATGTCAGTTTCGATTGGTATATCAGTTACGATTGGTATGTCAGTTTCTATTGGTATATCAGTTTCTATTGGTATGTCAGTTACTATAGGTATGTCAGTTTCTATTGGTATATTAGTTTCGATTGGTATGTCAGTTTCTATTTGTTTGTCAGTTTCGATTATTATATCAGTTACTATTGGTATGTCAGTTTCGATTGGTATAACAGTTTCGATTGGTATATCAGTTTCGATTGGTATGTCAGTTTCGATTGGTATGTCAGTTTCGATTGGTATATCAGTTTCTATTTGTATGACAGTTTCGATTGGTATATCAGTTTCGATTGGTATGTCAGTTTGGATTGGTATGTCAGTTTGGATTGGTATGTCAATTTCGATTGGTATATCAGTTTTGATTGGTATGTCAGTTTCTAATTGTATATCAGTCTCGATTGGTATATCAGTTTCGATTGGTATGTCATTTTCTATTGGTATGTCAGTTTCTATTGGTATCGCATTTTCGATTGGTATGTCAGTTTCGATTAGTATGTCAATTTCTATTGGTATGTCAGTTTCTATTGGTATGTCTGTTTCTAGTAGTATATCAGTTTTTATTGGTATATCAGTTTCGATTGGTATGCCAGTTTCTATTGGTATATCAGTTTTTATTGGTATATCAGTTTCAATTAGTATGTCAGTTTCTATTTGTATATCAGTTTCGATTGGTATGTCAGTTTCAATTGGTATGTCAATTTCTATTGGTATGTCAGTTTCTATTGGTATATCAGTTTCGATTGGTATGTCAGTTTCGATTGGTATGTCAGTTTCGATTGGTATGTCAGTTTCGATTGGTATATCAGTCTCGAATGGTATGTCAATCTCGATTGGTATGTCAGTTTCAATTGGTATGTCAATTTCTATTGGTATGTCAGTTTCTATTGGTATATCAGTTTCGATTGGTATGTCAGTTTCGATTGGTATATCAGTTTCGATTGGTATGTCAGTTTCGATTGGTATATCAGTTTCGATTGGTATATCAGTTTCTATTGCTATGTCAGTTTCTATTGGTATGTCAGTTTCGATTGGTATGTCAGTTGTTATTGGTATATCAGTTTCAATTGGTATGTCAGTTTCGATTGGTATATCAGTTTCGATAGGAATGTCAGTTTCTATTGGTATATCAGTTTCGATTGGTATGACAGTTTCGATTGATATATCAGTTTCGATTGGTATGTCAGTTTCGATTGGTATATCAGTTTCGATTGGTATATCAGTTTCGATTGGTATATCAGTTTCGATTGGTATATCAGTTTCTATTGGTATGTCTGTTTTGATTGGTATATCAGTTTTGATTAGAATGACAGTTTCGATTGGTATGTCAGTTTCGATTGGTATATCAGTTTCGATTGGTATATCAGTTTCGATTGGTATGTCAGTTTCGAATGGTATGTCAGTTTCTATTGGTATATCACTTTCGATTGATATATCAGTTTCGATTAGTATGTCAGTTTCTAATGGTATGTCAGTTTCGATTTGTATATCAGTTTCTATTGGTATGTCAGTCTCGATTGGTATATCAGTTTCGAATAGTATGTCAGTTTGGATTGGTATGTGAGTTTCTATTTGTAAGTCAGCTTCTATTCGTATATCAGTTTCGATTGGTATATCTGTTTCGATTAGTATATGAGTTTCGATTGGTATGTCATTTTCGATTAGTATATCAGTTTCTATTGGTATGTCAGTTTCGATTGGTATGTCAGATTCTATTAGTATATCAGTTTCGATTGGTATATCAGTTTCGATTGGTATATCAGTTTTGATTGGTATATCAGTTTCTATTGGTATATCAATTTCTATTGGTATGTCAGTTTTGATTGGTATATCAGTTTCGATTAGAATGTCAGTTTCGATTGGTATGTCAGTTTCGATTGGTATATCAGTTTCGATAGGTATATCAGTTTCGATTGGTATGTCAGTTTTGATTGGTATATCAGTTTCTATTGCTATATCAGTTTCTGTTGGTATGTCAGTTTCGATTGGTATGTCAGTTTCTATTGGTATATCAGTTTCTATTGGTATGTCAATTTTTTATTGGTATATCAGTTTCGATTAGAATGTCATTTTCGATTGGTATGTCAGTTTCGATTGGTATATCAGTTTCGATAGGTATATCAGTTTCGATTGGTATGTCAGTTTTGATTGGTATATCAGTTTCTATTGCTATATCAGTTTCTGTTGGTATGTCAGTTTCGATTCATATGTCAGTTTCGATTAGTATATCAGTTTCTATTGGTATGTCAGTTTCTATTTGTATATCAGTTTTGATTGGTATATCAGTTTCTATTGGTATGTCAGTTTCGATTGGTATTTCAGTTGCTATTGGTATATCAGTTTTGATTGGTATATCAGTTTCAATTAGTATGTCAGTTTCTATTGGTATATCAGTTTCGATTGGTATATCAGTTTCGATTAGTATGTGAATTTCTATTGGTATGTCAGTTTCTATTGGTTTATCAGTTTTGATTCCTATATCAGTTTCAATTAGTAAGTCAGTTTCTATTGGTATATTATTTTCGATTGCTATGTCAGTTGCTATTGGTATATCAACTTCGATTGGTATGTCAGCTTCTATTGGTATGTCAGTTTCTATTGGTATATCAGTTTCGATAGGTATGTGAGTTTCGATTATTATATCAGTTACTATTGTTATCTCAGTTTCGATATGTATGTCAGTTTCGATTGGTATATCAGTTACGATTGGTATGTCACTTTCTGTTGGTATATCAGTTTCTATTGGTATGTCAGTTTCGATAGGTATGTCAGTTTTTATTGGTATATCAGTTTCGATTGGTATGTCAGTTTCTATTGGTTTGTCAGTTTCGATTGGTATTTCATTTTCTATTGGTATATCAGTTTCCATTGGTAGGTCAGTTTCTATTGGTATGACAGTTTCTATTAGTATACCAGTTTCTATTGGTATGTCAGTTTCGATTAGCATGACAATTTCCATTGGTATGTCAGTTTCTATTGGTATGTATGTTTCTATTAGTATATCAGTTTTGATTGGTATATCAGTTTCGATTGGTATGTCAGTTTCTATTGATATATCAGTTTTGATTAGTATATCAGTTTCAATTAGTATGTCAGTTTCTATTGGTATATCAGTTTCGATTGGTATATCAGTTTCGATTAGTATGTCAATTTCTATTGGTATGTCAGTTTCGATTGGTATTTCAGTTGCTATTGGTATATCAGTTTCCATTGGTAGGTCAGTTTCTATTGGTAGGTCAGTTTCTATTGGTATACCAGTTTCGACTGGTATGTCAGTTTCGATTAGTATGTCAATTTCTACTGGTATGTCAGTTTCTATTGGTATGTATGTTTCTATTAGTATATCAGTTTTGATTGGTATATCAGTTTCGATTGGTATGTCAGTTTCTATTGGTATATCAGTTTTTATTGGTATATCAGTTTCTATTGGTATGTCAGTTTCGATTGGTATGTCAGTTTCGATTGGTATGTCAGTTTCGATTGGTATATCAGTCTCGAATGGTATGTCAATCTCGATTGGTATGTCGGTTTCAATTGGTATGTCATTTTCTATTGGTATATCAGTTTCGATTGGTATGTCAGTTTCGATTGGTATATCAGTTTCGATTGGTATGTCAGTTTCGATCGGTATATCAGTTTAGATTGGTATATCAGTTTCTATTGTTATATCAGTTTCTATTGGTATGTCAGTTTCGATTGGTATCTCAGTTGTTATTGGTATATCAGTTTCGATTGGTATGTCAGTTTCTATTGGTATGTCAGTTTCGATTATTATATCAGTTACTATTGGTATCTCGGTTTCGATTTGTATGTCAGTTTTTATTGGTATATCAGTTTCGATTGGTATGATAGTTTCGATTGATATATCAGTTTCGATTGGTATGTCAGTTTCGATTCGTATATCAGTTTCGATTGGTATGTCAGCTTTGATTGGTATGTCAGTTTCAATTGGTATATCAGTTTCTATTGGTATGACAGTTTCGATTGATATATCAGTTTTGATTGGTATGTCAGTTTGGATTGGTATGTCAGTTTCGATTGGTATGTCAGATTCTATTGGTATATCATTTTCGATTGGTATATCAGTTTCGATTGGTATATCAGTTTCGATTGGTATATGAGTTTCGATTGGTATGTCATTTTCGATTAGTATATCAGTTTCTATTGGTATGTCAGTTTCGATTGGTATGTCAGATTCTATTAGTATATCAGTTTCGATTGGTATATCAGTTTCGATTGGTATATCAGTTTTGATTGGTATATCAGTTTCTATTGGTATATCAATTTCTATTGGTATGTCAGTTTTGATTGGTATATCAGTTTCGATTAGAATGTCAGTTTCGATTGGTATGTCAGTTTCGATTGGTATATCAGTTTCGATAGGTATATCAGTTTCGATTGGTATGTCAGTTTTGATTGGTATATCTGTTTCGATTGGTATATCAGTTTCGTTTGGTATGTCAGTTTCTATTGGTATATCAGTTTTCATTAGTATATCAGTTTCGATTGGTATGTTACTTTCGTTTATTATATCAGTTACTATTGGTATGTCAGTTTCGATTGAAAAGTCAGTTTCGATTGGTATGTCAGTTTCTATTGGTATATCTGTTTCGATTGGTATGTCAGTTTCGATTAGTATATCAATTTCTATAGGTATGTCAGTTTCTATTGGTATATCAGTTTTGATTGGTATATCAGTTTCGATTGGTATGTAAGTTTCGAATGGTATGTCAGTTTCTATTGGTATATCAGTTTTGATTGATATATCAGTTTCGATTAGTATGTCAGTTTCTAATGGTATGTCAGTTTCGATTAGTATATCAGTTTCTATTGGTATGTCAGTTTCGATTGGTATGTCAGTTTCGATTGGTATATCAGTTTCGATTGGTATGTCAGTTTCTATTGGTATATCAGTTTCTATTGGCATGTCAGTTTCGATTGGTATGTCAGTTTCAATTGGTATGTCAATTTCGATGGGTATATCAGTTTCGATTAGTATGTCAGTTTCTTTTGGTATGTCAGTTTCGATTATTATATCTGTTTTGATTGGTATATCAGTTTCTAATGGCATGTCAGTTTCGATTGATATGTCACTTTCAATTGGTATGCCAATTTTGATTGGTATATCAGTTTCGATTTGTATATCAGTTTCTATTGGTATGTCAGTTTCGATTATTATATCAGTTACTATTGGTATGTCAGTTCGGATTGGTATGTCTGTTTGTATTGGTATGTCAGTTTCGATTGGTATGTCAGTTTCGATTGGTATGTCAATTTCGATTGGTATATCAGTTTCAATTAGTATGTTAGTTTCTATTGGTATATCAGTTTCGATTGGTATGTCAGTTTCGATTAGTATGTCAATTTCTATTGGTATGTCAGCCTCTATTGGTATATCAGTTTCGATTGGTATGTCAGTTTCGATTGGTATGTCAGTTTCGATTGGTATATCAGTTTCGATTGTTATATCAGTTTCTATAGCTATATCAGTTTCTATTGGTATGTCAGTTTCGATTGGTATGTCAGATGCTAGTGGTATATCAGTTTCGATTGGTATGTCAGTTTCTATTGGCATGTCAGTTTTGATTATTATATCAGTTACTATTTGTATCTCAGTTTCGATTTGTATGTCAGTTTCGATTGGTATATCAGTTACGATTGGTATGTCAGTTTCTATTGGTATATCAGTTTCTATTGGTATGTCAGTTTCTATAGGTATGTCAGTTTCTATTGGTATATTAGTTTCGATTGGTATGTCAGTTTCTATTTGTTTGTCAGTTTCGATTATTATATCAGTTACTATTGGTATGTCAGTTTCGATTGGTATAACAGTTTCGATTGGTATGTCAGTTTGGATTGGTATGTCAGTTTGGATTGGTATGTCAATTTCGATTGGTATATCAGTTTTGATTGGTATGTCAGTTTCTAATTGTATATCAGTCTCGATTGGTATATCAGTTTCGATTGGTATGTCAGTTTCGATTAGTATGTCAATTTCTATTGGTATGTCAGTTTCTATTGGTATGTCTGTTTCTAGTAGTATATCAGTTTTTATTGGTATATCAGTTTCGATTGGTATGCCAGTTTCTATTGGTATATCAGTTTTTATTGGTATATCAGTTTCAATTAGTATGTCAGTTTCTATTTGTATATCAGTTTCGATTGGTATGTCAGTTTCAATTGGTATGTCAATTTCTATTGGTATATCAGTTTCTATTGGTATATCAGTTTCGATTGGTATGTCAGTTTCGATTGGTATGTCAGTTTCGATTGGTATGTCAGTTTCGATTGGTATATCAGTCTCGAATGGTATGTCAATCTCGATTGGTATGTCAGTTTCAATTGTATGTCAATTTCTATTGGTATGTCAGTTTCTATTGGTATATCAGTTTCGATTGGTATGTCGGTTTCGATTGGTATATCAGTTTCGATTGGTATGTCAGTTTCGATTGGTATATCAGTTTCGATTGGTATATCAGTTTCTATTGCTATGTCAGTTTCTATTGGTATGTCAGTTTCGATTGGTATGTCAGTTGTTATTGGTATATCAGTTTCGATTGGTATGTCAGTTTCTATTGGTATGTCAGTTTCGATTATTATATCAGTTACTATTGGTATCTCGGTGTCGATTTGTATGTCAGTTTCGATTGGTATATCAGTTTCGATAGGAATGTCAGTTTCTATTGGTATATCAGTTTCGATTGGTATGACAGTTTCGATTGATATTTCAGTTTCGATTGGTATGTCAGTTTCGATTGGTATATCAGTTTTGATTGGTATGTCAGCTTCGATTGGTATGTCAGTTTCGATTGGTATATCAGTTTCTATTGGTATGACAGTTTCGATTGATATATCAGTTTCGATTGGTATGTCAGTTTGGATTTGTATGTCAGTTTCGATTGGTATGTCAGATTCTATTGGTATATCATTTTCGATTGGTATATCAGTTTCGATTGGTATATCAGTTTCGATTGGTATATCAGTTTCTATTCGTATGTCTGTTTTGATTGGTATATCAGTTTCGATTAGAATGACAGTTTCGATTGGTATGTCAGTTTCTATTGGTATATCAGTTTCGATTGGTATATCAGTTTCGTTTGGTATGTCAGTTTCTATTGGTATATCAGTTTCTATTGGTATGTCAGTTTTTATTGGTATATCAGTTTCGATTAGAATGTCATTTTCGATTGGTATGTCAGTTTCGATTGGTATATCAGTTTCGATAGGTATATCAGTTTCGATTGGTATGTCAGTTTTGATTGGTATATCAGTTTCTATTGCTATATCAGTTTCTGTTGGTATGTCAGTTTCGATTCATATGTCAGTCTCGATTAGTATATCAGTTTCTATTGGTATGTCAGTTTCTATTTGTATATCAGTTTTGATTGGTATATCAGTTTCTATTGGTATGTCAGTTTCGATTGGTATTTCAGTTGCTATTGGTATATCAGTTTTGATTGGTATATCAGTTTCAATTAGTATGTCAGTTTCTATTGGTATATCAGTTTCGATTGGTATATCAGTTTCGATTAGTATGTCAATTTCTATTGGTATGTCAGTTTCTATTGGTATGTCAGATGCTAGTGGTATATCAGTTTCGATTGGTATGTCAGTTTCTATTGGCATGTCAGTTTCGATTATTATATCAGTTACTATTTGTATCTCAGTTTCGATTTGTATGTCAGTTTCGATTGGTATATCAGTTACGATTGGTATGTCAGTTTCTATTGGTATATCAGTTTCTATTGGTATGTCAGTTTCTATAGGTATGTCAGTTTCTATTGGTATATTAGTTTCGATTGGTATGTCAGTTTCTATTGGTTTGTCAGTTTCAATTATTATATCAGTTACTATTGGTATGTCAGTTTCGATTGGTATAACAGTTTCGATTGGTATATCAGTTTCGATTGGTATGTCAGTTTCGATTGGTATGTCAGTTTCGATTGGTATATCAGTTTCTATTTGTATGACAGTTTCGATTGGTATATCAGTTTCGATTGGTATGTCAGTTTGGATTAGTATGTCAGTTTGGATTGGTATGTCAATTTCGATTGGTATATCAGTTTTGATTGGTATGTCAGTTTCTAATTGTATATCAGTTTCGATTGGTATATCAGTTTCGATTGGTTTGTCAGTTTCGATTGATATATCAGTTTCGATTGGTATGTCAGTTGCTAGTTGGTATATCAGTTTCCATTGGTAGGTCAGTTTCTATTGGTATGTCAGTTTCTATTGGTATCGCAGGTTCGATTGGTATGTCAGTTTCGATTAGCATGTCAGTTTCTGTTGGTATGTCAGTTTCTATTGGTATCTCTGTTTCTAGTAGTATATCAGTTTTTATTGGTATATCAGTTTCGATTGGTATGTCAGTTTCTATTGGTATATCAGTTTTTATTGGTATATCAGTTTCAATTAGTATGTCAGTTTCTATTTGTATATCAGTTTCGATAGGTATGTCAGTTTCAATTGGTATATCAGTTTCGATAGGTATGTCAGTTTCTATTGGTATATAAGTTTCGATTGGTATGACAGTTTCGATTGATATATCAGTTTCGATTGGTATGTCAGTTTCGATTGGTATATCAGTTTTGATTGGTATGTCAATCTCGATTGGTATGTCAGTTTCAATTGGTATATCAGTTTCTATTGGTATGACAGTTTCGATTGATGTATCAGTTTCGATTGGTATGTCAGTTTGGATTGGTATGTCAGTTTCGATTGGTATGTCAGATTCTATTGGTATATCATTTTCGATTGGTATATCAGTTTCGATTGGTATATCAGTTTCGATTGGTATATCAGTTTCTATTGGTATGTCTGTTTTGATTGGTATATCTGTTTCGATTAGAATGTCAGTTTCGATTGGTATGTCAGTTTCGATTGGTATATCAGTTTCGATTGGTATATCAGTTTCGATTGGTATGTCAGTTTCGAATGGTATGTCAGTTTCTATTGGTATATCAGTTTCGATTGATATATCAGTTTCGATTCGTATGTCAGTTTCTAATGGTATGTCAGTTTCGATTTGTATATCAGTTTCTATTGGTATGTCAGTCTCGATTGGTATATCAGTTTCGATTGGTATGTCAGTTTCTATTGGTATGTCAGTTTCAATTGGTATATCAGTTTCTATTGGTATGACAGTTTCGATTGGTATATCAGTTTCGAATAGTATGTCAGTTTGGATTTGTATGTCTGTTTCGATTGCTATATCAGTTTCGATTGGTATATCAGTTTTGATTGTTATGTCAGTTTCGATTATTAAATCAGTTACTATTGGTATGTCAGTTTCGATTGGAATGACAGTTTCGATTGGTATGTCTGTTTCGATTGGTATGTCAGCTTCGATTAGTATATCAGTTTCTATAAGTATGTCAGTTTCGATTGATATATCAGTTTCGATTAGTATGTCAGTCTCTAATGGTATGTCAGTTTCGATTAGTATTTCAGTTTGTATTCGTATGTCAGTTTCGATTGGTATGTCAGATTCGATTGGTATATCAGTTTCGATTGGTATATCAGTTACGATTGGTATTTCAGTTTCGATTGGTATGTCAGTTTCTATTGGTACATTAGTTTCTATTGGTATGTCAGTTTCGATTGGTATGTCAGTTCCGATTGGTATATCAATTTCGATTGGTATATCAGTTTCGATTGGTATGTCAGTTTCTATTGGTATATCAGTGTCTATTCGTATGTCAGTTTCGATAGGTATGTCAGTTTCTATTGGTATACCAGTTTCGATTGGTATGTCAGTTTCGATTAGTATATCAGTTTCTATTGGTATGTCAGTTTCGATTGGTATGTCAGATTCTATTGGTATATCAGTGTTGATTGGTATATCAGTTTCGATTGGTATATCAGTTTCTATTGGTATGACAGTTTCTATTTGTATATCAGTTTCTATTCGTATGTCAGTTTCGATAGGTATGTCAGTTTCTGTTGGTATATCAGTTTCGATTGGTATGTCAGTTTCGATTAGTATATCAGTTTCTATTGGTATGTCAGTTTCGATTGGTATGTCAGATTCTATTGGTATATCAGTTTTGATTGGTATATCAGTTTCGATTGGTTTGTAAGTTTCGATTGGTATGTCAGATTCCATTGGTATATCAGTTTCGAATCGTATGTCAGTTTCTATTGGTATGTCAGTTTCGATTGGTATGTCAGTTTCGTTTGGTATGTCAATTTCGATTGGTATATCAATTTTGATTAGTATGTCAGTTTCTATTGGTATATCAGTTTCGAATGGTATATCAGTTTCGATTGGTATGTCAGTTTCGAATGGTATATCAGTTTCTATTGGTATGTCAGTTTCGATTGGTATATCAGTTTCGATTGGTATGTCAGTTTCGATTGGTATATCAGTTTCTATTGGTATATCAGTTTCGATTGGTATATCAGTTTCGATTGGTATGTCAGTTTCGATTAGTATATCAGTTTCTATTGGTATGTCAGTTTCGATTGGTATGTCGGATTCTATTTGTATATCAGTTTCGATTGGTATATCAGTTTCGATTGGTATGTCAGTTTCGATTAGTATATCAGTTTCTATTGGTATGTCAGTTTCGATTGGTATGTCAGATTCTATTGGTATATCAGTTTTGATTGGTATGTCAGTTTCGATTGGTATATCAGTTTCGATTGGTATGTCAGTTTCGAATGGTATGTCAGTTTCTATTGGTATATCAGTTTCGATTGATATATTAGTTTCGATTCGTATGTCAGTTTCTAATGGTATGTCAGTTTCGATTTGTATATCAGTTTCTATTGGTATGTCAGTCTCGATTGGTATATCAGTTTCGATTGGTATGACAGTTTCTATTGGTATGTCAGTTTCAATTGGTATATCAGTTTCTATTGGTATGACAGTTTCGATTGGTATATCAGTTTCGAATAGTATGTCAGTTTGGATTGGTATGTCAGTTTCGATTGGTATGTCAGTTCCGAATGGTATGTCAGATTCTATTGGTATATCAGTTTCGATTGTTATATCAGTTTCGATTGGTATATCAATTTCGATTGGTATATCAGTTTCTATTGGTATATCAGTTTCTATTGGTATGTCCGTTTTGATTGGTATATCAGTTTCGATTAGTACGTCAGTTTCGATTGGTATGTCTGTTTCGATTGCTATATCAGTTTCGATTGGTATATCAGTTTTGATTGTTATGTCAGTTTCGATTATTAAATCAGTTACTATTGGTATGTCAGTTTCGATTGGAATGTCAGTTTCGATTGGTATGTCTGTTTCTATTGGTATCTCTGTTTCGATTGGTATGTCAGCTTCGATTAGTATATCAGTTTCTATAAGTATGTCAGTTTCGATTGATATATCAGTTTCGATTAGTATGTCAGTTTCTAATGGTATGTCAGTTTCGATTAGTATTTCAGTTTGTATTCGTATGTCAGTTTCGATTGGTATGTCAGATTCGATTGGTATATCAGTTTCGATTGGTATATCAGTTTCGATTGGTATTTCAGTTTCGATTGGTATGTCAGTTTCTATTGGTATATTAGTTTCTATTGGTATGTCAGTTTCGATTGGTATGTCAGTTCCAATTGGTATATCAATTTCGATTGGTATATCAGTTTCGATTGGTATGTCAGTTTCTATTGGTATATCACTGTCTATTCATATGTCAGTTTCGATAGGTGTGTCAGTTTCTATTGGTATATCAGTTTCGATTGGTATGTCAGTTTCGATTAGTATATCAGTTTCTATTGGTATGTCAGTTTCGATTGGTATGTCAGATTCTATTGGTATATCAGTGTTGATTGGTATATCAGTTTCGATTGGTATATCAGTTTCTATTGGTATGTCAGTTTCTATTGGTATATCAGTTTCTATTCATATGTCAGTTTCGATAGGTATGTCAGTTTCTGTTGGTATATCAGTTTCGATTGGTATGTCAGTTTCGATTAGTATATCAGTTTCTATTGGTATGTCAGTTTCGATTGGTATGTCAGATTCTATTGGTATATCAGTTTTGATTGGTATATCAGTGTCGATTGGTTTGTAAGTTTCGATTGGTATGTCAGATTCCATTGGTATATCAGTTTCGAATCGTATGTCAGTTTCTATTGGTATGTCAGTTTCGATTGGTATGTCAGTTTCGTTTGGTATGTCAATTTCGATTGGTATATCAATTTTGATTAGTATATCAGTTTCTATTGGTATGTCAGTTTCGATTGGTATGTCAGATTCTATTGGTATATCAGTTTCGATTGGTATATCAGTTTCGATTGGTATGTCAGTTTCGATTAGTATATCAGTTTCTATTGGTATGTCAGTTTCGATTGGTATGTCAGATTCTATTGGTATATCAGTTTCGATTGGTATATCAGTTTCGATTGGTATGTCAGTTTAGATTAGTATATCAGTTTCTATTGGTATGTCAGTTTCGATTGGTATGTCAGATTCTATTGGTATATCAGTTTCGATTGGTATATCAGTTTCGATTGGTATGTCAGTTTCGATTAGTATATCAGTTTCTATTGGTATGTCAGTTTCGATTGGTATGTCAGATTCTATTGGTATATCAGTTTCGATTGGTATATAAGTTTCGATTGGTATGTCAGTTTCTATTGGTTTGTCAGTTCTGATTATTATATCAGTGACTATTGGTATGTCAGTTTCGATCGGTATGTCAGTTTCGATTGGTATATCAGTTTTGATTGATATGTCAGTTTCGATTAGTATAGCAGTTTCTATTGGTATGTCAGTTTCGATTGGTATGTCACATTCTATTGGTATGTCAGTTTTGATTGGTATATCAGTTTCGATTGGTATATCAGTTTCTATTGGTATATCAGTTTCTATTGGTATATCAGTTTCTATTGGTATGTCAGTTTTGATTGGTATATCAGTTTCGATTAGATTGTCAGTTTTGATTGGTATCTCAGTTTCGATTGGTATATCAGTTTCGATAGGTATATCAGTTTCGATTGGTATGTCAGTTTTGATTTGTATATCAGTTTCTATTCCTATATCAGTTTCTGTTTGTATGTCAGTTTCGATTTGTATGTCAGTTTCTATTTGCATGTAAGTTTCAATTGGTATGTCAGTTTCCTTTATTATATCAGTTAATATTGGTATGTCAGTTTCGATTGGAATGTCAGTTTCGATTGGTATGTCAGTTTCTATTGGTATATCTGTTTCGATTGATATGTCAGTTTCGATTAGTATATCAGTTTCTATAGGTATGTCAGTTTCTATTGGTATATCAGTTTGGATTGTATTGTCAGTTTCGATTGGTATATCAGTTTCGATTGTTGTATCAGTTTCGATTGGTATATCAGTTTCGATTGGTATATCAGGTTCTATTGGTATGTCAGTTTTGATTGGTATATCAGTTTCGATTAGTACGTCAGTTTCGATTGGTATGTGTTTTTCGATTGCTATATCAATTTCGATTTGTATGTCAGTTTTGGTTGGTATGTTAGTTTCGATTGGTATATCAGTTTCTATTCCTATATCAGTTTCTGTTGGTATGTCAGTTTCGATTGGTATGTCAGTTTCTATTGGTATATCAGTTTCGATTGGTATGTCAGTTTCTATTGGTATGTCACTTTCGATTTTTTAATCAGTTACTATTGGTATGTCAGTTTCGATTGGAATGTCAGTTTCGATTGGTATGTCAGTTTCTATTGGTATATCTTTTTCGATTGGTATTTCAGCTTCGATTAGCATATCAGATTCTATAGGTATGTTAGTTTCGATTGATATATCTGTTTCGATTAGTATGTCAGTTTCTAATGGTATGTCAGTTTCGATTAGTATATCAGTTTCCTTTCGTATGTCAGTTTCGATTGGTATGTCAGTTTCGATTGGTATATCAGCTTCGATTGGTATATCAGTTTCGATTGGTATTTCAGTTGCGATTGGCATGTCAGTTTCTATTGGTATATTAGTTTCTATTGGTATGTCAGTTTCGATTGGTATGTCAGTTTCGAATGGTATGTCAATATCGATTGGTATGTCAGATTCCATTGGTTTATCAGTTTTGATTGGTATATCAGTTTCGATTGGTATATCAGTTACGATTGGTATGTCAGTTTCTATTGGTTTGTCAGTTTGGATTATTATATCAGTTACTATTGGTATGTCAGTTTCGATTGGTATGTCAGTTTCGATTGGTATATCAGTTTCTATTGGTATGACAGTTTCGATTGGTATATCAGTTTCGATTGGTATGTCAGTTTTGATTGGTATATCAGTTTCGATTGGTATATCAGTTTCGATTTGTATGTCACTTTCGATTGGTATATCAGTTTCGATTGGTATGTCAGTTTCGATTGGTATGTCAGATTCTATTGGTATATCAGTTTTGATTGGTATATCAGTTTCGATTGGTATATCAGTTTCGATTGTCATGTCAGTTTCGATTGGTATATCAGTTTCTATTGGTATGACAGTTTTGATTGGTATATCAGTTTCCATTGGTATGTCAGTTTGGATTGGTATGTCAGTTTCGATTGGTATGTCAGTCTGGATTGGTATATCAGTTTCGATTAGAATGTCAGTTTCTATTGGTATATCAGTTTTGATTGGTATATCAGTATCGATTGGTATATCAGTTTCTATTGGTATATCAGTTTCTATTGGTATGTCAGTTTTGATTGGTATAACAGTTTCGATTAGAATGTCAGTTTCGATTGGTATATCAGTTTCGATTAGTATGTCTGTTTCTATTGGTATATCTGTTTGGATTAGTATGTCAGCTTCGATTAGTATATCAGTTTCTATAGGTATGTCAGTTTCGATTGATATATCAGTTTCGATTAGTATGTCAGTTTCTAATGGTATGTCAGTTTCGATTAGTATATCAGTTTCTATTCGTATATCAGTTTCGATTGGTATATCAGATTCGATTGGTATATCAGTTTCGATTGGTATATCAGTTTCAATTGGTATTTCAGTTTCGATTGGTATGTCAGTTTCTATTGGTATATTAGTTTCTATTGGTATGTCAGTTTCGATTGGTATGTCAGTTCCGATTGGTATGTCAATTTCGATTGGTATATCAGTTTCGATAGGTATGTCAGTTTCTATTGGTATATGAGTTTCGATTGGTATGTCAGTTTCGATTAGTATATCAGTTTCTATTGGTATGTCAGTTTCGATTGGTATGTCAGTTTCGATTGGTATATCAGTTTCTATTGGTATGACAGTTTCGATTAGTATATCAGTTTCGAATAGTATGTCAGTTTCGATTGGTATGTCAGTTTCGATTGGTATGTCAGTTTCGTTTGGAATGTCAATTTCGATTGGTATATCAATTTTGATTAGTATGTCAGTTTCTATTGGTATATCAGTTTCGATTGGTATATCAGTTTCGATTGGTATGTCAGTTTCGATTGGTATATCAGTTTCTATTGGTATGTCAGTTTCGATTGGTATATCAGTTTCGATTGGTATGTCAGTTTCGATTGGTATATCAGTTTCTACTGGTATATCAGTTTCGATTGGTATGTCAGATTCTATTGGTATATCAGTTTCGATTGGTATATCAGTTTCGATTGGTATGTCAGTTTCGATTGGTATATCAGTTTCTATTGGCATGTCAATTTCGATAGGTATGTCAGTTTCTATTGGTATATAAGTTTCGATTGGTATGTCAGTTTCTATTGGTTTGTCAGTTTTGATTATTATATCAGTGACTATTGGTATGTCAGTTTCGATTGGTATGTCAGTTTCGATTGGTATATCAGTTTCTATTGGTATGACAGTTTCGATTGGTATATCAGTTTCTATTGGTATGTCAGTTTCGATTGGTATGTCAGTTTCGTTTGGTATGTCAATTTCGATTGGTATATCAATTTTGATTAGTATGTCAGTTTCTATTGGTATGACAGTTTCGATTGATATATCAGTTTGGATTGGTATGTCAGTTTGGATTGGTATGTCAGTTTCGATTGGTATGTCAGATTCTATTGGTATATCATTTTCGATTGGTATATCAGTTTCGATTGGTATATCAGTTTCTATTGGTATATCAGTTTCTATTGGTATGTCAGTCTCGATTGGTATATCAGTATCGATTGGTATGTCAGTTTCTATTGGTATGTCAGTTTAGATTGGTATATCAGTTTCTATTGGTATGACAGTTTCGATTGGTATATCAGTTTCGAATAGTATGTCAGTTTGGATTGGTATGTCAGTTTGGATTGGTATGTCAGTTTCGAATGGTATGTCAGTTTCGATTGGTATGTCAATTTCGATTGGTATATCAGTTTTAATTAGTATGTCAGTTTCTAATGGTATATCAGTTTCGATTGGTATATCAGTTTCGATTGGTATGTCAGTTTCGATTTGTATATCAGTTTCGATTGGTATGTCAGTTTCGATTAGTATATCAGTTTCTATTGGTATGTCAGTTTCGATTGGTCTGTCAGATTCTATTGGTATATCAGTTTCGATTTTTATATCAGTTTCGATTGGTATATCAGTTTCTATTGTTATATCAGTTTCGATTGGTATGTCAGTTTATATTGGTATGTCAGTTTCGATTATTAAATCAGTTACTATTGGTATGTCAGTTTCGATTGGAATGTCAGTTTCGATTGGTATGTCTGTTTCTATTGGTATATCTGTTTCGATTGGTATGTCAGCTTCGATTAGTATATCAGTTTCTATAGGTATGTCAGTTTCGATTGATAAATCAGTTTCGATTAATATTTCAGTTTCTATTCGTATGTCAGTTTCGATTGGTATGTCAGATTCGATTGGTATATCAGTTTCGATTGGTATTTCAGTTTCGATTGGTATTTCAGTTTCGATTGGTATGTCAGTTTCGATTGGTCTGTCAGATTCTATTGGTATATCAGTTTCGATTGCTATGTCAGTTCCGATTGGTATATCAATTTCGATTGGTATATCAGTTTCGATTGGTATGTCAGTTTCTATTGGTATATCAGTTTCTATTCGTATGTCAGTTTCTATTGGTATGTCAGTTTCTATTGGTATATCAGTTTCAATTGGTATGTCAGTTTCGATTAGTATATCAATTTCTATTGGTATGTCAGTTTCGATTGGTATGTCAGATTCTATTGGTATATCAGTGTTGATAGGTATATCAGTTTCGATTGGTATATCAGTTTCTATTGGTATGTCAGTTTCTATTGGTATATCAGTTTCTATTCGTATGTCAGTTTCGATAGGTATGTCAGTTTCTATTGGTATATCAGTTTCGATTGGTATGTCAGTTTCGATTGGTATGTCAGATTCTATTGGTATATCAGTTTTGATTGGTATATCAGTTTCGATTGGTATATCAGTTTCTATTGGTATGTCAGTTTCGATAGGTATATCAGTTTCTATTGGTATGACAGTTTCGATTGGTATATCAGTTTCGAATCGTATGTCAGTTTCGATTGGTATGTCAGTTTTGATTGGTATGTCAGTTTAGTTTGGTATGTCAATTTCGATTGGTATATCAATTTTGATTAGTATATCAGTTTCTATTGGTATATCAGTTTCGATTGGTATATCAGTTTCGATTGGTATGTCAGTTTCGATTGGTATATCAGTTTCTATTGGTATGTCAGTTTCGATTGGTATATCAGTTTCCATTGGTATGTCAGTTTCGATTGGTATATCAGTTTCTATTGGTATATCAGTTTAGATTGGTATATCAGTTTCGATTGGTATGTCAGTTTTGATTAGTATATCAGTATCTATTGGTATGTCAGTTTCGATTGGTATGTCAGATTCTATTGGTATATCAGTTTTGATTGGTATATCAGTTTCGATTGGTATATCAGTTTCGATTGGTATGTCAGTTTCGATTGGTATATCAGTTTCTATTGGTATGTCAATTTCGATAGATATGTCAGTTTCTATTGGTATATAAGTTTCGATTGGTATGTCAGTTTCTATTGGTTTGTCAGTTCTGATTATTATATCAGTGACTATTGGTATGTCAGTTTCGATTGGTATGTCAGTTTCAATTGGTATATCAGTTTCTATTGGTATGACAGTTTCGATTGGTATATCAGTTTCGATTGGTATGTCAGTTTGGATTGGTATGTCAGTTTCGATTGGTATGTCAGTTTCGATTGGTATGTCAGTTTCGTGTGGTATGTCAATTTCGATTGGTATATCAATTTTGATTAGTATGTCAGTTTCTATTGGTATATCAGTTTCGATTGGTATATCAGTTTAGATTGGTATATCAGTTTCGATTGGTATGTCAGTTTCGATTAGTATAGCAGTTTCTATTGTTATGTCAGTTTCGATTGGTATGTCACATTCTATTGGTATATCAGTTTTGATTGGTATATCAGTTTCGATTGGTATATCAGTTTCGATTGGTATTTCAGTTTCGATTGGTATGTCAGTTTCTATTGGTATATTAGTTTCTATTGGTATGTCAGTTTCGATTGGTATGTCAGTTCCGATTGGTATGTCAATTTCGAGTGGTATATCAGTTTCGATTGGAATGTCAGTTTCTATTGGTATATCAGTTTCTATTCGTATGTCAGTTTCGATAGGTATGTCAGATTCTATTGGTATATCAGTTTTGATTGGTATATCAGTTTCGATTGGTATATCAGTTTCTATTGTTATGTCAGTTTCGATAGGTATGTCAGTTTCTATTGGTATGTCAGTTTCGATTGGTATGTCAGTTTCGATTGGTATATCAGTTTCTATTGGTATGACAGTTTCGATTGGTATATCAGTTTCGAATCGTATGTCAGTTTCGATTGGTATGTCAGTTTCGATTGGTATGTCAGTTTCGTTTGGTATGTCAATTTCGATTGGTATATCAATTTTGATTAGTATGTCAGTTTCTATTGGTATATCAGTTTCGATTGGTATATCAGTTTCGATTGGTATGTCAGTTTCGATTGGTATATCAGTTTCTATTGGTATGTCAGTTTCGATTGGTATATCAGTTTCGATTGGTATGTCAGTTTCGATTGGTATATCAGTTTCTATTGGTATGTCAGTTTCGATTGGTATATCAGTTTCTATTGGTATATCAGTTTCGATTGGTATATCAGTTTCTATTGGTATGTCAGTTTCGATTGGTATATCAGTTTCTATTTGTATGTCAGTTTCGATTAGTATATCAGTTTCTATTGGTATGTCAGTTTCGATTGGTATGTCAGATTATATTGGTATATCAGTTTTGATTGGTATATCAGTTTCGATTGGTATATCAGTTTCGACTGGTATGTCAGTTTCGATTGGTATATCAGTTTCTATTGGTATGTCAATTTCGATAGATATGTCAGTTTCTATTGGTATATAAGTTTCGATTGGTATGTCAGTTTCTATTGGTTTGTCAGTTCTGATTATTATATCAGTGACTATTGGTATGTCAGTTTCGATAGGTATGTCAGTTTCTATTGGTATGTCAGTTTCGATTGGTATGTCAGTTTCGATTGGTATATCAGTTTCTATTGGTATGACAGTTTCGATTGGTATATCAGTTTCGAATCGTATGTCAGTTTCGATTGGTATGTCAGTTTCGATTGGTATGTCAGTTTCGTTTGGTATGTCAATTTCGATTGGTATATCAATTTCGATTAGTATGTGAGTTTCTATTGGTATGTCAATTTCGATAGATATGTCAGTTTCTATTGGTATATAAGTTTCGATTGGTATGTCAGTTTCTATTGGTTTGTCAGTTCTGATTATTATATCAGTGACTATTGGTATGTCAGTTTCGATTGGTATGTCAGTTTCGATTGGTATATCAGTTGCTATTGGTATGACAGTTTCGATTGGTATGTCAGTTTGGATTGGTATATCAGTTTCGATTGGTATATCAGTTTCAATTGGTATGTCAGTATCGATGGGTATGTCAATTTCGATTGGTATGTCAATTTTGAATAGTATGTCAGTTTCTATTTGTATATCAGTTTCGATTGGTATGTCAGTTTAGATTGGTATATCAGTTTCGATTGGTATGTCAGTTTCGATTAGTATAGCAGTTTCTATTGGTATGTCAGTTTCGATTGGTATGTCAGTTTCGATTGGTATATCAGTTTTGATTGGTATATCAGTTTCGATTGGTATATCAGTTTCGATTGGTATTTCTGCTTCGATTGGTATGTCAGTTTCTATTTGTATATTAGTTTCTATTGGTATGTCAGTTTCGACTGGTATGTCAGTTACGATTGGTATGTCAATTTCGATTGGTATATCAGTTTCGATTGGTATGTCAGTTTCTATTGGTATATCAGTTTCTATTCGTATGTCAGTTTCGATAGGTATGTCAGTTTCTATTGGTATATCAGTTTCGATTGGTATGTCAGTTTCGATTAGTATATCAGTTTTTATTGGTATGTCAGTTTCGATTGGTATGTCAGATAGTATTGGTATATCAGTTTTGATTGGTATATCAGTTTCGATTGGTATATCAGTCTCTATTGGTATGTCTGTTTCTATTGGTATATCAGTTTCTATTCGTATGTCAGTTTAGATAGGTATGTCAGTTTCTATTGGTATATCAGTTTCGATTGGTATGTCAGTTTCGATTAGTATATCAGTTTCTATTGGTATGTTAGTTTCGATTGGTATGTCAGATTGTATTGGTATATCAGTTTTGATTGGCATATCAGTTTCGATTGGTATATCAGTTTCTATTGGTATGTCAATTTCGATAGATATGTCAGTTTCTGTTGGTATATAAGTTTCGATTGGTATGTCAGTTTCTATTGGTTTGTCAGTTCTGATTATTATATCAGTGACTATTGGTATGTCAGTTTCGATTGGTATGTCAGTTTCAATTGGTATATCAGTTTCTATTGGTATGACAGTTTCGATTGGTATATCAGTTTCGATTGGTATGTCAGTTTGGATTGGTATGTCAGTTTCGATTGGTATGTCAGTTTCGATTGGTATGTCAGTTTCGTGTGGTATGTCAATTTCGATTGGTATATCAATTTTGATTAGTATGTCAGTTTCTATTGGTATATCAGTTTCGATTGGTATATCAGTTTAGATTGGTATATCAGTTTCGATTGGTATGTCAGTTTCGATTAGTATAGCAGTTTCTATTGGTATGTCAGTTTCGATTGGTATGTCACATTCTATTGGTATATAAGTTTTGATTGGTATATCAGTTTCGATTGGTATATCAGTTTCGATTGGTATTTCAGTTTCGATTGGTATGTCAGTTTCTATTGGTATATTAGTTTCTATTGGTATGTCAGTTCCGATTGGTATGTCAATTTCGAGTGGTATATCAGTTTCGATTGGAATGTCAGTTTCTATTGGTATATCAGTTTCTATTCGTACGTCAGTTTCGATAGGTATGTCAGATTCTATTGGTATATCAGATTTGATTGGTATATCAGTTTCGATTGGTATATCAGTTTCTATTGGTATGTCAGTTTCGATAGGTATGTCAGTTTTTATTGGTATGTCAGTTTCGATTGGTATGTCAGTTTCGATTGGTATATCAGTTTCTATTGGTATGACAGTTTCGATTGGTATATCAATTTCGAATCGTATGTCAGTTTCGATTGGTATGTCAGTTTCGATTGGTATGTCAGTTTCGTTTAGTATGTCAATTTCGATTGGTATATCAATTTTGATTAGTATGTCAGTTTCTATTGGTATATCAGTTTCGATTGGTATATCAGTTTCGATTGGTATGTCAGTTTCGATTGGTATATCAGTTTCTATTGGTATGTCAGTTTCGATTGGTATATCAGTTTCGATTGGTATGTCAGTTTCGATTGGTATATCAGTTTCTATTGGTATGTCAGTTTCGATTGGTATATCAGTTTCTATTGGTATATCAGTTTCGATTGGTATATCAGTTTCTATTGGTATGTCAGTTTCGATTTGTATATCAGTTTCTATTGGTATATCAGTTTCGATTGGTATATCAGTTTCGATTGGTATGTCAGTTTCGATTAGTATATCAGTTTCTATTGGTATGTCAGTTTCGATTGGTATGTCAGATTATATTGGTATATCAGTTTTGATTGGTATATCAGTTTCGATTGGTATATCAGTTTCGATTGGTATGTCAGTTTCGATTGGTATGTCAGTTTCTATTGGTATATTAGTTTCTATTGGTATGTCAGTTCCGATTGGTATGTCAATTTCGAGTGGTATATCAGTTTCGATTGGAATGTCAGTTTCTATTGGTATATCAGTTTCTATTCGTACGTCAGTTTCGATAGGTATGTCAGATTCTATTGGTATATCAGATTTGATTGGTATATCAGTTTCGATTGGTATATCAGTTTCTATTGGTATGTCAGTTTCGATAGGTATGTCAGTTTCTATTGGTATGTCAGTTTCGATTGGTATGTCAGTTTCGATTGGTATATCAGTTTCTATTGGTATGACAGTTTCGATTGGTATATCTATTTCGAATCGTATGTCAGTTTCGATTGGTATGTCAGTTTCGATTGGTATGTCAGTTTCGTTTAGTATGTCAATTTCGATTGGTATATCAATTTTGATTAGTATGTCAGTTTCTATTGGTATATCAGTTTCGATTGGTATATCAGTTTCGATTGGTATGTCAGTTTCGATTGGTATATCAGTTTCTATTGGTATGTCAGTTTCGATTGGTATATCAGTTTCGATTTGTATGTCTGTTTCGATTGGTATATCAGTTTCTATTGGTATGTCAGTTTCGATTGGTATATCAGTTTCTATTGGTATATCAGTTTCGATTGGTATATCAGTTTCTATTGGTATGTCAGTTTCGATTGGTATATCAGTTTCTATTGGTATATCAGTTTCGATTGGTATATCAGTTTCGATTGGTATGTCAGTTTCGATTAGTATATCAGTTTCTATTGGTATGTCAGTTTCGATTGGTATGTCAGATTATATTGGTATATCAGTTTTGATTGGTATATCAGTTTCGATTGGTATATCAGTTTCGATCGGTATGTCAGTTTCGATTGGTATATCAGTTTCTATTGGTATGTCAATTTCGATAGATATGTCAGTTTCTATTGGTATATCAGTTTCGATTGGTATATCAGTTTAGATTGGTATATCAGTTTCGATTGATATGTCAGTTTCGATTAGTATAGCAGTTTCTATTGGTATGTCAGTTTCGATTGGTATGTCACATTCTATTGGTATATCAGTTTCGATTGGTATATCAGTTTCGATTGGTATTTCAGTTTCGATTGGTATGTTAATTTCGAGTGGTATATCAGTTTCGATTGGAATGTCAGTTTCTATTGGTATATCAGTTTCTATTCGTAATGTCAGTTTCGATAGGTATGTCAGATTCTATTGGTATATCAGATTTGATTGGTATATCAGTTTCGATTGGTATATCAGTTTCTATTGGTATGTCAGTTTCGATAGGTATGTCAGTTTCTATTGGTATGTCAGTTTCGATTGGTATGTCAGTTTCGATTGGTATATCAGTTTCTATTGGTATGTCAGTTTCTATTGGTTTGTCAGTTCTGATTATTATATCAGTGACTATTGGTATGTCAGTTTCGATTGGTATGTCAGTTTCAATTGGTATATCAGTTTCTATTGGTATGACAGTTTCGATTGGTATATCAGTTTCGATTGGTATGTCAGTTTGGATTGGTATGTCAGTTTCGATTGGTATGTCAGTTTCGATTGGTATGTCAGTTTCGTGTGGTATGTCAATTTCGATTGGTATATCAATTTTGATTAGTATGTCAGTTTCTATTGGTATATCAGTTTCGAATCGTATATCAGTTTAGATTGGTATATCAGTTTCGATTGGTATGTCAGTTTCGATTAGTATAGCAGTTTCTATTGTTATGTCAGTTTCGATTGGTATGTCACATTCTATTGGTATATCAGTTTTGATTGGTATATCAGTTTCGATTGGTATATCAGTTTCGATTGGTATTTCAGTTTCGATTGGTATGTCAGTTTCTATTGGTATATTAGTTTCTATTGGTATGTCAGTTTCGATTGGTATGTCAGTTCCGATTGGTATGTCAATTTCGAGTGGTATATCAGTTTCGATTGGAATGTCAGTTTCTATTGGTATATCAGTTTCTATTCGTATGTCAGTTTCGATAGGTATGTCAGATTCTATTGGTATATCAGTTTTGATTGGTATATCAGTTTCGATTGGTATATCAGTTTCTATTGTTATGTCAGTTTCGATAGGTATGTCAGTTTCTATTGGTATGTCAGTTTCGATTGGTATGTCAGTTTCGATTGGTATATCAGTTTCTATTGGTATGACAGTTTCGATTGGTATATCAGTTTCGAATCGTATGTCAGTTTCGATTGGTATGTCAGTTTCGATTGGTATGTCAGTTTCGTTTGGTATGTCAATTTCGATTGGTATATCAATTTTGATTAGTATGTCAGTTTCTATTGGTATATCAGTTTCGATTGGTATATCAGTTTCGATTGGTATGTCAGTTTCGATTGGTATATCAGTTTCTATTGGTATGTCAGTTTCGATTGGTATATCAGTTTCGATTGGTATGTCAGTTTCGATTGGTATATCAGTTTCTATTGGTATGTCAGTTTCGATTGGTATATCAGTTTCTATTGGTATATCAGTTTCGATTGGTATATCAGTTTCTATTGGTATGTCAGTTTCGATTGGTATATCAGTTTCTATTTGTATGTCAGTTTCGATTAGTATATCAGTTTCTATTGGTATGTCAGTTTCGATTGGTATGTCAGATTATATTGGTATATCAGTTTTGATTGGTATATCAGTTTCGATTGGTATATCAGTTTCGACTGGTATGTCAGTTTCGATTGGTATATCAGTTTCTATTGGTATGTCAATTTCGATAGATATGTCAGTTTCTATTGGTATATAAGTTTCGATTGGTATGTCAGTTTCTATTGGTTTGTCAGTTCTGATTATTATATCAGTGACTATTGGTATGTCAGTTTCGATAGGTATGTCAGTTTCTATTGGTATGTCAGTTTCGATTGGTATGTCAGTTTCGATTGGTATATCAGTTTCTATTGGTATGACAGTTTCGATTGGTATATCAGTTTCGAATCGTATGTCAGTTTCGATTGGTATGTCAGTTTCGATTGGTATGTCAGTTTCTATTGGTATGTCAATTTCGATAGATATGTCAGTTTCTATTGGTATATAAGTTTCGATTGGTATGTCAGTTTCTATTGGTTTGTCAGTTCTGATTATTATATCAGTGACTATTGGTATGTCAGTTTCGATTGGTATGTCAGTTTCGATTGGTATATCAGTTGCTATTGGTATGACAGTTTCGATTGGTATGTCAGTTTGGATTGGTATATCAGTTTCGATTGGTATATCAGTTTCGATTGGTATGTCAGTATCGATGGGTATGTCAATTTCGATTGGTATGTCAATTTTGATTAGTATGTCAGTTTCTAATTGTATATCAGTTTCGATTGGTATGTCAGTTTAGATTGGTATATCAGTTTCGATTGGTATGTCAGTTTCGATTAGTATAGCAGTTTCTATTGGTATGTCAGTTTCGATTGGTATGTCAGTTTCGATTGGTATATCAGTTTTGATTGGTATATCAGTTTCGATTGGTATATCAGTTTCGATTGGTATTTCTGCTTCGATTGGTATGTCAGTTTCTATTTGTATATTAGTTTCTATTGGTATGTCAGTTTCGACTGGTATGTCAGTTACGATTGGTATGTCAATTTCGATTGGTATATCAGTTTCGATTGGTATGTCAGTTTCTATTGGTATATCAGTTTCTATTCGTATGTCAGTTTCGATAGGTATGTCAGTTTCTATTGGTATATCAGTTTCGATTGGTATGTCAGTTTCGATTAGTATATCAGTTTTTATTGGTATGTCAGTTTCGATTGGTATGTCAGATTCTATTGGTATATCAGTTTTGATTGGTATATCAGTTTCGATTGGTATATCAGTCTCTATTGGTATGTCTGTTTCTATTGGTATATCAGTTTCTATTCGTATGTCAGTTTAGATAGGTATGTCAGTTTCTATTGGTATATCAGTTTCGATTGGTATGTCAGTTTCGATTAGTATATCAGTTTCTATTGGTATGTTAGTTTCGATTGGTATGTCAGATTGTATTGGTATATCAGTTTTGATTGGCATATCAGTTTCGATTGGTATATCAGTTTCTATTGGTATGTCAATTTCGATAGATATGTCAGTTTCTGTTGGTATATAAGTTTCGATTGGTATGTCAGTTTCTATTGGTTTGTCAGTTCTGATTATTATATCAGTGACTATTGGTATGTCAGTTTCGATTGGTATGTCAGTTTCAATTGGTATATCAGTTTCTATTGGTATGACAGTTTCGATTGGTATATCAGTTTCGATTGGTATGTCAGTTTGGATTGGTATGTCAGTTTCGATTGGTATGTCAGTTTCGATTGGTATGTCAGTTTCGTGTGGTATGTCAATTTCGATTGGTATATCAATTTTGATTAGTATGTCAGTTTCTATTGGTATATCAGTTTCGATTGGTATATCAGTTTAGATTGGTATATCAGTTTCGATTGGTATGTCAGTTTCGATTAGTATAGCAGTTTCTATTGGTATGTCAGTTTCGATTGGTATGTCACATTCTATTGGTATATAAGTTTTGATTGGTATATCAGTTTCGATTGGTATATCAGTTTCGATTGGTATTTCAGTTTCGATTGGTATGTCAGTTTCTATTGGTATATTAGTTTCTATTGGTATGTCAGTTCCGATTGGTATGTCAATTTCGAGTGGTATATCAGTTTCGATTGGAATGTCAGTTTCTATTGGTATATCAGTTTCTATTCGTACGTCAGTTTCGATAGGTATGTCAGATTCTATTGGTATATCAGATTTGATTGGTATATCAGTTTCGATTGGTATATCAGTTTCTATTGGTATGTCAGTTTCGATAGGTATGTCAGTTTTTATTGGTATGTCAGTTTCGATTGGTATGTCAGTTTCGATTGGTATATCAGTTTCTATTGGTATGACAGTTTCGATTGGTATATCAATTTCGAATCGTATGTCAGTTTCGATTGGTATGTCAGTTTCGATTGGTATGTCAGTTTCGTTTAGTATGTCAATTTCGATTGGTATATCAATTTTGATTAGTATGTCAGTTTCTATTGGTATATCAGTTTCGATTGGTATATCAGTTTCGATTGGTATGTCAGTTTCGATTGGTATATCAGTTTCTATTGGTATGTCAGTTTCGGTTGGTATATCAGTTTCGATTGGTATGTCAGTTTCGATTGGTATATCAGTTTCTATTGGTATGTCAGTTTCGATTGGTATATCAGTTTCTATTGGTATATCAGTTTCGATTGGTATATCAGTTTCTATTGGTATGTCAGTTTCGATTGGTATATCAGTTTCTATTGGTATATCAGTTTCGATTGGTATATCAGTTTCGATTGGTATGTCAGTTTCGATTAGTATATCAGTTTCTATTGGTATGTCAGTTTCGATTGGTATGTCAGATTATATTGGTATATCAGTTTTGATTGGTATATCAGTTTCGATTGGTATATCAGTTTCGATTGGTATGTCAGTTTCGATTGGTATGTCAGTTTCTATTGGTATATTAGTTTCTATTGGTATGTCAGTTCCGATTGGTATGTCAATTTCGAGTGGTATATCAGTTTCGATTGGAATGTCAGTTTCTATTGGTATATCAGTTTCTATTCGTACGTCAGTTTCGATAGGTATGTCAGATTCTATTGGTATATCAGATTTGATTGGTATATCAGTTTCGATTGGTATATCAGTTTCTATTGGTATGTCAGTTTCGATAGGTATGTCAGTTTCTATTGGTATGTCAGTTTCGATTGGTATGTCAGTTTCGATTGGTATATCAGTTTCTATTGGTATGACAGTTTCGATTGGTATATCTATTTCGAATCGTATGTCAGTTTCGATTGGTATGTCAGTTTCGATTGGTATGTCAGTTTCGTTTAGTATGTCAATTTCGATTGGTATATCAATTTTGATTAGTATGTCAGTTTCTATTGGTATATCAGTTTCGATTGGTATATCAGTTTCGATTGGTATGTCAGTTTCGATTGGTATATCAGTTTCTATTGGTATGTCAGTTTCGATTGGTATATCAGTTTCGATTTGTATGTCTGTTTCGATTGGTATATCAGTTTCTATTGGTATGTCAGTTTCGATTGGTATATCAGTTTCTATTGGTATATCAGTTTCGATTGGTATATCAGTTTCTATTGGTATGTCAGTTTCGATTGGTATATCAGTTTCTATTGGTATATCAGTTTCGATTGGTATATCAGTTTCGATTGGTATGTCAGTTTCGATTAGTATATCAGTTTCTATTGGTATGTCAGTTTCGATTGGTATGTCAGATTATATTGGTATATCAGTTTTGATTGGTATATCAGTTTCGATTGGTATATCAGTTTCGATCGGTATGTCAGTTTCGATTGGTATATCAGTTTCTATTGGTATGTCAATTTCGATAGATATGTCAGTTTCTATTGGTATATCAGTTTCGATTGGTATATCAGTTTAGATTGGTATATCAGTTTCGATTGATATGTCAGTTTCGATTAGTATAGCAGTTTCTATTGGTATGTCAGTTTCGATTGGTATGTCACATTCTATTGGTATATCAGTTTCGATTGGTATATCAGTTTCGATTGGTATTTCAGTTTCGATTGGTATGTTAATTTCGAGTGGTATATCAGTTTCGATTGGAATGTCAGTTTCTATTGGTATATCAGTTTCTATTCGTAATGTCAGTTTCGATAGGTATGTCAGATTCTATTGGTATATCAGATTTGATTGGTATATCAGTTTCGATTGGTATATCAGTTTCTATTGGTATGTCAGTTTCGATAGGTATGTCAGTTTCTATTGGTATGTCAGTTTCGATTGGTATGTCAGTTTCGATTGGTATATCAGTTTCTATTGGTATGACAGTTTCGATTGGTATGTCAGTCTCGAATCGTATGTCAGTTTCGATTGGTATGTCAGTTTCGATTGGTATGTCAGTTTCGTTTGGTATGTCAATTTCGATTGGTATATCAATTTTGATTAGTATGTCAGTTTCTATTGGTATATCAGTTTCGATTGGTATATCAGTTTCTATTGGTATGTCAGTTTCGATTGGTATATCAGTTTCTATTGGTATATCAGTTTCGATTGGTATATCAGTTTCGATTGGTATGTCAGTTTCGATTAGTATATCAGTTTCTATTGGTATGTCAGTTTCGATTGGTATGTCAGATTATATTGGTATATCAGTTTTGATTGGTATATCAGTTTCGATTAGTATATCAGTTTCGATTAGTATGTCAGTTTGGATTGGTATATCAGTTTCTATTGGTATGTCAATTTCGATAGATATGTCAGTTTCTATTGGTATATAAGTTTCGATTGGTATGTCAGTTTCTATTGGTTTCTCAGTTCTGATTATTATATCAGGGACTATTGGTATGTCATTTTCGATAGGTATGTCAGTTTCTATTGGTATGTCAGTTTCGATTGGTATGTCAGTTTCGATTGGTATATCAGTTTCTATTGGTATGTCAATTTCAATTGGTATATCAGTTTTAATTAGTATGTCAGTTTCTAATGGTATATCAGTTTCGATTGGTATATCAGTTTCGATTGGTATGTCAGTTTCGATTTGTATATCAGTTTCGATTGGTATGTCAGTTTCGATAGTATATCAGTTTCTATTGGTATGTCAGTTTCTATTGGTCTGTCAGATTCTATTGGTATATCAGTTTCGATTGTTATATCAGTTTCGATTGATATATCAATTTCGATTGGTATATCAGTTTCTATTGGTATATCAGTTTCTATTGGTATGTCCGTTTTGATTGGTATATCAGTTTCGATTAGTACGTCAGTTTCGATTGGTATGTCTGTTTCGATTGCTATATCAGTTTCGATTGGTATATCAGTTTTGACTGTTATGTCAGTTTCGATTGGTATATCACTTTCGATTGGTATGTCAGTTTCTATTGGTATATCAGTTTCTATTGGTATGTCAGTTTCGATTGGTATATCAGTTTCGATTGGTATGTCAGTTTCGATTGGTATATCAGTTTCTACTGGTATATCAGTTTCGATTGGTATGTCAGATTCTATTGGTATATCAGTTTTGATTGGTATATCAGTTTCGATTGGTATATCAGCTTCGATTGGTATGTCAGTTTCGATTGGTATATCAGTTTCTATTGGTATGTCAATTTCGATAGGTATGTCAGTTTCTATTGGTATATAAGTTTCGATTGGTATGTCAGTTTCTATTGGCTTGTCAGTTCTGATTATTATATCAGTGACTATTGGTATGTCAGTTTCGATTGGTATGTCAGTTTCGATTGGTATATCAGTTTCTATTGGTATGCCAGTTTCGATTGGTATACCAGTTTCGATTGGTATGTCAGTTTGGATTGGTATGTCAGTTTCGATTGGTATGTCAGTTTCGATTGGTATGTCAGTTTCGTTTGGTATGTCAATTTCGATTGGTATATCAATTTTGATTAGTATGTCAGTTTCTATTGGTATGACAGTTTCGATTGATATATCAGTTTGGATTGGTAAGTCAGTTTGGATTGGTATGTCAGTTTCGATTGGTATGTCAGATTCTATTGGTATATCATTTTCGATTGGTATATCAGTTTCGATTGGTATATCAGTTTCGATTGGTATATCAGTTTCTATTGGTATATCAGTTTCTATTGGTATGTCAGTCTCGATTGGTATATCAGTTTTGATTGGTATGTCAGTTTCTATTGGTATGTCAGTTTCGTTTGGTATGTCAATTTCGATTGGTATATCAATTTTGATTAGTATGTCAGTTTCTATTGGTATATCAGTTTCGATTGGTATATCAGTTTCGATTGGTATGTCAGTTTCGATGGGTATGTCAATTTCGATTGGTATGTCAATTTTGATTAGTATGTCAGTTTCTATTGGTATATCAGTTTCGATTGGTATGTCAGTTTAGATTGGTATATCAGTTTCGATTGGTATGTCAGTTTTGATTGGTATCTCAGTTTCGATTGGTATATCAGTTTCGAATGGTATGTCAGTTTTGATTTGTATATCAGTTTCTATTCCTATATCAGTTTCTGTTTGTATGTCAGTTTCGATTTGTATGTCAGTTTCTATTGGTATATCAGTTTCAATTGGTACGTCAGTTTCGATTAATATATCAGTTCCCATAGGTATGTCAGTTTCTATTGGTATATCAGTTTTGATTGGTATATCAGTTTCGATTGGTATGTCAGTTTCTATTGGTATATCTGTTTCGATTGATATGTCTGTTTCGATTAGTATATCAGTTTCTATAGGTATGTCAGTTTCTATTGGTATATCAGTTTGGATTGTATTGTCAGTTTCGATTGGTATATCAGTTTCGATTGTTATATCAGTTTCGATTGGTATATCAGTTTCGATTGGTATATCAGTTTCTATTGGTATGTCAGTTTTGATTGGTATATCAGTTTCGATTAGTACGTCAGTTTCGATTGGTATGTGTTTTTCGATTGCTATATCAGTTTCGATTGGTATGTCAGTTTTGATTGGTATGTTAGCTTCGATTGGTATATCAGTTTCTATTCCTATATCAGTTTCTGTTGGTATGTCAGTTTCGATTGGTATGTCAGTTTCTATTGGTATATCAGTTTCGATTGGTATGTAAGTTTCTATTGGTATGTCACTTTCGATTTTTTAATCAGTTACTATTGGTATGTCAGTTTCGATTGGTATGTCAATTTCGATTGGTATATCAATTTTGATTAGTATGTCAGTTTCTATTGGTATATCAGTTTTGATTGGTATATCAGTTTCGATTGGTATGTCAGTTTCGATGGGTATGTCAATTTCGATTGGTATGTCAATTTTGATTAGTATGTCAGTTTCTATTGGTATATCAGTTTCGATTGGTATGTCAGTTTAGATTGGTATATCAGTTTCGATTGGTATGTCAGTTTCGATTATTATAGCAGTTTCTATTGGTATGTCAGTTTCGATTGGTATGTCACATTCTATTGGTATATCAGTTTTGATTGGTATATCAGTTTCGATTGGTATATCAGTTTCGATTGGTATTTCAGTTTCGATTGGTATGTCAGTTTCTATTGGTATATTAGTTTCTATTGGTATGTCAGTTTCGATTGGTATGTCAGTTCCGATTTGTATGTCAATTTCGATTGGTATATCAGTTTCTATTGGTATGTCAGTTTCTATTGGTATATCAGTTTCTATTCGTATGTCAGTTTCGATAGGTATGTCAGTTTCTATTGGTATATCAGTTTCGATTGGTATGTCAGTTTCGATTAGTATATCACTTTCTATTGGTATGTCAGTTTCGATTGGTATGCCAGATTCTATTGGTATATCAGTTTTGATTGGTATATCAGTTTCGATTGGTATATCAGTTTCTATTGGTATGTCAGTTTCTATTGGTATATCAGTTTCTATTCGTATGTCAGTTTCGATAGGTATGTCAGTTTCTATTGGTATATCAGTTTCGATTGGTATGTCAGTTTCGATTAGTATATCAGTTTCTATTGGTATATTAGTTTCGATTGGTATGTCAGATTGTATTGGTATATCAGTTCTGATTGGTATATCAGTTTCGATTGGTATATCAGTTTCTATTGGTACGTCAGTTTCGATAGGTATGTCAGTTTCTATTGGTATGTCAGTTTCGATTGGTATGTCAGTTTCGATTGGTATATCAGTTTCTATTGGTATGACAGTTTCGATTAGTATATCAGTTTCGAATAGTATGTCAGTTTCGATTGATATGTCAGTTTCGATTGGTATGTCAGTTTCGTTTGGTATGTCAATTTCGATTGGTATATCAATTTTGATTAGTATGTCAGTTTCTATTGGTATATCAGTTTCGATTGGTATATCAGTTTCGATTGGTATGTCAGTTTCGATTGGTATATCAGTTTCCATTGGTATGTCAGTTTCGATTGGTATATCAGTTTCGATTTGTATGTCCGTTTCGATTGGTATATCAGTTTCTACTGGTATATCAGTTTCGATTGGTATGTCAGATTCTATTGGTATATCAGTTTTGATTGGTATATCAGTTTCGATTGGTATATCAGTTTCGATTGGTATGTCAGTTTCGATTGGTATATCAGTTTCTATTGGTATGTCAATTTCGATAGGTATATCAGTTTCTATTGGTATATAAGTTTCGATTGGTATGTCAGTTTCTATTGGTTTGTCAGTTCTGATTATTATATCAGTGACTATTTGTATGTCAGTTTCGATTGGTATGTCAGTTTCGATTGGTATATCACTTTCTATTGGTATGACAGTTTCGATTGGTATATCAGTTTCGATTGGTATGTCAGTTTCGATTGGTATGTCAGTTTCGATTGGTATGTCAGTTTCGATTGGTATGTCAATTTCGATTGGTATATCAATTTTGATTAGTATGTCAGTTTCTATTGGTATGACAGTTTCGATTGATATATCAGTTTCGATTGGTATGTCAGTTTGGAATGGTATGTCAGTTTCGATTGGTATGTCAGATTCTATTGTATATCATTTTCGATTGGTATATCAGTTTCGATTGGTATATCAGTTTCTATTGGTATATCAGTTTCTATTGGTATGTCAGTCTCGATTGGTATATCAGTTTCGATTGGTATGTCAGTTTCTATTGGTATGTCAGTTTCGATTGGTATGTCAGTTTCGTTTGGTATGTCAATTTCGATTGGTATATCAATTTTGATTAGTATGTCAGTTTCTATTGGTATATCAGTTTCGATTGGTATATCAGTTTCGATTGGTATGTCAGTTTCGATGGGTATGTCAATTTCGATTGGTATGTCAATTTTGATTAGTATGTCAGTTTCAATTGGTATATCAGTTTCGATTGGTATGTCAGTTTAGATTGGTATATCAGTTTCGATTGGTATGTCAGTTTCGATTATTATAGCAGTTTCTATTGGTATGTCAGTTTCGATTGGTATGTCACATTCTATTGGTATATCAGTTTTGATTGGTATATCAGTTTCGATTGGTATATCAGTTTCGATTGGTATTTCAGTTTCGATTGGTATGTCAGTTTCTATTGGTATATTAGTTTCTATTGGTATGTCAGTTTCGATTGGTATGTCAGTTCCGATTTGTATGTCAATTTCTATTGGTATATCAGTTTCGATTGGTATGTCAGTTTCTATTGGTATATCAGTTTCTATTCGTATGTCAGTTTCGATAGGTATGTCAGTTTCTATTGGTATATCAGTTTCGATTGGTATGTCAGTTTCGATTAGTATATCACTTTCTATTGGTATGTCAGTTTCGATTGGTATGCCAGATTCTATTGGTATATCAGTTTTGATTGGTATATCAGTTTCGATTGGTATATCAGTTTCTATTGGTATGTCAGTTTCTATTGGTATATCAGTTTCTATTCGTATGTCAGTTTCGATAGGTATGTCAGTTTCTATTGGTATATCAGTTTCGATTGGTATGTCAGTTTCGATTAGTATATCAGTTTCTATTGGTATATTAGTTTCGATTGGTATGTCAGATTGTATTGGTATATCACTTCTGATTGGTATATCAGTTTCGATTGGTATATCAGTTTCTATTGGTACGTCAGTTTCGATAGGTATGTCAGTTTCTATTGGTATGTCAGTTTCGATTGGTATGTCAGTTTCGATTGGTATATCAGTTTCTATTGGTATGACAGTTTCGATTAGTATATCAGTTTCGAATAGTATGTCAGTTTCGATTGATAAGTCAGTTTCGATTGGTATGTCAGTTTCGTTTGGTATGTCAATTTCGATTGGTATATCAATTTTGATTAGTATGTCAGTTTCTATTGGTATATCAGTTTCGATTGGTATATCAGTTTCGATTGGTATGTCAGTTTCGATTGGTATATCAGTTTCCATTGGTATGTCAGTTTCGATTGGTATATCAGTTTCGATTGGTATGTCAGTTTCGATTGGTATATCAGTTTCTACTGGTATATCAGTTTCGATTGGTATGTCAGATTCTATTGGTATATCAGTTTTGATTGGTATATCAGTTTCCATTGGTATATCAGTTTCGATTGGTATGTCAGTTTCGATTGGTATATCAGTTTCTATTGGTATGTCAATTTCGATAGGTATATCAGTTTCTATTGGTATATAAGTTTCGATTGGTATGTCAGTTTCTATTGGTTTGTCAGTTCTGATTATTATATCAGTGACTATTTGTATGTCAGTTTCGATTGGTATGTCAGTTTCGATTGGTATATCAGTTTCTATTGGTATGACAGTTTCGATTGGTATATCAGTTTCGATTGGTATGTCAGTTTCGATTGGTATGTCAGTTTCGATTGGTATGTCAGTTTCGATTGGTATGTCAATTTCGATTGGTATATCAATTTTGATTAGTATGTCAGTTTCTATTGGTATGACAGTTTCGATTGATATATCAGTTTCGACTGGTATGTCAGTTTGGAATGGTATGTCAGTTTCGATTGGTATGTCAGATTCTATTGGTATATCATTTTCGATTGGTATATCAGTTTCGATTGGTATATCAGTTTCTATTGGTATACCAGTTTCTATTGGTATGTCAGTCTCGATTGGTATATCAGTTTCGATTGGTATGTCAGTTTCTATTGGTATGTCAGTTTCGTTTGGTATGTCAATTTCGATTGGTATATCAATTTTGATTAGTATGTCAGTTTCTATTGGTATATCAGTTTCGATTGGTATATCAGTTTCGATTGGTATGTCAGTTTCGATGGGTATGTCAATTTCGATTGGTATGTCAATTTTGATTAGTATGTCAGTTTCAATTGGTATATCAGTTTCGATTGGTATGTCAGTTTAGATTGGTATATCAGTTTAGATTGGTATGTCAGTTTCGATTAGTATAGCAGTTTCTATTGGTATGTCAGTTTCGATTGGTATGTCACATTCTATTGGTATATCAGTTTTGATTGGTATATCAGTTTCGATTGGTATGTCAGTTTTGACTGGTATATCAGTTTCGATTAGATTGTCAGTTTTGATTGGTATCTCTGTTTCGATTGGTATATCAGTTTCGATTGGTATGTCAGTTTTGATTTGTATATCAGTTTCTATTCCTATATCAGTTTCTGTTTGTATGTCAGTTTCGATTTGTATGTCAGTTTCTATTGGTATATCAGTTTCAATTGGTACGTCAGTTTCGATTAATATATCAGTTCCCATAGGTATGTCAGTTTCTATTGGTATATCAGTTTTGATTGGTATATCAGTTTCGATTGGTATGTCAGTTTCGTTTATTATATCAGTTAATATTGGTATGTCAGTTTCGATTGGAATGTCAGTTTCGATTGGTATGTCAGTTTCTATTGGTATATCTGTTTCGATTGATATGTCTGTTTCGATTAGTATATCAGTTTCTATAGGTATGTCAGTTTCTATTGGTATATCAGTTTGGATTGTAATGTCAGTTTCGATTGGTATATCAGTTTCGATTGTTATATCAGTTTCGATTGGTATATCAGTTTCGATTGGTATATCAGTTTCTATTGGTATGTCAGTTTTGATTGGTATATCAGTTTCGATTAGTACGTCAGTTTCGATTGGTATGTGTTTTTCGATTGCTATATCAGTTTCGATACGTATGTCAGTTTTGATTGGTATGTTAGCTTCGATTGGTATATCAGTTTCTATTCCTATATCAGTTTCTGTTGGTATGTCAGTTTCGATTGGTATGTCAGTTTCTATTGGTATATCAGTTTCGATTGGTATGTAAGTTTCTATTGGTATGTCACTTTCGATTTTTTAATCAGTTACTATTGGTATGTCAGTTTCGATTGGAATGTCAGCTTCGATTGGTATGTCAGTTTCGTTTGGTATGTCAATTTCGATTGGTATATCAATTTTGATTAGTATGTCAGTTTCTATTGGTATATCAGTTTCGATTGGTATATCAGTTTCGATTGGTATGTCAGTTTCGATGGGTATGTCAATTTTGATTAGTATGTCAGTTTCTATTGGTATATCAGTTTCGATTGGTATGTCAGTTTAGATTGGTATATCAGTTTCGATTGGTATGTCAGTTTCGATTATTATAGCAGTTTCTATTGGTATGTCAGTTTCGATTGGTATGTCACATTCTATTGGTATATCAGTTTTGATTGGTATATCAGTTTCGATTGGTATATCAGTTTCGATTGGTATTTCAGTTTCGATTGGTATGTCAGTTTCTATTGGTATATTAGTTTCTATTGGTATGTCAGTTTCGATTGGTATGTCAGTTCCGATTTGTATGTCAATTTCGATTGGTATATCAGTTTCTATTGGTATGTCAGTTTCTATTGGTATATCAGTTTCTATTCGTATGTCAGTTTCGATAGGTATGTCAGTTTCTATTGGTATATCAGTTTCGATTGGTATGTCAGTTTCGATTAGTATATCACTTTCTATTGGTATGTCAGTTTCGATTGGTATGCCAGATTCTATTGGTATATCAGTTTTGATTGGTATATCAGTTTCGATTGGTATATCAGTTTCTATTGGTATGTCAGTTTCTATTGGTATATCAGTTTCTATTCGTATGTCAGTTTCGATAGGTATGTCAGTTTCTATTGGTATATCAGTTTCGATTGGTATGTCAGTTTCGATTAGTATATCAGTTTCTATTGGTATATTAGTTTCGATTGGTATGTCAGATTGTATTGGTATATCAGTTCTGATTGGTATATCAGTTTCGATTGGTATATCAGTTTCTATTGGTACGTCAGTTTTGATAGGTATGTCAGTTTCTATTGGTATGTCAGTTTCGATTGGTATGTCAGTTTCGATTGGTATATCAGTTTCTATTGGTATGACAGTTTCGATTAGTATATCAGTTTCGAATAGTATGTCAGTTTCGATTGATATGTCAGTTTCGATTGGTATGTCAGTTTCGTTTGGTATGTCAATTTCGATTGGTATATCAATTTTGATTAGTATGTCAGTTTCTATTGGTATATCAGTTTCGATTGGTATATCAGTTTCGATTGGTATGTCAGTTTCGATTGGTATATCAGTTTCGATTGGTATGTCAGTTTCGATTGGTATATCAGTTTCCATTGGTATGTCAGTTTCGATTGGTATATCAGTTTCGATTGGTATGTCAGTTTCGATTGGTATATCAGTTTCTACTGGTATATCAGTTTCGATTGGTATGTCAGATTCTATTGGTATATCAGTTTTGATTGGTATATCAGTTTCGATTGGTATATCAGTTTCGATTGGTATGTCAGTTTCGATTGGTATATCAGTTTGTATTGGTATGTCAATTTCGATAGGTATATCAGTTTCTATTGGTATATAAGTTTCGATTGGTATGTCAGTTTCTATTGGTTTGTCAGTTCTGATTATTATATCAGTGACTATTTGTATGTCAGTTTCGATTGGTATGTCAGTTTCGATTGGTATATCAGTTTCTATTCGTATGACAGTTTCGATTGGTATATCAGTTTCGATTGGTATGTCAGTTTCGATTGGTATGTCAGTTTCGATTGGTATGTCAGTTTCGATTGGTATGTCAATTTCGATTGGTATATCAATTTTGATTAGTATGTCAGTTTCTATTGGTATGACAGTTTCGATTGATATATCAGTTTCGATTGGTATGTCAGTTTGGAATGGTATGTCAGTTTCGATTGGTATGTCAGATACTATTGGTATATTATTTTCGATTGGTATATCAGTTTCGATTGGTATATCAGTTTCTATTGGTATATCAGTTTCTATTGGTATGTCAGTCTCGATTGGTATATCAGTTTCGATTGGTATGTCAGTTTCTATTGGTATGTCAGTTTCGATTGGTATGTCAGTTTCGTTTGGTATGTCAATTTCGATTGGTATATCAATTTTGATTAGTATGTCAGTTTCTATTGGTATATCAGTTTCGATTGGTATATCAGTTTCGATTGGTATGTCAGTTTCGATGGGTATGTCAATTTCGATTGGTATGTCAATTTTGATTAGTATGTCAGTTTCAATTGGTATATCAGTTTCGATTGGTATGTCAGTTTAGATTGGTATATCAGTTTCGATTGGTATGTCAGTTTCGATTAGTATAGCAGTTTCTATTGGTATGTCAGTTTCGATTGGTATGTCACATTCTATTGGTATATCAGTTTTGATTGGTATATCAGTTTCGATTGGTATGTCAGTTTTGACTGGTATATCAGTTTCGATTAGATTGTCAGTTTTGATTGGTATCTCAGTTTCGATTGGTATATCAGTTTCGATTGGTATGTCACATTCTACTGGTATATCAGTTTTGATTAGTATATCAGTTTCGATTGGTATGTCAGTTTTGACTGGTATATCAGTTTCGATTAGATTGTCAGTTTTGATTGGTATCTCAGTTTCGATTGGTATATCAGTTTCGATTTGAATATCAGTTTCTATTCCTATATCAGTTTCTGTTTGTATGTCAGTTTCGATTTGTATGTCAGTTTCTATTGGTATATCAGTTTCAATTGGTACGTCAGTTTCGATTAATATATCAGTTCCCATAGGTATGTCAGTTTCTATTGGTATATCAGTTTTGATTGGTATATCAGTTTCGATTGGTATGTCAGTTTCGTTTATTATATCAGTTAATATTGGTATGTCAGTTTCGATTGGAATGTCAGTTTCGATTGGTATGTCAGTTTCTATTGGTATATCTGTTTCGATTGATATGTCTGTTTCGATTAGTATATCAGTTTCTATAGGTATGTCAGTTTCTATTGGTATATCAGTTTGGATTGTATTGTCAGTTTCGATTGGTATATCAGTTTCGATTGTTATATCAGTTTCGATTTGTATATCAGTTTCGATTGGTATATCAGTTTCGATTGGTATATCAGTTTCGATTGGTATGTCAGTTTCGATGGGTATGTCAATTTCGATTGGTATGTCAATTTTGATTAGTATGTCAGTTTCAATTGGTATATCAGTTTCGATTGGTATGTCAGTTTAGATTGGTATATCAGTTTCGATTGGTATGTCAGTTTCGATTAGTATAGCAGTTTCTATTGGTATGTCAGTTTCGATTGGTATGTCACATTCTATTGGTATATCAGTTTTGATTGGTATATCAGTTTCGATTGGTATGTCAGTTTTGACTGGTATATCAGTTTCGATTAGATTGTCAGTTTTGATTGGTATCTCAGTTTCGATTGGTATATCAGTTTCGATTGGTATGTCACATTCTACTGGTATATCAGTTTTGATTAGTATATCAGTTTCGATTGGTATGTCAGTTTTGACTGGTATATCAGTTTCGATTAGATTGTCAGTTTTGATTGGTATCTCAGTTTCTGTTTGTATGTCAGTTTCGATTTGTATGTCAGTTTCTATTGGTATATCAGTTTCAATTGGTACGTCAGTTTCGATTAATATATCAGTTCCCATAGGTATGTCAGTTTCTATTGGTATATCAGTTTTGATTGGTATATCAGTTTCGATTGGTATGTCAGTTTCGTTTATTATATCAGTTAATATTGGTATGTCAGTTTCGATTGGAATGTCAGTTTCGATTGGTATGTCAGTTTCTATTGGTATATCTGTTTCGATTGATATGTCTGTTTCGATTAGTATATCAGTTTCTATAGGTATGTCAGTTTCTATTGGTATAGCAGTTTGGATTGTATTGTCAGTTTCGATTGGTATATCAGTTTCGATTGTTATATCAGTTTCGATTTGTATATCAGTTTCGATTGGTATATCAGTTTCTATTGGTATGTCAGTTTTGATTGGTATATCAGTTTCGATTAGTACGTCAGTTTCGATTGGTATGTGTTTTTCGATTGGTATGTCAGTTTCTATTGGTATATCAGTTTCGATTGGTATATCAGTTTCGATTGGTATGTCAGTTTCGATTGGTATATCAGTTTCCATTGGTATGTCAGTTTCTATTGGTATATCAGTTTCTACTGGTATATCAGTTTCGATTGGTATGTCAGATTCTATTGGTATATCAGTTTTGATTGGTATATCAGTTTCGATTGGTATATCAGTTTCGATTGGTATGTCAGTTTCGATTGGTATATCAGTTTCTATTGGTATGTCAATTTCGATAGGTATATCAGTTTCTATTGGTATATAAGTTTCGATTGGTATGTCAGTTTCTATTGGTTTGTCAGTTCTGATTATTATATCAGTGACTATTTGTATGTCAGTTTCGATTGGTATGTCAGTTTCGATTGGTATATCACTTTCTATTGGTATGACAGTTTCGATTGGTATATCAGTTTCGATTGGTATGTCAGTTTCGATTGGTATGTCAGTTTCGATTGGTATGTCAGTTTCGATTGGTATGTCAATTTCGATTGGTATATCAATTTTGATTAGTATGTCAGTTTCTATTGGTATGACAGTTTCGATTGATATATCAGTTTCGATTGGTATGTCAGTTTGGAATGGTATGTCAGTTTCGATTGGTATGTCAGATTCTATTGTATATCATTTTCGATTGGTATATCAGTTTCGATTGGTATATCAGTTTCTATTGGTATATCAGTTTCTATTGGTATGTCAGTCTCGATTGGTATATCAGTTTCGATTGGTATGTCAGTTTCTATTGGTATGTCAGTTTCGATTGGTATGTCAGTTTCGTTTGGTATGTCAATTTCGATTGGTATATCAATTTTGATTAGTATGTCAGTTTCTATTGGTATATCAGTTTCGATTGGTATATCAGTTTCGATTGGTATGTTAGTTTCGATGGGTATGTCAATTTCGATTGGTATGTCAATTTTGATTAGTATGTCAGTTTCAATTGGTATATCAGTTTCGATTGGTATGTCAGTTTAGATTGGTATATCAGTTTCGATTGGTATGTCAGTTTCGATTATTATAGCAGTTTCTATTGGTATGTCAGTATCGATTGGTATGTCACATTCTATTGGTATATCAGTTTTGATTGGTATATCAGTTTCGATTGGTATATCAGTTTCGATTGGTATTTCAGTTTCGATTGGTATGTCAGTTTCTATTGGTATATTAGTTTCTATTGGTATGTCAGTTTCGATTGGTATGTCAGTTCCGATTTGTATGTCAATTTCTATTGGTATATCAGTTTCGATTGGTATGTCAGTTTCTATTGGTATATCAGTTTCTATTCGTATGTCAGTTTCGATAGGTATGTCAGTTTCTATTGGTATATCAGTTTCGATTGGTATGTCAGTTTCGATTAGTATATCACTTTCTATTGGTATGTCAGTTTCGATTGGTATGCCAGATTCTATTGGTATATCAGTTTTGATTGGTATATCAGTTTTGATTGGTATATCAGTTTCTATTGGTATGTCAGTTTCTATTGGTATATCAGTTTCTATTCGTATGTCAGTTTCGATAGGTATGTCAGTTTCTATTGGTATATCAGTTTCGATTGGTATGTCAGTTTCGATTAGTATATCAGTTTCTATTGGTATATTAGTTTCGATTGGTATGTCAGATTGTATTGGTATATCACTTCTGATTGGTATATCAGTTTCGATTGGTATATCAGTTTCTATTGGTACGTCAGTTTCGATATGTATGTCAGTTTCTATTGGTATGTCAGTTTCGATTGGTATGTCAGTTTCGATTGGTATATCAGTTTCTATTGGTATGACAGTTTCGATTAGTATATCAGTTTCGAATAGTATGTCAGTTTCGATTGATAAGTCAGTTTCGATTGGTATGTCAGTTTCGTTTGGTATGTCAATTTCGATTGGTATATCAATTTTGATTAGTATGTCAGTTTCTATTGGTATATCAGTTTCGATTGGTATATCAGTTTCGATTGGTATGTCAGTTTCGATTGGTATATCAGTTTCCATTGGTATGTCAGTTTCGATTGGTATATCAGTTTCGATTGGTATGTCAGTTTCGATTGGTATATCAGTTTCTACTGGTATATCAGTTTCGATTGGTATGTCAGATTCTATTGGTATATCAGTTTTGATTGGTATATCAGTTTCCATTGGTATATCAGTTTCGATTGGTATGTCAGTTTCGATTGGTATATCAGTTTCTATTGGTATGTTAATTTCGATAGGTATATCAGTTACTATTGGTATATAAGTTTCGATTGGTATGTCAGTTTCTATTGGTTTGTCAGTTCTGATTATTATATCAGTGACTATTTGTATGTCAGTTTCGATTGGTATGTCAGTTTCGATTGGTATATCAGTTTCTATTGGTATGACAGTTTCGATTGGTATATCAGTTTCGATTGGTATGTCAGTTTCGATTGGTATGTCAGTTTCGATTGGTATGTCAGTTTCGATTGGTATGTCAATTTCGATTGGTATATCAATTTTGATTAGTATGTCAGTTTCTATTGGTATGACAGTTTCGATTGATATATCAGTTTCGATTGGTATGTCAGTTTGGAATGGTATGTCAGTTTCGATTGGTATGTCAGATTCTATTGGTATATCATTTTCGATTGGTATATCAGTTTCGATTGGTATATCAGTTTCTATTGGTATACCAGTTTCTATTGGTATGTCAGTCTCGATTGGTATATCAGTTTCGATTGGTATGTCAGTTTCTATTGGTATGTCAGTTTCGTTTGGTATGTCAATTTCGATTGGTATATCAATTTTGATTAGTATGTCAGTTTCTATTGGTATATCAGTTTCGATTGGTATATCAGTTTCGATTGGTATGTCAGTTTCGATGGGTATGTCAATTTCGATTGGTATGTCAATTTTGATTAGTATGTCAGTTTCAATTGGTATATCAGTTTCGATTGGTATGTCAGTTTAGATTGGTATATCAGTTTAGATTGGTATGTCAGTTTCGATTAGTATAGCAGTTTCTATTGGTATGTCAGTTTCGATTGGTATGTCACATTCTATTGGTATATCAGTTTTGATTGGTATATCAGTTTCGATTGGTATGTCAGTTTTGACTGGTATATCAGTTTCGATTAGATTGTCAGTTTTGATTGGTATCTCAGTTTCGATTGGTATATCAGTTTCGATTGGTATGTCAGTTTTGATTTGTATATCAGTTTCTATTCCTATATCAGTTTCTGTTTGTATGTCAGTTTCGATTTGTATGTCAGTTTCTATTGGTATATCAGTTTCAATTGGTACGTCAGTTTCGATTAATATATCAGTTCCCATAGGTATGTCAGTTTCTATTGGTATATCAGTTTTGATTGGTATATCAGTTTCGATTGGTATGTCAGTTTCGTTTATTATATCAGTTAATATTGGTATGTCAGTTTCGATTGGAATGTCAGTTTCGATTGGTATGTCAGTTTCTATTGGTATATCTGTTTCGATTGATATGTCTGTTTCGATTAGTATATCAGTTTCTATAGGTATGTCAGTTTCTATTGGTATATCAGTTTGGATTGTATTGTCAGTTTCGATTGGTATATCAGTTTCCATTGTTATATCAGTTTCGATTGGTATATCAGTTTCGATTGGTATATCAGTTTCTATTGGTATGTCAGTTTTGATTGGTATATCAGTTTCGATTAGTACGTCAGTTTCGATTGGTATGTGTTTTTCGATTGCTATATCAGTTTCGATACGTATGTCAGTTTTGATTGGTATGTTAGCTTCGATTGGTATATCAGTTTCTATTCCTATATCAGTTTCTGTTGGTATGTCAGTTTCGATTGGTATGTCAGTTTCTATTGGTATATCAGTTTCGATTGGTATGTAAGTTTCTATTGGTATGTCACTTTCGATTTTTTAATCAGTTACTATTGGTATGTCAGTTTCGATTGGAATGTCAGCTTCGATTGGTATGTCAGTTTCGTTTGGTATGTCAATTTCGATTGGTATATCAATTTTGATTAGTATGTCAGTTTCTATTGGTATATCAGTTTCGATTGGTATATCAGTTTCGATTGGTATGTCAGTTTCGATGGGTATGTCAATTTCGATTGGTATGTCAATTTTGATTAGTATGTCAGTTTCTATTGGTATATCAGTTTCGATTGGTATGTCAGTTTAGATTGGTATATCAGTTTCGATTGGTATGTCAGTTTCGATTATTATAGCAGTTTCTATTGGTATGTCAGTTTCGATTGGTATGTCAAATTCTATTGGTATATCAGTTTTGATTGGTATATCAGTTTCGATTGGTATATCAGTTTCGATTGGTATTTCAGTTTCGATTGGTATGTCAGTTTCTATTGGTATATTAGTTTCTATTGGTATGTCAGTTTCGATTGGTATGTCAGTTCCGATTTGTATGTCAATTTCGATTGGTATATCAGTTTCTATTGGTATGTCAGTTTCTATTGGTATATCAGTTTCTATTCGTATGTCAGTTTCGATAGGTATGTCAGTTTCTATTGGTATATCAGTTTCGATTGGTATGTCAGTTTCGATTAGTATATCACTTTCTATTGGTATGTCAGTTTCGATTGGTATGCCAGATTCTATTGGTATATCAGTTTTGATTGGTATATCAGTTTCGATTGGTATATCAGTTTCTATTGGTATGTCAGTTTCTATTGGTATATCAGTTTCTATTCGTATGTCAGTTTCGATAGGTATGTCAGTTTCTATTGGTATATCAGTTTCGATTGGTATGTCAGTTTCGATTAGTATATCAGTTTCTATTGGTATATTAGTTTCGATTGGTATGTCAGATTGTATTGGTATATCAGTTCTGATTGGTATATCAGTTTCGATTGGTATATCAGTTTCTATTGGTACGTCAGTTTTGATAGGTATGTCAGTTTCTATTGGTATGTCAGTTTCGATTGGTATGTCAGTTTCGATTGGTATATCAGTTTCTATTGGTATGACAGTTTCGATTAGTATATCAGTTTCGAATAGTATGTCAGTTTCGATTGATATGTCAGTTTCGATTGGAATGTCAGTTTCGTTTGGTATGTCAATTTCGATTGGTATATCAATTTTGATTAGTATGTCAGTTTCTATTGGTATATCAGTTTCGATTGGTATATCAGTTTCGATTGGTATGTCAGTTTCGATTGGTATATCAGTTTCGATTGGTATGTCAGTTTCGATTGGTATATCAGTTTCCATTGGTATGTCAGTTTCGATTGGTATATCAGTTTCGATTGGTATGTCAGTTTCGATTGGTATATCAGTTTCTACTGGTATATCAGTTTCGATTGGTATGTCAGATTCTATTGGTATATCAGTTTTGATTGGTATATCAGTTTCGATTGGTATATCAGTTTCGATTGGTATGTCAGTTTCGATTGGTATATCAGTTTCTATTGGTATGACAGTTTTGATTGGTATATCAGTTTCGATTGGTATGTCAGTTTCGATTGTTATGTCAGTTTCGATTGGTATGTTAATTTCGATTGGTATATCAGTTTTGATTAGTATGTCAGTTTCTATTGGTATATCAGTTTCGATTGGTATATCAGTTTTGACTGGTATATCAGTTTCGATTGGTATATCAGTTTCGATTGGTATATCAGTTTCGACTGGTATGTCAGTTTCGATAGGTATATCAGGTTCGATTGGTATATCAGTTTTGATTGGTATATCAGTTTCGATGGGTATATCAGTTTCCATTAGTATGTCAGTTTCTATTGGTATATCAGTTTCGATTGGTATGTTAGTTTCGATCGTTATGTCAGTTTCGATTGGTATATCAGTTTCTATTGGTATGACAGTTTCGATTGGTATATCAGTTTCGATTGGTATGTCAGTTTCGATTGTTATGTCAGTTTCGATTGGTATGTTAATTTCGATTGGTATATCAGTTTTGATTAGTATGTCAGTTTCTATTGGTATATCAGTTTCGATTGGTATATCAGTTTCAATTTGTATGTCAGTTTCTATTGGTATATCAGTTCCTGTTGGGATGTCAGTTTCGATTGGTATATCAGTTTCGATTGGTAATATCAGATCCTATTGCTATATCAGTTTCTATTGGTATATCAGTTTCGATTGGTATATCAGTTTCGATTGGTATATCAGTTTCTATTGATATATCAGTTTAGATTGGTATGTCAGTTTCGATTCGTATGTCAGTTTCGATTGGTATATCAGTTTCGATTGGTATATCAGTTTCTATTGATATATCAGTTTTTATTGGTATATCAGTTTCGATTTGTATGTCAGTTTCGATTTGTATGTCAGTTTCTATTGTTATGTCAGTTTTGGTCAGTATATCAGTTTCTATTGGTATGTCAGTTTCGATTGCAATGTCAGTTTCAATTGGTATATCAGTTTCTATTGGTATATCAGTTTAGATTAGTATGTCAGTTTCGATTGGTATGTCAGTTTCGATTGGTATGTCAGTTTCTATTGGTATATCAGTTTCGATTGATATATCAGTTTCGATTAGTATGTTAGTTTCTAATGGTATGTCAGTTTCGATTAGTATATCAGTTTCTATTGGTATGTTAGTTTGGATTGGTATGTCAGTCTGGATTGGTATATCAGTTTCGATTGTTATATCAGTTTCGATTGATATGTAAGTTTCTATTGGTATATCAGTTTCTATTGGTATGTCAGTTTCGATTGGTATGTCAGTTTCGATTGTTATGTCAATTTCGATTGGTATATCTGTTTCGATTAGTATGTCCGTTTCTATTGGTATATCAGTTTCGATTGTTATATCTGTTTCGATTGGTATATCAGTTTCGATAGGTATGTTAGTCCTCGATTTGTATGTCAGTTTCTATTGGTATATCTGTTTCGATGGGTATGTCAGTTTCGATTGGTATGTCAGTTTCTCTTGGTATATCAGCTTGGATTGGTATATCCTTTTAGATTAGTATGTCAGTTTCTATTGGTATGTCAGTTTCGGTCACTATAACAGTTTCTATTGCTATGTCAGTTTCGATTGGTATGTCAGTTTCTATTGGTATATCAGTTTCGATTGGCAAAGCAATTCCGATTGGTATGTCAGTTTCGATAGGTATGTCAGTTTCCATTGGTATATCAGTTTCGATTGGTATGTCAGTTTCGATTGGTATATCAGTTTCGATTGGTATGTCAGTTTCTATTGGTATATTAGTTTCTATTGGTATGTCAGTTTCGATCGGTATGTCAGTTTCTATTGGTATATCAGTTTCGATTGGGATGTCAGTGTCGATTGGTATATCAGTTTCGATTGTTATATCAGTTCCTATTGCTATATATGTTTCTATTGGTATGTCAGTTTCGATTGGTATATCAGTTTCGATTGGTATCTCAGTTTAGATTATTACATCAGTTTCTATTGGTATATCAGTTTAGATTGGTATGTCAGTTTCGATTGGTATGTCAATTTCGATTGGTATATCAGTTTCGAATAGTGCGTCAATCTCGACTGGTATGTCAGTTTCTATTGGTATATCAGCTTCGATTGGTATATCCGTTTAGATTAGTATGTCAGTTTCTATTGGTATATCAGTTTCGAATGGTATGTCAGTTTCTATTGGTATATCAGTTTTGATTGGCAAAGCAATTCCGATTGGTATATCAGTTTCAATTGGTATGTCAGTTTCCATTGGTATATCTGTTTCGATTGGTATGTCAGTTTCTATTGGTATATTAGTTTCTATTGGTATGTTAGTTTCGATAGGTATGTCAGTTTCTATTGGTATATCAGTTTCGATTGGTATGTTAGTTTCGATCGTTATATCAGTTTCGATTGGTATATCAGTTTCTATTGGTATGACAGTTTCGATTGGTATATCAGTTTCAATTGGTATATCAGTTTCGACTGATATGTCAGTTTCGATTGGTATACCAATTTTGATTGGTATAACAGTTTCGATTGGTATATCAGTTTCCATTAGTATGTCAGTTTCTATTGGTATATCAGTTTCGATTGGTATATCAGTTTCAATTTGTATGTAAGTTTCTATTGGTATATCAGTTCCTGTTGGGATGTCAGTTTCGATTGGTATATCAGTTTCGATTGGTATATCAGATCCTATTGCTATATCAGTTTCTATTGGTATGTCTGTTTCGATTGGTATGTAAGTGTCGATTGGTATATCAGTTTCGATTGGTATGTCAGCTTCGATTGGTATATCAGTTTCTATTGATATATCAGTTTAGATTGGAATGTCAGTTTCGATTCGTATGTCAGTTTCTATTGGTATATCAGTTTCGATTGGTATGTCAGTTTCCATTGGTATATCAGTTTCGATTGGTATGTCAGTTTCGATTGGTATATCAGTTTCGATTGGTATGTCAGTTTCTATTGGTATATTAGTTTCTATTGGTATGTCAGTTTCGATAGGTATGTCAGTTTCTATTGGTATATCAGTTTCGATTGGTATGTTAGTTTCGATTGTTATGTCAGTTTCGATTGGTATATCAGTTTCTATTGGTATGACAGTTTCGATTGGTATATCAGTTTCGATTGGTATGTCAGTTTCGATTGTTATGTCAGTTTCGATTGGTATGTTAATTTCGATTGGTATATCAGTTTTGATTAGTATGTCAGTTTCTATTGGTATATCAGTTTCGATTGGTATATCGGTTTCGACTGGTATATCAGTTTCGATTGGTATATCAGTTTTGATTGGTATATCAGGTTCGATTGGTATATCAGTTTTGATTGGTACATCAGTTTCGATTGGTATATCAGTTTCCATTAGTATGTCAGTTTCTATTGGTATATCAGTTTCGATTGGTATATCAGTTTCAATTTGTATGTCAGTTTCTATTGGTATATCAGTTCCTGTTGGGATGTCAGTTTCGATTGGTATATCAGTTTCGATTGGTAATATCAGATCCTATTGCTATATCAGTTTCTATTGGTATATCAGTTTCGATTGGTATATCAGTTTCGATTGGTATACCAGTTTCGATTGGTATATCTGTTTCGATTAGTATGTCCGTTTCTATTGGTATATCAGTTTCGATTGTTATACATGTTTCGATTGGCATGTCAATTTCTATTGGTAGATCAGTTTTGATTGGTATGTTAGTTACTATTGGTATGTCAGTTTCGATAGGTATGTTAGTCCTCGATTTGTATGTCAGTTTCTATTGGTATATCTGTTTCGATGGGTATGTCAGTTTCGATTGGTATGTCAGTTTCTATTGGTATATCAGCTTCGATTGGTATATCCGTTTAGATTAGTATGTCAGTTTCTATTGGTATGTCAGTTTCGGTCAGTATAACAGTTTCTATTGGTATGTCAGTTTCTATTGGTATATCAGTTTCGATTGGCAAAGCAATTCCGATTGGTATATCAGTTTCGATTGGTATGTCAGTTTCCATTGGTATATCAGTTTCGATTGGTATGTCAGTTTCGATTGGTATATCAGTTTCGATTGGTATGTCAGTTTCTATTGGTATATTAGATTCTATTGGTATGTCACTTTCGATCGTTATGTCAGTTTCAATTGGTATATCAGTTTCTATTGGTATGACAGTTTCGATTGGTATATCAGTTTCGATTGGTATGTCAGTTTCGATTGTTATGTCAGTTTCGATTGGTATGTCAGTTTCGTTTAGTATGTAAGTTTCCATTGGTATGTTAATTTCGATTGGTATATCAGTTTTGATTAGTATGTCAGTTTCTATTGGTATATCAGTTTCGATTGGTATATCAGTTTCGACTGGTATATCAGTTTCGATTGGTATATCAGTTTCGTTTGCTATATCAGTTTCGACTGGTATGTCAGTTTCGATTGGTATATCAGGTTCGATTGGTATATCAGTTTTGATTGGTATATCAGTTTCAATTGGTATATCAGTTTCCATTAGTATGTCAGTTTCTATTGGTTTATCAGTTCCTGTTGGGATGTCAGTTTCGATTGGTATATCACTTTCGATTGGTATATCAGATCCTATTGCTATATCAGTTTCCATTGGTATGTCTGTTTCGATTGGTATGTAAGTGTCGATTGGTATGTCAGTTTCGATTGGTATATCAGTTTCTATTGATATATCAGTTTAGATTGGTATGTCAGTTTCGATTCGTATGTCAGTTTCGATTGGTATATTAGTTTCGATTGGTATGTCAGTTTATATTGGTATATTAGTTTCTATTGGTATGTCAGTTTCGATAGGTATGTCAATTTCTGTTGGTATATCAGTTTCGATTGGTATGTTAGTTTCGATCGTATGTCAGTTTCGATTGGTATATCAGTTTCTATTGGTATGACAGTTTCGATTGGTATATCAGTTTCGATTGGTATGTCAGTTTCGACTGTTATGTCAGTTTCGATTGGTATGTCAGTTTCGTTTAGTATGTAAGTTTCCATTGGTATGTTAATTTCGATTGGTATATCTGTTTTGATTAGTATGTCAGTTTCTATTGTTATATCAGTTTCGATTGGTATATCAGTTTCGACTGGTATATCAGTTTCGATTGGTATATCAGTTTCGATTGGTATATCAGTTTCGACTGGTATGTCAGTTTCGATTGGTATATCAGGTTCGATTGGTATATCAATTGTGATTGGTATATCAGTTTCGATTGGTATATCAGTTTCCATCAGTATGTCAGTTTCTATTGGTATATCAGTTTCGATTGGTATATCAGTTTCAAATTGTATGTCAGTTTCTATTGGTATATCAGTTCCTGTTGGGATGTCAGTTTCGATTGGTATATCAGTTTCGATTGGATTATCAGATCCTATTGTTATATCAGTTTCTATTGGTATGTCAGTTTCGATTATTATATCAGTGAATATTGGTATGTCAGTTTCGATTGGTATGTCAATTTCGATTGGTATATCAGTTTTTATTGGTATGTCAGTTTCTATTGATAAATCAGCTTTGATTGGTATATCAGTTTAGATTAGTATGTCAGTTTCTATTGGTATGTCAGTTTTGGTCAGTATATCAGTTTCTATTGGTATGTCAGTTTCGATTGCTATGTCAGTTTGAATTGGTACATCAGTTTCGATTGGTATGTCAGTTTCGATTAGTATATCAGTTTCTATTGGTATGTCAGTTTGGATTGGTATGTCAGTCTGGATTGGTATATCAGTTTCGATTGTTATATCAGTTTCTATTGGTATGTAAGTTTCTATTGGTATATCAGTTTCTATTGGTATGTCAGTTCCGATTGGTATGTCAGTTTCGATTGTTATGTCAATTTCGATTGGTATAACTGTTTCGATTAGTATGTCCGTTTCTATTGGTATATCAGTTTCGATTGTTATATATGTTTCGATTGGTATGTCAATTTCTATTGGTAGATCAGTTTTGATTGGTATGTTAGTTACTATTGGTATATCAGTTTCGATTAGTATATCAGTTTCTATTGGTATGTCAGTTTCGATTCGTATGTTAGTCCTCGATTTGTATGTCAGTTTCTATTGGTATATCTGTTTCGATGGGTATGTCACTTTCGATTGGTATATCAGTTTCTATTGGTATATCAGCTTCGATTGGTATATCCGTTTAGATTAGTATGTCAGTTTCTATTGGTATGTCAGTTTCGGTCAGTATAACAGTTTCTATTGGTATGTCAGTTTCGATTGGTATGTCAGTTTCTATTGGTATATCAGTTTCGATTGGCAAAGCAATTCCGATTGGTATGTCAGTTTCGATTGGTATGTCAGTTTCCATTTGTATATCAGTTTCGATTGGTATGTCAGTTTCGATTGGTATATCAGTTTCGATTGGTATGTCAGTTTCTATTGGTATATTAGTTTCTATTGGTATGTCAGTTTCGATAGGAATGTCAGTTTCTATTGGTATATCAGTTTCGATTGGTATGTTAGTTTCGATCGTTATGTCAGTTTCGATTGGTATACCAGTTTCTATTGGTATGACAGTTTCGATTGGTATATCAGTTTCGATTGGTATGTCAGTTTCGATTGTTATGTCAGTTTCGATTGGTATGTCAGTTTCGTTTAGTATGTAAGTTTTCATTGGTATGTTAATTTCGTTTGGTATATCAGTTTTGATTAGTATGTCAGTTTCTATTGGTATATCAGTTTCGATTGGTATATCAGTTTCAACTGGTATATCAGTTTCGATTGGTATATCAGTTTCGATTGGTATATCAGTTTCGACTGGTATGTCAGTTTCGATTGGTATATCAGGTTCGATTGGTATATCAGTTTTGATTGGTATATCAGTTTCGATTGGTATATCAGTTTCCATTAGTATGTCAGTTTCTATTGGTATATCAGTTTCGATTGGTATATCAGTTTCAATTTGTATGTCAGTTTCTATTGGTATATCAGTTCCTGTTGGGATGTCAGTTTCGATTGGTATATCAGTTTCGATTGGTAATATCAGATCCTATTGCTATATCAGTTTCTATTGGTATATCAGTTTCGATTGGTATATCAGTTTCGATTGGTATACCAGTTTCGATTGGTATATCTGTTTCGATTAGTATGTCCGTTTCTATTGGTATATCAGTTTCGATTGTTATACATGTTTCGATTGGCATGTCAATTTCTATTGGTAGATCAGTTTTGATTGGTATGTTAGTTACTATTGGTATGTCAGTTTCGATAGGTATGTTAGTCCTCGATTTGTATGTCAGTTTCTATTGGTATATCTGTTTCGATGGGTATGTCAGTTTCGATTGGTATGTCAGTTTCTATTGGTATATCAGCTTCGATTGGTATATCCGTTTAGATTAGTATGTCAGTTTCTATTGGTATGTCAGTTTCGGTCAGTATAACAGTTTCTATTGGTATGTCAGTTTCTATTGGTATATCAGTTTCGATTGGCAAAGCAATTCCGATTGGTATATCAGTTTCGATTGGTATGTCAGTTTCCATTGGTATATCAGTTTCGATTGGTATGTCAGTTTCGATTGGTATATCAGTTTCGATTGGTATGTCAGTTTCTATTGGTATATTAGATTCTATTGGTATGTCACTTTCGATCGTTATGTCAGTTTCAATTGGTATATCAGTTTCTATTGGTATGACAGTTTCGATTGGTATATCAGTTTCGATTGGTATGTCAGTTTCGATTGTTATGTCAGTTTCGATTGGTATGTCAGTTTCGTTTAGTATGTAAGTTTCCATTGGTATGTTAATTTCGATTGGTATATCAGTTTTGATTAGTATGTCAGTTTCTATTGGTATATCAGTTTCGATTGGTATATCAGTTTCGACTGGTATATCAGTTTCGATTGGTATATCAGTTTCGTTTGCTATATCAGTTTCGACTGGTATGTCAGTTTCGATTGGTATATCAGGTTCGATTGGTATATCAGTTTTGATTGGTATATCAGTTTCGATTGGTATATCAGTTTCCATTAGTATGTCAGTTTCTATTGGTTTATCAGTTCCTGTTGGGATGTCAGTTTCGATTGGTATATCACTTTCGATTGGTATATCAGATCCTATTGCTATATCAGTTTCCATTGGTATGTCTGTTTCGATTGGTATGTAAGTGTCGATTGGTATGTCAGTTTCGATTGGTATATCAGTTTCTATTGATATATCAGTTTAGATTGGTATGTCAGTTTCGATTCGTATGTCAGTTTCGATTGGTATATCAGTTTCGATTGGTATGTCAGTTTATATTGGTATATTAGTTTCTATTGGTATGTCAGTTTCGATAGGTATGTCAATTTCTGTTGGTATATCAGTTTCGATTGGTATGTTAGTTTCGATCGTATGTCAGTTTCGATTGGTATATCAGTTTCTATTGGTATGACAGTTTCGATTGGTATATCAGTTTCGATTGGTATGTCAGTTTCGACTGTTATGTCAGTTTCGATTGGTATGTCAGTTTCGTTTAGTATGTAAGTTTCCATTGGTATGTTAATTTCGATTGGTATATCTGTTTTGATTAGTATGTCAGTTTCTATTGTTATATCAGTTTCGATTGGTATATCAGTTTCGACTGGTATATCAGTTTCGATTGGTATATCAGTTTCGATTGGTATATCAGTTTCGACTGGTATGTCAGTTTCGATTGGTATATCAGGTTCGATTGGTATATCAATTGTGATTGGTATATCAGTTTCGATTGGTATATCAGTTTCCATCAGTATGTCAGTTTCTATTGGTATATCAGTTTCGATTGGTATATCAGTTTCAAATTGTATGTCAGTTTCTATTGGTATATCAGTTCCTGTTGGGATGTCAGTTTCGATTGGTATATCAGTTTCGATTGGATTATCAGATCCTATTGTTATATCAGTTTCTATTGGTATGTCAGTTTCGATTATTATATCAGTGAATATTGGTATGTCAGTTTCGATTGGTATGTCAATTTCGATTGGTATATCAGTTTTTATTGGTATGTCAGTTTCTATTGATAAATCAGCTTTGATTGGTATATCAGTTTAGATTAGTATGTCAGTTTCTATTGGTATGTCAGTTTTGGTCAGTATATCAGTTTCTATTGGTATGTCAGTTTCGATTGCTATGTCAGTTTGAATTGGTACATCAGTTTCGATTGGTATGTCAGTTTCGATTAGTATATCAGTTTCTATTGGTATGTCAGTTTGGATTGGTATGTCAGTCTGGATTGGTATATCAGTTTCGATTGTTATATCAGTTTCTATTGGTATGTAAGTTTCTATTGGTATATCAGTTTCTATTGGTATGTCAGTTCCGATTGGTATGTCAGTTTCGATTGTTATGTCAATTTCGATTGGTATAACTGTTTCGATTAGTATGTCCGTTTCTATTGGTATATCAGTTTCGATTGTTATATATGTTTCGATTGGTATGTCAATTTCTATTGGTAGATCAGTTTTGATTGGTATGTTAGTTACTATTGGTATATCAGTTTCGATTAGTATATCAGTTTCTATTGGTATGTCAGTTTCGATTCGTATGTTAGTCCTCGATTTGTATGTCAGTTTCTATTGGTATATCTGTTTCGATGGGTATGTCACTTTCGATTGGTATATCAGTTTCTATTGGTATATCAGCTTCGATTGGTATATCCGTTTAGATTAGTATGTCAGTTTCTATTGGTATGTCAGTTTCGGTCAGTATAACAGTTTCTATTGGTATGTCAGTTTCGATTGGTATGTCAGTTTCTATTGGTATATCAGTTTCGATTGGCAAAGCAATTCCGATTGGTATGTCAGTTTCGATTGGTATGTCAGTTTCCATTTGTATATCAGTTTCGATTGGTATGTCAGTTTCGATTGGTATATCAGTTTCGATTGGTATGTCAGTTTCTATTGGTATATTAGTTTCTATTGGTATGTCAGTTTCGATAGGAATGTCAGTTTCTATTGGTATATCAGTTTCGATTGGTATGTTAGTTTCGATCGTTATGTCAGTTTCGATTGGTATATCAGTTTCTATTGGTATGACAGTTTCGATTGGTATATCAGTTTCGATTGGTATGTCAGTTTCGATTGTTATGTCAGTTTCGATTGGTATGTCAGTTTCGTTTAGTATGTAAGTTTTCATTGGTATGTTAATTTCGTTTGGTATATCAGTTTTGATTAGTATGTCAGTTTCTATTGGTATATCAGTTTCGATTGGTATATCAGTTTCAACTGGTATATCAGTTTCGATTGGTATATCAGTTTCGATTGGTATATCAGTTTCGACTGGTATGTCAGTTTCGATTGGTATATCAGGTTCGATTGGTATATCAGTTTTGATTGGTATATCAGTTTCGATTGGTATATCAGTTTCCATTAGTATGTCAGTTTCTATTGGTATATCAGTTTCGATTGGTATATCAGTTTCAATTTGTATGTCAGTTTCTATTGGTATATCAGTTCCTGTTGGGATGTCAGTTTTGATTGGTATATCAGTTTCGATTGGTATATCAGATCCTATTGCTATATCAGTTTCTATTGGTATGTCTGTTTCGATTGGTATGTAAGTGTCGATTGGTATGTCAGTTTCGATTGGTATGTCAGTTTCGATTGGTATATCAGTTTCTATTGATATATCAGTTTAGATTGGTATGTCAGTTTCGATTCGTATGTCAGTTTCGATTGGTATATCAGTTTCGATTGGTATGTCAGTTTCTATTGGTATATTAGTTTCTATTGGTATGTCAGTTTCGATAGGTATCTCAGTTTCTATTGGTATATCAGTTTCGATTGGTATGTTAGTTTCGATCGTTATGTCAGTTTCGATTGGTATATCAGTTTCTATTGGTATGACAGTTTCGATTGGTATATCAGTTTCGATTGGTATGTCAGTTTCGATTGTTATGTCAGTTTCGATTGGTATGTCAGTTTCGTTTAGTATGTAAGTTTCCATTGGTATGTTAATTTCGATTGGTATATCAGTTTTGATTAGTATGTCAGTTTCTATTGGTATATCAGTTTCGATTGGTATATCAGTTTCGACTGGTATATCAGTTTCGATTGGTATATCAGTTTCGATTGGTATATCCGTTTAGATTAGTATGTCAGTTTCTATTGGTATGTCAGTTTCGGTCAGTATAACAGTTTCTATTGGTATGTCAGTTTCTATTGGTATATCAGTTTCGATTGGCAAAGCAATTCCGATTGGTATATCAGTTTCGATTGGTATGTCAGTTTCCATTGGTATATCAGTTTCGATTGGTATATCAGTTTCGATTGGTATGTCAGTTTCTATTGGTATATTAGTTTCTATTGGTATGTCAGTTTCGATAGGTATGTCAGTTTCTATTGGTATATCAGTTTCGATTGTTATGTTAGTTTCGATCCTTATGTCAGTTTCAATTGGTATATCAGTTTCTATTGGTATGACAGTTTCGATTGGTATATCAGTTTCGATTGGTATGTCAGTTTCGATTGTTATGTCAGTTTCGATTGGTATGTCAGTTTCGTTTAGTATGTAAGTTTCCATTGGTATGTTAATTTCGATTGGTATATCAGTTTTGATTAGTATGTCAGTTTCTATTGGTATATCAGTTTCGATTGGTATATCAGTTTCGACTGGTATATCAGTTTCGAGTGGTATATCAGTTTCGATTGCTATATCAGTTTCGACTGGTATGTCAGTTTCGATTGGTATATCAGTTTCGATTGGTATATCAGTTTCCATTAGTATGTCAGTTTCTATTGGTATATCAGTTCCTGTTGGGATGTCAGTTTCGATTGGTATATCACTTTCGATTGGTATATCAGATCCTATTGCTATATCAGTTTCTATTGGTATGTCTGTTTCGATTGGTATGTAAGTGTCGATTGGTATGTCAGTTTCGATTGGTATATCAGTTTCTATTGATATATCAGTTTAGATTGGTATGTCAGTTACGATTCGTATGTCAGTTTCGATTGGTATATCAGTTTCGATTGGTATGTCAGTTTCTATTGGTATATTAGTTTCTATTGGTATGTCAGTTTCGATAGGTATGTCAGTTTCTGTTGGTATATCAGTTTCGATTGGTATGTTAGTTTCGATCGTTATGTCAGTTTCGATTGGTATATCAGTTTCTATTGGTATGACAGTTTCGATTGGTATATCAGTTTCGATTGGTATGTCAGTTTCGACTGTTATGTCAGATTCGATTGGTATGGCAGTTTCGTTTAGTATGTAAATTTCCATTGGTATGTTAATTTCGATTGGTATATCAGTTTTGATTAGTATGTCAGTTTCTATTGGTATATCAGTTTCGATTGGTATATCAGTTTCGACTGGTATATCAGTTTCGATTGGTATATCAATTTCGATTGGTATATCAGTTTCGACTGGTATGTCAGTTTCGATTGGTATATCAGGTTCGATTGGTATATCAATTGTGATTGGTATATCAGTTTCGATTGGTATATCAGTTTCCATCAGAATGTCAGTTTCTATTGGTATATCAGTTTCGATTGGTATATCAGTTTCAATTTGTATGTCAGTTTCTATTGGTATATCAGTTCCTGTTGGGATGTCAGTTTCGATTGGTATATCAGTTTCGATTGGTATATCAGATCCTATTGCTATATCAGTTTCTATTGGTATGTCAGTTTCGATTATTATATCAGTGAATATTGGTATGTCAGTTTCGATTGGTATGTCAATTTCGATTGGTATATCAGTTTCTATTGGTATGTCAGTTTCTATTGGTAAATCAGCTTTGATTGGTATATCAGTTTAGATTAGTATGTCAGTTTCTATTGGTATGTCAGTTTTGGTCAGTATATCAGTTTCTATTGGTATGTCAGTTTCGATTGCTATGTCAGTTTCAATTGGTATATCAGTTTCGATTGGTATATCAGTTTAGATTAGTATGTCAGTTTCGATTGGTATGTCAGTTTCGATTAGTATGTCAGTTTCTATTGGTATATCAGTTTCGATTGATATATCAGTTTCGATTAGTATGTCAGTTTCTAATGGTATGTCAGTTTCGATTAGTATATCAGTTTCTATTGGTATGTCAGTTTGGATTGGTATGTCAGTCTGGATTGGTATATCAGTTTCGATTGTTATATCAGTTTCGATTGGTATGTAAGTTTCTATTGGTATATCAGTTTCTATTGGTATGTCAGTTCCGATTGGTATGTCAGTTTCGATTGTTATGTCAATTTCGATTGGTATAACTGTTTCGATTAGTATGTCCGTTTCTATTGGTATATCAGTTTCGATTGTTATATATGTTTCGATTGGTATGTCAATTTCTATTGGTAGATCAGTTTTGATTGGTATGTTAGTTACTATTGGTATATCAGTTTCGATTAGTATATCAGTTTCTATTGGTATGTCAGTTTCGAGAGGTATGTTAGTCCTCGATTTGTATGTCAGTTTCTATTGGTATATCTGTTTCGATGGGTATGTCAGTTTCGATTGGTATGTCAGTTTCTATTGGTATATCAGCTTCGATTGGTATATCCGTTTAGATTAGTATGTCAGTTTCTATTGGTATGTCAGTTTCGGTCAGTATAACAGTTTCTATTGGTATGTCAGTTTCGATTGGTATGTCAGTTTCTATTGGTATATCAGTTTCGATTGGCAAAGCAATTCCGATTGGTATATCAGTTTCGATTGGTATGTCAGTTTCCATTGGTATATTAGTTTCTATTGGTATGTCAGTTTCGATAGGAATGTCAGTTTCTATTGGTATATCAGTTTTGATTGGTATGTTAGTTTCGATCGTTATGTCAGTTTCGATTGGTATATCAGTTTCTATTGGTATGACAGTTTCGATTGGTATATCAGTTTCGATTGGTTTGTCAGTTTCGATTGTTATGTCAGTTTCGATTGGTATGTCAGTTTCGTTTAGTATGTAAGTTTCCATTGGTATGTTAATTTCGATTGGTATATCAGTTTTGATTAGTATGTCAGTTTCTATTGGTATATCAGTTTCGATTGGTATATCAGTTTCGATTGTTATGTTAGTTTCGATCCTTATGTCAGTTTCAATTGGTATATCAGTTTCTATTGGTATGACAGTTTCGATTGGTATATCAGTTTCGATTGGTATGTCAGTTTCGATTGTTATGTCAGTTTCGATTGGTATGTCAGTTTCGTTTAGTATGTAAGTTTCCATTGGTATGTTAATTTCGATTGGTATATCAGTTTTGATTAGTATGTCAGTTTCTATTGGTATATCAGTTTCGATTGGTATATCAGTTTCGACTGGTATATCAGTTTCGAGTGGTATATCAGTTTCGATTGCTATATCAGTTTCGACTGGTATGTCAGTTTCGATTGGTATATCAGTTTCGATTGGTATATCAGTTTCCATTAGTATGTCAGTTTCTATTGGTATATCAGTTCCTGTTGGGATGTCAGTTTCGATTGGTATATCACTTTCGATTGGTATATCAGATCCTATTGCTATATCAGTTTCTATTGGTATGTCTGTTTCGATTGGTACGTAAGTGTCGATTGGTATGTCAGTTTCGATTGGTATATCAGTTTCTATTGATATATCAGTTTAGATTGGTATGTCAGTTACGATTCGTATGTCAGTTTCGATTGGTATATCAGTTTCGATTGGTATGTCAGTTTCTATTGGTATATTAGTTTCTATTGGTATGTCAGTTTCGATAGGTATGTCAGTTTCTGTTGGTATATCAGTTTCGATTGGTATGTTAGTTTCGATCGTTATGTCAGTTTCGATTGGTATATCAGTTTCTATTGGTATGACAGTTTCGATTGGTATATCAGTTTCGATTGGTATGTCAGTTTCGACTGTTATGTCAGATTCGATTGGTATGGCAGTTTCGTTTAGTATGTAAGTTTCCATTGGTATGTTAATTTCGATTGGTATATCAGTTTTGATTAGTATGTCAGTTTCTATTGGTATATCAGTTTCGATTGGTATATCAGTTTCGACTGGTATATCAGTTTCGATTGGTATATCAGTTTCGATTGGTATATCAGTTTCGACTGGTATGTCAGTTTCGATTGGTATATCAGGTTCGATTGGTATATCAATTGTGATTGGTATATCAGTTTCGATTGGTATATCAGTTTCCATCAGAATGTCAGTTTCTATTGGTATATCAGTTTCGATTGGTATATCAGTTTCAATTTGTATGTCAGTTTCTATTGGTATATCAGTTCCTGTTGGGATGTCAGTTTCGATTGGTATATCAGTTTCGATTGGTATATCAGATCCTATTGCTATATCAGTTTCTATTGGTATGTCAGTTTCGATTATTATATCAGTGAATATTGGTATGTCAGTTTCGATTGGTATGTCAATTTCGATTGGTATATCAGTTTCTATTGGTATGTCAGTTTCTATTGGTAAATCAGCTTTGATTGGTATATCAGTTTAGATTAGTATGTCAGTTTCTATTGGTATGTCAGTTTTGGTCAGTATATCAGTTTCTATTGGTATGTCAGTTTCGATTGCTATTTCAGTTTCAATTGGTATATCAGTTTCGATTGGTATATCAGTTTAGATTAGTATGTCAGTTTCGATTGGTATGTCAGTTTCGATTAGTATGTCAGTTTCTATTGGTATATCAGTTTCGATTGATATATCAGTTTCGATTAGTATGTCAGTTTCTAATGGTATGTCAGTTTCGATTAGTATATCAGTTTCTATTGGTATGTCAGTTTGGATTGGTATGTCAGTCTGGATTGGTATATCAGTTTCGATTGTTATATCAGTTTCGATTGGTATGTAAGTTTCTATTGGTATATCAGTTTCTATTGGTATGTCAGTTCCGATTGGTATGTCAGTTTCGATTGTTATGTCAATTTCGATTGGTATAACTGTTTCGATTAGTATGTCCGTTTCTATTGGTATATCAGTTTCGATTGCTATATATGTTTCGATTGGTATGTCAATTTCTATTGGTAGATCAGTTTTGATTGGTATGTTAGTTACTATTGGTATATCAGTTTCGATTAGTATATCAGTTTCTATTGGTATGTCAGTTTCGAGAGGTATGTTAGTCCTCGATTTGTATGTCAGTTTCTATTGGTATATCTGTTTCGATGGGTATGTCAGTTTCGATTGGTATGTCAGTTTCTATTGGTATATCAGCTTCGATTGGTATATCCGTTTAGATTAGTATGTCAGTTTCTATTGGTATGTCAGTTTCGGTCAGTATAACAGTTTCTATTGGTATGTCAGTTTCGATTGGTATGTCAGTTTCTATTGGTATATCAGTTTCGATTGGCAAAGCAATTCCGATTGGTATATCAGTTTCGATTGGTATGTCAGTTTCCATTGGTATATCAGTTTCGATTGGTATGTCAGTTTCGATTGGTATATCAGTTTCGATTGGTATGTCAGTTTCTATTGGTATATTAGTTTCTATTGGTATGTCAGTTTCGATAGGAATGTCAGTTTCTATTGGTATATCAGTTTTGATTGGTATGTTAGTTTCGATCGTTATGTCAGTTTCGATTGGTATATCAGTTTCTATTGGTATGACAGTTTCGATTGGTATATCAGTTTCGATTGGTATGTCAGTTTCGATTGTTATGTCAGTTTCGATTGGTATGTCAGTTTCGTTTAGTATGTAAGTTTCCATTGGTATGTTAATTTCGATTGGTATATCAGTTTTGATTAGTATGTCAGTTTCTATTGGTATATCAGTTTCGATTGGTATATCAGTTTCAACTGGTATATCAGTTTCGATTGGTATATCAGTTTCGATTGGTATATCAGTTTCGACTGGTATGTCAGTTTCGATTGGTATATCAGGTTCGATTGGTATATCAGTTTTGATTGGTATATCAGTTTCGATTGGTATATCAGTTTCCATTAGTATGTCAGTTTCTATTGGTATATCAGTTTCGATTGGTATATCAGTTTCAATTTGTATGTCAGTTTCTATTGGTATATCAGTTCCTGTTGGGATGTGTGTTTCGATTGGTATATCAGTTTCGATTGGTATATCAGATCCTATTGCTATATCAGTTTCTATTGGTATGTCTGTTTCGATTGGTATGTAAGTGTCGATTGGTATGTTAGTTTCGATTGGTATGTCAGTTTCGATTGGTATATCAGTTTCTATTGATATATCAGTTTAGATTGGTATGTCAGTTTCGATTCGTATGTCAGTTTCGATTGGTTTATCAGTTTCGATTGGTATGTCAGTTTAGATTAGTATGTCAGTTTCTATTGGTATGTCAGTTTTGGTCAGTATATCAGTTTCTATTGGTATGTCAGTTTCGATTGCTATGTCAGTTTCAATTGGTATATCAGTTTCGATTGGTATATCAGTTTAGATTAGTATGTCAGTTTCGATTGGTATGTCAGTTTCGATTAGTATGTCAGTTTCTATTGGTATATCAGTTTCGATTGATATATCAGTTTCGATTAGTATGTCAGTTTCTAATGGTATGTCAGTTTCGATTAGTATATCAGTTTCTATTGGTATGTCAGTTTAGATTGGTATGTCAGTCTGGATTGGTATATCAGTTTCGATTGTTATATCAGTTTCGATTGGTATGTAAGTTTCTATTGGTATATCAGTTTCTATTGGTATGTCAGTTCCGATTGGTATGTCAGTTTCGATTGTTATGTCAATTTCGATTGGTATAACTGTTTCGATTAGTATGTCCGTTTCTATTGGTATATCAGTTTCGATTGTTATATATGTTTCGATTGGTATGTCAATTTCTATTGGTAGATCAGTTTTGATTGGTATGTTAGTTACTATTGGTATATCAGTTTCGATTAGTATATCAGTTTCTATTGGTATGTCAGTTTCGATAGGTATGTTAGTCCTCGATTTGTATGTCAGTTTCTATTGGTATATCTGTTTCGATGGGTATGTCACTTTCGATTGGTATATCAGTTTCTATTGGTATATCAGCTTCGATTGGTATATCCGTTTAGATTAGTATGTCAGTTTCTATTGGTATGTCAGTTTCGGTCAGTATAACAGTTTCTATTGGTATGTCAGTTTCGATTGGTATGTCAGTTTCTATTGGTATATCAGTTTCGATTGGCAAAGCAATTCCGATTGGTATATCAGTTTCGATTGGTATGTCAGTTTCCATTGGTATATCAGTTTCGATTGGTATGTCAGTTTCGATTGGTATATCAGTTTCGATTGGTATGTCAGTTTCTATTGGTATATTAGTTTCTATTGGTATGTCAGTTTCGATAGGAATGTCAGTTTCTATTGGTATATCAGTTTCGATTGGTATGTTAGTTTCGATCGTTATGTCAGTTTCGATTGGTATATCAGTTTCTATTGGTATGACAGTTTCGATTGGTATATCAGTTTCGATTGGTATGTTAATTTCGATTGGTATATCAGTTTTGATTAGTATGTCAGTTTCTATTGGTATATCAGTTTCGATTGGTATATCAGTTTCAACTGGTATATCAGTTTCGATTGGTATATCAGTTTCGATTGGTATATCAGTTTCGACTGGTATGTCAGTTTCGATTGGTATATCAGGTTCGATTGGTATATCAGTTTTGATTGGTATATCAGTTTCGATTGGTATATCAGTTTCCATTAGTATGTCAGTTTCTATTGGTATATCAGTTTCGATTGGTATATCAGTTTCAATTTGTATGTCAGTTTCTATTGGTATATCAGTTCCTGTTGGGATGTCAGTTTTGATTGGTATATCAGTTTCGATTGGTATATCAGATCCTATTGCTATATCAGTTTCTATTGGTATGTCTGTTTCGATTGGTATGTAAGTGTCGATTGGTATGTCAGTTTCGATTGGTATATCAGTTTCTATTGATATATCAGTTTCGATTGGTATGTCAGTTTCGATTCGTATGTCAGTTTCGATTGGTATATCAGTTTCGATTGGTATGTCAGTTTCTATTGGTATATTAGTTTCTATTGGTATGTCAGTTTCGATAGGTATGTCAATTTCTGTTGGTATATCAGTTTCGATTGGTATGTTAGTTTCGATCGTTATGTCAGTTTCGATTGGTATATCAGTTTCTATTGGTATGACAGTTTCGATTGGTATATCAGTTTCGATTGGTATGTCAGTTTCGACTGTTATGTCAGTTTCGATTGGTATGTCAGTTTCGTTTAGTATGTAAGTTTCCATTGGTATGTTAATTTCGATTGGTATATCAGTTTTGATTAGTATGTCAGTTTCTATTGGTATATCAGTTTCGATTGGTATATCAGTTTCGACTGGTATATCAGTTTCGATTGGTATATCAGTTTCGATTGGTATATCAGTTTCGACTGGTATGTCAGTTTCGATTGGTATATCAGGTTCGATTGGTATATCAATTGTGATTGGTATATCAGTTTCGATTGGTATATCAGTTTCCATCAGTATGTCAGTTTCTATTGGTATATCAGTTTCGATTGGTATATCAGTTTCAAATTGTATGTCAGTTTCTATTGGTATATCAGTTCCTGTTGGGATGTCAGTTTCGATTGGTATATCAGTTTCGATTGGTATATCAGATCCTATTGCTATATCAGTTTCTATTGGTATGTCAGTTTCGATTATTATATCAGTGAATATTGGTATGTCAGTTTCGATTGGTATGTCAATTTCGATTGGTATATCAGTTTCTATTGGTATGTCAGTTTCTATTGGTAAATCAGCTTTGATTGGTATATCAGTTTAGATTAGTATGTCAGTTTCTATTGGTATGTCAGTTTTGGTCAGTATATCAGTTTCTATTGGTATGTCAGTTTCGATTGCTATGTCAGTTTCAATTGGTATATCAGTTTCGATTGGTATGTCAGTTTCGATTAGTATATCAGTTTCTATTGGTATGTCAGTTTGGATTGGTATGTCAGTCTGGATTGGTATATTAGTTTCGATTGTTATATCAGTTTCGATTGGTATGTAAGTTTCTATTGGTATATCAGTTTCTATTGGTATGTCAGTTCCGATTGGTATGTCAGTTTCGATTGTTATGTCAATTTCGATTGGTATAACTGTTTCGATTAGTATGTCCGTTTCTATTGGTATATCAGTTTCGATTGTTATATATGTTTCGATTGGTATGTCAATTTCTATTGGTAGATCAGTTTTGATTGGTATGTTAGTTACTATTGGTATATCAGTTTCGATTAGTATATCAGTTTCTATTGGTATGTCAGTTTCGATTCGTATGTTAGTCCTCGATTTGTATGTCAGTTTCTATTGGTATATCTGTTTCGATGGGTATGTCACTTTCGATTGGTATATCAGTTTCTATTGGTATATCAGCTTCGATTGGTATATCCGTTTAGATTAGTATGTCAGTTTCTATTGGTATGTCAGTTTCGGTCAGTATAACAGTTTCTATTGGTATGTCAGTTTCGATTGGTATGTCAGTTTCTATTGGTATATCAGTTTCGATTGGCAAAGCAATTCCGATTGGTATATCAGTTTCGATTGGTATGTCAGTTTCCATTTGTATATCAGTTTCGATTGGTATGTCAGTTTCGATTGGTATATCAGTTTCGATTGGTATGTCAGTTTCTATTGGTATATTAGTTTCTATTGGTATGTCAGTTTCGATAGGAATGTCAGTTTCTATTGGTATATCAGTTTCGATTGGTATGTTAGTTTCGATCGTTATGTCAGTTTCGATTGGTATATCAGTTTCTATTGGTATGACAGTTTCGATTGGTATATCAGTTTCGATTGGTATGTCAGTTTCGATTGTTATGTCAGTTTCGATTGGTATGTCAGTTTCGTTTAGTATGTAAGTTTTCATTGGTATGTTAATTTCGATTGGTATATCAGTTTTGATTAGTATGTCAGTTTCTATTGGTATATCAGTTTCGATTGGTATATCAGTTTCAACTGGTATATCAGTTTCGATTGGTATATCAGTTTCGACTTGTATGTCAGTTTCGATTGGTATATCAGGTTCGATTGGTATATCAGTTTTGATTGGTATATCAGTTTCGATTGGTATATCAGTTTCCATTAGTATGTCAGTTTCTATTGGTATATCAGTTTCGATTGGTATATCAGTTTCAATTTGTATGTCAGTTTCTATTGGTATATCAGTTCCTGTTGGGATGTCAGTTTTGATTGGTATATCAGTTTCGATTGGTATATCAGATCCTATTGCTATATCAGTTTCTATTGGTATGTCTGTTTCGATTGGTATGTAAGTGTCGATTGGTATGTCAGTTTCGATTGGTATGTCAGTTTCGATTGGTATATCAGTTTCTATTGATATATCAGTTTAGATTGGTATGTCAGTTTCGATTCGTATGTCAGTTTCGATTGGTATATCAGTTTCGATTGGTATATCCGTTTAGATTAGTATGTCAGTTTCTATTGGTATGTCAGTTTCGGTCAGTATAACAGTTTCTATTGGTATGTCAGTTTCTATTGGTATATCAGTTTCGATTGGCAAAGCAATTCCGATTGGTATATCAGTTTCGATTGGTATGTCAGTTTCCATTGGTATATCAGTTTCGATTGGTATGTCAGTTTCGATTGGTATATCAGTTTCGATTGGTATGTCAGTTTCTATTGGTATATTAGTTTCTATTGGTATGTCAGTTTCGATAGGTATGTCAGTTTCTATTGGTATATCAGTTTCGATTGGTATGTTAGTTTCGATCCTTATGTCAGTTTCAATTGGTATATCAGTTTCTATTGGTATGACAGTTTCGATTGGTATATCAGTTTCGATTGGTATGTCAGTTTCGATTGTTATGTCAGTTTCGATTGGTATGTCAGTTTCGTTTAGTATGTAAGTTTCCATTGGTATGTCAGTTTTGGTCAGTATATCAGTTTCTATTGGTATGTCAGTTTCGATTGCTATGTCAGTTTCAATTGGTATATCAGTTTCGATTGGTATGTCAGTTTCGATTAGTATATCAGTTTCTATTGGTATGTCAGTTTGGATTGGTATGTCAGTCTGGATTGGTATATCAGTTTCGATTGTTATATCAGTTTCGATTGGTATGTAAGTTTCTATTGGTATATCAGTTTCTATTGGTATGTCAGTTCCGATTGGTATGTCAGTTTCGATTGTTATGTCAATTTCGATTGGTATAACTGTTTCGATTAGTATGTCCGTTTCTATTGGTATATCAGTTTCGATTGTTATATATGTTTCGATTGGTATGTCAATTTCTATTGGTAGATCAGTTTTGATTGGTATGTTAGTTACTATTGGTATATCAGTTTCGATTAGTATATCAGTTTCTATTGGTATGTCAGTTTCGATTCGTATGTTAGTCCTCGATTTATATGTCAGTTTCTATTGGTATATCTGTTTCGATGGGTATGTCACTTTCGATTGGTATATCAGTTTCTATTGGTATATCAGCTTCGATTGGTATATCCGTTTAGATTAGTATGTCAGTTTCTATTGGTATGTCAGTTTCGGTCAGTATAACAGTTTCTATTGGTATGTCAGTTTCGATTGGTATGTCAGTTTCTATTGGTATATCAGTTTCGATTGGCAAAGCAATTCCGATTGGTATATCAGTTTCGATTGGTATGTCAGTTTCCATTTGTATATCAGTTTCGATTGGTATGTCAGTTTCGATTGGTATATCAGTTTCGATTGGTATGTCAGTTTCTATTGGTATATTAGTTTCTATTGGTATGTCAGTTTCGATAGGAATGTCAGTTTCTATTGGTATATCAGTTTCGATTGGTATGTTAGTTTCGATCGTTATGTCAGTTTCGATTGGTATATCAGTTTCTAGTGGTATGACAGTTTCGATTGGTATATCAGTTTCGATTGGTATGTCAGTTTCGATTGTTATGTCAGTTTCGATTGGCATGTCAGTTTCGTTTAGTATGTAAGTTTCCATTGGTATGTTAATTTCGATTGGTATATCAGTTTTGATTAGTATGTCAGTTTCTATTGGTATATCAGTTTCGATTGGTATATCAGTTTCGACTGGTATATCAGTTTCGATTGGTATATCAGTTTCGATTGGTATATCAGTTTCGACTGGTATGTCAGTTTCGATTGGTATATCAGGTTCGATTGGTATATCAATTGTGATTGGTATATCAGTTTCGATTGGTATATCAGTTTCCATCAGTATGTCAGTTTCTATTGGTATATCAGTTTCGATTGGTATATCAGTTTCAAATTGTATGTCAGTTTCTATTGGTATATCAGTTCCTGTTGGGATGTCAGTTTCGATTGGTATATCAGTTTCGATTGGTATATCAGATCCTATTGCTATATCAGTTTCTATTGGTATGTCAGTTTCGATTATTATATCAGTGAATATTGGTATGTCAGTTTCGATTGGTATGTCAATTTCGATTGGTATATCAGTTTCTATTGGTATGTCAGTTTCTATTGGTAAATCAGCTTTGATTGGTATATCAGTTTAGATTAGTATGTCAGTTTCTATTGGTATGTCAGTTTTGGTCAGTATATCAGTTTCTATTGGTATGTCAGTTTCGATTGCTATGTCAGTTTCAATTGGTATATCAGTTTCGATTGGTATGTCAGTTTCGATTAGTATATCAGTTTCTATTGGTATGTCAGTTTGGATTGGTATGTCAGTCTGGATTGGTATATCAGTTTCGATTGTTATATCAGTTTCGATTGGTATGTAAGTTTCTATTGGTATATCAGTGTCTATTGGTATGTCAGTTCCGATTGGTATGTCAGTTTCGATTGTTATGTCAATTTCGATTGGTATAACTGTTTCGATTAGTATGTCCGTTTCTATTGGTATATCAGTTTCGATTGTTATATATGTTTCGATTGGTATGTCAATTTCTATTGGTAGATCAGTTTTGATTGGTATGTTAGTTACTATTGGTATATCAGTTTCGATTAGTATATCAGTTTCTATTGGTATGTCAGTTTCGATTCGTATGTTAGTCCTCGATTTGTATGTCAGTTTCTATTGGTATATCTGTTTCGATGGGTATGTCACTTTCGATTGGTATATCAGTTTCTATTGGTATATCAGCTTCGATTGGTATATCCGTTTAGATTAGTATGTCAGTTTCTATTGTTATGTCAGTTTCGATTGGTATGTCAGTTTTTATTGGTATATCAGTTTCGATTGGCAAAGCAATTCCGATTGGTATATCAGTTTCGATTGGTATGTCAGTTTCCATTTGTATATCAGTTTCGATTGGTATGTCAGTTTCGATTGGTATATCTGTTTCGATTGGTATGTCAGTTTCTATTGGTATATTAGTTTCTATTGGTATGTCAGTTTCGATAGGAATGTCAGTTTCTATTGGTATATCAGTTTCGATTGGTATGTTAGTTTCGATCGTTATGTCAGTTTCGATTGGTATATCAGTTTCTATTGGTATGACAGTTTCGATTGGTATATCAGTTTCGATTGGTATGTCAGTTTCGATTGTTATGTCAGTTTCGATTGGTATGTCAGTTTCGTTTAGTATGTAAGTTTTCATTGGTATGTTAATTTCGATTGGTATATCAGTTTTGATTAGTATGTCAGTTTCTATTGGTATATCAGTTTCGATTGGTATATCAGTTTCAACTGGTATATCAGTTTCGATTGGTATATCAGTTTCGACTGGTATGTCAGTTTCGATTGGTATATCAGGTTCGATTGGTATATCAGTTTTGATTGGTATATCAGTTTCGATTGGTATATCAGTTTCCATTAGTATGTCAGTTTCTATTGGTATATCAGTTTCGATTGGTATATCAGTTTCAATTTGTATGTCAGTTTCTATTGGTATATCAGTTCCTGTGGGATGTCAGTTTTGATTGGTATATCAGTTTCGATTGGTATATCAGATCCTATTGCTATATCAGTTTCTATTGGTATGTCTGTTTCGATTGGTATGTAAGTGTCGATTGGTATGTCAGTTTCGATTGGTATGTCAGTTTCGATTGGTATATCAGTTTCTATTGATATATCAGTTTAGATTGGTATGTCAGTTTCGATTCGTATGTCAGTTTCGATTGGTATATCAGTTTCGATTGGTATGTCAGTTTCTATTGGTATATTAGTTTCTATTGGTATGTCAGTTTCGATAGGTATGTCAGTTTCTATTGGTATATCAGTTTCGATTGGTATGTTAGTTTCGATCGTTATGTCAGTTTCGATTGGTATATCAGTTTCTATTGGTATGACAGTTTCGATTGGTATATCAGTTTCGATTGGTATGTCAGTTTCGATTGCTATGTCAGTTTCGATTGGTATGTCAGTTTCGTTTAGTATGTAAGTTTCCATTGGTATGTTAATTTCGATTGGTATATCAGTTTTGATTAGTATGTCAGTTTCTATTGGTATATCAGTTTCGATTGGTATATCAGTTTCGTCTGGTATATCAGTTTCGATTGGTATATCAGTTTCGATTGGTATATCCGTTTAGATTAGTATGTCCGTTTCTATTGGTATGTCAGTTTCGGTCAGTATAACAGTTTCTATTGGTATGTCAGTTTCTATTGGTATATCAGTTTCGATTGGCAAAGCAATTCCGATTGGTATATCAGTTTCGATTGGTATGTCTGTTTCCATTGGTATATCAGTTTCGATTGGTATGTCAGTTTCGATTGGTATATCAGTTTCGATTGGTATGTCAGTTTCTATTGGTATATTAGTTTCTATTGGTATGTCAGTTTCGATAGGTATGTCAGTTTCTATTGGTATATCAGTTTCGATTGGTATGTTAGTTTCGATCCTTATGTCAGTTTCAATTGGTATATCAGTTTCTATTGGTATGACAGTTTCGATTGGTATATCAGTTTCGATTGGTATGTCAGTTTCGATTGTTATGTCAGTTTCGATTGGTATGTCAGTTTCGTTTAGTATGTAAGTTTCCATTGGTATGTCAGTTTTGGTCAGTATATCAGTTTCTATTGGTATGTCAGTTTCGATTGCTATGTCAGTTTCAATTGGTATATCAGTTTCGATTGGTATGTCAGTTTCGATTAGTATATCAGTTTCTATTGGTATGTCAGTTTGGATTGGTATGTCAGTCTGGATTGGTATATCAGTTTCGATTGTTATATCAGTTTCGATTGGTATGTAAGTTTCTATTGGTATATCAGTTTCTATTGGTATGTCAGTTCCGATTGGTATGTCAGTTTCGATTGTTATGTCAATTTCGATTGGTATAACTGTTTCGATTAGTATGTCCGTTTCTATTGGTATATCAGTTTCGATTGTTATATATGTTTCGATTGGTATGTCAATTTCTATTTGTAGATCAGTTTTAATTGGTATGTTAGTTACTATTGGTATATCAGTTTCGATTAGTATATCAGTTTCTATTGGTATGTCAGTTTCGATTCGTATGTTAGTCCTCGATTTGTATGTCAGTTTCTATTGGTATATCTGTTTCGATGGGTATGTCACTTTCGATTGGTATATCAGTTTCTATTGGTATATCAGCTTCGATTGGTATATCCGTTTAGATTAGTATGTCAGTTTCTATTGGTATGTCAGTTTCTATTGGTATGTCAGTTTCTATTGGTATAACAGTTTCTATTTGTATGTCAGTTTCGATTGGTATGTCAGTTTCTATTGGTATATCAGTTTCGATTGGCAAAGCAATTCCGATTGGTATATCAGTTTCGATTGGTATGTCAGTTTCCATTTGTATATCAGTTTCGATTGGTATGTCAGTTTCGATTGGTATATCAGTTTCGATTGGTATGTCAGTTTCTATTGGTATATTAGTTTCTATTGGTATGTCAGTTTCGATAGGAATGTCAGTTTCTATTGGTATATCAGTTTCAATTGGTATGTTAGTTTCGATCGTTATGTCAGTTTCGATTGGTATATCAGTTTTGATTAGTATGTCAGTTTCTATTGGTATATCAGTTTCGATTGGTATATCAGTTTCAACTGGTATATCAGTTTCGATTGGTATATCAGTTTCGATTGGCATATCAGTTTCGACTGGTATGTCAGTATCGATTGGTATATCAGGTTCGATTGGTATATCAGTTTTGATTGGTATATCAGTTTCGATTGGTATATCAGTTTCCATTAGTATGTCAGTTTCTATTGGTATATCAGTTTCGATTGGTATATCAGTTTCAATTTGTATGTCAGTTTCTATTGGTATATCAGTTCCTGTTGGGATGTCAGTTTTGATTGGTATATCAGTTTCGATTGGTATATCAGATCCTATTGCTATATCAGTTTCTATTGGTATGTCTGTTTCGATTGGTATGTAAGTGTCGATTGGTATGTCAGTTTCGATTGGTATGTCAGTTTCGATTGGTATATCAGTTTCTATTGATATATCAGTTTAGATTGGTATGTCAGTTTCGATTCGTATGTCAGTTTCGATTGGTATATCAGTTTCGATTGGTATGTCAGTTTCTATTGGTATATTAGTTTCTATTGGTATGTCAGTTTCGATAGGTCTGTCAGTTTCTATTGGTATATCAGTTTCGATTGGTATGTTAGTTTCGATCGTTATGTCAGTTTCGATTGGTATATCAGTTTCTATTGGTATGACAGTTTCGATTGGTATATCAGTTTCGATTGGTATGTCAGTTTCGATTGTTATGTCAGTTTCGATTGGTATGTCAGTTTCGTTTAGTATGTAAGTTTCCATTGGTATGTTAATTTCGATTGGTATATCAGTTTTGATTAGTATGTCAGTTTCTATTGGTATATCAGTTTCGATTGGTATATCAGTTTCGACTGGTATATCAGTTTCGATTGGTATATCAGTTTCGATTGGTATATCCGTTTAGATTAGTATGTCAGTTTCTATTGGTATGTCAGTTTCGATCAGTATAACAGTTTCTATTGGTATGTCAGTTTCTATTGGTATATCAGTTTCGATTGGCAAAGCAATTCCGATTGGTATATCAGTTTCGATTGGTATGTCAGTTTCCATTGGTATATCAGTTTCGATTGGTATGTCAGTTTCGATTGGTATATCAGTTTCGATTGGTATGTCAGTTTCTATTGGTATATTAGTTTCTATTGGTATGTCAGTTTCGATAGGTATGTCAGTTTCTATTGGTATATCAGTTTCGATTGGTATGTTAGTTTCGATCCTTATGTCAGTTTCAATTGGTATATCAGTTTCTATTGGTATGACAGTTTCGATTGGTATATCAGTTTCGATTGGTATGTCAGTTTCGATTGTTATGTCAGTTTCGATTGGTATGTCAGTTTCGTTTAGTATGTAAGTTTCCATTGGTATGTTAATTTCGATTGGTATGTCAGTTTTGATTAGTATGTCAGTTTCTATTGGTATATCAGTTTCGATTGGTATATCAGTTTCGACTGGTATATCAGTTTCGAGTGGTATATCAGTTTCGATTGCTATATCAGTTTCGACTGGTATGTCAGTTTCGATTGGTATATCAGTTTCGATTGGTATATCAGTTTCCATTAGTATGTCAGTTTCTATCGGTATATCAGTTCCTGTTGGGATGTCAGTTTCGATTGGTATATCACTTTCGATTGGTATATCAGATCCTATTGCTATATCAGTTTCTATTGGTATGTCTGTTTCGATTGGTATGTAAGTGTCGATTGGTATGTCAGTTTCGATTGTTATATCAGTTTCTATTGATATATCAGTTTAGATTGGTATGTCAGTTACGATTCGTATGTCAGTTTCGATTGGTATATCAGTTTCGATTGGTATGTCAGTTTCTATTGGTATATTAGTTTCTATTGGTATGTCAGTTTCGATAGGTATGTTAATTTCGATTGGTATATCAGTTTTGATTAGTATGTCAGTTTCTATTAGTATATCAGTTTCGATTGGTATATCAGTTTCGACTGGTATATCAGTTTCGATTGGTATATCAGTTTCGATTGGTATATCAGTTTCGACTGGTATGTCAGTTTCGATTGGTATATCAGGTTCGATTGGTATATCAATTGTGATTGGTATATCAGTTTCGATTGGTATATCAGTTTCCATCAGTATGTCAGTTTCTATTGGTATATCAGTTTCGATTGGTATATCAGTTTCAATTTGTATGTCAGTTTCTATTGGTATATCAGTTCCTGTTGGGATGTCAGTTTCGATTGGTATATCAGTTTCGATTGGTATGTCAGTTTCGATTATTATATCAGTGAATATTGGTATGTCAGTTTCGATTGGTATGTCAATTTCGATTGGTATATCAGTTTCTATTGGTATGTCAGTTTCTATTGGTAAATCAGCTTTGATTGGTATATCAGTTTAGATTAGTATGTCAGTTTCTATTGGTATGTCAGTTTTGGTCAGTATATCAGTTTCTATTGGTATGTCAGTTTCGATTGCTATGTCAGTTTCAATTGGTATATCAGTTTCGATTGGTATATCAGTTTAGATTAGTATGTCAGTTTCGATTGGTATGTCAGTTTCGATTAGTATGTCAGTTTCTATTGGTATATCAGTTTCGATTGATATATCAGTTTCGATTAGTATGTCAGTTTCTAATGGTATGTCAGTTTCGATTAGTATATCAGTTTCTATTGGTATGTCAGTTTGGATTGGTATGTCAGTCTGGATTGGTATATCAGTTTCGATTGTTATATCAGTTTCGATTGGTATGTAAGTTTCTATTGGTATATCAGTTTCTATTGGTATGTCAGTTTCGATTGGTATGTCAGTTTCGATTGTTATGTCAATTTCGATTGGTATATCTGTTTCGATTAGTATGTCCGTTTCTATTGGTATATCAGTTTCGATTGTTATATATGTTTCGATTGGTATGTCAATTTCTATTGGTAGATCAGTTTTGATTGGTATGTTAGTTACTATTGGTATATCAGTTTCGATTAGTATATCAGTTTCTATTGGTATGTCAGTTTCGATAGGTATGTTAGTCCTCGATTTGTATGTCAGTTTCTATTGGTATATCTGTTTCGATGGGTATGTCAGTTTCGATTGGTATGTCAGTTTCTATTGGTATATCAGCTTCGATTGGTATATCCGTTTAGATTAGTATGTCAGTTTCTATTGGTATGTCAGTTTCGGTCAGTATAACAGTTTCTATTGGTATGTCAGTTTCGATTGTTATGTCAGTTTCTATTGGTATATCAGTTTCGATTGGCAAAGCAATTCCGATTGGTATATCAGTTTCTATTGGTATGACAGTTTCGATTGGTATATCAGTTTCGATTGGTATGTCAGTTTCGATTGTTATGTCAGTTTCGATTGGTATGTCAGTTTCGTTTAGTATGTAAGTTTCCATTGGTATGTTAATTTCGATGGGTATATCAGTTTTGATTAGTATGTCAGTTTCTATTGGTATATCAGTTTCGATTGGTATATCAGTTTCGACTGGTATGTCAGTTTCGATTGGTATATCAGGTTCGATTGGTATATCAGTTTTGATTGGTATATCAGTTTCGATTGGTATATCAGTTTCCATTAGTATGTCAGTTTCTATTGGTATATCAGTTTCGATTGGTATATCAGTTTCAATTTGTATGTCAGTTTCTATTGGTATATCTGTTCCTGCTGGGATGTCAGTTTCGATTGGTATATCAGTTTCGATTGGTATATCAGATCCTATTGCTATATCAGTTTCTATTGGTATGTCTGTTTCGATTGGTATGTAAGTGTCGATTGGTATGTTAGTTTCGATTGGTATGTCAGTTTCGATTGGTATATCAGTTTCTATTGATATATCAGTTTAGATTGGTATGTCAGTTTCGATTCGTATGTCAGTTTCGATTGGTTTATCAGTTTCGATTGGTATGTCAGTTTAGATTAGTATGTCAGTTTCTATTGGTATGTCAGTTTTGGTCAGTATATCAGTTTCTATTGGTATGTCAGTTTCGATTGCTATGTCAGTTTCAATTGGTATATCAGTTTCGATTGGTATATCAGTTTAGATTAGTATGTCAGTTTCGATTGGTATGTCAGCTTCGATTAGTATGTCAGTTTCTATTGGTATATCAGTTTCGATTGATATATCAGTTTCGATTAGTATGTCAGTTTCTAATGGTATGTCACTTTCGATTAGTATATCAGTTTCTATTGGTATGTCAGTTTGGATTGGTATGTCAGTCTGGATTGGTATATCAGTTTCGATTGTTATATCAGTTTCGATTGGTATGTAAGTTTCTATTGGTATATCAGTTTCTATTGGTATGTCAGTTTCGATTGGTATGTCAGTTTCAATTGTTATGTCAATTTCGATTGGTATAACTGTTTCGATTAGTATGTCCGTTTCTATTGGTATATCAGTTTCGATTGGTATATCAGTTTAGATTAGTATGTCAGTTTCGATTGGTATGTCAGTTTCGATTAGTATGTCAGTTTCTATTGGTATATCAGTTTCGATTGGTATATCAGTTTCTATTGGTATGTCAGTTTCGATAGGTATGTTAGTCCTCGATTTGTATGTCAGTTTCTATTGGTATATCTGTTTCGATGGGTATGTCAGTTTCGATTGGTATATCAGTTTCTATTGGTATATCAGTTTCGATTGGTATATCCGTTTAGATTAGTATGTCAGTTTCTATTGGTATGTCAGTTTCGGTCAGTATAACAGTTTCTATTGGTATGTCAGTTTCGATTGGTATGTCAGTTTCTATTGGTATATCAGTTTCGATTGGCAAAGCAATTCCGATTGGTATATCAGTTTCGATTGGTATGTCAGTTTCCATTGGTATATCAGTTTCGATTGGTATGTCAGTTTCGATTGGTATATCAGTTTCGATTGGTATGTCAGTTTCTATTGGTATATTAGTTTCTATTGGTATGTCAGTTTCGATAGGAATGTCAGTTTCTATTGGTATATCAGTTTCGATCGTTATGTCAGTTTCGATTGGTATATCAGTTTTTATTGGTATGACAGTTTCGATTGGTATATCAGTTTCGATTGGTATGTCAGTTTCGATTGTTATGTCAGTTTCGATTGGTATGTCAGTTTCGTTTAGTATGTAAGTTTCCATTGGTATGTTAATTTCGATTGGTATATCAGTTTTGATTAGTATGTCAGTTTCTATTGGTATATCAGTTTCGATTGGTATATCAGTTTCAACTGGTATATCAGTTTCGATTGGTATATCAGTTTCGATTGGTATATCAGTTTCGACTGGTATGTCAGTTTCGATTGGTATATCAGGTTCGATTGGTATATCAGTTTTGATTGGTATATCAGTTTCGATTGGTATATCAGTTTTCATTAGTATGTCAGTTTCTATTGGTATATCAGTTTCGATTGGTATATCAGTTTCAATTTGTATGTCAGTTTCTATTGGTATATCAGTTCCTGTTGGGATGTCAGTTTTGATTGGTATATCAGTTTCAATTGGTATATCAGATCCTATTGCTATATCAGTTTCTATTGGTATGTCAGTTTCGATTGGTATGTCAGTTTAGATTGGTATATCAGTTTCGATTGGTATGTCAGTTTCGATTAGTATAGCAGTTTCTATTGGTATGTCAGTTTCGATTGGTATGTCACATTCTATTGGTATATCAGTTTTGATTGGTATATCAGTTTCGATTGGTATGTCAGTTTTGACTGGTATATCAGTTTCGATTAGATTGTCAGTTTTGATTGGTATCTCAGTTTCGATTGGTATATCAGTTTCGATTGGTATGTCACATTCTACTGGTATATCAGTTTTGATTAGTATATCAGTTTCGATTGGTATGTCAGTTTTGACTGGTATATCAGTTTCGATTAGATTGTCAGTTTTGATTGGTATCTCAGTTTCGATTGGTATATCAGTTTCGATTTGTATATCAGTTTCTATTCCTATATCAGTTTCTGTTTGTATGTCAGTTTCGATTTGTATGTCAGTTTCTATTGGTATATCAGTTTCAATTGGTACGTCAGTTTCGATTAATATATCAGTTCCCATAGGTATGTCAGTTTCTATTGGTATATCAGTTTTGATTGGTATATCAGTTTCGATTGGTATGTCAGTTTCGTTTATTATATCAGTTAATATTGGTATGTCAGTTTCGATTGGAATGTCAGTTTCGATTGGTATGTCAGTTTCTATTGGTATATCTGTTTCGATTGATATGTCTGTTTCGATTAGTATATCAGTTTCTATAGGTATGTCAGTTTCTATTGGTATATCAGTTTGGATTGTATTGTCAGTTTCGATTGGTATATCAGTTTCGATTGTTATATCAGTTTCGATTTGTATATCAGTTTCGATTGGTATGTCAGTTTTGATTGGTATATCAGTTTCGATTAGTACGTCAGTTTCGATTGGTATGTGTTTTTCGATTGCTATATCAGTCTCGATTGGTATGTCAGTTTTGATTGGTATGTTAGCTTCGATTGGTATGTCAGTTTCTATTCCTATATCAGTTTCTGTTGGTATGTCAGTTTCGATTGGTATGTCAGTTTCTATTGGTATATCAGTTTCGATTGGTATGTCAGTTTCTATTGGTATGTCACTTTCGATTTTTTAATCAGTTACTATTGGTATGTCTGTTTCGATTGGAATGTCAGTTTCGATTGGTATGTCAGTTTCTATTGGTATACGTGTTTCGATTGGTATTTCAGCTTCGATTAGCATATCAGTTTCTATAGGTATGTTAGTTTCGATTGATATATCAGTTTCGATTAGTATGTCAGTTTCTAATGGTATGTCAGTTTCGATTAGTATATTAGTTTCTTTTCGTATGTCAGTTTCGATTGGTATGTCAGTTTCGATTGATATATCAGCTTCGATTGGTATATCAGTTTCGATTGGTATTTCAGTTGCAATTGGCATGTCAGATTCCATTGGTTTATCAGTTTTGATTGGTATATCAGTTTCGATTGGTATATCAGTTTCGATTGGTATTTCAGTTTCTAATGGTATATCAGTTTCTATAGGTATGTCAGTTTCTATTGGTATATCAATTTCTGTTGGTATATCAGTTTCGATTGGTATGTCAGTTTCTATTGGTTTGTCAGTTTCGATTATTATATCAGTTACTATTGGTATGTCAGTTTCGATTGGTATATCAGTTTCTATTGGTATGACAGTTTCGATTGGTATATCAGTTTCGATTGGTATGTCAGTTTCGATTGGTATGTCAGTTTCGATTGGTATATCAGTTTTGATTGGTATATCAGTTTCGATTGGTATATCAGTTTCGATTGGTACGTCAGTTTCGATTGGTATATCTGTTTCGATTGGTATGTCAGTTTCGATTAGTATATCAGTTTCTATCGGTATGTCAGTTTCGATTGGTATGTCAGTTTCTATTGGTATATCAGTTTTGATTGGTATATCAGTTTCGATTGGTATATCAGTTTCGATTGTCATGTCAGTTTCGATTGGTATATCAGTTTCTATTGGTATGACAGTTTTGATTGGTATATCAGATTCTATTGGTATATCAGTTTTGATTGTTATGTCAGTTTCGATTGGTATATCAGTTTCGACTGGTATGTCAGTTTCTATTGGTATGCCAGTTTCGATTATTAAATCAGTTACTATTGGTATGTCAGTTTCGATTGGAATGTCAGTTTCGATTGGTATGTCTGTTTCTATTGGTATATCTGTTTCGATTGGTATGTCAGCTTCGATTTGTATGTCAGATTCGATTGGTATATCAGTTTCGATTGGTATATCAGTTTCGATTGTTATTTTAGTTTCGATTGGTATGTCAGTTTCTATTGGTATATTAGTTTCTATTGGTATGTCAGTTTCGATTGGTATGTCAGTTCCGATTGGTATGTCAATTTCGATTGGTATATCAGTTTCGATTGGTATGGCAGTTTCTATTGGTATATCAGTTTCTATTCGTATGTCAGTTTCGATAGGTATGTCAGTTTCTATTGGTATTATCAGTTTCGATTGGTATGTCAGTTTCGATTAGTATATCAGTTTCTATTGGTATGTCAGTTTCGATTGGTATGTCAGATTCTATTGGTATATCAGTTTGTATTGGTATATCAGTTACGATTGGTATATCAGTTTCTATTGGTATGTCAGTTTCTATTGGTATATCAGTTTCTACTCTTATGTCAGTTTCGATAGGTATGTCAGTTTCTATTGGTATATCAGTTTCGATTGGTATGTCAGTTTCGATTAGTATATCAGTTTCTATTGGTATATCAGTTTCTATTGGTATGTCAGTTTCTATTGGTATATCAGTTTCGATTGGTATATCAGTTTCGATATATATATACGTTTCGATTGGTATGTCCGGTTTGAATGGTATAACAGTTTCTATTGCTATATCAGTTTCTGTTGGATTGTCAGTATCGATTGGTATGTCAGTTTCTATTGGTATATCAGTTTCGATTGGTATGTCAGTTTCTATTGGTATGTCAGTATTGATTATTATATCAGTTAATATTTGTATGTCAATTTCGATTGGAATGTCAGTTTTGATTGGTTTGTCAGTTTCTATTGGTATATCTGTTTCGATTGGTATGTCAGTTTCGATTAGTATGTCCGTTTCTATTGGTATATCAGTTTCGATTGGTATATCAGTTTCGATTGGTATGTCAGTTTCGATTGGTATATCAGTTTCTATTGGTATGTCAATTTCGATAGGTATATCAGTTTCTATTGGTATATAAGTTTCGATTGGTATGTCAGTTTCTATTGGTTTGTCAGTTCTGATTATTATATCAGTGACTATTTGTATGTCAGTTTCGATTGGTATGTCAGTTTCGATTGGTATATCAGTTTCTATTGGTATGACAGTTTCGATTGGTATATCAGTTTCGATTGGTATGTCAGTTTCGATTGGTATGTCAGTTTCGATTGGTATGTCAGTTTCGATTGGTATGTCAATTTCGATTGGTATATCAATTTTGATTAGTATGTCAGTTTCTATTGGTATGACAGTTTCGATTGATATATCAGTTTCGATTGGTATGTCAGTTTGGAATGGTATGTCAGTTTCGATTGGTATGTCAGATTCTATTGGTATATCATTTTCGATTGGTATATCAGTTTCGATTGGTATATCAGTTTCTATTGGTATATCAGTTTCTATTGGTATGTCAGTCTCGATTGGTATATCAGTTTCGATTGGTATGTCAGTTTCTATTGGTATGTCAGTTTCGATTGGTATGTCAGTTTCGTTTGGTATGTCAATTTCGATTGGTATATCAATTTTGATTAGTATGTCAGTTTCTATTGGTATATCAGTTTCGATCGGTATGTCAGTTTCGATGGGTATGTCAATTTCGATTGGTATGTCAATTTTGATTAGTATGTCAGTTTCAATTGGTATATCAGTTTCGATTGGTATGTCAGTTTAGATTGGTATATCAGTTTCGATTGGTATGTCAGTTTCGATTAGTATAGCAGTTTCTATTGGTATGTCAGTTTCTATTGGTATGTCACATTCTATTGGTATATCAGTTTTGATTGGTATATCAGTTTCGATTGGTATGTCAGTTTTGACTGGTATATCAGTTTCGATTAGATTGTCAGTTTTGATTGGTATCTCAGTTTCGATTGGTATATCAGTTTCGATTGGTATGTCAGTTTTGATTTGTATATCAGTTTCTATTCCTATATCAGTTTCTGTTTGTATGTCAGTTTCGATTTGTATGTCAGTTTCTATTGGTATATCAGTTTCAATTGGTACGTCAGTTTCGATTAATATATCAGTTCCCATAGGTATGTCAGTTTCTATTGGTATATCAGTTTTGATTGGTATATCAGTTTCGATTGGTATGTCAGTTTCGTTTATTATATCAGTTAATATTGGTATGTCAGTTTCGATTGGAATGTCAGTTTCGATTGGTATGTCAGTTTCTATTGGTATATCTGTTTCGATTGATATGTCTGTTTCGATTAGTATATCAGTTTCTATAGGTATGTCAGTTTCTATTGGTATATCAGTTTGGATTGTATTGTCAGTTTCGATTGGTATATCAGTTTCGATTGTTATATCAGTTTCGATTGGTATATCAGTTTCGATTGGTATATCAGTTTCTATTGGTATGTCAGTTTTGATTGGTATATCAGTTTCGATTAGTACGTCAGTTTCGATTGGTATGTGTTTTTCGATTGCTATATCAGTTTCGATTGGTATGTCAGTTTTGATTGGTATGTTAGCTTCGATTGGTATGTCAGTTTCTATTCCTATATCAGTTTCTGTTGGTATGTCAGTTTCGATTGGTATGTCAGTTTCTATTGGTATATCAGTTTCGATTGGTATGTCAGTTTCTATTGGTATGCCACTTTCGATTTTTTAATCAGTTACTATTGGTATGTCTGTTTCGATTGGAATGTCAGTTTCGATTGGTATGTCAGTTTCTATTGGTATACGTGTTTCGATTGGTATTTCAGCTTCGATTAGCATATCAGTTTCTATAGGTATGTTAGTTTCGATTGATATATCAGTTTCGATTAGTATGTCAGTTTCTAATGGTATGTCAGTTTCTATTAGTATATCAGTTTCTTTTCGTATGTCAGTTTCGATTGGTATGTCAGTTTCGATTGATATATCAGCTTCGATTGGTATATCAGTTTCGATTGGTATTTCAGTTGCAATTGGCATGTCAGATTCCATTGGTTTATCAGTTTTGATTGGTAGGAGTAGATGAATGGCTTGTGAAAGCGGTACAAGCCATGTATAGGGGAGCAGTAAGCAAAGTTAGGATTGGCAATGAGTATAGCGAGGAATTTAGCGTACAGGTTGGGGTCCACCAGGGCTCTGTTCTTAGCCCTCTCCTGTTCATCATAGTCCTGCAGGCAATAACGGAGGAGTTTAAGACCGGATGCCCATGGGAACTCCTGTATGCTGATGACCTCGCACTCATAGCTGAATCTATGGTAGAACTAGAGAATAAATTCCAAACCTGGAAGCAGGGACTAGAGAGAAAGGGCCTCAAAGTCAATATGACAAAGACTAAGGTCCTTGTAAGTAGACGAGAAAACAGAACCCAGATCCCCTCAGGGAAATGGCCTTGCTCAGTATGTAGGAAAGGTGTAGGTAGAAACTCCATTCTCTGCCCCAAATGCAAACAATGGGTACACAAGAGATGTAGCGGGATCTCAGGAAGCTTAATTAAGAATGTAGGATTCACATGCAGCAGCTGTGCTGAAACAGCAAGCAAACAGCCACAGGAAACAAGTACCACCAATCTCTGGGAGGGCCCTGTAGAAACAGTAGACAGCTTCTGCTACCTAGGTGACCGAATTAGCAACGGAGGTGGGTGCTCAGAAAGTACAATAACTAGGGTAAGAACGGGATGGAAGAAGTTTAGGGAACTACTACCACTGCTAGCTGCAAAAGGCTTCTCCCTCAGAATGAAAGGCAGACTGTATGATGCGTGTATCCGAACAGCGATGTTGCATGGTAGTGAGACCTGGGCGCTGAAGGTGGAAGACTTACGTAGATTAGAGAGAAACGAAGCCTGCATGCTCCGATGGATGTGTAACAGTAATATACGTGAACGACAAAGCATAAAGGAATTGAGAGAGAGACTGAGCATAAGAGGAATCAAATGCTGCGTGCAGGAGAGGCGGTTACGCTGGTATGGACATGTGATGCGTATGAAGGATGACAGCTGCATAAAAAGGTGCAGAGCACTAGAAGTTGATGGAAACCGCGGAGTGGGGAGACCCAAGATGACTTGGGATGAGGTGATAAAAGCCGACCTTACCCAACTACACCTCTCAAAGTCAATGACACACGACCGTGACTTCTGGCGTCACGCAGTAATACAGGGTACCCGACCTCCCATGGGTACATGCTGAAGCATATAAACAATATGCCCCCCCCCCCCTCCACCGCAAGGTGGCCGTGGAGGTGCCACGGCAAAAAAGCACCCAGCCCACACTGTAAAGTGGACGTGTAGGCGCCACGAAAAAGCACCCAGCACTCACTGTAAATGAGGTTGGTGTTAGGAAGGGCATCCAGCTGTAGAAATCAAGCCAGATCAGTTCCTGTATGAGCAAGGCATGGTCAGCCGACCAGACACTGCCCACAACAGGACAACCCGTCTAACCCATGCTAGCGTGGAAGAACGGACGTAAAACGGTGATGATGATGATGATGATGATATCAGTTTCGATTGGTATATCAGTTTCGATTGGTATGTCAGTTTCTATTGGTATATCAGTTTCTATAGGTATGTCAGTTTCTGTTGGTATATCAGTTTCGATTGGTATGTCAGTTTCTATTGGTTTGTCAGTTTCGATTATTATATCAGTTACTATTCGTATGTCAGTTTCGATTGGTATGTCAGTTTCGATTGGTATATCAGTTTCTATTGGTATGACAGTTTCGATTGGTATATCAGTTTCGATTGGTATGTCAGTTTCGATTGGTATGTCAGTTTCGATTGGTATATCAGTTTTGATTGGTATATCAGTTTCGATTGGTATATCAGTTTCGATTGGTACGTCAGTTTCGATTGGTATATCAGTTTCGATTGGTATGTCAGTTTCGATTAGTATATCAGTTTCTATCGGTATGTCAGTTTCGATTGGTATGTCAGTTTCTATTGGTATATCAGTTTTGATTGGTATATCAGTTTCGATTGGTATATCAGTTTCGATTGTCATGTCAGTTTCGATTGGTATATCAGTTTCTATTGGTATGACAGTTTTGATTGGTATATCAGTTTCGATTGGTATGTCAGTTTCGATTGGTATGTCAGTTTGGATTGGTATGTCAGTCTGGATTGGTATATCAGTTTCGATTATAATGTCAGTTTCTATTGGTATGACAGTTTCGATTGGTATGTCAGATTCTATTGGTATATCAGTTTTGATTGTTATGTCAGTTTCGATTGGTATATCAGTTTCGACTGGTATGTCAGTTTCTATTGGTATGCCAGTTTCGATTATTAAATCAGTTACTATTGGTATGTCAGTTTCGATTGGAATGTCAGTTTCGATTGGTATGTCTGTTTCTATTGGTATATCTGTTTCGATTGGTATGTCAGCTTCGATTTGTATGTCAGATTCGATTGGTATATCAGTTTCGATTGGTATATCAGTTTCGATTGTTATTTTAGTTTCGATTGGTATGTCAGTTTCTATTGGTATATTAGTTTCTATTGGTATGTCAGTTTCGATTGGTATGTCAGTTCCGATTGGTATGTCAATTTCGATTGGTATATCAGTTTCGATTGGTATGTCAGTTTCTATTGGTATATCAGTTTCTATTCGTATGTCAGTTTCGATAGGTATGTCAGTTTCTATTGGTATTATCAGTTTCGATTGGTATGTCAGTTTCGATTAGTATATCAGTTTCTATTGGTATGTCAGTTTCGATTGGTATGTCAGATTCTATTGGTATATCAGTTTGTATTGGTATATCAGTTCCGATTGGTATATCAGTTTCTATTGGTATGTCAGTTTCTATTGGTATATCAGTTTCTACTCTTATGTCAGTTTCGATAGGTATGTCAGTTTCTATTGGTATATCAGTTTCGATTGGTATGTCAGTTTCGATTAGTATATCAGTTTCTATTGGTATATCAGTTTCTATTGGTATGTCAGTTTCTATTGGTATATCAGTTTCGATTGGTATATCAGTTTCGATAGGTATATACGTTTCGATTGGTATGTCCGGTTTGAATGGTATAACAGTGTCTATTGCTATATCAGTTTCTGTTGGATTGTCAATATCGATTGGTATGTCAGTTTCTATTGGTATATCAGTTTCGATTGGTATGTCAGTTTCTATTGGTATGTCAGTATTGATTATTATATCAGTTAATATTTGTATGTCAATTTCGATTGGAATGTCAGTTTTGATTGGTTTGTCAGTTTCTATTGGTATATCTGTTTCGATTGGTATGTCAGTTTCAATTAGTATGTCCGTTTCTATTGGTATATCAGTTTCGATTGGTATATCTGTTTCGATTGGAATGTCAGTTTCTATTGGTATATCAATTTCCATTTGTATGTCAGATTCGATTGGAATATCAGTTTCTATTGGTATATCAGTTTCTATTGGTAGGTCAGTTTCTATTGGTATGTCAGTTTCGCTTAGTATATCCGATTCTATTGGTATGTTTGTTTCTATTGGTATATCAGTTTAGATTGGTATATCAGTTTCGATTGGGATGTCAGTTTCGATTGGTATATCAGTTTCGATTGGTATGTCAGATTCTATTGGTATATCATTTTCGATTGGTATGTCAGTATTGATTGGTATATCAGTTTCGATTGGTATGTCAGTATTGATTGGTATATCAGTTTTGATTAGTATGTCAGTTTCGATTGGTATGTCAGTTTCGATTAGTATATCAGTTTCTATAGGTATGTCAGTTTCTATTGGTTTATCAGTTTCTATTGGTATGTCAGTTTCGATTAGTATGTCCATTTCTATTGGTATATCAGTTTCGATTGGTATATCTGTTTCGATTGGAATGTCAGTTAATATTGGTATATCAATTTTGATTGGTATGTCAGTTTCGATTAGTATATCAGTTTCTAGTGGTATGTCCGTTTCTATTTTTAAATCAATTTCCATAGGTATGTCAGAATCGATTGGAATGTCAGTTTCTATTGGTATATCAGTTTCGATTGGTAGATCAGTTTCTATTGGTATATCAGTTTCGATTAGTATATCAGTTACTATTGGTATGTCAGTTTCGATTGTTATGTCAGTTTCGATTGGTATATCAGTTTCTATTGGTATGACAGTTTCGATTGGTATATCAGTTTCGATTGGTATGTCAGCCTGGATTGGTATGTCAGTTTCGATTGGTATGTCAGTTTCGATTGGTATGTCAGTTTCGATCGGTATGTCAGTTTCTATTGATATATCAGTTTTGACTGGTATATCAGTTTCGATTGGTATATCAGTTTCGATTGGTATATCAGTTTCGATTGGTATGTCAGTTCCGATTGGTATGTCAGTTTTGATTGGTATATCAGTTTCGATTGGTATGTCTGTTTCTATTGATATATCAGTTTCGATTGGTATATCAGTTTTGATTGGTATATCAGTTTCGATTGGTATGTCAGTTTCTATTGGTATATCAGTTTCTATTGGTATATCAGTTTTGATTAGTATGTCAGTTCCGATTAGTATATCAGTTTCTATTGGTATGTCAGTTTCCATTGGTATATCAGATTCGATTGGAATGTCAGATTCTATTGGTCCATCAGTTTCGATTGGTAGGTCATTTTCTATTGGTATGTCAGTTTCGATTAGTATATCAGTTTCTATTGGTATGTCTGTTTCTATTGGTATATCAACTTTGATTGGTATATCAAATTCGATTGGTATGTCAGTTTCGATTGCTATGTCAGTTTCAATTGGTATATCAGTTTCGATTGGTATCTCAGTTTCAACTGGTATGTCAGTTTCGATTGGTATATCAGTTTCGAATGATATGTCAATCTCGATTGGTATGTCAGTTTCGATTGGTATATCAGTTTTGATTGGTATATCAGTTTCTATTGGTATATCAGTTTCAATTGGTATGTCAGTCTCGATTAGTATATCAGTTTCTATTGGTATGTCAGTTTCTATTTGTATATCAGTTTGTATTGGTATATCAGATTCGATTGGAATATCAGTTTCTATTGGTATATCAATTTCCATAGGTGTGTCAGAATCGATTGGAATGTCAGTTTCTATTGTTATATCAGTTTCGATTGGTAGGTCTGTTTCTATTGGTATGTCAGTTTCGATTATTATATCAGTTACTATTGGTATGTCAGTTTCGATTGTTATGTCAGTTTCGATTGGTATATCAGTTTCTATTGGTATGACAGTTTCGATTGGTATATCAGTTGTGATTGGTATGTCAGTTTCGATTGGTATGTCAATTTCGATTGGTATATCAGTTTTGATTAGTATGTCAGTTTCTATTGGTATATCAGTTTCGATTGGTACATCAGTGTCGATTGGTATGTCAGATTCTATTGGTATATCAGTTTCGATTGGTATATCAGTTTCGATTGGTATACAAGTTTCGATTGGTATATCAATTTCTATTGGTATATAAGTTTCTATTGGTATGTCTGTTTTGATTGGTATATCAGTTTCGATTAGTATGTCAGTTTCGATTGGTATGTCAGTTTCGATTGGAATGTCAGTTTCGAATAGTATGTCAGTTTCGATTGGTATGTCAGTTTTGATTGGTATAACAGTTTCTATTGCTATATCAGTTTCTGTTGGATTGTCAGTATCGATTGGTATGTGAGTTTCGATTGGTATGTCAGTTTCGATTAGTATATCAGTTTCTATAGGTATGTCAGTTTCTATCGTTTTATCAGTTTCTATTGGTATGTCAGTTTCGATTGGTATGTCAGTTTCGATTGGTATGTCAATTTCGATTGGTATATCAGTTTCGATTAGTATGTCCGTTTCTATTGGTATATCAGTTTCGATTGGTATATCTGTTTTGATTGGAATGTCAGTTTCTATTGGTATATCAATTTCCATTTGTATGTCAGTTTCGATTGGAATGTCAGTTTCTATTGGTATATCAGTTTCGATTTGTAGGTCAGTTTCTATTGGTATGTCAGTTTCGATTAGTATATCCGTTTCTATTGGTATGTCAGTTTCTATTGGTATATCAGTTTAGATTGGTATATCAGTTTCGATTGGTATATCAGTTTCCATTAGTATGTTAGTTTCTATTGGTATATCAGTTTTGATTGGTATATCAGTTTCAATTTGTATGTCAGTTTCTATTGGTATATCAGTTCCTGTTGGGATGTCAGTTACGATTGGTATATCAGTTTCGATTGGTATATCAGATCCTATTGCTATATCAGTTTCTATTGGTATGTCTGTTTCGATTGGTATGTATGTGTCGATTGGTTTATCAGTTTCGATTGGTATGTCAATTTCGATTGGTATATCAGTTTATATTGATATATCAGTTTAGATTGGTATGTCAGTTTCGATTCGTATGTCAGTTTCGATTGGTATATCAGTTTCGATTGGTATGTCCGTTTCTATTGATATATCAGTTTCTATTGGTATGTCAGTTGCGATAGGTATGTCAGTTTTTATTGGTATATCAGTTTCGATTTGTATGTCAGTTTCTATTGGTATGTCAGTTTCGATTATTATATCAGTTACTATTGGTATGTCATTTTCGATTGGTATGTCAATTTCGATTGGTATATCAGTTTCTATTGGTATGTCAGTTTTGGTCAGTATATCAGTTTCTATTGGTATGTCAGTTTCGATTGCTATGTCAGTTTCAATTGGTATATCAGTTTCGATTGGTATATCAGTTTAGATTAGTATGTCAGTTTCGATTGGTATGTCAGTATCGATTGGTATATCAGTTTCTATTGGTATATCAGTTTTGATTGGTATGTCAGTTTCGATTAGTATATCAGTTTGTATTGGTATGTCAGTTTCTATTTGTATATCAGTTTCTATTGGTATATCTGTTTCCATTGGTATGTCAGATTCGATTGGAATGTCAGTTTCTATTGGTATATCGGTTTCGATTGGTAGGTCATTTTCTATTGGTATGTTAGTTTCGAGTAGTATATCAGTTTCTATTGGTATGTCTGTTTCTATTGGTATATCAACTTTGATTGGTATATCAAATTCGATTGGTATGTCAGTTTCGATTGGTATGTCAGTTTCTATTTGTATATCAGTTTGGATTGGTATGTCAGTTTCAATTGGTATATCAGTTTCGATTGGTATATCAGTTTCTATTGGTATGTCAATCTCGATTGGTATGTCAGTTTCGATTGGTATATCAATTTCTCTTCCTATATCAGTTTCTGTTGGTATGTCAGTTTCGATTGGTATGTCAATTTCAATTGGTATATCAGTTTCTATTGGTATGTCAGTTTCTATTTGTATATCAGTTTGGATTGGTATATCAGATTCGATTGGAATGTCAGTTTCTATTGGTATATCAGTTTCGATTGGTAGGTCAGTTTCTCTTGGTCTGTCAGTTTCGATTATTATATCAGTTACTATGGGTATGTCAGTTTCCATAGGTATGTCAGAATCGATTGGAATGTCAGTTTCTATTGGTATATCAGTTTCGATTGGTAGGTCAGTTTCTCTTGGTATGTCAGTTTCGATTATTATATCAGTTTCGATTGGAATGTCAGTTTCGATTGGTATATCAGTTTCTATTGGTATGACGGTTTCGATTGGTATATCAGTTTCGATTGGTATGTCAGCCTGGATTTGTATGTTAGATTGGATTGGTATGTCAGTTTCGATTGGTATGTCAGTTTCGATTGGTATGTCAATTTCGATTGGTATATCAGTTTTGATTAGTATGTCAGTTTCTATTGGTATATCAGTTTCGATTAGTATATCAGTTTCGATTGGTATGTCAGATTCTATTGGTATATCAGTTTCGATTGGTATATCAGTTTCGATTGGTATATCAGTTTCTATTGGTATGTCAGTTACTATTGGTAAATCAGCTTTGATTGGTATATCAGTTTAGATTAGTATGTCAGTTTCTATTGGTATGTCAGTTTTGGTCAGTATATCAGTTTCTATTGGTATATCAGTTTCGATTGCTATGTCAGTTTCAATTGGTATATCAGTTTCGATTGATATATCAGTTTAGATTAGTATGTCAGTTTCGATTGGTATGTCAGTTTCGATTAGTATGTAAGTTTCTATTTGTATATCAGTTTCGATTGATATATCAGTTTCTATTGGTATGTCAGTTTGGATTGGTATGTCAGTCTCGATTAGTATGTCAGTTTCGATTAGTATGTCAGTTTCTAATGGTATGTCAGTTTCGATTTTTATATCAGTTTCGATTGGTATCTAAGTTTCTATTGGTATATCAGTTTCTATTGGTATGACAGTTTCGATTGGTATGTCAGTTTCGATTGTTATGTCAATTTCGATTGGTAGATCAGTTTCGATTAGTATGTCCGTTTCTATTGGTATTTCAGTTTCAATTGTTATATCTGTTTCGATTGGTATGTCAATTTCTATTGGTAGATCAGTTTTTATTGGTATGTTAGTTACTATTGGTATATCAGTTTCGATTAGTATATCAGTTTCTATTGGTATGTCAGTTTCGATAGGTATGTTAGTCCTCGATTTGTATGTCAGTTTCTATTGGTATGTCTGTTTCGATGGGTATGTCAGTTTCGATTGGTATGTCAGTTTCTATTGGTATATCAGTTTCGAATGGTATGTCTGTTTCGATTACTATATCAGTTTCTATTGGTATGTCAGTTTCTATTTGTATATCAGTTTGTATTGGTATATCAGATTCGATTGGTATGTCAGTTTCTATTGGTATATTAGTCTCGATTGGTATGTCAGTTTCTATTGGTATATTTGTCTCAATTGGTATGTTAGTTTCTATTGGTAAGTCAGCTTCGATTAGTATATCAGTTTCTATTGGTATATCAGTTTCGATTGGTATGTCAGTTTCGATTGGTATATCAGTTTCCATTGGTATGTCAGATTCGATTGGAATGTCAGTTTCTATTGGTATATCAGTTTCGATTGGTATATCAGTTTCTATTGGTATGTCAGTTTCTATTTGTATATCAGTTTGGATTGGTATATCAGATACGATTGGTATGACAGTTTCGTTTGGTATGTCAGTTTCGATTGGTATATCAGTTTCCATTGGTATGTCAGATTCGATTTGAATGTCAGTTTCTATTGGTATATCAATTTCCATTGGTATGTCAGTTTCAATTGGTATATCAGTTTCGATTGGTATATCAGTTTCTATTGGTATGTCAATCTCGATTGGTATGTCAGTTTCGATTGGTATATCAGTTTCTATTCCTATATCAGTTTCTGTTGGTATGTCAGTTTCGATTGGTATGTCAGTTTCAATTGGTATATCAGTTTCTATTGGTATGTCAGTTTCTATTTGTATATCAGTTTGGATTGGTATATCAGATTTGATTGGAATATCAGTTTCTATTGGTATATCAATTTCCATAGGTATGTCAAAATCGATTGGAATGTCAGTTTCTATTGGTATATCAGTTTCGATTGGTAGGTCAGTTTCTCTTGGTATGTCAGTTTCGATTATTATATCAGTTACTATGGGTATGTCAGTTTCCATAGGTATGTCAGAATCGATTGGAATGTCAGTTTCTATTGGTATATCAGTTTCGATTGGTAGGTCAGTTTCTCTTGGTATGTCAGTTTCGATTATTATATCAGTTTCGACTGGAATGTCAGTTTCGATTGGTATATCAGTTTCTATTGGTATGACGGTTTCGATTGGTATATCAGTTTCGATTGGTATGTCAGCCTGGATTTGTATGTCAGTTTCGATTGGTATATAAGTTTCTATTGGTATGTCAGTTTCGATTGGTATGTCAATTTCGATTGGTATATCAGTTTTGATTAGTATGTCAGTTTCTATTGGTATATGAGTTTCGATTGGTATATCAGTTTCGATTGGTATGTCAGATTCTATTGGTATATCAGTTTCGATTGGTATATCAGTTTCGATTGGTATATCAGTTTCTATTGGTATATCAGTTTCTATTGGTAAATCAGCTTTGATTGTTATATCAGTTTAGATTAGTATGTCAGTTTCTATTGGTATGTCAGTTTTGGTCAGTATATCAGTTTCTATTGGTATATCAGTTTCGATTGATATATCAGTTTAGATTAGTATGTCAGTTTCGATTGGTATGTCAGTTTCGATTAGTATGTCTGTTTCTATTTGTATATCAGTTTCGATTGATATATCAGTTTCGATTAGTATGTCAGTTTCTAATGGTATGTCAGTTTCGATTAGTAAATTAGTTTCTATTGGTATGTCAGTTTGGATTGGTATGTCAGTCTCGATTGGTATATCATTTTTCGATTTTTATATCAGTTTCGATTGGTATCTAAATTTCTATTGGTATATCAGTTTCTATTGGTATGACAGTTTCGATTGGTATGTCAGTTTCGATTGTTATGTCAATTTCGATTGGTAGATCAGTTTCGATTAGTATGTCCGTTCCTATTGGTATTTCAGTTTCAATCGTTATATCTGTTTCGATTGGTATGTCAATTTCTATTGGTAGATCAGTTTTGATTGGTATGTTAGTTACTATTGGTATATCAGTTTCGATTAGTATATCAGTTTCTATTGGTATGTCAGTTTCGATAGGTATGTTAGTCCTCGATTTGTATGTCAGTTTCTATTGGTATATCTGTTTCGATGGGTATGTCAGTTTCGATTGGTATGTCAGTTTCTATTGGTATATCAGTTTCGAATGTTATGTCTGTTTCGATTAGTATATCAGTTTCTATTGGTATGTCAGTTTCTATTTGTATATCAGTTTGTATTGGTATATCAGATTCGATTGTTATGTCAGTTTCTATTGGTATATTAGTCTCGATTGGTATGTCAGTTTCTATTGGTATATTAGTCTCAATTGGTATGTTAGTTTCTATTGGTAAGTCAGCTTCGATTAGTATATCAGTTTCTATTGGTATGTCAGTTTCGATTGGTATGTCAGTTTCGATTGGTATATCAGTTTGTATTGGTATATCAGTTTCGATTGGTATGTCAGTTTCGATTAGTATATCAGTTTCTATTGGTATGTCAGTTTCTATTTGTATATCAGTTTGGATTGGTATATCAGATTCAATTGGTATGACAGTTTCGTTTGGTATGTCAGTTTCGATTGGTATATCAGTTTCAATTGGTATGTCAGATTCGATTGGAATGTCAGTTTCTATTGGTATATCAGTTTCGATTGGTATATCAGTTTCAATTGGTATATCAGTTTCGATTGGTATATCAGTTTAGATTGGTATGTCAGTTTCAAATAGTATGTCAGTTTCGATTGGTATATCAGTTTCGAATGGTATGTCAACCTCGATTCGTATGTCAGTTTCTATTTTATATCAGTTTGGATTGGTATATCAGTTTCGATTTGAATGTCAGTTTCTATTGGTATATCAATTTCCATTGGTATGTCTGATTCGATTGGTATGTCTGTTTCTATTGGTATATCAGTTTAGATTGGTATATCAGTTTCGATTGGGATGTCAGTTTCGATTGGTATGTTTGTTTCGATTAGTATGTCAGTTTCGATTGGTATATCAGTTTCTATTAGTATGTCAGTTTCTATTGGTATATCAGTTTCGATTGGTATATCAGTTTCAATTTGTATGTCAGTTTCTATTGGTATATCAGTTCCTATTGGGATGTCAGTGTCGATTGGTATATCAGTTTCGATTGGTATATCAGTTGCTATTGCTATATATGTTTTTATTGGTATTTGAGTTTCGATTGGTATCTAAGTTTCGATTGGTATATCAGTTTCGATTGGTATGTCAGTTTTGATTAGTATATCAATTTCTATTGGTATATCAGTTTAGATTGGTATGTCAGTTTCGATTGGTATGTCAGTTTCGATTAGTATATCAGTTTCTATTAGTATGTCAGTTTCTATTGGTATATCAGCTTCGATTGGTATATCCGTTTAGATTAGTATGTCAGTTTCTATTGGTATGTGAGTTTCTGTCAGTATAACAGTTTCTATTGGTATGTCAGTTTCGATTGGTATGTCAGTTTCTATTGGTATATCAGTTTCGATTGGCAAAGCAATTCCGATTGGTATGTCAGTTTCGATTGGTATATCAGTTTCGATTGGTATGTCCGTTTCTATTGATATTTCTGTTTCTATTGGTATATCAGTTGCGATAGGTATGTCAGTTTTTATTGGTATATCAGTTTCGATTTGTATGTCAGTTTCTATTGGTATGTCGGTTTCGATTATTATATCAGTGACTATTGGTATGTCAGTTTCGATTGGTATGTCAATTTCGATTGGTATATCAGTTTGTATTGGTATGTCAGTTTCTATTGGTAAATCAGCTTTGATTGGTATATCAGTTTAGATTAGTATGTCAGTTTCTATTGGTATGTAAGTTTTGGTCAGTATATCAGTTTCTATTGGTATGTCAGTTTCGATTGCTATGTCAGTTTCAATTGGTATATCAGTTTCGATTGGTATATCAGTTTCGATTAGTATGTCAGTTTCTAAAGGTATGTCAGTTTTGATTAGTATATCAGTTTCTATTGGTATGTCAGTTTGAATTGGTATGTCAGTCTGGATTGGTATATCAGTTTCGATTGTTATATCAGTTTCGATTGGTATGTAAGTTTCTATTTGTATATCAGTTTCTATTGGTATGTCAGTTTCGATTGGTATCTCAGTTTCGATTGTTATGACAATTTCGATCGGTATATCTGTTTCGATTAGTATGTCCGTTTCTATTGGTATATCAGTTTCGATTGTTATATCTGTTTCGATTGGTATGTCAATTTCTATTGGTAGATCAGTTTTGATTGGTATGTTAGTTACTATTGGTATATCAGTTTCGATTAGTATATCAGTTTCTATTGGTATGTTAGTTTCGATAGGTATGTTAGTCCTCGATTTGTATGTCAGTTTCTATTGGTATATCTGTTTCGATGGGTATGTCAGTTTCGATTTGTATGTCAGTTTCTATTGGTATATCAGCTTCGATTGGTATATCCGTTTAGATTAGTATGTCAGTTTCTATTGGTATGTCAGTTTCGGTCAGTATAACAGTTTCTATTGGTATGTCAGTTTCGATTGGTATGTCAGTTTCTATTGGTATATCAGTTTCGATTGGCAAAGCAATTCCGATTGGTATATCAGTTTCGATTGGTATGTCAGTTTCCATTGGTATATCAGTTTCGATTGGTATGTCAGTTTCAATTGGTATATCAGTTTCGATTGGTATGTCAGTTTGTATTGGTATATTAGTTTCTATTGGTATGTCAGTTTCGATAGGTATGTCAGTTTCGATTGGTATGTTAGTTTCGATCGTTATGTCAGTATCGATTGGTATATCAGTTTCTATTGGTATGACAGTTTCGATTGGTATATCAGTTTCGATTGGTATGTCAGTTTCGATTGTTATGTCAGTTTCGATTGGTATGTCAGTTTCGTTTAGTATGTAAGTTTCCATTGGTATGTTAATTTCGATTGGTATATCAGTTTTGATTAGTATGTCAGTTTCTATTGGTATATCAGTTTCGATTGGTATATCAGTTTCGACTGGTATATCAGTTTCGATTGGTATATCAGTTTCAATTGGTATATCAGTTTCGACTGGTATGTCAGTTTCGATTGGTATATCAGGTTCGATTGGTATATCAGTTTTGATTGGTATATCAGTTTCGATTGGTATATCAGTTTCCATTAGTATGTCAGTTTCTATTGGTATATCAGTTTCGATTGGTATATCAGTTTCAATTTGTATGTCAGTTTCTATTGGTATATCAGTTCCTGTTGGGATGTCAGTTTCGATTGGTATATCAGTTTCGATTGGTATATCAGATCCTATTGCTATATCAGTTTCTATTGGTATGTTTGTTTCGATTGGTATGTAAGTGTCGATTGGTATATCAGTTTCGATTGATATGTCAGTTTCGATTGGTATATCAGTTTGTATTGATATATCAGTTTAGATTGGTATGTCAGTTTCGATTCGTATGTCAGTTTCGATTGGTATATCTGTTTCGATTGGTATGTCAGTTTCTATTGGTATATTAGTTTCTATTGGTATGTCAGTTTCGATAGGTATGTCAGTTTCTATTGGTATATCAGTTTCGATTGGTATGTTAGTTTCGATCGTTATGTCAGTTTCGATTGGTATATCAGTTTCAATTCGTATGTAAGTTTTTATTGGTATATCAGTTCCTGTTGGGATGTCAGTTTCGATTGGTATATCAGTTTCGATTGGTATATCAGATCCTATTGCTATATCAGTTTCTATTGTTATGTCAGTTTCGATTGGTATGTAAGTGTCGATTGGTATATCAGTTTCGATTGGTATGTCAGTTTCGATTGGTATATCAGTTTCTATTGATATATCAGTTTAGATTGGTACGTCAGTTTCGATTCGTATGTCAGCTTCGATTGGTATATCAGTTTCGAATCGTATGTCCGTTTCTATTGATATATCTGTTTTTATTGGTATATCAGTTCCTGTTGGGATGTCAGTTTTTATTGGTATATCAGTTTCGATTTGTATGTCAGTTTCTATTGGTATGTCAGTTTCGATTATTATATCAGTGACTATTGGTATGTCAATTTCGATTGGTATGTCTGTTTCTATTGGTATGTCAGTTTCTATTGGTAAATCAGCTTTGATTGGTATATCAGTTTAGATTAGTATGTCAGTTTCTATTGGTATGTCAGTTTTGGTCAGTATATCAGTTTCTATTGGTATGTCAGTTTCGATTGCTATGTCAGTTTCGATTAGTATGTCAGTTTCTAATGGTATGTCAGTTTCGATTAGTATATCAGTTTCTATTGGTATGTCAGTTTGGATTGGTATGTCAGTCTGGATTGGTATATCAGTTTCGATTGTTATATCAGTTTCGATTGGTATGTAAATTTCTATTTGTATATCAGTTTCTATTGGTATGTCAGTTTCGATAGGTATGTCAGTTTCGATTGTTATGACAATTTCGATCAGTATATCTGTTTCGATTAGTATGTCCGTTTCTATTGGTATATCAGTTTCGATTGTTATATCTGTTTCGATTGGTATGTCAATTTCTATTGGTAGATCAGTTTTGATTGGTATGTTAGTTACTATTGGTATATCAGTTTCGATTAGTATATCAGTTTCTATTGGTATGTCAGTTTCGATAGGTATGTTAGTCCTCGATTTGTATGTCAGTTTCTATTGGTATATCTGTTTCGATGGGTATGTCAGTTTCGATTGGTATGTCAGTTTCTATTGGTATATCAGCTTCGATTGGTATATCCGTTTAGATTAGTATGTCCGTTTCTATTGGTATGTCAGTTTCGGTCAGTATAACAGTTTCTATTGGCATGTCAGTTTCGATTGGTATGTCAGTTTCTATTGGTATATCAGTTTCGATTGGCAAAGCAATTTCGATTGGTATATCAGTTTCGATAGGTATGTCAGTTTCCATTGGTATATCAGTTTCGATTGGTATGTCAGTTTCGATTGGTATATCAGTTTCGATTGGTATGTCAGTTTCTATTGGTATATTAGTTTCTATTGGTATGTCAGTTTCGATAGGTATGTCAGTTTCTATTGGTATATCAGTTTCGATTGGGATGTCAGTGTCGATTGGTATATCAGTTTCGATTGGTATATCAGTTCCTATTGCTATATATGTTTCTATTGGTATGTCAGTTTCGATTGGTATATCAGTTTCGATTGGTATGTCAGTTTCGATTGGTATGTCAGTTTCGATTGGTATATCAGTTTCGAATAGTGCGTCAATCTCGATTGTTATGTCAGTTTCGATTGGTATATCACTTTCGATTGGTATGTCAGTTTCGATTAGTATATCAGTTTCTATTAGTATGTCAGTTTCTATTGGTATATCAGCTTCGATTGGTATATCCGTTTAGATTAGTATGTCAGTTTCTATTGGTATGTCAGTTTCGGTCAGTATAACAGTTTCTATTGGTATGTCAGTTTCGATTGGTATGTCAGTTTCTATTGGTATATCAGTTTCGATTGGCAAAGCAATTCCGATTGGTATATCAGTTTCGATTGGTATGTCAGTTTCCATTGGTATATCAGTTTCGATTCGTATGTCAGTTTCGATTGGTATATCAGTTTCGATTGGTATGTCAGTTTCTATTGGTATATTAGTTTCTATTGGCATGTCAGTTTCGATAGGTATGTCAGTTTCTATTGGTATATCAGTTTCGATTGGTATGTTAGTTTCGATCGTTATGTCAGTTTCGATTGGTATATCAGTTTCGATTGGTATGTCAGTTTTGATTGTTATGTCAGTTTCGATTGGTATGTTAATTTCGATTGGTATATCAGTTTCGATTAGTATGTCAGTTTCTATTGGTATATCAGTTTCGATTGGTATATCAGTTTCGACTGGTATATCAGTTTCTATTGGTATATCAGTTTCGATTGGTATATCAGTTTCGACTGGTATGTCAGTTTCGATTGGTATATCAGGTTCGATTGGTATATCAGTTTTGATTGGTATATCAGTTTCGATTGGTATATCAGTTTCCATTAGTATGTCAGTTTCTATTGGTATATCAGTTTCGATTGGTATATCAGTTTCAATTTGTATGTCAGTTTCTATTGGTATATCAGTTCCTGTTGGGATGTCAGTTTCGATTGGTATGTCAGTTTTGATTGTTATGTCAGTTTCGATTGGTATGTTAATTTTGATTGGTATATCAGTTTTGATTAGTATGTCAGTTTCTATTGGTATATCAGTTTCGATTGGTATATCAGATCCTATTGCTATATCAGTTTCTATTGGTAGTCTGTTTCGATTGGTATGTAAGTGTCGATTGGTATATCAGTTTCGATTGGTATGTCAGTTTCGATTGCTATATCAGTTTCTATTGGTTTAGATTGGTTTGTCAGTTTCGATTCTTATATCAGTTTCGATTCGTATATCAGTTTCGATTGGTATATCAGTTTCGATTAGTATGTCCGTTTCTATTGATATATCTGTTTCTATTGGTATGTCAGTTGCGATAGGTATGTCAGTTTTTATTGGTATATCAGTTTCGATTTGTATGTCAGTTTCTATTGGTATGTCAGTTTCGATTATTATATCAGTGACTATTGGTATGTCAGTTTCGATTGGTATGTCAATTCCGATTGGTATATCAGTTTCTATTGGTATGTCAGTTTCTATTGGTAAATCAGCTTTGATTGGTATATCAGTTTAGATTAGTATGTCAGTTTCTATTGGTATGTCAGTTTTGGTCAGTATATCAGTTTCTATTGGTATGTCAGTTTCGATTGCTATGTCAGTTTCAATTGGTATATCAGTTTCGATTGGTACATCAGTTTAGATTAGTATGTCAGTTTCGATTGGTATGTCAGTTTCGATTAGTATGTCAGTTTCTATTGGTATATCAGTTTCGATTGATATATCAGTTTCGATTAGTATGTCAGTTTCTAATGGTATGTCAGTTTCGATTAGTATATCAGTTTCTATTGGTATGTCAGTTTGGATTGGTATGTCAGTCTGGATTGGTATATCAGTTTCGATTGTTATATCAGTTTCGATTGGTATGTAAGTTTCTATTGGTATATCAGTTTCTATTGGTATGTCAGTTTCGATTGGTATGTCAGTTTCGATTGTTATGTCAATTTCGATTGGTATATCTGTTTCGATTAGTATGTCCGTTTCTATTGGTATATCAGTTTCGATTGTTATATCTGTTTCGATTGGTATGTCAATTTCTATTGGTAGATCAGTTTTGATTGGTATGTTAATTACTATTGGTATATCAGTTTCGATTAGTATATCAGTTTCTATTGGTATGTCAGTTTCGATAGGTATGTTAGTCCTCGATTTGTATGTGAGTTTCTATTGGTATATCTGTTTCGATGGGTATGTCAGTTTCGATTGGTATATCAGTTTCTATTGGTATATTAGTTTCGATTGGTATGTCAGTTTCTATTGGTATATTAGTTTCTATTGGTATGTCAGTTCCTATTGGTATATTAGTTTCGATAGGTATGTCAGTTTCTATTGGTATATCAGTTTCTATTGGTATGTCAGTTTCGATAGGTATGTTAGTCCTCGATTTGTATGTCAGTTTCTATTGGTATATCTGTTTCGATGGGTATGTCAGTTTCGATTGGTATGTCAGTTTCTATTGGTATATCAGTTTCTATTGGTATATCAGTTTCGATTGGTATGTTAATTTCGATCGTTATGTCAGTTTCGATTGGTATATCAGTTTCGATTGGTATGTCAGTTTCGATTGTTATGTCAGTTTCGATTGGTATGTCAGTTTCGTTTAGTATGTAAGTTTCCATTGGTATGTTAATTTCGATTGGTATATCAGTTTTGATTAGTATGTCAGTTTCTATTGGTATATCAGTTTCGATTGGTATATCAGTTTCGACTGGTATATCAGTTTCGATTGGTATATCAGTTTCAATTGGTATATCAGTTTCGACTGGTATGTCAGTTTCGATTGGTATATCAGGTTCGATTGGTATATCAGATTCCATTAGTATGTCAGTTTCTATCGTTATATCAGTTTCGATTGGTATATCAGTTTCAATTTGTATGTCAGTTTTGATTGGTATATCAGTTCCTGTTGGGATGTCAGTTTCGATTGGTATATCAGTTTCGATTGGTATATCAGATCCTATTGCTATATCAGTTTCTATTGGTATGTCTGTTTCGATTGGTATGTAAGTGTCGATTGGTATATCAGTTTCGATTAGTATGTCAGTTTTGATTGGTATATCAGTTTCTATTGATATATCAGTTTAGATTGGTATGTCAGTTTCGATTCGTATGTCAGTTTCGATTGGTATATCAGTTTCGATTGGTATGTCAGTTTCTATTGGTATATTAGTTTCTATTGGTATGTCAGTTTCGATAGGTATGTCAGTTTCTATTGGTATATCAGTTTCGATTGGTATGTTAGTTTCGATCGTTATGTCAGTTTCGATTGGTATATCAGTTTCTATTGGTATGATAGTTTCGATTGGTATATCAGTTTCGATTGGTATGTCAGTTTCGATTGTTATGTCAGTTTCGATTGGTATGTCAGTTTCGTTTAGTATGTAAGTTTCCATTGGTATGTTAATTTCGATTGGTATATCAGTTTTGATTAGTATGTCACTTTCTATTGGTATATCAGTTTCGATTGGTATATCAGTTTCGACTGGTATATCAGTTTCGATTGGTATATCAGTTTCAATTGGTATATCAGTTTCGACTGATATGTCAGTTTCGATTGGTATATCAATTTTGATTGGTATAACAGTTTCGATTGGTATATCAGTTTCCATTAGTATGTCAGTTTCTATTGGTATATCAGTTTCGATTGGTATATCAGTTTCAATTTGTATGTAAGTTTCTATTGGTATATCAGTTCCTGTTGGGATGTCAGTTTCGATTGGTATATCAGTTTCGATTGGTATATCAGATCCTATTGCTATATCAGTTTCTATTGGCATGTCTGTTTCGATTGGTATGTAAGTGTCGATTGGTATATCAGTTTCGATTGGTATGTCAGTTTCGATTGGTATATCAGTTTCTATTGATATATCAGTTTAGATTGGTATGTCAGTATCGATTCGTATGTCAGGTTCTTTTGGTATATCAGTTTCGATTGGTATGTCAGTTTCCATTGGTATATCAGTTTCGATTGGTATGTCAGTTTCGATTGGTATATCAGTTTCGATTGGTATGTCAGTTTCTATTGGTATATTAGTTTCTATTGGTATGTCAGTTTCGATAGGTATGTCAGTTTCTATTGGTATATCAGTTTCGATTGGTATGTTAGTTTCGATCGTTATGTCAGTTTCGATTGGTATATCAGTTTCTATTGGTATGACAGTTTCGATTGGTATATCAGTTTCGATTGGTATGTCAGTTTCGATTGTTATGTCAGTTTCGATTGGTATGTTAATTTCGATTGGTATATCAGTTTTGATTAGTATGTCAGTTTCTATTGGTATATCAGTTTCGATTGGTATATCGGTTTCGACTGGTATATCAGTTTCGATTGGTATATCAGTTTCGATTGGTATATCAGGTTCGATTGGTATATCAGTTTTGATTGGTACATCAGTTTCGATTGGTATATCAGTTTCCATTAGTATGTCAGTTTCTATTGGTATATCAGTTTCGATTGGTATATCAGTTTCAATTTGTATGTCAGTTTCTATTGGTATATCAGTTCCTGTTGGGATGTCAGTTTCGATTGGTATATCAGTTTCGATTGGTAATATCAGATCCTATTGCTATATCAGTTTCTATTGGTATATCAGTTTCGATTGGTATATCAGTTTCGATTGGTATATCAGTTTCTATTGATATATCAGTTTAGATTGGTATGTCAGTTTCGATTCGTATGTCAGTTTCGATTGGTATATCAGTTTCGATTGGTATATCAGTTACTATTGATATATCAGTTTTTATTGGTATATCAGTTTCGATTTGTATGTCAGTTTCGATTTGTATGTCAGTTTCTATTGTTATGTCAGTTTTGGTCAGTATATCAGTTTCTATTGGTATGTCAGTTTCGATTGCTATGTCAGTTTCAATTGGTATATCAGTTTCGATTGGTATATCAGTTTAGATTAGTATGTCAGTTTCGATTGGTATGTCAGTTTCGATTAGTATGTCAGTTTCTATTGGTATATCAGTTTCGATTGATATATCAGTTTCGATTAGTATGTTAGTTTCTAATGGTATGTCAGTTTCGATTAGTATATCAGTTTCTATTGGTATGTCAGTTTGGATTGGTATGTCAGTCTGGATTGGTATATCAGTTTCGATTGTTATATCAGTTTCGATTGTTATGTCAATTTCGATTGGTATATCTGTTTCGATTAGTATGTCCGTTTCTATTGGTATATCAGTTTCGATTGTTATATCTGTTTCGATTGGTATATCAGTTTCGATAGGTATGTTAGTCCTCGATTTGTATGTCAGTTTCTATTGGTATATCTGTTTCGATGGGTATGTCAGTTTCGATTGGTATGTCAGTTTCTCTTGGTATATCAGCTTGGATTGGTATATCCTTTTAGATTAGTATGTCAGTTTCAATTGGTATGTCAGTTTCGGTCACTATAACAGTTTCTATTGCTATGTCAGTTTCGATTGGTATGTCAGTTTCTATTGGTATATCAGTTTCGATTGGCAAAGCAATTCCGATTGGTATATCAGTTTCGATAGGTATGTCAGTTTCCATTGGTATATCAGTTTCGATTGGTATGTCAGTTTCGATTGGTATATCAGTTTCGATTGGTATGTCAGTTTCTATTGGTATATTATTATATATTGGTATGTCAGTTTCGATCGGTATGTCAGTTTCTATTGGTATATCAGTTTCGATTGGGATGTCAGTGTCGATTGGTATATCAGTTTCGATTGGTATATCAGTTCCTATTGCTATATATGTTTCTATTGGTATGTCAGTTTCTATTGGTATATCAGTTTCGATTGGTATCTCAGTTTCGATTATTATATCAGTTTCTATTGGTATATCAGTTTAGATTGGTATGTCAGTTTCGATTGGTATGTCAGTTTCGATTGGTATATCAGTTTCGAATAGTGCGTCAATCTCGACTGGTATGTCAGTTTCTATTGGTATATCAGCTTCGATTGGTATATCCGTTTAGATTAGTATGTCAGTTTCTATTGGTATATCAGTTTCGAATGGTATGTCAGTTTCTATTGGTATATCAGTTTTGATTGGCAAAGCAATTCCGATTGGTATATCAGTTTCAATTGGTATGTCAGTTTCCATTGGTATATCTGTTTCGATTGGTATGTCAGTTTCGATTGGTATATCAGTTTCGATTGGTATGTCAGTTTCTATTGGTATATTAGTTTCTATTGGTATATCAGATTCGATTGGTATGTTAGTTTCGATCGTTATATCAGTTTCGATTGGTATATCAGTTTCTATTGGTATGACAGTTTTGATTGGTATATCAGTTTCGATTGGTATGTCAGTTTCGATTGTTATGTCAGTTTCGATTGGTATGTTAATTTCGATTGGTATATCAGTTTTGATTAGTATGTCAGTTTCTATTGGTATATCAGTTTCGATTGGTATATCAGTTTTGACTGGTATATCAGTTTCGATTGGTATATCAGTTTCGATTGGTATATCAGTTTCGACTGGTATGTCAGTTTCGATAGGTATATCAGGTTCGATTGGTATATCAGTTTTGATTGGTATATCAGTTTCGATGGGTATATCAGTTTCCATTAGTATGTCAGTTTCTATTGGTATATCAGTTTCGATTGGTATGTTAGTTTCGATCGTTATGTCAGTTTCGATTGGTATATCAGTTTCTATTGGTATGACAGTTTCGATTGGTATATCAGTTTCGATTGGTATGTCAGTTTCGATTGTTATGTCAGTTTCGATTGGTATGTTAATTTCGATTGGTATATCAGTTTTGATTAGTATGTCAGTTTCTATTGGTATATCAGTTTCGATTGGTATATCGGTTTCGACTGGTATATCAGTTTCGATTGGTATATCAGTTTCGATTGGTATATCAGGTTCGATTGGTATATCAGTTTTGATTGGTACATCAGTTTCGATTGGTATATCAGTTTCCATTAGTATGTCAGTTTCTATTGGTATATCAGTTTCGATTGGTATATCAGTTTCAATTTGTATGTCAGTTTCTATTGGTATATCAGTTCCTGTTGGGATGTCAGTTTCGATTGGTATATCAGTTTCGATTGGTAATATCAGATCCTATTGCTATATCAGTTTCTATTGGTATATCAGTTTCGATTGGTATATCAGTTTCGATTGGTATATCAGTTTCTATTGATATATCAGTTTAGATTGGTATGTCAGTTTCGATTCGTATGTCAGTTTCGATTGGTATATCAGTTTCGATTGGTATATCAGTTTCTATTGATATATCAGTTTTTATTGGTATATCAGTTTCGATTTGTATGTCAGTTTCGATTTGTATGTCAGTTTCTATTGTTATGTCAGTTTTGGTCAGTATATCAGTTTCTATTGGTATGTCAGTTTCGATTGCTATGTCAGTTTCAATTGGTATATCAGTTTCGATTGGTATATCAGTTTAGATTAGTATGTCAGTTTCGATTGGTATGTCAGTTTCGATTAGTATGTCAGTTTCTATTGGTATATCAGTTTCGATTGATATGTAAGTTTCTATTGGTATATCAGTTTCTATTGGTATGTCAGTTTCGATTGGTATGTCAGTTTCGATTGTTATGTCAATTTCGATTGGTATATCTGTTTCGATTAGTATGTCCGTTTCTATTGGTATATCAGTTTCGATTGGTATGTCAGTTTCGATTGGTATATCAGTTTCTATTGATATATCAGTTTAGATTGGTATGTCAGTTTCCATTGGTATGTCAGTTTCGATTCGTATGTCAGTTTCGATTGGTATATCAGTTTCGATTGGTATGTCAGTTTCTATTGGTATATTAGTTTCTATTGGTATGTCAGTTTCGATAGGTATGTCAGTTTCTATTGGTATATCAGTTTCGATTGGTATGTTAGTTTCTATTGGTATGACAGTTTCGAATGGTATATCAGTTTCGATTGGTATATCAGTTTCGATTGGTATATCAGTTTCGACTGGTATGTCAGTTTCGATTGGTATATCAATTTTGATTGGTATATCAGTTTCGATTGGTATATCAGTTTCCATTAGGATGTTAGTTTCTATTGGTATATCAGTTTCGATTGGTATATCAGTTTCAGTTTGTATGTCAGTTTCTATTGGTATATCAGTTCCTGTTGGGATGTCAGTTTCGATTGGTATATCAGTTTCGATTGGTATATCAGATCCTATTGCTATATCAGTTTCTATTGGTATGTCTGTTTCGATTGGTATGTAAGTGTCGATTGGTATATCAGTTTCGATTGTTATGTCAGTTTCGATTGGTATATCAGTTTCTATTGATATATCAGTTTAGATTGGTATGTCAGTTTCGATTCGTATGTCAGTTTCGATTGGTATATCAGTTTCGATTGGTATGTCCGTTTCCATTGATATATCTGTTTCTATTGGTATGTCAGTTGCGATAGGTATGTCAGTTTTTATTGGTATATCAGTTTCGATTTGTATGTCAGTTTCTATTGTTATATCAGTGACTATTGGTATGTCAGTTTCGATTGGTATGTCAATTTCGATTGGTATATCAGTTTCTATTGGTATGTCAGTTTCTAATGGTAAATCAGTTTTGATTGGTATATCAGTTTAGATTAGTATGTCAGTTTCTATTGGTATGTCAGTTTTGGTCAGTATATCAGTTTCTATTGGTATGTCAGTTTCGATTGCTATGTCAGTTTCAATTGGTATATCAGTTTTGATTGGTATATCAGTTTAGATTAGTGTGTCAGTTTCGATTGGTATGTCAGTTTCGATTAGTATGTCAGTTTCTATTGGTATATCAGTTTCGATTGATATATCAGTTTCGATTAGTATGTCAGTTTCTAATGGTATGTCAGTTTCGATTAGTAAATCAGTTTCTATTGGTATGTCAGTTTGGATTGGTATGTCAGTCTGGATTGGTATATCAGTTTCGATTGTTATATCAGTTTCGATTGTTATGTAAGTTTCTATTGGTATATCAGTTTCTATTGGTATGTCAGTTTCGATCGGTATGTCAGTTTCGATTGTTATGTCAATTTCGATTGGTAGATCAGTTTTGATTGGTATGTTAGTTACTATTTGTATATCAGTTTCGATTAGTATATCAGTTTCTATTGGTATGTCAGTTTCGATAGGGAAGTTAGTCCTCGATTTGTATGTCAGTTTCTATTGGTATATCTGTTTCGATGGGTATGTCAGTTTCGATTGGTATGTCAGTTTCTATTGGTATATCAGCTTCGATTGGTATATCCGTTTAGATTAGTATGTCAGTTTCTATTGGTATGTCAGTTTCGGTCAGTATAACAGTTTCTATTGGTATGTCAGTTTCGATTGGTAATTCAGTTTCTATTGGTATATCAGTTTCGATTGGCAAAGCAATTCCGATTGGTATATCAGTTTCGATTGGTATGTCAGTTTCCATTGGTATATCAGTTTCGATTAGTATGTCAGTTTCGATTGGTATATCAGTTTTGATTGGTATGTCAGTTTCTATTGGTATATTAGTTTCTATTGGTATGTCAGTTTCGATAGGTATGTCAGTTTCTATTGGTATATCAGTTTCGATTGGTATGTTAGTTTCGATCGTTATGTCAGTTTCGATTGGTATATCAGTTTCTATTGGTATGACAGTTTCGATTGGTATATCAGTTTCAATTGGTATGTCAGTTTCGATTGTTATGTCAGTTTCGATTGGTATGTCAGTTTCGTTTAGTATGTAAGTTTCCATTGGTATGTTAATTTCGATTGGCATATCAGTTTTGATTAGTATGTCAGTTTCTATTGGTATATCAGTTTCGATTGGTATATCAGTTTCGACTGGTATATCAGTTTAGATTGGTATATCAGTTTCGATTGGTATATCAGTTTCGACTGGTATGTCAGTTTCGATTGGTATATCAGGTTCGATTAGTATATCAGTTTTGATTGGTATATCAGTTTCGATTGGTATGTCAGTTTCGATTGGTATATCAGTTTCTATTGATATATCAGTTTAGATTGGTATGTCAGTTTCGATTCGTATGTCAGTTTCGATTGGTATATCAGTTTCGATTGGTATGTCCGTTTCTATTGATATATCTGTTTCTATTGGTATATCAGGTTCGATTAGTATATCAGTTTTTATTGGTATATCAGTTTCGATTTGTATGTCAGTTTCTATTGGTATGTCAGTTTCGATTATTATATCAGTGACTACTGGTATGTCAGTTTCGATTGGTATGTCAATTTCGATTGGTATATCAGTTTCTATTGGTATGTCAGTTTCTATTGGTAAATCAGCTTTGATTGGTATATCAGTTTAGATTAGTATGTCAGTTTCTATTGGTATGTCAATTTTGGTCATTATATCAGTTTCTATTGGTATGTCAGTTTTGATTACTATGTCAGTTTCAATTGGTATATCAGTTTCGATTGGTATATCAGTTAAGATTAGTATGTCAGTTTCGATTGGTATATCAGTTTCGATTAGTATGTCAGTTTCTATTGGTATATCAGTTTCGATTGATATATCAGTTTCGATTAGTATGTCAGTTTCTAATGGTATGTCAGTTTCGATTAGTATATCAGTTTCTATTGGTATGTCAGTTTGGATTGGTATGTCAGTCTGGATTGGTATATCAGTTTCGATCGTTATATCAGTTTCGATTGGTATGTTAGTTTCTATTGGTATATCAGTTTCTATTGGTATGTCAGTTTCGATTGGTATGTCAGTTTCGATTGTTCTGTCAATTTCGATTGGTATATCTGTTTCGATTAGTATGTCCGTTTCTATTGGTATATCAGTTTTGATTGTTATATCTGTTTCGATTGGTATGTCAATTTCTATTGTTATATCAGTTTCGATTGGTATGTTAGTTTCTATTGGTATATCAGTTTCTATTGGTATGTCAGTTTCGATTGGTATGTCAGTTTCGATTGTTATGTCAATTTCGATTGGTATATCTGTTTCGATTAGTATGTCCGTTTCTATTGGTATATCAGTTTCGATTGTTATATCTGTTTCGATTGGTATGTCAATTTCTATTGGTATATCAGTTTCGATTGGTATATCAGTTAAGATTAGTATGTCAGTTTTGATTGGTATGTCAGTTTCGATTAGTATGTCAGTTTCTATTGGTATATCAGTTTCGATTGATATATCAGTTTCGATTAGTACGTCAGTTTCTAATGGTATGTCAGTTTCGATTAGTATATCAGTTTCTATTGGTATGTCAGTTTCGATAGGTATGTTAGTCCTCGATTTGTATGTCAGTTTCTATTGGTATATCTGTTTCGATGGGTATGTCAGTTTCGATTGGTATGTCAGTTTCTATTGGTATATCAGTTTCGAATGGTATGTCTGTTTCGATTAGTATATCAGTTTCTATTGGTATGTCAGTTTCTATTTGTATATCAGTTTGGATTGGTATATCAGATTCGATTGGTATGACAGTTTCGATTGGTATGTCAGTTTCGATTGGTATATCAGTTTCCATTGGTATGTCAGATTCGATTGGAATGTCAGTTTCTATTGGTATATCAGTTTCGATTGGTATGTCAGTTTCTATTGGTATATTAGTTTCAATTGGTATGTTAGTTTCAATTGTAAGTCAGCTTCGATTAGTATATCAGTTTCTATTGGTATGTCAGTTTCGATTGGTATATCAGTTTCAATTTGTATGTCAGTTTCTATTGGTATATCAGTTCCTATTGGGATGTCAGTGTCGATTGGTATATCAGTTTCGATTGGTATATCAGTTTCGATTGGTATGTCAGTTTCGATTAGTATATCAGTTTCTATTGGTATATCAGTTTAGTTTGGTATGTCAGTTTCGATTTGTATGTCAATTTCGATTGGTATATCAGTTTCGAATAGTGCGTCAATCTCGATTGGTATGTCAATTTCGATTAGTATATCAGTTTCTATTAGTATGTCAGTTTCTATTGGTATGTCAGTTTCGGTCAGTATAACAGTTTCTATTGGTATGTCAGTTTCGATTGGTATGTCAGTTTCTATTGGTATATCAGTTTCGATTGGCAAAGCAATTCCGATTGGTATATCAGTTTCGATTGGTATTTCAGTTTCCATTGGTATATCAGTTTCGATTGGTATGTCAGGTTTGATTGGTATATCAGTTACTATTGGTATCTCAGTTTTGATTGGTATGTCAGTTTTGATTGGTATATCAGTTTCGATTGGTATGTGAGTTTCTATTGGTATATTAGTTTCTATTGGTATGTCAGTTTCGATAGGTATGTCAGTTTCTAATGGTAATCAGTTTCGATTGGTATGTTAGTTTCGATCGTTATGTCAGTTTCGATTGGTATATCAGTTTCTATTGGTATGACAGTTTCGATTGGTATATCAGTTTCGATTGGTATGTCAGTTTCGATTTGTATGTCAGTTTCGATTGGTATATCAGTTTCGAATAGTGCGTCAATCTCGATTGTTATGTCAGTTTCGATTGGTATATCACTTTCGGTTGGTATGTCAGCTTCGATTAGTATATCAGTTTCTATTAGTATGTCAGTTTCTATTGGTATATCAGCTTCGATTGGTATATCCGTTTAGATTAGTATGTCAGATTCTATTGGTATGTCAGTTTCGGTCAGTATAACAGTTTCTATTGGTATGTCAGTTTCGATTGGTATGTCAGTTTCTATTGGTATATCAGTTTTGATTGGCAAAGCAATTCCGATTGGTATATCAGTTTCGATTGGTATGTCAGTTTCAATTGGTATATCAGTTTCGATTGGTATGTCAGGTTTCGATTGGTATATCAGTTACTATTGGTATGTCAGTTTCGATAGGTATGTCAGTTTCTATTGGTATATCAGTTTCGATTGGTATGTTAGTTTCGATCGTTATGTCAGTTTCGATTGGTATATCAGTTTCTATTGGTATGACAGTTTTGATTGGTATATCAGTTTCAATTGGTATGTCAGTTTCGATTGTTATGTCAGTTTCGATTGGTATGTTAGTTTCGTTTAGTATGTAAGTTTCCATTGGTATGTTAATTTCGATCGGCATATCAGTTTTGATTAGTATGTCAGTTTCTATTGGTATATCAGTTTTGATTGGTATATCAGTTTCGACTGGTATATCAGTTTAGATTGGTATATCAGTTTCGATTGGTATATCAGTTTCGACTGGTATGTCAGTTTCAATTGGTATATGAGGTTCGATTAGTATATCAGTTTTGATTTGTATATCAGTTTCGATTGGTATGTCAGTTTCGATTGGTATATCAGTTTCTATTGATATATCAGTTTAGATTGGTATGTCAGTTTCGATTCGTATGTCAGTTTCGATTGGTATATCAGTTTCGATTGGTATGTCCGTTTCTATTGATATATCTGTTTCTATTGGTATATCAGGTTCGATTAGTATATCAGTTTTTATTGGTATATCAGTTTCGATTTGTATGTCAGTTTCTATTGGTATGTCAGTTTCGATTATTATATCAGTGACTATTGGTATGTCAGTTTCGATTGGTATGTCAATTTCGATTGGTATATCAGTTTCTATTGGTATGTCAGTTTCTATTGGTAAATCAGCTTTGATTGGTATATCAGTTTAGATTAGTATGTCAGTTTCTATTGGTATGTCAATTTTGGTCATTATATCAGTTTCTATTGGTATGTCAGTTTTGATTACTATGTCAGTTTCAATTGGTATATCAGTTTCGATTGGTATATCAGTTAAGATTAGTATGTCATTTTCGATTGGTATGTCAGTTTCGATTAGTATGTCAGTTCCTATTGGTATATCAGTTTCGATAGATATATCAGTTTAGATTAGTATGTCAGTTTCTAATGGTATGTCAGTTTCGATTAGTATATCAGTTTCTATTGGTATGTCAGTTTGGATTGGTATGTCAGTCTGGATTGGTATATCAGTTTCGATTGTTATATCAGTTTCGATTGGTATGTTAGTTTCTATTGGTATATCAGTTTCTATTGGTATGTCAGTTTCGATTGGTATGTCAGTTTCGATTGTTATGTCAATTTCGATTGGTATATCTGTTTCGATTAGTATGTCCGTTTCTATTGGTATATCAGTTTCGATTGTTATATCTGTTTCGATTGGTATGTCAATTTCTATTAGTAGATCAGTTTTGATTGGTATGTTAGTTACTATTTGTATATCAGTTTCGATTAGTATATCAGTTTCTATTGGTATGTCAGTTTCGATAGGTATGTTACTCCTCGATTTGTATGTCAGTTTCTAGTGGTATATCTGTTTCGATGGGTATGTCAGTTTCGATTGGTATGTCAGTTTCTATTGGTATATCAGTTTCGAATGGTATGTCTGTTTCGATTAGTATATCAGTTTCTATTGGTATGTCAGTTTCTATTTGTATATCAGTTTGGATTGGTATATCAGATTCGATTGGTATGACAGTTTCGATTGGTATGTCAGTTTCGATTGGTATATCAGTTTCCATTGGTATGTCAGATTCGATTGGAATGTCAGTTTCTATTGGTATATCAGTTTCGATTGGTATGTCAGTTTCTATTGGTATATTAGTTTCAATTGGTATGTTAGTTTCAATTGTAAGTCAGCTTCGATTAGTATATCAGTTTCTATTGGTATGTCAGTTTCGATTGGTATATCAGTTTCAATTTGTATGTCAGTTTTGATTAGTATATCAGTTTCTATTGGTATATCAGTTTCGATTGGTATGTCAGTTTTGATTAGTATATCAGTTTCTATTGGTATATCAGTTTAGATTGGTATGTCAGTTTCGATTTGTATGTCAGTTTCGATTGGTATATCAGTTTCGAATAGTGCGTCAATCTCGATTGGTATGTCAATTTCGATTAGTATATCAGTTTCTATTAGTATGTCAGTTTCTATCGGTATGTCAGTTTCGGTCAGTATAACAGTTTCTATTGGTATGTCAGTTTCGATTGGTATGTCAGTTTCTATTGGTATATCAGTTTCGATTGGCAAAGCAATTCCGATTGGTATATCAGTTTCGATTGGTATTTCAGTTTCCATTGGTATATCAGTTTCGATTGGTATGTCAGGTTTGATTGGTATATCAGTTACTATTGGTATCTCAGTTTTGATTGGTATGTCAGTTTTGATTGGTATATCAGTTTCGATTGGTATGTGAGTTTCTATTGGTATATTAGTTTCTATTGGTATGTCAGTTTCGATAGGTATGTCAGTTTCTAATGGTAATCAGTTTCGATTGGTATGTTAGTTTCGATCGTTATGTCAGTTTCGATTGGTATATCAGTTTCTATTGGTATGACAGTTTCGATTGGTATATCAGTTTCGATTGGTATGTCAGTTTCGATTTGTATGTCAGTTTCGATTGGTATGTCAGTTTCGATTGGTATATCAGTTTCGAATAGTGCGTCAATCTCGATTGTTATGTCAGTTTCGATTGGTATATCACTTTCGGTTGGTATGTCAGCTTCGATTAGTATATCAGTTTCTATTAGTATGTCAGTTTCTATTGGTATATCAGCTTCGATTGGTATATCCGTTTAGATTAGTATGTCAGATTCTATTGGTATGTCAGTTTCGGTCAGTATAACAGTTTCTATTGGTATGTCAGTTTCGATTGGTATGTCAGTTTCTATTAGTATATCAGTTTCGATTGGCAAAGCAATTCCGATTGGTATATCAGTTTCGATTGGTATGTCAGTTTCAATTGGTATATCAGTTTCGATTGGTATGTCAGGTTTGATTGGTATATCAGTTACTATTGGTATGTCAGATTCGATTGGAATGTCAGTTTCTATTGGTATATCAGTTTCGATTGGTATGTCAGTTTCTATTGGTATATTAGTTTCAATTGGTATGTTAGTTTAAATTGTAAGTCAGCTTCGATTAGTATATCAGTTTCTATTGGTATGTCAGTTTCGATTGGTATATCAGTTTCAATTTGTATGTCAGTTTCTATTGGTATATCAGTTCCTATTGGGATGTCAGTGTCGATTGGTATATCAGTTTCGATTGGTATATCAGTTTCGATTGGTATGTCAGTTTCGATTAGTATATCAGTTTCTATTGGTATATCAGTTTAGATTGGTATGTCAGTTTCGATTTGTATGTCAGTTTCGATTGGTATATCAGTTTCGAATAGTGCGTCAATCTCGATTGGTATGTCAATTTCGATTAGTATATCAGTTTCTATTAGTATGTCAGTTTCTATTGGTATGTCAGTTTCGGTCAGTATAACAGTTTCTATTGGTAAGTCAGTTTCGATTGGTATGTCAGTTTCTATTGGTATATCAGTTTCGATTGGCAAAGCAATTCCGATTGGTATATCAGTTTCGATTGGTATTTCAGTTTCCATTGGTATATCAGTTTCGATTGGTATGTCAGGTTTGATTGGTATATCAGTTACTATTGGTATCTCAGTTTTGATTGGTATGTCAGTTTTGATTGGTATATCAGTTTCGATTGGTATGTGAGTTTCTATTGGTATATTAGTTTCTATTGGTATGTCAGTTTCGATAGGTATGTCAGTTTCTAATGGTAATCAGTTTCGATTGGTATGTTAGTTTCGATCGTTATGTCAGTTTCGATTGGTATATCAGTTTCTATTGGTATGACAGTTTCGATTGGTATATCAGTTTCGATTGGTATGTCAGTTTCGATTTGTATGTCAGTTTCGATTGGTATGTCAGTTTCGATTGGTATATCAGTTTCGAATAGTGCGTCAATCTCGATTGTTATGTCAGTTTCGATTGGTATATCACTTTCGGTTGGTATGTCAGCTTCGATTAGTATATCAGTTTCTATTAGTATGTCAGTTTCTATTGGTATATCAGCTTCGATTGGTATATCCGTTTAGATTAGTATGTCAGATTCTATTGGTATGTCAGTTTCGGTCAGTATAACAGTTTCTATTGGTATGTCAGTTTCGATTGGTATGTCAGTTTCTATTGGTATATCAGTTTCGATTGGCAAAGCAATTCCGATTGGTATATCAGTTTCAATTGGTATGTCAGTTTCAATTGGTATATCAGTTTCGATTGGTATGTCAGGTTTGATTGGTATATCAGTTACTATTGGTATCTCAGTTTCGATTGGTATGTCAGTTTCGATTGGTATATCAGTTTCGATTGGTATGTCAGTTTCGATTGTTATGTCAGTTTCGATTGGTATGTCAGTTTCGTTTAGTATCTAAGTTTCCATTGGTATGTTAATTTCGATTGGTATATCAGTTTTGATTAGTATGTCAGTATCTATTGGTATATCAGTTTCGATTGGTATATCAGTTTCGACTGGTATATCAGTTTCGATTGGTATATCAGTTTCGATTGGTATGTCAGGTTTGATTGGTATATCAGTTACTATTGGTATGTCAGATGCGATTGGAATGTCAGTTTCTATTGGTATATCAGTTTCGATTGGTATGTCAGTTTCTATTGGTATATTAGTTTCGATTGGTATGTTAGTTTCAATTGTAAGTCAGCTTCGATTAGTATATCAGTTTCTATTGGTATGTCAGTTTCGATTGGTATATCAGTTTCAATTTGTATGTCAGTTTCTATTGGTATATCAGTTCCTATTGGGATGTCAGTGTCGATTGGTATATCAGTTTCGATTGGTATATCAGTTTCGATTGGTATGTCAGTTTCGATTAGTATATCAGTTTCTATTGGTATATCAGTTTAAGATTGGTATGTCAGTTTCGATTTGTATGTCAGTTTCGATTGGTATATCAGTTTCGAATAGTGCGTCAATCTCGATTGGTATGTCAATTTCGATTAGTATATCAGTTTCTATTAGTATGTCAGTTTCTATTGGTATGTCAGTTTCGGTCAGTATAACAGTTTCTATTGGTATGTCAGTTTCGATTGGTATGTCAGTTTCTATTGGTATATCAGTTTCGATTGGCAAAGCAATTCCGATTGGTATATCAGTTTCGATTGGTATTTCAGTTTCCATTGGTATATCAGTTTCGATTGGTATGTCAGGTTTGATTGGTATATCAGTTACTATTGGTATCTCAGTTTTGATTGGTATGTCAGTTTTGATTGGTATATCAGTTTCGATTGGTATGTGAGTTTCTATTGGTATATTAGTTTCTATTGGTATGTCAGTTTCGATAGGTGTGTCAGTTTCTAATGGTAATCAGTTTCGATTGGTATGTTAGTTTCGATCGTTATGTCAGTTTCGATTGGTATATCAGTTTCTATTGGTATGACAGTTTCGATTGGTATATCAGTTTCGATTGGTATGTCAGTTTCGATTTGTATGTCAGTTTCGATTGGTATGTCAGTTTCGATTGGTATATCAGTTTCGAATAGTGCGTCAATCTCGATTGTTATGTCAGTTTCGATTGGTATATCACTTTCGGTTGGTATGTCAGCTTCGATTAGTATATCAGTTTCTATTAGTATGTCAGTTTCTATTGGTATATCAGCTTCGATTGGTATATCCGTTTAGATTAGTATGTCAGATTCTATTGGTATGTCAGTTTCGGTCAGTATAACAGTTTCTATTGGTATGTCAGTTTCGATTGGTATGTCAGTTTCTATTGGTATATCAGTTTCGATTGGCAAAGCAATTCCGATTGGTATATCAGTTTCGATTGGTATGTCAGTTTCAATTGGTATATCAGTTTCGATTGGTATGTCAGGTTTGATTGGTATATCAGTTACTATTGGTATCTCAGTTTCGATTGGTATGTCAGTTTCGATTGGTATATCAGTTTCGATTGGTATGTCAGTTTCGATTGTTATGTCAGTTTCGATTGGTATATCAGTTTCCATTAGTATGTCAGTTTCTATTGGTATATCAGTTTCGATTGGTATATCAGTTTCAATTTGTATGTCAGTTTCTATTGGTATATCAGTTCCTGTTGGGATGTCAGTTTCGATTGGTATATCAGTTTCGATTGGTATATCAGATCCTATTGCTATATCAGTTTTTATTGGTATTTCTGTTTCGATTGGTATGTAAGTGTCGATTGGTATATCAGTTTCGATTGGTATGTCAGTTTCGATTGGTATATCAGTTTCGATTGGTATGTCCGTTTCTATTGATATATCTGTTTTTATTGGTATGTCAGTTGCGATAGGTATGTCAGTTTTTATTGGTATATCAGTTTCGATTTGTATGTCAGTTTCGATTGGTATGTCAATTTCAATTGGTATATCAGTTTCAATTGGTATATCAGTTTAGATTAGTATGTCAGTTTCGATTGGTATGTCAGTTTCGATTAGTATGTCAGTTTCTATTGGTATATCAGTTTCGATGGATATATCAGTTTCGATTAGTATGTCAGTTTCTAATGGTATGTCAGTTTCGATTAGTATATCAGTTTCTATTGGTATGTCCGTTTGGATTGGTATGTCAATCTGGATTGGTATATCAGTTTCGATTGTTATATCAGTTTCGATTGGTATGTAAGTTTCTATTGGTATATCAGTTTCTATTGGTATGTCAGTTTCGATTGGTATGTCAGTTTCGATTGTTATGTCAATTTCGATTGGTATATCAGTTTCGATTGTTATATCTGTTTCGATTGGTATGTCAATTTCTATTGGTAGATCAGTTTTGATTGGTATGTTAGTTACTATTGGTATATCAGTTTCGATTAGTATATCAGTTTCTATTGGTATGTCAGTTTCGATAGGTATGTTAGTCCTCGATTTGTATGTCAGTTTCTATTTGTATATCAGTTTGGATTGGTATATCAGATTCGATTGGTATGACAGTTTCGATTGGTATTTCAGTTTCGATTGGTATATCAGTTTCCATCGGTATGTCAGATTCGATTGGAATGTCAGTTTCGATTGGTATGTCAGTTTCGATTGGTATATCAGTTTCGATTGGTATGTTAGTTTCTATTGGTAAGTCAGCTTCGATTAGTATATCAGTTTCTATTGGTATGTCAGTTTCGATTGGTATATCAGTTTCGATTGGTATGTCAGGTTTGATTGGTATATCAGTTACTATTGGTATCTCAGTTTCGATTGGTATGTCAGTTTCGATTGGTATATCAGTTTCGATTGGTATGTCAGTTTCTATTGGTATATTAGTTTCTACTGGTATGTCAGTTTCGATAGGTATGTCAGTTTCTATTGGTATATCAGTTCCTATTGGGATGTCAGTGTCGATTGGTATATCAGTTTCGATTGGTATATCAGTTTCGATTGGTATGTCAGTTTCGATTAGTATATCAGTTTCTATTGGTATATCAGTTTAAGATTGGTATGTCAGTTTCGATTTGTATGTCAGTTTCGATTGGTATATCAGTTTCGAATAGTGCGTCAATCTCGATTGGTATGTCAATTTCGATTAGTATATCAGTTTCTATTAGTATGTCAGTTTCTATTGGTATGTCAGTTTCGGTCAGTATAACAGTTTCTATTGGTATGTCAGTTTCGATTGGTATGTCAGTTTCTATTGGTATATCAGTTTCGATTGGCAAAGCAATTCCGATTGGTATATCAGTTTCGATTGGTATTTCAGTTTCCATTGGTATATCAGTTTCGATTGGTATGTCAGGTTTGATTGGTATATCAGTTACTATTGGTATCTCAGTTTTGATTGGTATGTCAGTTTTGATTGGTATATCAGTTTCGATTGGTATGTGAGTTTCTATTGGTATATTAGTTTCTATTGGTATGTCAGTTTCGATAGGTGTGTCAGTTTCTAATGGTAATCAGTTTCGATTGGTATGTTAGTTTCGATCGTTATGTCAGTTTCGATTGGTATATCAGTTTCTATTGGTATGACAGTTTCGATTGGTATATCAGTTTCGATTGGTATGTCAGTTTCGATTTGTATGTCAGTTTCGATTGGTATGTCAGTTTCGATTGGTATATCAGTTTCGAATAGTGCGTCAATCTCGATTGTTATGTCAGTTTCGATTGGTATATCACTTTCGGTTGGTATGTCAGCTTCGATTAGTATATCAGTTTCTATTAGTATGTCAGTTTCTATTGGTATATCAGCTTCGATTGGTATATCCGTTTAGATTAGTATGTCAGATTCTATTGGTATGTCAGTTTCGGTCAGTATAACAGTTTCTATTGGTATGTCAGTTTCGATTGGTATGTCAGTTTCTATTGGTATATCAGTTTCGATTGGCAAAGCAATTCCGATTGGTATATCAGTTTCGATTGGTATGTCAGTTTCAATTGGTATATCAGTTTCGATTGGTATGTCAGGTTTGATTGGTATATCAGTTACTATTGGTATCTCAGTTTCGATTGGTATGTCAGTTTCGATTGGTATATCAGTTTCGATTGGTATGTCAGTTTCGATTGTTATGTCAGTTTCGATTGGTATATCAGTTTCCATTAGTATGTCAGTTTCTATTGGTATATCAGTTTCGATTGGTATATCAGTTTCAATTTGTATGTCAGTTTCTATTGGTATATCAGTTCCTGTTGGGATGTCAGTTTCGATTGGTATATCAGTTTCGATTGGTATATCAGATCCTATTGCTATATCAGTTTTTATTGGTATTTCTGTTTCGATTGGTATGTAAGTGTCGATTGGTATATCAGTTTCGATTGGTATGTCAGTTTCGATTGGTATATCAGTTTCGATTGGTATGTCCGTTTCTATTGATATATCTGTTTTTATTGGTATGTCAGTTGCGATAGGTATGTCAGTTTTTATTGGTATATCAGTTTCGATTTGTATGTCAGTTTCGATTGGTATGTCAATTTCAATTGGTATATCAGTTTCAATTGGTATATCAGTTTAGATTAGTATGTCAGTTTCGATTGGTATGTCAGTTTCGATTAGTATGTCAGTTTCTATTGGTATATCAGTTTCGATGGATATATCAGTTTCGATTAGTATGTCAGTTTCTAATGGTATGTCAGTTTCGATTAGTATATCAGTTTCTATTGGTATGTCCGTTTGGATTGGTATGTCAATCTGGATTGGTATATCAGTTTCGATTGTTATATCAGTTTCGATTGGTATGTAAGTTTCTATTGGTATATCAGTTTCTATTGGTATGTCAGTTTCGATTGGTATGTCAGTTTCGATTGTTATGTCAATTTCGATTGGTATATCAGTTTCGATTGTTATATCTGTTTCGATTGGTATGTCAATTTCTATTGGTAGATCAGTTTTGATTGGTATGTTAGTTACTATTGGTATATCAGTTTCGATTAGTATATCAGTTTCTATTGGTATGTCAGTTTCGATAGGTATGTTAGTCCTCGATTTGTATGTCAGTTTCTATTTGTATATCAGTTTGGATTGGTATATCAGATTCGATTGGTATGACAGTTTCGATTGGTATTTCAGTTTCGATTGGTATATCAGTTTCCATCGGTATGTCAGATTCGATTGGAATGTCAGTTTCGATTGGTATGTCAGTTTCGATTGGTATATCAGTTTCGATTGGTATGTTAGTTTCTATTGGTAAGTCAGCTTCGATTAGTATATCAGTTTCTATTGGTATGTCAGTTTCGATTGGTATATCAGTTTCGATTGGTATGTCAGGTTTGATTGGTATATCAGTTACTATTGGTATCTCAGTTTCGATTGGTATGTCAGTTTCGATTGGTATATCAGTTTCGATTGGTATGTCAGTTTCTATTGGTATATTAGTTTCTACTGGTATGTCAGTTTCGATAGGTATGTCAGTTTCTATTGGTATATCAGTTTCGATTGGTATGTCAGTTTCGATTGGTATGTCAGTTTCGATTGCTATGTCAGTTTCGTTTAATATGTAAGTTTCCATTGGTATATCAGTTTTGATTGATATATCAGTTTCGATTGGTATATCAGTTTCCATTAGTATGTCAGTTTCTATTGGTATATCAGTTTCGATTGGTATATCAGTTCCTGTTGGGATGTCAGTTTCGATTGGTATGTCTGTTTCGATTGGTATGTAAGGGTCGATTGGTATATCAGTTTCGATTGGTATGTCCGTTTCTATTGATATATCTGTTTCTATTGGTATGTCAGTTTCGATAGGTATGTCAGTTTTTATTGGTATATCAGTTTCGATTTGTATGTCAGTTTCTATTGGTATGTCATTTTCGATTATTTTATCAGTTTCTATTGGTATGTCAGTTTTGATTGGTATATCAGTTTAGATTAGTATGTCAGTTTCTATTGGTATGTCAGTTTCGGTCAGTATATCAGTTTCTCTTGGTATGTCAGTTTCGATTGCTATGTCAGTTTCAATTGGTATATCAGTTTCGATTGGTATATCAGTTTAGATTAGTATGTCAGTTTCGATTGGTATGTCAGTTTCGATTGTTATATCAGTTTCGATTGGTATGTAAGTTTCTATTGGTATATCAGTTTCTATTGGTATGTCAGTTTCGATTGGTATGTCAGTTTCGATTGTCATGTCAATTTCGATTGGTATATCAGTTACGATTAGTATGTCCGTTTCTATTGGTATATCAGTTTCGATTGTTATATCTGTTTCGATTGGTATGTTAGTCCTCGATTTGTATGTCAGTTTCTATTGGTATATCTGTTTCGATGGGTATGTCAGTTTTGATTGGTATGTCAGTTTCTATTGGTATATCAGTTTCGAATGGTATGTCTGTTTCGATTAGTATATCAGTTTCTATTGGTATGTTCGTTTCAATTGGTATGTTAATTTCTATTGGTAAGTCAGCTTCGATTAGTATATCAGTTTCTATTGGTATGTCAGTTTCGATTGGTATGTCAGTTTCGATTGGTATATCAGTTTCTATTGGTATATCAGTTTCGATTGGTATGTCAGTTTCTATTTGTATATCAGTTTGGATTGGTATATCAGATTCGATTGGTATGACAGTTTCGACTGGTATGTCAGTTTCGATTGGTATATCAGTTTCCATTGGTATGTCAGATTCGATTGGAATATCAGTTTCTATTGGTATATCAGTTTCGATTGGTATGTCAGTTTCGATTGCTATGTCCGTTTCAATTGGTATATCAGTTTCGAATGGTATGTCAATCTCGATTCGTATGTCAGTTTCTATTTTATATCAGTTTGGATTGGTATATCAGTTTAGATTGGAATGTCAGTTTCTATTGGTATATCAATTTCCATTGGTATGTCAGATTCGATTGGTATGTCTGTTTCTATTGGTATATCAGTTTAGATTGGTATATCAGTTTCGATTGGGATGTCAGTTTCGATTGGTATCTCAGTTTCGATTAGTATATCAGTTTCGATTGGTATATCAGTTTCTATTAGTATGTCAGTTTCTATTGGTATATCAGTTTCGATTGGGATATCAGTTTCAATTTGTATGTCAGTTTCTATTGGTATATCAGATCCTATTGGGATGTCAGTGTCGATTGGTATATCAATTTCGATTGGTATATCAGTTGCTATTGCTATATATGTTTCTATTGGTATATCAGTTCCTATTGCTATACATGTTTCTATTGGTATGTCAGTTTCGATTGGTATCTAAGTTTCGATTGGTATATCAGTTTCGATTGGTATGTCAGTTTTGATTAGTATATCAGTTTCTATTGGTATATCAGTTTAGATTGGTATGTCAGTTTCGATTGGTATGTCAGTTTCAATTGGTATATCAGTTTCGAATAGTGCGTCAATCTCGATTGGTATGTCAGTTTCGATTGGTATATCACTTTCGATTGGTATGTCAGTTTCGTTTAGTATATCAGTTTCTATTAGTATGTCAGTTTCTATTGGTTTATCAGCTTCGATTGGTATGTCAGGTTTGATTGGTATATCTGTTTCGATTGGTATATCAGTTTCGATTGGTATGTCAGTTTCGATTGTTATATCAGTTTCTATTGGTATGACAGTTTCGATTGTTATGTCAGTTTCGAATGGTATGTCAGTTTCGATTGGTATGTCAATTTCGATTGGTATATCAGTTTTGATTAGTATGTCAGTTTCGATTGGTATGTCAGTTTCGATTAGTATATCAGTTTCTATTGGTATATCAGTTTCTATTGGATTGACAGCTTCGATTGGTATGTCAGTTTCGATTGGTATGTCAGTTTCGATTGGTATGTCAATTTCGATTGGTATATCAGTTTTGATTAGTATGTCAGTTTCGATTGGCATGTCAGATTCTATTGGTATATCAGTTTCGATTGGTATATCAGTTTCGATTGGTATAGCAGTTTCTATAGGTATATCAGTTTATATTGGTAGGCTATGAAAGGCTACTAAATGAGGAGAATAAATGGGAGAAAGACAGTCTCCCCCATATCGACCCAATAGAGGGACCAGCAGTGTTAGTCGAGGGGAGTATAATAAGTAAGGCAATCAAGGATATGAAGACGGGTAAGGCGGCTGGGCCTTCGGAAATAGTTGCTGAGTTGCTGAAGGCATCTGGCACGGTGGGACACACCATGGTCACCCGCATAGTTAACCAAGTCGTACAGAATAGGGTTGTTCCGAAGGACTGGCATAGCAGCATCATCGTTAACTGTTATAAGGGTAAAGGAGACGCCCTAGATAGGAGTAACTATAGAGGCATTAAATTAATCGACCAGGTCATGAAGGTCACGGAAAAAGTAATAGTGCAACTAATCAGAGAGAGAATTGACCTAGATGAAATGCAGTTCGGGTTTGTGTCAGGCAAAAGTACCACAGATGCTCTTTTCATTGTACGACAACTACAGGAGAAGTACCTAGCTAAAGGTAAACCCCTCTACTTAGCTTTTGTCGACTTGGAGAAAGCCTTCGACAGAGTCCCCCGCTCCATTATCTGGTGGGCTCTTAGAAAACTAGGCGTTGACGAATGGCTTGTGAGGGCTATACAAGCCATGTATAAAGGAACAGTCAGCAAGGTTAGAATTAACAACGAATATAGTGAAGAGTTTAGCGTAAAAGTTGGCGTCCATCAGGGCTCTGTTCTCAGCCCCCTACTATTTATTATTGCCCTTCAGGCTATAACAGATGAGTTCAAGACCGGCTGCCCATGGGAACTCCTATACACAGATAACCTGACACTCATAGCCGAATCAATGGCCGAGCTAGAGAAGAAATTCCAAACATGGAAGCACGGCCTAGAATCAAAAGGACTTAAAATTAACCTGGCTAAGACTAAAGTTCTAGTTTGTAGGAAAGAAAATAAGGCGGCGGTCCCTTCTGGGAAATGGTCGTGCTCGGTGTGTAGGAAAGGCGTAGGTAGAAACTCCATTTTATGTCCTAAATGCAAAGTATGGGTGCATAAAAGATGTAGTGGGATCACAGGTAAGCTAACTAAGAACATAGATTTTACATGTGGCCGGTGCTCTGGTGCAATAAGTAGCAGCAAGTGCCCACATAATACTAGCTCTTTCAATTGCGCAGAGGGTTCTATAGAAATAGTGGACAGCTTCCGTTACCTGGGCGATAAAATCAGCATTGGGGGAGGGTGCTCTGAAAGTACAGTAGCTAGAGTCAGAACTGGTTGGAAAAAGTTCAGAGAACTTATACCACTATTAGCTGCTAAAGGGTTCTCCCTATAAATGAAAGGCAGGTTATACGATGCCTGCATACGAACAGCAATGTTGCATGGCAGTGAGACCTGGGCATTGTGTGCAGAGGATATACGCAGACTAGAGAGGAACGAAGCTTGCATGCTCCGCTGGATGTGTAACAGTAATATACGTGAACGGCAAAGCATAAACGAACTAAGGAAAAAATTAGAAATAAGAGGGATCAGATGTTGTTTACTCGAGAGAAGTCTACGTTGGTATGGACACGTGATACGCATGAAAGTCGATAGCTGTATAACAAAGTGCAGGGCAATAAAGATAGACGGTAGCCACGGAATAGGCAGACCTAGAAAAACTTGGGACGAGCTGATAAACTCCGACCTCACACACTTACACCTCTCCAAGACAATGTCACTGGACCGAGACCTTTGGCGGTACTCAGTAACAGAGAAGACCCACCTTACCTAAATACATAGTAAAACCTACTACAGCCAGTAGGCATCTCTAACAAAATACACCCCGTCCCACCACCAACACCCCATCCACACCACCCCGTTCTATGTAAAGTTATGTTGGTGCCGCGCCATCCAGGCCGAAACAAATGAGATCGTGTAGGTGTCACGACAAAAAAACACACAGTCCACGCTGTAATGTGGCCGTGTAGGCAACACGGTAAAAACCTCCCAGACCCACACTGTAAATGTGGTTGGTGTTAGGAAGGGTATCCAACTGTAGAAAACCTGTCAGACAGTCCTATGCGAGCAAGACAATCACTCTTGCCTCAAGTGGGACTACCCCCGTCCAAACCCATGCAAGCGTGGAACACGGACGTTAAACGTTGATGATGATGATGATGATGATATCAGTTTCTATTGGTATGTCAGTTTTGATTGGTATATCAGTTTTGATTAGTATGTCAGTTTCGATCGGTCTGTCAGTTTCGATTAGTATATCACTTTTGATAGGTATATCAGTTTCGATTGGTATGTCAGTTTTGATTGGTATAACAGTTTCTATTGCTATATCTGTTTCTATTGGTATATCAGTTTCGATTGGTATGTCAGTTTCTATTGGTATGTCAGTTTCGATTATTATATCAGTTACTATTGGTATGTCAGTTTCGATTGGAATGTCAGTTTCGATTGGTATGTCAGTTTCTATTGGTCTGTCAGTTTCGATTAGTATATCAGATATTATAGGTATGTCAGTTTCTATTGGTATATGGAGGCACATGGCTTAGTGGTTAGAGCATTGGCCTTGCAATCGAAAGGTTGTGTGTTCAATTCTCAGACCGGGTGATATGTTGTTTCCTTGAGCAAGACAATTTATTTCACATTGCTCCAGTTTACTCAGCTGTAGAAATGAGATAATAGGGACTGGGTTCCCTATCATTCCACTGCAAAGTGGTCATGGAGGTGCCACGGCAAAAAAGCACCCAGCACTCACTGTAAATGAGGTTTGTGTTAGGAAGGGCATCCAACTGTAGAAATCAAGCCAGAATCAGTTCCCGCCCACCCTTGCAAGCAGGGAAAAGCGGGCGTAAAATGAAATGAAATATCAGTTTTGATTGGTATATCAGTTTCGATTAGTATGTCAGTTTCTAATGGTATGTCAGTTTCGATTAGTATTACAGTTTCTATTGGTATGTCAGTTTCGATTGGTATATCAGTTTCGATTGTTATATCAGTTTCGATTGGTATATCAGTTTTGATTAGTATGTCAGTTTCTATTTGTATATCAGTTTCGATTGGTATATCTGTTTCGATTGGTATGTCATTTTCTATTGGTAGATCAGTTTCGATTGGTATGTTAGTTACTATTAGTATAACAGTTTCAATTAGTATATCAGTTTCTATTGGTATGTCAGTTTCGATAGGTATGTTAGTCCTCGATTTGTATGTCAGTTTCTATTGGTATATCAGTTTCGATTGGTATGTTAGTTTCGATTGGTATATCAGTTTCGATAGGTATATCAGTTACGATTGATATGTCAGTTTTGATTGGTATAACAGTTTCTATTGCTATATCTGTTTCTGTTGGATTGTCAGTTTCGATTGTTATGTCAGTTTCGATTGGTATATCAGTTTCGATTGGTATGTCAGTTTCTATTGGTATGTCAGTTTGGATTGGTATGTCAATTTCGATTGGTATATCAGTTTTGATTAGTATGTCAGTTTCTATTGATATATCAGTTTCGAATGGTATATCAGTTTCGATTGGTATGTCAGTTTCGATTGGTATATGAGTTTCGATTGGTATGTCAGTTTTGAATAGTATATCAGTTTCTATTGGTATTTCAGTTTCGATTGGTATGTCAGATTCTATTGGTATATCAGCTTCGATTAGTATGTCAGTTTCGATTGGTATATCAGATTCGATTGGTATATCAGTTTCTATTGGTATGTTAGTCTCGATTATTATATCAGTTACTATTGGTATGACAGTTTCGATTGGAATGTCAGTTTCGATTGGTATGTCAGTTTCTATTGGTATATCAATTTTTATTGGTATATCAGTTTCGATTAGTATGTCAGTTTCGATTGGTATGTCAGTTTCTATTGGTATATTAGTTTCGATTGATATATCAGTTTCGATTGGTATGTCAGTTTCGATTGGTATGTCAGATTCTATTGGTATATCAGTTTCGATTGGTATATAAGTTTCTATTGGTATATAAGTTTCGATTGGTATATCAGTTTCTACTGGTATATCAGTTTCTATTGGTATGTCAGTTTTGATTGGTATATCAGTTTCGATTAGTATGTCAGTTTCGATTATTATGTCAGTTTCGATTGGTATATCAGTTTCGATAGGTATATCAGTTTCGATTGGTATGTCAGTTTTGATTGGTATAACAGTTTCTATTGCTATATCAGTTTCTGTTGGATTGTCAGTTTCGATTGGTATGTCAGTTTCTACTGGTATATCAGTTTCGATTGGTATGTCAGTTTCTATTGGTATGTCAGTTTCGATTGGAATGTCAGTTACGAATGGTATGTCAGTTTCTATTGGTATATCTCTTTCGATTGGTATATCAGTATCGATTGGTATGTCAGGTTTGATTGGTATATCAGCTTCGATTGGTATATCAGTTCTATTGGTATGTCAGTTTCGATTATTATATCAGTTACTATTGTTATCTCAGTTTCGATTGGTATGTCAGTTTCGATTGGTATATCAGTTTCGATTGGTATGTCAGTTTCTATTGGTATATCAGTTTCTATTGGTATGTCAGTTTCTATTGATATGTCAGTTTCTATTGGTATATCAGTTTTGATTGGTATATCAGTTTCGATTGGTATGTCAGATTCGATTGGTATGTCAGTTTCTATTGGTATATCAGTTTCGATTGATATATCAGTTTCGATTAGTATGTCAGTTTCTAATGGTATGTCAGTTTCGATTAGTATATCACTTTCTATTGATATGTCAGTTTCGATTGGTATATCAGTTTCGATTAGTATATCAGTTTCGAATGTTATTTCAGTTTCGATTGGTATGTCAGTTTCTATTTCTATATCAGTTTCTATTGGTATGTCAGTTTCGATTGGAATGTCAATTTCGATTGGTATATCAGTTTCGAATAGTATGTCAGTTTCTATTGGTATATCAGTGTCGATTGGTATATCTGTTTCGATTGGTATGTCAGTTTCTATTGGTAGATCAGTTACGATTGGTAAGTTAGTTACTATTGGTATATCAGTCTCGATTAGTATATCAGTTTCTATTGGCATGTCAGTTTCGATAGGTATGTTAGTCCTCGATTTGTATGTCAGCTTCTATTGGTATATCAGTTTCGATGGGTATGTCAGTTTCGATTAGTATGTCAGTTACTATTGGTATGTCTGTTTCGATTAGTATATCAGTTTCTATTGGTAGATCAGTTACGATTGGTAAGTTAGTTACTATTGGTATATCAGTTTCGAATAGAATATGAGTTTCTATTGGTATGTCAGTTTCGATAGGTATGTTAGTCCTCGATTTGTATGTCAGTTTCTATTGGTATATCAGTTTCTATTGGTATGTCAGTTTCTATTTGTATATCAGTTTCAATTGGTATGTTAGTTTCTATTGGTAAGTCAGCTTCGATTATTATATCAGTTTCTATTGGTATGTCAGTTTCGATTATTATATCAGTTACAGAATGAAAGGCAGACTGTATGATGCGTGTATCCGAACAGCGATGTTGCATGGTAGTGAGACCTGGGCGCTGAAGGTGGAAGACTTACGTAGATTAGAGAGAAACGAAGCCTGCATGCTCCGATGGATGTGTAACAGTAATATACTTGAAAGACAAAGCATAAAGGAATTGAGAGAGAGACTGAGTATAAGAGGAATCAAATGCTGCGTGCAGGAGAGGCGGTTACGCTGGTATGGACATGTGATGCGTATGAAGGATGACAGCTGCATAAAAAGGTGCAGAGCACTAGAAGTTGATGGAAACCGCGGAGTGGGGAGACCCAAGATGACTTGGGATGAGGTGATAAAAGCCGACCTTACCCAATTACACCTCTCAAAGACAATGACACACGACCGTGACTTCTGGCGTCACGCAGTAATACAGGGTACCCGACCTCCCATGGGTACATGCTGAAGCATATAAACAATATGCCCCACACCCCCCACCGCAAGGTGGTCGTGGAGGTGCCACGGCAAAAAAGCACCAGCCCACACTGTAAAGTGGACGTGTAGGCGCCACGACAAAGCACCCAGCACTCACTGTAAAAGAGGTTAGTGTTAGGAAGGGCATCCAGCTGTAGAAATCAAGCCAGATCAGTTCCTGTATGAGCAAGGCATGGTCAGCCGACCAGACACTGCCCACAACAGGACAACCCGTCTAACCCATGCTAGCGTGGAAGAACGGACGTAAAACGGTGATGATGATGATGATGATGATATCAGTTTCTATTGGTATATAAGTTTCTATTGGTATATCAGTTTCCATTGGTATGTCAGATTCGATTGGTATATCAGTTTCGATTGGTATGTCAGTTTCTATTGGTATGTCAGTTTCTATTGGTATGTCAGTTTCTATTGCTATATCAGTTTCTATTAGTATGTCAGTTTCTATTGGTATATCAGTTTCTATTGGTATGTCAGTTTCTATTGGTATGTCAGTTTCTATTGGTATGTCAGTTTCGATTGGTATGTCAGATTCTATTGGTATATCAGTTTCGATTGGTATATCAGTTTCTACTGCTATATCAGTTTCTATTGGTATGTCAGTTTGGATTGGTATATCAGTTTCGATTAGCATGTCAGTTTCGATTGGTATGTCAGTTTCGATTGGTATATTAGTTTCGATAGGTATATCAGTTTCGATTGGTATGTCAGTTTCGATTGGTATATCAGTTTCGATTGGTATGTCAGTTTCGATTGGTATGTCAGTTTCTATTGGTATATCAGTTTCGATTAGTATGACAGTTTCTAATGGTATGTCAGTTTCGATTAGTATATCAGTTTCTATTGGTATGTCAGTTTTGATTGGTATGTCAGTTTCGATTGGTATATCAGTTTCGATTAGTATATCAGTTTCGATTGTTATATCAGTTTCGATTGGTATGTCAGTTTCTATTGGTATATCAGTTTCTATTGGTATGTCAGTTTCGATTGGTGTGTCAGTTTCGATTGGTATGTCAATTTCGATTGGTATATCAGTTTCGATTAGTATGTCAGTTTCTATTGGTATATCAGTTTCGATAAGTATATCTGTTTCATTTAGTATGTCAGTTTCTATTGGTAGATCAGTTACGATTGGTATGTTAGTTACTATTGGTATATCAGTTTCGATTAGTATATCAGTTTCTATTGGTATGTCAGTTGCGATAGGTATGTTAGTCCTCGATTTGTATGTCAGTTTCTATTGGTATATCAGTTTCGATCGGTATGTCAGTTTCGATTGGTATATCAGTTTCTATTGGTATATCAGTTTCTATTGGTATGTCAGTTTCTATTTGTATATCAGTTTCAATTGGTATGTTAGTTTCTATTGGTAAGTCAGCTTCGATTAGTATTTTAGTTACTATTGGTATCTCAGTTTCGATTAGTATGTCAGTTTCGATTGGTATGTCAGTTTCGATTGGTATATCAGTTTCGATAGGTATATCAGTTTCGATTGGTATATCAGTTTCTATTTGTATATCAGTTTCTATTGGTATGTCAGTTTTGATTGGTATATCAGTTTCGATTAGTATGTCAGTTTCGATTGGTATGTCAGTTTCTATTGTAATATCAGTTTTGATTGGTATATCAGTTTCGATTGGTATGTCAGTTTCGATTGGTATGTCAGTTTCTATTGGTATATCAGTTTCGATTGGTATATCAGTTTCTATTGGTATGTCAGTTTCTATTGGTATATCAGTTTCTATTGGTATGTCAGTTTCGATTGGTATGTCAGTTTCGATTGGTATATCAGTTTCGATTAGTATGTCAGTATCTATTGGTATATCAGTTTCGATTGGTATATCCGTTTCGATTGGTATGTCAGTTTCTATTGGTAGATCAGTTACGATTGGCATGTTAGTTACTATTGGTATATCAGTTTCGATTAGTATATCAGTTTCTATTGGTATGTAAGTTTCGATAGGTATGTTAGTCCTCAATTGGTATGTCAGTTTCGATTGTTATGTCAGTGTCGATTGGTATATCAGTTTGGATTGGTATGTCAGTTTGGATTGGTATGTCAGTTTCGATTGGTATGTCAGTTTCGATTGGTATATCAGTTTCCATTGGTATATCAGTTTCAATTAGTATGTCAGTTTCGATTGGTATGTCAGTTTCGATTAGTATATCAGTTTCTATTGGTATGTCAGTTTCGATTGGTATGTCAGATTCTATTGGTATATCAGTTTCGATTGGTATATCAGTTTCGATTGGTATATCAGTTTCTACTGCTATATCAGTTTCTATTGGTATGTCAGTTTGGATTGGTATATCAGTTTCGATTAGTATGTCAGTTTCGATTGGTATGTCAGTTTCGATTGGTATATCAGTTTTGATAGGTATATCAGTTTCGATTGGTATATCAGTTTCGATAAGTATATCTGTTTCATTTAGTATGTCAGTTTCTATTGGTAGATCAGTTACGATTGGTATGTTAGTTACTATTGGTATATCAGTTTCGATTAGTATATCAGTTACTATTGGTATGTCAGTTTTGATTGGTATGTCAGTTTCGATTGGTATATCAGTTTCGATTAGTATATCAGTTTCGATTGTTATATCAGTTTCGATTGGTATGTCAGTTTCTATTGGTATATCAGTTTCTATTGGTATGTCAGTTTCGATTGGTGTGTCAGTTTCGATTGGTATGTCAATTTCGATTGGTATATCAGTTTCGATTAGTATGTCAGTTTCTATTGGTATATCAGTTTCGATAAGTATATCTGTTTCATTTAGTATGTCAGTTTCTATTGGTAGATCAGTTACGATTGGTATGTTAGTTACTATTGGTATATCAGTTTCGATTAGTATATCAGTTTCTATTGGTATGTCAGTTGCGATAGGTATGTTAGTCCTCGATTTGTATGTCAGTTTCTATTGGTATATCAGTTTCGATGGGTATGTCAGTTTCGATTGGTATGTCAGTTTCTATTGGTATATCAGTTTCGAATGGTATGTCTGTTTCGATTAGTATATCAGTTTCTATATGTATATCAGTTTCAATTGTTATGTCAGTTTCTATTGGTATATCAGTTTCTAATGGTATGTCAGTTTCTATTTGTATATTAGTTTCAATTGGTATGTTAGTTTCTATTGGTAAGTCAGCTTCGATTAGTATATTAGTTACTATTGGTATCTCAGTTTCTATTGGTATGTCAGTTTCGATTGGTATGTCAGTTTCGATTGGTATATCAGTTTCGATTGGTATGTCAGTTTCGATTAGTATATCAGTTTCTATTGGTATATCAGTTTCTATTGGTATGTCAGTTTTAATTGGTATATCAGTTTCAATTAGTATGTCAGTTTCGATTGGTATGTCAGTTTCGATTGGTATATCAGTTTCGATAGGTATATCAGTTTCGATTGGTATATCAGTTTCTATTTGTATATCAGTTTCTATTGGTATATCAGTTTCGATAGGTATATCTGTTATGATTGGTATGTCAGTTTCTATTGGTAGATCAGTTACGATTGGTATGTTAGTTACTATTGGTATATCAGTTACGATTAGTATATCAGTTTCTATTGGTATGTCAGTTTTGATAGGTATATTAGTCCTCGATTTGTATGTCAGTTTCTATTGGTATGTCAGTTTCGATTGGTATGTCAGTTTCGATTAGTATATCAGTTTCTATAAGTATATCAGTTTCAATTGTTATGTCAGTTTCTATTTGTATATCAGTTACAAATGGTATGTTAGTTTCTATTGGTAAGTCAGCTTCGATTAGTATATCAGTTTCGATTGGTATGTCAGTTTCGATTAGTATATCAGTTTCTATTGGTATATCAGTTTCTATTGGTATGTCAGTTTTAATTGGTATATCAGTTTCGATTAGTATGTCAGTTTCGATTGGTATGTCAGTTTCGATTGGTATATCAGTTTCGATAGGTATATCAGTTTCTATTTGTATATCAGTTTCTATTGGTATGTCAGATTTGATTGGTATATCAGTTTCGATTAGTATGTCAGTTTCGATTGGTATGTCAGTTTCTATTGTAATATCAGTTTTGATTGGTATATCAGTTTCGATTGGTATGTCAGTTTCGATTGGTATGTCAGTTTCTATTGGTATATCAGTTTCGATTGGTATATCAGTTTCTATTGGTATGTCAGTTTCTATTGGTATATCAGTTTCTATTGGTATGTCAGTTTCGATTGGTATGTCAGTTTCGATTGGTATATCAGTTTCAATTAGTATGTCAGTATCTATTGGTATATCAGTTTCGATTGGTATATCTGTTTCGATTGGTATGTCAGTTTCTATTGGTAGATCAGTTACGATTGGCATGTTAGTTACTATTGGTATATCAGTTTCGATTAGTATATCAGTTTCTATTGGTATGTAAGTTTCGATAGGTATGTTAGTCCTCAATTGGTATGTCAGTTTCGATTGTTATGTCAGTGTCGATTGGTATATCAGTTTGGATTGGTATGTCAGTTTGGATTGGTATGTCAGTTTCGATTGGTATGTCAGTTTCGATTGGTTTATCAGTTTCCATTGGTATATCAGTTTCAATTAGTATGTCAGTTTCGATTGGTATGTCAGTTTCGATTAGTATATCAGTTTCTATTGGTATGTCAGTTTCGATTGGTATGTCAGATTCTATTGGTATATCAGTTTCGATTGGTATATCAGTTTCGATTGGTATATCAGTTTCTACTGCTATATCAGTTTCTATTGGTATGTCAGTTTGGATTGGTATATCAGTTTCGATTAGTATGTCAGTTTCGATTGGTATGTCAGTTTCGATTGGTATATCAGTTTTGATAGGTATATCAGTTTCGATTGGTATATCAGTTTCGATAAGTATATCTGTTTCATTTAGTATGTCAGTTTCTATTGGTAGATCAGTTACGATTGGTATGTTAGTTACTATTGGTATATCAGTTTCGATTAGTATATCAGTTACTATTGGTATGTCAGTTTTGATTGGTATGTCAGTTTCGATTGGTATATCAGTTTCGATTAGTATATCAGTTTCGATTGTTATATCAGTTTCGATTGGTATGTCAGTTTCTATTGGTATATCAGTTTCTATTGGTATGTCAGTTTCGATTGGTGTGTCAGTTTCGATTGGTATGTCAATTTCGATTGGTATATCAGTTTCGATTAGTATGTCAGTTTCTATTGGTATATCAGTTTCGATAAGTATATCTGTTTCATTTAGTATGTCAGTTTCTATTGGTAGATCAGTTACGATTGGTATGTTAGTTACTATTGGTATATCAGTTTCGATTAGTATATCAGTTTCTATTGGTATGTCAGTTGCGATAGGTATGTTAGTCCTCGATTTGTATGTCAGTTTCTATTGGTATATCAGTTTCGATGGGTATGTCAGTTTCGATTGGTATGTCAGTTTCTATTGGTATATCAGTTTCGAATGGTATGTCTGTTTCGATTAGTATATCAGTTTCTATATGTATATCAGTTTCAATTGTTATGTCAGTTTCTATTGGTATATCAGTTTCTAATGGTATGTCAGTTTCTATTTGTATATTAGTTTCAATTGGTATGTTAGTTACTATTGGTAAGTCAGCTTCGATTAGTATATTAGTTACTATTGGTATCTCAGTTTCTATTGGTATGTCAGTTTCGATTGGTATGTCAGTTTCGATTGGTATATCAGTTTCGATTGGTATGTCAGTTTCGATTAGTATATCAGTTTCTATTGGTATATCAGTTTCTATTGGTATGTCAGTTTTAATTGGTATATCAGTTTCGATTAGTATGTCAGTTTCGATTGGTATGTCAGTTTCGATTGGTATATCAGTTTCGATAGGTATATCAGTTTCGATTGGTATATCAGTTTCTATTTGTATATCAGTTTCTATTGGTATATCAGTTTCGATAGGTATATCTGTTATGATTGGTATGTCAGTTTCTATTGGTAGATCAGTTACGATTGGTATGTTAGTTACTATTGGTATATCAGTTACGATTAGTATATCAGTTTCTATTGGTATGTCAGTTTTGATAGGTATATTAGTCCTCGATTTGTATGTCAGTTTCTATTGGTATGTCAGTTTCGATTGGTATGTCAGTTTCGATTAGTATATCAGTTTCTATAAGTATATCAGTTTCAATTGTTATGTCAGTTTCTATTTGTATATCAGTTACAATTGGTATGTTAGTTTCTATTGGTAAGTCAGCTTCGATTTGTATATCAGTTTCGATTGGTATGTCAGTTTCGATTGGTATATCAGTTTCGATTGGTATGTCAGTTTCTATTGGTATATCAGTTTCTATTGGTATGTCAGTTTCTATTGGTATGTCAGTTTCTATTGGTATGTCAGTTTCTATTGCTATATCAGTTTCTATAAGTTTATCAGTTTCAATTGTTATGTCAGTTTCTATTGGTATGTCAGTTTCGATTGGTATATCAGTTTCTATTGGTATGTCAGTTTTGATTGTTATATCACTTCGGATTAGTATTTCAGTTTCGATTGGTATGTCAGTTTCGATTGGTATATCAGTTTCGATAGGTATATCAGTTTCGATAGGTATATCAGTTTCTGTTGGATTGTCAGTTTCGATTGGTATGTCAGTTTCTATTGGAATGTCAGTTTCGATTGGAATGTCAGTTTCGATTGGTATGTCAGTTTCTGTTGGTATGTCAGTTTCGATTAGTATATCAGTTTCTATTGGTATGTCAGTTTCGATTGGTATGTCAGTTTCGATTGATATATCAGTTTCGATTAGTATGTCAGTTTCTAACGGTATGTCAGTTTCGATTAGTATATCAGTTTCTATTGGTATGTCAGTTTCGATTGGTATGTCAGTTTCGATTGGTATATCAGTTTCGATTAGTATATCAGTTTCGATTGTTATATCAGTTTTGATTGGTATGTCAGTTTCTATTGGTATATCAGTTTTGATTGGTATATCAGTTTCTATTGGTATGTCAGTTTCTATTGGTATGTCAGTTTCTATTGGTATGTCAGTTTCTATTGGTATGTTAGTTTCTGTTTTGATTGGTATATCAGTTTCTATTGGTATGTCAGTTTCTATTGGTATATCAGTTTCTATTGGTATGTCAGTTTCGATTGGTATGTCAGTTTCTATTGCTATGTCAATTTCGATTGGTATATCAGCTTCGATTAGTATGTCAGTTTCTATTGGTATATCAGTTTCTATTGGTATATCTGTTTCGATTGGTATGTCAGTTTCTATTGGTAGATTCAGTTACGATTGGCATGTTAGTTACTATTGGTATATCAGTTTTGATTAGTATATCAGTTTCTACTGGTATGTAAGTTTCGATAGGTATGTTAGTCCTCGATTGGTATGTCAGTTTCGATTGTTATGTCAGTGTCGATTGGTATATCAGTTTCGATTGGTATGTCAGTTTGGATTGGTATGTCAGTTTCGATTGGTATGTCAGTTTCGATTGGTATATCAGTTTCCATTGGTATATCAGTTTCAATTAGTATGTCAGTTTCGATTGGTTTGTCAGTTTCGATTAGTATATCAGTTTCTATTGGTATGTCAGTTTCGATTGGTATGTCAGATTCTATTGGTATATCAGTTTCGATTGGTATTTCAGTTTCGATTGGTATATCAGTTTCTATTGCTATATCAGTTTCTATTGGTATGTCAGTTTGGATTGGTATATCAGTTTCGATTAGTATGTCAGTTTCGATTGGTATGTCAGTTTCGATTGGTATATCAGTTTCGATTGATATATAAGTTTCGATTGGTATGTCAGTTTCGATTGGTATGACAGTTTCTATTGGTATATCAGTTTCTATTGGTATGACAGTTCCGATTGGTGTGTCAGTTTCGATTGGTATGTCAATTTCAATTGGTATATCAGTTTTGATTAGTATGTCAGTTTCTAATGGTATGTCAGTTTCGATTAGTATATCAGTTTCTATTGGTATGTCAGTTTCGATGGGTATGTCAGTTTCGATTGGTATGTCAGTTTCTATTGGTATATCAGTTTCGAATGGTATGTCTGTTTCGATTAGTATATCAGTTTCTATATGTATATCAGTTTCAATTGTTATGTCAGTTTCTATTGGTATATCAGTTTCTAATGGTATGTCAGTTTCTATTTGTATATTAGTTTCAATTGGTATGTTAGTTACTATTGGTAAGTCAGCTTCGATTAGTATATTAGTTACTATTGGTATCTCAGTTTCTATTGGTATGTCAGTTTCGATTGGTATGTCAGTTTCGATTGGTATATCAGTTTCGATTGGTATGTCAGTTTCGATTAGTATATCAGTTTCTATTGGTATATCAGTTTCTATTGGTATGTCAGTTTTAATTGGTATATCAGTTTCGATTAGTATGTCAGTTTCGATTGGTATGTCAGTTTCGATTGGTATATCAGTTTCGATAGGTATATCAGTTTCGATTGGTATATCAGTTTCTATTTGTATATCAGTTTCTATTGGTATATCAGTTTCGATAGGTATATCTGTTATGATTGGTATGTCAGTTTCTATTGGTAGATCAGTTACGATTGGTATGTTAGTTACTATTGGTATATCAGTTACGATTAGTATATCAGTTTCTATTGGTATGTCAGTTTTGATAGGTATATTAGTCCTCGATTTGTATGTCAGTTTCTATTGGTATGTCAGTTTCGATTGGTATGTCAGTTTCGATTAGTATATCAGTTTCTATAAGTATATCAGTTTCAATTGTTATGTCAGTTTCTATTTGTATATCAGTTACAATTGGTATGTTAGTTTCTATTGGTAAGTCAGCTTCGATTTGTATATCAGTTTCGATTGGTATGTCAGTTTCGATTGGTATATCAGTTTCGATTGGTATGTCAGTTTCTATTGGTATATCAGTTTCTATTGGTATGTCAGTTTCTATTGGTATGTCAGTTTCTATTGGTATGTCAGTTTCTATTGCTATATCAGTTTCTATAAGTTTATCAGTTTCAATTGTTATGTCAGTTTCTATTGGTATGTCAGTTTCGATTGGTATATCAGTTTCTATTGGTATGTCAGTTTTGATTGTTATATCACTTCGGATTAGTATTTCAGTTTCGATTGGTATGTCAGTTTCGATTGGTATATCAGTTTCGATAGGTATATCAGTTTCGATAGGTATATCAGTTTCTGTTGGATTGTCAGTTTCGATTGGTATGTCAGTTTCTATTGGAATGTCAGTTTCGATTGGAATGTCAGTTTCGATTGGTATGTCAGTTTCTGTTGGTATGTCAGTTTCGATTAGTATATCAGTTTCTATTGGTATGTCAGTTTCGATTGGTATGTCAGTTTCGATTGATATATCAGTTTCGATTAGTATGTCAGTTTCTAACGGTATGTCAGTTTCGATTAGTATATCAGTTTCTATTGGTATGTCAGTTTCGATTGGTATGTCAGTTTCGATTGGTATATCAGTTTCGATTAGTATATCAGTTTCGATTGTTATATCAGTTTTGATTGGTATGTCAGTTTCTATTGGTATATCAGTTTTGATTGGTATATCAGTTTCTATTGGTATGTCAGTTTCTATTGGTATGTCAGTTTCTATTGGTATGTCAGTTTCTATTGGTATGTTAGTTTCTGTTTTGATTGGTATATCAGTTTCTATTGGTATGTCAGTTTCTATTGGTATATCAGTTTCTATTGGTATGTCAGTTTCGATTGGTATGTCAGTTTCTATTGCTATGTCAATTTCGATTGGTATATCAGCTTCGATTAGTATGTCAGTTTCTATTGGTATATCAGTTTCTATTGGTATATCTGTTTCGATTGGTATGTCAGTTTCTATTGGTAGATTCAGTTACGATTGGCATGTTAGTTACTATTGGTATATCAGTTTTGATTAGTATATCAGTTTCTACTGGTATGTAAGTTTCGATAGGTATGTTAGTCCTCGATTGGTATGTCAGTTTCGATTGTTATGTCAGTGTCGATTGGTATATCAGTTTCGATTGGTATGTCAGTTTGGATTGGTATGTCAGTTTCGATTGGTATGTCAGTTTCGATTGGTATATCAGTTTCCATTGGTATATCAGTTTCAATTAGTATGTCAGTTTCGATTGGTTTGTCAGTTTCGATTAGTATATCAGTTTCTATTGGTATGTCAGTTTCGATTGGTATGTCAGATTCTATTGGTATATCAGTTTCGATTGGTATTTCAGTTTCGATTGGTATATCAGTTTCTATTGCTATATCAGTTTCTATTGGTATGTCAGTTTGGATTGGTATATCAGTTTCGATTAGTATGTCAGTTTCGATTGGTATGTCAGTTTCGATTGGTATATCAGTTTCGATTGATATATAAGTTTCGATTGGTATGTCAGTTTCGATTGGTATGACAGTTTCTATTGGTATATCAGTTTCTATTGGTATGACAGTTCCGATTGGTGTGTCAGTTTCGATTGGTATGTCAATTTCAATTGGTATATCAGTTTTGATTAGTATGTCAGTTTCTAATGGTATGTCAGTTTCGATTAGTATATCAGTTTCTATTGGTATGTCAGTTTCGATTGGTATGTCAGTTTCGATTGGTATATCAGTTTCGATTAGTATATCAGTTTCGATTGTTATATCAGTTTCGATTGGTATGTCAGTTTCTATTGGTATATCAGTTTCTATTGGTATGTCAGTTTCGATTGCTGTGTCAGTTTCGATTGGTATGTCAATTTCAATTGGTATATCAGTTTTGATTAGTATGTCAGTTTCTATTGGTATGTCAGTTTCGATTGGTATATCAGTTTCGATTGGTATGTCAGTTTCGATTAGTATATCAGTTTCGATTGGTATGTCAGTTTCGATTGGTATATCAGTTTCGATTGGTATGTCAGTTTCGATTAGTATATCAGTTTCTATTGGTATATCAGTTTCTATTGGTATGTCAGTTTTGATTGGTATATTAGTTTCGATTAGTATGTCAGTTTCGATTGGTATGTCAGTTTCGATTGGTATATCAGTTTCGATAGGTATATCAGTATCTATTGGTATATCAGTTTCTATTGGTATATCAGTTTCTATTGGTATGTCAGTTTTGATTGGTATATCAGTTTCGATTAGTATGTCAGTTTCGATTGGTATGTCAGTTTCGATTGGTATATCAGTTTCGATAGGTATATCAGTTTCGATTGGTATATCAGTTTCTGTTGGATTGTCAGTTTCGATTGGTATGTCAGTTTCTATTGGAATGTCAGTTTCGATTGGAATGTCAGTTTCGATTGGTATGTCAGTTTCTGTTGGTATATCAGTTTCGATTGATATATCAGTTTCGATTAGTATGTCAGTTTCTAACGGTATGTCAGTTTCGATTAGTATATCAGTTTCTATTGGTATGTCAGTTTCGATTGGTATATCAGTTTCGATTAGTATATCAGTTTCGATTGTTATATCAGTTACGATTGGTATGTCAGTTTCTATTGGTATATCAGTTTTGATTGGTATGTCAGTTTCTATTGGTATGTCAGTTTCTATTGGTATGTCAGTTTCTATTGGTATGTCAGTTTCTGTTTTGATTGGTATCTCAGATTCGATTGGTATGTCAGTTTCGATTGGTATGTCAGTTTCTATTGGTATATCAGTTTCTATTGGTATGACAGTTTCGATTGGTGTGTCAGTTTCGATTGGTATGTCAATTTCAATTAGTATATCAGTTTTGATTAGTATGTCAGTTTCTAATGGTATGTCAGTTTCGATTGGTATGTCAGTTTCGATTGGTATATCAGTTTCGATTGGTATGTCAGTTTCGATTAGTATATCAGTTTCTATTGGTATATCAGTTTCTATTGGTATGTCAGTTTCGATTGCTGTGTCAGTTTCGATTGGTATGTCAATTTCAATTGGTATATCAGTTTTGATTAGTATGTCAGTTTCTATTGGTATGTCAGTTTCGATTGGTATATCAGTTTCGATTGGTATGTCAGTTTCGATTAGTATATCAGTTTCGATTGGTATGTCAGTTTCGATTGGTATATCAGTTTCGATTGGTATGTCAGTTTCGATTAGTATATCAGTTTCTATTGGTATATCAGTTTCTATTGGTATGTCAGTTTTGATTGGTATATCAGTTTCGATTAGTATGTCAGTTTCGATTGGTATGTCAGTTTCGATTGGTATATCAGTTTCGATAGGTATATCAGTATCTATTGGTATATCAGTTTCTATTGGTATATCAGTTTCTATTGGTATGTCAGTTTTGATTGGTATATCAGTTTCGATTAGTATGTCAGTTTCGATTGGTATGTCAGTTTCGATTGGTATATCAGTTTCGATAGGTATATCAGTTTCGATTGGTATATCAGTTTCTGTTGGATTGTCAGTTTCGATTGGTATGTCAGTTTCTATTGGAATGTCAGTTTCGATTGGAATGTCAGTTTCGATTGGTATGTCAGTTTCTGTTGGTATATCAGTTTCGATTGATATATCAGTTTCGATTAGTATGTCAGTTTCTAACGGTATGTCAGTTTCGATTAGTATATCAGTTTCTATTGGTATGTCAGTTTCGATTGGTATATCAGTTTCGATTAGTATATCAGTTTCGATTGTTATATCAGTTACGATTGGTATGTCAGTTTCTATTGGTATATCAGTTTTGATTGGTATGTCAGTTTCTATTGGTATGTCAGTTTCTATTGGTATGTCAGTTTCTATTGGTATGTCAGTTTCTGTTTTGATTGGTATCTCAGATTCGATTGGTATGTCAGTTTCGATTGGTCTGTCAGTTTCTATTGGTATATCAGTTTCTATTGGTATGACAGTTTCGATTGGTGTGTCAGTTTCGATTGGTATGTCAATTTCAATTGGTATATCAGTTTTGATTAGTATGTCAGTTTCTAATGGTATGTCAGTTTCGATTGGTATGTCAGTTTCGATTGGTATATCAGTTTCGATTGGTATGTCAGTTTCGATTAGTATATCAGTTTCTATTGGTATATCAGTTTCTATTGGTATGTCAGTTTTAATTGGTATATCAGTTTCGATTAGTATGTCAGTTTCGATTGGTATGTCAGTTTCGATTGGTATATCAGTTTCGATAGGTATATCAGTTTCGATTGGTATATCAGTTTCTATTTGTATATCAGTTTCTATTGGTATATCAGTTTCGATAGGTATATCTGTTATGATTGGTATGTCAGTTTCTATTTGTAGATCAGTTACGATTGGTATGTTAGTTACTATTGGTATATCAGTTACGATTAGTATATCAGTTTCTATTGGTATGTCAGTTTTGATAGGTATATTAGTCCTCGATTTGTATGTCAGTTTCTATTGGTATGTCAGTTTCGATTGGTATGTCAGTTTCGATTAGTATATCAGTTTCTATAAGTATATCAGTTTCAATTGTTATGTCAGTTTCTATTTGTATATCAGTTACAATTGGTATGTTAGTTTCTATTGGTAAGTCAGCTTCGATTAGTATATCAGTTTCGATTGGTATGTCAGTTTCGATTGGTATATCAGTTTCGATTGGTATGTCAGTTTCTATTGGTATATCAGTTTCTATTGGTATGTCAGTTTCTATTGGTATGTCAGTTTCTATTGTTATGTCAGTTTCTATTGCTATATCAGTTTCTATAAGTTTATCAGTTTCAATTGTTATGTCAGTTTCTATTGGTATGTCAGTTTCGATTGGTATATCAGTTTCTATTGGTATGTCAGTTTTGATTGTTATATCACTTCGGATTAGTATTTCAGTTTCGATTGGTATGTCAGTTTCGATTGGTATATCAGTTTCGATAGGTATATCAGTTTCGATAGGTATATCAGTTTCTGTTGGATTGTCAGTTTCGATTGGTATGTCAGTTTCTATTGGAATGTCAGTTTCGATTGGAATGTCAGTTTCGATTGGTATGTCAGTTTCTGTTGGTATGTCAGTTTCGATTAGTATATCAGTTTCTTTTGGTATGTCAGTTTCGATTGGTATGTCAGTTTCGATTGATATATCAGTTTCGATTAGTATGTCAGTTTCTAACGGTATGTCAGTTTCGATTAGTATATCAGTTTCTATTGGTATGTCAGTTTCGATTGGTATGTCAGTTTCGATTGGTATATCAGTTTCGATTAGTATATCAGTTTCGATTGTTATATCAGTTTTGATTGGTATGTCAGTTTCTATTGGTATATCAGTTTTGATTGGTATATCAGTTTCTATTGGTATGTCAGTTTCTATTGGTATGTCAGTTTCTATTGGTATGTCAGTTTCTATTGGTATGTTAGTTTCTGTTTTGATTGGTATATCAGTTTCTATTGGTATGTCAGTTTCTATTGGTATATCAGTTTCTATTGGTATGTCAGTTTCGATTGGTATGTCAGTTTCTATTGGTATGTCAATTTCGATTGGTATATCAGCTTCGATTAGTATGTCAGTTTCTATTGGTATATCAGTTTCTATTGGTATATCTGTTTCGATTGGTATGTCAGTTTCTATTGGTAGATTCAGTTACGATTGGCATGTTAGTTACTATTGGTATATCAGTTTTGATTAGTATATCAGTTTCTACTGGTATGTAAGTTTCGATAGGTATGTTAGTCCTCGATTGGTATGTCAGTTTCGATTGTTATGTCAGTGTCGATTGGTATATCAGTTTCGATTGGTATGTCAGTTTGGATTGGTATGTCAGTTTCGATTGGTATGTCAGTTTCGATTGGTATATCAGTTTCCATTGGTATATCAGTTTCAATTAGTATGTCAGTTTCGATTGGTTTTCAGTTTCGATTAGTATATCAGTTTTTATTGGTATGTCAGTTTCGATTGGTATGTCAGATTCTATTGGTATATCAGTTTCGATTGGTATTTCAGTTTCGAATGGTATATCAGTTTCTATTGCTATATCAGTTTCTATTGGTATGTCAGTTTGGATTGGTATATCAGTTTCGATTAGTATGTCAGTTTCGATTGGTATGTCAGTTTCGATTGGTATATCAGTTTCGATTGATATATAAGTTTCGATTGGTATGTCAGTTTCGATTGGTATGACAGTTTCTATTGGTATATCAGTTTCTATTGGTATGACAGTTCCGATTGGTGTGTCAGTTTCGATTGGTATGTCAATTTCAATTGGTATATCAGTTTTGATTAGTATGTCAGTTTCTAATGGTATGTCAGTTTCGATTAGTATATCAGTTTCTATTGGTATGTCAGTTTCGATTGGTATGTCAGTTTCGATTGGTATATCAGTTTCGATTAGTATATCAGTTTCGATTGTTATATCAGTTTCGATTGGTATGTCAGTTTCTATTGGTATATCAGTTTCTATTGGTATGTCAGTTTCGATTGCTGTGTCAACTTCGATTGGTATGTCAATTTCAATTGGTATATCAGTTTTGATTAGTATGTCAGTTTCTATTGGTATGTCAGTTTCGATTGGTATATCAGTTTCGATTGGTATGTCAGTTTCGATTAGTATATCAGTTTCGATTGGTATGTCAGTTTCGATTGGTATATCAGTTTCGATTGGTATGTCAGTTTCGATTAGTATATCAGTTTCTATTGGTATATCAGTTTCTATTGGTATGTCAGTTTTGATTGGTATATCAGTTTCGATTAGTATGTCAGTTTCGATTGGTATGTCAGTTTCGATTGGTATATCAGTTTCGATAGGTATATCAGTATCTATTGGTATATCAGTTTCTATTGGTATATCAGTTTCTATTGGTATGTCAGTTTTGATTGGTATATCAGTTTCGATTAGTATGTCAGTTTTGATTGGTATGTCAGTTTCGATTGGTATATCAGTTTCGATAGGTATATCAGTTTCGATTGGTATATCAGTTTCTGTTGGATTGTCAGTTTCGATTGGTATGTCAGTTTCTATTGGAATGTCAGTTTCGATTGGAATGTCAGTTTCGATTGGTATGTCAGTTTCTGTTGGTATATCAGTTTCGATTGATATATCAGTTTCGATTAGTATGTCAGTTTCTAACGGTATGTCAGTTTCGATTAGTATATCAGTTTCTATTGGTATGTCAGTTTCGATTGGTATGTCAGTTTCGATTGGTATATCAGTTTCGATTAGTATATCAGTTTCGATTGTTATATCAGTTACGATTGGTATGTCAGTTTCTATTGGTATATCAGTTTTGATTGGTATGTCAGTTTCTATTGGTATGTCAGTTTCTATTGGTATGTCAGTTTCTATTGGTATGTCAGTTTCTGTTTTGATTGGTATCTCAGATTCGATTGGTATGTCAGTTTCGATTGGTATGTCAGTTTCTATTGGTATATCAGTTTCTATTGGTATGACAGTTTCGATTGGTGTGTCAGTTTCGATTGGTATGTCAATTTCAATTGGTATATCAGTTTTGATTAGTATGTCAGTTTCTAATGGTATGTCAGTTTCGATTAGTATATCAGTTTCTATTGGTATATCAGTTTCGATTGGTATGTCAGTTTCGATTAGTATATCAGTTTCTATTGGTATATCAGTTTCTATTGGTATGTCAGTTTTAATTGGTATATCAGTTTCGATTAGTATGTCAGTTTCGATTGGTATGTCAGTTTCGATTGGTATATCAGTTTCGATAGGTATATCAGTTTCGATTTGTATATCAGTTTCTATTTGTATATCAGTTTCTATTGGTATATCAGTTTCGATAGGTATATCTGTTATGATTGGTATGTCAGTTTCTATTTGTAGATCAGTTACGATTGGTATGTTAGTTACTATTGGTATATCAGTTACGATTAGTATATCAGTTTCTATTGGTATGTCAGTTTTGATAGGTATATTAGTCCTCGATTTGTATGTCAGTTTCTATTGGTATGTCAGTTTCGATTGGTATGTCAGTTTCGATTAGTATATCAGTTTCTATAAGTATATCAGTTTCAATTGTTATGTCAGTTTCTATTTGTATATCAGTTACAATTGGTATGTTAGTTTCTATTGGTAAGTCAGCTTCGATTAGTATATCAGTTTCGATTGGTATGTCAGTTTCGATTGGTATATCAGTTTCGATTGGTATGTCAGTTTCTATTGGTATATCAGTTTCTATTGGTATGTCAGTTTCTATTGGTATGTCAGTTTCTATTGTTATGTCAGTTTCTATTGCTATATCAGTTTCTATAAGTTTATCAGTTTCAATTGTTATGTCAGTTTCTATTGGTATGTCAGTTTCGATTGGTATATCAGTTTCTATTGGTATGTCAGTTTTGATTGTTATATCACTTCGGATTAGTATTTCAGTTTCGATTGGTATGTCAGTTTCGATTGGTATATCAGTTTCGATAGGTGTATCAGTTTCGATAGGTATATCAGTTTCTGTTGGATTGTCAGTTTCGATTGGTATGTCAGTTTCTATTGGAATGTCAGTTTCGATTGGTATGTCAGTTTCTGTTGGTATGTCAGTTTCGATTAGTATATCAGTTTCTATTGGTATGTCAGTTTCGATTGGTATGTCAGTTTCGATTGATATATCAGTTTCGATTAGTATGTCAGTTTCTAACGGTATGTCAGTTTCGATTAGTATATCAGTTTCTATTGGTATGTCAGTTTCGATTGGTATGTCAGTTTCGATTGGTATATCAGTTTCGATTAGTATATCAGTTTCGATTGTTATATCAGTTTTGATTGGTATGTCAGTTTCTATTGGTATATCAGTTTTGATTGGTATATCAGTTTCTATTGGTATGTCAGTTTCTATTGGTATGTCAGTTTCTATTGGTATGTCAGTTTCTATTGGTATGTTAGTTTCTGTTTTGATTGGTATATCAGTTTCTATTGGTATGTCAGTTTCTATTGGTATATCAGTTTCTATTGGTATGTCAGTTTCGATTGGTATGTCAGTTTCTATTGGTATGTCAATTTCGATTGGTATATCAGCTTCGATTAGTATGTCAGTTTCTATTGGTATATCAGTTTCTATTGGTATATCTGTTTCGATTGGTATGTCAGTTTCTATTGGTAGATTCAGTTACGATTGGCATGTTAGTTACTATTGGTATATCAGTTTTGATTAGTATATCAGTTTCTACTGGTATGTAAGTTTCGATAGGTATGTTAGTCCTCGATTGGTATGTCAGTTTCGATTGTTATGTCAGTGTCGATTGGTATATCAGTTTCGATTGGTATGTCAGTTTGGATTGGTATGTCAGTTTCGATTGGTATGTCAGTTTCGATTGGTATATCAGTTTCCATTGGTATATCAGTTTCAATTAGTATGTCAGTTTCGATTGGTTTTCAGTTTCGATTAGTATATCAGTTTTTATTGGTATGTCAGTTTCGATTGGTATGTCAGATTCTATTGGTATATCAGTTTCGATTGGTATTTCAGTTTCGATTGGTATATCAGTTTCTATTGCTATATCAGTTTCTATTGGTATGTCAGTTTGGATTGGTATATCAGTTTCGATTAGTATGTCAGTTTCGATTGGTATGTCAGTTTCGATTGGTATATCAGTTTCGATTGATATATAAGTTTCGATTGGTATGTCAGTTTCGATTGGTATGACAGTTTCTATTGGTATATCAGTTTCTATTGGTATGACAGTTCCGATTGGTGTGTCAGTTTCGATTGGTATGTCAATTTCAATTGGTATATCAGTTTTGATTAGTATGTCAGTTTCTAATGGTATGTCAGTTTCGATTAGTATATCAGTTTCTATTGGTATGTCAGTTTCGATTGGTATGTCAGTTTCGATTGGTATATCAGTTTCGATTAGTATATCAGTTTCGATTGTTATATCAGTTTCGATTGGTATGTCAGTTTCTATTGGTATATCAGTTTCTATTGGTATGTCAGTTTCGATTGCTGTGTCAACTTCGATTGGTATGTCAATTTCAATTGGTATATCAGTTTTGATTAGTATGTCAGTTTCTATTGGTATGTCAGTTTCGATTGGTATATCAGTTTCGATTGGTATGTCAGTTTCGATTAGTATATCAGTTTCGATTGGTATGTCAGTTTCGATTGGTATATCAGTTTCGATTGGTATGTCAGTTTCGATTAGTATATCAGTTTCTATTGGTATATCAGTTTCTATTGGTATGTCAGTTTTGATTGGTATATCAGTTTCGATTAGTATGTCAGTTTCGATTGGTATGTCAGTTTCGATTGGTATATCAGTTTCGATAGGTATATCAGTATCTATTGGTATATCAGTTTCTATTGGTATATCAGTTTCTATTGGTATGTCAGTTTTGATTGGTATATCAGTTTCGATTAGTATGTCAGTTTCGATTGGTATGTCAGTTTCGATTGGTATATCAGTTTCGATAGGTATATCAGTTTCGATTGGTATATCAGTTTCTGTTGGATTGTCAGTTTCGATTGGTATGTCAGTTTCTATTGGAATGTCAGTTTCGATTGGATTGTCAGTTTCGATTGGTATGTCAGTTTCTGTTGGTATATCAGTTTCGATTGATATATCAGTTTCGATTAGTATGTCAGTTTCTAACGGTATGTCAGTTTCGATTAGTATATCAGTTTCTATTGGTATGTCAGTTTCGATTGGTATGTCAGTTTCGATTGGTATATCAGTTTCGATTAGTATATCAGTTTCGATTGTTATATCAGTTACGATTGGTATGTCAGTTTCTATTGGTATATCAGTTTTGATTGGTATGTCAGTTTCTATTGGTATGTCAGTTTCTATTGGTATGTCAGTTTCTATTGGTATGTCAGTTTCTGTTTTGATTGGTATCTCAGATTCGATTGGTATGTCAGTTTCGATTGGTATGTCAGTTTCTATTGGTATATCAGTTTCTATTGGTATGACAGTTTCGATTGGTGTGTCAGTTTCGATTGGTATGTCAATTTCAATTGGTATATCAGTTTTGATTAGTATGTCAGTTTCTAATGGTATGTCAGTTTCGATTAGTATATCAGTTTCTATTGGTATGTCAGTTTCGATTGGTATGTCAGTTTCGATTGGTATATCAGTTTCGATTAGTATATCAGTTTCGATTGTTATATCAGTTTCGATTGGTATGTCAGTTTCTATTGGTATATCAGTTTCTATTGGTATGTCAGTTTCGATTGCTGTGTCAGTTTCGATTGGTATGTCAATTTCAATTGGTATATCAGTTTTGATTAGTATGTCAGTTTCTATTGGTATGTCAGTTTCGATTGGTATATCAGTTTCGATTGGTATGTCAGTTTCGATTAGTATATCAGTTTCGATTGGTATGTCAGTTTCGATTGGTATATCAGTTTCGATTGGTATGTCAGTTTCGATTAGTATATCAGTTTCTATTGGTATATCAGTTTCTATTGGTATGTCAGTTTTGATTGGTATATCAGTTTCGATTAGTATGTCAGTTTCGATTGGTATGTCAGTTTCGATTGGTATATCAGTTTCGATAGGTATATCAGTTTCGATTGGTATATCAGTTTCTATTGGTATATCAGTTTCTATTGGTATGTCAGTTTTGATTGGTATATCAGTTTCGATTAGTATGTCAGTTTCGATTGGTATGTCAGTTTCGATTGGTATATCAGTTTCGATAGGTATATCAGTTTCGATTGGTATATCAGTTTCTGTTGGATTGTCTGTTTCGATTGGTATGTCAGTTTCTATTGGAATGTCAGTTTCGATTGGAATGTCAGTTTCGATTGGTATATCAGTTTCGATTAGTATATCAGTTTCGATTGTTATATCAGTTACGATTGGTATGTCAGTTTCTATTGGTATATCAGTTTTGATTGGTATGTCAGTTTCTATTGGTATGTCAGTTTCTATTGGTATGTCAGTTTCTATTGGTATGTCAGTTTCTGTTTTGATTGGTATATCAGTTTCGATTGGTATGTCAGTTTCTATTGGTATATCAGTTTCTATTGGTATGTCAGTTTCGATTGGTATGTCAGTTTCGATTGGTATGTCAATTTCGATTGGTATATCAGTTTCGATTAGTATGTCAGTTTCTATTGGTATGTCAGTTTCTATTGGTATATCTGTTTCGATTGGTATGTCAGTTTCCATTGGTAGATCAGTTACGATTGGCATGTTAGTTACTATTGGTATATCAGTTTTGATTAGTATATCAGTTTCTACTGGTATGTAAGTTTCGATAGGTATGTTAGTCCTCGATTGGTATGTCAGTTTCGATTGTTATGTCAGTGTCGATTGGTATATCAGTTTCGATTGGTATGTCCGTTTGGATTGGTATGTCAGTTTCGATTGGTATGTCAGTTTTGATTGGTATATCAGTTTCCATTGGTATATCAGTTTCAATTAGTATGTCAGTTTCGATTGGTATATCAGTTTCGATTAGTATATAAGTTACTATTGGTATGTCAGTTTCGATTGGTATGTCAGATTCTATTGGTATATCAGTTTCGATTTGTATTTCAGTTTCGATTGGTATATCAGTTTCTATTGCTATATCACTTTCTATTGGTATATCAGTTTTCGATTAGTATGTCAGTTTCGATTGGTATGTCAGTTTCGATTGGTATATCAGTTTTGATAGGTATATCAGTTTCGATTGGTATGTCAGTTTTGATTGGTATAACAGTTTCTATTGCTATATCAGTTTCTGTTGGATTGTCATTTTCGATTGCTATGTCAGTTTCGATTGGTATGTCAGTTTCTATTGGTATATCAGTTTCGATTGATATATCAGTTTCGATTGGTATGTCAGTTTCGATTGGTATGTCAGTTTCTATTGGTATATCAGTTTCTATTGGTATGTCAGTTTCGATTGGTGTGTCAGTTTCGATTGGTATGTCAATTTCAATTGGTATATCAGTTTTGATTAGTATGTCAGTTTCTAATGGTATGTCAGTTTCGATTAGTATATCAGTTTCTATTGGTATGTCAGTTTTGATAGGTATGTTATTCCTCGATTTGTATGTCTGTTTCTATTGGTATGTCAGTTTCGATTGGTATGTCAGTTTCTATTGGTATATCAGTTTCGAATGGTATGTCTGTTTCGATTAGTATATCAGTTTCTATAAGTATATCAGTTTCAATTGTTATGTCAGTTTCTATTGGTATATCAGTTTCTATTGGTATGTCAGTTTCAATTGGTATGTCAGTTTCGATTGGTATGTCAATTTCGATTGGTATATCAGTTTCGATTAGTATGTCAGTTTCTATTGGTATATCAGTTTCTATTGGTATATCTGTTTCGATTGGTAGGTCAGTTTCTATTGGTAGATCAGTTACGATTGGCATGTTATATACTATTGGTATATCAGTTTTGATTAGTATATCAGTTTCTATTGGTATGTAAGTTTCGATAGGTATGTTAGTCCTCGATTGGTATGTCAGTTTCGATTGTTATGTCAGTGTCGATTGGTATATCAGTTTCGATTGGTATGTCAGTTTGGATTGGTATGTCAGTTTGGATTGGTATGTCAGTTTCGATTGGTATATCAGTTTCCATTGGTATATCAGTTTCAATTAGTATGTCAGTTTCGATTGGTATGTCAGTTTCGATTAGTATATCAGTTTTTATTGGTATGTCAGTTTCGATTGGTATGTCAGATTCTATTGGTATATCAGTTTCGATTGGTATATCAGTTTTGATTGGTATATCAGTTTCTATTGCTATATCAGTTTCTATTGGTATGTCAGTTTGGATTGGTATATCAGTTTCGATTAGTATGTCAGTTTCGATTGGTATGTCTGTTTCGATTGGTATATCAGTTTTGATAGGTATATCAGTTTCGATTGGTATGTCAGTTTTGATTGGTATAACAGTTTCTAATGCTATATCAGTTTCTGTTGGATTGTCAGTTTCGATTGGTATGTCAGCTTCGATTGGTATGTCAGTTTCTATTGGTATATCAGTTTCGATTGATATATCAGTTTCGATTAGTATGTCAGTTTCTAATGGTATGTCAGTTTCGATTAGTATATCAGTTTCTATTTGTATGTCAGTTTCGATTGGTATGTCAGTTTCGATTGGTATATCAGTTTCGATTAGTATATCAGTTTCGATTGTTATATCAGTTTCGATTGGTATGTCAGTTTCTATTGGTATATCAGTTGCTATTGGTATGTCAGTTTCGATTGGTGTGTCAGTTTCGATTGGTATGTCAATTTCAATTGGTATATCAGTTTTGATTAGTATGTCAGTTTCTATTGGTATGTCAGTTTCGATTGGTATATCAGTTTCGATTGGTATGTCAGTTTCGATTAGTATATCAGCTTCGATTGGTATGTCAGTTTCGATTGGTATATCAGTTTCGATTGGTATGTCAGTTTCGATTAGTATATCAGTTTCTATTGGTATATCAGTTTCTATTGGTATGTCAGTTTTGATTGGTATATCAGTTTCGATTAGTATGTCAGTTTCGATTGGTATGTCAGTTTCGATTGGTATACCAGTTTCGATAGGTATATCAGTTTCGATTGGTATATCAGTTTCTATTGGTATGTCAGTTTCGATTGGTGTGTCAGTTTCAATTGGTATATCAGTTTTGATTAGTATGTCAGTTTCTAATGGTATGTCAGTTTCGATTAGTATATCAGTTTCTATTGGTATGTCAGTTTTGATAGGTATGTTATTCCTCGATTTGTATGTCAGTTTCTATTGGTATGTCAGTTTCTATTGGTATATCAGTTTCGAATGGTATGTCTGTTTCGATTAGTATATCAGTTTCTATAAGTATATCAGTTTCAATTGTTATGTCAGTTTCTATTTGTATATCAGTTTCTATTGGTATGTCAGTTTCTATTTGTATATCAGTTACAATTGGTATGTTAGTTTCTATTGGTATGTCAGGGAAGCAGAGGAATGAAAGTTCAAGCATGTTCTACAATGCGATGACCAAAAACGTGAGGTGTTCAGGATTGCCAGGCAATGTGTCAAGGAAAACCGTGATATTGTCGGGGAGAAGTGTGTACTTAACGATGACGGCATACTTGCCATCACCGACGCCGATAAGACGGTAGCTTGGAAGTGTCACTACGAAAGCTTACTAAATGAGGAGAATAAATGGGAGAAAGACAGTCTCCCCCACATCGACCCAATAGAGGGACCAGCAGTGTTAGTCGAGGGTAGTATAATAAGTAAGGCAATCAAAGATATGAAGACAGGCAAGGCGGCTGGGCCTTCGGAAATAGTTGCCGAGATGCTGAAGGCATCTGGTACGGTGGGACACACCATGGTCACCCGGATAGTCAACCAAGTCATACAGAATGGGGTTGTTCCGAAGGACTGGCGCAGCAGCATTATCGTTAACTGTTATAAGGGTAAAGGAGATGCCCTAGATAGGAGTAACTATAGAGGCATTAAATTAATCGACCAGGTCATGAAGGTCACGGAAAAAGTTATAGCGCAACTAATCAGAGAGCGAATTGATCTAGATGAAATGCAGTTCGGGTTTGTGTCAGGAAAAAGTACCACAGACGCTCTTTTCATTGTACGACAACTACAGGAGAAGTAGCTAGCTAAAAGTAAACCCCTATACTTAGCTTTCGTCGACTTGGAGAAGGCCTTCGACAGAGTCCCCCGTTCCATTATCTGGTGGGCTCTTAGAAAACTAGGTGTTGATGAAGGGCTTGTGAGAGCTATACAAGCCATGTATAAAGAAACAGTTAGCAAGGTTAGAATTAACAACGAATATAGTGAAGAGTTTAGTGTAAACGTTGGTGTTCATCAGGGCTCTGTTCTTAGCCCCCTACTATTTATTATTGCCCTCCAGGCTATAACAGTGGAGTTCAAGACCGACTGCCCATGGGAACTCCTATACGCAGATGATCTAACGCTCATAGCTGAATCAATGGCCGAGCTAGAGAAGAAATTCCAAACATAGAAGCATGGCCTAGAATCAAAAGGCCTTAAAATTAACCTGGCTAAGACTAAAGTTCTAGTTTGTAAGAAAGAAAATAAGGCGGCGGTCCCCTCCGGGAAGTGGCCATGCGCAGAGTGTAGGAAAGGCGTAGGTAGAAATTACATTTTGTGTCCCAAATGCAAAGTTTGGGTGCATAAAAGATGTAGTGGGATCACAGGTAAGCTAACTAAGAACATAGATTTTACATGTGGCCGGTGTTCTAGGGATATAAGTAGCAGCAAGTGCCCACAAAAATACTAGCTCTTTCAACTGCGCAGAGGGTTCTATAGAAATAGTGGACAGCTTCCGTTACCTGGGTGACAAAATCAGCAGTGGGGGAGGGTGCTCTGAAAGTACAGTAGCTAGAGTCAGAACTGGGTGGAAAAAGTTCAGAGAGCTTATACCACTATTAGCCGCTAAAGGGTTCTCCCTAAAAATGAAAGGCAGGCTGTACGATGCCTGCATACGAACAGCAATGTTGCATGGCAGTGAGACCTGGGCATTGTGTGCAGAGGATATACGCACACTAGAGAGAAACGAAGCTTGCATGCTCCGCTGGATGTGTAATAGTAATATACGTGAACGACAAAGCATAAACGAACTAAGGAAAAAATTAGAAATAAGAGGGATCAGATGTTGTTTACTAGAGAGAAGGCTATATTGGTATGGTCACGTGATGCGCATGAAGGATGATAGCTGTATAACAAAGTGCAGGGCAATAAAGATAGACGGTAGCCACGGAATAGGCAGACCTAGAAAAACTTGGGACGAGCTGATAAACTCCGACCTCACACACTTACACCTCTCCAAGACAATGTCACTGGACCGAGACCTTTGGCGGTACTCAGTAATAGAGAAGACCCGCCTTACCTAAATACAAAGTAAAAACCTACTATAGTCAGTAGGCATCTCTATCAACCCCCCCCGTCCCACAACCTCCACCCCATCCCCACCGCCCCTTCCAATGTAAAGTTATGTTGGTCCCACAACATCCAGGCCGAAACAAATGAGATCGTGTAGGCGTCACGACAAAAAAACACACAGTCCACGCTGTAATGTGGCCGTGTAGGCAACACGGTAAAAACCTCCCAGACCCACACTGTAAATGTGGTTGGTGTTAGGAAGGGCATCCAACTGTAGAAAACCTGCCAGACAGTCCTATGCGAGCAAGAAAATCACTCTTGCCTCAAGTGGGACTACCCCCGTCCAAACCCATGCAAGCATGGAACACGGACGTTAAACGTTGATGATGATGATGATGATGATGTCAGTTTCTATTGGTATATCAGCTTCTATTGGTATGTCAGTTTCTATTGGTATGTCAGTTTCTATTGCTATATCAGTTTCTATTTGTATGTCAGTTTTGATTGTTATATCAGTTTGGATTAGTATTTCAGTTTCTATTGGTATGTCAGTTTCGATTGGTATATCAGTTTCGATTGGTATATATCAGTTTCTGTTGGATAATCAGTTTCGATTGGTATGTCAGTTTCTATTGGTATATCAGTTTCGATTGGTATGTCAGTTTCTATTGGTATGTCAGTTTCGATTATTATATCAGTTACTATTGGTATGTCAGTTTCGATTGGAATGTCAGTTTCGATTGGCATGTCAATTTCTATTGGTATGTCAGTTTCGATTGGTATATCAGTTTCGATTAGTATATCAGTTTCGATTTTTATATCAGTTTCGATTGGTATGTCAGTTTCTATTGGTATATCAGTTTCGATTGGTATATCAGTTTCGATTGGTATGTCAGTTTCTATTGGTATGTCAGTTTCTATTGGTATGTCAGTTTCTATTGGTATATCAGTTTCGATTGGTATATCAGTTTCTATTGGTATGTCAGTTTCTATTGGGATATCAGTTTCTATTGGTATGTCAGTTTCGATTGGTATGTCAGTTTCGATTGGTATGTCAATTTCGATTGGTATATCAGTTTCGATTAGTATGTCAGTTTCTATTGGTATATCAGTTTCGATTGGTATATCTGTTTCGATTGGTATGACAGTTTCTCTTGGTAGATCAGTTACGATTGGCATGTTAGTTACTATTGGTATATCAGTTTCGATTAGTATATCAGTTTCTATTGGTATGTAAGTTTCTATAGGTATGTTAGTCCTCGATTGGTATGTCAGTTTCGATTGTTATGTCAGTGTCGATTGGTATATCAGTTTTGATTGGTATGTCAGTTTGGATTGGTATGTCAGTTTTGATTGGTATGTCAGTTTCGATTGGTATATCAGTTTCCATTGGTATGTCAGTTGCGATTAGTATATCAGTTTCTATTGGTATGTCAGTTTCGATTGGTATGTCAGATTCTATTGGTATATCAGTTTTGATTGGTATATCAGTTTCGATTGGTATATCAGTTTCTATTGCTATATCAGTTTCTATTGGTATGTCAGTTTGGATTGGTATATCAGTTTCGATTAGTATGTCAGTTTCTATTGGTATGTCAGTTTCGATTGGTATATCAGTTTCGATAGGTATATCAGTTTCGATTGGTATGTCAGTTTTGATTGGTATAACAGTTTCTATTGCTATATCAGTTTCTGTTGGATTGTCAGTTTCGATTTGTATGTCAGTTTCGATTGGTATATCAGTTTCAATTGGTATATCAGTTTCGATTGATATATCAGTTTCGATTAGTATGTCAGTTTCTAATGGTATGTCAGTTTCGATTAATATATCAGTTTCTATTGGTATGTCAGTTTCGATTGGTATGTCAGTTTCGATTGGTATATCAGTTTCGATTAGTATATCAGTTTCGATTGTTATATCAGTTTCGATTGGTATGTCAGTTTCTATTGGTATATCAGTTTCTATTGGTATGTCAGTTTCGATTGGTGTGTCAGTTTCGATTGGTATCTCAATTTCGATTGGTATATCAGTTACGATTGGTATGTTAGTTACTATTGGTATATCAGTTTCGATTAGTATATCAGTTTCTATTGGTATGTCAGTTTCGATTGGTATGTCAGTTTCTATTGGTATATCAGTTTCAAATGGTATGTCTGTTTCGATTAGTATATCAGTTTCTATATGTATATCAGTTTCAATTGTTATGTCAGTTTCTATTGGTATATCAGTTTCTATTGGTATGTCAGTTTCTATTTGTATATCAGTTTCAATTGGTATGTTAGTTTCTATTGGTAAGTCAGCTTTGATTAGTATATCAGTTACCATTGGTATCTCAGTTTCTATTGGTATGTCAGTTTCGATTGGTATATCAGTTTCGATTGGTATGTCAGTTTCGATTGGTATATCAGTTTCGATTGGTGTGTCAGTTTCGATTAGTATATCAGTTTCTATTGGTATATCAGTTTCTATTGGTATGTCAGTTTTGATTGTTATATCAGTTTCGATTAGTATGTCAGTTTCGATTGGTATGTCAGTTTCGATTGGTATATCAGTTCCGATTGGTATGTCAGTTTCTATTGGTATGTCAGTTTCTATTGGTATGTTAGTTTCTATTGGTATATCAGTTTTGATTGGTATATCAGTTTCGATTGGTATGTCAGTTTCGATTGGTATGTCAATTTCTATTGGTATATCAGTTTCGATTGGTATATCAGTTTCGATTGATATATCAGTTTCGATTAGTATGTCAGTTTCTAATGGTATGTCAGTTTCGATTAGTATATCAGTTTCTATTGGTATGTCAGTTTCGATTGGTATGTCAGTTTCGATTGGTATATCAGTTTCGATTAGTATATCAGTTTCGATTGTTATATCAGTTTCGATTGGTATGTCAGTTTCTATTGGTATATCAGTTTCTATTGGTATGTGAGTTTCGATTGCTGTGTCAGTTTCGATTGGTATGTCAATTTCAATTGGTATATCAGTTTTGATTAGTATGTCAGTTTCTATTGGTATGTCAGTTTCGATTGGTATATCAGTTTCGATTGGTATGTCAGTTTCGATTAGTATATCAGTTTCGATTGGTATGTCAGTTTCGATTGGTATATCAGTTTCGATTGGTATGTCAGTTTCGATTAGTATATCAGTTTCTATTGGTATATCAGTTTCTATTGGTATGTCAGTTTCGATTGGTATATCAGTTTCGATTGGTATGTCAGTTTCGATTAGTATGTCAGTTTCTAATGGTATGTCAGTTTCGATTAATATATCAGTTTCTATTGGTATGTCAGTTTCGATTGGTATGTCAGTTTCGATTGGTATATCAGTTTCGATTAGTATATCAGTTTCGATTGTTATATCAGTTTCGATTGGTATGTCAGTTTCTATTGGTATATCAGTTTCTATTGGTATGTCAGTTTCGATTGGTGTGTCAGTTTCGATTGGTATCTCAATTTCGATTGGTATATCAGTTACGATTGGTATGTTAGTTACTATTGGTATATCAGTTTCGATTAGTATATCAGTTTCTATTGGTATGTCAGTTTCGATTGGTATGTCAGTTTCTATTGGTATATCAGTTTCAAATGGTATGTCTGTTTCGATTAGTATATCAGTTTCTATATGTATATCAGTTTCAATTGTTATGTCAGTTTCTATTGGTATATCAGTTTCTATTGGTATGTCAGTTTCTATTTGTATATCAGTTTCAATTGGTATGTTAGTTTCTATTGGTAAGTCAGCTTTGATTAGTATATCAGTTACCATTGGTATCTCAGTTTCTATTGGTATGTCAGTTTCGATTGGTATATCAGTTTCGATTGGTATGTCAGTTTCGATTGGTATATCAGTTTCGATTGGTGTGTCAGTTTCGATTAGTATATCAGTTTCTATTGGTATATCAGTTTCTATTGGTATGTCAGTTTTGATTGTTATATCAGTTTCGATTAGTATGTCAGTTTCGATTGGTATGTCAGTTTCGATTGGTATATCAGTTCCGATTGGTATGTCAGTTTCTATTGGTATGTCAGTTTCTATTGGTATGTTAGTTTCTATTGGTATATCAGTTTTGATTGGTATATCAGTTTCGATTGGTATGTCAGTTTCGATTGGTATGTCAATTTCTATTGGTATATCAGTTTCGATTGGTATATCAGTTTCGATTGATATATCAGTTTCGATTAGTATGTCAGTTTCTAATGGTATGTCAGTTTCGATTAGTATATCAGTTTCTATTGGTATGTCAGTTTCGATTGGTATGTCAGTTTCGATTGGTATATCAGTTTCGATTAGTATATCAGTTTCGATTGTTATATCAGTTTCGATTGGTATGTCAGTTTCTATTGGTATATCAGTTTCTATTGGTATGTGAGTTTCGATTGCTGTGTCAGTTTCGATTGGTATGTCAATTTCAATTGGTATATCAGTTTTGATTAGTATGTCAGTTTCTATTGGTATGTCAGTTTCGATTGGTATATCAGTTTCGATTGGTATGTCAGTTTCGATTAGTATATCAGTTTCGATTGGTATGTCAGTTTCGATTGGTATATCAGTTTCGATTGGTATGTCAGTTTCGATTAGTATATCAGTTTCTATTGGTATATCAGTTTCTATTGGTATGTCAGTTTTGATTGGTATATCAGTTTCGATTAGTATGTCAGTTTCGATTGGTATGTCAGTTTCGATTGGTATATCAGTTTCGATAGGTATATCAGTATCTATTGGTATATCAGTTTCTATTGGTATATCAGTTTCTATTGGTATGTCAGTTTTGATTGGTATATCAGTTTCGATTAGTATGTCAGTTTTGATTGGTATGTCAGTTTCGATTGGTATATCAGTTTCGATAGGTATATCAGTTTCGATTGGTATATCAGTTTCTGTTGGATTGTCAGTTTCGATTGGTATGTCAGTTTCTATTGGAATGTCAGTTTCGATTGTAATGTCAGTTTCGATTGGTATGTCAGTTTCTGTTGGTATATCAGTTTCGATTGATATATCAGTTTCGATTAGTATGTCAGTTTCTAACGGTATGTCAGTTTCGATTAGTATATCAGTTTCTATTGGTATGTCAGTTTCGATTGGTATGTCAGTTTCGATTGGTATATCAGTTTCGATTAGTATATCAGTTTCGATTGTTATATCAGTTACGATTGGTATGTCAGTTTCTATTGGTATATCAGTTTTGATTGGTATGTCAGTTTCTATTGGTATGTCAGTTTCTATTGGTATGTCAGTTTCTATTGGTATGTCAGTTTCTGTTTTGATTGGTATCTCAGATTCGATTGGTATGTCAGTTTCGATTGGTATGTCAGTTTCTATTCGTATATCAGTTTCTATTGGTATGACAGTTTCGATTGGTGTGTCAGTTTCGATTGGTATGTCAATTTCAATTGGTATATCAGTTTTGATTAGTATGTCAGTTTCTAATGGTATGTCAGTTTCGATTAGTATATCAGTTTCTATTGGTATGTCAGTTTCGATTGGTATGTCAGTTTCGATTGGTATATCAGTTTCGATTAGTATATCAGTTTCGATTGTTATATCAGTTTCGATTGGTATGTCAGTTTCTATTGGTATATCAGTTTCTATTGGTATGTCAGTTTCGATTGCTGTGTCAGTTTCGATTGGTATGTCAATTTCAATTGGTATATCAGTTTTGATTAGTATGTCAGTTTCTATTGGTATGTCAGTTTCGATTGGTATATCAGTTTCGATTGGTATGTCAGTTTCGATTAGTATATCAGTTTCGATTGGTATGTCAGTTTCGATTGGTATATCAGTTTCGATTGGTATGTCAGTTTCGATTAGTATATCAGTTTCTATTGGTATATCAGTTTCTATTGGTATGTCAGTTTTGATTGGTATATCAGTTTCGATTAGTATGTCAGTTTCGATTGGTATGTCAGTTTCGATTGGTATATCAGTTTCGATAGGTATATCAGTTTCGATTGGTATATCAGTTTCTATTGGTATATCAGTTTCTATTGGTATGTCAGTTTTGATTGGTATATCAGTTTCGATTAGTATGTCAGTTTCGATTGGTATGTCAGTTTCGATTGGTATATCAGTTTCGATAGGTATATCAGTTTCGATTGGTATATCAGTTTCTGTTGGATTGTCAGTTTCGATTGGTATGTCAGTTTCTATTGGAATGTCAGTTTCGATTGGAATGTCAGTTTCGATTGGTATATCAGTTTCGATTAGTATATCAGTTTCGATTGTTATATCAGTTACGATTGGTATGTCAGTTTCTATTGGTATATCAGTTTTGATTGGTATGTCAGTTTCTATTGGTATGTCAGTTTCTATTGGTATGTCAGTTTCTATTGGTATGTCAGTTTCTGTTTTGATTGGTATATCAGTTTCGATTGGTATGTCAGTTTCTATTGGTATATCAGTTTCTATTGGTATGTCAGTTTCGATTGGTATGTCAGTTTCGATTGGTATGTCAATTTCGATTGGTATATCAGTTTCGATTAGTATGTCAGTTTCTATTGGTATGTCAGTTTCTATTGGTATATCTGTTTCGATTGGTATGTCAGTTTCCATTGGTAGATCAGTTACGATTGGCATGTTAGTTACTATTGGTATATCAGTTTTGATTAGTATATCAGTTTCCACTGGTATGTAAGTTTCGATAGGTATGTAAGTCCTCGATTGGTATGTCAGTTTCGATTGTTATGTCAGTGTCGATTGGTATATCAGTTTCGATTGGTATGTCCGTTTGGATTGGTATGTCAGTTTCGATTGGTATGTCAGTTTTGATTGGTATATCAGTTTCCATTGGTATATCAGTTTCAATTAGTATGTCAGTTTCGATTGGTATATCAGTTTCGATTAGTATATAAGTTACTATTGGTATGTCAGTTTCGATTGGTATGTCAGATTCTATTGGTATATCAGTTTCGATTTGTATTTCAGTTTCGATTGGTATATCAGTTTCTATTGCTATATCACTTTCTATTGGTATATCAGTTTTCGATTAGTATGTCAGTTTCGATTGGTATGTCAGTTTCGATTGGTATATCAGTTTTGATAGGTATATCAGTTTCGATTGGTATGTCAGTTTTGATTGGTATAACAGTTTCTATTGCTATATCAGTTTCTGTTGGATTGTCATTTTCGATTGCTATGTCAGTTTCGATTGGTATGTCAGTTTCTATTGGTATATCAGTTTCGATTGATATATCAGTTTCGATTGGTATGTCAGTTTCGATTGGTATGTCAGTTTCTATTGGTATATCAGTTTCTATTGGTATGTCAGTTTCGATTGCTGTGTCAGTTTCGATTGGTATGTCAATTTCAATTGGTATATTAGTTTTGATTAGTATGTCAGTTTCTATTGGTATGTCAGTTTCGATTGGTATATCAGTTTCGATTGGTATGTCAGTTTCGATTAGTATATCAGTTTCGATTGGTATGTCAGTTTCGATTGGTATATCAGTTTCGATTGGTATGTCAGTTTCGATTAGTATATCAGTTTCTATTGGTATATCAGTTTCTATTGGTATGTCAGTTTTGATTGGTATATCAGTTTCGATTAGTATGTCAGTTTCGATTGGTATGTCAGTTTCGATTGGTATATCAGTTTCGATAGGTATATCAGTTTCGATTGGTATATCAGTTTCTATTGGTATATCAGTTTCTATTGGTATGTCAGTTTTGATTGGTATATCAGTTTCGATTAGTATGTCAGTTTCGATTGGTATGTCAGTTTCGATTGGTATATCAGTTTCGATAGGTATATCAGTTTCGATTGGTATATCAGTTTCTGTTGGATTGTCAGTTTCGATTGGTATGTCAGTTTCTATTGGAATGTCAGTTTCGATTGGAATGTCAGTTTCGATTGGTATATCTGTTTCGATTAGTATATTAGTTTCGATTGTTATATCAGTTACGATTGGTATGTCAGTTTCTATTGGTATATCAGTTTCTATTGGTATGTCAGTTTTGATTGGTATATCAGTTTCGATTAGTATGTCAGTTTCGATTGGTATGTCAGTTTCGATTGGTATATCAGTTTCGATAGGTATATCAGTTTCGATTGGTATATCAGTTTCTGTTGGATTGTCAGTTTCGATTGGTATGTCAGTTTCTATTGGAATGTCAGTTTCGATTGGAATGTCAGTTTCGATTGGTATGTCAGTTTCTGTTGGTATATCAGTTTCGATTGATATATCAGTTTCGATTAGTATGTCAGTTTCTAACGGTATGTCAGTTTCGATTAGTATATCAGTTTCTATTGGTATGTCAGTTTCGATTGGTATGTCAGTTTCGATTGGTATATCAGTTTCGATTAGTATATCAGTTTCGATTGTTATATCAGTTACGATTGGTATGTCAGTTTCTATTGGTATATCAGTTTCGATTGGTATGTCAGTTTCTATTGGTATGTCAGTTTCTATTGGTATGTCAGTTTCTATTGGTATGTCAGTTTCTGTTTTGATTGGTATCTCAGATTCGATTGGTATGTCAGTTTCGATTGGTATGTCAGTTTCTATTCGTATATCAGTTTCTATTGGTATGACAGTTTCGATTGGTGTGTCAGTTTCGATTGGTATGTCAATTTCAATTGGTATATCAGTTTTGATTAGTATGTCAGTTTCTAATGGTATGTCAGTTTCGATTAGTATATCAGTTTCTATTGGTATGTCAGTTTCGATTGGTATGTCAGTTTCGATTGGTATATCAGTTTCGATTAGTATATCAGTTTCGATTGTTATATCAGTTTCGATTGGTATATCAGTTTCTATTGGTATATCAGTTTCTATTGGTATGTCAGTTTCGATTGCTGTGTCAGTTTCGATTGGTATGTCAATTTCAATTGGTATATCAGTTTTGATTAGTATGTCAGTTTCTATTGGTATGTCAGTTTCGATTGGTATATCAGTTTCGATTGGTATGTCAGTTTCGATTAGTATATCAGTTTCGATTGGTATGTCAGTTTCGATTGCTATATCAGTTTCGATTGGTATGTCAGTTTCGATTAGTATATCAGTTTCTATTGGTATATCAGTTTCTATTGGTATGTCAGTTTTGATTGGTATATCAGTTTCGATTAGTATGTCAGTTTCGATTGGTATGTCAGTTTCGATTGGTATATCAGTTTCGATAGGTATATCAGTTTCGATTGGTATATCAGTTTCTATTGGTATATCAGTTTCTATTGGTATGTCAGTTTTGATTGGTATATCAGTTTCGATTAGTATGTCAGTTTCGATTGTTATGTCAGTTTCGATTGGTATATCAGTTTCGATAGGTATATCAGTTTCGATTGGTATATCAGTTTCTGTTGGATTGTCAGTTTCGATTGGTATGTCAGTTTCTATTGGAATGTCAGTTTCGATTGGAATGTCAGTTTCGATTGGTATATCAGTTTCGATTAGTATATCAGTTTCGATTGTTATATCAGTTTCGATTGGTATGTCAGTTTCTATTGGTATATCAGTTTTGATTGGTATGTCAGTTTCTATTGGTATGTCAGTTTCTATTGGTATGTCAGTTTCTATTGGTATGTCAGTTTCTGTTTTGATTGGTATATCAGTTTCGATTGGTATGTCAGTTTCTATTGGTATATCAGTTTCTATTGGTATGTCAGTTTCGATTGGTATGTCAGTTTCGATTGGTATGTCAATTTCGATTGGTATATCAGTTTCGATTAGTATGTCAGTTTCTATTGGTATGTCAGTTTCTATTGGTATATCTGTTTCGATTGGTATGTCAGTTTCCATTGGTAGATCAGTTACGATTGGCATGTTAGTTACTATTGGTATATCAGTTTTGATTAGTATATCAGTTTCTACTGGTATGTAAGTTTCGATAGGTATGTTAGTCCTCGATTGGTATGTCAGTTTCGATTGTTATGTCAGTGTCGATTGGTATATCAGTTTCGATTGGTATGTCCGTTTGGATTGGTATGTCAGTTTCGATTGGTATGTCAGTTTTGATTGGTATATCAGTTTCCATTGGTATATCAGTTTCAATTAGTATGTCAGTTTCGATTGGTATATCAGTTTCGATTAGTATATAAGTTACTATTGGTATGTCAGTTTCGATTGGTATGTCAGATTCTATTGGTATATCAGTTTCGATTTGTATTTCAGTTTCGATTGGTATATCAGTTTCTATTGCTATATCACTTTCTATTGGTATATCAGTTTTCGATTAGTATGTCAGTTTCGATTGGTATGTCAGTTTCGATTGGTATATCAGTTTTGATAGGTATATCAGTTTCGATTGGTATGTCAGTTTTGATTGGTATAACAGTTTCTATTGCTATATCAGTTTCTGTTGGATTGTCATTTTCGATTGCTATGTCAGTTTCGATTGGTATGTCAGTTTCTATTGGTATATCAGTTTCGATTGATATATCAGTTTCGATTGGTATGTCAGTTTCGATTGGTATGTCAGTTTCTATTGGTATATCAGTTTCTATTGGTATGTCAGTTTCGATTGCTGTGTCAGTTTCGATTGGTATGTCAATTTCAATTGGTATATTAGTTTTGATTAGTATGTCAGTTTCTATTGGTATGTCAGTTTCGATTGGTATATCAGTTTCGATTGGTATGTCAGTTTCGATTAGTTTATCAGTTTCGATTGGTATGTCAGTTTCGATTGGTATATCAGTTTCGATTGGTATGTCAGTTTCGATTAGTATATCAGTTTCTATTGGTATATCAGTTTCTATTGGTATGTCAGTTTTGATTGGTATATCAGTTTCGATTAGTATGTCAGTTTCGATTGGTATGTCAGTTTCGATTGGTATATCAGTTTCGATAGGTATATCAGTTTCGATTGGTATATCAGTTTCTATTGGTATATCAGTTTCTATTGGTATGTCAGTTTTGATTGGTATATCAGTTTCGATTAGTATGTCAGTTTCGATTGGTATGTCAGTTTCGATTGGTATATCAGTTTCGATAGGTATATCAGTTTCGATTGGTATATCAGTTTATGTTGGATTGTCAGTTTCGATTGGTATGTCAGTTTCTATTGGAATGTCAGTTTCGATTGGAATGTCAGTTTCGATTGGTATGTCAGTTTCTGTTGGTATATCAGTTTCGATTGATATATCAGTTTCGATTAGTATGTCAGTTTCTAACGGTATGTCAGTTTCGATTAGTATATCAGTTTCTATTGGTATGTCAGTTTCGATTGGTATGTCAGTTTCGATTGGTATATCAGTTTCGATTAGTATATCAGTTTCGATTGTTATATCAGTTACGATTGGTATGTCAGTTTCTATTGGTATATCAGTTTTGATTGGTATGTCAGTTTCTATTGGTATGTCAGTTTCTATTGGTATGTCAGTTTCTATTGGTATGTCAGTTTCTGTTTTGATTGGTATCTCAGATTCGATTGGTATGTCAGTTTCGATTGGTATGTCAGTTTCTATTCGTATATCAGTTTCTATTGGTATGACAGTTTCGATTGGTGTGTCAGTTTCGATTGGTATGTCAATTTCAATTGGTATATCAGTTTTGATTAGTATGTCAGTTTCTAATGGTATGTCAGTTTCGATTAGTATATCAGTTTCTATTGGTATGTCAGTTTCGATTGGTATGTCAGTTTCGATTGGTATATCAGTTTCGATTAGTATATCAGTTTCGATTGTTATATCAGTTTCGATTGGTATGTCAGTTTCTATTGGTATATCAGTTTCTATTGGTATGTCAGTTTCGATTGCTGTGTCAGTTTCGATTGGTATGTCAATTTCAATTGGTATATCAGTTTTGATTAGTATGTCAGTTTCTAATGGTATGTCAGTTTCGATTAGTATATCAGTTTCTATTGGTATGTCAGTTTCGATTGGTATGTCAGTTTCGATTGGTATATCAGTTTCGATTGGTATGTCAGTTTCGATTAGTATATCAGTTTCGATTGGTATGTCAGTTTCGATTGGTATATCAGTTTCGATTGGTATGTCAGTTTCGATTAGTATATCAGTTTCTATTGGTATATCAGTTTCTATTGGTATGTCAGTTTTGATTGGTATATCAGTTTCGATTAGTATGTCAGTTTCGCTTGGTATGTCAGTTTCGATTGGTATATCAGTTTCGATAGGTATATCAGTTTCGATTGGTATGTCAATTTCAATTGGTATATTAGTTTTGATTAGTATGTCAGTTTCTATTGGTATGTCAGTTTCGATTGGTATATCAGTTTCGATTGGTATGTCAGTTTCGATTAGTTTATCAGTTTCGATTGGTATGTCAGTTTCGATTGGTATATCAGTTTCGATTGGTATGTCAGTTTCGATTAGTATATCAGTTTCTATTGGTATATCAGTTTCTATTGGTATGTCAGTTTTGATTGGTATATCAGTTTCGATTAGTATGTCAGTTTCGATTGGTATGTCAGTTTCGATTGGTATATCAGTTTCGATAGGTATATCAGTTTCGATTGGTATATCAGTTTCTATTGGTATATCAGTTTCTATTGGTATGTCAGTTTTGATTGGTATATCAGTTTCGATTAGTATGTCAGTTTCGATTGGTATGTCAGTTTCGATTGGTATATCAGTTTCGATAGGTATATCAGTTTCGATTGGTATATCAGTTTATGTTGGATTGTCAGTTTCGATTGGTATGTCAGTTTCTATTGGAATGTCAGTTTCGATTGGAATGTCAGTTTCGATTGGTATGTCAGTTTCTGTTGGTATATCAGTTTCGATTGATATATCAGTTTCGATTAGTATGTCAGTTTCTAACGGTATGTCAGTTTCGATTAGTATATCAGTTTCTATTGGTATGTCAGTTTCGATTGGTATGTCAGTTTCGATTGGTATATCAGTTTCGATTAGTATATCAGTTTCGATTGTTATATCAGTTACGATTGGTATGTCAGTTTCTATTGGTATATCAGTTTTGATTGGTATGTCAGTTTCTATTGGTATGTCAGTTTCTATTGGTATGTCAGTTTCTATTGGTATGTCAGTTTCTGTTTTGATTGGTATCTCAGATTCGATTGGTATGTCAGTTTCGATTGGTATGTCAGTTTCTATTCGTATATCAGTTTCTATTGGTATGACAGTTTCGATTGGTGTGTCAGTTTCGATTGGTATGTCAATTTCAATTGGTATATCAGTTTTGATTAGTATGTCAGTTTCTAATGGTATGTCAGTTTCGATTAGTATATCAGTTTCTATTGGTATGTCAGTTTCGATTGGTATGTCAGTTTCGATTGGTATATCAGTTTCGATTAGTATATCAGTTTCGATTGTTATATCAGTTTCGATTGGTATGTCAGTTTCTATTGGTATATCAGTTTCTATTGGTATGTCAGTTTCGATTGCTGTGTCAGTTTCGATTGGTATGTCAATTTCAATTGGTATATCAGTTTTGATTAGTATGTCAGTTTCTAATGGTATGTCAGTTTCGATTAGTATATCAGTTTCTATTGGTATGTCAGTTTCGATTGGTATGTCAGTTTCGATTGGTATATCAGTTTCGATTGGTATGTCAGTTTCGATTAGTATATCAGTTTCGATTGGTATGTCAGTTTCGATTGGTATATCAGTTTCGATTGGTATGTCAGTCTCGATTAGTATATCAGTTTCTATTGGTATATCAGTTTCTATTGGTATGTCAGTTTTGATTGGTATATCAGTTTCGATTAGTATGTCAGTTTCGCTTGGTATGTCAGTTTCGATTGGTATATCAGTTTCGATAGGTATATCAGTTTCGATTGGTATATCAGTTTCTATTGGTATATCAGTTTCTATTGGTATGTCAGTTTTGATTGGTATATCAGTTTCGATTAGTATGTCAGTTTCGATTGGTATGTCAGTTTCGATTGGTATATCAGTTTCGATAGGTATATCAGTTTCGATTGGTATATCAGTTTCTGTTGGATTGTCAGTTTCGATTGGTATGTCAGTTTCTATTGGAATGTCAGTTTCGATTGGAATGTCAGTTTCGATTGGTATATCAGTTTCGATTAGTATATCAGTTTCGATTGTTATATCAGTTACGATTGGTATGTCAGTTTCTATTGGTATATCAGTTTTGATTGGTATGTCAGTTTCTATTGGTATGTCAGTTTCTATTGGTATGTCAGTTTCTATTGGTATGTCAGTTTCTGTTTTGATTGGTATATCAGTTTCGATTGGTATGTCAGTTTCTATTGGTATATCAGTTTCTATTGGTATGTCAGTTTCGATTGGTATGTCAGTTTCGATTGGTATGTCAATTTCGATTGGTATATCAGTTTCGATTAGTATGTCAGTTTCTATTGGTATGTCAGTTTCTATTGGTATATCTGTTTCGATTGGTATGTCAGTTTCCATTGGTAGATCAGTTACGATTGGCATGTTAGTTACTATTGGTATATCAGTTTTGATTAGTATATCAGTTTCTACTGGTATGTAAGTTTCGATAGGTATGTTAGTCCTCGATTGGTATGTCAGTTTCGATTGTTATGTCAGTGTCGATTGGTATATCAGTTTCGATTGGTATGTCCGTTTGGATTGGTATGTCAGTTTCGATTGGTATGTCAGTTTTGATTGGTATATCAGTTTCCATTGGTATATCAGTTTCAATTAGTATGTCAGTTTCGATTGGTATATCAGTTTCGATTAGTATATAAGTTACTATTGGTATGTCAGTTTCGATTGGTATGTCAGATTCTATTGGTATATCAGTTTCGATTTGTATTTCAGTTTCGATTGGTATATCAGTTTCTATTGCTATATCACTTTCTATTGGTATATCAGTTTTCGATTAGTATGTCAGTTTCGATTGGTATGTCAGTTTCGATTGGTATATCAGTTTTGATAGGTATATCAGTTTCGATTGGTATGTCAGTTTTGATTGGTATAACAGTTTCTATTGCTATATCAGTTTCTGTTGGATTGTCATTTTCGATTGCTATGTCAGTTTCGATTGGTATGTCAGTTTCTATTGGTATATCAGTTTCGATTGATATATCAGTTTCGATTGGTATGTCAGTTTCGATTGGTATGTCAGTTTCTATTGGTATATCAGTTTCTATTGGTATGTCAGTTTCGATTGCTGTGTCAGTTTCGATTGGTATGTCAATTTCAATTGGTATATTAGTTTTGATTAGTATGTCAGTTTCTATTGGTATGTCAGTTTCGATTGGTATATCAGTTTCGATTGGTATGTCAGTTTCGATTAGTATATCAGTTTCGATTGGTATGTCAGTTTCGATTGGTATATCAGTTTCGATTGGTATGTCAGTTTCGATTAGTATATCAGTTTCTATTGGTATATCAGTTTCTATTGGTATGTCAGTTTTGATTGGTATATCAGTTTCGATTAGTATGTCAGTTTCGATTGGTATGTCAGTTTCGATTGGTATATCAGTTTCGATAGGTATATCAGTTTCGATTGGTATATCAGTTTCTATTGGTATATCAGTTTCTATTGGTATGTCAGTTTTGATTGGTATATCAGTTTCGATTAGTATGTCAGTTTCGATTGGTATGTCAGTTTCGATTGGTATATCAGTTTCGATAGGTATATCAGTTTCGATTGGTATATCAGTTTCTGTTGGATTGTCAGTTTCGATTGGTATGTCAGTTTCTATTGGAATGTCAGTTTCGATTGGAATGTCAGTTTCGATTGGTATATCAGTTTCGATTAGTATATCAGTTTCGATTGTTATATCAGTTACGATTGGTATGTCAGTTTCTATTGGTATATCAGTTTTGATTGGTATGTCAGTTTCTATTGGTATGTCAGTTTCTATTGGTATGTCAGTTTCTATTGGTATGTCAGTTTCTGTTTTGATTGGTATATCAGTTTCGATTGGTATGTCAGTTTCTATTGGTATATCAGTTTCTATCGGTATGTCAGTTTCGATTGGTATGTCAGTTTCGATTGGTATGTCAATTTCGATTGGTATATCAGTTTCGATTAGTATGTCAGTTTCTATTGGTATGTCAGTTTCTATTGGTATATCTGTTTCGATTGGTATGTCAGTTTCCATTGGTAGATCAGTTACGATTGGCATGTTAGTTACTATTGGTATATCAGTTTTGATTAGTATATCAGTTTCTACTGGTATGTAAGTTTCGATAGGTATGTTAGTCCTCGATTGGTATGTCAGTTTCGATTGTTATGTCAGTGTCGATTGGTATATCAGTTTCGATTGGTATGTCCGTTTGGATTGGTATGTCAGTTTCGATTGGTATGTCAGTTTTGATTGCTATATCAGTTTCCATTGGTATATCAGTTTCAATTAGTATGTCAGTTTCGATTGGTATATCAGTTTCGATTAGTATATAAGTTACTATTGGTATGTCAGTTTCGATTGGTATGTCAGATTCTATTGGTATATCAGTTTCGATTTGTATTTCAGTTTCGATTGGTATATCAGTTTCTATTGCTATATCACTTTCTATTGGTATATCAGTTTTCGATTAGTATGTCAGTTTCGATTGGTATGTCAGTTTCGATTGGTATATCAGTTTTGATAGGTATATCAGTTTCGATTGGTATGTCAGTTTTGATTGGTATAACAGTTTCTATTGCTATATCAGTTTCTGTTGGATTGTCATTTTCGATTGCTATGTCAGTTTCGATTGGTATGTCAGTTTCTATTGGTATATCAGTTTCGATTGATATATCAGTTTCGATTGCTATGTCAGTTTCGATTGGTATGTCAGTTTCTATTGGTATATCAGTTTCTATTGGTATGTCAGTTTCGATTGGTGTGTCAGTTTCGATTGGTATGTCAATTTCAATTGGTATATCAGTTTTGATTAGTATGTCAGTTTCTAATGGTATGTCAGTTTCGATTAGTATATCAGTTTCTATTGGTATGTCAGTTTTGATAGGTATGTTATTCCTCGATTTGTATGTCTGTTTCTATTGGTATGTCAGTTTCGATTGGTATGTCAGTTTCTATTGGTATATCAGTTTCGAATGGTATGTCTGTTTCGATTAGTATATCAGTTTCTATAAGTATATCAGTTTCAATTGTTATGTCAGTTTCTATTGGTATATCAGTTTCTATTGGTATGTCAGTTTCGATTGGTATGTCAGTTTCGATTGGTATGTCAATTTCGATTGGTATATCAGTTTCGATTAGTATGTCAGTTTCTATTGGTATATCTGTTTCGATTGGTAGGTCAGTTTCTATTGGTAGATCAGTTACGATTGGCATGTTATATACTATTGGTATATCAGTTTTGATTAGTATATCAGTTTCTATTGGTATGTAAGTTTCGATAGGTATGTTAGGCCTCGATTGGTATGTCAGTTTCGATTGTTATGTCAGTGTCGATTGGTATATCAGTTTCGATTGGTATGTCAGTTTGGATTGGTATGTCAGTTTGGATTGGTATGTCAGTTTCGATTGGTATATCAGTTTCCATTGGTATATCAGTTTCAATTAGTATGTCAGTTTCGATTGGTATGTCAGTTTCGATTAGTATATCAGTTTCTATTGGTATGTCAGTTTGGATTGGTATATCAGTTTCGATTAGTATGTCAGTTTCGATTGGTATGTCTGTTTCGATTGGTATATCAGTTTTGATAGGTATATCAGTTTCGATTGGTATGTCAGTTTTGATTGGTATAACAGTTTCTAATGCTATATCAGTTTCTGTTGGATTGTCAGTTTCGATGCTAGAGATGCCTACTGACTATAGTAGGTTTTTACATTGTATTTAGGTAAGGCGGGTCTTCTCTATTACTGAGTACCGCCAAAGGTCTCGGTCCAGTGACATTGTCTTGGAGAGGTGTAAGTGTGTGAGGTCGGAGTTTATCAGCTCGTCCCAAGTTTTTCTAGGTCTGCCTATTCCGTGGCTACCGTCTATCTTTATTGCCCTGCACTTTGTTATACAGCTATCATCCTTCATGCGCATCACGTGACCATACCAATGTAGCCTTCTCTCTAGTAAACAATATCTGATCCCTCTTATTTCTAATTTTTTCCTTAGTTCGTTTATGCTTTGTCGTTCACGTATATTACTATTACACATCCAGCGGAGCATGCAAGCTTCGTTTCTCTCTAGTGTGCGTATATCCTCTGCACACAATGCCCAGGTCTCACTGCCATGCAACATTGCTGTTCGTATGCAGGCATCGTACAGCCTGCCTTTCATTTTTAGGGAGAACCCTTTAGCGGCTAATAGTGGTATAAGCTCTCTGAACTTTTTCCACCCAGTTCTGACTCTAGCTACTGTACTTTCAGAGCACCCTCCCCCACTGCTGATTTTGTCACCCAGGTAACGGAAGCTGTCCACTATTTCTATAGAACCCTCTGCGCAGTTGAAAGAGCTAGTATTTTTGTGGGCACTTGCTGCTACTTATATCCCTAGAACACCGGCCACATGTAAAATCTATGTTCTTAGTTAGCTTACCTGTGATCCCACTACATCTTTTATGCACCCAAACTTTGCATTTGGGACACAAAATGGAATTTCTACCTACGCCTTTCCTACACTCTGCGCATGGCCACTTCCCGGAGGGGACCGCCGCCTTATTTTCTTTCTTACAAACTAGAACTTTAGTCTTAGCCAGGTTAATTTTAAGGCCTTTTGATTCTAGGCCATGCTTCCATGTTTGGAATTTCTTCTCTAGCTCGGCCATTGATTCAGCTATGAGCGTTAGATCATCTGCGTATAGGAGTTCCCATGGGCAGTCGGTCTTGAACTCCACTGTTATAGCCTGGAGGGCAATAATAAATAGTAGGGGGCTAAGAACAGAGCCCTGATGAACACCAACGTTTACACTAAACTCTTCACTATATTCGTTGTTAATTCTAACCTTGCTAACTGTTTCTTTATACATGGCTTGTATAGCTCTCACAAGCCCTTCATCAACACCTAGTTTTCTAAGAGCCCACCAGATAATGGAACGGGGGACTCTGTCGAAGGCCTTCTCCAAGTCGACGAAAGCTAAGTATAGGGGTTTACTTTTAGCTAGCTACTTCTCCTGTAGTTGTCGTACAATGAAAAGAGCGTCTGTGGTACTTTTTCCTGACACAAACCCGAACTGCATTTCATCTAGATCAATTCGCTCTCTGATTAGTTGCGCTATAACTTTTTCCGTGACCTTCATGACCTGGTCGATTAATTTAATGCCTCTATAGTTACTCCTATCTAGGGCATCTCCTTTACCCTTATAACAGTTAACGATAATGCTGCTGCGCCAGTCCTTCGGAACAACCCCATTCTGTATGACTTGGTTGACTATCCGGGTGACCATGGTGTGTCCCACCGTACCAGATGCCTTCAGCATCTCGGCAACTATTTCCGAAGGCCCAGCCGCCTTGCCTGTCTTCATATCTTTGATTGCCTTACTTATTATACTACCCTCGACTAACACTGCTGGTCCCTCTATTGGGTCGATGTGGGGGAGACTGTCTTTCTCCCATTTATTCTCCTCATTTAGTAAGCTTTCGTAGTGACACTTCCAAGCTACCGTCTTATCGGCATCGGTGATGGCAAGTATGCCGTCATCGTTAAGTACACACTTCTCCCCGACAATATCACGGTTTTCCTTGACACATTGCCTGGCAATCCTGAACACCTCACGTTTTTGGTCATCGCATTGTAGAACATGCTTGAACTTTCATTCCTCTGCTTCCCTGACATACCTATCGAAACTGACATACCAATCGAATCTGACATACCAATAGAAACTGATATACTAATCGAAACTGACACACCATTAGAAACTGACATACTAATCGAAACTGATATATCAATCGAAACTAATATACCAATAGAAACTGACATACCAATCGAAACTGACATACCAATCGAAACTGATATACTAATCGAAACTGACATACCATTAGAAACTGACATACTAATCGAAACTGATATATCAATCGAAACTGATATACCAATCGAAACTGATATACCAATAGAAATTGACATACCAATCGAAACTGACATACCAATCGAAACTGATATACCAATCAAAACTGATATACCAATAGAAACTAACATACCAATAGAAACTGACATACCAATAGAAACTGACATACCAATCGGAACTGATATACCAATCGAAACTGACATACCAATCGAAACTGACATACTAATCGAAACTGATATAACAATCAAAACTGACATACCAATAGAAACTGATATACCAATAGAAACTGATATACTAATCGAAACTGACACACCAATCGAAACTGATATACCAATCGAAACTGACATACCAATCGAAACTGATATACCAATCGAAACTGACATACCAATAGAAACTGAGATACCAATGGTAACTGATATACTAATCAAAGCTGACTTACCAATAGAAACTAACATACCAATTGAAACTGATATACAAATAGAAACTGACATACCAATAGAAACTGATATACCAATAGAAACTGACATAACAATTGAAACTGATATACATATAGAAACTGATATACTAATCGAAACAGACATACCATTTGAAACTGATATACCAATAGAAACTGACATACCAATCGAAACTGACATACCAATAGAAACTGATATACTAATCGAAACTGATATACCAATAGTAACTAACATACCAATCGTAACTGATATACCAATCGAAATTGACATACCAATCGAAACTGACACACCAATCGAAACTGACATACCAATAGAAACTGATATACCAATAGAAACTGACATACCAATCGAAACTGATATAACAATCGAAACTGATATACTAATCGAAACTGATATACCAATCGAAACTGACATACCAATCGAAACTGACATACCAATAGAAACTGATATATTAATCGAAACTGACATACCATTAGAAACTGACATACTAATCGAAACTGATATATCAATCGAAACTGATATACCAATTGAAACTGATATACCAATCGAAACTGACATACAAATCGAAACTGACAATCCAACAGAAACTGATATAGCAATAGAAACTGTTATACCAATCAAAACTGACATACCAATCGAAACTGATATACCTATCGAAACTGATATACCAATCGAAACTGACATACCAATAGAAACTGACATACTAATCGAAACTGATATACCAATCCAAACTGACATACCAATAGAAACTGATATAGCAATAGAAACTGATATACCAATCGAAACTGATATACCAATCAAAACTGATATACCAATAGAATCTGACATACCAATCGAAACTGACATACCAATAGAAACTGATATACTAATCGCAACTGACATACCAATGGAAACTGATATACCAATCGAAACTGACATACCAATCAAAACTGACATACCAATCCAAACTGACATACCAATCAAAACTGATATACCAATCGACACTGACATAACAATCGAAACTGACATACCAATCGAGGACTAACATACCTATAGAAACTTACATACCAATAGAAACTGATATACTAATCGAAACTGATATACCAATAGTAACTAACATGCCAATCGTAACTGATCTACCAAGAGAAACTGTCATACCAATCGAAACAGATATACCAATCGAAACTGATATACCAATAGAAACTGACATACTAATCGAAACTGATATACCAATCGAAATTGACATACCAATCGAAACTGACATACCAATCGAAACTGACATACCAATAGAAACTGATATCCCAATAGAAACTGACATACCAATAGAAACTGATATACCAATCGAAACTGATATACCAATAGAAACTGACATACCAATCGAAACTGACATACCAATCGAAACTGATATACCAATCAAAACTGATATACCAATAGAAACTGACATACCAATAGAAACTGACATACCAATAGAAACTGACATACCAATCGAAACTGATATACCAATCGAAACTGATATACCAATAGAAACTGACATACCAATCGAAACTGATATAAAAATCGAAACTGATATACTAATCGAAACTGATATACCAATCGAAACTGACATACCAATCGAAACTGACATACCAATAGAAACTGATATACTAATCGAAACTGACATACCATTAGAAACTGACATACTAATCGAAACTGATATATCAATCGAAACTGATATACCAATAGAAATTGACATGCCAATCGAAACTGACATTCCAATCGAAACTGACATACCAATAGTAACTGATATAATAATCGAAACTGACATACCAATAGAAACTGACATACCAATCGAAACTGATATACCAATAGAAACTGACATACCAATCGAAACTGATTATCCAACAGAAACTGATATATACCAATCGAAACTGATATACCAATCGAAACTGACATACCAATAGAAACTGAAATACTAATCCAAACTGATATAACAATCAAAACTGACATACAAATAGAAACTGTTATAGCAATAGAAACTGACATACCAATAGAAACTGACATACCAATAGAAGCTGATATACCAATAGAAACTGACATCATCATCATCATCATCATCAACGTTTAACGTCCGTGTTCCATGCTTGCATGGGTTTGGACGGGGGTAGTCCCACTTGAGGCAAGAGTGATTTTCTTGCTCGCATAGGACTGTCTGGCAGGTTTTCTACAGTTGGATGCCCTTCCTAACACCAACCACATTTACAGTGTGGGTCTGGGAGGTTTTTACCGTGTTGCCTACACGGCCACATTACAGCGTGGACTGTGTGTTTTTTTGTCGTGACGCCTACACGATCTCATTTGTTTCGGCCTGGATGTTGTGGGACCAACATAACTTTACATTGGAAGGGGCGGTGGGGATGGGGTGGTGATTGGTATATCAGTTTCGATTAGTATGTCAGTTTCTATTGGTATATCAGTTTCGATGGGTATGTCAGTTTCGATTGGTATGTGAGTTTCTATTGGTATATCAGTTTCGATGGGTATGTCAGTTTCTATTGGTATGTCAGATTCGATTGATATATCAGTTTCGATTAGTATGTCAGTTTCTATTGGTATGTCAGTTTCGATTGGTATGTCAGTTTCTATTGGTATATCAGTTTCGAATGGTATGTCAGTTTCTATTGGTATATCAGTTTCTATTGGTATGTCTGTTTCGATTAGTATATCAGTTTCTATAAGTATATCAGTTTCAATTGTTATGTCAGTTTCTATTGGTATATCAGTTTCTATTGGTATGTCAGTTTCGATTTGTATATCAGTTACAATTGGTATGTTAGTTTCTATTGGTAAGTCAGCTTCGATTAGGTAGATGAAGCAGTCAAGGCCAAGAGACAGGCATGGAAAGAATGGAAGAACGGGGGGAGCAGGGTACATTACATAGCTAAGAGGGAAGCAGAGGATAGAAAATTCAAGCATGTTTTACAACGTGAGGACCAGAAACAGGAGGTATTCAAGATTGCGAGGCAGTGTGTCAGAGATAGTTGTGATGTCATTGGAGAGAAGTGTATCCGGAATGATAAAGGTGAGCTTGCCCTCACAAGTGCTGAGAAGAAAGATGCATGGAAGAGTCATTATGATAGATTACTAAATGAGGAGAATGCATGGGAAGAAGAGACCCTACCCCACGTAGACCCTATAGAGGGACCAGCAGTACAAGTCAGCGGCAGCGTAGTAAGTAAGGCAATCAGAGATATGAAGATAGGGAAGGCAACCGGTCCATCGGGTATAGCTGCCGAGATGCTGAAGGCATCTGGGTCTGTAGGTCACACTATAACCACACGTATCGTTAACCAGGTAATACTAGAGGGGGCCATACCAAAAGATTGGTGCAGTAGCATCATTGTCAACTGCTACAAAGGTAAAGGCGATGCACTAGATAGAGGAAACTATAGAGGTATAAAGTTGATGGACCAGGTCATGAAAGTAACAGAAAGAGTTATAGCACAGCTGATTAGGGACCGGGTGAATATAGACGAGATGCAATTTGGGTTTGTACCAGGGAAAGGCACCACTGATGCCCTCTTCCTTGTGAGGCAATTACAGGAAAAGTACCTAGTTAAAAGTAAGCCACTCTACTTGGCATTTGTCGACCTTGAGAAAGCCTTTGACAGAGTTCCACGTGCAGTAATCTGGTGGGCTCTTAGAAAACTAGGAGTAGATGAATGGCTTGTGAAAGCGGTACAAGCCATGTATAGGGGAGCAGTCAGCAAAGTTAGGATTGGCAATGAGTATAGCGAGGAATTTAGCGTACAGGTTGGGGTCCACCAGGGCTCTGTTCTTAGCCCTCTCCTGTTCATCATAGTCCTGCAGGCAATAACGGAGGAGTTTAAGACCGGATGCCCATGGGAACTCCTGTATGCTGATGACCTCGCACTCATAGCTGAATCTATGGTAGAACTAGAGAATAAATTCCAAACCTGGAAGCAGGGACTAGAGAGAAAGGGCCTCAAAGTCAACATGACAAAGACTAAGGTCCTTGTAAGTAGACGAGAAAACAGAAGCCAGATCCCCTCAGGGAAATGGCCTTGCTCAGTATGTAGGAAAGGTGTAGGTAGGAACTCCATTCTCTGCCCCAAATGCAAACAATGGGTACACAAGAGATGTAGCGGGATCTCAGGAAGCTTAATTAAGAATGTAGGATTCACATGCAGCAGCTGTGCTGAAACAGCAAGCAGCAAACAGCCACAGGAAACAAGTACCACCAATCTCTGGGAGGGCCCTGTAGAAACAGTAGACAGCTTCTGCTACCTAGGTGACCGAATTAGCAACGGAGGTGGGTGCTCAGAAAGTACAATAACTAGGGTAAGAACGGGATGGAAGAAGTTTAGGGAACTACTACCACTGCTAGCTGCAAAAGGCTTCTCCCTCAGAATGAAAGGCAGACTGTATGATGCGTGTATCCGAACAGCGATGTTGCATGGTAGTGAGACCTGGGCGCTGAAGGTGGAAGACTTACGTAGATTAGAGAGAAACGAAGCCTGCATGCTCCGATGGATGTGTAACAGTAATATACGTGAACGACAAAGCATAAAGGAATTGAGAGAGAGACTGAGCATAAGAGGAATCAAATGCTGCGTGCAGGAGAGGCGGTTACGCTGGTATGGACATGTGATGCGTATGAAGGATGACAGCTGCATAAAAAGGTGCAGAGCACTAGAAGTTGATGGAAACCGCGGAGTGGGGAGACCCAAGATGACTTGGGATGAGGTGATAAAAGCCGACCTTACCCAACTAGACCTCTCAAAGTCAATGACACACGACCGTGACTTCTGGCGTCACGCAGTAATACAGGGTACCCGACCTCCCATGGGTACATGCTGAAGCATATAAACAATATGCCCCCCCCCCCCCACCGCAAGGTGGCCGTGGAGGTGCCACGGCAAAAAAGCACCCAGCCCACACTGTAAAGTGGACGTGTAGGCGCCACGAAAAAGCACCCAGCACTCACTGTAAATGAGGTTGGTGTTAGGAAGGGCATCCAGCTGTAGAAATCAAGCCAGATCAGTTCCTGTATGAGCAAGGCATGGTCAGCCGACCAGACACTGCCCACAACAGGACAACCCGTCTAACCCATGCTAGCGTGGAAGAACGGACGTAAAACGGTGATGATGATGATGATGATGATGTCAGTTTAGATTGGTATATCAGTTTCGATTGGTATGTCAGTTTCTATTGGTATATCAGTTTCTATTGGTATGTCAGTTTCTATTGGTATGTCAGTTTCTATTGGTATGTCAGTTTCTATAAGTATATCAGTTTCAATTGTTATGTCAGTTTCTATTGGTATGTCAGTTTCGATTGGTATATCAGTTTGGATTAGTATTTCAGTTTCGATTGGTATGTCAGTTTCGATTGGTATATCAGTTTCGATAGGTATATCAGTTTCGATTGGTATATCAGTTTCTGTTGGATTGTCAGTTTCGATTGGTATGTCAGTTTCTATTGGTATATCAGTTTCGATTGGTATGTCAGTTTCTATTGGTATGTCAGTTTCGATTATGATATCAGTTACTATTGGTATGTCAGTTTCGATTGGAATGTCAGTTTCGATTGGTATGTCAGTTTATATCGGTATATCTGTTTCGATTGGTATGTCAGTTGCGATTAGTATATCAGTTTCGATTGATATATCAGTTTCGATTAGTATGTCAGTTTCTAATGGTATGTCAGTTTCGATTAGTATATCAGTTTCGATTGGTATGTCAGTTTCGATTGGCATGTCAGTTTCTATTGGTATATTAGTTTCGATTGATATATCAGTTTCGATTAGTATGTCAGTTTCTAATGGTATGTCAGTTTCGATTAGTATGTCAGTTTCGATTGGTATGTCAGTTTTGCTTGGTATATCAGTTTCGATTAGTATATCAGTTTCGATTGTTATATCAGTTTCGATTGGTATGTCAGTTTCTATTGGTATATCAGTTTCGATTGGTATATCAGTTTCGATTGGTATGTCAGTTTCTATTTGTATGTCAGTTTCTATTGGTATGTCAGTTTCTATTGGTATATCAGTTTTGATTGGTATATCAGTTTCTATTGGTATGTCAGTTTCGATTGGTATGTCAGTTTAGATTGGTATATCAGTTTCGATTAGTAAAAAAAAAAAAAAAAAAATCCTTTCCTTCTTCCTTCTTCGAAGGCATGGGGCGGTCAAACGCCTAAATGCAAGGACCCCATTCAATCATTACCTTCTTGCTAGCTATTTTCAAACCTTAATTCCTAACGTATTTTCAAACCTCAATCCCTAATTCTAGCGTATCTTCAAAACAAAAAAACAAAATCCTTTCCTTCTTCCTTCTTCGAAGGCTTGCGGCGGTCAAACGCCTAACACACACAGCCATCATGCGGCCACCCCCCCTCTCTCTCTCTCTCTCTCTATATATATATATATATATATATGATAGGAATTCACTTCGCCAAATTTCATTGCTTGCTGTCTCTACCCACGATATTCATGTAACGTAATGTACGGATTTCATTTCTCTCCCTCCACAAATCTTAATTCTAGCGTATTTTCAAAAGAATCCATATTTCGTATCAAGTCCAAATAGCCAATCTATCGCTAAAACAAACTACATTTTCTGTTTCTATTAATTGTTAAATACGAAAGTTTTTGGGCGTATTCAACAGAACAAATTTTGTATTTTTGTTAATCACTTGTTAAATGCAAGGACCCCATTCAATCATTACCTTCTTGCTAGCTACCCAACACCCCTCCCTCCCACCCCACGCACCACCATTGCTATTACGTGGACCAATCATAAAACAGAGCCCCCACGCATCACCAGTATTATTACGCGGACCAATCAGAAACCAGAGGCCTATACTATCGCTTGCCTGGTTGCCTTTCGATATATGATGGATGGATGGACTGCGGAATCCTGGAGAGTGGAGGTGAGAGAGAGAAAAATCTGGACGCTCAGCGACAATGCCAAAGATAAAGACAAATTCACCTCTTGGACGAGAATGCGAGCACTCCTCACTGTTTCGACCGCGGACGGCTAACATAACCCCATCGCCCCCCGCCCCCCACCGCCCCAACCCCCAAACGCAATCCAAAACTTCAGAGTTGGTACCATAAATGTAGGCACCCTAAAGGGTCGCGCTAACGAGGTTGTAGAAATGCTTGAACATAAGGAGGTCGATGTTTGTTGTATTCAAGAGACCAGGTGGAGGGGTGGGTCTGCTAGGTTCATTGAGGGTAAAAAACGATGTTATAAGCTTTTCTGGGTGGGAAACGACGATGGGCTGGGTGGAGTAGGAATCATGGTAGCAGAAAAGTGGGCAGATAAGATAATAGACGTAAATAGAGTGAACGACAGAATAATTAAAATACGACTTGTCCTCAATAGAACTACGGTGACAGTAATATCTGCGTACGCACCCCAATCCGGACTGCCCGGCACTATAAAAGACAGATTCTATGAGACACTGATGCTAACTACCTCCCAAATATCCGACAGTGACTATATAATTATCGCAGGCGACCTAAATGGTCACGTTGGACAACATTGTGACGGCTACGACGAAATCCATGGAGGCTATGGGTTTGGTACTAGAAATGAGGAAGGCTCCAGAATCCTGGAATTCTGTGATGCAAATAACCTAACTATCTGTAACACTAACTTCAAAAAACGTGACAATCACCTGATCACCTATAGATCCGGGGAACACACAAGCCAGGTAGATTATATCCTTACCAGAAGACGTGACAGAGTGTCTGTTGTAAACACTAAATCCCTCCCCCATGAAGAATGCACCTCCCAACATAGACTGATAATTAGCGACCTCATAGTCAGGACGAGACGTACTCGACAGCAGAAGAGGACTATCCTCAGGAGAAAAATATGGAAGCTAAAGGACCCCACAGCCAGGAATAAATTTCAAAGCATATTACTTGATGCTTTCGACAGTAAGGAAGAACATTTAGAGTCGGACAATATAGAGGGAGAGTGGGAATTTCTGAAAGCAAACCTGCTGTTGGCGACAGACGAAGTCTGTGGCTGGAGCAGGCCTGTAGGCAGGAGGAGAGTAACATGGTGGTGGAACAGTAAGGTGGAGGGGTCAATTAAGGCCAAAAAGCAGGCTTGGAAAGTATGGCGGGATGGGGGAAGTAGAGAGGACTATCAAGTGGCCAGGAGGGAAGCCAGGAGACAAGTGTACTTAGCAAGAAGGGAAGCTGAGGAAAGAAAGTTCAAGCATGTTCTACAACGCGATGACCAAAAACGTGAGGTGTTCAGGATTGCTAGGCAATGCGTCAAGGAAAACCGTGATATTGTCGGGGAGAAGTGTGTACTAAACGACGATGGCACACTTGCCATCACCGACGCTGATAAGAAGGTAGCTTGGAAGTGTCACTATGAAAGGCTACTAAATGAGGAGAATAATTGGGAGAAAGGCAGTCTCCCCCATATCGACCCAATAGAGGGACCAGCAGTGTTAGTCGAGGGGAGTATAATAAGTAAGGCAATCAAGGATATGAAGACGGGTAAGGCGGCTGGGCCTTCGGAAATAGTTGCTGAGATGCTGAAGGCATCTGGCACGGTGGGACACACCATGGTCACCCGCATAGTTAACCAAGTCGTACAGAATGGGGTTGTTCCGAAGGACTGGCATAGCAGCATCATCGTTAACTGTTATAAGGGTAAAGGAGACGCCCTAGATAGGAGTAACTATAGAGGCATTAAAGTAATCGACCAGGTCATGAAGGTCACGGAAAAAGTAATAGCGCAACTAATCAGAGAGAGAATTGACCTAGATGAAATGCAGTTCGGGTTTGTGTCAGGCAAAAGTACCACAGACGCTCTTTTCATAGTACGACAACTACAGGAGAAGTACCTAGCTAAAGGTAAACCCCTCTACTTAGCTTTTGTCGACTTGGAGAAAGCCTTCGACAGAGTCCCCCGCTCCATTATCTGGTGGGCTCTTAGAAAACTAGGCGTTGACGAATGGCTTGTGAGGGCTATACAAGCCATGTATAAAGAAACAGTCAGCAAGGTTAGAATTAACAACGAATATAGTGAAGAGTTTAGCGTAAAAGTTGGCGTCCATCAGGGCTCTGTTCTCAGCCCACTACTATTTATTATTGCCCTTCAGGCTATAACAGAGGAGTTCAAGACAGGCTGCCCATGGGAACTCCTATACGCAGACGACCTGACACTCATAGCGGAATCAATGGCCGAGCTAGAGAAGAAATTCCAAACATGGAAGCACGGCCTAGAGTCAAAAGGACTTAAAATTAACCTGGCTAAGACCAAAGTACTAGTTTGTAGGAAAGAAAACAAGGCGGCGGTCCCTTCTGGGAAATGGTCGTGCTCGGTGTGTAGGAAAGGCGTAGGTAGAAACTCCATTTTATGTCCTAAATGCAAAGTATGGGTGCATAAAAGATGTGGTGGGATCACAGGTAAGCTAACTAAGAACATAGATTTTACATGTGGCCGGTGCTCTGGTGCAATAAGTAGCAGCAAGTGCCCACAAACTACTAGCTCTTTCAATTGCGCAGAGGGTTCTATAGAAATAGTGGACAGCTTCCGTTACCTGGGCGATAAAATCAGCAGTGGGGGAGGGTGCTCTGAAAGTACTGTAGCTAGAGTCAGAACTGGTTGGAAAAAGTTCAGAGAGCTTATACCACTATTAGCTGCTAAAGGGTTCTCACTAAAAATGAAAGGCAGGTTGTACGATGCCTGCATACGAACAGCAATGCTGCATGGCAGTGAGACCTGGGCATTGTGTGCAGAGGATATACGCAGACTAGAGAGGAACGAAGCTTGCATGCTCCGCTGGATGTGTAACAGTAATATACGTGAACGGCAAAGCATAAACGAACTAAGGAAAAAATTAGAGATAAGAGGGATCAGATGTTGTTTACTCGAGAGAAGGCTACGTTGGTATGGACACGTGATGCGCATGAAAGTCGATAGCTGTATAACAAAGTGCAGGGCAATAAAGATAGACGGTAGTCACGGAATAGGCAGACCTAGAAAAACCTGGGACGAGCTGATAAACTCCGACATCACACACTTACACCTCTCCAAGACAATGTCACTGGACCGAGACCTTTGGCGGTACTCAGTAACAGAGAAGACCCGCCTTACCTAAATATATAGTAAAACCTACTCCAGCCAGTAGGCATCTCTAACAAAATACACCCCGTCCCACCACCACCACCCCCACCCGATCCACACCACCCCGTTCTATGTAAAGTTATGCTGGTGCCGCGCCATCGAGGCCGAAACAAATGAGATCGTGTAGGTGTCACGACAAAAAAACACACAGTCCACGCTGTAATGTGGCCGTGTAGGCAACACGGTAAAAACCTCCCAGACCCACACTGTAAATGTGGTTGGTGTTAGGAAGGGCATCCAACTGTAGAAAACCTGCCAGACAGTCCTATGCGAGCAAGACAATCACTCTTGCCTCAAGTGGGACTACCCCCGTCCAAACCCATGCAAGCGTGGAACACGGACGTTAAACGTTGATGATGATGATGATGATGACAACCAGTACTACTACCATCATTACTACAACTACAACTACTACCAGTACTACCGGTACTACTACCACCATTACTACAACTACAACGAGCACTACTACCACCATTACTACAACTACTACTACTACCAGTACTACTACCACCATTACTACAACTACAACCAGCACTACTACCACCATTACTACAACTACTACCAGCACTACTACCACCATTACTACAACTACTACTACTACCAGTACTACTACCACCATTACTACAGCTACAACTACTACCAGCACTACTACCACCATTACTACAACTACAACCAGTTCTACTACCAACATTACTACAACCACAACAGCAAAACAGAAAAATACCAAAATTCCCCTCCCCACCATCCACCCACCTTGATTTCCCCACCCCCACAAAACAATCAACAGAAATAAATAAATTTTTTGGAGCTGGGGGTGTGGTTAAGAAAAAGATTTCTATTTTTGAAATATGATAACATGTCTCTTAGAAGAAGAAGAAGAAGAAGAAGAAGGCAAGGAAGAAGAAGAAGAAGAAGAAGAAGAAGAAGAAGAAGAAGAAGAAGAAGAAGAAGAAGAAAAAGAAGAAGAAGAAGAAAAAGAAGAAAAAGAAGAAGAAAAAGAAGAAGAAGAAGAAGAAGAAGAAAAAGAATAAGAATAAGAAAAAGAAGAAAAAGAAAAAGAAGAAGAAGAAGAAGAAGAAGAAGAAGAAGGCAAAGAGGAAGAAGCAAGTCTGAGATGAAGAATTTAGGAAGGAAATATAAAGGTGCATGACATGGCAAGGGAAAAACAAGACAAAAAAAAAAAAAAAAAAAAAAAAAAAAAAACAATATTTGAATTGTGTGATGACATGCCAAGTACTGCAGGCAGATTTTTATAGTATTTATTTTGTTGTTACTTTTGTTGGTTTGATGTTTTGCAGCTGACTGAATTGTCTAAGTCTATTGTCTGACACACACACACACACACAACCACCATACATATATACATACATACCTACACATCTATTTATCTCTCTCTCTATATATATATAGATATACGACCAAATGTTAAACAAGGTTCATTGATTACTCAATGAATATAGTTTTACAATAGATTAAAAGCACTCTACAGTGAAGTTTTCAGGAGTTATTAATATTATTCAAAATATTAATAAATGAAGACATTCACATAATCAAAATATATATCATTATTATTTGGTGGATTGGCAGTATCGGTAGAGGGTCGGACGTCATGCTTTCCAGCATAGTTACGTCCCTTTACGATCCGAGTTCAAATCCTGGCGAGGTTGACTTTACCTTTAATCCTTACAGGGTCGATAAAATAAAGTACCAGTAATGCACTGGGTGATTGCTGGCCTTGTGCCTAAAGTAGAAACAATTATTATATATATTTCGGAGGTGCTGTGCTGTTTTTTCGGTGCGTCCTCATCAGATAAAATGCATAAATTGATGTATGACGTACCTCAGCTGTGCTGATGGTTCAATTCTAGTATTGGCAGTCTTGTTTTGTTGTAATTAATCACTGCCAAGACTGGAATTGAACCATCAGCACGGTTGAGGTGTGTCTTACATCAATTTATGTATTTTGTCTGATGAGGACGTGCTGAAAAAACAGCACAGTACCTCCGAAATATCTATAATAATAATAAATATATATATATATATATATATGTATATATATATATATATGTATATATATATGTATATAAATCTGGTGGGCTCTTAGAAAACTAGGAGTAGATGAATGGCTTGTGAAAGCGGTACAAGCCATGTATAGGGGAGCAGTCAGCAAAGTTAGGATTGGCAATGAGTATAGCGAGGAATTTAGCGTACAGGTTGGGGTCCACCAGGGCTCTGTTCTTAGCCCTCTCCTGTTCATCATAGTCCTGCAGGCAATAACGGAGGAGTTTATGACCGGATGCCCATGGGAACTCCTGTATGCTGATGACCTCGCACTCATAGCTGAATCTATGGTAGAACTAGAGAATAAATTCCAAACCTGGAAGCAGGGACTAGAGAGAAAGGGCCTCAAAGTCAACATGACAAAGACTAAGGTCCTTATAAGTAGACGAGAAAACAGAACGCAGATCCCCTCAGGGAAATGGCCTTGCTCAGTATGTAGGAAAGGTGTAGGTAGGAACTCCATTCTTTGCCCCAAATGCAAACAATGGGTACACAAGAGATGTAGCGGGATCTCAGGAAGCTTAATTAAGAATGTAGGATTCACATGCAGCAGCTGTGCTGAAACAGCAAGCAATCAGCCACAGGAAACAAGTACCACCAATCTCTGGGAGGGCCCTGTAGAAACAGTAGACAGCTTCTGCTACCTAGGTGACCGAATTAGCAACGGAGGTGGGTGCTCAGAAAGTACAATAACTAGGGTAAGAACGGGATGGAAGAAGTTTAGGGAACTACTACCACTGCTAGCTGCAAAAGGCTTCTCCCTCAGAATGAAAGGCAGACTGTATGATGCGTGTATCCGAACAGCGATGTTGCATGGTAGTGAGACCTGGGCGCTGAAGGTGGAAGACTTACGTAGATTAGAGAGAAACGAAGCCTGCATGCTCCGATGGATGTGTAACAGTAATATACGTGAACGACAAAGCATAAATGAATTGAGAGAGAGACTGAGCATAAGAGGAATCAAATGCTGCGTGCAGGAGAGGCGGTTACGCTGGTATGGACATGTGATGCGTATGAAGGATGACAGCTGCATAAAAAGGTGCAGAGCACTAGAAGTTGATGGAAACCGCGGAGTGGGGAGACCCAAGATGACTTGGGATGAGGTGATAAAAGCCGACCTTACCCAACTACACCTCTCAAAGTCAATTACACACGACCGTGACTTCTGGCGTCACGCAGTAATACAGGGTACCCGACCTCCCATGGGTACATGCTGAAGCATATAAACAATATGCCCCCACCCCCCACCGCAAGGTGGTCGTGGAGGTGCCACGGCAAAAAAGCACCCAGCCCACACTGTAAAGTGGACGTGTAGGCGCCACGAAAAAGCACCCAGCACTCACTGTAAATGAGGTTGGTGTTAGGAAGGGCATCCAGCTGTAGAAATCAAGCCAGATCAGTTCCTGTATGAGCAAGGCATGGTCAGCCGACCAGACACTGCCCACAACAGGACAACCCGTCTAACCCATGCCAGCGTGGAAGAACGGACGTAAAACGGTGATGATGATGATGATGATGATGATATATATATATATATATATATGTATATATATATATATGTGTATATATATGTATATATATATATATATATCTATATATATATATATATATATATATCTATACATATATATCTATATATATATCTATATATATATATATATATATATATGGACCGAGACCTTTGGCGGTACTCAGTAATAGAGAAGACCCGCCTTACCTAAATACAAAGTAAAACCTACTACAGCCAGTAGGCATCTCTAACAAAATACACCCCCGTCCCCCCACCCCATCCACACCACCCCTTCAATGTAAAGTTATGTTGGTGCCACAACATCCAGGCCGAAACAAATGAGATCGTGTAGACACAGTCCACGCTGTAATGTGGAAGGGCATCCAGCTGTAGAAAACCTGCCAGACAGTCCACGCTGTAATGTGGTCGTGTAGGTAACACGGTAAAAACCTCCCAGCCCCACACTGTAAATGTGGTTGGTGTTAGGAAGGGCATCCAGCTGTAGAAAACCTGCCAGACAGTCCACGCTGTAATGTGGCCGTGTAGGTAACACGGTAAAAACCTCCCAGCCCCACACTGTAAATGTGGTTGGTGTTAGGAAGGGCATCCAGCTGTAGAAAACCTGCCAGACAGTCCACGCTGTAATGTGGCCGTGTAGGTAACACGGTAAAAACCTCCCAGCCCCACACTGTAAATGTGGTTGGTGTTAGGAAGGGCATCCAGCTGTAGAAAACCTGCTAGACAGTCCTATGCGAGCAAGACAATCACTCTTGCCTCAAGTGGGAAAACCCCCGTCCAAACCCATGCAAGCGTGGAACACGGACGTTAAACGATGTTGATGATGATGATGATGATATCAGTTTCGATTGTTATATCAGTTTCGATTGGTATGTCAGTTTCTATTGGTATATCAGTTTCTATTGGTATGTCAGTTTTGATTGGTGTGTCAGTTTCGATTGGTATGTCAATTTCGATTGGTATATCAGTTACGATTGGTATGTTAGTTACTATTGGTATATCAGTTTCGATTAGTATATCAGTTTCTATTGGTATGTCAGTTTCGATTGGTATGTCAGTTTCTATTGGTATATCAGTTTCGAATGGTATGTCTGTTTCGATTAGTATATCAGTTTCTATAAGTATATCAGTTTCAATTGTTATGTCAGTTTCTATTGGTATATCAGTCTCTATTGGTATGTCAGTTTCGATTTGTATATCAGTTACAATTGGTATGTTAGTTTCTATTGGTAAGTCAGCTTTGATTAGTATATCAGTTACCATTGGTATCTCAGTTTCTATTGGTATGTCAGTTTCGATTGGTATATCAGTTTCGATTGGTATGTCAATTTCGATTGGTATATCAGTTTCGATTGGTATGTCAATTTCGATTAGTATATCAGTTTCTATTGGTATATCAGTTTCTATTGGTATGTCAGTTTTGATTGGTATATCAGTTTCGATTAGTATGTCAGTTTCGATTGGTATGTCAGTTTCGATTGGTATATCAGTTTCGATAGGTATATCAGTTTCGATTGGTATATCAGTTTCTATTGGTATATCAGTTTCTATTGGTATGTCAGTTTTGATTGGTATATCAGTTTCGATTAGTATGTCAGTTTCGATTGGTATATCAGTTTCGATTGGTATATCAGTTCCGATTGGTATGTCAGTTTCTATTGGTATGACAGTTTCTATTGGTATGTAAGTTTCTATTGGTATATCAGTTTTGATTGGTATATCAGTTTCGATTGGTATGTCAGTTTCGATTGTTATGTCAATTTCTATTGGTATATCAGTTTCGATTGGTATATCAGTTTCGATTGATATATCAGTTTCGATTAGTATGTCAGTTTCTAATGGTATGTCAGTTTCGATTAGTATATCAGTTTCGATTGGTATGTCAGTTTCTATTGGTATATTAGTTTCGATTGATATATCAGTTTCGATTAGTATGTCAGTTTCTAATGGTGTGTCAGTTTCGATTAGTATATCAGTTTCGATTGGTATGTCAGATTCGATTGGTATGTCAGTTTCGATTGGTATGTCAATTTCGATTGGTATATCAGTTTCGATTAGTATGTCAGTTTCTATTGGTATATCAGTTTCGATGGCTATGTCAGTTTCGATTGGTATGTGAGTTTCTATTGGTATATCAGTTTCGATGGGTATGTCAGTTTCTATTGGTATGTCAGATTCGATTGATATATCAGTTTCGATTAGTATGTCAGTTTCTATTGGTATGTCAGTTTCGATTGGTATGTCAGTTTCTATTGGTATATCAGTTTTGAATGGTATGTCTGTTTCGATTAGTATATCAGTTTCTATAAGTATATCAGTTTCAATTGTTATGTCAGTTTCTATTGGTATATCAGTTTCTATTGGTATGTCAGTTTCGATTTGTATATCAGTTACAATTGGTATGTTAGTTTCTATTGGTAAGTCAGCTTTGATTAGTATATCAGTTTCGATTGGTATGTCAGTTTAGATTGGTATATCAGTTTCGATTGGTATGTCAGTTTCTATTGGTATATCAGTTTCTATTGGTATGTCAGTTTCTATTGGTATGTCAGTTTCTATAAGTATATCAGTTTCAATTGTTATGTCAGTTTCTATTGGTATGTCAGTTTCGATTGGTATATCAGTTTCTATTGGTATGTCAGTTTTGATTGGTATATCAGTTTGGATTAGTATTTCAGTTTCGATTGGTATGTCAGTTTCGATTGGTATATCAGTTTCGATAGGTATATCAGTTTCGATTGGTATATCAGTTTCTGTTGGATTGTCAGTTTCGATTGGTATGTCAGTTTCTATTGGTATATCAGTTTCGATTGGTATGTCAGTTTCTATTGGTATGTCAGTTTCGATTATTATATCAGTTACTATTGGTATGTCAGTTTCGATTGGAATGTCAGTTTCGATTGGTATGTCAGTTTATATCGGTATATCTGTTTCGATTGGTATGTCAGTTGCGATTAGTATATCAGTTTCGATTGGTATGTCAGTTTCTATTGGTATATCAGTTTCGATTGATATATCAGTTTCGATTAGTATGTCAGTTTCTAATGGTATGTCAGTTTCGATTAGTATATCAGTTACGATTGGTATGTCAGTTTCGATTGGCATGTCAGTTTCTATTGGTATATTAGTTTCGATTGATATATCAGTTTCGATTAGTATGTCAGTTTCTAATGGTATGTCAGTTTCGATTAGTATGTCAGTTTCGATTGGTATGTCAGTTTTGCTTGGTATATCAGTTTCAATTAGTATATCAGTTTCGATTGTTATATCAGTTTCGATTGGTATGTCAGTTTCTATTGGTATATCAGTTTCGATTGGTATATCAGTTTCGATTGGTATGTCAGTTTCTATTTGTATGTCAGTTACTATTGGTATGTCAGTTTCTATTGGTATATCAGTTTTGATTGGTATATCAGTTTCGATTGGTATGTCAGTTTCGATTGGTATATCAGTCTCGATTGGTATATCAGTTTCGATTGGTATATCAGTTTCAATTAGTATGTCAGTTTCGATTGGTATGTCAGTTTGGATTGGTATGTCAATTTCGATTGGTATATCAGTTTCGATTGGTATATCAGTTTCAATTGGTATATCAGTTTCTATTGGTATGTCAGTTTCTATTGGTATGTCAGTTTCTATTGGTATGTCAGTTTCTATTGGTATATCAGCTTCGATTGTTATATCAGTTTTGTTTAGTATGTCAGTTTCTATTGGTATGTCAGTTTCGATTGGTATATCAGTTTCGATTGGTATGTCACTTCCTATTGGTATATCAGTTTCGATTGGTATGTCAGTTTCTATTGGTATGTCAGTTTCGATTATTTATATCAGTTACTATTAGGTATGTCAGTTTCGATTGTTATGTCAGTTTCGATTGGTATATCAGTTTCTATTGGTATGACAGTTTCGATTGGTATATCAGTTTCGATTGGTATGTCAGTTTGGATTGGTATGTCAGTTCCGGTTGGTATGTCAGTTTCGATTGGTATGTCAGTTTCGATTGGTATGTCAGTTTCGATTGGTATATCAGTTACTATTGGTATGTCAGTTTCGATTGTTATGTCAGTTTCGATTGGTATATCAGTTTCTATTGGTATGACAGTTTCGATTGGTATATCAGTTTCGATTGGTATGTCAGTTTGGATTGGTATGTCAGTTCCGGTTGGTATGTCAGTTTCGATTGGTATGTCAGTTTCGATTGGTATGTCAGTTTCGATTGGTATATCAGTTTCGATTGGTATGTCAGTTTCGATTGTTATGTCAGTTTCAATTGGTATGTCAGTTTGGATTGGTATGTCAGTTCCGATTGGTATGTCAGTATCTATTGGTATATCAGTTTCTATTGGTATGTCAGTTTCTATTGGTATGTCAGTTTCTATTGGTACGTCAGTTTCTATTGGTATGTCAGTTTCTATTGGTATATCAGCTTCGATTGTTATATCAGTTTTGTTTAGTATGTCAGTTTCTATTGGTATGTCAGTTTCGATTAGTATATCAGTTTCTATTGGTATGTCAGTTTAGATTGCTATGACAGTTTTGATTGGTATGTTAGTTTCGATTGGTATATCAGTTTCGATTGGTATGACAGTTCCGATTGGTATATCAGTTTCGATTGGTATGTCAGTTTGGATTGGTACGTCAGTTCCGATTGGTATGTCAGTTTCGATTGGTATATCAGTTTTAAATGGTGTGTCTGTTTCGATTAGTATATCAGTTTCTATAAGTATATCAGTTTCAATTGTTATGTCAGTTTCTATTGGTATATCAGTTTCTATTGGTATGTCAGTTTCGATTTGTATATCAGTTACAATTGGTATGTTAGTTTCTATTGGTAAGTCAGCTTTGATTAGTATATCAGTTTCGATTGGTATGTCAGTTTAGATTGGTATATCAGTTTCGATTGGTATGTCAGTTTCTATTGGTATATCAGTTTCTATTGGTATGTCAGTTTCTATTGGTATGTCAGTTTCTATAAGTATATCAGTTTCAATTGTTATGTCAGTTTCTATTGGTATGTCAGTTTCGATTGGTATATCAGTTTGGATTAGTATTTCAGTTTCGATTGGTATGTCAGTTTCGATTGGTATATCAGTTTCGATAGGTATATCAGTTTCGATTGGTATATCAGTTTCTGTTGGATTGTCAGTTTCGATTGGTATGTCAGTTTCAAATGTTATATCAGTTTCGATTGGTATGTCAGTTTCTATTGGTATGTCAGTTTCGATTATTATATCAGTTACTATTGGTATGTCAGTTTCGATTGGAATGTCAGTTTCGATTGGTATGTCAGTTTATATCGGTATATCTGTTTCGATTGGTATGTCAGTTGCGATTAGTATATCAGTTTCGATTGGTATGTCAGTTTCTATTGGTATATCAGTTTCGATTGATATATCAGTTTCGATTAGTATGTCAGTTTCTAATGGTATGACAGTTTCGATTAGTATATCAGTTACGATTGGTATGTCAGTTTCGATTGGCATGTCAGTTTCTATTGGTATATTAGTTTCGATTGATATATCAGTTTCGATTAGTATGTCAGTTTCTAATGGTATGTCAGTTTCGATTAGTATGTCAGTTTCGATTGGTATGTCAGTTTTGCTTGGTATATCAGTTTCGATTAGTATATCAGTTTCGATTGTTATATCAGTTTCGATTGGTATGTCAGTTTCTATTGGTATATCAGTTTCGATTGGTATATCAGTTTCGATTGGTATGTCAGTTTATATTTGTGTGTCAGTTACTATTGGTATGTCAGTTTCTATTGGTATATCAGTTTTGATTGGTATATCAGTTTCGATTGGTATGTCAGTTTCGATTGGTATATCAGTTTCGATTGGTATATCAGTTTCAATTAGTATGTCAGTTTCGATTGGTATGTCAGTTTGGATTGGTATGTCAATTTCGATTGGTATATCAGTTTCGATTGGTATATCAGTTTCAATTGGTATATCAGTTTCTATTGGTATGTCAGTTTCTATTGGTATGTCAGTTTCTATTGGTATGTCAGTTTCTATTGGTATATCAGCTTCGATTGTTATATCAGTTTTGTTTAGTATGTCAGTTTCTATTGGTATGTCAGTTTCGATTGGTATATCAGTTTCGATTGGTATGTCACTTCCTATTGGTATATCAGTTTCGATTGGTATGTCAGTTTCTATTGGTATGTCAGTTTCGATTATTTATATCAGTTACTATTGGTATGTCAGTTTCGATTGTTATGTCAGTTTCGATTGGTATATCAGTTTCTATTGGTATGACAGTTTCGATTGGTATATCCGTTTCGATTGGTATGTCAGTTTGGATTGGTATGTCAGTTCCGGTTGGTATGTCAGTTTCGATTGGTATGTCAGTTTCGATTGGTATGTCAGTTTCGATTGTTATGTCAGTTTCGATTGGTATGTGAGTTCCGATTGGTATGTCAGTTTCGATTGGTATATCAGTTTCGATTGGTATGTCAGTTTCGATTGTTATGTCAGTTTCAATTGGTATGTCAGTTTGGATTGGTATGTCAGTTCCGATTGGTATGTCAGTATCTATTGGTATATCAGTTTCTATTGGTATGTCAGTTTCTATTGGTATGTCAGTTTCTATTGGTACGTCAGTTTCTATTGGTATGTCAGTTTCTATTGGTATATCAGCTTCGATTGTTATATCAGTTTTGTTTAGTATGTCAGTTTCTATTGGTATGTCAGTTTCGATTAGTATATCAGTTTCTATTGGTATGTCAGTTCAGATTGCTATGACAGTTTTGATTGGTATGTTAGTTTCGATTGGTATATCAGTTTCGATTGGTATGACAGTTCCGATTGGTATATCAGTTTCGATTGGTATGTCAGTTTGGATTGGTACGTCAGTTCCGATTGGTATGTCAGTTTCGATTGGTATATCAGTTTCGATTGGTATATCAGTTTCGATTGGTATATCAGTTTCGAATGGTATGTCAGTTTGTATTGGTATGTCAATTTCGATTGGTATATCAGTTTCGATTGGTATATCAGTTTCGATTGGTATGTCAGTTTCTATTGATATATCAGTTTCTATTGGTATGTCAGTTTCGATAGGTATGTCTGTTTTTATTGGTATATCAGTTTCGAATAGTATGTCAGTTTATATTGGTATGTCAGATTCGTTTATTATATCAGTTACTATTGGTATGTCAGTTTCGATTGGTATGTCAGTTTCGATTGGTATATCAGTTTCTGTTGGTACGTCAGTTTCGATACGTATGTTAGTCCTCGATTTGTATGTCAGTTTCTATTGGTATATCAGTTTCGATGGTTATGTCAGTTTCGATTGGTATGTCAGTTTCTATTGGTATATCAGTTTCGATTGGTATGTCAGTTTCGATTGGTATATCAGTTTCTGTTGGTACGTCAGTTTCGATACGTATGTTAGTCCTCGATTTGTATATCAGTTTCTATTAGTATATCAGTTTCAATTGTTATGTCAATTTCTATTGGTATATCAGTTTCTATTTGTATGTCAGTTTCTATTTGTATATCAGTTACAATTGGTATGTTAGTTTCTATTGGTAAGTCAGCTTCGATTAGTATATCAGTTTCGATTGGTATGTCAGTTTCGATTGGTATATCAGTTTCGATTGGTATGTCACTTCCTATTGGTATATCAGTTTCGATTGGTATGTCAGTTTCTAATGGTATGTCAGTTTCGATTATTTATATCAGTTACTATTGGTATGTCAGTTTCGTTTTGTTATGTCAGTTTCGATTGGTATATCAGTTTCTATTGGTATGACAGTTTCGATTGGTATATCAGTTTCGATTGGTATGTCAGTTTGGATTGGTATGTCAGTTCCGGTTGGTATGTCAGTTTCGATAGGTATGTCAGTTTCGATTGGTATGTCAGTTTCGATTGGTATGTCAGTTTCGATTGGTATATCAGTTTCGATTGGTATATCAGTTTCAATTGGTATGTCAGTTTCGATTGGTATGTCAGTTTGGATTGGTATGTCAATTTCGATTGGTATATAAGTTTCGATTGGTATATCATTTTCAATTGGTATATCAGTTTCTATTGGTATGTCAGTTTCTATTGGTATGTCAGTTTCTATTGGTATGTCAGTTTCTATTGGTATATAAACTTCGATTGTTATATCAGTTTTGTTTAGTATGTCAGTTTCTATTGGTATGTCAGTTTGGATTAGTATATCAGTGTCTATAGGTATGTCAGTTTAGATTGCTATGACAGTTTTTATTGATATGTTAGTTTCGATTGGTATATCAGTTTCGATTGGTATGTCAGTTTCTATTGATATATCAGTTTCTATTGGTATGTCAGTTTCGATAGGTATGTCAGTTTTTATTGGTATATTAGTTTCGAATAGTATGTCAGTTTCTATTGGTATGTCAGTTACGATTATTATATCAGTTGCTATTGGTATGTCAGTTTCGATTGGTATGTCAGTTTCGATTGGTATATCAGTTTCTGTTGGTATGTCAGTTTCTATTGGTATATCAGCTTAGATTGGTATATCTGTTTAGATTAGTATGTCAGTATCTATTGGTATGTCAGTTTCGGTCAGTATATCAGTTTCTATAGGTATGTCAGTTTCTATTGGTATGTCAGTTTCTATTGGTATATCAGTTTCTATTGGTATGTCAGTTTTGATTGGTATATCAGTTTCGATTAGTATGTCAGTTTCGATTGGTATGTCAGTTTCGATTGGTATATCAGTTTCGATTGGTATGTCAGTTTCTATTGGTATGTCAGTTTCTATTGGTATGTCAGTTTCTATTGGTATATCAGTTTTGATTGGTATATCAGTTTCGATTGGTATGTTAGTTTCGATTGGTATGTCAATTTCTATTGGTATATCAGTTTCGATTAGTATATCAGTTTCGATTGATATATCAGTTTCGATTAGTATGTCAGTTTCTAATGGTATGTCAGTTTCGATTAGTATATCAGTTTCGATTGGTATGTCAGTTTTGATTGGTATGTCAGTTTCTATTGGTATATTAGTTTCGATTGATATATCAGTTTCGATTAGTATGTCAGTTTCTAATGGTGTGTCAGTTTCGATTAGTATATCAGTTTCTATTGGTATGTCAGTTTCGATTGGTATGTCAATTTATATTGGTATATCAGTTTCTATTGGTATGTCAGATTCGATTGGTATGTCAGTTTCGATTGGTATGTCAATTTCGATTGGTATATCAGTTTTGATTAGTATGTCAGTTTCTATTGGTATGTCAGTTTCGATAGGAATGTTAGTCCTCGATTTGTATGTTAGTTTCTATTGGTATGTCAGTTTCGATTGGTATGTCAGTTTCTATTGGTATATCAGTTTCGAATGGTATGTCTGTTTCGATTAGTATGTCAGTTTCTATAAGTATATCAGTTTCAATTGTTATGTCAGTTTCTATTGGTATATCAGTTTCTATTGGTATGTCAGTTTCGATTTGTGTATCATTTACAATTGGTATGTTAGTTTCTATTGGTAAGTCAGCTTCGATTAGTATATCAGTTTCGATTGGTATGTCAATTTAGATTGGTATATCAGTTTCGATTGGTATGTCAGTTTCTATTGGTATATCAGTTTCGATTGGTATGTCAGTTTCTATTGGTATGTCAGTTTCTATTGGTATGTCAGTTTCTATTGGTATGTCAGTTTCTATAAGTATATCAGTTTCAATTGTTATGTCAGTTTCGATTGGTATATCAGTTTCTATTGGTATGTCAGTTTTGATTGGTATATCAGTTTGGATTAGTATTTCAGTTTCGATTGGTATGTCAGTTTCGATTGGTATATCAATTTCGATAGGTATATCAGTTTCGATTGGTATATCAGTTTCTGTTGGATTGTCAGTTTCGATTGGTATGTCAGTTTCTATTGGTATATCAGTTTCGATTGGTATGTCAGTTTCTATTGGTATGTCAGTTTCGATTATTATATCAGTTACTATTGGTATGTCAGTTTCGATTGTTATGTCAAGTTTCAATTGGTACGTCAGTTTCTATTGGTATGTCAGTTTCTATTGGTATATCAGCTTCGATTGTTATATCAGTTTTGTTTAGTATGTCAGTTTCTATTGGTATGTCAGTTTTGATTAGTATATCAGTTTCTATTGGTATGTCAGTTTAGATTGCTATGACAGTTTTGATTGGTATATCAGTTTCGATTGGTATGTCAGTTTGGATTGGTACGTCAGTTCCGATTGGTATGTCAGTTTCGATTGGTATATCAGTTTCGATTGGTATATCAGTTTTGATTGGTATATCAGTTTCGATTGGTATGTCAGTTTCGATTGTTATGTCAGTTTGTATTGGTATGTCAATTTCGATTGGTATATCAGTTTCGATTGGTATATCAGTTTCGATTGGTATGTCAGTTTCTATTGATATATCAGTTTCTATTGGTATGTCAGTTAGATAGGTATGTCAGTTTTTATTGGTATATCAGTTTCGAATAGTATGTCAGTTTCTATTGGTATGTCAGTTTCGTTTATTATATCAGTTACTATTGGTATGTCAGTTTCGATTGGTATATCAGTTTCTGTTGGTATGTCAGTTTCTATTGGAATATCAGCCTCGATTGCTATATCAGTTTAGATTAGTATGTCAGTTTCTATTGGTATGTCAGTTTCGGTCAGTATATCAGTTTCTATTGGTATGTCAGTTTTGATTTCTATGTCAGTTTCAATTGGTATATCAGTTTCGATTGGTATATCACTTTCGATTGGTATGTAAGTTTCGAATGGTATATCAGTTTCAATTGGTATGTCAGTTTCTATTGGTATATCAGTTTCGATTGGTATGTCAGATTTGATTGGTATATCAGTTTCGATTGGTATATCGGTTTCTAATGGTATGTCAGTTTCGATTATTATATCAGTTACTATATTATCTCAGTTTCGATTGGTATGTCAGTTTCGATTGGTACATCAGTTCCGATTGGTATGTCAGTTTCTATTGGTATATCAGTTTCTATTGGTATGTCTGTTTCTATTGGTATATCAGTTTCGATTGGTATGTTAGTTTCTATTGGTATGTCAGTTTCGATTATTATATCAGTTACTAGTGGTATATCAGTTTCTATTGGTACGTCATTTTCGATACGTATGTTAGTCCTCGATTTGTATGTCAGTTTCTATTGGTATATCAGTTTCGATGGTTATGTCAGTTTCGATTGGTATGTCAGTTTCTATTGGTATATCAGTTTCGAATGGTATGTCTGTTTCGATTAGTATATCAGTTTCTATTAGTATATCAGTTTCAATTGTTATGTCAGTTTCTCTTGGTATATCAGTTTCTATTGGTATGTCAGTTTCTATTTGTATATCAGTTACAATTGGTATGTTAGTTTCTATTGGTAAGTCAGCTTCGATTATTATATCAGTTTCGATTGGTATGTCAGTTTCGATTGGTATATCAGTTTCGATTGGTATGTCACTTCCTATTGGTATATCAGTTTCGATTGGTATGTCAGTTTCTATTGGTATGTCAGTTTCGATTATTTATATCAGTTACTATTGGTATGTCAGTTTCGATTGTTATGTCAGTTCCGATTGGTATATCAGTTTCTATTGGTATGACAGTTTCGATTGGTATATCAGTTTCGATTGGTATGTCAGTTTGGATAGGTATGTCAGTTCCGGTTGGTATGTCAGTTTCGATTGGTATGTCAGTTTCGATTGGTATGTCAGTTTCGATTGGTATATCAGTTTCGATTGGTAGATCAGTTTCTATTGGTATATCAGTTTCGATTGGTATGTCAGTTTCGATTGGTATGTCAGTTTGGATTGGTATGTCAATTTCGATTGGTATATCAGTTTCTATTGGTATGTCAGTTTCTATTGGTATGTCAGTTTCTATTGGTATATCAGTTTCGATGGGTATGTCAGTTTCGATTGGTATGTGAGTTTCTATTGGTATATCAGTTTCGATTAGTATGTCAGTTTCTATTGGTATGTCAGTTTCGATAGGAATGTTAGTCCTCGATTTGTATGTCAGTTTCTATTGGTATGTCAGTTTCGATTGGTATGTCAGTTTCTATTGGTATATCAGTTTCGAATGGTATGTCTGTTTCGATTAGTATATCAGTTTCTATAAGTATATCAGTTTCAATTGTTATGTCAGTTTCTATTGGTATATCAGTTTCTATTGGTATGTCAGTTTCGATTTGTATATCAGTTACAATTGGTATGTTAGTTTCTATTGGTAAGTCAGCTTCGATTAGTATATCAGTTTCGATTGGTATGTCAGTTTAAATTGGTATATCAGTTTCGATTGGTATGTCAGTTTTTATTGGTATATCAGATTCTATTGGTATGTCAGTTTCTATTGGTATGTCAGTTTCTATTGGTATGTCAGTTTCTATAAGTATATCAGTTTCAATTGTTACGTCAGTTTCTATTGGTATGTCAGTTTCGATTGGTATATCAGTTTCTATTGGTATGTCAGTTTTGATTGGTATATCAGTTTGGATTAGTATTTCAGTTTCGATTGGTATGTCAGTTTCGATTGGTATATCAGTTTCGATAGGTATATCAGTTTCGATTGGTATATCAGTTTCTGTTGGATTGTCAGTTTCGATTGGTATGTCAGTTTCTATTGGTATATCAGTTTCGATTGGTATGTCAGTTTCTATTGGTATGTCAGTTTCGATTATTATATCAGTTACTATTGGTATGTCAGTTTCGATTGGAATGTCAGTTTAGATTGGTATGTCAGTTTATATCGGTATATCTGTTTCGATTGGTATGTCAGTTTCTGTTGGATTGTCAGTTTCGATTGGTATGTCAGTTTCTATTGGTATGTCATTTTCTATTGGTATGTCAGTTTCTATTGGTATATCAGTTTTGAGTGGTATATCAGTTTCGATTGGTATGTCAGTTTCGATTGGTATGTCAGTTTCTATTGGTATGTCAGTTTCGATTATTATATCACTAACTATTGGTATGTCAGTTTCGATTGTTATGTCAGTTTCAATTGGTATGTCAGTTTGGATTGGTATGTCAGTTCCGATTGGTATGTCAGTTTCGATTGGTATATCAGTTTGGATTGGTATGTCAGTTTCGATTGGTATGTCAGTTTGGATTGGTATGTCAATTTCGATTGGTATATCAGTTTCGATTGGTATATCACTTTCGATTGGTATATCAGTTTCTATTGGTATGTCAGTTTCTATTGGTATGTCAGTTTCTATTGGTATGTCAGTTTCTATTGGTATATCAGTTTCGAATGGTATGTCTGTTTCGATTAGTATATCAGTTTCTATTAGTATATCAGTTTCAATTGTTATGTCAGTTTCTATTGGTATATCAGTTTCTATTGGTATGTCAGTTTCTATTTGTATATCAGTTACAATTGGTATGTTAGTTTCTATTGGTAAGTCAGCTTTGATTAGTATATCAGTTTCGATTGGTATGTCAGTTTCGATTGGTATATCAGTTTCGATTGGTATGTCACTTCCTATTGGTATATCAGTTTCGATTGGTATGTCAGTTTCTATTGGTATGTCAGTTTCGATTATTTATATCAGTTACTATTGGTATGTCAGTTTCGATTGTTATGTCAGTTCCGATTGGTATATCAGTTTCTATTGGTATGACAGTTTCGATTGGTATATCAGTTTCGATTGGTTTGTCAGTTTGGATAGGTATGTCAGTTTCGATTGGTATGTCAGTTTCGATTGGTATGTCAGTTTCGATTGGTATATCAGTTTCGATTGGTATATCAGTTTCTATTGGTATATCAGTTTCGATTGGTATGTCAGTTTCGATTGGTATGTCAGTTTCGATTGGTATGTCAATTTCGATTGGTATATCAGTTTCGATTGGTATATCAGTTTCAATTGGTATATCAGCTTCGATTGTTATATCAGTTTTGTTTAGTATGTCAGTTTCTATTGGTATGTCAGTTTCGATTAGTATATCAGTTTCTATTGGTATGTCAGTTTAGATTGCTATGACAGTTTCGATTGGTATGTCAATTTCGATTGGTATATCAGTTTCGATTAGTATGTCAGTTTCTATTGGTATATCAGTTTCGATGGGTATGTCAGTTTCGATTGGTATGTGAGTTTCTATTGGTATATCAGTTTCGATTAGTATGTCAGTTTCTATTGGTATGTCAGTTTCGATAGGAATGTTAGTCCTCGATTTGTATGTCAGTTTCTATTGGTATGTCAGTTTCGATTGGTATGTCAGTTTCGATTGGTATATCAGTTTCGATAGGTATATCAGTTTCGATTGCTATATCAGTTTTTGTTGGATTGTCAGTTTCGATTGGTATGTCAGTTTCTATTGGTATATCAGTTTCGATTGGTATGTCAGTTTCTATTGGTATATCAGTTTTGATTGGTATATCAGTTTCGATTGGTATGTCAGTTTCGATTGGTATGTCAGTTTCTATTGGTATGTCAGTTTCGATTATTATATCACTAACTATTGGTATGTCAGTTTCGATTGTTATGTCAGTTTCAATTGGTATGTCAGTTTGGATTGGTATGTCAGTTCCGATTGGTATGTCAGTTTCTATTGGTATATCAGTTTCTATTGGTATGTCAGTTACTATTGGTATGTCAGTTTCTATTGGTACGTCAGTTTCTATTGGTATGTCAGTTCCTATTGGTATATCAGCTTCGATTGTTATATCAGTTTTGTTTAGTATGTCAGTTTCTATTGGTATGTCAGTTTTGATTAGTATATCAGTTTCTATTGGTATGTCAGTTTAGATTGCTATGAGAATTTTGATTGGTATATCAGTTTCGATTGGTATGTCAGTTTGGATTGGTACGTCAGTTCCGATTGGTATGTCAGTTTCGATTGGTATATCAGTTTCGATTGGTATATCAGTTTCGATTGGTATATCAGTTTCGATTGGTATGTCAGTTTCGATTGCTATGTCAGTTTGTATTGGTAAGTCAATTTCGATTGGTATATCAGTTTCGATTGGTATATCAGTTTCGATTGGTATGTCAGTTTCTATTGATATATCAGTTTCTATTGGTATGTCAGTTTCGATAGGTATGTCAGTTTTTATTGGTATATCAGTTTCGAATAGTATGTCAGTTTCTATTGGTATGTCAGTTTCGTTTATTATATCAGTTACTATTGGTATGTCAGTTTCGATTGGTATATCAGTTTCTGTTGGTATGTCAGTTTCTATTGGAATATCAGCTTCGATTGGTATATCAGTTTAGATTAGTATGTCAGTTTCTATTCGTATGTCAGTTTCGGTCAGTATATCAGTTTCTATTGGTATGTCAGTTTTGATTGCTATGTCAGTTTCAATTGGTATATCAGTTTCGATTGGTATATCACTTTCGATTGGTATGTCAGTTTCGATTATTATATCAGTTACTATATTATCTCAGTTTCGATTGGTATGTCAGTTTGGATTGGTACATCAGTTTCGATTGGTATGTCAGTTTCTATTGGTATATCAGTTTCTATTGGTATGTCTGTTTCTATTGGTATATCAGTTTCGATTGGTATGTTAGTTTCTATTGGTATGTCAGTTTCGATTATTATATCAGTTACTATTGGTATATCAGTTTCTATTGGTACGTCAGTTTCGATACGTATGTTAGTCCTCGATTTGTATGTCAGTTTCTTTTGGTATATCAGTTTCGATGGTTATTTCAGTTTCGATTGGTATGTCAGTTTCTATTGGTATATCAGTTTCGAATGGTATGTCTGTTTCGATTAGTATATCAGTTTCTATTAGTATATCAGTTTCAATTGTTATGTCAGTTTCTATTGGTATGTCAGTTTCTATTTGTATATCAGTTACAATTGGTATGTTAGTTTCTATTGGTAAGTCAGCTTCGATTAGTATATCAGTTTCGATTGGTATGTCAGTTTCGATTGGTATATCAGTTTCGATTGGTATGTCACTTCCTATTGGTATATCAGTTTCGATTGGTATGTCAGTTTCTATTGGTATGTCAGTTTCGATTATTTATATCAGTTACTATTGGTATGTCAGTTTCGATTGTTATGTCAGTTCCGATTGGTATATCAGTTTCTATTGGTATGACAGTTTCGATTGGTATATCAGTTTCGATTGGTATGTCAGTTTGGATAGGTATGTCAGTTCCGGTTGGTATGTCAGTTTCGATTGGTATGTCAGTTTCGATTGGTATGTCAGTTTCGATTAGTATATCAGTTTCGATTGGTATATCAGTTTCTATTGGTATATCAGTTTCGATTGGTATGTCAGTTTCGATTGGTATGTCAGTTTGTATTGGTATGTCAATTTCGATTGGTATATCAGTTTCGATTGGTATATCAGCTTCAATTGGTATATCAGTTTCTATTGGTATGTCAGTTTCTATTGGTATGTCAGTTTCTATTGGTATGTCAGTTTCTATTTGTATATCAGCTTCGATTGTTATATCAGTTTTGTTTAGTATGTCAGTTTCTATTGGTATGTCAGTTTCGATTAGTATATCAGTTTCTATTGGTATGTCAGTTTAGATTGCTATGACAGTTTTGATTGGTATGTTAGTTTCGATTGGTATGTCAGTTTCTATTGATATATCAGTTTCTATTGGTATGTCAGTTTCGATAGGTATGTCAGTTTTTATTGGTATATCAGTTTCGAATAGTATGTCAGTTTCTATTGGTATGTCAGTTTCGATTATTATATCAGTTGCTATTGGTATGTCAGTTTCGATTGGTATGTCAGTTTCGATTGGTATATCAGTTTCTGTTGGTATGTCAGTTTCTATTGGTATATCAGCTTCGATTGGTATATCAGTTTAGATTAGTATGTCAGTATCTATTGGTATGTCAGTTTCAGTAGGTATATCAGTTTCTATAGGTATGTCAGTTTCTATTGGTATGTCAGTTTCTATTGGTATATCAGTTTCTATTGGTATGTCAGTTTTGATTGGTATATCAGTTTCGATTAGTATGTCAGTTTCGATTGGTATGTCAGTTTCGATTGGTATATCAGTTTCGATTGGTATGTCAGTTTCTATTGGTATGTCAGTTTCTATTGGTATGTCAGTTTCTATTGGTATATCAGTTTTGATTGGTATATCAGTTTCGTTTGGTATGTCAGTTTCGATTGGTATGTCAATTTCTATTGGTATATCAGTTTCGATTAGTATATCAGTTTCGATTGATATATCAGTTTCGATTAGTATGTCAGTTTCTAATGGTATGTCAGTTTCGATTAGTATATCAGTTTCGATTGGTATGTCAGTTTCGATTGGTATGTCAGTTTCTATTGGTATATTAGTTTCGATTGATATATCAGTTTCGATTAGTATGTCAGATTCTAACGGTGTGTCAGTTTCGATTAGTATATCAGTTTCTATTGGTATGTCAGTTTCGATTGGTATGTCAGTTTATATTGGTATATCAGTTTCTATTGGTATGTCAGATTCGATTGGTATGTCAGTTTCGATTGGTATGTCAATTTCGATTGGTATATCAGTTTCGATTAGTATGTCAGTTTCTATTGGTATATCAGTTTCGATGGGTATGTCAGTTTCGATTGGTATGTGAGTTTCTATTGGTATATCAGTTTCGATTAGTATGTCAGTTTCTATTGGTATGTCAGTTTCGATAGGAATGTTAGTCCTCGATTTGTATGTCAGTTTCTATTGGTATGTCAGTTTCGATTGGTATGTCAGTTTCTATTGGTATATCAGTTTCGAATGGTATGTCTGTTTCGATTAGTATATCAGTTTCTATAAGTATATCAGTTTCAATTGTTATGTCAGTTTCTATTGGTATATCAGTTTCTATTGGTATGTCAGTTTCGATTTGTATATCAGTTACAATTGGTATGTTAGTTTCTATTGGTAAGTCAGCTTCGATTAGTATATCAGTTTCGATTGGTATGTCAGTTTAGATTGGTATATTAGTTTCGATTGGTATGTCAGTTTTTATTGGTATATCAGATTCTATTGGTATGTCAGTTTCTATTGGTATGTCAGTTTCTATTGGTATGTCAGTTTCTATAAGTATATCAGTTTCAATTGTTACGTCAGTTTCTATTGGTATGTCAGTTTCGATTGGTATATCAGTTTCTATTGGTATGTCAGTTTTGATTGGTATATCAGTTTGGATTAGTATTTCAGTTTTGATTGGTATGTCAGTTTCGATTGGTATATCAGTTTCGATAGGTATATCAGTTTCGATTGGTATATCGGTTTCTGTTGGATTGTCAGTTTCGATTGGTATGTCAGTTTCTATTGGTATATCAGTTTCGATTGGTATGTCAGTTTCTATTGGTATGTCAGTTTCGATTGGAATGTCAGTTTTGATTGGTATGTCAGTTTATATCGGTATATCTGTTTCGATTGGTATGTCAGTTTCTGTTGGATTGTCAGTTTCGATTGGTATGTCAGTTTCTATTGGTATGTCATTTTCTATTAGTATGTCAGTTTCTATTGGTATATCAGTTTTGATTGGTATATCAGTTTCGATTGGTATGTCAGTTTCGATTGGTATGTCAGTTTCTATTGGTATGTCAGTTTCGATTATTATATCACTAACTATTGGTATGACAGTTTCGATTGTTATGTCAGTTTCAATTGGTATGTCAGTTTGGATTGGTATGTCAGTTCCGATTGGTATGTCAGTTTCGATTGGTATATCAGTTTGGATTTGTATATCAGTTTCGATTGGTATGTCAGTTTCTATTGGTATGTCAGTTTCGATTATTTATATCAGTTACTATTGGTATGTCAGTTTCGATTGTTATGTCAGTTCCGATTGGTATATCAGTTTCTATTGGTATGACAGTTTCGATTGGTATATCAGTTTTGATTGGTATGTCAGTTTGGATAGGTATGTCAGTTCCGGTTGGTATGTCAGTTTCGATTGGTATGTCAGTTTCGATTGGTATGTCAGTTTCGATTGGTATATCAGTTTCGATTGGTATATCAGTTTCTATTGGTATATCAGTTTCGATTGGTATGTCAGTTTCGATTGGTATGTCAGTTTGGATTGGTATGTCAATTTCGATTGGTATATCAGTTTCGATTGGTATATCAGTTTCAATTAGTATATCAGTTTCTATTGGTATGTCAGTTTCTATTGGTATGTCAGTTTCTATTGGTATGTCAGTTTCTATTGGTATATCAGCTTCGATTGTTATATCAGTTTTGTTTAGTATGTCAGTTTCTATTGGTATGTCAGTTTCGATTAGTATATCAGTTTCTATTGGTATGTCAGTTTAGATTGCTATGACAGTTTTGATTGGTATGTTAGTTTCGATTGGTATGTCAGTTTCTATTGATATATCAGTTTCTATTGGTATGTCAGTTTCGATAGGTATGTCAGTTTTTATTGGTATATCAGTTTCGAATAGTATGTCAGTTTCTATTGGTATGTCAGTTTCGATTATTATATCAGTTGCTATTGGTATGTCAGTTTCGATTGGTATGTCAGTTTCGATTGGTATATCAGTTTCTGTTGGTATGTCAGTTTCTATTGGTATATCAGCTTCGATTGGTATATCAGTTTAGATTAGTATGTCAGTATCTATTGGTATGTCAGTTTCAGTAGGTATATCAGTTTCTATAGGTATGTCAGTTTCTATTGGTATGTCAGTTTCTATTGGTATATCAGTTTCTATTGGTATGTCAGTTTCGATTGGTATATCAGTTTCGATTGGTATGTCAGTTTCTATTGGTATGTCAGTTTCTATTGGTATGTCAGTTTCTATTGGTATATCAGTTTTGATTGGTATATCAGTTTCTTTTGGTATGTCAGTTTCGATTGGTATGTCAATTTCTATTGGTATATCAGTTTCGATTAGTATATCAGTTTCGATTGATATATCAGTTTCGATTAGTATGTCAGTTTCTAATGGTATGTCAGTTTCGATTAGTATATCAGTTTCGATTGGTATGTCAGTTTCGATTGGTATGTCAGTTTCTATTGGTATATTAGTTTCGATTGATATATCAGTTTCGATTAGTATGTCAGTTTCTAATGGTGTGTCAGTTTCGATTAGTATATCAGTTTCTATTGGTATGTCAGTTTCGATTGGTATGTCAGTTTATATTGGTATATCAGTTTCTATTGGTATGTCAGATTCGATTGGTATGTCAGTTTCGATTGGTATGTCAATTTCGATTGGTATATCAGTTTCGATTAGTTTGTCAGTTTCTATTGGTATATCAGTTTCGATGGGTATGTCAGTTTCGATTGGTATGTGAGTTTCTATTGGTATAACAGTTTCGATTAGTATGTCAGTTTCTATTGGTATGTCAGTTTCGATAGGAATGTTAGTCCTCGATTTGTATGTCAGTTTCTATTGGTATGTCAGTTTCGATTGGTATGTCAGTTTCTATTGGTATATCAGTTTCGAATGGTATGTCTGTTTCGATTAGTATATCAGTTTCTATAAGTATATCAGTTTCAATTGTTATGTCAGTTTCTATTGGTATATCAGTTTCTATTGGTATGTCAGTTTCGATTTGTATATCAGTTACAATTGGTATGTTAGTTTCTATTGGTAAGTCAGCTTCGATTAGTATATCAGTTTCGATTGGTATGTCAGTTTAGATTGGTATATCAGTTTCGATTGGTATGTCAGTTTTTATTGGTATATCAGATTCTATTGGTATGTCAGTTTCTATTGGTATGTCAGTTTCTATTGGTATGTCAGTTTCTATAAGTATATCAGTTTCAATTGTTACGTCAGTTTCTATTGGTATGTCAGTTTCGATTGGTATATCAGTTTCTATTGGTATGTCAGTTTTGATTGGTATATCAGTTTGGATTAGTATTTCAGTTTTGATTGGTATGTCAGTTTCGATTGGTATATCAGTTTCGATAGGTATATCAGTTTCGATTGGTATATCAGTTTCTGTTGGATTGTCAGTTTCGATTGGTATGTCAGTTTCTATTGGTATATCAGTTTCGATTGGTATGTCAGTTTTGATAGGTATGTCAGTTTTCATTGGTATATCAGTTTCGAATAGTAAGTCAGTTTCTATTGGTATGTCAGTTTCGATTATTATATCAGTTACTATTGGTATGTCAGTTTCGATTGGAATGTCAGTTTCGATTGGTATGTCAGTTTATATCGGTATATCTGTTTCGATTGGTATGTCAGTTTCTGTTGGATTGTCAGTTTCGATTGGTATGTCAGTTTCTATTGGTATGTCATTTTCTATTAGTATGTCAGTTTCTATTGGTATATCAGTTTTGATTGGTATATCAGTTTCGATTGGTATGTCAGTTTCGATTGGTATGTCAGTTTCTATTGGTATGTCAGTTTCGATTATTATATCACTAACTATTGGTATGTCAGTTTCGATTGTTATGTCAGTTTCAATTGGTATGTCAGTTTGGATTGGTATGTCAGTTCCGATTGGTATGTCAGTTTCGATTGGTATATCAGTTTGGATTGGTATGTCAGTTTCGATTGGTATGTCAGTTTGGATTGGTATGTCAATTTCGATTGGTATATCAGTTTCGATTGGTATATCAGTTTCGATTGGTATATCAGTTTCTATTGGTATGTCAGTTTCTATTGGTATGTCAGTTTCTATTGGTATATCAGCTTCGATTGTTATATCAGTTTTGTTTAGTATGTCAGTTTCTATTGGTATGTCAGTTTTGATTAGTATATCAGTTTCTATTGGTATGTCAGTTTAGATTGCTATGACAGTTTTGATTGGTATGTTAGTTTCGATTGGTATATCAGTTTCGATTGGTATGTCAGTTTCTATTGATATATCAGTTTCTATTGGTATGTCAGTTTTGATAGGTATGTCAGTTTTCATTGGTATATCAGTTTCGAATAGTAAGTCAGTTTCTATTGGTATGTCAGTTTCGATTATTATATCAGTTGCTATTGGTATGTCAGTTTCGATTGGTATATGAGTTTCTGTTGGTATGTCTGTTTCTATTGGTATATCAGCTTCGATTGGTATATCAGTTTAGATTAGTATCTCAGTTTCTATTGGTATGTCAGTTTCGGTCAGTATATCAGTTTCTAGTGGTATGTCAGTTTTGATTGCTATGTCAGTTTCAATTGGTATATCAGTTTCGATTGGTATATCACTTTCGATTGGTATATCAGTTTCTATTGGTATATCAGTTTCGATTGGTATGTCAGATTTGATTGGTATATCAGTTTCGATTGGTATATCAGTTTCTAATGGTATGTCAGTTTCGATTATTATATCAGTTACTATTGGTATCTCACTTTCGATTGGTATGTCAGTTTCGATTGGTACATCAGTTTCGATTGGTATGTCAGTTTCTATTGGTATATCAGTTTCTATTTGTATGTCTGTTTCAATAGGTATGTCAGTTTCTATTGGTATATCAGTTTCGATTGGTATGTTAGTTTCTATTGGTATGTCAGTTTCGATTATTATATCAGTTACTATTGGTATGTCAGTTTCGATTGTTATGTCAGTTTCGATTAGTATATCAGTTTCTATTGGTACGTCAGTTTCGATAAGTATGTTAGTCCTCGATTTGTATGTCAGTTTCTATTGGTATATCAGTTTCGATGATTATGTCAGTTTCGGTTGGTATGTCAGTTTCTATTGGTATATCAGTTTCGAATGGTATGTCTGTTTCGATTAGTATATCAGTTTCTATTAGTATATCAGTTTCAATTGTTATGTCAGTTTCTATTGGTATATCAGTTTCTATTGGTATGTCAGTTTCTATTTGCATATCAGTTACAATTGGTATGTTAGTTTCTATTGGTAAGTAAGCTTCGATTAGTATATCAGTTTCGATTGGTATGTCAGTTTCGATTGGTATATCAGTTTCGATTGGTATGTCAGTTTCTATTGGTATATCAGTTTCTATTGGTATGTCAGTTTCTATTGGTATGTCAGTTTCTATTGCTATATCAGTTTCTATTAGTATGTCAGTTTCGATAGGTATGTCACTTCCTATTGGTATATCAGTTTCGATTGGTATGTCAGTTTCTATTGTTATGTCAGTTTCGATTATTTATATCAATTACTATTGGTATGTCAGTTTCGATTGGTATATCAGTTTCTATTGGTATGACAGTTTCGATTGGTATATCAGTTTCGATTGGTATGTCAGTTTGAATTGGTATGTCAGTTCCGATTGGTATGTCAGTTTCGATTGGTATGTCAGTTTCGATTGGTATATCAGTTTCGATTGGTATATCAGCTTCGATTGGTATATCACTTTCGATTGGTATGTCAGTTTCTATTGGTATGTCAGTTTCTATTGGTATGTCAGTTTCTATTGGTATATCAGTTTTGATTGGTATATCAGTTTCGATTGGTATGTCAGCTTCGATTGGTATGTCAGTTTCTATTGGTATGTCAGTTTTGATTATTATATCACTAACTATTGGTATGTCAGTTTCGATTGTTATTACAGTTTCAATTGGTATGTCAGTTTCGATTAGTATATCAGTTTCGATTGGTATATCAGTTTCGATTGGTATATCAGTTTCGATTGGTATGTCAGTTTCGATTGGTATGTCAGTTTGGATTGGTATGTCAATTTCGATTGTTATATCAGTTTCGATTGGTATATCAGTTTCGATTGGTATATCAGTTTCTATTGGTATGTCAGTTTCTATTGGTATGTCAGTTTCTATTGGTATGTCAGTTTCTATTGGTATATCAGCTTCGATTGTTATATCAGTTTTGTTTAGTATGTCAGTTTCTATTGGTATGTCAGTTTCGATTAGTACATCAGTTTCTATTGGTATATCAGTTTAGATTGCTATGACAGTTTTGATTGGTATGTTAGTTTCGATTGGTATATCAGTTTCGATTGGTATGTCAGTTTCAATTGATATATCAGTTTCTATTGGTATGTCAGTTTCGAATAGTAAGTCAGTTTCTATTGGTATGTCAGTTTCGATTATTATATCAGTTGTTATTGGTATGTCAGTTTCGATTGGTATGTCAGTTTCGATTGGTATATCAGTTTCTGTTGGTATGTCAGTTTCTATTGGTATATCAGCTTCGATTGGTATATCAGTTTAGATTAGTATGTCAGTTTCTATTGGTATGTCAGTTTCGGTCAGTATATCAGTTTCTATAGGTATGTCAGTTTCTATTGGTATGTCAGTTTCTATTGGTATATTAGTTTTGATTGGTATATCAGTTTCGATTGGTATGTCAGTTTCTATTGGTATGTCAGTTTCGATTATTATATCATTAACTATTGGTATGTCAGTTTCGATTGTTATGTCAGTTTCGATTGATATATCAGTTTCTATTGGTATGACAGTTCCGATTGGAATATCAGTTTCGATTTGTATGTCAGTTTGGATTGGTATGTCAGTTCCGATTGGTATGTCATTTTCGATTGGTATATCAGTTTCGATTGGTATATCAGTTTCGATTGGTATATCAGTTTCGATTGGTATGTCAGTTTCGATTGGTATGTCAGTTTGTATTGGTATGTCAATTTCGATTGGTATATCAGTTTCGATTGGTATATCAGTTTCGATTGGTATGTCAGTTTCTATTGATATATCAGTTTCTATTGGTATGTCAGTTTCGTAAGGTATGTCAGTTTTTATTGGTATATCAGTTTCGAATAGTATGTCAGTTTCTATTGGTATGTCAGTTTCGATTATTATATCAGTTACTATTGGTATGTCAGTTTCGATTGGTATGTCAGTTTCGATTGGTATATCAGTTTCTGTTGGTATGTCAGTTTCTATTGGTATATCAGTTTCGACTGGTATATCACTTTCGATTGGTATGTCAGTTTCGATTGGTATATCAGTTTCGATTGGTATGTCAGTTTCTATTGGTATATCAGTTTCGACTGGTATGTCAGCTTTGATTGGTATATCAGTTTCGATTGGTATATCAGTTTCTAATGGTATGTCAGTTTCGATTATTATATCAGTTACTATTGGTATCTCAGTTTCGATCGGTACGTCAGTTTCGATTGGTACATCAGTTTCGATTGGTATGTCAGTTTCTATTGGTATATCAGTTTCTATTGGTATGTCTGTTTCAATAGGTATGTCTGTTTCTATTGGTATATCAGTTTCGATTGGTATGTTAGTTTCTATTGGTATGTCAGTTTCGATTATTATATCAGTTACTATTGGTATGTCAGTTTCAATTGTTATGTCAGTTTCGATTAGTATATCAGTTTCTATTGGTACGTCAGTTTCGATACGTATGTTAGTGCTCGATTTGTATGTCAGTTTCTATTGGTATATCAGTTTCGATGGTTATGTCAGTTTCGATTGGTATGTCAGTTTCTATTGGTATATCAGTTTCGAATGGTATGTCTGTTTCGATTAGTATATCAGTTTCTATTAGTATATCAGTTTCAATTGTTATGTCAGTTTCTATTGGTATATCAGTTTCTATTGGTGTGTCAGTTTCTATTTGTATATCAGTTACAATTGGTATGTTAGTTTCTATTGGTAAGTCAGCTTCGATTAGTATATCAGTTTCGATTGGTATGTCAGTTTCGATTGATATATCAGTTTCGATTGGTATGTCAATTTCTATTGGTATATCAGTTTCTATTGGTATGTCAGTTTCTATTGGTATGTCAGTTTCTATTGCTATATCAGTTTCTATTAGTATTTCAGTTTCGATAGGTATGTCACTTCCTATTGGTATATCAGTTTCGCTTTGTATGTCAGTTTCAATTGGTATGTCAGTTTCGATTATTTATATCAGTTACTATTGGTATGTCAGTTTCGATTGTTATGTCAGTTTCGATTGGTATATAAGTTTCTATTGGTATGACAGTTTCGATTGGTATATCAGTTTCGACTGTTATATCAGTTTTGTTTAGTATGTCAGTTTCTATTGGTATGTCAGTTTCGATTAGTATATCTGTTTCTATTGGTATGTCAATTTAGATTGCTATGACAGTTTTGATTGGTATATTAGTTTCGATTGGTATATCAGTTTCGATTGGTATGTCAGTTTCTATTGATATATCAGTTTCTATTGGTATGTCAGTTTCGATAGGTATGTCAGTTTTTATTGGTATATCAGTTTCGAATAGTATGTCAGTTTCTATTGGTATGTCAGTTTCGATTATTATATCAGTTACTATTGGTATGTCAGTTTCGATTGGTATGTCAGTTTCGATTGGTATATCAGTTTCTGTTGGTATGTCAGTTTCTATTGGTATATCAGCTTCGATTGGTATATCAGTTTAGATTAGTATGTCAGTTTCTATTGGTATGTCAGTTTCGGTCAGTATATCAGTTTCTATAGGTATGTCAAATTCACCTCGTGGACGAGAATGCGAGCACTCTTCTTTGTTTCGCCCGCGGATGGCTAACATAACCCCATCTCCCCCCGCCCCCCACCAACCCCACCCTCCAAACGCGATCCAAAACTTCAGAGTTGGTACCATAAATGTAGGCACCCTAAACGGTCGCGCTAACGATGTTGTAGAAATGCTTGAACGTAAGGAGGTCGATGTTTGTTGTATTCAAGAGACCAGGTGGAGGGGTGGGTCTGCTAGATTCATTGAGGGTAAAAAACGATGTTATAAGCTTTTCTGGGTGGGAAACGACGATGGGCTGGGTGGAGTAGGAATCATGGTAGCAGAAAAGTGGGCAGATAAGATAATAGACGTAAATAGAGTGAACGACAGAATAATTAAAATACGACTTGTCCTCAATAGAACTACGGTGACAGTAATATCTGCGTACGCACCCCAATCCGGACTGCCCGGCACTATAAAAGACAGATTCTATGAGACACTGATGCTAACTACCTCCCAAATATCCGACAGTGACTATATAATTATCGCAGGCGACCTAAATGGTCACGTTGGACAACATTGTGACGGCTACGACGAAATCCATGGAGGCTATGGGTTTGGTACTAGAAATGAGGAAGGCTCCAGAATCCTGGAATTCTGTGATGCAAATAACCTAACTATCTGTAACACTAACTTCAAAAAACGTGACAATCACCTGATCACCTATAGATCCGGGGAACACACAAGCCAGGTAGATTATATCCTTACCAGAAGACGTGACAGAGTGTCTGTTGTAAACACTAAATCCCTCCCCCATGAAGAATGCACCTCCCAACATAGACTGATAATTAGCGACCTCATAGTCAGGACGAGACGTACTCGACAGCAGAAGAGGACTATCCTCAGGAGAAAAATATGGAAGCTAAAGGACCCCACAGCCAGGAATAAATTTCAAAGCATATTACTTGATGCTTTCGACAGTAAGGAAGAACATTTAGAGTCGGACAATATAGAGGGAGAGTGGGAATTTCTGAAAGCAAACCTGCTGTTGGCGACAGACGAAGTCTGTGGCTGGAGCAGGCCTGTAGGCAGGAGGAGAGTAACATGGTGGTGGAACAGTAAGGTGGAGGGGTCAATTAAGGCCAAAAAGCAGGCTTGGAAAGTATGGCGGGATGGGGGAAGTAGAGAGGACTATCAAGTGGCCAGGAGGGAAGCCAGGAGACAAGTGTACTTAGCAAGAAGGGAAGCTGAGGAAAGAAAGTTCAAGCATGTTCTACAACGCGATGACCAAAAACGTGAGGTGTTCAGGATTGCTAGGCAATGCGTCAAGGAAAACCGTGATATTGTCGGGGAGAAGTGTGTACTAAACGACGATGGCACACTTGCCATCACCGACGCTGATAAGAAGGTAGCTTGGAAGTGTCACTATGAAAGGCTACTAAATGAGGAGAATAAATGGGAGAAAGACAGTCTCCCCCATGTCGACCCAATAGAGGGACCAGCAGTGTTAGTCGAGGGGAGTATAATAAGTAAGGCAATCAAGGATATGAAGACGGGTAAGGCGGCTGGGCCTTCGGAAATAGTTGCTGAGATGCTGAAGGCATCTGGCACGGTGGGACACACCATGGTCACCTGCATAGTTAACCAAGTCGTACAGAATGGGGTTGTTCCGAAGGACTGGCATAGCAGCATCATCGTTAACTGTTATAAGGGTAAAGGAGACGCCCTAGATAGGAGTAACTATAGAGGCATTAAAGTAATCGACCAGGTCATGAAGGTCACGGAAAAAGTAATAGCGCAACTAATCAGAGAGAGAATTGACCTAGATGAAATGCAGTTCGGGTTTGTGTCAGGCAAAAGTACCACAGACGCTCTTTTCATAGTACGACAACTACAGGAGAAGTTCCTAGCTAAAGGTAAACCCCTCTACTTAGCTTTTGTCGACTTGGAGAAAGCCTTCGACAGAGTCCCCCGCTCCATTATCTGGTGGGCTCTTAGAAAACTAGGCGTTGACGAATGGCTTGTGAGGGCTATACAAGCCATGTATAAAGAAACAGTCAGCAAGGTTAGAATTAACAACGAATATAGTGAAGAGTTTAGCGTAAAAGTTGGCGTCCATCAGGGCTCTGTTCTCAGCCCCCTACTATTTATTATTGCCCTTCACGCTATAACAGAAAAGTTCAAGACAGGCTGCCCATGGGAACACCTATACGCAGACGACCTGACACTCATAGCGGAATCAATGGCCGAGCTAGAGAAGAAATTCCAAACATGGAAGCACGGCCTAGAGTCAAAAGGACTTAAAATTAACCTGGCTAAGACCAAAGTTCTAGTTTGTAGGAAAGAAAACAAGGCGGCGGTCCCTTCTGGGAAATGGTCGTGCTCGTTGTGTAGGAAAGGCGTAGGTAGAAACTCCATTTTATGTCCTAAATGCAAAGTATGGGTGCATAAAAGATGTAGTGGGATCACAGGTAAGCTAACTAAGAACATAGATTTTACATGTGGCCGGTGTTCTGGTGCAATAAGTAGCAGCAAGTGCCCACAAAATACTAGCTCTTTCAATTGCGCAGAGGGTTCTATAGAAATAGTGGACAGCTTCCGTTACCTGGGCGATAAAATCAGTAGTGGGGGAGGGTGCTCTGAAAGTACTGTAGCTAGAGTCAGAACTGGTTGGAAAAAGTTCAGAGAGCTTATACCACTATTAGCTGCTAAAGGGTTCTCCCTAAAAATGAAAGGCAGGTTGTACGATGCCTGCATACGAACAGCAATGTTGCATGGCAGTGAGACCTGGGCATTGTGTGCAGAGGATATACGCAGACTAGAGAGGAACGAAGCTTGCATGCTTCGCTGGATGTGTAACAGTAATATACGTGAACGGCAAAGCATAAACGAACTAAGGAAAAAATTAGAGATAAGAGGGATCAGATGTTGTTTACTCGAGAGAAGGCTACGTTGGTATGGACACGTGATGCGCATGAAAGTCGATAGCTGTATAACAAAGTGCAGGGCAATAAAGATAGACGGTAGCCACGGAATAGGCAGACCTAGAAAGACCTGGGATGAGCTGATAAACTCCGACCTCACACACTTACACCTCTCCAAGACAATGTCACTGGACCGAGACCTTTGGCGGTACTCAGTAACAGAGAAGACCCGCCTTGCCAGTAGGCATCTCTAACAAAATACACACCGTCCCGCCACCACCCCCACCCATCCACACCACCCCGTCCTATGTAAAGTTATGTTGGTGCCGCGCCATCCAGGCCGAAACAAATGAGATTGTGTAGGTGTCACGACAAAAAAACACACAGTCCACGCTGTAATGTGGCCGTGTAGGCAACACGGTAAAAACCTCCCAGACCCACACTGTAAATGTGGTTGGTGTTAGGAAGGGCATCCAACTGTAGAAAACCTGCCAGACAGTCCTATGCGAGCAAGACAATCACTCTTGCCTCAAGTGGGACTACGCCCGTCCAAACCCATGCAAGCGTGGAACACGGACGTTAAACGTTGATGATGATGATGATGATGATGATGTCAGTTTCTATTGGTATGTCAGTTTCTATTGGTATATCAGTTTTGATTGGTATATCAGTTTCGATTGGTATGTCAGTTTCTATTGTTATGTCAGTTTCGATTATTATATCATTAACTATTGGTATGTCAATGTCGATTGTTATGTCAGTTTCGATTGGTATATCAGTTTCTATTGGTATGACAGTTCCGATTGGTATATCAGTTTCGATTGGTATGTCAGTTTGGATTGGTATGTCAGTTCCGATTGGTATGTCAGTCTCAATTGGTATATCAGTTTCAATTGGTATATCAGTTTCGATTAGTATATCAGTTTCGATTGTTACATCAGTTTCGATTGGTATGTCAGTTTTTATTGGTATATCAGTTTCTATTGGTATGTCAGTTTCGATTGGTATGTCAGTTTCGATTGGTATGTCAATTTCGATTGATATATCAGTTTCGATTAGTATGTCAGTTTCTATTGGTATATCAGTTTCGATTGGTATATCAGTTTCGATTGGTATGTCAGTTTCGATTGGTATATCAGTTTCGATTGGTATGTCAGTTTCGATTAGTATATCAGTTTCTATTGGTATGTTAGTTTTGATTGGTATGTCAGATTCTATTGGTATATCAGTTTCGATTGGTATATCAGTTTCGATTGGTATATGAGTTTCTATTGGTATATCAGTTTCGATTGGAATGTCAGTTTCGATTGGTATATCAGTTTTGATTAGTATGTCAGTTTCTATTGATACATCAGTTTCGAATGGTATATCAGTTTCGATTGGTATGTCAGTTTCGATTGGTATATCAGTTTCTATTGGTATATCAGTTTCTATTGGTATGTCAGGTTTGATTTGTATATCTGTTTCGATTGGTATATCAGTTCTATTGGTATGTCAGTTTCGATTATTATATCAGTTACTATTGGTATCTCAGTTTTGATTGGTATGTCAGTTTCGATTGGTATATCAGTTTCGATTGGTATGTCAGTTTCTATTGGTATATCAGTTTCTATTGGTATGTCAGTTTCTATTGGTATGTCAGTTTCTATTGGTATATCAGTTTTGATTGGTATATCAGTTTCGATTGGTATATCAGCTTCGATTGGTATATCACTTTCGATTGGTATGTCAGTTTCTATTGGTATGTCAGTTTCGATTGGTATGTCAGTTTCTATTGGTATATCAGTTTGGATTGATATATCAGTTTCGATTAGTATGTCAGTTTGTAATGGTATGCCAGTTTTGATTAGTATATCAGTTTCTATTGGTATGTCAGTTTCGATTGGTATGTCAGTTTCGATTGGTATGTCAGTTTCGATTGGTATGTCTGTTTCTATTGGTAGATCAGTTACGATTGGTATGTTAGTCCTCGATTTCTATGTCAGTTTCTATTGGTATATCAGTTTCGATGGGTATGTCAGTTTCTATTGGTATATCAGTTTCTATTGGTATGTCAGTTTCGATTATTATATCAGTTACTATTGGTATCTCAGTTTCTATTGGTATGTCAGTTTCGATTGGTATATCAGTTTCGATTGGTATATCAGTTTCAATTGGTATATCAGTTCCTATTGGTATGTCAGTTTTGATTGGTATATCAGTTTCGATTGTTACGTCAGTTTCGATTGGTATATCAGTTTCGATAGGTATATCAGTTTCGATTGGTATATCAGTTTCTATTGGTATATCAGTTTCTATTGGTATGTCAGTTTTGATTGGTATATCAGTTTCTATTAGTATGTCACTTTTGATTGGTATGTCAGTTTCGTTTGGTATATCAGTTTCGATAGGTATATCAGTTTCGATTGGTATGTCAGTTTTGATTGGTATAACAGTTTCGATTGCTATATCAGTTTCTGTTGGATTGTCAGTTTCGATTATTATATCAGTTACTATTGGTATGTCAGTTTCGATTGGAATGTCAGTTTCGATTGGTATGTCAGTTTCTATTGGTATATCTGTTTTTATTGGTATGTCAGTTGCGATTAGTATATCAGTTTCTATAGATATGTAAGTTTCTATTGGTATATCAGTTTTGATTGGTATATCAGTTTCGATTGGTATGTCAGTTTCGATTGGTATGTCAGTTTCTATTGGTATATCAGTTTCGATTGATATATCAGTTTCGATTAGTATGTCAGTTTCTAATGGTATGTCAGTTTCGATTAGTATATCAGTTTCTATTGGTATGTCAGTTTCTATTGGTATGTCAGTTTCTATTGGTATATCAGTTTTGATTGGTATATCAGTTTCGATTGGTATGTCAGTTTCGATTGGTATGTCAGTTTCTATTGGTATATCAGTTTCGATTCGTATATCAGTTTCGATTGATATATCAGTTTCAATTAGTATGTCAGTTTCTAATGGTATGTCCGTTTCGATTAGTATATCAGTTTCTATTGGTATGTCAGTTTCGATTGGTATGTCAGTTTCGATTGGTATATCAGTTTCGATTAGTATATCAGTTTCGATTGTTATATCAGTTTCGATTGGTATGTCAGTTTCTATTGGTATATCAGTTTCTATTGGTATGTCAGTTTTGATTGGTATGTCAGTTTCGATTGGTATATCAGTTTCGATTGGTATGTCAGTTTCGATTAGTATATCAGTTTCTATTGGTATGTTAGTTTTGATTGGTATGTCAGATTCTATTGGTATATCAGTTTCGATTGGTATATCAGTTTCGATTGGTATATGAGTTTCTATTGGTATATCAGTTTCTACTGGTATGTCAGTTTTGATTGGTATATCAGTTTCGATTAGTATGTCAGTTTCGATTGGTATGTCAGTTTCGATTGGTATATCAGTTTCGATAGGTATACCAGTTTCAATCAGTATGTCAGTTTTGATTGGTATAACAGTTTCTATTGCTATATCAGTTTCTATTGGATTGTCAGTTTCTATTGGTATGTCAGTTTCTATTGGTATGTCAGTTTCGATTGGTATGTCAGTTTCGATTGGTATGTCAATTTCGATTGATATATCAGTTTCGATTAGTATGTCAGTTTCTATTGGTATATCAGTTTCGATTGGTATATCAGTTTCGATTGGTATGTCAGTTTCGATTGGTATATCAGTTTCGATTGGTATGTCAGTTTCGATTAGTATATCAGTTTCTATTGGTATGTTAGTTTTGATTGGTATGTCAGATTCTATTGGTATATCAGTTTCGATTGGTATATCAGTTTCGATTGTTATATGAGTTTCTATTGGTATATCAGTTTCGATTGGAATGTCAGTTTCGATTGGTATTACAGTTTGGATTGGTATGTCAATTTCGATTGGTATATCAGTTTTGATTAGTATGTCAGTTTCTATTGATACATCAGTTTCGAATGGTATATCAGTTTCGATTGGTATGTCAGTTTCGATTGGTATATCAGTTTCTATTGGTATATCAGTTTCTATTGGTATATCAGTTTCTATTGGTATGTCAGGTTTGATTTGAATATCTGTTTCGATTGGTATATCAGTTCTATTGGTATGTCAGTTTCAATTATTATATCAGTTACTATTGGTATCTCAGTTTTGATTGGTATGTCAGTTTCGATTGGTATATCAGTTTCGATTGGTATGTCAGTTTCTATTGGTATATCAGTTTCTATTGGTATGTCAGTTTCTATTGGTATGTCAGTTTCTATTGGTATGTCAGTTTCGATTGGTATGTCAGTTTCGATTGGTATGTCGGTTTCTATTGGTAGATCAGTTACGATTGGTATGTTAGTCCTCGATTTGTATGTCAGTTTCTATTGGTATATCAGTTTCGATGGGTATGTCAGTTTCGATGGGAATGTCAGTTTCTATATGTATATCTGTTTCAATTGTTATGTCAGTTTCTATTGGTATATCAGTTTCTATTGGTATGTCAGTTTCGATTATTATATCAGTTACTATTGGTATCTCAGTTTCTATTGGTATGTCAGTTTCGATTGGTATATCAGTTTCGATTGGTATATCAGTTTCAATTGGTATATCAGTTCCTATTGGTATGTCAGTTTTGATTGGTATATCAGTTTCGATTGTTACGTCAGTTTCGATTGGTATATCAGTTTCGATAGGTATATCAGTTTCGATTGGTATATCAGTTTCTATTGGTATATCAGTTTCTATTGGTATGTCAGTTTTGATTGGTATATCAGTTTCTATTAGTATGTCACTTTTGATTGGTATGTCAGTTTCGTTTGGTATATCAGTTTCGATAGGTATATCAGTTTCGATTGGTATGTCAGTTTTGATTGGTATAACAGTTTCGATTGCTATATCAGTTTCTGTTGGATTGTCAGTTTCGATTATTATATCAGTTACTATTGGTATGTCAGTTTCGATTGGAATGTCAGTTTCGATTGGTATGTCAGTTTCTATTGGTATATCTGTTTTTATTGGTATGTCAGTTGCGATTAGTATATCAGTTTCTATAGATATGTAAGTTTCTATTGGTATATCAGTTTTGATTGGTATATCAGTTTCGATTGGTATGTCAGTTTCGATTGGTATGTCAGTTTCTATTGGTATATCAGTTTCGATTGATATATCAGTTTCGATTAGTATGTCAGTTTCTAATGGTATGTCAGTTTCGATTAGTATATCAGTTTCTATTGGTATGTCAGTTTCTATTGGTATGTCAGTTTCTATTGGTATATCAGTTTTGATTGGTATATCAGTTTCGATTGGTATGTCAGTTTCGATTGGTATGTCAGTTTCTATTGGTATATCAGTTTCGATTCGTATATCAGTTTCGATTGATATATCAGTTTCAATTAGTATGTCAGTTTCTAATGGTATGTCCGTTTCGATTAGTATATCAGTTTCTATTGGTATGTCAGTTTCGATTGGTATGTCAGTTTCGATTGGTATATCAGTTTCGATTAGTATATCAGTTTCGATTGTTATATCAGTTTCGATTGGTATGTCAGTTTCTATTGGTATATCAGTTTCTATTGGTATGTCAGTTTTGATTGGTATGTCAGTTTCGATTGGTATATCAGTTTCGATTGGTATGTCAGTTTCGATTAGTATATCAGTTTCTATTGGTATGTTAGTTTTGATTGGTATGTCAGATTCTATTGGTATATCAGTTTCGATTGGTATATCAGTTTCGATTGGTATATGAGTTTCTATTGGTATATCAGTTTCTATTGGTATGTCAGTTTTGATTGGTATATCAGTTTCGATTAGTATGTCAGTTTCGATTGGTATGTCAGTTTCGATTGGTATATCAGTTTCGATAGGTATACCAGTTTCAATCAGTATGTCAGTTTTGATTGGTATAACAGTTTCTATTGCTATATCAGTTTCTATTGGATTGTCAGTTTCTATTGGTATGTCAGTTTCTATTGGTATATCAGTTTCGATTGGTATATCAGTTTCGATTGGTATATCAGTTTCTATTGTTATGTCAGTTTCGATTATTATGTCAGTTTCTATTGGTATATCAGTTTTATTGGTATGTCAGTTTCGATTATTATATCAGTTACTATTGGTATCCCAGTTTCTATTGGTATGTCAGTTTCGATTGGTATATCAGTTTCGATTGGTATATCAGTTTCAATTGGTATTTCAGTTCCTATTGGTATGTCAGTTTTGATTGGTATATCAGTTTCGATTGTTATGTCAGTTTCGATTGGTATATCAGTTTCGATAGGTATCTCCGTTTCGATTGGTATATCAGTTTCTATTGGTATGTCAGTTTTGATTGGTATATCAGTTTCTATTAGTATGTCACTTTTGATTGGTATGTCAGTTTCGTTTGGTATATCAGTTTCGATAGGTATATCAGTTTCGATTGGTATGTCAGTTTTGATTGGTATAACAGTTTCGATTGCTATATCAGTTTCTGTTGGATTGTCAGTTTCGATTGGTATGTCAATTTCTATTGGTATATCAGTCTCGATTGGTATGTCAGTTTCTATTGGTATGTCAGTTTCGATTATTATATCAGTTACTATTGGTATGTCAGTTTCGATTGGAATGTCAGTTTCGATTGGTATGTCAATTTTGATTGATATATCAGTTTCGATTAGTATGTCAGTTTCTATTTGTATATCAGTTTCTATTGGTAAATCTGTTTTTATTGGTATGTCAGTTGCGATTAGTATATCAGTTTCTATAGATATGTAAGTTTCTATTGGCATATCAGTTTTGATTGGTATATCAGTTTCGATTGGTATGTCAGTTTCGATTGGTATGTCAGTTTCTATTGGTATATCAGTTTCGATTGGTATGTCAGTTTCGATTGGTATGTCAGTTTCGATTGGTATGTCAATTTTGATTGATATATCAGTTTCGATTAGTATGTCAGTTTCTATTTGTATATCAGTTTCGATTGGTATATCAGTTTCGATTGGTATGTCAGTTTCGATTGGTATATCAGTTTCGATTGGTATGGCAGTTTCGATTAGTATATCAGTTTCTATTGGTATATCAGTTTCGATTGGTATATGAGTTTCTATTGGTATATCAGTTTCTATTGGTATGTCAGTTTTGATTGGTATATCAGTTTCGATTAGTATGTCAGTTTCGATTGGTATGTCAGTTTCGATTGGTATATCAGTTTCGATAGGTATACCAGTTTCAATCAGTATGTCAGTTTTGATTGGTATAACAGTTTCTATTGCTATATCAGTTTCTATTGGATTGTCAGTTTCTATTGGTATGTCAGTTTCTATTGGTATATCAGTTTCGATTGGTATGTCAGTTTCTATTGTTATGTCAGTTTCGATTATTATATCAGTTACTATTGGTATGTCAGTTTCGATTGGAATGTCAGTTTCGATTGGTATGTCAGTTTCTATTGTTATATCTGTTTCGATTGGTATGTCAGTTTCGATTAGTATATCAGTTTCTATAGGTATGTAAGTTTCTATTGGTATATCAGTTTTGATTGGTATGTCAGTTTCAATTTGGTATGTCAGTTTCGATTGGTATATCAGTTTCGATTAGTATATCAGTTTCGATTGTTATATCAGTTTCGATTGTTATATCAGTTTCTATTGGTATGACAATTTCGATTGGTATATCAGTTTCGACTGGTATGTCAGTTTCGATTGGTATGTCAGTTTCGATTGGTATGTCAGTTTCGATTGGTATGTCAGTTTCGATTGGTATATCAGTTTCTATTTGTATGTCAGTTTCGATTGGTATGTCAGTTTCTATTTGTATATCAGTTTCTATTAGTATGTCAGTTTTGATTGGTATATCAGTTTCGATTAGTATGTCAGTTTCGATTGGTATGTCAGTATCGATTGGTATATCAGTTTCGATAGGTATATCAGTTTCGATTGGTATGTCAGTTTTGATTGGTATAACACTTTCTATTGCTATATCAGTTTCTGTTGGATTGTCAGTTTCTATTGGTATGTCAGTTATGATTGGTATAACAGTTTCTATTGCTATATCAGTTTCTGTTGGATTGTCAGTTTCTATTGGTATGACAGTTTCGATTAGTGTATCAGTTTCGATTGTTATATCAGTTTTGATTGGTATGTCAGTTTCTATTGGTATATCAGTTACGATTGGTATATCAGTTTTGATTGGTATGTCAGTTTCTATTGGTATGTCAGTTTCTATTGGTATATCAGTTTTGATTGGTATATCAGTTTCGATTGGTATGTCAGTTTCGATTGGTATGTCAGTTTCTATTGGTATATCAGTTTCGATTGATATATCAGTTTCGATTAGTATGTCAGTTTCTAATGGTATGTCAGTTTCGATTAGTATATCAGTTTCTATTGGTATGTCAGTTTCGATTGGTATGTCAGTTTCGATTGGTATATCAGTTTCGATTAGTATATCAGTTTCGATCGTTATATCAGTTTCGATTGGTATGTCAGTTTCTATTGGTATATCAGTTTCTATTGGTATGTCAGTTTCGATTGGTATGTCAGTTTCGATTGGTATGTCAATTTTGATTGATATATCAGTTTCGATTAGTATGTCAGTTTCTATTGGTATATCAGTTTCGATTGGTATATCAGTTTCGATTGGTATGTCAGTTTCGATTGGTATATCAGTTTCGATTGGTATGGCAATTTCGATTAGTATATCAGTTTCTATTGGTATGTTAGTTTTGATTGGTATGTCAGATTCTATTGGTATATCAGTTTCGATTGGTATATCAGTTTCGATTGGTATATGAGTTTCTATTGGTATATCAGTTTCCATTGGTATGTCAGTTTTGATTGGTATATCAGTTTCGATTAGTATGTCAGTTTCGATTGGTATGTCAGTTTCGATTGGTATATCAGTTTCGATAGGTATACCAGTTTCAATCAGTATGTCAGTTTTGATTGGTATAACAGTTTCTATTGCTATATCAGTTTCTATTGGATTGTCAGTTTCTATTGGTATGTCAGTTTCTATTGATATATCAGTTTCGATTGGTATGTCAGTTTCTATTGTTATGTCAGTTTCGATTATTATATCAGTTAATATTGGTATGTCAGTTTCGATTGGAATGTCAGTTTCGATTGGTATGTCAGTTTCTATTGTTATATCTGTTTCGATTGGTATGTCAGATTCGATTAGTATATCAGTTTCTATAGGTATGTAAGTTTCTATTGGTATATCAGTTTTGATTGGTATATCAGTTTCGATTGGTATGTCAGTTTTGATTGGTATGTCAGTTTCTATTGGTATGTCAGTTTCGATTAGTATGTCAGTTTCTATTGGTATGTCAGTTTCAATTGGTATGTCAGTTTCGATTGGTATATCAGTTTCGATTAGTATATCAGTTTCTATTTGTATATCAGTTTCGATTGTTATATCAGTTTCTATTGGTATGACAGTATCGATTGGTATATCAGTTTCGAATGGTATGTCAGTTTCGATTGGTATGTCAGTTTCGATTGCTATGTCAGTTTCGATTGGTATATCAGTTTCTATTTGTATGTCAGTTTCGATTGGTATGTCAGTTTCTATTTGTATATCAGTTTCTATTGGTATGTCAGTTTTGATTGGTATATCAGTTTCGATTAGTATGTCAGTTTCGATTGGTATGTCAGTATCGATTGGTATATCAGTTTCGATAGGTATATCAGTTTCGATTGGTATAACAGTTTCTATTGCTATATCAGTTTCTGTTGGATTGTCAGTTTCTATTGGCATGACAGTTTCGATTAGTGTATCAGTTTCGATTGTTATATCAGTTTTGATTGGTATGTCAGTTTCTATTGGTATATCAGTTACGATTGGTATATCAGTTTTGATTGGTATGTCAGTTTCTATTGGTATGTCAGTTTCTATTGGTATATCAGTTTTGATTGGTATATCAGTTTCGATTGGTATGTCAGTTTCGATTGGTATGTCAGTTTCTATTGGTATATCAGTTTCGAATGATATATCAGTTTCGATTAGTATGTCAGTTTCTAATGGTATGTGAGTTTCTATTAGTATATCAGTTTCTATTGGTATGTCAGTTTCGATTGGTATCCTCAGTTTCGATTGGTATATCAGTTTCGATTAGTATATCAGTTTCGATTGTTACATCAGTTTCGATTGGTATGTCAGTTTCTATAGGTATATCAGTTTCTATTGGTATGTCAGTTTCGATTGGTATGTCAGTTTCGATTGGTACGTCAATTTTGATTGGTATATCAGTTTCGATTAGTATGTCAGTTTCTATTGGTATATCAGTTTCGATTGGTATGTCAGTTTCGATTGGTATGTCAGTTTCTTTTGGTATATCAGTTTCGATTGATATATCAGTTACGATTAGTATGTCACTTTCTAACGGTATGTCAGTTTCGATTGGTATGTCAGATTCTATTGGTATATCAGTTTCGATTGGTATATCAGTTTCGATTGTTATATCAGTTTCTATTTGTATATCAGTTTCTATTGGTATGTCAGTTTTGATTGGTATATCAGTTTCGATTGGTATGTCAGTTTCGATTGGTATGTCAGTTTCGATTGGTATATCAGTTTCGATAGGTATATCAGTTTCGATTGGTATATCAGTTTTGATTGGTATAACAGTTTCTATTGCTATATCAGTTTCTGTTGGATTGACAGTTCCGATTGGTATGTCAGTTTCTATTGGTATATTGGTTTCGATTGGTATGTCAGTTTCTATTGGTATGTCAGTTTCGATTATTATATCAGTTACTATTGGTATGTCAGTTTCGATTGGAATGTCAGTTTCGATTGGTATATCAGTTTCTATTGGTATATCTGTTTCGATTGGTATGTCAATTTCGATTAGTATATCAGTTTCTATAGGTATGTAAGTTTCTATTGGTATATCAGTTTCGATTGGTATATCAGTTTTGATTAGTATGTCAGTTTCTATTGGTATGTCAGTTTCGATTGGTATATCAGTTTCTATTGGTATGTCAATTTTGATTGGTATGTCAGTTTCGATTGGTATATCAGTTTCGATTAGTATATCAGTTTCGATTGTTATATCAGTTTCGATTGGTATGTCAGTTTCTATTGGTATATCAGTTTCTATTGGTATATCAGTTTCGATTGGTATGTCAGTTTCGATTGGTATGTCAGTTTCTATTTGTATATCAGTTTCGATTGATATATCAGTTTCGATTAGTATGTCAGTTTCTAATGGTATGTCAGTTTCGATTAGTTTATCAGTTTCTATTGGCATATCAGTTTCTATTGGTATGTCAGTTTCGATTGGTATGTCAATTTCGATTGGTATATCAGTTTCGATTAGTATGTCAGTTTCTATTGGTATATCAGTTTCGATCGGTATGTCATTTTCGATTGGTATATCAGTTTCGATTAGTATATCAGTTTCGATTGTTATATCAGTTTCGATTGGTATGTCAGTTTCTATTGGTATATCAGTTTCTATGGGTATGTCAGTTTCGATTGGTATGTCAGTTTCGATTGGTATGTCAATTTCGATTGGTATATCAGTTTTGATTAGTATGTCAGTTTCTATTGGTATATCAGTTTCGATTGGTATATCAGATTCGATTGGTATGTCAGTTTCGATTAGTATATCAGTTTCTATTGGTATGTCAGTTTTGATTGGTATGTCAGTTTCGATTGGTATGTCAATTTCGATTGGTATATCAGTTTCGATTAGTATGTCAGTTTCAATTGGTATATCAGTTTCGATTGGTATATCTGATTAGTTTGATATGTCAGTTTCTATTGGTAGATCAGTTACGATTGGTATGTTAGTTACCATTGGTATATCAGTTTCGATTAGTATATCAGTTTCTATTGGTATATCAGTTTCGATAGGTATGTTCGTCCTCGATTTGTATGTCAGTTTCTATTGGTATATTAGTTTCGATGGGTATGTCAGTTTCTATTGGTATATCAGTTTCTATTGGTATGTCAATTTCTATTTGTATATCAGTTTCAATTGATATGTTAGTTTCTATTGGTATGTCATCTTCGATTAGTATATCAGTTTCTATTGGTATGTCAGTTTTGATTATTATATCAGTTACTATTGGTATCTCAGTTTCGATTGTTATGTCAGTTCCGATTAGTATATCAGTTCGATTGGTATGTCAGTTTCTATTGGTATATCAGTTTCTATTGGTATGTCAGTTTCTATTGGTATGTCAGTTTCTATTGGTATGTCAGTTTCTATTGCTATATCAGTTTCTATTAGTATATCAGTTTTGATAGGTATGTCACTTTCTATTGGTACATCAGTTTCGATTGGTATGTCAGTTTCGATTAGTATATCAGTTTCTATTTGTATGTTAGTTTTGATTGGTATGTCAGATTCTATTGGTATATCAGTTTCGATTGGTATATCAGTTTCGATTGGTATATGAGTTTCTATTGGTATATCAGTTTCGATTGGAATGTCAGTTTCGATTGGTATTACAGTTTGGATTGGTATGTCAATTTCGATTGGTATATCAGTTTTGATTAGTATGTCAGTTTCTATTGATACATCAGTTTCGAATGGTATATTAGTTTCGATTGGTATGTCAGTTTCGATTGGTATATCAGTTTCTATTGGTATATCAGTTTCTATTGGTATATCAGTTTCTATTGGTATGTCAGGTTTGATTTGTATATCTGTTTCGATTGGTATGTCAGTTTCGATTGGTATATCAGTTTCGATTGGTATATCAGTTTCGAATAGTATATCATTTTCGATTGTTATATCAGTTTCGATTGGTATATCAGTTTCGATTGGTATATCAGTTTCGATTGGTATGTCAGTTTCTATTGGTATGTCAGTTTCTATTGGTATGTCAGTTTCTATTGGTATATCAGTTTTGATTGGTATATCAGTTTCGATTGGTATGTCAGTTTCGATTGGTATGTCAGTTTCTATTGGTATATCAGTTTCGATTGGTATATCAGTTTCGATTGATATATCAGTTTCGATTAGTATGTCAGTTTCTAATGGTATGTCCGTTTCGATTACTATATCAGTTTCTATTGGTATGTCAGTTTCGATTGGTATGTCAGTTTCGATTGGTATATCAGTTTCGATTAGTATATCAGTTTCGACTGTTATATCAGTTTCGATTGGTATGTCAGTTTCTATTGGTATATCAGTTTCTATTGGTATGTCAGTTTCGATTGGTATGTCAGTTTCGATTGGTATGTCAATTTTGATTGATATATCAGTTTCGATTAGTATGTCAGTTTCTATTGGTATATCAGTTTCGATTGGTATATCAGTTTCGATTGGTATATCAGTTTCGATTGGTATATCAGTTTTGATTGGTATGGCAGTTTCGATTAGTATATCAGTTTCTATTGGTATGTTAGTTTTGATTGGTATGTCAGATTCTATTGGTATATCAGTTTCGATTGGTATATCAGTTTCGATTGGTATATGAGTTTCTATTGGTATATCAGTTTCTATTGGTATGTCAGTTTTGATTGGTATATCAGTTTCGATTAGTATGTCAGTTTCGATTGGTATGTCAGTTTCGATTGGTATATCAGTTTCGATAGGTATACCAGTTTCAATCAGTATGTCAGTTTTGATTGGTATAACAGTTTCTATTGCTATATCAGTTTCTATTGGATTGTCAGTTTCTATTGGTATGTCAGTTTCTATTGGTATATCAGTTTCGATTGGTATGTCAGTTTCTATTGTTATGTCAGTTTCGATTATTATATCAGTTACTATTGGTATGTCAGTTTCGATTGGAATGTCAGTTTCGATTGGTATGTCAGTTTCTATAGGTATGTAAGTTTCTATTGGTATATCAGTTTTGATTGGTATATCAGTTTCGATTGGTATGTCAGTTTTGATTGGTATGTCAGTTTCTATTGGTATATCAGTTTCGATTGATATATCAGTTTCGATTAGTATGTCAGTTTCTAATGGTATGTCAGTTTCGATTAGTATGTCAGTTTCTATTGGTATGTCAGTTTCAATTGGTATGTCAGTTTCGATTGGTATATCAGTTTCGATTAGTATATCAGTTTCGATTGTTATATCAGTTTCGATTGTTATATCAGTTTCTATTGGTATGACAGTTTCGATTGGTATATCAGTTTCGATTGGTATGTCAGTTTCTATTGTTATGTCAGTTTCGATTATTATATCAGTTACTATTGGTATGTCAGTTTCGATTGGAATGTCAGTTTCGATTGGTATGTCAGTTTCTATTGTTATATCTGTTTCGATTGGTATGTCAGTTTCGATTAGTATATCAGTTTCTATAGGTATGTAAGTTTCTATTGGTATATCAGTTTTGATTGGTATGTCAGTTTCAATTTGGTATGTCAGTTTCGATTGGTATATCAGTTTCGATTAGTATATCAGTTTCGATTGTTATATCAGTTTCGATTGTTATATCAGTTTCTATTGGTATGACAATTTCGATTGGTATATCAGTTTCGACTGGTATGTCAGTTTCGATTGGTATGTCAGTTTCGATTGGTATGTCAGTTTCGATTGGTATGTCAGTTTCGATTGGTATATCAGTTTCTATTTGTATGTCAGTTTCGATTGGTATGTCAGTTTCTATTTGTATATCAGTTTCTATTAGTATGTCAGTTTTGATTGGTATATCAGTTTCGATTAGTATGTCAGTTTCGATTGGTATGTCAGTATCGATTGGTATATCAGTTTCGATAGGTATATCAGTTTCGATTGGTATGTCAGTTTTGATTGGTATAACACTTTCTATTGCTATATCAGTTTCTGTTGGATTGTCAGTTTCTATTGGTATGTCAGTTATGATTGGTATATCAGTTTCGATTGGTATGTCAGTTTTGATTGGTATAACAGTTTCTATTGCTATATCAGTTTCTGTTGGATTGTCAGTTTCTATTGGTATGACAGTTTCGATTAGTGTATCAGTTTCGATTGTTATATCAGTTTTGATTGGTATGTCAGTTTCTATTGGTATATCAGTTACGATTGGTATATCAGTTTTGATTGGTATGTCAGTTTCTATTGGTATGTCAGTTTCTATTGGTATATCAGTTTTGATTGGTATATCAGTTTCGATTGGTATGTCAGTTTCGATTGGTATGTCAGTTTCTATTGGTATATCAGTTTCGATTGATATATCAGTTTCGATTAGTATGTCAGTTTCTAATGGTATGTCAGTTTCGATTAGTATATCAGTTTCTATTGGTATGTCAGTTTCGATTGGTATGTCAGTTTCGATTGGTATATTAGTTTCGATTAGTATATCAGTTTCGATCGTTATATCAGTTTCGATTGGTATGTCAGTTTCTATTGGTATATCAGTTTCTATTGGTATGTCAGCTTCGATTGGTATGTCAGTTTCGATTGGTATGTCAATTTTGATTGATATATCAGTTTCGATTAGTATGTCAGTTTCTATTGGTATATCAGTTTCGATTGGTATATCAGTTTCGATTGGTATGTCAGTTTCGATTGGTATATCAGTTTCGATTGGTATGGCAATTTCGATTAGTATATCAGTTTCTATTGGTATGTTAGTTTTGATTGGTATGTCAGATTCTATTGGTATATCAGTTTCGATTGGTATATCAGTTTCGATTGGTATATGAGTTTCTATTGGTATATCAGTTTCCATTGGTATGTCAGTTTTGATTGGTATATCAGTTTCGATTAGTATGTCAGTTTCGATTGGTATGTCAGTTTCGATTGGTATATCAGTTTCGATAGGTATACCAGTTTCAATCAGTATGTCAGTTTTGATTGGTATAACAGTTTCTATTGCTATATCAGTTTCTATTGGATTGTCAGTTTCTATTGGTATGTCAGTTTCTATTGATATATCAGTTTCGATTGGTATGTCAGTTTCTATTGTTATGTCAGTTTCGATTATTATATCAGTTAATATTGGTATGTCAGTTTCGATTGGAATGTCATTTTCGATTGGTATGTCAGTTTCTATTGTTATATCTGTTTCGATTGGTATGTCAGATTCGATTAGTATATCAGTTTCTATAGGTATGTAAGTTTCTATTGGTATATCAGTTTTGATTGGTATATCAGTTTCGATTGGTATGTCAGTTTTGATTGGTATGTCAGTTTCTATTGGTATGTCAGTTTCGATTAGTATGTCAGTTTCTATTGGTATGTCAGTTTCAATTGGTATGTCAGTTTCGATTGGTATATCAGTTTCGATTAGTATATCAGTTTCTATTTGTATATCAGTTTCGATTGTTATATCAGTTTCTATTGGTATGACAGTATCGATTGGTATATCAGTTTCGAATGGTATGTCAGTTTCGATTGGTATGTCAGTTTCGATTGCTATGTCAGTTTCGATTGGTATATCAGTTTCTATTTGTATGTCAGTTTCGATTGGTATGTCAGTTTCTATTTGTATATCAGTTTCTATTGGTATGTCAGTTTTGATTGGTATATCAGTTTCGATTAGTATGTCAGTTTCGATTGGTATGTCAGTATCGATTGGTATATCAGTTTCGATAGGTATATCAGTTTCGATTGGTATAACAGTTTCTATTGCTATATCAGTTTCTGTTGGATTGTCAGTTTCTATTGGCATGACAGTTTCGATTAGTGTATCAGTTTCGATTGTTATATCAGTTTTGATTGGTATGTCAGTTTCTATTGGTATATCAGTTACGATTGGTATATCAGTTTTGATTGGTATGTCAGTTTCTATTGGTATGTCAGTTTCTATTGGTATATCAGTTTTGATTGGTATATCAGTTTCGATTGGTATGTCAGTTTCGATTGGTATGTCAGTTTCTATTGGTATATCAGTTTCGAATGATATATCAGTTTCGATTAGTATGTCAGTTTCTAATGGTATGTGAGTTTCTATTAGTATATCAGTTTCTATTGGTATGTCAGTTTCGATTGGTATCCTCAGTTTCGATTGGTATATCAGTTTCGATTAGTATATCAGTTTCGATTGTTACATCAGTTTCGATTGGTATGTCAGTTTCTATAGGTATATCAGTTTCTATTGGTATGTCAGTTTCGATTGGTATGTCAGTTTCGATTGGTACGTCAATTTTGATTGGTATATCAGTTTCGATTAGTATGTCAGTTTCTATTGGTATATCAGTTTCGATTGGTATGTCAGTTTCGATTGGTATGTCAGTTTCTTTTGGTATATCAGTTTCGATTGATATATCAGTTACGATTAGTATGTCACTTTCTAACGGTATGTCAGTTTCGATTGGTATGTCAGATTCTATTGGTATATCAGTTTCGATTGGTATATCAGTTTCGATTGTTATATCAGTTTCTATTTGTATATCAGTTTCTATTGGTATGTCAGTATTGATTGGTATATCAGTTTCGATTGGTATGTCAGTTTCGATTGGTATGTCAGTTTCGATTGGTATATCAGTTTCGATAGGTATATCAGTTTCGATTGGTATATCAGTTTTGATTGGTATAACAGTTTCTATTGCTATATCAGTTTCTGTTGGATTGACAGTTCCGATTGGTATGTCAGTTTCTATTGGTATATTGGTTTCGATTGGTATGTCAGTTTCTATTGGTATGTCAGTTTCGATTATTATATCAGTTACTATTGGTATGTCAGTTTCGATTGGAATGTCAGTTTCGATTGGTATATCAGTTTCTATTGGTATATCTGTTTCGATTGGTATGTCAATTTCGATTAGTATATCAGTTTCTATAGGTATGTAAGTTTCTATTGGTATATCAGTTTCGATTGGTATATCAGTTTTGATTAGTATGTCAGTTTCTATTGGTATGTCAGTTTCGATTGGTATATCAGTTTCTATTGGTATGTCAATTTTGATTGGTATGTCAGTTTCGATTGGTATATCAGTTTCGATTAGTATATCAGTTTCGATTGTTATATCAGTTTCGATTGGTATGTCAGTTTCTATTGGTATATCAGTTTCTATTGGTATATCAGTTTCGATTGGTATGTCAGTTTCGATTGGTATGTCAGTTTCTATTTGTATATCAGTTTCGATTGATATATCAGTTTCGATTAGTATGTCACTTTCTAATGGTATGTCAGTTTCGATTAGTTTATCAGTTTCTATTGGCATATCAGTTTCTATTGGTATGTCAGTTTCGATTGGTATGTCAATTTCGATTGGTATATCAGTTTCGATTAGTATGTCAGTTTCTATTGGTATATCAGTTTCGATCGGTATGTCATTTTCGATTGGTATATCAGTTTCGATTAGTATATCAGTTTCGATTGTTATATCAGTTTCGATTGGTATGTCAGTTTCTATTGGTATATCAGTTTCTATGGGTATGTCAGTTTCGATTGGTATGTCAGTTTCGATTGGTATGTCAATTTCGATTGGTATATCAGTTTTGATTAGTATGTCAGTTTCTATTGGTATATCAGTTTCGATTGGTATATCAGATTCGATTGGTATGTCAGTTTCGATTAGTATATCAGTTTCTATTGGTATGTCAGTTTTGATTGGTATGTCAGTTTCGATTGGTATGTCAATTTCGATTGGTATATCAGTTTCGATTAGTATGTCAGTTTCAATTGGTATATCAGTTTCGATTGGTATATCTGATTAGTTTGATATGTCAGTTTCTATTGGTAGATCAGTTACGATTGGTATGTTAGTTACCATTGGTATATCAGTTTCGATTAGTATATCAGTTTCTTTTGGTATATCAGTTTCGATAGGTATGTTCGTCCTCGATTTGTATGTCAGTTTCTATTGGTATATTAGTTTCGATGGGTATGTCAGTTTCTATTGGTATATCAGTTTCTATTGGTATGTCAATTTCTATTTGTATATCAGTTTCAATTGATATGTTAGTTTCTATTGGTATGTCATCTTCGATTAGTATATCAGTTTCTATTGGTATGTCAGTTTTGATTATTATATCAGTTACTATTGGTATCTCAGTTTCGATTGTTATGTCAGTTCCGATTAGTATATCAGTTCGATTGGTATGTCAGTTTCTATTGGTATATCAGTTTCTATTGGTATGTCAGTTTCTATTGGTATGTCAGTTTCTATTGGTATGTCAGTTTCTATTGCTATATCAGTTTCTATTAGTATATCAGTTTTGATAGGTATGTCACTTTCTATTGGTACATCAGTTTCGATTGGTATGTCAGTTTCGATTAGTATATCAGTTTCTATTTGTATGTTAGTTTTGATTGGTATGTCAGATTCTATTGGTATATCAGTTTCGATTGGTATATCAGTTTCGATTGGTATATGAGTTTCTATTGGTATATCAGTTTCGATTGGAATGTCAGTTTCGATTGGTATTACAGTTTGGATTGGTATGTCAATTTCGATTGGTATATCAGTTTTGATTAGTATGTCAGTTTCTATTGATACATCAGTTTCGAATGGTATATTAGTTTCGATTGGTATGTCAGTTTCGATTGGTATATCAGTTTCTATTGGTATATCAGTTTCTATTGGTATATCAGTTTCTATTGGTATGTCAGGTTTGATTTGTATATCTGTTTCGATTGGTATGTCAGTTTCGATTGGTATATCAGTTTCGATTGGTATATCAGTTTCGAATAGTATATCATTTTCGATTGTTATATCAGTTTCGATTGGTATATCAGTTTCGATTGGTATATCAGTTTCGATTGGTATGTCAGTTTCTATTGGTATGTCAGTTTCTATTGGTATGTCAGTTTCTATTGGTATATCAGTTTTGATTGGTATATCAGTTTCGATTGGTATGTCAGTTTCGATTGGTATGTCAGTTTCTATTGGTATATCAGTTTCGATTGGTATATCAGTTTCGATTGATATATCAGTTTCGATTAGTATGTCAGTTTCTAATGGTATGTCCGTTTCGATTACTATATCAGTTTCTATTGGTATGTCAGTTTCGATTGGTATGTCAGTTTCGATTGGTATATCAGTTTCGATTAGTATATCAGTTTCGATTGTTATATCAGTTTCGATTGGTATGTCAGTTTCTATTGGTATATCAGTTTCTATTGGTATGTCAGTTTCGATTGGTATGTCAGTTTCGATTGGTATGTCAATTTTGATTGATATATCAGTTTCGATTAGTATGTCAGTTTCTATTGGTATATCAGTTTCGATTGGTATATCAGTTTCGATTGGTATATCAGTTTCGATTGGTATATCAGTTTTGATTGGTATGGCAGTTTCGATTAGTATATCAGTTTCTATTGGTATGTTAGTTTTGATTGGTATGTCAGATTCTATTGGTATATCAGTTTCGATTGGTATATCAGTTTCGATTGGTATATGAGTTTCTATTGGTATATCAGTTTCTATTGGTATGTCAGTTTTGATTGGTATATCAGTTTCGATTAGTATGTCAGTTTCGATTGGTATGTCAGTTTCGATTGGTATATCAGTTTCGATAGGTATACCAGTTTCAATCAGTATGTCAGTTTTGATTGGTATAACAGTTTCTATTGCTATATCAGTTTCTATTGGATTGTCAGTTTCTATTGGTATGTCAGTTTCTATTGGTATATCAGTTTCGATTGGTATGTCAGTTTCTATTGTTATATCAGTTTCGATTATTATATCAGTTACTATTGGTATGTCAGTTTCGATTGGAATGTCAGTTTCGATTGGTATGTCAGTTTCTATAGGTATGTAAGTTTCTATTGGTATATCAGTTTTGATTGGTATATCAGTTTCGATTGGTATGTCAGTTTTGATTGGTATGTCAGTTTCTATTGGTATATCAGTTTCGATTGATATATCAGTTTCGATTAGTATGTCAGTTTCTAATGGTATGTCAGTTTCGATTAGTATGTCAGTTTCTATTGGTATGTCAGTTTCAATTGGTATGTCAGTTTCGATTGGTATATCAGTTTCGATTAGTATATCAGTTTCGATTGTTATATCAGTTTCGATTGTTATATCAGTTTCTATTGGTATGACAGTTTCGATTGGTATGTCAGTTTCGATTGGTATGTCAGTTTCGATTGGTATATCAGTTTCGATTGGTATGTCAGTTTCGATTGGTATATCAGTTTCTATTTGTATGTCAGTTTCGATTGGTATGTCAGTTCTATTTGTATATCAGTGTTTATTGGTATGTCAGTTTTGATTGGTATATCAGTTTCGATTAGTATGTCAGTTTCGATTGGTATGTCAGTATCGATTGGTATATCAGTTTCGATAGGTATATCAGTTTCGATTGGTATGTCAGTTTTGATTGGTATAACACTTTCTATTGCTATATCAGTTTCTGTTGGATTGTCAGTTTCTATTGGTATGTCAGTTATGATTGGTATATCAGTTTCGATTGGTATGTCAGTTTTGATTGGTATAACAGTTTCTATTGCTATATCAGTTTCTGTTGGATTGTCAGTTTCTATAGGTATGACAGTTTCGATTAGTGTATCAGTTTCGATTGTTATATCAGTTTTGATTGGTATGTCAGTTTCTATTGGTATATCAGTTACGATTGGTATATCAGTTTTGATTGGTATGTCAGTTTCTATTGGTATGTCAGTTTCTATTGGTATATCAGTTTTGATTGGTATATCAGTTTCGATTGGTATGTCAATTTCGATTGGTATGTCAGTTTCTATTGGTATATCAGTTTCGAATGATATATCAGTTTCGATTAGTATGTCAGTTTCTAATGGTATGTCAGTTTCTATTAGTATATCAGTTTCTATTGGTATGTCAGTTTCGATTGGTATCCTCAGTTTCGATTGGTATATCAGTTTCGATTAGTATATCAGTTTCGATTGTTACATCAGTTTCGATTGGTATGTCAATTTTGATTGATATAACAGTTTCGATTAGTATGTCAGTTTCTATTGGTATATCAGTTTCGATTGGTATATCAGTTTCGATTGGTATATGAGTTTCTATTGGTATATCAGTTTCTATTGGTATGTCAGTTTTGATTGGTATATCAGTTTCGATTAGTATGTCAGTTTCGATTGGTATGTCAGTTTCGATTGGTATATCAGTTTCGATAGGTATACCAGTTTCAATCAGTATGTCAGTTTTGATTGGTATAACAGTTTGTATTGCTATATCAGTTTCTATTGGATTGTCAGTTTCTATTGGTATGTCAGTTTCTATTGGTATATCAGTTTCTATTGGTATGTCAGTTTCTATTGTTATGTCAGTTTCGATTATTATATCAGTTACTTTTGGTATGTCAGTTTCGATTGGAATGTCAGTTTCGATTGGTATGTCAGTTTCTATTGTTATATCTGTTTCGATTGGTATGTCAGTTTCGATTAGTATATCAGTTTCTATAGGTATGTAAGTTTCTATTGGTATATCAGTTTTGATTGGTATATCAGTTTCGATTGGTATGTCTGTTTTGATTGGTATGTCAGTTTCTATTGGTATATCAGTTTCGATTGATATATCAGTTTCGATTAGTATGTCAGTTTCTAATGGTATGTCAGTTTCTATATGTATATCCGTTTCAATTGTTATGTCAGTTTCTATTGGTATATCAGTTTCTATTGGTATGTCAGTTTCGATTATTATATCAGTTACTATTGGTATCCCAGTTTCTATTGGTATGTCAGTTTCGATTGGTATATCAGTTTCGATTGGTATATCAGTTTCAATTGGTATATCAGTTCCTATTGGTATGTCAGTTTTGATTGGTATATCAGTTTCTATTAGTATGTCACTTTTGATTGGTATGTCAGTTTCGTTTGGTATATCAGTTTCGATAGGTATATCAGTTTCGATTGGTATGTCAGTTTTGATTGGTATAACAGTTTCGATTGCTATATCAGTTTCTGTTGGATTGTCAGTTTCGATTGGTATGTCAATTTCTATTGGTATATCAGTCTCGATTGGTATGTCAGTTTCTATTGCCTAACTAACTCTCTCCTCCTCTGGCGCATCCCAACACACCCTGCCATTACCCCACCACCACTGTCCTTCTAGCCCTCAATTTTCCCACCGTTAGGGATGGATGAGCTGGGAATACACGAGCAACTCTGAATCAATAGATGAAATATGAATCTGCGAGCTACCAAGCACCCACGTGAAGCGCCAACCCAGAGACCCTCCCCTACGAGTGTCGACAAATGCCCAAAACTCCGAGTTGGTACCATCAATGTAGGCTCAATGAAAGGAAGAGCAGGAGAAATCGTAGAAATGCTAGAGCGAAAGGAAGTTGATGTATGCTGTGTGCAAGAGACTAGATGGAGAGGAGGGTCTGCTAGAGTCCTTGTAGGAAAAAGCCAGTGCTACAAATTTTTCTGGGTGGGAAATGACGATGGGATGGGTGGTGTAGGTATACTATTAGCTGACAAGTGGGTAGATAAAGTAATCTCAGTGTACAGGGTAAATGCAAGAATCATTAAACTCAGACTAGTCCTGAATAAGACAATTACCACAATAATATCAGCTTACGCACCCCAATCGGGGCTGCCAGACGAACTTAAGGATAGGTTTTACGAGTCCCTAATACACACTACTGCTCTAACAGACGACAAGGACTTCCTAATCATTGCAGGAGATTTTAACGGACACGTAGGTAAACACTGCGACGGCTTCAATAGAGTACATGGAGGCCATGGAGTTGGCACAAGGAATGAGGAAGGATTCAGACTTCTAGAATTCTGCGACGCCAATGACATGTCGATATGTAACACAAACTTTAAAAAACCCGACAACCACCTGATCACCTATAGATCAGGGGAGCACTCTAGTCAGTTAGATTTTATCCTCATCAGAGGACGTGACAGATGGACGGTCGTAAACACAAAAGCCTTCCCTAGTGAGGAATGTACATCCCAACATAGCTTAGTTGTCAGCGACCTCACGGTCAGAACTAGACGAGCCCTGAAACAGAGGCCAACCTGGAGAAGAAAGATCTGGAAGCTGAAAGTCCCCTCAACCAGTAACAGATTTAAAGATATTTTACTCAACGCCTACGACAGTAAAGAAGAACAGATAGAGACATTTAACGTAGAAGAGAACTGGGAGTTCCTAAAAAATAACTTACTAGAGGCGACGGATGAGGTTTGTGGCTGGAGTAAGACCTCAAGCAGGAGGAGAGTGACTTGGTGGTGGAACAATAAGGTAGATGAAGCAGTCAAGGCCAAGAGACAGGCATGGAAAGAATGGAAGAACGGGGGGAGCAGGGTACATTACATAGAGACCAAGAGGGAAGCTAGGCGACAAGTATACTTAGCTAGGAGGGAAGCAGAGGATAGAAAATTCAAGCATGTTTTACAACGTGAGGACCAGAAACAGGAGGTATTCAAGATTGCGAGGCAGTGTGTCAGAGATAGTTGTGATGTCATTGGAGAGAAGTGTATCCGGAATGATAAAGGTGAGCTTGCCCTCACAAGTGCTGAGAAGAAAGATGCATGGAAGAGTCATTATGATAGATTACTAAATGAGGAGAATGCATGGGAAGAAGAGACCCTACCCCACGTAGACCCTATAGAGGGACCAGCAGTACAAGTCAGCGGCAGCGTAGTAAGTAAGGCAATCAGAGATATGAAGATAGGGAAGGCAACCGGTCCATCGGGTATAGCTGCCGAGATGCTGAAGGCATCTGGGTCTGTAGGTCACACTATAACCACACGTATCGTTAACCAGGTAATACTAGAGGGGGCCATACCAAAAGATTGGTGCAGTAGCATCATTGTCAACTGCTACAAAGGTAAAGGCGATGCACTAGATAGAGGAAACTATAGAGGTATAAAGTTGATGGACCAGGTCATGAAAGTAACAGAAAGAGTTATAGCACAGCTGATTAGGGACCGGGTGAATATAGACGAGATGCAATTTGGGTTTGTTCCAGGGAAAGGCACCACTGATGCGCTCTTCCTTGTGAGGCAATTACAGGAAAAGTACCTAGCTAAAAGTAAGCCACTCTACTTGGCATTTGTCGACCTTGAGAAAGCCTTTGACAGAGTTCCACGTGCAGTAATCTGGTGGGCTCTTAGAAAACTAGGAGTAGATGAATGGCTTGTGAAAGCGGTACAAGCCATGTATAGGGGAGCAGTCAGCAAAGTTAGGATTGGCAATGAGTATAGCGAGGAATTTAGCGTACAGGTTGGGGTCCACCAGGGCTCTGTTCTTAGCCCTCTCCTGTTCATCATAGTCCTGCAGGCAATAACGGAGGAGTTTAAGACCGGATGCCCATGGGAACTCCTGTATGCTGATGACCTCGCACTCATAGCTGAATCTATGGTAGAACTAGAGAATAAATTCCAAACCTGGAAGCAGGGACTAGAGAGAAAGGGCCTCAAAGTCAACATGACAAAGACTAAGGTCCTTATAAGTAGACGAGAAAACAGAACCCAGATCCCCTCAGGGAAATGGCCTTGCTCAGTATGTAGGAAAGGTGTAGGTAGGAACTCCATTCTCTGCCCCAAATGCAAACAATGGGTACACAAGAGATGTAGCGGGATCTCAGGAAGCTTAATTAAGAATGTAGGATTCACATGCAGCAGCTGTGCTGAAACAGCAAGCAAACAGCCACAGGAAACAAGTACCACCAATCTCTGGGAGGGCCCTGTAGAAACAGTAGACAGCTTCTGCTACCTAGGTGACCGAATTAGCAACGGAGGTGGGTGCTCAGAAAGTACAATAACTAGGGTAAGAACGGGATGGAAGAAGTTTAGGGAACTACTACCACTGCTAGCTGCAAAAGGCTTCTCCCTCAGAATGAAAGGCAGACTGTATGATGCGTGTATCCGAACAGCGATGTTGCATGGTAGTGAGACCTGGGCGCTGAAGGTGGAAGACTTACGTAGATTAGAGAGAAACGAAGCCTGCATGCTCCGATGGATGTGTAACAGTAATATACGTGAACGACAAAGCATAAATGAATTGAGAGAGAGACTGAGCATAAGAGGAATCAAATGCTGCGTGCAGGAGAGGCGGTTACGCTGGTATGGACATGTGATGCGTATGAAGGATGACAGCTGCATAAAAAGGTGCAGAGCACTAGAAGTTGATGGAAACCGCGGAGTGGGGAGACCCAAGATGACTTGGGATGAGGTGATAAAAGCCGACCTTACCCAACTACACCTCTCAAAGTCAATGACACACGACCGTGACTTCTGGCGTCACGCAGTAATACAGGGTACCCGACCTCCCATGGGTACATGCTGAAGCATATAAACAATATGCCCCCCCCCCCCCCATCGCAAGGTGGTCGTGGAGGTGCCACGGCAAAAAAGCACCCAGCCCACACTGTAAAGTGGACGTGTAGGCGCCACGAAAAAGCACCCAGCACTCACTGTAAATGAGGTTGGTGTTAGGAAGGGCATCCAGCTGTAGAAATCAAGCCAGATCAGTTCCTGTATGAGCAAGGCATGGTCAGCCGACCAGACACTGCCCACAACAGGACAACCCGTCTAACCCATGCTAGCGTGGAAGAACGGACGTAAAACGGTGATGATGATGATGATGTCAGTTTCGATTATTATATCAGTTACTATTGGTATGTCAGTTTCGATTGGAATGTCAGTTTCGATTGGTATGTCAGTTTCTATTGGTATATCTGTTTTTATTGGTATGTCAGTTGCGATTAATATATCAGTTTCTATAGATATGTAAGTTTCTATTGGTATATCAGTTTTGATTGGTATATCAGTTTCGATTGGTATGTCAGTTTCGATTGGTATGTCAGTTTCGATTGGTATATCAGTTTCGATTGATAAATCAGTTTCGATTAGTATGTCAGTTTCTAATGGTATGTCAGTTTCGATTAGTATATCAGTTTCTATTGGTATGTCAGTTTCGATTGGTATGTCAGTTTCGATTGGTATATCAGTTTCGATTAGTATATTATTTTCGATTGTTATATCAGTTTCGATTGGTATATCAGTTTCGATTGGTATATCAGTTTCGATTGGTATGTCAGTTTCTATTGGTATGTCAGTTTCTATTGGTATGTCAGTTTCTATTGGTATATCAGTTTTGATTGGTATATCAGTTTCGATTGGTATGTCAGTTTCGATTGGTATGTCAGTTTCTATTGGTATATCAGTTTCGATTGGTATATCAGTTTCGATTGATATATCAGTTTCGATTAGTATGTCAGTTACTAATGGTATGTCCGTTTCGATTACTATATCAGTTTCTATTGGTATGTCAGTTTCGATTGGTATGTCAGTTTCGATTGGTATATCAGTTTCGATTAGTATATCAGTTTCGATTGTTATATCAGTTTCGATTGGTATGTCAGTTTCTATTGGTATATCAGTTTCTATTGGTATGTCAGTTTCGATTGGTATGTCAGTTTCGATTGGTATGTCAATTTTGATTGATATATCAGTTTCGATTAGTATGTCAGTTTCTATTGGTATATCAGTTTCGATTGGTATATCAGTTTCGATTGGTATGTCAGTTTCGATTGGTATATCAGTTTTGATTGGTATGGCAGTTTCGATTAGTATATCAGTTTCTATTGGTATGTTAGTTTTGATTGGTATGTCAGATTCTATTGGTATATCAGTTTCGATTGGTATATCAGTTTCGATTGGTATATGAGTTTCTATTGGTATATCAGTTTCTATTGGTATGTCAGTTTTGATTGGTATATCAGTTTCGATTAGTATGTCAGTTTCGATTGGTATGTCAGTTTCGATTGGTATATCAGTTTCGATAGGTATACCAGTTTCAATCAGTATGTCAGTTTTGATTGGTATAACAGTTTCTATTGCTATATCAGTTTCTATTGGATTGTCAGTTTCTATTGGTATGTCAGTTTCTATTGGTATATCAGTTTCGATTGGTATGTCAGTTTCTATTGTTATGTCAGTTTCGATTATTATATCAGTTACTATTGGTATGTCAGTTTCGATTGGAATGTCAGTTTCGATTGGTATGTCAGTTTCTATTGTTATATCTGTTTCGATTGGTATGTCAGTTTCGATTAGTATATCAGTTTCTATAGGTATGTAAGTTTCTATTGGTATATCAGTTTTGATTGCTATATCAGTTTCGATTGGTATGTCAGTTTTGATTGGTATGTCAGTTTCGATTAGTATGTCAGTTTCTATTGGTATGTCAGTTTCAATTGGTATGTCAGTTTCGATTGGTATATCAGTTTCGATTAGTATATCAGTTTCGATTGTTATATCAGTTTCGATTGTTATATCAGTTTCTATTGGTATGACAGTTTCGATTGGTATGTCAGTTTCGATTCGTATGTCAGTTTCGATTGGTATATCAGTTTCGATTGGTATGTCAGTTTCGATTGGTATATCAGTTTCTATTTGTATGTCAGTTTCGATTGGTATGTCAGTTCTATTTGTATATCAGTTTTTATTGGTATGTCAGTTTTGATTGGTATATCAGTTTCGATTAGTATGTCAGTTTCGATTGGTATGTCAGTATCGATTGGTATATCAGTTTCGATAGGTATATCAGTTTCGATTGGTATGTCAGTTTTGATTGGTATAACACTTTCTATTGCTATATCAGTTTCTGTTGGATTGTCAGTTTCTATTGGTATGTCAGTTATGATTGGTATAACAGTTTCTATTGCTATATCAGTTTCTGTTGGATTGTCAGTTTCTATTGGTATGACAGTTTCGATTAGTGTCTCAGTTTCGATTGTTATATCAGTTTTGATTGGTATGTCAGTTTCTATTGGTATATCAGTTACGATTGGTATATCAGTTTTGATTGGTATGTCAGTTTCTATTGGTATGTCAGTTTCTATTGGTATATCAGTTTTGATTGGTATATCAGTTTCGATTGGTATGTCAATTTCGATTGGTATGTCAGTTTCTATTGGTATATCAGTTTCGAATGATATATCAGTTTCGATTAGTATGTCAGTTTCTAATGGTATGTCAGTTTCTATTAGTATATCAGTTTCTATTGGTATGTCAGTTTCGATTGGTATCCTCAGTTTCGATTGGTATATCAGTTTCGATTAGTATATCAGTTTCGATTGTTACATCAGTTTCGATTGGTATGTCAATTTTGATTGATATATCAGTTTCGATTAGTATGTCAGTTTCTATTGGTATATCAGTTTCGATTGGTATATCAGTTTTGATTGGTATGGCAGTTTCGATTAGTATATCAGTTTCTATTGGTATGTTAGTTTTGATTGGTATGTCAGATTCTATTGGTATATCAGTTTCGATTGGTATATCAGTTTCGATTGGTATATGAGTTTCTATTGGTATATCAGTTTCTATTGGTATGTTAGTTTTGATTGGTATATCAGTTTCGATTAGTATGTCAGTTTCGATTGGTATGTCAGTTTCGATTGATATATCAGTTTCGATAGGTATACCAGTCTCAATCAGTATGTCAGTTTTGATTGGTATAACAGTTTCTATTGCTATATCAGTTTCTATTGGATTGTCAGTTTCTATTGGTATGTCAGTTTCTATTGGTATATCAGTTTCGATTGGTATGTCAGTTTCTATTGTTATGTCAGTTTCGATTATTATATCAGTTACTATTGGTATGTCAGTTTCGATTGGAATGTCAGTTTCGATTGGTATGTCAGTTTCTATTGTTATATCTGTTTCGATTGGTATGTCAGTTTCGAATAGTATATCAGTTTCTATAGGTATGTAAGTTTCTATTGGTATATCAGTTTTGATTGGTATATCAGTTTCGATTGGTATGTCAGTTTTGATTGGTATGTCAGTTTCTATTGGTATATCAGTTTCGATTGATATATCAGTTTCGATTAGTATGTCAGTTTCTAATGGTATGTCAGTTTCGATTAGTATGTCAGTTTCTATTGGTATGTCAGTTTCAATTGGTATGTCAGTTTCGATTGGTATATCAGTTTCGATTAGTATATCAGTTTCGATTGTTATATCAGTTTCGATTGTTATATCAGTTTCTATTGGTATGACAGTTTCGATTGGTATGTCCGTTTCGATTGGTATGTCAGTTTCGATTGGTATACCAGTTTCGATTGGTATGTCAGTTTCAATTGGTATATCAGTTTCTATTTGTATGTCAGTTTCGATTGGTATGTCAGTTCTATTTGTATATCAGTTTTTATTGGTATGTCAGTTTTGATTGGTATATCAGTTTCGATTAGTATGTCAGTTTCGATTGGTATGTCAGTATCGATTGGTATATCAGTTTCGATAGGTATATCAGTTTCGATTGGTATGTCAGTTTTGATTGGTATAACACTTTCTATTGCTATATCAGTTTCTGTTGGATTGTCAGTTTCTATTGGTATGTCAGTTATGATTGGTATATCAGTTTCGATTGGTATGTCAGTTTTGATTGGTATAACAGTTTCTATTGCTATATCAGTTTCTGTTGGATTGTCAGTTTCTATTGGTATGACAGTTTCGATTAGTGTATCAGTTTCGATTGTTATATCAGTTTTGATTGGTATGTCAGTTTCTATTTGTATATCAGTTACGATTGGTATATCAGTTTTGATTGGTATGTCAGTTTCTATTGGTATGTCAGTTTCTATTGGTATATCAGTTTTGATTGGTATATCAGTTTCGATTGGTATGTCAATTTCGATTGGTATGTCAGTTTCTATTGGTATATCAGTTTCGAATGATATATCAGTTTCGATTAGTATGTCAGTTTCTAATGGTATGTCAGTTTCTATTAGTATATCAGTTTCTATTGGTATGTCAGTTTCGATTGGTACCCTCAGTTTCGATTGTTATATCAGTTTCGATTAGTATATCAGTTTCGATTGTTATATCAGTTTCGATTGGTATGTCAGTTTCTATAGGTATATCAGTTTCTATTGGTATGTCAGTTTTGATTGGTATATCAGTTTCGATTAGTATGTCAGTTTCGATTGGTATGTCAGTATCGATTGGTATATCAGTTTCGATAGGTATATCAGTTTCGATTGGTATGTCAGTTTTGATTGGTATAACACTTTCTATTGCTATATCAGATTCTGTTGGATTGTCAGTTTCTATTGGTATGTCAGTTATGATTGGTATATCAGTTTCGATTGGTATGTCAGTTTTGATTGGTATAACAGTTTCTATTGCTATATCAGTTTCTGTTGGATTGTCAGTTTCTATTGGTATGACAGTTTCGATTAGTGTATCAGTTTCGATTGTTATATCAGTTTTGATTGGTATGTCAGTTTCTATTGGTATATCAGTTACGATTGGTATATCAGTTTTGATTGGTATGTCAGTTTCTATTGGTATGTCAGTTTCTATTGGTATATCAGTTTTGATTGGTATATCAGTTTCGATTGGTATGTCAATTTCGATTGGTTTGTCAGTTTCTATTGGTATATCAGTTTCGAATGATATATCAGTTTCGATTAGTATATCAGTTTCTATTGGTATGTCAGTTTCGATTGGTATCCTCAGTTTCGATTGGTATATCAGTTTCGATTAGTATATCAGTTTCGATTGTTACATCAGTTTCGATTGGTATGTCAATTTTGATTGATATAACAGTTTCGATTAGTATGTCAGTTTCTATTGGTATATCAGTTTCGATTGGTATATCAGTTTCGATTGGTATGTCAGTTTCTATTGGTATGTCAGTTTCTATTGGTATATCATTTTAGATTGGTATATCAGTTTCGATTGGTATGTCAATTTCGATTGGTATGTCAGTTTCTATTGGTATATCAGTTTCGAATGATATATCAGTTTCGATTAGTATGTCAGTTTCTAATGGTATGTCAGTTTCTATTAGTATATCAGTTTCTATTGGTATGTCAGTTTCGATTGGTACCCTCAGTTTCGATTGGTATATCAGTTTCGATTAGTATATCAGTTTCGATTGTTATATCAGTTTCGATTGGTATGTCAGTTTCTATAGGTATATCAGTTTCTATTGGTATGTCAGTTTTGATTGGTATATCAGTTTCGATTAGTATGTCAGTTTCGATTGGTATGTCAGTATCGATTGGTATATCAGTTTCGATAGGTATATCAGTTTCGATTGGTATGTCAGTTTTGATTGGTATAACACTTTCTATTGCTATATCAGTTTCTGTTGGATTGTCAGTTTCTATTGGTATATCAGTTTCTATTGGTATGTCAGTTTCGATTGGTATGTCAGTTTCGATTGGTATCCTCAGTTTCGATTGGTATATCAGTTTCGATTAGTATATCAGTTTCGATTGTTACATCAGTTTCGATTGGTATGTCAATTTTGATTGATATAACAGTTTCGATTAGTATGTCAGTTTCTATTGGTATATCAGTTTCGATTGGTATATCAGTTTCGATTGGTATATGAGTTTCTATTGGTATATCAGTTTCTATTGGTATGTCAGTTTTGATTGGTATATCAGTTTCGATTAGTATGTCAGTTTCGATTGGTATGTCAGTTTCGATTGGTATATCAGTTTCGATAGGTATACCAGTTTCAATCAGTATGTCAGTTTTGATTGGTATAACAGTTTGTATTGCTATATCAGTTTCTATTGGATTGTCAGTTTCTATTGGTATGTCAGTTTCTATTGGTATATCAGTTTCGATTGGTATGTCAGTTTCTATTGTTATGTCAGTTTCGATTATTATATCAGTTACTTTTGGTATGTCAGTTTCGATTGGAATGTCAGTTTCGATTGGTATGTCAGTTTCTATTGTTATATCTGTTTCGATTGGTATGTCAGTTTAGATTAGTATATCAGTTTCTATAGGTATGTAAGTTTCTATTGGTATATCAGTTTTGATTGGTATATCAGTTTCGATTGGTATGTCAGTTTTGATTGGTATGTCAGTTTCTATTGGTATATCAGTTTCGATTGATATATCAGTTTCGATTAGTATGTCAGTTTCTAATGGTATGTCAGTTTCTATATGTATATCCGTTTCAATTGTTATGTCAGTTTCTATTGGTATATCAGTTTCTATTGGTATGTCAGTTTCGATTATTATATCAGTTACTATTGGTATCCCAGTTTCTATTGGTATGTCAGTTTCGATTGGTATATCAGTTTCGATTGGTATATCAGTTTCAATTGGTATATCAGTTCCTATTGGTATGTCAGTTTTGATTGATATATCAGTTTCGATTGTTATGTCAGTTTCGATTGGTATATCAGTTTCGATAGGTATATCAGTTTCGATTGGTATATCAGTTTCTATTGGTATGTGAGTTTTGATTGGTATATCAGTTTCTATTAGTATGTCACTTTTGATTGGTATGTCAGTTTCGTTTGGTATATCAGTTTCGATAGGTATATCAGTTTCGATTGGTATGTCAGTTTTAATTGGTATAACAGTTTCGATTGCTATATCAGTTTCTGTTGGATTGTCAGTTTCGATTGGTATGTCAATTTCTATTGGTATATCAGTCTCGATTGGTATGTCAGTTTCTATTGGTATGTCAGTTTCGATTATTATATCAGTTACTATTGGTATGTCAGTTTCGATTGGAATGTCAGTTTCGATTGGTATGTCAGTTTCTATTGGTATATCTGTTTTTATTGGTATGTCAGTTGCGATTAATATATCAGTTTCTATAGATATGTAAGTTTCTATTGGTATATCAGTTTTGATTGGTATATCAGTTTCGATTGGTATGTCAGTTTCGATTGGTATGTCAGTTTCTATTGGTATATCAGTTTCGATTGATATATCAGTTTCGATTAGTATGTCAGTTTCTAATGGTATGTCAGTTTCGATTAGTATATCAGTTTCTATTGGTATGTCAGTTTCGATTGGTATGTCAGTTTCGATTGGTATATCAGTTTCGATTAGTATATCATTTTCGATTGTTATATCAGTTTCGATTGGTATATCAGTTTCGATTGGTATATCAGTTTCGATTGGTATGTCAGTTTCTATTGGTATGTCAGTTTCTATTGGTATGTCAGTTTCTATTGGTATATCAGTTTTGATTGGTATATCAGTTTCGATTGGTATGTCAGTTTCGATTGGTATGTCAGTTTCTATTGGTATATCAGTTTCGATTGGTATATCAGTTTCGATTGATATATCAGTTTCGATTAGTATGTCAGTTTCTAATGGTATGTCCGTTTCGATTACTATATCAGTTTCTATTGGTATGTCAGTTTCGATTGGTATGTCAGTTTCGATTGGTATATCAGTTTCGATTAGTATATCAGTTTCGATTGTTATATCAGTTTCGATTGGTATGTCAGTTTCTATTGGTATATCAGTTTCTATTGGTATGTCAGTTTCGATTGGTATGTCAGTTTCGATTGGTATGTCAATTTTGATTGATATATCAGTTTCGATTAGTATGTCAGTTTCTATTGGTATATCAGTTTCGATTGGTATATCAGTTTCGATTGGTATGTCAGTTTCGATTGGTATATCAGTTTTGATTGGTATGGCAGTTTCGATTAGTATATCAGTTTCTATTGGTATGTTAGTTTTGATTGGTATGTCAGATTCTATTGGTATATCAGTTTCGATTGGTATATCAGTTTCGATTGGTATATGAGTTTCTATTGGTATATCAGTTTCTATTGGTATGTCAGTTTTGATTAGTATATCAGTTTCGATTAGTATGTCAGTTTCGATTGGTATGTCAGTTTCGATTGGTATATCAGTTTCGATAGGTATACCAGTTTCAATCAGTATGTCAGTTTTGATTGGTATAACAGTTTCTATTGCTATATCAGTTTCTATTGGATTGTCAGTTTCTATTGGTATGTCAGTTTCTATTGGTATATCAGTTTCGATTGGTATGTCAGTTTCTATTGTTATGTCAGTTTCGATTATTATATCAGTTACTATTGGTATGTCAGTTTCGATTGGAATGTCAGTTTCGATTGGTATGTCAGTTTCTATTGTTATATCTGTTTCGATTGGTATGTCAGTTTCGATTAGTATATCAGTTTCTATAGGTATGTAAGTTTCTATTGGTATATCAGTTTTGATTGGTATATCAGTTTCGATTGGTATGTCAGTTTTGATTGGTATGTCAGTTTCTATTGGTATATCAGTTTTGATTGGTATATCAGTTTCGATTGATATATCAGTTTCGATTAGTATGTCAGTTTCTAATGGTATGTCAGTTTCGATTAGTATGTCAGTTTCTATTGGTATGTCAGTTTCAATTGGTATGTCAGTTTCGATTGGTATATCAGTTTCGATTAGTATATCAGTTTCGATTGTTATATCAGTTTCTATTGTTATATCAGTTTCTATTGGTATGACAGTTTCGATTGGTATGTCAGTTTCGATTCGTATGTCAGTTTCGATTGGTATATCAGTTTCGATTGGTATGTCAGTTTCGATTGGTATATCAGTTTCTATTTGTATGTCAGTTTCGATTGGAATGTCAGTTCTATTTGTATATCAGTTTTTATTGGTATGTCAGTTTTGATTGGTATATCAGTTTCGATTAGTATGTCAGTTTCGATTGGTATGTCAGTATCGATTGGTATATCAGTTTCGATAGGTATATCAGTTTCGATTGGTATGTCAGTTTTGATTGGTATAACACTTTCTATTGCTATATCAGTTTCTGTTGGATTGTCAGTTTCTATTGGTATGTCAGTTATGATTGGTATAACAGTTTCTATTGCTATATCAGTTTCTGTTGGATTGTCAGTTTCTATTGGTATGACAGTTTCGATTAGTGTATCAGTTTCGATTGTTATATCAGTTTTGATTGGTATGTCAGTTTCTATTGGTATATCAGTTACGATTGGTATATCTGTTTTGATTGGTATGTCAGTTTCTATTGGTATGTCAGTTTCTATTGGTATATCAGTTTTGATTGGTATATCAGTTTCGATTGGTATGTCAATTTCGATTGGTATGTCAGTTTCTATTGGTATATCAGTTTCGAATGATATATCAGTTTCGATTAGTATGTCAGTTTCTTATGGTATGTCAGTTTCTATTAGTATATCAGTTTCTATTGGTATGTCAGTTTCGATTGGTATCCTCAGTTTCGATTGGTATATCAGTTTCGATTAGTATATCAGTTTCGATTGTTACATCAGTTTCGATTGGTATGTCAATTTTGATTGATATATCAGTTTCGATTAGTATGTCAGTTTCTATTGGTACATCAGTTTCGATTGGTATATCAGTTTCGATTGGTATGTCAGTTTCGATTGGTATATCAGTTTTGATTGGTATGGCAGTTTCGATTAGTATATCAGTTTCTATTGGTATGTTAGTTTTGATTGGTATGTCAGATTCTATTGGTATATCAGTTTCGATTGGTATATCAGTTTCGATTGGTATATGAGTTTCTATTGGTATATCAGTTTCTATTGGTATGTCAGTTTTGATTGGTATATCAGTTTCGATTAGTATGTCAGTTTCGATTGGTATGTCAGTTTCGATTGATATATCAGTTTCGATAGGTATACCAGTTTCAATCAGTATGTCAGTTTTGATTGGTATAACAGTTTCTATTGCTATATCAGTTTCTATTGGATTGTCAGTTTCTATTGGTATGTCAGTTTCTATTGGTATATCAGTTTCGATTGGTATGTCAGTTTCTATTGTTATGTCAGTTTCGATTATTATATCAGTTACTATTGGTATGTCAGTTTCGATTGGAATGTCAGTTTCGATTGGTATGTCAGTTTCTATTGTTATATCTGTTTCGATTGGTATGTCAGTTTCGATTAGTATATCAGTTTCTATAGGTATGTAAGTTTCTATTGGTATATCAGTTTTGATTGGTATATCAGTTTCGATTGGTATGTCAGTTTTGATTGGTATGTCAGTTTCTATTGGTATATCAGTTTTGATTGATATATCAGTTTCGATTTGTATGTCAGTTTCTAATGGTATGTCAGTTTCGATTAGTATGTCAGTTTCTATTGGTATGTCAGTTTCAATTGGTATGTCAGTTTCGATTGGTATATCAGTTTCGATTAGTATATCAGTTTCGATTGTTATATCAGTTTCGATTGTTATATCAGTTTCTATTGGTATGACAGTTTCGATTGGTATGACAGTTTCGATTGGTATGTCAGTTTCGATTGGTATATCAGTTTCGATTGGTATGTCAGTTTCGATTGGTATATCAGTTTCTATTTGTATGTCAGTTTCGATTGGTATGTCAGTTCTATTTGTATATCAGTTTTTATTGGTATGTCAGTTTTGATTGGTATATCAGTTTCGATTAGTATGTCAGTTTCGATTGGTATGTCAGTATCGATTGGTATATCAGTTTCGATAGGTATATCAGTTTCGATCGGTATGTCAGTTTTGATTGGTATAACACTTTCTATTGCTATATCAGTTTCTGTTGGATTGTCAGTTTCTATTGGTATGTCAGTTATGATTGGTATATCAGTTTCGATTGGTATGTCAGTTTTGATTGGTATAACAGTTTCTATTGCTATATCAGTTTCTGTTGGATTGTCAGTTTCTATTGGTATGACAGTTTCGATTAGTGTATCAGTTTCGATTGTTATATCAGTTTTGATTGGTATGTCAGTTTCTATTGGTATATCAGTTACGATTGGTATATCAGTTTTGATTGGTATGTCAGTTTCTATTGGTATGTCAGTTTCTATTGGTATATCAGTTTTGATTGGTATATCTGTTTCGATTGGTATGTCAATTTCGATTGGTATGTCAGTTTCTATTGGTATATCAGTTTCGAATGATATATCAGTTTCGATTAGTATGTCAGTTTCTAATGGTATGTCAGTTTCTATTAGTATATCAGTTTCTATTGGTATGTCAGTTTCGATTGGTACCCTCAGTTTCGATTGGTATATCAGTTTCGATTAGTATATCAGTTTCGATTGTTATATCAGTTTCGATTGGTATGTCAGTTTCTATAGGTATATCAGTTTCTATTGGTATGTCAGTTTCGATTGGTATGTCAGTTTCGATTGGTACGTCAATTTTGATTGGTATATCAGTTTCGATTAGTATGTCAGTTTCTATTGGTATATCAGTTTCGATTGGTATGTCAGTTTCGATTGGTATGTCAGTTTCTTTTGGTATATCAGTTTCGATTGATATATCAGTTTCGATTAGTATGTCACTTTCTAACGGTATGTCAGTTTCGATTGGTATATCAGTTTCGATTAGTATGTCAGTTTCGATTGGTATGTCAGTTTCGATTGGTATATCAGTTTCGATAGGTATATCAGTTTTGATTGGTATAACAGTTTCTATTGCTATATCAGTTTCTGTTGGATTGACAGTTCCGATTGGTATGTCAGTTTCTATTGGTATATTGGTTTCGATTGGTATGTCAGTTTCTATTGGTATGTCAGTTTCGATTAGAATATCAGTTACTATTGGTATGTCAGTTTTGATTGGAACGTCAGTTTCGATTGGTATATCAGTTTCTATTGGTATATCTGTTTCGATTGGTATGTCAATTTCGATTAGTATATCAGTTTCTATAGGTATGTAAGTTTCTATTGGTATATCAGTTTTGATTGGTATATCAGTTTCGATTGGTATGTCAGTTTCGATTGGTATGTCAGTTTCTATTGGTATATCAGTTTCGATTGGTATATCAGTTTTGATTAGTATGTCAGTTTCTATTGGTATGTCAGTTTCGATTGGTATATCAGTTTCGATTAGTATGTCAGTTTGCAATGGTACGTCAGTTTCGATTAGTTTATCAGTTTCTATTGGCATATCAGTTTCTATTGGTATGTCAGTTTCGATTGGTATGTCAATTTCGATTGGTATATCAGTTTCGATTAGTATGTCAGTTTCTATTGGTATATCAGTTTCGATCGGTATGTCATTTTCGATTGGTATATCAGTTTCGATTAGTAAATCAGTTTCGATTGTTATATCAGTTTCTATTGGTATGTCAGTTTCGATTGGTATGTCAGTTTCGATTGGTATGTCAATTTCGATTGGTATATCAGTTTCGATTAGTATGTCAGTTTCTATTGGTATATCAGTTTCGATTGGTATATCTGATTCGTTTGATATGTCAGTTTCTATTGGTAGATCAGTTACGATTGGTATGTTAGTTACTATTGGTATATCAGTTTCGATTAGTATATCAGTTTCTATTGGTATATCAGTTTCGATAGGTATGTTCGTCCTCGATTTGTATGTCAGTTTCTATTGGTATATCAGTTTCGATGGGTATGTCAGTTTCTATTGGTATATCAGTTTCTATTGGTATGTCAATTTCTATTTGTATATCAGTTTCAATTGATATGTTAGTTTCTATTGGTATGTCAGCTTCGATTAGTATATCAGTTTCTATTGGTATGTCAGTTTTCATTATTATATCAGTTACTATTGGTATCTCAGTTTCGATTGTTATGTCAGTTCCGATTAGTATATCAGTTCGGTTGGTATGTCAGTTTCTATTGGTATATCAGTTTCTATTGGTATGTCAGTTTCTATTGGTATGTCAGTTTCTATTGGTATGTCAGTTTCTATTGCTATATCAGTTTCTATTAGCATATCAGTTTTGATAGGTATGTCACTTTCTATTGGTACATCAGTTTCGATTGGTATGTCAGTTTCTATTGGTATGTCAGTTTCGATTATTATATCAGTTACTATTGGCATGTCAGTTTCGATTGTTATGTCAGTTTCGATTGGTGTATCAGTTTCTATTGGTATGACAGTTTCGATTGGTATATCAGTTTCGATTGGTATGACTGTTTTGATTGGTATGTCAGTTTCGATTAGTATATCAGTTTCTATAGGTATATCAGTTTCTATTGGTATATCAGTTTTGATTGGTATATCAGTTTCGATTGGTATGTCAGTTTCGATTGGTACGTCAGTTTCTATTGATATATCAGTTTCGATTGGTATATCTGTTTCGATTGGTATGTCAGTTTCTATTGGTATATCAGTTTGGATTGATATATCAGTTTTGATTAGTATGTCAGTTTCTAATGGTATGTCAGTTTCGATTAGTTTATCAGTTTTTATTGGTATGTCAGTTTCGATTGGTATGTCAGTTTCGATTGGTATATCAGTTTCGATTAGTATATCAGTTTCGATTGTTATATCAGTTTCGATTGGTATGTCAGTTTCTATTGGTATATCAGTTTCTATTGGTATGTCAGATTCGATTGGTATGTCAGTTTCGATTGGTATGTCAATTTCGATTGGTATATCAGTTTCGATTAGTATGTCAGTTTCTATTGGTATATCAGTTTCGATCGGTATGTCAGTTTCGATTGGTATATCAGTTTCGATTAGTATATCCGTTTCGATTGTTATATCAGTTTCGATTGGTATGTCAGTTTCAATTGGTATATCAGTTTCTATTGGTATGTCAGTTTCGATTGGTATGTCAGTTTCGATTGGTATGTCAATTTCGATTGGTATATCAGTTTTGATTAGTATGTCAGTTTCTATTGGTATATCAGTTTCGATTGGTATATCAGTTTCGATTAGTATATCAGTTTCGATCGGTATGTCAGTTTCGATTAGTATATCAGTTTCTATTGGTATGTCAGTTTTGATTGGTATGTCAGTGTCGATTGGTATGTCAATTTCGATTGGTATATCAGTTTCGATTAGTATGTCAGTTTCTATTGGTATATCAGTTTCGATTGGTATATCTGATTCGTTTGCTATGTCAGTTTCTATTGGTAGATCAGTTACGATTGGTATGTTAGTTACTATTGTTATATCAGTTTCGATTAGTATATCAGTTTCTATTGGTATATCAGTTTCGATAGGTATGTTCGTCCTCGATTTGTATGTCAGTTTCTATTGGTATATCAGTTTCTATTGGTATGTCAGTTTCTAATTGTATATCAGTTTCAATTGGTATGTTAGTTTCTATTGGTATGTCAGCTTCGATTAGTATATCAGTTTCTATTGGTATGTCAGTTTCGATTATTATATCAGTTACTATTGGTATCTCAGTTTCGATTGTTATGTCAGTTTCGATTTGTATATCAGTTTCGATTGGTATGTCAGTTTCTATTGGTATATCAGTTTCTATTGGTATGTCAGTTTCTATTGCTATATCAGTTTCGATTGGTATATCAGTTTTGATTAGTATGTCAGTTTCTATTGGTATGTCAGTTTCGATTGGTATATCAGTTTCTATTGGTATGTCAGTTTTGATTGGTATGTCAGTTTCGATTGGTATATCAGTTTCGATTAGTATATCAGTTTCGATTGTTATATCAGTTTCGATTGGTATGTCAGTTTTTATTGGTATATCAGTTTCTATTGGTATATCAGTTTCGATTGGTATGTCAGTTTCGATTGGTATGTCAGTTTCTATTGGTATATCAGTTTCGATTGATATATCAGTTTCGATTAGTATGTCAGTTTCTAATGGTATGTCAGTTTCGATTAGTTTATCAGTTTCTATTGGCATATCAGTTTCTATTGGCATGTCAGTTTCGATTGGTATGTCAATTTCGATTGGTATATCAGTTTCGATTTGTATGTCAGTTTCTATTGGTATATCAGTTTCGATCGGTATGTCATTTTCGATTGGTATATCAGTTTCGATTAGTATATCAGTTTCGATTGTTATATCAGTTTCGATTGGTATGTCAGTTTCTATTGGTATATCAGTTTCTATTGGTATGTCAGTTTCGATTGGTATGTCAGTTTCGATTGGTATGTCAATTTCGATTGGTATATCAGTTTTGATTAGTATGTCAGTTTCTATTGGTATATCAGTTTCGATTGGTATATCAGATTCGATTGGTATGTCAGTTTCGATTAGTATATCAGTTTCTATTGGTATGTCAGTTTTAATTGGTATGTCAGTTTCGATTGGTATGTCAATTTCGATGGTATATCAGTTTCGATTAGTATGTCAGTTTCTATTGGTATATCAGTTTCGATTGGTATATCTGATTCGTTTGATATGTCAGTTTCTATTGTTAGATCAGTTACGATTGGTATGTTAGTTACTATTGGTATATCAGTTTCGATTAGTATATCAGTTTCTATTGGTATATCAGTTTCGATAGGTATGTTCGTCCTCGATTTGTATGTCAGTTTCTATTGGTATATCAGTTTCGATGGGTATGACATTTTCTATTGGTATATCAGTTTCTATTGGTATGTCAGTTTCTATTTGTATATCAGTTTCAATTGGTATGTTAGTTTCTATTGGTATGTCAGCTTCGATTAGTATATCAGTTTCTATTGGTATGTCAGTTTTGATTATTATATCAGTTACTATTGGTATCTCAGTTTCGATTGTTATGTCAGTTCCGATTAGTATATCAGTTCGATTGGTATGTCAGTTTCTATTGGTATATCAGTTTCTATTGGTATGTCAGTTTCTATTGGTATGTCAGTTTCTATTGGTATGTCAGTTTCTATTGCTATATCAGTTTCTATTAGTATATCAGTTTTGATATGTATGTCACTTTCTATTGGTACATCAGTTTCGATTGGTATGTCAGTTTCTATTGGTATGTCAGTTTCGATTATTATATCAGTTACTATTGGCATGTCAGTTTCGATTGTTATGTCAGTTTCGATTGGTGTATCAGTTTCTATTGGTATGACAGTTTCGATTGGTATATCAGTTTCGATTGGTATATCTGTTTCGATTGGTATGTCAGTTTCGATTAGTATATCAGTTTCTATAGGTATATCAGTTTCTATTGGTATATCAGTTTTGATTGGTATATCAGTTTCGATTGGTATGTCAGTTTCGATTGGTACGTCAGTTTCTATTGGTATAGCAGTTTCGATTGATATATCCGTTTCGATTGGTATGTCCGTTTCGATTGGTATGTCAGTTTCGATTGGTATATCAGTTTCGAATGGTATGTCAGTTTCGATTGGTATGTCAGTTTATATTGGTATATCAGTTTCAATTGATATATCAGTTTCGATTAGTATATCAGTTTCTATTGGTATATCAGTTTCGATAGGTATGTTCGTCCTCGATTTGTATGTCAGTTTCTATTGGTATATCAGTTTCGATGGGTATGACAGTTTCTATTGGTATATCAGTTTCTATTGGTATGTCAGTTTCTATTCGTATATCAGTTTCAATTGGTATGTTAGTTTCTATTGGTATGTCAGCTTCGATTAGTATATCAGTTTCTATTGGTATGTCAGTTTCGATTATTATATCAGTTACTATTGGTATCTCAGTTTCGATTGTTATGTCAGTTTCGATTTGTATATCAGTTTCGATTGGTATGTCAGCTTCTATTGGTATATCAGTTTCTATTGGTATGTCAGTTTCTATTGCTATATCAGTTTCGATTGTTATATCAGTTTTGATTAGTATGTCAGTTTCTATTGGTATGTCAGTTTCGATTGGTATATCAGTTTCTATTGGTATGTCAGTTTTGATTGGTATGTCAGTTTCGATTGGTATATCAGTTTCGATTAGTATATCAGTTTCGATTGTTATATCAGTTTCGATTGGTATGTCAGTTTCTATTGGTATATCAGTTTCTATTGGTATATCAGTTTCGATTGGTATGTCAGTTTCGATTCGTATGTCAGTTTCTATCGGTATATCAGTTTCGATTGATATATCAGTTTCGATTAGTATGTCAGTTTCTAATGGTATGTCAGTTTCGATTAGTTATCAGTTTCTTTTGGTATATCAGTTTCGATCGGTATGTCATTTTCGATTGGTATATCAGTTTCGATTAGTATATCAGTTTCGATTGTTATATCAGTTTCGATTGGTATGTCAGTTTCTATTGGTATGTCAGTTTCGATTGGTATGTCAGTTTCGATTGGTATGTCAATTTCGATTGGTATATCAGTTTTGATTAGTATGTCAGTTTCTATTGGTATATCAGTTTCGATTGGTATATCAGATTCGATTGGTATGTCAGTTTCGATTAGTATATCAGTTTCTATTGGTATGTCAGTTTTGATTGGTATGTCAGTTTCGATTGGTATGTCAGTTTCGATTGGTATATCAGTTTCGATTAGTATGTCAGTTTCTATTGGTATATCAGTTTCGATTGGTTTATCTGATCCATTTGATATGTCAGTTTCTATTGGTAGATCAGTTACGATTGGTATGTTAGTTACTATTGGTATATCAGTTTCGATTAGTATATCAGTTTCTATTGGTATATCAGTTTCGATAGGTATGTTCGTCCTCGATTTGTATGTCAGTTTCTATTGGTATATCAGTTTCGATGGGTATGTCAGTTACTATTGGTATATCAGTTTCTATTGGTATGTCAATTTCTATTTGTATATCAGTTTCAATTGATATGTTAGTTTCTATTGGTATGTCAGCTTCGATTAGTATATCAGTTTCTATTGGTATGTCAGTTTTGATTATTATATCAGTTACTATTGGTATCTCAGTTTCGATTGTTATGTCAGTTCCGATTAGTATATCAGTTCGATTGGTATGTCAGTTTCTATTGGTATATCAGTTTCTATTGGTATGTCAGTTTCTATTGGTATGTCAGTTTCTATTGGTATGTCAGTTTCTATTGCTATATCAGTTTCTATTAGTATATCAGTTTTGATAGGTATGTCACTTTCTATTGGTACATCAGTTTCGATTGGTATGTCAGTTTCTATTGGTATGTCAGTTTCGATTATTATATCAGTTACTATTGGCATGTCAGTTTCGATTGTTATGTCAGTTTCGATTGGTGTATCAGTTTCTATTGGTATGACAGTTTCGATTGGTATATCAGTTTCGATTGGTATATCTGTTTCGATTGGTATGTCAGTTTCGATTAGTATATCAGTTTCTATAGGTATATCAGTTTCTATTGGTATATCAGTTTTGATTGGTATATCAGTTTCGATTGGTATGTCAGTTTCGATTGGTACGTCAGTTTCTATTGGTATAGCAGTTTCGATTGATATATCCGTTTCGATTGGTATGTCAGTTTCGATTGGTATGTCAGTTTCGATTGTTATATCAGTTTCGAATGGTATGTCAGTTTCGATTGGTATGTCAGTTTATATTGGTATATCAGTTTCGATTGATATATCAGTTTCGATTAGTATATCAGTTTCTATTGGTATATCAGTTTCGATGGGTATGACAGTTTCTATTGGTACATCAGTTTCTATTGGTATGTCAGTTTCTATTTGTATATCAGTTTCAATTGGTATGTTAGTTTCTATTGGTATGTCAGCTTCGATTAGTATATCAGTTTCTATTGGTATGTCAGTTTCGATTATTATATCAGTTACTATTGGTATCTCAGTTTCGATTGTTATGTCAGTTTCTATTGGTATATCAGTTTCTATTGGTATGTCAGTTTCTATTGCTATATCAGTTTCGATTGTTATATCAGTTTTGATTAGTATGTCAGTTTCTATTGGTATGTCAGTTTCGATTGGTATATCAGTTTCTATTGGTATGTCAGTTTTGATTGGTATGTCAGTTTCGATTGGTATATCAGTTTCGATTAGTATATCAGTTTCGATTGTTATATCAGTTTCGATTGGTATGTCAGTTTCTATTGGTATATCAGTTTCTATTGGTATATCAGTTTCGATTGGTATGTCAGTTTCTATTGGTATGTCAGTTTCTATTGGTATATCAGTTTCGATTGATATATCAGTTTCGATTAGTATGTCAGTTTCTAATGGTATGTCAGTTTCGATTAGTTTATCAGTTTCTATTGGCATATCAGTTTCTATTTGCATTTTAGTTTCGATTGGTATGTCAATTTCGATTGGTATATCAGTTTCGATTAGTATGTCAGTTTCTATTGGTATATCAGTTTCGATCGGTATGTCATTTTCGATTGGTATATCAGTTTCGATTAGTATATCAGTTTCGATTGTTATATCAGTTTCGATTGGTATGTCAGTGTCTATTGGTATATCAGTTTCTATTGGTATGTCAGTTTCGATTGGTATGTCAATTTCGATTGGTATATCAGTTTTGATTAGTATGTCAGTTTCTATTGGTATATCAGTTTCGATTGGTATATCAGATTCGATTGGTATGTCAGTTTCGATTAGTATATCAGTTTCTATTGGTATGTCAGTTTTGATTGGTATGTCAGTTTCGATTGGTATGTCAATTTCGATTGGTATATCAGTTTCGATTAGTATGTCAGTTTCTATTGGTATATCAGTTTCGATTGGTATATCTGATTCGTTTAATATGTCAGTTTCTATTGGTAGATCAGTTACGATTGGTATGTTAGTTACTATTGGTATATCAGTTTCGATTAGTATATCAGTTTCTATTGGTATATCAGTTTCTATAGGTATGTTCGTCCTCGATTTGTATGTCAGTTTCTATTGGTATATCAGTTTCGATGGGTATGTCAGTTTCTATTGGTATATCAGTTTCTATTGGTATGTCAATTTCTATTTGTATATCAGTTTAAATTGATATGTTAGTTTCTATTGGTATGTCAGCTTCGATTAGTATATCAGTTTCTATTGGTATGTCAGTTTTGATTATTATATCAGTTACTATTGGTATCTCAGTTTCGATTGTTATGTCAGTTCCGATTAGTATATCAGTTCGATTGGTATGTCAGTTTCTATTGGTATATCAGTTTCTATTGGTATGTCAGTTTCTATTGCTATATCAGTTTCTATTAGTATATCAGTTTTGATAGGTATGTCACTTTCTATTGGTACATCAGTTTCGATTGGTATGTCAGTTTCTATTGGTATGTCAGTTTCGATTATAATATCAGTTACTATTGGCATGTCAGTTTCGATTGTTATGTCAGTTTCGATTGGTGTATCAGTTTCTATTGGTATGACAGTTTCGATTGGTATATCAGTTTCGATTGGTATATCTGTTTCGATTGGTATGTCAGTTTCGATTAGTATATCAGTTTCTATAGGTATATCAGTTTCTATTGGTATATCAGTTTTGATTGGTATATCAGTTTCGATTGGTATGTCAGTTTCGATTGGTACGTCAGTTTCTATTGTTATAGCAGTTTCGATTGATATATCCGTTTCGATTGGTATGTCAGTTTCTATTGGTATATCAGTTTCGAATGGTATGTCAGTTTCGATTGGTATGTCAGTTTATATTGGTATATCAGTTTCGATTGATATATCAATTTCGATTAGTATGTCAGTTTCTAAAGTTATGTCAGTTTCGATTAGTATATCAGTTTCTATTGGTATGTCAGTTTCGATTGGTATGTCAGTTTAGATTGGTATATCAGTTTCGATTAGTATATCAGTTTCGATTGTTATATCAGTTTCGATTGGTATGTCAGTTTTAATTGGTATGTCAGTTTCGATTGGTATGTCAATTTCGATTGGTATATCAGTTTCGATTGTTATGTCAATTTCGATTGGTATATCAGTTTCGATTAGTATGTCAGTTTCTATTTGTATATCAGTTCCGATTGGTATGTCAGTTTCGATTGGTATTTCAGTTTCGATTGGTATGTCAATTTCGATTGGTATATCAGTTTCGATTGGTATATCTGTTTCGATTGGTATGTCAGTTTCTATTGGTATATCAGTTTGGATTGATATATCAGTTTTGATTAGTATGTCAGTTTCTAATGGTATGTCAGTTTCGATTAGTTTATCAGTTTTTATTGGTATGTCAGTTTCGATTGGTATGTCAGTTTCGATTGGTATATTAGTTTCGATTAGAATATCAGTTTCGATTGTTATATCAGTTTCGATTGGTATGTCAGTTTCTATTGGTATATCAGTTTCTATTGGTATGTCAGATTCGATTGGTATGTCAGTGTCGATTGGTATGTCAATTTCGATTGGTATATCAGTTTTCGATTAGTATGTCAGTTTCTATTGGTATATCAGTTTCGATCGGTATGTCAGTTTCGATTGGTATATCAGTTTCGATTAGTATATCAGTTTCGATTGTTATATCAGTTTCGATTGGTATGTCAGTTTCTATTGGTATATCAGTTTCTATTGGTATGTCAGTTTCGATTGGTATGTCAGTTTCGATTGGTATGTCAATTTCGATTGGTATATCAGTTTCGATTGGTATATCAGTTTCGATTAGTACGTCAGTTTCTATTGGTATATCAGTTTCGATTGGTATATCTGTTTCGATTGGTATGTCAGTTTCTATTGGTATATCAGTTTGGATTGATATATCAGTTTTGATTAGTATGTCAGTTTCTAATGGTATGTCAGTTTCGATTAGTTTATCAGTTTTTATTGGTATGTCAGTTTCGATCGGTATGTCAGTTTCGATTGGTATATTAGTTTCGATTAGTATATCAGTTTCGATTGTTATATCAGTTTCGATTGGTATGTCAGTTTCTATTGGTATATCAGTTTCTATTGGTATGTCAGATTCGATTGGTATGTCAGTGTCGATTGGTATGTCAATTTCGATTGGTATATCAGTTTCGATTAGTATGTCAGTTTCTATTGGTATATCAGTTTCGATCGGTATGTCAGTTTCGATTGGTATATCAGTTTCGATTAGTATATCAGTTTCGATTGTTATATCAGTTTCGATTGGTATGTCAGTTTCTATTGGTATATCAGTTTCTATTGGTATGTCAGTTTCGATTGGTATGTCAGTTTCGATTGGTATGTCAATTTCGATTGGTATATCTGTTTCTATTGGTATGTCAGATTCGATTGGTATGTCAGTTTCGATTGGTATGTCAATTTCGATTGGTATATCAGTTTCGATTAGTATGTCAGTTTCTATTGGTATATCAGTTTCGATCGGTATGTCAGTTTCGATTGGTATATCAGTTTCGATTAGTATATCAGTTTCGATTGTTATATCAGTTTCGATTGGTATGTCAGTTTCTATTGGTATATCAGTTTCTATTGGTATGTCAGTTTCGATTGGTATGTCAGTTTCGATTGGTATGTCAATTTCGATTGGTATATCAGTTTTGATTAGTATGTCAGTTTCTATTGGTATATCAGTTTCGATTGGTATATCAGTTTCGATTAGTATATCAGTTTCGATCGGTATGTCAGTTTCGATTAGTATATCAGTTTCTATTGGTATGTCAGTTTTGATTGGTATGTCAGTTTCGATTGGTATGTCAATTTCGATTGGTATATCAGTTTCGATTAGTATGTCAGTTTCTATTGGTATATCAGTTTCGATTGGTATATCTGATTCGTTTGCTATGTCAGTTTCTATTGGTAGATCAGTTACGATTGGTATGTTAGTTACTATTGTTATATCAGTTTCGATTAGTATATCAGTTTCTATTGGTATATCAGTTTCGATAGGTATGTTCGTCCTCGATTTGTATGTCAGTTTCTATTGGTATATCAGTTTCGATGGGTATGACAGTTTCTATTGGTATATCAGATTCTATTGGTATGTCAGTTTCTATTTGTATATCAGTTTCAATTGGTATGTTAGTTTCTATTGGTATGTCAGCTTCGATTAGTATATCAGTTTCTATTGGTATGTCAGTTTCGATTATTATATAAGTTACTATTGGTATCTCAGTTTCGATTGTTATGTCAGTTTCGATTTGTATATCAGTTTCGATTGGTATGTCAGTTTCTATTGGTATATCAGTTTCTATTTGTATGTCAGTTTCTATTGCTATATCAGTTTCTATTAGTATATCAGTTTCGATAGGTATGTCACTTTCTATTGGTACATCTATTGGTACATCTATTGGTACATCCCATCCAAACCCATGCAAGCGTGGAACACGGACGTTACATGTTGATGATGATGATGATGATGATGATATCAGTTTTGATTGGTATATCAGTTTCGATTAGTATATCAGTTTCGATTGGTATGTCAGTTTCGATCGGTATGTCAGTTTCTATTGGTATATCAGTTTTGATTAGTATATCAGTCTCGATTGGTATGTCAGTTTATATTGGTATATCAGTTTCGATTGATATATTAGTTTCGATTAGTATGTCAGTTTCTAAAGGTATGTCAGTTTCAATTGTTATATCAGTTTCTATTGGTATGTCAGTTTCAATTGTATGTCAGTTTAGATTGGTATATCAGTTTCGATTAGTATATCAGTTTCGATTGTTATATCAGTTTCGATTGGTATGTCAGTTTTGATTGGTATGTCAGTTTCGATTGGTATGTCAATTTCGATTGGTATATCAGTTTCGATTAGTATGTCAGTTTCTATTGGTATATCAGTTTCGATTGGTATGTCAGTTTAGATTGGTATATCAGTTTCGATTAGTATATCAGTTTCGATTGTTATATCAGTTTCAATTGGTATGTCAGTTTCTATTGGTATGTCAGTTTCGATTGGTATGTCAATTTCGATTGGTATATCAGTTTCGATTAGTATGTCAGTTTCTATTGGTATATCAGTTTCTATTGGTATGTCAGTTTCGATTGGTATATCAATTTCGATTAGTATATCAGTTTCTATTGGTATGTCAGTTTCTATTGCTATATCAGTTTCTATTAGTATATCAGTTTCGATAGGTATGTCAGTTTCTATTGGTATGTCAGTTTCGATTATTATATCAGTTACTATTGGCATGTCAGTTTCGATTGTTATGTCAATTTCGATTGGTATATCAGTTTCTATTGGTATGACAGTTTCGATTGGTATATCAGTTTCGATTGGTATATTTGTTTCGATTGGTATGTCAGTTTCGATTAGTATATCAGTTTCTATAGGTATATCAGTTTCTATTGGTATATCAGTTTTGATTGGTATATCAGTTTCGATTAGTATATCAGTTTCGATTGGTATGTCAGTTTCGATTGGTATGTCAGTTTCTATTGGTATATCAGTTTCGATTGGTATATCAGTTTCGATTGGTATGTCAGTTTATATTGGTATATCAGTTTCGATTGATATATCAGTTTCGATTAGTATGTCAGTTTCTAAAGGTATGTCAGTTTCAATTAGTATATCAGTTTCTATTGGTATGTCAGTTTCAATTGTATGTCAGTTTAGATTGGTATATCAGTTTCGATTAGTATATCAGTTTCGATTGTTATATCAGTTTCGATTGGTATGTCAGTTTTGATTGGTATGTCAGTTTCGATTGGTATGTCAATTTCGATTGGTATATCAGTTTCGATCAGTATGTCAGTTTCGATTGGTATGTCAGTTTCTATTGGTATGTCAGTTTCTATTGGTATGTCAGTTTCGATTGGTATGTCAATTTCGATTGGTATATCAGTTTCGATTAGTATGTCAGTTTCTATTGGTATATCAGTTTCTATTGGTATGTCAGTTTCGATTGGTATATCAGTTTCGATTAGTATATCAGTTTCGATTGTTATATCAGTTTCGATTGGTATGTCAGTTTCAAGTGGTATATCAGTTTCTATTGGTATGTCAGTTTCGATTTGTATGTCAGTTTCGATTGGTATGTCAATTTCGAATGGTATGTCAGTTTAGATTAGTATATCAGTTTCTATTGGTATGTCAGTTTCGATTGGTATGTCAATTTCGATTGGTATATCAGTTTCGATTGGTATATCAGTTTCTATTGGTATGTCAGTTTCGATTGGTATGTCAGTTTCGATTGGTATGTCAATTTCGATTGGTATATCAGTTTCGATTATTATGTCATTTTCTATTGGTATATCAGTTTCGATTAGTATATCAGTTTCTATTGGTAGATCAGTTACGGTTGGTATGTTAGTTACTATTGGTATATCAGTTTCGATTGATATATCAGTTTCGATTAGTATGTCAGTTTCTAATGGTATGTCAGTTTCGATTAGTATCTCAGATTCTATTGGTATGTCAGTTTCGATAGGTATGCTAGTCCTCGATTTGTATGTCAGTTTCTATTGGAATATCAGTTTCGATGGGTATGTCAGTTTCGATTGGTATGTCAGTTTCTATTGGTATATCAGTTTCTATAATTATATCAGTTTCAATTTTTATGTCAGTTTCTATTGGTATATCAGTTTCTATTGGTATGTCAGTTTCTGTTTGTATATCAGTTTCAATTGGTATGTTATTTTCTATTGGTAACTCAGCTTCGATTAGTATATCAGTTTCTATTGGTATGTCAGTTTCGATTGGTATGTCAGTTTCGATTGGTATATCAGTTTCTATTGGTATGTCAGTTTCAATTGGTATGTCAGTTTCGATTAGTATATCAGTTTCGATTGGTATATAAGTTTCGATTAGTATATGAGTTTCTATTGGTACGTCAGTTTCTATTGGTATATCTGCTTCTATTGGTATGTCAGTTTTCGATAGGTATATCAGTTACTATTAGTATGTCAGTTTCGATTGGTATGTCAGTTTCGATTCGTATATCAGTTTCGATTGGTATGTCAGTTTGGATTGATATGTTAGTTTCGATTGGTATGTCAGTTTCGATTGGTATGTCAGTTTCGATTGGTATATCAATTCGATTGGTACATCAGTTTCTATTAGTATGTCAGTTTCTATTGGTATATCGGTTTCGATTGGTATGTCAGTTTTGATTGGTATATCAGTCACTACTGGTATGTCAGTTTCGATTAGTATATCAGTTTCTATTGGTATGACAGTTTCCATTGGTATGTCAGTTTCTATTGCTATATCAGTTTTGATTGGTATATCAGTTTCGATTCGTATATCAGTTTCGATTGGTATGTCAGTTTCTATTGGTATATCAGTTTCTATTGGTATGTCAGTTTCGATAGGTATGTCTGTTTCTATTGGTATATCAGTTTTGATTGGTATATATGTTTCGATTGGTATATCAGTTTCTATTAGTATTTCAGTTTCTATAGTTATATCAGTTTCGATTGGTATATCAGTTTCAATTTGTATGTCAGTTTCTATTGGTATATCAGTTCCTATTGGTATGACAGGTTTGATTGGTATGTCAGTTTAGATTGTTATGTTAGTCCTAGATTTGTATGTCAGTTTCTATTGGTATATCAGCTTTCGATTGGTATATCAGTTTCAATTTGTATGTCAGTTTCTATTGGTATATCAATTCCTATTGGTATGTCAGTTTATATTGGTATATCAGTTTCGATTGATATATCAGTTTCGATTAGTATGTCAGTTTCTAAAGGTATGTCAGTTTCAATTAGTATATCAGTTTCTATTGGTATGTCAGTTTCAATTGTATGTCAGTTTAGATTGGTATATCAGTTTCGATTAGTATATCAGTTTCGATTGTTATATCAGTTTCGATTGGTATGTCAGTTTTGATTGGTATGTCAGTTTCGATTGGTATGTCAATTTCGATTGGTATATCAGTTTCGATCAGTATGTCAGTTTCGATTGGTATGTCAGTTTCTATTGGTATGTCAGTTTCTATTGGTATGTCAGTTTCGATTGGTATGTCAATTTCGATTGGTATATCAGTTTCGATTAGTATGTCAGTTTCTATTGGTATATCAGTTTCTATTGGTATGTCAGTTTCGATTGGTATATCAGTTTCGATTAGTATATCAGTTTCGATTGTTATATCAGTTTCGATTGGTATGTCAGTTTCAAGTGGTATATCAGTTTCTATTGGTATGTCAGTTTCGATTTGTATGTCAGTTTCGATTGGTATGTCAATTTCGAATGGTATGTCAGTTTAGATTAGTATATCAGTTTCTATTGGTATGTCAGTTTCGATTGGTATGTCAATTTCGATTGGTATATCAGTTTCGATTGGTATATCAGTTTCTATTGGTATGTCAGTTTCGATTGGTATGTCAGTTTCGATTGGTATGTCAATTTCGATTGGTATATCAGTTTCGATTATTATGTCATTTTCTATTGGTATATCAGTTTCGATTAGTATATCAGTTTCTATTGGTAGATCAGTTACGGTTGGTATGTTAGTTACTATTGGTATATCAGTTTCGATTGATATATCAGTTTCGATTAGTATGTCAGTTTCTAATGGTATGTCAGTTTCGATTAGTATCTCAGATTCTATTGGTATGTCAGTTTCGATAGGTATGCTAGTCCTCGATTTGTATGTCAGTTTCTATTGGAATATCAGTTTCGATGGGTATGTCAGTTTCGATTGGTATGTCAGTTTCTATTGGTATATCAGTTTCTATAATTATATCAGTTTCAATTTTTATGTCAGTTTCTATTGGTATATCAGTTTCTATTGGTATGTCAGTTTCTGTTTGTATATCAGTTTCAATTGGTATGTTATTTTCTATTGGTAACTCAGCTTCGATTAGTATATCAGTTTCTATTGGTATGTCAGTTTCGATTGGTATGTCAGTTTCGATTGGTATATCAGTTTCTATTGGTATGTCAGTTTCAATTGGTATGTCAGTTTCGATTAGTATATCAGTTTCGATTGGTATATAAGTTTCGATTAGTATATGAGTTTCTATTGGTACGTCAGTTTCTATTGGTATATCTGCTTCTATTGGTATGTCAGTTTTCGATAGGTATATCAGTTACTATTAGTATGTCAGTTTCGATTGGTATGTCAGTTTCGATTCGTATATCAGTTTCGATTGGTATGTCAGTTTGGATTGATATGTTAGTTTCGATTGGTATGTCAGTTTCGATTGGTATGTCAGTTTCGATTGGTATATCAATTCGATTGGTACATCAGTTTCTATTAGTATGTCAGTTTCTATTGGTATATCGGTTTCGATTGGTATGTCAGTTTTGATTGGTATATCAGTCACTACTGGTATGTCAGTTTCGATTAGTATATCAGTTTCTATTGGTATGACAGTTTCCATTGGTATGTCAGTTTCTATTGGTATATCAGTTTTGATTGGTATATCAGTTTCGATTCGTATATCAGTTTCGATTGGTATGTCAGTTTCTATTGGTATATCAGTTTCTATTGGTATGTCAGTTTCGATAGGTATGTCTGTTTCTATTGGTATATCAGTTTTGATTGGTATATATGTTTCGATTGGTATATCAGTTTCTATTAGTATTTCAGTTTCTATAGTTATATCAGTTTCGATTGGTATATCAGTTTCAATTTGTATGTCAGTTTCTATTGGTATATCAGTTCCTATTGGTATGACAGGTTTGATTGGTATGTCAGTTTAGATTGTTATGTTAGTCCTAGATTTGTATGTCAGTTTCTATTGGTATATCAGCTTTCGATTGGTATATCAGTTTCAATTTGTATGTCAGTTTCTATTGGTATATCAATTCCTATTGGTATGTCAGTTTAGATTGGTATATCAGTTTCGATTTTTATGTCAGTTTCGATTAGTATATGAGTTTCTATTGGTATGTCAGTTTCGATTGGTATATTAGCTTCTATTGGTATATCAGTTTCGATTGGTATGTCAGTTTCAATTGGTATGTCAGGTTCGATTAGTATATCAGTTTCTATTGGTATGTCAGTTTCTATTTGTATATCAGTTTGGAATGGTATGACAGTTTCGATTGGTATGTCAGTTTAGATTGGTATATACGTTTCTATTGGTATATCAGTTTCCATTGGTAGGTCAGTTTCTATTAGTTTGTCAGTTTCGATAAGTATATCAGTTTCTATTGGTATGTCTGTTTCTATTGGTATATCAGTTCCTATTGGTATGTAAGTTTCGATTGGTATATCAGTTTCGATTGTTATGTCAGTTTCGATTAGTATATGAGTTTGTATTGGTATGTCAGTTTCTATTGGTATATCAGCTTCCATTGGTATATCAGTTTCGATTGGTTCATCAGTTCCTATTGCTATATCAGTTTCTATTTGTATATCAGTTTCGATTAGTATATGAGTTTCTATTGTTACGTCAGTTTCTATTGGTATATTTGCTTCTATTGGTATGTCAGTTTTCGATAGGTATGTCAGTTTCTATTTGTATGTCAGTTTCGATTATTATATCAGTTACTATTAGTATGTCAGTTTCGATTGGTATGTCAGTTTCGATTCGTATATCAGTTTCGATTGGTATGTCAGTTTGGATTGATATGTTAGTTTCGATTGGTATGTCAGTTTTGATTGGTATGTCAGTTTCGATTGGTATATCAATTTCGATTGGTACATCAGTTTCTATTAGTATGTCAGTTTCTATTGGTATATCGGTTTCGATTGGTATGTCAGTTTTGATTGGTATATCAGTTACTACTGGTATGTCAGTTTCGATTAGTATATCAGTTTCTATTGGTATGACAGTTTCCATTGGTATGTCAGTTTCTATTGGTATATCAGTTTTGATTGGTATATCAGTTTCGATTCGTATATCAGTTTCGATTGGTATGTCAGTTTCTATTGGTATATCAGTTTCGATTGGTATGTAAGGTTTGATTGGTATATCACTTTCTATTGGTATGTCAGTTTCGATTATTATATCAGTTACTATTGTTATCTCAGTTTCGATAGGTATGTCAGTTTCGATTTGTACGTCAGTTTCTATTGGTATATCAGTTTCTATTGGTATGTCAGTTTCGATAGGTATGTCAGTTTCTATTGGTATATCAGTTTCTATTGGTATGTCAGTTTCGATAGGTATGTCAGTTTCGATTGGTATGTCAGTTTCTATTGGTATATCTGTTTCTATTGGTATGTCAGTTTCGTTTGGTATGTCAATTTCTATTGGTATATCAGTTTCTATTGTAATGTCAGTTTCGATAGGTATGTCAGTTTCGATTGGTATGTCAGTTTCTATTGGTATATCAGTTTCTATTGGTATGTCAGTATCGATAGGTATGTCAGCTTCTATTGGTATATCAGTTTCGATTGGTATCAGTTTCGATTGGTATGTCAGTTTCGATTGGTATGTCAGTTTCTATTGGTATATCAGTTTCTATCGGTATGTCAGTTTCGATAGGTATGTCAGTTTCTATTGGTATATCAGTTTCGATTGGTATATCAGTTTCGATTGGTATATCAATTTAAATTGGTATGACAGTTTCGATTGGTATGTCAGTTTCGATTATTATATCAGTTACTATTGGTATGTCAGTTTCGATTGGAATGTCAGTTTCAATTGGTATGTCAGTTTCTATTGGTATATCTGTTTCGATTTGTATGTCAGGTTCGATTAGTATATCAGTTTCTATAGGTATGTCAGTTTCTATTGCTATATCAGTTTTGATTGGTATATCAGTTTCGATTGATATATCAGTTTCGATTAGTATGTCAGTTTCTAATGGTATGTCAGTTTCGATTATTATATCAGTTTCTATTGGTATGTCAGTTTCGATTGGTATGTCAGTTTCGATTGGTATATCAGTTTCAATTGGTATGTCAGTTTCGATTGGTATGCCAGTTTCGATTGGTATGTCAATTTCGATTGGTATATCAGTTTTGATTAATATGTCAGTTTTATTGGTATATCAGTTTCGATTGGTTTATCTGTTTCGATTGGTATGTCAGTTTCTATTGGGAGATCAGTTTCGATTAGTATATCAGTTTCTATTGGTATGTCAGTTTCGATAGTTATGTTAGTCCTCGATTTGTACGTCAGTTTCTATTGGTATATCATTTTAGATGGGTATGTCAGTTTCGATTGGTATGTCAGTTTCTATTGGCATATCAGTTTCGAATGTTATGTCTGTTTCGATTAGTATATCAGTTTCTATAGGTATATCAGTTTCAATTCTTATGTCACTTTCTATTGGTATATCAGTTTCTATTGGTATGTCAGTTCTATTGGTATATCAATTTCAATATGTATGTTAGTTTCTATTGGTATATCAGTTTCCATTGGTATATCAGTTTCGATTTATATATCAGTTTCGATTAGTATGTCAGTTTCTAATGGTATGTCAGTTCCGATTAGTATATCAGTTTCTATTGGTATGTCAGTTTCGATTCGTATGTCAGTTTTGACTGGTATATCAGTTTCGATTGGTATATCAGTTTCGATTGGTATATCAGTTTATATTGGTATGTCAGTTTCGATTGGTATGTCAATTTCGATTGGTATATCAGTTTCAATTAGTATGTCAGTTTCTATTGGTATATCAGTTTCGATTGGTATATCTGTTTCGATTGGTATGTCTGTTTCTATTGGTAGATCAGTTTCGATTAGTATATGAGTTTCTATTGGTATGTCTGTTTCGATAGGTATGTTAGTCCTCAATTTGTATCTCAGTTTCTATTGGCATATCAGTTTCGATGGGTATGTCAGTTTCAATTAGTATATCAGTTTCTATTGGTATGTCAGTTTCGTTTGGTATGTCAGTTTCTATTGATATATCAGTTTCGAATGGTATGTCTGTTTCGATTAGTATATTAGTTTCTATAGGTATATCAGTTTCTATTGGTATGTCAGTTTCTATTGTATATCAGTTTCGATTTGTATGTCAGTTTCGATTGGTATGTCAGTTTCTATTGGTATATCAGTTTCTATTGGTATATCCGTTTCGATTTGTATGTCAGTTTCTATTAGTATATCAGTTTCTACTGGTATGTCAGTTTCGATAGGTATGTCAGTTTTTACTGGTATATCAGTTTCGATTGGTATGTCAGTTTCTATTGGTATGTCAGTTTCGATTATTACATCAGTTACTATGGGAATGTTAGTTTCGATTGGTATGTTAGTTACTATTGGTATATCAGTTTCGATTAGTATATCAGTTTCTATTGGTATGTCAGTTTCGATAGGTATGTTAGTCCTCAATTTGTATGTCAGTTTCTATTGGCATATCAGTTTCGATGGGTATGTCAGTTTCAATTAGTATATCAGTTTCTATTGGTATGTCAGTTTCTATTGGTATATCAGTTTCGAATGGTATGTCTGTTTCGATTAGTATATTAGTTTCTATAGGTATATCAGTTTCAATTGTTATGTCAGTTTCTATTGGTATATCAGTTTCTATTGGTATGTCAGTTTCTAATGGTATGTCAGTTTCGATTAGTATATCAGTTTCTATTGGTAAGTCAGCTTCGATTAGTATATCAGTTTCTATTGGTATGTCAGTTTCTATTTGTATATCAGTTTGGATTGGTATATCAGATTCGATTAGTATGACAGTTTCGATTGGTATGTCAGTTTCGATTGGTATGTCAGTTTCTATTAGTATATCAGTTTCTATTGGTATGTCAGTTTCTATTTGTATATCAGTTTGGATTGGTATATCAGATGCGATTGGTATGACAGTTTCAATTGATATGTCAGTTTCGATTAGTATATAAGTTTCTATTGGTATATCAGTTTCCATTGGTATATCAGTTTCGAATGGTATGTCAATCTCGATTGGTATGTCAGTTTCGATTGGTTTATCAGTTTCTATTGGTATGTCTGTTTCGATAGGTATGTTAGTCCTCAATTTGTATGTCAGTTTCTATTGGCATATCAGTTTCGATGGGTATGTCAGTTTCAATTAGTATATCAGTTTCTATTGGTATGTCAGTTTCGATTGGTATGTCAGTTTCTATTGGTATATCAGTTTCGAATGGTATGTCTGTTTCGATTCGTATATTAGTTTCTATAGGTATATCAGTTTCAATTGTTATGTCAGTTTCTATTGGTATATCAGTTTCTATTGGTATGTCAGTTTCTATTGGTATATCAGTTTCGATTGGTATGTCAGTTTCTATTGGTATATCAGTTTCGATTAATATATCAATTTCGATTAGTATGTCAGTTTCTAATGGTATGTCAGTTTTGATTAGTATATCAGTTCCTATTGGTAAGTCAGCTTCGATTAGTATGTCAGTTTCGATTGGTATGTCAGTTTCGATTGGTATATCAGTTTCTATTGGTATATCAGTTTCGATTGGTATGTCAGTTTCGATTAGTATATCAGTTTCTATTGGTATGTCAGTTTCTATTTGTATATCAGTTTGGATTGGTATATCAGATTCGATTGGTATGACAGTTTCGATTGGTATGTCAGTTTCGATTGGTATGTCAGTTTCTATTAGTATATCAGTTTCTATTCGTATGTCAGTTTCTATTTGTATATCAGTTTGGATTGGTATATCAGATTCGATTGGTATGACAGTTTCAATTGATATGTCAGTTTCGATTAGTATATAAGTTTCTATTGGTATATCAGTTTCCATTGGTATATCAGTTTCGAATGGTATGTCAATCTCGATTGGTATGTCAGTTTCGATTGGTTTATCAGTTTCTATTGGTATGTCTGTTTCTATCGGTATGTTTGTTTCGATTGGTATGTCAGCTTCGATTGGTATTTCAGTTTCGATTGGTATATCAGTTTCTATTGGTATGTCAGTTTCGATTGGTATGTCAGTTTCGATTGGTATGTCAGTTTCTATTGGTATATCAGTTTCGAATGGTATGTCTGTTTCGATTACTATATCAGTTTCTATAGGTATATCAGTTTCAATTGTTATGTCAGTTTCTATTGGTATAGCAGTTTCTATTGGTATGTCAGTTCTATTGGTATATCAATTTCAATTGGTATGTTAGTTTCTATTGGTATATCAGTTTCCATTGGTATGTCAGATTCGATTGGAATGTCAGTTTCTCTTGGTATATCAGTTTCGATTGGTATGTCAGTTTCGATTGGTATATCAGTTTCGATTGATATATCAGTTTAGATTTAGATTAGTATGTAAGTTTCGATTGGTATGTCAGTTTCGATTGGTATATCAGTTTCGAATGGTATGTCAATCTCGATTGGTATGTCAGTTTCTATTGGTATGTCTGTTCCTATTGGTATATCAGTTTTGATTGGTATATATGTTTCGATTGGTATATCAGTTTCTATTAGTATTTCAGTTTCTATAGTTATATCAGTTTCGATTGGTATATCAGTTTCAATTTGTATGTCAGTTTCTATTGGTATATCAGTTCCTATTGGTATGACAGGTTTGATTGGTATGTCAGTTTAGATTGGTATGTTAGTCCTAGATTTGTATGTCAGTTTCTATTGGTATATCAGTTTTCGATTGGTATATCAGTTTCAATTTGTATGTCAGTTTCTATTGGTATATCAATTCCTATTGGTATGTCAGTTTCGATTGGTATATCAGCTTCGATTGGTACGTCAGTTTCTATTGTTATATCAGTTTCTACTGGTATGTCAGTTTCGATTGGTATGTCAGTTTTTACTGGTATATCAGTTTCGATTGGTATGTCAGTTTCTATTGGTATGTCAGTTTCGATTATTATATCAGTTACTATTGGTATGTTAGTTTTGATTGGTATGTTAGTTACCATTGGTATATCAGTTTCGATTAGTATATCAGTTTCTATTGGTATGTCAGTTTCGATAGGTATGTTAGTCCTCAATTTGTATGTCAGTTTCTATTGGCATATCAGTTTCGATGGGTATGTCAGTTTCAATTAGTATATCAGTTTCTATTGGTATGTCAGTTTCGATTGGTATGTCAGTTTCTATTGGTATATCAGTTTCGAATGGTATGTCTGTTTCGATTTGTATATTAGTTTCTATAGGTATATCAGTTTCAATTGTTATGTCAGTTTCTATTGGTATATCAGTTTCTATTGGTATGTCAGTTTCTATTGGTATATCAGTTTCGATTGGTATGTCAGTTTCTATTGGTATATCAGTTTCGATTAATATATCAATTTCGATTAGTATGTCAGTTTCTAATGGTATGTCAGTTTTGATTAGTATATCAGTTCCTATTGGTAAGTCAGCTTCGATTAGTATGTCAGTTTCGATTGGTATGTCAGTTTCGATTGGTATATCAGTTTCTATTGGTATATCAGTTTCGATTGGTATGTCAGTTTCGATTAGTATATCAGTTTCTATTGGTATGTCAGTTTCTATTTGTATATCAGTTTGGATTGGTATATCAGATTCGATTGGTATGACAGTTTCGATTGGTATGTCAGTTTCCATTAGTATATAAGTTTCTATTGGTATATCAGTTTCCATTGGTATATCAGTTTCGAATGGCATGTCAATCTCGATTGGTATGTCAGTTTCGATTGGTATATCAGTTTCTATTGGTATGTCAGATTCGATTGGAATGTCAGTTTCTATTGGTATATCAGTTTCGATTGGTAGGTCTGTTTCTATTGGTATGTCAGTTTCGATTAGTATATCCGTTTCTATTGGTATGTCTGTTTCTATTGATATATCAGTTTAGATTAGTATATCAGTTTCGACTGGGATTCCAGTTTCGAATGGTATGTCAGTTTCGACTGGTATATCAGTTTCGATTGGTATATCAGTTTAGATTGGTATGTCTGTTTCTATTGGTATATCAGTTTTGATTGGTATATCAGTTTCGATTGTTATATCAGTTTCTATTAGTATGCCAGTTTCTATTGGAATATAAGTTTCTATTGGTATATCAGTTTCAATTTGTATGTCAGTTTCTTTTGGTATATCAGTTTCTATTGGTATGTCAGTTTCGATTGGTATGTCAGTTTCGATTGGTATGTTAGTCCTCGATTTCTATGTCAGTTTCTATTGGTATATCAGTTTCGATTTTTATATCAATTTGAATTTGTATATCAGTTTCGATTGGTATATCAGTTCCTATTGCAATATCAGTTTCTATTGGTGTGTCAGTTTCGATTGGTATGTAAGTTTGTATTGGTATATCAGCTTCGATTGGTATATAAGTTTTGATTAGTATATAAGTTTCTATTGGTATGTCAGTTTAGATTGGTGTGTCAGTTTTGATTGGTATGTCTGTTTAGATTGGTATATCAGATTCGATTGGTATGACAGTTTCGATTGGTATGTCAGTTTCGATTAGTATATAAGTTTCTATTGGTATATCAGTTTCCATTGGTATATCAGTTTCGAATGGCATGTCAATCTCGATTGGTATGTCAGTTTCGATTGGTATATCAGTTTCTATTGGTATGTCTGTTTCTATTGGTATGTTAGTTTCGATTGGTATGTCAGCTTCGATTGGTATATCTGTTTCGATTGGTATATCAGTTTCTATTGGTATATCAGTTTCGATTGGTATGTCAGTTTCGATTAGTATATCAGTTTCTATTGGTATGTGAGTTTCTATTTGTATATCAGTTTGGATTGGTATATCAGTTTTCATTGGTATGTCAGATTCGAATGGAATGTCAGTTTCTATTGGTATATCAGTTTCGATTGGTAGGTCAGTTTATATTGGTATGTCAGCTTCGATTAGTATATCCGTTTCGATTGGGATTGCAGTTTCGAATGGTATGTCAGTTTCGATTGGTATATCAGTTTCGATTGGTATGTCTGTTTCTATTGGTATATCAGTTTAGATTGGTATGTCTGTTTCTATTGGTATATCAGTTTTGATTGGTATGTCTGTTTCTATTGGTATATCAGTTTCGATTGTTATATCAGTTTCTATTAGTATGTCAGTTTCAATTGGTATATCAGTTTCTATTGGTATATCAGTTTCAATTTGTATGTCAGTTTCGATTGGTATGTCAGTTTCTATTGGTATATCAGTTTCGATTTTTTTATCAATTTCAATTTGTATATCAGTTTCGATTGGTATATCAGTTACTATTGCTATATCAGTTTCTATTGGCATGTCAGTTTTGATTGGTATGTAAGTTTAAATTGGTATGTCAGTTTCTATTGGTATGTCAGTTTCTATTGGTATATCAGCTTCGATTGGTATATAAGTTTTGATTAGTATATAAGTTTCTATTGGTATGTCAGTTTAGATTGGTATGTCAGTTTCGATTGGTATATCAGTTCCTATTGCTATATCAGTTTCTATTTGTATGTCAGTTTCGATTGGTATGTAACTTTCGATTGGTATATCAGTTTCGATTGTTATGTTAGTTTCGATTAGTATATGAGTTTCTTTTGGTATGTCAGTTTCTATTGGTATGTCTGTTTCTATTGATATATCAGTTTAGATTAGTATATCAGTTTCGACTGGGATTGCAGTTTCGAATGGTATGTCAGTTTCGACTGGTATATCAGTTTAGATTGGTATGTCTGTTTCTATTGGTATATCAGTTTTGATTGGTATATCAGTTTCGATTGTTATATCAGTTTCTATTAGTATGCCAGTTTCTATTGCAATATAAGTTTCTATTGGTATATCAGTTTCAATTTGTATGTCAGTTTCTTTTGGTATATCAGTTTCTATTGGTATGTCAGTTTCGATTGGTATGTCAGTTTCAATTGGTATGTTAGTCCTCGATTTCTATGTCAGTTTCTATTGGTATATCAGTTTCGATTTTTATATCAATTTGAAGTTGTATATCAGTTTCGATTGGTATATCAGTTCCTATTGCAATATCAGTTTCTATTGGTGTGTCAGTTTCGATTGGTATGTAAGTTTCAATTGGTATATCAGTTTCTATTGGTATGTCAGTTTGTATTGGTATATCAGCTTCGATTGGTATATAAGTTTTGATTAGTATATAAGTTTCTATTGGTATGTCAGTTTAGATTGGTGTGTCAGTTTTGATTGGTATGTCTGTTTAGATTGGTATATCAGATTCGATTGGTATGACAGTTTCGATTGGTATGTCAGTTTCGATTAGTATATAAGTTTCTATTGGTATATCAGTTTCCATTGGTATATCAGTTTCGAATCGCATGTCAATCTCGATTGGTATGTCAGTTTCGATTGGTATATCAGTTTCTATTGGTATGTCTGTTTCTATTGGTATGTTAGTTTCGATTGGTATGTCAGCTTCGATTGGTATATCTGTTTCGATTGGTATATCAGTTTCTATTGGTATATCAGCTTCGATTGGTATGTCAGTTTCTATTGTTATATCAGTTTCTACTGGTATGTCAGTTTCGATAGGTATGTCAGTTTTTACTGGTATATCAGTTTCGATTGGTATGTCAGTTTCTATTGGTATGTCAGTTTCGATTATTATATCAGTTACTATTGGTATGTTAGTTTCGATTGGTTTGTTAGTTACCATTGGTATATCAGTTTCGATTAGTATATCAGTTTCTATTGGTATGTCAGTTTCGATAGGTATGTTAGTCCTCAATTTGTATGTCAGTTTCTATTGGCATATCAGTTTCGATGGGTATGTCAGTTTCTATTGGTATATCAGTTTCTATTGGTATGTCAGTTTCTATTGGTATATCAGTTTCGATTGGTATGTCAGTTTCTATTGGTATATCAGTTTCGATTAATATATCAATTTCGATTAGTATGTCAGTTTCTAATGGTATGTCAGTTTTGATTAGTATATCAGTTCCTATTGGTAAGTCAGCTTCTATTAGTATGTCAGTTTCGATTGGTATGTCAGTTTCGATTGGTATATCAGTTTCTATTGGTATATCAGTTTCGATTGGTATGTCAGTTTCGATTAGTATATCAGTTTCTATTGGTATGTCAGTTTCTATTTGTATATCAGTTTGGATTGGTATATCAGATTCGATTGGTATGACAGTTTCGATTGGTATGTCAGTTTCCATTAGTATATAAGTTTCTATTGGTATATCAGTTTCCATTGGTATATCAGTTTCGAATGGCATGTCAATCTCGATTGGTATGTCAGTTTCGATTGGTATATCAGTTTCTATTGGTATGTCAGATTCGATTGGAATGTCAGTTTCTATTGGTATATCAGTTTCGATTGGTAGGTCTGTTTCTATTGGTATGTCAGTTTCGATTAGTATATCCGTTTCTATTGGTATGTCTGTTTCTATTGATATATCAGTTTAGATTAGTATATCAGTTTCGACTGGGATTGCAGTTTCGAATGGTATGTCAGTTTCGACTGGTATATCAGTTTCGATTGGTATATCAGTTTAGATTGGTATGTCTGTTTCTATTGGTATATCAGTTTTGATTGGTATATCAGTTTCGATTGTTCTATCAGTTTCTATTAGTATGCCAGTTTCTATTGGAATATAAGTTTCTATTGGTATATCAGTTTCAATTTGTATGTCAGTTTCTTTTGGTATATCAGTTTCTATTGGTATGTCAGTTTCGATTGGTATGTCAGTTTCGATTGGTATGTTAGTCCTCGATTTCTATGTCAGTTTCTATTGGTATATCAGTTTCGATTTTTATATCAATTTGAATTTGTATATCAGTTTCGATTGGTATATCAGTTTCTATTGCAATATCAGTTTCTATTGGTGTGTCAGTTTCGATTGGTATGTAAGTTTGTATTGGTATATCAGCTTCGATTGGTATATAAGTTTTGATTAGTATATAAGTTTCTATTGGTATGTCAGTTTAGATTGGTGTGTCAGTTTTGATTGGTATGTCTGTTTAGATTGGTATATCAGATTCGATTGGTATGACAGTTTCGATTGGTATGTCAGTTTCGATTAGTATATAAGTTTCTATTGGTATATCAGTTTCCATTGGTATATCAGTTTCGAATGGCATGTCAATCTCGATTGGTATGTCAGTTTCGATTGGTATATCAGTTTCTATTGGTATGTCTGTTTCTATTGGTATGTTAGTTTCGATTGGTATGTCAGCTTCGATTGGTATATCTGTTTCGATTGGTATATCAGTTTCTATTGGTATATCAGTTTCGATTGGTATGTCAGTTTCGATTAGTATATCAGTTTCTATTGGTATGTGAGTTTCTATTTGTATATCAGTTTGGATTGGTATATCAGTTTTCATTGGTATGTCAGATTCGAATGGAATGTCAGTTTCTATTGGTATATCAGTTTCGATTGGTAGGTCAGTTTATATTGGTATGTCAGCTTCGATTAGTATATCCGTTTCGATTGGGATTGCAGTGTCGAATGGTATGTCAGTTTCGATTGGTATATCAGTTTCGATTAGTATGTCTGTTTCTATTGGTATATCAGTTTAGATTGGTATGTCTGTTTCTATTGGTATATCAGTTTTGATTGGTATGTCTGTTTCTATTGGTATATCAGTTTCGATTGTTATATCAGTTTCTATTAGTATGTCAGTTTCAATTGGTATATCAGTTTCTATTGGTATATCAGTTTCAATTTGTATGTCAGTTTCGATTGGTATGTCAGTTTCTATTGGTATATCAGTTTCGATTTTTTTATCAATTTCAATTGGTATATCAGTTTCGATTGTTATATCAGTTTCTATTAGTATGTCAGTTTCTATTGGCATGTCAGTTTTGATTGGTATGTAAGTTTAAATTGGTATGTCAGTTTCTATTGGTATGTCAGTTTCTATTGGTATATCAGCTTCGATTGGTATATAAGTTTTGATTAGTATATAAGTTTCTATTGGTATGTCAGTTTAGATTGGTATGTCAGTTTCGATTGGTATATCAGTTCCTATTGCTATATCAGTTTCTATTTGTATGTCAGTTTCGATTGGTATGTAACTTTCGATTGGTATATCAGTTTCGATTGTTATGTTAGTTTCGATTAGTATATGAGTTTCTTTTGGTATGTCAGTTTCTATTGGTATGTCTGTTTCTATTGATATATCAGTTTAGATTAGTATATCAGTTTCGACTGGGATTGCAGTTTCGAATGGTATGTCAGTTTCGACTGGTATATCAGTTTAGATTGGTATGTCTGTTTCTATTGGTATATCAGTTTTGATTGGTATATCAGTTTCGATTGTTATATCAGTTTCTATTAGTATGCCAGTTTCTATTGCAATATAAGTTTCTATTGGTATATCAGTTTCAATTTGTATGTCAGTTTCTTTTGGTATATCAGTTTCTATTGGTATGTCAGTTTCGATTGGTATGTCAGTTTCGATTGGTATGTTAGTCCTCGATTTCTATGTCAGTTTCTATTGGTATATCAGTTTCGATTTTTATATCAATTTGAAGTTGTATATCAGTTTCGATTGGTATATCAGTTCCTATTGCAATATCAGTTTCTATTGGTGTGTCAGTTTCGATTGGTATGTAAGTTTCAATTGGTATATCAGTTTCTATTGGTATGTCAGTTTGTATTGGTATATCAGCTTCGATTGGTATATAAGTTTTGATTAGTATATAAGTTTCTATTGGTATGTCAGTTTAGATTGGTGTGTCAGTTTTGATTGGTATGTCTGTTTAGATTGGTATATCAGATTCGATTGGTATGACAGTTTCGATTGGTATGTCAGTTTCGATTAGTATATAAGTTTCTATTGGTATATCAGTTTCCATTGGTATATCAGTTTCGAATCGCATGTCAATCTCGATTGGTATGTCAGTTTCGATTGGTATATCAGTTTCTATTGGTATGTCTGTTTCTATTGGTATGTTAGTTTCGATTGGTATGTCAGCTTCGATTGGTATATCTGTTTCGATTGGTATATCAGTTTCTATTGGTATATCAGTTTCGATTGGTATGTCAGTTTCGATTAGTATATCAGTTTCTATTGGTATGTCAGTTTCTATTTGTATATCAGTTTGGATTGGTATATCAGTTTTCATTGGTATGTCAGATTCGAATGGAATGTCAGTTTCTATTGGTATATCAGTTTCGATTGGTAGGTCAGTTTATATTGGTATGTCAGTTTCGATTAGTATATCCGTTTCGATTGGGATTGCAGTTTCGAATGGTATGTCAGTTTCGATTGGTATATCAGTTTCGATTGGTATGTCTGTTTCTATTGGTATATCAGTTTTGATTGGTATGTCTGTTTCTATTGGTATATCAGTTTCGATTGTTATATCAGTTTCTATTAGTATGTCAGTTTCAATTGGTATATCAGTTTCTATTGGTATATCAGTTTCAATTTGTATGTCAGTTTCGATTGGTATGTCAGTTTCTATTGGTATATCAGTTTCGATTTTTTTATCAATTTCAATTTGTATATCAGTTTCGATTGGTATATCAGTTCCTATTGCTATATCAGTTTCTATTGCCATGTCAGTTTTGATTGGTATGTAAGTTTAAATTGGTATGTCAGTTTCTATTGGTATGTCAGTTTCTATTGGTATATCAGCTTCGATTGGTATATAAGTTTTGATTAGTATATAAGTTTCTATTGGTATGTCAGTTTAGATTGGTATGTCAGTTTCGATTGGTATATCTGTTCCTATTGCTATATCAGTTTCTATTTGTATGTCAGTTTCGATTGGTATGTAAGTTTCGATTGGTATATCAGATTCGATTATTATGTTAGTTTCGATTAGTATATGAGTTTCTTTTGGTATGTCAGTTTCTATTGGTATATCAGCTTCTATTGGTATATCAGTTTCGATTAATATATCAGTTTCTATTGGTATGTCAGTTTCGATTAGTATATCAGTATTTATTGGTATGTCAGTTTAGATGGGTATGTCCGTTTCGATTGGTATGTCAGTTTTTATTGGTATATCAGTTTTGATTGGTATATCAGTTTCGATTGGTATGTCAGTTTCGATTGGTATATCAGTTTCGATTGGTATGTCATTTTCGATTGGTATGTCATTTTCGATTGGTATGTCAGTTTGGATTGGTATGTCATTTTCGATTGGTATGTCAGTTTCGATTGGTATATCAGTTTCTATTGGTATGACAGTTTCGATTGGTATATCAGTTTGGATTGGTATGTCAGTTTGGATTGGTATGTCATTTTCGATTGGTATGTCAGTTTTGATTGGTATATCAGTTTCGATTGGTATGTCAATTTCGATTGTTATGTCAGTTTCGATTGGTATGTCAGTTTCTATTGGTAGATCAGTTTCAATTGGTATGATAGTTACTATTGGTATTTCAGTTTCGAATAGTATATCAGTTTCTATTGTTATGTTAGTTTCGATTAGTATATCAGTTTCGATTGGTATGTCAGTTTGGATTGGTATGTCAGTTTCCATTGGTAGGTCACTTTTGATTGGTATATCGGTTTCGATTGTTATATCAGTTTCGATTGGTATGTCTGTTTCGATTGGTATGTCAGTTTCTATTGGTATATCAGTTTCTATGGTATGTCAGTTTCGATAGGTATGTCAGTTTCTATTGGTATATCAGTTTCGATTGGTATATCAGTTACTATTGGTATGTCAGTTTCGATTGTTATGTCAGTTTCGATTGCTATGTCAGTTTGGATTGGTATGTCAGTTTCGATTGGTATATCAGTTTCTATTGGTATGACAGTTTCGATTGGTATCAGTTTCGATTGGTATGTCAGTTTCGATTGGTATGTCAGTTTCGATTGGTATGTCAGTTTGTTTTGGTATGTCAGTTTCGATTGGTATCTCAGTTTGGATTGGTATGTCAGTTTCGATTGGTATGTCAGTTTCGATTGGTATGTCAGTTTCGACTGGTATATCAGTTTCTATTGGTATATCTGTTTCATTGGTATGTCAGTTTCTATTGGTATATCAGTTTCTATTGGTATGTTATTTTCGATTGGTATGTCAGTTTCAATTGGTATGTTAGTTACTATTGGTATTTCAGTTTCGATTAGTATATCAGTGTCTATTGGAATGTCAGTTTCGATTAGTATATCAGTTTCTATTGGTATGTCAGTTTAGATGGGTATGTCAGTTTCGATTGTTATGTCAGTTTCGATTGGTATGTCAGTTTCTATTGGTAGATCAGTTTCAATTGGTATGTTAGTTACTATTGGTATTTCAGTTTCGATTAGTATATCAGTTTCTATTGTTATGTTAGTTTCGATTAGTATATCAGTTTCTATTGGTATGTCAGTTTCGATTGGTATGTCAGTTTCGATTGGTATATCAGTTTTGATTGGTATATCAGTTTCGATTGGTATATCAGTTTCTATAGGTATATCAGTTGCTATTAGTATATCAGTTTCGATTAGTTTGTCAGTTTCGATTGGTATGTCAGTTTCGATTGGTATATCAGTTGCGATAGGTATATCAGTTTCGATTGGTATGTCAGTTTTGATTGGTATATCATTTTCTATTGGTATGTCAGTTTCTATTGGTATATCAGTTTCTATTGGTATGTCAGTTTCGATTGGTATGTCAGTTTCGATTCGAATGTCAATTTCTATTGGTATATCAGTTTCGACTGGTATGTCAGTTTCTATTGGTAAGTCAGCTTCGATTGGTATATCAGTTTCTATTGGTATGTCAGTTTCGATAGGTATGTTAGTCTTCGATTCGTATGTCAGTTTCTATTGGTATATCAGTTTCGATGGGTATGTCAGTTTCGATTCGTATGTCAATTTCTATTGGCATATCACTTTCGAATGGTATATCAGTTTCAATTGGTATGTTAGTTTCTATTGGTAAGTCAGCTTCGATTTGTATGGCAGTTTCGATTGGTATGTCAGTTTCGATTGGTATGTCAGTTTCGATTGGTATATCAGTTTCGATTGGTAGGTCAGTTTCTATTGGTATGTCAGTTTCAATTATTATATCATTTTCTATTGGTATGTCTGTTTCTATTGGTATATCAATTTTGATTGGTATATCAGTTTCGATTGGTATGTTAGTTTCGATTGGTATGTCAGTTTCAATTGGTATATCAGTTTCGATTTGTATATCAGTTTAGATTGGTATGTATGTTTCGATTGGTATGTCAGTTTCGATTGGTATATCAGTTTCGAATGATATGACAATCTCGATTGGTAGGTCAGTTTCGATTGGTATATCAGTTTCTATTTGTTTGTCAGTTTCTATTGGTATATCAGTACCCATTGGTATATCAGTTTCGATTGGTATATCAGTATCAATTTGTATGTCAGTTACTATTGGTATATCAGTACCTATTGGTATGTCAGTTTCGATTGGTATGTCAGTTTCTATTGGTATGTTAGTCCTCAATTTGTATCTCAGTTTCGATTGGTATATCAGTTTCGATTGGTATATCAGTTCCTATTGCTATATCAGTTTCTATTTGTATGTCAGTTTCGATTGGTATGTAAGTTTCGATTGGTATATCAGTTTCCATTGTTATGTAAGTTTCGATTAGTATATGAGTTTCTATTGGTATGTCAGTTTCTATTGGTATATCAGCTTCTATTGGTATGTCAGTTTCGATTAGTATATCAGTATTTATTGGTATGTAAGTTTAGATGGGTATGTCAGTTTCGATTGGTATGTCAGTTTTGATTGGTATATCGGTTTCGATTGGTATATCAGTTTTGATTGGTATGTCAGTTTTTATTGGTATATCAGTTTCGATTGGTATATCAGTTTCGATTGGTATGTCAGTTTCGGTTGGTATATCAGTTTCGATTGGTATGTCATTTTCGATTGGTATATCAGTTTCGATTGGTATATCAGTTTCTATTGGTATATCAGATTCTATTGGTATGTCAGTTTCGATAGGTATGTCAGTTTCGATTGTTATGTCAGTTTCGATTGGTATGTCAGATTGGATTGGTATGTCATTTTCGATTGGTATGTCAATTTCGATTGGTATAATCAGTTTCTATAGGTATGACAGTTTCGATTGGTATATCAGTTTCGATTGGTATGTCAGTTTGGATTGGTATGTCAGTTTCGATTGGTATGTCAGTTTTGATTGGTATGTCAGTTTGGATTAGTATATCAGTTTCCATTGGTATGTCAATTTCGATTGGTATATCAGTTTTGATTAGTATGTCAGTTTCTATTGGTATATCAGTTTCGATTGGTATATCAGTTTCGATTGGTATGTCAGTTTTGATTAGTATATCACTTTCTATTGGTATGTCAGTATCGATTGGTATGTCAGATTCTATTGGAATATCAGTTTTGATTGATATACCAGTTTCGATTGGTATATCAGTTTCGATTGGTATATCAGTTTATATTGATATATCAGTTGCTATTAGTATATCAGTTTCGATTAGTATGTCACTTTCGATTGATATGTCAGTTTCGATTGGTATATCAGTTTCGATAGGTCTATCAGTTTCGATTGGTATGTCAGTTTCGATTGGCATGTCAGTTTCTATTTGTATATCAGTTTCAATTGATATATCAGTTTCGATTAGTATGTCAGTTTCTAATGGTATATCAGTTTCGATTAGTATATCAGTTTCTATTGGTATGTCAGTTTCGATTGGTATATCAGTTTCGATTGTTATATCAGTTTCGATTGGTATGTCAGTTTCGATTAGCATGTCAGTTTCTATTTGTATATCAGTTTCAATTGATATATCAGTTTCGATTAGTATGTCAGTTTCTATTGGTATATCAGTTTCTATTGGTATGTCATTTTCGATTGGTATGTCAGTTTCAATTGGTATGTTAGTTACTATTGGTATTTCAGTTTCGATTAGTATATCAGTTTCTATTGGTATGTCAGTTTCGATTAGTATATCAGTTTCTCTTGGTATGTCAGTTTAGATCGGTATGTCAGTTTCGATTGGTATGTCAGTTTTGATTGGTATATCGGTTTCGATTGGTATATCAGTTTCGATTGGTATGTCAGTTTCGATTGGTATGTCAGTTCATATTGGTATATCAGTTTCTATTGGTATGTCAGTTTCGATAGGTATGTCAGTTTCTATTGGTATATCAGTTTCGATTGGTATATCAGTTACTATTGGTATGTCAGTTTCGATTGTTATGTCAGTTTCGATTGGTCTGTCAGTTTGGATTGGTACGTCATTTTCGATTGGTATGTCAGTTTCGATTGGTATATCAGTTTCTATTGGTATGACAGTTTCGATTGGTATATCAGTTTCGATTGGTATGTCAGTTTGGATTGGTATGTCAGTTTGGATTGGTATGTCAGTTTGGATTGGTATGTCAGTTTGGATTGGTATGTCAGATTCTATTGGTATATCAGTTTCGGTTGGTATACCAGTTTCGATTGGTATGTCAGTTTCGATTGGTATATCAGTTTCGATAGGTATATCAGTTTCGATTGGTATGTCAGTTTCGATTGGTATATCAGTTTCGATTGGTATGTCAGTTTCGATTAGTATATCACTTTCTATTGGCATGTCAGTTTCTATTGGTATATCTGTTTTGATTGGTATGTCAGTTTCTATTGGTATATCAGTTTCTATTGGTATGTCATTTTCGATTGGTATGTCAGTTTCAATTGGTATGTTAGTTACTATTGGTATTTCAGTTTCGATTAGTATATCAGTGTCTATTGGTATGTCAGTTTCGATTAGTATATCAGTTTCTATTGGTATGTCACTTTAGATGGGTATGTCAGTTTCGATTGGTAGGTCACTTTTGATTGGTATATCGGTTTCGATTGGTATATCAGTTTCGATTGGTATGTCTGTTTTGATTGGTATGTCAGTTTCTATTGGTATATCAGTTTCTATGGTATTTCAGTTTCGATAGGTATGTCAGTTTCTATTGGTATATCAGTTTCGATTGGTATATCAGTTACTATTGGTATGTCAGTTTCGATTGTTATGTCAGTTTCGATTGGTATGTCAGTTTCTATTGGTACATCAGTTTCTATTGGTATGTCAGTTTCGATAGGTATGTCAGTTTCTACTGGTATATCAGTTTCGATTGGTATATCAGTTACTATTTGTATGTCAGTTTCGATTGTTATGTCAGTTTCGATTGGTATGTCAGTCTGGATTGGTATGTCAGTTTCGATTGGTATATCAGTTTCTATTGGTATGACAGTTTCGATTGGTATCAGTTTCGATTGGTATGTCAGTTTGGATTGGTATGTCAGTTTCGATTGGTATGTCAGTTTGTTTTGGTATGTCAGTTTCGATTGGTCTCTCAGTTTGGATTGGTATGTCAGTTTCGATTGGTATGTCAGTTTCGATTGGTATGTCAGTTTCGATTGGTAAGTCAATTTCGATTGGTATATCAGTTCTGATTAGTATGTCAGTTTCTATTGGTATATCAGTTTCGATTGGTATATCAGTTTCGATTGTAATGTCAGTTTCGATTGGTATATCATTTTCGATTGGTATGACAGTTTCGATTAGTATATCAGTTTCTATTGGTATGTCAGTTTCGATTGATATGTCAGTTTCGATTGGTATGTCAGTTTCGATTGGTATATCAGTTTTGATTGGTATATCAGTTTCGATTGGTTATATTAGTTTCTATAGGTATATCAGTTGCTATTAGTATATCAGTTTCGATTAGTTTGTCAGTTTCGACTGGTATGTCAGTTTCGATTGGTGTAACAGTTTCTGTTGGATTGTCAGTTTCGATTGGTATATCAGTTTCTATTGGTATATCAGTTTCGATTGGTATGTCAGTTTCTATTGGCATGTCAGTTTCGATTATTATATCAGTTACTATTGGTATGTCAGTTTCGATTGGTATGTCAGATTCTATTGGTGTACCAGTTTCGATTGATATATCAGTTTCGATTAGTATGTCAGTTTCTAATTGTATGTCAGTTTCGATTAGTATATCTGTTTCTATTGGTATGTCAGTTTCGATTGGTATATCAGTTTCGCTTGGTATATCAGTTTCTATTGGTATATCTGTTTTGATTGGTATGTCAGTTTCTATTGGCATGTCAGTTTCGATTATTATATCAGTTACTATTGGTATGTCAGTTTCGATAAAAATGTCAGATTCTATTGGTATACCAGTTTCGATTGATATATCAGTTTCGATTAGTATGTCAGTTTGTAATGGTATATCAGTTTCTATTGGTATGTCATTTTCGATTGGTATGTCAGTTTCAATTGGTATGTTAGTTACTATTGGTATTTCAGTTTCGATTAGTATATCAGTTTCTATTGGTATGTCAGTTTTGATTAGTATATCAGTTTCTATTGGTATGTCAGTTTAGATGGGTATGTCAGTTTCGATTGGTATGTCAGTTTTGATTGGTATATCGGTTTCGATTGGTATATCAGTTTCGATTGGTATGTCAGTTTCGATTGGTATGTCAGTTTCTATTGGTATATCAGTTTCTATTGGTATGTCAGTTTCGATAGGTATGTCAGTTTCTATTGGTATATCAGTTTCGATTGGTATATCAGTTACTATTGTTATGTCAGTTTCGATTGTTATGTCAGTTTCGATTGGTATGTCAGTTTCTATTGGTATATCAGTTTCTATTGGTATGTCAGTTTCGATAGGTATGTCAGTTTCTATTGGTATATCAGTTTCGATTGGTATATCAGTTACTATTGGTATGTCAGTTTCGATTGTTATGTCAGTTTCGATTGGTATGTCAGTTTGGATTGGTATATCGGTTTCGATTGGTATATCAGTTTCGATTGGTATGTCAGTTTCGATTGGTAAGTCAGTTTCGATTGGTATATCAGTTTCTAATGGTATGACAGTTTCGATTGGTATATCAGTTTCGATTGGTATGTCAGTTTGGATTGGTATGTCAGTTTCGATTGGTATCTCAGCTTGGATTGGTATGTCAGTTTCGATTGGTATGTCAGTATCAATTGGTATGTCAGTTTCGATTGGTAAGTCAATTTCGATTGGTATATCAGTTTTGATTAGTATGTCAGTTTCTATTGGTATATCAGTTTTGATTGGTATATCAGTTTCGATTGTAATGTCAGTTTCGTTTGGTACGTAAGTTTCGAATGGTATATCAGTTTTGATTGGTATATCAGTTACGATTGGTATGTCAGTTTCTATTGGTATGTCAGTTTCGATTATTATATCAGTTACTATTGGTATGTCAGTTTCTATAGGTATATCAGTTGATATTAGTATATCAGTTTCGATTAGTTTGTCAGTTTCGATTGGTATGTCAGTTTCGACTGGTATATCAGTTTCGATTGGTATGTCAGTTTCTATTGGTATGTCAGTTTCGATTATTATATCAGTTACTATTGGTATGTCAGTTTCGATTGGAATGTCAGTTTCGATACGTATGTCAGTTTCTATCGGTATATCAGTTTCGATTGGTATATCTGTTTTTATTGGTATGTCAGTTTCTATTGGTAGATCAGTTTCAATTGATATGTTAGTTACTATTGATATTTACGTTTCGATTAGTATATCAGTTTCTATCTGTATGTCAGTTTCGATAGGTATGTTAGTCCTCCATTTGTATGTCAGTTTCTATTGGTATATCAGTTTCGATGGGTATGTCAGTATCGATTGGTATGTCAGTTTCCATTGGCATATCAGTTTCGAATTGTATGTCTGTTTCGATTAGTATATCAGTTTCTATAGGTATATCAGTTTCAATTGTTATGTCAGTTTCTATTGGTATATCAGTTTCTATTTGTATGTCGGTTTCTATTGGTATATCAGTTTCAATTGGTATGTTAGTTTCTATTGGTAAGTCAGATTCGATTAGTATATCAGTTTCTATCGGTATGTCAGTTTCGACTGGTATGTCAGTTTCGATTGGTATATCAGTTTCGATTGGTAGGTCAGTTTCTATTGGTATGTCAGTTTCGATTAGTATATCATTTTCTATTGGTATGTCTGTTTCTATTGGTATATCAATTTTGATTGGTATATCAGTTTCGATTGGTATGTCAGTTTCAATTGGTATATCAGTTTCGATTTGTATATCAGTTTAGATTGGTATGTAAGTTTTGATTGGTATATCAGTTTCGATTGGTATATCAGTTTCGATTGGTATGTCAGTTTCTATTCATACATGAGTTTTGATTGGTATATCAGTTTCAAATGGTATATCAGTTTCTATTGGTATGACAGTTTCGATTGGTATATCAGTTTCAATTCGTATGTCAGTCTGGTTGTTATGTCAGTTTGGATTGGTATGTCAGTTTCTATTGGTATGTCAGTTTCGATTGGTATATCAGTTTCGATTGGTATACCAGTTTCGATTGGTATATCAGTTTCGATTGGTATATCAGTTTATATTGATATATCAGTTGCTATTAGTAGATCAGTTTCGATTAGTATGTAACTTTCGATTGGTATGTCAGTTTCGATTGGTATATCAGTTTCGATAGGTATATCAGTTTCGATTGGTGTGTCAGTTTCGATTGGCATGTCAGTTTCTATTTGTATATCAGTTTCGATTGATATATCAGTTTCGATTAGTATGTCAGTTTCTAATGGTATGTCAGTTTCGATAAGTATATCAGTTTCTATTGGTATGTCAGTTTCGATTGGTATATCAGTTTCGATTGGTATATCAGTTTCGATTGTTATATCAGTTTCGATTGGTATGTCAGTTTCTATTGGTATATTAGTTTCTATTGGTATGTCATTTTCGATTGGTATGTCAGTTTCGATTGGTATATCAGTTTCTATTGGAATATCTGTTTTGATTGGTATGTCAGTTTCTATTGGTATATCAGTTTCTAATGGTATGTCATATTCGATTGGTATGTCAGTTTCAATTGGTATGTTAGTTACTATTGGTATTTCAGTTTCGATTAGTGTATCAGTCTCTATTGGTATGTCAGTTTCGATTAGTATATCAGTTTCTATTGGTATGTCAGTTTAGATGGTTATGTCAGTTTCGATTCGTATATCAGTTTTGATTGGTATATCGGTTTCGATTGGTATATCAGTTTCAATTGGTTTGTCAGTTTCGATTGGTATGTCAGTTTCTATTGGTATATCAGTTTCTATTGGTATGTCAGTTTCGATAGGTATGTCAGTTTTTATTGGTATATCAGTTTCGATAGATATATCAGTTACTATTGGTATGTCAATTTCGATTGTTATGTCAGTTTCGATTGGTATGTCAGTTTCTATTGGTATATCAGTTTCTATTGGTATGTCAGTTTCGATAGGTATGTCAGTTTCTATTGGTATATCAGTTTCGGTTGGTATATCAGTTACTATTGGTATGTCAGTTTCGATTGTTATGTCAGTTTCGATTGGTATGTCAGTGTGGATTGGTATGTCATTTTCGATTGGTATGTCAGTTTCTATTGGTATATCAGTTACTATTGGTATGACAGTTTCGATTGGTATATCAGTTTCGATTGGTATGTCAGTTTGGATTGGTATGTCAGTTTCGATTGGTATGTCAGTTTGGATTGGTATGTCAGTTTCGAATGGTATCTCAGTTTCGATTTGTATGTCAGTTTCGATTGGTATGTCAGTTTCGATTGGTATATCAGTTTCGATTGGTATACCAGTTTCGATTGGTATATCAGTTTCGATTGGTATATCAGTTTATATTGATATATCAGTTGCTATTAGTATATCAGTTTCGATTAGTATGTAACTTTCGATTAGTATGTCAGTTTCGATTGGTATATCAGTTTCGATAGGTATATCAGTTTCGATTGGTATGTCAGTTTCGATTGGCATGTCAGTTTCTATTTGTATATCAGTTTCGATTGATATATCAGTTTCGATTAGTATGTCAGTTTCTAATGGTATGTCAGTTTCGATAAGTATATCAGTTTCTATTGGTATGTCAGTTTCGATTGGTATATCAGTTTCGATTGGTATATCAGTTTCTATTGGTATATCTGTTTTGATTGGTATGTCAGTTTCTATTGGTATATCAGTTTCTAATGGTATGTCATATTCGATTGGTATGTCAGTTTCAATTGGTATGTTAGTTACTATTGGTATTTCAGTTTCGATTAGTATATCAGTCTCTATTGGTATGTCAGTTTCGATTAGTATATCAGTTTCTATTGGTATGTCAGTTTAGATGGTTATGTCAGTTTCGATTCGTATATCAGTTTTGATTGGTAAATCGGTTTCGATTGGTATATCAGTTTCAATTGGTATGTCAGTTTCTATTGGTATATCAGTTTCTATTGGTATGTCAGTTTCGATAGGTATGTCAGTTTTTATTGGTATATCAGTTTCGATTGATATATCAGTTACTATTGGTATGTCAATTTCGATTGTTATGTCAGTTTCGATTGGTATGTCAGTTTCTATTGGTATATCAGTTTCTATTGGTATGTCAGTTTCGATAGGTATGTCAGTTTCTATTGGTATATCAGTTTCGATTGGTATATCAGTTACTATTGGTATGTCAGTTTCGATTGTTATGTCAGTTTCGATTGGTATGTCAGTGTGGATTGGTATGTCATTTTCGATTGGTATGTCAGTTTCTATTGGTATATCAGTTTCTATTGGTATGACAGTTTCGATTGGTATATCAGTTTCGATTGGTATGTCAGTTTGGATTGGTATGTCAGTTTCGATTGGTATGTCAGTTTGGATTGGTATGTCAGTTTCGAATGGTATCTCAGTTTCGATTTGTATGTCAGTTTCGATTAGTATGTCAGTTTCGATTGGTAAGTCAATTTCAATTGGTATATCAGTTTTGATTAGTATGTAAGTTTCTATTGGTATATCAGTTTCGATTGTTATATCAGTTTCGATTGTAATGTCAGTTTCGATTGGTATGTCAGTTTCGATTATTATATCAGTTACCATTGGTATGTCAGTTTCGATTGGAATGTCAGTTTCGATTGGTATGTCAGTTTCGATTATTATATCAGTTACTATTGGTATGTCAATTTCTATTGGTATATCAGTTTCGATTGGTATATCTGTTTTTATTGGTATGTCAGTTTCTATTGGTATGACAGTTTCGATTGGTATATCAGTTTCGATTGGTATGTCAGTTTGGATTGGTATGTCAGTTTCGATTGGTATGTCAGTTTGGATTGGTATGTCAGTTTGGATTGGTATGTCAGTTTCCATTAGTAAGTCAATTTAGATTGGTATATCAGTTTTGATTAGTATGTCAGTTTCTATTGGTATATATCAGTTTCGATTGGTATATCAGTTTCGATTGGTATGTCAGTTTCGATTGGTATATCAGTTTCGATTGGTATGTCAGTTTTGATTAGTATATCACTTTCTATTGGTATGTCAGTTTCGATTGGTACGTCAGATTCTATTGGTATATCAGTTTCGATTGGTATACCAGTTTCGATTGGTATATCAGTTTCGATTGGTATATCAGTTTATATTGATATATCAGTTGCTATTAGTATATCAGTTTCGATTAGTATGTTTCTTTCGTTTGGTATGTCAGTTTCGATTGGTATATCAGTTTCGATAGGTATATCAGTTTCGATTGGTATGTCAGTTTCGATTGGCATGTCAGTTTCTATTTGTATATCAGTTTCGATTAGTATGTCAGTTTCTAATGGTATGTCAGTTTCGATTAGTATATCAGTTTCTATTTGTATGTCAGTTTCGATTGGTATATCTGTTTCGATTGGTATATCAGTTTCGATTGTTATATCAGTTTCGATTGGTATGTCAGTTTCTATTGGTATATCAGTTTCTATTGGTATGTCATTTTCGATTGGTTCGTCAGTTTCGATTGGTATATCAGTTTCTATTGGTATATCTGTTTTGATTGGTATGTCAGTTTCGATAGGTATGTTAGTCCTTGATTTTTATGTCAGTTTCTATTGGTATATCAGTTCCGATGGGTATGTCAGTTTCGATTGGTATGTCAGTTTCAATTGGCATATCAGTTTCGAATGGTATGTCTGTTTAGATTAGTATATCAGTTTCTATTGGTATATCAGTTTCGATTGGTATGTCAGTTTCGATTGGTATATCAGTTTCTATTGGTATATCAGTTTCAATTGGTATGTCAGTTTCGAATAGTATATCAGTTTCTATTGGTATATCAGTTTCGATTGGTAGGTCAGATTCTATTGGTATGTCAGTTTCGATTAGTATATCAGTTTCTATTGGTATGTCAGTTTCGATTGGTATATCAGTTTCGATTGGTATATCAGTTTCTATTGGTATATCTGTTTTGATTGGTATGTCAGTTTCTATTGGTATATCAGTTTCTAATGGTATGTCATATTCGATTGGTATGTCAGTTTCAATTGGTATGTTAGTTACTATTGGTATTTCAGTTTCGATTAGTATATCAGTCTCTATTGGTATGTCAGTTTCGATTAGTATATCAGTTTCTATTGGTATGTCAGTTTAGATGGTTATGTCAGTTTCGATTCGTATATCAGTTTTGATTGGTAAATCGGTTTCGATTGGTATATCAGTTTCAATTGGTATGTCAGTTTCTATTGGTATATCAGTTTCTATTGGTATGTCAGTTTCGATAGGTATGTCAGTTTTTATTGGTATATCAGTTTCGATTGATATATCAGTTACTATTGGTATGTCAATTTCGATTGTTATGTCAGTTTCGATTGGTATGTCAGTTTCTATTGGTATATCAGTTTCTATTGGTATGTCAGTTTCGATAGGTATGTCAGTTTCTATTGGTATATCAGTTTCGATTGGTATATCAGTTACTATTGGTATGTCAGTTTCGATTGTTATGTCAGTTTCGATTGGTATGTCAGTGTGGATTGGTATGTCATTTTCGATTGGTATGTCAGTTTCTATTGGTATATCAGTTTCTATTGGTATGACAGTTTCGATTGGTATATCAGTTTCGATTGGTATGTCAGTTTGGATTGGTATGTCAGTTTCGATTGGTATGTCAGTTTGGATTGGTATGTCAGTTTCGAATGGTATCTCAGTTTCGATTTGTATGTCAGTTTCGATTAGTATGTCAGTTTCGATTGGTAAGTCAATTTCAATTGGTATATCAGTTTTGATTAGTATGTAAGTTTCTATTGGTATATCAGTTTCGATTGTTATATCAGTTTCGATTGTAATGTCAGTTTCGATTGGTATGTCAGTTTCGATTATTATATCAGTTACCATTGGTATGTCAGTTTCGATTGGAATGTCAGTTTCGATTGGTATGTCAGTTTCGATTATTATATCAGTTACTATTGGTATGTCAATTTCTATTGGTATATCAGTTTCGATTGGTATATCTGTTTTTATTGGTATGTCAGTTTCTATTGGTATGACAGTTTCGATTGGTATATCAGTTTCGATTGGTATGTCAGTTTGGATTGGTATGTCAGTTTCGATTGGTATGTCAGTTTGGATTGGTATGTCAGTTTGGATTGGTATGTCAGTTTCCATTAGTAAGTCAATTTAGATTGGTATATCAGTTTTGATTAGTATGTCAGTTTCTATTGGTATATATCAGTTTCGATTGGTATATCAGTTTCGATTGGTATGTCAGTTTCGATTGGTATATCAGTTTCGATTGGTATGTCAGTTTTGATTAGTATATCACTTTCTATTGGTATGTCAGTTTCGATTGGTACATCAGATTCTATTGGTATATCAGTTTCGATTGGTATACCAGTTTCGATTGGTATATCAGTTTCGATTGGTATATCAGTTTATATTGATATATCAGTTGCTATTAGTATATCAGTTTCGATTAGTATGTTTCTTTCGTTTGGTATGTCAGTTTCGATTGGTATATCAGTTTCGATAGGTATATCAGTTTCGATTGGTATGTCAGTTTCGATTGGCATGTCAGTTTCTATTTGTATATCAGTTTCGATTAGTATGTCAGTTTCTAATGGTATGTCAGTTTCGATTAGTATATCAGTTTCTATTTGTATGTCAGTTTCGATTGGTATATCTGTTTCGATTGGTATATCAGTTTCGATTGTTATATCAGTTTCGATTGGTATGTCAGTTTCTATTGGTATATCAGTTTCTATTGGTATGTCATTTTCGATTGGTTCGTCAGTTTCGATTGGTATATCAGTTTCTATTGGTATATCTGTTTTGATTGGTATGTCAGTTTCTATTGGTATATCAGTTTCTATTGGTATGTCATATTCGATTGGTATGTCAGTTTCAATTGGTATGTTAGTTACTATTGTTATTTCAGTTTCGATTAGTATATCTGTTTCGATTGGTATGTCAGTTTCTATTGGTAGATCAGTTTCGATTGGTATGTTAGTTTCTATTGGTATATCAGTTTTTCGATTAGTATATCAGTTTCTATTGGTATGTCAGTTTCGATAGGTATGTTAGTCCTTGATTTTTATGTCAGTTTCTATTGGTATATCAGTTCCGATGGGTATGTCAGTTTCGATTGGTATGTCAGTTTCAATTGGCATATCAGTTTCGAATGGTATGTCTGTTTAGATTAGTATATCAGTTTCTATTGGTATATCAGTTTCGATTGGTATGTCAGTTTCGATTGGTATATCAGTTTCTATTGGTATATCAGTTTCAATTGGTATGTCAGTTTCGAATAGTATATCAGTTTCTATTGGTATATCAGTTTCGATTGGTAGGTCAGATTCTATTGGTATGTCAGTTTCGATTAGTATATCAGTTTCTATTGGTATGTCATTTTCGATTGGTATATCAGTTTCGATTGGTATGTCAGTTTCGAATGGTATGTCAGTTTCGATTGGTATATCAGTTTCTATTGGTATGTCTGTTTCTATCGGTATATCAGTTTTGATTCGTATATCAGTTTCTATTGGTATGTCAGTTTCTATTGGTATATATGTTTCGATTGGTATATCATTTTCGATGGTATGTCAGTTTCTATTGGTATATCAGTTTTTATTGGTATGTCAGTTTTGATTGGTATATTAGTTTCGATTTTTATGTCAGTTTCAGTTGATATGTCAGTTTCGACTGGTATATCTGTTCCGATTGGTATGTCAGTTTCGATTGGTATATCAGTTTCGATTGGTATGTCAGTTTCGATTGGTTTGTCAGTTTCGATTGGTATATCAGTTTCGAATGGTATGTCAATCTCGATTGGTATGACAGTTTCAATTGGTATATCAGTTTCTATTGGTATGTCTGTTTCTATTGGTATATCAATTTTGATTGGTATATCAGTTTCGATTGGTATATCAGTTTCTATTTGTATTTCAGTTTCTATATGTATGTCAGTTTCGATTGGTATATCAGTTTCAATTTGTATGTCAGTTTCGATTGGGATGTTAGTCCTCGATTTGTATGTCAGTTTCTATTGGTATATCTGTATCGAGTGGTATATCAGTTTCGATTGGTATATCAGTTACTATTGCTACATCAGTTTCTATTGGTATGTAAGTTTTGATTGGTATATCAGTTTCTATAGGTATGTCAGTTTCTATTGGTATATCAGTTTCGATTGGTATATCAGTTTCGATGGTATGTCAGTATCGATTGGTATGTCAGTTTCTATTGGTATATCACTTTTGATTGTTATATCGGTTTAGATTAGTATGTCAGTTTCTACTGGTATGTCAGTTTCGATTAGTATATCAGTTTCTATTGGTATGTCAGTTTCGATTGGTATGTCAGTTTCTATTGGTATATCAGTTTTGATTGGTATATAAGTTTCGATTGGTATGTCAGTTTCTATTGGTATATCAGCTTCAATTAGTATATCAGTTTCGATTAGTATGTCAGTTTCTATTGGTATGTCAGTTTCGAATGGTATGTCAGTTTTGATTGGTATATCAGTTTCGATTGGTATGTCAGTTTCTATTGTTATATCAGTTTCTATAGGTATGACAGTTTCGATTGGTATGTCAGTTTCGATTGGTATATAAGTTTCTACTGGAATGTCAGTTTTGATTAGTATATCAGTTTCTATTGGTATGTCTGTTTCTATTGGTATATCAATTTTGATTGGTATATCAGTTTCGATTGGTATGTCCGTTTCGATTGGTATGTCAGTTTCAATTGGTATATCAGTTTCGATTTGTATATCATTTTAGATTAGTATGTAAGTTTCGATTGGTATGTCAGTTTCGATTGGTATATCAGTTTCGAATGGTATGTCAATCTCGATTGGTATGTCAGTTTCGATTGGTATATCAGTTTCTATTGGTATGTCTGTTTCTATTGGTATATCAGTTTTGATTGGTATATCAGTTTCTATTGGTATGTCAGTTTCTATTGGTATGTCAGTTTCAATTGGTATATCAGTTTCGATTTGTATATCAGTTTAGATTGGTATGTAAGTTTTGATTGGTATATCAGTTTCGATTGGTATGTCAGTTTCTATTGTTATATCAGTTTCTATAGGTATGACAGTTTCGATTGGTATGTCAGTTTCGATTGGTATATAAGTTTCTACTGGAATGTCAGTTTTGATTAGTATATCAGTTTCTATTGGTATGTCTGTTTCTATTGGTATACCAATTTTGATTGGTATATTAGTTTCGATTGGTATGTCCGTTTCGATTGGTAAGTCAGTTTCAATTCGTATATCAGTTTCGATTGGTATATCATTTTAGATTAGTATGTAAGTTTCGATTGGTATGTCAGTTTCGATTGGTATATCAGTTTCGAATGGTATGTCAATCTCGATTGGTATGTCAGTTTCGATTGGTATATGAGTTTCTATTGGTATGTCTGTTTCTATTGGTATATCAGTTTCGATGGTATGTCAGTTTCTATTGGTATATCAGTTTTTATTGGTATGTCAGTTTTGATTGGTATATTAGTTTCGATTTTTATGTCAGTTTCAGTTGATACGTCAGTTTCGACTGGTATATCTGTTCCGATTGGTATGTCAGTTTCGATTGGTATATTAGTTTCTAGTGGTATGTCAGTTTCAATTAGTATATCAGCTTCTATTGTTATGTCAATTTCAAGTAGTATATTAGTTTCTTTTGGTATGTCAGTTCCTATTGCTATATCAGTTTCTACTGGTATATCAGTTTCGATTGGTATATCAGTTTCGATTAGAATATCAGTTTCTATAGGTATGTCAGTTTCTATTGGTATATCAGTTTCGATTGAAATATCAGTTTCGATTAGTATGTCAGTTTCTACTGGTATGTCAGTTTCAATTAGTATATCAGTTTCTATTGGTATGTCAGTTTCGATTGGTATGTCAGTTTCTATTGGTATATCAGTTTCGATTGGTATATCAGTTTCTATTGGTGTATCAGTTTCTATAGGTATCTCAGTTTGGATTGGTATGTCAGTTTGGATTGGTATGTCAGTTTCGATTGGTATATCAGTTTCAATTAGTATGTCAGTTTCTATTGGTATATCAGTTCGTATTGGCATGTGAGTTTCGAATGGTATATCAGTTTCGATTGGTATATCAGTTCCTATTGCTATATCAGTTTCTATTGGTATGTCAGTTTCGACTGGTATGTAAGTTTCGATTGGTATATCAGTTTCGCTTGGTATGTCAGTTTCGATTAGTATATGAGTTTCTATTGGTATATCAGTTTCGATTGGTATGTTAGTTTCGATAGGTATGTTAGTCCTCCATTTGTATTTCAGTTTCGATTAGTATATCAGTTTCTATCGGTATGTCAGTTTCGACTGGTATGTCAGTTTCGATTAGTATATTATTTTCTATTGGTATGTCTGTTTCTATTGGTATATCAATTTTGATTGGTATATCAGTTTCGATTGGTATGTCAGTTTCGATTGGTATGTCAGTTTCAATTGGTATATCAGTTTCGATTTGTATATCAGTTCAGATTGGTATGTAAGTTTTGATTGGTATGTCAGTTTCGATTGGTATATCAGTTACTATTGGTATGTCAGTTTGGATTGGTATGTCAGTTTCGATTGGTATGTCAGTTTCGATTGGTATATCAGTTTCTATTGGTATGACAGTTTCGATTGGTATATCAGTTTCAATTCGTATGTCAGTTTGGATTGGTATGTCAGTTTGGATCGGTATGACAGTTTGGATTGGTATGTCAGTTTCGATTGGTATGTCAGTTTCGATTGGTAAGTCAATTTCGATTAGTATATCAGTTTTGATTAGTATATAAGTTTCTATTGGTATATCAGTTTCGATTGGTATATCAGTTTCGATTGGTATATCAGTTTCGATTGGTATGTCAGTTTCGATTGGTATGTCAGTTTGGATTGGTATGTCTTTTTCGATTGGTATGTCAGTTTCTGATTGGTATATCAGTTTCTATTGGTATGACAGTTTCGATTGGCATATCAGTTTCGATTGGTATGTCAGTTTCTATTGGTGTATCAGTTTCTATTGGTATATCAGTTCGTATTGGTATGTGAGTTTCGAATGGTATATCAGTTTCGATTGGTATATCAGTTCCTATTGCTATATCAGTTTCTATTGGTATGTCAGTTTCGATTGGTATGTAAGTTTCGATTGGTATATCAGTTTCGATTGGTATGTCAGTTTCGATTAGTATGTCAGTTTCTATTGGTATGTCAGTTTCAATTGGTATGTCAGTTTTGATTGGTATATCAGTTTCGATTTGTATGTCAGTTTCTATTGGTATATCAGTTTTGATTGGTATATCAGTTTCTATTGGTATATCAGTTTTGATTGGTATATCAGTTTCGATTGATATATCAGTTTCGATTAGTATGTCAGTTTCTATTGGTATGTCAGTTTCGATTGGTATGTCAGTTTCTATTGGTATATCAGTTTCTATTGGTATGTCATTTTCGATTGGTATGTCAGTTTCGATTTGAATGTCAATTTCGATTGGTATATCAGTTTTTCGATTAGTATGTCAGTTTGTATTGGTATATCAGTTTCGATTGGTATATCTGTTTCGATTGGTATGTCAGTTTCTATTGGTAAATCAGTTTCGATGGGTATGTTAGTTACTATTGGTATATCAGTTTCGATTAGTATATCAGTTTCTATTGGTATGTCAGTTTCGATAGGTATGTTAGACCTAGATTTGTATGTCAGTTTCTATTGGTATATCAGTTTCGATGGGTATGTCAGTTTCGATTAGTATATCAGTTTCTATAGGTATATCAGTTTCAATTATTATGTCAGTTTATAATGGTATGTCAGTTTGGATTCGTATGTCAGTTTCGATTGGTATGTCAGTTTCGATTGGTATATCAGTTTCGATTGGTATGTCAGTTTTGATTGGTATGTCAGTTTCGATTGGTATGTCAATTTGGATTGGTATGTCAGTTTCAATTGGTATGTCAGTTTGGATTGGAATGTCAGTTTCGATTGGTATGTCAGTATCGATTGGTATGTCAGTTTCGATTGGTATGTCAGTATCGATTGGTATGTCAGTTTCGATTGGTAAGTCAATTTCGATTGGTATATCAGTTTTGATTAGTATGTCAGTTTCTATTGGTATATCAGTTTCGATTGGTATATCAGTTTCGATTGTAATGTCAGTTTTGATTGGTATATCAGTTTCGATTGGTATGTCAGTTTCGATTAGTATATCAGTTTCTGTTGGTATGTCAGTTTGGATTGGTATGTCAGTTTGGATTGGTATGTCAGTTTGGATTGGTATGTCAGTTTCGATTGGTATATCAGTTTCTATAGGTATATCAGTTGCTATTAGTATATCAGTTTCGATTAGTTTGTCAGTTTCGATTGGTATGTCAGTTTCGATTGGTATATCAGTTTCGATAGGTATTTCAGTTTCGATTGGTATGTCAGTTTTGATTGGTGTAACAGTTTCTGTTGCATTGTCAGTTTCGATTGGTATATCAGTTTGGATTGGTATGTCAGTTTGGAATGGTATGTCAGTTTCGATTGGTATGTCAGTTTCGATTGGTAAGTCAATTTCGATTAGTATATCAGTTTTGATTAGTATATCAGTTTCTATTGGTATATCAGTTTCGACTGGTATATCAGTTTCGATTGGTATGTCAGTTTCGATTGGTATATCAGTTTCGATTGGTATGTCAGTTTCGATTGATATGTCAGTTTCGATTGGTATATCAGTTTCGATTGGTATATCAGTTTATATTAGTATATCAGTTTCTATTGGTATATAAGTTTCGATTAGTATGTGAGTTTCGATTGGTATGTCAGTTTCGATTGGTATATCAGTTTCGATTGGTATATCAGTTTCGATTGGTAGGTCAGTTTTGATTGGTATAACAGTTTCTATTGTTATATCAGTTTCTGTTGGATTGTCAGTTTCGATTGGTATGTCAGTTTCTATTGGTATGTCAGTTTCGATTATTATATCAGTTACTATTGGTATGTCAGTTTCGATTGGAATGTCAGTTTCGATTCGTATGTCAGTTTCTATTGGTATATCTGTTTCGATTGGTATGTCAGTTTCGATTAGTATATCAGTTTCTATACGTATGTCAGTTTCTATTGGTATATCAGTTTTGATTGGTATATCAGTTTCTATTGGTATATCAGTTTTGATTGGTATATCAGTTTCGATTGATATATCAGTTTTGATCAGTATGTCAGTTTCTAATGGTATGTCAGTTTCGATTAGTATATCAGTTTCTATTGGTATGTCAGTTTCGATTAGTATATCAGTTTCAGTTGGTATGTCAGTTTGGATTGGTATGTCAGTTTCGATTGGTATGTCAGTTTCGATTGGTATGTCAGTTTCGATTGGTATATCAGTTTTGATAGCCATATCAGTTTCGATTGGTATATCAGTTTCTATAGGTATATCAGTTGCTATTAGTATATCAGTTTCGATTAGTTTGTCAGTTTCGATTGGTATGTCAGTTTCGATTGGTATATCAGTTTCGATTGATATGTCAGTTTCTGTTGGTATGTCAGTTTCGATTATTATATCAGTTACTATTGGTATGTCAGTTTCGATTGGAATGTCAGTTTCGATATGTATGTCAGTTTCTATTGGTATATCAGTTTCGATTGGTATATCCGTTTTTATTGGTATGTCAGTTTCTATTGGTAGATCAGTTTCAATTGATCTGTTAGTTAGTATTGGTATTTCAGTTTCGATTAGTATATCAGTTTCTATTTGTATGTCAGTTTCGATAGGTATGTTAGTCCTCCATTTGTATGTCAGTTTCTATTGGTATATCAGATTCGATGCGTATGTCAGTATCGATTGGTATGTCAGTTTCTATTGGCATATCAGTTTCGAATTGTATGTCTGTTTCGATTAGTATATCAGTTTCTATAGGTATATCAGTTTCAATTGTTATGTCAGTTTACAATGGTATTTCAGTTTCTATTTGTATGTCAGTTTCTATTGGTATATCAGTTTCAATTGGTATGTTAGTTTCTATTGGTAAGTCAGCTTCGATTAGTATATCAGTTTCTATCGGTATCTCAGTTTCGATTGGTATGTCAGTTTCGATTGGTATATCAGTTTCGATTGGTAGGTCAGTTTCTATTGGTATGTTAGTTTCGATTAGTATATCATTTTCTATTGGTATGTCTGTTTCTATTGGTATATCAATTTTGATTGGTATATCAGTTTCGATTGGTATGTCAGTTTCGATTGGTATGTCAGTTTCAATTGGTATATCAGTTTCGATTTGTATATCAGTTTAGATTGGTATGTAAGTTTCGATTGGTATATCAGTTTCGATTGGTATGTCAGTTTCTATTCATATATCAGTTTCGATTGGTATATCAGTTTCGATTGGTATATCAGTTTGGATTGGGATGTCAGTTTGGAATGGTATATCAGTTTCGATTGGTATATCAGTTTATATTGGTATATCAGTTTCTATTGGTATATAAGTTTCGATTAGTATGTGAGTTTCGATTGGTATGTCAGTTTCGATTGGTATGTCAGTTTCGATTGGTATATCAGTTTCGATTGGTATGTCAGTTTCGATTGGTTTGTCAGTTTCGATTGGTATATCAGTTTCGAATGGTATGTCAATCTGGATTGGTATGACAGTTTCGATTGGCATATCAGTTTCTATTGGTATGTCTGTTTCTATTGGTATATCAGTTTCGATTGGTATATCAGTTTCTATTTGTATTTCAGTTTCTATATGTATATCAGTTACTATTGCTACATCAGTTTCTATTGGTATATCAGTTTCGATTGGTATATCAGTTTCGATGGTATGTCAGTATCGATTGGTATGTCAGTTTCTATTTGTATATCACTTTTGATTGTTATATCAGTTTCGATTAGTATGTCAGTTTCTATTGGTATATCAGGTTTCGATTGGTATATCAGTTTCTATTGGTATATCAGTTTTTATTGGTATGTCAGTTTCGATTAGTATGTCAGTTTCGATTGGTATGTCAGTTTCTATTGGCATATCAGGTTTCGATTGGTATATCAGTTTCCATTGGTATATCAGTTTTTATTGGTATGTCAGTTTCGATTAGTATGTCAGTTTCGATTGGTATGTTAGTTCTCGATTTGTATGTCAGTTTCTATTGGTATATCAAATTCGATTGGTATATCAGTTTCTATTGGTATATCAGTTTCGATTGGTAGGTCAGATTCTATTGGTATGTCAGTTTCGATTAGTATATCAGTTTCTATTGGTATGTCAGTTTCGATTGGTATATCAGTTTCGATTGGTATGTCAGTTTCGATTGGTATATCAGTTTCGAATGGTATGTCAATCTCGATTGGTATGACAGTTTCGATTGGTATATCAGTTTCTATTGGTATGTCTGTTTCGATTGGTATATCAGTTTTGATTGGTATATCAGTTTCGATTGGTACATCAGTTTCTATTTGTATTTCAGTTTCTATATGTATATCAGTTTCGATTGGTATATCAGTTTCAATTTGTATGTCAGTTTTAATTGGTATGTTAGTCCTCGATTTGTATGTCAGTTCCTATTGGTATATCTGTATCGATTGGTATATCAGTTTCGATTGGTATATCAGTTCCTATTGCTACATCAGTTTCTATTGGTATGTAAGTTTCGATTGGTATATCAGTTTCTATAGTTATGTCAGTTTCTATTGGTATATCAGTTTCGATTGGTATATCAGTTTCGATGGTATGTCAGTATCGATTGGTATGTCAGTTTCTATTGGTATATCACTTTTGATTGTTATATCAGTTTCGATTAGTATGTCAGTTTCTACTGGTATGTCAGTTTCGATTAGTATATCAGTTTCGATTGGTATGTAAGTTTCGATTGGTATGTCAGTTTCTATTTCTATATCAGTTTCGATTGGTATATCAGTTTCTATTGGTATATCAGTTTTTATTGGTATGTCAGTTTCGATTGTTATGTCAGTTTCGATTGGTATGTCAGTTTCGATTGGTATGTTAGTCCTCGATTTGTATGTCAGTTTCTATTGGTATATCAGTTTCTATTGGTATATCAGTTTTTATTGGTATGTCAGTTTTGATTTGTATATCAGTTTCGATTGGTATGTCAGTTTCTATTGTTATATCAGTTTCTATAGGTATGATAGTTTCGATTGGTATGTCAGTTTCGATTGGTATATAAGTTTCTACTGGAATGTCAGTTTTGATTAGTATATCAGTTTCTATTGGTATGTCTGTTTCTATTGGTATACCAATTTTGATTGGTATATCAGTTTCGATTGGTATGTCCGTTTCGATTGGTAAGTCAGTTTCAATTGGTATATCAGTTTCGATTGGTATATCATTTTAGATTAGTATGTAAGTTTCGATTGGTATGTCAGTTTCAATTAGTATATCAATTTCGAATGGTATGTCAATCTCGATTGGTATGTCAGTTTCGATTGGTATATCAGTTTCTATTGGTATGTCTGTTTCTATTGGTATATCAGTTTTGATTGGTATATCAGTTTCTATTGGTATGTCAGTTTCTATTGGTATATCAGTTTCGATTGGTATATAAGTTTCGATGGTATGTCAGTTTCTATTGGTATATCAGTTTTTATTGGTATGTCAGTTTTGATTGGTATATTAGTTTCGATTTTTATGTCAGTTTCAGTTGATACGTTAGTTTCGACTGGTATATCTGTTCCGATTGGTATGTCAGTTTCGATTGGTATATTAGTTTCTAGTGGTATGTCAGTTTCAATTAGTATATCAGCTTCTATTGTTATGTCAATTTCAAGTAGTATATCAGTTTCTTTTGGTATGTCAGTTCCTATTGCTATATCAGTTTCTACTGGTATATCAGTTTCGATTGGTATATCAGTTTCGATTAGAATATCAGTTTCTATAGGTATGTCAGTTTCTATTGGTATATCAGTTTCGATTGAAATATCAGTTTCGATCTGTATGTCAGTTTCTACTGGTATGTCAGTTTCAATTAGTATATCAGTTTCTAATGGTATGTCAGTTTCGATTGGTATGTCAGTTTCTATTGGTATATCAGTTTCGATTGGTATATCAGTTTCTATTGGTGTATCAGTTTCTATAGGTATCTCAGTTTGGATTGGTATGTCAGTTTCGATTGGTATGTCAGTTTCGATTGGTATATCAGTTTCAATTAGTATGTCAGTTTCTATTGGTATATCAGATCGTATTGGCATGTGAGTTTCGAATGGTATATCAGTTTCGATTGGTATATCAGTTCCTATTGCTATATAAGTTTCTATTGGTATGTCAGTTTCGACTGGTATGTAAGTTTCGATTGGTATATCAGTTTCGCTTGGTATGTCAGTTTCGATTAGTATATGAGTTTCTATTGGTATATCAGTTTCGATTGGTATGTCAGTTTCAATTGGTATGTCAGTTTCAATTGGTATGTCAGTTTTGATTGTAATGTCAGTTTCGATTCGTATGTCAGTTTCGATTATTATATCAGTTACTATTGGTATGTCAGTTTCGATTGGAATGTCAGTTTCGATACGTATGTCAATTTCTATTGGTATATCAGTTTCGATTGGTATATCTGTTTTTATTGGTATGTCAGTTTCTATTGGTAGATCAGTTTCAATTGATATGTTAGTTACTATTGATATTTCAGTTTAGATTAGTATATCAGTTTCTATTTGTATGTCAGTTTCGATAGGTATGTTAGTCCTCCATTTGTATGTCAGTTTCTATTGGTATATCAGTTTCGATGGGTATATCAGTTTCGATTGGTATGTCAGTTTCTATTGGCATATCAGTTTCGAATGGTATGTCTGTTTCGATTAGTATATCAGTCTCTATAGGTATATCAGTTTCAATTTTTATGTTAGTTTCTATTGGTATATCAGTTTCTATTTGTATGTCAGTTTCTATTGGTATATCAGTTTCAATTGGTATGTTAGTTTCGATAGGTATGTTAGTCCTCCATTTGTATGTCAGTTTCGATTAGTATATCAGTTTCTATCGGTATGTCAGTTTCGAGTGGTATGTCAGTTTCGATTAGTATATTATTTTCTATTGGTATGTCTGTTTCTATTGGTATATCAATTTTGATTGGTATATCAGTTTCGATTGGTATGTCAGTTTCGATTGGTATGTCAGTTTCAATTGGTATATCAGTTTCGATTTGTATATCAGTTTAGATTGGTATGTAAGTTTTGATTGGTATGTCAGTTTCGATTGGTATATCAGTTACTATTGGTATGTCAGTTTGGATTGGTATGTCAGTTTCGATTGGTATGTCAGTTTCTATTGGTATGTCAGTTTGGATTGGTATGACAGTTTAGATTGGTATGTCAGTTTCGATTGGTATGTCAGTTTCGATTGGTAAGTCAATTTCGATTAGTATATCAGTTTTGATTAGTATATAAGTTTCTATTGGTATATCAGTTTCGATTGGTATATCAGTTTCGATTGGTATATCAGTTTCGATTGGTATGTCAGTTTCGATTGGTATGTCAGTTTCGATTGGTATGTCTTTTTCGATTGGTATGTCAGTTTCTGATTGGTATATCAGTTTCTATTGGTATGACAGATTTGATTGGTATATCAGTTTCGATTGGTATGTCAGTTTCTATTGGTGTATCAGTTTCTATTGGTATATCAGTTCGTATTGGTATGTGAGTTTCGAATGGTATATCAGTTTCGATTGGTATATCAGTTCCTATTGCTATATCAGTTTCTATTGGTATGTCAGTTTCGATTGGTATGTAAGTTTCGATTGGTATATCAGTTTCGATTGGTATGTCAGTTTCGATTAGTATGTCAGTTTCTATTGGTATGTCAGTTTCAATTGGTATGTCAGTTTTGATTGGTATATCAGTTTCGATTTGTATGTCAGTTTCTATTGGTATATCAGTTTTGATTGGTATATCAGTTTCTATTGGTATATCAGTTTTGATTGGTATATCAGTTTCGATTGATATATCAGTTTCGATTAGTATGTCAGTTTCTATTGGTATGTCAGTTTCGATTGGTATGTCAGTTTCTATTGGTATATCAGTTTCTATTGGTATGTCATTTTCGATTGGTAAGTCAGTTTCGATTTGAATGTCAATTTCGATTGGTATATCAGTTTTTCGATTAGTATGTCAGTTTGTATTGGTATATCAGTTTCAATTGGTATATCTGTTTCGATTGGTATGTCAGTTTCTATTGGTAAATCAGTTTCGATGGGTATGTTAGTTACTATTGGTATATCAGTTTCGATTAGTATATCAGTTTCTATTGGTATGTCAGTTTCGATAGGTATGTTAGACCTTGATTTGTATGTCAGTTTCTATTGGTATATCAGTTTCGATGGGTATGTCAGTTTCGATTAGTATATCAGTTTCTATAGGTATATCAGTTTCAATTGTTATGTCAGTTTATAATGGTATGTCAGTTTGGATTCGTATGTCAGTTTCGATTGGTATGTCAGTTTCGATTGGTATATCAGTTTCGATTGGTATGTCAGTTTTGATTGGTATGTCAGTTTCGATTGGTATGTCAATTTGGATTGGTATGTCAGTTTCAATTGGTATGTCAGTTTGGATTGGAATGTCAGTTTCGATTGGTATGTCAGTATCGATTGGTATGTCAGTTTCGATTGGTATGTCAGTATCGATTGGTATGTCAGTTTCGATTGGTAAGTCAATTTCGATTGGTACATCAGTTTTGATTAGTATGTCAGTTACTATTGGTATATCAGTTTCGATTGGTATATCAGTTTCGATTGTAATGTCAGTTTTGATTGGTATATCAGTTTCGATTGGTATGTCAGTTTCGATTAGTATATCAGTTTCTGTTGGTATGTCAGTTTGGATTGGTATGTCAGTTTGGATTGGTATGTCAGTTTCGATTGGTATGTCAGTTTCGATTGGTATATCAGTTTCTATAGGTATATCAGTTGCTATTAGTATATCAGTTTCGATTAGTTTGTCAGTTTCGATTGGTATGTCAGTTTCGATTGGTATATCAGTTTCGATAGGTATATCAGTTTCGATTGGTATGTCAGTTTTGATTGGTGTAACAGTTTCTGTTGCATTGTCAGTTTCGATTGGTATATCAGTTTTGATTAGTATATCAGTTTCTATTGGTATATCAGTTTCGATTGGTATATCAGTTTCGATTGGTATGTCAGTTTCGATTGGTATATCAGTTTCGATTGGTATGTCAGTTTCGATTGGTATGTCAGTTTCGATTGGTATATCAGTTTCGATTGGTATATCAGTTTATATTAGTATATCAGTTTCTATTGGTATATAAGTTTCGATTAGTATGTGAGTTTCGATTGGTATGTCAGTTTCGATTGGTATATCAGTTTCGATTGGTATATCAGTTTCGATTGGTATGTCAGTTTTGATTGGTATAACAGTTTCTATTGTTATATCAGTTTCTGTTGGATTGTCAATTTCGATTGGTATGTCAGTTTCTATTGGTATGTCAGTTTCGATTATTATATCAGTTACTATTGGTATGTCAGTTTCGATTGGAATGTCAGTTTCGATTCGTATGTCAGTTTCTATTGGTATATCTGTTTCGATTGGTATGTCAGTTTCGATTAGTATATCAGTTTCTATACGTATGTCAGTTTCTATTGGTATATCAGTTTTGATTGGTATATCAGTTTCTATTGGTATATCAGTTTTGATTGGTATATCAGTTTCGATTGATATATCAGTTTTGATTAGTATGTCAGTTTCTAATGGTATGTCAGTTTGGATTGGTATGTCAGTTTCGATTGGTATGTCAGTTTCGATTGGTATGTCAGTTTCGATTGGTATATCAGTTTTGATAGGTATATCAGTTTCGATTGGTATATCAGTTTCTATAGGAATATCATTTGCTATTAGTATATCAGTTTCGATTAGTTTGTCAGTTTCGATTGGTATGTCAGTTTCGATTGGTATATCAGTTTCGATTGGTATGTCAGCTTTGATTGGTGTAACAGTTTCTGTTGGATTGTCAGTTTCGATTGGTATGTCAGTTTCTATTGGTATACTAGTTTCGATTGATATGTCAGTTTCTATTAGTATGTCAGTTTCGATTATTATATCAGTTACTATTGGTATGTCAGTTTCGATTGGAACGTTAGTTTCGATATGTATGTCAATTTCTATTGGTATATCAGTTTCGATTGGTATATCTGTTTTTATTGGTATGTCAGTTTCTATTGGTAGATCAGTTTCAATTGATATGTTAGTTAGTATTGGTATTTCAGTTTCGATTAGTATATCAGTTTCTATTTGTATGTCAGTTTCGATAGGTATGTTAGTCCTCCATTTGTATGTCAGTTTCTATTGGTATATCAGATTCGATGCGTATGTCAGTATCGATTGGTATGTCAGTTTCTATTGGCATATCAGTTTCGAATTGTATGTCTGTTTCGATTAGTATATCAGTTTCTATAGGTATATCAGTTTCAATTGTTATGTCAGTTTACAATGGTATTTCAGTTTCTATTTGTATGTCAGTTTCTATTGGTATATCAGTTACAATTGGTATGTTAGTTTCTATTGGTAAGTCAGCTTCGATTAGTATATCAGTTTCTATCGGTATCTCAGTTTCGATTGGTATGTCAGTTTCGATTGGTATATCAGTTTCGATTGGTAGGTCAGTTTCTATTGGTATGTTAGTTTCGATTAGTATATCATTTTCTATTGGTATGTCTGTTTCTATTGGTATATCAATTTTGATTGGTATATCAGTTTCGATTGGTATGTCAGTTTCGATTGGTATGTCAGTTTCAATTGGTATATCAGTTTAGATTTGTATATCAGTTTAGATTGGTATGTAAGTTTCGATTGGTATATCAGTTTCGATTGGTATGTCAGTTTCGATTGGTATATTAGTTTGGATTGGGATGTCAGTTTGGAATGGTATATCAGTTTCGATTGGTATATCAGTTTATATTGGTATATCAGTTTCTATTGGTATATAAGTTTCGATTACTATGTGAGTTTCGATCGGTATGTCAGTTTCGATTGGTATGTCAGTTTCGATTGGTATATCAGTTTCGATTGGTATGTCAGTTTCGATTGGTTTGTCAGTTTCGATTGGTATTTCAGTTTCGAATGGTATGTCAATCTCGATTGGTGTGACAGTTTCGATTGGCATATCAGTTTCTATTGGTATGTCTGTTTCTATTGGTATATCAGTTTTGATTGGTATATCGGTTTCGATTGGTATATCAGTTTCTATTTGTATTTCAGTTTCTATATGTATATCAGTTACTATTGCTACATCAGTTTCTATTGGTATGTAAGTTTCGATTGGTATATCAGTTTCTATAGGTATGTCAGTTTCTATTGGTAGATCAGTTTCAATTGATATGTTAGTTACTATTGATATTTCAGTTTAGATTAGTATATCAGTTTCTATTTGTACGTCAGTTTCGATAGGTATGTTAGTCCTCCATTTGTATGTCAGTTTCTATTGGTATATCAGTTTCGATGGGTATATCAGTTTCGATTGGTATGTCAGTTTCTATTGGCATATCAGTTTCGAATGGTATGTCTGTTTCGATTAGTATATCAGTCTCTATAGGTATATCAGTTTCAATTGTTATGTCAGTTTCTATTGGTATATCAGTTTCTATTTGTATGTCAGTTTCTATTGGTATATCAGTTTCAATTGGTATGTTAGTTACGATAGGTATGTTAGTCCTCCATTTGTATGTCAGTTTCGATTAGTATATCAGTTTCTATCGGTATGTCAGTTTCGACTGGTATGTCAGTTTCGATTAGTATATTATTTTCTATTGGTATGTCTGTTTCTATTGGTATATCAATTTTGATTGGTATATCAGTTTCGATTGGCATGTCAGTTTCGATTGGTATGTCAGTTTCAATTGGTATATCAGTTTCGATTTGTATATCAGTTTAGATTGGTATGTAAGTTTTGATTGGTATGTCAGTTTCGATTGGTATATCAGTTACTATTGGTATGTCAGTTTGGATTGGTATGTCAGTTTGGATTGGTATGTCAGTTTCGATTGGTATATCAGTTTCTATTGGTATGACAGTTTCGATTGGTATATCAGTTTCAATTCGTATGTCAGTTTGGATTGGAATGTCAGTTTGGATTGGTATGACAGTTTGGATTGGTATGTCAGTTTCGATTGGTATGTCAGTTTCGATTGGTAAATCAATTTCGATTAGTATATCAGTTTTGATTAGTATATAAGTTTCTATTGGTATATCAGTTTCGATTGGTATATCAGTTTCGATTGGTATATCAGTTTCGATTGGTATGTCAGTTTCGATTGGTATTTCAGTTTCGATTGGTATGTCAGTTTCTATTGGTGTATCAGTTTCTATTGGTATGTCAGTTTCTATTGGTATATCAGTTTCTATAGGTATGTCATTTTCGATTGGTATGTCAGTTTCGATTCGAATGTCAATTTCGATTAGTATATCAGTTTCGATTAGTATGTTAGTTTCTATTGGTATATCAGTTTCGATTGGTATATCTGTTTCGATTGGTATGTTAGTTACTATTGTTATATCAGTTTCGATTAGTACATCAGTTTCTATTGGTATGTCAGTTTCGATAGGTATGTTAGTCCTTGATTTGTATGTCAGTTTCTATTGGAATATCTGTTTCGATGGGTATATCAGTTTCGATTGGTATGTCAGTTTCAATTGGCATATCAGTTTCGAATGGTATGTCTGTTTAGATTAGTATATCAGTTTCTATTGGTATGTCAGTTTCTATTTGTATAGCAGTTTGGATTGGTATATCAGAGTCGATTGGTATGACAGTTTCGATTGGTATGTAAGTTTCGATTGGAATATAAGTTTCTATTGGTATATCAGTTTACATTGGTATGTCAGATACGATTGGAATGTCAGTTTCTATCGGTATATCAGTTTCGATTGTTATGTCAGTTTCTATTGCTATATCAGTTTCTATTGGTATGTCAGTTTCTAATGGTATATCAGTTTCAATTGGTATGTTAGTTTCTATTGGTAAGTCAGCTTCGATTAGTATATCAGTTTCTATTGGTATATCAGTTTCGATTGGTATGTCAGTTTCGATTAGTATATCAGTTTCTATTGGTATGTCTGTTTCTATTGGTATATCAATTTTGATTGGTATATCAGTTTCGATAGGTATGTCAGTTTCGATTGGTTTGTCAGTTTTGATTGGTATATCAGTTTCGAATGGTATGTCAATCTCGATTGGTATGTCAGTTTTGATTGGTATATCAGTTTCTATTGGTATGTCTGTTTCTATTGGTATATCAGTTTTTATTGGTATATCAGTTTCGATTGGTATATCAGTTTCTATTAGTATTTCAGTTTCTATAGGTATATCAGTTTCGATTGTTATATCAGTTTCAATTTGTATGTTAGTTTCTATTGGTTATATCAGTTCCTATTGGTATGTCAGTATCGATTGGTATATCAGTTTCGATTGGTATATCAGTTCCTATTGCTATATCAGTTTCTATTGGTATGTAAGTTTCGATTGGTATATCAGTTTCGATTGTTATGTCAGTTTCGATTAGTATGTGAGTTTCTATTGGTATGTCAGTTTCTATTGGTATATCAGCTTCTATTTGTATATCAGTTTCGATTAATATATCAGTTTCTATTGGTATGTCAGTTTCGATTAGTATATCAGTTTCTATTGGTATGTCAGTTTCGATTGGTATGTCAGTTTCGATTGGTATGTCAGTTTTGATTGGTATATCAGTTTCGATTGGTATGTCAGTTTCTATTGTTGTATCAGTTTCTATTGGTATGTCAGTTTCGATAGGTATGTCAGTTTTTACTGGTAAATCAGTCTCGATTGGTATGTCAGTTTCGATTGGTATGTTATTCCTCGATTTGTATGTCAGTTTCTATTGGTATTTCAGTATCGATTGATATATCAGTTTCGATTGGTATATCAGTTCCTATTGCTACATCAGTTTCTATTGGTATGTAAGTTTTGATTAGTATGTCATTTTCTACTGGTATGTCAGTTTCGATTAGTATATCAGTTTCTATTGGTATGTCAGTTTCGATTGGTATGTCAGTTTCGATTGGTATATCAGTTTCGATTGGTATATCAGTTTCTATTGGTATATCAGTTTTTATTGGTATGTCAGTCTCGATTGGTATGTCAGTTTCGATTGAAATGTCAGTTTCGATTGTTATATCAGTTTCTGTTGGATTGTCAGTTTCGATTGGTATGTCAGTTTCTATTGGGATATCAGTTTCGATTGGTATGTCAGTTTCTATTGGTATGTCAGTTTCGATTATTATATCAGTTACTATTGGTATGTCAGTTTCGATTGGAATGTCAGTTTCGATTCGTATGTCAGTTTCTATTGGTATATCTGTTTCGTTTGGTATGTCAGTTTCGATTAGTATACCAGTTTCTATAGGTATGTCAGTTTCTATTGGTATATTAGTTTGAATTGGTATATCAGTTTCTATTGGTATATCAGTTTTGATTGGTATATCAGTTTCGATTGATATATCAGTTTCGATTAGTATGTCAGTTCCTAATGGTATGTCAGTTTCAATTAGTATATCAGTTTCTATTGGTATGTCAGTTTCGATTGGTATGTCAGTTTCGATTGGTATATCAGTTTCGATTGGTATATTAGTTTCGATTGTTATATCAGTTTCGATTGGTATGTCAGTTTCTATTGGTATATCAGTTTCTATAGGTATGTCATTTTCGATTGGTATATCAGTTTCGATTAGTATGTTAGTTTCTATTGGTATATCAGTTTCGATTGGTATATCTGTTTCGATTGGTATGTCAGTTTCTATTGGTAGATCAGTTTCGATTGGTATGTTAGTTACTATTGTTACATCAGTTTCGATTAGTATATCAGTTTCTATTGGTATGTCAGTTTCGATAGGTATGTTAGTCCTTGATTTGTATGTCAGTTTCTATTGGTATATCAGTTTCGATGGGTATATCAGTTTCGATTGGTATGTCAGTTTCAACTGGCGTATCAGTTTCGAATGGTATGTCTGTTTAGATTAGTATATCAGTTTCTATTGGTATGTCAGTTTCTATTTGTATAGCAGTTTGGATTGGTATATCAGAGTCGATTGGTATGACAGTTTCGATTGGTATGTAAGTTTCGATTGGAATATAAGTTTCTAATTGTATATCAATTTACATTGGTATGTCAGATACGATTGGAATGTCAGTTTCTATCGGTATATCAGTTTCGATTGTTATGTCAGTTTCTATTGCTATATCAGTTTCTATTGGTATGTCAGTTTCTATTGGTATATCAGTTTCAATTGGTATGTTAGTTTCTATTGGTAAGTCAGCTTCGATTAGTATATCAGTTTCTATTGGTATATCAGTTTCGATTGGTATGTCAGTTTCGATTGGTATATCAGTTTCTATTGGTATATCAGTTTCAATTGGTATGTCAGTTTCGATTAGTATATCAGTTTCGATTGGTAGGTCAGTTTCTATTGGTATGTCAGTTTCGATTAGTATATCAGTTTCTATTGGTATGTCTGTTTCTATTGGTATATCAATTTTGATTGGTATATCAGTTTCGATAGGTATGTCAGTTTCGATTGGTTTGTCAGTTTTGATTGGTATATCAGTTTCGAATGGTATGTCAATCTCGATTGGTATGTCAGTTTCGATTGGTATATCAGTTTCTATTGGTATGTCTGTTTCTATTGGTATATCAGTTTTTATTGGTATATCAGTTTCGATTGGTATATCAGTTTCTATTAGTATATCAGTTCCTATTGGTATGTCAGTTTCGATTGGTATGTCATTTTCGATTGGTATGTTAGTCCTCGATTTGTATGTCAGTTTCTATTGGTATATCAGTATCGATTGGTATATCAGTTTCGATTGGTATATCAGTTCCTATTGCTATATCAGTTTCTATTGGTATGTCAGTTTCTATTGGTATATCAGCTTCTATTTGTATATCAGTTTCGATTAATATGTCAGTTTCTATTGGTATGTCAGTTTCGATTAGTATATCAGTTTCTATTGGTATGTCAGTTTCGATTGGTATGTCAGTTTTGATTGGTATATCAGTTTCGATTGGTATGTCAGTTTCTATTGTTGTATCAGTTTCTATTGGTATGTCAGTTTCGATAGGTATGTCAGTTTTTACTGGTAAGTCAGTCTCGATTGGTATGTCAGTTTCGATAGGTATGTCAGTTTTTACTGGTAAGTCAGTCTCGATTGGTATGTCAGTTTCGATTGGTATGTTATTCCTCGATTTGTATGTCAGTTTCTATTGGTATTTCAGTATCGATTGATATATCAGTTTCGATTGGTATATCAGTTCCTATTGCTACATCAGTTTCTATTGGTATGTAAGTTTTGATTAGTATGTCATTTTCTACTGGTATGTCAGTTTCGATTAGTATATCAGTTTCTATTGCTATGTCAGTTTCGATTGGTATGTCAGTTTCTATTGGTATAACAGTTTCGATTGGTATATCAGTTTCTATTGGTATATCAGTTTTTATTGGTATGTTAGTCCTCGATTTGTATGTCAGTTTCTATTGGTATATCAAATTCGATTGGTATATCAGTTTCAATTTGTATGTCAGTTTTTATTGGTATATCAGTTCCTATTGGTATGTCAGTTTCGATTGGTATATCAGTTTTGATTGGTATGTCAGTTTCGATTAGTATATGTGTTTCTATTGGAATGTCAGTTTCGATTGGTATGTCAGTTTCGATTGGTATGTCAGTTTCAATTGGTATATAAGTTTCAATTGGTATATCAGTTACCATTGGTATGTCAGTTTAGATTAGTTTGTAAGTTTCGATTGGTATGTCAGTTTCGATTGGTATATCAGTTTCGAATGGTATGTCAATCTCGATTGGTATGTCAGTTTCGATTGGTATATCAGTTTCTATTGGTATGTCTGTTTCTATTGGTATATCAGTTTTGATTGGTATATCAGTTTCTATTGGTATGTCAGTTTCTATTGGTATATCAGTTTAGATTGGTATATCAGTTTCGATTGATATGTCAGTTTCGACTGGTATATCAGTCCCGATTGGTATTTCAGTTTCGATTGGTATATTAGTTTCAATTGGTATGTCAGTTTCAATTAGAATATCAGCTTCTATTGGTATGTAAGTTTCGATTGGTATATCAGTTTCGATTGGTATAACAGTTTCGATTAGTATATGAGTTTCGAATAGTATATCAGTTTCGATTGGTATATCAGTTTTAATTGGTATGTCAGTTTCGATTGGTATGTAAGTTTCGATTGGTATATCAGTTTCGATTGGTATGTCAGTTTCGATTAGTATATGAGTTTCTATTGATATATCAGTTTCGATTGGTATGTCAGTTTCTATTGGTATGTCAGTTTCAATTGATATGTCAGTTTTGATTGGTATATCAGTTTCGATTGGTATATCAGTTTCTATTGGTATATCAGTTTTGATTGGTATATCTGTTTCTATTGGTATATCAGTTTCGATTAGTATATCAGTTTCTATTGGTATGTCTGTTTCTATTGGTATATCAATTTTGATTGGTATATCAGTTTCGATAGGTATGTCAGTTTCGATTGGTTTGTCAGTTTTGATTGGTATATCAGTTTCGAATGGTATGTCAATCTCGATTGGTATGTCAGTTTCGATTGGTATATCAGTTTCTATTGGTATGTCTGTTTCTATTGGTATATCAGTTTTTATTGGTATATCAGTTTCGATTGGTATATTAGTTTCTATTAGTATATCAGTTCCTATTGGTATGTCAGTTTCGATTGGTATGTCATTTTCGATTGGTATGTTAGTCCTCGATTTGTATGTCAGTTTCTATTGGTATATCAGTATCGATTGGTATATCAGTTTCGATTGGTATATCAGTTCCTATTGCTATATCAGTTTCTATTGGTATGTCAGTTTCTATTGGTATATCAGCTTCTATTTGTATATCAGTTTCGATTAATATGTCAGTTTCTATTGGTATGTCAGTTTCGATTAGTATATCAGTTTCTATTGGTATGTCAGTTTCGATTGGTATGTCAGTTTTGATTGGTATATCAGTTTCGATTGGTATGTCAGTTTCTATTGTTGTATCAGTTTCTATTGGTATGTCAGTTTCGATAGGTATGTCAGTTTTTACTGGTAAGTCAGTCTCGATTGGTATGTCAGTTTCGATTGGTATGTTATTCCTCGATTTGTATGTCAGTTTCTATTGGTATTTCAGTATCGATTGATATATCAGTTTCGATTGGTATATCAGTTCCTATTGCTACATCAGTTTCTATTGGTATGTAAGTTTTGATTAGTATGTCATTTTCTACTGGTATGTCAGTTTCGATTAGTATATCAGTTTCTATTGCTATGTCAGTTTCGATTGGTATGCCAGTTTCTATTGGTATAACAGTTTCGATTGGTATATCAGTTTCTATTGGTATATCAGTTTTTATTGGTATGTTAGTCCTCGATTTGTATGTCAGTTTCTATTGGTATATCAAATTCGATTGGTATATCAGTTTCAATTTGTATGTCAGTTTTTATTGGTATATCAGTTCCTATTGGTATGTCAGTTTCGATTGGTATGTCAGTTTCGATTGGTATGTCAGTTTCAATTGGTATATAAGTTTCTATTGGTATATCAGTTACCATTGGTATGTCAGATTCGATTGGAATGTCATTTTCTATTGGTATATCAGTTTCGATTGGTATGTCCGTTTCGATTGGTATGTCAGTATCAATTGGTATATCAGTTTCGATTGGTATATCAGTTTAGATTAGTTTGTAAGTTTCGATTGGTATGTCAGTTTCGATTGGTATATCAGTTTCGAATGGTATGTCAATCTCGATTGGTATGTCAGTTTCGATTGGTATATCAGTTTCTATTGGTATGTCTGTTTCTATTGGTATATCAGTTTTGATTGGTATATCAGTTTCTATTGGTATGTCAGTTTCTATTGGTATATCAGTTTAGATTGGTATATCAGTTTCGATTGATATGTCAGTTTCGACTGGTATATCAGTCCCGATTGGTATTTCAGTTTCGATTGGTATATTAGTTTCAATTGGTATGTCAGTTTCAATTAGAATATCAGCTTCTATTGGTATGTAAGTTTCGATTGGTATATCAGTTTCGATTGGTATAACAGTTTCGATTAGTATATGAGTTTCGAATAGTATATCAGTTTCGATTGGTATATCAGTTTTAATTGGTATGTCAGTTTCGATTGGTATGTAAGTTTCGATTGGTATATCAGTTTCGATTGGTATGTCAGTTTCGATTAGTATATGAGTTTCTATTGATATATCAGTTTCGATTGGTATGTCAGTTTCTATTGGTATGTCAGTTTCAATTGATATGTCAGTTTTGATTGGTATATCAGTTTCGATTGGTATATCAGTTTCTATTGGTATATCAGTTTTGATTGGTATATCTGTTTCTATTGGTATATCAGTTTCGATTAGTATGTCAGTTTCTAATGGTATGTCAGTTTCGATTAGTATATCAGTTTCTATTGGTATGTCAGTTTCGATTGGTATGTCAGTTTCGATTGGTATATCAGTTTCGATTGGTATATCAGTTTCGATTTTTATATCAGTTTCGATTGGTATGTTAGTTTCAATTAGTATATCAGTTTCTATTGTTATGTCAGTTTCGATTGGTATATCAGTTTCTTTTGGTGTATCAGTTTCTATTGGTATCTCAGTTTCGATTGGTCTATCAGTTTCGATTGGTATGTCAGTTTCGATTGGTATGTCAGTTTCGATTGGTATGTAAGTTTCGATTGGTATATCAGTTTCGATTGGTATGTCAGTTTCGATTAGTATATGAGTTTCGAATGGTATATCAGTTTCGATTGGTATATCAGTTTCTATTGGTATGTCAGTTTCGATTGGTATGTAAGTTTCGATTGGTATATCAGTTTCGATTGGTATGTCAGTTTCGATTAGTATATGAGTTTCTATTGGTATATCAGTTTCGATTGGTATGTCAGTTTCGATTAGTATGTCAGTTTCTATTGGTATGTCAGTTTCTATTGGTATGTCAGTTTTGATTGGTATATCAGTTTCGATTGGTATGTCAGTTTCTATTGGAATGTCAGTTTCAATTGGTATGTCAGTTTTGATTGGTATATCAGTTTCGATTGTTATATCAGTTTCTAGTGGTATATCAGTTTTGATTGGTATATCAGTTTCTATTGGTATATCAGTTTTGATTGGTATATCAGTTTCGATTGATATATCAGTTTCGATTAGTATGTCAGTTCCTAATGGTATGTCAGTTTCAATTAGTATATCAGTTTCTATTGGTATGTCAGTTTCGATTGGTATGTCAGTTTCGATTGGTATATCAGTTTCGATTGGTATATTAGTTTCGATTGTTATATCAGTTTCGATTGGTATGTCAGTTTCTATTGGTATATCAGTTTCTATAGGTATGTCATTTTCGATTGGTATATCAGTTTCGATTAGTATGTTAGTTTCTATTGGTATATCAGTTTCGATTGGTATATCTGTTTCGATTGGTATGTCAGTTTCTATTGGTAGATCAGTTTCGATTGGTATGTTAGTTACTATTGTTACATCAGTTTCGATTAGTATATCAGTTTCTATTGGTATGTCAGTTTCGATAGGTATGTTAGTCCTTGATTTGTATGTCAGTTTCTATTGGTATATCAGTTTCGATGGGTATATCAGTTTCGATTGGTATGTCAGTTTCAACTGGCGTATCAGTTTCGAATGGTATGTCTGTTTAGATTAGTATATCAGTTTCTATTGGTATGTCAGTTTCTATTTGTATAGCAGTTTGGATTGGTATATCAGAGTCGATTGGTATGACAGTTTCGATTGGTATGTAAGTTTCGATTGGAATATAAGTTTCTAATTGTATATCAATTTACATTGGTATGTCAGATACGATTGGAATGTCAGTTTCTATCGGTATATCAGTTTCGATTGTTATGTCAGTTTCTATTGCTATATCAGTTTCTATTGGTATGTCAGTTTCTATTGGTATATCAGTTTCAATTGGTATGTTAGTTTCTATTGGTAAGTCAGCTTCGATTAGTATATCAGTTTCTATTGGTATATCAGTTTCGATTGGTATGTCAGTTTCGATTGGTATATCAGTTTCTATTGGTATATCAGTTTCAATTGGTATGTCAGTTTCGATTAGTATATCAGTTTCGATTGGTAGGTCAGTTTCTATTGGTATGTCAGTTTCGATTAGTATATCAGTTTCTATTGGTATGTCTGTTTCTATTGGTATATCAATTTTGATTGGTATATCAGTTTCGATAGGTATGTCAGTTTCGATTGGTTTGTCAGTTTTGATTGGTATATCAGTTTCGAATGGTATGTCAATCTCGATTGGTATGTCAGTTTCGATTGGTATATCAGTTTCTATTGGTATGTCTGTTTCTATTGGTATATCAGTTTTTATTGGTATATCAGTTTCGATTGGTATATCAGTTTCTATTAGTATATCAGTTCCTATTGGTATGTCAGTTTCGATTGGTATGTCATTTTCGATTGGTATGTTAGTCCTCGATTTGTATGTCAGTTTCTATTGGTATATCAGTATCGATTGGTATATCAGTTTCGATTGGTATATCAGTTCCTATTGCTATATCAGTTTCTATTGGTATGTCAGTTTCTATTGGTATATCAGCTTCTATTTGTATATCAGTTTCGATTAATATGTCAGTTTCTATTGGTATGTCAGTTTCGATTAGTATATCAGTTTCTATTGGTATGTCAGTTTCGATTGGTATGTCAGTTTTGATTGGTATATCAGTTTCGATTGGTATGTCAGTTTCTATTGTTGTATCAGTTTCTATTGGTATGTCAGTTTCGATAGGTATGTCAGTTTTTACTGGTAAGTCAGTCTCGATTGGTATGTCAGTTTCGATAGGTATGTCAGTTTTTACTGGTAAGTCAGTCTCGATTGGTATGTCAGTTTCGATTGGTATGTTATTCCTCGATTTGTATGTCAGTTTCTATTGGTATTTCAGTATCGATTGATATATCAGTTTCGATTGGTATATCAGTTCCTATTGCTACATCAGTTTCTATTGGTATGTAAGTTTTGATTAGTATGTCATTTTCTACTGGTATGTCAGTTTCGATTAGTATATCAGTTTCTATTGCTATGTCAGTTTCGATTGGTATGTCAGTTTCTATTGGTATAACAGTTTCGATTGGTATATCAGTTTCTATTGGTATATCAGTTTTTATTGGTATGTTAGTCCTCGATTTGTATGTCAGTTTCTATTGGTATATCAAATTCGATTGGTATATCAGTTTCAATTTGTATGTCAGTTTTTATTGGTATATCAGTTCCTATTGGTATGTCAGTTTCGATTGGTATATCAGTTTTGATTGGTATGTCAGTTTCGATTAGTATATGTGTTTCTATTGGAATGTCAGTTTCGATTGGTATGTCAGTTTCGATTGGTATGTCAGTTTCAATTGGTATATAAGTTTCAATTGGTATATCAGTTACCATTGGTATGTCAGATTCGATTGGAATGTCATTTTCTATTGGTATATCAGTTTCGATTGGTATGTCCGTTTCGATTGGTATGTCAGTATCAATTGGTATATCAGTTTCGATTGGTATATCAGTTTAGATTAGTTTGTAAGTTTCGATTGGTATATCAGTTTCGATTGGTATATCAGTTTCGAATGGTATGTCAATCTCGATTGGTATGTCAGTTTCGATTGGTATATCAGTTTCTATTGGTATGTCTGTTTCTATTGGTATATCAGTTTTGATTGGTATATCAGTTTCTATTGGTATGTCAGTTTCTATTGGTATATCAGTTTAGATTGGTATATCAGTTTCGATTGATATGTCAGTTTCGACTGGTATATCAGTCCCGATTGGTATTTCAGTTTCGATTGGTATATTAGTTTCAATTGGTATGTCAGTTTCAATTAGAATATCAGCTTCTATTGGTATGTAAGTTTCGATTGGTATATCAGTTTCGATTGGTATAACAGTTTCGATTAGTATATGAGTTTCGAATAGTATATCAGTTTCGATTGGTATATCAGTTTTAATTGGTATGTCAGTTTCGATTGGTATGTAAGTTTCGATTGGTATATCAGTTTCGATTGGTATGTCAGTTTCGATTAGTATATGAGTTTCTATTGATATATCAGTTTCGATTGGTATGTCAGTTTCTATTGGTATGTCAGTTTCAATTGATATGTCAGTTTTGATTGGTATATCAGTTTCGATTGGTATATCAGTTTCTATTGGTATATCAGTTTTGATTGGTATATCTGTTTCTATTGGTATATTAGTTTCGATTAGTATATCAGTTTCTATTGGTATGTCTGTTTCTATTGGTATATCAATTTTGATTGGTATATCAGTTTCGATAGGTATGTCAGTTTCGATTGGTTTGTCAGTTTTGATTGGTATATCAGTTTCGAATGGTATGTCAATCTCGATTGGTATGTCAGTTTCGATTGGTATATCAGTTTCTATTGGTATGTCTGTTTCTATTGGTATATCAGTTTTTATTGGTATATCAGTTTCGATTGGTATATCAGTTTCTATTAGTATATCAGTTCCTATTGGTATGTCAGTTTCGATTGGTATGTCATTTTCGATTGGTATGTTAGTCCTCGATTTGTATGTCAGTTTCTATTGGTATATCAGTATCGATTGGTATATCAGTTTCGATTGGTATATCAGTTCCTATTGCTATATCAGTTTCTATTGGTATGTCAGTTTCTATTGGTATATCAGCTTCTATTTGTATATCAGTTTCGATTAATATGTCAGTTTCTATTGGTATGTCAGTTTCGATTAGTATATCAGTTTCTATTGGTATGTCAGTTTCGATTGGTATGTCAGTTTTGATTGGTATATCAGTTTCGATTGGTATGTCAGTTTCTATTGTTGTATCAGTTTCTATTGGTATGTCAGTTTCGATAGGTATGTCAGTTTTTACTGGTAAGTCAGTCTCGATTGGTATGTCAGTTTCGATTGGTATGTTATTCCTCGATTTGTATGTCAGTTTCTATTGGTATTTCAGTATCGATTGATATATCAGTTTCGATTGGTATATCAGTTCCTATTGCTACATCAGTTTCTATTGGTATGTAAGTTTTGATTAGTATGTCATTTTCTACTGGTATGTCAGTTTCGATTAGTATATCAGTTTCTATTGCTATGTCAGTTTCGATTGGTATGCCAGTTTCTATTGGTATAACAGTTTCGATTGGTATATCAGTTTCTATTGGTATATCAGTTTTTATTGGTATGTTAGTCCTCGATTTGTATGTCAGTTTCTATTGGTATATCAAATTCGATTGGTATATCAGTTTCAATTTGTATGTCAGTTTTTATTGGTATATCAGTTCCTATTGGTATGTCAGTTTCGATTGGTATGTCAGTTTCGATTGGTATGTCAGTTTCAATTGGTATATAAGTTTCTATTGGTATATCAGTTACCATTGGTATGTCAGATTCGATTGGAATGTCATTTTCTATTGGTATATCAGTTTCGATTGGTATGTCCGTTTCGATTGGTATGTCAGTATCAATTGGTATATCAGTTTCGATTGGTATATCAGTTTAGATTAGTTTGTAAGTTTCGATTGGTATGTCAGTTTCGATTGGTATATCAGTTTCGAATGGTATGTCAATCTCGATTGGTATGTCAGTTTCGATTGGTATATCAGTTTCTATTGGTATGTCTGTTTCTATTGGTATATCAGTTTTGATTGGTATATCAGTTTCTATTGGTATGTCAGTTTCTATTGGTATATCAGTTTAGATTGGTATATCAGTTTCGATTGATATGTCAGTTTCGACTGGTATATCAGTCCCGATTGGTATTTCAGTTTCGATTGGTATATTAGTTTCAATTGGTATGTCAGTTTCAATTAGAATATCAGCTTCTATTGGTATGTAAGTTTCGATTGGTATATCAGTTTCGATTGGTATAACAGTTTCGATTAGTATATGAGTTTCGAATAGTATATCAGTTTCGATTGGTATATCAGTTTTAATTGGTATGTCAGTTTCGATTGGTATGTAAGTTTCGATTGGTATATCAGTTTCGATTGGTATGTCAGTTTCGATTAGTATATGAGTTTCTATTGATATATCAGTTTCGATTGGTATGTCAGTTTCTATTGGTATGTCAGTTTCAATTGATATGTCAGTTTTGATTGGTATATCAGTTTCGATTGGTATATCAGTTTCTATTGGTATATCAGTTTTGATTGGTATATCTGTTTCTATTGGTATATCAGTTTCGATTAGTATGTCAGTTTCTAATGGTATGTCAGTTTCGATTAGTATATCAGTTTCTATTGGTATGTCAGTTTCGATTGGTATGTCAGTTTCGATTGGTATATCAGTTTCGATTGGTATATCAGTTTCGATTTTTATATCAGTTTCGATTGGTATGTTAGTTTCAATTAGTATATCAGTTTCTATTGTTATGTCAGTTTCGATTGGTATATCAGTTTCTTTTGGTGTATCAGTTTCTATTGGTATCTCAGTTTCGATTGGTCTATCAGTTTCGATTGGTATGTCAGTTTCGATTGGTATGTCAGTTTCGATTGGTATGTAAGTTTCGATTGGTATATCAGTTTCGATTGGTATGTCAGTTTCGATTAGTATATGAGTTTCGAATGGTATATCAGTTTCGATTGGTATATCAGTTTCTATTGGTATGTCAGTTTCGATTGGTATGTAAGTTTCGATTGGTATATCAGTTTCGATTGGTATGTCAGTTTCGATTAGTATATGAGTTTCTATTGGTATATCAGTTTCGATTGGTATGTCAGTTTCGATTAGTATGTCAGTTTCTATTGGTATGTCAGTTTCTATTGGTATGTCAGTTTTGATTGGTATATCAGTTTCGATTGGTATGTCAGTTTCTATTGGAATGTCAGTTTCAATTGGTATGTCAGTTTTGATTGGTATATCAGTTTCGATTGTTATATCAGTTTCTAGTGGTATATCAGTTTTGATTGGTATATCAGTTTCTATTGGTATATCAGTTTCGATTAGTATGTCAGTTTCTAATGGTATGTCAGTTTCGATTAGTATATCAGTTTCTATTGGTATGTCAGTTTCGATTAGTATATCAGTTTCTATTGGTATGTCAGTTTCGATTGGTATGTCAGTTTCGATTGGTATATCAGTTTCGATTGGTATATCAGTTTCGATTTTTATATCAGTTTCGATTGGTATTTCAGTTTCTATTGGTATATCAGTTTCAATTGGTATGTCATTTTCGATTGGTATGTCAGTTTCGATTGGAATGTCAATTTCGATTGGTATATCAGTTTCGATTAGTATGTCAGTTTCTATTGGTAAATCAGTTTCGATTGGTATATCTGTTTCGATTGGTATGTCAGTTTTTATTGGTAGATCAGTTTCGATTGGTATGTTAGTTACTATTGGTATATCAGTTTCGATTAGAATATCAGTTTCTATTGGTATGTCAGTTTCGATAGGTAAGTTAGACCTTGATTTGTATGTCAGTTTCTATCGGTATATCAGTTTCGATGGGTATGTCAGTTTCGATTGGTATGTCAGTTTCAATTGGCATATCAGTTTCGAATGGTATGTCTGTTTAGATTAGTATATCAGTTTCTATAGGTATATCAGTTTCAATTGTTATGTCAGTTTCTATTGGTATATCAGTTTCTATTGGAATGTCAGTTTCTATAGGTATATCAGTTTCAATTGGTATGTTAGTTTCTATTGGTAAGTCAGCTTCGATTAGTATATCAGTTTCTATTGGTATGTCTGTTTTGATTGGTATGTCAGATTCTATTGGTATATTAGTTTCGATTGGTATATCAGTTTCGATTAGTATATCAGTTTATATTGGTATATCAGTGTCTATTGGTATATAAGATTCGATTATTATGTCAGTTTCGATTGGTATGTCAGTTTCGATTGGTATATCAGATTCGATTGGTATATCAGTTTCGATTGGTATATCAGTTTTGATTGGTATAACAGTTTCTATTGTTATATCAGTTTCTGTTGGATTGTCAGTTTCGATTGGTATGTCAGTTTCTATTGGTATATCAGTTTCGATTGGTATGTCAGTTTCTATTGGTATGTCAGTTTTGATTATTATATCATTTACTATTGGTATGTCAGTTTCGATTGGAATGTCAGTTTCGATTCGTATGTCAGTTCTTATTGGTATATCTGTTTGGATTGGTATGTCAGTTTCGATTAGTATATCAGTTTCTATAGGTATGTCAGTTTCTATTGGTATATCAGTTTGGATTGGTATATCAGTTTCTATTGGTATATCAGTTTTGATTGGTATATCAGTTTCGACTGATATATCAGTTTTGATTAGTATGTCAGTTTCTAATGGTATGTCAGTTTCGATTAGTATATCAGTTTCTATGGGTATGTCAGTTTCGATTGGTATGTCAGTTACGATTGATATATCAGTTTCGATTGGTATATCAGTTTCGATTGTTATAGCAGTTTCGATTGGTATGTCAGTTTCTATTGGTATATCAGTTTCTATAGGTATGTCATTTTCGATTGGTATGTCAGTTTCGATTGGAATGTCAGTTTCTATTGGTATATCAGTTTCGATTGGTATATCTGTTTCGATTCGTATGTCAGTTTCTATTGGTAGATCAGTTTCGATTGGTATGTTAGTTACTATTGGTATATCAGTTTCGATTAGTATATCAGTTTCTATTGGTATGTCAGTTTCGATAGGTATGTTAGTCCTTGATTTGTATGTCAGTTTCTATTGGTATATCAGTTTCGATGGGTATATCAGTTTCGATTGGTATGTCAGTTTCAATTGGCATATCAGTTTCGAATGGTATGTCTGTTTAGATTAGTATATCAGTTTCTATTGGTATGTCAGTTTCTATTTGTATAGCAGTTTGGATTGGTATATCAGATTCGATTGGTATGACAGTTTCGATTGGTATGTCAGTTTCGATTGGTATATAACTTTCTATTGGTATGTCAGTTTCGATTCGTATGTCAGTTTCTATAGGTATATCTGTTTCGATTGGTATGTCAGTTTCGATTAGTATATCAGTTTCTATAGGTATGTCAGTTTCTATTGGTATATCAGTTTTGATTGGTATATCAGTTTCAATCGGTATATCAGTTTTGATTGGTATATCAGTTTAGATTGATATATCAGTTTCGATTAGTATGTCAGTTTCTAATGGTATGTCAGTTTCGATTACTATATCAGTTTCTATTGGTATGTCAGTTTCGATCGGTATGTCAGTTTCGATTGGTATATCAGTTTCGATTGGTATATCAGTTTCGATTGTTATATCAGTTTTGATTGGTATGTCAGTTTCTATTGGTATATCAGTTTCTATAGGTATTTCATTTTCGATTGGTATGTCAGTTTCGATTGGAATATCAATTTCAATTGGTATATCAGTTTCGATTAGTATGTCAGTTTCTATTGGTATGTCAGTTTCGATTGGTATGTCAGATTCTATTGGTATATCAGTTTCGATTGTTATATCAGTTTCGATTGGTATATAAGTTTCGATTAGTATGTCAGTTTCTATTGGTATATCCGTTTCGATTGGTATGTCAGTTTCTATTGGTAGATCAGTTTCGATTGGTATGTTAGTCCTTGATTTGTATGTCAGTTTCTATTGGTATATTAGTTTCGATGGGTATATCAGTTTCTATTGGTATGTCAGTTTTTATTGGTATATCAGTTTCAATTGGTATGTTAGTTTCTATTGGTAAGTCAGCTTCGATTAGTATATCAGTTTCTATTGGTATATCAGTTTCTATTGGTATATCAGTTTCAATTGGTATGACAGTTTCGATTGGTATATAAGTTTCTATTGGTATATCAGTTTACATTGGTATGTCAGATTCGATTGGAATGTCAGTTTCTATTGGTATATCAGTTTCGATTGGTAGGTCAGTTTCTATTGGTATGTCAGTTTTGATTAGTATATCAGTTTCTATTGGTATGTCTGTTTCTATTGGTATATCAATTTTGACTGGTATATCAGTTTCGATTGGTATATCAATTTTGACTGGTATGTCAGTTTCAATTGGTTTGTCAGTTTTGATTGGTATATCAGTTTCGAATGGTATGTCAATCTCGATTGGTATGTCAGTTTCGATTGGTATATCAGTTTCTATTGGTATGTCTGTTTCTATTGGTATATTAGTTTTGATTGGTATGTCAGTTTCGATTGGTATGTCAGTTTCGATTGGTATATCAGCTTTGATTGGTATGTCTGTTTCGATTGGTATATCAGTTTCGATTGGTATGTCAGTTTCGATTAGTATATCAGTTTCTATTGGTATGTCAGTTTCGATTGGTATGTCAGTTTGGATTAGTATATCAGTTTATATTGGTATATCAGTTTCTATTGGTATATAAGTTTCGATTAGTATGTCAGTTTCGATTGGTTTGTCAGTTTTGATTGGTATATCAGTTTCGAATGGTATGTCAATCACGATTGGTATGTCAGTTTCGATTGGTATATCAGTTTCTATTGGTATGTCTGTTTCTATTGGTATATCAGTTTTGATTGGTATATCAGTTTCGATTGGTATATCAGTTTCTATTAGTATTTCAGTTTCTAATGGTATGTCAGTTTCGATTATTATATCAGTTACTATTGGTATGTCAGTTTTGATTGGTATGTCAGTTTCGATTGGTAAATCTGTTTCGATTGGTATGTCTGTTTCGATTGGTATATCCGTTTCGATTGGTATGTCAGTTTCGATTAGTATATCAGTTTCTATTGGTATGTCAGTTTCGATTGGTATGTCAGATTCTATTGGTATATCAGTTTCGATTGGTATATCAGTTTCGATTGGTATATCTGTTTATATTGTTATATCAGTTACTATTGATATGTCAGTTTCGATTGGAATGTCAGTTTCGATTGGTATATCAGTTTCTATTGGTATGTCAGTTTTGATTAGTATATCAGTTTCGATTGGTATGTCAGTTTCTATTGGTATATCAGTTTGGATTGGTATATCAGATTCCATTGGTATGACAGTTTCGATTGGTATATAAGTTTCTATTGGTATATCAGTTTACATTGGTATGTCAGATTCGATTGGTATGTCAGTTTTGATTGGTATATCAGTTTCGATAGGTATGTCAGTTTTTACTGGTAAATCAGTCTCGATTGGTATGTCAGTTTCTATTTGTATGTCAGTTTCGATTATTATATCAGTTACTATTGGTATGTCAGTTTCGATTGGTATATCAGTTTCTACTGGTATGTCAGTTTCGATTAGTATATCAGTTTCTATTGGTATGTCAGTTTCGATTGGTATGTCAGTTTCGATTGGTATATCAGTTTCTATAGGTATGTCAGTTTCTATTGGTATATCAGTTTTTATTGGTATATCAGTTTCTATTGGTATATCAGTTTTGATTGGTATATCCGTTTCGATTGATATATCAGTTTCGATTAGTATGTCAGTTTCTAATGGTATGTCAGTTTCGATTAGTATATCAGTTTCTATAGGTATGTCAGTTTCTATTGGTATATCAGTTTCTATAGGTATATCAGTTTCTATTGGTATGTCAGTTTCGATTGGTATGTCAGTTTCGATTGGTATATCAGTTTCGATTGGTATATCAGTTTCGATTGTTATATCAGTTTCTATTGGTATATCAGTTTCTATAGGTATGTCATTTTCGATTGGTATGTCAGTTTCGATTGGAATGTCAATTTCGATTGGTATGTCAGTTTCGATTAGTAAGTCAGTTTCTATTGGTATATCAGTTTCGATTGGTATATCTATTTCGATTAGTATATCAGTTTCTATTGGTATGTCAGTTTCGATAAGTATGTTAGTCCTTGATTTGTATGTCAGTTTCGATTGGTATGTCAGTTTCAATTGGCATATCAGTATCGAATGGTATGTCTGTTTGGATTAGTATATCAGTTTCTATTGGTATGTCAGTTTCTATTTGTATAGCAGTTTGGATTGGTATAATAGATTCGATTGATATGACAGTTTCGATTTGTATATCAGTTTCGAATGGTATGTCAATCTCGATTGGTATGTCAGTTTCGATTGGTATATTAGTTTCTATTGGTATGTCTGTTTCTATTGGTATATCAGTTTTGATTGGTATATCAGTTTCGAGTGGTATATCAGTTTCTATTAGTATTTCAGTTTCTATAAGTATATCAGCTTCAATTTGTATGTCAGTTTCTATTGGTATATCAGTTCCTATTTGTATGTCAGTTTCAATTGGTATGTCAGTTTCGATTGGTATGTTAGTCCTCGATTTGTATGTCAGTTTCTATTGGTATATCAGTATCGATTGGTATGTCAGTTTCGATTGATATATCAGTTCCTATTGCTATATAAGTTTCTATTGGTATGTAAGTTTCGATTGGTATATCAGTTTCGATTGTTATGTCAGTTTCTATTGGTATATCACCTTCTATTTGTATATCAGTTTCGATTAATATGTCAGTTTCTATTGGTATGTCAGTTTCGATTAGTATATCAGTTTCTATTGGTATGTCAGTTTCGATTGGTATGTCAGTTTTGATTGGTATGTCAGTTTTGATTAGAATATCAGTTTCGATTGGTATGTCAGTTTCTATTGTTGTATCAGTTTCTATTGGTATGTCAGTTTCGATAGGTATGTCAGTTTTTACTGGTAAATCAGTCTCGATTGGTATGTCAGTTTCTATTGGTATGTCAGTTTCGATTATTATGTCAGATACTATTGGTATGTCAGTTTCGATTGGTATATCAGTTTCTACTGGTATGTCAGTTTCGATTAGTATATCAGTTTCTATTGGTATGTCAGTTTCTATTGGTATATCAGTTTTGATTGGTATATCAGTTTCGACTGGTATGTCAGTTTCTATTTTTATGTCAGTTTGGATTGGTATATCAGTTTCTACTGGTATGTCAGTTTCGATTAGTATATCAGTTTCGATTGGTATGTCAGTTTCGATTGATATGTCAGTTTCGATTGGTATATCAGTTCCGATTAGTATGTCAGTTTCGATTGGTATGTCAGTTTCGATATGTATATCAGCTTCGATTGCTATGTCAGTTTCGATTGGTATGTGATTTTCGATTGGTATATCAGTTTCTATTGGTATGTCAGTTTCGATTGGTATGTTAGTCCTCGGATAGTATGTCAGTTTCTATTGGTATATCAGTATCGATTGGTATATCAATTTCAATTAGTATATCAGTTTCTATTGGTATGTCAGTTTCTATTGCTATATCAGTTTGTATTGGTATATCAGTTTCGATTGGTATGTCAGTTTCGATTAGTATATCAGTTTCTATAGTTATGTCAGTTTCTATTGGTATATCAGTTTCGATTGGTATATCAGTTTCTATGGTATGTCAGTTTCGATTGGTATGTCAGTTTCTATTGGTATATCAGTTTCGATTGATATATCAGTTTCGATTAGTATGACAGTTTCTACTGGTATGTCAGTTTCGATTAGTATATCAGTTTCGATTAGTATGTCAGTTTCTATTGGTATGACAGTTTCGATTGTTATGTCAGTTTCGATTGGTATATAAGTTTCTATTGGTATATCAGTTTCCATTGTTATGTCACATTCGATTGGAATGTCAGTTTCTATTGGTATATCAGTTTCGATTGGTAGCTCAGTTTCTATTGGTATAACAGTTTCGATTAGTATATCAGTTTCTATTGGTATGTTTGTTTCTATTGGTATATCAGTTTCGATTGGTATGTCAGTTTCGATTGGTATGTCAGTTTCAATTGGTATATCAGTTTCGATTGGTATATCAGTTTAGATTGGTATGTAAGTTTCGATTGGGATGTCAGTTTTGATTGGTATATCAGTTTCTATTGGTATATCAGTTTCTATTGTTATGTCAGTTTCTATTGGTATATCAGTTTTGATTGGTATATTAGTTTCGATTGGTATGTCAGTTTCTATTGGTATATCAGTTTTTATTGGTATGTAAGTTTTGATTGGTATATTAGTTTCGATTGGTATGTCAGTTTCGATTAGTATGTCAATTTCTACTGGTATGTCAGTTTCAATTAGTATATCAGTTTCTATTGGTATGTCATTTTCGATTGGGATGTCAGTTTCGATTGCTTTGTCAGTTTCGATTGGTATATCAGTTTCGAATGGTATGTCAATCTCGATAGGTATGTCAGTTTCGATTGGTATATCAGCTTCTATTGGTATGTCAGTTTCAATTAGTATATCAGTTTCTATTGGTATGTCAGTTTCTATTGGTATATCAGTTTCGATTGGTAAATCAGTTTCGATGGTATGTCAGTTTCGATTGGTATGTCAGTTTCTATTGGTATATCAGTTTCGATTGATATATCAGTTTCGATTAGTATGTCAATTTCTACTGGTATGTCAGTTTCAATTAGTATATCAGTTTCTATTGGTATGTCAGTTTCTATTGGTATGTCAGTTTCTATTGGTATATCAGCTGCGATTAGTATATCAGTTTCGATTAGTATGTCAGTTTCTATTGGTATGTCAGTTTCAATTGGTATGTCAGTTTTGATTGGTATATGAGTTTCTACTGATATGTCAGTTTCGATTAGTATATCAGTTTCTATTGGTATGTCAGTTTCTATTGGTATATCAATTTTGATTGGTATATCAGTTTCGATTGGTATGTCAATTTATATTGGTATATCAGTTTTTATTGGTATGTCAGTTGTGATTGGTATATTAGTTTCTATTGGTATGTCAGTTTCGATTGATATGTCAGTTTTGATTGGTATATCAGTTCCGGTTGGTATGTCAGTTTCGATTGGTATGTCAGTTTCGATTGGTATATCAGCTTCGATTGGTATGTCAGTTTCGATTGGTATGTCAATTTCGATTGATATATTACTTTCTACTGGTATTGCAGTTTCAATTAATATATCAGTTTCTATTGGTATGTCAGATTCAATTAGTATATCAGTTTCTATTGGTATGTCAGTTTCGATTGGTATGTTAGTCCTCGAATTGTATGTCAGTTTCTATTGGTATATCAGTTTCGATTCGTATGTCAATTTCAATTAGTATATCAGTTTCTATAGGTATGTCAGTTTCTATTGGTATGTCAGTTTCTATTGCTATATCAGTTTCTATTGGTATATCAGTTTCGATTGGTATGTCAGTTTCGATTAGTATATCAGTTTCTATAGGTATGTCAGTTTCTATTGGTATATCAGTTTCGATTGGTATATCAGTTTCTATGGTATGTCAGTTTCGTTTGGTATGTCAGTTTCTATTGGTATATCAGTTTCGATTGACATATCAGTTTTGATTAGTATGTCAGTTTCTACTGGTATGTCAGTTTCGATTAGTATATCAGTTTCTATTGGTATGTCAGTTTCGATTGATATGTCAGTTTCTATTTGTATATCAGTTTCGATTGGTATATCAGTTTCTATTGGTATATCAGATTCAATTAGTATATCAGTTTCGATTAGTATGTCAGTTTCTATTGGTATGACAGTTTCGATAGTTATGTCAGTTTCGATTGGTATATAAGTTTCTATTGGTATATCAGTTTCCATTGTTATGTCACATTCGATTGGAATGTCAGTTTCTATTGGTATATCAGTTTCGATTGGTAGGTCAGTTTCTATTGGTATATCAGTTTCGATTAGTATATCAGTTTCTATTGGTATGTCTGTTTCTATTGGTATATCAGTTTCGATTGGTATGTCAGTTTCGATTGGTATGTCAGTTTCAATTGGTTTATTAGTTTCGATTGGTACATCAGTTTAGATTGGTATGTAAGTTTCGATTGGGATGTCAGTTTTGATTGGTATATCAGTTTCTATTGGTATATCAGTTTCTATTGTTATGTCAGTTTCTATTGGTATATCAGTTTTGATTGGTATATTAGTTTCGATTGGTATGTCAGTTTCTATTGGTATATCAGTTTTTATTGGTATGTAAGTTTTGATTGGTATATTAGTTTCGATTGGTATGTCAGTTTCGATTAGTATGTCAATTTCTACTGGTATGTCAGTTTCAATTAGTATATCAGTTTCTATTGGTATGTCATTTTCGATTGGTATGTCAGTTTCGATTGCTTTGTCAGTTTCGATTGGTATATCAGTTTCGAATGGTATGTCAATCTCGATTGGTATGTCAGTTTCGATTGGTATATCAGCTTCTATTGGTATGTCAGTTTCAATTAGTATATCAGTTTCTATTGGTATGTCAGTTTCTATTGCTATATCAGTTTCTATTGGTATATCAGTTTCGATTGGTAAATCAGTTTCGATGGTATGTCAGTTTCGATTGGTATGTCAGTTTCTATTGGTATATCAGTTTCGATTGATATATCAGTTTCGATTAGTATGTCAATTTCTACTGGTATGTCAGTTTCAATTAGTATATCAGTTTCTATTGGTATGTCAGTTTCTATTGGTATGTCAGTTTCTATTGGTATATCAGCTGCGATTAGTATATCAGTTTCGATTAGTATGTCAGTTTCTATTGGTATGTCAGTTTCAATTGGTATGTCAGTTTTGATTGGTATATCAGTTTCTATTGGTATGTCAGTTTTTATTATTATATCACTTTCTATTGGTATGACAGTTTCGATTGGTATGTCAGTTTCGATTGGTATATAAGTTTCTATTGGTATATCAGTTTCCATTGGTATGTCATATTCGATTGGTATGTCAGTATTGATTGGTATATGAGTTTCTACTGATATGTCAGTTTCGATTAGTATATCAGTTTCTATTGGTATGTCAGTTTCTATTGGTATATCAGTTTTGATTGGTATATCAGTTCCGATTGGTATGTCAATTTATATTGGTATATCAGTTTTTATTGGTATGTCAGTTGTGATTGGTATATTAGTTTCTATTGGTATGTCAGTTTCTATTGGTATGTCAGTTTCGATTGGTATGTCAGTTTCGATTGGTATATCAGCTTCGATTGGTATGTTAGTTTCGATTGGTATGTCAATTTCGATTGGTATATTACTTTCTACTGGTATTGCAGTTTCAATTAATATATCAGCTTCTATTGGTATGTCAGATTCAATTAGTATATCAGTTTCTATTGGTATGTCAGTTTCGATTGGTATGTTAGTCCTCGAATTGTATGTCAGTTTCTATTGGTATATCAGTTTCGATTGGTATGTCAATTTCAATTAGTATATCAGTTTCTATAGGTATGTCAGTTTCTATTGGTATGTCAGTTTCTATTGCTATATCAGTTTCTATTGGTATATCAGTTTCGATTGGTATGGCAGTTTCGATTAGTATATCAGTTTCTATAGGTATGTCAGTTTCTATTGGTATATCAGTTTCGATTGGTATATCAGTTTCTATGGTATGTCAGTTTCGTTTGGTATGTCAGTTTCTATTGGTATATCAGTTTCGATTGATATATCCATTTCGATTAGTTTGTCAGTCTCTACTGGTATGTCAGTTTCGATTAGTATATCAGTTTCTATTGGTATGTCAGTTTCGATTGATATGTCAGTTTCTATTTGTATATCAGTTTCGATTGGTATATCAGTTTCTATTGGTATATCAGATTCAATTAGTATATCAGTTTCGATTAGTATGTCAGTTTCTATTGTTATGACAGTTTCGATTGTTATGTCAGTTTCGATTGGTATATAAGTTTCTATTGGTATATCAGTTTCCATTGTTATGTCACATTCGATTGGAATGTCAGTTTCTATTGGTATATCAGTTTCGATTGGTAGCTCAGTTTCTATTGGTATAACAGTTTCGATTAGTATATCAGTTTCTATTGGTATGTTTGTTTCTATTGGTATATCAGTTTCGATTGGTATGTCAGTTTCGATTGGTATGTCAGTTTCAATTGGTATATCAGTTTCGATTGGTATATCAGTTTAGATTGGTATGTAAGTTTCGATTGGGATGTCAGTTTTGATTGGTATATCAGTTTCTATTGGTATATCAGTTTCTATTGTTATGTCAGTTTCTATTGGTATATCAGTTTTGATTGGTATGTAAGTTTTGATTGGTATATTAGTTTCGATTGGTATGTCAGTTTCGATTAGTATGTCAATTTCTACTGGTATGTCAGTTTCAATTAGTATATCAGTTTCTATTGGTATGTCATTTTCGATTGGGATGTCTGTTTCGATTGCTTTGTCAGTTTCGATTGGTATATCAGTTTCGAATGGTATGTCAATCTCGATTGGTATGTCAGTTTCGATTGGTATATCAGCTTCTATTGGTATGTCAGTTTCAATTAGTATATCAGTTTCTATTGGTATGTCAGTTTCTATTGGTATATCAGTTTCGATTGGTAAATCAGTTTCGATGGTATGTCAGTTTCGATTGGTATGTCAGTTTCTATTGGTATATCAGTTTCGATTGATATATCAGTTTCGATTAGTATGTCAATTTCTACTGGTATGTCAGTTTCAATTAGTATATCAGTTTCTATTGGTATGTCAGTTTCTATTGGTATGTCAGTTTCTATTGGTATATCAGCTGCGATTAGTATATCAGTTTCGATTAGTATGTCAGTTTCTATTGGTATGTCAGTTTCAATTGGTATGTCAGTTTTGATTGGTATATGAGTTTCTACTGATATGTCAGTTTCGATTAGTATATCAGTTTCTATTGGTATGTCAGTTTCTATTGGTATATCAATTTTGATTGGTATATCAGTTTCGATTGGTATGTCAATTTATATTGGTATATCAGTTTTTATTGGTATGTCAGTTGTGATTGGTATATTAGTTTCTATTGGTATGTCAGTTTCGATTGATATGTCAGTTTTGATTGGTATATCAGTTCCGGTTGGTATGTCAGTTTCGATTGGTATGTCAGTTTCGATTGGTATATCAGCTTCGATTGGTATGTCAGTTTCGATTGGTATGTCAATTTCGATTGATATATTACTTTCTACTGGTATTGCAGTTTCAATTAATATATCAGTTTCTATTGGTATGTCAGATTCAATTAGTATATCAGTTTCTATTGGTATGTCAGTTTCGATTGGTATGTTAGTCCTCGAATTATATGTCAGTTTCTATTGGTATATCAGTTTCGATTCGTATGTCAATTTCAATTAGTATATCAGTTTCTATAGGTATGTCAGTTTCTATTGGTATGTCAGTTTCTATTGCTATATCAGTTTCTATTGGTATATCAGTTTCGATTGGTATGTCAGTTTCGATTAGTATATCAGTTTCTATAGGTATGTCAGTTTCTATTGGTATATCAGTTTCGATTGGTATATCAGTTTCTATGGTATGTCAGTTTCGTTTGGTATGTCAGTTTCTATTGGTATATCAGTTTCGATTGACATATCAGTTTTGATTAGTATGTCAGTTTCTACTGGTATGTCAGTTTCGATTAGTATATCAGTTTCTATTGGTATGTCAGTTTCGATTGATATGTCAGTTTCTATTTGTATATCAGTTTCGATTGGTATATCAGTTTCTATTGGTATATCAGATTCAATTAGTATATCAGTTTCGATTAGTATGTCAGTTTCTATTGGTATGACAGTTTCGATAGTTATGTCAGTTTCGATTGGTATATAAGTTTCTATTGGTATATCAGTTTCCATTGTTATGTCACATTCGATTGGAATGTCAGTTTCTATTGGTATATCAGTTTCGATTGGTAGGTCAGTTTCTATTGGTATATCAGTTTCGATTAGTATATCAGTTTCTATTGGTATGTCTGTTTCTATTGGTATATCAGTTTCGATTGGTATGTCAGTTTCGATTGGTATGTCAGTTTCAATTGGTTTATTAGTTTCGATTGGTACATCAGTTTAGATTGGTATGTAAGTTTCGATTGGGATGTCAGTTTTGATTGGTATATCAGTTTCTATTGGTATATCAGTTTCTATTGTTATGTCAGTTTCTATTGGTATATCAGTTTTGATTGGTATATTAGTTTCGATTGGTATGTCAGTTTCTATTGGTATATCAGTTTTTATTGGTATGTAAGTTTTGATTGGTATATTAGTTTCGATTGGTATGTCAGTTTCGATTAGTATGTCAATTTCTACTGGTATGTCAGTTTCAATTAGTATATCAGTTTCTATTGGTATGTCATTTTCGATTGGTATGTCAGTTTCGATTGCTTTGTCAGTTTCGATTGGTATATCAGTTTCGAATGGTATGTCAATCTCGATTGGTATGTCAGTTTCGATTGGTATATCAGCTTCTATTGGTATGTCAGTTTCAATTAGTATATCAGTTTCTATTGGTATGTCAGTTTCTATTGCTATATCAGTTTCTATTGGTATATCAGTTTCGATTGGTAAATCAGTTTCGATGGTATGTCAGTTTCGATTGGTATGTCAGTTTCTATTGGTATATCAGTTTCGATTGATATATCAGTTTCGATTAGTATGTCAATTTCTACTGGTATGTCAGTTTCAATTAGTATATCAGTTTCTATTGGTATGTCAGTTTCTATTGGTATGTCAGTTTCTATTGGTATATCAGCTGCGATTAGTATATCAGTTTCGATTAGTATGTCAGTTTCTATTGGTATGTCAGTTTCAATTGGAATGTCAGTTTTGATTGGTATATCAGTTTCTATTGGTATGTCAGTTTTTATTATTATATCACTTTCTATTGGTATGACAGTTTCGATTGGTATGTCAGTTTCGATTGGTATATAAGTTTCTATTGGTATATCAGTTTCCATTGGTATGTCATATTCGATTGGTATGTCAGTATTGATTGGTATATGAGTTTCTACTGATATGTCAGTTTCGATTAGTATATCAGTTTCTATTGGTATGTCAGTTTCTATTGGTATATCAGTTTTGATTGGTATATCAGTTCAGATTGGTATGTCAATTTATATTGGTATATCAGTTTTTATTGGTATGTCAGTTGTGATTGGTATATTAGTTTCTATTGGTATGTCAGTTTCTATTGGTATGTCAGTTTCGATTGGTATGTCAGTTTCGATTGGTATATCAGCTTCGATTGGTATGTTAGTTTCGATTGGTATGTCAATTTCGATTGGTATATTACTTTCTACTGGTATTGCAGTTTCAATTAATATATCAGCTTCTATTGGTATGTCAGATTCAATTAGTATATCAGTTTCTATTGGTATGTCAGTTTCGATTGGTATGTTAGTCCTCGAATTGTATGTCAGTTTCTATTGGTATATCAGTTTCGATTGGTATGTCAATTTCAATTAGTATATCAGTTTCTATAGGTATGTCAGTTTCTATTGGTATGTCAGTTTCTATTGCTATATCAGTTTCTATTGGTATATCAGTTTCGATTGGTATGGCAGTTTCGATTAGTATATCAGTTTCTATAGGTATGTCAGTTTCTATTGGTATATCAGTTTCGATTGGTATATCAGTTTCTATGGTATGTCAGTTTCGTTTGGTATGTCAGTTTCTATTGGTATATCAGTTTCGATTGATATATCCATTTCGATTAGTTTGTCAGTCTCTACTGGTATGTCAGTTTCGATTAGTATATCAGTTTCTATTGGTATGTCAGTTTCGATTGATATGTCAGTTTCTATTTGTATATCAGTTTCGATTGGTATATCAGTTTCTATTGGTATATCAGATTCAATTAGTATATCAGTTTCGATTAGTATGTCAGTTTCTATTGTTATGACAGTTTCGATTGTTATGTCAGTTTCGATTGGTATATAAGTTTCTATTGGTATATCAGTTTCCATTGTTATGTCACATTCGATTGGAATGTCAGTTTCTATTGGTATATCAGTTTCGATTGGTAGGTCAGTTTCTATTGGTATATCAGTTTCGATTAGTATATCAGTTTCTATTGGTATGTCTGTTTCTATTGGTATATCAGTTTCGATTGGTATGTCAGTTTCAATTGGTATATCAGTTTCAATTGGTATATCAGTTTCGATTGGTATATCAGTTTAGATTGGTATGTAAGTTTCGATTGGGATGTCAGTTTTGATTGGTATATCAGTTTCTATTGGTATATCAGTTTCTATTGTTATGTCAGTTTCTATTTGTATATCAGTTTTGATTGGTATATTAGTTTCGATTGGTATTTCAGTTTCTATTGGTATATCAGTTTTTATTGGTATGTAAGTTTTGATTGGTATATTAGTTTCGATTGGTATGTCAGTTTCGATTAGTATGTCAATTTCTACTTGTATGTCAGTTTCAATTAGTATATCAGTTTCTATTGGTATGTCATTTTCGATTGGTATGTCAGTTTCGATTGGTATATCAGTTTCGATTGATATATCAGTTTCGATTAGTATGTCAATTTCTACTGGTATGTCAGTTTCAATTAGTATATCAGTTTCTATTGGTAGGTCAGTTTCTATTGGTATGTCAGTTTCTATTGGTATATCAGCTGTGATTAGTATATCAGTTTCGATTAGTATGTCAGTTTCTATTGGTATGTCAGTTTCAATTGGTATGTCAGTTTTGATTGGTATATCAGTTTCTATTGGTATGTCAGTTTTCATTATTATATCAGTTTCTATTGGTATGACAGTTTCGATTGGTATGTCAGTTTTGAGTGGTATATAAGTTTCTATTGGTATATCAGTTTCCATTGGTATGTCATATTTGATTGGTATGTCAGTTTTGATTGGTATATCAGTTTCTACTGATATGTCAGTTTCGATTAGTATATCAGTTTCTATTGGTATGTCAGTTTCTATTGGTATATCAGTTTTGATTGGTATATTAGTTTCGATTGGTATGTCAGTTTCTATTGGTATATCAGTTTTTATTGGTATGTAAGTTTTGATTGGTATATTAGTTTCGATTGGTATGTCAGTTTCGATTACTATGTCAATTTCTACTGGTATGTCAGTTTCAATTAGTATATCAGTTTCTATTGGTATGTCATTTTCGATTGGTATGTCAGTTTCGATTGCTTTGTCAGTTTCGATTGGTATATCAGTTTCGATTGGTATGTCAATTTATATTGGTATATCAGTTTTTATTGGTATGTCAGTTGTGATTGGTATATTAGTTTCTATTGGTATGTCAGTTTCGATTGATATGTCAGTTTTGATTGGTATATCAGTTCCGGTTGGTATGTCAGTTTCGATTGGTATGTCAGTTTCGATTGGTATATCAGCTTCGATTGGTATGTCAGTTTCGATTGGTATGTCAATTTCGATTGGTATATTACTTTCTACTGGTATTGCAGTTTCAATTAATATATCAGCTTCTATTGGTATGTCAGATTCAATTAGTATATCAGTTTCTATTGGTATGTCAGTTTCGATTGGTATGTTAGTCCTCGAATTGTATGTCAGTTTCTATTGGTATATCAGTTTCGATTGGTATGTCAATTTCAATTAGTATATCAGTTTCTATAGGTATGTCAGTTTCTATTGGTATGTCAGTTTCTATTGCTATATCAGTTTCTATTGGTATATCAGTTTTGATTGGTATGTCAGTTTCGATTAGTATATCAGTTTCTATAGGTATGTCAGTTTCTATTGGTATATCAGTTTCGATTGGTATATCAGTTTCTATGGTATGTCAGTTTCATTTGGTATGTCAGTTTCTATTGGTATATCAGTTTCGATTGATATATCAGTTTCGATTAGTATGTCAGTTTCTACTGGTATGTCAGTTTCGATTAGTATATCAGTTTCTATTGGTATGTCAGTTTCGATTGATATGTCAGTTTCTATTTGTATATCAGTTTCGATTGGTATATCAGTTTCTATTGGTATATCAGATTCAATTAGTATATCAGTTTCGATTAGTATGTCAGTTTCTATTGGTATGACAGTTTCGATTGTTATGTCAGTTTCGATTGGTATATAAGTTTCTATTGGTATATCAGTTTCCATTGTTATGTCACATTCGATTGGTAAATCAGTTTCGATGGTATGTCAGTTTCGATTGGTATGTCAGTTTCTATTGGTATATCAGTTTCGATTAGTATGTCAATTTCTACTGGTATGTCAGTTTCAATTAGTATATCAGTTTCTATTGGTATGTCAGTTTCTATTGGTATGTCAGTTTCTATTGGTATATCAGCTGCGATTAGTATATCAGTTTCGATTAGTATGTCAGTTTCTATTGGTATGTCAGTTTCAATTGGTATGTCAGTTTTGATTGGTATATCAGTTTCTATTGGTATGTCAGTTTTTATTATTATATCACTTTCTATTGGTATGACAGTTTCGATTGGTATGTCAGTTTCGATTGGTATATAAGTTTCTATTGGTATATCAGTTTCCATTGGTATGTCATATTCGATTGGTATGTCAGTTTTGATTGGTATATGAGTTTCTACTGATATGTCAGTTTCGATTAGTATATCAGTTTCTATTGGTATGTCAGTTTCTATTGGTATATCAGTTTTGATTGGTATATCAGTTCCGATTGGTATGTCAATTTATATTGGTATATCAGTTTTTATTGGTATGTCAGTTGTGATTGGTATATTAGTTTCTATTGGTATGTCAGTTTCTATTGGTATGTCAGTTTCGATTGGTATGTCAGTTTCGATTGGTATATCAGCTTCGATTGGTATGTTAGTTTCGATTGGTATGTCAATTTCGATTGGTATATTACTTTCTACTGGTATTGCAGATTCAATTAATATATCAGCTTCTATTGGTATGTCAGATTCAATTAGTATATCAGTTTCTATTGTTATGTCAGTTTCGATTGGTATGTTAGTCCTCGAATTGTATGTCAGTTTCTATTGGTATATCAGTTTCGATTGGTATGTCAATTTCAATTAGTATATCAGTTTCTATAGGTATGTCAGTTTCTATTGGTATGTCAGTTTCTATTGCTATATCAGTTTCTATTGGTATATCAGTTTCGATTGGTATGGCAGTTTCGATTAGTATATCAGTTTCTATAGGTATGTCAGTTTCTATTGGTATATCAGTTTCGATTGGTATATCAGTTTCTATGGTATGTCAGTTTCGTTTGGTATGTCAGTTTCTATTGGTATATCAGTTTCGATTGATATATCCATTTCGATTAGTTTGTCAGTCTCTACTGGTATGTCAGTTTCGATTAGTATATCAGTTTCTATTGGTATGTCAGTTTCGATTGATATGTCAGTTTCTATTTGTATATCAGTTTCGATTGGTATATCAGTTTCTATTGGTATATCAGATTCAATTAGTATATCAGTTTCGATTAGTATGTCAGTTTCTATTGTTATGACAGTTTCGATTGTTATGTCAGTTTCGATTGGTATATAAGTTTCTATTGGTATATCAGTTTCCATTGTTATGTCACATTCGATTGGAATGTCAGTTTCTATTGGTATATCAGTTTCGATTGGTAGGTCAGTTTCTATTGGTATATCAGTTTCGATTAGTATATCAGTTTCTATTGGTATGTCTGTTTCTATTGGTATATCAGTTTCGATTGGTATGTCAGTTTCGATTGGTATGTCAGTTTCAATTGGTATATCAGTTTCGATTGGTATATCAGTTTAGATTGGTATGTAAGTTTCGATTGGGATGTCAGTTTTGATTGGTATATCAGTTTCTATTGGTATATCAGTTTCTATTGTTATGTCAGTTTCTATTTGTATATCAGTTTTGATTGGTATATTAGTTTCGATTGGTATTTCAGTTTCTATTGGTATATCAGTTTTTATTGGTATGTAAGTTTTGATTGGTATATTAGTTTCGATTGGTATGTCAGTTTCGATTAGTATGTCAATTTCTACTTGTATGTCAGTTTCAATTAGTATATCAGTTTCTATTGGTATGTCATTTTCGATTGGTATGTCAGTTTCGATTGGTATATCAGTTTCGATTGATATATCAGTTTCGATTAGTATGTCAATTTCTACTGGTATGTCAGTTTCAATTAGTATATCAGTTTCTATTGGTAGGTCAGTTTCTATTGGTATGTCAGTTTCTATTGGTATATCAGCTGCGATTAGTATATCAGTTTCGATTAGTATGTCAGTTTCTATTGGTATGTCAGTTTCAATTGGTATGTCAGTTTTGATTGGTATATCAGTTTCTATTGGTATGTCAGTTTTCATTATTATATCAGTTTCTATTGGTATGACAGTTTCGATTGGTATGTCAGTTTTGAGTGGTATATAAGTTTCTATTGGTATATCAGTTTCCATTGGTATGTCATATTTGATTGGTATGTCAGTTTTGATTGGTATATCAGTTTCTACTGATATGTCAGTTTCGATTAGTATATCAGTTTCTATTGGTATGTCAGTTTCTATTGGTATATCAGTTTTGATTGGTATATTAGTTTCGATTGGTATGTCAGTTTCTATTGGTATATCAGTTTTTATTGGTATGTAAGTTTTGATTGGTATATTAGTTTCGATTGGTATGTCAGTTTCGATTACTATGTCAATTTCTACTGGTATGTCAGTTTCAATTAGTATATCAGTTTCTATTGGTATGTCATTTTCGATTGGTATGTCAGTTTCGATTGCTTTGTCAGTTTCAATTGGTATATCAGTTTCGATTGGTATGTCAATTTATATTGGTATATCAGTTTTTATTGGTATGTCAGTTGTGATTGGTATATTAGTTTCTATTGGTATGTCAGTTTCGATTGATATGTCAGTTTTGATTGGTATATCAGTTCCGGTTGGTATGTCAGTTTCGATTGGTATGTCAGTTCCGATTGGTATATCAGCTTCGATTGGTATGTCAGTTTCGATTGGTATGTCAATTTCGATTGGTATATTACTTTCTACTGGTATTGCAGTTTCAATTAATATATCAGCTTCTATTGGTATGTCAGATTCAATTAGTATATCAGTTTCTATTGGTATGTCAGTTTCGATTGGTATGTTAGTCCTCGAATTGTATGTCAGTTTCTATTGGTATATCAGTTTCGATTGGTATGTCAATTTCAATTAGTATATCAGTTTCTATAGGTATGTCAGTTTCTATTGGTATGTCAGTTTCTATTGCTATATCAGTTTCTATTGGTATATCAGTTTCGATTGGTATGTCAGTTTCGATTAGTATATCAGTTTCTATAGGTATGTCAGTTTCTATTGGTATATCAGTTTCGATTGGTATATCAGTTTCTATGGTATGTCAGTTTCATTTGGTATGTCAGTTTCTATTGGTATATCAGTTTCGATTGATATATCAGTTTCGATTAGTATGTCAGTTTCTACTGGTATGTCAGTTTCGATTAGTATATCAGTTTCTATTGGTATGTCAGTTTCGATTGATATGTCAGTTTCTATTTGTATATCAGTTTCGATTGGTATATCAGTTTCGATTGGTATATCAGATTCAATTAGTATATCAGTTTCGATTAGTATGTCAGTTTCTATTGGTATGACAGTTTCGATTGTTATGTCAGTTTCGATTGGTATATAAGTTTCTATTGGTATATCAGTTTCCATTGTTATGTCACATTCGATTGGAATGTCAGTTTCTATTGGTATATCAGTTTCGATTGGTAGGTCAGTTTCTATTGGTATATCAGTTTCGATTAGTATATCAGTTTCTATTGGTATGTCTGTTTCTATTGGTATATCAGTTTCGATTGTTATGTCAGTTTCGATTGGTATGTCAGTTTCAATTGGTATATCAGTTTCGATTGGTATATCAGTTTAGATTGGTATGTAAGTTTCGATTGGGATGTCAGTTTTGATTGGTATATCAGTTTCTATTGGTATATCAGTTTCTATTGGTATATCAGTTTTGATTGGTATGTCAATTTCAATTAGTATATCAGTTTCTATAGGTATGTCAGTTTCTATTGGTATGTCAGTTTCTATTGCTATATCAGTTTCTATTAGTATATCAGTTTCGATTGGTATGTCAGTTTCGATTAGTATATCAGTTTCTATAGGTATGTCAGTTTCAATTGGTATATCAGTTTCGATTGGTATGTCAGTTTCGATTAGTATGTTAGTTCCGATTTGTATGTCAGTTTCTATTGGTATATCAGTTTCGATTGGTATATCAGTTTCAATTTGAAAGTCAGTTTCTATTGGTATATCAGTTCCTATTGGTATGTCAGTTTCGATTGGTATATCAGTTTCGATTGGTATATCAGTTCCTATTGCAATATCAGTTACTATTGGTATGTCAGTTTCTATTGGTATATCAGCTTCGATTAGTATTTTCAGTTTCGATTAGTATGTCCGTTTCTATTGGTATATCAGTTTCGATTGGTATGTCAGTTTCTATTGGTATGTCAGTTTTGATCATTATATCAGTTACTATTGGTATGTCAGTTTCGATTGGTATATCAGTTTCGACTGGTATGTCAGTTTCGATTAGTATATCAGTTTCTATTGGTATGTCAGTTTCTATTGGTATGTCAGTTTTGATTGGTATATCAGTTTCGATAGAAACTGATATACTAATTGAAACTGACATACCAATAGAAACTGATATAGCAATGGGAACTGATATTCCAATAGAAACTGACATACAAATTGAAACTGATATACCAATCGAAACTGATATACTAATAGAAACTGACATACGAATCGAGGACTAACATACCAATCGAAACTGATATACCAATCGAAACTGACATACCAATAGGAACTGATATACCAATAGAAACTGACATACGAATTGAAACTGATATACCAATAGAAATTGATATACCAATCAAAACTGATATACCAATCGAAACTGACATTCCAATCGAAACTGACATACCAATAAAACTGATATACTAATCAAAACTGACTTACCAATAGACACTAACATACCAATTGAAACTGATATACCAATAGAAACAGACATACCAATCGAAACTGTTATGTCAATCAAAACTGATATACCAATAGAAACTGATATACTAGTCTAAACTAATATACCAATCGAAACTGATATACCAATAGAAACTGACATACTATCCTAAACTGATATACCAATCGAAATTGACATACCAATCGAAACTGACATACCAATCGAAACTTACATACCAATAGAAACTGATATACTAATCGAAACTGACTTACCAATCGAAACTAACCTACCTATAGAAACTGATATACTAATCGAAACTAATATACCAATCGAAACTGATATACCAATAGAAATTGACATACTTTTCTAAACTGATATACCAATCGAAATTGACATACCAATCGAAACTGACATACCAATCGAAACTGACATAACAATAGAAACTGACATACCAATCTAAACTGACATACCAATAGAAACTGATATACTAATCGAAACTGACATACCAGTAGAAACTGACATACTAATCGAAACTGATATATCAATCGAAAATGATATACCAATAGAAACTGACATACCAATCGAAATTGACATACCATCGAAACTGATAAACCAATCAAAACTGATATACCAATAGAAACTGACTTACCAATAGAAAATGATATACTAATCGAAACTGACATACCAATCGAAACTGATATACCAATCGAAACTGACATACCGATCGAAACTGATATACCAATCAAAACTGATGTACCAATCGAAACTGATATATCAATAGAAACTGACATACCAATCGAAACTGACATACCAATAGAAAGTGATATACTAATCGAAACTAACATACCAATAGAAACTGACATACTAATCGAAACTGATATACCAATCGAAATTGACATACCAATCGAAACTGACATACCAATAGAAACTGACATACTAATCTAAACTGATATACCAATCGAAACTGACATACCAATCGAAACTGATATATCAATCGAAACTGATATACCAATAGAAACTGATATACCAATCGAAACTGATATACCAATAGAAACAGATATACCTATAGAAACTGATGTACTAATCGAAACTGACATACCAATAAAAACTGATATACTAATTGAAATTGACATACCAATCGAAAATGATATACCAATCAAAACTGACATACCAATCGAAACTGACATACCAATCGAAAGTGATATAAGCTATCGAAACTGATATAGCAATAGAAACTGATATACCTATCGAAACTGATATACTAATTGAAATTGACATACCAATAGAAACTGATATACTAATTGAAATTGACATACCAATCGAAACTGATATACCAATAGAAACTGATATACTAATTGAAACTGACATACCAATAGAAACTAATATACCTATCAAAATTGACATACCAGTCGAAACTGACATACCAATCGAAACTGATATACCAATCAAAACTGACATACCAATCGGAACTGATATACCAATCGGAACTGACATACCAATCGAAACTGACATACCAATAGAAACTGATATACCAATCGAAACTGACATACCAATCGAAACTGACATACCAATCGAAACTGATATACCAATCAAAACTGATATACCAATCGAAACTGATATATCAATTGAAACTGATATACCAATCAAAACTGACATACCAATAGAAAATGATATACCAATAGAAACTGACATACCAATCAAAACTGATATACCAAGAGAAACTGACATACCAATCAAAACTGATATACCAATAGAAACTGTCATTTGAGGACTAACATACCAATCGAATCTGACATACCAATCGAAACTCATGTACCAATCGAAACTGACATACCAATAGAAACTGATATACCAATCAAAACTGATATATCCATAGAAACTGACATAACAATCGAAAATGACATTCTAATCGAAACTGACATACCAATAGACACTGATATACTAATCGAAACTGACATACCAGTAGAAACTGACATACCATCGAAACTGATATACCAATCGAAACTGATATACCAATAGAAACTGACATATACCTATAGAAACTGATGTACTAATCGAAACTGACATACCAATCGAAACTGATATACCAATAGAAACTGATATACTAATTGAAATTGACATACCAATCGAAACTGATATACCAATCGAAACTGACATACCAATCGAAACTGATATAAGCTATCGAAACTGATATAGCAATAGAAACTGATATACCTATCGAAACTGATATACTAATTGAAATTGACATACTAATAGAAACTGATATACTGATTGAAATTGACATAACAATCGAAACTGATATACCAATAGAAACTGACATACCAATCGAAACTGCCATACCAATCGAAACTGATATACCAATCGAAACTGACATACCAATCGTAACTGATATACCAATCGAAACTGACATACCAATCGAAACTGATATACTCATTGAAACTGACATACCAATAGAAACTTATATACTAATTGAAACTGACATACCAATAGAAACTAATATACCTATCGAAATTGACATACCAATCGAAACTGACATACAAATCGAAACTGATATACCAATCAAAACTGACATACCAATCGGAACTGATATACCAATCGAAACTGACATACCAATCGTAACTGATATACCAATCGAAACTGACATACCAATCGAAACTGCCATACCAATCGAAACTGATATACCAATCAAAACTGATATGCCAATCGAAACTGATATATCAATCGAAACTGATATACCAATCAAAACTGACATACCAATAGAAAATGATATACCAATAGAAACTGACATACCAATCGAAACTGATATACCAATCGAAACTGATATAGCAATAGAAACTGATATACTAATCGAAAATGACATACCAATTGAAACTGATATACCAATCGAAACTGATATACCAATAGATACTGACATACCAATCGAAACTGATATCATCATCATCATCATCATCAACGTTTAACGTCCGTGTTCCACGCTTGCATGGGTTTGGACGGGGGTAGTCCCATTTGAGGCAAGAGTGATTGTCTTGCTCGCATAGGACTGTCTGGCAGGTTTTCTACAGTTGGATGCCCTTCCTAACACCAATCACATTTACAGTGTGGGTCTGGGAGGTTTTTACCGTGTTGCCTACACGGCCACATTACAGCGTGGACTGTGTGTTTTATTGTCGTGACACATACACGATCTCATTTGTTTCGGCCTCGATGGCGCGGCACCAACATAACTTTACATAGAACGGGGTGGTGTGGATGGGGTGGGGGTGGTGGTGGTGGGACGGGGTGTATTGTGTTAGAGATGCCTACTGGCTGGAGTAGGTTTTACTATATATTTAGTTAAGGCGGGTCTTCTCTGTTACTGAGTACCGCCAAAGGTCTCGGTCCAGTGACATTGTCTTGGAGAGGTGTAAGTGTGTGATGTCGGAGTTTATCAGCTCGTCCCAGGTTTTTCTAGGTCTGCCTATTCCGTGAGTACTGTCTATCTTTATTGCCCTGCACTTTGTTATACAGCTATCGACTTTCATGCGCATCACGTGTCCATACCAACGTAGCCTTCTCTCGAGTAAACAACATCTGATCCCTCTTATCTCTAATTTTTTCCTTAGTTCGTTTATGCTTTGCCGTTCACGTATATTACTGTTACACATCCAGCGGAGCATGCAAGCTTCGTTCCTCTCTAGTCTGCGTATATCCTCTGCACACAATGCCCAGGTCTCACTGCCATGCAGCATTGCTGTTCGTATGCAGGCATCGTACAACCTGCCTTTCATTTTTAGGGAGAACCCTTTAGCAACTAATAGTGGTATAAGCTCTCTGAACTTTTTCCAACCAGTTCTGACTCTAGCTACAGTACTTTCAGAGCACCCTCCCCCACTGCTGATTTTATCGCCCAGGTAACGGAAGCTGTCCACTATTTCTATAGAACCCTCTGCGCAATTGAAAGAGCTAGTATTTTGTGGACACTTGCTGCTACTTATTGCACCAGAACATACCAATCGAAACTGACATACCAATAGAAACTGATATAGCAATAGGAACTAATATACAAATCAAAACTGATATACCAATCGAAACTGACTTACCAATAGGAACTTATATACCAATAGAAACTGACATACAAATTGAAACTGATATACCAATCGAAACTGATATACCAATAGAAACTGACATACAAATCGAGGACTAACATACCAATCGAAACTGACATACCAATCGAAACTGACATACCAATAGGAACTGATATACCAATAGAAACTGACATACAAAGTGAAACTGATATACCAATCGAAACTGATATACCAATCGAAACTGACATACCAATCGAAACTGACATACCAATAGTAACTGACATACCAATCGAAACTGATATACCAATAAAAACTGACATACCTATCGAAACTGACATACAAATTGAAACTGATATAACAATAGAAACTGACATACCAATAGTAACTAACATACCAATCGAAACTGATATACCAATAAAAACTGACATACCAATAGAAACTGACATACAAATTGAAACTGATATACCAATCGAAGCTGATATACCAATAGAAACTGACATACAAATAGAAACTGTTATACTAATCGAAACTGACATACCAATCGAAACTGATATACCAATCGAAACTGACATTCCGATCGAAACTGACATACCAATCGAAACTGATATACCTATCGAAATTGATATAGCTATAGAAACTGACATACCAATAACAAGTGATATACTAATTGAAATTGACATACCAATCAAGACTGATATACCAATAGAAACTGACATTCGAGGACTAACATACCAATCGAATCTGACATATCAATATAAACTGATATACTAACTGAAACCGACATACCAATAGAAACTAATATACCTAACGAAATTGACATACCAATCGAAACTGACATACCAATCGAAACTGATATACCAATGGAAACTGACATACCAATCGAAACTGATATACCAATCAAAACTGATGTACCAATCGAAACTGATATATCAATAGAAACTGACATACCAATCGAAACTGACATACCAATAGAAAGTGATATACTAATCGAAACTAACATACCAATAGAAACTGACATACTAATCGAAACTGATATACCAATCGAAATTGACATACCAATCGAAACTGACATACCAATCGAAACTGACATACCAAGAGAAACTGATATACTAATAGAAACTGATATACCAATCAAGACTGATATATCAATCAAAACTAACATAACAATCGAAAATGACATTCTAATCGAAACTGATATACCAGTCGAAACTGATATACCAATAGAAACTAACATACCAATAGAAACTGACATACTATTCTAAACTGATATACCAATCGAAACTGACATACCAATCGAAACTGATATACCAATCGAGACTGACATACCAATCGAAACTGACATACCAATAGAAACTGACATACCAATCGAAACTGACATACCAATAGACACTGATATACTAATCGAAACTGACATACCAGTGGAAACTGACATACTAATCGAAACTGATATATCAATCAAAACTGACATACCATTCAAAACTGAAATACCATCGAAACTGATATACCAATCGAAACTGATATACCAATAGAAACTGACATACCTATAGAAACTGATGTACTAATCGAAACTGACATACCAATCGAAACTGATATACCAATAGAAACTGACATACCAATCGAAACTGACATACCAATCGAAAGTGATATAAGCTATCGAAACTGATATAGAAATAGAAACTGATATACCTATCGAAACTGATATACTAATTGAAATTGACATACCAATCGAAACTGATATACCAATAGAAACTGACACACAATTCGAGGACTAACATACCAATCGAAACTGACATACCAATAGAAACTGATATACTAATTGAAACTGACATACCAATCGAAACTGACATACCAATCGAAACTGACATACCAATAGAAACTGATATACCTATCGAAATTGACATACCAATCGAAACTGACATACCAATCGAAACTGATATACCAATCAAAACTGATATACCAATCGAAACTGATATATCAATCGAAACTGATATACCAATCAAAACTGACATACCAATAGAAAATGATATACCAATAGAAACTGACATACCAATCGAAACTGACATACTAATCGAAACTGATATATCAATCGAAACTGATATACCAATAGAAACAGACATTCGAGGACTAACATACCAATTGAACCTGACATACCAATATCAACTGATATACTAATTGAAACTGACATACCAATAGAAACTAATATACCTAACGAAATTGACATACTAATCGAAACTCATGTACCAATCGAAACTGACATACCAATCGAAACTGATATAACAATCAAAACTGATGTACCAATCGAAACTGATATACCAATAGAAACTGATATACTAATAGAAACTGATATACCAATCAAGACTGATATATCAATCAAAACTAACATAACAATCGAAAATGACATTCTAATCGAAACTGACATACCAATAGACACTGATATACTAATCGAAACTGACATACCAGCAGAAACTGACATAGTAATCGAAACTGATATATCAATCGAAACTGATATACCAATAGAAACTGACATACCAATCGAAACTGATATACCAATAGAAACTGATATACTAATTGAAATTGACATACCAATCGAAACTGATATACCAATCGAAACTGACATACCAATCGAAACTGATATAAGCTATCGAAACTGATATAGCAATAGAAACTGATATACCTATCGAAACTGATATACTAATTGAAATTGACATAACAATCGAAACTGATATACCAATAGAAACTGACTCACAATTCGAGGACTAACATACCAATCGAAACTGACATACCAATAGAAATTGATATACTAATTGAAACTGACATACCAATAGGAACTGATATACTAATTGAAACTGACATACCAATAGAAACTATTATACCTATCGAAATTGACATACCAATCGAAACTGACATACCAATCGAAACTGATATACCAATCAAAACTGACATACCAATCGGAACTGATATACCAATCGAAACTAACATACCAATCGAAACTGACATACCAATAGAAACTGATATACCAATCGAAACTGACATACCAATCGAAACTGCCATACCAATCGAAACTGCCATACCAATCGAAACTGATATACCAATCAAAACTGATATACCAATCGAAACTGATATATCAATCGAAACTGATATACCAATCGAAACTGACATACTAACAGAAAATGATATACCAATAGAAACTGACATACCAATCGAAACTGATATACCTATCGAAATTGATATAGCTATAGAAACTGACATACCAATAACAAGTGATATACTAATTGAAATTGACATACCAATCAAGACTGATATACCAATAGAAACTGACATTCGAGGACTAACATACCAATCGAATCTGACATATCAATATAAACTGATATACTAACTGAAACCGACATACCAATAGAAACTAATATACCTAACGAAATTGACATACCAATCGAAACTGACATACCAATCGAAACTGATATACCAATGGAAACTGACATACCAATCGAAACTGATATACCAATCAAAACTGATGTACCAATCGAAACTGATATATCAATAGAAACTGACATACCAATCGAAACTGACATACCAATAGAAAGTGATATACTAATCGAAACTAACATACCAATAGAAACTGACATACTAATCGAAACTGATATACCAATCGAAATTGACATACCAATCGAAACTGACATACCAATCGAAACTGACATACCAAGAGAAACTGATATACTAATAGAAACTGATATACCAATCAAGACTGATATATCAATCAAAACTAACATAACAATCGAAAATGACATTCTAATCGAAACTGATATACCAGTCGAAACTGATATACCAATAGAAACTAACATACCAATAGAAACTGACATACTATTCTAAACTGATATACCAATCGAAACTGACATACCAATCGAAACTGATATACCAATCGAGACTGACATACCAATCGAAACTGACATACCAATAGAAACTGACATACCAATCGAAACTGACATACCAATAGACACTGATATACTAATCGAAACTGACATACCAGTGGAAACTGACATACTAATCGAAACTGATATATCAATCAAAACTGACATACCATTCAAAACTGAAATACCATCGAAACTGATATACCAATCGAAACTGATATACCAATAGAAACTGACATACCTATAGAAACTGATGTACTAATCGAAACTGACATACCAATCGAAACTGATATACCAATAGAAACTGACATACCAATCGAAACTGACATACCAATCGAAAGTGATATAAGCTATCGAAACTGATATAGAAATAGAAACTGATATACCTATCGAAACTGATATACTAATTGAAATTGACATACCAATCGAAACTGATATACCAATAGAAACTGACACACAATTCGAGGACTAACATACCAATCGAAACTGACATACCAATAGAAACTGATATACTAATTGAAACTGACATACCAATCGAAACTGACATACCAATCGAAACTGACATACCAATAGAAACTGATATACCTATCGAAATTGACATACCAATCGAAACTGACATACCAATCGAAACTGATATACCAATCAAAACTGATATACCAATCGAAACTGATATATCAATCGAAACTGATATACCAATCAAAACTGACATACCAATAGAAAATGATATACCAATAGAAACTGACATACCAATCGAAACTGACATACTAATCGAAACTGATATATCAATCGAAACTGATATACCAATAGAAACTGACATTCGAGGACTAACATACCAATTGAACCTGACATACCAATATCAACTGATATACTAATTGAAACTGACATACCAATAGAAACTAATATACCTAACGAAATTGACATACTAATCGAAACTCATGTACCAATCGAAACTGACATACCAATCGAAACTGATATAACAATCAAAACTGATGTACCAATCGAAACTGATATACCAATAGAAACTGATATACTAATAGAAACTGATATACCAATCAAGACTGATATATCAATCAAAACTAACATAACAATCGAAAATGACATTCTAATCGAAACTGACATACCAATAGACACTGATATACTAATCGAAACTGACATACCAGTAGAAACTGACATAGTAATCGAAACTGATATATCAATCGAAACTGATATACCAATAGAAACTGACATACCAATCGAAACTGATATACCAATAGAAACTGATATACTAATTGAAATTGACATACCAATCGAAACTGATATACCAATCGAAACTGACATACCAATCGAAACTGATATAAGCTATCGAAACTGATATAGCAATAGAAACTGATATACCTATCGAAACTGATATACTAATTGAAATTGACATAACAATCGAAACTGATATACCAATAGAAACTGACTCACAATTCGAGGACTAACATACCAATCGAAACTGACATACCAATAGAAATTGATATACTAATTGAAACTGACATACCAATAGGAACTGATATACTAATTGAAACTGACATACCAATAGAAACTATTATACCTATCGAAATTGACATACCAATCGAAACTGACATACCAATCGAAACTGATATACCAATCAAAACTGACATACCAATCGGAACTGATATACCAATCGAAACTAACATACCAATCGAAACTGACATACCAATAGAAACTGATATACCAATCGAAACTGACATACCAATCGAAACTGCCATACCAATCGAAACTGCCATACCAATCGAAACTGATATACCAATCAAAACTGATATACCAATCGAAACTGATATATCAATCGAAACTGATATACCAATCGAAACTGACATACTAACAGAAAATGATATACCAATAGAAACTGACATACCAATCGAAACTGATATATCAATCGAAACTGATATACCAATCGAAACTGATATACCAATAGATACTGACATACCAATCGAAACTGATATACCAATCGAAACTGACATACCAATAGAAACTGATATAGCAATAGGAACTGATATACAAATCGAAACTGATATACCAATCGAAACTGACATACCAATAGGAACTGATATACCAATAGAAACTGACATACAAATTGAAACTGATATACCAATCGAAACTGATATACCAATAGAAATTGACATATAATAGAAACTAATATACTAATCGAAACTGACATACCAGTCGAAACTGATATACCAATCGAAACTGACATACCAATCGAAACTGATATACCAATCGAAAATGACATACCAATCGAAACTGACATACCAATAGTAACTGACATACCAATCGAAACTGATATACCAATATGTTAGTTTCTATTGGTATATCAGTTTGGATTGTTATATCAGTTTCGACTGGTATGTCAGTTTTGATTAGTATATCAGTTTCTATTGGTATGTCAGTTTCTATTGGTATATCAGTTTCGATTGGTATATCAGTTTCTATTGGTACGTTAGTTTTGATTAGTATATCAGTTTCTATTGGTATGTCAGTTTCGTTTGGTATGTCAGTTTCGATTGGTATATCAGTTTCTATTGGTATGTCTGTTTCTATTGGTATATCAATTTCAATTTGTATGTCAGTTTCAATTGGTATATCAGTTTCGATTTGTATATCAGTTCCTATTGGTATATCAGCTTCGATTTGTATATCAGTTCCTATTGCTATATCAGTTTCTATTGGTATGTCAGTTTCGATTGGTATATTAGTTTCGATTGGTATGTCAGTTTCGATGAGTATATCAGTTTCTATTGGTTTGTCAATTTCTATTTGTATATCAGCTTCGATTGGTATATCAGTTTCGATTAGTATGTCAGTTTCTATTGGTATGTCAGTTTTGATTAGTATATCAGTTTCTATTGGTATGTCAGTTTAGATTGGTATGTCAGTTGCGATTGGTATATCAGTTTCGATTATTATATCAGTTACTATTGGTATGTCAGTTTGGATTGGTATGTCATTTTCAATTGGTATATCAGTTTCTATTGGTATGTCAGTTTCGATTGGTATATCAGTTTCGATTGGTATGTCAGTTTGGATTGGTATGTCAGTTTCGATTAGTATGTCAGTTTCGATTGGTATGTCAGTTTCGATTGGTATATCAGTTTCTATTGGTATGTCAGTTTCTATTGGTACATCTGTTTCGATTGGTATATCAGTTTCTATTGGTATGTTAGTTTCGATTAGTATATCAGTTTCTATTGGTATGTCAGTTTCGATTGGTATGTCAGTTTCGATTGGTATATCAGTTCCGATTGGTATGTCAGTTTGGATTGGTATGTAAATTCTGATAGGTATATCAGTTTCGATAAGTATGTCAGTTTCGATTAGTATGTCTGTTTCTATTGATATATCACTTTCGATTGGTATATCAGTTTTGATTGGTATATTAGTTTGGACTGGTATATCAGTTTCGATTGGTATGTCAGTTGCGATTGGTATGTCAGTTTCTATTGGTATATCAGTTTCGAATGGTATGTCAGTTTCGATTGGTACGTCAGTTTCGATTAGTATATCAGTTTCTATAGGTATGTCAGTTTCGATTGTTATGTCAGTTTCTATTGGTATATCAGTTTCGATTAGTATGTCAGTTTCTACTGGTATGTCAGTTTCGATTAGTATATCAGTTTCTATTGGTATGTCAGTTTCGATTGGTATATCAGTTTCGATTGGTATGTCAATTTCGATTGGTATGTCAGTTTCGATTGGTATATCAATTTCAATTAGTATATCAGTTTCTATTGGTATATCAGTTTCGATTGGTATGTCAGTTTCGATTAGTATATCAGTTTCTATAGGTATGTCAGTTTCGATTGTTATGTTAGTTTCTATTGGTATATCAGTTTCAATTGGTATGTCAGTTTCGATTGGTATGTCAGTTTCTATTGGTATGTCAGTTTCGATTGGTATATCAGTTTCGATTAGATTATCAGTTTCTATTGGTATATGAGTTCCTACTATTGATATATCAGTTTCGATTGGTATATCAGTTTTGATTGGTATATCAGTTTTGAATGGTATGTCAGTCTTGATTGGTATGTCAATTTCGATTGGTATATCAGTTTAGATTAGTATGTCAGTTTCTATTGGTATATCAGTTTCGACTGGTATGTTAGTTTCGATTGGTATGTCAGTTTCTATTGGTATATAAGTTTCTATTGGTATGTCAGTTTTGATTAGTATATCAGCTTCGATTGGTATGTCAGTTTCGATTGGTATGTCAGTTTCGATTGGTATGTCAGTTTCTATTGGTATATCAGTTTCGATTGGTATATCAGTTTCGATTTGTATATCAGATCCTATTGCTATATCAGTTTCTATTGGTATGTAAGTTTGGATTGGTATATCAGTTTCGATTTGTATATCAGATCCTATTGCTATATCAGTTTCTATTGGTATGTCAGTTTCTATTAGTATATCAGCTTCGATTGGTATATCAGTTTCGATTAGTATGTCAGTATCTATTGGTATGTCAGTTTCGCTTGGTATGTCATTTTCGATTGGTATATCAGTTTCTATTGGTATGACAGTTTTGATTGGTATATCAGTTTCGATTGGTATATCAGTTTAGATTGGTATGTCAGTTGTGTTTGGTATGTCAGTTTCGATTGGTATATCAGTTTCGATTGGTATGTTAGTTTCTATTGTTATATCAGTTTTTATTGGTATGTCAGTTTCAATAGGTATGTCAGTTTTTATTGGTATATCATTTTTAATTGGTATGTCAGTTTGTATTGGTATGTCAGTTTCGATTATTATATCAGTTACTATTGGTATATCAGTTTCGATTGGTATGTCAGTTTCGATTGGTATATCAGTTTCGATTAGTATGTTAGTTTCTATTGGTATATCAGTTTCGATTGGTATATCAGTTTCGACTGGTATGTCAGTTTCGATTAGTATATCAGTTTCGATTGGTATATCAGTTTCGATTAGTATGTTAGTTTCTATTGGTATGTTAGTTTCGATTAGTATATCAGTTCCTATTGGTATGTCAGTTTCTATTCATATATCAGTTTCGATTGGTATATCAGTTTCGACTGGTATATCAGTTTCGATCGGTATGTCAGTTTATGTTGGTATGTCAGTTTAGATCGGTATGTCAGTTGCGATTGGTATGTCAGTTTCGATTGGTATGTCAGTTTCGATTGGTATGTCAGTTTCAATTGGTGTGTCAATTTCAATAGGTATGTAAGTTGCTATTTGTATATCAGTTTCGATTGGTATGTCAGTTTCGATTAGCATATCAGTTTCTATTGGTATGTCAGTTTCAATTGGTATGTCAGTTTCTATTGGTATGTCAGTTTCGATTATTATATCAGTTAATATTGGTATGTCAGTTTCGATTGGTATGTCATTTTCGATTGGTATCTGAGTTTCTATTGGTATGACAGTTTCGATTGGTATATCAGTTTGGATTGGTATCTCAGTTTGGATTGGTATGTCAGTTTCGATTAGTATGTTAGTTTCTATTAGAATATCAGTTTCGATTGGTATGTCAGTTTCGATTGGTATATCAGTTTCGACTGGTATATCAGTTTCGATTAGTATAATCAGTTTCTATTGGTATGTCAGTTTCTATTGGTATATCAGTTTCGATTGGTATATCAGTTTCGATTAGTATGTCAGTTTCTATTGGTATGTTAGTTTCGATGAGTATATAAGTTTCTATTGGTATGTCAGTTTTGATCGGTATGTCATTTTCTATTGATATATCAGTTTTGATTGGTATATGAGTTTCGATTGGTATGACAATTTCTATTGGTATGTCAGTTTCTATTGGTATATCAGTTTCGATTGGTATATCAGTTTCGATTAGTATGTCAGTTTCTATTAGTATGTTAGTTTCGATTAGTATATCAGTTTCTATTTGTATGTCAGTTTCGATTGGTATGTCAGTTTCTATTCATATATCAGTTTCGATTGGTATATCAGTTTCTATTGTTATATCAGTTTCGACTGGTATATCAGTTTCGATTAGTATAATCAGTTTCTATTGGTATGTCAGTTTCTATTGGTATATCATTTTCGATTAGTATGTCAGTTTCTATTGGTATGTTAGTTTTGATTAGTATATCAGTTTCTATTGGTATGTTAGTTTTGATTGGTATATCAGTTTCTATTGGTATATCAGTTTCGATTGGTATGTCAGTTTCGATTGGTATATCAGTTTCGATTGGTATGTCAGTGTTTATTGGTATGTTAGTTTCGATTAGTATATCACTTTCTATTGGTATGTCAGTTTCGATTGATATATCAGTTTCGATTGGTATATCAGTTTTGATTGGTATATCAGTTTCGATTGGTATGTCAGTTTCTATTGGTATATCAGTTTCTATTGGTATGTCAGTTTTGATTGGTATATCAGTTTTGAATGGTATGTCAGTTTCGATAGGTATGTCAGTTTCGATTGGTATGTCAGTTTTGATTGGTATATCAGTTCCGATTGGTATGTCAGTTTCGATTGGTACGTCAATTTCGATAGGTATATTAGTTTCTATTGGTATGTTAGTCTCAATTAGTATATCAGTTTCTATTGGTATGTCATTTTCGATTGGTATGTTAGTCCTCGAATTGTATGTCATTTTCTATTGGTATTTCAGTTTTGATTAGTATATCAGTTTCGATTGGTATATCAGTTTAGATTGGTATGTCAGTTTCTATTGGTATATCAGTTTCTACTGGTATGTCAGTTTTGATTGGTATATCAGTTTCGATTGGTATGTCAGTTTCGATTGGTATGTCAGTTTTGATTATTATATCAGTTACCATTGGTATGTCAGTTTCGATTGGTATGTCATTTTCGATTAGTATATCACTTTCTATTGGTATGTCAGTTTCTATTGATATATCAGTTTCGATTGGTATATCAGCTTTGATTGGTATATCAGTTTCGATTGGTATGTCAGTTTCGACTGGTATGTCAGTTTCGATTAGTATATCACTTTCTATTGCTATATCAGTTTCGATTGGTATATCAGTTTCGATTAGTATGTCAGTTTCTATTGGTATGTTAGTTTCGATTAGTATATCAGTTTCTATTGGTATGTCAGTTTCGATTGGTATGTCAGTCTCTATTGATATATCAGTTTCGATTGGAATATCAGTTTCGATTGGTATATTAGTTTCGATTGTTATGTCAGTTTCTATTGGTATATCAGTTTCTATTGGTATGTCAGTTTTGATTGGTATATCAGTTTCGATTAGTATGTCAGTTTCGATTGGTATATCAATTTGGATTGGTATGTGAGTTTGGATTTGTATGTCAGTTTCGATTGTTATATCAGTTTAGATTGTTATGTCAGTTGCGATTGGTATGTCAGTTTTGATTGGTATATTAGTTTCGATTGGTATGTCAGTTTCTATTGGTATGTCAGTTTCGATTATTATATCACTTACTATTGGTATGTCTGTTTCGATTGGTATGTCATTTTCGATTGGTATATCAGTTTCTATTGGTATGACAGTTTCGATTGGTATATCAGTTTCGATTGGTATGTCAGTTTGGATTGGTATATGAGTTTCAACTGGTATGTCAGTTTCGATTAATATATCACTTTCTATTGGTATGTCAGTTTCTATTGATATATCAGTTTCCATTGGTATATCAGCTTTGATTGGTATATCAGTTTCTGTTGGTACGTTAGTTTCGATTAGTATATCACTTTCTATTGGTATGTCAGTCTTGATAGGTATGTCAGTCTCTATAGATATATCAGTTTCGATTGGTATATCAGTTTTGATTGGTATATCAGTTTCGATTGGTATGTCAGTTTCGATTGGTACATCAGTTTCGATTGGTATGTCAGTTTCGATTGGTATGTCAATTTCGATAGGTATATTAGTTTCTATTGATATGTCAGTTTCAATTAGTATATCAGTTTCTATTGGTATGTCAGTTTTGATTGGTATATCAGTTTCGATTGGTATGTCAGTTTCGATTGGTATGTCAGTTTTGATTATTATATCAGTTACCATTGGTATGTCAGTTTCGATTGGTATGTCATTTTCGATTAGTATATCACTTTCTATTGGTATGTCAGTTTCTATTGATATATCAGTTTCGATTGGTATATCAGCTTTGATTGGTATATCAGTTTCGATTGGTATGTCAGTTTCGACTGGTATGTCAGTTTCGATTAGTATATCACTTTCTATTGCTATATCAGTTTCGATTGGTATATCAGTTTCGATTAGTATGTCAGTTTCTATTGGTATGTTAGTTTCGATTAGTATATCAGTTTCTATTGGTATGTCAGTTTCGATTGGTATGTCAGTCTCTATTGATATATCAGTTTCGATTGGAATATCAGTTTCGATTGGTATATTAGTTTCGATTGGTATGTCAGTTTCTATTGGTATATCAGTTTCTATTGGTATGTCAGTTTTGATTGGTATATCAGTTTCGATTAGTATGTCAGTTTCGATTGGTATATCAATTTGGATTGGTATGTGAGTTTGGATTTGTATGTCAGTTTCGATTGTTATATCAGTTTAGATTGTTATGTCAGTTGCGATTGGTATGTCAGTTTTGATTGGTATATTAGTTTCGATTGGTATGTCAGTTTCTATTGGTATGTCAGTTTCGATTATTATATCACTTACTATTGGTATGTCAGTTTCGATTGGTATGTCATTTTCGATTGGTATATCAGTTTCTATTGGTATGACAGTTTCGATTGGTATATCAGTTTCGATTGGTATGTCAGTTTGGATTGGTATATGAGTTTCAACTGGTATGTCAGTTTCGATTAATATATCACTTTCTATTGGTATGTCAGTTTCTATTGATATATCAGTTTCCATTGGTATATCAGCTTTGATTGGTATATCAGTTTCTGTTGGTACGTTAGTTTCGATTAGTATATCACTTTCTATTGGTATGTCAGTCTTGATAGGTATGTCAGTTTCTATAGATATATCAGTTTCGATTGGTATATCAGTTTTGATTGGTATATCAGTTTCGATTGGTATGTCAGTTTCGATTGGTACATCAGTTTCGATTGGTATGTCAGTTTCGATTGGTATGTCAATTTCGATAGGTATATTAGTTTCTATTGATATGTCAGTTTCAATTAGTATATCAGTTTCTATTGGTATGTCAGTTTTGATTGGTATATCAGTTTCTATTGGTATGTCAGTTTCGATTGGTATGTTAGTCCTCGAATCGTATGTCAGTTTCTAATGGTATATCAGTTTCGATTGGTATGTCAGTTTCGATTGGTATATCAGTTTCAATTGGTGTGTCAATTTCAATAGGTATGTAAGTTGCTATTTGTATATCAGTTTCTATTGGTATGTCAATTTCGATTGGTATATCTGTTTTGATTAGTATGTCAGTTTCTATTGGTATGTTAGTTTCGATTAGTATATCACTTTCTATTGGTATGTCAGTTTCGATTGGTATGTCTCTTTCTATTGATATATCAGTTTCTATTGGTATATCAGTCTTGATTGATATATCAGTTTCAATTGGTGTGTCAATTTCAATAGGTATGTAAGTTGCTATTTGTATATCAGTTTCTATTGGTATGTCAATTTCGATTGGTATATCTGTTTTGATTAGTATGTCAGTTTCTATTAGTATGTTAGTTTCGATTAGTATATCAGTTTCTATTTGTATGTCAGTTTCGATTGGTATGTCAGTTTCTATTCATATATCAGTTTCGATTGGTATATCAGTTTCTATTGTTATATCAGTTTCGACTGGTATATCAGTTTCGATTAGTATAATCAGTTTCTATTGGTATGTCAGTTTCTATTGGTATATCATTTTCGATTGGTATATAAGTTTCGATTAGTATGTCAGTTTCTATTGGTATGTTAGTTTTGATTAGTATATCAGTTTCTATTGGTATGTTAGTTTTGATTGGTATATCAGTTTCTATTGGTATATCAGTTTCGATTGGTATGTCAGTTTCGATTGGTATATCAGTTTCGATTGGTATGTCAGTGTTTATTGGTATGTTAGTTTCGATTAGTATATCACTTTCTATTGGTATGTCAGTTTCGATTGATATATCAGTTTCGATTGGTATATCAGTTTTGATTGGTATATCAGTTTCGATTGGTATGTCAGTTTCTATTGGTATATCAGTTTCTATTGGTATGTCAGTTTTGATTGGTATATCAGTTTTGAATGGTATGTCAGTTTCGATAGGTATGTCAGTTTCGATTGGTATGTCAGTTTTGATTGGTATATCAGTTCCGATTGGTATGTCAGTTTCGATTGGTATGTTAGTCCTCGAATTGTATGTCAGTTTCTATTGGTATTTCAGTTTTGATTAGTATATCAGTTTCGATTGGTATATCAGTTTCGATTGGTATGTCAGTTTCTATTGGTATATCAGTTTCTACTGGTATGTCAGTTTTGATTGGTATATCAGTTTCGATTGGTATGTCAGTTTCGATTGGTATGTCAGTTTTGATTATTATATCAGTTACCATTGGTATGTCAGTTTCGATTGGTATGTCATTTTCGATTAGTATATCACTTTCTATTGGTATGTCAGTTTCTATTGATATATCAGTTTCGATTGGTATATCAGCTTTGATTGGTATATCAGTTTCGATTGGTATGTCAGTTTCGACTGGTATGTCAGTTTCGATTAGTATATCACTTTCTATTGCTATATCAGTTTCGATTGGTATATCAGTTTCGATTAGTATGTCAGTTTCTATTGGTATGTTAGTTTCGATTAGTATATCAGTTTCTATTGGTATGTCAGTTTCGATTGGTATGTCAGTCTCTATTGATATATCAGTTTCGATTGGAATATCAGTTTCGATTGGTATATTAGTTTCGATTGGTATGTCAGTTTCTATTGGTATATCAGTTTCTATTGGTATGTCAGTTTTGATTGGTATATCAGTTTCGATTAGTATGTCAGTTTCGATTGGTATATCAATTTGGATTGGTATGTGAGTTTGGATTTGTATGTCAGTTTCGATTGTTATATCAGTTTAGATTGTTATGTCAGTTGCGATTGGTATGTCAGTTTTGATTGGTATATTAGTTTCGATTGGTATGTCAGTTTCTATTGGTATGTCAGTTTCGATTATTATATCACTTACTATTGGTATGTCAGTTTCGATTGGTATTTCATTTTCGATTGGTATATCAGTTTCTATTGGTATGACAGTTTCGATTGGTATATCAGTTTCGATTGGTATGTCAGTTTGGATTGGTATATGAGTTTCAACTGGTATGTCAGTTTCGATTAATATATCACTTTCTATTGGTATGTCAGTTTCTATTGATATATCAGTTTCCATTGGTATATCAGCTTTGATTGGTATATCAGTTTCTGTTGGTACGTTAGTTTCGATTAGTATATCACTTTCTATTGGTATGTCAGTCTTGATAGGTATGTCAGTTTCTATAGATATATCAGTTTCGATTGGTATATCAGTTTTGATTGGTATATCAGTTTCGATTGGTATGTCAGTTTCGATTGGTACATCAGTTTCGATTGGTATGTCAGTCTCGATTGGTATATCAGTTTCGATTGGTATATCACTTTCTATTGGTATATCAGTTTCGATTGGTATGTCAGTTTCGATTGTTATGTCAGTTGCGATTAGTATATCAGTTTCTATTGGTATGTCAGTTTCGATTGGTATGTTAGTCCTCGAATCGTATGTCAGTTTCTAATGGTATATCAGTTTCGATTGGTATGTCAGTTTCGATTGGTATATCAGTTTCAATTGGTGTGTCAATTTCAATAGGTATGTAAGTTGCTATTTGTATATCAGTTTCGATTGGTATGTCAGTTTCGATTAGTATATCAGTTTCTATTGGTATGTCAGTTTCTATTGGTATATCAGCTTTGATTGGTATATCAGTTTCGATTAGTATGTCAGTTTCTATTGTTATGTCAGTTTTGATTAGTATATCAGTTTCTATTGGTATATCAGTTTCAATTGGTATGTCAGTTTCTATTGGTATGTCAGTTTCGATTATTATATCAGTTAATATTGGTATGTCAGTTTCGATTGGTATGTCATTTTCGATTGGTATCTGAGTTTCTATTGGTATGACAGTTTCGATTGGTATATCAGTTTGGATTGGTATCTCAGTTTGGATTGGTATGTCAGTTTCGATTGGTATGTCAGTTTCAATTGGTATGTCAATTTCGATTGGTATATCAGTTTCGATTAGTATGTTAGTTTCTATTGGAATATCACTTTCGATTGGTATGTCAGTTTCGATTGGTATATCAGTTTCGACTGGTATATCAGTTTCGATTAGTATAATCAGTTTCTATTGGTATGTCAGTTTCTATTGGTATATCAGTTTCGATTGGTATATCAGTTTCGATTAGTATGTCAGTTTCTATTGGTATGTTAGTTTCGATGAGTATATAAGTTTCTATTGGTATGTCAGTTTTGATCGGTATGTCATTTTCTATTGATATATCAGTTTTGATTGGTATATGAGTTTCGATTGGTATGTCAATTTCTATTGGTATGTCAGTTTCTATTGGTATATCAGTTTCGATTGGTATATCAGTTTCGATTAGTATGTCAGTTTCTATTAGTATGTTAGTTTCGATTAGTATATCAGTTTCTATTTGTATGTCAGTTTCGATTGGTATGTCAGTTTCTATTCATCTATCAGTTTCGATTGGTATATCAGTTTCTATTGTTATATCAGTTTCGATTGGTATGTCAGTTTCGATTGGTATATCAGTTTCGACTGGTATATCAGTTTCGATTAGTATAATCAGTTTCTATTGGTATGTCAGTTTCTATTGGTATATCAGTTTCGATTGGTATATCAGTTTCGATTAGTATGTCAGTTTCTATTGGTATGTTACTTTCGATGAGTATATAAGTTTCTATTGGTATGTCAGTTTTGATCGGTATGTCATTTTCTATTGATATATCAGTTTTGATTGGTATATCAGTTTCGAATAGTATGTCAGTTTCTATTAGTATGTTAGTTTCGATTAATATATCAGTTTCTATTGGTATGTTAGTTTTGATTAGTATATCAGTTTCTATTGGTATGTTAGTTTTGATTGGTATATCAGTTTCGATTGGTATGTGAGTTTCGATTGGTATGTCAGTTTCGATTGGTATATCAGTTCCGATTGGTATGTCAGTTTTGATTGGTATATCAGTTTCTATTGGTATATCAGTTTCGATTGGTATATCAGTTTCGATTGTTATATCAGTTTCTATTGGTATATCAGTTTCGACTGGTATGTCAGTTTCAATTAATATATCAATTTCTATTGGTATGTCAGTTTCTATTGGTATATCAGTTTCGATTAGTATGTCAGTTTCTATTAGTATGTTAGTTTCGATTAATATATCAGTTTCTATTAGTATGTCAGTTTCGATTAGTATGTCAGTTTCTATTCATATATCAGTTTCGATTGGTATATCAGTTTCGATTGGTATGTCAGTTTCTATTGGTATATCAGTTTCTATTGGTATGTCAGTTTTGATTGGTATATCAGTTTCAATTGGTATGTCAGTTTCGATTGGTATGTCAGTTTCAATTCGTATATCAGTTCCGATTGGTATGTCAGTTTCGATTGGTATGTCAGTTTCGATTGGTATATCAGTTTCGATTGGTATGTCAGTGTTTATTGGTATATCAGTTTTGAATGGTATATCAGTTTTGATTGGTATATCAGTTTCGATTGGTATGTCAGTTTCTATTGGTATATCAGTTTCTATTGGTATGTCAGTTTTGATTGGTATATCAGTTTCAATTGGTATGTCAGTTTCGATTGGTATGTCAGTTTCAATTCGTATATCAGTTCCGATTGGTATGTCAGTTTCGATTGGTATGTCAGTTTCGATTAGTATATCACTTTCTATTGGTATGTCAGTTTCGATTGATATATCAGTTTCGATTGGTATATCAGTTTTGATTGGTATATCAGTTTCGATTGGTATGTCAGTTTCTATTGGTATATCAGTTTCTATTGGTATGTCAGTTTTGATTGGTATATCAGTTTTGAATGGTATGTCAGTTTCGATTGGTATGTCAGTTTTGATTGGTATATCAGTTCCGATTGGTATGTCAGTTTCGATTGGTACGTCAATTTCGATAGGTATATTAGTTTCTATTGGTATGTTAGTTTCAATTAATATATCAGTTTCTATTGGTATGTCAGTTTCAATTAGTATATCAGTTTCTATTGGTATGTCATTTTCGATTAGTATGTCAGTTTCTATTCATATATCAGTTTCGATTGGTATATCAGTTTCGATTGGTATGTCAGTTTCTATTGGTATATCAGTTTCTATTGGTATGTCAGTTTTGATTGGTATATCAGTTTCAATTGGTATGTCAGTTTCGATTGGTATGTCAGTTTCAATTCGTATATCAGTTCCGATTGGTATGTCAGTTTCGATTGGTATGTCAGTTTCGATTAGTATATCACTTTCTATTGGTATGTCAGTTTCGATTGATATATCAGTTTCGATTGGTATATCAGTTTTGATTGGTATATCAGTTTCGATTGGTATGTCAGTTTCTATTGGTATATCAGTTTCTATTGGTATGTCAGTTTTGATTGGTATATCAGTTTTGAATGGTATGTCAGTTCCGATTGGTATGTCAGTTTTGATTGGTATATCAGTTCCGATTGGTATGTCAGTTTCGATTGGTACGTCAATTTCGATAGGTATATTAGTTTCTATTGGTATGTTAGTTTCAATTAATATATCAGTTTCTATTGGTATGTCACTTTCAATTAGTATATCAGTTTCTATTGGTATGTCATTTTCGATTGGTATGTTAGTCCTCGAATTGTATGTCAGTTTATATTGGTATTTCAGTTTTGATTAGTATATCAGTTTCGATTGGTATATCAGTTTCGATTGGTATGTCAGTTTCTATTGGTATATCAGTTTCTACTGGTATGTCAGTTTTGATTGGTATATCAGTTTCGATTGGTATGTCAGTTTCGATTGGTATGTCAGTTTCGATTATTATATCAGTTACCATTGGTATGTCAGTTTCGATTGGTATGTCATTTTCGATTGGTATATCAGTTTCTATTGGTATGACAGTTTCGATTGGTATATCAGTTTCGATTGGTATGTCAGTTTGGATTGGTATATCAGTTTCAACTGGTATGTCAGTTTCGATTAGTATATCACTTTCTATTGGTATGTCAGTTTCTATTGATATATCAGTTTCGATTGGTATATCAGCTTTGATTGGTATATCAGTTTCGATTGGTATGTCAGTTTCGACTGGTATGTCAGTTTCGATTAGTATATCACTTTCTATTGCTATATCAGTTTCGATTGGTATATCAGTTTCGATTAGTATGTCAGTTTCTATTGGTATGTTAGTTTCGATTAGTATATCAGTTTCTATTGGTATGTCAGTTTCGATTGGTATGTCAGTCTCTATTGATATATCAGTTTCGATTGGAATATCAGTTTCGATTGGTATATTAGTTTCGATTGGTATGTCAGTTTCTATTGGTATATCAGTTTCTATTGGTATGTCAGTTTTGATTGGTATATCAGTTTCGATTAGTATGTCAGTTTCGATTGGTATATCAATTTGGATTGGTATGTGAGTTTGGATTTGTATGTCAGTTTCGATTGTTATATCAGTTTAGATTGTTATGTCAGTTGCGATTGGTATGTCAGTTTTGATTGGTATATTAGTTTCGATTGGTATGTCAGTTTCTATTGGTATGTCAGTTTCGATTATTATATCACTTACTATTGGTATGTCAGTTTTGATTGGTATGTCATTTTCGATTGGTATATCAGTTTCTATTGGTATGACAGTTTCGATTGGTATATCAGTTTCGATTGGTATGTCAGTTTGGATTGGTATATGAGTTTCGATTAATATATCACTATCTATTGGTATGTCAGTCTCTATTGATATATCAGTTTCCATTGGTATATCAGCTTTGATTGGTATATCAGTTTCTGTTGGTACGTTAGTTTCGATTAATATATCACTTTCTATTGGTATGTCAGTCTTGATAGGTATGTCAGTTTCTATAGATATATCAGTTTCGATTGGTATGTCAGTTTCGATTGGTACATCAGTTTCGATTGGTATGTCAGTTTCGATTGGTATGTCAATTTCGATAGGTATATTAGTTTCTATTGATATGTCAGTTTCAATTAGTATATCAGTTTCTATTGGTATGTCAGTTTTGATTGGTATATCAGTTTCGATTGGTATGTCAATTTCGATTGGTATGTCAATTTCGATTGGTATATCTGTTTTGATTAGTATGTCAGTTTCTATTGGTATGTTAGTTTCGATTAGTATATCACTTTCTATTGGGATGTCAGTTTCGATTGGTATGTCTCTTTCTATTGATATATCAGTTTCTATTGGTATATCAGTCTTGATTGATATATCAGTTTCGATTGGTATGTCAGTTTCTATTGGTATATCAGTTTTGATTGGAATGTCAGTCTCGATTGGTATATCAGTTTCGATTGGTATATCACTTTCTATTGGTATATCAGTTTCGATTGGTATGTCAGTTTCGATTGTTATGTCAGTTGCGATTAGTATATCAGTTTCTATTGGTATGTCAGTTTCGATTGGTATGTTAGTCCTCGAATTGTATGTCAGTTTCTAATGGTATATCAGTTTCGATTGGTATGTCAGTTTCGATTGGTATATCAGTTTCAATTGGTGTGTCAATTTCAATAGGTATGTAAGTTGATATTTGTATATCAGTTTCGATTGGTATGTCAGTTTCGATTAGTATATCAGTTTCTATTGGTATGTCAGTTTCTATTGGTATATCAGCGTTGATTGGTATATCAGTTTCGATTAGTATGTCAGTTTCTATTGTTATGTCAGTTTTGATTAGTATATCAGTTTCTATTGGTATATCAGTTTCAATTGGTATGTCAGTTTCTATTGGTATGTCAGTTTCGATTATTATATCAGTTAATATTGGTATGTCAGTTTCGATTGGTATGTGATTTTCGATTGGTATCTGAGTTTCTATTGGTATGACAGTTTCGATTGGTATATCAGTTCGGATTGGTATCTCAGTTTGGATTGGTATGTCAGTTTCGATTGGTATGTCAGTTTCAATTGGTATGTCAATTTCGATTGGTATATCAGTTTCGATTAGTATGTTAGTTTCTATTGGAATATCCGTTTCGATTGGTATGTCAGTTTCGATTGGTATATCAGTTTCGACTGGTATATCAGTTTCGATTAGTATAATCAGTTTCTATTGGTATGTCAGTTTCTATTGGTATATCAGTTTCGATTGGTATATCAGTTTCGATTAGTATGTCAGTTTCTATTGGTATGTTAGTTTCGATGAGTATATAAGTTTCTATTGGTATGTCAGTTTTGATCGGTATGTCATTTTCTATTGATATATCAGTTTTGATTGGTATATGAGTTTCGATTGGTATGTCAATTTCTATTGGTATGTCAGTTTCCATTGGTATATCAGTTTCGCTTGGTATATCAGTTTCGATTAGTATGTCAGTTTCTATTAGTATGTTAGTTTCGATTAGTATATCAGTTTCTATTTGTATGTCAGTTTCGATTGGTATGTCAGTTTCTATTCATATATCAGTTTCGATTGGTATATCAGTTTCTATTTTTAAGTCAGTTTCGATTGGTATGTCAGTTTCGATTGGTATATCAGTTTCGACTGGTATATCAGTTTCGATTAGTATAATCAGTTTCTATTGGTATGTCAGTTTCTGTTGGTATATCAGTTTCGATTGGTATATCAGTTTCGATTAGTATGTCAGTTTCTATTGGTATGTTAGTTTCGATTAGTATATCAGTTTCTATTGGTATGTTAGTTTTGATTGGTATATCAGTTTCGATTGGTATGTGTGTTTCGATTGGTATGTCAGTTTCGATTGGTATATCAGTTCCGATTGGTATGTCAGTTTTGATTGGTATATCAGTTTCTATTGGTATATCAGTTTCGATTGGTATATCAGTTTCGATTGTTATATCAGTTTCGATTGGTATATCAGTTTCGACTGGTATGTCAGTTTCAATTAGTATATCAGTTTCTATTGGTATGTCAGTTTCGATTGGTATATCAGTTTCGATTGGTATATCAGTTTCGATTGGTATGTCAGTTTCTATTGGTATATCAGTTTCTATTGGTATGTCAGTTTTGATTGGTATATCAGTTTCGATTGGTATGTCAGTTTCGATTGGTATGTCAGTTTCAATTGGTATATCAGTTCCGATTGGTATGTCAGTTTCGATTGGTATGTCAGTTTCGATTGGTATATCAGTTTCGATTGGTATGTCAGTGTTTATTGGTATGTTAGTTTCGATTAGTATATCACTTTCTATTGGTATGTCAGTTTCGATTGCTATGTCTATTTCTATTGATATATCAGTTTCGATTGGTATATCAGTTTTGATTGGTATATCAGTTTCGATTGGTATGTCAGTTTCTATTGGTATATCAGTTTCTATTGGTATGTCAGTTTTGATTGGTATATCAGTTTTGAATGGTATGTCAGTTTTGATTGGTATATCAGTTCCGATTGGTATGTCAGTTTCGATTGGTACGTCAATTTCGATAGGTATATTAGTTTCTATTGGTATGTTAGTTTCAATTAATATATCAGTTTCTATTGGTATGTCAGTTTCAATTAGTATATCAGTTTCTATTGGTATGTCATTTTCGATTGGTATGTTAGTCCTCGAATTGTATGTCAGTTTCTATTGGTATTTCAGTTTTGATTAGTATATCAGTTTCGATTGGTATATCAGTTTCGATTGGTATGTCAGTTTCTATTGGTATATCAGTTTCTACTGGTATGTCAGTTTTGATTGGTATATCAGTTTCGATTGGTATGTCAGTTTCGATTGGTATGTCAGTTTCGATTATTATATCAGTTACCATTGGTATGTCAGTTTCGATTGGTATGTCATTTTCGATTGGTATATCAGTTTCTATTGGTATGACAGTTTCGATTAGTATATCACTTTCTATTGGTATGTCAGTTTCTATTGATATATCAGTTTCGATTGGTATATCAGTTTCGATTTGTATGTCAGTTTCGACTGGTATGTCAGTTTCGATTAGTATATCACTTTCTATTGCTATATCAGTTTCGATTGGTATATCAGTTTCGATTAGTATGTCAGTTTCTATTGGTATGTTAGTTTCGATTAGTATATCAGTTTCTATTTGTATGTCAGTTTCGATTGGTATGTCAGTTTCTATTGATATATCAGTTTCGATTGGAATATCAGTTTCAATTGGTATATTAGTTTCGATTGGTATGTCAATTTCTATTGGTATATCAGTTTCTATTGGTATGTCAGTTTTGATTGGTATATCAGTTTCGATTAGTATGTCAGTTTCGATTGGTATATCAATTTTGATTGGTATGTGAGTTTGGATTTGTATGTCAGTTTCGATTGGTATGTCAGTTTTGATTGGTATATTAGTTTCGATTGGTATGTCAGTTTCTATTGGTATGTCAGTTTCGATTATTATATCAGTTACTATTGGTATGTCAGTTTCGATTGGTATGTCATTTTCGATTGGTATATCAGTTTCGATTGGTATGTCTGTTTAGATTGGTATATGAGTTTCAACTGGTATGTCAGTTTCGATTAGTATATCACTTTCTATTGGTATGTCAGTTTCTATTGATATATCAGTTTCCATTGGTATATCAGCTTTGATTGGTATATCAGTTTCTGTTGGTACGTTAGTTTCGATTAGTATATCACTTTCTATTGGTATGTCAGTCTTGATAGGTATGTCAGTTTCTATAGATATATCAGTTTCGATTGGTATATCAGTTTTGATTTGTATATCAGTTTCGATTGGTATGTCAGTTTCGATTGGTACATCAGTTTCGATTGGTATGTCAGTTTCGATTGGTATGTCAATTTCGATAGGTATATTAGTTTCTATTGATATGTCAGATTCAATTAGTATATCAGTTTCTATTTGTATGTCAGTTTCGATTGGTATGTTAGTCCTCGAATTGTATGTCAGTTTCTAATGGTATATCAGTTTCGATTGGTATGTCAGTTTCTATTGTTATGTCAGTTTTGATTAGTATATCAGTTTCAATTGGTATGTCAGTTTCTATTGGTATGTCTGTTTCGATTATTATATCAGTTAATATTTGTATGTCAGTTTCGATTGGTATGTCATTTTCGATTGGTATATCAGTTTCCATTGGTATGACAGTTTCGATTGGTATATCAGTTTGGATTGGTATCTCAGTTTGGATTGGTATGTCAGTTTGACTTGGTATGTCAGTTTCGATTGGTATGTCAGTTTCAATTGGTATGTCAATTTCGATTGGTATATCAGTTTCGATTAGTATGTTAGTTTCTATTGGAATATCAGTTTCGATTGGTATGTCAGTTTCGATTGGTATATCAGTTTCAACTGGTATATCAGTTTCGATTAGTATAATCAGTTTCTATTGGTATGTCAGTTTCTATTGGTATATCAGTTTCGATTGGTATATCAGTTTCGATTAGTATGTCAGTTTCTATTGGTATGTTAGTTTCGATGAGTATATATGTTTCTATTGGTATGTCAGTTTTGATCGGTATGTCATTTTCTATTGATATATCAGTTTTGATTGGTATACGAGTTTCGATTGGTATGTCAATTTCTATTGGTATGTCAGTTTCTATTGGTATATCAGTTTCGATTGGTATATCAGTTTCGATTAGTATGTCAGTTTCTATTAGTATGTTAGTTTCGATTAGTATATCAGTTTCTATTTGTATGTCAGTTTCGATTGGTATGTCAGTTTCTATTCATATATCAGTTTCGATTGGTATATCAGTTTCTATTGTTATATCAGTTTCGATTGGTATGTCAGTTTCGATTGGTATATCAGTTTCGACTGATATATCAGTTTCGATTAGTATAATCAGTTTCTATTGGTATGTCAGTTTCTATTGGTATATCAGTTTCGATTGGTATATCAGTTTCGATTAGTATGTCAGTTTCTATTGGTATGTTAGTTTCGATTAGTATATCAGTTTCTATTGGTATGTCAGTTTTGATTGGTATATCAGTTTCGATTGGTATGTGAGTTTCGATTGGTATGTCAGTTTCAATTGGTATATCAGTTCCGATTGGTATGTCAGTTTTGATTGGTATATCAGTTTCTATTGGTATATTAGTTTTGATTGGTATATCAGTTTCGATTGTTATATCAGTTTCGATTGGTATATCAGTTTCGACTGGTATGTCAGTTTCAATTAATATATCAGTTTCTATTGGTATGTCAGTTTCTATTGGTATGTCAGTTTCGATTGGTATATCAGTTTCGATTAGTATGTCAGTTTCTATTAGTATGTTAGTTTCGATTAATATATCAGTTTCTATTAGTATGTCAGTTTCGATTAGTATGTCAGTTTCTATTCATATATCAGTTTCAATTGGTATGTCAATTTCGATTGGTATGTTAGTCCTCGAATTGTATGTCAGTTTCTAATGGTATATCAGTTTCGATTGGTATGTCAGTTTCGATTGGTATATCAGTTTCGATTGGTATGTCAGTTTCGATTCGTATGTCAGTTTCAATTGGTATGTCAATTTCGATTGGTATATCAGTTTCGATTAGTATGTTAGTTTCTATTGGAATATCAGTATCGATTGGTATATCAGTTTCGATTGGTATGTCAGTTTCGATTGGTATATCAGTTTCGACTGGTATATCAGTTTCGATTAGTATAATCAGTTTCTATTGGTATGTCAGTTTTTATTGGTATATCAGTTTCGATTGGTATATCAGTTTCGATTAGTATGTCAGTTTCTATTGGTATGTTAATTTCGATGAGTATATAAGTTTCTATTGGGATGTCAGTTTTGATCGGTATGTCTGTTTCTATTGATATATCAGTTTTGATTGGTATATCAGTTTCGATTGGTATATCAGTTTCGATTGGTATGTCACTTTCTATTGGTATGTCAGTTTCTATTGGTATATCAGTTTCGATTGGTATATCAGTTTCGATTAGTATGTCAGTTTCTATTAGTATGTTAGTTTCGATTAGTATATCAGTTTCTATTTGTATGTCAGTTTCGATTGGTATGTCAGTTTCTATTCATATATCAGTTTCTATTGGTATATCAGTTTCTATTGTTATATCAGTTTCGATTAGTATGTCAGTTTCGATTGGTATATCAGTTTCGACAGGTATATCAGTTTCGATTAGTATAATCAGTTTCTATTGGTATGTCAGTTTCTATTGGTATATAAGTTTTGATTGGTATATCAGTTTCGATTAGTATGTCAGTTTCTATTGGTATGTTAGTTTCGATTAGTATATCAGTTTCTATTGGTATGTCAGCTTTGATTGGTATGTCAGTTTCGATTGGTATGTCAGTTTCGATTGGTATGTCAGTTTCTATTGGTATATCAGTTTCTACTGGTATGTCAGTTTTGATTGGTATATCAGTTTCGATTGGTATGTCAGTTTCGATTAGTATATCACTTTCTATTGGTATGTTAGTTTCTATTGATATGTCAGTTTCAATTAGTATATCAGTTTCTATTGGTATGTCAGTTTCGATTGGTATGTTAGTCCTCGAATTGTATGTCAGTTTCTAATGGTATATCAGTTTCGATTGGTATGTAAGTTGCTATTGGTATATCAGTTTCGATTGGTATGTCAGTTTCTATTGGTATGTCAGTTTTTATTGGTATATCAGCTTTGATTGGTATATCAGTTTCGATTAGTATGTCAGTTTCTATTGTTATGTCAGTTTTGATTAGTATATCAGTTTCTATTGGTATGTCAGTTTAGATTGGTATGTCAGATTCGATAGGTATGTCAGTTTTTATTGGTATATCAGTTTCGATTGGTATGTCAGTTTCTATTGGTATCTCAGTTTCGATTATTATATCAGTTAATATTGGTATGTCAGTTTCGATTGGTATGTCATTTTCGATTGGTATATGAGTTTCTATTGGTATGAAAGTTTCGATTGGTATATCAGTTTGGATTGGTATCTCAGTTTGGATTGGTATGTCAGTTTGGCTTGGTATGTCAGTTTCGATTCGTATGTCAGTTTCAATTGGTATGTCAATTTCGATTTGTATATCAGTTTCAAATAGTATGTTAGTTTCTATTGGAATATCAGTTTCGATTGGTATATCAGTTTTGATTGGTATGTCAGTTTCGATTGGTATATCAGTTTCGACTGGTATATCAGTTTCGATTAGTATAATCAGTTTCTATTGGTATGTCAGTTTCTATTGGTATATCAGTTTCGATTGGTATATCAGTTTCGATTAGTATGTCAGTTTCTATTGGTATATCAGTTTCGATTGGTATGTCACTTTCTATTGGCATGTCAGTTTCTATTGTTATATCAGTTTCGATTGGTATATCAGTGTGTATTGGTATGTTAGTTTCGATTAGTATATCACTTTCTATTGGTATGTCAGTTTCGATTGGTATGTCTATTTCTATTGATATATCAGTTTCGATTGGAATATCAGTTTTGATTGGTATATCAGTTTCGATTGGTATGTCAGTTTCTATTGGTATATCAGTTTCTATTGGTATGTCAGTTTTGATTGGTATATCAGTTTCTATTTGTATATCAGTTTCAATTGGTATATCAGTTTGGATTGTTATATCAGTTTCGATTGGTATATCAGTTTCGACTGGTATGTCAGTTTCGATTAGTATATCAGTTTCTATTGGTATGTCAGTTTTGATTGGTATATCAGTTTCGATTGGTATGTCAGTTTCGATTGGTATGTCAGTTTCAATTGGTATATCCGTTCCTATTGGTATGTCAGTTTCGATTGGTATGTCAGTTTCGATTGGTATATCAGTTTCGATTGGTATGTCAGTGTGTATTGGAATGTTAGTTTCGATTAGTATATCACTTTCTATTGGTATGTCAGTTTCAATTGGTATGTCTATTTCTATTGATATATCAGTTTCGATTGGAATATCAGTTTTGATTGGTATATCAGTTTCGATTGGTATGTCAGTTTCTATTGGTATATCAGTTTCTATTGGTATGTCAGTTTTGATTGGTATATCAGTTTTGAATGGTATGTCAGTTTCGATTGGTATGTCAGTTTTGATTGGTATATCAGTTCCGATTGGTATGTTAGTTTCAATTAATATATCAGTTTCTATTCGTATGTCAGTTTCAATTAGTATATCAGTTTCGATTGGTATGTCAGTTTCCATTGGTATATCAGATTCAACTGGTATGTCAGTTTCGATTAGTATATCACTTTCTATTGCTATATCAGTTTCGATTGGTATGTCAGTTTCGATTAGTATGTAAGTTTCTATTGGTATGTTAGTTTCGATTAGTATATCAGTTTCTATTGATATATCAGTTTCGATTGGAATATCAGTTTCGATTGGTATATTAGTTTCGATTGGTATGTCAGTTTCTATTGGTATATCAGTTTCTAATGGTATGTCAGTTTTGATTGGTATATCAGTTTCGATTAGTATGTCAGTTTCGATTGGTATATCAGTTTGGATTGGTTGTGAGTTTGGATTGGTATGTCAGTTTCGATTGGTATATCAGTTTGGATTAGTATGTTAGTTTCTATTGGTATATCAGTTTCGATTGCTATATCAGTTTCGACTGGTATGTCAGTTTCGATTAGTATATCAGTTTCTATTGGTATGTCAGTTTCTATTGGTATATCAGTTTCGATTGGTATATCAGTTTCGATTAGTATGCTAGTTTCCATTGGTATGTTAGTTTCGATCAGTATATCAGTTTCTATTGGTATGTCAGTTTCGATTGGTATGTCAGTTTCTATTCATATAACAGTTTCGATTGGTATATCAGTTTCGATCTGTATATCAGTTTCGATTGGTATGTCAGTTTCGATTGGTATATCAGTTTCGATTGGTATGTCAGTTTCTATTGGTATATCAGTTTCTATTGGTATGTCAGTTTCAATTAGTATATCAGTTTCTATTGGTATGTCAGTTTCGACTGGTATGTTAGTCCTCGAATTGCATGTCAGTTTCTATTGGTATATCAGTTTCTATTGGTATGTAAGTTTCTATTGGTATATCAGCTTTGATTGGTATATTAGTTTCAATTAGTATGTCAGTTTCTATTGTTATATCAGTTTTGATTAGTATATCAGTTTCTATTGGTATGTCAGTTTAGATTGGTATGTCAGTTTCCATTGGTATATCAGTTTCGACTGGTATATCAGTTTCGATTAGTATAATCAGTATCTATTGGTATGTCAGTTTCTATTGGTATATCAGTTTCGATTGGTATGTTAGTTTTGATCGGTATGTCAGTTTCTATTGATATATCAGTTTTGATTGGTATATCAGTTTCGATTAGTATGTCAGTTTCTATTAGTATGTTAGTTTCGATTAGTATATCAGTTTCTATTCGTATGTCAGTTTCGATTGGTATGTCAGTTTCTATTCATATATCAGTTTCGATTGGTATATCAGTTTCTATTGTTATATCAGTCTCGATTAGTATGTCAGTTTCGATTGGTATATCAGTTTCGACTTGTATATCAGTTTCGATTAGTATAATCAGTTTCTATTGGTATGTCAGTTTCTATTGGTATATCAGCCTCGATTGGTATATCAGTTTCGATTAGTATGTCAGTTTCTATTGGTATGTTAGTTTCGATTAGTATATCAGTTTCTATTGGTATGTCAGTTTCGATCGGTATGTCAGTTTCTATTGATATATCAGTTTTGATTGGTATATCAGTTTCGATTGGTAAATCAGTTTCGATTGGTATGTCAATTTCTATTGGTATATCAGTTTCTATTGGTATGTCAATTTTGATTGGTATATCAGTTTCTATTGGTATATCAGTTTCGATTGGTATATCAGTTTCGATTGTTATATCAGTTTCGATTGGTATATCAGTTTCGACTGGTATGTCAGTTTCGATTAGTATATCAGTTTCTATTGGTATGTCAGTTTCGATTGGTATATCAGTTCCGATTGGTATGTCAGTTTCGATTGGTATGTCAGTTTCAATTGGTATATCAGTTTCGATTGGTATGTCAATGTCTATTGGTATGTTAGTTTCGATTAGTATATCACTTTTTATTGGTATGTCAGTTTCGATTGGTATGTCTATTTCTATTGATATATCAGTTTCGATTGGTATATCAGTTTTGATTTGTATATCAGTTTCGATTGGTATGTCAGTTTCTTTTGGTATATCAGTTTCTATTGGTATGTCAGTTTTGATTGGTATATCAGTTTTGACTGGTATATCAGTTCCGATTGGTATGTCAGTTTCGATTGGTACGTCAATTTCGAGAGGTATATTATTTTCTATTGGTATGTTAGTTTCAATTAATATATCAGTTTCTATTGGTATGCCAGTTTCAATTAGTATATCAGTTTCTATTGGTATGTCATTTTCGATTGGTATGTTAGTCCTCGAATTGTATGTCAGTTTTTATTGGTATTTCAGTTTTGATTAGTATATCAGTTTCGTTTGGTATATCAGTTTCGATTCGTATGTCAGTTTCTATTGGTATATCAGTTTCTACTGGTATGTCAGTTTTGATTGGTATATCAGTTTCGATTGGTATGTCAGTTTCGATTGGTATGTCAGTTTCGATTGGTATATCAGTTCCCGATTGGTATGTTAGACGTGACAGAGTGTCTGTTGTAAACACTAAATCCCTCCCCCATGAAGAATGCACCTCCCAACATAGACTGATAATTAGCGACCTCATAGTCAGGTCGAGACGTACTCGACAGCAGAAGAGGACTATCCTCAGGAGAAAAATATGGAAGCTAAAGGACCCCACAGCCAAAAATAAATTTCAAAACATATTACTTGATGCTTTCGACAGTAAGGAAGAACACTTAGAGTCGGACAATATAGAGGGACAGTGGGAATTTCTGAAAGCAAACCTGCTGTTGGCCACAGACGAAGTCTGTGGCTGGAGCAGGCCTGTAGGCAGGAGGAGAGTAACATGGTGGTGGAACAGTAAGGTGGAGGAGTCAATTAAGGCCAAAAAGCAGGCTTGGAAAGTATGGCGGGATGGGGGAAGTAGAGTAGACTATCAAGTGGCCAGGAGGGAAGCTAGGAGAGAAGTGTACTTAGCAAGAAGGGAAGCTGAGGAAAGAAAGTTCAAGCATGTCCTACAACGCGATGACCAAAAACGTGAGGTGTTCAGGATTGCTAGGCAATGCGTCAAGGAAAACCGTGATATTGTCGGGGAGAAGTGTGTACTTAACGATGATGGCATACTTGCCATCACCGACACTGATAAGAAGGCAGCTTGGAAGTGTCACTATGAAAGGCTACTAAATGAGGAGAATAAATGGGAGAAAGACAGTCTCCCCCATGTCGACCCAATAGAGGGACCAGCAGTGTTAGTCGAGGGGAGTATAATAAGTAAGGCAATCAAGGACATGAAGACAGGTAAGGCGGCTGGGCCTTCGGAAATAGTTGCTGAGATGCTGAAGGCATCTGGCACGGTGGGACACACCATGGTCACCCGCATAGTTAACCAAGTCGTACAGAATGGGGTTGTTCCGAAGGACTGGCATAGCAGCATCATCGTTAACTGTTATAAGGGTAAAGGAGACGCCCTAGATAGGAGTAACTATAGAGGCATTAAATTAATCGACCAGGTCATGAAGGTCACAGAAAAAGTAATAGCGCAACTAATCAGAGAGAGAATTGACCTAGATGAAATGCAGTTCGGGTTTGTGTCAGGCAAAAGTACCACAGACGCTCTTTTCATAGTACGACAACTACAGGAGAAGTACCTAGCTAAAGGTAAACCCCTCTACTTAGCTTTTGTCGACTTGGAGAAAGCCTTCGACAGAGTCCCCCGCTCCATTATCTGGTGGGCTCTTAGAAAACTAGGCGTTGACGAATGGCTTGTGAGGGCTATACAAGCCATGTATAAAGAAACAGTCAGCAAGGTTAGAATTAACAACGAATATAGTGAAGAGTTTAGCGTAAAAGTTGGCGTCCATCAGGGCTCTGTTCTCAGCCCCCTACTATTTATTATTGCCCTTCAGGCTATAACAGAGGAGTTCAAGACAGGCTGCCCATGGGAACTCCTATACGCAGACGACCTGACACTCATAGCGGAATCAATGGCCGAGCTAGAGAAGAAATTCCAAACATGGAAGCACGGCCTAGAGTCAAAAGGACTTAAAATTAACCTGGCTAAGACCAAAGTTCTAGTTTGTAGGAAAGAAAACAAGGCGGCGGTCCCTTCTGTGAAATGGTCATGCTCGGTGTGTAGGAAAGGCGTAGGTAGAAACTCCATTTTGTGTCCTAAATGCAAAGTATGGGTGCATAAAAGATGTAGTGGGATCACAGGTAAGCTAACTAAGAACATAGATTTTACATGTGGCCGGTGTTCTGGTGCAATAAGTAGCAGCAAGTGCCCACAAAATACTAGCTCTTTCAATTGCGCAGAGGGTTCTATAGAAATAGTGGACAGCTTCCGTTACCTGGGCGATAAAATCAGCAGTGGGGGAGGGTGCTCTGAAAGTACTGTAGCTAGAGTCAGAACTGGTTGGAAAAAGTTCAGAGAGCTTATACCACTATTAGCTGCTAAAGGGTTCTCCCTAAAAATGAAAGGCAGGTTGTACGATGCCTGCATACGAACAGCAATGTTGCATGGCAGTGAGACCTGGGCATTGTGTGCAGAGGATATACGCAGACTAGAGAGGAACGAAGCTTGCATGCTCCGCTGGATGTGTAACAGTAATATACGTGAACGGCAAAGCATAAACGAACTAAGGAAAAAATTAGAGATAAGAGGGATCAGATGTTGTTTACTCGAGAGAAGGCTACGTTGGTATGGACACGTGATGCGCATGAAAGTCGATAGCTGTATAACAAAGTGCAGGGCAATAAAGATAGACGGTAGCCACGGAATAGGCAGACCTAGAAAAACCTGGGACGAGCTGATAAACTCCGACCTCACACACTTACACCTCTCCAAGACAATGTCACTGGACCGAGACCTTTGGCGGTACTCAGTAACAGAGAAGACCCGCCTTGCCAGTAGGCATCTCTAACAAAATACACCCCGTCCCACCACCACCACCCCCACCCCATCCACACCACCCCGTCCTATGTAAAGTTATGTTGGTGCCGCGCCATCCGGGCCGAAACAAATGAGATCGTGTAGGTGTCACGACAAAAAAACACACAGTCCACGCTGTAATGTGGCCGTGTAGGCAACACGGTAAAAACCTCCCAGACCCACACTGTAAATGTGGTTGGTGTTAGGAAGGGCATCCAACTGTAGAAAACCTGCCAGACAGTCCTATGTGAGCAAGACAATCACTCTTGCCTCAAGTGGGACTACCCCCGTCCAAACCCATGCAAGCGTGGAACACGGACGTTAAACGTTGATGATGATGATGATGATGATGATGATGTTAATTTCGATTGGTATATCAGTTTCTATTGGTATGTCAGTTTCGATTGGTATGTCAGTTTCTATTGGTATATCAGTTTCGATTGATATATCAGTTTCGATTAGTATATCAGTTTCTATTGGTATGTCAGTTTGATTGTTATATCAGTTTCGATTCGTATATCAGTTCGTATTGCTATATCAGTTTCTACTGGTATGTCAGTTTCAATTGGTATGTAAGTTTCGATTGGTATATCAGTTTCAATTGGTATGTCAGTTTCAATTAGTAGATTGGTTTCGATTGGTATGTCAATTTCAATTAGTATATCAGTTTCTATTGGTATATCAGTTTCGATTGGTATGTCAGTTTCGATTAGTATATCAGTTTCTATAGGTATGTCAGTTTCTATTGGTATATCAGTTTCGATTGGTATATCAGTTTCTATTGGTATGTCAGTTTCGATTGGTATGTCAGTTTCTATTGGTATATCAGTTTCGATTGATACATCAGTTTCGATTAGTATGTCAGTTTCTATTGCTATGTTAGTTTCGATTAGTATATCAGTTTCTATTGGTATGTCAGTTTCGATCGGTATGTCAGTCTCTATTGATATATCAGTTTTGATTGGTATATCAGTTTCGATTGGTATATCAGTTTCGATTGGTATGTCAGTTTCTATTGGTATATCAGTTTCTATTGGTATGTCAGTTTCGATTGGTATATCAGTTTCGATTGGTATGTCAGTTTCGATTGGTATGTCAGTTTCGATTGGTATATCAGTTCCGATTGGTATGTCAGTTTTGATTGGTATATCAGTTTCTATTGGTATATCAGTTTCGATTGGTATATCAGTTTCGATTGTTATATCAGTTTCGATTGGTATATCAGTTTCGACTGGTATGTCAGTTTCGATTAGTATATCAGTTTCTATTGGTATGTCAGTTTCTATTGGTATATCAGTTTCGATTGGTATATCAGTTTCGATTAGTATGTCAGTTTCTATTAGTATGTTAGTTTCGATTAGTATATCAGTCTCTATTAGTATGTCAGTTTAGATTGGTATGTCAGTTCCTATTAGTATGTTAGTTTCGATTAGTATATCAGTTTCTATTAGTATGTCAGTTTCGATTGGTACATCAGTTTCGATTGGTATATCAGTTTCGATTGGTATGTCACTTTCTATTGGTATATCAGTTTCTATTGGTATGTGACTTTTGATTGGTATATCAGTTTCGTTTGGTATGTCAGTTTCGACTGGTATGTCAGTTTCGATTGGTATATCAGTTCCGATTGGTATATCAGTTTCTATTGGTATATCAGTTTCGATTGATATATCAGTTTCGATTAGTATATCAGTTTCTATTGGTATGTCAGTTTGGATTGGTATGTCAGTTTGGATTGGTATGTCAGTTTCGATTGGTATGTCACTTTCGATTGGTATATCAGTTTCGATTAGTATGTTAGTTTCTATTGGAATATCAGTTTCGATTGGTATATCAGTTTCGATTGGTATATCAGTTTCGATTAGTATGTCAGTTTCTATTAGTATGTTAGTTTCGATTAGTATATCAGTCTCTATTAGTATGTCAGTTTAGATTGGTATGTTAGTTTCTACTGGTATGTCAGTTTGGATTAGTATGTCAGTTTCGATTGGTATGTCAGTTTCGATTAGTATGTCAGTTTCTATTGGTATATCAGTTTCTATTTGTATGTCAGTTTTGATTGGTATATCAGTTTCGATTGGTATGTCAGTTTCGATTGGTATATCAGTTTCGATGGTATGTCAATTTCGATTGGTATATCAGTTTCGATTAGTATGTCAGTTTCTATTGGTATATCAGTTTCTATTGGTATATCAGTTTCGATTGATATATCAGTTTCGATTAGTAGGTCAGTTTCTACTGGTATGTCAGTTTGGATTGGTATGTCAGTTTGGATTGGTATGTCAGTTTCGATTGGTATGTCAATTTCGATTGGTATATCAGTTTCGATTAGTATGTTAGTTTCTATTGGAATATCAGTTTCGATTGATATATCAGTTTCGATTCGTATGTCAGTCTCTATTGGTATAACAGTTTCGACTGGTATATCAGTTTCGATTAGTATAATCAGTTTCTATTGGTATGTCAGTTTCTATTGATATATCAGTTTTGATTGGTATATCAGTTCCGATTGGTATATCAGTTTCGATTGGTAAGTCAGTTTCTATTGGTATATCAGTTTCTATTGGTATGTCAGTTTTGATTGCTATGTCAGTATCGATTGGTATGTCAGTTTTGATTGGTATGTCAGTTTCTATAGGTATGTCAGTTTCTATTGGTATATCAGTTTCGATTAGTATATCAGTTTCTACTGCTATGTCAGTTTCGATTAGTATATCAGTTTCTATTGGTATGTCAGTTTCGATTGGTATATCAGTTTCGATTCGTATATCAGTTCCAATTGCTATATCAGTTTCGATTGGTATATCAGTTTCAATTGGTATGTCAGTTTCAATTAGTATATTTGTTTCGATTGGTATGTCAATTTCAATTAGTATATCAGTTTCTATTGGTATATCAGTTTCGATTGGTATGTCAGTTTCGATTAGTATGTCAGTTTCTATTGGTATATCAGTTTCTATTGGTATGTCAGTTTTGATTGGTATATCAGTTTCGATTGGTATGTCAGTTTCGATTGGTATATCAGTTTCGATGGTATGTCAATTTCGATTGGTATATCAGTTTCGATTAGTATGTCAGTTTCTATTGGTATATCAGTTTCTATTGGTATATCAGTTTTGATTGGTATATCAGTTTCGATTAGTATGTTAGTTTCTATTGGAATATCAGTTTCGATTGGTATATCAGTTTCGATTGGTATGTCAGTTACTATTGGTATATCAGTTTCGACTGGTATATCAGTTTCGATTAGTATAATCAGTTTCTATTGGTATGTCAGTATCTATTGATATATCAGTTTTGATTGGTATATCAGTACCGATTGGTATATCAGTTTCGATTGGTAAGTCAGTTTCTATTTGTATATCAGTTTCTATTGGTATATCAGTTTCGATTGGTATATCAGTTTTACGATTTGTATATCAGATCCTATTGCTATATCAGTTTCTATTGGTATGTCAGTTTCTATTGGTATATCAGCTTCGATTAGTATGTCAGTATCTATTGGTATGTCAGTTTCGCTTGGTATGTCATTTTCGATTGGTATATCAGTTTCTATTGGTATGACAGTTTTGATTGGTATATCAGTTTCGATTGGTATGTCAGTTTGGATTGGTATATCAGTTTCAACTGGTATGTCAGTTTCTATTGGTATATAAGTTTCTATTGGTATGTCACTTATGATTGGTATATCAGTTTCTGTTGGTTCGTTATTTTCGATTAGTATATCACTTTCTATTGGTATGTCAGTCTTGATAGGTATGTGAGTTTCTATAGATATATCAGTTTCGATTGGTATATCAGTTTTGATTGGTATATCTGTTTCGATTGGTATGTCAGTTTCGATTGGTACATCAGTTTCGATTGGTATGTCAGTTTCGATTGGTATGTCAATTTCGATAGGTATATTACTTTCTATTGATATGTCAGTATCAATTAGTATATCAGTTTCTTTTGGTAGGTCAGTTTCGATTGGTATGTTAGTCCTCGAATTGTATGTCAGTTTCTAATGGTATATCAGTTTCGATTGGTATGTCAGTTTCGAATGGTATATCAGTTTCGATTGGTATGTCAGTTTCGATTAGTATATCAGTTTCTATTGGTATGTCAGTTTCTATTGGTATATCAGCTTTGATTGGTATATCGGTTTCGATTAGTATGTCAGTTTCTATTGTTATGTCAGTTTTGATTAGTATATCAGTTCCTATTGGTATGTCAGTTTAGATTGGTATGTCAGTTTCGATAGGTATGTCAGTTTTTATTGGTATATCAGTTTCGATTGGTATGTCAGTTTCTCTTGGTATCTCAGTTTCGATTATTATATCAGTTAATATTGGTATGTCAGTTTCGATTGGTATGTCATTTTCGATTGGTATATGAGTTTCTATTGGTATGACACTTTCGATTGGTATATCAGTTTGGATTGGTATCTCAGTTTGGATTGGTATGTCAGTTTGGCTTGGTATGTCAGTTTCGATTCGTATGTCAGTTTCAATTGGTATGTCAATTTCGATTGGTATATCAGTTTCGATTAGTATGTTAGTTTCTATTGGAATATCAGTTTCGATTGGTATATCAGTTTCGATTGGTATGTCAGTTTCGATTGGTATATCAGTTTCGACTGGTATATCAGTTTCGATTAGTATAATCAGTTTCTATTGGTATGTCAGTTTTTATTGGTATATCAGTTTCGATTGGTATATCAGTTTCTATTAGTATGTCAGTTTCTATAGGTATGTTAGTTTCGGTGAGTATATAAGTTTCTATTGGGATGTCAGTTTTGATCGGTATGTCTGTTTCTATTGATATATCAGTTTCGATTAGTATGTTAGTTTCTATTGGAATATCAGTTTCGATTGGTATATCAGTTTCGATTGGTATATCAGTTTCGATTAGTATGTCAGTTTCTATTAGTATGTTAGTTTCGATTAGTATATCAGTCTCTATTAGTATGTCAGTTTAGATTGGTATGTTAGTTTCTACTGGTATGTCAGTTTGGATTAGTATGTCAGTTTCGATTGGTATGTCAGTTTCGATTAGTATGTCAGTTTCTATTGGTATATCAGTTTCTATTTGTATGTCAGTTTTGATTGGTATATCAGTTTCGATTGGTATGTCAGTTTCGATTGGTATATCAGTTTCGATGGTATGTCAATTTCGATTGGTATATCAGTTTCGATTAGTATGTCAGTTTCTATTGGTATATCAGTTTCTATTGGTATATCAGTTTCGATTGATATATCAGTTTCGATTAGTAGGTCAGTTTCTACTGGTATGTCAGTTTGGATTGGTATGTCAGTTTGGATTGGTATGTCAGTTTCGATTGGTATGTCAATTTCGATTGGTATATCAGTTTCGATTAGTATGTTAGTTTCTATTGGAATATCAGTTTCGATTGATATATCAGTTTCGATTCGTATGTCAGTTTCTATTGGTATAACAGTTTCGACTGGTATATCAGTTTCGATTAGTATAATCAGTTTCTATTGGTATGTAAGTTTCTATTGATATATCAGTTTTGATTGGTATATCAGTTCCGATTGGTATATCAGTTTCGATTGGTAAGTAAGTTTCTATTGGTATATCAGTTTCTATTCGTATGTCAGTTTTGATTGCTATGTCAGTATCGATTGGTATGTCAGTTTTGATTGGTATGTCAGTTTCTATAGGTATGTCAGTTTCTATTGGTATATCAGTTTCGATTAGTATATCAGTTTCTACTGGTATGTCAGTTTCGATTAGTATATCAGTTTCTATTGGTATGTCAGTTTCGATTGGTATATCAGTTTCGATTCGTATATCAGTTCCAATTGCTATATCAGTTTCGATTGGTATATCAGTTTCAATTGGTATGTCAGTTTCAATTAGTATATTTGTTTCGATTGGTATGTCAATTTCAATTAGTATATCAGTTTCTATTGGTATATCAGTTTCGATTGGTATGTCAGTTTCGATTAGTATGTCAGTTTCTATTGGTATATCAGTTTCTATTGGTATGTCAGTTTTGATTGGTATATCAGTTTCGATTGGTATGTCAGTTTCGATTGGTATATCAGTTTCGATGGTATGTCAATTTCGATTGGTATATCAGTTTCGATTAGTATGTCAGTTTCTATTGGTATATCAGTTTCTATTGGTATATCAGTTTCGATTGGTATATCAGTTTCGATTAGTATGTTAGTTTCTATTGGAATATCAGTTTCGATTGGTATATCAGTTTCGATTGGTATGTCAGTTACTATTGGTATATCAGTTTCGACTGGTATATCAGTTTCGATTAGTATAATCAGTTTCTATTGGTATGTCAGTATCTATTGATATATCAGTTTTGATTGGTATATCAGTTCCGATTGGTATATCAGTTTCGATTGGTAAGTCAGTTTCTATTTGTATATCAGTTTCTATTGGTATATCAGTTTCGATTGGTATATCAGTTTTACGATTTGTATATCAGATCCTATTGCTATATCAGTTTCTATTGGTATGTTAGTTTCTATTGGTATATCAGCTTCGATTAGTATGTCAGTATCTATTGGTATGTCAGTTTCGCTTGGTATGTCATTTTCGATTGGTATATCAGTTTCTATTGGTATGACAGTTTTGATTGGTATATCAGTTTCGATTGGTATGTCAGTTTGGATTGGTATATCAGTTTCAACTGGTATGTCAGTTTCTATTGGTATATAAGTTTCTATTGGTATGTCACTTATGATTGGTATATCAGTTTCTGTTGGTTCGTTATTTTCGATTAGTATATCACTTTCTATTGGTATGTGAGTTTCTATAGATATATCAGTTTCGATTGGTATATCAGTGTTGATTGGTATATCTGTTTCGATTGGTATGTCAGTTTCGATTGGTACATCAGTTTCGATTGGTATGTCAGTTTCGATTGGTATGTCAATTTCGATAGGTATATTACTTTCTATTGATATGTCAGTATCAATTAGTATATCAGTTTCTTTTGGTAGGTCAGTTTCGATTGGTATGTTAGTCCTCGAATTGTATGTCAGTTTCTAATGGTATATCAGTTTCGATTGGTATGTCAGTTTCGATTGGTATATCAGTTTCGATTGGTATGTCAGTTTCGATTAGTATATCAGTTTCTATTGGTATGTCAGTTTCTATTGGTATATCAGCTTTGATTGGTATATCGGTTTCGATTAGTATGTCAGTTTCTATTGTTATGTCAGTTTTGATTAGTATATCAGTTCCTATTGGTATGTCAGTTTAGATTGGTATGTCAGTTTCGATAGGTATGTCAGTTTTTATTGGTATATCAGTTTCGATTGGTATGTCAGTTTCTCTTGGTATCTCAGTTTCGATTATTATATCAGTTAATATTGGTATGTCAGTTTCGATTGGTATGTCATTTTCGATTGGTATATGAGTTTCTATTGGTATGACACTTTCGATTGGTATATCAGTTTGGATTGGTATCTCAGTTTGGATTGGTATGTCAGTTTGGCTTGGTATGTCAGTTTCGATTCGTATGTCAGTTTCAATTGGTATGTCAATTTCGATTGGTATATCAGTTTTGATTAGTATGTTAGTTTCTATTGGAATATCAGTTTCGATTGGTATGTCAGTTTCGATAGGTATGTCAGTTTTTATTGGTATATCAGTTTCGATTGGTATATCAGTTTCGATTAGTATGTCAGTTTCTATTGGTATGTTAGTTTCGATGAGTATATAAGTTTCTATTGGGATGTCAGTTTTGATCGGTATGTCTGTTTCTATTGATATATCAGTTTTGATTGGTATATCAGTTTCGATTGGTATATCAGTTTAGATTGGTATGTCACTTTCTATTGGTATGTCAGTTTCTATTCATATATCAGTTTCAATTGGTATATCAGTTTCTATTGTTATATCAGTTTCGATTAGTATGTCAGTTTCGATTGGTATATCAGTTTCGACAGGTATATCAGTTTCGATTAGTATAATCAGTTTCTATTGGTATGTCAGTTTCTATTGGTATATAAGTTTTGATTGGTATATCAGTTTCTATTGGTATGTCAGTTTTGATTGGTATATCAGTTTCGATTGGTATGTCAGTTTCGATTGGTATGTCAGTTTCGATTGGTATGTCAGTTTCTATTGGTATATCAGTTTCTACTGGTATGTCAGTTTTGATTGGTATATCAGTTTCGATTGGTATGTCAGTTTTGATTAGTATATCACTTTCTATTGGTATGTCAGTTTCTATTGATATGTCAGTTTCTATTCATATATCAGTTTCGATTGGTATATCAGTTTTGATTAGTATGTCAGTTTCTATTAGTATGTTAGTTTCGATTAGTATATCAGTTTCTATTTGTATGTCAGTTTCGATTGGTATGTCAGTTTCTATTCATATATCAGTTTCGATTGGTATATCAGTTTTGATTGGTATATCAGTTTCTATTGGTATATCAGTTTCAATTGGTATATCAGTTTGGATTGTTATATCAGTTTCGATTGGTATATCAGTTTCGACTGGTATGTCAGTTTCGATTAGTATATCAGTTTCTATTGGTATGTCAGTTTCTATTGGTATATCAGTTTCGATTGGTATATCAGTTTCGATTAGTATGTCAGTTTCTATTAGTATGTTAGTTTCGATTAGTATATCAGTTTCTATTAGTATGTCAGTTTCGATTAGTATGTCAGTTTCTATTCATATATCAGTTTCGATTGGTATATCAGTTTCGATTGGTATATTAGTTTCGATTGGTATGTCAGTTTCTATTGGTATATCAGTTTCTATTGGTATGTCAGTTTTGATTGGTATATCAGTTTTGATTGGTATGTCAGTTTCGATTGGTATGTCAGTTTCAATTGGTATATCCGTTCCGATTGGTATGTCAATTTCGATTGGTATGTCAGTTTCGATTGGTATATCAGTTTCGATTGGTATGTCAGTGTTTATTGGTATGTTAGTTTCGATTAGTATATCACTTTCTATTGGTATGTCAGTTTCGATTGGTATGCCTATTTCTATTGATATATCAGTTTCGATTGGAATATCAGTTTTGATTGGTATATCAGTTTCGATTGGTATGTCAGTTTCTATTGGTATATCAGTTTCTATTGGTATGTCAGTTTTGATTGGTATATCAGTTTTGAATGGTATGTCAGTTTCGATTGGTATGTCAGTTTTGATTGGTATATCAGTTCCGATTGGTATGTTAGTTTCAATTAATATATCAGTTTCTATTCGTATGTCAGTTTCAATTAGTATATCAGTTTCGATTAGTATATCACTTTCTATTGCTATATCAGTTTCGATTGGTATGTCAGTTTCGATTAGTATGTAAGTTTCTATTGGTATGTTAGTTTCGATTAGTATATCAGTTTCTATTGATATATCAGTTTCGATTGGAATATCAGTTTCGATTGGTATATTAGTTTCGATTGGTATGTCAGTTTCTATTGGTATATCAGTTTCTATTGGTATGTCAGTTTTGATTGGTATATCAGTTTCGATTAGTATGTCAGTTTCGATTGGTATATCAGTTTGGATTGGTATGTGAGTTTGGATTGGTATGTCAGTTTCGATTGGTATATCAGTTTGGATTAGTATGTTAGTTTCTATTGGTATATCAGTTTCGATTGGTATATCAGTTTCGACTGGTATGTCAGTTTTGATTAGTATATCAGTTTCTATTGGTATGTCAGTTTCTATTGGTATATCAGTTTCGATTGGTATATCAGTTTCGATTAGTATGCTAGTTTCCATTGGTATGTTAGTTTCGATTAGTATATCAGTTTCTATTGGTATGTCAGTTTCGATTGGTATGTCAGTTTCTATTCATATAACAGTTTCGATTGGTATATCAGTTTCGATCGGTATATCAGTTTCGATTGGTATGTCAGTTTCGATTGGTATATCAGTTTCGATTGGTATGTCAGTTTCTATTGGTATATCAGTTTCTATTGGTATGTCAGTTTCAATTAGTATATCAGTTTCTATTGGTATGTCAGTTTCAACTGGTATGTTAGTCCTCGAATTGCATGTCAGTTTCTATTGGTATATCAGTTTCTATTGGTATGTAAGTTTCTATTGGTATATCAGCTTTGATTGGTATATTAGTTTCGATTAGTATGTCAGTTTCTATTGTTATGTCAGTTTTGATTAGTATATCAGTTTCTATTGGTATGTCAGTTTAGATTGGTATGTCAGTTTCCATTGGTATGTCAGTTTCGATAGGTATGTCAGTTTTTATTGGTATATCAGTTACCATTGGTATGTCAGTTTCGATTGGTATGTCATTTTCGATTGGTATATGAGTTTCTATTGTTATGACAGTTTCGATTGGTATATCAGTTTGGATTGGTATCTTAGATTGGATTGATATGGCAGTTTGGCTTGGTATGTCAGTTTCGATTCGTATGTCAGTTTCAATTGGTATGTCAATTTCGATTGGTATATCAGTTTCGAATAGTATGTTAGTTTCTACTGGAATATCAGTTTCGATTGGTATATCAGTTTAGATTGGTATGTCAGTTTCGATTGGTATATCAGTTTCGACTGGTATATCAGTTTCGATTAGTATAATCAGTTTCTATTGGTATGTCAGTTTCTATTGGTATATCAGTTTCGATTGGTATATCAGTTTTGATTAGTATGTCAGTTTCTATTGGTATGTTAGTTTCGATGAGTATATAAGTTTCTATTGGTATGTTAGTTTTGATCGGTATGTCAGTTTCTATTGATATATCAGTTTTGATTGGTATATCAGTTTCGATTAGTATGTCAGTTTCTATTAGTATGTTAGTTTCGATTAGTATATCAGTTTCTATTCGTATGTCAGTTTCGATTGGTATGTCAGTTTCTATTCATATATCAGTTTCGATTGGTATATCAGTTTCTATTGTTATATCAGTTTCGATTAGTATGTCAGTTTCGATTGGTATATCAGTTTCGACTGGTATATCAGTTTCGATTAGTATAATCAGTTACTATTGGTATGTCAGTTTCTATTGGTATATCAGCCTCGATTGGTATATCAGTTTCGATTAGTATGTCAGTTTCTATTGGTATGTTAGTTTCGATTAGTATATCAGTTTCTATTGGTATGTCAGTTTCGATCGGTATGTCAGTTTCTATTGATATATCAATTTTGATTGGTATATCAGTTTCGATTGGTAAATCAGTTTCGATTGGTATGTCAATTTCTATTGGTATATCAGTTTCTATTGGTATGTCAATTTTGATTGGTATATCAGTTTCTATTGGTATATCAGTTTCGATTGGTATATCAGTTTCGATTGTTATATCAGTTTCGATTGGTATATCAGTTTCGACTGGTATGTCAGTTTCGATTAGTATATCAGTTTCTATTGGTATGTCAGTTTCGATTGGTATATCAGTTTCAATTGGTATATCAGTTTCGATTGGTATGTCAATGTCTATTGGTATGTCAGTTTCGATTAGTATATCACTTTTTATTGGTATGTCAGTTTCGATTGGTATATCGGTTTTGATTTGTATATCAGTTTCGATTGGTATGTCAGTTTCTTTTGGTATATCAGTTTCTATTGGTATGTCAGTTTTGATTGGTATATCAGTTTTGACTGGTATATCAGTTCCGATTGGTATGTCAGTTTCGATTGGTACGTCAATTTCGAGAGGTATATTATTTTCTATTGGTATGTTAGTTTCAATTAATATATCAGTTTCTATTGGTATGCCAGTTTCAATTAGTATATCAGTTTCGATTGGTATATCAGTTTCGATGGTATGTCATTTTCGATTGGTATGTTAGTCCTCGAATTGTATGTCAGTTTCTATTGGTATTTCAGTTTTGATTAGTATATCAGTTTCGTTTGGTATATCAGTTTCGATTGGTATGTCAGTTTCTATTGGTATATCAGTTTCTACTGGTATGTCAGTTTTGATTGGTATATCAGTTTCGATTGGTATGTCAGTTTCGATTGGTATATCAGTTCCGATTGGTATGTTAATTTCGATTGGTATATCAGTATCTATTGGTATGTCAGTTTCGATTGGTATGTCAGTTTCTATTGGTATATCAGTTTCGATTGATATATCAGTTTCGATTAGTATATCAGTTTCTATTGGTATGTCAGTTTGATTGTTATATCAGTTTCGATTCGTATATCAGTTCGTATTGCTATATCAGTTTCTATTGGTATGTCAGTTTCAATTGGTATGTAAGTTTCTATTGGTATGTCAGTTTCAATTGGTATATCAGTTTCTATAGGTATATCAGTTTCGATTGATATATAAGTTTCGATTAGTATGTTAGTTTCTACTGGTATGTCAGTTTGGAGTAGTATGTCAGTTTCTATTGGTATATCAGTTTCTATTTGTATGTCAGTTTTGATTGGTATATCAGTTTCGATTGGTATGTCAGTTTCGATTGGTATATCAGTTTCGATGGTATGTCAATTTCGATTGGTATATCAGTTTCGATTAGTATGTCAGTTTCTATTGGTATATCAGTATCTATTGGTATATCAGTTTCGATTGATATATCAGTTTCGATTAGTAGGTCAGTTTCTACTGGTATGTCAGTTTGGATTGGTATGTTAGTTTCGATTGGTATGTCAGTTTCGATTGGTATGTCAATTTCGATTGGTATATCAGTTTCGATTAGTATGTTAGTTTCTATTGGAATATCAGTTTCGATTTATATATCAGTTTCGATTCGTATGTCAGTTTCTATTGGTATATCAGTTTTGACTGGTATATCAGTTTCGATTAGTATAATCAGTTTCTATTGGTATGTCAGTTTCTATTGATATATCAGTTTTGATTGGTATATCAGTTTCGATTGGTAAGTCAGTTTCTATTGGTATTTCAGTTTCTATTGGTATGTCAGTTTTGATTGGTATGTCAGTTTTGATTGGTATGTCAGTTTTGATTGGTATGTCAGTTTCTATAGGTATGTCAGTTTCTATTGGTATATCAGTTTCGATTAGTATATCAGTTTCTACTGGTATGTCAGTTTCGATTAGTATATCAGTTTCTATTGGTATGTCAGTTTCGATTGGTATATCAGTTTCGATTCGTATATCAGTTCCAATTGCTATATCAGTTTCTATTGGTATGTCAGTTTCAATTCGTATGTAAGTTTCGATTGGTATATCAGTTTCAATTGGTATGTCAGTTTCAATTAGTATATTTGTTTCGATTGGTATGTCAATTTCAATTAGTATATCAGTTTCTATTGGTATATCAGTTTCGATTGGTATGTCAGTTTCGATTGGTATATCAGTTTCGAGGGTATGTCAATTTCGATTGGTATATCAGTTTTGATTAGTATGTCAGTTTCTATTGGTATATCAGTTTCTATTGGTATATCAGTTTCCATTGGTATATCAGTTTCGATTAGTATGTTAGTTTCTATTGGAATATCAGTTTCGATTGGTATATCAGTTTCGATTGGTATGTCAGTTTCTATTGGTATATCAGTTTCGACTGGTATATCAGTTTCGATTAGTATCATCAGTTTCTATTGGTATGTCAGTTTCTATTGATATATCAGTTTTGATTGGTATATCAGTTCCGATTAGTATATCAGTTTCGATTGGTAAGTCAGTTTCTATTTGTATATCAGTTTCTATTGGTATGTCAGTTTTGATTGGTATGTCAGTCTCGATTGGTATGTAAGTTTTGATTGGTATGTCAGTTTCTATAGGTATGTCAGTTTCTATTCTTATATCAGTTTCGATTAGTATATCAGTTTCTACTGGTATGTCAGTTTCGATTAGTATATCAGTTTCTATTGGTATGTCAGTTTCGATTGGTATATCAGTTTCGATTCGTATATCAGTTCCTATTGCTATATCAGTTTCAATTGGTATGTTAGTTTCGATTGGTATATCAGTTTCAATTGGTATGTCAGTTTCAATTAGTATATTTGTTTTGATCGGTATGTCAAATTCAATTAGTATATCAGTTTCTATTGGCATATCAGTTTCGATTGGTATGTCAGTTTCGATTAGTATATCAGTTTCTATAGGTATGTCAGTTTCAATTGGTATATCAGTTTCGATTGGTATATCAATTTCTATTGGTATGTCATTTTCGATTGGTATGTCAGTTTCTATTGATATATCAGTTTTGATTGGTATATCAGTTTCGATTGGTATATCAGTTTCGATTGGTATGTCAATTTCTATTGTTGGTATGTCAGTTTTTATTGGTATGTCAGTTTTGATTGGTATATCAGTTTCGATTGGTATGTCAGTTTCGATTGGTATGTCAGTTTCGATTGGTATATCAGTTCCGATTGGTATGTCAGTTTTGATTGGTATATCAGTTTCTATTGGTATATCAGTTTCGATTGGTATATCAGTTTCGATTGTTATATCAGTTTCGATTGGTATATCAGTTTCGACTGGTATGTCAGTTTCGATTAGTATATCAGTTTCTTTTGGTATGTCAGTTTCTATTGGTATATCAGTTTCTATTGGTACGTCAGTTTCTATTGGTATATCAGTTTCTATTGGTATATCAGTTTATATTAGTATGTCAGTTTCTATTGGTATGTTAGTTTCGATTAGTATATCAGATTCTATTAGTATGTCAGTTTCGATTAGTATGTCAGTTTCTATTCATATATCAGTTTCGATTGGTATATCAGTTTCGATTGGTATATCAGTTTCGATTGGTATGTCAGTTTTGATTGGTATATCAGTTTCGATTGGTATGTCAGTTTCGATTGGTATGTCAGTTTCGATTGGTATATCAGTTCCGATTGGTATGTCAGTTTCGATTGGTATGTCAGTTTCAATTGGTATATCAGTTTCGATTGATATGTCAATGTCTATTGGTATGTTAGTTTCGATTAGTATATCAATTTTTACTGGTATGTCAGTTTCGATTGGTATGTCTATTTCTATTGGTATGTCAGTTTCTATTGGTATATCAGTTTCGATTGGTATGTCAGTTTCTATTGGTATATCAGTTTCTATTGGTATGTCAGTTTTGATTGGTATATCAGTTTTGACTGGTATATCAGTTCCGATTGGTATGTCAGTTTCGATTGGTACGTCAATTTCGATAGGTATATTAGTTTCTATTGGTATGTTAGTTTCAATTAATATATCAGTTTCTATTGGTATGCCAGTTTCAATTAGTATATCAGTTTCTATTGGTATGTCATTTTCGATTGGTATGTTAGTCCTCGAATTGTATGTCAGTTTCTATTGGTATTTCAGTTTTGATTAGTATATCAGTTTCGTTTGGTATATCAGTTTCGATTGGTATGTCAGTTTCTATTGGTATATCAGTTTCTACTGGTATGTCAGTTTTGATTGGTATATCAGTTTCGATTGGTATGTCAGTTTCGATTGGTATGTCAGTTTTGATTGGTATATCAGTTCCGATTGGTATGTTAATTTCGATTGGTATATCAGTTTCTATTGGTATATCAGTTCCGATTGGTATATCAATTTCTATTGGTATATCAGTTTCGATTGATATATCAGTTTCGATTAGTATGTCAGTTTCTACTGGTATGTCAGTTTGGATTGGTATGTCAGTTTCGATTGGTATGTCAGTTTCGATTAGTATGTCAGTTTCTATTGGTATATCAGTTTCTATTGGTATGTCAGTTTTGATTGGTATATCAGTTTCGATTGGTATGTCAGTTTCGATTGGTATATCAGTTTCGATTAGTATGTCAGTATCTATTGGTATTACAGTTTCTATTGGTATGTCAGTTTCGACCGGTATGTCAGTTTCGATTGGTATATCAGTTCCAATTGGTATATCAGTTTCTATTGGTATATCAGTTTTGATTGATATATCAGTTTCGATTAGTATGTCAGTTTCTACTGGTATGTCAGTTTGGATTGGTATGTCAGTTTCTATTGGTATATCAGTTTCTATTGGTATGTCAGTTTTGATTGGTATATCAGTTTCGATTAGTATGTCAGTTTCGATTGGTATATCAGTTTCGATGGTATGTCAATTTCGATTGGTATATCAGTTTCTATTGGTATATCAGTTTCCATTGGTATATCAGTTTCGATTGATATATCAGTTTCAATTAGTATGTCAGTTTCTACTGGTATGTCAGTTTGGATTGGTATATCAGTTTCGATTAGTATGTTAGTTTCTATTGGAATATCAGTTTCGATTGGTATATCAGTTCCGATTGGTATGTCAGTTTTGATTGGTATATCAGTTTCGACTGGTATGTCAGTTTCGATTAGTATATCAGTTTCTATTGGTATGTCAGTTTCTATTGGTATATCAGTTTCGATTGGTATATCAGTTTCGATTAGTATGTCAGTTTCTATTTGTATGTTAGTTTCGATGAGTATATAAGTTTCTATTGGTATGTCAGTTTTGATCGGTATGTCAGTTTCTATTGATATATCAGTTTTGATTGGTATATCAGTTTCGATTGGTATATCAGTTTCGATTGGTATGTCACTTTCTATTGGTATGTCAGTTTCTATTGGTATATCAGTTTCGATTGGTATATCAGTTTCGATTAGTATGTCAGTTTCTATTAGTATGTTAGTTTCGATTAGTATATCAGTTTCTATTTGTATGTCAGTTTCGATTGGTATGTCAGTTTCTATTCATATATCAGTTTCGATTGGTATATCAGTTTTGATTGGAATATCAGTTTCTATTGGTATATCAGTTTCAATTGGTATATCAGTTTGGATTGTTATATCAGTTTCGATTGGTATATCAGTTTCGACTGGTATGTCAGTTTCGATTAGTATATCAGTTTCTATTGGTATGTCAGTTTCTATTGGTATATCAGTTTCGATTGGTATATCAGTTTCGATTAGTATGTCAGTTTCTATTAGTATGTTAGTTTCGATTAGTATATCAGTTTCTATTAGTATGTCAGTTTCGATTAGTATGTCAGTTTCTATTCATATATCAGTTTCGATTGGTATATCAGTTTCGATTGGTATATCAGTTTCGATTGGTATGTCAGTTTCTATTGGTATATCAGTTTCTATTGGTATGTCAGTTTTGACTGGTATATCAGTTTCGATTGGTATGTCAGTTTCGATTGGTATGTCAGTTTTAATTGGTATATCCGTTCCGATTGGTATGTCAGTTTCGATTGGTATGTCAGTTTCGATTGGTATATCAGTTTCGATTGGTATGTCAGTGTTTATTGGTATGTTAGTTTCGATTAGTATATCACTTTCTATTGGTATGTCAGTTTCGATTGGTATGTCTATTTCTATTGATATATCAGTTTCGATTGGAATATCAGTTTTGATTGGTATATCAGTTTCGATTGGTATGTCAGTTTCTATTGGTATATCAGTTTCTATTGGTATGTCAGTTTTGATTGGTATATCAGTTTTGAATGGTATATCAGTTTCGATTGGTATGTCAGTTTTGATTGGTATATCAGTTCCGATTGGTATGTTAGTTTCAATTAATATATCAGTTTCTATTCGTATGTCAGTTTCAATTAGTATATCAGTTTCGATTGGTATGTCAGTTTCCATTGGTATATCAGATTCAACTGGTATGTCAGTTTCGATTAGTATATCACTTTCTATTGCTATATCAGTTTCGATTGGTATGTCAGTTTCGATTAGTATGTAAGTTTCTATTGGTATGTTAGTTTCGATTGATATGTCAGTTTCTATTGGTATATCAGTTTCTATCGGTATGTCATTTTCGATTGGTATGTCAGTTTCTATTGATATATCAGTTTTGATTGGTATATCAGTTTCGATTGGTATATCAGTTTCGATTGGTATGTCAATTTCTATTGTTGGTATATCAGTTTCTATTGGTATGTCAGTTTTGATTGGTATATCAGTTTCGATTGGTATGTCAGTTTCGATTGGTATGTCAGTTTCGATTGGTATATCAGTTCCGATTGGTATGTTAGTTTTGATTGGTATATCAGTTTCTATTGGTATATCAGTTTCGATTGGTATATCAGTTTCGATTGTTATATCAGTTTCGACTGGTATATCAGTTTCGGCTGGTATGTCAGTTTCGATTAGTATATCAGTTTCTATTGGTATGTCAGTTTCTATTGGTATATCAGTTTCTATTGGTACGTCAGTTTCTATTGGTATATCAGTTTCGATTGGTATATCAGTTTATATTAGTATGTCAGTTTCTATTGGTATGTTAGTTTCGATTAGTATATCAGTTTCTATTAGTATGTCAGTTTCGATTAGTATGTCAGTTTCTATTCATATATCAGTTTCGATTGGTATATCAGTTTCGATTGGTATATCAGTTTCGATTGGTATGTCAGTTTCTATTGGTATATCAGTTTCTATTGGTATGTCAGTTTTGATTGGTATATCAGTTCCGATTGGTATGTCAGTTTCGATTGGTATGTCAGTTTCAATTGGTATATCAGTTTCGATTGGTATGCCAATGTCTATTGGTATGTTAGTTTCGATTAGTATATCACTTTTTATTGGTATGTCAGTTTCGATTGGTATGTCTATTTCTATTGGTATGTCAGTTTCTATTGGTATATCAGTTTCGATTGGTATGTCAGTTTCTATTGGTATATCAGTTTCTATTGGTATGTCAGTTTTGATTGGTATATCAGTTTTGACTGGTATATCAGTTCCGATTGGTATGTCAGTTTCGATTGGTACGTCAATTTCGATAGGTATATTAGTTTCTATTGGTATGTTAGTTTCAATTAATATATCAGTTTCTATTGGTATGCCAGTTTCAATTAGTATATCAGTTTCTATTGGTATGTCATTTTCGATTGGTATGTTAGTCCTCGAATTGTATGTCAGTTTCTATTGGTATTTCAGTTTTGATTAGTATATCAGTTTCATTTGGTATATCAATTTCGATTGGTATGTCAGTTTCTATTGGTATATCAGTTTCTACTGGTATGTCAGTTTTGATTGGTATATCAGTATCGATTGGTATGTCAGTTTCGATTGGTATGTCAGTTTCGATTGGTATATCAGTTCCGATTGGTATGTTAATTTCGATTGGTATATCAGTTTCTATTGGTATATCAGTTCCGATTGGTATATCAATTTCTATTGGTATATCAGTTTCGATTGATATATCAGTTTCGATTAGTATGTCAGTTTCTACTGGTATGTCAGTTTGGATTGGTATGTCAGTTTCGATTGGTATGTCAGTTTCGATTAGTATGTCAGTTTCTATTGGTATATCAGTTTCTATTGGTATGTCAGTTTTGATTGGTATATCAGTTTCGATTGGTATGTCAGTTTCGATTGGTATATCAGTTTCGATTAGTATGTCAGTATCTATTGGTATATCAGTTTCTATTGGTATGTCAGTTTCGACTGGTATGTCAGTTTCGATTGGTATATCAGTTCCGATTGGTATATCAGTTTCTATTGGTATATCAGTTTTGATTGATATATCAGTTTCGATTAGTATGTCAGTTTCTACTGGTATGTCAGTTTGGATTGGTATGTCAGTTTCGATTGGTATGTCAGTTTCGATTAGTATGTCAGTTTCTATTGGTATATCAGTTTCTATTGGTATGTCAGATTTGATTGGTATATCAGTTTCGATTGGTATGTCAGTTTCGATTGGTATATCAGTTTCGATGGTATGTCAATTTCGATTGGTATATCAGTTTCGATTAGTATGTCAGTTTCTATTGGTATATCAGTTTCTATTGGTATATCAGTTTCGATTGATACATCAGTTTCGATTAGTATGTCAGTTTCTACTGGTATGTCAGTTTGGATTGGTATATCAGTTTCGATTAGTATGTTAGTTTCTATTGGAATATCAGTTTCGATTGGTATATCAGTTCCGATTGGTATGTCAGTTTTGATTGGTATATCAGTTTCTCTCCTATACGCAGACGACCTGACACTCATAGCGGAATCAATGGCCGAGCTAGAGAAGAAATTCCAAACATGGAAGCACGGCCTAGAGTCAAAAGGACTTAAAATTAACCTGGCTAAGACCAAAGTTCTAGTTTGTAGGAAAGAAAACAAGGCGGCGGTCCCTTCTGGGAAATGGTCGTGCTCGGTATGTAGGAAAGGCGTAGGTAGAAACTCCATCTTATGTCCTAAATGCAAAGTATGGGTGCATAAAAGATGTAGTGGGATCACAGGTAAGCTAACTAAGAACATAGACTTTACATGTGGCCGGTGTTCTGGTGCAATAAGTAGCAGCAAGTGCCCACAAAATACTAGCTCTTTCAATTGCGCAGAGGGTTTTATAGAAATAGTGGACAGCTTCCGTTACCTGGGCGATAAAATCAGCAGTGGGGGAGGGTGCTCTGAAAGTACTGTAGCTAGAGTCAGAACTGGTTGGAAAAAGTTCAGAGAGCTTATACCACTATTAGCTGCTAAAGGGTTCTCCCTAAAAATGAAAGGCAGGTTGTACGATGCCTGCATACGAACAGCAATGCTGCATGGTAGTGAGACCTGGGCATTGTGTGCAGAGGATATACGCAGACTAGAGAGGAACGAAGCTTGCATGCTCCGCTGGATGTGTAACAGTAATATACGTGAACGGCAAAGCATAAACGAACTAAGGAAAAAATTAGAGATAAGAGGGATCAGATGTTGTTTACTCGAGAGAAGGCTGCGTTGGTATGGACACGTGATGCGCATGAAAGTCGATAGCTGTATTACAAAGTGCAGGGCAATAAAGATAGACGGTAGCCACGGAATAGGCAGACCTAGAAAAACATGGGATGAGCTGATAAACTCCGACCTCACACACTTACACCTCTCCAAGACAATGTCACTGGACCGTGACCTTTGGCGGTACTCAGTAACAGAGAAGACCCGCCTTGCCAGTAGGCATCTCTAACAAAATACACCCCTCCCGCCGCCACCCCCACCCCATCCACACCACCCCGTTCTATGTAAAGTTATGTTGGTGCCGCGCCATCCAGGCCGAAACAAATGAGATCGTGTAGGTGTCACGACAAAAAAACACACAGTCCACGCTGTAATGTGGCCGTGTAGGCAACACGGTAAAAACCTCCCAGACCCACACTGTAAATGTGGTTGGTGTTAGGAAGGGCATCCAACTGTAGAAAACCTGCCAGACAGTCCTATGCGAGCAAGACAATCACTCTTGCCTCAAGTGGGACTACCCCCGTCCAAACCCATGCAAGCGTGGAACACGGACGTTAAACGTTGATGATGATGATGATGATGATATCAGTTTCGATTGGTATATCAGTTTCGATTGTTATATCAGTTTCGATTGGTATATCAGTTTCGACTGGTATGTCAGTTTCGATTAGTATATCAGTTTCTATTGGTATGTCAGTTTCTATTGGTATATCAGTGTCGATTGGTATATCAGTTTCGATTAGTATGTCAGTTTCTATTGGTATGTTAGTTTCGATGAGTATATAAGTTTCTATTGGTATGTCAGTTTTGATCGGTATGTCAGTTTCTATTGATATATCAGTTTTGATTGGTATATCAGTTTCGATTGGTATATCAGTTTCGATTTGTATGTCACTTTCTATTGGTATGTCAGTTTCTATTGGTATATCAGTTTCGATTGGTATATCAGTTTCGATTAGTATGTCAGTTTCTATTAGTATGTTAGTTTCGATTAGTATATCAGTTTCTATTTGTATGTCAGTTTCGATTGGTATGTCAGTTTCTATTCATATATCCGTTTCGATTGGTATATCAGTTTTGATTGGTATATCAGTTTCTATTGGTATATCAGTTTCAATTGGTATATCAGTTTGGATTGTTATATCAGTTTCGATTGGTATATCAGTTTCGACTGGTATGTCAGTTTCGATTAGTATATCAGTTTCTATTGGTATGTCAGTTTCTATTGGTATATCAGTTTCGATTGGTATATCAGTTTCGATTAGTATGTCAGTTTCTATTAGTATGTTAGTTTCGATTAGTATATCAGTTTCTATTAGTATGTCAGCTTCGATTAGTATGTCAGTTTCTATTCATATATCAGTTTCGATTGGTATATCAGTTTCGATTGGTATATCAGTTTCGATTGGTATGTCAGTTTCTATTGGTATATCAGTTTCTATTGGTATGTCAGTTTTGATTGGTATATCAGTTTCGATTGGTATGTCAGTTTCGATTGGTATGTCAGTTTCAATTGGTATATCCGTTCCGATTGGCATGTCAGTTTTGATTGGTATGTCAGTTTCGATTGGTATATCAGTTTCGATTGGTATGTCAGTGTTTATTGGTATGTTAGTTTCGATTAGTATATCACTTTCTATTGGTATGTCAGTTTCGATTGGTATGTCTATTTCTATTGATATATCAGTTTCGATTGGAATATCAGTTTTGATTGGTATATCAGTTTCGATTGGTATGTCAGTTTCTATTGGTATATCAGTTTCTATTGGTATGTCAGTTTTGATTGGTATATCAGTTTTGAATGGTATGTCAGTTTCGATTGGTATGTCAGTTTTGATTGGTATATCAGTTCCGAATGGTATGTTAGTTTCAATTAATATATCAGTTTCTATTCGTATGTCAGTTTCAATTAGTATATCAGTTTCGATTGGTATGTCAGTTTCCATTGGTATATCAGATTCAACTGGTATGTCAGTTTCGATTAGTATATCACTTTCTATTGCTATATCAGTTTCGATTGGTATGTCAGTTTCGATTAGTATGTAAGTTTCTATTGGTATGTTAGTTTCGATTAGTATATCAGTTTCTATTGATATATCAGTTTCGATTGGAATATCATTTTCGATTGGTATATTAGTTTCGATTGGTATGTCAGTTTCTATTGGTATATCAGTTTCTATCGGTATGTCAGTTTTGATTGGTATATCAGTTTCGATTAGTATGTCAGTTTCGATTGGTATATCAGTTTGGATTGGTATGTGAGTTTGGATTGGTATGTCAGTTTCGATTGGTATATCAGTTTGGATTAGTATGTTAGTTTCTATTGGTATATCAGTTTCGATTGGTATATCAGTTTCGACTGGTATGTCAGTTTCGATTAGTATATCAGTTTCTATTGGTATGTCAGTTTCTATTGGTATATCAGTTTCGATTGGTATATCAGTTTCGATTAGTATGTCAGTTTCTATTGGTATGTTAGTTTCGATGAGTATATAAGTTTCTATTGGTATGTCAGTTTTGATCGGTATGTCAGTTTCTATTGATATATCAGTTTTGATTGGTATATCAGTTTCGATTGTTATATCAGTTTCGATTGGTATGTCACTTTCTATTGGTATGTCAGTTTCTATTGGTATATCAGTTTCGATTGGTATATCAGTTTCGATTAGTATGTCAGTTTCTATTAGTATGTTAGTTTCGATTAGTATATCAGTTTCTATTTGTATGTCAGTTTCGATTGGTATGTCAGTTTCTATTCATATATCAGTTTCGATTGGTATATCAGTTTTGATTGGAATATCAGTTTCTATTGGTATATCAGTTTCAATTGGTATATCAGTTTGGATTGTTATATCAGTTTCGATTGGTATATCAGTTTCGACTGGTATGTCAGTTTCGATTAGTATATCACTTTCTATTAGTATGTCAGTTTCTATTGGTATATCAGTTTCGATTGGTATATCAGTTTCGATTAGTATGTCAGTTTCTATTAGTATGTTAGTTTCGATTAGTATATCAGTTTCTATTAGTATGTCAGTTTCGATTAGTATGTCAGTTTCTATTCATATATCAGTTTCGATTGGTATATCAGTTTTGATTGGTATATCAGTTTCGATTGGTATGTCAGTTTCTATTGGTATATCAGTTTCTATTGGTATGTCAGTTTTGACTGGTATATCAGTTTCGATTGGTATGTCAGTTTCGATTGGTATGTCAGTTTTAATTGGTATATCCGTTCCGATTGGTATGTCAGTTTCGATTGGTATGTCAGTTTCGATTGGTATATCGTGAGGTGTTTAGGATTGCTAGGCAATGCGTCAAGGAAAACCGTGATATTGTCGGGGAGAAGTGTGTACTAAACGACGATGGCACACTTGCCATCACCGACGCTGATAAGAAGGTAGCTTGGAAGTGTCACTATGAAAGGCTTCTAAATGAGGAGAATAATTGGGAGAAAGGCAGTCTCCCCCATATCGACCCAATAGAGGGACCAGCAGTGTTAGTCGAGGGGAGTATAATAAGTAAGGCAATCAAGGATATGAAGACTGGTAAGGCGGCTGGGCCTTCGGAAATAGTTGCTGAGATGCTGAAGGCATCTGGCACGGTGGGACACACCATGGTCACCCGCATAGTTAACCAAGTCGTACAAAACGGGGTTGTTCCGAAGGACTGGCATAGCAGCATCATCGTTAACTGTTATAAGGGTAAAGGAGACGCCCTAGATAGGAGTAACTATAGAGGCATTAAATTAATCGACCAGGTCATGAAGGTCACGGAAAGAGTAATAGCGCAACTAATCAGAGAGAGAATTGACCTAGATGAAATGCAGTTCGGGTTTGTGTCAGGCAAAAGTACCACAGACGCTCTTTTCATAGTACGACAACTACAAGAGAAGTACCTAGCTAAAGGTAAACCCCTCTACTTAGCTTTTGTCGACTTGGAGAAAGCCTTCGACAGAGTCCCCCGCTCCATTATCTGGTGGGCTCTTAGAAAACTAGGCGTTGACGAATGGCTTGTGAGGGCTATACAAGCCATGTATAAAGAAACAGTCAGCAAGGTTAGAATTAACAACGAATATAGTGAAGAGTTTAGCGTAAAAGTCGGCGTCCATCAGGGCTCTGTTCTCAGTCCACTACTATTTATTATTGCCCTTCAGGCCATAACAGAGGAGTTCAAGACAGGCTGCCCATGGGAACTCCTATACGCAGACGACCTGACACTCATAGCGGAATCAATGGCCGAGCTAGAGAAGAAATTCCAAACATGGAAGCACGGCCTAGAGTCAAAAGGACTTAAAATTAACCTGGCTAAGACCAAAGTACTAGTTTGTAGGAAAGAAAACAAGGCGGCGGTCCCTTCTGGGAAATGGTCGTGCTCGGTGTGTAGGAAAGGCGTAGGTAGAAACTCCATTTTATGTCCTAAATGCAAAGTATGGGTGCATAAAAGATGTAGTGGGATCACAGGTAGGCTAACTAAGAACATAGATTTTACATGTGGCCGGTGCTCTGGTGCAATAAGTAGCAGCAAGTGCCCACAAACTACTAGCTCTTTCAATTGCGCAGAGGGTTCTATAGAAATAGTGGACAGCTTCCGTTACCTGGGCGATAAAATCAGCAGTGGGGGAGGGTGCTCTGAAAGTACTGTAGCTAGAGTCAGAACTGGTTGGAAAAAGTTCAGAGAGCTTATACCACTATTAGCTGCTAAAGGGTTCTCACTAAAAATGAAAGGCAGGTTGTACGATGCCTGCATACGAACAGCAATGCTGCATGGCAGTGAGACCTGGGCATTGTGTGCAGAGGATATACGCAGACTAGAGAGGAACGAAGCTTGCATGCTCCGCTGGATGTGTAACAGTAATATACGTGAACGGCAAAGCATAAACGAACTAAGGAATAAATTAGAGATAAGAGGGATCAGATGTTGTTTACTCGAGAGAAGGCTACGTTGGTATGGACACGTGATGCGCATGAAAGTCGATAGCTGTATAACAAAGTGCAGGGCAATAAAGATAGACGGTAGTCACGGAATAGGCAGACCTAGAAAAACCTGGGACGAGCTGATAAACTCCGACATCACACACTTACACCTCTCCAAGACAATGTCACTGGACCGAGACCTTTGGCGGTACTCAGTAACAGAGAAGACCCGCCTTACCTAAATATATAGTAAAACCTACTCCAGCCAGTAGGCATCTCTAACAAATACACCCCGTCCCACCACCCCCACCCGATCCACACCACCCCGTTCTATGTAAAGTTATGTTGGTGCCGCGCCATCGAGGCCGAAACAAATGAGATCGTGTAGGTGTCACGACAAAAAAACACACAGTCCACGCTGTAATGTGGCCGTGTAGGCAACACGGTAAAAACCTCCCAGACCCACACTGTAAATGTGGTTGGTGTTAGGAAGGGCATCCAACTGTAGAAAACCTGCCAGACAGTCCTATGCGAGCAAGACAATCACTCTTGCCTCAAGTGGGACTACCCCCGTCCAAACCCATGCAAGCGTGGAACACGGACGTTAAACGTTGATGATGATGATGATGATGATGATATCAGTTTCGATTGGTATGTCAGTGTTTATTGGTATGTTAGTTTCGATTAGTATATCACTTTCTATTGGTATGTCAGTTTCGATTGGTATGTCTATTTCTATTGATATATCAGTTTCTATTGGAATATCAGTTTTGATTGGTATATCAGTTTCGATTGGTATGTCAGTTTCTATTGGTATATCAGTTTCTATTGGTATGTCAGTTTTGATTGGTATATCAGTTTTGAATGGTATATCAGTTTCGATTGGTATGTCAGTTTTGATTGGTATATCAGTTCCGATTGGTATGTTAGTTTCAATTAATATATCAGTTTCTATTCGTATGTCAGTTTCAATTAGTATATCAGTTTCGATTGGTATGTCAGTTTCCATTGGTATATCAGATTCAACTGGTATGTCAGTTTCGATTAGTATATCACTTTCTATTGCTATATCAGTTTCGATTCGTATGTCAGTTTCGATTAGTATGTAAGTTTCTATTGGTATGTTAGTTTCGATTAGTATATCAGTTTCTATTGATATATCAGTTTCGATTGGAATATCATTTTCGATTGGTATATTAGTTTCGATTGATATGTCAGTTTCTATTGGTATATCAGTTTCTATCGGTATGTCAGTTTTGATTGGTATATCAGTTTCTATTGGTATGTCATTTTCGATTGGTATGTCAGTTTCTATTGATATATCAGTTTTGATTGGTATATCAGTTTCGATTGGTATATCAGTTTCGATTGGTATGTCAATTTCTATTGTTGGTATATCAGTTTCTATTGGTATGTCAGTTTTGATTGGTATATCAGTTTCGATTGGTATGTCAGTTTCGATTGGTATGTCAGTTTCGATTGGTATATCAGTTCCGATTGGTATGTCAGTTTTGATTGGTATATCAGTTTCTATTGGTATATCAGTTTCGATTGGTATATCAGTTTCGATTGTTATATCAGTTTCGACTGGTATATCAGTTTCGACTGGTATGTCAGTTTCGATTAGTATATCAGTTTCTATTGGTATGTCAGTTTCTATTGGTATATCAGTTTCTATTGGTACGTCAGTTTCTATTGGTATATCAGTTTCGATTGGTATATCAGTTTATATTAGTATGTCAGTTTCTATTGGTATGTTAGTTTCGATTAGTATATCAGTTTCTATTAGTATGTCAGTTTCGATTAGTATGTCAGTTTCTATTCATATATCAGTTTCGATTGGTATATCAGTTTCGATTGGTATATCAGTTTCGATTGGTATGTCAGTTTCTATTGGTATCATCATCATCATCATCATCATCAGGTTTAGCGTCCGTGTTCCACGCTTGCATGGGTTTGGACGGGGGTTTTCCCACTTGAGGCAAGAGTGGTTGTCTTGCTCGCATAGGACTGTCTGGCGGGTTTTCTACAGTTGGATGCCCTTCCTAACACCAACCACATTTACAGTGTGGGGCTGGGAGGTTTTTACCGTGTTGCCTACACGGCCACATTACAGCGTGGACTGTCTGGCGGGTTTTCTACAGCTGGATGCCCTTCCTAACACCAACCACATTTACAGTGTGGGGCTGGGAGGTTTTTACCGTGTTGCCTACACGGCCACATTTACAGCGTGGACTGTGTGTTTTTTGTCGTGACACCTACACGATCTCATTTGTTTCGGCCTGGATGTTGTGGGGCCAACATAACTTTACATTGAAAGGGGCGGTGTGGGTGGGGTGGAGGTGGAGGTGGTGGGACGGGGGTGTGTTTTGATAGAGGTGCCTACTGACTGTAGTAGGTTTTTACTTTGTATTTAGGTAAGGCGGGTCTTCTCTATTACTGAGTACCGCCAAAGGTCTCGGTCCAGTGACATTGTCTTGGAGAGGTGTAAGCGTGTGAGGTCGGAAATTATCAGCTCGTCCCATGTTTTTCTGGGTCTGCCTACTCCGTGGCTACCGTCTATCTTTATTGCCCTGCACTTTGTTATACAGCTGTGGTATATCAGTTTCTATTGGTATGTCAGTTTTGATTGGTATATCAGTTCCGATTGGTATGTCAGTTTCGATTGGTATGTCAGTTTCGATTGGTATATCAGTTTCGATTGGTATGTCAGTGTTTATTGGTATGTTAGTTTCGATTAGTATATCACTTTCTATTGGTATGTCAGTTTCGATTGGTATGTCTATTTCTATTGATATATCAGTTTCTATTGGAATATCAGTTTTGATTGGTATATCAGTTTCGATTGGTATGTCAGTTTCTATTGGTATATCAGTTTCTATTGGTATGTCAGTTTTGATTGGTATATCAGTTTTGAATGATATATCAGTTTCGATTGGTATGTCAGTTTTGATTGGTATATCAGTTCCGATTGGTATGTTAGTTTCAATTAATATATCAGTTTCTATTCGTATGTCAGTTTCAATTAGTATATCAGTTTCGATTGGTATGTCAGTTTCCATTGGTATATCAGATTCAACTGGTATGTCAGTTTCGATTAGTATATCACTTTCTATTGCTATATCAGTTTCGATTCGTATGTCAGTTTCGATTAGTATGTAAGTTTCTATTGGTATGTTAGTTTCGATTAGTATATCAGTTTCTATTGATATATCAGTTTCGATTGGAATATCATTTTCGATTGGTATATTAGTTTCGATTGATATGTCAGTTTCTATTGGTATATCAGTTTCTATCGGTATGTCAGTTTTGATTGGTATATCAGTTTCTATTGGTATGTCATTTTCGATTGGTATGTCAGTTTCTATTGATATATCAGTTTTGATTGGTATATCAGTTTCGATTGGTATATCAGTTTCGATTGGTATGTCAATTTCTATTGTTGGTATATCAGTTTCTATTGGTATGTCAGTTTTGATTGGTATATCAGTTTCGATTGGTATGTCAGTTTCGATTGGTATGTCAGTTTCGATTGGTATATCAGTTCCGATTGGTATGTCAGTTTTGATTGGTATATCAGTTTCTATTGGTATATCAGTTTCGATTGGTATATCAGTTTCGATTGTTATATCAGTTTCGACTGGTATATCAGTTTCGACTGGTATGTCAGTTTCGATTAGTATATCAGTTTCTATTGGTATGTCAGTTTCTATTGGTATATCAGTTTCTATTGGTACGTCAGTTTCTATTGGTATATCAGTTTCGATTGGTATATCAGTTTATATTAGTATGTCAGTTTCTATTGGTATGTTAGTTTCGATTAGTATATCAGTTTCTATTAGTATGTCAGTTTCGATTAGTATGTCAGTTTCTATTCATATATCAGTTTCGATTGGTATATCAGTTTCGATTGGTATATCAGTTTCGATTGGTATGTCAGTTTCTATTGGTATATCAGTTTCTATTGGTATTTCAGTTTTGATTGGTATATCAGTTCCGATTGGTATGTCAGTTTCGATTGGTATGTCAGTTTCAATAGATCAGTTCCTGTATGAGCAAGGCATGGTCAGCCGACCAGACACTGCCCACAACAGGACAACCCGTCTAACCCATGCTAGCGTGGAAGAACGGACGTAAAACGGTGATGATGATGATGATGATGATATCTGTTTCGATTGGTATGCCAATGTCTATTGATATGTTAGTTTCGATTAGTATATCACTTTTTATTGGTATGTCAGTTTCGATTGGTATGTCTATTTCTATTGGTATGTCAGTTTCTATTGGTATATCAGTTTCGATTGGTATGTCAGTTTCTATTGGTATATCAGTTTCTATTGGTATGTCAGTTTTGATTGGTATATCAGTTTTGACTGGTATATCAGTTCCGATTGGTATGTCAGTTTCGATTGGTACGTCAATTTCGATAGGTATATTAGTTTCTATTGGTATGTTAGTTTCAATTAATATATCAGTTTCTATTGGTATGCCAGTTTCAATTAGTATATCAGTTTCTATTGGTATGTCATTTTCGATTGGTATGTTAGTCCTCGAATTGTATGTCAGTTTCTATTGGTATTTCAGTTTTGATTAGTATATCAGTTTCGTTTGGTATATCAGTTTCGATTGGTATGTCAGTTTCTATTGGTATATCAGTTTCTACTGGTATGTCAGTTTTGATTGGTATATCAGTTTCGATTGGTATGTCAGTTTCGATTGGTATGTCAGTTTCGATTGGTATATCAGTTCCGATTGGTATGTTAATTTCGATTGGTATATCAGTTTCTATTGGTATATCAGTTCCGATTGGTATATCAATTTCTATTGGTATATCAGTTTCGATTGATATATCAGTTTCGATTAGTATGTCAGTTTCTACTGGTATGTCAGTTTGGATTGGTATGTCAGTTTCGATTGGTATGTCAGTTTCGATTAGTATGTCAGTTTCTATTGGTATATCAGTTTCTATTGGTATGTCAGTTTTGATTGGTATATCAGTTTCGATTGGTATGTCAGTTTCGATTGGTATATCAGTTTCGATTAGTATGTCAGTATCTATTGGTATATCAGTTTCTATTGGTATGTCAGTTTCGACTTGTATGTCAGTTTCGATTGGTATATCAGTTCCGATTGGTATATCAGTTTCTATTGGTATATCAGTTTTGATTGATATATCAGTTTCGATTAGTATGTCAGTTTCTACTGGTATGTCAGTTTGGATTGGTATGTCAGTTTCGATTGGTATGTCAGTTTCGATTAGTATGTCAGTTTCTATTGGTATATCAGTTTCTATTGGTATGTCAGTTTTGATTGGTATATCAGTTTCGATTGGTATGTCAGTTTCGATTGGTATATCAGTTTCGATGGTATGTCAATTTCGATTGGTATATCAGTTTCGATTAGTATGTCAGTTTCTATTGGTATATCAGTTTCTATTGGTATATCAGTTTCGATTGATATATCAGTTTCGATTAGTATGTCAGTTTCTACTGGTATGTCAGTTTGGATTGGTATATCAGTTTCGATTAGTATGTTAGTTTCTATTGGAATATCAGTTTCGATTGGTATATCAGTTCCGATTGGTATGTCAGTTTTGATTGGTATATCAGTTTCTATTGGTATATCAGTTTCGATTGGTATATCAGTTTCGATTGTTATATCAGTTTCGATTGGTATATCAGTTTCGACTGGTATGTCAGTTTCGATTAGTATATCAGTTTCTATTGGTATGTCAGTTTCTATTGGTATATCAGTTTCGATTGGTATATCAGTTTCGATTAGTATGTCAGTTTCTATTGGTATGTTAGTTTCGATGAGTATATAAGTTTCTATTGGTATGTCAGTTTTGATCGGTATGTCAGTTTCTATTGATATATCAGTTTTGATTGGTATATCAGTTTCGATTGGTATATCAGTTTCGATTTGTATGTCACTTTCTATTGGTATGTCAGTTTCTATTGGTATATCAGTTTCGATTGGTATATCAGTTTCGATTAGTATGTCAGTTTCTATTAGTATGTTAGTTTCGATTAGTATATCAGTTTCTATTTGTATGTCAGTTTCGATTGGTATGTCAGTTTCTATTCATATATCCGTTTCGATTGGTATATCAGTTTTGATTGGTATATCAGTTTCTATTGGTATATCAGTTTCAATTGGTATATCAGTTTGGATTGTTATATCAGTTTCGATTGGTATATCAGTTTCGACTGGTATGTCAGTTTCGATTAGTATATCAGTTTCTATTGGTATGTCAGTTTCTATTGGTATATCAGTTTCGATTGGTATATCAGTTTCGATTAGTATGTCAGTTTCTATTAGTATGTCAGTTTCTATTCATATATCAGTTTCGATTGGTATATCAGTTTCGATCGGTATATCAGTTTCGATTGGTATGTCAGTTTCGATTGGTATATCAGTTTCGATTGGTATGTCAGTTTCTATTGGTATATCAGTTTCTATTGGTATGTCAGTTTCAATTAGTATATCAGTTTCTATTGGTATGTCAGTTTCGACTGGTATGGTAGTCCTCGAATTGCATGTCAGTTTCTATTGGTATATCAGTTTCTATTGGTATGTAAGTTTCTATTGGTATATCAGCTTTGATTGGTATATTAGTTTCGATTAGTATGTCAGTTTCTATTGTTATGTCAGTTTTGATTAGTATATCAGTTTCTATTGGTATGTCAGTTTAGATTGGTATGTCAGTTTCCATTGGTATGTCAGTTTCGGTAGGTATGTCAGTTTTTATTGGTATATCAGTTACCATTGGTATGTCAGTTTCGATTGGTATGTCATTTTCGATTGGTATATGAGTTTCTATTGTTATGACAGTTTCGATTGGTATATCAGTTTGGATTGGTATCTCAGATTGGATTGATATGGCAGTTTGGCTTGGTATGTCAGTTTCGATTCGTATGTCAGTTTCAATTGGTATGTCAATTTCGATTGGTATATCAGTTTCGAATAGTATGTTAGTTTCTATTGGAATATCAGTTTCGATTGGTATATCAGTTTTGATTGGTATGTCAGTTTCGATTGGTATATCAGTTTCGACTGGTATATCAGTTTCGATTAGTATAATCAGTTTCTATTGGTATGTCAGTTTCTATTCGTATATCAGTTTCGATTGGTATATCAGCTTCGATTAGTATGTCAGTTTCTATTGGTATGTTAGTTTCGATGAGTATATAAGTTTCTATTGGTATGTTAGTTTTGATCGGTAAGTCAGTTTCTATTGATATATCAGTTTTGATTGGTATATCAGTTTCGATTAGTATGTCAGTTTCTATTAGTATGTTAGTTTCGATTAGTATATCAGTTTCTATTCGTATGTCAGTTTCGATTGGTATGTCAGTTTCTATTCATATATCATTTTCGATTGGTATATCAGTCTCTATTGTTATATCAGTTTCGATTAGCATGTCAGTTTCGATTGGTATATCAGTTTCGACTGGTATATCAGTTTCGATTAGTATAATCAGTTTCTATTGGTATGTCAGTTTCTATTGGTATATCAGCCTCGATTGGTATATCAGTTTCGATTAGTATGTCAGTTTCTATTGGTATGTTAGTTTCGATTAGTATATCAGTTTCTATTGGTATGTCAGTTTCGATCGGTATGTCAGTTTCTATTGATATATCAGTTTTGATTGTTATATCAGTTTCGATTGTTATATCAGTTTCGATTGGTATATCAGTTTCGACTGGTATGTCAATTTCGATTAGTATATCAGTTTCTATTGGTATGTCAGTTTCGATTGGTATATCAGTTCCGATTGGTATGTCAGTTTCGATTTGTATGTCAGTTTCAATTGGTATATCAGTTTCGATTGGTATGTCAATGTCTATTGGTATGTTAGTTTCGATTAGTATATCACTTGTTATTGGTATGTCAGTTTCGATTGGTATGTCTATTTCTATTGATATATCAGTTTCGATTGGTATATCAGTTTTGATTTGTATATCAGTTTCGATTGGTATGTCAGTTTCTTTTGATATACCAAACGAGATGCAATTTGGGTTTGTTCCAGGGAAAGGCACCACTGATGCGCTCTTCCTTGTGAGGCAATTACAGGAAAAGTACCTAGCTAAAAGTAAGCCACTCTACTTGGCATTTGTCGACCTTGAGAAAGCCTTTGACAGAGTTCCACGTGCAGTAATCTGGTGGGCTCTTAGAAAACTAGGAGTAGATGAATGGCTTGTGAAAGCGGTACAAGCCATGTATAGGGGAGCAGTCAGCAAAGTTAGGATTGGCAATGAGTATAGCGAGGAATTTAGCGTACAGGTTGGGGTCCACCAGGGCTCTGTTCTTAGCCCTCTCCTGTTCATCATAGTCCTGCAGGCAATAACGGAGGAGTTTAAGACCGGATGCCCATGGGAACTCCTGTATGCTGATGACCTCGCACTCATAGCTGAATCTATGGTAGAACTAGAGAATAAATTCCAAACCTGGAAGCAGGGACTAGAGAGAAAGGGCCTCAAAGTCAACATGACAAAGACTAAGGTCCTTATAAGTAGACGAGAAAACAGAACCCAGATCCCCTCAGGGAAATGGCCTTGCTCAGTATGTAGGAAAGGTGTAGGTAGGAACTCCATTCTCTGCCCCAAATGCAAACAATGGGTACACAAGAGATGTAGCGGGATCTCAGGAAGCTTAATTAAGAATGTAGGATTCACATGCAGCAGCTGTGCTGAAACAGCAAGAAAACAGCCACAGGAAACAAGTACCACCAATCTCTGGGAGGGCCCTGTAGAAACAGTAGACAGCTTCTGCTACCTAGGTGACCGAATTAGCAACGGAGGTGGGTGCTCAGAAAGTACAATAACTAGGGTAAGAACGGGATGGAAGAAGTTTAGGGAACTACTACCACTGCTAGCTGCAAAAGGCTTCTCCCTCAGAATGAAAGGCAGACTGTATGATGCGTGTATCCGAACAGCGATGTTGCATGGTAGTGAGACCTGGGCGCTGAAGGTGGAAGACTTACGTAGATTAGAGAGAAACGAAGCCTGCATGCTCCGATGGATGTGTAACAGTAATATACGTGAACGACAAAGCATAAATGAATTGAGAGAGAGACTGAGCATAAGAGGAATCAAATGCTGCGTGCAGGAGAGGCGGTTACGCTGGTATGGACATGTGATGCGTATGAAGGATGACAGCTGCATAAAAAGGTGCAGAGCACTAGAAGTTGATGGAAACCGCGGAGTGGGGAGACCCAAGATGACTTGGGATGAGGTGATAAAAGCCGTCCTTACCCAATTATACCTCTCAAAGTCAATGACACACGACCGTGACTTCTGGCGTCACGCAGTAATACAGGGTACCCGACCTCCCATGGGTACATGCTGAAGCATATAAACAATATGCCCCCCCCCCCACCGCAAGGTGGTCGTGGAGGTGCCACGGCAAAAAAGCACCCAGCCCACACTGTAAAGTGGACGTGTAGGCGCCACGAAAAAGCACCCAGCACTCACTGTAAATGAGGTTGGTGTTAGGAAGGGCATCCAGCTGTAGAAATCAAGCCAGATCAGTTCCTGTATGAGCAAGGCATGGTCAGCCGACCAGACACTGCCCACAACAGGACAACCCGTCTAACCCATGCTAGCGTGGAAGAACGGACGTAAAACGGTGATGATGATGATGATGATGATGATATCAGTTTCTATTGGTATGTCAGTTTTGATTGGTATATCAGTTTGGACTGGTATATCAGTTCCGATTGGTATGTCAGTTTCGATTGGTACGTCAATTTCGAGAGCTATATTATTTTCTATTGGTATGTTAGTTTCAATTAATATATCAGTTTCTATTGGTATGCCAGTTTCAATTAGTATATCAGTTTCTATTGGTATGTCATTTTTGATTGGTATGTTAGTCCTCGAATTGTATGTCAGTTTCTATTGGTATTTCAGTTTTGATTAGTATATCAGTTTCGTTTGGTATATCAGTTTCGATTGGTATGTCAGTTTCTATTGGTATATCAGTTTCTACTGGTATGTCAGTTTTGATTGGTATATCAGTTTCGATTGGTATGTCAGTTTCGATTGGTATGTCAGTTTCGATTGGTATATCAGTTCCGATTGGTATGTTAATTTCGATTGGTATATCAGTTTCTATTGGTATATCAGTTTCGATTGGTATATCAATTTCTATTGGTAAATCAGTTTCGATTGATATATCAGTTTCGATTAGTATGTCAGTTTCTACTGGTATGTCAGTTTGGATTGGTATGTCAGTTTCGATTGGTATGTCAGTTTCGATTAGTATGTCAGTTTCTATTGGTATATCAGTTTCTATTGGTATGTCAGTTTTGATTGGTATATCAGTTTCGATTGGTATGTCAGTTTCGATTGGTATATCAGTTTCGATTAGTATGTCAGTATCTATTTGTATATCAGTTTCTATTGGTATGTCAGTTTCGACTGGTATGTCAGTTTCGATTGGTATATCAGTTCCGATTGGTATATCAGTTTCTATTTGTATATCAGTTTCGATTGATATATCAGTTTCGATTAGTATGTCAGTTTCTACTGGTATGTCAGTTTGGATTGGTATGTAAATTTCGATTGGTATATCAGTTTCGATGGTATGTCAATTTCGATTGGTATATCAGTTTCGATTAGTAGGTCAGTTTCTATTCGTATATCAGTTTTGATTGGTATATCAGTTTCGACTGGTATGTCAGTTTCGATTGGTATATCAGTTCCGATTGGTATATCAGTTTCTATTGGTATATCAGTTTTGATTGATATATCAGTTTCGATTAGTATATCAGTTTCTACTGGTATGTCAGTTTGGATTGGTATGTCAGTTTCGATTGGTATGTCAGTTTCGATTAGTATGTCAGTTTCTATTGGTATATCAGTTTCTATTGGTATGTCAGTTTTGATTGGTATATCAGTTTCGATTGGTATGTCAGTTTCGATTGGTATATCAGTTTCGATGGTATGTCAATTTCGATTGGTATATCAGTTTCGATTAGTATATCAGTTTCTATTGGTATATCAGTTTCAATTGATATATCAGTTTCGATTAGTATGTCAGTTTCTACTGGTATGTCAGTTTGGATTGGTATATGAGTTTCGATTAGTATGTTAGTTTCTATTGGAATATCAGTTTCGATTGGTACATCAGTTCCGATTGGTATGTCAGTTTTGATTGGTATATCAGTTTCTATTGGTATATCAGTTTCGATTGGTATATCAGTTTCGATTGTTATATCAGTTTCTATTGGTATATCAGTTTCGACTGGTATGTCAGTCTCGATTAGTATATCAGTTTCTATTGGTATGTCAGTTTCTATTGGTATATCAGTTTCGATTGGTATATCAGTTTCGATTAGTATGTCAGTTTCTATTAGTATGTTAGTTTCGATTAGTATATCAGTTTCTATTAGTATGTCAGTTTCGATTAGTATGTCAGTTTCTATTCATATATCAGTTTCGATTGTTATATCAGTTTCGATTGGTATATCAGTTTCGATTGGTATGTCAGTTTCTATTGGTATATCAGTTTCTATTGGTATGTCAGTTTTGATTGGTATATCAGTTTCGATTGGTATGTCAGTTTCGATTGGTATGTCAGTTTCGATTGGTATATCAGTTCCGATTGGTATGTCAGTTTCGATTGGTATGTCAGTTTCAATTGTTATATCAGTTTCGATTGGTATGTCAGTTTCGATTGGTATGTCTATTTCTATTGATATATCAGTTTCGATTGGTATATCAGTTTTGATTGGTATAACAGTTTCGATTGGAATGGCAGTTTCTATTGGTATATCAGTTTCTATTGGTATGTCAGTTTTGATTGGTATATCAGTTTTGACTGGTATATCAGTTTCGATTAGTATAATCAGTTTCTATTGGTATGTCAGTTTATATTGATATATCAGTTTTGATTGGTATATCAGTTCCGATTGGTATATCAATTTCGATTGGTATATCAGTTTCGATTAGTATGTCAGTTTCTATTGGTATATCAGTTTCTATTGGTATATCAGTAACGATTGGTATATCAGTTTCGATTGGTATGTCAGTTTCTATTGATATATCAGTTTTGATTGGTATATCAGTTCCGATTGGTATATCAGTTTCGATTAGTATGTCAGTTTCTATTGGCATATCAGTTTCTATTGGTATGTCAGTTTCGATTGGTATATCAGTTTCGATTCGTATATCAGTTCCTATTGCTATATCAGTTTCTATTGGTATGTCAGTTTCAATTGGTATGTAAGTTTCGATTGGTATATCAGTTTCAATTGGTATGTCAGTTTCAATTAGTATATTTGTTTCGATTGGTATGTCAATTTCAATTAGTATATCAGTTTCTATTGGTATATCAGTTTCGATTGGTATGTCAGTTTCGATTAGTATGTCAGTTTCTATTGGTATATCAGTTTCTATTGGTATGTCAGTTTTGATTGGTATATCAGTTTCGATTGGTATGTCAGTTTCGATTGGTATATCAGTTTCGATGGTATGTCAATTTCGATTGGTATATCAGTTTCGATTAGTATGTCAGTTTCTATTGGTATATCAGTTTCTATTGGTATCTCAGTTTCGATTGGTATATCAGTTTCGATTGGTATGTCAGTTTCTATTGGTATATCAGTTTCGAATGGTATATCAGTTTCGATTAGTATAATCAGTTTCTATTGGTATGTCAGTTTCTATTGATATATCAGTTTTGATTGGTATATCAGTTCCGATTGGTATTTCAGTTTCGATTGGTAAGTCAGTTTCTATTTGTATATCAGTTTCTATTGGTATGTCAGTTTTGATTGGTATGTCAGTCTCGATTGGTATGTCAGTTTTGATTGGTATGTCAGTTTCTATAGGTATGTCAGTTTCTATTGGTATATCAGTTTCGATTAGTATATCAGTTTCTACTGGTATGTCAGTTTCGATTAGTATATCAGTTTCTATTGGTATGTCAGTTTCGATTGGTATATCAGTTTCGATTCGTATATCAGTTCCTATTGCTATATCAGTTTCTATTGGTATGTCAGTTTCAATTGGTATGTTAGTTTCGATTGTATATCAGTTTCAATTGGTATGTCAGTTTCAATTAGTATATTTGTTTTGATTGGTATGTCAAATTCAATTAGTATATCAGTTTCTATTGGCATATCAGTTTCGATTGGTATGTCAGTTTCGATTAGTATATCAGTTTCTATAGGTATGTCAGTTTCGATTGGTATATCAGTTTCGATTGGTATATCAGTTTCTATTGGTATGTCATTTTCGATTGGTATGTCAGTTTCTATTGATATATCAGTTTTGATTGGTATATCAGTTTCGATTGGTATATCAGTTTCGATTGGTATGTCAATTTCTATTGTTGGTATATCAGTTTCTATTGGTATGTCAGTTTTGATTGGTATATCAGTTTCGATTGGTATGTCAGTTTCGATTGGTATGTCAGTTTCGATTGGTATATCAGTTCCGATTGGTATGTCAGTTTTGATTGGTATATCAGTTTCTATTGGTATATCAGTTTCGATTGGTATATCAGTTTCGATTGTTATATCAGTTTCGATTGGTATATCAGTTTCGACTGGTATGTCAATTTCGATTAGTATATCAGTTTCTATTGGTATGTCAGTTTCTATTGGTATATCAGTTTCTATTGGTACGTCAGTTTCTATTGGTATATCAGTTTCGATTGGTATATCAGTTTATATTAGTATGTCAGTTTCTATTTGTATGTTAGTTTCGATTAGTATATCAGTTTCTATTAGTATGTCAGTTTCGATTAGTATGTCAGTTTCTATTCATATATCAGTTTCGATTGGTATATCAGTTTCGATTGGTATATCAGTTTCGATTGGTATGACAGTTTCTATTGGTATATCAGTTTCTATTGGTATGTCAGTTTTGATTGGTATATCAGTTTCGATTAGTATGTCAGTTTCGATTGGTATGTCAGTTTCAATTGTTATATCAGTTTCGATTGGTATGTCAGTTTCGATTGGTATGTCTATTTCTATTGATATATCAGTTTCGATTGGTATATCAGTTTTGATTTGTATAACAGTTTCGATTGGTATGTCAGTTTCTATTGGTATATCAGTTTCTATTGGTATGTCAGTTTTGATTGGTATATCAGTTTTGACTGGTATATCAGTTTCGATTAGTATAATCAGTTTCTATTGGTATGTCAGTTTCTATTGATATATCAGTTTTGATTGGTATACCAGTTCCGATTGGTATATCAGTTTCGATTGGTAAGTCAGTTTCTATTGGTATATCAGTTTCTATTGGTATGTCAGTTTTGATTGGTATGTCAGTTTCGATTGGTATGTCAGTTTTGATTGGTATGTCAGTTTCTATAGGTATGTCAGTTTCTATTGGTATATCAGTTTCGATTAGTATATCAGTTTCTACTGGTATGTCAGTTTCGATTAGTATATCAGTTTCTATTCGTATGTCAGTTTCGATTGGTATATCAGTTTCGATTCATATATCAGTTCCAATTGCTATATCAGTTTCTATTGGTATGTCAGTTTCAATTGGTATGTAAGTTTCGATTGGTATATCAGTTTCAATTGGTATGTCAGTTTCAATTAGTATATTTGTTTCGATTGGTATGTCAATTTCAATTAGTATATCAGTTTCTATTGGTATATCAGTTTCAATTGGTATGTCAGTTTCGATTAGTATGTCAGTTTCTATTGGTATATCAGTTTCTATTGGTATGTCAGTTTTGATTGGTATATCAGTTTCTATTGGTATGTCAGTTTCGATTGGTATATCAGTTTCGATGATATGTCAATTTCGATTGGTATATCAGTTTCGATTAGTATGTCAGTTTCTATTGGTATATCAGTTTCTATTGGTATATCAGTTTCGATTGGTATATCAGTTTCGATTAGTATGTTAGTTTCTATTGGAATATCAGTTTCGATTGGTATATCAGTTTCGATTGGTATGTCAGTTTCTATTGGTATATCAGTTTCGACTGGTATATCAGTTTCGATTAGTATAATCAGTTTCTATTGGTATGTCAGTTTCTATTGATATATCAGTTTTGATTGGTATATCAGTTCCGATTGGTATATCAGTTTCGATTGGTAAGTCAGTTTCTATTTGTATATCAGTTTCTATTGGCATGTCAGTTTTGATTGGTATGTCAGTCTCGATTGGTATGTCAGTTTTGATTGGTATGTCAGTTTCTATAGGTATGTCAGTTTCTATTGGTATATCAGTTTCGATTAGTATATCAGTTTCTACTGGTATGTCAGTTTCGATTAGTATATCAGTTTCTATTGGTATGTCAGTTTCGATTGGTATATCAGTTTCGATTCGTATATCAGTTCCTATTGCTATATCAGTTTCTATTGGTATGTCAGTTTCAATTGGTATGTTAGTTTCGATTGGTATATCAGTTTCAATTGGTATGTCAGTTTCAATTAGTATATTAGTTTTGATTCATATGTCAAATTCAATTAGTATATCAGTTTCTATTGGCATATCAGTTTCGATTGGTATGTCAGTTTCGATTAGTATATCAGTTTCTATAGGTATGTCAGTTTCGATTGGTATATCAGTTTCGATTGGTATATCAGTTTCTATTGGTATGTCATTTTCGATTGGTATATCAGTTTCTATTGATATATCAGTTTTGATTGGTATATCAGTTTCGATTGGTATGTCAATTTCTATTGTTGGTATATCAGTTTCTATTGGTATGTCAGTTTTGATTGGTATATCAGTTTCGATTGGTAGGTCAGTTTCGATTGGTATGCCAGTTTCGATTGGTATATCAGTTCCGATTGGTATATCAGTTTCGTTTGGTATATCAGTTTCGATTGTTATATCAGTTTCGATTGGTATATCAGTTTCGACTTGTATGTTAGTTTCGATTAGTATATCAGTTTCTATTGGTATGTCAGTTTCTATTGGTATATCAGTTTCTATTGGTACGTCAGCTTCTATTGGTATATCAGTTTCGATTGGTATATCAGTTTCGATTGTTATATCAGTTTCGATTGGTATATCAGTTTCTATTAGTATGTCAGTTTCGATTAGTATGTCAGTTTCTATTCATATATCAGTTTCTATTGGTATATCAGTTTCTATTGGTATCTCAGTTTTGATTGGTATATCAGTTTAGATTGGTATGTCAGTTTCGATTGGTATGTCAGTTTCGATTGGTATATCAGTTCCGATTGGTATGTCAGTTTCGATTGGTATGTCAGTTTCAATTGGTGTATCAGTTTCGATTGGTATGTCAATGTCTATTGGTATGTTAGTTTCGATTAGTATATCACTTTTTATTGGTATGCCAGTTTCGATTGGTATGTCTATTTCTATTGGTATGTGAGTTTCTATTGGTATATCAGTTTCGATTGGTATGTCAGTTTCTATTGGTATATCAGTTTCTATTGGTATGTCAGTTTTGATTGGTATATCAATTTTGACTGGTATATCAGTTCCGATTGGTATGTCAGTTTTGATTGGTACGTCAATTTCGATAGGTATATTAGTTTCTATTGGTATGTTAGTTTCAATTAATATATCAGTTTCTATTGGTATGCCAGTTTCAATTAGTATATCAGTTTCTATTGGTATGTCATTTTCGATTGGTATGTTAGTCCTTGAATTGTATGTCAGTTTCTATTGGTATTTCAGTTTTGATTAGTATATCAGTTTCGTTTGGTATATCAGTTTCGATTGGTATATCAGTTTCTATTGGTATATCAGTTTCTACTGGTATGTCAGTTTTGATTGGTATATCAGTTTCGATTGGTATGTCAGTTTCGATTGGTGTGTCAGTTTCGATTGGTATATCAGTTCCGATTGGTATGTTAATTTCGATTGGTATATCAGTTTCTATTGGTATATCAGTTTCGATTGATATATCAGTTTCGATTAGTATGTCAGTTTCTACTGGTATGTCAGTTTGGATTGGTATGTCAGTTTCGATTGGTATGTCAGTTTCGATTAGTATGTCAGTTTCTATTGGTATATCAGTTTCTATTGGTATGTCAGTTTTGATTGGTATATCAGTTTCGATTGGTATGTCAGTTTCGATTGGTATATCAGTTTCGATTAGTATGTCAGTATCTATTTGTATATCAGTTTCTATTGGTATGTCAGTTTCGACTGGTATGTCAGTTTCGATTGGTATATCAGTTCCGATTGGTATATCAGTTTCTATTTGTATATCAGTTTCGATTGATATATCAGTTTCGATTAGTATGTCAGTTTCTACTGGTATGTCAGTTTGGATTGGTATATCAGTTTCGATTGGTATGTCAGTTTTGATTGGTATATCAGTTTCGATTGGTATGTCAGTTTCGATTGGTATATCAGTTTCGATGGTATGTCAATTTCGATTGGTATATCAGTTTCGATTAGTATGTCAGTTTCTATTGGTATATCAGTTTCTATTGGTATATCAGTTTCGATTGGTATATCAGTTTCGATTGGTATGTCAGTTTCTATTGGTATATCAGTTTCGACTGGTATATCAGTTTCGATTAGTATAATCAGTTTCTATTGGTATGTCAGTTCCTATTGATATATCAGTTTTGATTGGTATATCAGTTCCGATTGGTATATCAGTTTCGATTGGTAAGTCAGTTTCTATTTGTATATCAGTTTCTATTGGTATGTCAGTTTTGATTGGTATGTCAGTCTCGATTGGTATGTCAGTTTTGATTTGTATGTCAGTTTCTATAGGTATGTCAGTTTCTATTGGTATATCAGTTTCGATTAGTATATCAGTTTCTACTGGTATGTCAGTTTCGATTAGTATATCAGTTTCTATTGGTATGTCAGTTTCGATTGGTATATCAGTTTCGATTCGTATATCAGTTCCTATTGCTATATCAGTTTCTATTGGTATGTCAGTTTCAATTGGTATGTTAGTTTCGATTGTATATCAGTTTCAATTGGTATGTCAGTTTCAATTAGTATATTTGTTTTGATTGGTATGTCAAATTCAATTAGTATATCAGTTTCTATTGGCATATCAGTTTCAATTGGTATGTCAGTTTCGATTAGTATATCAGTTTCTATAGGTATGTCAGTTTCGATTGGTATATCAGTTTCTATAGGTATGTCAGTTTCTATCGGTATATCAGTCTCGATTAGTATATCAGTTTCTGCTGGTATGTCAGTTTCGATTAGTATATCAGTTTCTATTGGTATGTCAGTTTCGATTGGTATATCAGTTTCGATTCATATATCAGTTCCTATTGCTATATCAGTTTCTATTGGTATGTCAGTTTCAATTGGTATGTTAGTTTCGATTGGTATATCAGTTTCAATTGGTATGTCAGTTTCAATTAGTATATTTGTTTTGATTGGTATGTCAAATTCAATTAGTATATCAGTTTCTATTGGCATATCAGTTTCGATTGGTATGTCAGTTTCGATTAGTATATCAGTTTCTATAGGTATGTCAGTTTCGATTGGTATATCAGTTTAGATTGGTATATCAGTTTCTATTGGTATGTCATTTTCGATTGGTATGTCAGTTTCTATTGATATATCAGTTTTGATTGGTATATCAGTTTCGATTGGTATGTCAATTTCTATTGTTGGTATATCAGTTTCTATTGGTATGTCAGTTTTGATTGGTATATCAGTTTCGATTGGTATGTCAGTTTCGATTGGTATGTCAGTTTCGATTGGTATATCAGTTCCGATTGGTATGTCAGTTTTGATTGGTATATCAGTTTCTATTGGTATATCAGTTTCGATTGTTATATCAGTTTCGATTGGTATATCAGTTTCGACTTGTATGTCAGTTTCGATTAGTATATCAGTTTCTATTGGTATGTCAGTTTCTATTGGTATATCAGTTTCTATTGGTACGTCAGTTTTTATTGGTATATCAGTTTCGATTGGTATATCAGTTTATATTAGTATGTCAGTTTCTATTGGTATGTTAGTTTCGATTAGTATATCAGTTTCTATTAGTATGTCAGTTTCGATTAGTATGTCAGTTTCTATTCATATATCAGTTTCTATTGGTATATCAGTTTCTATTGGTATGTCAGTTTTGATTGGTATATCAGTTTCGATTGGTATGTCAGTTTCGATTGGTATGTCAGTTTCGATTGGTATATCAGTTCCGATTGGTATGTCAGTTTCGATTGGTATGTCAGTTTCAATTGGTGTATCATTTTCGATTGGTATGTCAATGTCTATTGGTATGTTAGTTTCGATTAGTATATCACTTTTTATTGGTATGTCAGTTTCGATTGGTATGTCTATTTCTATTGGTATGTGAGTTTCTATTGGTATATCAGTTTCGATTGGTATGTCAGTTTCTATTGGTATATCAGTTTCTATTGGTACGTCAGTTTCTATTGGTATATCAGTTTCGATTGGTATATCAGTTTATATTAGTATGTCAGTTTCTATTTGTATGTTAGTTTCGATTAGTATATCAGTTTCTATTAGTATGTCAGTTTCGATTAGTATGTCAGTTTCTATTCATATATCAGTTTCGATTGGTATATCAGTTTCGATTGGTATATCAGTTTCGATTGGTATGACAGTTTCTATTGGTATATCAGTTTCTATTGGTATGTCAGTTTTGATTGGTATATCAGTTTCGATTAGTATGTCAGTTTCGATTGGTATGTCAGTTTCAATTGTTATATCAGTTTCGATTGGTATGTCAGTTTCGATTGGTATGTCTATTTCTATTGATATATCAGTTTCGATTGGTATATCAGTTTTGATTTGTATAACAGTTTCGATTGGTATGTCAGTTTCTATTGGTATATCAGTTTCTATTGGTATGTCAGTTTTGATTGGTATATCAGTTTTGACTGGTATATCAGTTTCGATTAGTATAATCAGTTTCTATTGGTATGTCAGTTTCTATTGATATATCAGTTTTGATTGGTATACCAGTTCCGATTGGTATATCAGTTTCGATTGGTAAGTCAGTTTCTATTGGTATATCAGTTTCTATTGGTATGTCAGTTTTGATTGGTATGTCAGTTTCGATTGGTATGTCAGTTTTGATTGGTATGTCAGTTTCTATAGGTATGTCAGTTTCTATTGGTATATCAGTTTCGATTAGTATATCAGTTTCTACTGGTATGTCAGTTTCGATTAGTATATCAGTTTCTATTCGTATGTCAGTTTCGATTGGTATATCAGTTTCGATTCATATATCAGTTCCAATTGCTATATCAGTTTCTATTGGTATGTCAGTTTCAATTGGTATGTAAGTTTCGATTGGTATATCAGTTTCAATTGGTATGTCAGTTTCAATTAGTATATTTGTTTCGATTGGTATGTCAATTTCAATTAGTATATCAGTTTCTATTGGTATATCAGTTTCAATTGGTATGTCAGTTTCGATTAGTATGTCAGTTTCTATTGGTATATCAGTTTCTATTGGTATGTCAGTTTTGATTGGTATATCAGTTTCTATTGGTATGTCAGTTTCGATTGGTATATCAGTTTCGATGATATGTCAATTTCGATTGGTATATCAGTTTCGATTAGTATGTCAGTTTCTATTGGTATATCAGTTTCTATTGGTATATCAGTTTCGATTGGTATATCAGTTTCGATTAGTATGTTAGTTTCTATTGGAATATCAGTTTCGATTGGTATATCAGTTTCGATTGGTATGTCAGTTTCTATTGGTATATCAGTTTCGACTGGTATATCAGTTTCGATTAGTATAATCAGTTTCTATTGGTATGTCAGTTTCTATTGATATATCAGTTTTGATTGGTATATCAGTTCCGATTGGTATATCAGTTTCGATTGGTAAGTCAGTTTCTATTTGTATATCAGTTTCTATTGGCATGTCAGTTTTGATTGGTATGTCAGTCTCGATTGGTATGTCAGTTTTGATTGGTATGTCAGTTTCTATAGGTATGTCAGTTTCTATTGGTATATCAGTTTCGATTAGTATATCAGTTTCTACTGGTATGTCAGTTTCGATTAGTATATCAGTTTCTATTGGTATGTCAGTTTCGATTGGTATATCAGTTTCGATTCGTATATCAGTTCCTATTGCTATATCAGTTTCTATTGGTATGTCAGTTTCAATTGGTATGTTAGTTTCGATTGGTATATCAGTTTCAATTGGTATGTCAGTTTCAATTAGTATATTAGTTTTGATTCATATGTCAAATTCAATTAGTATATCAGTTTCTATTGGCATATCAGTTTCGATTGGTATGTCAGTTTCGATTAGTATATCAGTTTCTATAGGTATGTCAGTTTCGATTGGTATATCAGTTTCGATTGGTATATCAGTTTCTATTGGTATGTCATTTTCGATTGGTATATCAGTTTCTATTGATATATCAGTTTTGATTGGTATATCAGTTTCGATTGGTATGTCAATTTCTATTGTTGGTATATCAGTTTCTATTGGTATGTCAGTTTTGATTGGTATATCAGTTTCGATTGGTAGGTCAGTTTCGATTGGTATGCCAGTTTCGATTGGTATATCAGTTCCGATTGGTATATCAGTTTCGTTTGGTATATCAGTTTCGATTGTTATATCAGTTTCGATTGGTATATCAGTTTCGACTTGTATGTTAGTTTCGATTAGTATATCAGTTTCTATTGGTATGTCAGTTTCTATTGGTATATCAGTTTCTATTGGTACGTCAGCTTCTATTGGTATATCAGTTTCGATTGGTATATCAGTTTCGATTGTTATATCAGTTTCGATTGGTATATCAGTTTCTATTAGTATGTCAGTTTCGATTAGTATGTCAGTTTCTATTCATATATCAGTTTCTATTGGTATATCAGTTTCTATTGGTATCTCAGTTTTGATTGGTATATCAGTTTAGATTGGTATGTCAGTTTCGATTGGTATGTCAGTTTCGATTGGTATATCAGTTCCGATTGGTATGTCAGTTTCGATTGGTATGTCAGTTTCAATTGGTGTATCAGTTTCGATTGGTATGTCAATGTCTATTGGTATGTTAGTTTCGATTAGTATATCACTTTTTATTGGTATGCCAGTTTCGATTGGTATGTCTATTTCTATTGGTATGTGAGTTTCTATTGGTATATCAGTTTCGATTGGTATGTCAGTTTCTATTGGTATATCAGTTTCTATTGGTATGTCAGTTTTGATTGGTATATCAATTTTGACTGGTATATCAGTTCCGATTGGTATGTCAGTTTTGATTGGTACGTCAATTTCGATAGGTATATTAGTTTCTATTGGTATGTTAGTTTCAATTAATATATCAGTTTCTATTGGTATGCCAGTTTCAATTAGTATATCAGTTTCTATTGGTATGTCATTTTCGATTGGTATGTTAGTCCTTGAATTGTATGTCAGTTTCTATTGGTATTTCAGTTTTGATTAGTATATCAGTTTCGTTTGGTATATCAGTTTCGATTGGTATATCAGTTTCTATTGGTATATCAGTTTCTACTGGTATGTCAGTTTTGATTGGTATATCAGTTTCGATTGGTATGTCAGTTTCGATTGGTGTGTCAGTTTCGATTGGTATATCAGTTCCGATTGGTATGTTAATTTCGATTGGTATATCAGTTTCTATTGGTATATCAGTTTCGATTGATATATCAGTTTCGATTAGTATGTCAGTTTCTACTGGTATGTCAGTTTGGATTGGTATGTCAGTTTCGATTGGTATGTCAGTTTCGATTAGTATGTCAGTTTCTATTGGTATATCAGTTTCTATTGGTATGTCAGTTTTGATTGGTATATCAGTTTCGATTGGTATGTCAGTTTCGATTGGTATATCAGTTTCGATTAGTATGTCAGTATCTATTTGTATATCAGTTTCTATTGGTATGTCAGTTTCGACTGGTATGTCAGTTTCGATTGGTATATCAGTTCCGATTGGTATATCAGTTTCTATTTGTATATCAGTTTCGATTGATATATCAGTTTCGATTAGTATGTCAGTTTCTACTGGTATGTCAGTTTGGATTGGTATATCAGTTTCGATTGGTATGTCAGTTTTGATTGGTATATCAGTTTCGATTGGTATGTCAGTTTCGATTGGTATATCAGTTTCGATGGTATGTCAATTTCGATTGGTATATCAGTTTCGATTAGTATGTCAGTTTCTATTGGTATATCAGTTTCTATTGGTATATCAGTTTCGATTGGTATATCAGTTTCGATTGGTATGTCAGTTTCTATTGGTATATCAGTTTCGACTGGTATATCAGTTTCGATTAGTATAATCAGTTTCTATTGGTATGTCAGTTCCTATTGATATATCAGTTTTGATTGGTATATCAGTTCCGATTGGTATATCAGTTTCGATTGGTAAGTCAGTTTCTATTTGTATATCAGTTTCTATTGGTATGTCAGTTTTGATTGGTATGTCAGTCTCGATTGGTATGTCAGTTTTGATTTGTATGTCAGTTTCTATAGGTATGTCAGTTTCTATTGGTATATCAGTTTCGATTAGTATATCAGTTTCTACTGGTATGTCAGTTTCGATTAGTATATCAGTTTCTATTGGTATGTCAGTTTCGATTGGTATATCAGTTTCGATTCGTATATCAGTTCCTATTGCTATATCAGTTTCTATTGGTATGTCAGTTTCAATTGGTATGTTAGTTTCGATTGTATATCAGTTTCAATTGGTATGTCAGTTTCAATTAGTATATTTGTTTTGATTGGTATGTCAAATTCAATTAGTATATCAGTTTCTATTGGCATATCAGTTTCAATTGGTATGTCAGTTTCGATTAGTATATCAGTTTCTATAGGTATGTCAGTTTCGATTGGTATATCAGTTTCTATAGGTATGTCAGTTTCTATCGGTATATCAGTCTCGATTAGTATATCAGTTTCTGCTGGTATGTCAGTTTCGATTAGTATATCAGTTTCTATTGGTATGTCAGTTTCGATTGGTATATCAGTTTCGATTCATATATCAGTTCCTATTGCTATATCAGTTTCTATTGGTATGTCAGTTTCAATTGGTATGTTAGTTTCGATTGGTATATCAGTTTCAATTGGTATGTCAGTTTCAATTAGTATATTTGTTTTGATTGGTATGTCAAATTCAATTAGTATATCAGTTTCTATTGGCATATCAGTTTCGATTGGTATGTCAGTTTCGATTAGTATATCAGTTTCTATAGGTATGTCAGTTTCGATTGGTATATCAGTTTAGATTGGTATATCAGTTTCTATTGGTATGTCATTTTCGATTGGTATGTCAGTTTCTATTGATATATCAGTTTTGATTGGTATATCAGTTTCGATTGGTATGTCAATTTCTATTGTTGGTATATCAGTTTCTATTGGTATGTCAGTTTTGATTGGTATATCAGTTTCGATTGGTATGTCAGTTTCGATTGGTATGTCAGTTTCGATTGGTATATCAGTTCCGATTGGTATGTCAGTTTTGATTGGTATATCAGTTTCTATTGGTATATCAGTTTCGATTGTTATATCAGTTTCGATTGGTATATCAGTTTCGACTTGTATGTCAGTTTCGATTAGTATATCAGTTTCTATTGGTATGTCAGTTTCTATTGGTATATCAGTTTCTATTGGTACGTCAGTTTTTATTGGTATATCAGTTTCGATTGGTATATCAGTTTATATTAGTATGTCAGTTTCTATTGGTATGTTAGTTTCGATTAGTATATCAGTTTCTATTAGTATGTCAGTTTCGATTAGTATGTCAGTTTCTATTCATATATCAGTTTCTATTGGTATATCAGTTTCTATTGGTATGTCAGTTTTGATTGGTATATCAGTTTCGATTGGTATGTCAGTTTCGATTGGTATGTCAGTTTCGATTGGTATATCAGTTCCGATTGGTATGTCAGTTTCGATTGGTATGTCAGTTTCAATTGGTGTATCATTTTCGATTGGTATGTCAATGTCTATTGGTATGTTAGTTTCGATTAGTATATCACTTTTTATTGGTATGTCAGTTTCGATTGGTATGTCTATTTCTATTGGTATGTGAGTTTCTATTGGTATATCAGTTTCGATTGGTATGTCAGTTTCTATTGGTATATCAGTTTCTATTGGTATGTCAGTTTTGATTGGTATATCAGTTTTGACTGGTATATCAGTTCCGATTGGTATGTCAGTTTTGATTGGTACGTCAATTTCGATAGGTATATTAGTTTCTATTGGTATGTTAGTTTCAATTAATATATCAGTTTCTATTGGTATTTCAGTTTTGATTAGTATATCAGTTTCGTTTGGTATATCAGTTTCGATTGGTATGTCAGTTTCTATTGGTATATCAGTTTCTACTGGTATGTCAGTTTTGATTGGTATATCAGTTTCGATTGGTATGTCAGTTTCGATTGGTATGTCAGTTTCGATTGGTATATCAGTTCCGATTGGTATGTTAATTTTGATTGGTATATCAGTTTCTATTGGTATATCAGTTTCGATTGGTATATCAATTTCTATTGGTAAATCAGTTTCGATTGATATATCAGTTTCGATTAGTATGTCAGTTTCTACTGGTATGTCAGTTTGGATTGGTATGTCAGTTTCGATTGGTATGTCAGTTTCGATTAGTATGTCAGTTTCTATTGGTATATCAGTTTTAATTGGTATGTCAGTTTTGATTGGAATATCAGTTTCGATTGGTATGTCAGTTTCGATTGGTATATCAGTTTCGATTAGTATGTCAGTATCTATTTGTATATCAGTTTCTATTGGTATGTCAGTTTCGACTGGTATGTCAGTTCCGATTGGTATATCAGTTTCTATTTGTATATCAGTTTCGATTGATATATCAGTTTCGATTAGTATGTCAGTTTCTACTGGTATGTCAGTTTGGATTGGTATGTAAATTTCGATTGGTATATCAGTTTCGATGGTATGTCAATTTCGATTGGTATATCAGTTTCGATTAGTAGGTCAGTTTCTATTCGTATATCAGTTTTGATTGGTATATCAGTTTCAATTGATATATCAGTTTCGATTAGTATGTCAGTTTCTACTGGTATGTCAGTTTGGATTGGTATATCAGTTTCGATTAGTATGTTAGTTTCTATTGGAATATCAGTTTCGATTGGTATATCAGTTCCGATTGGTATGTCAGTTTTGATTGGTATATCAGTTTTTATTGGTATATCAGTTTCGATTGGTATATCAGTTTCGATTGTTATATCAGTTTCGATTGGTATATCAGTTTCGACTGGTATGTCAGTTTCGATTAGTATATCAGTTTCTATTGGTATGTCAGTTTCTATTGGTATATCAGTTTCGATTGGTATATCAGTTTCGATTAGTATGTCAGTTTCTATTAGTATGTTAGTTTCGATTAGTATATCAGTTTCTATTAGTATGTCAGTTTCGATTAGTATGTCAGTTTCTATTCATATATCAGTTTCGATTGTTATATCAGTTTCGATTGGTATATCAGTTTCTATTGGTATTTCAGTTTTGATTAGTATACCAGTTTCGTTTGGTATATCAGTTTCGATTGGTATGTCAGTTTCTATTGGTATATCAGTTTCTACTGGTATGTCAGTTTTGATTGGTATATCAGTTTCGATTGGTATGTCAGTTTCGATTGGTATGTCAGTTTCGATTTGTATATCAGTTCCGATTGGTATGTTAATTTCGATTGGTATATCAGTTTCTATTGGTATATCAGTTTTGATTGGTATATCAATTTCTATTGGTATATCAGTTTCGATTGATATATCAGTTTCGATTAGTATGTCAGTTTCTACTGGTATGTCAGTTTCGATTGGTATGTCAATGTCTATTGGTATGTTAGTTTCGATTAGTATATCACTTTTTATTGGTATGTCAGTTTCGATTGGTATGTCTATTTCTATTGGTATATCAGTTCCGATTGGTATGTCAGTTTCGATTGGTATGTCAGTTTAAATTGTTATATCAGTTTCGATTGGTATGTCAGTTTCGATTGGTATGTCTATTTCTATTGATATATCAGTTTCGATTGGTATATCAGTTTTGATTGGTATAACAGTTTCGATTGGTATGTCAGTTTCTATTGGTATATCAGTTTCTATTGGTATGTCAGTTTTGATTGGTATAATCAGTTTCTATTGGTATGTCAGTTTCTATTGATATATCAGTTTTGATTGGTATATCAGTTCCGAATGGTATATCAGTTTCGATTGGTAAGTCAGTTTCTATTGGTATATCAGTTTCTATTGGTATGTCAGTTTTGATTGGTATGTCAGTTTCGATTGGTATGTCAGTCTTGATTGGTATGTCAGTTTCTATAGGTATGTCAGTTTCTATTGGTATATCAGTTTCGATTAGTATATCAGTTTCTACTGGTATGTCAGTTTCGATTAGTATATCAGTTTCTATTCGTATGTCAGTTTCGATTGGTATATCAGTTTCGATTCGTATATCAGTTCCAATTGCTATATCAGTTTCTATTGGTATGTCAGTTTCAATTGGTATGTAAGTTTCGATTGGTATATCAGTTTCAATTGGTATGTCAGTTTCAATTAGTATATTTGTTTCGATTGGTATGTCAATTTCAATTAGTATATCAGTTTCTATTGGTATGTCAGTTTCGATTAGTATGTCAGTTTCTATTGGTATATCAGTTTCTATTGGTATGTCAGTTTTGATTGGTATATCAGTTTCGATTGGTATGTCAGTTTCGATTGGTATATCAGTTTCGATGGTATGTCAATTTCGATTGGTATATCAGTTTCGATTAGTATGTCAGTTTCTATTGGTATATCAGTTTCTATTGGTATATCAGTTTCGATTGGTATATCAGTTTCGATTGGTATGTCAGTTTCTATTGGTATATCAGTTTCGACTGGTATATCAGTTTCGATTAGTATAATCAGTTTCTATTGGTATGTCAGTTTCTATTGATATATCAGTTTTGATTGGTATATCAGTTCCGATTGGTATATCAGTTTCGATTGGTAAGTCAGTTTCTATTTGTATATCAGTTTCTATTGGTATGTCAGTTTTGATTGATATGTCAGTCTCGATTGGTATGTCAGTTTTGATTGGTATGTCAGTTTCTATAGGTATGTCAGTTTCTATTGGTATATCAGTTTCGATTAGTATATCAGTTTCTACTGGTATGTCAGTTTCGATTAGTATATCAGTTTCTATTGGTATGTCAGTTTCGATTGGTATATCAGTTTCGATTCGTATATCAGTTCCTATTGCTATATCAGTTTCTATTGGTATGTCTTTTTCAATTGGTATGTTAGTTTCGATTGTATATCAGTTTCAATTGGTATGTCAGTTTCAATTAGTATATTTGTTTTGATTGGTATGTCAAATTCAATTAGTATATCAGTTTCTATTGGCATATCAGTTTCGATTGGTATGTCAGTTTCGATTAGTATATCAGTTTCTATAGGTATGTCAGTTTCGATTGGTATATCAGTTTCGATTGGTATATCAGTTTCTATTGGTATGTCATTTTCGATTGGTATGTCAGTTTCTATTGATATATCAGTTTTGATTGGTATATCAGTTTCGATTGGTATATCAGTTTCGATTGGTATGTCAATTTCTATTGTTGGTATATCAGTTTCTATTGGTATGTCAGTTTTGATTGGTATATCAGTTTCGATTGGTATGTCAGTTTCGATTGGTATGTCAGTTTCGATTGGTATATCAGTTCCGATTGGTATGTCAGTTTTGATTGGTATATCAGTTTCTATTGGTATATCAGTTTCGATTGGTATATCAGTTTCGATTGTTATATCAGTTTCGATTGGTATATCAGTTTCGACTGGTATGTCAGTTTCGATTAGTATATCAGTTTCTATTGGTATGTCAGTTTCTATTGGTATATCAGTTTCTATTGGTACGTCAGTTTCTATTGGTATATCAGTTTCGATTGGTATATCAGTTTATATTAGTATGTCAGTTTCTATTTGTATGTTAGTTTCGATTAGTATATCAGTTTCTATTAGTATGTCAGTTTCGATTAGTATGTCAGTTTCTATTCATATATCAGTTTCGATTGGTATATCAGTTTCGATTGGTATATCAGTTTCGATTGGTATGTCAGTTTCTATTGGTATATTAGTTTCTATTGGTATGTCAGTTTTGATTGGTATATCAGTTTCGATTAGTATGTCAGTTTCGATTGGTATGTCAGTTTCGATTGGTATATCAGTTCCGATTGGTGTGTCAGTTTAGATTGGTATGTCAGTTTCAATTGGTATATCAGTTTCGATTGGTATGTCAATGTCTATTGGTATGTTAGTTTCGATTAGTATATCACTTTTTATTGGTATGTCAGTTTCGATTGGTATGTCTATTTCTATTGGTATGTCAGTTTCTATTGGTATATCAGTTTCGATTGGTATGTCAGTTTCTATTGGTATATCAGTTTCTATTGGTATGTCAGTTTTGATTGGTATATCAGTTTTGACTGGTATATCAGTTCCGATTGGTATGTCAGTTTCGATTGGTACGTCAAGTTCGATAGGTATATTAGTTTCTATTGGTATGTTAGTTTCAATTAATATATCAGTTTCTATTGGTATGCCAGTTTCAATTAGTATATCAGTTTCTATTGGTATGTCATTTTCGATTGGTATGTTAGTCCTCGAATTGTATGTCAGTTTCTATTGGTATTTCAGTTTTGATTAGTATACCAGTTTCGTTTGGTATATCAGTTTCGATTGGTATGTCAGTTTCTATTGGTATATCAGTTTCTACTGGTATGTCAGTTTTGATTGGTATATCAGTTTCGATTGGTATGTCAGTTTCGATTGGTATGTCAGTTTCGATTTGTATATCAGTTCCGATTGGTATGTTAATTTCGATTGGTATATCAGTTTCTATTGGTATATCAGTTTTGATTGGTATATCAATTTCTATTGGTATATCAGTTTCGATTGATATATCAGTTTCGATTAGTATGTCAGTTTCTACTGGTATGTCAGTTTCGATTGGTATGTCAATGTCTATTGGTATGTTAGTTTCGATTAGTATATCACTTTTTATTGGTATGTCAGTTTCGATTGGTATGTCTATTTCTATTGGTATGTCAGTTTCTATTGGTATATCAGTTTCTATTGGTATGTCAGTTTTGATTGGTATATCAGTTTCAATTGGTATGTCAGTTTCGATTGGTATATCAGTTTCGATTAGTATGTCACTATCTATTTGTATATCAGTTTCTATTGGTATGTCAGTTTCGACTGGTATGTCAGTTTCGATTGGTATATCAGTTCCGATTGGTATATCAGTTTCTATTTGTATATCAGTTTCGATTGATATATCAGTTTCGATTAGTATGTCAGTTTCTACTGGTATGTCAGTTTGGATTGGTATGTAAATTTCGATTGGTATATCAGTTTCGATGGTATGTCAATTTCGATTGGTATATCAGTTTCGATTAGTAGGTCAGTTTCTATTCGTATATCAGTTTTGATTGGTATATCAGTTTCGACTGGTATGTCAGTTTCGATTGGTATATCAGTTCTGATTGGTATATCAGTTTCTATTGGTATATCAGTTTTGATTGATATATCAGTTTCGATTAGTATGTCAGTTTCTACTGGTATGTCAGTTTGGATTGGTATGTCAGTTTCGATTGGTATGTCAGTTTCGATTAGTATGTCAGTTTCTATTGGTATATCAGTTTCTATTGGTATGTCAGTTTTGATTGGTATATCAGTTTCGATTGGTATGTCAGTTTCGATTGGTATATCAGTTTCGATGGTATGTCAATTTCGATTGGTATATCAGTTTCGATTAGTATGTCAGTTTCTATTGGTATATCAGTTTCTATTGGTATATCAGTTTCGATTGATATATCAGTTTCGATTAGTATGTCAGTTTCTACTGGTATGTCAGTTTGGATTGGTATATCAGTTTCGATTAGTATGTTAGTTTCTATTGGAATATCAGTTTCGATTGGTATATCAGTTCCGATTGGTATGTCAGTTTCTATTGGTATATCAGTTTCTATTGGTACGTCAGTTTCTATTGGTATATCAGTTTCGATTGGTATATCAGTTTATATTAGTATGTCAGTTTCTATTGGTATGTTAGTTTCGATTAGTATATCAGTTTCTATTAGTATGTCAGTTTCGATTAGTATGTCAGTTTCTATTCATATATCAGTTTCGATTGGTATATCAGTTTCGATTGGTATATCAGTTTCGATTGGTATGTCAGTTTCTATTGGTATATCAGTTTCTAATGGTATGTCAGTTTTGATTGGTATATCAGTTTCGATTCGTATGTCAGTTTCGATTGGTATGTCAGTTTCGATTGGTATATCAGTTCCGATTGGTATGTCAGTTTCGATTGGTATGTCAGTTTCAATTGGTATATCAGTTTCGATTGGTATGTCAATGTCTATTGGTATGTTAGTTTCGATTAGTATATACACTTTTTATTGGTATGTCAGTTTCGATTGGTATGTCTATTTCTATTGGTATGTCAGTTTCTATTGGTATATCAGTTTCGATTGGTATGTCAGTTTCTATTGGTATATCAGTTTCTATTGGTATGTCAGTTTTGATTGGTATATCAGTTTTGACTGGTATATCAGTTCCGATTGGTATGTCAGTTTCGATTGGTACGTCAATTTCGATAGGTATATTAGTTTCTATTGGTATGTTAGTTTCAATTAATATATCAGTTTCTATTGGTATGCCAGTTTCAATTAGTATATCAGTTTCTATTGGTATGTCATTTTCGATTGGTATGTTAGTCCTCGAATCGTATGTCAGTTTCTATTGGTATTTCAGTTTTGATTAGTATATCAGTTCCGATTGGTATATCAGTTTCTATTGGTATATCAGTTTTGATTGATATATCAGTTTCGATTAGTATGTCAGTTTCTACTGGTATGTCAGTTTGGATTGGTATGTCCGTTTCGATTGGTATGTCAGTTTCGATTAGTATGTCAGTTTCTATTGGTATATCAGTTTCTATTGGTATGTCAGTTTTGATTGGTATATCAGTTTCGATTGGTATGTCAGTTTCGATTGGTATATCAGTTTCGATGGTATGTCAATTTCGATTGGTATATCAGTTTCTATTGGTATATCAGTTTCGATTGATATATCAGTTTCGATTAGTATGTCAGTTTCTACTGGTATGTCAGTTTGGATTGGTATATCAGTTTCGATTAGTATGTTAGTTTCTATTGGAATATCAGTTTCGATTGGTATATCAGTTCCGATTGGTATGTCTGTTTCTATTGGTATATCAGTTTCTATTGGTACGTCAGTTTCTATTGGTATATCAGTTTCGATTGGTATATCAGTTTATATTAGTATGTCAGTTTCTATTGGTATGTTAGTTTCGATTATTATATCAGTTTCTATTAGTATGTCAGTTTCGATTAGTATGTCAGTTTCTATTCCTATATCAGTTTCGATTGGTATATCAGTTTCGATTGGTATATCAGTTTCGATTGGTATGTCAGTTTCTATTGGTATATCAGTTTCTATTGGTATGTCAGTTTTGATTGGTATATCAGTTTCGATTGGTATGTCAGTTTCGATTGGTATGTCAGTTTCGATTGGTATATCAGTTCCGATTGGTATGTCAGTTTCGATTGGTATGTCAGTTTCAATTGGTATATCAGTTTCGATTGGTATGTCAATGTCTATTGGTATGTTAGTTTCGATTAGTATATACACTTTTTATTGGTATGTCAGTTTCGATTGGTATGTCTATTTCTATTGGTATGTCAGTTTCTATTGGTATATCAGTTTCGATTGGTATGTCAGTTTCTATTGGTATATCAGTTTCTATTGGTATGTCAGTTTTGATTGGTATATCAGTTTTGACTGGTATATCAGTTCCGATTGGTATGTCAGTTTCGATTGGTACGTCAATTTCGATAGGTATATTAGTTTCTATTGGTATGTTAGTTTCAATTAATATATCAGTTTCTATTGGTATGCCAGTTTCAATTAGTATATCAGTTTCTATTGGTATGTCATTTTCGATTGGTATGTTAGTCCTCGAATCGTATGTCAGTTTCTATTGGTATTTCAGTTTTGATTAGTATATCAGTTTCGTTTGGTATATCAGTTTCGATTGGTATGTCAGTTTCTATTGGTATATCAGTTTCTACTGGTATGTCAGTTTTGATTGGTATGTCAGTTTCGACTGGTATGTCAGTTTCGATTGGTATATCAGTTCCGATTGGTATATCAGTTTCTATTGGTATATCAGTTTCGATTGATATATCAGTTTCGATTAGTATGTCAGTTTCTACTGGTATGTCAGTTTGGATTGGTATGTCAGTTTCGATTGGTATGTCAGTTTCTATTGGTATGTCAGTTTTGATTGGTATATTAGTTTCGATTGGTATGTCAGTTTCGATTGGTATATCAGTTTCGATGGTATGTCAATTTCGATTGGTATATCAGTTTCGATTAGTATGTCAGTTTCTATTGGTATATCAGTTTCTATTGGTATATCAGTTTCGATTGATATATCAGTTTCGATTAGTATGTCAGTTTCTACTGGTATGTCAGTTTGGATTGGTATGTCAGTTTTGATTGGTATGTCAGTTTTGATTGGTATGTCAATTTCGATTGGTATATCAGTTTCGATTAGTATGTTAGTTTCTATTGGTATATCAGTTTCCACTGGTATATCAGATTCGATTAGTATAATCAGTTTCTATTGGTATGTCAGTTTCTATTGGTATATCAGTTTCGATTGGTATATCAGTTTCGATTAGTATGTCAGTTTCTATTGCTATGTCAGTATCGATTAGTATATCAGTTTCTAATGGTTTGTCAGTTTCGATCGGTATGTCAGTTTCTATTGATATATCAGTTTTGATTGGTATATCAGTTTCGATTGGTATATCAGTTTCGATTGATATGTCAGTTTCTATTGGTATATCAGTTTCTATTGGTATGTCAGTTTCGATTGGTATATCAGTTTCGATTGGTATGTCAGTTTCGATTGGTAAGTCAGTTTCGAATTGGTATATCAGTTGCGATTGGTATGTCAGTTTTGATTGGTATATCAGTTTCTATTGGTATATCAATTTCGATTGGTATATCAGTTTCGATTGTTATATCAGTTTCGATTGGTATATCAGTTTCGACTGGTATGTCAGTTTCGATTAGTATATCAGTTTCTATTGGTATGTCAGTTTCTATTGGTATATCAGTTTCGATTGGTATATCAGTTTCGATTAGTATGTCAGTTTCTATTAGTATGTTAGTTTCGATTAGTATATCAGTATCTATTAGTATGTCTGTTGCGATTGATCTGCCAGTTTCTATTAGTATGTTAGTTTCGATTAGTATATCAGTTTCTATTAGTATGTCAGTTTGGATTGGTACATCAGTTTCTATTCATATATCAGTTTCGATTGGTATATCAGTTTCGATTGGTATGTCAGTTTCGATTGGTATGTCAGTTTCTATTGGTATATCAGTTTCTATTGGTATGTCAGTTTTCATTGGTATATCAGTTTCAATTGGTATGTCAGTTTCGACTGGTATGTCAGTTTCGATTGGTATATCAGTTCCGATTGGTATATCAGTTTCTATTAGTATATCAGTTTCGATTGATATATCAGTTTCAATTGGTATGTCAGTTTCGATTGGTATATCAGTTTCGATGGTATGTCAATTTCGATTGGTATGTCAGTTTCGATTGGTATGTCAGTTTCTATTGGTATGTCAATTTCGATTGGTATACCAGTTTCGATTAGTATGTTAGTTTCTATTGGAATATCAATTTCGATTGGTATATCAGTTTCGATTGGTATGTCAGTTTCTATTGGTATATCAGTTTCGACTGGTACATCAGTTTCGATTAGTATAATCAGTTTCTATTGGTATGTCAGTTTCTATTGATATATCAGTTTTGATTGGTATATCAGTTCCGATTGGTATATCAGTTTCGATTTGTATGTCAGTTTCTATTGGTATATCAGTTGCTATTGGTATGTCAGTTTTGATTGGTATGTCAGTTTCGATTGGTATGTCAGTTTCTATTGGTATATCAGTTTCGATTAGTATATCAGTTTCTACTGGTATATCAGTTTCGATTGGTATGTCAGTTTCGATTAGTATATCAGTTTCTATAGGTATGTCAGTTTCTGTTGGTATATCAGTTTTCGATTGGTATATCAGTTTCTATTGGTATGTCAGTTTCGATTGGTATGTCAGTTTCTATTGGTATATCAGTTTCGATTGATACATCAGTTTCGATTAGTATGTCAGTTTTTACTGGTATGTCAGTTTTGATTAGTATATCAGTTTCTATTGGTATGTCAGTTTCGATTGGTATGTCAGTTTCGATTGGTATGTCAATTTCAATTAGTATATCAGTTTCTATGGGTATATCAGTTTCGATTGGTATATCAGTTTATATTGGTATATCAGTTTCGTTTGATATATCAGTTACGATTAGTATGTTAGTTTCTATTGGTATATCAGTTTCGATTGGTATGTCAGTTTCTATTGGTATATCAGTTTCGACTGGTATATCAGTTTCGATTAGTATGTGAGTTTCTATTGCTATGTTAGTTTCGATTAGTATATCAGTTTCGATTGAAATATCAGTTTCGATTAGTATGTCAGTTTCTACTGGTATGTCAGTTTGGATTTGTATGTCAGTTTCGATTGGTATGTCAGTATCTATTGGTATATGAGCTTCTATTTGTATGTCAGTTTTGATTGGTATATCAGTTTCGATTGGTATGTCAGTTTCGATTGGTATATCAGTTTCGATGGTATGTCAATTTCGATTGGTATCTCAGTTTCGATTAGTATGTCAGTTTCTATTGGTATATCAGTTTCTATTGGTATATCAGTTTCGATTGATATGTCAGTTTCTACTGGTATGTCAGTTTGGATTGGTATGTCAGTTTCGATTGGTATGTCAGTTTCGATTGGTATGTCAATTTCGATTGGTATATCAGTTTCGATTAGTATGTTAGTATCTATTGGAATATCAGTTTCGGTTGGTATATCAGTTTCGATTGGTATGTCAGTTTCTATTGGTATATCAGTTTCGATTGATACATCAGTTTCGATTAGTATGTCAGTTTTTACTGGTATGTCAGTTTCGATTAGTATATCAGTTTCTATTGGTATGTCAGTTTGGATTGGTATATCAGTTTCGACTGGTATATCAGTTTCGATTAGTATAATCAGTTTCTATTGGTATGTCAGTTTCTATTGATATATCAGTTTTGATTGGTATATCAGTTCCGATTGGTATATCAGTTTCGATTGGTATGTCAGTTTCTATTGGTATATCAGTTTCTATGGGTATATCTGTTTCGGTTGGTATATCAGTTTCGATTGGTATGTCAGTTTCTATTGGTATATCAGTTTCGATTGATACATCAGTTTCGATTAGTATGTCAGTTTTTATTGGTATGTCAATTTCAATTAGTATATCAGTTTCTATGGGTATATCTGTTTCGATTGGTATAGCAGTTTCGATTAGTATATAAGTTTCTATTGGTATGTCAGTTTCGATTGGTATGTCAGTTTCGATTGGTATGTCAATTTCAATTAGTATATCAGTTTCTATGGGTATATCTGTTTCGATTGGTATAGCAGTTTCGATTAGTATATCAGTATCTATAGGTATGTCAGTTTCTATTGGTATATCAGTTTCGATTGGTATATCAGTTTATATTGGTATATCAGTTTCGATTGATATATCAGTTTCGATTAGTATGTCAGTTTCTATTGGTATATCAGTTTCGCCTGGTATGTCAGTTTCTATTGGTATATCAGTTTCTATTGGTATATCAGTTTCGATTAGTATGTCAGTTTCTATTGCTATGTTAGTTTCGATTAGTATATCAGTTTCTATTGATATATCAGTTTTGATTGGTATATCAGTTCCGATTGGTATATCAGTTTTGATTGGTATATCAGTTTCTATTGGTATATCAGTTTCGATTGTTATATCAGTTTCGATTGTTATATCAGTTTCGATTGGTATATCAGTTTCGACTGGTATGTCAGTTTCGATTAGTATATCAGTTTCTATTGGTATGTCAGTTTCTATTGGTATATCAGTTTCGATTGGTATATCAGTTTCGATTAGTATGTCAGTTTCTATTAGTATGTTAGTTTCTATTGGTATATCAGTTTCGACTGGTATATCAGATTCGATTAGTATAATCAGTTTCTATTGGTATGTCAGTTTCTATTGGTATATCAGTTTCAATTGGTATATCAGTTTCGATTAGTATGTCAGTTTCTATTGCTATGTCAGTATCGATTAGTATATCAGTTTCTAATGGTTTGTCAGTTTCGATCGGTATGTCAGTTTCTATTGATATATCAGTTTTGATTGGTATATCAGTTTCGATTGGTATATCAGTTTCGATTGATATGTCAGTTTCTATTGGTATATCAGTTTCTATTGGTATGTCAGTTTCGATTGGTATATCAGTTTCGATTGGTATGTCAGTTTCGATTGGTAAGTCAGTTTCGAATTGGTATATCAGTTCCGATTGGTATGTCAGTTTTGATTGGTATATCAGTTTCTATTGGTATATCAGTTTCGATTGGTATATCAGTTTCGATTGTTATATCAGTTTCGATTGGTATATCAGTTTCGACTGGTATGTCAGTTTCGATTAGTATATCAGTTTCTATTGGTATGTCAGTTTCTATTGGTATATCAGTTTCGATTGGTATATCAGTTTCGATTAGTATGTCAGTTTCTATTAGTATGTTAGTTTCGATTAGTATATCAGTATCTATTAGTATGTCAGTTTCGATTGATATGCCGTTTCTATTAGTATGTTAGTTTCGATTAGTATATCAGTTTCTATTAGTATGTCAGTTTGGATTGGTACATCAGTTTCTATTCATATATCAGTTTCGATTGGTATATCAGTTTCGATTGGTATATCAGTTTCGATTGGTATGTCAGTTTCTATTGGTATTTCAGTTTCTATTGGTATGTCAGTTTTCATTGGTATATCAGTTTCAATTGGTATGTCAGTTTCGACTGGTATGTCAGTTTCGATTGGTATATCAGTTCCGATTGGTATATCAGTTTCTATTGGTATATCAGTTTCGATTGATATATCAGTTTCAATTGGTATGTCAGTTTCGATTGGTATATCAGTTTCGATGGTATGTCAATTTCGATTGGTATGTCAGTTTCGAATGGTATGTCAGTTTCTATTGGTATGTCAATTTCGATTGGTATATCAGTTTCGATTGGTGTGTCAGTTTCTATTGGTATATCAGTTTCGACTGGTACATCAGTTTCGATTAGTATAATCAGTTTCTATTGGTATGTCAGTTTCTATTGATATATCAGTTTTGATTGGTATATCAGTTCCGATTGGTATATCAGTTTCGATTTGTATGTCAGTTTCTATTGGTATATCAGTTGCTATTGGTAAGTCAGTTTTGATTGGTATGTCAGTTTCGATTGGTATGTCAGTTTTGATTGGTATGTCAGTTTCTATAGGTATGTCAGTTTCTATTGGTATATCAGTTTCGATTAGTATATCAGTTTCTACTGGTATATCAGTTTCGCCTGGTATGTCAGTTTCTATTGGTATATCAGTTTCTATTGGTATATCAGTTTCGATTAGTATGTCAGTTTCTATTGCTATGTTAGTTTCGATTAGTATATCAGTTTCTATTGATATATCAGTTTTGATTGGTATATCAGTTCCGATTGGTATATCAGTTTTGATTGGTATATCAGTTTCTATTGGTATATCAGTTTCGATTGTTATATCAGTTTCGATTGTTATATCAGTTTCGATTGGTATATCAGTTTCGACTGGTATGTCAGTTTCGATTAGTATATCAGTTTCTATTGGTATGTCAGTTTCTATTGGTATATCAGTTTCGATTGGTATATCAGTTTCGATTAGTATGTCAGTTTCTATTAGTATGTTAGTTTCTATTGGTATATCAGTTTCGACTGGTATATCAGATTCGATTAGTATAATCAGTTTCTATTGGTATGTCAGTTTCTATTGGTATATCAGTTTCAATTGGTATATCAGTTTCGATTAGTATGTCAGTTTCTATTGCTATGTCAGTATCGATTAGTATATCAGTTTCTAATGGTTTGTCAGTTTCGATCGGTATGTCAGTTTCTATTGATATATCAGTTTTGATTGGTATATCAGTTTCGATTGGTATATCAGTTTCGATTGATATGTCAGTTTCTATTGGTATATCAGTTTCTATTGGTATGTCAGTTTCGATTGGTATATCAGTTTCGATTGGTATGTCAGTTTCGATTGGTAAGTCAGTTTCGAATTGGTATATCAGTTCCGATTGGTATGTCAGTTTTGATTGGTATATCAGTTTCTATTGGTATATCAGTTTCGATTGGTATATCAGTTTCGATTGTTATATCAGTTTCGATTGGTATATCAGTTTCGACTGGTATGTCAGTTTCGATTAGTATATCAGTTTCTATTGGTATGTCAGTTTCTATTGGTATATCAGTTTCGATTGGTATATCAGTTTCGATTAGTATGTCAGTTTCTATTAGTATGTTAGTTTCGATTAGTATATCAGTATCTATTAGTATGTCAGTTTCGATTGATATGCCGTTTCTATTAGTATGTTAGTTTCGATTAGTATATCAGTTTCTATTAGTATGTCAGTTTGGATTGGTACATCAGTTTCTATTCATATATCAGTTTCGATTGGTATATCAGTTTCGATTGGTATATCAGTTTCGATTGGTATGTCAGTTTCTATTGGTATTTCAGTTTCTATTGGTATGTCAGTTTTCATTGGTATATCAGTTTCAATTGGTATGTCAGTTTCGACTGGTATGTCAGTTTCGATTGGTATATCAGTTCCGATTGGTATATCAGTTTCTATTGGTATATCAGTTTCGATTGATATATCAGTTTCAATTGGTATGTCAGTTTCGATTGGTATATCAGTTTCGATGGTATGTCAATTTCGATTGGTATGTCAGTTTCGAATGGTATGTCAGTTTCTATTGGTATGTCAATTTCGATTGGTATATCAGTTTCGATTGGTGTGTCAGTTTCTATTGGTATATCAGTTTCGACTGGTACATCAGTTTCGATTAGTATAATCAGTTTCTATTGGTATGTCAGTTTCTATTGATATATCAGTTTTGATTGGTATATCAGTTCCGATTGGTATATCAGTTTCGATTTGTATGTCAGTTTCTATTGGTATATCAGTTGCTATTGGTATGTCAGTTTTGATTGGTATGTCAGTTTCGATTGGTATGTCAGTTTTGATTGGTATGTCAGTTTCTATAGGTATGTCAGTTTCTATTGGTATATCAGTTTCGATTAGTATATCAGTTTCTACTGGTATATCAGTTTCGATTAGTATATCAGTTTCAATTGGTATGTAAGTTTCGATTGGTATATCAGTTTCAATTGGTATGTCTGTTTCAATTAGTAAATTTTGTTTCGATTGGTATGTCAATTTCAATTAGTATATCAGTTTCTATTGGTATATCAGTTTCGATTGGTATGTCAGTTTCGATTAGTATATCAGTTTCTATAGGTATGTCAGTTTCTGTTGGTATATCAGTTTTCGATTGGTATATCAGTTTCTATTGGTATGTCAGTTTCGATTGGTATGTCAGTTTCTATTGGTATATCAGTTTCGATTGATACATCAGTTTCGATTAGTATGTCAGTTTTTACTGGTATGTCAGTTTTGATTAGTATATCAGTTTCTATTGGTATGTCAGTTTCGATTGGTATGTCAGTTTCGATTGGTATGTCAATTTCAATTAGTATATCAGTTTCTATGAGTATATCAGTTTCGATTGGTATAGCAGTGTCGATTAGTATATCAGTTTCTATAGGTAAGTCAGTTTCTATTGGTATATCAGTTTCGATTGGTATATCAGTTTATATTGGTATATCAGTTTCGTTTGATATATCAGTTACGATTAGTATGTTAGTTTCTATTGGTATATCAGTTTCGATTGGTATGTCAGTTTCTATTGGTATATCAGTTTCGACTGGTATATCAGTTTCGATTAGTATAATCAGTTTCTATTGGTATGTTAGTTTCTATTGGTATATCAGTTTCTATTGGTATATCAGTTTCGATTAGTATGTGAGTTTCTATTGCTATCTTAGTTTCGATTAGTATATCAGTTTCTATTGGTATGTCAGTTTCGATCGTTATATCAGTTTCTATTCGTATGTCAGTTTCGATTGGTATATCAGTTTCGATTGGTATATCAGTTTTGATTGGTATGTCAGTTTCTATTGGTATATCAGTTTCTATTGGTATGTCAGTTTCGACTGGTATGTCAGTTTCGATTGGTATATCAGTTCTGATAGGTATATCAGTTTCTATTGGTATATCAGTTTCGATTGAAATATCAGTTTCGATTAGTATGTCAGTTTCTACTGGTATGTCAGTTTGGATTTGTATGTCAGTTTCGATTGGTATGTCAGTATCTATTGGTATATGAGCTTCTATTTGTATGTCAGTTTTGATTGGTATATCAGTTTCGATTGGTATGTCAGTTTCGATTGGTATATCAGTTTCGATGGTATGTCAATTTCGATTGGTATCTCAGTTTCGATTAGTATGTCAGTTTCTATTGGTATATCAGTTTCTATTGGTATATCAGTTTCGATTGATATATCAGTTTCGATTAGTATGTCAGTTTCTACTGGTATGTCAGTTTGGATTGGTATGTCAGTTTCGATTGGTATGTCAGTTTCGATTGGTATGTCAATTTCGATTGGTATATCAGTTTCGATTAGTATGTTAGTTTCTATTGGAATATCAGTTTCGATTGGTATATCAGTTTCGATTGGTATGTCAGTTTCTATTGGTATATCAGTTTCGATTGATACATCAGTTTCGATTAGTATATCAGTTTTTATTGGTATGTCAGTTTCGATTAGTATAAAAGTTTCTATTGGTATGTCAGTTTCGATTGGTATGTCAGTTTCGATTGGTATGTCAATTTCTATTGGTATATCAGTTTCGACTGATACATCAGTTTCGATTAGTATGTCAGTTTTTACTGGTATGTCAGTTTCGATTAGTATATCAGTTTCTATTGGTATGTCAGTTTGGATTGGTATATCAGTTTCGACTGGTATATCAGTTTCGATTAGTATAATCAGTTTCTATTGGTATGTCAGTTTCTATTGATATATCAGTTTTGATTGGTATATCAGTTCCGATTGGTATATCAGTTTCGATTGGTATGTCAGTTTCTATTGGTATATCAGTTTCGATTGATACATCAGTTTCGATTAGTATATCAGTTTTTATTGGTATGTCAGTTTCGATTAGTATAAAAGTTTCTATTGGTATGTCAGTTTCGATTGGTATGTCAGTTTCGATTGGTATAGCAGTTTCGATTAGTATATCAGTTTCTATAGGTATGTCTGTTTCTATTGGTATATCAGTTTCGATTGGTATATCAGTTTATATTGGTATATCAGTTTCGATTGATATATCAGTTTCGATTAGTATGTCAGTTTCTATTGGTATATCAGTTTCGCCTGGTATGTCAGTTTCTATTGGTATATCAGTTTCTATTGGTATATCAGTTTCGATTGGTATATCAGTTTCGATTGTTATATCAGTTCCAATTGGTATGTCAGTTTTGATTGGTATATCAGTTTCTATTGGTATATCAGTTTCGATTGGTATATCAGTTTCGATTGTTATATCAGTTTCGATTGGTATATCAGTCTCGACTGGTATGTCAGTTTCGATTAGTATATCAGTTTCTATTGGTATGTCAGTTTCTATTGGTATATCAGTTTCGATTGGTATATCAGTTTCGATTAGTATGTCAGTTTCTATTAGTATGTTAGTTTCGATTAGTATATCAGTCTCTATTAGTATGTCAGTTTCGATTGGTATGTCAGTTTCTATTAGTATGTCAGTTTCGATTGGTACATCAGTTTCGATTGGTATATCAGTTTCTATTGCTATGTTAGTTTCGATTAGTATATCAGTTTCTATTGGTATGTCAGTTTCGATCGTTATGTCAGTTTCTATTGATATATCAGTTTTGATTGGTATATCAGTTTCGATTGGTATATCAGTTTCGATTGGTATGTCTGTTTCTATTGGTATGTCAGTTTCTATTGGTATGTCAGTTTCGATTGGTATATCAGTTTTGATTGGTATGTCAGTTTCAATTGGTTTGTTAGTTTCGATTGGTATATCAGTTTCAATTGGTATGTCAGTTTTGATTGGTATATCAGTTTCTATTGGTATATCAGTTTCGATTGGTATATCAGTTTCGATTGTTATATCAGTTTCGATTGGTATATCAGTTTCGACTGGTATGTCAGTTTCGATTAGTATATCAGTTTCTATTGGTATGTCAGTTTCTATTGGTATATCAGTTTCGATTGGTATTTCAGTTTCGATTAGTATGTCAGTTTCTATTAGTATGTTAGTTTCGATTAGTATATCAGTCTCTATTAGTATGTCAGTTTCGATTGGTATGTCAGTTTCTATTAGTATGTCAGTTTCGATTGGTACATCAGTTTCGATTGGTATATCAGTTTCGATTGGTATGTCACTTCCTATTGGTATATCAGTTCCTATTGGTATGTCACTTTTGATTGGTATGTCAGTTTCGATTTGTATGTCAGTTTCGACTGGTATGTCAGTTTCGATTGTTATATCAGTTCCGATTGGTATATCAGTTTCTATTGGTATATCAGTTTCGATTGATATATCAGTTTCGATTAGTATGTTAGTTTCTACTGGTATGTCAGTTTGGATTAGTATGTCAGTTTCGATTGGTATGTCAGTTTCGATTAGTATGTCAGTTTCTATTGGTATATCAGTTTTTATTTGTATGTCAGTTTTGATTGGTATATCAGTTTCGATTGGTATGTCAGTTTCGATTGGTATATCAGTTTCTATGGTATGTCAATTTCGATTGGTATATCAGTTTCGATTAGTATGTCAGTTTCTATTGGTATATCAGTTTCTATTGGTATATAAGTTTCGATTGATATATCAGTTTCGATTAGTATGTCAGTTTCTACTGGTATGTCAGTTTGGATTGGTATGTCTGTTTCGATTGGTATGTCAGTTTCGATTGGTATGTCAATTTCGATTGGTATATCAGTTTCGATTCGTATGTCAGTTTCCATTGGTATATCAGTTTCGACTGGTATATCAGTTTCGATTAGTATAATCAGTTTCTATTGGTATGTCAGTTTCTATTGATATATCAGTTTTGATTGGTATATCAGTTCCGATTGGTATATCAGTTTCGATTGGTAAGTCAGTTTCTATTGGTATATCAGTTTCTATTGGTATGTCAGTTTTGATTGGTATGTCAGTTTCGATTGGTATGTCAGTTTTGATTGGTATGTCAGTTTCTATAGGTATGTCAGTTTCTATTGGTATATCAGTTTCGATTAGTATATCAGTTTCTACTGGTATGTCAGTTTCGATTAGTATATCAGTTTCTATTAGTATGTCAGTTTCGATTGGTACACCAGTTTCGATTGGTATATCAGTTTCGATTGGTATGTCACTTTTGATTGGTATATCAGTTTCGATTGGTATGTCAGTTTCGACTGGTATGTCAGTTTCGATTGGTATATCAGTTCCGATTGGTATATCAGTTTCTATTGGTATATCAGTTTCGATTGATATATCAGTTTCGATAAGTATGTTAGTTTCTACTGGTATGTCAGTTTGGATTAGTATGTCAGTTTCGATTGGTATGTCAGTTTCGATTAGTATGTCAGTTTCTATTGGTATATCAGTTTTTATTTGTATGTCAGTTTTGATTGATATATCAGTTTCGATTGGTATATCAGTTTCGATTAGTATATCAATTTCTATTGGTATATCAGTTTCTATTGGTATATCAGTTTCGATTGATATATCAGTTTCGATTAGTATGTCAGTTTCTACTGGTATGTCAGTTTGGATTGGTATGTCAGTTTCGATTGGTATGTCAGTTTAGATTGGTATGTCAATTTCGATTGGTATATCAGTTTCGATTCGTATGTCAGTTTCTATTGGTATATCAGTTTCGACTGGTATATCAGTTTCGATTAGTATAATCAGTTTCTATTGGTATGTCAGTTTCTATTGATATATCAGTTTTGATTGGTATATCAGTTCCGATTGGTATATCAGTTTCGATTGGTAAGTCAGTTTCTATTGGTATATCAGTTTTTATTGGTATGTCAGTTTTGATTGGTATGTCAGTTTCGATTTGTATGTCAGTTTTGATTGGTATGTCAGTTTCTATAGGTATGTCAGTTTCTATTGGTATATCAGTTTCGATTAGTATATCAGTTTCTACTGGTATGTCAGTTTCGATTAGTATATCAGTTTCTATTGGTATGTCAGTTTCGATTGGTATATCAGTTTCGATTCGTATATCAGTTCCAATTGCTATATCAGTTTCTATTGGTATGTCAGTTTCTATAGGTATGTCAGTTTCTATTGGTATATCAGTTTCGATTAGTATATCAGTTTCTACTGGTATGTCAGTTTCGATTAGTATATCAGTTTCCATTAGTATGTCAGTTTCGATTGGTACATCAGTTTCGATTGGTATATCAGTTTCAATTGGTATGTCACTTTCTATTGGTATATCAGTTTCTATTGGTATGTCACTTTTGATTGGTATATCAGTTTCGATTGGTATGTCAGTTTCGACTGGCATGTCAGTTTCAATTGGTATATCAGTTCCGATTGGTATATCAGTTTCTATTGGTATATCAGTTTCGATTGATATATCAGTTTCGATTAGTATGTTAGTTTCTACTGGTATGTCAGTTTGGATTAGTATGTCAGTTTCGATTGGTATGTCAGTTTCGATTAGTATGTCAGTTTCTATTGGTATATCAGTTTTTATTTGTATGTCAGTTTTGATTGATATATCAGTTTCGATTGGTATGTCAGTTTCGATTGGTATATCAGTTTCTATGGTATGTCAATTTCGATTGGTATATCAGTTTCGATTAGTATGTCAGTTTCTATTGGTATATCAGTTTCTATTGGTATATCAGTTTCAATTGATATATCAGTTTCGATTAGTATGTCAGTTTCTACTGGTATGTCAGTTTGGATTGGTATGTCAGTTTCGATTGGTATGTCAGTTTCGATTGGTATGTCAATTTCGATTGGTATATCAGTTTCGATTCGTATGTCAGTTTCTATTGGTATATCAGTTTCGACTGGTATATCAGTTTCGATTAGTATGTTAGTTTCTACTGGTATGTCAGTTTGGATTAGTATGTCAGTTTCGATTGGTATGTCAGTTTCGATTAGTATGTCAGTTTCGATTAGTATGTCAGTCTCTATTGGTATATCAGTTTCTATTGGTATGTCAGTTTTGATTGGTATGTCAGTTTCGATTGGTATGTCAGTTTTGATTGGTATGTCAGTTTCTATAGGTATGTCAGTTTCTATTGGTATATCAGTTTCGATTAGTATATCAGTTTCTACTGGTATGTCAGTTTCGATTAGTATATCAGTTTCTATTGGTATGTCAGTTTCGATTGGTATATCAGTTTCGATTCGTATATCAGTTCCAATTGCTATATCAGTTTCTATTGGTATGTGAGTTTCAATTGGTATTTAAGTTTCGATTGGTATATAAGTTTCAATTCATATGTCAGTTTCAATTAGTATATTTGTTTCGATTGGTATGTCAATTTCAATTAGTATATCAGTTTCGATTAGTATAATCAGTTTCTATTGGTATGTCAGTTTCTATTAGTATATCAGTTTCGATTGGTATATCAGTTTCGATTAGTATGTCAGTTTCTATTGCTATGTTAGTTTCGATTAGTATATCAGTTTCTATTGGTATGTCAGTTTCGATCGTTATGTCAGTTCTATTGATATATCAGTTTTGATTGGTATATCAGTTTCGATTGGTATATTATTTTCGATTGGTATGTCTGTTTCTATTGGTATGTCAGTTTCTATTGGTTTATCAGTTTCGACTGGTATATCAGTTTCGATTAGTATAATCAGTTTCTATTGGTATGTCAGTTTCTATTGGTATATCAGTTTCGATTGGTATATCAGTTTCGATTAATATGTCAGTTTCTATTGCTATGTTAGTTTCGATTAGTATATCAGTTTCTATTGGTATGTCAGTTTCAATCGTTATGTCAGTTTCTGTTGATATATCAGTTTCTATTGGTATATCAGTTTCGATTGATATATCAGTTTCGATTAGTATGTCAGTTTCTACTGGTATGTCAGTTTGGATTGGTATGTCAGTTTGGATTGGTATGTCAGTTTCGATTGGTATGTTAATTTCGATTGGTATATCAGTTTCGATTCGTATGTCAGTTTCTATTGGTATATCAGTTTCGACTGGTATATCAGTTTCGATTAGTATAATCAGTTTCTATTGGTATGTCAGTTTCTATTGATATATCAGTTTTGATTGGTATATCAGTTCCGATTGGTATATCAGTTTCGATTGGTAAGTCAGTTTCTATTGGTATATCAGTTTTTATTGGTATGTCAGTTTTGATTGGTATGTCAGTTTCGATTTGTATGTCAGTTTTGATTGGTATGTCAGTTTCTATAGGTATGTCAGTTTCTATTGGTATATCAGTTTCGATTAGTATATCAGTTTCTACTGGTATGTCAGTTTCGATTAGTATATCAGTTTCTATTGGTATGTCAGTTTCGATTGGTATATCAGTTTCGATTCGTATATCAGTTCCAATTGCTATATCAGTTTCTATTGGTATGTCAGTTTCGATTGGTATATCAGTTTCGATTGTTATATAAGTTTCGATTGGTATATCAATTTCGACTGGTATGTCAGTTTCGATTAGTATATCAGTTTCGATTGGTATGTCAGTTTCTATTCATATATCAGTTTCGATTGGTATATCAGTTTCGATTGGTATATCAGTTTCGATTGGTATGTCAGTTTCCATTGGTATATCAGTTTCTATTGGTATGTCAGTTTTGATTGGTATATCAGTTTCGATTGGTATGTCAGTTTCGATTGGATTGTCAGTTTCGATTGGTATATCAGTTCCTATTGGTATGTCAGTTTCGATTGGTATGTCAGTTTCGATTGGTATATCAGTTCCGATTGGTATGTATGTTTTGATTGGTATGTCAGTTTTGATTGGTATAACAGTTTCGATTGGTATGTCAATTTCGATTAATATGTCAATTTCGATTGGTATATCAGTTCCGATTGGTATGTCAGTTTCGATTGGTATGTCAGTTTCGATTGGTATGTCAGTTTCGATTAGTATGTCAGTTTCTATTGGTATGTTAGTTTCAATTAGTATATCACTTTATATTGGTATGTCAGTTTCGATTGGTATGTCTGTTTCTATTGATATATCAGTTTCGATTGGTATATCAGTTTTGATTGGTATATCAGTTTCGATTTGTATGTCAGTTTCTATTGGTATATCAGTTTCGATTGGTATATCAGTTTCGATTAGTATGTCAGTTTCTATTGGTATGTTAGTTTCGCTTAGTATATCAGTTTTTATTGGTATGTCAGTTTCGATCGGTATGTCAGTTTCTATTGATATATCAGTTTTGATTAGTATATCAGTTTCGATTGGTATATCTGTTTCAATTGGTATGTCAATTTCTATTGGTATATCAGTTTCCATTGGTATGTCAGTTTTGATTGGTATATCAGTTTCGATTGGTATGTCAGCTTCGATTGGTATGTCAGTTTCAATTGGTATATCAGTTCCGATTGGTATGTCAGTTTTGATTGGTATATCAGTTTCTATTGGTATATCATTTTCGATTGGTATATCAGTTTCGATTGTTATATCAGTTTCGATTGGTATATCAGTTTCGACTGGTATGTCAGTTTCGACTGGTATATCAGTTTCTATTGGTATGTCAGTTTCTATTGGTATATCAGTTTCGATTGGTATATCAGTTTCGATTAGTATGTCAGTTTCTATTGCTATGTTAGTTTCGATTAGTATATCAGTTTCTATTGGTATGTCAGTTTCGATCGGTATGTCAGTTTCTATTGATATATCAGTTTTGATTGGTATATCAGTTTCGATTGGTATATCAGTTTCGATTGGTATGTCAGTTTCGATTAATATGTCAATTTCGATTGGTATGTCAGTTTCGATTGGTATGTCAGTCTCGATTGGTATATCAGTTTCGATTGGTATGTCAATTTCGATTGGTATATCAGTTTCGATTAGTATGTCAGTTTCTATTGCTATGTTAGTTTCGATTAGTATATCAGTTTCGATTAATATGTCAATTTCGATTGGTATGTCAGTTTCGATTGGTATGTCAGTCTCGATTGGTATATCAGTTTCGATTGGTATGTCAATTTCGATTGGTATGTCAGTTTCGATTGGTATGTCAGTTTTCATTGGTATGTCAGTTTCGATTGGTATGTCAGTTTTGCTTGGTATATCAGTTTCGATTGGTATGTCAGGTTCGATTGGTATGTCAGTTTCGATTGGAATTTCAGTTCCGATTGGTATGTCAGTTCCGATTGGTATGTCAGTTTTGATTGGTATATCAGTTTCTATTGGTATATCAGTTTCGATTGGTATATCAGTTTCGATTGTTATATCAGTTTCGATTGGTATATCAGTTTCGACTGGTATGTCAGTTTCGATTAGTATATCAGTTTCTATTGGTATGTCAGTTTCTATTGGTATATCAGTTTCGATTGGTATATCAGTTTTGATTGGTATATCAGTTTCTATTGGTATGTCAGTTTCGATCGGTATGTCAGTTTCTATTGATATATCAGTTTTGATTGGTATATCAGTTTCGATTGGTATATCAGTTTCGATTGGTATGTCAATTCCGATTGGTTTATCAGTTTCGATTAGTATGTCAGTTTCTCTTGGTATGTTATTTTCGATTCGTATATCACTTTCTATTGGTATGTCAGTTTCGATTGGTATGTCTGTTTCTATTGATATATCAGTTTCGATTGGTATATCAGTTTTGATTGGTATGTCAGTTTCGATAGGTATGTCAGTTTCTATTGGTATGTCAGTCTCGATTGGTATATCAGTTTCGATTGGTATATCAGTTTCGATTGGTATATCAGTTTCGATTGGTGTGTCAATTTCTATTGGTATATCAGTTTCCATTGGTATGTCAGTTTTGATTGGTATATCAGTTTCGATTGGTATGTCAGTTTCGATTGGTATGTCAGTTTCGATTGGTATTTCAGTTCCGATTGGTATGTCAGTTTTGATTGGTATATCAGTTTCTATTGGTATATCAGTTTCGATTGGTATATCAGTTTCGATTGTTATATCAGTTTTGATTGGTATATCAATTTCGACTGGTATGTCAGTTTCGATTAGTATATCAGTTTCTATTGGTATGTCAGTTTCTATTGGTATATCAGTTTCGATTGGTATATCAGTTTCGATTAGTATGTCAGTTTCTATTAGTATGTTAGTTTCGATTAGTATATCAGTATCTAATAGTATGTCAGTCTCGATTGGTATGTCAGTTTCTATTCATATATCAGTTTCGATTGGTATATCAGTTTCGATTGGTATATCAGTTTCGATTGGTATGTCAGTTTCCATTGGTATATCAGTTTCTATTGGTATGTCAGTTTTGATTGGTATGTCAGTTTCGATTAATATGTCAATTTCGATTGGTATGTCAGTTTCGATTGGTATGTCAGTCTCGATTGGTATATCAGTTTCGATTGGTATGTCAATTTCGATTGGTATATCAGTTTCGATTAGTATGTCAGTTTCTATTGGTATGTTAGTTTCGATTAGTATATCACTTTCTATCGGTATGTCAGTTTCGATTGGTATGTCAGTTTTGATTGGTATGTCAGTTTCGATTGGTATGTCAGTTTTGCTTGGTATATCAGTTTCGATTGGTATGTCAGTTTCGATTGGTATGTCAGTTTCGATTGGTATTTCAGTTCCGATTGGTATGTCAGTTTTGATTGGTATATCAGTTTCTATTGGTATATCAGTTTCGATTGGTATATCAGTTTCGATTGTTATATCAGTTTTGATTGGTATATCAGTTTCGATTGGTATGTCAATTTCGATTGGTATATCAGTTTCGATTAGTATGTCAGTTTCTCTTGGTATGTTATTTTCGATTAGTATATCACTTTCTATTGGTATGTCAGTTTCGATTGGTATGTCTGTTTCTATTGATATATCAGTTTCGATTGGTATATCAGTTTTGATTGGTATATCAGTTTCGATAGGTATGTCAGTTTCGATTGGTATGTCAGTCTCGATTGGTATATCAGTTTCGATTGGTATGTCAGTTTCGATTGGTATATCAGTTTCGATTGGTATATCAGTTTCGATTGGTGTGTCAATTTCTATTGGTATATCAGTTTCCATTGGTATGTAAGTTTTGATTGGTATATCAGTTTCGATTGGTATGTCAGTTTCGATTGGTATGTCAGTTTCGATTGGTATTTCAGTTCCGATTGGTATGTCAGTTTTGATTGGTATATCAGTTTCTATTGGTATATCAGTTTCGATTGGTATATCAGTTTCGATTGTTATATCAGTTTCGATTGGTATATCAATTTCGACTGGTATGTCAGTTTCGATTAGTATAACAGTTTCTATTGGTATGTCAGTTTCTATTGGTATATCAGTTTCGATTGGTATATAATTTTCGATTAGTACGTCAGTTTCTATTAGTATGTTCGTTTCGATTAGTATATCAGTATCTAATAGTATGTCAGTCTCGATTGGTATGTCAGTTTCTATTCATATATCAGTTTCGATTGGTATATCAGTTTCGATTGGTAGATCAGTTTCGATTGGTATGTCAGTTTCCATTGGTATATCAGTTTCTATTGGTATGTCAGTTTTGATTGGTATATCAGTTTCGATTGGTATGTCAGTTTCGATTGGATTGTCAGTTTCGATTGGTATATCAGTTACTATTGGTATGTCAGTTTCGATCGGTATGTCAGTTTCGATTGGTATATCAGTTCCGATTGGTATGTAAGTTTTGATTGGTATGTCAGTTTCGATTGGTATATCAGTTTCGATTGGTATATCAGTTTCGATTAGTATGTCAGTTTCTATTGCTATGTTAGTTTCAATTAGTATATCAGTTTCTATTGGTATGTCAGTTTCGATCGGTATGTCAGTTTCTATTGATATATCAGTTTTGATTGGTATATCAGTTTCGATTGGTATATCATTTTCGATTGGTATTTCAGTTTCTATTGGTATATCAGTTTCTATTGGTATGTCAGTTTTGATTGGTACGTCAGTTTCGATTGGTATGTCAGTTTTGATTGGTATAACAGTTTCGATTGGTATGTCAATTTCGATTAATATGTCAATTTCGATTGGTATATCAGTTCCGATTGGTATGTCAGTTTCGATTGGTATGTCAGTTTCGATTGGTATGTCAGTTTCGATTAGTATGTCAGTTTCTATTGGTATGTTAGTTTCAATTAGTATATCACTTTATATTGGTATGTCAGTTTCGATTGGTATGTCTGTTTCTATTGATATATCAGTTTCGATTGGTATATCAGTTTTGATTGGTATATCAGTTTCGATTTGTATGTCAGTTTCTATTGGTATATCAGTTTCGATTGGTATATCAGTTTCGATTAGTATGTCAGTTTCTATTGGTATGTTAGTTTCGCTTAGTATATCAGTTTCTATTGGTATGTCAGTTTTGATTAGTATATCAGTTTCGATTGGTATATCTGTTTCAATCGGTATGTCAATTTCTATTGGTATATCAGTTTCCATTGGTATGTCAGTTTTGATTGGTATATCAGTTTCGATTGGTATGTCAGCTTCGATTGGTATGTCAGTTTCAATTGGTATATCAGTTCCGATTGGTATGTCAGTTTTGATTGGTATATCAGTTTCTATTGGTATATCATTTTCGATTGGTATATCAGTTTCGATTGTTATATCAGTTTCGATTGTTATATCAGTTTCGACTGGTATGTCAGTTTCGATTGGTATATCAGTTTCTATTGGTATGTCAGTTTCTATTGGTATATCAGTTTCGATTGGTATATCTGTTTCGATTAGTATGTCAGTTTCTATTGCTATGTTAGTTTCGATTAGTATATCAGTTTCTATTGGTATGTCAGTTTCGATCGGTATGTCAGTTTCTATTGATATATCAGTTTTGATTGGTATATCAGTTTCGATTGGTATATCAATTTCGATTGGTATGTCAGTTTCTATTGGTATATCAGTTTCTATTGGTATGTCAGTTTTGATTGGTATGTCAGTTTCGATTGGTATGTCAGTTTTGATTGGTATATCAGTTTCGATTGGTATGTCAGTTTCGATTAATATGTCAATTTCGATTGGTATGTCAGTTTCGATTGGTATGTCAGTCTCGATTGGTATATCAGTTTCGATTGGTATGTCAATTTTGATTGGTATATCAGTTTCGATTAGTATGTCAGTTTCTATTGGTATGTTAGTTTCGATTAGTATATCACTTTCTATCGGTATGTCAGTTTCGATTGGTATGTCAGTTTTGTTTGGTATGTCAGTTTCGATTTGTATGTCAGTTTTGCTTGGTATATCAGTTTCGATTGGTATGTCAGGTTCGATTGGTATGTTAGTTTCGATTGGTATTTCAGTTCCGATTGGTATGTCAGTTTTGATTGGTATATCAGTTTCTATTGGTATATCAGTTTCGATTGGTATATCAGTTTCGATTGTTATATCAGTTTCGATTGGTATATCAGTTTCGACTGGTATGTCAGTTTCGATTAGTATATCAGTTTCTATTGGTATGTCAGTTTCTATTGGTATATCAGTTTCGATTGGTATATCAGTTTCGATTGGTATTTCAGTTTCTATTGGTATGTCAGTTTCGATCGGTATGTCAGTTTCTATTGATATATCAGTTTTGATTGGTATATCAGTTTCGATTGGTATGTCAGTTTCGATTGGTATGTCAGTTTCGATTGGTATTTCAGTTCCGATTGGTATGTCAGTTTTGATTGGTATATCAGTTTCTATTGGTATGTTAGTTTCTATTGGTATATCAGTTTCGATTGGTATATCAGTTTCGTTTTGTATGTCAGTTTCTATTAGTGTGTTAGTTTCGATTAGTATATCAGTATCTATTAGTATGTCAGTTTCGATTGGTATGTCAGTTTTGATTGGTATGTCAGTTTCGATTGGTATGTCAGTTTTGCTTGGTATATCAGTTTCGATTGGTATGTCAATTTCGATTAATATGTCAATTTCGATTGGTATATCAGTTCCGATTGGTATGTCAGTTTCGATTGGTATGTCAGTTTCGATTGGTATATCAGTTTCGATTGGTATGTCAGTTTCGATTGGTATGTCAATTTCGATTGGTATGTTAGTTTCTATTGATATATCATTTTCGATTGGTATATCAGTTTTGATTGGTATATCAGTTTCGATTGGTATATCAGTTTCTATAGGTATGTCAGTTTCTATTGGTATATCAGTTTCGATTGGTATGTCAGTTTCGATTAGTATATCAGTTTCTATAGGTATGTCAGTTTCTATTGGTATATCAGTTTCGATTGGTATATCAGTTTCGATTGTATGTCAGTTTCGATTGGTATATCAGTTTCTATTGGTATATCAGTTTCGAATGATATATCAGTTTCGATTAGTATGTCAGTTTCTACTGGTATGTCAGTTTGGATTGGTATGTCAGTTTCGATTGGTATGTCAGTTTCGATTGGTATGTCAATTTCGATTGGTATATCAGTTTCGATTAGTATGTTAGTTTCTATTGGAATATCAGTTTCGATTGGTATATCAGTTTCGATAGGTATGTCAGTTTCTATTGGTATATCAGTTTCGATTAGTATAATCAGTTTCTATTGGTTTGTCAGTTTCTATTGGTATATCAGTTTCGATTAGTATGTCAGTTTCTATTGCTATGTTAGTTTCGATTAGTATATCAGTTTCTATTGGTATGTCAGTTTCGATCGGTATGTCAGTTTCTATTGATATATCAGTTTTGATTGGTATATCAGTTTCGATTGATATATCAATTTCGATTGGTATGTCAGTTTCTATTGGTATATCAGTTTCTATTGGTATGTCAGTTTTGATTGGTATGTCAGTTTCGATTGGTATGTCAGTTTTGATTGGTATATCAGTTTCGATTGGTATGTCAGTTTCGATTGGATTGTCAGTTTCGATTGGTATATCAGTTACTATTGGTATGTCAGTTTCGATTGGTATGTCAGTTTCGATTGGTATATCAGTTCCGATTGGTATGTAAGTTTTGATTGGTATGTCAGTTTCGATTGGTATATCAGTTTCGATTGGTATATCAGTTTCGATTAGTATGTCAGTTTCTATTGCTATGTTAGTTTCAATTAGTATATCAGTTTCTATTGGTATGTCAGTTTCGATCGGTATGTCAGTTTCTATTGATATATCAGTTTTGATTGGTATATCAGTTTCGATTGGTATATCATTTTCGATTGGTATTTCAGTTTCTATTGGTATATCAGTTTCTATTGGTATGTCAGTTTTGATTGGTACGTCAGTTTCGATTGGTATGTCAGTTTTGATTGGTATAACAGTTTCGATTGGTATGTCAATTTCGATTAATATGTCAATTTCGATTGGTATATCAGTTCCGATTGGTATGTCAGTTTCGATTGGTATGTCAGTTTCGATTGGTATGTCAGTTTCGATTAGTATGTCAGTTTCTATTGGTATGTTAGTTTCAATTAGTATATCACTTTATATTGGTATGTCAGTTTCGATTGGTATGTCTGTTTCTATTGATATATCAGTTTCGATTGGTATATCAGTTTTGATTGGTATATCAGTTTCGATTTGTATGTCAGTTTCTATTGGTATATCAGTTTCGATTGGTATATCAGTTTCGATTAGTATGTCAGTTTCTATTGGTATGTTAGTTTCGCTTAGTATATCAGTTTCTATTGGTATGTCAGTTTTGATTAGTATATCAGTTTCGATTGGTATATCTGTTTCAATCGGTATGTCAATTTCTATTGGTATATCAGTTTCCATTGGTATGTCAGTTTTGATTGGTATATCAGTTTCGATTGGTATGTCAGCTTCGATTGGTATGTCAGTTTCAATTGGTATATCAGTTCCGATTGGTATGTCAGTTTTGATTGGTATATCAGTTTCTATTGGTATATCATTTTCGATTGGTATATCAGTTTCGATTGTTATATCAGTTTCGATTGGTATATCAGTTTCGACTGGTATGTCAGTTTCGATTGGTATATCAGTTTCTATTGGTATGTCAGTTTCTATTGGTATATCAGTTTCGATTGGTATATCTGTTTCGATTAGTATGTCAGTTTCTATTGCTATGTTAGTTTCGATTAGTATATCAGTTTCTATTGGTATGTCAGTTTCGATCGGTATGTCAGTTTCTATTGATATATCAGTTTTGATTGGTATATCAGTTTCGATTGGTATATCAATTTCGATTGGTATGTCAGTTTCTATTGGTATATCAGTTTCTATTGGTATGTCAGTTTTGATTGTTATGTCAGTTTCGATTGGTATGTCAGTTTTGATTGGTATATCAGTTTCGATTGGTATGTCAGTTTCGATTAATATGTCAATTTCGATTGGTATGTCAGTTTCGATTGGTATGTCAGTCTCGATTGGTATATCAGTTTCGATTGGTATGTCAATTTTGATTGGTATATCAGTTTCGATTAGTATGTCAGTTTCTATTGGTATGTTAGTTTCGATTAGTATATCACTTTCTATCGGTATGTCAGTTTCGATTGGTATGTCAGTTTTGTTTGGTATGTCAGTTTCGATTGGTATGTCAGTTCTGCTTGGTATATCAGTTTCGATTGGTATGTCAGGTTCGATTGGTATGTCAGTTTCGATTGGTATTTCAGTTCCGATTGGTATGTCAGTTTTGATTGGTATATCAGTTTCTATTGGTATATCAGTTTCGATTGGTATATCAGTTTCGATTGTTATATCAGTTTCGATTGGTATATCAGTTTCGACTGGTATGTCAGTTTCGATTAGTATATCAGTTTCTATTGGTATGTCAGTTTCTATTGGTATATCAGTTTCGATTGGTATATCAGTTTCGATTGGTATATCAGTTTCTATTGGTATGTCTGTTTCGATCGGTATGTCAGTTTCTATTGATATATCAGTTTTGATTGGTATATCAGTTTCGATTGGTATGTCAGTTTCGATTGGTATGTCAGTTTCGATTGGTATTTCAGTTCCGATTGGTATGTCAGTTTTGATTGGTATATCAGTTTCTATTGGTATATCAGTTTCGATTGGTATATCAGTTGCGATTGTTATATCAGTTTCGATTGGTATATCAGTTTCGACTGGTATGTCCGTTTCGATTAGTATATCAGTTTCTATTGGTATGTCAGTTTCTATTGGTATATCAGTTTCGATTGGTATATCAGTTTCGTTTTGTATGTCAGTTTCTATTAGTGTGTTAGTTTCGATTAGTATATCAGTATCTATTAGTATGTCAGTTTCGATTGGTATGTCAGTTTTGATTGGTATGTCAGTTTCGATTGGTATGTCAGTTTTGCTTGGTATATCAGTTTCGATTAGTATGTCAATTTCGATTTATATGTCAATTTCGAATGGTATATCAGTTCCGATTGGTATGTCAGTTTCGATTGGTATGTCAGTTTCGATTGGTATATCAGTTTCGATTGGTATGTCAGTTTCGATTGGTATGTCAATTTCGATTGGTATGTTAGTTTCTATTGATATATCATTTTCGATTGGTATATCAGTTTTGATTGGTATATCAGTTTCGATTGGTATATCAGTTTCTATAGGTATGTCAGTTTCTATTGGTATATCAGTTTCGATTGGTATGTCAGTTTCGATTAGTATATCAGTTTCTATAGGTATGTCAGTTTCTATTGGTATATCAGTTTCGATTGTATGTCAGTTTCGATTGGTATATCAGTTTCTATTGGTATATCAGTTTCGAATGATATATCAGTTCCGATTAGTATGTCAGTTTCTACTGGTATGTCAGTTTGGATTGGTATGTCAGTTTCGATTGGTATGTCAGTTTCGATTGGTATGTCAATTTCGATTGGTATATCAGTTTCGATTAGTATGTTAGTTTCTATTGGAATATCAGTTTCGATTGGTATATCAGTTTCGATAGGTATGTCAGTTTCTATTGGTATATCAGTTTCGATTAGTATAATCAGTTTCTATTGGTTTGTCAGTTTCTATTGGTATATCAGTTTCGATTAGTATGTCAGTTTCTATTGCTATGTTAGTTTCGATTAGTATATCAGTTTCTATTGGTATGTCAGTTTCGATCGGTATGTCAGTTTCTATTGATATATCAGTTTTGATTGGTATATCAGTTTCGATTGATATATCAATTTCGATTGGTATGTCAGTTTCTATTGGTATATCAGTTTCTATTGGTATGTCAGTTTTGATTGGTATGTCAGTTTCGATTGGTATGTCAGTTTTGATTGGTATATCAGTATCGATTGGTATGTCAGTTTCGATTAATATGTCAATTTCGATTGGTATGTCAGTTTCGATTGGTATGTCAGTCTCGATTGGTATATCAGTTTCGATTGGTATATCAGTTTCGACTGGTATGTCAGTTTCGATTAGTATATCAGTTTCTATTGGTATGTCAGTTTCTATTGGTATATCAGTTTCGATTGGTATATCAGTTTCGATTGGTATATCAGTTTCTATTGGTATGTCAGTTTCGATCGGTATGTCAGTTTCTATTGATATATCAGTTTTGATTGGTATATCAGTTTCGATTGGTATGTCAGTTTCGATTGGTATGTCAGTTTCGATTGGTATTTCAGTTCCGATTGGTATGTCAGTTTTGATTGGTATATCAGTTTCGATTGGTATATCAGTTTCGACTGGTATGTCCGTTTCGATTAGTATATCAGTTTCTATTGGTATGTCTGTTTCTATTGGTATATCAATTTCGATTGGTATATCAGTTTCGATTAGTATGTCAGTTTCTATTAGTGTGTTAGTTTCGATTAGTATATCAGTATCTATTAGTATGTCAGTTTCGATTGGTATGTCAGTTTCTATTCATATATCAGTTTCGATTAGTATATCATTTTCTATAGGTATGTCAGTTTCTATTGGTATATAAGTTTCGATTGGTATATCAGTTCCGATGGTATGTCAGTTTCGATTGGTATATCAGTTTCTATTGGTATATCAGTTTCGATTAGTATGTCAGTTTCTACTGGTATGTCAGTTTGGATTGGTATGTCAGTTTCGATTGGTATGTCAGTTTCGATTGGTATGTCAATTTCGATTGGTATATCAGTTTCGATTAGTATGTTAGTTTCTATTGGAATATCAGTTTCGATTGGTATATCAGTTTCGATTCGTATGTCAGTTTCTATTGGTATATCAGTTTCGACCAGTATATCAGTTTCGATTAGTATAATCAGTTTCTATTGGTTTGTCAGTTTCTATTGGTATATCAGTTTCGATTAGTATGTCAGTTTCTATTGGTATGTTAGTTTCGCTTAGTATATCAGTTTCTATTGGTATGTCAGTTTCGATCGGTATGTCAGTTTCTATTGATATATCAGTTTTGATTGGTATATCAGTTTCCATTGGTATATCAATTTCGATTGGTATGTCAGTTTCTATTGGTATATCAGTTTCTATTGGTATGTCAGTTTTGATTGGTATGTCAGTTTCGATTGGTATGTCAATTTTGATTGGTACATCAGTTTAGATTGGTATGTCAGTTTCGATTAATATGTCAATTTCGATTGGTATGTCAGTTTCGATTGGTATGTCAGTCTCGATTGGTATATCAGTTTCGATTGGTATGTCAATTTCGATTGGTATATCAGTTTCGATTAGTATGTCAGTTTCTATTGGTATGTTAGTTTCGATTAGTATATCACTTTCTATTGGTATGTCAGTTTCGATTGGTATGTCTGTTTCTATTGATATATCTGTTTTGATTGGTATATCAGTTTTGATTGGTATATCAGTTTCGATAGGTATGTCAGTTGCTATTGGTATGTCAGTCTCGATTGGTATATCAGTTTCGATTAGTATGTCAGTTTCTATTGGTATGTTAGTTTCGCTTAGTATATCAGTTTCTATTGGTATGTCAGTTTCGATCGGTATGTCATTTTCTATTGATATATCAGTTTTGATTGGTATATCAGTTTCGATTGGTATATCAGTTTCGATTGGTGTGTCAATTTCTATTGGTATATCAGTTTCCATTGGTATGTCAGTTTTGATTGGTATATCAGTTTCGATTGGTATGTCAGTTTCGATTGGTATGTCAGTTTCGATTGGTATTTCAGTTCCGATTGGTATGTCAGTTTTGATTGGTATATCAGTTTCTATTGGTATATCAGTTTCGATTGGTATATCAGTTTCGATTGTTATATCAGTTTCGATTGGTATATCAATTTCGACTGGTATGTCAGTTTCGATTAGTATATCAGTTTCTATTGGTATGTCAGTTTCTATTGGTATATTAGTTTCGATTGGTATATCAGTTTCGATTAGTATGTCAGTTTCTATTAGTATGTTAGTTTCGATTAGTATATCAGTATCTATTAGTATGTCAGTCTCGATTGGTATGTCAGTTTCTATTCATATATCAGTTTCGATTGGTATATCAGTTTCGATTGGTATATCAGTTTCGATTGGTATGTCAGTTTCCATTGGTATATCAGTTTCTATTGGTATGTCAGTTTTGATTGGTATATCAGTTTCGATTGGTATGTCAGTTTCGATTGGATTGTCAGTTTCGATTGGTATATCAGTTCCGATTTGTATGTAAGTTTTGATTGGTATATCACTTTCGATTGGTATATCAGTTTCGATTAGTATGCCAGTTTCTATTGCTATGTTTGTTTCAATTAGTATATCAGTTTCTATTGGTATGTCAGTTTCGATCGGTATGTCAGTTTCTATTGATATGTCAGTTTTGATTGGTATATCATTTTCGATTGGTATTTCAGTTTCTATTGGTATATCAGTTTCTATTGGTATGTCAGTTTTGATTGGTATGTCAGTTTCGATTGGTATGTCAGTTTTGATTGGTATAACAGTTTCGATTGGTATGTCAATTTCGATTAATATGTCAATTTCGTTTGGTATATCAGTTCCGATTGGTATGTCAGTTTCGATTGGTATATCAGTTTCGATTGGTATATCAGTTTCGATTGGTATGTCAGTTTCGATTGGTATGTCAATTTCGATTGGTATATCAATTTCGATTAGTATGTCAGTTTCTATTGGTATGTTAGTTTCAATTAGTATATCACTTTATATTGGTATGTCAGTTTTGATTGGTATGTCTGTTTCTATTGATATATCAGTTTCGATTGGTATATCAGTTTTGATTGGTATATCAGTTTCGATTGGTATGTCAGTTTCTATTGGTATATCAGTTTCGATTGGTATATCAGTTTCGATTAGTATGTCAGTTTCTATTGGTATGTTAGTTTCGCTTAGTATATCAGTTTCTATTGGTATGTCAGTTTCTATTGGTATGTCAGTTTTGATTGGTATGTCAGTTTCGATTGGTATGTCAATTTTGATTGGTATATCAGTTTCGATTGGTATGTCAGTTTCGATTAATATGTCAATTTCGATTGGTATGTCAGTTTCGATTGGTATGTCAGTCTCGATCGGTATATCAGTTTCGATTGGTATGTCAATTTCGATTGGTATATCAGTTTCGATTAGTATATCAGTTTCGATTGGTATATCAGTTTCTATTGGTATGTCAGTTTCGATCGGTATGTCAGTTTCTATTGATATATCAGTTTTGATTGGTATATCAGTTTCAATTGGTATGTCAGTTTCGATTGGTATGTCAGTTTCGATTGGTATTTCAGTTCCGATTGGTATGTTAGTTTTGATTGGTATATCAGTTTCTATTGGTATATCAGTTTCGATTGGTATATCAGTTTCGATTGTTATGTAAGTTTCGATTGGTATATCAGTTTCGACTGGTATGTCCGTTTCAATTAGTATATCAGTTTCTATTGGTATGTCAGTTTCTATTAGTATATCAGTTTCGATTGGTATATCAGTTTCGATTAGTATATCAGTATCTATTAGTATGTCAGTTTCGATTGGTATGTCAGTTTCTATTCATATATCAGTTTCGATTGGTATATCAGTTTCGCTTGGTATATCAGTTTCGATTGGTATGTCAGTTTCTATTGGTATATCAGTTTCTATTGGTATGTCAGTTTCTATTGGTATATCAGTTCCGATTGGTATGTAAGTTTTGATTGGTATGTCTGTTTCGATTGGTATATCAGTTTCGATTGGTATGTCAATGTTAATTAGTATATCAGTTTCTATGGGTATATCAGTTTCGATTGGTATGTCAGTTTCGATTAGTATATCAATTTCTATAGGTATTTCAGTTTCTATTGGTATATCAGTTTCGATTGGTATATCAGTTTCGAATGATATATTAGTTTCGATTAGTATGTCAGTTTCTACTGGTATGTCAGTTTGGATTGGTATGTCAGTTTCGATTGGTATGTCAGTTTCGATTGGTATATCAGTTTATATTGGTATGTCAGTTTTGATTGGTATGTCAGTTTCTATTGGTATGTCAGTCTCGATTGGTAAATCAGTTTCGATTGGTATGTCAATTTCGATTGGTATATCAGTTTCGATTAGTATGTCAGTTTCTATTGGTATGTTAGTTTCGATTAGTATATCACTTTCTATTGGTATGTCAGTTTCGATTGGTTTGTCTGTTTCTATTGATATATCAGTTTCGATTGGTATATCAGTTTTGATTTGTATATCAGTTTCGATAGGTATGTCAGTTTCTATTGGTATGTCAGTCTCGATTGGTATATCAGTTTCGATTAGTATGTCAGTTTCTATTGGTATGTTAGTTTCGCTTAGTATATCAGTTTCTATTGGTATGTCAGTTTTGATTGGTATATCAGTTTTGATTGGTATATCAGTTTCGATTGGTATGTCAATTTCTATTGGTATATCAGTTTCCATTGGTATGTCAGTTTTGATTGGTATATCAGTTTCGATTGGTCTGTCAGTTTCGATTGGTATGTCAGTTTCGATTGGTATTTCAGTTCCGATTGGTATGTCAGTTTTGATTGGTATATCAGTTTCTATTGGTATATCAGTTTCGATTGGTATATCAGTTTCGATTGTTATATCAGTTTCGATTGGTATATCAATTTCGACTGGTATGTCAGTCTCGATTAGTATATCAGTTTCTATTGGTATGTCAGTTTCTATTGGTATATCAGTTTCGATTGGTATATCAGTTTCGATTAGTATGTCAGTTTCTATTAGTATGTTAGTTTCGATTAGTATATCAGTATCTATTAGTATGTCAGTCTCGATTGGTATGTCAGTTTCTATTCATATATCAGTTTCGATTGGTATATCAGTTTCGATTGGTATATCAGTTTCGATTGGTATGTCAGTTTCCATTGGTATATCAGTTTCTATTGGTATGTCAGTTTTGATTGGTATATCAGTTTCGATTGGTATGTCAGTTTCGATTGGATTGTCAGTTTCGATTGGTATATCAGTTCCGATTGGTATGTCAGTTTCGATTGGTATGACAGTTTCGATTGGTATATCAGTTCCGATTGGTATGTAAGTTTTGATTGGTATGTCAGTTTCGATTGGTATACCAGTTTCGATTGGTATATCAGTTTCGATTAGTATGTCAGTTTCTATTGCTATGTTAGTTTCAATTAGTATATCAGTTTCTATTGGTATGTCAGTTTCGATCGGTATGTCAGTTTCTATTGATATATCAGTTTTGATTGGTATATCAGTTTCGATTGGTATATCATTTTCGATTGGTATTTCAGTTTCTATTGATATATCAGTTTCTATTGGTATGTCAGTTTTGATTGGTATGTCAGTTTCTATTGGTATGTCAGTTTTGATTGGTATAACAGTTTCGATTGGTATGTCAATTTTGATTAATATGTCAATTTCGATTGGTATATCAGTTCCGATTGGTATGTCAGTTTCGATTGGTATGTCAGTTTCGATTGGTATATCAGTTTCGATTGGTATATCAGTTTCGATTGGTATGTCAATTTCGATTGGTATATCAGTTTCGATTAGTATGTCAGTTTCTATTGGTATGTTAGTTTCAATTAGTATATCACTTTATATTGGTATGTCAGTTTCGATTGGTATGTCTGTTTCTATTGATATATCAGTTTCTATTGGTATATCAGTTTCGATTGGTATATCAGTTTCGATTAGTATGTCAGTTAATATTGGTATGTTAGTTTCGCTTAGTATATCAGTTTCTATTGGTATGTCAGTTTCGATCGGTATGTCAGTTTCTATTGATATATCAGTTTTGATTGGTATATCAGTTTCGATTGGTATATCTGTTTCAATTGGTATGTCAATTTCTATTGGTATATCAGTTTCCATTGGTATGTCAGTTTTGATTGGTATATCAGTTTTGATTTGTATGTCAGCTTCGATTGGTATGTCAGTTTTGATTGGTATATCAGTTCCGATTGGTATGTCAGTTTTGATTGGTATATCAGTTTCTATTGGTATATCATTTTCGATTGGTATATCAGTTTCGATTGTTATATCAGTTTCGATTGGTATATCAGTTTCGACTGGTATGTCAGTTTCGATTGGTATATAAGTTTCTATTGGTATGTCAGTTTCTATTGGTATATCAGTTTCGATTGGTATATCAGTTTCGATTAGTATGTCAGTTTCTATTAGTATGTCAGTTTCGATTAGTATGTCAGTTTCTATTGGTATGTTAGTTTCAATTAGTATATCACTTTATATTGGTATGTCAGTTTCGATTGGTATGTCTGTTTCTATTGATATATCAGTTTCGATTGGTATATCAGTTTTGATTTGTATATCAGTTTCGATTGGTATGTCAGTTTCTATTGGTATATCAGTTTCGCTTGGTATATCAGTTTCGATTAGAATGTCAGTTTCTATTGGTATGTTAGTTTCGCTTAGTATATCAGTTTCTATTGGTATGTCAGTTTCGATCGGTATGTCAGTTTCTATTGATATATCAGTTTCGATTGGTATATCAGTTTCTATTGGTATGTCAGTTTTGATTGGTATGTCAGTTTCGATTGGTATGTCAATTTTGATTGGTATATCAGTTTCGATTGGTATGTCAGTTTCGATTAATATGTCAATTTCGATTGGTATGTCAGTTTCGATTGGTATGTCAGTCTCGATTGGTAAATCAGTTTCGATTGGTATGTCAATTTCGATTGGTATATCAATTTCGATTAGTATGTCAGTTTCTATTGGTATGTTAGTTTCGATTAGTATATCACTTTCTATTGGTATGTCAGTTTCGATTGGTATGTCTGTTTCTATTGATATATCAGTTTCGATTGGTATATCAGTTTTGATTGGTATATCAGTTTCGATAGGTATGTCAGTTTCTATTGGTATGTCAGTCTCGATTGGTATATCAGTTTCGATTAGTATGTCAGTTTCTATTGGTATGTTAGTTTCGCTTAGTATATCAGTTTCTATTGGTATGTCAGTTTTGATTGGTATATCAGTTTCGATTGGTATATCAGTTTCGATTGGTATGTCAATTTCTATTGGTATATTAGTTTCCATTGGTATGTCAGTTTTGATTGGTATATCAGTTTCGATTGGTCTGTCAGTTTCGATTGGTATGTCAGTTTCGATTGGTATTTCAGTTCCGATTGGTATGTCAGTTTTGATTGGTATATCAGTTTCTATTGGTATATCAGTTTCGATTGGTATATCAGTTTCGATTGTTATATCAGTTTCGATTGGTATATCAATTTCGACTGGTATGTCAGTTTCGATTAGTATATCAGTTTCTATTGGTATGTCAGTTTCTATTGGTATATCAGTTTCGATTGGTATATCAGTTTCGATTAGTATGTCAGTTTCTATTAGTATGTTAGTTTCGATTAGTATATCAGTATCTATTAGTATGTCAGTCTCGATTGGTATGTCAGTTTCTATTCATATATCAGTTTCGATTGGTATATCAGTTTCGATTGGTATATCAGTTTCGATTGGTATGTTAGTTTCCATTGGTATATCAGTTTCTATTGGTATGTCAATTTTGATTGGTATATCAGTTTCGATTGGTATGTCAGTTTCGATTGGATTGTCAGTTTCGATTGGTATATCAGTTCCGATTGGTCTGTCAGTTTCGATTGGTATGACAGTTTCGATTGGTATATCAGTTTCGATTGGTATATCAGTTTCGATTAGTATGTCAGTTTCTATTGCTATGTTAGTTTCAATTAGTATATCAGTTTCTATTGGTATGTCAGTTTCGATCGGTATGTCAGTTTCTATTGATATATCAGTTTTGATTGGTATATCAGTTTCGATTGGTATATCATTTTCGATTGGTATTTCAGTTTCTATTGGTATATCAGTTTCTATTGGTATGTCAGTTTTGATTGGTATGTCAGTTTCTATTGGTATGTCAGTTTTGATTGGTATAACAGTTTCGATTGGTATGTCAATTTTGATTAATATGTCAATTTCGATTGGTATATCAGTTCCGATTGGTATGTCAGTTTCGATTGGTATGTCAGTTTCGATTGGTATATCAGTTTCGATTGGTATATCAGTTTCGATTGGTATGTCAATTTCGATTGGTATATCAGTTTCGATTAGTATGTCAGTTTCTATTGGTATGTTAGTTTCAATTAGTATATCACTTTATATTGGTATGTCAGTTTCGATTGGTATGTCTGTTTCTATTGATATATCAGTTTCTATTGGTATATCAGTTTCGATTGGTATATCAGTTTCGATTAGTATGTCAGTTAATATTGGTATGTTAGTTTCGCTTAGTATATCAGTTTCTATTGGTATGTCAGTTTCGATCGGTATGTCAGTTTCTATTGATATATCAGTTTTGATTGGTATATCAGTTTCGATTGGTATATCTGTTTCAATTGGTATGTCAATTTCTATTGGTATATCAGTTTCCATTGGTATGTCAGTTTTGATTGGTATATCAGTTTTGATTTGTATGTCAGCTTCGATTGGTATGTCAGTTTTGATTGATATATCAGTTCCGATTGGTATGTCAGTTTTGATTGGTATATCAGTTTCTATTGGTATATCATTTTCGATTGGTATATCACTTTCGATTGTTATATCAGTTTCGATTGGTATATCAGTTTCGACTGGTATGTCAGTTTCGATTGGTATATAAGTTTCTATTGGTATGTCAGTTTCTATTGGTATATCAGTTTCGATTGGTATATCAGTTTCGATTAGTATGTCAGTTTCTATTAGTATGTCAGTTTCGATTAGTATGTCAGTTTCTATTGGTATGTTAGTTTCAATTAGTATATCACTTTATATTGGTATGTCAGTTTCGATCGGTATGTCAGTTTCTATTGATATATCAGTTTTGATTGGTATATCAGTTTCGATTGGTATATCATTTTCGATTGGTATTTCAGTTTCTATTGGTATATCAGTTTCTATTGGTATGTCAGTTTTGATTGGTATGTCAGTTTCGATTGGCATGTCAGTTTTGATTGGTATAACAGTTTCGATTGGTATGTCAATTTCGATTAATATGTCAATTTCGATTGGTGTATCAGTTCCGATTGGTATGTCAGTTTCGATTGGTATGTCAGTTTCGATTGGTATATCAGTTTCGATTGGTATGTCAGTTTCGATTGGTATGTCAATTTCAATTGGTATATCAGTTTCGATTAGTATGTCAGTTTCTATTGGTATGTTAGTTTCAATTAGTATATCACTTTATATTGGTATGTCAGTTTCGATTGGTATGTCTGTTTCTATTGATATATCAGTTTCGATTGGTATATCAGTTTTGATTGGTATATCAGTTTCGATTGGTATGTCAGTTTCTATTGGTATATCAGTTTCGATTGGTATATCAGTTTCGATTAGTATGTCAGTTAATATTGGTATGTTAGTTTCGCTTAGTATATCAGTTTCTATTGGTATGTCAGTTTCGATCGGTATGTCAGTTTCTATTGATATATCAGTGTTGATTGGTATATCAGTTTCGATTGGTATATCTGTTTCAATTGGTATGTCAATTTCTATTGGTATATCAGTTTACATTGGTATGTCAGTTTTGATTGGTATATCAGTTTCGATTGGTATGTCAGCTTCGATTGGTATGTCAGTTTTGATTGGTATATCAGTTCCGATTGGTATGTCAGTTTTGATTGGTATATCAGTTGTTATTGGTATATCATTTTTTCGATTGGTATATCAGTTTCGATTGTTATATCAGTTTCGATTGGTATATCAGTTTCGACTGGTATGTCAGTTTTGATTGATATATCAGTTTCTATTGGTATGTCAGTTTCTATTGGTATATCAGTTTCGATTGGTATATCAGTTTCGATTAGTATGTCAGTTTCTATTAGTATGTCAGTTTCGATTAGTATGTCAGTTTCTATTGGTATGTTAGTTTCAATTAGTATATCACTTTGTATTGGTATGTCAGTTTCGATTGGTATGTCTGTTTCTATTGATATATCAGTTTCGATTGGTATATCAGTTTTGATTGGTATATCAGTTTCGATTGGTATGTCAGTTTCTATTGGTATATCAGTTTCGCTTGGTATATCAGTTTCGATTAGTATGTCAGTTTCTATTGGTATGTTAGTTTCGCTTAGTATATCAGTTTCTATTGGTATGTCAGTTTCGATCGGTATGTCAGTTTCTATTGATATATCAGTTTTGATTAGTATATCAGTTTCTATTGGTATATCAGTTTCTATTGGTATGTCAGTTTTGATTGGTATGTCAGTTTCGATTGGTATGTCAATTTTGATTGGTATATCAGTTTCGATTGGTATGTCAGTTTCGATTAATATGTCAATCTCGATTGGTATGTCAGTCTCGATTGGTATATCAGTTTCGATTGGTATGTCTGTTTCTATTGATATATCAGTTTCGATGGGTATATCAGTTTTGATTGGTATATCAGTTTCGATAGGTATGTCAGTTTCTATTGGTATGTCAGTCTCGATTGGTATATCAGTTTCGATTAGTATGTCAGTTTCTATTGGTAAGTTAGTTTCGCTTAGTATATCAGTTTCTATTGGTATGTCAGTTTTGATTGGTATATCAGTTTCGATTGGTATATCAGTTTCTATTGGTATGTCAGTTTCTATTGGTATATCAGTTTCGATTGGTATATCAGTTTCGATTGGTATATCAGTTTCTATTTGTATGTCAGTTTCGATCGGTATGTCAGTTTCTATTGATATATCAGTTTTGATTGGTATATCAGTTTCAATTGGTATGTCAGTTTCGATTGGTATATCAGTTTCGACTGGTATGTCCGTTTCAATTAGTATATCAGTTTCTATTGGTATGTCAGTTTCTATTGGTATATCAGTTTCGATTGGTATATCAGTTTCGATTAGTATATCAGTATCTATTAGTATGTCAGTTTCGATTGGTATGTCAGTTTCTATTCATATATCAGTTTCGATTGGTATATCAGTTTCGCTTGGTGTATCAGCTTCGATTGGTATGTCAGTTTCTATTGGTATATCAGTTTCTATAGGTATGTCAGTTTCGATTGGTATATCAGTTCCGATTGGTATGTAAGTTTTGATTGGTATGTTTGTTTCGATTGGTATATCAGTTTCGATTGGTATGTCAATGTCAATTAGTATATCAGTTTCTATGGGTATATCAGTTTCGATTGGTATGTCAGTTTCGATTAGTATATCAATTTCTATAGGTATGTCAGTTTCTATTGGTATATCAGTTTCGATTGGTATATCAGTTTCGAATGATATATCTGTTTCGATTAGTATGTCAGTTTCTACTGGTATGTCAGTTTGGATTGGTATGTCAGTTTCGATTGGTATGTCAGTTGCGATTGGTATATCAGTTTCTATTGGTATATCAGTTTCTATTGGTATGTCAGTTTTGATTGGTATGTCAGTTTCGATTGGTATGTCAATTTTGATTGGTATATCAGTTTCGATTGGTATGTCAGTTTCGATTAATATGTCAATTTCGATTGGTATGTCAGTCTCGATTGGTATATCAGCTTCGATTGGTATGTCTGTTTCTATTGATATATCAGTTTCGATGGGTATATAAGTTTTGATTGGTATATCAGTTTCGATAGGTATGTCAGTTTCTATTGGTATGTCAGTCTCGATTGGTATATCAGTTTCGATTAGTATGTCAGTTTCTATTGGTAAGTTAGTTTCGCTTAGTATATCAGTTTCTATTGGTATGTCAGTTTTGATTGGTATATCAGTTTCGATTGGTATATCAGTTTCTATTGGTATGTCAGTTTCTATTGGTATATCAGTTTCGATTGGTATATCAGTTTCGATTGGTATATCAGTTTCTATTTGTATGTCAGTTTCGATCGGTATGTCAGTTTCTATTGATATATCAGTTTTGATTGGTATATCAGTTTCAATTGGTATGTCAGTTTCGATTGGTATATCAGTTTCGACTGGTATGTCCGTTTCAATTAGTATATCAGTTTCTATTGGTATGTCAGTTTCTATTGGTATATCAGTTTCGATTGGTATATCAGTTTCGATTAGTATATCAGTATCTATTAGTATGTCAGTTTCGATTGGTATGTCAGTTTCTATTCATATATCAGTTTCGATTGGTATATCAGTTTCGCTTGGTGTATCAGCTTCGATTGGTATGTCAGTTTCTATTGGTATATCAGTTTCTATAGGTATGTCAGTTTCGATTGGTATATCAGTTCCGATTGGTATGTAAGTTTTGATTGGTATGTTTGTTTCGATTGGTATATCAGTTTCGATTGGTATGTCAATGTCAATTAGTATATCAGTTTCTATGGGTATATCAGTTTCGATTGGTATGTCAGTTTCGATTAGTATATCAATCTCTATAGGTATGTCAGTTTCTATTGGTATATCAGTTTCGATTGGTATATCAGTTTCGAATGATATATCTGTTTCGATTAGTATGTCAGTTTCTACTGGTATGTCAGTTTGGATTGGTATGTCAGTTTCGATTGGTATGTCAGTTGCGATTGGTATATCAGTTTCTATTGGTATATCAGTTTCTATTGGTATGTCAGTTTTGATTGGTATGTCAGTTTCGATTGGTATGTCAATTTTGATTGGTATATCAGTTTCGATTGGTATGTCAGTTTCGATTAGTATGTCAATTTCGATTGGTATGTCAGTTTCGATTGTTATGTCAGTCTCGATTGGTAAATCAGTTTCGATTGGTATGTCAATTTCGATTGGTATATCAGTTTCGATTAGTATGTCAGTTTCTATTGGTATGTTAGTTTCGATTAGTTTATCACTTTCTATTGGTATGTCAGTTTCGATTGGTATATCAGTTTTGATTGGTATATCAGTTTCGATAGGTATGTCAGTTTCTATTGGTATGTCAGTCTCGATTGGTATATCAGTTTCGATTAGTACGTCAGTTTCTATTGGTATGTTAGTTTCGCTTAGTATATCAGTTTCTATTGGTATGTCAGTTTTGATTGGTATATCAGTTTCGATTGGTATATCCGTTTCGATTGGTATGTCAATTTCTATTGGTATATCAGTTTCCATTGGTATGTCAGTTTTGATCGGTATATCAGTTTCGATTGGTCTGTCAGTTTCGATTGGTATTTCAGTTCCGATTGGTATGTCAGTTTTGATTGGTATATCAGTTTCTATTGGTATATCAGTTTCGATTGGTATATCAGTTTCGATTGTTATATCAGTTTCGATTGGTATATCAATTTCGACTGATATGTCAGTTTCGATTAGTATATCAGTTTCTATTGGTATGTCAGTTTCTATTGGTATATCAGTTTCGATTGGTATATCAGTTTCGATTAGTATGTCAGTTTCTATTAGTATGTTAGTTTTGATTAGTATATCAGTATCTATTAGTATGTCAGTCTAGATTGGTATGTCAGTTTCTATTCATATATCAGTTTCGATTGGTATATCAGTTTCGATTGGTATATCAGTTTCGATTGGTATGTCAGTTTCCATTGGTATATCAGTTTCTATTGGTATGTCAGTTTTGATTGGTATATCAGTTTCGATTGGATTGTCAGTTTCGATTGGATTGTCAGTTTCGATTGGTATATCAGTTCCGATTGGTTTGTCAATTTTGATGGGTATATCAGTTTCTATTGGTATATCAGTTTCGATTGGTATATCAGTTTCGATTGTTATGTAAGTTTCGATTGGTATATCATTTTCGACTGGTATGTCCGTTTCAATTAGTATATCAGTTTCTATTGGTATGTCAGTTTCTATTGGTATATCAGTTTCGATTGGTATATCAGTTTCGATTAGTATATCAGTATCTATTAGTATGTCAGTTTCGATTGGTATGTCAGTTTCTATTCATATATCAGTTTCGATTGGTATATCAGTTTCGCTTGGTATATCAGTTTCGATTGGTATGTCAGTTTCTATTGGTATATCAGTTTCTATTGGTATGTCAGTTTTGATTGGTATATCAGTTCCGATTGGTATGTAAGTTTTGATTGGTATGTCTGTTTCGATTGGTATATCAGTTTCGATTGGTATGTCAATGTCAATTACTATATCAGTTTCTATGGGTATATCAGTTTCGATTGGTATGTCAGTTTCGATTAGTATATCAATTTTTATAGGTATGTCAGTTTCTATTGGTATATCAGTTTCGATTGTTATATCAGTTTCGAATGATATATCAGTTTCGATTAGTATGTCAGTTTCTACTGGTTTGTCAGTTTGGATTGGTATGTCAGTTTCGATTGGTATGTCAGTTTTGATTGGATTGTCAGTTTCGATTGGTATATCAGTTCCGATTGGTATGTCAGTTTCGATTGGTATGACAGTTTCGATTGGTATATCAGTTCCGATTGGTATGTAAGTTTTGATTGGTATGTCAGTTTCTATTCATATATCAGTTTTGATTGGTATATCAGTTTCGATTGGTATATAATTTTCGATTGCTATTTCAGTTTCTATTGGTATATCAGTTTCTATTGGTATGTCAGTTTTGATTGGTATGTCAGTTTCGATTGGTATGTCAGTTTTGATTGGTATAACAGTTTCGATTGGTATGTCAATTTCGATTAATATGTCAATTTCGATTGGTATATCAGTTCCGATTGGTATGTCAGTTTCGATTGGTATGTCAGTTTCGATTGTTATATCAGTTTCGATTGGTATGTCAGTTTCCATTGGTATGTCAATTTCGATTGGTATATCAGTTTCGATTAGTATGTCAGTTTCTATTGGTATGTTAGTTTCAATTAGTATATCACTTTATATTGGTATGTCAGTTTCGATTGGTATGTCTGTTTCTATTGATATATCAGTTTCGATTGGTATATCAGTTTTGATTGGTATATCAGTTTCGATTGGTATGTCAGTTTCTATTGGTATATCAGTTTCGATTGGTATATCAGTTTCGATTAGTATGTCAGTTAATATTGGTATGTTATTTTCGCTTAGTATATCAGTTTCTATTGGTATGTCAGTTTCTATTGATATATCAGTTTTGATTGGTATATCAGTTTTGATTGGTATATCTGTTTCAATTGGTATGTCAATTTCTATTGGTATATCAGTTTCCATTGGTATGTCAGTTTTGATTGGTATATCAGTTTCGATTGGTATGTCAGCTTCGATTGGTATGTCAGTTTTGATTGGTATATCAGTTTCTATTGGTATATCATTTTCGATTGGTATATCAGTTTCGATTGGTATATCAGTTTCGATTAGTATGTCAGTTTCTATTAGTATGTTAGTTTCGATCAGTATATCAGTATCTATTAGTATGTCAGTTTCGATTGGTATGTCAGTTTCTATTCATATATCAGTTTTGATTTTTATATCAGTTTCGATTGGTATATCAGTTTCGATTGGTATGTCAGTTTCGATTGGTATATCAGTTTCTATTGGTATGTCAGTTTTGATTGGTATATCAGTTTCGATTGGTATGTCAGTTTCGATTGGTATGTCAGTTTCGATTGGTATATCAGTTCCGATTGGTATGTCAGTTTCGATTGGTATGTCAGTTTCGATTGGTATGTCAGTTCCGATTGGTATGTAAGTTTTGATTGGTATGTCAGTTTCGATTGGTATATCAGTTTCGATTGGTATGTCAATTTCAATTAGTATATCAGTTTCTATGGGTATATCAGTTTCGATTGGTATGTCAGTTTCGATTAGTATATCAGTTTCTATAGGTATGTCAGTTTCTATTGGAATATCAGTTTCGATTGGTATATCAGTTTCGATTGGTATGTCAGTTTCTATTGGTATATCAGTTTCTACTGGTATGTCAGTTTCGATTGGTATGTCAGTTTTGATTGGTATGTCAGTTTTGATTGGTATGTCAGTTTCGATTGGTATGTCAGTCTCGATTGGTAAATCAGTTTCGATTGGTATGTCAATTTCGATTGGTATATCAGTTTCGATTAGTATGTCAGTTTCTATTGGTATGTTAGTTTCGATTAGTATATCACTTTCTATTGGTATGTCAGTTTCGATTGGTATGTCTGTTTCTATTGATATATCAGTTTCGATTGGTATGTCAGTTTCTATTGGTATGTCAGTCTCGATTGGTATATTAGTTTTGATTAGTATGTCAGTTTCTATTGGTATGTTAGTTTCGCTTAGTATATCAGTTTCTATTGGTATGTCAGTTTTGATTGGTATATCAGTTTCGATTGGTATATCAGTTTCGATTGGTATGTCAATATCTATTGGTATATCAGTTTCCATAGGTATGTCAGTTTTGATTGGTATATCAGTTTCGATTGGTCTGTCAGTTTCGATTGGTATGTCAGTTTCGATTGGTATTTCAGTTCCGATTGGTATGTCAGTTTTGATTGGTATATCAGTTTCTATGGGTATATCAGTTTCGATTGGTATATCAGTTTCAATTGTTATATCAGTTTCGATTGGTATATCAATTTCGACTGGTATATCAGTTTCGATTGGTATATCAGTTTCGATTAGTATGTCAGTTTCTATTAGTATGTTAGTTTCGATTAGTATATTAGTATCTATTAGTATGTCAGTCTCGATTGGTATGTCAGTTTCTATTCATATATCAGTTTCGATTGGTATATCAGTTTCGATTGGTATATCAGTTTCGATTGGTATGTCAGTTTCCATTGGTATATCAGTTTCTATTGGTATGTCAGTTTTGATTGGTATATCAGTTTCGATTGGTATGTCAGTTTCGATTGGATTGTCAGTTTCGATTGGTATATCAGTTCCGATTGGTATGTCTGTTTCGATTGGTATGACAGTTTCGATTGGTATATCAGTTCCGATTGGTATGTAAGTTTTGATTGGTATGTCAGTTTCGATTGGTATATCAGTTTCGATTGGTATATCAGTTTCGATTAGTATGTCAGTTTCTATTGTTATGTTAGTTTCAATTAGTATATCAGTTTCTATTGGTATGTCAGTTTCGATTGGTATGTCTGTTTCTATTGATATATCAGTTTCGATTGGTATATCAGTTTTGATTGGTATATCAGTTTCGATTGGTATGTCAGTTTCTATTGGTATATCAGTTTCGATTGGTATATCAGTTTCGATTAGTATGTCAGTTAATATTGGTATGTTAGTTTCGCTTAGTATATCAGTTTTTATTGGTATGTCAGTTTCGATCGGTATGTCAGTTTCTATTGATATATCAGTTTTGATTGGTATATCAGTTTCGATTGGTATATCTGTTTCAATTGGTATGTCAATTTCTATTGGTATATCAGTTTCCATTGGTATGTCAGTTTTGATTGGTATATCAGTTTGAATTGGTATGTCAGCTTCGATTGGTATGTCAGTTTTGATTGGTATATCAGTTCCGATTGGTATGTCAGTTTTGATTGGTATATCAGTTTCTATTGGTATATCATTTTCGATTGGTATATCAGTTTCGATTGTTATATCAGTTTTGATTGGTATATCAGTTTCGAATGGTATGTCATTTTCGATTGGTATATCAGTTTCGATTAGTATGTCAGTTTCTATTAGTATGTTAGTTTCGATCAGTATATCAGTAACTATTAGTATGTCAGTTTTGATTGGTATATCAGTTTCGATTGGTATGTCAGTTTCGATTGGTATGTCAGTTTCGATTGGTATGTCAGTTCCGATTGGTATGTAAGTTTTGATTGGTATGTCAGTTTCGATTGGTATATCAGTTTCGATTGGTATGTCAATTTCAATTAGTATATCAGTTCCTATGGGTATATCAGTTTCGATTGGTATGTCAGTTTCGATTAGTATATCAGTTTCTATAGGTATGTCAGTTTCTATTGGAATATCAGTTTCGATTGGTATATCAGTTTCGATTGGTATGTCAGTTTCTATTGGTATATCAGTTTCTACTGGTATGTCAGTTTTGATTGGTATGTCAGTTTTGATTGGTATGTCAGTTTTGATTGGTATATCAGTTTCGATTGGTATATCAGTTTCGATTGGTATGTCAGTTTATATTAGTATATCATTTTCTTCTGGTATGTCAGTTTTGATTGGTATGTCAGTTTTGATTGGTATGTCAGTTTTGATTGGTATATCAGTTTCGATTGGTATGTCAATTTCGATTGGTATATCAGTTCCGATTCGTATGTCAATTTCGATTGGTATATCAGTTTCGATTAGTATGTCAGTTTCTATTGCTATGTTAGTTTCGATTAGTATATCAGTTTCTATTGTTGTTAGTTTCGATTGGTATGTCTGTTTCTATTGATATATCAGTTTCGATTGGTATATCAGTTTTGATTGGTATATCAGTTTCGATTGGTATGTCAGTTTCTATTGGTATATCAGTTTCGATTGGTATATCAGTTTCGATTAGTATGTCAGTTTCTTTTGGTATGTTAGTTTCAATTAGTATATCAGTTTCTATTGGTATGTCAGTTTCGATCGGTATGTCAGTTTTTATTGATATATCAGTTTTGATTGGTATGTCAATTTCTATTGGTATATCAGTTTCTATTGGTATGTCAGTTTTGTTTGGTATATCAGTTTCGATTGGTATGTCAGTTTTGATTGGTATGTCAGTTTCGATTGGTATATCAGTTCCGATTGGTATGTCAGTTTTGATTGGTATATCAGTTTCTATTGGTCTATCAGTTTCGATTGGTATGTCAATTTCTATTGGTATATCAGTTTCTATTGGTATGTCAGTTTTGATTGGTATATCAGTTTCGATTGGTATATCAGTTTCGATTGGTATGTCAGTTTTGATTGGTATGTCAGTTTCGATTTGTATGTCAGTTCTGATTGGTATATCAGTTTCGATTGGTATGTCAGTTTCGATTAATATGTCAATTTCTATTGGTATATCAGTTCCGATTGTTTTTTTAGTTTCGATTGGTATGTCAGTTTCTATTGGTATATCAGTTTCCAATGGTATATCAGTTTCGATTGGTATATCAGTTTCGATTGGTATGTCAATTTCTATTGGTATATCAGTTTCCAATGGTATGTCAGTTTTGATTGGTATAAAAGTTTCGATTGGTATGTCAGTTTCGATTGGTATGTCAGTTTCGATTGGTATATCAGTTCCGATTGGTATGTCAGTTTCGATTGTTATATCAGTTTCGATTGGTATGTCAGTTTCCATTGGTATGTCAATTTCGATTGGTATATCAGTTTCGATTAGTATGTCAGTTTCTATTGGTATGTTAGTTTCAATTAGTATATCACTTTATATTGGTATGTCAGTTTCGATTGGTATGTCTGTTTCTATTGATATATCAGTTTCGATTGGTATATCAGTTTTGATTGGTATATCAGTTTCGATTGGTATGTCAGTTTCTATTGGTATATCAGTTTCGATTGGTATATCAGTTTCGATTAGTATGTCAGTTAATATTGGTATGTTATTTTCGCTTAGTATATCAGTTTCTATTGGTATGTCAGTTTCTATTGATATATCAGTTTTGATTGGTATATCAGTTTTGATTGGTATATCTGTTTCAATTGGTATGTCAATTTCTATTGGTATATCAGTTTCCATTGGTATGTCAGTTTTGATTGGTATATCAGTTTCGATTGGTATGTCAGCTTCGATTGGTATGTCAGTTTTGATTGGTATATCAGTATCTATTGGTATATCATTTTCGATTGGTATATCAGTTTCGATTGGTATATCAGTTTCGATTAGTATGTCAGTTTCTATTAGTATGTTAGTTTCGATCAGTATATCAGTATCTATTAGTATGTCAGTTTCGATTGGTATGTCAGTTTCTATTCATATATCAGTTTTGATTTTTATATCAGTTTCGATTGGTATATCAGTTTCGATTGGTATGTCAGTTTCGATTGGTATATCAGTTTCTATTGGTATGTCAGTTTTGATTGGTATATCAGTTTCGATTGGTATGTCAGTTTCGATTGGTATGTCAGTTTCGATTGGTATATCAGTTCCGATTGGTATGTCAGTTTCGATTGGTATGTCAGTTTCGATTGGTATGTCAGTTCCGATTGGTATGTAAGTTTTGATTGGTATGTCAGTTTAGATTGGTATATCAGTTTCGATTGGTATGTCAATTTCAATTAGTATAACAGTTTCTATGGGTATATCAGTTTCGATTGGTATGTCAGTTTCGATTAGTATATCAGTTTCTATAGGTATGTCAGTTTCTATTGGAATATCAGTTTCGATTGGTATATCAGTTTCGATTGGTATGTCAGTTTCTATTGGTATATCAGTTTCTACTGGTATGTCAGTTTTGATTGGTATGTCAGTTTTGATTGGTATGTCAGTTTTGATTGGTATGTCAGTTTCGATTGGTATGTCAGTCTCGATTGGTAAATCAGTTTCGATTGGTATGTCAATTTCGATTGGTATATCAGTTTCGATTAGTATGTCAGTTTCTATTGGTATGTTAGTTTCGATTAGTTTATCACTTTCTATTGGTATGTCAGTTTCGATTGGTATGTCTGTTTCTATTGATATATCAGTTTCGATTGGTATGTCAGTTTCTATTGGTATGTCAGTCTCGATTGGTATATTAGTTTTGATTAGTATGTCAGTTTCTATTGGTATGTTAGTTTCGCTTAGTATATCAGTTTCTATTGGTATGTCAGTTTTGATTGGTATATCAGTTTCGATTGGTATATCAGTTTCGATTGGTATGTCAATATCTATTGGTATATCAGTTTCCATAGGTATGTCAGTTTTGATTGGTATATCAGTTTCGATTGGTCTGTCAGTTTCGATTGGTATGTCAGTTTCGATTGGTATTTCAGTTCCGATTGGTATGTCAGTTTTGATTGGTATATCAGTTTCTATGGGTATATCAGTTTCGATTGGTATATCAGTTTCAATTGTTATATCAGTTTCGATTGGTATATCAATTTCGACTGGTATATCAGTTTCGATTAGTATATCAGTTTCTATTGGTATGTCAGTTTCTATTGGTATATCAGTTTCGATTGGTATATCAGTTTCGATTAGTATGTCAGTTTCTATTAGTATGTTAGTTTCGATTAGTATATTAGTATCTATTAGTATGTCAGTCTCGATTGGTATGTCAGTTTCTATTCATATATCAGTTTCGATTGGTATATCAGTTTCGATTGGTATATCAGTTTCGATTGGTATGTCAGTTTCCATTGGTATATCAGTTTCTATTGGTATGTCAGTTTTGATTGGTATATCAGTTTCGATTGGTATGTCAGTTTCGATTGGATTGTCAGTTTCGATTGGTATATCAGTTCCGATTGGTATGTCTGTTTCGATTGGTATGACAGTTTCGATTGGTATATCAGTTCCGATTGGTATGTAAGTTTTGATTGGTATGTCAGTTTCGATTGGTATATCAGTTTCGATTGGTATATCAGTTTCGATTAGTATGTCAGTTTCTATTGTTATGTTAGTTTCAATTAGTATATCAGTTTCTATTGGTATGTCAGTTTCGATTGGTATGTCTGTTTCTATTGATATATCAGTTTCGATTGGTATATCAGTTTTGATTGGTATATCAGTTTCGATTGGTATGTCAGTTTCTATTGGTATATCAGTTTCGATTGGTATATCAGTTTCGATTAGTATGTCAGTTAATATTGGTATGTTAGTTTCGCTTAGTATATCAGTTTTTATTGGTATGTCAGTTTCGATCGGTATGTCAGTTTCTATTGATATATCAGTTTTGATTGGTATATCAGTTTCGATTGGTATATCTGTTTCAATTGGTATGTCAATTTCTATTGGTATATCAGTTTCCATTGGTATGTCAGTTTTGATTGGTATATCAGTTTGAATTGGTATGTCAGCTTCGATTGGTATGTCAGTTTTGATTGGTATATCAGTTCCGATTGGTATGTCAGTTTTGATTGGTATATCAGTTTCTATTGGTATATCATTTTCGATTGGTATATCAGTTTCGATTGTTATATCAGTTTTGATTGGTATATCAGTTTCGAATGGTATGTCATTTTCGATTGGTATATCAGTTTCGATTAGTATGTCAGTTTCTATTAGTATGTTAGTTTCGATCAGTATATCAGTATCTATTAGTATGTCAGTTTTGATTGGTATATCAGTTTCGATTGGTATGTCAGTTTCGATTGGTATGTCAGTTTCGATTGGTATGTCAGTTCCGATTGGTATGTAAGTTTTGATTGGTATGTCAGTTTCGATTGGTATATCAGTTTCGATTGGTATGTCAATTTCAATTAGTATATCAGTTCCTATGGGTATATCAGTTTCGATTGGTATGTCAGTTTCGATTAGTATATCAGTTTCTATAGGTATGTCAGTTTCTATTGGAATATCAGTTTCGATTGGTATATCAGTTTCGATTGGTATGTCAGTTTCTATTGGTATATCAGTTTCTACTGGTATGTCAGTTTTGATTGGTATGTCAGTTTTGATTGGTATGTCAGTTTTGATTGGTATATCAGTTTCGATTGGTATGTCAGTTTCGATCGGTATGTCAGTTTCTATTGATATATCAGTTTTGATTGGTATGTCAATTTCTATTGGTATATCAGTTTCTATTGGTATGTCAGTTTTGTTTGGTATATCAGTTTCGATTGGTATGTCAGTTTTGATTGGTATGTCAGTTTCGATTGGTATATCAGTTCCGATTGGTATGTCAGTTTTGATTGGTATATCAGTTTCTATTGGTCTATCAGTTTCGATTGGTATGTCAATTTCTATTGGTATATCAGTTTCTATTGGTATGTCAGTTTTGATTGGTATATCAGTTTCGATTGGTATATCAGTTTCGATTGGTATGTCAGTTTTGATTGGTATGTCAGTTTCGATTTGTATGTCAGTTCTGATTGGTATATCAGTTTCGATTGGTATGTCAGTTTCGATTAATATGTCAATTTCTATTGGTATATCAGTTCCGATTGTTTTTTTAGTTTCGATTGGTATGTCAGTTTCTATTGGTATATCAGTTTCCAATGGTATATCAGTTTCGATTGGTATATCAGTTTCGATTGGTATGTCAATTTCTATTGGTATATCAGTTTCCAATGGTATGTCAGTTTTGATTGGTATAAAAGTTTCGATTGGTATGTCAGTTTCGATTGGTATGTCAGTTTCGATTGGTATATCAGTTCCGATTGGTATGTCAGTTTCTATTGGTATATCAGTTTCTACTGGTATGTCAGTTTTGATTGGTATGTCAGTTTTGATTGGTATGTCAGTTTTGATTGGTATATCAGTTTCGATTGGTATATCAGTTTCGATTGGTATGTCAGTTTATATTGGTATATCATTTTCTTCTGGTATGTCAGTTTTGATTGGTATGTCAGTTTTGATTGGTATGTCAGTTTTGATTGGTATATCAGTTTCGATTGGTATGTCAATTTCGATTGGTATATCAGTTCCGATTCGTATGTCAATTTCGATTGGTATATCAGTTTCGATTAGTATGTCAGTTTCTATTGCTATGTTAGTTTCGATTAGTATATCAGTTTCTATTGTTGTTAGTTTTTCGATTGGTATGTCTGTTTCTATTGATATATCAGTTTCGATTGGTATATCAGTTTTGATTGGTATATCAGTTTCGATTGGTATGTCAGTTTCTATTGGTATATCAGTTTCGATTGGTATATCAGTTTCGATTAGTATGTCAGTTTCTTTTGGTATGTTAGTTTCAATTAGTATATCAGTTTCTATTGGTATGTCAGTTTCGATCGGTATGTCAGTTTCTATTGATATATCAGTTTTGATTGGTATGTCAATTTCTATTGGTATATCAGTTTCTATTGGTATGTCAGTTTTGTTTTGTATATCAGTTTCGATTGGTATGTCAGTTTTGATTGGTATGTCAGTTTCGATTGGTATATCAGTTCCGATTGGTATGTAAGTTTTGATTGGTATGTCAGTTTCGATTGGTATATCAGTTTCGATTGGTATATCAGTTTCGATTAGTATGTCAGTTTCTATTGTTATGTTAGTTTCAATTAGTATATCAGTTTCTATTGGTATGTCAGTTTCGATTGGTATGTCTGTTTCTATTGATATATCAGTTTCGATTGGTATATCAGTTTTGATTGGTATATCAGTTTCGATTGGTATGTCAGTTTCTATTGGTATATCAGTTTCGATTGGTATATCAGTTTCGATTAGTATGTCAGTTAATATTGGTATGTTAGTTTCGCTTAGTATATCAGTTTTTATTGGTATGTCAGTTTCGATCGGTATGTCAGTTTCTATTGATATATCAGTTTTGATTGGTATATCAGTTTCGATTGGTATATCTGTTTCAATTGGTATGTCAATTTCTATTGGTATATCAGTTTCCATTGGTATGTCAGTTTTGATTGGTATATCAGTTTGAATTGGTATGTCAGCTTCGATTGGTATGTCAGTTTTGATTGGTATATCAGTTCCGATTGGTATGTCAGTTTTGATTGGTATATCAGTTTCTATTGGTATATCATTTTCGATTGGTATATCAGTTTCGATTGTTATATCAGTTTTGATTGGTATATCAGTTTCGAATGGTATGTCATTTTCGATTGGTATATCAGTTTCGATTAGTATGTCAGTTTCTATTAGTATGTTAGTTTCGATCAGTATATCAGTATCTATTAGTATGTCAGTTTTGATTGGTATATCAGTTTCGATTGGTATGTCAGTTTCTATTGGTATATCAGTTTCTACTGGTATGTCAGTTTTGATTGGTATGTCAGTTTTGATTGGTATGTCAGTTTTGATTGGTATATCAGTTTCGATTGGTATATCAGTTTCGATTGGTATGTCAGTTTATATTAGTATATCATTTTCTTCTGGTATGTCAGTTTTGATTGGTATGTCAGTTTTGATTGGTATGTCAGTTTTGATTGGTATATCAGTTTCGATTGGTATGTCAATTTCGATTGGTATATCAGTTCCGATTCGTATGTCAATTTCGATTGGTATATCAGTTTCGATTAGTATGTCAGTTTCTATTGCTATGTTAGTTTCGATTAGTATATCAGTTTCTATTGTTGTTAGTTTCGATTGGTATGTCTGTTTCTATTGATATATCAGTTTCGATTGGTATATCAGTTTTGATTGGTATATCAGTTTCGATTGGTATGTCAGTTTCTATTGGTATATCAGTTTCGATTGGTATATCAGTTTCGATTAGTATGTCAGTTTCTTTTGGTATGTTAGTTTCAATTAGTATATCAGTTTCTATTGGTATGTCAGTTTCGATCGGTATGTCAGTTTCTATTGATATATCAGTTTTGATTGGTATGTCAATTTCTATTGGTATATCAGTTTCTATTGGTATGTCAGTTTTGTTTGGTATATCAGTTTCGATTGGTATGTCAGTTTTGATTGGTATGTCAGTTTCGATTGGTATATCAGTTCCGATTGGTATGTCAGTTTTGATTGGTATATCAGTTTCTATTGGTCTATCAGTTTCGATTGGTATGTCAATTTCTATTGGTATATCAGTTTCTATTGGTATGTCAGTTTTGATTGGTATATCAGTTTCGATTGGTATATCAGTTTCGATTGGTATGTCAGTTTTGATTGGTATGTCAGTTTCGATTTGTATGTCAGTTCTGATTGGTATATCAGTTTCGATTGGTATGTCAGTTTCGATTAATATGTCAATTTCTATTGGTATATCAGTTCCGATTGTTTTTTTAGTTTCGATTGGTATGTCAGTTTCTATTGGTATATCAGTTTCCAATGGTATATCAGTTTCGATTGGTATATCAGTTTCGATTGGTATGTCAATTTCTATTGGTATATCAGTTTCCAATGGTATGTCAGTTTTGATTGGTATAAAAGTTTCGATTGGTATGTCAGTTTCGATTGGTATGTCAGTTTCGATTGGTATATCAGTTCCGATTGGTATGTCAGTTTCTATTGGTATATCAGTTTCTACTGGTATGTCAGTTTTGATTGGTATGTCAGTTTTGATTGGTATGTCAGTTTTGATTGGTATATCAGTTTCGATTGGTATATCAGTTTCGATTGGTATGTCAGTTTATATTGGTATATCATTTTCTTCTGGTATGTCAGTTTTGATTGGTATGTCAGTTTTGATTGGTATGTCAGTTTTGATTGGTATATCAGTTTCGATTGGTATGTCAATTTCGATTGGTATATCAGTTCCGATTCGTATGTCAATTTCGATTGGTATATCAGTTTCGATTAGTATGTCAGTTTCTATTGCTATGTTAGTTTCGATTAGTATATCAGTTTCTATTGTTGTTAGTTTTTCGATTGGTATGTCTGTTTCTATTGATATATCAGTTTCGATTGGTATATCAGTTTTGATTGGTATATCAGTTTCGATTGGTATGTCAGTTTCTATTGGTATATCAGTTTCGATTGGTATATCAGTTTCGATTAGTATGTCAGTTTCTTTTGGTATGTTAGTTTCAATTAGTATATCAGTTTCTATTGGTATGTCAGTTTCGATCGGTATGTCAGTTTCTATTGATATATCAGTTTTGATTGGTATGTCAATTTCTATTGGTATATCAGTTTCTATTGGTATGTCAGTTTTGTTTTGTATATCAGTTTCGATTGGTATGTCAGTTTTGATTGGTATGTCAGTTTCGATTGGTATATCAGTTCCGATTGGTATGTAAGTTTTGATTGGTATGTCAGTTTCGATTGGTATATCAGTTTCGATTGGTATATCAGTTTCGATTAGTATGTCAGTTTCTATTGTTATGTTAGTTTCAATTAGTATATCAGTTTCTATTGGTATGTCAGTTTCGATTGGTATGTCTGTTTCTATTGATATATCAGTTTCGATTGGTATATCAGTTTTGATTGGTATATCAGTTTCGATTGGTATGTCAGTTTCTATTGGTATATCAGTTTCGATTGGTATATCAGTTTCGATTAGTATGTCAGTTAATATTGGTATGTTAGTTTCGCTTAGTATATCAGTTTTTATTGGTATGTCAGTTTCGATCGGTATGTCAGTTTCTATTGATATATCAGTTTTGATTGGTATATCAGTTTCGATTGGTATATCTGTTTCAATTGGTATGTCAATTTCTATTGGTATATCAGTTTCCATTGGTATGTCAGTTTTGATTGGTATATCAGTTTGAATTGGTATGTCAGCTTCGATTGTTATGTCAGTTTTGATTGGTATATCAGTTCCGATTGGTATGTCAGTTTTGATTGGTATATCAGTTTCTATTGGTATATCATTTTCGATTGGTATATCAGTTTCGATTGTTATATCAGTTTTGATTGGTATATCAGTTTCGAATGGTATGTCATTTTCGATTGGTATATCAGTTTCGATTAGTATGTCAGTTTCTATTAGTATGTTAGTTTCGATCAGTATATCAGTATCTATTAGTATGTCAGTTTTGATTGGTATATCAGTTTCGATTGGTATGTCAGTTTCGATTGGTATGTCAGTTTCGATTGGTATGTCAGTTCCGATTGGTATGTAAGTTTTGATTGGTATGTCAGTTTCGATTGGTATATCAGTTTCGATTGGTATGTCAATTTCAATTAGTATATCAGTTCCTATGGGTATATCAGTTTCGATTGGTATGTCAGTTTCGATTAGTATATCAGTTTCTATAGGTATGTCAGTTTCTATTGGAATATCAGTTTCGATTGGTATGTCAGTTTCTATTGGTATATCAGTTTCTACTGGTATGTCAGTTTTGATTGGTATGTCAGTTTTGATTGGTATGTCAGTTTTGATTGGTATATCAGTTTCGATTGGTATATCAGTTTCGATTGGTATGTCAGTTTATATTAGTATATCATTTTCTTCTGGTATGTCAGTTTTGATTGGTATGTCAGTTTTGATTGGTATGTCAGTTTTGATTGGTATATCAGTTTCGATTGGTATGTCAATTTCGATTGGTATATCAGTTCCGATTCGTATGTCAATTTCGATTGGTATATCAGTTTCGATTAGTATGTCAGTTTCTATTGCTATGTTAGTTTCGATTAGTATATCAGTTTCTATTGTTGTTAGTTTCGATTGGTATGTCTGTTTCTATTGATATATCAGTTTCGATTGGTATATCAGTTTTGATTGGTATATCAGTTTCGATTGGTATGTCAGTTTCTATTGGTATATCAGTTTCGATTGGTATATCAGTTTCGATTAGTATGTCAGTTTCTTTTGGTATGTTAGTTTCAATTAGTATATCAGTTTCTATTGGTATGTCAGTTTCGATCGGTATGTCAGTTTCTATTGATATATCAGTTTTGATTGGTATGTCAATTACTATTGGTATATCAGTTTCTATTGGTATGTCAGTTTTGTTTGGTATATCAGTTTCGATTGGTATGTCAGTTTTGATTGGTATGTCAGTTTCGATTGGTATATCAGTTCCGATTGGTATGTCAGTTTTGATTGGTATATCAGTTTCTATTGGTCTATCAGTTTCGATTGGTATGTCAATTTCTATTGGTATATCAGTTTCTATTGGTATGTCAGTTTTGATTGGTATATCAGTTTCGATTGGTATATCAGTTTCGATTGGTATGTCAGTTTTGATTGGTATGTCAGTTTCGATTTGTATGTCAGTTCTGATTGGTATATCAGTTTCGATTGGTATGTCAGTTTCGATTAATATGTCAATTTCTATTGGTATATCAGTTCCGATTGTTTTTTTAGTTTCGATTGGTATGTCAGTTTCTATTGGTATATCAGTTTCCAATGGTATATCAGTTTCGATTGGTATGTCTGTTTCTATTGATATATCAGTTTCGATTGGTATATCAGTTTTGATTGGTATATCAGTTTCGATTGGTATGTCAGTTTCTATTGGTATATCAGTTTCGATTGGTATATCAGTTTCGATTAGTATGTCAGTTAATATTGGTATGTTATTTTCGCTTAGTATATCAGTTTCTATTGGTATGTCAGTTTCTATTGATATATCAGTTTTGATTGGTATATCAGTTTTGATTGGTATATCTGTTTCAATTGGTATGTCAATTTCTATTGGTATATCAGTTTCCATTGGTATGTCAGTTATGATTGGTATATCAGTTTCGATTGGTATGTCAGCTTCGATTGGTATGTCAGTTTTGATTGGTATATCAGTATCTATTGGTATATCATTTTCGATTGGTATATCAGTTTCGATTGGTATATCAGTTTCGATTAGTATGTCAGTTTCTATTAGTATGTTAGTTTCGATCAGTATATCAGTATCTATTAGTATGTCAGTTTCGATTGGTATGTCAGTTTCTATTCATATATCAGTTTTGATTTTTATATCAGTTTCGATTGGTATATCAGTTTCGATTGGTATGTCAGTTTCGATTGGTATATCAGTTTCTATTGGTATGTCAGTTTTGATTGGTATATCAGTTTCGATTGGTATGTCAGTTTCGATTGGTATGTCAGTTTCGATTGGTATATCAGTTCCGATTGGTATGTCAGTTTCGATTGGTATGTCAGTTTCGATTGGTATGTCAGTTCCGATTGGTATGTAAGTTTTGATTGGTATGTCAGTTTCGATTGGTATATCAGTTTCGATTGGTATGTCAATTTCAATTAGTATATCAGTTTCTATGGGTATATCAGTTTCGATTGGTATGTCAGTTTCGATTAGTATATCAGTTTCTATAGGTATGTCAGTTTCTATTGGAATATCAGTTTCGATTGGTATATCAGTTTCGATTGGTATGTCAGTTTCTATTGGTATATCAGTTTCTACTGGTATGTCAGTTTTGATTGGTATGTCAGTTTTGATTGGTATGTCAGTTTTGATTGGTATGTCAGTTTCGATTGGTATGTCAGTCTCGATTGGTAAATCAGTTTCGATTGGTATGTCAATTTCGATTGGTATATCAGTTTCGATTAGTATGTCAGTTTCTATTGGTATGTTAGTTTCGATTAGTATATCACTTTCTATTGGTATGTCAGTTTCGATTGGTATGTCTGTTTCTATTGATATATCAGTTTCGATTGGTATGTCAGTTTCTATTGGTATGTTAGTCTCGATTGGTATATTAGTTTTGATTAGTATGTCAGTTTCTATTGGTATGTTAGTTTCGCTTAGTATATCAGTTTCTATTGGTATGTCAGTTTTGATTGGTATATCAGTTTCGATTGGTATATCAGTTTCGATTGGTATGTCAATATCTATTGGTATATCAGTTTCCATAGGTATGTCAGTTTTGATTGGTATATCAGTTTCGATTGGTCTGTCAGTTTCGATTGGTATGTCAGTTTCGATTGGTATTTCAGTTCCGATTGGTATGTCAGTTTTGATTGGTATATCAGTTTCTATGGGTATATCAGTTTCGATTGGTATATCAGTTTCAATTGTTATATCAGTTTCGATTGGTATATCAATTTCGACTGGTATATCAGTTTCGATTAGTATATCAGTTTCTATTGGTATGTCAGTTTCTATTGGTATATCAGTTTCGATTGGTATATCAGTTTCGATTAGTATGTCAGTTTCTATTAGTATGTTAGTTTCGATTAGTATATTAGTATCTATTAGTATGTCAGTCTCGATTGGTATGTCAGTTTCTATTCATATATCAGTTTCGATTGGTATATCAGTTTCGATTGGTATATCAGTTTCGATTGGTATGTCAGTTTCCATTGGTATATCAGTTTCTATTGGTATGTCAGTTTTGATTGGTATATCAGTTTCGATTGGTATGTCAGTTTCGATTGGATTGTCAGTTTCGATTGGTATATCAGTTCCGATTGGTATGTCTGTTTCGATTGGTATGACAGTTTCGATTGGTATATCAGTTCCGATTGGTATGTAAGTTTTGATTGGTATGTCAGTTTCGATTGGTATATCAGTTTCGATTGGTATATCAGTTTCGATTAGTATGTCAGTTTCTATTGTTATGTTAGTTTCAATTAGTATATCAGTTTCTATTGGTATGTCAGTTTCGATTGGTATGTCTGTTTCTATTGATATATCAGTTTCGATTGGTATATCAGTTTTGATTGGTATATCAGTTTCGATTGGTATGTCAGTTTCTATTGGTATATCAGTTTCGATTGGTATATCAGTTTCGATTAGTATGTCAGTTAATATTGGTATGTTAGTTTCGCTTAGTATATCAGTTTTTATTGGTATGTCAGTTTCGATCGGTATGTCAGTTTCTATTGATATATCAGTTTTGATTGGTATATCAGTTTCGATTGGTATATCTGTTTCAATTGGTATGTCAATTTCTATTGGTATATCAGTTTCCATTGGTATGTCAGTTTTGATTGGTATATCAGTTTGAATTGGTATGTCAGCTTCGATTGGTATGTCAGTTTTGATTGGTATATCAGTTCCGATTGGTATGTCAGTTTTGATTGGTATATCAGTTTCTATTGGTATATCATTTTCGATTGGTATATCAGTTTCGATTGTTATATCAGTTTTGATTGGTATATCAGTTTCGAATGGTATGTCATTTTCGATTGGTATATCAGTTTCGATTAGTATGTCAGTTTCTATTAGTATGTTAGTTTCGATCAGTATATCAGTATCTATTAGTATGTCAGTTTTGATTGGTATATCAGTTTCGATTGGTATGTCAGTTTCGATTGGTATGTCAGTTTCGATTGGTATGTCAGTTCCGATTGGTATGTAAGTTTTGATTGGTATGTCAGTTTCGATTGGTATATCAGTTTCGATTGGTATGTCAATTTCAATTAGTATATCAGTTCCTATGGGTATATCAGTTTCGATTGGTATGTCAGTTTCGATTAGTATATCAGTTTCTATAGGTATGTCAGTTTCTATTGGAATATCAGTTTCGATTGGTATATCAGTTTCGATTGGTATGTCAGTTTCTATTGGTATATCAGTTTCTACTGGTATGTCAGTTTTGATTGGTATGTCAGTTTTGATTGGTATGTCAGTTTTGATTGGTATATCAGTTTCGATTGGTATATCAGTTTCGATTGGTATGTCAGTTTATATTAGTATATCATTTTCTTCTGGTATGTCAGTTTTGATTGGTATGTCAGTTTTGATTGGTATGTCAGTTTTGATTGGTATATCAGTTTCGATTGGTATGTCAATTTCGATTGGTATATCAGTTCCGATTCGTATGTCAATTTCGATTGGTATATCAGTTTCGATTAGTATGTCAGTTTCTATTGCTATGTTAGTTTCGATTAGTATATCAGTTTCTATTGTTGTTAGTTTCGATTGGTATGTCTGTTTCTATTGATATATCAGTTTCGATTGGTATATCAGTTTTGATTGGTATATCAGTTTCGATTGGTATGTCAGTTTCTATTGGTATATCAGTTTCGATTGGTATATCAGTTTCGATTAGTATGTCAGTTTCTTTTGGTATGTTAGTTTCAATTAGTATATCAGTTTCTATTGGTATGTCAGTTTCGATCGGTATGTCAGTTTCTATTGATATATCAGTTTTGATTGGTATGTCAATTTCTATTGGTATATCAGTTTCTATTGGTATGTCAGTTTTGTTTGGTATATCAGTTTCGATTGGTATGTCAGTTTTGATTGGTATGTCAGTTTCGATTGGTATATCAGTTCCGATTGGTATGTCAGTTTTGATTGGTATATCAGTTTCTATTGGTCTATCAGTTTCGATTGGTATGTCAATTTCTATTGGTATATCAGTTTCTATTGGTATGTCAGTTTTGATTGGTATATCAGTTTCGATTGGTATATCAGTTTCGATTGGTATGTCAGTTTTGATTGGTATGTCAGTTTCGATTTGTATGTCAGTTCTGATTGGTATATCAGTTTCGATTGGTATGTCAGTTTCGATTAATATGTCAATTTCTATTGGTATATCAGTTCCGATTGTTTTTTTAGTTTCGATTGGTATGTCAGTTTCTATTGGTATATCAGTTTCCAATGGTATATCAGTTTCGATTGGTATATCAGTTTCGATTGGTATGTCAATTTCTATTGGTATATCAGTTTCCAATGGTATGTCAGTTTTGATTGGTATAAAAGTTTCGATTGGTATGTCAGTTTCGATTGGTATGTCAGTTTCGATTGGTATATCAGTTCCGATTGGTATGTCAGTTTCTATTGGTATATCAGTTTCTACTGGTATGTCAGTTTTGATTGGTATGTCAGTTTTGATTGGTATGTCAGTTTTGATTGGTATATCAGTTTCGATTGGTATATCAGTTTCGATTGGTATGTCAGTTTATATTGGTATATCATTTTCTTCTGGTATGTCAGTTTTGATTGGTATGTCAGTTTTGATTGGTATGTCAGTTTTGATTGGTATATCAGTTTCGATTGGTATGTCAATTTCGATTGGTATATCAGTTCCGATTCGTATGTCAATTTCGATTGGTATATCAGTTTCGATTAGTATGTCAGTTTCTATTGCTATGTTAGTTTCGATTAGTATATCAGTTTCTATTGTTGTTAGTTTTTCGATTGGTATGTCTGTTTCTATTGATATATCAGTTTCGATTGGTATATCAGTTTTGATTGGTATATCAGTTTCGATTGGTATGTCAGTTTCTATTGGTATATCAGTTTCGATTGGTATATCAGTTTCGATTAGTATGTCAGTTTCTTTTGGTATGTTAGTTTCAATTAGTATATCAGTTTCTATTGGTATGTCAGTTTCGATCGGTATGTCAGTTTCTATTGATATATCAGTTTTGATTGGTATGTCAATTTCTATTGGTATATCAGTTTCTATTGGTATGTCAGTTTTGTTTTGTATATCAGTTTCGATTGGTATGTCAGTTTTGATTGGTATGTCAGTTTCGATTGGTATATCAGTTCCGATTGGTATGTCAGTTTTGATTGGTATATCAGTTTCTATTGGTCTATCAGTTTCGATTGGTATGTCAATTTCTATTGGTATATCAGTTTCTATTGGTATGTCAGTTTTGATTGGTATATCAGTTTCGATTGGTATATCAGTTTCGATTGGTATGTCAGTTTTGATTGGTATGTCAGTTTCGATTTGTATGTCAGTTCTGATTGGTATATCAGTTTCGATTGGTATGTCAGTTTCGATTAATATGTCAATTTCTATTGGTATATCAGTTCCGATTGTTTTTTTAGTTTCGATTGGTATGTCAGTTTCTATTGGTATATCAGTTTCCAATGGTATATCAGTTTCGATTGGTATATCAGTTTCGATTGGTATGTCAATTTCTATTGGTATATCAGTTTCCAATGGTATGTCAGTTTTGATTGGTATAAAAGTTTCGATTGGTATGTCAGTTTCGATTGGTATGTCAGTTTCGATTGGTATATCAGTTCCGATTGGTATGTCAGTTTTGATTGGTATATCAGTTTCTATTGGTATATCAGTTTCGATTGCTATGTCAGTTTCGAATGGTATGTCAATTTCGATTGGTATATCAGTTTCGATTAGTATGTCAGTTTCTATTGGTATGTTAGTTTCAATTAGTATATCAGTTTCTATTGGTATGTCAGTTTCGATCGGTATGTCAGTCTCTATTGATATATCAATTTTGATTGGTATATCAGTTTCGATTGGTATATCAGTTTCGATTGGTATGTCAATTTCTATTGGTATATCAGTTTCTATTGTTATGTCAGTTTTGATTGGTATATCAGTTTCGATTGGTATGTCAGTTTCGATTGGTATGTCAGTTTCGATTGGTATATCAGTTCCGATTGTTATGTCAGTTTTGATTGGTATATCAGTTTCTATTGGTATATCAGTTTCGATTGGTAAGTCAATTTCTATTGGTATATCAGTTTCTATTGGTATGTCAGTTTTGATTGGTATATCAGTTTCGATTGGTATATCAGTTTATATTGGTATGTCAGTTTTAATTGGTATGTCAGTTTCGATTGGTATGTCAGTTTTGATTGGTATATCAGTTTCGATTGGTATGTCAGTTTCGATTAATATGTCAATTTTGATTGGTATATCAGTTCCGATTGGTATTTTAGTTTCGATTGGTATGTCAGTTTCGATTGGTATATCAGTTCCGATTGGTATTTTAGTTTCGATTGGTATGTCAATTTCGATTGGTATATCAGTTTCGATTAGTATGTCAGTTTCTATTGGTGTGTTAGTTTCGATTAGTATATCACTTTCTATTGGTATGTCAGTTTCGATTGGTATGTCTGTTTCTATTGATATATCAGTTTCGATTGGTATATCAGTTTTGATTGGTATATCAGTTTCGATTGGTATGTCAGTTTCTATTGGTATATCAGTTTCGATTGGTACATCAGTTTCGCTTAGTATATCAGTTTCTATTGGTATGTCAGTTTTGATTGGTATATCAGTTTCGATTGGTATATCAGTTTCGATTGGTATGTCAATATCTATTGGTATATCAGTTTCCATAGGTATGTCAGTTTTGATTGGTATATCAGTTTCGATTGGTCTGTCAGTTTCGATTGGTATGTCAGTTTCGATTGGTATTTCAGTTCCGATTGGTATGTCAGTTTTGATTGGTATATCAGTTTCTATGGGTATATCAGTTTCGATTGGTATATCAGTTTCAATTGTTATATCAGTTTCGATTGGTATATCAATTTCGACTGGTATATCAGTTTCGATTAGTATATCAGTTTCTATTGGTATGTCAGTTTCTATTGGTATATCAGTTTCGATTGGTATATCAGTTTCGATTAGTATGTCAGTTTCTATTAGTATGTTAGTTTCGATTGGTATATCAGTTCCGATTGGTATGTAAGTTTTGATTGGTATGTCAGTTTCGATTGGTATATCTGTTTCGATTGGTATATCAGTTTCGATTAGTATGTCAGTTTCTATTGTTATGTTAGTTTCAATTAGTATATCAGTTTCTATTGGTATGTCAATTTCGATCGGTATGTCAGTTTCTATTGATATATCAGTTTTGATTGGTATATCAGTTTCGATTGGTATATCATTTTCGATTGGTATTTCAGTTTCTATTGGTATATCAGTTTCTATTGGTATGTCAGTTTTGATTGGTATGTCAGTTTCGATTGGTATGTCAGTTTTGATTGGTATAACAGTTTCGATTGGTATGTCAATTTCGATTAATATGTCAATTTCGATTGGTATATCAGTTCCGATTGGTATGTCAGTTTCGATTGGTATGTCAGTTTCGATTGGTATATCAGTTTCGATTGGTATGTCAGTTTCGATTGGTATGTCAATTTCGATTGGTATATCAGTTTCGATTAGTATGTCAGTTTCTAATGGTATGTTAGTTAGAATTAGTATATCACTTTATATTGGTATGTCAGTTTCGATTGGTATGTCTGTTTCTATTGATATATCAGTTTCGATTGGTATATCAGTTTTGATTGGTATATCAGTTTCGATTGGTATGTCAGTTTCTATTGGTATATCAGTTTCGATTGGTATATCAGTTTCGATTAGTATGTCAGTTAATATTGGTATGTTAGTTTCGCTTAGTATATCAGTTTTTATTGGTATGTCAGTTTCGATCGGTATGTCAGTTTCTATTGATATATCAGTTTTGATTGGTATATCAGTTTCGATTGGTATATCTGTTTCAATTGGTATGTCAATTTCTATTGGTATATCAGTTTCCATTGGTATGTCAGTTTTGATTGGTATATCAGTTTGAATTGGTATGTCAGCTTCGATTGGTATGTCAGTTTTGATTGGTATATCAGTTCCGATTGGTATGTCAGTTTTGATTGGTATATCAGTTTCTATTGGTATATCATTTTCGATTGGTATATCAGTTTCGATTGTTATATCAGTTTTGATTGGTATATCAGTTTCGAATGGTATGTCATTTTCGATTGGTATATCAGTTTCGATTAGTATGTCAGTTTCTATTAGTATGTTAGTTTCGATCAGTATATCAGTATCTATTAGTATGTCAGTTTTGATTGGTATATCAGTTTCGATTGGTATGTCAGTTTCGATTGGTATGTCAGTTCCGATTGGTATGTCAGTTCCGATTGGTATGTAAGTTTTGATTGGTATGTCAGTTTCGATTGGTATATCAGTTTCGATTGGTATGTCAATTTCAATTAGTATATCAGTTCCTATGGGTATATCAGTTTCGATTGGTATGTCAGTTTCGATTAGTATATCAGTTTCTATAGGTATGTCAGTTTCTATTGGAATATCAGTTTCGATTGGTATATCAGTTTCGATTGGTATGTCAGTTTCTATTGGTATATCAGTTTCTACTGGTATGTCAGTTTTGATTGGTATGTCAGTTTTGATTGGTATGTCAGTTTTGATTGGTATATCAGTTTCGATTGGTATATCAGTTTCGATTGGTATGTCAGTTTATATTGGTATATCATTTTCTTCTGGTATGTCAGTTTTGATTGGTATGTCAGTTTTGATTGGTATGTCAGTTTTGATTGGTATATCAGTTTCGATTGGTATGTCAATTTCGATTGGTATATCAGTTCCGATTCGTATGTCAATTTCGATTGGTATATCAGTTTCGATTAGTATGTCAGTTACTATTGCTATGTTAGTTTCGATTAGTATATCAGTTTCTATTGTTGTTAGTTTCGATTGGTATGTCTGTTTCTATTGATATATCAGTTTCGATTGGTATATCAGTTTTGATTGGTATATCAGTTTCGATTGGTATGTCAGTTTCTATTGGTATATCAGTTTCGATTGGTATATCAGTTTCGATTAGTATGTCAGTTTCTTTTGGTATGTTAGTTTCAATTAGTATATCAGTTTCTATTGGTATGTCAGTTTCGATCGGTATGTCAGTTTCTATTGATATATCAGTTTTGATTGGTATGTCAATTTCTATTGGTATATCAGTTTCTATTGGTATGTCAGTTTTGTTTGGTATATCAGTTTCGATTGGTATGTCAGTTTTGATTGGTATGTCAGTTTCGATTGGTATATCAGTTCCGAATTGTATGTCAGTTTTGATTGGTATATCAGTTTCTATTGGTCTATCAGTTTCGATTGGTATGTCAATTTCTATTGGTATATCAGTTTCTATTGGTATGTCAGTTTTGATTGGTATATCAGTTTCGATTGGTATATCAGTTTCGATTGGTATGTCAGTTTTGATTGGTATGTCAGTTTCGATTTGTATGTCAGTTCTGATTGGTATATCAGTTTCGATTGGTATGTCAGTTTCGATTAATATGTCAATTTCTATTGGTATATCAGTTCCGATTGGTTTTTTAGTTTCGATTGGTATGTCAGTTTCTATTGGTATATCAGTTTCCAATGGTATATCAGTTTCGATTGGTATATCAGTTTCGATTGGTATGTCAATTTCTATTGGTATATCAGTTTCCAATGGTATGTCAGTTTTGATTGGTATAAAAGTTTCGATTGGTATGTCAGTTTCGATTGGTATGTCAGTTTCGATTGGTATATCAGTTCCGATTGGTATGTCAGTTTTGATTGGTATATCAGTTTCTATTGGTATATCAGTTTCGATTGCTATGTCAGTTTCGAATGGTATGTCAATTTCGATTGGTATATCAGTTTCGATTAGTATATCAGTTTCTATTGGTATGTCAGTTTTGATTGGTATATCAGTTTCGATTGGTATGTCAGTTTCGATTGGTATGTCAGTTTCGATTGGTATATCAGTTTGAATTGGTATGTCAGCTTCGATTGATATGTCAGTTTTGATTGGTATATCAGTTCCGATTGGTATGTCAGTTTTGATTGGTATATCAGTTTCTATTGGTATATCATTTTCGATTGGTATATCAGTTTCGATTGTTATATCAGTTTTGATTTTATATCAGTTTCGAATGGTATGTCATTTTCGATTGGTATATCAGTTTCGATTAGTATGTCAGTTTCTATTAGTATGTTAGTTTCGATCAGTATATCAGTATCTATTAGTATGTCAGTTTTGATTGGTATATCAGTTTCGATTGGTATGTCAGTTTGGATTGGTATGTCAGTTCCGATTGGTATGTCAGTTCCGATTGGTATGTAAGTTTTGATTGGTATGTCAGTTTCGATTGGTATATCAGTTTCGATTGGTATGTCAATTTCAATTAGTATATCAGTTCCTATGGGTATATCAGTTTCGATTGGTATGTCAGTTTCGATTAGTATATCAGTTTCTATAGGTATGTCAGTTTCTATTGGAATATCAGTTTCGATTGGTATATCAGTTTCTACTGGTATGTCAGTTTTGATTGGTATGTCAGTTTTGATTGGTATGTCAGTTTTGATTGGTATATCAGTTTCGATTGGTATATCAGTTTCGATTGGTATGTCAGTTTATATTGGTATATCATTTTCTTCTGGTATGTCAGTTTTGATTGGTATGTCAGTTTTGATTGGTATGTCAGTTTTGATTGGTATATCAGTTTCGATTGGTATGTCAATTTCGATTGGTATATCAGTTCCGATTCGTATGTCAATTTCGATTGGTATATCAGTTTCGATTAGTATGTCAGTTTCTATTGCTATGTTAGTTTCGATTAGTATATCAGTTTCTATTGTTGTTAGTTTCGATTGGTATGTCTGTTTCTATTGATATATCAGTTTCGATTGGTATATCAGTTTTGATTGGTATATCAGTTTCGATTGGTATGTCAGTTTCTATTGGTATATCAGTTTCGATTGGTATATCAGTTTCGATTAGTATGTCAGTTCCTTTTGGTATGTTAGTTTCAATTAGTATATCAGTTTCTATTGGTATGTCAGTTTCGATCGGTATGTCAGTTTCGAATGGTATGTCAATTTCGATTGGTATATCAGTTTCGATTAGTATATCAGTTTCTATTGGTATGTCAGTTTTGATTGGTATATCAGTTTCGATTGGTATGTCAGTTTCGATTGGTATGTCAGTTTCGATTGGTATATCAGTTCCGATTGTTATGTCAGTTTTGATTGGTATATCAGTTTCTATTGGTATATCAGTTTCGATTGGTAAGTCAATTTCTATTGGTATATCAGTTTCTATTGGTATGTCAGTTTTGATTGGTATATCAGTTTCGATTGGTATATCAGTTTCTATTGGTATGTCAGTTTTGATTGGTATATCAGTTTCGATTGGTATGTCAGTTTCGATTGGTATATCAGTTCCGATTGGTATGTCAGTTTCGATTGGTATGTCAGTTTCTATTGGTATATCAGTTTCCAATGGTATATCAGTTTCGATTGGTATATCAGTTTCGATTGGTATGTCAATTTCTATTGGTATATCAGTTTCCAATGGTATGTCAGTTTTGATTGGTATAAAAGTTTCGATTGGTATGTCAGTTTCGATTGGTATGTCAGTTTCGATTGGTATATCAGTTCCGATTGGTATGTCAGTTTTGATTGGTATATCAGTTTCTATTGGTATATCAGTTTCGATTGCTATGTCAGTTTCGAATGGTATGTCAATTTCGATTGGTATATCAGTTTCGATTAGTATATCAGTTTCTATTGGTATGTCAGTTTTGATTGGTATATCAGTTTCGATTGGTATGTCAGTTTCGATTGGTATGTCAGTTTCGATTGGTATATCAGTTCCGATTGTTATGTCAGTTTTGATTGGTATATCAGTTTCTATTGGTATATCAGTTTCGATTGGTAAGTCAATTTCTATTGGTATATCAGTTTCTATTGGTATGTCAGTTTTGATTGGTATATCAGTTTCGATTGGTATATCAGTTTCTATTGGTATGTCAGTTTTGATTGGTATATCAGTTTCGATTGGTATGTCAGTTTCGATTGGTATGTCAGTTTCGATTGGTATATCAGTTCCGATTGGTATGTCAGTTTCGATTGGTATGTCAGTTTCGATTGGTATATCAGTTTCGATTGGTAAGTCAGTTTCGATTGGTATGTCAGTTTCTAATCATATATCAGTTTTGATTGGTATATCAGTTCCGATTGGTATATCAGTTTCGATTGGTATGTCAGTTTTGATTGGTATATCAGTTTCGATTGGTATGTCAGTTTCGATTGGTATGTCAGTTTCGATTGGTATATCAGTTCCGATTGGTATGTCAGTTTCGATTGGTATGTCAGTTTCGATTGGTATATCAGTTCCGATTGGTATGTAAGTTTTGATTGGTATGTCAGTTTCGACTGGTATATCAGTTTCGATTGGTATGTCAATTTCAATTAGTATATCAGTTTCTATGGGTATATCAGTTTCGATTGGTATGTCAGTTTCGATTAGTATATCAGTTTCTATAGGTATGTCAGTTTGGATTGGTATGTCAGTTTGGATTGGTATGTCAGTTTCCATTGGTATGTCAATTTCGATTGGTATATCAGTTTCGATTAGTATGTTAGTTTCTATTGGAATATCAGTTTCGATTGGTATATCAGTTTCGACTGGTATATCAGTTCCGATTGTTATGTCAGTTTTGATTGGTATATCAGTTTCTATTGGTATATCAGTTTCGATTGGTAAGTCAATTTCTATTGGTATATCAGTTTCTATTGGTATGTCAGTTTTGATTGGTATATCAGTTTCGATTGGTATATCAGTTTCTATTGGTATGTCAGTTTTAATTGGTATGTCAGTTTCGATTGGTATGTCAGTTTTGATTGGTATATCAGTTTCGATTGGTATGTCAGTTTCGATTAATATGTCAATTTTGATTGGTATATCAGTTCCGATTGGTATTTTAGTTTCGATTTGTATGTCAGTTTCGATTGGTATATCAGTTTCGATTGGTATGTCAGTTTCGATTGGTATGTCAATTTCGATTGGTATATCAGTTTCGATTAGTATGTCAGTTTCTATTGGTGTGTTAGTTTCGATTAGTATATCACTTTCTATTGGTATGTCAGTTTCGATTGGTATGTCTGTTTCTATTGATATATCAGTTTCGATTGGTATATCAGTTTTGATTGGTATATCAGTTTTGATTGGTATGTCAGTTTCTATTGGTATATCAGTTTCGATTGGTACATCAGTTTCGATTAGTATGTCAGTTTCTATTAGTATGTTAGTTTCGATTAGTATATCAGTATCTATTAGTATGTCAGTTTCGATTGGTATGTCAGTTTCTAATCATATATCAGTTTTGATTGGTATATCAGTTCCGATTGGTATATCAGTTTCGATTGGTATGTCAGTTTTGATTGGTATATCAGTTTCGATTGGTATGTCAGTTTCGATTGGTATGTCAGTTTCGATTGGTATATCAGTTCCGATTGGTATGTCAGTTTCGATTGGTATGTCAGTTTCGATTGGTATATCAGTTCCGATTGGTATGTAAGTTTTGATTGGTATGTCAGTTTCGACTGGTATATCAGTTTCGATTGGTATGTCAATTTCAATTAGTATATCAGTTTCTATGGGTATATCAGTTTCGATTGGTATGTCAGTTTCGATTAGTATATCAGTTTCTATAGGTATGTCAGTTTGGATTGGTATGTCAGTTTGGATTGGTATGTCAGTTTCCATTGGTATGTCAATTTCGATTGGTATATCAGTTTCGATTAGTATGTTAGTTTCTATTGGAATATCAGTTTCGATTGGTATATCAGTTTCGATTGGTATGTCAGTTTCGATTGGTATATCAGTTTCGATTAGTATAATCAGTTTCTATTGGTATGTCATTTTCTATTGGTATATCAGTTTCGATTGGTATATCAGTTTCGATTAGTATGTCAGTTTCTATCGCTATTTTAGTTTCGATTAGTATATCAGTTTCTATTGGTATGTCAGTTTCGATCGGTATGTCAGTTTCTATTGATATATCAGTTTTGATTGGTATATCAGTTTCGATTGCTATATTGGTTTCGATTGGTATGTCAGTTTCTATTGGTATATCAGTTTCTATTGGTATGGCAGTTTTGATTGGTATGTCAGTTTCGATTGGTATGTCAGTTTTGATAGGTATATCAGTTTCGATTGGTATATCAGTTTCGATTGATATGTCAATTTCGATTGGTATATCAGTTCCGATTGGTATATCAGTTTCGATTGGTATATCAGTTTCGATTGTTATATCAGTTTCGATTGATATGTCAGTTTTGATTGGTATATCAGTTTCGATTGGTATGTCAGTTTCGATTAATATGTCAATTTCGATTGGTATATCAGTTCCGATTGGTATTTTAGTTTCGATTGGTATGTCAGTTTCGATTGGTATATCAGTTTCGATTGGTATGTCAGTTTCGATTGGTATGTCAATTTCGATTGGTATATCAGTTTCGATTAGTATGTCAGTTTCTATTGGTATGTTAGTTTCGATTAGTATATCACGTTCTATTGGCATGTCAGTTTCGATTGGTATGTCTGTTTCTATTGATATATCAGTTTCGATTGGTATATCAGTTTTGATTGGTATATCAGTTTTGATTGGAATGTCAGTTTCTATTGGTATATCAGTTTCGATTGGTATATCAGTTTCGATTAGTATGTCAGTTTCTATTGGTATGTTAGTTTCGCTTAGTATATCAGTTTCTATTGGTATGTCAGTTTCGATCGGTATGTCAGTTTCTATTGATATATAAGTTTTGATTGGTATGTCAGTTTCGATTGGTATGTCAATTTCGATTGGTTTATCAGTTTCGATTAGTATGTCAGTTTCTATTGGTATGTTAGTTTCGATTAGTATATCACTTTCTATTGGTATGTCAGTTTCAATTGGTATGTCTGTTTCTATTGATATATCAGTTTCGATTGGTATATCAGTTTTGATTGGTATATCAGTTTCGATTGGTATGTCAGTTTCGATTAGTATGTCAGTTTCTATTGGTATGTTATTTTCGCTTAGTATATCAGATTCTATTGGTATGTCAGTTTCGATCGGTATGTCAGTTTCTATTGATATATCAGTTTTGATTGGTATATCAGTTTTGATTGGTATATCAGTTTCGATTGGTATGTCAGTTTTGATTGGTATATCAGTTTCGATTGGTATGTCAGTTTCGATTGATATGTCAATTTTGATTGGTATATCAGTTCCGATTGGTATATCAGTTTCGATTGGTATGTCAGTTTCGATTGGTATATCAGTTTCGATTGGTATGTCAGTTTCGATTTGTATGTCAATTTCGATCGGTATATCAGTTTCGATTAGTATGTCAGTTTCTATTGGTATGTTAGTTTCAATTAGTATATCACTTTCTATTGGTATGTCAGTTTCGATTGGTATGTCTGTTTCTATTGATATATCAGTTTCGATTGGTATATCAGTTTTGATAGGTATATCAGTTTCGATTATTATATCAGTTTCGACTGGTATGTCAGTTTCTATTGGTATATCAGTTTCGATTGGTATATCAGTTTCGATTAGTATGTCAGTTTCTATTAGTATGTTAGTTTCGATTAGTATATCAGTATCTAGTAGTATGTCAGTTTCGATTGGTATGTCTGTTTCTATTCATATATCAGTTTCGATTGGTATATCAGTTTCGATTGTTATATCAGTTTCGATTGGTATATCAGTTTCTATTGGTATGTTAGTTTTGATTGGTATATCAGTTTCGATTGATGTGTCAGTTTCAATTGGTATGTCAGTTTCGATTGTTATATCAGTTCCGATTGGTATGTCAGTTTCGATTGTTATGTCAGTTTCGATTGGTATATCAGTTCCGATTGGTATGTAAGTTTTCATTGGTATGTCAGTTTCGATTGGTATATCAGTTTCGATTGGTATGTCAGTTTCTATTAGTACATCAGTTTCTATAGGTATGTCAGTTTCTATTGGTATATCAGCTTCGATTGATATATCAGTTTGGATTAGTATGTCAGTTTCTACTGATATGTCAGTTTGGATTGGTATGTCAGTTCCGATTGGTATGTCAGTTTCGATTGGTATGTCAATTTCGATTGGTATATCAGTTTCGATTAGTATGTTAGTTTCTATTGGAATATCAGTTTCCATTGGTATATCAGTTTAGATTAGTATGTCAGTTTCTATTGCTATGTTAGTTTCGATTAGTATATCAGTTTCTATCGGTATGTCAGTTTCGATCGGTATGTCAGTTTCTATTGATATATCAGTTTTGATTGGTATATCAGTTTCGATTGGTATATCAGTTTCGATTGGTATGTCAGTTTCTATTGGTATATCAGTTTCTATTGGTATGTCAGTTTTGATTGGTATGTCAGTTTCGATAGGTATGTCAGTTTTGATTGGTATATCAGTTTTGATTGGTATGTTAGTTTCGATTCATATGTCAATTTCGATTGGTATATCAGTTACGATTGGTATGTCAGTTTCGATTGGTATGCCAGTTTAGATTGGTATATCAGTTTTGATTAGTATATCAGTTTCTATTGGTATGTCAGTTTTGATTGGTATATCAGTTTCGATTGGTATGTCAGTTTCGATTGGTATGTCAGATTCGATTGGTATATCAGTTCCGATTGGTATGTCAGTTTTGATTGCTATATCAGTTTCTATTGGTATTTCAGTTTCGATTGGTATATCAGTTTCGATTGTTATATCAGTTTCGATTGGTATATCAGTTTCGACTGGTATGTCTGTTTCGATTAGTATATCAGTTTCTATTGGTATGTCAGTTTCTATTGGTATATCAGTTTCGATTGGTATATCAATTTCGATTAGTATGTCAATTTCTATTGGTATGTTAGTTTCGATTAGTATATCAGTATCTATTAGTATGTCAGTTTCGATTGGTATGTCAGTTTCTATTCATATATTAGTTTTGATTGGTATATCAGTTTCGATTGGTATATCAGTTTCGATTGGTATGTCAGTTTCTATTGGTATATCAGTTTCTATTGGTATGTCAGTTTTGATTGGTATATCAGTTTCAATTGGTATGTCAATTTCGATTGGTATGTCAGTTTCTATTGGTATATCAGTTCCGATTGGTATGTCAGTTTCGATTGGTATGTCAGTTTCGATTGGTATAACAGTTCTGATTGGTATGTCAGTTTCGATTAGTATATCAGTTTCTATAGGTATGTTAGTTTCTATTGGTATATCAGTTTCGATTGGTATATCAGTTTCGATGGTATGTCAGTTTCGATTGGTATATCAGTTTCTATTGGTATATCAGTTTCGATTGATATATCAGTTTCGATTAGTATGTCACTTTCTACTGGTATGTCAGTTTGGATTGGTATGTCAGTTTCGATTGGTATGTCAGTTTCGACTGGTATATCAGTTTCCATTAGTATAATCAGTTTCTATTGGTATGTCAGTTACTATTGGTATATCAGTTTCGATTGGTATATCAGTTTCGATTAGTATGTCACTTTCTATTGCTATGTTAGATTTGATTAGTATATCAGTTTCTATTGGTATGTCAGTTTCGATCGGTATGTCAGTTTCTACTGATATATCAGTTTTGATAGGTATATCATTTTCGATTGGTACATCAGTTTCGATTGGTATGTCAGTTTCTATTGGTATATCAGTTTCTATGGGTATGTCAGTTTTGATTGGTATGTCAGTTTCGATTGGTATGTCAGTTTTGATTGGTATATCAGTTTCGATTGGTATATCAGTTTTGATTGGTATATCAGTTTCGATTGGTATATCTGTTTCTATTGGTATGTCAGTTTTCATTGGTATGTCAGTTTCGATTGGTATGTCAGTTTTGATTGGTATATCAGTTTCGATTGGTATGTCAGTTTCGATTGATATGTCAATTTCGATTGGTATATCAGTTCCGATTGGTATGTCAGTTTCGATTGGTATGTCATTTTCGATTGGTATATCAGTTTCGATTAGTATGTCAGTTTCTATTGGTATGTTAGTTTCGATTAGTATATCACTTTCAATTGGTTTGTCAGTTTCGATTAGTATGTCTGTTTCTATTGATATATCAGTTTTGATTGGTATATCAGTTTTGATTGGTATATCAGTTTCGATTGGTATGTCAGTTTCTATTGGTATATCAGTTTCGATTGGTATATCAGTTACGTTTAGTATGTCAGTTTCTATTGGTATGTTAGTTTCGCTTAGTATATCAGTTTCGATTGGTATATCAGTTTCGACTGGTATGTCAGTTTCGATTAGTATATCAGTTTCTATAGGTATGTTAGTTTCGATTAGTATATCAGTATCTATTAGTATGTCAGTTTCGATTGGTATGTCAGTTTCTATTGGTATATCAGTTTCGATTGGTATATCAGTTTCGATTAGTATGTCAGTTTCTATTAGTATGTTAGTTTCGATTAGTATATCAGTATCTATTAGTATGTCAGTTTCGATTGGTATGTCAGTTTCTATTCATATATCAGTTTTGATTGGTATATCAGTTTCGATTGGTATATCAGTTTCGATTGTTATGTCAGTTTCTATTGGTATATCAGTTTCTATTGGTATATCAGTTTTGAGTGGTATATCAGTTTCGATTGGTATGTCAGTTTCAATTGGTATGTCAGTTTCGATTGGTATATCAGTTCCTATTGGTATGTCAGTTTCGATTGGTATGTCAGTTTCGATTGGTATATCAGTTCCGATTGGTATGTGAGTTTTGATTGGTATGTCAGTATCGATTGGTATATCAGTTTCGATTGGTATGTCAATTTCAATTAGTATATCAGTTTCTATGGGTATATCAGTTTCGATTGGTATGTCAGTTTCGATTAGTATATCAGTTTCTATAGGTATGTTAGTTTCGATTAGTATATCAGTCTCTATTAGTATGTCAGTTTCTATTGGTATATCAGTTTCGATTGGTATATCAGTTTCGATTAGTATGTCAGTTTCTATTAGTATGTTAGTTTCTATTAGTATATCAGTATCTATTAGTATGTCAGTTTCGATTGTTATATCAGTTTCGATTGGTATATCAGTTTCGACTGGTATATCAGTTTCAATTAGTATAATCAGTTTCGATTGGTATGTCAGTTTCGATTGGTATGTCAGTTTCGATTGGTATATCAGTTCTGATTGGTATGTCAGTTTCGATTGGTATGTCAGTTTCGATTGGTATATCAGTTCCGATTGGTATGTAAGTTTTGATTGGTATGTCCGTTTCGATTGGTATGTCAGTTTCGATTGGTATATCAGTTTCGATTGGTATGTCAGTTTTGATTGGTATATCAGTTTCGATTGGTATGTCAGTTTCGATTGATATGTCAATTTTGATTGGTATATCAGTTCCGATTGGTATGTCAGTTTCGATTTGTATGTCAATTTCGATTGGTATATCAGTTTCGATTAGTATGTCAGTTTCTATTGGTATGTTAGTTTCGATTAGTATATCACTTTCTATTGGTATGTCAGTTTCGATAGGTATGTCTGTTTCGATTGGTATATCAGTTTCGATTAGTATGTCAGTTTCTATTAGTATGTTAGTTTCGATTAGTATATCAGTATCTAGTAGTATGTCAGTTTCGATTGGTATGTCTGTTTCTATTCATATATCAGTTTCGATTGGTATATCAGTTTCGATTGGTATATCAGTTTCGATTGCTATATCAGTTTCTATTGGTATGTTAGTTTTGATTGGTATATCAGTTTCGATTGGTATATCAGTTCCGATTGGTATGTCAGTTTCGATTGGTATGTCAGTTTCGATTGGTATATCAGTTCCGATTGGTATGTAAGTTTTCATTGGTAAGTCAGTTTGGATTGGTATATCAGTTTTGATTGGTATGACAGTTTCGATTGGTATGTCAATTTCGATTGGTATATCAGTTTCGATTAGTATATCACTTTCTATTGGTATGTCAGTTTCGATTGGAATGTCAGTTTCTATTGATATATCAGTTTGATTGGTATATCAGTTTCGATTGGTATATCAGTTTCGATTGGTATGTCAGTTTTGATTGGTATATCAGTTTCTATTGGTATATCAGTTTCGATTGGTATATCAGTTTCGATTGTTATATCAGTTTCGATTGGTATATCAGTTTCGACTGGTATGTCAGTTTCGATTAGTATATCAGTTTCTATTAGTATGTCACTTTCTACTGGTATGTCAGTTTGGATTGGTATGTCAGTTTCGATTGGTATCTCAGTTTCGACTGGTATATCAGTTTCGATTAGTATAATCAGTTTCTATTGGTATGTCAGTTACTATTGGTATATCAGTTTCGATTGGTATGTCACTTTCTATTGCTATGTTAGATTCGATTAGTATATCAGTTTCTATTGGTATGTCAGTTTCGATCGGTATGTCAGTTTCTACTGATATATCAGTTCTGATAGGTATATCATTTTCGATTGGTACATCAGTTTCGATTGGTATGTCAGTTTCTATTGGTATATCAGTTTCTATTGGTATGTCAGTTTTCATTGGTATGTCAGTTTCGATTGGTATGTCAGTTTTGATTGGTATATCAGTTTCGATTGATGTGTCAGTTTGATTGGTATGTCAGTTTCGATTGGTATATCAGTTCCGATTGGTATGTCAGTTTCGATTGGTATGTCAGTTTCGATTGGTATATCAGTTCCGATTGGTATGTAAGTTTTCATTGGTATGTCAGTTTCGATTGGTATATCAGTTTCGATTTGTATGTCAATTTCAATTAGTATATCAGTTTCTATGGGTATATAAGTTTCAATTGGTATGTCAGTTTCTATTAGTATATCAGTTTCTATCGGTATGTCAGTTTCTATTGGTATATCAGCTTCGATTGATATATCAGTTTCGATTAGTATGTAAGTTTCTACTGGTAAGTCAGTTTGGATTGGTATGTCAGTTCCGATTGGTATGTCAGTTTCGATTGGTATGTCAATTTCGATTGGTATATCAGTTTCGATTACTATGTTAGTTTCTATTGGAATATCAGTTTCCATTGGTATATCAGTTTTGATTGGTATGTCAGTTTCTATTTTTATATCAGTTTCGACTGGTATATCAGTTTCGATTAGTATAATCAGTTTCTATTGGTATGTCAGTTTCAATTGGTATATCAGTTTCGATTAGTATGTCAGTTTCTATTGCTATGTTAGTTTTGATTAGTATATCAGTTTCTATTGGTATGTCACTTTCGATCGGTATGTCAGTTTGTATTGATATATCAGTTTTGATTGGTATATCAGTTTCGATTGGTATATCAGTTTCGATTGGTATGTCAGTTTCTATTGGTATATCAGTTTCTATTGGTATGTCAGTTTTGATTGGTATGTCAGTTTCGATAGGTATGTCAGTTTTGATTGGTATATCAGTTTTGATTGGTATGTCAGTTTCGATTGATATGTCAATTTCGATTGGTATATCAGTTCCGATTGGTATGTCAGTTTCGATTGGTATGTCAATATCGATTGGTATATCAGTTTCGATTAGTATGTCAGTTTCTATTGGTATGTTAGTTTCGATTAGTATATCACTTTCTATTGGTATGTCAGTTTCGATTGGTATGTCAGTTTCTATTGATATATCAGTTTGATTGGTATATCAGTTTCGATTGGTATATCAGTTTCGATTGGTATTTCAATTTCTATTGGTATATCAGTTTCTATTGGTATGTCAGTTTTGATTGGTATATCAGTTTCGATTGGTATGTCAGTTTCGATTGATATGTCAATTTTGATTGGTATATCAGTTCCGATTGGTATGTCAGTTTCGATTTGTATGTCAATTTCGATTGGTATATCAGTTTCGATTAGTATGTCAGTTTCTATTGGTATGTTAGTTTCGATTAGTATATCACTTTCTATTGGTATGTCAGTTTCGATAGGTATGTCTGTTTCGATTGGTATATCAGTTTCGATTAGTATGTCAGTTTCTATTAGTATGTTAGTTTCGATTAGTATATCAGTATCTAGTAGTATGTCAGTTTCGATTGGTATGTCTGTTTCTATTCATATATCAGTTTCGATTGGTATATCAGTTTCGATTGGTATATCAGTTTCGATTGCTATATCAGTTTCTATTGGTATGTTAGTTTTGATTGGTATATCAGTTTCGATTGGTATATCAGTTCCGATTGGTATGTCAGTTTCGATTGGTATGTCAGTTTCGATTGGTATATCAGTTCCGATTGGTATGTAAGTTTTCATTGGTAAGTCAGTTTGGATTGGTATATCAGTTTTGATTGGTATGACAGTTTCGATTGATATGTCAGTTTCTATAAGTATGTTAGTTTCGATTAGTATATCAGTTTATATTAGTGTGTCAGTTTCGATTGGTATGTCAGTTTCTATTCATATATCAGTTTCGATTGGTATATCAGTTCCGATTGGTATGTCAGTTTCGATTGGTATGTCAGTTTAGATTGGTATAACAGTTTCGATTGGTATGTCAGTTTCGATTGGTATGTCAATTTCGATTGGTATATCAGTTTCGATTAGTATATCACTTTCTATTGGTATGTCAGTTTCGATTGGTATGTCAGTTTCTATTGATATATCAGTTTGATTGGTATATCAGTTTCGATTGGTATATCAGTTTCGATTGGTATGTCAGTTTTGATTGGTATATCAGTTTCTATTGGTATATCAGTTTCGATTGGTATATCAGTTTCGATTGTTATATCAGTTTCGATTGGTATATCAGTTTCGACTGGTATGTCAGTTTCGATTAGTATATCAGTTTCTATTAGTATGTCACTTTCTACTGGTATGTCAGTTTGGATTGGTATGTCAGTTTCGATTGGTATCTCAGTTTCGACTGGTATATCAGTTTCGATTAGTATAATCAGTTTCTATTGGTATGTCAGTTACTATTGGTATATCAGTTTCGATTGGTATGTCACTTTCTATTGCTATGTTAGATTCGATTAGTATATCAGTTTCTATTGGTATGTCAGTTTCGATCGGTATGTCAGTTTCTACTGATATATCAGTTTTGATAGGTATATCATTTTCGATTGGTACATCAGTTTCGATTGGTATGTCAGTTTCTATTGGTATATCAGTTTCTATTGGTATGTCAGTTTTCATTGGTATGTCAGTTTCGATTGGTATGTCAGTTTTGATTGGTATGTCAATTTCGATTGGTATATCAGTTTCGATTGATGTGTCAGTTTGATTGGTATGTCAGTTTCGATTGGTATATCAGTTCCGATTGGTATGTCAGTTTCGATTGGTATGTCAGTTTCGATTGGTATATCAGTTCCGATTGGTATGTAAGTTTTCATTGGTATGTCAGTTTCGATTGGTATATCAGTTTCGATTTGTATGTCAATTTCAATTAGTATATCAGTTTCTATGGGTATATAAGTTTCAATTGGTATGTCAGTTTCTATTAGTATATCACTTTCTATCGGTATGTCAGTTTCTATTGGTATATCAGCTTCGATTGATATATCAGTTTCGATTAGTATGTAAGTTTCTACTGGTAAGTCAGTTTGGATTGGTATGTCAGTTCCGATTGGTATGTCAGTTTCGATTGGTATGTCAATTTCGATTGGTATATCAGTTTCGATTACTATGTTAGTTTCTATTGGAATATCAGTTTCCATTGGTATATCAGTTTTGATTGGTATGTCAGTTTCTATTTTTATATCAGTTTCGACTGGTATATCAGTTTCGATTAGTATAATCAGTTTCTATTGGTATGTCAGTTTCAATTGGTATATCAGTTTCGATTAGTATGTCAGTTTCTATTGCTATGTTAGTTTTGATTAGTATATCAGTTTCTATTGGTATGTCACTTTCGATCGGTATGTCAGTTTCTATTGATATATCAGTTTTGATTGGTATATCAGTTTCGATTGGTATATCAGTTTCGATTGGTATGTCAGTTTCTATTGGTATATCAGTTTCTATTGGTATGTCAGTTTTGATTGGTATGTCAGTTTCGATAGGTATGTCAGTTTTGATTGGTATATCAGTTTTGATTGGTATGTCAGTTTCGATTGATATGTCAATTTCGATTGGTATATCAGTTCCGATTGGTATGTCAGTTTCGATTGGTATGTCAATATCGATTGGTATATCAGTTTCGATTAGTATGTCAGTTTCTATTGGTATGTTAGTTTCGATTAGTATATCACTTTCTATTGGTATGTCAGTTTCGATTGGTATGTCAGTTTCTATTGATATATCAGTTTGATTGGTATATCAGTTTCGATTGGTATATCAGTTTCGATTGGTATTTCAATTTCTATTGGTATATCAGTTTCTATTGGTATGTCAGTTTTGATTGGTATATCAGTTTCGATTGGTATGTCAGTTTCGATTGGTATGTCAGATTCGATTGTTATATCAGTTCCGATTGGTATGTCAGTTTTGATTGGTATATCAGTTTCTATTTGTATATCAGTTTCGATTGGTATATCAGTTTCGATTGTTATATCAGTTTCGATTGGTATATCAGTTTTGACTGGTATGTCTGTTTCGATTAGTATATCAGTTTCTATTGGTATGTCAGTTTCTATTGGTATATAGGTTTCGATTGGTATATCAGTTTCAATTAGTATGTCAGTTTCTATTAGTATGTTAGTTTCGATTAGTATATCAGTATCTATTAGTATGTCAGTTTTGATTGGTATATCAGTTTCAATTGGTATGTCAATTTCGATTGGTATGTCAGTTTCGATTGGTATATCAGTTCCGATTGGTATGTCAGTTTCGATTGGTATCTCAGTTTCGATTGGTATAACAGTTCCGATTGGTATGTCAGTTTCGATTAGTATATCAGTTTCTATAGGTATGTTAGTTTCTATTGGTATATCAGTTTCGATTGGTATATCAGTTTCGATGGTATGTCAGTTTCGATTGGTATATCAGTTTCTATTGGTATATCAGTTTCGATTGATATATCAGTTTCGATTAGTATGTCAGTTTCGATTGGTATGTCAGTTTCGACTGGTATATCAGTTTCGATTAGTATAATCAGTTTCTATTGGTATGTCAATTACTATTGGTATATCAGTTTCGATTGGTATATCAGTTTCGACTGGTATGTCAGTTTCGATTAGTATATCAGTTTCTATTAGTATGTCACTTTCTACTGGTATGTCAGTTTGGATTGGTATGTCAGTTTCGATTGGTATCTCAGTTTCTACTGGTATATCAGTTTCGATTAGTATAATCAGTTTCTATTGGTATGTCAGTTACTATTGGTATATCAGTTTCGATTGGTATGTCACTTTCTATTGCTATGTTAGATTCGATTAGTATATCAGTTTCTATTGGTATGTCAGTTTCGATCGGTATGTCAGTTTCTACTGATATATCAGTTTTGATAGGTATATCATTTTCGATTGGTACATCAGTTTCGATTGGTATGTCAGTTTCTATTGGTATATCAGTTTCTATTGGTATGTCAGTTTTCATTGGTATGTCAGTTTCGATTGGTATGTCAGTTTTGATTGGTATATCAGTTTCGATTGATGTGTCAGTTTGATTGGTATGTCAGTTTCGATTGGTATATCAGTTCCGATTGGTATATCAGTTCCGATTGGTATGTAAGTTTTCATTGGTATGTCAGTTTCGATTGGTATATCAGTTTCGATTTGTATGTCAATTTCAATTAGTATATCAGTTTCTATGGGTATATAAGTTTCAATTGGTATGTCAGTTTCTATTAGTATATCAGTTTCTATCGGTATGTCAGTTTCTATTGGTATATCAGCTTCGATTGATATATCAGTTTCGATTAGTATGTAAGTTTCTACTGGTAAGTCAGTTTGGATTGGTATGTCAGTTCCGATTGGTATGTCAGTTTCGATTGGTATGTCAATTTCGATTGGTATATCAGTTTCGATTACTATGTTAGTTTCTATTGGAATATCAGTTTCCATTGGTATATCAGTTTCGATTGGTATGTCAGTTTCTATTTTTATATCAGTTTCGACTGGTATATCAGTTTCGATTAGTATAATCAGTTTCTATTGGTATGTCAGTTTCAATTGGTATATCAGTTTCGATTAGTATGTCAGTTTCTATTGCTATGTTAGTTTTGATTAGTATATCAGTTTCTATTGGTATGTCACTTTCGATCGGTATGTCAGTTTCTATTGATATATCAGTTTTGATTGGTATATCAGTTTCGATTGGTATATCAGTTTCGATTGGTATGTCAGTTTCTATTGGTATATCAGTTTCTATTGGTATGTCAGTTTTGATTGGTATGTCAGTTTCGATAGGTATGTCAGTTTTGATTGGTATATCAGTTTTGATTGGTATGTCAGTTTCGATTGATATGTCAATTTCGATTGGTATATCAGTTCCGATTGGTATGTCAGTTTCGATTGGTATGTCAATATCGATTGGTATATCAGTTTCGATTAGTATGTCAGTTTCTATTGGTATGTTAGTTTCGATTAGTATATCACTTTCTATTGGTATGTCAGTTTCGATTGGTATGTCAGTTTCTATTGATATATCAGTTTGATTGGTATATCAGTTTCGATTGGTATATCAGTTTCGATTGGTATTTCAATTTCTATTGGTATATCAGTTTCTATTGGTATGTCAGTTTTGATTGGTATATCAGTTTCGATTGGTATGTCAGTTTCGATTGGTATGTCAGATTCGATTGTTATATCAGTTCCGATTGGTATGTCAGTTTTGATTGGTATATCAGTTTCTATTTGTATATCAGTTTCGATTGGTATATCAGTTTCGATTGTTATATCAGTTTCGATTGGTATATCAGTTTTGACTGGTATGTCTGTTTCGATTAGTATATCAGTTTCTATTGGTATGTCAGTTTCTATTGGTATATAGGTTTCGATTGGTATATCAGTTTCAATTAGTATGTCAGTTTCTATTAGTATGTTAGTTTCGATTAGTATATCAGTATCTATTAGTATGTCAGTTTTGATTGGTATATCAGTTTCAATTGGTATGTCAATTTCGATTGGTATGTCAGTTTCGATTGGTATATCAGTTCCGATTGGTATGTCAGTTTCGATTGGTATCTCAGTTTCGATTGGTATAACAGTTCCGATTGGTATGTCAGTTTCGATTAGTATATCAGTTTCTATAGGTATGTTAGTTTCTATTGGTATATCAGTTTCGATTGGTATATCAGTTTCGATGGTATGTCAGTTTCGATTGGTATATCAGTTTCTATTGGTATATCAGTTTCGATTGATATATCAGTTTCGATTAGTATGTCAGTTTCGATTGGTATGTCAGTTTCGACTGGTATATCAGTTTCGATTAGTATAATCAGTTTCTATTGGTATGTCAATTACTATTGGTATATCAGTTTCGATTGGTATATCAGTTTCGACTGGTATGTCAGTTTCGATTAGTATATCAGTTTCTATTAGTATGTCACTTTCTACTGGTATGTCAGTTTGGATTGGTATGTCAGTTTCGATTGGTATCTCAGTTTCTACTGGTATATCAGTTTCGATTAGTATAATCAGTTTCTATTGGTATGTCAGTTACTATTGGTATATCAGTTTCGATTGGTATGTCACTTTCTATTGCTATGTTAGATTCGATTAGTATATCAGTTTCTATTGGTATGTCAGTTTCGATCGGTATGTCAGTTTCTACTGATATATCAGTTTTGATAGGTATATCATTTTCGATTGGTACATCAGTTTCGATTGGTATGTCAGTTTCTATTGGTATATCAGTTTCTATTGGTATGTCAGTTTTCATTGGTATGTCAGTTTCGATTGGTATGTCAGTTTTGATTGGTATATCAGTTTCGATTGATGTGTCAGTTTGATTGGTATGTCAGTTTCGATTGGTATATCAGTTCCGATTGGTATATCAGTTCCGATTGGTATGTAAGTTTTCATTGGTATGTCAGTTTCGATTGGTATATCAGTTTCGATTTGTATGTCAATTTCAATTAGTATATCAGTTTCTATGGGTATATAAGTTTCAATTGGTATGTCAGTTTCTATTAGTATATCAGTTTCTATCGGTATGTCAGTTTCTATTGGTATATCAGCTTCGATTGATATATCAGTTTCGATTAGTATGTAAGTTTCTACTGGTAAGTCAGTTTGGATTGGTATGTCAGTTCCGATTGGTATGTCAGTTTCGATTGGTATGTCAATTTCGATTGGTATATCAGTTTCGATTACTATGTTAGTTTCTATTGGAATATCAGTTTCCATTGGTATATCAGTTTCGATTGGTATGTCAGTTTCTATTTTTATATCAGTTTCGACTGGTATATCAGTTTCGATTAGTATAATCAGTTTCTATTGGTATGTCAGTTTCAATTGGTATATCAGTTTCGATTAGTATGTCAGTTTCTATTGCTATGTTAGTTTTGATTAGTATATCAGTTTCTATTGGTATGTCACTTTCGATCGGTATGTCAGTTTCTATTGATATATCAGTTTTGATTGGTATATCAGTTTCTATTGGTATATCAGTTTCTATTGGTATGTCAGTTTTGATTGGTATGTCAGTTTCGATAGGTATGTCAGTTTTGATTGGTATATCAGTTTTGATTGGTATGTCAGTTTCGATTGATATGTCAATTTCGATTGGTATATCAGTTCCGATTGGTATGTCAGTTTCGATTGGTATGTCAATTTCGATTGGTATATCAGTTTCGATTAGTATGTCAGTTTCTATTGGTATGTTAGTTTCGATTAGTATATCACTTTCTATTGGTATGTCAGTTTCGATTGGTATGTCAGTTTCTATTGATATATCAGTTTGATTGGTATATCAGTTTCGATTGGTATATCAGTTTCGATTGGTATGTCAATTTCTATTGGTATATCAGTTTCTATTGGTATGTCAGTTTTGATTGGTATATCAGTTTCGATTGGTATGTCAGTTTCGATTGGTATGTCAGATTCGATTGTTATATCAGTTCCGATTGGTATGTCAGTTTTGATTGGTATATCAGTTTCTATTTGTATATCAGTTTCGATTGGTATATCAGTTTCGATTGTTATATCAGTTTCGATTGGTATATCAGTTTTGACTGGTATGTCTGTTTCGATTAGTATATCAGTTTCTATTGGTATGTCAGTTTCTATTGGTATATAGGTTTCGATTGGTATATCAGTTTCAATTAGTATGTCAGTTTCTATTAGTATGTTAGTTTCGATTAGTATATCAGTATCTATTAGTATGTCAGTTTTGATTGGTATATCAGTTTCAATTGGTATGTCAATTTCGATTGGTATGTCAGTTTCGATTGGTATATCAGTTCCGATTGGTATGTCAGTTTCGATTGGTATCTCAGTTTCGATTGGTATAACAGTTCCGATTGGTATGTCAGTTTCGATTAGTATATCAGTTTCTATAGGTATGTTAGTTTCTATTGGTATATCAGTTTCGATTGGTATATCAGTTTCGATGGTATGTCAGTTTCGATTGGTATATCAGTTTCTATTGGTATATCAGTTTCGATTGATATATCAGTTTCGATTAGTATGTCAGTTTCGATTGGTATGTCAGTTTCGACTGGTATATCAGTTTCGATTAGTATAATCAGTTTCTATTGGTATGTCAATTACTATTGGTATATCAGTTTCGATTGGTATATCAGTTTCGATTAGTATGTCACTTTCTATTGCTATGTTAGATTCGATTAGTATATCAGTTTCTATTGGTATGTCAGTTTCAATTGGTATGTCAGTTTTGATTGGTATATCAGTTTCGATTGGTATATCAGTTTTGATTGGTATGTCAGTTTCGAATGGTATATCAGTTTCTATTGGTATGTCAGTTTTCATTGGTATGTCAGTTTCGATTGGTATGTCAGTTTTGATTGGTATATCAGTTTCGATTGGTATGTCAGTTTCGATTGATATGTCAATTTCGATTGGTATATCAGTTCCGATTGGTATGTCAGTTTCGATTGGTATGTCAGTTTCGATTGGTATATCAGTTTCGATTAGTATGTCAGTTTCGATTGGTCTGTCAATTTCGATTGGTATATCAGTTTCGATTAGTATGTCAGTTCTATTGGTATGTTAGTTTCGATTAGTATATCACTTTCAATTGGTTTGTCAGTTTCGATTGGTATGTCTGTTTCTATTGATATATCAGTTTCGATTGGTATATCAGTTTTGATTGGTATATCAGTTTCGATTGGTATGTCAGTCTCTATTGGTATATCAGTTTCGATTAGTATGTCAGTTTCTATTGGTATGTTAGTTTCGATTAGTATGTCAGTTTCTATTGGTATGTTAGTTTCGCTTAGTATATCAGTTTCGATTGGTATATCAGTTTCGACTGGTATGTCAGTTTCGATTAGTATATCAGTTTCTATTGGTATGTCAGTTTCTATTGGTATATCAGTTTCGATTGGTATATCAGTTTCGATATACCAATATACAGGGTACCCGACCTCCCATGGGTACATGCTGAAGCATATAAACAATATGCCCCCACTCCCCCCTCCGCAAGGTGGTCGTGGAGGTGCCACGGCAAAAAAGCACCCAGCCCACACTGTAAAGTGGGCGTGTAGGCGCCACGAAAAAGCACCCAGCACTCACTGTAAATGAGGTTGGTGTTAGGAAGGGCATCCAGCTGTAGAAATCAAGCCAGATCAGTTCCTGTATGAGCAAGGCATGGTCAGCCGACCAGACACTGCCCACAACAGGACAACCCGTCTAACCCATGCTAGCGTGTAAGAACGGACGTAAAACGGTGATGATGATGATGATGATGTTAGTTTCGATTAGTATATCAGTATCTATTAATATGTCAGTTTCGATTGTTATATCAGTTTCGACTGGTATGTCAGTTTCGATTAGTATATCAGTCTCTCTTGGTATGTCAGTTTCTATTGGTATATCAGTTTCGATTGGTGTATCAGTTTCGATTAGTATGTCAGTTTCTATTAGTATGTTAGTTTCGATTAGTATATCAGTATCTATTAGTATGTCAGTTTCGATTGTTATATCAGTTTCGATTGGTATATCAGTTTCGACTGGTATATCAGTTTCAATTAGTATAATCAGTTTCGATTGGTATGTCAGTTTCGATTGGTATGTCAGTTTCGATTGGTATATCAGTTCCGATTGGTATGTCAGTTTCGATTGGTATGTCAGTTTCGATTGATATATCAGTTCCGATTGGTATGTAAGTTTTGATTGGTATGTCAGTTTCGATTGGTATGTCAGTTTCGATTGGTATATCAGTTTCGATTGGTATGTCAGTTTCGATTGGTATATCAGTTTCGATTGGTATGTCAGTTTTGATTGGTATATCAGTTTCGATTGGTATGTCAGTTTCGATTAATATGTCAATTTTGATTGGTATATCAGTTCCGATTGGTATATCAGTATCGATTGGTATGTCAGTTTCGATTTGTATGTCAATTTCGTTTGGTATATCAGTTTCGATTAGTATGTCAGTTTCTATTGGTATGTTAGTTTCGATTAGTATATCACTTTCTATTGGTATGTCAGTTTCGATTGGTATGTCTGTTTCTATTGATATATCAGTTTCGATTGGTATATCAGTTTTGATTGGTATATCAGTTTCGATTGGTATGTCAGTTTCGATTGGTATGTCAGTTTCGATTGGTATATCAGTTTCGATTATTATATCAGTTTCGATTGGTATATCAGTTTCGACTGGTATGTCAGTTTCGATTAGTATATCAGTTTCTATTGGTATGTCAGTTTCTATTGGTATATCAGTTTCGATTGGTATATCAGTTTCGATTAGTATGTCAGTTTCTATTAGTATGTTAGTTTCGATTAGTATATCAGTATCTAGTAGTATGTCAGTTTCGATTGGTATGTCTGTTTCTATTCATATATCAGTTTCGATTGGTATATCAGTTTCGATTGGTATATCAGTTTCGATTGGTATCTCAGTTTCTATTGGTATGTTAGTTTCGATTAGTATGTCAGTTTCTATTAGTATGTTAGTTTCGATTAGTATATCAGTTTCTATTAGTATGTCAGTTTCAATTGGTATGTCAGTTTCTATTCATATATCAGTTTCGATTGGTATATCAGGTTCGATTGGTATATCAGTTTCGATTGGTATGTCAGTTTCGATTGGTATATCAGTTCCGATTGGTATATCAGTTTCGATTAGTATGTCAGTTTCTATTGGTATGTTAGTTCCTATTGGTGTATCAGTTTCGATTGGTATATCAGTTTCGATTAGTATGTCAGTTTCTATTAGTATGTTAGTTTCGATTAGTATATCAGTTTCTATTAGTATGTCAGTTTCAATTGGTATGTCAGTTTCTATTCATATATCAGTTTCGATTGGTATATCAGGTTCGATTGGTATATCAGTTTCGATTGGTATGTCAGTTTCGATTGGTATATCAGTTCCGATTGGTATATCAGTTTCGATTAGTATGTCAGTTTCTATTGGTATGTTAGTTTCGATTAATATATCACTTTCTATTGGTATGTCAGTTTCGATTGGTATGTCTGTTTCTATTGATACATCAGTTTTGATTGGTATATCAGTTTTAATTGGTATATCAGTTTCGATTGTTATGTCAGTTTCTATTGGTATATCAGTTTCTATTGGTATGTCAGTTTTGATTGGTATATCAGTTCCGATTGGTACCTAAATTTCAATAAGTATATTAGTTTCTATTGGTATGTCAGTTTCAATTAATATATCAGTTTCTATTGGTATGTCAGTTTCAATTAGTATATCAGTTTCTATTGGTATGTCAGTTTCGATTGGTATGTTAGTCCTCGAATTGAATGTCAGTTTCCATTGGTATATCAGTTTCTATTGGTATGTCAGTTTTGATTACTATATCAGTTTCGATTGGTATATCAGTTTCGATTGGTATGTCAGTTTCTATTGGTATATAAGTTTCTATTGGTATGTCAGTTTTGATTGGTATATCAGTTTCGATTGGTATGTCAGTTTCGATTGGTATGTCAGTTTCGATTGGTATGTCAGTTTCTATTGGTATATCAGTTTCGATTGATATATCAGTTTCGATTAGTATATCAGTTTCTACTGGTATGTCAGTTTGGATTAGTATATCAGTTTCTATTGGTATGTCAGTTTCGATTGGTATATCAGTTTCGATTCGTATATCAGTTCCTATTGCTATATTAGTTTCTATTGGTATGTCAGTTTCAATTGGTATGTCAGTTTCTATTGGTATATCAGTTTCGATTGGTATATCAGTTTCTATTGGTATGTCGGTTTCGATTGGTATGTCAGTTTCTATTGGTATATCAGTTTCGATGGATACATCAGTTTCGATTAGTATGTCAGTTTCTACTGGTATGTCAGTTTCGATTAGTATATCAGTTTCTATTGATATGTCAGTTTCGATTGGTATATCAGTTTCGATTGGTATGTCAGTTTTGATTAGTATATCAGTTTCTATTGGTATGTCAGTTTCGATTGGTATATCAGTTTCGATTGGTATGTCTGTTTCGATTAGTATATCAGTTTCTATTGGTATGTCAGTTTCTATTGATATATCAGTTTCGATTGGTATGTCAGTTTCGATTGGTATGTCAATTTCGATTGATATATCAGTTTCGATTAGTATGTCAGTTTCTATTGGTATGTTAGTTTCGATTAGTATATCACTTTTTATTGGTATGTCAGTTTCGATTGGTATGTCTGTTTCTATTGATATATCAGTTTCGATTGGTATATCAGTTTTGATTGGTATATCAGTTTCGATTGGTATGTCAGTTTCTATTGGTATATCAGTTTCGATTGGTATGTCAATTTCTATTGGTATATCAGTTTCTATTGGTATGTCAGGTTTGATTGGTATATCAGTTTCGATTATTATGTCAGTTTCGACTGGTATGTCAGTTTCGATTGGTATATCAGTTCCGATTGGTATGTCAGTTTTGATTGGTATATCAGTTTCTATTGGTGTATCAGTTTCGATTGGTATATCAGTTTCGATTGTTATATCAGTTTCGATTGGTATATCAGTTTCGACTGGTATGTCAGTTTCGATTAGTATATCAGTTTCTATTGGTATGTTAGTTTCTATTGTTATATCAGTTTCGATTGGTATATCAGTTTCGATTAGTATGTCAGTTTCTATTAGTATGTTAGTTTTGATTAGTATATCAGTTTCTATTAGTATGTCAGTTTCGAATAGTATGTCAGTTTCTATTCATATATCAGTTTCGATTGGTATATCAGTTTCTATTGGTATGTCAGTTTTGATCGGTATATCAGTTTCTATTGGTATGTCAGTTTCAATTAATATATCAGTTTCTATTGGTATGTCAGTTTCAATTAGTATATCAGTTTCTATTGGTATGTCAGTTTCGATTGGTATGTTAGTCCTCAAATTGAATGTCAGTTTCCTTTGGTATATCAGTTTCTATTGGTATGTCAGCTTTGATTAGTATATCAGTTTCGATTGGTATATCAGTTTCGATTGGTATGTCAGTTTCTATTGGTATATCAGTTTCTATTGGTATGTCAGTTTTGATTGGTATGTCAGTTTTGATTGGTATGTCACTTTCGATTGGTATATCAGTTCCGATTGGTATGTCAGTTTCGATTGGTATGTCAGTTTCGATTGGTATATCAGTTTCGATTGGTATGTCAGTTTCGATTGGTACGTCAATTTCGATTGGTATATCAGTTTCGATTAGTATGTCAGTTTCTATTGGTATGTTAGTTTCGATTAGTATATCACTTTCTATTGGTATGTCAGTTTCGATTGGTATGTCTGTTTCTATTGATATATCAGTTTTGATTTGTATATCAGTTTTGATTGTTATATCAGTTTCGATTGGTATGTCAGTTTCTATTGGTATATCAGTTTCTATTGGTATGTCAGTTTTGATTGGTATATCAGTTTTGAATGGTATGTCAGTTTCGATTGGTATGTCAGTTTCGATTGGTATATCAGTTCCGATTGGTACGTCAGTTTCGATTGGTATGTCAGTTTCGATTGGTATGTCAGTTTCGATTAGTATATCAGTTTCTATTGGTATATCAGTTTCGATTGATATATCAGTTTTGATTAGTATATCAGTTTCTACTGGTATGTCAGTTTCGATTAGTATATCAGTTTCTATTGGTATATCAGTTTCTATTGGTATGTCAGTTTAGATTAGTATATCAGTTTCGATTGGTATATCAGTTCCGATTGGTATGTCAGTTTTGATTGGTATATCAGTTTCTATTGGTATGTCAGGTTTGATTGGTATATCATTTTCGATTATTATGTCAGTTTCGATTTGTATGTCAGTTTCGATTGGTATATCAGTTTCTATTGGTATGTCAGTTTTGATTACTATATCAGTTTCGATTGGTATATCAGTTTCGATTGGTATGTCAGTTTCTATTGGTATATCAGTTTCGATTGGTATGTCAGTTTCTATTGGTATATCAGTTTCTATTGGTATGTCAGTTTTGATTGGTATGTCAGTTTCGATTGGTATATCAGTTTCGATTGTTATGTCAGTTTCTATTGGTATATCAGTTTCGATTGGTATGTCAGTTTCGATTGGTATGTCAGTTTCGATTGGTATGTCAGTTTCGATTAGTATATCAGTTTCTATTGGTATATCAGTTTCGATTGATATATCAGTTTTGATTAGTATATCAGTTTCTACTGGTATGTCAGTTTCGATTAGTATATCAGTTTCTATTGGTATATCAGTTTCTATTGGTATGTCAGTTTAGATTAGTATATCAGTTTCGATTGGTATATCAGTTCCGATTGGTATGTCAGTTTTGATTGGTATATCAGTTTCTATTGGTATGTCAGGTTTGATTGGTATATCATTTTCGATTATTATGTCAGTTTCGATTTGTATGTCAGTTTCGATTGGTATATCAGTTCCGATTGGTATGTCAGTTTTGATTGGTATATCAGTTTCTATTGGTGTATCAGTTTCGATTGGTATATCAGTTTCGATTGTTACATCAGTTTCGATTGGTATATCAGTTTCGACTGGTATGTCAGTTTCGATTAGTATATCAGTTTGTATTGGTATGTTAGTGTCTATTGTTATATCAGTTTCGATTGGTATATCATTTTTTCGATTAGTATGTCAGTTTCTATTAGTATGTTAGTTTTGATAAGTATATCAGTTCCTATTAGTATGTCAGTTTCGAATAGTATGTCAGTTTCTATTCATATATCAGTTTCGATCGGTATATCAGTTTCTATTGGTATGTCAGTTTCAATTAATATATCAGTTTCTATTGGTATGTCAGTTTCAATTAGTATATCAGTTTCTATTGGTATGTCAGTTTCGATTGGTATGTTAGTCCTCAAATTGAATGTCAGTTTCCTTTGGTATATCAGTTTCTATTGGTATATCAGTTTTGATTAGTATATCAGTTTCGATTGGTATATCAGTTTCGATTGGTATGTCAGTTTCTATTGGTATATCAGTTTCTATTGGTATGTCAGTTTTGATTGGTATATCAGTTTTAATTGGTATGTCAGTTTCGATTGGTATGTCAGTTTCGATTGGTATATCAGTTTCGATTGATATATCAGTTTCGATTAGTATATCAGTTCCTATTGCTATATCAGTTTCTATTGGTATGTCAGTTTCAATTAGTATATTAGTTTCGATTGGTATGACAATTTCAATTAGTATATCAGTTTCTATTGGTATATCAGTTTCGATTGGTATATCAGTTTCGATTGGTATATCAGTTTCGATTGGTATGTCAGTTTCTATTGGTATTTCAGTTTCTATGCGTATGTCAGTTTTGATTGGTATGTCAGTTTTGATTGGTATGTCAGTTTCGATTGGTATATCAGTTCCGATTCGTATGTCAGTTTCGATTGGTATGTCAGTTTCGATTGGTATATCAGTTTCGATTGGTATGTCAGTTTCGATTGGTACGTCAATTTCGATTGGTATATCAGTTTCGATTAGTATGTCAGTTTCTATTGGTATGTTAGTTTCGATTAGTATATCACTTTCTATTGGTATGTCAGTTTCGATTGGTATGTCTGTTTCTATTGATATATCAGTTTTGATTTGTATATCAGTTTTGATTGTTATATCAGTTTCGATTGGTATGTCAGTTTCTATTGGTATATCAGTTTCTATTGGTATGTCAGTTTTGATTGGTATATCAGTTTTGAATGGTATGTCAGTTTCGATTGGTATGTCAGTTTCGATTGGTATATCAGTTCCGATTGGTACGTCAATTTCAATAAGTATATTAGTTTCTATTGGTATGTCAGTTTCAATTAATATATCTGTTTTACAACGTGAGGACCAGAAACAGGAGGTATTCAAGATTGCGAGGCAGTGTGTCAGAGATAGTTGTGATGTCATTGGAGAGAAGTGTATCCGGAATGATAAAGGTGAGCTTGCCCTCACAAGTGCTGAGAAGAAAGATGCATGGAAGAGTCATTATGATAGATTACTAAATGAGGAGAATGCATGGGAAGAAGAGACCCTACCCCACGTAGACCCTATAGAGGGACCAGCAGTACAAGTCAGCGGCAGCGTAGTAAGTAAGGCAATCAGAGATATGAAGATAGGGAAGGCAACCGGTCCATCGGGTATAGCTGCCGAGATGCTGAAGGCATCTGGGTCTGTAGGTCACACTATAACCACACGTATCGTTAACCAGGTAATACTAGAGGGGGCCATACCAAAAGATTGGTGCAGTAGCATCATTGTCAACTGCTACAAAGGTAAAGGCGATGCACTAGATAGAGGAAACTATAGAGGTATAAAGTTGATGGACCAGGTCATGAAAGTAACAGAAAGAGTTATAGCACAGCTGATTAGGGACCGGGTGAATATAGACGAGATGCAATTTGGGTTTGTTCCAGGGAAAGGCACCACTGATGCGCTCTTCCTTGTGAGGCAATTACAGGAAAAGTACCTAGCTAAAAGTAAGCCACTCTACTTGACATTTGTCGACCTTGAGAAAGCCTTTGACAGAGTTCCACGTGCAGTAATCTGGTGGGCTCTTAGAAAACTAGGAGTAGATGAATGGCTTGTGAAAGCGGTACAAGCCATGTATAGTGGAGCAGTCAGCAAAGTTAGGATTGGCAATGAGTATAGCGAGGAATTTAGCGTACAGGTTGGGGTCCACCAGGGCTCTGTTCTTAGCCCTCTCCTGTTCATCATAGTCCTGCAGGCAATAACGGAGGAGTTTAAGACCGGATGCCCATGGGAACTCCTGTATGCTGATGACCTCGCACTCATAGCTGAATCTATGGTAGAACTAGAGAATAAATTCCAAACCTGGAAGCAGGGACTAGAGAGAAAGGGCCTCAAAGTCAACATGACAAAGACTAAGGTCCTTATAAGTAGACGAGAAAACAGAACCCAGATCCCCTCAGGGAAATGGCCTTGCTCAGTATGTAGGAAAGGTGTAGGTAGGAACTCCATTCTTTGCCCCAAATGCAAACAATGGGTACACAAGAGATGTAGCGGGATCTCAGGAAGCTTAATTAAGAATGTAGGATTCACATGCAGCAGCTGTGCTGAAACAGCAAGCAAACAGCCACAGGAAACAAGTACCACCAATCTCTGGGAGGGCCCTGTAGAAACAGTAGACAGCTTCTGCTACCTAGGTGACCGAATTAGCAACGGAGGTGGGTGCTCAGAAAGTACAATAACTAGGGTAAGAACGGGATGGAAGAAGTTTAGGGAACTACTACCACTGCTAGCTGCAAAAGGCTTCTCCCTCAGAATGAAAGGCAGACTGTATGATGCGTGTATCCGAACAGCGATGTTGCATGGTAGTGAGACCTGGGCGCTGAAGGTGGAAGACTTACGTAGATTAGAGAGAAACGAAGCCTGCATGCTCCGATGGATGTGTAACAGTAATATACGTGAACGACAAAGCATAAATGAATTGAGAGAGAGACTGAGCATAAGAGGAATCAAATGCTGCATGCAGGAGAGGCGGTTACGCTGGTATGGACATGTGATGCGTATGAAGGATGACAGCTGCATAAAAAGGTGCAGAGCACTAGAAGTTGATGGAAACCGCGGAGTGGGGAGACCCAAGATGACTTGGGATGAGGTGATAAAAGCCGACCTTACCCAACTACACCTCTCAAAGTCAATGACACACGACCGTGACTTCTGGCGTCACGCAGTAATACAGGGTACCCGACCTCCCATGGGTACATGCTGAAGCATATAAACAATATGCCCCCCCCCCCCCCCCCACCGCAAGGTGGTCGTGGAGGTGCCACGGCAAAAAAGCACCCAGCCCACACTGTAAAGTGGACGTGTAGGCGCCACGAAAAAGCACCCAGCACTCACTGTAAATGAGGTTGGTGTTAGGAAGGGCATCCAGCTGTAGAAATCAAGCCAGATCAGTTCCTGTATGAGCAAGGCATGGTCAGCCGACCAGACACTGCCCACAACAGGACAACCCGTCTAACCCATGCTAGCGTGGAAGAACGGACGTAAAACGGTGATGATGATGATGATGATATCAGTTTCTATTGGTATGTCAGTTTCAATTAGTATATCAGTTTCTATTGGTATGTCAGTTTCAATTAGTATATCAGTTTCTATTGGTATGTCAGTTTCGATTGGTATATCAGTTTCGATTGGTATGTCAGTTTCTATTGGTATATCAGTTTCTATTGGTATGTCAGTATTGATTGGTATATCAGTTTTGATTGGTATGTCAGTTTCGATTGGTATGTCAGTTTCGATTGGTATATCAGTTTCGATTGATATATCAGTTTCGATTAGTATATCAGTTCCTATTGCTATATCAGTTTCTATTGGTATGTCAGTTTCAATTAGTATATTAGTTTCGATTGGTATGACAATTTCAATTAGTATATCAGTTTCTATTGGTATATCAGTTTCGATTGGTATATCAGTTTCGATTGGTATATCAGTTTCGATTGGTATGTCAGTTTCTATTGGTATTTCAGTTTCTATGCGTATGTCAGTTTTGATTGGTATGTCAGTTTCGATTGGTATGTCAGTTTCGATTGGTATATCAGTTCCGATTGGTATGTCAGTTTCGATTGGTATGTCAGTTTCGATTGGTATATCAGTTTTGATTAGTATGTCAGTTTCGATTGGTACGTCAATTTCGATTGGTATATCAGTTTCGATTAGTATGTCAGTTTCTATTGGTATGTTAGTTTCGATTGGTATATCACTTTCTATTGGTATGTCAGTTTCGATTGGTATGTCTGTTTCTATTGATATATCAGTTTTGATTTGTATATCAGTTTTGATTGTTATATCAGTTTCGATTGGTATGTCAGTTTCTATTGGTATATCAGTTTCGATTGGTATGTCAGTTTCAATTAGTATATCAGTTTCTATTGGTATGTCAGTTTCGATTGGTATGTTAGTCCTCGAATTGAATGTCAGTTTCCATTGGTATATCAGTTTCTATTGGTATGTCAGTTTTGATTACTATATCAGTTTCGATTGGTATATCAGTTTCGATTGGTATGTCAGTTTCTATTGGTATATCAGTTTCGATTGGTATGTCAGTTTCTATTGGTATATCAGTTTCTATTGGTATGTCAGTTTTGATTGGTATGTCAGTTTCGATTGGTATATCAGTTTCGATTGGTATGTCAGTTTCTATTGGTATATCAGTTTCGATTGGCATGTCAGTTTCGATTGGTATGTCAGTTTCGATTGGTATGTCAGTTTCGATTAGTATATCAGTCTCTATTGGTATATCAGTTTCGATTGATATATCAGTTTTGATTAGTATATCAGTTTCTACTGGTATGTCAGTTTCGATTAGTATATCAGTTTCTATTGGTAGATCAGTTTCTATTGGTATGTCAGTTTAGATTAGTATATCAGTTTCGATTGGTATATCAGTTCCGATTGGTATGTCAGTTTTGATTGGTATATCAGTTTCTATTGGTATGTCAGGTTTGATTGGTATATCATTTTCGATTATTATGTCAGTTTCGATTGGTATGTCAGTTTCGATTGGTATATCAGTTCCGATTGGTATGTCAGTTTTGATTGGTATATCAGTTTCTATTGGTGTATCAGTTTCGATTGGTATATCAGTTTCGATTGTTACATCAGTTTCGATTGGTATATCAGTTTCGACTGGTATGTCAGTTTCGATTAGTATATCAGTTTCTATTGGTATGTTAGCTTCTATTGTTATATCAGTTTCGATTGGTATATCAGTTTCGATTAGTATGTCAGTTTCTATTAGTATGTTAGTTTTGATTAGTATATCAGTTTCTATTAGTATGTCAGTTTCGAATAGTATGTCAGTTTCTATTCATATATCAGTTTCGATTGGTATATCAGTTTCTATTGGTATGTCAGTTTTGATCGGTATATCAGTTTCTATTGGTATGTCAGTTTCAATTAATATATCAGTTTCTATTGGTATGTCAGTTTCAATTAGTATATCAGTTTCTATTGGTATGTCAGTTTCGATTGGTATGTTAGTCCTCAAATTGAATGTCAGTTTCCTTTGGTATATCAGTTTCTATTGGTATGTCAGTTTTGATTAGTATATCAGTTTCGATTGGTATATCAGTTTCGATTGGTATGTCAGTTTCTATTGGTATATCAGTTTCTATTGGTATGTCAGTTTTGATTGGTATATCAGTTTTGATTGGTATGTTAGTTTCGATTGGTATGTCAGTTTCGATTGGTATATCAGTTTCGATTGATATATCAGTTTCGATTAGTATATCAGTTCCTATTGCTATATCAGTTTCTATTGGTATGTCAGTTTCAATTAGAATATTAGTTTCGATTGGTATGACAATTTCAATTAGTATATCAGTTTCTATTGGTATATCAGTTTCGATTGGTATATCAGTTTCGATTGGTATATCAGTTTCGATTGGTATGTCAGTTTCTATTGGTATTTCAGTTTCTATTGTTATGTCAGTTTCTATTGGTATGTCAGTTTCGATTGGTATGTCAGTTTCGATTGGTATATCAGTTTCGATTGGTATGTCTGTTTCGATTGGTACGTCAATTTCGATTGGTATATCAGTTTCGATTAGTATGTCAGTTTCTATTGGTATATCAGTTTCGATTGGTATATCAGTTTCGATTGGTATGTCAGTTTCTATTGGTATTTCAGTTTCTATTGTTATGTCAGTTTCTATTGGTATATCAGTTTCGATTGGTATGTCTGTTTCTATTGATATATCAGTTTTGATTTGTATATCAGTTTTGATTGTTATATCAGTTTCGATTGGTATGTCAGTTTCTATTGGTATATCAGTTTCTATTGGTATGTCAGTTTTGATTAGTATATCTGTTTTGAATGGTATGTCAGTTTCGATTGGTATGTGAAAGCGGTACAAGCCATGTATAGGGGAGCAGTCAGCAAAGTTAGGATTGGCAATGAGTATAGCGAGGAATTTAGCGTACAGGTTGGGGTCCACCAGGGCTCTGTTCTTAGCCCTCTCCTGTTCATCATAGTCCTGCAGGCAATAACGGAGGAGTTTAAGACCGGATGCCCATGGGAACTCCTGTATGCTGATGACCTCGCACTCATAGCTGAATCTATGGTAGAACTAGAGAATAAATTCCAAACCTGGAAGCAGGGACTAGAGAGAAAGGGCCTCAAAGTCAACATGACAAAGACTAAGGTCCTTATAAGTAGACGAGAAAACAGAACCCAGATCCCCTCAGGGAAATGGCCTTGCTCAGTATGTAGGAAAGGTGTAGGTAGGAACTCCATTCTTTGCCCCAAATGCAAACAATGGGTACACAAGAGATGTAGCGGGATCTCAGGAAGCTTAATTAAGAATGTAGGATTCACATGCAGCAGCTGTGCTGAAACAGCAAGCAAACAGCCACAGGAAACAAGTACCACCAATCTCTGGGAGGGCCCTGTAGAAACAGTAGACAGCTTCTGCTACCTAGGTGACCGAATTAGCAACGGAGGTGGGTGCTCAGAAAGTACAATAACTAGGGTAAGAACGGGATGGAAGAAGTTTAGGGAACTACTACCACTGCTAGCTGCAAAAGGCTTCTCCCTCAGAATGAAAGGCAGACTGTATGATGCGTGTATCCGAACAGCGATGTTGCATGGTAGTGAGACCTGGGCGCTGAAGGTGGAAGACCTACGTAGATTAGAGAGAAACGAAGCCTGCATGCTCCGATGGATGTGTAACAGTAATATACGTGAACGACAAAGCATAAATGAATTGAGAGAGAGACTGAGCATAAGAGGAATCAAATGCTGCATGCAGGAGAGGCGGTTACGCTGGTATGGACATGTGATGCGTATGAAGGATGACAGCTGCATAAAAAGGTGCAGAGCACTAGAAGTTGATTGAAACCGCGGAGTGGGGAGACCCAAGATGACTTGGGATGAGGTGATAAAAGCCGACCTTACCCAACTACACCTCTCAAAGTCAATGACACACGACCGTGACTTCTGGCGTCACGCAGTAATACAGGGTACCCGACCTCCCATGGGTACATGCTGAAGCATATAAACAATATGCCCCCCCCCCCCCACCGCAAGGTGGTCGTGGAGGTGCCACGGCAAAAAAAGCACCCAGCCCACACTGTAAAGTGGACGTGTAGGCGCCACGAAAAAGCACCCAGCACTCACTGTAAATGAGGTTGGTGTTAGGAAGGGCATCCAGCTGTAGAAATCAAGCCAGATCAGTTCCTGTATGACCAAGGCATGGTCAGCCGACCAGACACTGCCCACAACAGGACAACCCGTCTAACCCATGCTAGCGTGGAAGAACGGACGTAAAACGGTGATGATGATGATGATGATGATGTCAGTTTCTATTGGTATATCAGTTTCGATTGGTACGTCAGTTTCAATTAGTATATCAGTTTCTATTGGTATGTCAGTTTCGATTGGTATGTTAGTCCTCGAATTGAATGTCAGTTTCCATTGGTATATCAGTTTCTATTGGTATGTCAGTTTTGATTACTATATCAGTTTCGATTGGTATATCAGTTTCGATTGGTATGTCAGTTTCTATTGGTATATCAGTTTCGATTGGTATGTCAGTTTCTATTGGTATGTCAGTTTTGATTGGTATGTCAGTTTCGATTGGTATATCAGTTTCGATTGGTATGTCAGTTTCTATTGGTATATCAGTTTCGATTGGTATGTCAGTTTCGATTGGTATGTCAGTTTCGATTGGTATGTCAGTTTCGATTAGTATATCAGTTTCTATTGGTATATCAGTTTCGATTGATATATCAGTTTTGATTAGTATATCAGTTTCTACTGGTATGTCAGTTTCGATTAGTATATCAGTTTCTATTGGTATATCAGTTTCTATTGGTATGTCAGTTTAGATTAGTATATCAGTTTCGATTGGTATATCAGTTCCGATTGGTATGTCAGTTTTGATTGGTATATCAGTTTCTATTGGTATGTCAGGTTTGATTGGTATATCATTTTCGATTATTATGTCAGTTTCGATTGGTATGTCAGTTTCGATTGGTATATCAGTTCCGATTGGTATGTCAGTTTTGATTGGTATATCAGTTTCTATTGGTGTATCAGTTTCGATTGGTATATCAGTTTCGATTGTTACATCAGTTTCGATTGGTATATCAGTTTCGACTGGTATGTCAGTTTCGATTAGTATATCAGTTTCTATTGGTATGTTAGTTTCTATTGTTATATCAGTTTCGATTGGTATATCAGTTTCGATTAGTATGTCAGTTTCTATTAGTATGTTAGTTTTGATTAGTATATCAGTTTCTATTAGCATGTCAGTTTCGAATAGTATGTCAGTTTCTATTCATATATCAGTTTCGATTGGTATAGCAGTTTCTATTGGTATGTCAGTTTTGATCGGTATATCAGTTTCTATTGGTATGTCAGTTTCAATTAATATATCAGTTTCTATTGGTATGTCAGTTTCAATTAGTATATCAGTTTCTATTGGTATGTCAGTTTCGATTGGTATGTTAGTCCTCAAATTGAATGTCAGTTTCCTTTGGTATATCAGTTTCTATTGGTATGTCAGTTTCAATTAGTATATCAGTTTCTATTGGTATATCAGTTTCGATTGGTATATCAGTTTCGATTGATATATCAGTTTCGATTGGTATGTCAGTTTCTATTGGTATTTCAGTTTCTATTGGTATGTCAGTTTTGATTGGTATGTCAGTTTCGATTGGTATGTCAGTTTCGATTGGTATATCTGTTCCGATTGGTATGTCAGTTTCGATTGGTATGTCAGTTTCGATTGGTATATCAGTTTCGATTGGTATGTCAGTTTCGATTGGTACGTCAATTTCGATTGGTATATCAGTTTCGATTAGTATGTCAGTTTCTATTGGTATGTTAGTTTCGATTAGTATATCACTTTCTATTGGTATGTCAGTTTCGATTGGTATGTCTGTTTCTATTGATATATCAGTTTTGATTTGTATATCAGTTTTGATTGTTATATCAGTTTCGATTGGTATGTCAGTTTCTATTGGTATATCAGTTTCTATTGGTATGTCAGTTTCGATTAGTATATCAGTTTTGAATGGTATGTCAGTTTCGATTGGTATGTCAGTTTCGATTGGTATATCAGTTCCGATTGGTACGTCAATTTCAATAAGTATATTAGTTTCTATTGGTATGTCAGTTTCAATTAATATATCAGTTTCTATTGGTATGTCAGTTTCAATTAGTATATCAGTTTCTATTGGTACGTCAGTTTCAATTAGTATATCAGTTTCTATTGGTATGTCAGTTTCGATTGGTATGTTAGTCCTCGAATTGAATGTCAGTTTCCATTGGTATATCAGTTTCTATTGGTATGTCAGTATTGATTACTATATCAGTTTCGATTGGTATATCAGTTTCGATTGGTATGTCAGTTTCTATTGGTATATCAGTTTCGATTGGTATGTCAGTTTCTATTGGTATATCAGTTTCTATTGGTATTTCAGTTTTGATTGGTATGTCAGTTTCGATTGGTATATCAGTTTCGATTGGTATGTCAGTTTCTATTGGTATATCAGTTTCGATTAGTATATCAGTTTCTACTGGTATGTCAGTTTCGATTAGTATATCAGTTTCTATTGGTATATCAGTTTCTATTGGTATGTCAGTTTAGATTAGTATATCAGTTTCGATTGGTATATCAGTTCCGATTGGTATGTCAGTTTTGATTGGTATATCAGTTTCTATTGGTATATCAGTTTCGATTGGTATATCAGTTTCGATTGTTATATCTGTTTCGATTGGTATATCAGTTTCAACAGGTATGTCAGTTTCGATTAGTATATCAGTTTCTATTGGTATGTTAGTTTCTATTGATATATCAGCTTCGATTGGTATATCAGTTTCTATTAGTATGTCAGTTTCGATTGGTATGTCAGTTTCTATTCATATATCAGTTTCGATTGGTATATCAGTTTCGATTGGTATATCAGTTTTGATTGGTATGTCAGTTTCTATTGGTATATCAGTTTCTATTGGTATGTCAGTTTTGATTGGTATATCAGTTTCGATTGGTATGTCAGTTTCGATTGGTATGTCAGTTTCGATTGGTATGTCAGTTTCGATTGGTTTGTCAGTTTCGACTGGTATATCAGTTTCGATTGGTATGTCAGTTTCGATTGGTATGTCAATTTCGATTGGTATATCAGTTTCGATTAGTATGTCAGTTTCTATTGGTATGTTAGTTTCGATTGGTATATCACTTTCTATTGGTATGTCAGTTTCGATTGGTATGTCTGTTTCTATTGATATATCAGTTTCTATTGGTATGTCAGTTTTGATTGGTATATCAGTTTCGATTGGTATGTCAGTTTCTATTGGTATATCAGTTTCTATTGGTATGTCAGTTTTGATTGGTATATCAGTTTTGAATGGTATGTCAGTTTCAATTGGTATGTCAGTTTTGATTGGTATATCAGTTTTGAATGGTATGTCAGTTTCTATTGGTATGTCAGTTTCAATTAATATATCAGTTTCTATTGGTATGTCAGTTTCAATTAGTATATCAGTTTCTATTGGTATATCAGTCTCTATTGGTATGTCAGTTTTGATTGGTATATCAGTTTCGATTGGTATGTCAGTTTCGATTGGTATGTCAGTTTCTATTGGTATATCAGTTTCGATTGATATATCAGTTTCGATTAGTATATCAGTTTCTACTGGTATGTCAGTTCCGATTAGTATATCAGTTTCTATTGGTATGTCAGTTTCAGTTGGTATGTAAGTTTCGATTGGTACATCCGTTTCGATGGGTATGTCAGTTTCAATTAGTATATTAGTTTCGATTGGTATGTCAATTTCAATTAGTATATCAGTTTCTATTGGTATATCAGTTTCGATTGGTATGTCAGTTTCGATTGGTATATCAGTTTCGACTGGTATGTCCGTTTCGATTAGTATGTCAGTTTCAATTGGTATGTTAGTTCCTATTGGTATATCAGTTTCGATTGGTATATCAGTTTCGATTAGTATGTCAGTTTCTATTAGTATGTTAGTTTCGATTAGTATATCAGTTTCTATTCGTATGTCAGTTTCTATTGGTATATCAGTTTCTATTGGTATGTCAGTTTAGATTAGTATATCAGTTTCGATTGGTATATCAGTTCCGATTGGTATGTCAGTTTTGATTGGTATATCAGTTTCTATTGGTATATCAGTTTCGATTGGTATATCAGTTTCGATTGTTATATCAGTTTCGATTGGTATATCAGTTTCAACAGGTATGTCAGTTTCGATTAGTATATCAGTTTCTATTGGTATGTTAGTTTCTATTGATATATCAGTTTCGATTGGTATATCAGTTTCTATTAGTATGTCAGTTTCGATTGGTATGTCAGTTTCTATTCATATATCAGTTTCGATTGGTATATCAGTTTCGATTGGTATATCAGTTTTGATTGGTATGTCAGTTTCTATTGGTATATCAGTTTCTATTGGTATGTCAGTTTTGATTGGTATATCAGTTTCGATTGGTATGTCAGTTTCGATTGGTATGTCAGTTTCGATTGGTATGTCAGTTTCGATTGGTTTGTCAGTTTCGACTGGTATATCAGTTTCGATTGGTATGTCAGTTTCGATTGGTATGTCAATTTCGATTGGTATATCACTTTCTATTGGTATCTCAGTTTCGATTCGTATGTCAGTTTCGATTGATATGTCAGTTTCGATTGGTTTGTCAGTTTCGACTGGTATATCAGTTTCGATTAGTATGTCAGTTTCTATTGGTATGTTAGTTTCGATTGGTATATCACTTTCTATTGGTATGTCAGTTTCGATTGGTATGTCTGTTTCTATTGATATATCAGTTTCGATTGGTATATCAGTTTTGATTGGTATATCAGTTTCGATTGGTATGTCAGTTTCTATTGGTATATCAGTTTCTATTGGTATGTCAGTTTTGATTGGTATATCAGTTTTGAATGGTATGTCAGTTTCAATTGGTATGTCAGTTTTGATTGGTATATCAGTTTTGAATGGTATGTCAGTTTCTATTGGTATGTCAGTTTCAATTAATATATCAGTTTCTATTGGTATGTCAGTTTCAATTAGTATATCAGTTTCTATTGGTATATCAGTTTCTATTGGTATGTCAGTTTTGATTACTATATCAGTCTCGATTGATATATCAGTTTCGATTGGTATGTCAGTTTCTATAGGTATATCAGTTTCTATTGGTATGTCAGTTTTGATTGGTATATCAGTTTTGAATGGTATGTCAGTTTCAATTGGTATGTCAGTTTTGATTGGTATATCAGTTTTGAATGGTATGTCAGTTTCTATTGGTATGTCAGTTTCAATTAATATATCAGTTTCTATTGGTATGTCAGTTTCAATTAGTATATCAGTTTCTATTGGTATATCAGTCTCTATTGGTATGTCAGTTTTGATTGGTATATCAGTTTCGATTGGTATGTCAGTTTCGATTGGTATGTCAGTTTCTATTGGTATATCAGTTTCGATTGATATATCAGTTTCGATTAGTATATCAGTTTCTACTGGTATGTCAGTTCCGATTAGTATATCAGTTTCTATTGGTATGTCAGTTTCAGTTGGTATGTAAGTTTCGATTGGTACATCCGTTTCGATGGGTATGTCAGTTTCAATTAGTATATTAGTTTCGATTGGTATGTCAATTTCAATTAGTATATCAGTTTCTATTGGTATATCAGTTTCGATTGGTATGTCAGTTTCGATTGGTATATCAGTTTCGACTGGTATGTCCGTTTCGATTAGTATGTCAGTTTCAATTGGTATGTTAGTTCCTATTGGTATATCAGTTTCGATTGGTATATCAGTTTCGATTAGTATGTCAGTTTCTATTAGTATGTTAGTTTCGATTAGTATATCAGTTTCTATTCGTATGTCAGTTTCTATTGGTATATCAGTTTCTATTGGTATGTCAGTTTAGATTAGTATATCAGTTTCGATTGGTATATCAGTTCCGATTGGTATGTCAGTTTTGATTGGTATATCAGTTTCTATTGGTATATCAGTTTCGATTGGTATATCAGTTTCGATTGTTATATCAGTTTCGATTGGTATATCAGTTTCAACAGGTATGTCAGTTTCGATTAGTATATCAGTTTCTATTGGTATGTTAGTTTCTATTGATATATCAGTTTCGATTGGTATATCAGTTTCTATTAGTATGTCAGTTTCGATTGGTATGTCAGTTTCTATTCATATATCAGTTTCGATTGGTATATCAGTTTCGATTGGTATATCAGTTTTGATTGGTATGTCAGTTTCTATTGGTATATCAGTTTCTATTGGTATGTCAGTTTTGATTGGTATATCAGTTTCGATTGGTATGTCAGTTTCGACTGGTATGTCAGTTTCGATTGGTATGTCAGTTTCGATTGGTTTGTCAGTTTCGACTGGTATATCAGTTTCGATTGGTATGTCAGTTTCGATTGGTATGTCAATTTCGATTGGTATATCACTTTCTATTGGTATGTCAGTTTCGATTCGTATGTCAGTTTCGATTGATATGTCAGTTTCGATTGGTTTGTCAGTTTCGACTGGTATATCAGTTTCGATTAGTATGTCAGTTTCTATTGGTATGTTAGTTTCGATTGGTATATCACTTTCTATTGGTATGTCAGTTTCGATTGGTATGTCTGTTTCTATTGATATATCAGTTTCGATTGGTATATCAGTTTTGATTGGTATATCAGTTTCGATTGGTATGTCAGTTTCTATTGGTATATCAGTTTCTATTGGTATGTCAGTTTTGATTGGTATATCAGTTTTGAATGGTATGTCAGTTTCAATTGGTATGTCAGTTTTGATTGGTATATCAGTTTTGAATGGTATGTCAGTTTCTATTGGTATGTCAGTTTCAATTAATATATCAGTTTCTATTGGTATGTCAGTTTCAATTAGTATATCAGTTTCTATTGGTATATCAGTTTCTATTGGTATGTCAGTTTTGATTACTATATCAGTCTCGATTGATATATCAGTTTCGATTGGTATGTCAGTTTCTATAGGTATATCAGTTTCTATTGGTATGTCAGTTTTGATTGGTATATCAGTTTCGATTGGTATGTCAGTGTCGATTGGTATGTCAGTTTCTATTGGTATATCAGTTTCGATTGATATATCAGTTTCGATTAGTATATCAGTTTCTACTGGTACGTCAGTTCCGATTAGTATATCAGTTTCTATTGGTATGTCAGTTTCAGTTGGTATGTAAGTTTCGATTGGTACATCCGTTTCGATGGGTATGTCAGTTTCAATTAGTATATTAGTTTCGATTGGTATGTCAATTTCAATTAGTATATCAGTTTCTATTGGTATATCAGTTTCGATTGGTATGTCAGTTTCGATTGGTATATCAGTTTCGACTGGTATGTCCGTTTCGATTAGTATGTCAGTTTCAAATGGTATGTTAGTTCCTATTGGTATATCAGTTTCGATTGGTATATCAGTTTCGATTAGTATGTCAGTTTCTATTAGTATGTTAGTTTCGATTAGTATATCAGTTTCTATTCGTATGTCAGTTTCTATTGGTATATCAGTTTCTATTGGTATGTCAGTTTAGACTAGTATATCAGTTTCGATTGGTATATCAGTTCCGATTGGTATGTCAGTTTTGATTGGTATATCAGTTTCTATTGGTATATCAGTTTCGATTGGTATATCAGTTTCGATTGTTATATCAGTTTCGATTGGTATATCAGTTTCAACACGTATGTCAGTTTCGATTAGTATATCAGTTTCTATTGGTATGTTAGTTTCTATTGATATATCAGCTTCGATTGGTATATCAGTTTCTATTAGTATGTCAGTTTCGATTGGTATGTCAGTTTCTATTCATATATCAGTTTCGATTGGTATATCTGTTTCGATTGGTATATCAGTTTTGATTGGTATGTCAGTTTCTATTGGTATATCAGTTTCTATTGGTATGTCAGTTTTGATTGGTATATCAGTTTCGATTGGTATGTCAGTTTCGATTGGTATGTCAGTTTCGATTGGTATATCAGTTCCGATTGGTATGTCAGTTTCGATTGGTTTGTCAGTTTCGACTGGTATATCAGTTTCGATTGGTATGTCAGTTTCGATTGGTATGTCAATTTCGATTGGTATATCAGTTTCGATTAGTATCATCATCATCATCATCACCGTTTTACGTCCGTTCTTCCACGCTAGCATGGGTTAGACGGGTTGTCCTGTTGTGGGCAGTGTCTGGTCGGCTGACCATGCCTTGCTCATACAGGAACTGATCTGGCTTGATTTCTACAGCTGGATGCCCTTCCTAACACCAACCTCATTTACAGTGAGTGCTGGGTGCTTTTTCGTGGCGCCTACACGTCCACTTTACAGTGTGGGCTGGGTGCTTTTTTGCCGTGACACCTCCACGACCACCTTGCGGTGGGGGGGGGGGGGGGGGGGCATATTGTTTATATGCTTCAGCATGTACCCATGGGAGGTCGGGTACCCTGTATTACTGCGTGACGCCAGAAGTCACGGTCGTGTGTCATTGACTTTGAGAGGTGTAGTTGGGTAAGGTCGGCTTTTATCACCTCATCCCAAGTCATCTTGGGTCTCCCCACTCCGCGGTTTCCATCAACTTCTAGTGCTCTGCACCTTTTTATGCAGCTGTCATCCTTCATACGCATCACATGTCCATACCAGCGTAACCGCCTCTCCTGCACGCAGCATTTGATTCCTCTTATGCTCAGTCTCTCTCTCAATTCATTTATGCTTTGTCGTTCACGTATATTACTGTTACACATCCATCGGAGCATGCAGGCTTCGTTTCTCTCTAATCTACGTAAGTCTTCCACCTTCAGCGCCCAGGTCTCACTACCATGCAACATCGCTGTTCGGATACACGCATCATACAGTCTGCCTTTCATTCTGAGGGAGAAGCCTTTTGCAGCTAGCAGTGGTAGTAGTTCCCTAAACTTCTTCCATCCCGTTCTTACCCTAGTTATTGTACTTTCTGAGCACCCACCTCCGTTGCTAATTCGGTCACCTAGGTAGCAGAAGCTGACTACTGTTTCTACAGGGCCCTCCCAGAGATTGGTGGTACTTGTTTCCTGTGGCTGTTTGCTTGCTGTTTCAGCACAGCTGCTGCATGTGAATCCTACATTCTTAATTAAGCTTAGTATGTTAGTTTCTATTGGTATGTTAGTTTCGATTGGTATATCACTTTCTATTGGTATGTCAGTTTCGATTGGTATGTCTGTTTCTATTGATATATCAGTTTCGATTGGTATATCAGTTTTGATTGGTATATCAGTTTCGATTGGTATGTCAGTTTCTATTGGTATATCAGTTTCTATTGGTATGTCAGTTTTGATTGGTATATCAGTTTTGAATGGTATGTCAGTTTCAATTGGTATGTCAGTTTTGATTGGTATATCAGTTTTGAATGGTATGTCAGTTTCTATTGGTATGTCAGTTTCAATTAATATATCAGTTTCTATTGGTATGTCAGTTTCAATTAGTATATCAGTTTCTATTGGTATATCAGTTTCTATTGGTATGTCAGTTTTGATTACTATATCAGTCTCGATTGATATATCAGTTTCGATTGGTATGTCAGTTTCTATTGGTATATCAGTTTCTATTGGTATGTCAGTTTTGATTGGTATATCAGTTTCGATTGGTATGTCAGTTTCGATTGGTATGTCAGTTTCTATTGGTATATCAGTTTCGATTGATATATCAGTTTCGATTAGTATATCAGTTTCTACTGGTATGTCAGTTCCGATTAGTATATCAGTTTCTATTGGTATGTCAGTTTCAGTTGGTATGTAAGTTTCTATTGGTACATCCGTTTCGATGGGTATGTCAGTTTCAATTAGTATATTAGTTTCGATTGTTATGTCAATTTCAATTAGTATATCAGTTTCTATTGGTATATCAGTTTCGATTGGTATGTCAGTTTCGATTGGTATATCAGTTTCGACTGGTATGTCCGTTTCGATTAGTATGTCAGTTTCTATTGGTATGTTAGTTCCTATTGGTATATCAGTTTCGATTGGTATATCAGTTTCGATTAGTATGTCAGTTTCTATTAGTATGTTAGTTTCGATTAGTATATCAGTTTCTATTAGTATGTCAGTTTCTATTGGTATATCAGTTTCTATTGGTATGTCAGTTTAGATTAGTATATCAGTTTCGATTGGTATATCAGTTCCGATTGGTATGTCAGTTTTGATCGGTATATCAGTTTCTATTGGTATATCAGTTTCGATTGGTATATCAGTTTCGATTGTTATATCAGTTTCGATTGGTATATCAGTTTCAACAGGTATGTCAGTTTCGATTAGTATATCAGTTTCTATTGGTATGTTAGTTTCTATTGATATATCAGCTTCGATTGGTATATCAGTTTCTATTAGTATGTCAGTTTCGATTGGTATGTCAGTTTCTATTCATATATCAGTTTCGATTGGTATATCAGTTTCGATTGGTATATCAGTTTTGATTAGTATGTCAGTTTCTATTGGTATATCAGTTTCTATTGGTATGTCAGTTTTGATTGGTATGTCAGTTTCTATTGGTATGTCAGTTTCGATTGGTATGTCAGTTTCGATTGGTATGTCAGTTTCGATCGGTATATCAGTTTCTATTGGTATATCAGTTTCGATTGGTATATCAGTTTCGATTGTTATATCAGTTTCGATTGGTATATCAGTTTCAACAGGTATGTCAGTTTCGATTAGTATATCAGTTTCTATTGGTATGTTAGTTTCTATTGATATATCAGCTTCGATTGGTATATCAGTTTCTATTAGTATGTCAGTTTCGATTGGTATGTCAGTTTCTATTCATATATCAGTTTCGATTGGTATATCAGTTTCGATTGGTATATCAGTTTTGATTGGTATGTCAGTTTCTATTGGTATATCAGTTTCTATTGGTATGTCAGTTTTGATTGGTATGTCAGTTTCGATTGGTATGTCAGTTTCGATTGGTATGTCAGTTTCGATTGGTATATCAGTTCCGATTGGTATGTCAGTTTCGATTGGTTTGTCAGTTTCGACTGGTATATCAGTTTCGATTGGTATGTCAGTTTCTATTGGTATGTTAGTTTCGATTAGTATATCACTTTCTATTGGTATGTCAGTTTCGATTGGTATGTCTGTTTCTATTTATATATCAGTTTTGATTGGTATATCAGTTTTAATTGGTATATCAGTTTCGATTGGTATGTCAGTTTCTATTGGTATATAAGTTTCTATTGGTATGTCAGTTTTGATTGGTATATCAGTTCCGATTGGTACCTCAATTTCGATAAGTATATTAGTTTCTATTGGTATGTCAGTTTCAATTAATATATCAGTTTCTATTGGTATGTCAGTTTCAATTAGTATATCAGTTTCTATTGGTATGTCAGTTTCGATTGGTATGTTAGTCCTCGAATTGAATGTCAGTTTCCATTGGTATATCAGTTTCTATTGGTATGTCAGTTTTGATTACTATATCAGTTTCGATTGGTATATCAGTTTCGATTGGTATGTCTGTTTCTATTGGTATATAAGTTTCTATTGGTATGTCAGTTTTGATTGGTATATAAGTTTCTATTGGTATGTCAGTTTCGATTGGTATGTCAGTTTCGATTGGTATGTCAGTTTCTATTGGTATATCAGTTTCGATTGATATATCAGTTTCGATTAGTATATCAGTTTCTACTGGTATGTCAGTTTCGATTAGTATATCAGTTTCGATTGGTATGTCTGTTTCTATTGATATATCAGTTTCTATTGGTATGTCAGTTTTGATTGGTATATCAGTTTCGATTGGTATGTCAGTTTCTATTGGTATATCAGTTTCTATTGGTATGTCAGTTTTGATTGGTATATCAGTTTTGAATGGTATGTCAGTTTCAATTGGTATGTCAGTTTTGATTGGTATATCAGTTTTGAATGGTATGTCAGTTTCTATTGGTATGTCAGTTTCAATTAATATATCAGTTTCTATTGGTATGTCAGTTTCAATTAGTATATCAGTTTCTATTGGTATATCAGTCTCTATTGGTATGTCAGTTTTGATTGGTATATCAGTTTCGATTGGTATGTCAGTTTCGATTGGTATGTCAGTTTCTATTGGTATATCAGTTTCGATTGATATATCAGTTTCGATTAGTATATCAGTTTCTACTGGTATGTCAGTTCCGATTAGTATATCAGTTTCTATTGGTATGTCAGTTTCAGTTGGTATGTAAGTTTCGATTGGTACATCCGTTTCGATGGGTATGTCAGTTTCAATTAGTATATTAGTTTCGATTGGTATGTCAATTTCAATTAGTATATCAGTTTCTATTGGTATATCAGTTTCGATTGGTATGTCAGTTTCGATTGGTATATCAGTTTCGACTGGTATGTCCGTTTCGATTAGTATGTCAGTTTCAATTGGTATGTTAGTTCCTATTGGTATATCAGTTTCGATTGGTATATCAGTTTCGATTAGTATGTCAGTTTCTATTAGTATGTTAGTTTCGATTAGTATATCAGTTTCTATTCGTATGTCAGTTTCTATTGGTATATCAGTTTCTATTGGTATGTCAGTTTAGATTAGTATATCAGTTTCGATTGGTATATCAGTTCCGATTGGTATGTCAGTTTTGATTGGTATATCAGTTTCTATTGGTATATCAGTTTCGATTGGTATATCAGTTTCGATTGTTATATCAGTTTCGATTGGTATATCAGTTTCAACAGGTATGTCAGTTTCGATTAGTATATCAGTTTCTATTGGTATGTTAGTTTCTATTGATATATCAGTTTCGATTGGTATATCAGTTTCTATTAGTATGTCAGTTTCGATTGGTATGTCAGTTTCTATTCATATATCAGTTTCGATTGGTATATCAGTTTCGATTGGTATATCAGTTTTGATTGGTATGTCAGTTTCTATTGGTATATCAGTTTCTATTGGTATGTCAGTTTTGATTGGTATATCAGTTTCGATTGGTATGTCAGTTTTGATTGGTATGTCAGTTTCGATTGGTATGTCAGTTTCGATTGGTTTGTCAGTTTCGACTGGTATATCAGTTTCGATTGGTATGTCAGTTTCGATTGGTATGTCAATTTCGATTGGTATATCACTTTCTATTGGTATGTCAGTTTCGATTCGTATGTCAGTTTCGATTGATATGTCAGTTTCGATTGGTTTGTCAGTTTCGACTGGTATATCAGTTTCGATTAGTATGTCAGTTTCTATTGGTATGTTAGTTTCGATTGGTATATCACTTTCTATTGGTATGTCAGTTTCGATTGGTATGTCTGTTTCTATTGATATATCAGTTTCGATTGGTATATCAGTTTTGATTGGTATATCAGTTTCGATTGGTATGTCAGTTTCTATTGGTATATCAGTTTCTATTGGTATGTCAGTTTTGATTGGTATATCAGTTTTGAATGGTATGTCAGTTTCAATTGGTATGTCAGTTTTGATTGGTATATCAGTTTTGAATGGTATGTCAGTTTCTATTGGTATGTCAGTTTCAATTAATATATCAGTTTCTATTGGTATGTCAGTTTCAATTAGTATATCAGTTTCTATTGGTATATCAGTTTCTATTGGTATGTCAGTTTTGATTACTATATCAGTCTCGATTGATATATCAGTTTCGATTGGTATGTCAGTTTCTATAGGTATATCAGTTTCTATTGGTATGTCAGTTTTGATTGGTATATCAGTTTTGAATGGTATGTCAGTTTCAATTGGTATGTCAGTTTTGATTGGTATATCAGTTTTGAATGGTATGTCAGTTTCTATTGGTATGTCAGTTTCAATTAATATATCAGTTTCTATTGGTATGTCAGTTTCAATTAGTATATCAGTTTCTATTGGTATATCAGTCTCTATTGGTATGTCAGTTTTGATTGGTATATCAGTTTCGATTGGTATGTCAGTTTCGATTGGTATGTCAGTTTCTATTGGTATATCAGTTTCGATTGATATATCAGTTTCGATTAGTATATCAGTTTCTACTGGTATGTCAGTTCCGATTAGTATATCAGTTTCTATTGGTATGTCAGTTTCAGTTGGTATGTAAGTTTCGATTGGTACATCCGTTTCGATGGGTATGTCAGTTTCAATTAGTATATTAGTTTCGATTGGTATGTCAATTTCAATTAGTATATCAGTTTCTATTGGTATATCAGTTTCGATTGGTATGTCAGTTTCGATTGGTATATCAGTTTCGACTGGTATGTCCGTTTCGATTAGTATGTCAGTTTCAATTGGTATGTTAGTTCCTATTGGTATATCAGTTTCGATTGGTATATCAGTTTCGATTAGTATGTCAGTTTCTATTAGTATGTTAGTTTCGATTAGTATATCAGTTTCTATTCGTATGTCAGTTTCTATTGGTATATCAGTTTCTATTGGTATGTCAGTTTAGATTAGTATATCAGTTTCGATTGGTATATCAGTTCCGATTGGTATGTCAGTTTTGATTGGTATATCAGTTTCTATTGGTATATCAGTTTCGATTGGTATATCAGTTTCGATTGTTATATCAGTTTCGATTGGTATATCAGTTTCAACAGGTATGTCAGTTTCGATTAGTATATCAGTTTCTATTGGTATGTTAGTTTCTATTGATATATCAGTTTCGATTGGTATATCAGTTTCTATTAGTATGTCAGTTTCGATTGGTATGTCAGTTTCTATTCATATATCAGTTTCGATTGGTATATCAGTTTCGATTGGTATATCAGTTTTGATTGGTATGTCAGTTTCTATTGGTATATCAGTTTCTATTGGTATGTCAGTTTTGATTGGTATATCAGTTTCGATTGGTATGTCAGTTTCGATTGGTATGTCAGTTTCGATTGGTATGTCAGTTTCGATTGGTTTGTCAGTTTCGACTGGTATATCAGTTTCGATTGGTATGTCAGTTTCGATTGGTATGTCAATTTCGATTGGTATATCACTTTCTATTGGTATGTCAGTTTCGATTCGTATGTCAGTTTCGATTGATATGTCAGTTTCGATTGGTTTGTCAGTTTCGACTGGTATATCAGTTTCGATTAGTATGTCAGTTTCTATTGGTATGTTAGTTTCGATTGGTATATCACTTTCTATTGGTATGTCAGTTTCGATTGGTATGTCTGTTTCTATTGATATATCAGTTTCGATTGGTATATCAGTTTTGATTGGTATATCAGTTTCGATTGGTATGTCAGTTTCTATTGGTATATCAGTTTCTATTGGTATGTCAGTTTTGATTGGTATATCAGTTTTGAATGGTATGTCAGTTTCAATTGGTATGTCAGTTTTGATTGGTATATCAGTTTTGAATGGTATGTCAGTTTCTATTGGTATGTCAGTTTCAATTAATATATCAGTTTCTATTGGTATGTCAGTTTCAATTAGTATATCAGTTTCTATTGGTATATCAGTTTCTATTGGTATGTCAGTTTTGATTACTATATCAGTCTCGATTGATATATCAGTTTCGATTGGTATGTCAGTTTCTATAGGTATATCAGTTTCTATTGGTATGTCAGTTTTGATTGGTATATCAGTTTCGATTGGTATGTCAGTGTCGATTGGTATGTCAGTTTCTATTGGTATATCAGTTTCGATTGATATATCAGTTTCGATTAGTATATCAGTTTCTACTGGTACGTCAGTTCCGATTAGTATATCAGTTTCTATTGGTATGTCAGTTTCAGTTGGTATGTAAGTTTCGATTGGTACATCCGTTTCGATGGGTATGTCAGTTTCAATTAGTATATTAGTTTCGATTGGTATGTCAATTTCAATTAGTATATCAGTTTCTATTGGTATATCAGTTTCGATTGGTATGTCAGTTTCGATTGGTATATCAGTTTCGACTGGTATGTCCGTTTCGATTAGTATGTCAGTTTCAAATGGTATGTTAGTTCCTATTGGTATATCAGTTTCGATTGGTATATCAGTTTCGATTAGTATGTCAGTTTCTATTAGTATGTTAGTTTCGATTAGTATATCAGTTTCTATTCGTATGTCAGTTTCTATTGGTATATCAGTTTCTATTGGTATGTCAGTTTAGACTAGTATATCAGTTTCGATTGGTATATCAGTTCCGATTGGTATGTCAGTTTTGATTGGTATATCAGTTTCTATTGGTATATCAGTTTCGATTGGTATATCAGTTTCGATTGTTATATCAGTTTCGATTGGTATATCAGTTTCAACACGTATGTCAGTTTCGATTAGTATATCAGTTTCTATTGGTATGTTAGTTTCTATTGATATATCAGCTTCGATTGGTATATCAGTTTCTATTAGTATGTCAGTTTCGATTGGTATGTCAGTTTCTATTCATATATCAGTTTCGATTGGTATATCTGTTTCGATTGGTATATCAGTTTTGATTGGTATGTCAGTTTCTATTGGTATATCAGTTTCTATTGGTATGTCAGTTTTGATTGGTATATCAGTTTCGATTGGTATGTCAGTTTCGATTGGTATGTCAGTTTCGATTGGTATATCAGTTCCGATTGGTATGTCAGTTTCGATTGGTTTGTCAGTTTCGACTGGTATATCAGTTTCGATTGGTATGTCAGTTTCGATTGGTATGTCAATTTCGATTGGTATATCAGTTTCGATTAGTATCATCATCATCATCATCACCGTTTTACGTCCGTTCTTCCACGCTAGCATGGGTTAGACGGGTTGTCCTGTTGTGGGCAGTGTCTGGTCGGCTGACCATGCCTTGCTCATACAGGAACTGATCTGGCTTGATTTCTACAGCTGGATGCCCTTCCTAACACCAACCTCATTTACAGTGAGTGCTGGGTGCTTTTTCGTGGCGCCTACACGTCCACTTTACAGTGTGGGCTGGGTGCTTTTTTGCCGTGACACCTCCACGACCACCTTGCGGTGGGGGGGGGGGGGCATATTGTTTATATGCTTCAGCATGTACCCATGGGAGGTCGGGTACCCTGTATTACTGCGTGACGCCAGAAGTCACGGTCGTGTGTCATTGACTTTGAGAGGTGTAGTTGGGTAAGGTCGGCTTTTATCACCTCATCCCAAGTCATCTTGGGTCTCCCCACTCCGCGGTTTCCATCAACTTCTAGTGCTCTGCACCTTTTTATGCAGCTGTCATCCTTCATACGCATCACATGTCCATACCAGCGTAACCGCCTCTCCTGCACGCAGCATTTGATTCCTCTTATGCTCAGTCTCTCTCTCAATTCATTTATGCTTTGTCGTTCACGTATATTACTGTTACACATCCATCGGAGCATGCAGGCTTCGTTTCTCTCTAATCTACGTAAGTCTTCCACCTTCAGCGCCCAGGTCTCACTACCATGCAACATCGCTGTTCGGATACACGCATCATACAGTCTGCCTTTCATTCTGAGGGAGAAGCCTTTTGCAGCTAGCAGTGGTAGTAGTTCCCTAAACTTCTTCCATCCCGTTCTTACCCTAGTTATTGTACTTTCTGAGCACCCACCTCCGTTGCTAATTCGGTCACCTAGGTAGCAGAAGCTGACTACTGTTTCTACAGGGCCCTCCCAGAGATTGGTGGTACTTGTTTCCTGTGGCTGTTTGCTTGCTGTTTCAGCACAGCTGCTGCATGTGAATCCTACATTCTTAATTAAGCTTAGTATGTTAGTTTCTATTGGTATGTTAGTTTCGATTGGTATATCACTTTCTATTGGTATGTCAGTTTCGATTGGTATGTCTGTTTCTATTGATATATCAGTTTCGATTGGTATATCAGTTTTGATTGGTATATCAGTTTCGATTGGTATGTCAGTTTCTATTGGTATATCAGTTTCTATTGGTATGTCAGTTTTGATTGGTATATCAGTTTTGAATGGTATGTCAGTTTCAATTGGTATGTCAGTTTTGATTGGTATATCAGTTTTGAATGGTATGTCAGTTTCTATTGGTATGTCAGTTTCAATTAATATATCAGTTTCTATTGGTATGTCAGTTTCAATTAGTATATCAGTTTCTATTGGTATATCAGTTTCTATTGGTATGTCAGTTTTGATTACTATATCAGTCTCGATTGATATATCAGTTTCGATTGGTATGTCAGTTTCTATTGGTATATCAGTTTCTATTGGTATGTCAGTTTTGATTGGTATATCAGTTTCGATTGGTATGTCAGTTTCGATTGGTATGTCAGTTTCTATTGGTATATCAGTTTCGATTGATATATCAGTTTCGATTAGTATATCAGTTTCTACTGGTATGTCAGTTCCGATTAGTATATCAGTTTCTATTGGTATGTCAGTTTCAGTTGGTATGTAAGTTTCTATTGGTACATCCGTTTCGATGGGTATGTCAGTTTCAATTAGTATATTAGTTTCGATTGTTATGTCAATTTCAATTAGTATATCAGTTTCTATTGGTATATCAGTTTCGATTGGTATGTCAGTTTCGATTGGTATATCAGTTTCGACTGGTATGTCCGTTTCGATTAGTATGTCAGTTTCTATTGGTATGTTAGTTCCTATTGGTATATCAGTTTCGATTGGTATATCAGTTTCGATTAGTATGTCAGTTTCTATTAGTATGTTAGTTTCGATTAGTATATCAGTTTCTATTAGTATGTCAGTTTCTATTGGTATATCAGTTTCTATTGGTATGTCAGTTTAGATTAGTATATCAGTTTCGATTGGTATATCAGTTCCGATTGGTATGTCAGTTTTGATCGGTATATCAGTTTCTATTGGTATATCAGTTTCGATTGGTATATCAGTTTCGATTGTTATATCAGTTTCGATTGGTATATCAGTTTCAACAGGTATGTCAGTTTCGATTAGTATATCAGTTTCTATTGGTATGTTAGTTTCTATTGATATATCAGCTTCGATTGGTATATCAGTTTCTATTAGTATGTCAGTTTCGATTGGTATGTCAGTTTCTATTCATATATCAGTTTCGATTGGTATATCAGTTTCGATTGGTATATCAGTTTTGATTGGTATGTCAGTTTCTATTGGTATATCAGTTTCTATTGGTATGTCAGTTTTGATTGGTATGTCAGTTTCTATTGGTATGTCAGTTTCGATTGGTATGTCAGTTTCGATTGGTATGTCAGTTTCGATCGGTATATCAGTTTCTATTGGTATATCAGTTTCGATTGGTATATCAGTTTCGATTGTTATATCAGTTTCGATTGGTATATCAGTTTCAACAGGTATGTCAGTTTCGATTAGTATATCAGTTTCTATTGGTATGTTAGTTTCTATTGATATATCAGCTTCGATTGGTATATCAGTTTCTATTAGTATGTCAGTTTCGATTGGTATGTCAGTTTCTATTCATATATCAGTTTCGATTGGTATATCAGTTTCGATTGGTATATCAGTTTTGATTGGTATGTCAGTTTCTATTGGTATATCAGTTTCTATTGGTATGTCAGTTTTGATTGGTATGTCAGTTTCGATTGGTATGTCAGTTTCGATTGGTATGTCAGTTTCGATTGGTATATCAGTTCCGATTGGTATGTCAGTTTCGATTGGTTTGTCAGTTTCGACTGGTATATCAGTTTCGATTGGTATGTCAGTTTCTATTGGTATGTTAGTTTCGATTAGTATATCACTTTCTATTGGTATGTCAGTTTCGATTGGTATGTCTGTTTCTATTTATATATCAGTTTTGATTGGTATATCAGTTTTAATTGGTATATCAGTTTCGATTGGTATGTCAGTTTCTATTGGTATATAAGTTTCTATTGGTATGTCAGTTTTGATTGGTATATCAGTTCCGATTGGTACCTCAATTTCGATAAGTATATTAGTTTCTATTGGTATGTCAGTTTCAATTAATATATCAGTTTCTATTGGTATGTCAGTTTCAATTAGTATATCAGTTTCTATTGGTATGTCAGTTTCGATTGGTATGTTAGTCCTCGAATTGAATGTCAGTTTCCATTGGTATATCAGTTTCTATTGGTATGTCAGTTTTGATTACTATATCAGTTTCGATTGGTATATCAGTTTCGATTGGTATGTCTGTTTCTATTGGTATATAAGTTTCTATTGGTATGTCAGTTTTGATTGGTATATAAGTTTCTATTGGTATGTCAGTTTCGATTGGTATGTCAGTTTCGATTGGTATGTCAGTTTCTATTGGTATATCAGTTTCGATTGATATATCAGTTTCGATTAGTATATCAGTTTCTACTGGTATGTCAGTTTCGATTAGTATATCAGTTTCTATTGGTATGTCAGTTTCGATTGGTATATCAGTTTCGATTCGTATATCAGTTTCGATTGCTATATCAGTTTCTATTGGTATGTCAGTTTCAATTGGTATGTAAGTTTCGATTGGTATATCTGTTTCGATGGGTATGTCAGTTTAAATTAGTATATTAGTTTCGATTGGTATGTCAATTTCAATTAGTATATCAGTTTCTATTGGTATATCAGTTTCGATTGGTATGTCAGTTTCGATTGGTATATCAGTTTCGATCGGTATATCAGTTTTGATTTGTATGTCAGTTTCTATTGGTATGTCAGTTTTGATTGGTATATCAGTTTCGATTGGTATGTCAGTTTCGATTGGTATGTCAGTTTCGATTTGTATGTCAGTTTCTATTGGTATATCAGTTTCGATTGATATATCAGTTTCGATTAGTATATCGGTTTCTACTGGTATGTCAGTTTCGACTAGTATATCAGTTTCTATTGGTATGTCAGTTTTGATTGGTATATCAGTTTCGATTGGTATATCAGTTTCTATTGGTATGTCGGTTTCGATTGGTATGTCAGTTTCTATTGGTATATCAGTTTCGATGGATACATCAGTTTCGATTAGTATGTCAGTTTCTACTGGTATGTCAGTTTCGATTAGTATATCAGTTTCTATTGGTATGTCAGTTTCGATTGGTATATCAGTTTCGATTGGTATGTCAGTTTCGATTAGTATATCAGTTTCTATTGGTATGTCAGTTTCGATTGGTATATCAGTTTCGATTGGTATGTCAGTTTCGATTAGTATATCAGTTTCTATTGGTATGTCAGTTTCTATTGATATATCAGTTTCGATTGGTATGTCAGTTTCGATTGGTATGTCAATTTCGATTGATATATCAGTTTCGATTAGTATGTCAGTTTCTATTGGTATGTTAGTTTCGATTAGTATATAACTTTTTATTGGTATGTCAGTTTCGATTGGTATGTCTGTTTCTATTGATATATCAGTTTCGATTGGTATATCAGTTTTGATTGGTATATCAGTTTCGATTGGTATGTCAGTTTCTATTTGTATATCAGTTTCGATTGGTATGTCAATTTCTATTGGTATATCAGTTTCTATTGGTATGTCAGGTTTGATTGGTATATCAGTTTCGATTATTATGTCAGTTTCGATTGGTATGTCAGTTTCGATTGGTATATCAGTTCCGATTGGTATGTTAGTTTTGATTGGTATATCAGTTTCTATTGGTGTATCAGTTTCGATTGGTATATCAGTTTCAATTGTTATATCAGTTTCGATTGGTATATCAGTTTCAATTGTTATATCAGTTTCGATTGGTATATCAGTTTCGACTGGTATGTCAGTTTCGATTAGTATATCAGTTGCTATTGTTATGTTAGTTTCTATTGTTATATCAGTTTCGATTGGTATATCAGTTTCGATTAGTATGTCAGTTTCTATTAGTATGTTAGTTTTGATTAGTATATCAGTTTCTATTAGTATGTCAGTTTCGAATAGTATGTCAGTTTCTATTCATATATCAGTTTCGATTGGTATTTCAGTTTCTATTGGTATGTCAGTTTTGATCGGTATATCAGTTTCTATTGGTATGTCAGTTTCAATTAATATATCAGTTTCTATTGGTATGTCAGTTTCAATTAGTATATCAGTTTCTATTGGTATGTCAGTTTCGATTGGTATGTTAGTCCTCAAATTGAATGTCAGTTTCCTTTGGTATATCAGTTTCTATTGGTATGTCAGTTTTGATTAGTATATCAGTTTCGATTGGTATATCAGTTTCGATTGGTATGTCAGTTTCTATTGGTATATCAGTTTCTATTGGTATGTCAGTTTTGATTGGTATATCAGTTTTGATTGGTATGTCAGTTTCGATTGGTATGTCAGTTTCGATTGGTATATCAGTTTCGATTGATATATCGGTTTCGATTAGTATATCAGTTCCTATTGCTATATCAGTTTCTACTGGTATGTCAGTTTCGATTAGTATATCAGTTTCTATTGGTATGTCAGTTTCAATTAGTATATTAGTTTCGATTGGTATGACAATTTCAATTAGTATATCAGTTTCTATTGGTATATCAGTTTCGATTGGTATATCAGTTTCGATTGGTATATCAGTTTCGATTGGTATGTCAGTTTCGATTGGTACGTCAATTTCGATTGGTATATCAGTTTCGATTAGTATGTCAGTTTCTATTGGTATGTTAGTTTCGATTAGTATATCACTTTCTATTGGTATGTCAGTTTCGATTGGTATGTCTGTTTCTATTGGTATATCAGTTTCTATTGGTATGTCAGTTTTGATTGGTATATCAGTTTTGAATGGTATGTCAGTTTCGATTGGTATGTCAGTTTCTATTGGTATATCAGTTTCTATTGGTATGTCAGTTTTGATTGGTATATCAGTTCCGATTGGTACCTCAATTTCGATAAGTATATTAGTTTCTATTGGTATGTCAGTTTCAATTAATATATCAGTTTCTATTGGTATGTCAGTTTCAATTAGTATATCAGTTTCTATTGGTATGTCAGTTTCGATTGGTATGTTAGTCCTCGAATTGAATGTCAGTTTCCATTGGTATATCAGTTTCTATTGGTATGTCAGTTTTGATTACTATATCAGTTTCGATTGGTATATCAGTTTCGATTGGTATGTCTGTTTCTATTGGTATATAAGTTTCTATTGGTATGTCAGTTTTGATTGGTATATAAGTTTCTATTGGTATGTCAGTTTCGATTGGTATGTCAGTTTCGATTGGTATGTCAGTTTCTATTGGTATATCAGTTTCGATTGATATATCAGTTTCGATTAGTATATCAGTTTCTACTGGTATGTCAGTTTCGATTAGTATATCAGTTTCTATTGGTATGTCAGTTTCGATTGGTATATCAGTTTCGATTCGTATATCAGTTTCGATTGCTATATCAGTTTCTATTGGTATGTCAGTTTCAATTGGTATGTAAGTTTCGATTGGTATATCCGTTTCGATGGGTATGTCAGTTTAAATTAGTATATTAGTTTCGATTGGTATGTCAATTTCAATTAGTATATCAGTTTCTATTGGTATATCAGTTTCGATTGGTATGTCAGTTTCGATTGGTATATCAGTTTCGATCGGTATATCAGTTTTGATTTGTATGTCAGTTTCTATTGGTATGTCAGTTTTGATTGGTATATCAGTTTCGATTGGTATGTCAGTTTCGATTGGTATGTCAGTTTCGATTTGTATGTCAGTTTCTATTGGTATATCAGTTTCGATTGATATATCAGTTTCGATTAGTATATCGGTTTCTACTGGTATGTCAGTTTCGACTAGTATATCAGTTTCTATTGGTATGTCAGTTTTGATTGGTATATCAGTTTCGATTGGTATATCAGTTTCTATTGGTATGTCGGTTTCGATTGGTATGTCAGTTTCTATTGGTATATCAGTTTCGATGGATACATCAGTTTCGATTAGTATGTCAGTTTCTACTGGTATGTCAGTTTCGATTAGTATATCAGTTTCTATTGGTATGTCAGTTTCGATTGGTATATCAGTTTCGATTGGTATGTCAGTTTCGATTAGTATATCAGTTTCTATTGGTATGTCAGTTTCGATTGGTATATCAGTTTCGATTGGTATGTCAGTTTCGATTAGTATATCAGTTTCTATTGGTATGTCAGTTTCTATTGATATATCAGTTTCGATTGGTATGTCAGTTTCGATTGGTATGTCAATTTCGATTGATATATCAGTTTCGATTAGTATGTCAGTTTCTATTGGTATGTTAGTTTCGATTAGTATATAACTTTTTATTGGTATGTCAGTTTCGATTGGTATGTCTGTTTCTATTGATATATCAGTTTCGATTGGTATATCAGTTTTGATTGGTATATCAGTTTCGATTGGTATGTCAGTTTCTATTTGTATATCAGTTTCGATTGGTATGTCAATTTCTATTGGTATATCAGTTTCTATTGGTATGTCAGGTTTGATTGGTATATCAGTTTCGATTATTATGTCAGTTTCGATTGGTATGTCAGTTTCGATTGTTATATCAGTTCCGATTGGTATGTTAGTTTTGATTGGTATATCAGTTTCTATTGGTGTATCAGTTTCGATTGGTATATCAGTTTCAATTGTTATATCAGTTTCGATTGGTATATCAGTTTCAATTGTTATATCAGTTTCGATTGGTATATCAGTTTCGACTGGTATGTCAGTTTCGATTAGTATATCAGTTGCTATTGTTATGTTAGTTTCCATTGTTATATCAGTTTCGATTGGTATATCAGTTTCGATTAGTATGTCAGTTTCTATTAGTATGTTAGTTTTGATTAGTATATCAGTTTCTATTAGTATGTCAGTTTCGAATAGTATGTCAGTTTCTATTCATATATCAGTTTCGATTGGTATATCAGTTTCTATTGGTATGTCAGTTTTGATCGGTATATCAGTTTCTATTGGTATGTCAGTTTCAATTAATATATCAGTTTCTATTGGTATGTCAGTTTCAATTAGTATATCAGTTTCTATTGGTATGTCAGTTTCGATTGGTATGTTAGTCCTCAAATTGAATGTCAGTTTCCTTTGGTATATCAGTTTCTATTGGTATGTCAGTTTTGATTAGTATATCAGTTTCGATTGGTATATCAGTTTCGATTGGTATGTCAGTTTCTATTGGTATGTCAGTTTTGATTGGTATATCAGTTTTGATTGGTATGTCAGTTTCGATTGGTATGTCAGTCTCGATTGGTATATCAGTTTCGATTGATATATCAGTTTCGATTAGTATATCAGTTCCTATTGCTATATCAGTTTCTACTGGTATGTCAGTTTCGATTAGTATATCAGTTTCTATTGGTATGTCAGTTTCAATTAGTATATTAGTTTCGATTGGTATGACAATTTCAATTAGTATATCAGTTTCTATTGGTATATCAGTTTCGATTGGTATATCAGTTTCGATTGGTATATCAGTTTCGATTGGTATGTCAGTTTCGATTGGTACGTCAATTTCGATTGGTATATCAGTTTCGATTAGTATGTCAGTTTCTATTGGTATGTTAGTTTCGATTAGTATATCACTTTCTATTGGTATGTCAGTTTCGATTGGTATGTCTGTTTCTATTGGTATATCAGTTTCTATTGGTATGTCAGTTTTGATTGGTATATCAGTTTTGAATGGTATGTCAGTTTCGATTGGTATGTCAGTTTCGATTGGTATATCAGTTCCGATTGGTACGTCAATTTCAATAAGTATATTAGTTTCTATTGGTATGTCAGTTTCAATTAATATATCAGTTTCAATTGGTATGTCAGTTTCAATTAGTATATCAGTTTCTATTGGTATGTCAGTTTCAATTAGTATATCAGTTTCTATTGGTATGTCAGTTTCGATTGGTATGTTAGTCCTCGAATTGAATGTCAGTTTCCATTGGTATATCAGTTTCTATTGGTATGTCAGTTTTGATTACTATATCAGTTTCGATTGGTATATCAGTTTTAATTGGTATGTCAGTTTCTATTGGTATATCAGTTTCAATTGGTATGTCAGTTTCTATTGGTATATCAGTTTCTATTGGTATATCAGTTTTGATTAGTATGCGAGTTTCTATTGGTATATCAGTTTCTATTGGTATGTCAGTTTTGATTGGTATATCAGTTTCGATTGGTATGTCAGTATCGATTGGTATGTCAGTTTCGATTGGTATGTCAGTTTCTATTGGTATATCAGTTTCGATTTATATATCAGTTTCGATTAGTATATCAGTTTCTACTGGTATGTCAGTTTCGATTAGTATATCAGTTTCTATTGGTATGTCAGTTTTGATTGGTATATCAGTTTCGCTTCGTATATCAGTTCCTATTGCTATATCAGTTTCTAATGGTATGTCAATTTCAATTGGAATGTCAGTTTCTATTGGTATATCAGTTTCGATTGGTATATCAGTTTCTATTGGCATGTCAGTTTCGATTGGTATGTCAGTTTCTATTGGTATATCAGTTTCGATGGATACATCAGTTTCGATTAGTATGTCAGTTTCTACTGGTATGTCAGTTTCGATTAGTATATCAGTTCCTATTGGTACGTCAGTTTCGATTGGTATATCAGTTTCGATTGGTATGTCAGTTTCGATTAGTATATCAGTTCCTATTGGTATGTCAGTTTCTATTGATATATCAGCTTCGATTGGTATATCAGTTTCGATTAGTATGTCAGTTTCGATTGATATGTCAATTTCGATTGGTATATCAGTTCCCATTGGTATGTCAGTTTCGATTGGTATGTCAGTTTCGATTGGTATATCAGTTTCGATTGGTATGTCAGTTTCGATTGGTATGTCAATTCCGATTGATATATCAGTTTCGATTAGTATGTCAGTTTCTATTGGTATGTTAGTTTCGATTAGTATATCACTTTCTATTGGTATGTCAGTTTCGATTGGTATGTCTGTTTCTATTGATATATCAGTTTCGATTGGTATATCAGTTTTGATTGGTATATCAATTTCGATTGGTATGTCAGTTTCTATTGGTATATCAGTTTCGATTGGTATGTCAATTTCTATTGGTATATCAGTTTCTATTGGTATGTTAGTTTCTATTGGTATATCAGTTTCGATTGGTATATCAGTTTCGATTAGTATGTCAGTTTCTATTAGTATGTTAGTTTTGATTAGTATATCAGTTTCTATTAGTATGTCAGTTTCGAATAGTATGTCAGTTTCTATTCATTTATCAGTTTCGATTGGTATATCAGTTTCGATTGGTATGTCAGTTTCTATTGGTATATCAGTTTCTATTGGTATGTCAGTTTTGATCAGTATATCAGTTTCGATTGGAATGTCAGTTTCAATTGGTATGCCAGTTTCGATTGGTATATCAGTTCCGATTGGTATGTCAGTTTCGATTGGTATGTCAGTTTCGATTGGTATGTCAGTTTCTATTGGTATATCAGTTTCGATTGATAAATCAGTTTCGATTAGTATATCAGTTCCTATTGGTATATCAGTTTCGATTAGTATGTTAGTTTCTACTGGTATGTCAGTTTCGATTAGTATATCTGTTTCTATTGGTATGTCAGTTTCGATTGGTATATCATTTTCGATTGGTATGTCAGTTTCGATTAGTATATCAGTTTCTATTGGTATGTCAGTTTCTATTGGTATGTCAGTTTCTATTGATATATCAGCTTTGATTGGTATATCAGTTTCGATTAGTATGTCAGTTTCTATTTGTATGTCAGTTTCGATAGGTATGTCAGTTTTGATTGGTATGTCAGTTTCTATGTGTATATCAGTTTCGATTGGTATATCAGTTTCGATGGTATGTCAGTTTCGATTGGTATATCAGTTTCTATTGGTATATCAGTTTCGATTGATATATCAGTTTCGATTAGTATGTCAGTTTCTACTGGTATGTCAGTTTCGATTGGTATATCATTTTCGATTGGTATGTCAGTTTCTATTGGTATATTAGTTTCGACTGGTATATCAGTTTCGATTAGTATAATCAGTTTCTATTGGTATGTCAGTTTCTATTGGTATATCAGTTTCGATTGGTATATCAGTTTTGATTAGTATGTCAGTTTCTATTGGTATGTTAGTTTCGATTAGTATATCAGTTTCTATTGGTATGTCAGTTTCGATCGGTATGTCAGTTTCTATTGGTATGTCAGTTTTGATTGGTATGTCAGTTTCGATTGGTATGTCAGTTTCGATTGGTATATCAGTTTCGATTGGTATATCAGTTTCGATTTATATGTCACTTTCGATTGGTATATCAGTTCCGATAGTTATGTCTGTTTCTATTGATATATCAGTTTCGATTTGTATATCAGTTTTGATTGGTATATCAGTTTCGATTGGTATGTCAGTTTTGATTGGTATATCAGTTTTGAATGGTATATCAGTTTCGATTGGTATGTCAGTTTCGATTGGTATATCAGTTCCGATTGGTATGTCAGTTTAGATTGGTATGTCAGTTTCGATTGGTATGTCAATTTCGATTGATATATCAGTTTCGATTAGTATGTCAGTTTCTATTGGTATGTTAGTTTCGATTAGTATATCACTTTCTATTGGTATGTCAGTTTCGATTGGTATGTCTGTTTCTATTGATATATCAGTTTCGATTGGTATATCAGTTTTGATTGGTATATCAGTTTCGATTGGTATGTCAGTTTCTATTGGTATATCAGTTTCGATTGGTATGTCAGTTTCGATTGGTACGTCAATTTCGATGGGTATATTAGTTTCTATTGGTATGTCAGTTTCAATTAGTATATCAGTTTCTATTGGTATGTCAGTTTCGATTGGTATATCAGTTATGATTTGTATATGAGTTCCTATAGCTATATCAGTTTCTATTGGTATGTCAGTTTCGATTGGTATGTTAGTTTCGATTGGTATATCAGTTCCGATTGGTATGTAAGTTTTGATTTGTATATCAGTTTCGATTAGTATGTCAGTTTCTACTGGTATTTCAGTTTCGATTAGTATATCAGTTTCTATTGGTATATCAGTATCGAATTTTATATCAGTTCCTATTGCTATATCAGTTTCTATCGGTATGGAGGCACATGGCTTAGTGGTTAGAGCATTGGCCTTGCAATCGAAAGGTTGTGAGTTCAATTCTCAGACCGGGTGATGTGTTGTTTCCTTGAGCAAGAGACTTTATTTCACATTGCTCCAGTTTACTCAGCTGTAGAAATGAGATGATAGGGACTGGGGTCTCTATCATTCCACTGCAAAGTGGTCGTGGAGGTGCCACGGCAAAAAAGCACCCAGCACTCACTGTAAATGAGGTTGGTGTTAGGAAGGGCATCCAGCTGTAGAAATCAAGCCAGAATCAGTTACCGTCCCACCCTTGCACGCAGGGAATAGCTGACGTAAAATGAAATGATGATGATGATGATGATGTCAGTTTCAATTGTTATGTAAGTTTCGATTGATATATTAGTTTCGATTGGTATGTCAATTTCGATTAGTATATCAGTTTCTATAGGAATGTCAGTTACTATTGGTTATCTGTTTCGATTGGTATATCAGTTTCGATGGTATGTCAGTTTCTATTGGTATGTCAGTTTCTATTGGTATATCAGCTTCGATTGGTATATCAGTTTCGATTAGTATGTCAGTTTCTAGTGGTATGTCAGTTTCCATTGGTATATCACTTCCGATTGGTATGTCAATTTCGATTGGTATATCAGTTTCTATTGGCATATCAGTTTCGATTGGTATGTCAGTTTCTATTGGTATATTAGTTTCGATTGATATATCAGTTTCGATTAGTATATCAGTTTCTACTGGTATGTCAGTTTCGATTAGTATATCAGTTTCCATTGGTATGTCAGTTTCAATTGGTATGTAAGTTTCGATTGGTTTATCAGTTTCGATTGGTATGTCAGTTTCTATTGGTATGTCAGTTTCGATTATTATATCAGTTACTATTGGTATGTCAGTTTCGATTGGTATGTTATTTTCGATTGGTATATGAGTTTCTATTGGTATGACAGTTTCGATTGTTGTATCATTTTGGATTGGTATCTCAGTTTGTTATGGTATGTCAGTTTCGATTGGTATGTCAGTTTCGATTGGTATATCAGTTTCGATTGTTATGTCAATTTCGATGTGCATATCAGTTTCTATTACTATGTTAGTTTCTATTGGAATATCACTTTCGATTGGTATGTCAGTTTCGATTGGTATATCAGTTTCGATTAGTATGTCAGTTTCTATTTGTATGTCAGTTTTGATTGGTATATCAGTTTCAATTGGTATGTCAGTTTCGATTGGTATATCAGTTTCGATTAGTATGTCAGTTTCTAGTGGTATGTCAGTTTTTATTAGTATATCAGTTTCTACTGGGATGTCAGTTTCCATTGGTATATCACTTCTGATTGGTATGTCAATTTCGATTGGTATATCAGTTTCTATTGGTATGTCAGTTTCGATTGGTATGTCAGTTTCTATTGGTATATCAGTATCGATTGATATATCAGATTCGATTAGTATATCAGTTTTGATTTGTATATGAGTTCCTATAGCTATATCAGTTTCTATTTGTATGTCTGTTTCGAGTGGTATGTCAGTTTCGATTGGTATATCAGTTCCGATTGGTATGTAAGTTTCGATTGGTATGTCAGTTTCGATTGGTATATCAGTTTCGATTGGTATGTCAGTTTCGATTGGTATATCGGTATCGATTCGTATATCAGTTTCTATTGGTATGTCAGTTTCGATTGGTATGTCAATTTCTATTGGTATATATGTTTCGATTGATATATCAGTTTCGATTGGTATGTGAGTTTCTACTGGTATGTCAGTTTCGATTAGTATATCAGTTTCTATTGGTATGTCAGTTTCGATTGGTATATCAGTTTCAACTTGTATATCAGTTCCTATTGCTATATCAGTTTCTATTGCTATGTCAGTTTCAATTGTTATGTAAGTTTCGATTGATATATCAGTTTCGATTGGTATCTCTGTTTCGATTGGTATATCAGTTTCGATTGGTATGTCAATTTCAATTAGTATATCAGTTTCTATTGGTATATCAGTTTCGATTGGTATGTCAGTTTCGATTAGTATATCAGTTTCTATAGGAATGTCAGTTACTATTGGTTATCTGTTTCGATTGGTATATCAGTTTCGATGGTATGTCAGTTTCTATTGGTATGTCAGTTTCTATTGGTATATCAGCTTCGATTGGTATATCAGTTTCGATTAGTATGTCAGTTTCTAGTGGTATGTCAGTTTCCATTGGTATATCGCTTCCGATTGGTATGTCAATTTCGATTGGTATATCAGTTTGTATTGGTATCTCAGTTTCGATTGGTATGTCAGTTTCTATTGGTATGTCAGTTTCTATTGGTATATCAGCTTCGATTGGTATATCAGTTTTGATTAGTATGTCAGTTTCTAGTGGTATGTCAGTTTCCATTGGTATATCACTTCCGATTGGTATGTCAATTTCGATTGGTATATCAGTTTCTATTGGTATATCAGTTTCGATTGGTATGTCAGTTTCTATTGGTATATCGGTCTCGATTCGTATATCAATTTCGATTGGTATATCAGTTTCTATTGGTATATCACTTCCGATTGGTATGTCAATTTCGATTGGTATATCAGTTTCAATTGGTATGTCAATTTCGATTGGTATATCAGTTTCTATTGGTATATTAGTTTCGATTGATATATCAGTTTCGATTAGTATATCAGTTTCTACTGGTATGTCAGTTTCGATTGGTATATCAGTTTCGATTGGTATGTCAGTTTCTATTGGTATGTCAATTTCGATTATTATATCAGTTACTATTGGTATGTCAGTTTCGATTGGTATGTCAGTTTCGATTGGTATCTCAGTTTGTTTTGGTATGTCAGTTTCGATTGGTATATCAGTTTCGATTGGTATGTCATTTTCGATTGGTATGTCAATTTCGATGTGTATATCAGTTTCTATTAGTATGTTAGTTTCTATTGGAATATCACTTTCGATTGGTATGTCAGTTTCGATTGGTATATCAGTTTCGATTAGTATGTCAGTTTATATTGGTATGTCAGTTTTGATTGCTATATCAGTTTCAATTGGTATGTCAGTTTCGATTGGTATGTCAGTTTCGATTGGTTCATCAGTTCCGATTGGTATGTAAGTTTTGATTGGTATATCAGTTTCGATTGGAATATCACTTTCGATGGGAATGTCAGTTTCGATTGGTATATCAGTTCCGATTGGTATGTCAGTTTCGATTGATATGTTAGTTTCGATTGGTATATCAGTTTCGATTGGTATGTCAGTTTCAAATTGGTATGTCAATTTCAATTGGTATATCAGTTTCTATTGGTATGTCAGTTTCGAGTGGTATGTCAGTTTCGATTGATATGTCAGTTTCGATTGGTATATCAGTTTCTATTGGTATGTCAGTTTCTACTGGTATGTTAGTATATTAGTTTCTATTGGTATGTCAGGTTCGATTTGTATATCAGTTCGTATTGCTATATCAGTTTCTATTGGTATGTCAGTTTCAATTGGTATATCAGTTTCTATTGGTATGTCAGTTTCTAATGGTATGTCAGTTTCTATTGGTATATCAGCTTCGATTAGTATATCAGTTTCAATTGGTATGTCAGTTTCGATTGGTATGTCAGTTTCGATTGGTTTATCAGTTCCGATTGGTATGTAAGTTTTGATTGGTATGTCAGTTTCGATTGGTATATCAGTTTCGATTGTTATATCAGTCTCAATTGATTTATCAGTTTCGAATAGTATGTCAGTTTCTATTGGTATATCAGCTTCGATTGGTATATCACTTTCGATTAGTATGTCAGTTTCTATTGGTATGTCAGTTTTGATTGGTATATCAGTTTCGATTTGTATATCAGTTCCGATTGGTACGTCAATTTCAATAAGTATATTAGTTTCTATTGGTATGTCAGTTTCAATTAATATATCAGTTTCAATTGGTATGTCAGTTTCAATTAGTATATCAGTTTCTATTGGTATGTCAGTTTCAATTAGTATATCAGTTTCTATTGGTATGTCAGTTTCGATTGGTATGTTAGTCCTCGAATTGAATGTCAGTTTCCATTGGTATATCAGTTTCTATTGGTATGTCAGTTTTGATTACTATATCAGTTTCGATTGGTATATCAGTTTTAATTGGTATGTCAGTTTCTATTGGTATATCAGTTTCAATTGGTATGTCAGTTTCTATTGGTATATCAGTTTCTATTGGTATATCAGTTTTGATTAGTATGCGAGTTTCTATTGGTATATCAGTTTCTATTGGTATGTCAGTTTTGATTGGTATATCAGTTTCGATTGGTATGTCAGTATCGATTGGTATGTCAGTTTCGATTGGTATGTCAGTTTCTATTGGTATATCAGTTTCGATTTATATATCAGTTTCGATTAGTATATCAGTTTCTACTGGTATGTCAGTTTCGATTAGTATATCAGTTTCTATTGGTATGTCAGTTTTGATTGGTATATCAGTTTCGCTTCGTATATCAGTTCCTATTGCTATATCAGTTTCTAATGGTATGTCAATTTCAATTGGAATGTCAGTTTCTATTGGTATATCAGTTTCGATTGGTATATCAGTTTCTATTGGCATGTCAGTTTCGATTGGTATGTCAGTTTCTATTGGTATATCAGTTTCGATGGATACATCAGTTTCGATTAGTATGTCAGTTTCTACTGGTATGTCAGTTTCGATTAGTATATCAGTTCCTATTGGTAAGTCAGTTTCGATTGGTATATCAGTTTCGATTGGTATGTCAGTTTCGATTAGTATATCAGTTCCTATTGGTATGTCAGTTTCTATTGATATATCAGCTTCGATTGGTATATCAGTTTCGATTAGTATGTCAGTTTCGATTGATATGTCAATTTCGATTGGTATATCAGTTCCCATTGGTATGTCAGTTTCGATTGGTATGTCAGTTTCGATTGGTATATCAGTTTCGATTGGTATGTCAGTTTCGATTGGTATGTCAATTCCGATTGATATATCAGTTTCGATTAGTATGTCAGTTTCTATTGGTATGTTAGTTTCGATTAGTATATCACTTTCTATTGGTATGTCAGTTTCGATTGGTATGTCTGTTTCTATTGATATATCAGTTTCGATTGGTATATCAGTTTTGATTGGTATATCAATTTCGATTGGTATGTCAGTTTCTATTGGTATATCAGTTTCGATTGGTATGTCAATTTCTATTGGTATATCAGTTTCTATTGGTATGTTAGTTTCTATTGGTATATCAGTTTCGATTGGTATATCAGTTTCGATTAGTATGTCAGTTTCTATTAGTATGTTAGTTTTGATTAGTATATCAGTTTCTATTAGTATGTCAGTTTCGAATAGTATGTCAGTTTCTATTCATTTATCAGTTTCGATTGGTATATCAGTTTCGATTGGTATGTCAGTTTCTATTGGTATATCAGTTTCGATGGATACATCAGTTTCGATTAGTATGTCAGTTTCTACTGGTATGTCAGTTTCGATTGGAATGTCAGTTTCAATTGGTATGCCAGTTTCGATTGGTATATCAGTTCCGATTGGTATGTCAGTTTCGATTGGTATGTCAGTTTCGATTGGTATGTCAGTTTCTATTGGTATATCAGTTTCGATTGATAAATCAGTTTCGATTAGTATATCAGTTCCTATTGGTATATCAGTTTCGATTAGTATGTTAGTTTCTACTGGTATGTCAGTTTCGATTAGTATATCTGTTTCTATTGGTATGTCAGTTTCGATTGGTATATCATTTTCGATTGGTATGTCAGTTTCGATTAGTATATCAGTTTCTATTGGTATGTCAGTTTCTATTGGTATGTCAGTTTCTATTGATATATCAGCTTTGATTGGTATATCAGTTTCGATTAGTATGTCAGTTTCTATTTGTATGTCAGTTTCGATAGGTATGTCAGTTTTGATTGGTATGTCAGTTTCGATTGGTGTATCAGTTCCGATTGGTATATAAGTTTCGATTGGGATGTCAGTTTCGATTGGTATATCAATTTCAATGGGTATGTCAGTTTCTATGTGTATATCAGTTTCGATTGGTATATCAGTTTCGATGGTATGTCAGTTTCGATTGGTATATCAGTTTCTATTGGTATATCAGTTTCGATTGATATATCAGTTTCGATTAGTATGTCAGTTTCTACTGGTATGTCAGTTTCGATTGGTATATCATTTTCGATTGGTATGTCAGTTTCTATTGGTATATTAGTTTCGACTGGTATATCAGTTTCGATTAGTATAATCAGTTTCTATTGGTATGTCAGTTTCTATTGGTATATCAGTTTCGATTGGTATATCAGTTTTGATTAGTATGTCAGTTTCTATTGGTATGTTAGTTTCGATTAGTATATCAGTTTCTATTGGTATGTCAGTTTCGATCGGTATGTCAGTTTCTATTGGTATGTCAGTTTTGATTGGTATGTCAGTTTCGATTGGTATGTCAGTTTCGATTGGTATATCAGTTTCGATTGGTATATCAGTTTCGATTTATATGTCACTTTCGATTGGTATATCAGTTCCGATAGTTATGTCTGTTTCTATTGATATATCAGTTTCGATTTGTATATCAGTTTTGATTGGTATATCAGTTTCGATTGGTATGTCAGTTTTGATTGGTATATCAGTTTTGAATGGTATATCAGTTTCGATTGGTATGTCAGTTTCGATTGGTATATCAGTTCCGATTGGTATGTCAGTTTAGATTGGTATGTCAGTTTCGATTGGTATGTCAATTTCGATTGATATATCAGTTTCGATTAGTATGTCAGTTTCTATTGGTATGTTAGTTTCGATTAGTATATCACTTTCTATTGGTATGTCAGTTTCGATTGGTATGTCTGTTTCTATTGATATATCAGTTTCGATTGGTATATCAGTTTTGATTGGTATATCAGTTTCGATTGGTATGTCAGTTTCTATTGGTATATCAGTTTCGATTGGTATGTCAGTTTCGATTGGTACGTCAATTTCGATGGGTATATTAGTTTCTATTGGTATGTCAGTTTCAATTAGTATATCAGTTTCTATTGGTATGTCAGTTTCGATTGGTATATCAGTTATGATTTGTATATGAGTTCCTATAGCTATATCAGTTTCTATTGGTATGTCAGTTTCGATTGGTATGTTAGTTTCGATTGGTATATCAGTTCCGATTGGTATGTAAGTTTTGATTTGTATATCAGTTTCGATTAGTATGTCAGTTTCTACTGGTATTTCAGTTTCGATTAGTATATCAGTTTCTATTGGTATATCAGTATCGAATTTTATATCAGTTCCTATTGCTATATCAGTTTCTATCGGTATGGAGGCACATGGCTTAGTGGTTAGAGCATTGGCCTTGCAATCGAAAGGTTGTGAGTTCAATTCTCAGACCGGGTGATGTGTTGTTTCCTTGAGCAAGAGACTTTATTTCACATTGCTCCAGTTTACTCAGCTGTAGAAATGAGATGATAGGGACTGGGGTCTCTATCATTCCACTGCAAAGTGGTCGTGGAGGTGCCACGGCAAAAAAGCACCCAGCACTCACTGTAAATGAGGTTGGTGTTAGGAAGGGCATCCAGCTGTAGAAATCAAGCCAGAATCAGTTACCGTCCCACCCTTGCACGCAGGGAATAGCTGACGTAAAATGAAATGATGATGATGATGATGATGTCAGTTTCAATTGTTATGTAAGTTTCGATTGATATATTAGTTTCGATTGGTATGTCAATTTCGATTAGTATATCAGTTTCTATAGGAATGTCAGTTACTATTGGTTATCTGTTTCGATTGGTATATCAGTTTCGATGGTATGTCAGTTTCTATTGGTATGTCAGTTTCTATTGGTATATCAGCTTCGATTGGTATATCAGTTTCGATTAGTATGTCAGTTTCTAGTGGTATGTCAGTTTCCATTGGTATATCACTTCCGATTGGTATGTCAATTTCGATTGGTATATCAGTTTCTATTGGCATATCAGTTTCGATTGGTATGTCAGTTTCTATTGGTATATTAGTTTCGATTGATATATCAGTTTCGATTAGTATATCAGTTTCTACTGGTATGTCAGTTTCGATTAGTATATCAGTTTCCATTGGTATGTCAGTTTCAATTGGTATGTAAGTTTCGATTGGTTTATCAGTTTCGATTGGTATGTCAGTTTCTATTGGTATGTCAGTTTCGATTATTATATCAGTTACTATTGGTATGTCAGTTTCGATTGGTATGTTATTTTCGATTGGTATATGAGTTTCTATTGGTATGACAGTTTCGATTGTTGTATCATTTTGGATTGGTATCTCAGTTTGTTATGGTATGTCAGTTTCGATTGGTATGTCAGTTTCGATTGGTATATCAGTTTCGATTGTTATGTCAATTTCGATGTGCATATCAGTTTCTATTACTATGTTAGTTTCTATTGGAATATCACTTTCGATTGGTATGTCAGTTTCGATTGGTATATCAGTTTCGATTAGTATGTCAGTTTCTATTTGTATGTCAGTTTTGATTGGTATATCAGTTTCAATTGGTATGTCAGTTTCGATTGGTATATCAGTTTCGATTAGTATGTCAGTTTCTAGTGGTATGTCAGTTTTTATTAGTATATCAGTTTCTACTGGGATGTCAGTTTCCATTGGTATATCACTTCTGATTGGTATGTCAATTTCGATTGGTATATCAGTTTCTATTGGTATGTCAGTTTCGATTGGTATGTCAGTTTCTATTGGTATATCAGTATCGATTGATATATCAGATTCGATTAGTATATCAGTTTTGATTTGTATATGAGTTCCTATAGCTATATCAGTTTCTATTTGTATGTCTGTTTCGAGTGGTATGTCAGTTTCGATTGGTATATCAGTTCCGATTGGTATGTAAGTTTCGATTGGTATGTCAGTTTCGATTGGTATATCAGTTTCGATTGGTATGTCAGTTTCGATTGGTATATCGGTATCGATTCGTATATCAGTTTCTATTGGTATGTCAGTTTCGATTGGTATGTCAATTTCTATTGGTATATATGTTTCGATTGATATATCAGTTTCGATTGGTATGTGAGTTTCTACTGGTATGTCAGTTTCGATTAGTATATCAGTTTCTATTGGTATGTCAGTTTCGATTGGTATATCAGTTTCAACTTGTATATCAGTTCCTATTGCTATATCAGTTTCTATTGCTATGTCAGTTTCAATTGTTATGTAAGTTTCGATTGATATATCAGTTTCGATTGGTATCTCTGTTTCGATTGGTATATCAGTTTCGATTGGTATGTCAATTTCAATTAGTATATCAGTTTCTATTGGTATATCAGTTTCGATTGGTATGTCAGTTTCGATTAGTATATCAGTTTCTATAGGAATGTCAGTTACTATTGGTTATCTGTTTCGATTGGTATATCAGTTTCGATGGTATGTCAGTTTCTATTGGTATGTCAGTTTCTATTGGTATATCAGCTTCGATTGGTATATCAGTTTCGATTAGTATGTCAGTTTCTAGTGGTATGTCAGTTTCCATTGGTATATCGCTTCCGATTGGTATGTCAATTTCGATTGGTATATCAGTTTGTATTGGTATCTCAGTTTCGATTGGTATGTCAGTTTCTATTGGTATGTCAGTTTCTATTGGTATATCAGCTTCGATTGGTATATCAGTTTTGATTAGTATGTCAGTTTCTAGTGGTATGTCAGTTTCCATTGGTATATCACTTCCGATTGGTATGTCAATTTCGATTGGTATATCAGTTTCTATTGGTATATCAGTTTCGATTGGTATGTCAGTTTCTATTGGTATATCGGTCTCGATTCGTATATCAATTTCGATTGGTATATCAGTTTCTATTGGTATATCACTTCCGATTGGTATGTCAATTTCGATTGGTATATCAGTTTCAATTGGTATGTCAATTTCGATTGGTATATCAGTTTCTATTGGTATATTAGTTTCGATTGATATATCAGTTTCGATTAGTATATCAGTTTCTACTGGTATGTCAGTTTCGATTGGTATATCAGTTTCGATTGGTATGTCAGTTTCTATTGGTATGTCAATTTCGATTATTATATCAGTTACTATTGGTATGTCAGTTTCGATTGGTATGTCAGTTTCGATTGGTATCTCAGTTTGTTTTGGTATGTCAGTTTCGATTGGTATATCAGTTTCGATTGGTATGTCATTTTCGATTGGTATGTCAATTTCGATGTGTATATCAGTTTCTATTAGTATGTTAGTTTCTATTGGAATATCACTTTCGATTGGTATGTCAGTTTCGATTGGTATATCAGTTTCGATTAGTATGTCAGTTTATATTGGTATGTCAGTTTTGATTGCTATATCAGTTTCAATTGGTATGTCAGTTTCGATTGGTATGTCAGTTTCGATTGGTTCATCAGTTCCGATTGGTATGTAAGTTTTGATTGGTATATCAGTTTCGATTGGAATATCACTTTCGATGGGAATGTCAGTTTCGATTGGTATATCAGTTCCGATTGGTATGTCAGTTTCGATTGATATGTTAGTTTCGATTGGTATATCAGTTTCGATTGGTATGTCAGATTCAAATTGGTATGTCAATTTCAATTGGTATATCAGTTTCTATTGGTATGTCAGTTTCGAGTGGTATGTCAGTTTCGATTGATATGTCAGTTTCGATTGGTATATCAGTTTCTATTGGTATGTCAGTTTCTACTGGTATGTTAGTATATTAGTTTCTATTGGTATGTCAGGTTCGATTTGTATATCAGTTCGTATTGCTATATCAGTTTCTATTGGTATGTCAGTTTCAATTGGTATATCAGTTTCTATTGGTATGTCAGTTTCTAATGGTATGTCAGTTTCTATTGGTATATCAGCTTCGATTAGTATATCAGTTTCAATTGGTATGTCAGTTTCGATTGGTATGTCAGTTTCGATTGGTTTATCAGTTCCGATTGGTATGTAAGTTTTGATTGGTATGTCAGTTTCGATTGGTATATCAGTTTCGATTGTTATATCAGTCTCAATTGATTTATCAGTTTCGAATAGTATGTCAGTTTCTATTGGTATATCAGCTTCGATTGGTATATCACTTTCGATTAGTATGTCAGTTTCTATTGGTATGTCAGTTTTGATTGGTATATCAGTTTCGATTTGTATATCAGTTCCTATTGCTATATCAGTTTCTATTGGTATGTCAGTTTCAATTGGTATGTAAGTTTCGATTGATATATCAGTTTCGATTGGTATGTCAGTTTCGATTGGTATATCAGTTTCGATTGGTATGTCAGTTTCTATAGGAATGTCAGTTACTATTGGTTATCTGTTTCGATTGGTATATCAGTTTCGATGGTATGTCAGTTTCTATTGGTATGTCAGTTTCTATTGGTATATCAGCTTCGATTGGTATATCAGTTTCGATTAGTATGTCAGTTTCTAGTAGTATGTCAGTTTCCATTGGTATATCACTTCCGATTGGTATTTCAATTTCGATTGGTATATCAGTTTGTATTGGTATCTCAGTTTCGATTGGTATGTCAGTTTCTATTGGTATGTCAGTTTCTATTGGTATATCAGCTTCGATTGGTATATCAGTTTCGATTAGTATGTCAGATTCTAGTGGTATGTCAGTTTCCATTGGTATATCACTTCCGATTGGTATGTCAATTTCGATTGGTATATCAGTTTCTATTGGTATATCAGTTTCCATTGGTATGTCAGTTTCTATTGGTATATCGGTCTCGATTCGTATATCAATTTCGATTGGTATATCAGTTTCTATTGGTATATCACTTCCGATTGGTATGTCAATTTCGATTGGTATATCAGTTTCAATTGGTATGTCAATTTCGATTGGTATATCAGTTTCTATTGGTATATTAGTTTCGATTGATATATCAGTTTTGATTAGTATATCAGTTTATACTGGTATGTCAGTTTCGATTAGTATATCAGTTTCTATTGGTATGTCAGTTTCAATTGGTATGTCAGTTTCGATTATTATATCAGTTACTATTGGTATGTCAGTTTCGATTGGTATGTCAGTTTCGATTGGTATCTCAGTTTGTTTTGGTATGTCAGTTTCGATTGGTATATCAGTTTCGATTGGTATGTCAGTTTCGATTGGTATGTCAATTTCGATGTGTATATCAGTTTCTATTAGTATGTTAGTTTCTATTGGAATATCACTTTCGATTGGTATGTAAGTTTCGATTGATATATCAGTTTCGATTGGTATGTCAGTTTCTATTGGTATATCAGTTTCGATTGGTATGTCAGTTTCTATTGGTATGTCAGTTTCTATTGGTATATCAGTTTCGATTGGTATATCAGTTTCGATTGATATATCGCTTTCGAGTAGTATGTCAGTTTCTACTGGTATGTCAGTTTCGATTAGTATATCAGTTTCTATTGGTATGTCAGTTTCGATTGGTATATCAGTTTCGATTTGTATATCAGTTCCTATTGCTATATCACTTTCTATTGGTATGTCAGTTTCAATTGGTATGTAAGTTTCGATTGATATATCAGTTTCGATTGGTATGTCAGTTTTGATTGGTATATCAGTTTCGATTGGTATGTCAATTTCAATTAGTATATCAGTTTCTATTTGTATATCAGTTTCGATTGGTATGTCAGTTTTGATTAGTATATCAGTTTCTATAGGTATGTCAATTTCTATTGGTATATCTGTTTTGATTGGTATATCAGTTTCTATTGGTATATCAGTTTCGATTGATATATCAGTTTCGATTTGTATGTCTGTTTCTACTGGTATGTCAGTTTCGATTAGTATGTCAGTTTCTATTGGTAAATAAGTTTCTATTGGTATATCAGTTTCGATTGGTATATCAGTTTCGATTAGTATGTCAGTTTCTATTGGTATGTTAGTTTCGATTAATATATCAGTTTCTATTGGTATGTCAGTTTTCATTGGTACATCAGTTTCGAGTGGTATGTCAGTTTCGATTGGTATGTCAGTTTCGATTGGTATATCAGTTCCGATTGGTATGTCAGTTTCGATTGGTATGTCAGTTTCGATTGGTATATCAGTTTCGATTGGTATGTCGGTTTTGATTGGTATGTCAATTTCGATTGGTATATAAGTATCTATTGGTGTGTCAGTTTCGAGTGGTAAGTCAGTTTCTATTGGTATATCAGTTTCGATTAATATATCAGTTTCGATTAGTATGTCAGTTTCTACTGGTATGTCAGTTTCGATTAGTATATCAGTTTCTAATGGTATGTCAGTTTCTATTGGTTTATCAGATTCGATTGGTATATCACTTTCGATTAGTATGTCAGTTTCTATTGGTATGTCAGTTTCGATTGGTATATCAGTTTCGATTGGGATGTCAGTTTCGATTAATATATCAGTTTCTATTGGTATGTCAGTTTCGATTGGTATATCAAATTCGATTTGTATATCAGTTTCGATGGTATGTCAGTTTCGATTGGTGTATCAGTTTCTATTGGTATATCAGTTTCGATTAATATATCAGTTTCGATTAGTATGTCAGTTTCTACTGGTATGTCGGTTTCGATTGGTATGTAAGTTTCGATTCGTATATCAGTTTCGATTGGTATGTCAGTTTCGATTGGTATATCAGTTTCGATTGGTATGTCAATTTCAATTAGTATGTCAGTTTCTATTGGTATATCAGTTTCGATTGGTATGTCAGTTTAGATTAGTATATCAGTTTCTATAGGTATGTCAGTTTCTATTTTTATATCAGTTTCGATTGGCATATCTGTTTTGATGGTATGTCAGTTTCGATTGGTGTATCAGTTCTATTTGTATGTCAGTTTCGATTTGTATATCAGTTTCTATTGGTATGTCAGTTTCGATTCGTATGTCAGTTTCTATTGGTATGTTAGTTTCGATTGGTATGTCAGTTTCTATTGGTATGTCAATTTCAATTGGTATATAAGTTTAGATTAGTATGTCAGTTTCTATTGGTATATCAGTTTCGATTGGTATATTAGTTTCGATTAGTATATCAGTTTCTATAGGTATGTTAGTTTCTATTGGTATATCAGTTTCGACTGGTATATCAGTTTCGATTAGAATGTCAGTTTTGATTGTTATGTCAGTTTCGATTTGCATATCAGTTCCTATTGGTATGTCAGTTTTGATTGGTATGTCAGTTTCGATTGGTATATCAGTTTCGATTGGTATGTCAGTTTCGATTGGTATGTCAATTTCGATTGGTATATCAGTTTCTATAGGTATGTCAGTTTCGATTGTTATGTCAGGTTCTATTGGTATATCAGTTTCGATTGGTATATCAGTTTCGATTTGTATGTCAGTTTCTACTGGTATGTCAGTTTCGATTAGTATATTAGTTTCTATTGGTATGTCAGTTTCGATTGGTATATCAGTTTTGATTTGTATATCAATTCGTATTGCTATATCAGTTTCTATTGGTATGTCAGTTTCAATTGGTATATCAGTTTTTATTGGTATGTCAGTTTCTAATGGTATGTCAGTTTCTATTGGTATATCAGCTTCGATTGGTATATCACTTTCGATTAGTATGTCAGTTTCTATTGGTATGTCAGTTTTGATTGGTATATCAGTTCCGATTGGTATGTAAGTTTTGATTGGTATGTCAGTTTCGATTGGTATATCAGTTTCGATTGGTATATCAGTTTCTATTGGTATGTCAGTTTCTATTGGTATGTCAGTTTCTATTGGTATATCAGTTTCGATTGGTATATCAGTTTCGATTGATATATAAGTTTCGAATAGTATGTCAGTTTCTACTGGTATGTCAGTTTCGATTAGTATATCAGTTTCTATTGGTATGGCAGTTTCTAATGGTATGTCAGTTTCTATTGGTATATCAGCTTCGATTGGTATATCACTTTCGATTAGTATGTCAGTTTCTATTTGTACGTCAGTTTTGATTGGTATATCAGTTTCAATTGGTATGTCAGTTTCGATTGGTATGTCAGTTTCGATTGGTTTATCAGTTCCGATTGGTATGTAAGTTTTGATTGGTATGTCAGTTTCGATTGGTATATCAGTTTCGATTGGTATATCAGTTTCTATTGGTATGTCAGTTTCTATTGGTATGTCAGTTTCTATTGGTATATCAGTTTCGATTGGTATATCAGTTTCGATTGATATATCAGTTTCGAATAGTATGTCAGTTTCTACTGGTATGTCAGTTTCGATTGGTATATCAGTTTCGATTTGTATATCAGTTCCTATTGCTATATCAGTTTCTATTGGCATGTCAGTTTCAATTGGTATGTAAGTTTCGATTGATATATCAGTTTCGATTGGTATGTCAGTTTTGATTGGTATATCAGTTTCGATTGGTATGTCAATTTCAATTAGTATATCAGTTTCTATTTGTATATCAGTTTCGATTGGTATGTCAGTTTCGATTAGTATATCAGTTTCTATAGGTATGTCAATTTCTATTGGTATATCTGTTTCGATTGGTATATCAGTTTCTATTGGTATATCAGTTTCGATTGATATATCAGTTTCGATTTGTATGTCTGTTTCTACTGGTATGTCAGTTTCGATTAGTATGTCAGTTTCTATTGGTATGTCAGTTTCTATTGGTATATCAGTTTCGATTGGTATATCAGTTTCGATTAGTATGTCAGTTTCTATTGGTATGTTAGTTTCGATTAATATATCAGTTTCTATTGGTATGTCAGTTTTCATTGGTACATCAGTTTCGAGTGGTATGTCAGTTTCGATTGGTATGTCAGTTTCTATTGGTATATCAGTTTCGATTGGTATGTCGGTTTCGATTGGTATGTCAATTTCGATTGGTATATAAGTATCTATTGGTATGTCAGTTTCGACTGGTAAATCAGTTTCTATTGGTATATCAGATTCGATTGGTATATCACTTTCGATTAGTATGTCAGTTTCTATTGGTATGTCAGTTTCGATTGGTATGTCAGTTTCGATTGGTATATCAGTTTCGATTGGGATGTCAGTTTCGATTAGTATATCAGTTTCTATTGGTATGTCAGTTTCGATTGGTATATCAATTTCGATTTGTATATCAGTTTCGATGGTATGTCAGTTTCGATTGGTGTATCAGTTTCTATTGGTATATCAGTTTCGATTAATATATCAGTTTCGATTAGTATGTCAGTTTCTACTGGCATGTCAGTTTCGATTAGTATATCAGTTTCTAATGGTATGTCAGTTTCTATTGGTATATCAGATTCGATTGGTATATCACTTTCGATTAGTATGTCAGTTTCTACTGGTATGTCAGTTTCGATTGGTATGTCAGTTTCGATTGGTATATCAGTTTCGATTGGTATGTCAATTTCAATTAGTATGTCAGTTTCTATAGGTATATCAGTTTCGATTGGAATGTCAGTTTAGATTAGTATATCAGTTTCTATAGGTATGTCAGTTTCTATTGTTATATCAGTTTCGATTGGTATGTCAGTTTCGATTAGTATATCAGTTTCTATAGGTATTTCAATTTCTATTGGTATATCTGTTTCGATTGGTATATCAGTTTCGATTAGTATGTCAGTTTCTATTGGTATGTCAGTTTCTACTAGTATGTCAGTTTTTACTAGTATGTCAGTTTCGATTAGTATATCAGTTTCTATTGTTATGTCAGTTTCTATTGGTATATCAGTTTCGATTGGTATATCAGTTTCGATTAGTATGTCAGTTTCTATTGGTATGTTAGTTTCGATTAGTATATCAGTTTCTATTGGTATGTCAGTTTCGATCGGTATGTCAGTTCCTATTGATATATCAGTTTCGATTGGTATATCAGTTTCGATTGGTATATCAGTTTCGATTGGTATGTCAGTTTCTATTGGTATATCATTTTCTATTGGTATGTCAGTTTTGATTGGTATATCAGTTTCGATTTGTATGTCAGTTTCGATTGGTATGTCAGTTTCGATTGGTATATCAGTTCCGATTGGTATGTCAGTTTCGATTGGTATGTCAGTTTCGATTGGTATATCAGTTTTGATTGGTATGTCAGTTTCGATTGGTATGTCAATTTCAATTGGTATATCAGTTTCTATTGGTATGTCAGTTTCGATTGTTATGTCAGGTTCTGTTGGTATATCAGTTTCGATTGGTATATCAGTTTCGATTGGTATGTCAGTTTCTACTGGTATGTCAGTTTCGATTAGTATATTAGTTTCTATTGGTATGTCAGTTTCGATTGGTATATCAGTTTCGATTTGTATATCAATTCGTATTGCTATATCAGTTTCTATTGGTATGTCAGTTTCAATTGGTATATCAGTTTTTATTGGTATGTCAGTTTCTAATGGTATGTCAGTTTCTATTGGTATATCAGCTTCGATTGGTATATCACTTTCGATTAGTATGTCAGTTTCTATTGGTATATCAGTTTCAATTGGTATGTCAGTTTCGATTGGTATGTCAGTTTCGATTGGTTTATCTGTTCCGATTGGTATGTAAGTTTTGATTGGTATGTCAGTTTCGATTGGTATATCAGTTTCGATTGGTATATCAGTTTCTATTGGTATGTCAGTTTCTATTGGTATGTCAGTTTCTATTGGTATATCAGTTTCGATTGATATATCAGTTTCGATTGATATATCAGTTTCGAATAGTATGTCAGTTTCTACTGGTATGTCAGTTTCGATTAGTATATCAGTTTCTATTGGTATGTCAGTTTCTAATGGTATGTCAGTTTCTATTGGTATATCAGCTTCGAGTGGTATATCACTTTCGATTAGTATGTCAGTTTCTATTTGTATTCCAAACATGGAAGCACGGCCTAGAGTCAAAAGGACTTAAAATTAACCTGGCTAAGACCAAAGTTCTAGTTTGTAGGAAAGAAAACAAGGCGGCGGTCCCTTCTGGGAAATGGTCGTGCTCGGTGTGTAGGAAAGGCGTAGGTAGAAACTCCATTTTGTGTCCTAAATGCAAAGTATGGGTGCATAAAAGATGTAGTGGGATCACAGGTAAGCTAACTAAGAACATAGATTTTACATGTGGCCGGTGTTCTGGTGCAATAAGTAGCAGCAAGTGCCCACACAATACTAGCTCTTTCAATTGCGCAGAGGGTTCTATAGAAATAGTGGACAGCTTCCGTTACCTGGGCGATAAAATCAGCAGTGGGGGAGGGTGCTCTGAAAGTACTGTAGCTAGAGTCAGAACTGGTTGGAAAAAGTTCAGAGAGCTTATACCACTATTAGCTGCTAAAGGGTTCTCCCTAAAAATGAAAGGCAGGTTGTACGATGCCTGCATACGAACAGCAATGTTGCATGGTAGTGAGACCTGGGCATTGTGTGCAGAGGATATACGCAGACTAGAGAGGAACGAAGCTTGCATGCTCCGCTGGATGTGTAACAGTAATATACGTGAACGGCAAAGCATAAACGAACTAAGGAAAAAATTAGAGATAAGAGGGATCAGATGTTGTTTACTCGAGAGAAGGCTACGTTGGTATGGACACGTGATGCGCATGAAAGTCGATAGCTGTATAACAAAGTGCAGGGCAATAAAGATAGACGGTAGCCACGGAATAGGCAGACCTAGAAAAACCTGGGACGAGCTGATAAACTCCGACCTCACACACTTACACCTCTCCAAGACAATGTCACTGGACCGAGACCTTTGGCGGTACTCAGTAACAGAGAAGACCCGCCTTGCCAGTAGGCATCTCTAACAAAATACACCCCGTCCCACCACCACCACCCCCACCCCATCCACACCACCCCGTCCTATGTAAAGTTATGTTGGTGCCGCGCCATCCGGGCCGAAACAAATGAGATCGTGTAGGTGTCACGACAAAAAAACACACAGTCCACGCTGTAATGTGGCCGTGTAGGCAACACGGTAAAAACCTCCCAGACCCACACTGTAAATGTGGTTGGTGTTAGGAAGGGCATCCAACTGTAGAAAACCTGCCAGACAGTCCTATGCGAGCAAGACAATCACTCTTGCCTCAAGTGGGACTACCCCCGTCCAAACCCATGCAAGCGTGGAACACGGACGTTAAACGTTGATGATGATGATGATGATGACGTCAGTTTTGATTGCTATATCAGTTTCAATTGGGATGTCAGTTTCGATTGGTATGTCAGTTTCGATTGGTTTATCAGTTCCGATTGGTATGTAAGTTTTGATTGGTATGTCAGTTTCGATTGGTATATCTGTTTCGATTGGTATATCAGTTTCTATTGGTATGTCAGTTTCTATTGGTATGTCAGTTTCTATTGGTATATCAGTTTCGATTGGTATATCAGTTTCCATTGATATATCAGTTTCGAATAGTATGTCAGTTTCTACTGGTATGTCAGTTTCGATTAGTATATCAGTTTCTATTGGTATGTCAGTTTCGATTGGTATATCAGTTTCGATTTGTATATCAGTTCCTATTGCTATATCAGTTTCTATTGGTATGTCAGTTTCAATTGGTATGTAAGTTTCGATTGATATATCAGTTTCGATTGGTATGTCAGTTTCGATTGGTATATCAGTTTCGATTGGTATGTCAATTTCAATTAGTATATCAGTTTCTATTGGTATATCAGTCTAGATTGGTAGGTCAGTTTCGATTAGTATATCAATCTCTATAGGTATGTCAATTTCTATTGGTATATCTGTTTCGATTGGTATATCAGTTTCGATTAGTATGTCAGTTTCTATTGGTATGTCAGTTTCTACTAGTATGTCAGTTTCTACTAGTATGTCAGTTTCGATTAGTATATCAGTTTCTATTGGTATGTCAGTTTCTATTGGTATATCAGTTTCGATTGGTATATCAGTTTCGATTAGTATGTCAGTTTCTATTGGTATGTTAGTTTCGATTAGTATATCAGTTTCTATTGGTATGTCAGTTTCGATCGGTATGTCAGTTCCTATTGATATATCAGTTTCGATTGGTATATCAGTTTCGATTGGTATGTCAGTTTCTATTGGTATATCATTTTCTATTGGTATGTCAGTTTTGATTGGTATATCAGTTTCGATTTGTATCTCAGTTTCGATTGGTATGTCAGTTTCGATTGGTATATCAGTTCCAATTGGTATGTCAGTTTCGATTGGTATGTCAGTTTCGATTGGTATATCAGTTTCGATTGGTATGTCAGTTTCGATTGGCATGTCAATTTCAATTGGTATATCAGTTTCTATTGGTATGTCAGTTTCCAGTGGTATGTCAGTTTCTATTGGTATATCAGTGTCGATTGATATATCAGTTTCGATTAGTATGTCAGTTTCTACTGGTATGTCAGTTTCGATTAGTATATCAGTTTCTATTGGTATGTCAGTTTCGATAGGTATATCAGTTTCGATTTGTATATCAGTTCCTATTGCTATATCAGTTTCTATTGGTATGTCTGTTTCAATTGGTATATCAGTTTCTATTGGTATGTCAGTTTCTAATGGTATGTCAGTTTCTATTGGTATATCAGCTTCGATTGGTATATCACTTTCGATTAGTATGTCAGTTTCTATTGGTATGTCAGTTTTGATTGGTATATCAGTTTCAAATGGTATGTCAGTTTCGATTGGTATATCAGTTCCTATTGCTATATCAGTTTCTATTGGTATGTCAGTTTCTATTGGTATGTCAGTTTCAATTGGTATGTAAGTTTCGATTGATATATCAGTTTCGATTGGTATGTCAGTTTCGATTGGTATATCAGTTTCGATTGGTATGTCAATTTCAATTTGTATGTCAGTTTCTACTGGTATGTCAGTTTCGATTATTATATCAGTTTCTAATGGTATGTCAGTTTCTATTCGTATATCAGATTCGATTGGTATATCACTTTCGATTAGTATGTCAGTTTCTATTGGTATGTCAGTTTTGATTGGTATATCAGTTTCAATTGGTATGTCAGTTTTGATTGGTATGTCAGTTTCGATTGGTTTATCAGTTCCGATTGGTATGTAAGTTTTGATTGGTATGTCAGTTTCGATTGGTATATCAGTTTCGATTGGGATGTCAGTTTCGATTGGTATATCAATTTCTATTTGTATACCGGTTCCTATTGCTATATCAGTTTCTATTGGTATGTCAGTTTCGATTGGTCTATCAGTTTGGATTGGTATGTCAGTTTCAATTGGTATGTAAGTTTCGATTGGTATATCAGTTTCGATTGGTATGTCAGTTTCGATTGGTATATCAGTTTCGATTGGTATGTCAATTTCAATTAGTATGTCAGTTTCGATTGGTATATCAGTTTCTATTGGGATGTCAGTTTCGATTAGTATATCAGTTTCTATTGGTATGTCAGTTTCGATTGGTATATCAATTTCGATTTGTATATCAGTTCCTATTGCTATATCAGTTTCGATTGGTATGTCAGTTTCGATTGGTATATCAGTTTCGATTGGTATGTCAATTTCAATTAGTATGTCAGTTTCTATTGGTATATCAGTTGCAATTGGTATGTCATTTTCGATTAGTATATCAGTTTCTATAGGTATGTCAGTTTCTATTGTTATATCAGTTTCGATTGCCATATCTGTTTCGATGGTATGTCAGTTTCGATTGGTATATCAGTTTCTATTGGTATATCAGTTTCGATTAATATATCAGTTTCGATTAGTATGTCAGTTTCTACTGGTATGTCAGTTTCGATTAGTATATCAGTTTCTATTGGTATGTCAGTTTCGATTGGTATGTCAGTTTCTATTGGTATGTCAGTTTCGATTGGTATGTCAGTTTCTATTGGTATGTCAATTTCGATTGGTATATAAGTTTAGATTAGTATGTCAGTTTCTATTGGTATATCAGTTTCGATTGGTATATTAGTTTCGATTAGTAAATCAGTTTCTATAGGTATGTTAGTTTCTATTGGTATATCAGTTTCGACTGGTATATTAGTTTCGATTAGAATGTCAGTTTTGATTGTTATGTCAGTTTCGATTTGCATATCAGTTCCGATTGGAAAGTCAGTTTCGATTGGTATGTCAGTTTCGATTGGTATATCAGCTTCGATTGGTATATCACTTTCGATTAGTATGTCAGTTTCTATTGGTATGTCAGTTTTGATTGGTATATCAGTTTCAATTGGTATGTCAGTTTCGTTTGGTATGTCAGTTTTGATTGGTATGTCAGTTTCGATTGGTATATCAGTTTCGATTGGTATATCAGTTTCTATTGGTATATCAGTTTCTATTGGTATGTCAGTTTCTATTGGTATATCAGTTTTGATTGGTATATCAGTTTCGATTGATATATCACTTTCGAATAGTATGTCAGTTTCTACTGGTATGTCAGTTTCAATTGATATATCAGTTTCTATTGGTATGTCAGTTTCTAATGGTATGTCAGTTTCTATTGGTATATCAGCTTCGATTGGTATATCACTTTCGATTAGTATGTCAGTTTCTATTGGTATGTCAGTTTTGATTGGTATATCAGTTTCAAATGGTATGTCAGTTTCGATTGGTATATCAGTTCCTATTGCTATATCAGTTTCTATTGGTATGTCAGTTTCTATTGGTATGTCAGTTTCAATTGGTATGTAAGTTTCGATTGATATATCAGTTTCGATTGGTATGTCAGTTTCGATTTGTATATCAGTTTCGATTGGTATGTCAATTTCAATTTGTATGTCAGTTTCTACTGGTATGTCAGTTTCGATTAGTATATCAGTTTCTAATGGTATGTCAGTTTCTATTGGTATATCAGATTCGATTGGTATATCACTTTCGATTAGTATGTCAGTTTCGATTGGTATGTCAGTTTTGATTGTTATATCAGTTTCAATTGGTATGTCAGTTTTGATTGGTATGTCAGTTTCGATTGGTTTATCAGTTCCGATCGGTATGTAAGTTTTGATTGGTATGTCAGTTTCGATTGGTATATCAGTTTCGATTGGGATGTCAGTTTCGATTGGTATATCAATTTCGATTTGTATACCGGTTCCTATTGCTATATCAGTTTCTATTGGTATGTCAGTTTCAATTGTTATGTAAGTTTCGATTGGTATATCAGTTTCGATTGGTATGTCAGTTTCGATTGGTATATCAGTTTCGATTGGTATGTCAATTTCAATTAGTATGTCAGTTTCGATTGGTATATCCGTTTCTATTGGGATGTCAGTTTCGATTAGTATATCAATTTCTATTGGTATGTCAGTTTCGATTGGTATATCAATTTCGACTTGTATATCAGTTCCTATTGCTATATCAGTTTCGATTGGTATGTCAGTTTCGATTGGTATATCAGTTTCGATTGGTATGTCAATTTCAATTAGTATGTCAGTTTCTATTGATATATCAGTTTCGATTGGTATGTCATTTTCGATTAGTATATCAGTTTCTATAGGTATGTCAGTTTCTATTGTTATATCAGTTTCGATTGCCAAATCTGTTTCGATGGTATGTCAGTTTTGATTGGTATATCAGTTTCAATTGGTATGTCATTTTCCTTTGGTATGTCAGTTTTGATTGGTATGTCAGTTTCGATTGGTATATCAGTTTCGATTGGTATATCAGTTTCTATTGGTATATCAGTTTCTATTGGTATGTCAGTTTCTATTGGTATATCAGTTTTGATTGGTATATCAGTTTCGATTGATATATCACTTTCGAATAGTATGTCAGTTTCTACTGGTATGTCAGTTTCAATTGATATATCAGTTTCTATTGGTATGTCAGTTTCTAATGGTATGTCAGTTTCTATTGGTATATCAGCTTCGATTGGTATATCACTTTCGATTAGTATGTCAGTTTCTATTGGTATGTCAGTTTTGATTGGTATATCAGTTTCAAATGGTATGTCAGTTTCGATTGGTATATCAGTTCCTATTGCTATATCAGTTTCTATTGGTATGTCAGTTTCTATTGGTATGTCAGTTTCAATTGGTATGTAAGTTTCGATTGATATATCAGTTTCGATTGGTATGTCAGTTTCGATTTGTATATCAGTTTCGATTGGTATGTCAATTTCAATTTGTATGTCAGTTTCTACTGGTATGTCAGTTTCGATTAGTATATCAGTTTCTAATGGTATGTCAGTTTCTATTGGTATAGCAGATTCGATTGGTATATCACTTTCGATTAGTATGTCAGTTTCGATTGGTATGTCAGTTTTGATTGTTATATCAGTTTCAATTGGTATGTCAGTTTTGATTGGTATGTCAGTTTCGATTGGTTTATCAGTTCCGATTGGTATGTAAGTTTTGATTGGTATGTCAGTTTCGATTGGTATATCAGTTTCGATTGGGATGTCAGTTTCGATTGGTATATCAATTTCGATTTGTATACCGGTTCCTATTGCTATATCAGTTTCTATTGGTATGTCAGTTTCAATTGTTATGTAAGTTTCGATTGGTATATCAGTTTCGATTGGTATGTCAGTTTCGATTGGTATATCAGTTTCGATTGGTATGTCAATTTCAATTAGTATGTCAGTTTCGATTGGTATATCCGTTTCTATTGGGATGTCAGTTTCGATTAGTATATCAATTTCTATTGGTATGTCAGTTTCGATTGGTATATCAATTTCGACTTGTATATCAGTTCCTATTGCTATATCAGTTTCGATTGGTATGTCAGTTTCGATTGGTATATCAATTTCGATTGGTATGTCAATTTCAATTAGTATGTCAGTTTCTATTGATATATCAGTTTCGATTGGTATGTCATTTTCGATTAGTATATCAGTTTCTATAGGTATGTCAGTTTCTATTGTTATATCAGTTTCGATTGCCAAATCTGTTTCGATGGTATGTCAGTTTCGATTGGTATATCAGTTTCTATTGGTATATCAGTTTCGATTAATATATCACTTTCGATTAGTATGTCAGTTTCTACTGGTATGTCAGTTTCGATTAGTATATCAGTTTCTATTGATATGTCAGTTTCGATTGGTATGTCAGTTTCTATTGGTATGTCAGTTTCGATTGGTATGTCAGTTTCTATTGGTATGTCAATTTCGATTGGTATATAAGTTTAGATTAGTATGTCAGTTTCTATTGGTATATCAGTTTCGATTGGTATATTAGTTTCGATTAGTAAATCAGTTTCTATAGGTATGTTAGTTTCTATTGGTATATCAGTTTCGACTGGTATATTAGTTTTTCGATTAGAATGTCAGTTTTGATCGTTATGTCAGTTTCGATTTGCATATCAGTTCCGATTGGAAAGTCAGTTTCGATTGGTATGTCAGTTTCGATTGGTATATCAGTTTCGATTTGTATATCAGTTCCTATTGCTATATCAGTTTCTATTGGTATGTCAGTTTCAATTGGTATATCAGTTTCTATTGGTATGTCAGTTTCTAATGGTATGTCAGTTTCTATTGGTATATCAGCTTCGATTGGTATATCACTTTCGATTAGTATGTCAGTTTCTATTGGTATGTCAGTTTTGATTGGTATATCAGTTTCAATTGGTGTGTCAGTTTCTATTGCTATGTCAGTTTTGATTGGTATGTCAGTTTCGATTGGTATATCAGTTTCGATTGGTATATCAGTTTCTATTGGTATATCAGTTTCTATTGGTATGTCAGTTTCTATTGGTATATCAGTTTCGATTGGTATATCAGTTTCGATTCATATATCACTTTCGAATAGTATGTCAGTTTCTACTGGTATGTCAGTTCCGATTAGTATATCAGTTTCTATTGGTATGTCAGTTTCGATTGGTATATCAGTTTCGATTTGTATATCAGTTCCTATTGCTATATCAGCTTCTATTGGTATGTCAGTTTCTATTGGTATGTCAGTTTCAATTTGTATGTAAGTTTCGATTGATATATCAGTTTCGACTGGTATGTCAGTTTCGATTGGTATATCAGTTTCGATTGGTATGTCAATTTCAATTAGTATATCAGTTTCTATTGGTATATCAGTTTCGATTGGTATGTCAGTTTCGATTAGTATATCAGTTTCTATAGGTATGTCAATTTCTATTGGTATATCTGTTTCGATTGGTATATCAGTTTCTATTGGTATATCAGTTTCGATTGATATATCAGTTTCTATTGGTATGTCAGTATCTATTGGTATGTCAGTTTCTATTGGTATATCAGTTTCGATTGATATATCAGTTTCGATTGATATATCAGTTTCAAATAGTATGTCAGTTTCTACTGGTATGTCAGTTTCGATTAGTATATCAGTTTCTATTGGTATGTCAGTTTCTAATGGTATGTCAGTTTCTATTGGTATATCAGCTTCGATTGGTATATCACTTTCGATTAGTATGTCAGTTTCTATTTGTACGTCAGTTTTGATTGCTATATCAGTTTCAATTGGTATGTCAGTTTTGATTGGTATGTCAGTTTCGATTGGTATATCAGTTTCGATTGGTATATCAGTTTCTATTGGTATGTCAGTTTCTATTGGTATGTCAGTTTCTATTGGTATATCAGTTTCGATTGGTATATCAGTTTCAATTGATATATCAGTTTCGAATAGTATGTCAGTTTCTACTGGTATGTCAGTTTCGATTGGTATATCAGTTTCGATTTGTATATCAGTTCCTATTGCTATATCAGTTTCTATTGGTATGTCAGTTTCAATTGGTATATCAGTTTCGATTGATATATCACTTTCGAATAGTATGTCAGTTTCTACTGGTATGTCAGTTTCAATTGGTATATCAGTTTCTATTGGTATGTCAGTTTCTAATGGTATGTCAGTTTCTATTGGTATATCAGCTTCGATTGGTATATCACTTTCGATTAGTATGTCAGTTTCTATTGGTATGTCAGTTTTGATTGGTATATCAGTTTCAAATGGTATGTCAGTTTCGATTGGTATATCAGTTCCTATTGCTATATCAGTTTCTATTGGTATGTCAGTTTCTATTGGTATGTCAGTTTCAATTGGTATGTAAGTTTCGATTGATATATCAGTTTCGATTGGTATGTCAGTTTCGACTGGTATATCAGTTTCGATTGGTATGTCAATTTCAATTTGTATGTCAGTTTCTACTGGTATGTCAGTTTCGATTAGTATATCAGTTTCTAATGGTATGTCAGTTTCTATTGGTATATCAGATTCGATTGGTATATCTCTTTCGATTAGTATGTCAGTTTCTATTGGTATGTCAGTTTTGATTGGTATATCAGTTTCAATTGGTATGTCAGTTTTGATTGGTATGTCAGTTTCGATTGGTTTATCAGTTCCGATTGGTATGTAAGTTTTGATTGGTATGTCAGTTTCGATTGGTATATCAGTTTCGAATGGTATGTCAGTTTCGATTGGTATATCAGTTTCGATTGGTATATCAATTTCGATTTGTATACCGGTTCCTATTGCTATATCAGTTTCTATTGGTATGTCAGTTTCAATTGGTATGTAAGTTTTGATTGGTATATCAGTTTCGATTGGTATGTCAGTTTCGATTGGTATATCAGTTTCGATTGGTATGTCAATTTCAATTAGTATGTCAGTTTCGATTGGTATATCAGTTTCTATTGGGATGTCAGTTTCGATTAGTATATCAGTTTCTATTGGTATGTCAGTTTCGATTGGTATATCAATTTCGATTTGTATATCAGTTCCTATTGCTATATCAGTTTCGATTGGTATGTCAGTTTCGATTGGTATATCAGTTTCGATTGGTATGTCAATTTCAATTAGTATGTCAGTTTCTATTGGTATATCAGTTTCGATTGGTATGTCATTTTCGATTAGTATATCAGTTTCTATAGGTATGTCAGTTTCTATTGTTATATCAGTTTCGATTGCCAAATCTGTTTCGATGGTATGTCAGTTTCGATTGGTATGTCAGTTTCTATTGGTATATCAGTTTCTATTGGTATATCAGTTTCGATTAATATATCAGTTTCGATTAGTATGTCAGTTTCTACTGGTATGTCAGTTTCGATTAGTACATCAGTTTCTATTGGTATGTCAGTTTCGATTGGTATGTCAGTTTCTATTGGTATGTCAGTTTCGATTGGTATGTCAATTTCGATTGGTATATAAGTTTAGATTAGTATGTCAGTTTCTATTGGTATATCAGTTTCGATTGGTATATTAGTTTCGATTAGTAAATCAGTTTCTATAGGTATGTTAGTTTCTATTGGTATATCAGTTTCGACTGGTATATTAGTTTCGATTAGAATGTCAGTTTTGATTGTTATGTCAGTTTCGATTTGCATATCAGTTCCGATTGGAAAGTCAGTTTCGATTGGTATGTCAGTTTCGATTGGTATATCAGTTTCGATTTGTATATCAGTTCCTATTGCTATATCAGTTTCTATTGGTATGTCAGTTTCAATTGGTATATCAGTTTCTATTGGTATGTCAGTTTCTAATGGTATGTCAGTTTCTATTGGTATATCAGCTTCGATTGGTATATCACTTTCGATTAGTATGTCAGTTTCTATTGGTATGTCAGTGTTGATTGGTATATCAGTTTCAATTGGTATGTCAGTTTCTATTGGTATGTCAGTTTTGATTGGTATGTCAGTTTCGATTGGTATATCAGTTTCGATTGGTATATCAGTTTCTATTGGTATCTCAGTTTCTAATGGTATGTCAGTTTCTATTGGTATATCAGCTTCGATTGGTATATCACTTTCGATTAGTATGTCAGTTTCTATTGGTATGTCAGTTTTGATTGGTATATCAGTTTCAAATGGTATGTCAGTTTCGATTGGTATATCAGTTCCTATTGCTATATCAGTTTCTATTGGTATGTCAGTTTCTATTGGTATGTCAGTTTCAATTGGTATGTAAGTTTCGATTGATATATCAGTTTCGATTGGTATGTCAGTTTCGATTGGTATATCAGTTTCGATTGGTATGTCACTTTCGATTAGTATGTCAGTTTCTATTGGTATGTCAGTTTTGATTGGTATATCAGTTCCGATTGGTATGTAAGTTTTGATTGGTATGTCAGTTTCGATTGGTATATCAGTTTCGATTGGGATGTCAGTTTCGATTGGTATATCAATTTCGATTTGTATACCGGTTCCTATTGCTATATCAGTTTCTATTGGTATGTCAGTTTCAATTGGTATGTAAGTTTCGATTGGTATATCAGTTTCGATTGGTATGTCAGTTTCGATTGGTATATCAGTTTCGATTGGTATGTCAATTTCAATTAGTATGTCAGTTTCGATTGGTATATCAGTTTCTATTGGGATGTCAGTTTCGATTAGTATATCAGTTTCTATTGGTATGTTAGTTTCGATTGGTATATCAATTTCGATTTGTATATCAGTTCCTATTGCTATATCAGTTTCGATTGGTATGTCAGTTTCGATTGGTATATCAGTTTCGATTGGTATGTCAATTTCAATTAGTATGTCAGTTTCTATTGGTATATCAGTTTCGATTGGTATGTCATTTTCGATTAGTATATCAGTTTCTATAGGTATGTCAGTTTCTATTGTTATATCAGTTTCGATTGCCAAATCTGTTTCGATGGTATGTCAGTTTCGATTGGTATATCAGTTTCTATTGGTATATCAGTTTCGATTAATATATCAGTTTCGATTAGTATGTCAGTTTCTACTGGTATGTCAGTTTCGATTAGTATATCAGTTTCTATTGGTATGTCAGTTTCGATTGGTATGTCAGTTTCTATTGGTATGTCAGTTTCGATTGGTATGTCAGTTTCTATTGGTATGTCAATTTCGATTGGTATACAAGTTTAGATTAGTATGTCAGTTTCTATTGGTATATCAGTTTCGATTGGTATATTAGTTTCGATTAGTAAATCAGTTTCTATAGGTATGTTAGTTTCTATTGGTATATCAGTTTCGACTGGTATATTAGATTCGATTAGAATGTCAGTTTTGATTGTTATGTCAGTTTCGATTTGCATATCAGTTCCGATTGGAAAGTCAGTTTCGATTGGTATGTCAGTTTCGATTGGTATATCAGTTTCGATTTGTATATCAGTTCCTATTGCTATATCAGTTTCTATTGGTATGTCAGTTTCAATTGGTATATCAGTTTCTATTGGTATGTCAGTTTCTAATGGTATGTCAGTTTCTATTGGTAAATCAGCTCCGATTGGTATATCACTTTCGATTAGTATGTCAGTTTCTATTGGTATGTCAGTTTTGATTGGTATATCAGTTTCAATTGGTATGTCAGTTTCTATTGGTATGTCAGTTTTGATTGGTATGTCAGTTTCGATTGGTATATCAGTTTCGATTGGTATATCAGTTTCTATTGGTATATCAGTTTCTATTGGTATGTCAGTTTCTATTGGTATATCAGTTTCGATTGGTATATCAGTTTTGATTGATATATCACTTTCGAATAGTATGTCAGTTTCTACTGGTATGTCAGTTTTGATTAGTATATCAGTTTCTATTGGTATGTCAGTTTCGATTGGTATATCAGTTTCGATTTGTATATCAGTTCCTATTGCTATATCAGTTTCTATTGGTATGTCAGTTTCTAATGGTATGTCAGTTTCTATTGGTATATCAGCTTCGATTGGTATATCACTTTCGATTAGTATGTCAGTTTCTATTGGTATGTCAGTTTTGATTGGTATATCAGTTTCAATTGGTATGTCAGTTTCTATTGGTATGTCAGTTTTGATTGGTATGTCAGTTTCGATTGGTATATCAGTTTCGATTGGTATATCAGTTTCTATTGGTATATCAGTTTCGATTGGTATATCAGTTTCGATTGATATATCACTTTCGAATAGTATGTCAGTTTCTACTGGTATGTCAGTTTTGATTAGTATATCAGTTTCTATTGGTATGTCAGTTTCGATTGGTATATCAGTTTCGATTTGTATATCAGTTCCTATTGCTATATCAGTTTCTATTGGTATGTCAGTTTCTATTGGTATGTCAGTTTCAATTGGTATGTAAGTTTCGATTGATATATCAGTTTCGATTGGTATGTCAGTTTCGATTGGTATATCAGTTTCGATTGGTATGTCAATTTCAATTAGTATATCAGTTTCTATTGGTATATCAGTTTCGATTGGTATGTCAGTTTCGATTAGTATATCAGTTTCTATAGGTATGTCAATTTCTATTGGTATATCTGTTTCGATTGGTATATCAGTTTCTATTGGTATATCAGTTTCGATTGATATATCAGTTTCGATTTGTATGTCAGTTTCTACTGGTATGTCAGTTTCGATTATTATATCAGTTTCTATTGGTATGTCAGTTTCTATCGGAACTCAGCACAAGATGAAAGTTTCAGTCTGTGTGATGATGGGCAGATCTGGAGGTTTGTCAAGGCTGGTGAAACGTGGAAGAGAGATACCAGCTGGTCTGAGTGTGATCTACCCACAATAACTGGCAATGTAAAAACTGCTACAACTCTGGGAAACTAAACCAGAACAACCTGCCACCCTCTACACACCATCATAAACTGCGAGCAGGGTACAAATTGTTGTCCTTAAATGCTCGCAGTTTATGCAACAAGATACATCTGTTCGAATCCTACGTCAGAAGCATCGACCCTGACTTCATCACAGTCACGGAAACATGGGCACATTCCTTACTCTGTGATGGGGTTTTCACCATTACTGGGTACAACCTTTTCCGCAAGGACCGCATTAACCGCCGTGGTGGTGGTGTGATGGTCTACGTTCGTTCAAACTTTTCGGTAATTCCTTGCGTTGATTTGAACGAATCACAGGAAGAAGTTTTTTTCTGTGACATACGTATGACCATGTCAACACTTCTGCTTGGTGTTGTTTATCGCCCCCCAAACTACCATCAGGACACACAGCTTTGCGATATCCTCAGAGTTGCTGCCAAGGAAACAGCCACTTATGTGTTTATTGCAGGTGACTTCAATCATCCTGAGATCGATTGGGAAACCTTTCGTTGGCCACAGGGTGCAAACGATTTCCTTGAACTAGTGCTGGACTCAAACTGGTCACATGTAGTCACCTCTCCAACAAGAGGTGACAACACTTTGGACCTGATCTTCACCACTACTCCTGAAGTGGTTATCAGTTGTACTACTGAGGAACCTCTAGGCGACTCTGATCATGCTATGATCATTGCCAATCTGGTACTTGAGGGCAGCAACAAAAACCAGGGCCATCTCCAATCTGCTTGCTTTGATTGGAAGAGGGCGGATTGGAACTTGTACTGCACTGAGCTACAGCGCCCAAACTGGCATGAGATGTATAACTCTGGAGATGTGAACTCTATACTCCAGAACATCCTGGACTCAATATGGATAGCATGTGCAGCATCAGTGCCACGGAAGCGGAAAAATAACCACCCCAAAAGTGCAATCTGGGAAACTTCAGCGGTCCGACTTGCCAGGAAAGAACGTCGGAACGCTGAACGGGAATATAAACTGCATAGATCAGATGCCAACTAAAAAAAGCGGAATAAATCTTCTAACCATCTCAAGCAAGTGACAAAGAAGGCAGTGCTTGAATTTGAACAGTGCATCGCAACCAATCCTGACAGTAAGGTGTTCTGGAAATATGTTCATTCAAAGCAGAGACCTCACTCTCCAGTTGGTCCTCTTCGCAATCCCCACACAAGCCAGATCACTGACGATCCCAAGGAATGCGCAGAACTCATTGCTGAGTGCTATGCAAGTATTTTTACTGTTGAAAACCAGAATGTACCATCTCCACCATCTCTAACATCAAATTCCATAACAACTATGGAATTTACACCTGCAATGTTGCGACGTCACCTTAAGAATAAGCGCAACTATGCCTCCCCTGGTCTTGATGGTGTGACATACCTGCTTCTCAAACGTGGCGGGGATTTCCTTTTGCGCCAGCTTTCTTTTTTCTTTCAATACTGTCTCAGCAATGGTGCTACTCCGGAGCAGTGGAAAACTGCCAGTGTCATTCCCCTGTTCAAAAAGGGCAACCGCATGTCACCTGTCAACTATCGTCCAGTCAGTCTTACTAGCTGTATGGCCAAACTGATGGAATCCTGTGTCAGAGAAACACTTTGGAACTTCTGGAGCTCTCACAGCCTCATCCGGCCCTCACAGTTTGGATTTATCCCTAACTCCAGCTGCTGTGATCAGCTTATCGAGTTCCTTGAGGACATCACCCGGATCACTGACAGCGGCTCATGGGTGGATGTTGTTTACCTTGACTTTGCTAAGGCTTTTAATTCTGTGCCACACAAAAGACTTATGGCAAAACTCTCTGTAATGGGTGTGAGGGATGATCTTTTCGACTGGCTGAAATCCTTCATTCTCAGCCGAAAGGAAGTAGTCACGGTTCTAGGACAGCATTCTTCACCATATGAGATGTCATCTGGTGTACCACAGGGATCTGTTCTTGGTCCTCTTTTGTTTGTGGCATATATTAATGACATAGATTCCAACTTACAGAATGCCACGGTACTAAAATATGCAGATGACATCAAGCTGTACCTTGAAATCAAAAGGACTGATACTGAAATTTACAACTCTTTCCAACAATCAGACCTGGACACAATGCAGCAATGGATCACAGACTGGCAACTGAAGCTGGCTGTGGACAAGTGTACCACCATGCATTTTGGAAGGAAAAATCCAGCGTCGACATACTCCCTCCACAACACTGACATCAAAAAGTCCTCTTGTGAACGTGACCTGGGCATTACTGTCAGCAACGATTTGCGTTGGACAAAGCATGTCTCTAAGATTGTCAAGAAGGCCGAGGGTGTCTTGGCATCACTCAGCAAGACCTTTGTTAGCCGCTCTCCAGCCATCTATTTAAAACTGTATACAGCTATGGTGCGACCACACTTGGAATTCGCATCATCAGTCTGGAACCCCTATCTTGCTCGGAACATTGACCTCGTGGAAACTGTTCAGAGACGTGCAACCAAGCGCATACCCTCCATCAGACACCTACCATACTCTGAACGCCTTGCTTCCCTGGGCATGGATTCATTGAAGCTCCGACGTCTGGCAATGGACTTGGTGAATACCCACAAAGTTTTTAACCATCTCGCCAACTGCAACCCTGAGCGCCTCTTTGATCTCCATGTGTCTAACACACATGGACATGCCTACAAGATAAGAAAACAGCACAGCTCCCATGACTTTCGCAGACATTTTTTCACGCTCAGAGTTGCTGAAGCATGGAACAAACTGCCTGCGTCAATTGTTAGCTGCCGAGACACTGCATCCTTTAAGACACTCATGCTTCCCGAAATACGCCAAAAATACACCTGATGTACCCCTTCCATACACATGCACACATGTGTGTATCATGACTCGTGCACTGTTCATTTTACTGATGTTTGTGCATTGCACTATGTACTGTACATGTACTTTTTTTGATGAGTTGTGGTGCACCTGGGCACTGTACACAATATTTCATTATTGTTATTGTTATTATATCATGACTCATACACTGTTTATTTTCCTGACATTTGTACATTATTCTATGTACTATACATGCACCTTTGATGAGTTGTAGTGCACCTGAGCACTGTACACAATAATTTCATTATTATTATTATTATTATTGGTATATCAGTTTCGATTGGTATATCAGTTTCGATTAGTATGTCAGTTTCTATTGGTATGTTAGTTTCGATTAGTATATCAGTTTCTATTGGTATGTCAGTTTCGATCGGTATGTCAGTTTCTATTGATATATCAGTTTCGATTGGTATATCAGTTTCGATTGGTATGTCAGTTTCGATTAGTATATCAGTTTCTAATGGTATATCAGTTTCTATTGGTATATCAGATTCGATTGGTATATCACTTTCGATTAGTATGTCAGTTTTGATTGGTATGTCAGTTTTGATTGGTATATCAGTTTCAATTGGTATGTCAGTTTCGATTGGTATGTCAGTTTCGATTGGTATATCAGTTCCGATTGGTATGTAAGTTTTGATTAGTATGGCAGTTTCGATTGGTATATCAGTTTCGATTGGTATGTCAATTTCAATTAGTATGTCAGTTTCTATTGGTATATCAGTTTCGATTGGTATGTCAGTTTCGATTAGTATATCAGTTTCTATAGGTATGTCAGTTTCTATTGTTATATCAGTTTTGATTGGCATATCTGTTTCGATGGTATGTCAGTTTCGATTGGTATATCAGTTTCTATTGGTGTATCAGTTTCGATTAATATATCAGTTTCGATTAGTATGTCAGTTTCTACTGGTATGTCAGTTTCGATTAGTATATCAGTTTCTATTGGTATGTCAGTTTCGATTGGTTTGTCAGTTTCTATTGGTATGTCAGTTTCGATTGGTATGTCAGTTTCTATTGGTATGTCAATTTCGATTGGTATATAAGTTTAGATTAGTATGTCAGTTTCTATTGGTATATCAGTTTCGATTGGTATATTAGTTTCGATTAGTATATCAGTTTCTATAGTTATGTTAGTTTCTATTGGTATATCAGTTTCGACTGGTATATTAGTTTCGATTAGAATGTCAGTTTTGATTGTTATGTCAGTTTCGATTTGCATATCAGTTCCGATTGGTATGTCAGTTTCGATTGGTATGTCAGTTTCGATTGGTATATCAGTTTCGATTGGTATGTCAGTTTCGATTGGTATGTCAATTTCGATTGGTATATCAGTTTCTATAGGTATGTCAGTTTCGATTGTTATGTCAGGTTCTATTGGTATACCAGTTTCGATTGGTATTTCAGCTTCGATTAGTATATCAATTTCTATTGGTATGTCAGTTTCGATTAGTATATCAGTTTCTATTGGTATGTCAGTTTCTATTGGTATATCAGCTTCGATTGGTATATCAGTTTCGATTAGTATGTCAGTTACTAATGGTATGTCAGTTTCGATTACTATATCAGTTTATATTGGTATATCAGTTTCGATTGGTATGTCAGTTTCTACTGGTATGTCAGTTTCGATTAGTATATTAGTTTCTATTGGTATGTCAGTTTCGATTGGTATATCAGTTTCGATTTGTATATCAGTTCGTATTGCTATATCAGTTTCTATTGGTATGTCAGTTTCTAATGGTATGTCAGTTTCTACTGGTATATCAGCTTCGATTGGTATATCACTTTCGATTAGTATGTCAGTTTCGATTGCTATGTCAGTTTTGATTGGTATATCAGTTTCAATTGGTATGTCAGTTTCGATTGGAATGTCAGTTTCGATTGGTTTATCAGTTCCAATTGGTATGTAAGTTTTGATTTGTATGTCAGTTTCGATTGGTATATCAGTTTTGATTGGCATATCAGTTTCTATTGGTATGTCAGTTTCTACTGGTATGTCAGTTTCTATTGGTATATCAGTTTCGATTGGTATATCAGTTTCGATTGATATATCAGTTTCGAATAGTATGTCAGTTTCTACTGGTATGTCAGTTTCGATTAGTATATCAGTTTCTATTGGTATGTCAGTTTCGATTGGTATATCAGTTTCGATTTGTATATCAGTTCCTATTGCTATATCAGTTTCTATTGGTATGTCAGTTTCAATTGGTATGTAAGTTTCGATGGATATATCAGTTTCGATTGGTATGTCAGTTTCGATTGGTATATCAGTTTCGATTGGTATGTCAGTTTCGATTAGTATATCAGTTTCTATAGGTATGTCAATTTCTATTGGTATGTCTGTTTCGATTGGTATATCAGTTTCTATTTGTATATCAGTTTCGATTGATATATCAGTTTCGATTTGTATGTCAGTATCTACTGGTATGTCAGTTTCGATTAGTATATCAGTTTCTATTGGTATGTCAGTTTCTATTGGTATATCAGCTTCGATTGGTATATCAGTTTCGATTAGTATGTCAGTTTCTATTGGTATGTTAGTTTTGATTAGTATATCAGTTTCTATTGGTATGTCAGTTTTGATCGGTATGTCAGTTTCTATTGATATATCCGTTTCGATTGGTCTATCAGTTTTGATTGGTATATCAGTTTCGATTGCTATGTAAGTTTCTATTGGTATATCATTTTCTATTGGTATGTCAGTTTTGATTGGTATATCAGTTTCGATTGGTATGTCAGTTTCGATTAGTATGTCAGTTTCGATTGGTATATCAGTTCCGATTGGTATGTCAGTTTCGATTGGTATGTCAGTTTCGATTGGTATATCAGTTTCGATTGGTATGTCAGTTTCGATTGGTATGTCAATTTCAATTGGTATATCAGTTTCTATTGGTATGTCAGTTTTGAGTGGTATGTCAGTTTCTATTGGTATATCAGTTTAGATTGATATATCAGTTTCGATTAGTATGTCAGTTTCTACTGGTATGTCAGTTTCGATTAGTATATCAGTTTCTATTGGTATGTCAGTTTCGATTGGTATATCAGTTTCGATTTGTATATCAGTTTCTATTGCTATATCAGTTTCTATTGGTATGTCAGTTTCAATTGGTATATCAGTTACTATTGGTATGTCAGTTTCTAATGGTATGTCAATTTCTATTGGTATATCAGCTTCGATTGGTATATCACTTTCGATTAGTATGTCAGTTTCTATTGGTATGTCTGTTTTGATTGGTATATCAGTTTCAATTGGCATGTCAGTTTCGATTGGTATGTCAGTTTCGATTGGTTTATCAGTTCCGATTGGTATGTAAGTTTTGATTGGTATGTCAGTTTCGATTGGTATATCAGTTTCGATTGGTATATCAGTTTCTATTGGTATGTCAGTTTCTATTGGTATGTCAGTTTCTATTGGTATATCAGTTTCGATTGATATATCAGTTTCGAATAGTATGTCAGTTTCTACTGGTATGTCAGTTTCGATTAGTATATCAGTTTCTATTGGTATATCAGTTTCTATTGGTATGTCAGTTTTGATTGGTACATCAGTTTCGATTGGTATATCAGTTCGTATTGCTATATCAGTTTCTATTGGTATGTCAGTTTCTAATGGTATGTCAGTTTCTACTGGTATATCAGCTTCGATTGGTATATCACTTTCGATTAGTATGTCAGTTTCGATTGCTATGTCAGTTTTGATTGGTATATCAGTTTCAATTGGTATGTCAGTTTCGATTGGAATGTCAGTTTCGATTGGTTTATCAGTTCCAATTGGTATGTAAGTTTTGATTTGTATGTCAGTTTCGATTGGTATATCAGTTTTGATTGGCATATCAGTTTCTATTGGTATGTCAGTTTCTACTGGTATGTCAGTTTCTATTGGTATATCAGTTTCGATTGGTATATCAGTTTCGATTGATATATCAGTTTCGAATAGTATGTCAGTTTCTACTGGTATGTCAGTTTCGATTAGTATATCAGTTTCTATTGGTATGTCAGTTTCGATTGGTATATCAGTTTCGATTTGTATATCAGTTCCTATTGCTATATCAGTTTCTATTGGTATGTCAGTTTCAATTGGTATGTAAGTTTCGATGGATATATCAGTTTCGATTGGTATGTCAGTTTCGATTGGTATATCAGTTTCGATTGGTATGTCAGTTTCGATTAGTATATCAGTTTCTATAGGTATGTCAATTTCTATTGGTATGTCTGTTTCGATTGGTATATCAGTTTCTATTTGTATATCAGTTTCGATTGATATATCAGTTTCGATTTGTATGTCAGTATCTACTGGTATGTCAGTTTCGATTAGTATATCAGTTTCTATTGGTATGTCAGTTTCTATTGGTATATCAGCTTCGATTGGTATATCAGTTTCGATTAGTATGTCAGTTTCTATTGGTATGTTAGTTTTGATTAGTATATCAGTTTCTATTGGTATGTCAGTTTTGATCGGTATGTCAGTTTCTATTGATATATCCGTTTCGATTGGTCTATCAGTTTTGATTGGTATATCAGTTTCGATTGCTATGTAAGTTTCTATTGGTATATCATTTTCTATTGGTATGTCAGTTTTGATTGGTATATCAGTTTCGATTGGTATGTCAGTTTCGATTAGTATGTCAGTTTCGATTGGTATATCAGTTCCGATTGGTATGTCAGTTTCGATTGGTATGTCAGTTTCGATTGGTATATCAGTTTCGATTGGTATGTCAGTTTCGATTGGTATGTCAATTTCAATTGGTATATCAGTTTCTATTGGTATGTCAGTTTTGAGTGGTATGTCAGTTTCTATTGGTATATCAGTTTAGATTGATATATCAGTTTCGATTAGTATGTCAGTTTCTACTGGTATGTCAGTTTCGATTAGTATATCAGTTTCTATTGGTATGTCAGTTTCGATTGGTATATCAGTTTCGATTTGTATATCAGTTTCTATTGCTATATCAGTTTCTATTGGTATGTCAGTTTCAATTGGTATATCAGTTACTATTGGTATGTCAGTTTCTAATGGTATGTCAATTTCTATTGGTATATCAGCTTCGATTGGTATATCACTTTCGATTAGTATGTCAGTTTCTATTGGTATGTCTGTTTTGATTGGTATATCAGTTTCAATTGGCATGTCAGTTTCGATTGGTATGTCAGTTTCGATTGGTTTATCAGTTCCGATTGGTATGTAAGTTTTGATTGGTATGTCAGTTTCGATTGGTATATCAGTTTCGATTGGTATATCAGTTTCTATTGGTATGTCAGTTTCTATTGGTATGTCAGTTTCTATTGGTATATCAGTTTCGATTGATATATCAGTTTCGAATAGTATGTCAGTTTCTACTGGTATGTCAGTTTCGATTAGTATATCAGTTTCTATTGGTATATCAGTTTCTATTGGTATGTCAGTTTTGATTGGTACATCAGTTTCGATTGGTATATCAGTTTCGATTGGTATCTCAGTTTCTAATGTTATGTCATTTTCTATTGGTATATCAGCTTCGATTGGTATATCACTTTCGATTAGTACGTCAGTTTCTATTGGTATGTCAGTTTTGATTGGTATATCAGTTTCAATTGGTATGTCAGTTTCGATTGTTATGTCAGTTTCGATTGGTTTATCAGTTCCGATTGGTATATCAGTTTCGATGGGTATGTCTGTTTCGATTGGTATATCAGTTTCCACTGGTACGTCAGTTTCGATTGGTATGTCATTTTCAATTAGTATATTAGTTTCTATTGGTATGTCAGTTTCGATTGGTATATCAGTTTCGATTTGTATATCAGTTCGTATTGCTATATCAGTTTCTATTGGTATGTCAGTTTCTAATGGTATGTCAGTTTCTACTGGTATATCAGCTTCGATTGGTATATCACTTTCGATTAGTATGTCAGTTTCGATTGCTATGTCAGTTTTGATTGGTATATCAGTTTCAATTGGTATGTCAGTTTCGATTGGAATGTCAGTTTCGATTGGTTTATCAGTTCCAATTGGTATGTAAGTTTTGATTTGTATGTCAGTTTCGATTGGTATATCAGTTTTGATTGGCATATCAGTTTCTATTGGTATGTCAGTTTCTACTGGTATGTCAGTTTCTATTGGTATATCAGTTTCGATTGGTATATCAGTTTCGATTGATATATCAGTTTCGAATAGTATGTCAGTTTCTACTGGTATGTCAGTTTCGATTAGTATATCAGTTTCTATTGGTATGTCAGTTTCGATTGGTATATCAGTTTCGATTTGTATATCAGTTCCTATTGCTATATCAGTTTCTATTGGTATGTCAGTTTCAATTGGTATGTAAGTTTCGATGGATATATCAGTTTCGATTGGTATGTCAGTTTCGATTGGTATATCAGTTTCGATTGGTATGTCAGTTTCGATTAGTATATCAGTTTCTATAGGTATGTCAATTTCTATTGGTATGTCTGTTTCGATTGGTATATCAGTTTCTATTTGTATATCAGTTTCGATTGATATATCAGTTTCGATTTGTATGTCAGTATCTACTGGTATGTCAGTTTCGATTAGTATATCAGTTTCTATTGGTATGTCAGTTTCTATTGGTATATCAGCTTCGATTGGTATATCAGTTTCGATTAGTATGTCAGTTTCTATTGGTATGTTAGTTTTGATTAGTATATCAGTTTCTATTGGTATGTCAGTTTTGATCGGTATGTCAGTTTCTATTGATATATCCGTTTCGATTGGTCTATCAGTTTTGATTGGTATATCAGTTTCGATTGCTATGTAAGTTTCTATTGGTATATCATTTTCTATTGGTATGTCAGTTTTGATTGGTATATCAGTTTCGATTGGTATGTCAGTTTCGATTAGTATGTCAGTTTCGATTGGTATATCAGTTCCGATTGGTATGTCAGTTTCGATTGGTATGTCAGTTTCGATTGGTATATCAGTTTCGATTGGTATGTCAGTTTCGATTGGTATGTCAATTTCAATTGGTATATCAGTTTCTATTGGTATGTCAGTTTTGAGTGGTATGTCAGTTTCTATTGGTATATCAGTTTAGATTGATATATCAGTTTCGATTAGTATGTCAGTTTCTACTGGTATGTCAGTTTCGATTAGTATATCAGTTTCTATTGGTATGTCAGTTTCGATTGGTATATCAGTTTCGATTTGTATATCAGTTTCTATTGCTATATCAGTTTCTATTGGTATGTCAGTTTCAATTGGTATATCAGTTACTATTGGTATGTCAGTTTCTAATGGTATGTCAATTTCTATTGGTATATCAGCTTCGATTGGTATATCACTTTCGATTAGTATGTCAGTTTCTATTGGTATGTCTGTTTTGATTGGTATATCAGTTTCAATTGGCATGTCAGTTTCGATTGGTATGTCAGTTTCGATTGGTTTATCAGTTCCGATTGGTATGTAAGTTTTGATTGGTATGTCAGTTTCGATTGGTATATCAGTTTCGATTGGTATATCAGTTTCTATTGGTATGTCAGTTTCTATTGGTATGTCAGTTTCTATTGGTATATCAGTTTCGATTGATATATCAGTTTCGAATAGTATGTCAGTTTCTACTGGTATGTCAGTTTCGATTAGTATATCAGTTTCTATTGGTATATCAGTTTCTATTGGTATGTCAGTTTTGATTGGTACATCAGTTTCGATTGGTATATCAGTTTCGATTGGTATCTCAGTTTCTAATGTTATGTCATTTTCTATTGGTATATCAGCTTCGATTGGTATATCACTTTCGATTAGTACGTCAGTTTCTATTGGTATGTCAGTTTTGATTGGTATATCAGTTTCAATTGGTATGTCAGTTTCGATTGTTATGTCAGTTTCGATTGGTTTATCAGTTCCGATTGGTATATCAGTTTCGATGGGTATGTCTGTTTCGATTGGTATATCAGTTTCCACTGGTACGTCAGTTTCGATTGGTATGTCATTTTCAATTAGTATATTAGTTTCTATTGGTATATCAGTTTCGATTGGTATATCAGTTTCGATTAGTATATCAGTTTCTATAGGTATGTCAATTTCTATTGGTATGTCTGTTTCGATTGGTATATCAGTTTCTATTGTTATATCAGTTTCGATTGATATATCAGTTTCGATTAGTATGTCAGTTTCTACTGGTATGTCAGTTTCGATTAGGATATCAGTTTCTATTGGTATGTCAGTTTCTATTGGTATATCAGTTTCGATTGGTATATCAGTTTCCATTGGTATATCAGTTTCGATTGGTATATCAGTTTCGGTTGGCATGTCAGTTTCAATTGGTATATCAGTTTCGATTGGTATGTCAGTTTCGATTGGAATATCAGTTTCGATTGGTATGTCAGTTTCGATTGGTATGTCAGTTTCTATTGGTATGTCAGTTTCCATTGGTATGTCAGTTTCGATTGGTTTATCAGTTCCGATTGGTATGTAAGTTTTGATGTGTATGTCTGTTTCGATTGGTATATCAGTTTTGATTGGTATATCAGTTTCTATTGGTATGTCAGTTTCCATTGGTATGTCAGTTTCTATTGGTATACCAGTTTCGATTGGTATATCAGTTTCGATTGATATATCAGTTTCGAATAGTATGTCAGTTTCTACTGGTATGTCAGTTTCGATTAGTATATCAGTTTCTATTGGTATGTCAGTTTCGATTGGTATATCAGTTTCGATTTGTATATCAGTTACTATTGCTATATCAGTTTCTATTGGTATGTCAGTTTCAATTGGTATATCAGTTTCTATTGGTATGTCAGTTTCTAATGGTATGTCAATTTCTATTGGTATATCAGCTTCGATTGGTATATCACTTTCGATTAGTATGTCAGTTTCTATTGGTATGTCTGTTTTGATTGGTATATCAGTTTCAATTGGCATGTCAGTTTCGATTGGTATGTCAGTTTCGATTGGTTTATCAGTTCCGATTGGTATGTAAGTTTTGATTGGTATGTCAGTTTCGATTGGTATATCAGTTTCGATTGGTATATCAGTTTCTATTGGTATGTCAGTTTCTATTGGTATGTCAGTTTCTATTGGTATATCAGTTTCGATTGATATATCAGTTGCGAATAGTATGTCAGTTTCTACTGGTATGTCAGTTTCGATTAGTATATCAGTTTCTATTGGTATATCAGTTTCTATTGGTATGTCAGTTTTGATTGGTACATCAGTTTCGATTGGTATATCAGTTTCGATTGGTATCTCAGTTTCTAATGTTATGTCATTTTCTATTGGTATATCAGCTTCGATTGGTATATCACTTTCGATTAGTACGTCAGTTTCTATTGGTATGTCAGTTTTGATTGGTATATCAGTTTCAATTGGTATGTCAGTTTCGATTGTTATGTCAGTTTCGATTGGTTAATCAGTTCCGATTGGTATATCAGTTTCGATGGGTATGTCTGTTTCGATTGGTATATCAGTTTCCACTGGTACGTCAGTTTCGATTGGTATGTCATTTTCAATTAGTATATTAGTTTCTATTGGTATATCAGTTTCGATTGGTATATCAGTTTCGATTAGTATATCAGTTTCTATAGGTATGTCAATTTCTATTGGTATGTCTGTTTCGATTGGTATATCAGTTTCTATTGTTATATCAGTTTCAATTGATATATCAGTTTCGATTAGTATGTCAGTTTCTACTGGTATGTCAGTTTCGATTAGGATATCAGTTTCTATTGGTATGTCAGTTTCTATTGGTATATCAGTTTCGATTGGTATATCAGTTTCCATTGGTATATCAGTTTCGATTGGTATATCAGTTTCGGTTGGCATGTCAGTTTCAATTGGTATATCAGTTTCGATTGGTATGTCAGTTTCGATTGGAATATCAGTTTCGACTGGTATGTCAGTTTCGATTGGTATGTCAGTTTCTATTGGTATGTCAGTTTCCATTGGTATGTCAGTTTCGATTGGTTTATCAGTTCCGATTGGTATGTAAGTTTTGATGTGTATGTCTGTTTCGATTGGTATATCAGTTTTGATTGGTATATCAGTTTCTATTGGTATGTCAGTTTCCATTGGTATGTCAGTTTCTATTGGTATACCAGTTTCGATTGGTATATCAGTTTCGATTGATATATCAGTTTCGAATAGTATGTTAGTTTCTACTGGTATGTCAGTTTCGATTAGTATATCAGTTTCTATTTGTATGTCAGTTTCGATTGGTATATCAGTTTCGATTTGTATATCAGTTCCTATTGCTATATCAGTTTCTATTGGTATGTCAGATTCAATTGGTATGTAAGTTTCGATTGTCATATCAGTTTCTATAGGTATGTCAATTTCTATTGGTATATCAGTATCGAATTTTATATCAGTTCCTATTGCTATATCAGTTTCTATCGGTATGGAGGCACATGGCTTAGTGGTTAGAGCATTGGCCTTGCAATCGAAAGGTTGTGAGTTCAATTCTCAGACCGGGTGATGTGTTGTTTCCTTGAGCAAGACACTTTATTTCACATTGCTCCAGTTTACTCAGCTGTAGAAATGAGATGATAGGGACTGAGGTCTTTATCATTCCACTGTAAAGTGGTCGTGCAGGTGCCACGGCAAAAAAGCACCCAGCACTCACTGTAAATGAGGTTGGTGTTAGGAAGGGCATCCAGCTGTAGAAATCGAGCCAGCATCAGTTCCCGTCCTACCCTTGCAAGCAGGGAAAAAGTGGACGTAAAATGAAATGATGATGATGATGATGATATCAGTTTCTATTGGTATGTCAGTTTTGATTGGTATATCAGTTTCGATTGGTATGTCAGTTTCGATTGGTATGTCAGTTTCGATTGGTATATCAGTTCGGATTGGTATGTCAGTTTCGATTGGTATGTCAGTTTCGATTGGTATATCAGTTTCGATTGGTATGTCAGTTTCGATTGGTATGTCAATTTCGATTGGTATATCAGTTTCTATTGGTATGTCAGTTTCGAGTGGTATGTCAGTTTCTATTGGTATATCAGTTTCGATTGATATATCAGTTTCGATTAGTATGTCAGTTTCTACTGGTATGTCAGTTTCGATTAGTATATCAGTTTCTAATGGTATGTCAGTTTCTATTGGTATATCAGATTCGATTGGTATATCACTTTCGATTAGTATGTCAGTTTCTATTGGTATGTCAGTTTCGATTGCTTTATCAGTTCCGATTGGTATGTAAGTTTTGATTGGTATGTCAGTATCGATTGGTATATCAGTTTCGATTGGGATGTCAGTTTCGATTAGTATATCAGTTTCTATTGGTATGTCAGTTTCGATTGGTATATCACTTTCGATTTGTACATCAGTTTCTATTGCTATATCAGTTTCTATTGGTATGTCAGTTTCAATTGGTATGAACGTTTCGATTGGTATATCAGTTTCGATTGGTATGTCAGTTTCGATTGGTATATCATTTTCGATTGGTATGTCAATTTCAATTAGTTTGTCAGTTTCTATTGGTATATCAGTTTCGATTGGTATGTCAGTTTCGATTAGTATATCAGTTTCTATATGTATGTCAGATTCTATTGTTATATCAGTTTCGATTGGTATATCAGTTTCGATTAATATATCAGTTTCGATTACTATGTCAGTTTCTACTAGTATGTCAGTTTCGATTAGTATATCAGTTTCTATTGGTATGTCAGTTTCGATTGGTATGTCAGTTTCTATTGGTATGTCAGTTTCGATTGGTATGTCAGTTTCTATTGGTATGTCAATTTCGATTGGTATATAAGTTTAGATTAGTATGTCAGTTTCTATTGGTATATCAGTTTCGATTGGTATATTAGTTTCGACTAGTATATCAGTTTCTATAGGTATGTTAGTTTCTATTAGTATATCAGTTTCGACTGGTATATCAGTTTCGATTAGAATGTCAGTTTCGATTTTTATGTCAGTTTCGATTTGTATATCAGTTCCGATTGGTATGTCAGTTTCTATTGGTATGTCAGTTTCGATTGGTATATCAGTTTCGATTTGTATATCAGTTCCTATTGGTATGTCAGTTTCTATTGGTATGTCAGTTTCGATTTGTATATCAGTTCCGATTCGTATATCAGTTTCTATTGGTATGTCAGTTTCAATTGGTATGTAAGTTTCGATTGTCATATCAGGTTCTATTGGTATGTCAGTTTCAATTGGTATATCAGTTTCGATTGGTATGTCATTTTCAATTAGTATATCAGTTTCTATTGGTATGTCAGTTTCTATTGGTATATCACGTCCGATTGGTATGTCAATTTCGATTGGTATATCAGTTTCTATTGGTATGTCAGTTTCGATTGGTATGTCAGTTTCTATTGGTATATCAGTTTCGATTGATATATCAGTTTCGATTAGTATATCAGTTTCTACTGGTATGTCAGTTTCGATTAGTATATCAGTTTCTATTGGTATGTCAGTTTCGATTGGTATATCAGTTTCGATTCGTATATCAGTTCCTATTGCTATATCAGTTTCTATTGGTATGTCATTTCCAATTGGTATGTAAGTTTCGATTGATTTATCAGTTTCGATTGGTATGTCAGTTTCTATTGGTATATCAGTTTCTATTGGTATGTCAGTTTCGATTGATATATCAGTTTCGAATAGTATGTCAGTTTCTACTGGTATGTCAGTTTCGATTAGTATATCAGTTTCTATTGGTATGTCAGTTTCGATTGGTATATCAGTTTCGATTTGTATATCAGTTCCTATTGCTATATCAGTTTCTATTGGTATGTCAGTTTCAATTGGTATGTAAGTTTCGATTGTCATATCAGTTTCTATAGGTATGTCAATTTCTATTGGTATATCTGTTTCTATTTGTATATCAGTTTCTATTGTTATATCAGTTTCGATTGGTATATCAGTTTCGATTGGTATATCAGTTTCGATTGGTATATCAGTTTCGGTTGGTATGTCAGTTTCAATTGGTATATCAGTTTCTATTGGTATGTCAGTTTTGATTGTTATATCAGTTTCGATTGGTATGTCAGTTTCGATTGGTATGTCAGTTTCGATTGGTATATCAGTTCGGATTGGTATGTCAGTTTCGATTGGTATGTCAGTTTCGATTGGTATATCAGTTTCGATTGGTATGTCAGTTTCGATTGGTATGTCAATTTCGATTGGTATATCAGTTTCTATTGGTATGTCAGTTTCGAGTGGTATGTCAGTTTCTATTGGTATATCAGTTTCGATTGATATATCAGTTTCGATTAGTATGTCAGTTTCTACTGGTATGTCAGTTTCGATTAGTATATCAGTTTCTAATGGTATGTCAGTTTCTATTGGTATATCAGATTCGATTGGTATATCACTTTCGATTAGTATGTAAGTTTTGATTGGTATGTCAGTTTCGATTGGTATATCAGTTTCGATTGGGAAGTCAGTTTCGATTAGTATATCAGTTTCTATTGGTATGTCAGTTTCGATTGGTATATCACTTTCGATTTGTATATCAGTTTCTATTGCTATATCAGTTTCTATTGGTATGTCAGTTTCAATTGGTATGAACGTTTCGATTGGTATATCAGTTTCGATTGGTATGTCACTTTCGATTGGTATATCATTTTCGATTGGTATGTCAATTTCAATTAGTTTGTCAGTTTCTATTGGTATATCAGTTTCGATTGGTATGTCAGTTTCGATTAGTATATCAGTTTCTATATGTATGTCAGTTTCTATTGTTATATCAGTTTCGATTGGTATATCAGTTTCGATTAATATATCAGTTTGGATTACTATGTCAGTTTCTACTAGTATGTCAGTTTCGATTAGTATATCAGTTTCTATTGGTATGTCAGTTTCGATTGGTATGTCAGTTTCTATTGGTATGTCAGTTTCGATTGGTATGTCAGTTTCTATTGGTATGTCAATTTCGATTGGTATATAAGTTTAGATTAGTATGTCAGTTTCTATTGGTATATCAGTTTCGATTGGTATATTAGTTTCGACTAGTATATCAGTTTCTATAGGTATGTTAGTTTCTATTAGTATATCAGTTTCGACTGGTATATCAGTTTCGATTAGAATGTCAGTTTCGATTGTTATGTCAGTTTCGATTTGTATATCAGTTCCGATTGGTATGTCAGTTTCTATTGGTATGTCAGTTTCGATTGGTATATCAGTTTCGATTTGTATATCAGTTCCTATTGGTATGTCAGTTTCTATTGGTATGTCAGTTTCGATTTGTATATCAGTTCCGATTGGTATATCAGTTTCTATTGGTATGTCAGTTTCAATTGGTATGTAAGTTTCGATTGTCATATCAGGTTCTATTGGTATGTCAGTTTCAATTGGTATATCAGTTTCGATTGGTATGTCATTTTCAATTAGTATATCAGTTTCTATTGGTATGTCAGTTTCTATTGGTATATCACGTCCGATTGGTATGTCAATTTCGATTGGTATATCAGTTTCTATTGGTATGTCAGTTTCGATTGGTATGTCAGTTTCTATTGGTATATCAGTTTCGATTGATATATCAGTTTCGATTAGTATATCAGTTTCTACTGGTATGTCAGTTTCGATTAGTATATCAGTTTCTATTGGTATGTCAGTTTCGATTGGTATATCAGTTTCGATTCGTATATCAGTTCCTATTGCTATATCAGTTTCTATTGGTATGTCAGTTTCAATTGGTATGTAAGTTTCGATTGGTTTATCAGTTTCGATTGGTATGTCAGTTTCTATTGGTATATCAGTTTCTATTGGTATGTCAGTTTCGATTGATATATCAGTTTCGAATAGTATGTCAGTTTCTACTGGTATGTCAGTTTCGATTAGTATATCAGTTTCTATTGGTATGTCAGTTTCGATTGGTATATCAGTTTCGATTTGTATATCAGTTCCTATTGCTATATCAGTTTCTATTGGTATGTCAGTTTCAATTGGTATGTAAGTTTCGATTGTCATATCAGTTTCTATAGGTATGTCAATTTCTATTGGTATATCTGTTTCTATTTGTATATCAGTTTCTATTGTTATATCAGTTTCGATTGATATATCAGTTTCGATTAGTATGTCAGTTTCTACTGGTATGTCAGTTTCGATTAGTATATCAGTTTCTATTGGTATGTCAGTTTCTATTGGTATATCAGTTTCGATTGGTATATCAGTTTCGATTGGTATATCAGTTTCGATTGGTATATCAGTTTCGGTTGGTATGTCAGTTTCAATTGGTATATCAGTTTCTATTGGTATGTCAGTTTTGATTGGTATATCAGTTTCGATTGGTATGTCAGTTTCGATTGGTATGTCAGTTTCGATTGGTATATCAGTTCGGATTGGTATGTCAGTTTCGATTGGTATGTCAGTTTCTATTGGTATGTTAGTTTTGATTAGTATATCAGTTTCTATTGGTATGTCAGTTTTGATCGGTATGTCAGTTTCTATTGATATATCCGTTTCGATTGGTCTATCAGTTTTGATTGGTATATCAGTTTCGATTGCTATGTAAGTTTCTATTGGTATATCATTTTCTATTGGTATGTCAGTTTTGATTGGTATATCAGTTTCGATTGGTATGTCAGTTTCGATTAGTATGTCAGTTTCGATTGGTATATCAGTTCCGATTGGTATGTCAGTTTCGATTGGTATGTCAGTTTCGATTGGTATATCAGTTTCGATTGGTATGTCAGTTTCGATTGGTATGTCAATTTCAATTGGTATATCAGTTTCTATTGGTATGTCAGTTTTGAGTGGTATGTCAGTTTCTATTGGTATATCAGTTTAGATTGATATATCAGTTTCGATTAGTATGTCAGTTTCTACTGGTATGTCAGTTTCGATTAGTATATCAGTTTCTATTGGTATGTCAGTTTCGATTGGTATATCAGTTTCGATTTGTATATCAGTTTCTATTGCTATATCAGTTTCTATTGGTATGTCAGTTTCAATTGGTATATCAGTTACTATTGGTATGTCAGTTTCTAATGGTATGTCAATTTCTATTGGTATATCAGCTTCGATTGGTATATCACTTTCGATTAGTATGTCAGTTTCTATTGGTATGTCTGTTTTGATTGGTATATCAGTTTCAATTGGCATGTCAGTTTCGATTGGTATGTCAGTTTCGATTGGTTTATCAGTTCCGATTGGTATGTAAGTTTTGATTGGTATGTCAGTTTCGATTGGTATATCAGTTTCGATTGGTATATCAGTTTCTATTGGTATGTCAGTTTCTATTGGTATGTCAGTTTCTATTGGTATATCAGTTTCGATTGATATATCAGTTTCGAATAGTATGTCAGTTTCTACTGGTATGTCAGTTTCGATTAGTATATCAGTTTCTATTGGTATATCAGTTTCTATTGGTATGTCAGTTTTGATTGGTACATCAGTTTCGATTGGTATATCAGTTTCGATTGGTATCTCAGTTTCTAATGTTATGTCATTTTCTATTGGTATATCAGCTTCGATTGGTATATCACTTTCGATTAGTACGTCAGTTTCTATTGGTATGTCAGTTTTGATTGGTATATCAGTTTCAATTGGTATGTCAGTTTCGATTGTTATGTCAGTTTCGATTGGTTTATCAGTTCCGATTGGTATATCAGTTTCGATGGGTATGTCTGTTTCGATTGGTATATCAGTTTCCACTGGTACGTCAGTTTCGATTGGTATGTCATTTTCAATTAGTATATTAGTTTCTATTGGTATATCAGTTTCGATTGGTATATCAGTTTCGATTAGTATATCAGTTTCTATAGGTATGTCAATTTCTATTGGTATGTCTGTTTCGATTGGTATATCAGTTTCTATTGTTATATCAGTTTCGATTGATATATCAGTTTCGATTAGTATGTCAGTTTCTACTGGTATGTCAGTTTCGATTAGGATATCAGTTTCTATTGGTATGTCAGTTTCTATTGGTATATCAGTTTCGATTGGTATATCAGTTTCCATTGGTATATCAGTTTCGATTGGTATATCAGTTTCGGTTGGCATGTCAGTTTCAATTGGTATATCAGTTTCGATTGGTATGTCAGTTTCGATTGGAATATCAGTTTCGATTGGTATGTCAGTTTCGATTGGTATGTCAGTTTCTATTGGTATGTCAGTTTCCATTGGTATGTCAGTTTCGATTGGTTTATCAGTTCCGATTGGTATGTAAGTTTTGATGTGTATGTCTGTTTCGATTGGTATATCAGTTTTGATTGGTATATCAGTTTCTATTGGTATGTCAGTTTCCATTGGTATGTCAGTTTCTATTGGTATACCAGTTTCGATTGGTATATCAGTTTCGATTGATATATCAGTTTCGAATAGTATGTCAGTTTCTACTGGTATGTCAGTTTCGATTAGTATATCAGTTTCTATTGGTATGTCAGTTTCGATTGGTATATCAGTTTCGATTTGTATATCAGTTACTATTGCTATATCAGTTTCTATTGGTATGTCAGTTTCAATTGGTATATCAGTTTCTATTGGTATGTCAGTTTCTAATGGTATGTCAATTTCTATTGGTATATCAGCTTCGATTGGTATATCACTTTCGATTAGTATGTCAGTTTCTATTGGTATGTCTGTTTTGATTGGTATATCAGTTTCAATTGGCATGTCAGTTTCGATTGGTATGTCAGTTTCGATTGGTTTATCAGTTCCGATTGGTATGTAAGTTTTGATTGGTATGTCAGTTTCGATTGGTATATCAGTTTCGATTGGTATATCAGTTTCTATTGGTATGTCAGTTTCTATTGGTATGTCAGTTTCTATTGGTATATCAGTTTCGATTGATATATCAGTTGCGAATAGTATGTCAGTTTCTACTGGTATGTCAGTTTCGATTAGTATATCAGTTTCTATTGGTATATCAGTTTCTATTGGTATGTCAGTTTTGATTGGTACATCAGTTTCGATTGGTATATCAGTTTCGATTGGTATCTCAGTTTCTAATGTTATGTCATTTTCTATTGGTATATCAGCTTCGATTGGTATATCACTTTCGATTAGTACGTCAGTTTCTATTGGTATGTCAGTTTTGATTGGTATATCAGTTTCAATTGGTATGTCAGTTTCGATTGTTATGTCAGTTTCGATTGGTTAATCAGTTCCGATTGGTATATCAGTTTCGATGGGTATGTCTGTTTCGATTGGTATATCAGTTTCCACTGGTACGTCAGTTTCGATTGGTATGTCATTTTCAATTAGTATATTAGTTTCTATTGGTATATCAGTTTCGATTGGTATATCAGTTTCGATTAGTATATCAGTTTCTATAGGTATGTCAATTTCTATTGGTATGTCTGTTTCGATTGGTATATCAGTTTCTATTGTTATATCAGTTTCAATTGATATATCAGTTTCGATTAGTATGTCAGTTTCTACTGGTATGTCAGTTTCGATTAGGATATCAGTTTCTATTGGTATGTCAGTTTCTATTGGTATATCAGTTTCGATTGGTATATCAGTTTCCATTGGTATATCAGTTTCGATTGGTATATCAGTTTCGGTTGGCATGTCAGTTTCAATTGGTATATCAGTTTCGATTGGTATGTCAGTTTCGATTGGAATATCAGTTTCGACTGGTATGTCAGTTTCGATTGGTATGTCAGTTTCTATTGGTATGTCAGTTTCCATTGGTATGTCAGTTTCGATTGGTTTATCAGTTCCGATTGGTATGTAAGTTTTGATGTGTATGTCTGTTTCGATTGGTATATCAGTTTTGATTGGTATATCAGTTTCTATTGGTATGTCAGTTTCCATTGGTATGTCAGTTTCTATTGGTATACCAGTTTCGATTGGTATATCAGTTTCGATTGATATATCAGTTTCGAATAGTATGTTAGTTTCTACTGGTATGTCAGTTTCGATTAGTATATCAGTTTCTATTGGTATGTCAGTTTCGATTGGTATATCAGTTTCGATTTGTATATCAGTTCCTATTGCTATATCAGTTTCTATTGGTATGTCAGATTCAATTGGTATGTAAGTTTCGATTGTCATATCAGTTTCTATAGGTATGTCAATTTCTATTGGTATATCTGTTTCTATTTGTATATCAGTTTCTATTGTTATATCAGTTTCGATTGATATATCAGTTTCGATTAGTATGTCAGTTTCTACTGGTATGTCAGTTTCGATTAGTATATCAGTTTCTATTGGTATGTCAGTTTCTATTGGTATATCAGTTTCGATTGGTATATCAGTTTCGATTGGTATATCAGTTTCGATTGGTATATCAGTTTCGGTTGGTATGTCAGTTTCAATTGGTATATCAGTTTCTATTGGTATGTCAGTTTTGATTGGTATATCAGTTTCGATTGGTATGTCAGTTTCGATTGGTATGTCAGTTTCGATTGGTATATCAGTTCGGATTGGTATGTCAGTTTCGATTGGTATGTCAGTTTCGATTGGTATATCAGTTTCGATTGGTATGTCAGTTTCGATTGGTATGTCAATTTCGATTGGTATATCAGTTTCTATTGGTATGTCAGTTTCGAGTGGTATGTCAGTTTCTATTGGTATATCAGTTTCGATTGATATATCAGTTTCGATTAGTATGTCAGTTTCTACTGGTATGTCAGTTTCGATTAGTATATCAGTTTCTAATGGTATGTCAGTTTCTATTGGTATATCAGATTCGATTGGTATATCACTTTCGATTAGTATGTCAGTTTCTATTGGTATGTCAGTTTCGATTGCTTTATCAGTTCCGATTGGTATGTAAGTTTTGATTGGTATGTCAGTATCGATTGGTATATCAGTTTCGATTGGGATGTCAGTTTCGATTAGTATATCAGTTTCTATTGGTATGTCAGTTTCGATTGGTATATCACTTTCGATTTGTACATCAGTTTCTATTGCTATATCAGTTTCTATTGGTATGTCAGTTTCAATTGGTATGAACGTTTCGATTGGTATATCAGTTTCGATTGGTATGTCAGTTTCGATTGGTATATCATTTTCGATTGGTATGTCAATTTCAATTAGTTTGTCAGTTTCTATTGGTATATCAGTTTCGATTGGTATGTCAGTTTCGATTAGTATATCAGTTTCTATATGTATGTCAGATTCTATTGTTATATCAGTTTCGATTGGTATATCAGTTTCGATTAATATATCAGTTTCGATTACTATGTCAGTTTCTACTAGTATGTCAGTTTCGATTAGTATATCAGTTTCTATTGGTATGTCAGTTTCGATTGGTATGTCAGTTTCTATTGGTATGTCAGTTTCGATTGGTATGTCAGTTTCTATTGGTATGTCAATTTCGATTGGTATATAAGTTTAGATTAGTATGTCAGTTTCTATTGGTATATCAGTTTCGATTGGTATATTAGTTTCGACTAGTATATCAGTTTCTATAGGTATGTTAGTTTCTATTAGTATATCAGTTTCGACTGGTATATCAGTTTCGATTAGAATGTCAGTTTCGATTTTTATGTCAGTTTCGATTTGTATATCAGTTCCGATTGGTATGTCAGTTTCTATTGGTATGTCAGTTTCGATTGGTATATCAGTTTCGATTTGTATATCAGTTCCTATTGGTATGTCAGTTTCTATTGGTATGTCAGTTTCGATTTGTATATCAGTTCCGATTCGTATATCAGTTTCTATTGGTATGTCAGTTTCAATTGGTATGTAAGTTTCGATTGTCATATCAGGTTCTATTGGTATGTCAGTTTCAATTGGTATATCAGTTTCGATTGGTATGTCATTTTCAATTAGTATATCAGTTTCTATTGGTATGTCAGTTTCTATTGGTATATCACGTCCGATTGGTATGTCAATTTCGATTGGTATATCAGTTTCTATTGGTATGTCAGTTTCGATTGGTATGTCAGTTTCTATTGGTATATCAGTTTCGATTGATATATCAGTTTCGATTAGTATATCAGTTTCTACTGGTATGTCAGTTTCGATTAGTATATCAGTTTCTATTGGTATGTCAGTTTCGATTGGTATATCAGTTTCGATTCGTATATCAGTTCCTATTGCTATATCAGTTTCTATTGGTATGTCATTTCCAATTGGTATGTAAGTTTCGATTGATTTATCAGTTTCGATTGGTATGTCAGTTTCTATTGGTATATCAGTTTCTATTGGTATGTCAGTTTCGATTGATATATCAGTTTCGAATAGTATGTCAGTTTCTACTGGTATGTCAGTTTCGATTAGTATATCAGTTTCTATTGGTATGTCAGTTTCGATTGGTATATCAGTTTCGATTTGTATATCAGTTCCTATTGCTATATCAGTTTCTATTGGTATGTCAGTTTCAATTGGTATGTAAGTTTCGATTGTCATATCAGTTTCTATAGGTATGTCAATTTCGATTGGTATATCTGTTTCTATTTGTATATCAGTTTCTATTGTTATATCAGTTTCGATTGGTATATCAGTTTCGATTGGTATATCAGTTTCGATTGGTATATCAGTTTCGGTTGGTATGTCAGTTTCAATTGGTATATCAGTTTCTATTGGTATGTCAGTTTTGATTGTTATATCAGTTTCGATTGGTATGTCAGTTTCGATTGGTATGTCAGTTTCGATTGGTATATCAGTTCGGATTGGTATGTCAGTTTCGATTGTTATGTCAGTTTCGATTGGTATATCAGTTTCGATTGGTATGTCAGTTTCGATTGGTATGTCAATTTCGATTGGTATATCAGTTTCTATTGGTATGTCAGTTTCGAGTGGTATGTCAGTTTCTATTGGTATATCAGTTTCGATTGATATATCAGTTTCGATTAGTATGTCAGTTTCTACTGGTATGTCAGTTTCGATTAGTATATCAGTTTCTAATGGTATGTCAGTTTCTATTGGTATATCAGATTCGATTGGTATATCACTTTCGATTAGTATGTAAGTTTTGATTGGTATGTCAGTTTCGATTGGTATATCAGTTTCGATTGGGAAGTCAGTTTCGATTAGTATATCAGTTTCTATTGGTATGTCAGTTTCGATTGGTATATCACTTTCGATTTGTATATCAGTTTCTATTGCTATATCAGTTTCTATTGGTATGTCAGTTTCAATTGGTATGAACGTTTCGATTGGTATATCAGTTTCGATTGGTATGTCACTTTCGATTGGTATATCATTTTCGATTGGTATGTCAATTTCAATTAGTTTGTCAGTTTCTATTGGTATATCAGTTTCGATTGGTATGTCAGTTTCGATTAGTATATCAGTTTCTATATGTATGTCAGTTTCTATTGTTATATCAGTTTCGATTGGTATATCAGTTTCGATTAATATATCAGTTTGGATTACTATGTCAGTTTCTACTAGTATGTCAGTTTCGATTAGTATATCAGTTTCTATTGGTATGTCAGTTTCGATTGGTATGTCAGTTTCTATTGGTATGTCAGTTTCGATTGGTATGTCAGTTTCTATTGGTATGTCAATTTCGATTGGTATATAAGTTTAGATTAGTATGTCAGTTTCTATTGGTATATCAGTTTCGATTGGTATATTAGTTTCGACTAGTATATCAGTTTCTATAGGTATGTTAGTTTCTATTAGTATATCAGTTTCGACTGGTATATCAGTTTCGATTAGAATGTCAGTTTCGATTGTTATGTCAGTTTCGATTTGTATATCAGTTCCGATTGGTATGTCAGTTTCTATTGGTATGTCAGTTTCGATTGGTATATCAGTTTCGATTTGTATATCAGTTCCTATTGGTATGTCAGTTTCTATTGGTATGTCAGTTTCGATTTGTATATCAGTTCCGATTGGTATATCAGTTTCTATTGGTATGTCAGTTTCAATTGGTATGTAAGTTTCGATTGTCATATCAGGTTCTATTGGTATGTCAGTTTCAATTGGTATATCAGTTTCGATTGGTATGTCATTTTCAATTAGTATATCAGTTTCTATTGGTATGTCAGTTTCTATTGGTATATCACGTCCGATTGGTATGTCAATTTCGATTGGTATATCAGTTTCTATTGGTATGTCAGTTTCGATTGGTATGTCAGTTTCTATTGGTATATCAGTTTCGATTGATATATCAGTTTCGATTAGTATATCAGTTTCTACTGGTATGTCAGTTTCGATTAGTATATCAGTTTCTATTGGTATGTCAGTTTCGATTGGTATATCAGTTTCGATTCGTATATCAGTTCCTATTGCTATATCAGTTTCTATTGGTATGTCAGTTTCAATTGGTATGTAAGTTTCGATTGGTTTATCAGTTTCGATTGGTATGTCAGTTTCTATTGGTATATCAGTTTCTATTGGTATGTCAGTTTCGATTGATATATCAGTTTCGAATAGTATGTCAGTTTCTACTGGTATGTCAGTTTCGATTAGTATATCAGTTTCTATTGGTATGTCAGTTTCGATTGGTATATCAGTTTCGATTTGTATATCAGTTCCTATTGCTATATCAGTTTCTATTGGTATGTCAGTTTCAATTGGTATGTAAGTTTCGATTGTCATATCAGTTTCTATAGGTATGTCAATTTCTATTGGTATATCTGTTTCTATTTGTATATCAGTTTCTATTGTTATATCAGTTTCGATTGATATATCAGTTTCGATTAGTATGTCAGTTTCTACTGGTATGTCAGTTTCGATTAGTATATCAGTTTCTATTGGTATGTCAGTTTCTATTGGTATATCAGTTTCGATTGGTATATCAGTTTCGATTGGTATATCAGTTTCGATTGGTATATCAGTTTCGGTTGGTATGTCAGTTTCAATTGGTATATCAGTTTCTATTGGTATGTCAGTTTTGATTGGTATATCAGTTTCGATTGGTATGTCAGTTTCGATTGGTATGTCAGTTTCGATTGGTATATCAGTTCGGATTGGTATGTCAGTTTCGATTGGTATGTCAGTTTCGATTGGTATATCAGTTTCGATTGGTATGTCAGTTTCGATTGGTATGTCAATTTCGATTGGTATATCAGTTTCTATTGGTATGTCAGTTTCGAGTGGTATGTCAGTTTCTATTGGTATATCAGTTTCGATTGATATATCAGTTTCGATTAGTATGTCAGTTTCTACTGGTATGTCAGTTTCGATTAGTATATCAGTTTCTAATGGTATGTCAGTTTCTATTGGTATATCAGATTCGATTGGTATATCACTTTCGATTAGTATGTCAGTTTCTATTGGTATGTCAGTTTCGATTGCTTTTTCAGTTTCGATTGCTTTTTCAGTTCCGATTGGTATGTAAGTTTTGATTGGTATGTCAGTTTCGATTGGTATATCAGTTTCGATTGGGATGTCAGTTTCGATTAGTATATCAGTTTCTATTGGTATGTCAGTTTCGATTGGTATATCACTTTCGATTTGTATATCAGTTTCTATTGCTATATCAGTTTCTATTGGTATGTCAGTTTCAATTGGTATGAACGTTTCGATTGGTATATCAGTTTCGATTGGTATGTCAGTTTCGATTGGTATATCATTTTCGATTGGTATGTCAATTTAAATTAGTTTGTCAGTTTCTATTGGTATATCAGTTTCGATTGGTATGTCAGTTTCGATTAGTATATCAGTTTCTATATGTATGTCAGTTTCTATTGTTATATCAGTTTCGATTGGTATATCAGTTTCGATTAATATATCAGTTTCGATTACTATGTCAGTTTCTACTAGTATGTCAGTTTCGATTAGTATATCAGTTTCTATTGGTATGTCAGTTTCGATTGGTATGTCAGTTTCTATTGGTATGTCAGTTTCGATTGGTATGTCAGTTTCTATTGGTATGTCAATTTCGATTGGTATATAAGTTTAGATTAGTATGTCAGTTTCTATTGGTATATCAGTTTCGATTGGTATATTAGTTTCGACTAGTATATCAGTTTCTATAGGTATGTTAGTTTCTATTAGTATATCAGTTTCGACTGGTATATCAGTTTCGATTAGAATGTCAGTTTCGATTGTTATGTCAGTTTCGATTCGTATATCAGTTCCGATTGGTATGTCAGTTTCTATTGGTATGTCAGTTTCGATTGGTATATCAGTTTCGATTTGTATATCAGTTCCTATTGGTATGTCAGTTTCTATTGGTATGTCAGTTTCGATTTGTATATCAGTTCCGATTGGTATATCAGTTTCTATTGGTATGTCTGTTTCAATTGGTATGTAAGTTTCGATTGTCATATCAGGTTCTATTGGTATGTCAGTTTCAATTGGTATATCAGTTTCGATTGGTATGTCATTTTCAATTAGTATATCAGTTTCTATTGGTATGTCAGTTTCTATTGGTATATCACGTCCGATTGGTATGTCAATTTCGATTGGTATATCAGTTTCTATTGGTATGTCAGTTTCGATTGGTATGTCAGTTTCTATTGGTATATCAGTTTCGATTGATATATCAGTTTCGATTAGTATATCAGTTTCTACTGGTATGTCAGTTTCGATTAGTATATCAGTTTCTATTGGTATGTCAGTTTCGATTGGTATATCAGTTTCGATTCGTATATCAGTTCCTATTGCTATATCAGTTTCTATTGGTATGTCAGTTTCAATTGGTATGTAAGTTTCGATTGGTTTATCAGTTTCGATTGGTATGTCAGTTTCTATTGGTATATCAGTTTATATTGGTATGTCAGTTTCGATTGATATATCAGTTTCGAATAGTATGTCAGTTTCTACTGGTATGTCAGTTTCGATTAGTATATCAGTTTCTATTGGTATGTCAGTTTCAATTGGTATGTAAGTTTCGATTGTCATATCAGTTTCTATAGGTATGTCAATTTCTATTGGTATATCTGTTTCTATTTGTATATCAGTTTCTATTGTTATATCAGTTTCGATTGATATATCAGTTTCGATTAGTATGTCAGTTTCTACTGGTATGTCAGTTTCGATTAGTATATCAGTTTCTATTCGTATGTCAGTTTCTATTGGTATATCAGTTTCGATTGGTATATCAGTTTCGATTGGTATATCAGTTTCGATTGGTATATCAGTTTCGGTTGGTATGTCAGTTTCAATTGGTATATCAGTTTCTATTGGTATGTCAGTTTTGATTGGTATATCAGTTTCGATTGGTATGTCAGTTTCGATTGGTATGTCAGTTTCGATTGGTATATCAGTTCGGATTGGTATGTCAGTTTCGATTGGTATGTCAGTTTCGATTGGTATATCAGTTTCGATTGGTATGTCAGTTTCGATTGGTATGTCAATTTCGATTGGTATATCAGACTCTATTGGTATGTCAGTTTCGAGTGGTATGTCAGTTTCTATTGGTATATCAGTTTCGATTGATATATCAGTTTCGATTAGTATGTCAGTTTCTACTGGTATGTCAGTTTCGATTAGTATATCAGTTTCTAATGGTATGTCAGTTTCTATTGGTATATCAGATTCGATTGGTATATCACTTTCGATTAGTATGTCAGTTTCTATTGGTATGTCAGTTTCGATTGCTTTTTCAGTTCCGATTGGTATGTAAGTTTTGATTGGTATGTCAGTTTCGATTGGTATATCAGTTTCGATTGGGATGTCAGTTTCGATTAGTATATCAGTTTCTATTGGTATGTCAGTTTCGATTGGTATATCACTTTCGATTTGTATATCAGTTTCTATTGCTATATCAGTTTCTATTGGTATGTCAGTTTCAATTGGTATGAACGTTTCGATTGGTATATCAGTTTCGATTGGTATGTCAGTTTCGATTGGTATATCATTTTCGATTGGTATGTCAATTTCAATTAGTTTGTCAGTTTCTATTGGTATATCAGTTTCGATTGGTATGTCAGTTTCGATTAGTATATCAGTTTCTATATGTATGTCAGTTTCTATTGTTATATCAGTTTCGATTGGTATATCAGTTTCGATTAATATATCAGTTTCGATTACTATGTCAGTTTCTACTAGTATGTCAGTTTCGATTAGTATATCAGTTTCTATTGGTATGTCAGTTTCGATTGGTATGTCAGTTTCTATTGGTATGTCAGTTTCGATTGGTATGTCAGTTTCTATTGGTATGTCAATTTCGATTGGTATATAAGTTTAGATTAGTATGTCAGTTTCTATTGGTATATCAGTTTCGATTGGTATATTAGTTTCGACTAGTATATCAGTTTCTATAGGTATGTTAGTTTCTATTAGTATATCAGTTTCGACTGGTATATCAGTTTCGATTAGAATGTCAGTTTCGATTGTTATGTCAGTTTCGATTCGTATATCAGTTCCGATTGGTATGTCAGTTTCTATTGGTATGTCAGTTTCGATTGGTATATCAGTTTCGATTTGTATATCAGTTCCTATTGGTATGTCAGTTTCTATTGGTATGTCAGTTTCGATTTGTATATCAGTTCCGATTGGTATATCAGTTTCTATTGGTATGTCTGTTTCAATTGGTATATAAGTTTCGATTGTCATATCAGGTTCTATTGGTATGTCAGTTTCAATTGGTATATCAGTTTCGATTGGTATGTCATTTTCAATTAGTATATCAGTTTCTATTGGTATGTCAGTTTCTATTGGTATATCACGTCCGATTGGTATGTCAATTTCGATTGGTATATCAGTTTCTATTGGTATGTCAGTTTCGATTGGTATGTCAGTTTCTATTGGTATATCAGTTTCGATTGATATATCAGTTTCGATTAGTATATCAGTTTCTACTGGTATGTCAGTTTCGATTAGTATATCAGTTTCTATTGGTATGTCAGTTTCGATTGGTATATCAGTTTCGATTCGTATATCAGTTCCTATTGCTATATCAGTTTCTATTGGTATGTCAGTTTCAATTGGTATGTAAGTTTCGATTGGTTTATCAGTTTCGATTGGTATGTCAGTTTCTATTGGTATATCAGTTTCTATTGGTATGTCAGTTTCGATTGATATATCAGTTTCGAATAGTATGTCAGTTTCTACTGGTATGTCAGTTTCGATTAGTATATCAGTTTCTATTGGTATGTCAGTTTCGATTGGTATATCAGTTTCGATTTGTATATCAGTTCCTATTGCTATATCAGTTTCTATTGGTATGTCAGTTTCAATTGGTATGTAAGTTTCGATTGTCATATCAGTTTCTATAGGTATGTCAATTTCTATTGGTATATCTGTTTCTATTTGTATATCAGTTTCTATTGTTATATCAGTTTCGATTGATATATCAGTTTCGATTAGTATGTCAGTTTCTACTGGTATGTCAGTTTCGATTAGTATATCAGTTTCTATTCGTATGTCAGTTTCTATTGGTATATCAGTTTCGATTGGTATATCAGTTTCGATTGGTATATCAGTTTCGATTGGTATATCAGTTTCGGTTGGTATGTCAGTTTCAATTGGTATATCAGTTTCTATTGGTATGTCAGTTTTGATTGGTATATCAGTTTCGATTGGTATGTCAGTTTCGATTGGTATGTCAGTTTCGATTGGTATATCAGTTCGGATTGGTATGTCAGTTTCGATTGGTATGTCAGTTTCGATTGGTATATCAGTTTCGATTGGTATGTCAGTTTCGATTGGTATGTCAATTTCGATTGGTATATCAGTTTCTATTGGTATGTCAGTTTCGAGTGGTATGTCAGTTTCTATTGGTATATCAGTTTCGATTGATATATCAGTTTCGATTAGTATGTCAGTTTCTACTGGTATGTCAGTTTCGATTAGTATATCAGTTTCTAATGGTATGTCAGTTTCTATTGGTATATCAGATTCGATTGGTATATCACTTTCGATTAGTATGTCAGTTTCTATTGGTATGTCAGTTTCGATTGCTTTTTCAGTTCCGATTGGTATGTAAGTTTTGATTGGTATGTCAGTTTCGATTGGTATATCAGTTTCGATTGGGATGTCAGTTTCGATTAGTATATCAGTTTCTATTGGTATGTCAGTTTCGATTGGTATATCACTTTCGATTTGTATATCAGTTTCTATTGCTATATCAGTTTCTATTGGTATGTCAGTTTCAATTGGTATGAACGTTTCGATTGGTATATCAGTTTCGATTGGTATGTCAGTTTCGATTGGTATATCATTTTCGATTGGTATGTCAATTTCAATTAGTTTGTCAGTTTCTATTGGTATATCAGTTTCGATTGGTATGTCAGTTTCGATTAGTATATCAGTTTCTATATGTATGTCAGTTTCTATTGTTATATCAGTTTCGATTGGTATATCAGTTTCGATTAATATATCAGTTTCGATTACTATGTCAGTTTCTACTAGTATGTCAGTTTCGATTAGTATATCAGTTTCTATTGGTATGTCAGTTTCGATTGGTATGTCAGTTTCTATTGGTATGTCAGTTTCGATTGGTATGTCAGTTTCTATTGGTATGTCAATTTCGATTGGTATATAAGTTTAGATTAGTATGTCAGTTTCTATTGGTATATCAGTTTCGATTGGTATATTAGTTTCGACTAGTATATCAGTTTCTATAGGTATGTTAGTTTCTATTAGTATATCAGTTTCGACTGGTATATCAGTTTCGATTAGAATGTCAGTTTCGATTGTTATGTCAGTTTCGATTCGTATATCAGTTCCGATTGGTATGTCAGTTTCTATTGGTATGTCAGTTTCGATTGGTATATCAGTTTCGATTTGTATATCAGTTCCTATTGGTATGTCAGTTTCTATTGGTATGTCAGTTTCGATTTGTATATCAGTTCCGATTGGTATATCAGTTTCTATTGGTATGTCTGTTTCAATTGGTATGTAAGTTTCGATTGTCATATCAGGTTCTATTGGTATGTCAGTTTCAATTGGTATATCAGTTTCGATTGGTATGTCATTTTCAATTAGTATATCAGTTTCTATTGGTATGTAAGTTTCTATTGGTATATCACGTCCGATTGGTATGTCAATTTCGATTGGTATATCAGTTTCTATTGGTATGTCAGTTTCGATTGGTATGTCAGTTTCTATTGGTATATCAGTTTCGATTGATATATCAGTTTCGATTAGTATATCAGTTTCTACTGGTATGTCAGTTTCGATTAGTATATCAGTTTCTATTGGTATGTCAGTTTCGATTGGTATATCAGTTTCGATTCGTATATCAGTTCCTATTGCTATATCAGTTTCTATTGGTATGTCAGTTTCAATTGGTATGTAAGTTTCGATTGGTTTATCAGTTTCGATTGGTATGTCAGTTTCTATTGGTATATCAGTTTCTATTGGTATGTCAGTTTCGATTGATATATCAGTTTCGAATAGTATGTCAGTTTCTACTGGTATGTCAGTTTCGATTAGTATATCAGTTTCTATTGGTATGTCAGTTTCGATTGGTATATCAGTTTCGATTTGTATATCAGTTCCTATTGCTATATCAGTTTCTATTAGTATGTCAGTTTCAATTGGTATGTAAGTTTCGATTGTCATATCAGTTTCTATAGGTATGTCAATTTCTATTGGTATATCTGTTTCTATTTGTATATCAGTTTCTATTGTTATATCAGTTTCGATTGATATATCAGTTTCGATTAGTATGTCAGTTTCTACTGGTATGTCAGTTTCGATTAGTATATCAGTTTCTATTCGTATGTCAGTTTCTATTGGTATATCAGTTTCGATTGGTATATCAGTTTCGATTGGTATATCAGTTTCGATTGGTATATCAGTTTCGGTTGGTATGTCAGTTTCAATTGGTATATCAGTTTCTATTGGTATGTCAGTTTTGATTGGTATATCAGTTTCGATTGGTATGTCAGTTTCGATTGGTATGTCAGTTTCGATTGGTATATCAGTTCGGATTGGTATGTCAGTTTCGATTGGTATGTCAGTTTCGATTGGTATATCAGTTTCGATTGGTATGTCAGTTTCGATTGGTAGATCGTGTAGGTGTCACGACAAAAAACACACAGTCCACGCTGTAATGTGGCCGTGTAGGCAACACGGTAAAAACCTCCCAGACCCACACTGTAAATGTGGTTGGTGTTAGGAAGGGCATCCAACTGTAGAAAACCTGCCAGACAGTCCTATGCGAGCAAGACAATCACTCTTGCCTCAAGTGGGACTACCCCCGTCCAAACCCATGCAAGCGTGGAACACGGACGTTAAACGCTGATGATGATGATGATGATGTCAATTTCGATTGGTATATCAGTTTCTATTGGTATGTCAGTTTCGAGTGGTATGTCAGTTTCTATTGGTATATCAGTTTCGATTGATATATCAGTTTCGATTAGTATGTCAGTTTCTACTGGTATGTCAGTTTCGATTAGTATATCAGTTTCTAATGGTATGTCAGTTTCTATTGGTATATCAGATTCGATTGGTATATCACTTTCGATTAGTATGTCAGTTTCTATTGGTATGTCAGTTTCGATTGCTTTTTCAGTTCCGATTGGTATGTAAGTTTTGATTGGTATGTCAGTTTCGATTGGTATATCAGTTTCGATTGGGATGTCAGTTTCGATTAGTATATCAGTTTCTATTGGTATGTCAGTTTCGATTGGTATATCACTTTCGATTTGTATATCAGTTTCTATTGCTATATCAGTTTCTATTGGTATGTCAGTTTCAATTGGTATGAACGTTTCGATTGGTATATCAGTTTCGATTGGTATGTCAGTTTCGATTGGTATATCATTTTCGATTGGTATGTCAATTTCAATTAGTTTGTCAGTTTCTATTGGTATATCAGTTTCGATTGGTATGTCAGTTTCGATTAGTATATCAGTTTCTATATGTATGTCAGTTTCTATTGTTATATCAGTTTCGATTGGTATATCAGTTTCGATTAATATATCAGTTTCGATTACTATGTCAGTTTCTACTAGTATGTCAGTTTCGATTAGTATATCAGTTTCTATTGGTATGTCAGTTTCGATTGGTATGTCAGTTTCTATTGGTATGTCAGTTTCGATTGGTATGTCAGTTTCTATTGGTATGTCAATTTCGATTGGTATATAAGTTTAGATTAGTATGTCAGTTTCTATTGGTATATCAGTTTCGATTGGTATATTAGTTTCGACTAGTATATCAGTTTCTATAGGTATGTTAGTTTCTATTAGTATATCAGTTTCGACTGGTATATCAGTTTCGATTAGAATGTCAGTTTCGATTGTTATGTCAGTTTCGATTCGTATATCAGTTCCGATTGGTATGTCAGTTTCTATTGGTATGTCAGTTTCGATTGGTATATCAGTTTCGATTTGTATATCAGTTCCTATTGGTATGTCAGTTTCTATTGGTATGTCAGTTTCGATTTGTATATCAGTTCCGATTGGTATATCAGTTTCTATTGGTATGTCTGTTTCAATTGGTATGTAAGTTTCGATTGTCATATCAGGTTCTATTGGTATGTCAGTTTCAATTGGTATATCAGTTTCGATTGGTATGTCATTTTCAATTAGTATATCAGTTTCTATTGGTATGTCAGTTTCTATTGGTATATCACGTCCGATTGGTATGTCAATTTCGATTGGTATATCAGTTTCTATTGGTATGTCAGTTTCGATTGGTATGTCAGTTTCTATTGGTATATCAGTTTCGATTGATATATCAGTTTCGATTAGTATATCAGTTTCTACTGGTATGTCAGTTTCGATTAGTATATCAGTTTCTATTGGTATGTCAGTTTCGATTGGTATATCAGTTTCGATTCGTATATCAGTTCCTATTGCTATATCAGTTTCTATTGGTATGTCAGTTTCAATTGGTATGTAAGTTTCGATTGGTTTATCAGTTTCGATTGGTATGTCAGTTTCTATTGGTATATCAGTTTCTATTGGTATGTCAGTTTCGATTGATATATCAGTTTCGAATAGTATGTCAGTTTCTACTGGTATGTCAGTTTCGATTAGTATATCAGTTTCTATTGGTATGTCAGTTTCGATTGGTATATCAGTTTCGATTTGTATATCAGTTCCTATTGCTATATCAGTTTCTATTGGTATGTCAGTTTCAATTGGTATGTAAGTTTCGATTGTCATATCAGTTTCTATAGGTATGTCAATTTCTATTGGTATATCTGTTTCTATTTGTATATCAATTTCTATTGTTATATCAGTTTCGATTGATATATCAGTTTCGATTAGTATGTCAGTTTCTACTGGTATGTCAGTTTCGATTAGTATATCAGTTTCTATTCGTATGTCAGTTTCTATTGGTATATCAGTTTCGATTGGTATATCAGTTTCGATTGGTATATCAGTTTCGATTGGTATATCAGTTTCGGTTGGTATGTCAGTTTCAATTGGTATATCAGTTTCTATTGGTATGTCAGTTTTGATTGGTATATCAGTTTCGATTGGTATGTCAGTTTCGATTGGTATGTCAGTTTCGATTGGTATATCAGTTCGGATTGGTATGTCAGTTTCGATTGGTATGTCAGTTTCGATTGGTATATCAGTTTCGATTGGTATGTCAGTTTCGATTGGTATGTCAATTTCGATTGGTATATCAGTTTCTATTGGTATGTCAGTTTCGAGTGGTATGTCAGTTTCTATTGGTATATCAGTTTCGATTGATATATCAGTTTCGATTAGTATGTCAGTTTCTACTGGTATGTCAGTTTCGATTAGTATATCAGTTTCTAATGGTATGTCAGTTTCTATTGGTATATCAGATTCGATTGGTATATCACTTTCGATTAGTATGTCAGTTTCTATTGGTATGTCAGTTTCGATTGCTTTTTCAGTTCCGATTGGTATGTAAGTTTTGATTGGTATGTCAGTTTCGATTGGTATATCAGTTTCGATTGGGATATCAGTTTCGATTAGTATATCAGTTTCTATTGGTATGTCAGTTTCGATTGGTATATCACTTTCGATTTGTATATCAGTTTCTATTGCTATATCAGTTTCTATTGGTATGTCAGTTTCAATTGGTATGAACGTTTCGATTGGTATATCAGTTTCGATTGGTATGTCAGTTTCGATTGGTATATCATTTTCGATTGGTATGTCAATTTCAATTAGTTTGTCAGTTTCTATTGGTATATCAGTTTCGATTGGTATGTCAGTTTCGATTAGTATATCAGTTTCTATATGTATGTCAGTTTCTATTGTTATATCAGTTTCGATTGGTATATCAGTTTCGATTAATATATCAGTTTCGATTACTATGTCAGTTTCTACTAGTATGTCAGTTTCGATTAGTATATCAGTTTCTATTGGTATGTCAGTTTCGATTGGTATGTCAGTTTCTATTGGTATGTCAGTTTCGATTGGTATGTCAGTTTCTATTGGTATGTCAATTTCGATTGGTATATAAGTTTAGATTAGTATGTCAGTTTCTATTGGTATATCAGTTTCGATTGGTATATTAGTTTCGACTAGTATATCAGTTTCTATAGGTATGTTAGTTTCTATTAGTATATCAGTTTCGACTGGTATATCAGTTTCGATTAGAATGTCAGTTTCGATTGTTATGTCAGTTTCGATTCGTATATCAGTTCCGATTGGTATGTCAGTTTCTATTGGTATGTCAGTTTCGATTGGTATATCAGTTTCGATTTGTATATCAGTTCCTATTGGTATGTCAGTTTCTATTGGTATGTCAGTTTCGATTTGTATATCAGTTCCAATTGGTATATCAGTTTCTATTGGTATGTCAGTTTCAATTGGTATGTAAGTTTCGATTGTCATATCAGGTTCTATTGGTATGTCAGTTTCAATTGGTATATCAGTTTCGATTGGTATGTCATTTTCAATTAGTATATCAGTTTCTATTGGTATGTCAGTTTCTATTGGTATATCACGTCCGATTGGTATGTCAATTTCGATTGGTATATCAGTTTCTATTGGTATGTCAGTTTCGATTGGTATGTCAGTTTCTATTGGTATATCAGTTTCGATTGATATATCAGTTTCGATTAGTATATCAGTTTCTACTGGTATGTCAGTTTCGATTAGTATATCAGTTTCTATTGGTATGTCAGTTTCGATTGGTATATCAGTTTCGATTCGTATATCAGTTCCTATTGCTATATCAGTTTCTATTGGTATGTCAGTTTCAATTGGTATGTAAGTTTCGATTGGTTTATCAGTTTCGATTGGTATGTCAGTTTCTATTGGTATATCAGTTTCTATTGGTATGTCAGTTTCGATTGATATATCAGTTTCGAATAGTATGTCAGTTTCTACTGGTATGTCAGTTTCGATTAGTATATCAGTTTCTATTGGTATGTCAGTTTCGATTGGTATATCAGTTTCGATTTGTATATCAGTTCCTATTGCTATATCAGTTTCTATTGGTATGTCAGTTTCAATTGGTATGTAAGTTTCGATTGTCATATCAGTTTCTATAGGTATGTCAATTTCTATTGGTATATCTGTTTCTATTTGTATATCAGTTTCTATTGTTATATCAGTTTCGATTGATATATCAGTTTCGATTAGTATGTCAGTTTCTACTGGTATGTCAGTTTCGATTAGTATATCAGTTTCTATTCGTATGTCAGTTTCTATTGGTATATCAGTTTCGATTGGTATATCAGTTTCGATTGGTATATCAGTTTCGATTGGTATATCAGTTTCGGTTGGTATGTCAGTTTCAATTGGTATATCAGTTTCTATTGGTATGTCAGTTTTGATTGGTATATCAGTTTCGATTGGTATGTCAGTTTCGATTGGTATGTCAGTTTCGATTGGTATATCAGTTCGGATTGGTATGTCAGTTTCGATTGGTATGTCAGTTTCGATTGGTATATCAGTTTCGATTGGTATGTCAGTTTCGATTGGTATGTCAATTTCGATTGGTATATCAGTTTCTATTGGTATGTCAGTTTCGAGTGGTATGTCAGTTTCTATTGGTATATCAGTTTCGATTGATATATCAGTTTCGATTAGTATGTCAGTTTCTACTGGTATGTCAGTTTCGATTAGTATATCAGTTTCTAATGGTATGTCAGTTTCTATTGGTATATCAGATTCGATTGGTATATCACTTTCGATTAGTATGTCAGTTTCTATTGGTATGTCAGTTTCGATTGCTTTTTCAGTTCCGATTGGTATGTAAGTTTTGATTGGTATGTCAGTTTCGATTGGTATATCAGTTTCGATTGGGATGTCAGTTTCGATTAGTATATCAGTTTCTATTGGTATGTCAGTTTCGATTGGTATATCACTTTCGATTTGTATATCAGTTTCTATTGCTATATCAGTTTCTATTGGTATGTCAGTTTCAATTGGTATGAACGTTTCGATTGGTATATCAGTTTCGATTGGTATGTCAGTTTCGATTGGTATATCATTTTCGATTGGTATGTCAATTTCAATTAGTTTGTCAGTTTCTATTGGTATATCAGTTTCGATTGGTATGTCAGTTTCGATTAGTATATCAGTTTCTATATGTATGTCAGTTTCTATTGTTATATCAGTTTCGATTGGTATATCAGTTTCGATTAATATATCAGTTTCGATTACTATGTCAGTTTCTACTAGTATGTCAGTTTCGATTAGTATATCAGTTTCTATTGGTATGTCAGTTTCGATTGGTATGTCAGTTTCTATTGGTATGTCAGTTTCGATTGGTATGTCAGTTTCTATTGGTATGTCAATTTCGATTGGTATATAAGTTTAGATTAGTATGTCAGTTTCTATTGGTATATCAGTTTCGATTGGTATATTAGTTTCGACTAGTATATCAGTTTCTATAGGTATGTTAGTTTCTATTAGTATATCAGTTTCGACTGGTATATCAGTTTCGATTAGAATGTCAGTTTCGATTGTTATGTCAGTTTCGATTCGTATATCAGTTCCGATTGGTATGTCAGTTTCTATTGGTATGTCAGTTTCGATTGGTATATCAGTTTCGATTTGTATATCAGTTCCTATTGGTATGTCAGTTTCTATTGGTATGTCAGTTTCGATTTGTATATCAGTTCCGATTGGTATATCAGTTTCTATTGGTATGTCTGTTTCAATTGGTATGTAAGTTTCGATTGTCATATCAGGTTCTATTGGTATGTCAGTTTCAATTGGTATATCAGTTTCGATTGGTATGTCATTTTCAATTAGTATATCAGTTTCTATTGGTATGTAAGTTTCTATTGGTATATCACGTCCGATTGGTATGTCAATTTCGATTGGTATATCAGTTTCTATTGGTATGTCAGTTTCGATTGGTATGTCAGTTTCTATTGGTATATCAGTTTCGATTGATATATCAGTTTCGATTAGTATATCAGTTTCTACTGGTATGTCAGTTTCGATTAGTATATCAGTTTCTATTGGTATGTCAGTTTCGATTGGTATATCAGTTTCGATTCGTATATCAGTTCCTATTGCTATATCAGTTTCTATTGGTATGTCAGTTTCAATTGGTATGTAAGTTTCGATTGGTTTATCAGTTTCGATTGGTATGTCAGTTTCTATTGGTATATCAGTTTCTATTGGTATGTCAGTTTCGATTGATATATCAGTTTCGAATAGTATGTCAGTTTCTACTGGTATGTCAGTTTCGATTAGTATATCAGTTTCTATTGGTATGTCAGTTTCGATTGGTATATCAGTTTCGATTTGTATATCAGTTCCTATTGCTATATCAGTTTCTATTAGTATGTCAGTTTCAATTGGTATGTAAGTTTCGATTGTCATATCAGTTTCTATAGGTATGTCAATTTCTATTGGTATATCTGTTTCTATTTGTATATCAGTTTCTATTGTTATATCAGTTTCGATTGATATATCAGTTTCGATTAGTATGTCAGTTTCTACTGGTATGTCAGTTTCGATTAGTATATCAGTTTCTATTCGTATGTCAGTTTCTATTGGTATATCAGTTTCGATTGGTATATCAGTTTCGATTGGTATATCAGTTTCGATTGGTATATCAGTTTCGGTTGGTATGTCAGTTTCAATTGGTATATCAGTTTCTATTGGTATGTCAGTTTTGATTGGTATATCAGTTTCGATTGGTATGTCAGTTTCGATTGGTATGTCAGTTTCGATTGGTATATCAGTTCGGATTGGTATGTCAGTTTCGATTGGTATGTCAGTTTCGATTGGTATATCAGTTTCGATTGGTATGTCAGTTTCGATTGGTATGTCAATTTCGATTGGTATATCAGTTTCTATTGGTATGTCAGTTTCGAGTGGTATGTCAGTTTCTATTGGTATATCAGTTTCGATTGATATATCAGTTTCGATTAGTATGTCAGTTTCTACTGGTATGTCAGTTTCGATTAGTATATCAGTTTCTAATGGTATGTCAGTTTCTATTGGTATATCAGATTCGATTGGTATATCACTTTCGATTAGTATGTCAGTTTCTATTGGTATGTCAGTTTCGATTGCTTTTTCAGTTCCGATTGGTATGTAAGTTTTGATTGGTATGTCAGTTTCGATTGGTATATCAGTTTCGATTGGGATGTCAGTTTCGATTAGTATATCAGTTTCTATTGGTATGTCAGTTTCGATTGGTATATCACTTTCGATTTGTATATCAGTTTCTATTGCTATATCAGTTTCTATTGGTATGTCAGTTTCAATTGGTATGAACGTTTCGATTGGTATATCAGTTTCGATTGGTATGTCAGTTTCGATTGGTATATCATTTTCGATTGGTATGTCAATTTCAATTAGTTTGTCAGTTTCTATTGGTATATCAGTTTCGATTGGTATGTCAGTTTCGATTAGTATATCAGTTTCTATATGTATGTCAGTTTCTATTGTTATATCAGTTTCGATTGGTATATCAGTTTCGATTAATATATCAGTTTCGATTACTATGTCAGTTTCTACTAGTATGTCAGTTTCGATTAGTATATCAGTTTCTATTGGTATGTCAGTTTCGATTGGTATGTCAGTTTCTATTGGTATGTCAGTTTCGATTGGTATGTCAGTTTCTATTGGTATGTCAATTTCGATTGGTATATAAGTTTAGATTAGTATGTCAGTTTCTATTGGTATATCAGTTTCGATTGGTATATTAGTTTCGACTAGTATATCAGTTTCTATAGGTATGTTAGTTTCTATTAGTATATCAGTTTCGACTGGTATATCAGTTTCGATTAGAATGTCAGTTTCGATTGTTATGTCAGTTTCGATTCGTATATCAGTTCCGATTGGTATGTCAGTTTCTATTGGTATGTCAGTTTCGATTGGTATATCAGTTTCGATTTGTATATCAGTTCCTATTGGTATGTCAGTTTCTATTGGTATGTCAGTTTCGATTTGTATATCAGTTCCGATTGGTATATCAGTTTCTATTGGTATGTCTGTTTCAATTGGTATGTAAGTTTCGATTGTCATATCAGGTTCTATTGGTATGTCAGTTTCAATTGGTATATCAGTTTCGATTGGTATGTCATTTTCAATTAGTATATCAGTTTCTATTGGTATGTCAGTTTCTATTGGTATATCACGTCCGATTGGTATGTCAATTTCGATTGGTATATCAGTTTCTATTGGTATGTCAGTTTCGATTGGTATGTCAGTTTCTATTGGTATATCAGTTTCGATTGATATATCAGTTTCGATTAGTATATCAGTTTCTACTGGTATGTCAGTTTCGATTAGTATATCAGTTTCTATTGGTATGTCAGTTTCGATTGGTATATCAGTTTCGATTCGTATATCAGTTCCTATTGCTATATCAGTTTCTATTGGTATGTCAGTTTCAATTGGTATGTAAGTTTCGATTGGTTTATCAGTTTCGATTGGTATGTCAGTTTCTATTGGTATATCAGTTTCTATTGGTATGTCAGTTTCGATTGATATATCAGTTTCGAATAGTATGTCAGTTTCTACTGGTATGTCAGTTTCGATTAGTATATCAGTTTCTATTGGTATGTCAGTTTCGATTGGTATATCAGTTTCGATTTGTATATCAGTTCCTATTGCTATATCAGTTTCTATTGGTATGTCAGTTTCAATTGGTATGTAAGTTTCGATTGTCATATCAGTTTCTATAGGTATGTCAATTTCTATTGGTATATCTGTTTCTATTTGTATATCAATTTCTATTGTTATATCAGTTTCGATTGATATATCAGTTTCGATTAGTATGTCAGTTTCTACTGGTATGTCAGTTTCGATTAGTATATCAGTTTCTATTCGTATGTCAGTTTCTATTGGTATATCAGTTTCGATTGGTATATCAGTTTCGATTGGTATATCAGTTTCGATTGGTATATCAGTTTCGGTTGGTATGTCAGTTTCAATTGGTATATCAGTTTCTATTGGTATGTCAGTTTTGATTGGTATATCAGTTTCGATTGGTATGTCAGTTTCGATTGGTATGTCAGTTTCGATTGGTATATCAGTTCGGATTGGTATGTCAGTTTCGATTGGTATGTCAGTTTCGATTGGTATATCAGTTTCGATTGGTATGTCAGTTTCGATTGGTATGTCAATTTCGATTGGTATATCAGTTTCTATTGGTATGTCAGTTTCGAGTGGTATGTCAGTTTCTATTGGTATATCAGTTTCGATTGATATATCAGTTTCGATTAGTATGTCAGTTTCTACTGGTATGTCAGTTTCGATTAGTATATCAGTTTCTAATGGTATGTCAGTTTCTATTGGTATATCAGATTCGATTGGTATATCACTTTCGATTAGTATGTCAGTTTCTATTGGTATGTCAGTTTCGATTGCTTTTTCAGTTCCGATTGGTATGTAAGTTTTGATTGGTATGTCAGTTTCGATTGGTATATCAGTTTCGATTGGGATGTCAGTTTCGATTAGTATATCAGTTTCTATTGGTATGTCAGTTTCGATTGGTATATCACTTTCGATTTGTATATCAGTTTCTATTGCTATATCAGTTTCTATTGGTATGTCAGTTTCAATTGGTATGAACGTTTCGATTGGTATATCAGTTTCGATTGGTATGTCAGTTTCGATTGGTATATCATTTTCGATTGGTATGTCAATTTCAATTAGTTTGTCAGTTTCTATTGGTATATCAGTTTCGATTGGTATGTCAGTTTCGATTAGTATATCAGTTTCTATATGTATGTCAGTTTCTATTGTTATATCAGTTTCGATTGGTATATCAGTTTCGATTAATATATCAGTTTCGATTACTATGTCAGTTTCTACTAGTATGTCAGTTTCGATTAGTATATCAGTTTCTATTTGTATGTCAGTTTCGATTGGTATGTCAGTTTCTATTGGTATGTCAGTTTCGATTGGTATGTCAGTTTCTATTGGTATGTCAATTTCGATTGGTATATAAGTTTAGATTAGTATGTCAGTTTCTATTGGTATATCAGTTTCGATTGGTATATTAGTTTCGACTAGTATATCAGTTTCTATAGGTATGTTAGTTTCTATTAGTATATCAGTTTCGACTGGTATATCAGTTTCGATTAGAATGTCAGTTTCGATTGTTATGTCAGTTTCGATTCGTATATCAGTTCCGATTGGTATGTCAGTTTCTATTGGTATGTCAGTTTCGATTGGTATATCAGTTTCGATTTGTATATCAGTTCCTATTGCTATGTCAGTTTCTATTGGTATGTCAGTTTCGATTTGTATATCAGTTCCAATTGGTATATCAGTTTCTATTGGTATGTCAGTTTCAATTGGTATGTAAGTTTCGATTGTCATATCAGGTTCTATTGGTATGTCAGTTTCAATTGGTATATCAGTTTCGATTGGTATGTCATTTTCAATTAGTATATCAGTTTCTATTGGTATGTCAGTTTCTATTGGTATATCACGTCCGATTGGTATGTCAATTTCGATTGGTATATCAGTTTCTATTGGTATGTCAGTTTCGATTGGTATGTCAGTTTCTATTGGTATATCAGTTTCGATTGATATATCAGTTTCGATTAGTATATCAGTTTCTACTGGTATGTCAGTTTCGATTAGTATATCAGTTTCTATTGGTATGTCAGTTTCGATTGGTATATCAGTTTCGATTCGTATATTAGTTCCTATTGCTATATCAGTTTCTATTGGTATGTCAGTTTCAACTGGTATGTAAGTTTCGATTGGTTTATCAGTTTCGATTGGTATGTCAGTTTCTATTGGTATATCAGTTTCTATTGGTATGTCAGTTTCGAGTGGTATGTCAGTTTCTATTGGTATGTCAGTTTAAATTGGTATGTAAGTTTCGATTGTCATATCAGTTTCTATAGGTATGTCAATTTCTATCGGTATATCAGTTTCTATTGTTATATCAGTTTCGATTGATATATCAGTTTCGATTAGTATGTCAGTTTCTACTGGTATGTCAGTTTCGATTAGTATATTAGTTTCTATTGGTATGTCAGTTTCTATTGGTATATCAGTTTCGATTGGTATATCAGTTTCGATTGGTATATCAGTTTCGATTGGTATATCAGTTTCGGTTTTTCTGGGATGGCTGTTCCCTTCGGTATAAAGTAACGTTCAAATTTTTCTCGATTCTTCTCTCCATTCGAACCCATTTATTCAATCACTTCTATGTCCTAATTTCACACTATATCATATTTTCACCATTCTATATCATATCTTTTCTCTAAAAATCATATTTTCCCTATCACCGCATTTTCTCTATCGTAATTTCTTAAACAAAACAAATCTTGTATTTTCGTTTATTGTTAAATTATGCCCAATTTTTTCTCGATTCTTCTCTCCATTCGAACCCATTCATTCAATCACTACTATGTCCTAATTTCACACTATATCGTATTTTCTCTAAAAATCATATTTTCCCTATCACCGCATTTTCTCTATCGTATTTTCTTAAACAAAACAAATCTTGTATTTTCGTTTATTGTTAAATTATGCCCAAAATACGGCGATCTTATCTTAAACCTTACATTCTCGCTAACAACCCATCATCCCTCCCTCCCGCCCCCACGCACCACCATTATTACGTGGACCAATCATAAGTCAGAGGCCCATACTATCGCTTAACTGGTTGCTTTTCGATATGATGGATGGACTACAGAATTCTGGAGAGTTGAAGAGAGAAAAATGTGGACGCTCAGCGACAATGCCAAAGATAAAGCCAAATTCACCTCGTGGACGAGAATGCAAGCACTCCTCCTTGTTTCGGCCCAGGATGGCTAACATAACCCCCCCCCCCCCCCCGCGCCCCACCGCTCCCACCCTCCAAACGCAATCCAAAACTTCAGAGTTGGTACCATGAATGTAGGTACCTTAAAGGGTCGCTCTAACGAGGTTGTAGAAATGCTTGAACGTAAGGAGGTCGATGTTTGTTGTATTCAAGAGACCAGGTGGAGGGGAGGGTCGGCTAGATTCATCGTGGGTAAAGAACGATGCTATAAGCTTTTCTGGGTGGGAAATGACAATGGGTTGGGTGGGGTAGGAATCATGGTAGCAGAAAAGTGGGCAGATAAGATAATAGACGTAAATAGAGTGAACGACAGAATAATTAAAATAAGACTTGTCCTCAATAAAACTACGGTGACAGTAATATCTGCGTACGCACCCCAATCCGGACTGCCCCGCGCTATAAAAGACAAATTCTACGAGACACTGATGCTCGCTACCTCCCAAATAACCGACAGTGACTATATAGTTATTGCAGGCGACCTAAATGGTCACGTTGGACAACATTGTGACGGCTATGACGGAATCCATGGAGGCTATGGGTTCGGTACTAGAAATGAGGAAGGCTCCAGAATCCTGGAATTCTGCGACGCAAATAACTTAACTATCTGTAACACTAACTTCAAAAAACGAGACAATCACTTGATCACCTATAGATCGGGGGAACACACAAGCCAGGTAGATTATATCCTTACCAGAAGACGTGACAGAGTGTCTGTTGTTAACACTAAATCCCACCCCCATGAAGAATTCACCTCCCAACATAGACTGATAATTAGCGACCTCATAGTCAGGACGAGACGTACTAGACAGCGGAAGAGGACTATCCTCAGGAGAAAAATATGGAAGCTAAAGGACCCCATAGCCAGAAATAAATTTCAAAGCATATTACTTGACGCTTTCGACAGTAAGGAAGAGCAATTAGAGTCGTATAATATAGAGGAACAGTGGGAATTCCTGAGAGCAAACCTGCTGACGGCAGCAGACGAAGTCTGTGGCTGGAGCAGGCCTGTAGGTAGGAGGAGAGTAACATGGTGGTGGAACAGTAAGGTGGAGGAGTCAATTAAGGCCAAAAAGCAGGCTTGGAAAGTATGGCGGGATGGGGGAAGTAGAGAAGACTATCAAGTGGCCAGGAGGGAAGCTAGGAGACAAGTGTACTTCGCAAGAAGGGAAGCAGAGGAAAGAAAGTTCAAGCATGTTCTACAACGTGAGGACCAAAAACGTGAGGTGTTCAGGATTGCCAGGCAATGTGTCAAGGAAAACCGTGATATTGTCGGGGAGAAGTGTGTACTTAACGATGATGGCATACTTGCCATCACCGACGCTGATAAGAAGGTAGCTTGGAAGTGTCACTACGAAAGGCTTCTAAATGAGGAGAACAAATGGGAGAAAGACAGTCTCCCCCAGATCGATCCAATAGAGGGACCAGCAGTGTTAGTTGAAGGTAGTATAATAAGTAAGGCAATCAAAGATATGAAGACGGGTAAGGCGGCTGGGCCTTCGGAAATAGTTGCTGAGATGCTGAAGGCATCTGGTTCGGTGGGACACACCATGGTCACCCGGATAGTTAACCAAGTCGTACAGAATGGGGTTGTTCCGAAGGAATGGCGTAGCAGCATCATCGTTAACTGCTATAAGGGAAAAGGAGATGCCCTAGATAGGAGTAACTATAGAGGCATTAAATTAATCGACCAGGTCATGAAGGTCACGGAAAAAGTAATAGCGCAACTAATCAGAGAGAGAATTGATCTAGATGAAATGCAGTTCGGGTTTGTGTCAGGCAAAAGTACCACAGACGCTCTTTTCATTGTACGACAACTACAGGAGAAGTACCTAGCTAAAAGTAAACCCCTATACTTAGCTTTCGTCGACTTGGAGAAAGCCTTCGACAGAGTCCCCCGTTCCATTATCTGGTGGTCTCTTAGAAAACTAGGTGTTGACGAATGGCTTGTGAGAGCTATACAAGCCATGTATAAAGAAACAGTCAGTAAGGTTAGAATTAACAACGAATATAGTGAAGAGTTTAGCGTAAAAGTTGGTGTCCATCAGGGCTCTGTTCTTAGCCCCCTACTATTTATTATTGCCCTTCAGGCTATAACAGAGGAGTTCAAGACCGGCTGCCCATGGGAACTCCTATACGCAGATGATCTAACGCTCATAGCTGAATCAATGACCGAACTAGAGAAGAAATTCCAAACGTGGAAGCACGGCCTAGAATCAAAAGGCCTTAAAATTAACCTGGCTAAGACTAAAGTTCTAGTTTGTAGGAAAGAAAATAAGGCGGCGGTCCCATCGGGGAAATGGCCATGCTCAGTGTGTAGGAAAGGCGTAGGTAGAAACTCCATTTTATGTCCCAAATGCAAAGTATGGGTGCATAAAAGATGTAGTGGGATCACAGGTAAGCTAACTAAGAACATAGATTTTACATGTGGCCGGTGCTCTGGTGCAATAAGTAGCAGCAAGTGCCCACAAAATACTAGCTCCTTCAACTGCGCAGAGGGTTCTATAGAAATAGTGGACAGCTTCCGTTATCTGGGTGACAAAATCAGCAGTGGGGGAGGGTGCTCTGAAAGTACAGTAGCTAGAGTCAGAACTGGATGGAAAAAGTTCAGAGAGCTTATACCACTATTAGCCGCTAGAGGTTCTCCCTAAAAATGAAAGGCAGGTTATACGATGCCTGCATACGAACAGCAATGCTGCATGGCAGTGAGACCTGGGCATTGTGTGCAGAGGATATACGCAGACTAGAGAGGAACGAAGCTTGCATGCTCCGCTGGATGTGCAATAGTAATATACGTGAACGGCAAAGCATAAACGAACTAAGGAAAAAATTAGAAATAAGAGGGATCAGATGTTGTTTACTCGAGAGAAGGCTACGTTGGTACGGTCACGTGATGCGCATGAAAGACGACAGCTGTATAACAAAGTGCAGGGCAATAAAGATAGACGGTAGCCACGGAGTAGGCAGACCCAGAAAAACATGGGACGAGCTGATAAATTCCGACCTCACACGCCTACACCTCTCCAAGACAATGTCACTGGACCGAGACTTTTGGTGGTACTCAGTAATAGAGAAGACCCGCCTTACCTAAATACAAAGTAAAAACCTACTACAGTCAGTAGGCATCTCTATCAAAACACACCCCCGTCCCACCACCTCCACCCCACCCACACCGGCCCTTTCAATGTAAAGTTATGTTGGTCCCACAACATCCAGGCCGAAACAAATGAGATCGTGTAGGTGTCACGATAAAAAACACACAGTCCACGCTGTAAATGTGGCCGTGTAGGCAACACGGTAAAAACCTCCCAGCCCCACACTGTAAATGTGGTTGGTGTTAGGAAGGGCATCCAGCTGTAGAAAACCCGCCAGACAGTCCACGCTGTAATGTGGCCGTGTAGGCAACACGGTAAAAACCTCCCATCCCCACACTGTAAATGTGGTTGGTGTTAGGAAGGGCATCCAACTGTAGAAAACCCGCCAGACAGTCCTATGCGAGCAAGACAACCACTCTTGCCTCAAGTGGGAAAACCCCCGTCCAAACCCATGCAAGCGTGGAACACGGACGCTAAACCTGATGATGATGATGATGATGATGATATCAGTTTCGATTGGTATGTCAGTTTCGATTGGTATATCAGTTTCGATTGGTATGTCAATTTCAATTAGTATATCAGTTTCTATTGTTATATCAGTTTCGATTGGTATGTCAGTTTCGATTAGTATATCAGTTTCTTTAGGTATGTCAATTTCTATTGGTATATCTGTTTCGATTGGTATATCAGTTTCTATTGGTATATCAGTTTCCATTGACATATCAGTTTCGATTAGTATGTCAGTTTCTACTGGTATGTCAGTTTCGATTAGTATATCAGTTTCTATTGGTGTGTCAGTTTCTATTGGTATATCAGTTTCGATTGGTATATCAGTTTCGATTAGTATGTCAGTTTCTATTGGTATGTTAGTTTGGATTAGTATATCAGTTTCTATGGGTATATCAGTTTCGATTGGTATGTCAGTTTCAATTGGTATATCAGTTTCTATTGGTATGTCAGTTTTGATTGGTATATCAGTTTCGATTGGTATGTCAGTTTCGATTGGTATGTCAGTTTCGATTGGTATATCAGTTCCGATTGGTATGTCAGTTTCGATTGGTATGTCAGTTTCGATTGGTATTTCAGTTTCGATTGGTATGTCAGTTTCGATTGGTATGTCAATTTCGATTGGTATATCAGTTTCTATTGGTATGTCAGTTTCGAGTGGTATGTCAGTTTCTATTGGTATATCAGTTTTGATTGATATATCAGTTTCGATTAGTATGTCAGTTTCTACTGGTATGTCAGTTTCGATTAGTATATCAGTTTCTAATGGTATGTCAGTTTCTATTAGTATATCAGATTCGATTGGTATATCACTTTCGATTAGTATGTCAGTTTCTATTGGTATATCAGTTTCGATTGGTATGTCAGTTTCGATTAGTATATCAGTTTCTATAGGTATGTCAGTTTCTATTGTTATATCAGTTTCGATTGGTATATAAGTTTAGATTAGTATGTCAGTTTCTATTGGTATATCAGTTTCGATTGGTATATTAGTTTCGATTAGTATATCAGTTTCTATAGGTATGTTAGTTTCTATTGGTATATCAGTTTCGACTGGTATATCAGTTTGGATTAGTATGTCAGTTTCGATTGTTATGTCAGTTTCGATTTGTATATCAGTTCCGATTGGTATGTCAGTCTCGATTGGTATGTCAGTTTCGATTGGTATATCAGTTTTGATTGGTATGTCAGTTTCAATTGGTATGTCAATTTCGATTGGTATATCAGTTTCTATAGGTATGTCAGTTTCGATTAGTATATCAATTTCTATTGGTATGTCAGTTTCGATTAGTATATCAGTTTCTATTGGTATGTCAGTTTCTATTGGTATATCAGCTTCGATTGGTATATCAGTTTCGATTAGTATGTCAGTTTCTAATGGTATGTCAGTTTTGATTATTATATCAGTTTATATTGGTATATCAGTTTCAATTGGTATCTCAGTTTCTATTGTTATATCAGTTTCTATTGGTATGTCAGTTTCGATAGTTATGTCAGTTTCCATTGGTATATCAGTTTCGATTGGTATGTAAGTTTCTATTGGTATGTCAGTTTCGATTGGTATATCAGTTTCGATTGGTATGTCAGTTTCTATTGTTATATCAGTTTCTATTTGTATGTCAATTAGGATAGGTATGTCAGTTTCTATTGGTATATCAGTTTCGATTGGTATGTTAGTTTCTATTGATATGTCAGTTTTGATTGGTATATCAGTTTCTATTGGTATGACAGTTTTGATTGGTATATCAGTTTCGATTGGTATGTCAGTTTCGATTGGTATGTCAGTTTCGATTGGTATATCAGTTCCGATTGGTATGTCAGTTTCGATTGGTATGTCAGTTTCCATTGGTATGTCAGTTTCAATTGGTATGTCAATTTCGATGTGTATATCAGTTTGTATTAGTATGTTAGTTTCTATTGGAATATCAGTTTCGATTGGTATATCTGTTTCGATTAGTATGTCAGTTTCTATTTGTATGTTAGTTTCGATTAGTTTATCAGTTTCTATTGGTATGTCAGTTTCTATTGATATGTCAGTTTCGATTGGTATATCAGTTTCTATTGGTATGTCAGTTTCGATTGGTATGTCAGTTTCGATTGGTATGTGAGTTTCGATTGGTATGTCAATTTCAATTGGTATATCAGTCTCGATTGGTATGTCAGTTTCTACTGGTATGTCAGTTTCGATTAGTATATCAGTTTCGATTAGTATATCAGTTTCGAATGGTATGTCAGTTTCTATTGGTATATCAGATTCAATTGGTATATCACTTTCGATTAGTATGTCAGTTTCTATTGGTATGTCAGTTTTGATTGGTATATCAGTTTCAATTAGTATGTCATTTTCGATTGGTATGTCAGTTTCGATTGGTTTATCAGTTCCGATTGGTATGTAAGTTTTGATTGGTATGTCAGTTTCGATTGGGATGTCAGTTTCGATTAGTATATCAGTTTCTATTGGTATGTCAGTTTCGATTGGTTTATCAATTTCGATTTGTATATCAGTTCCTATTGCTATATCAGTTTCTATTGGTATGTCAGTTTCAATTGGTATGTAAGTTTCGATTGGTATATCAGTTTCGATTGGTATGTCAGTTTCGATTGGTATATCAGTTTCGATTGGTATGTCAATTTCAATTAGTATGTCAGTTTCTATTGGTATATCAGTTTCGATTGGTATGTCAGTTTTGATTAGTATATCAGTTTCTATAGGTATGTCAGTTTCTATTGTTATATCAGTTTCGATTGGTATATCTGTTTCGATGGTATGTCAGTTTCGATTGGTATATCAGTTTCTATTGGTATATCAGTTTCGATTAATATATCAGTTTCTATTGCTATGTCAGTTTCTATTGGTATGTCAGTTTCGATTGGTATGTCAGTTTCTATTGGTATGTCAATTTCGATTGGTATATAAGTTTAGATTAGTATGTCAGTTTCTATTGGTATATCAGTTTCGATTGGTATATTAGTTTCGATTAGTATATCAGTTTCTATAGGTATGTTAGTTTCTATTGGTATATCAGTTCCGACTGGTATATCAGTTTCGATTGGTATATCAGTTTCGATTGGTATATCAGCTTCGATTAGTATCTCAATTTCTATTGGTATGTCAGTTTCGATTAGTATATCAGTTTCTATTGGTATGTCAGTTTCTATTGGTATATCAGCTTCGATTGGTATGTCAGTTTCGATTAGTATATCAGTTTATATTGGTATATCAGTTTCGATTGGTATCTCAGTTTCTATTGTTATATCAGTTTCTATTGGTATGTCAGTTTCGATAGGTATGTCAGTTTCTATTGGTATATCAGTTTCAATTGGTATGTAAGTTTCGATTGATGTATCAGTTTCGATTGGTATGTCAGTTTCGATTGGTATATCAGTTTCGATTGGTATATCAGTTTCGATTTGTATGTCAGTTTCGATTAGTATATCAGTTTCGATTAGTATGTCAGTTACTACTGGTATGTCAGTTTTGATTAGTATATCAGTTTCTATCGGTATGTCAGTTTCTATTGGTGTATCAGTTTCGATTGGTATATCAGTTTCGATTAGTATCTCAGTTTCTATTGGTATGTTAGTTTCCATTAGTATATCAGTTTCTATTGGTATGTCAGTTTCGATCAGTATGTCAGTTTCTATTGATATATCAGTTTCGATTGGTATATCAGTTTCGATTGGTATATCAGTTTCGATTGGTATGTCAGTTTCTATTGGTATATCAATTTCTATTGGTATGTCAGTTTTGATTGGTATATCAGTTTCGATTGGTATGTGAGTTTCGATTGGTATGTCAGTTTCGGTTGGTATATCAGTTCCGATTGGTATGTCAGTTTCGATTGGTATGTCAGTTTCGATTGGTATGTCAGTTTCGATTGGTATGTCAATTTCGATTGGTATATCAGTTTCTATTTGTATGTCAGTTTCGAGTGGTATGTCAGTTTCTATTGGTATATTAGTTTCGATTGATATATCAGTTTCGATTAGTATGTCAGTTTCTACTGGTATGTCAGTTTCGATTAGTATATCAGTTTCGATTAGTATATCAGTTTCGAATGGTATGTCAGTTTCTATTGGTATGTCAGTTTTGATTGGTATATCAGTTTCAATTAGTATGTCAGTTTCGATTGGTATGTCAGTTTCGATTGGTTTATCAGTTCCGATTGGTATGTAAGTTTTGATTGGTATGTCAGTTTCGATTAGGATGTCAGTTTCGATTAGTATATCAGTTTCTATTGGTATGTCAGTTTCGATTGGTTTATCAATTTCGATTTGTATATCAGTTCCTATTGCTATATCAGTTTCCATTGGTATGTCAGTTTCAATTGGTATGTAAGTTTCGATTGGTATATCAGTTTCGATTGGTATATCAGTTTCTATTGGTATGTCAGTTTCTAATGGTATATCAGTTTCGATTGGTATATCAGTTTTGATTAGTATGTCAGTTTCTATTGGTATGTTAGTTTCGATTAGTATATCAGTTTCTATTGGTATGTCAGGTTCGATTGGTATGTCAGTTTCTATTGATATATCAGTTTCGATTGGTATGTCAGTTTCTATTGGTATATCAGTTTCTATTGGTATGTCAGTTTTGATTGGTATATCAGTTTCGATTGGTATGTCAGTTTCGATTGGTATGTCAGTTTCGATTGGTATATCAGTTCCGATTGGTATGTCAGTTTCGATTGGTATGTCAGTTTCGATTGGAATATCAGTTTCGATTGGTATGTCAGTTTCGATTGGTATGTCAATTTCGATTGGTATATCAGTTTCTATTGGTATGTCAGTTTCGAGTGGTATGTCAGTTTCTATTGGTATATCAGTTTCGATTTGTATATCAGTTCCTATTGCTATATCTGTTTCTATTGGTATGTCAGTTTCAATTGGTATGTCAGTTTCGATTGGATTGTCAGTTTCGATTGGTTTATCAGTTCCGATTGGTATGTAAGTTTTAATTGGTATGTCAGTTTCGATTGGTATATCAGTTTCGATTGGTATATCAGTTTCTATTGGTATGTCAGGTTCTATTGTTATATCAGTTTCGATTGGTATATCAGCTTCGATTAGTATATCAATTTCTATTGGTATGTCAGTTTCGATTAGTATATCAGTTTCTATTGGTATGTCAGTTTCTATTGGTATATCCGCTTCGATTGGTATATCAGTTTCGATTAGTATGTCAGTTTCTAATTGTATGTCAGTTTCGATTAGTATATCAGTTTATATTGGTATATCAGTTTCGATTAGTATGTCAGTTTCTAATTGTATGTCAGTTTCGATTAGTATATCAGTTTATATTGGTATATCAGTTTCGATTGGTATCTCAGTTTCTATTGTTATATCAGTTTCTATTGGTATGTCAGTTTCGATAGGTATGTCAGTTTCGATTGGGATGTCAGTTTCGATTAGTATATCAGTTTCTATTGGTATGTCAGTTTCGATTGGTTTATCAATTTCGATTTGTATATCAGTTCCTATTGCTATATCAGTTTCCATTGGTATGTCAGTTTCAATTGGTATGTAAGTTTCGATTGGTATATCATTTTCGATTGGTATATCAGTTTCTATTGGTATGTCAGTTTCTAATGGTATATCAGTTTCGATTGGTATATCAGTTTCGATTAGTATGTCAGTTTCTATTGGTATGTTAGTTTCGATTAGTATATCAGTTTCTATTGGTATGTCAGGTTCGATTGGTATGTCAGTTTCTATTGATATATCAGTTTCGATTGGTATGTCAGTTTCTATTGGTATATCAGTTTCTATTGGTATGTCAGTTTTGATTGGTATATCAGTTTCGATTGGTATGTCAGTTTCGATTGGTATGTCAGTTTCGATTGGTATATCAGTTCCGATTGGTATGTCAGTTTCGATTGGTATGTCAGTTTCGATTGGTATATCAGTTTCGATTGGTATGTCAGTTTCAATTGGTATGTCAATTTCGATTGGTATATCAGTTTCTATTGGTATGTCAGTTTCGAGTGGTATGTCAGTTTCTATTGGTATATCAGTTTCGATTTGTATATCAGTTCCTATTGCTATATCTGTTTCTATTGGTATGTCAGTTTCAATTGGTATGTCAGTTTCGATTGGATTGTCAGTTTCGATTGGTTTATCAGTTCCGATTGGTATGTAAGTTTTAATTGGTATGTCAGTTTCGATTGGTATATCAGTTTCGATTGGTATATCAGTTTCTATTGGTATGTCAGGTTCTATTGTTATATCAGTTTCGATTGGTATATCAGCTTCGATTAGTATATCAATTTCTATTGGTATGTCAGTTTCGATTAGTATATCAGTTTCTATTGGTATGTCAGTTTCTATTGGTATATCCGCTTCGATTGGTATATCAGTTTCGATTAGTATGTCAGTTTCTAATTGTATGTCAGTTTCGATTAGTATATCAGTTTATATTGGTATATCAGTTTCGATTAGTATGTCAGTTTCTAATTGTATGTCAGTTTCGATTAGTATATCAGTTTATATTGGTATATCAGTTTCGATTGGTATCTCAGTTTCTATTGTTATATCAGTTTCTATTGGTATGTCAGTTTCGATAGGTATGTCAGTTTGTATTGGTATATCAGTTTCGATTGGTATGTAAGTTTCTATTGGTATGTCAGTTTCGATTGGTATATCAGTTTCGAATGGTATGTCAGTTTCTATTGTTATATCAGTTTCTATTTGTATGTCAATTAGGATAGGTATGTTAGTTTCTATTGGTATATCAGTTTCGATTGGTATGTCAGTTTCTATTGGTATGTCAGTTTCTATTGGTATATCAGTTTCTATTGGTATGTCAGTTTTGATTGGTATATCAGTTTCGATTGGTATGTCAGTTTCGATTGGTATGTCAGTTTCGATTGGTAAATCAGTTCCGATTGGTATGTCTGTTTCGATTGGTATGTCAGTTTCGATTGGTATGTCTGTTTCGATTGGTATATCAATTTCGATGTGTATATCAGTTTCTATTAATATGTTAGTTTCTATTGGAATATCAGTTTTGATTGGTATATCTGTTTCGATTAGTATTTCAGTTTCGATTGGTATATCAGTTTCTATTGGTATGTCAGTTTCTATTGGTATGTCAGTTGCTATTGGGATATCAGTTTCGATTGGTATGTCAGTTTTTGATTGGTATATCAGTTTCGATTTGTATATCAGTTCCTATTGCTATATCAGTTTCTATTGGTATGTCAGTTTCAATTGGTATGTAAGTTTCGATTGATGTATCAGTTTCGATTGGTATGTCAGTTTTTGATTGGTATATCAGTTTCGATTGGTATGTCAATTTCAATTAGTATATCAGTTTCTATTGGTATAACAGTTTCGATTTGTATGTCAGTTTCGAATAGTATATCAGTTTCTATAGGTATGTCAATTTCTATTGATATATCAGTTTCTATTGGTATATCAGTTTCGATTGAAATATCAGTTTCGATTAGTATGTCAGTTTCTACTGGTATGTCAGTTTCGATTAGTATATCAGTTTCTATTGGTATGTCAGTTTCTAATGGTATATCAGTTTCGATTGGTATATCAGTTTCGATTAGTATGTCAGTTTCTATTGGTATGTTAGTTTCGATTAGTATATCAGTTTCTATTGGTATGTCAGTTTCGATTGGTATGTCAGTTTCTATTGATATATCAGTTTCGATTGGTATGTCAGTTTCTATTGGTATATCAGTATCTATTGGTATGTCAGTTTTGATTGGTATATCAGTTTCGATTGGTATGTCAGTTTCGATTGGTATGTCAGTTTCAATTGGTATATCAGTTCCAATTGGTAGGTCAGTTTCGATTGGTATGTCAGTTTCGATTGGTATATCAGTTTCTATTGGTATGTCAGTTTCGAGTGGTATGTCAGTTTCTATTGGTATATCAGTTTCGATTTGTATATCAGTTCCTATTGCTATATCTGTTTCTATGGGTATGTCAGTTTCAATTGGTATGTCAGTTTCGATTGGATTGTCAGTTTCGATTGGTTTATCAGTTCCGATTGGTATGTAAGTTTTGATTGGTATGTCAGTTTCGATTGGTATATCAGTTTCGATTGGTATATCAGTTTCTATTGGTATGTCAGTTTCTACTGGTATGTCAGTTTTGATTGGTATATCAGTTTCGATTGGTATGTCAGTTTCGATTGGTATGTCAGTTTCGATTGGCATATCAGTTCCGATTGGTATGTCAGTTTCGATTGGTATGTCAGTTTCGATTGGTATGTCAGTTTTGATTGGTATGTCAATTTCGATGTGTATATCAGTTTCTATTAGAATGTTAGTTTCTATTGGAATATCAGTTTCGATTGGTATATCTGTTTCGATTAGTATTTCAGTTTCTATTTGTATGTTAGTTTCGATTAGTATATCAGTTTCAATTGGTATGTCAGTTTCGATCGGTATGTCAGTTTCTATTGATATATCAGTTTCGATTGGTATATCAGTTTCGATTGGTATATCAGTTTCATTGGTATGTCAGTTTCTATTGGTATATCAGTTTCTATTGGTATGTCAGTTTTGATTGGTATATCAGTTTCGATTGGTATGTCAGTTTCGATTGGTATGTCAGTTTCGATTGGTATATCAGTTTCGATTGGTATGTCAGTTTCGATTGGTATGTCAATTTCAATTGGTATATCAGTTTCTATTGGTATGTCAGTTTCATCTGGTATGTCAGTTTCGATTAGTATATCAGTTTCTATTGGTATGTCAGTTTCGATTTGTATATCAGTTTCGATTTGTATATCAGTTCCTATTGCTATATCTGTTTCTATTGGTATGTCAGTTTCAATTGGTATGTCAGTTTCGTTTGGATTGTCAGTTTCGATTGGTTTATCAGTTCCGATTGGTATGTAAGTTTTGATTGGTGTGTCAGTTTCGATTGGTATATCAGTTTCGATTGGTATATCAGTTTCTATTGGTATGTCAGTTTCTATTGGTATGTCAGTTTCTATTGGGATATCAGTTTCGATTGGTATATCTGTTTCGATTGATATATCAGTTTCGAATAGTATGTCAGTTTCTACTGGTATGTCAGTTTCGATTAGTATATCAGTTTCTATTGGTATGTCAGTTTCGATTGGTATAACAGTTTCGATTTGTATATCAGGTCCTATTGCTATATCAGTTTCTATTGGTATGACAGTTTCAATTGGTATGTAAGTTTCGATTGATGCATCAGTTTCGATTGGTATGTCAGTTTCGATTGGTATATTAGTTTCGATTGGTATGTCAATTTCAATTAGTATATCAGTTTCTATTGGTATATAAGTTTCGATTTGTATGTCAGTTTCGATTAGTATATCAGTTTCTATAGGTATGTCAATTTCTATTGGTATATCAGTTTCTATTGGTATATCAGTTTCGATTGATATATCAGTTTCGATTAGTATGTCAGTTTCTACTGGTATGTCAGTTTCGATTAGTATATCAGTTTCTATTGGTATGTCAGTTTCTAATGGTATATCAGTTTCGATTGGTATATCAGTTTTGATTAGTATGTCAGTTTCTATTGGTATGTTAGTTTCGATTAGTATATCAGTTTCTATTGGTATGTCAGTTTCGATCGGTATGTCAGTTTCTATTGGTATATCAGTTTCGATTGGTATGTCAGTTTCGATTGGTATGTCAATTTCGATTGGTATATCAGTTTCTATTGGTATGTCAGTTTCGAGTGGTATGTCAGTTTCTATTGGTATATCAGTTTCGATTGATATATCAGTTTCGATTAGTATGTCAGTTTCTACTGTTATGTCAGTTTCGATTAGTATATCAGTTTCTAATGGTATGTCGGTTTCTATTGGTATATCAGATTCGATTGGTATATCACTTTCGATTAGTATGTCAGTTCCGATTGGTATGACAGTTTTGATTGGTATATCAGTTTCGATTGGTATGTCAGTTTCGATTGGTATGTCAGTTTCGATTGGTATGTCAGTTTCGATTGGTATGTCAGTTTCGATGTGTATATCAGTTTCTATTAGTATGTTAGTTTCTATTGGAATATCAGTTTCGATTGGTATATCTGTTTCGATTAGTATTTCAGTTTCTATTTGTATGTTAGTTTCGATTAGTATATCAGTTTCAATTGGTATGTCAGTTTCGATCGGTATGTCAGTTTCTATTGATATATCAGTTTCGATTGGTATATCAGTTTCGATTGGTATATCAGTTTCATTGGTATGTCAGTTTCTATTGGTATATCAGTTTCTATTGGTATGTCAGTTTTGATTGGTATATCAGTTTCGATTGGTATGTCAGTTTCGATTGGTATGTCAGTTTCGATTGGTATATCAGTTTCGATTGGTATGTCAGTTTCGATTGGTATGTCAATTTCAATTGGTATATCAGTTTCTATTGGTATGTCAGTTTCGTGTGGTATGTCAGTTTCTATTGGTATATAAGTTTTCGATTGATATATCAGTTTCGATTAGTATGTCAGTTTCATCTGGTATGTCAGTTTCCATTAGTATATCAGTTTCTATTGGTATGTCAGTTTTGATTGGTATATCAGTTTCGATTTGTATATCAGTTCCTATTGCTATATCTGTTTCTATTGGTATGTCAGTTTCAATTGGTATGTCAGTTTCGTTTGGATTGTCAGTTTCGATTGGTTTATCAGTTCCGATTGGTATGTAAGTTTTGATTGGTATGTCAGTTTCGATTGGTATATCAGTTTCGATTGGTATATCAATTTCTATTGGTATGTCAGTTTCTAATGGTATATCAGTTTCGATTGGTATATCAGTTTTGATTAGTATGTCAGTTTCTATTGGTATGTCAGTTTTGATTGGTATGTCAGTTTCGATTGGTATGTCAGTTTCTATTGATATATCAGTTTCGATAGGTATGTCAGTTTCTATTGGTATATCAGTTTCTATTGGTATGTCAGTTTTGATTGGTATATCAGTTTCGATTGGTATGTCAGTTTCGATTGGTATGTCAGTTTCGATTGGTATATCAGTTCCGATTGGTATGTCAGTTTCGATTGGTACGTCAGTTTCGATTGGTATATCAGTTTCGATTGGTATGTCAGTTTCGACTGGTATGTCAATTTCGATTGGTATATCAGTTTCTATTGGTATGTCAGTTTCGAGTTGTATGTCAGTTTCTATTGGTATATCAGTTTCGATTTGTATATCAGTTCCTATTGCTATATCTGTTTCTATTGGTATGTCAGTTTCAATTGGTATGTCACTTTCGATTGGATTGTCAGTTTTGATTGGTTTATCAGTTCCGATTGGTATGTAAGTTTTGATTGGTATGTCAGTTTCGATTGGTATATCAGTTTCGATTGGTATATCAGTTTCTATTGGTATGTCAGGTTCTATTGGTATATCAGTTTCGATTGGTATATCAGCTTCGATTAGTATATCAATTTCTATTGGTATGTCAGTTTCGATTACTATATCAGTTTCTATTGGTATGTCAGTTATATTGGTATATCCGCTTCGATTGGTATATCAGTTTCGATTAGTATGTCAGTTTCTAATTGTATGTCAGTTTCGATTAGTATATCAGTTTATATTGGTATATCAGTTTCGATTGGTATCTCAGTTTCTATTGTTATATCAGTTTCTATTGGTATGTCAGTTTCGATAGGTATGTCAGTTTCTATTGGTATATCAGTTTCGATTGGTATGTAAGTTTCTATTGGTATGTCAGTTTCGATTGGTATATCAGTTTCGAATGGTATGTCAGTTTCTATTGTTATATCAGTTTCTATTTGTATGTCAATTAGGATATGTATGTTAGTTTCTATTGGTATATCAGTTTCGATTTGTATATCAGTTCCTATTGCTATATCTGTTTCTATTGGTATGTCAGTTTCAATTGGTATGTCAGTTTCGTTTGGATTGTCAGTTTCGATTGGTTTATCAGTTCCGATTGGTATGTAAGTTTTGATTGGTATGTCAGTTTCGATTGGTATATCAGTTTCGATTGGTATATCAGTTTCTATTGGTATGTCAGTTTCTAATGGTATATCAGTTTCGATTGGTATATCAGTTTCGATTAGTATGTCAGTTTCTATTGGTATGTTAGTTTCGATTAGTATATCACTTTCTATTGGTATGTCAGTTTCGATTGGTATGTCAGTTTCTATTGATATATCAGTTTCGATTGGTATGTCAGTTTCTATTGGTATATCAGTTTCTATTGGTATGTCAGTTTTGATTGGTATATCAGTTTCGATTGGTATGTCAGTTTCGATTGGTATGTCAGTTTCGATTGGTATATCAGATCCGATTGGTATGTCAGTTTCGATTGGTACGTCAGTTTCGATAGCTATATCAGTTTCGATTGGTATGTCAGTTTCGATTGGTATGTCAATTTCGATTGGTATATCAGTTTCTATTGGTATGTCAGTTTCGAGTGGTATGTCAGTTTCTATTGGTATATCAGTTTCGATTTGTATATCAGTTCCTATTGCTATATCTGTTTCTATTGGTATGTCAGTTTCAATTGGTATGTCAGTTTCGATTGGATTGTCAGTTTCGATTGGTTTCTCAGTTCCGATTGGTATGTAAGTTTTGATTGGTATGTCAGTTTCGATTGGTATATCAGTTTCGATTGGTATATCAGTTTCTATTGGTATGTCAGGTTCTATTGGTATATCAGTTTCGATTGGTATATCAGCTTCGATTAGTATATCAATTTCTATTGGTATGTCAGTTTCGATTAGTATATCAGTTTCTATTGGTATGTCAGTTTCTATTGGTATATCCGCTTCGATTGGTATATCAGTTTCGATTAGTATGTCAGTTTCTAATTGTATGTCAGTTTCGATTAGTATATCAGTTTATATTGGTATATCAGTTTCGATTGGTATCTCAGTTTCTATTGTTATATCAGTTTCTATTGTTATGTCAGTTTCGATAGGTATGTCAGTTTCTATTGGTATATCAGTTTCGATTGGTATGTAAGTTTCTATTGGTATGTCAGTTTCGATTGGTATATCAGTTTCGAATGGTATGTCAGTTTCTATTGTTATATCAGTTTCTATTTGTATGTCAATTAGGATAGGTATGTTAGTTTCTATTGGTATATCAGTTTCGATTGGTATGTCAGTTTCTATTGGTATGTCAGTTTCTATTGGTATATCAGTTTCTATTGGTATGTCAGTTTTGATTGGTATATCAGTTTCGATTGGTATGTCAGTTTCGATTGGTATGTCAGTTTCGATTGGTAAATCAGTTCCGATTGGTATGTCAGTTTCGATTGGTATGTCAGTTTCGATTGGTATGTCAGTTTCGATTGGTATATCAATTTCGATGTGTATATCAGTTTCTATTAATATGTTAGTTTCTATTGGAATATCAGTTTTGATTGGTATATCTGTTTCGATTAGTATTTTAGTTTCGATTGGTATATCAGTTTCTATTGGTATGTCAGTTTCTATTGGTATGTCAGTTTCTATTGGGATATCAGTTTCGATTGGTATATCAGTTTCGATTGATATATCAGTTTCGAATAGTATGTCAGTTTCTACTGGTATGTCAGTTTCGATTAGTATATCAGTTTCTATTGGTATGTCAGTTTCGATTGGTATATCAGTTTCGATTTGTATATCAGTTCCTATTGCTATATCAGTTTCTATTGGTATGTCAGTTTCAATTGGTATGTAAGTTTCGATTGATGTATCAGTTTCGATTGGTATGTTAGTTTTTGATTGGTATATCAGTTTCGATTGGTATGTCAATTTCAATTAGTATATCAGTTTCTATTGGTATATCAGTTTCGATTTGTATGTCAGTTTCGAATAGTATATCAGTTTCTATAGGTATGTGGGTGGGAAATGACGATGGGATGGGTGGTGTAGGTATACTATTAGCTGACAAGTGGGTAGATAAAGTAATCTCAGTGTACAGGGTAAATGCAAGAATCATTAAACTCAGACTAGTCCTGAATAAGACAATTACCACAATAATATCAGCTTACGCACCCCAATCGGGGCTGCCAGACGAACTTAAGGATAGGTTTTACGAGTCCCTAATACACACTACTGCTCTAACAGACGACAAGGACTTCCTAATCATTGCAGGAGATTTTAACGGACACGTAGGTAAACACTGCGACGGCTTCAATAGAGTACATGGAGGCCATGGAGTTGGCACAAGGAATGAGGAAGGATTCAGACTTCTAGAATTCTGCGACGCCAATGACATGTCGATATGTAACACAAACTTTAAAAAACCCGACAACCACCTGATCACCTATAGATCAGGGGAGCACTCTAGTCAGTTAGATTTTATCCTCATCAGAGGACGTGACAGATGGACGGTCGTAAACACAAAAGCCTTCCCTAGTGAGGAATGTACATCCCAACATAGCTTAGTTGTCAGCGACCTCACGGTCAGAACTAGACGAGCCCTGAAACAGAGGCCAACCTGGAGAAGAAAGATCTGGAAGCTGAAAGTCCCCTCAACCAGTAACAGATTTAAAGATATTTTACTCAACGCCTACGACAGTAAAGAAGAACAGATAGAGACATTTAACGTAGAAGAGAACTGGGAGTTCCTAAAAAATAACTTACTAGAGGCGACGGATGAGGTTTGTGGCTGGAGTAAGACCTCAAGCAGGAGGAGAGTGACTTGGTGGTGGAACAATAAGGTAGATGAAGCAGTCAAGGCCAAGAGACAGGCATGGAAAGAATGGAAGAACGGGGGGAGCAGGGTACATTACATAGAGACCAAGAGGGAAGCTAGGCGACAAGTATACTTAGCTAGGAGGGAAGCAGAGGATAGAAAATTCAAGCATGTTTTACAACGTGAGGACCAGAAACAGGAGGTATTCAAGATTGCGAGGCAGTGTGTCAGAGATAGTTGTGATGTCATTGGAGAGAAGTGTATCCGGAATGATAAAGGTGAGCTTGCCCTCACAAGTGCTGAGAAGAAAGATGCATGGAAGAGTCATTATGATAGATTACTAAATGAGGAGAATGCATGGGAAGAAGAGACCCTACCCCACGTAGACCCTATAGAGGGACCAGCAGTACAAGTCAGCGGCAGCGTAGTAAGTAAGGCAATCAGAGATATGAAGATAGGGAAGGCAACCGGTCCATCGGGTATAGCTGCCGAGATGCTGAAGGCATCTGGGTCTGTAGGTCACACTATAACCACACGTATCGTTAACCAGGTAATACTAGAGGGGGCCATACCAAAAGATTGGTGCAGTAGCATCATTGTCAACTGCTACAAAGGTAAAGGCGATGCACTAGATAGAGGAAACTATAGAGGTATAAAGTTGATGGACCAGGTCATGAAAGTAACAGAAAGAGTTATAGCACAGCTGATTAGGGACCGGGTGAATATAGACGAGATGCAATTTGGGTTTGTTCCAGGGAAAGGCACCACTGATGCGCTCTTCCTTGTGAGGCAATTACAGGAAAAGTACCTAGCTAAAAGTAAGCCACTCTACTTGGCATTTGTCGACCTTGAGAAAGCCTTTGACAGAGTTCCACGTGCAGTAATCTGGTGGGCTCTTAGAAAACTAGGAGTAGATGAATGGCTTGTGAAAGCGGTACAAGCCATGTATAGGGGAGCAGTCAGCAAAGTTAGGATTGGCAATGAGTATAGCGAGGAATTTAGCGTACAGGTTGGGGTCCACCAGGGCTCTGTTCTTAGCCCTCTCCTGTTCATCATAGTCCTGCAGGCAATAACGGAGGAGTTTAAGACCGGATGCCCATGGGAACTCCTGTATGCTGATGACCTCGCACTCATAGCTGAATCTATGGTAGAACTAGAGAATAAATTCCAAACCTGGAAGCAGGGACTAGAGAGAAAGGGCCTCAAAGTCAACATGACAAAGACTAAGGTCCTTATAAGTAGACGAGAAAACAGAACCCAGATCCCCTCAGGGAAATGGCCTTGCTCAGTATGTAGGAAAGGTGTAGGTAGGAACTCCATTCTTTGCCCCAAATGCAAACAATGGGTACACAAGAGATGTAGCGGGATCTCAGGAAGCTTAATTAAGAATGTAGGATTCACATGCAGCAGCTGTGCTGAAACAGCAAGCAAACAGCCACAGGAAACAAGTACCACCAATCTCTGGGAGGGCCCTGTAGAAACAGTAGACAGCTTCTGCTACCTAGGTGACCGAATTAGCAACGGAGGTGGGTGCTCAGAAAGTACAATAACTAGAGTAAGAACGGGATGGAAGAAGTTTAGGGAACTACTACCACTGCTAGCTGCAAAAGGCTTCTCCCTCAGAATGAAAGGCAGACTGTATGATGCGTGTATCCGAACAGCGATGTTGCATGGTAGTGAGACCTGGGCGCTGAAGGTGGAAGACTTACGTAGATTAGAGAGAAACGAAGCCTGCATGCTCCGATGGATGTGTAACAGTAATATACGTGAACGACAAAGCATAAATGAATTGAGAGAGAGACTGAGCATAAGAGGAATCAAATGCTGCGTGCAGGAGAGGCGGTTACGCTGGTATGGACATGTGATGCGTATGAAGGATGACAGCTGCATAAAAAGGTGCAGAGCACTAGAAGTTGATGGAAACCGCGGAGTGGGGAGACCCAAGATGACTTGGGATGAGGTGATAAAAGCCGACCTTACCCAACTACACCTCTCAAAGTCAATGACACACGACCGTGACTTCTGGCGTCACGCAGTAATACAGGGTACCCGACCTCCCATGGGTACATGCTGAAGCATATAAACAATATGCCCCCCCCCCCCCCACCGCAAGGTGGTCGTGGAGGTGCCACGGCAAAAAAGCACCCAGCCCACACTGTAAAGTGGACGTGTAGGCGCCACGAAAAAGCACCCAGCACTCACTGTAAATGAGGTTGGTGTTAGGAAGGGCATCCAGCTGTAGAAATCAAGCCAGATCAGTTCCTGTATGAGCAAGGCATGGTCAGCCGACCAGACACTGCCCACAACAGGACAACCCGTCTAACCCATGCTAGCGTGGAAGAACGGACGTAAAACGGTGATAATGATGATGATGATGATGATGATGTCAATTTCTATTGGTATATCAGTTTCTATTGGTATATCAGTTTCGATTGATATATCAGTTTCGATTAGTATGTCAGTTTCTACTGGTATGTCAGTTTCGATTAGTATATCAGTTTCTATTGGTATGTCAGTTTCTAATGGTATATCAGTTTCGATTGGTATATCAGTTTCGATTAGTATGTCAGTTTCTATTGGTATGTTAGTTTCGATTAATATATCAGTTTCTATTGGTATGTCAGTTTCGATCGGTATGTCAGTTTCTATTGATATATCAGTTTCGATTGGTATGTCAGTTTCTATTGGTATATCAGTTTCTATTGCTATGTCAGTTTTGATTGGTATATCAGTTTCGATTGGTATGTCAGTTTCAATTGGTATATCAGTTCCGATTGGTATGTCAGTTTCGATTGGTATGTCAGTTTCGATTGGTATATCAGTTTCGATTGGTATGTCAGTTTCGATTGGTATGTCAATTTCGATTGGTATATCAGTTTCTATTGGTATGTCAGTTTCGAGTGGTATGTCAGTTTCTATTGGTATATCAGTTTCGATTTGTATATCAGTTCCTATTGCTATATCTGTTTCTATTGGTATGTCAGTTTCAATTGGTATGTCAGTTTCGATTGGATTGTCAGTTTCGATTGGTTTATCAGTTCCGATTGGTATGTAAGTTTTGATTGGTATGTCAGTTTCGATTGGTATATCAGTTTCGATTGGTATATCAGTTTCTATTGGTATGTCAGTTTCTACTGGTATGTCAGTTTTGATTGGTATATCCGTTTCAATTGGTATGTCAGTTTCGATTGGTATGTCAGTTTCGATTGGCATATCAGTTCCGATTGGTATGTCAGTTTCGATTGGTATGTCAGTTTCGATTGGTATGTCAGTTTTGATTGGTATGTCAATTTCGATGTGTATATCAGTTTCTATTAGAATGTTAGTTTCTATTGGAATATCAGTTTCGATTGGTATATCTGTTTCGATTAGTATTTCAGTTTCTATTTGTATGTTAGTTTCGATTAGTATATCAGTTTCAATTGGTATGGCAGTTTCGATCGGTATGTCAGTTTCTATTGATATATCAGTTTCGATTGGTATATCAGTTTCGATTGGTATATCAGTTTCATTGGTATGTCAGTTTCTATTGGTATATCAGTTTCGATTGGTATGTAAGTTTCTATTGGTATGTCAGTTTCGATTGGTATATCAGTTTCGAATGGTATGTCAGTTTCTATTGTTATATCAGTTTCTATTTGTATGTCAATTAGGATAGGTATGTTAGTTTCTATTGGTATATCAGTTTCGATTGGTATGTCAGTTTCTATTGGTATGTCAGTTTCTATTGGTATATCAGTTTCTATTGGTATGTCAGTTTTGATTGGTATATCAGTTTCGATTGGTATGTCAGTTTCTATTGGTATGTCAGTTTCGATTGGTAAATCAGTTCCGATTGGTATGTCAGTTTCGATTGGTATGTCAGTTTCGATTGGTATGTCAGTTTCGATTGGTATATCAATTTCGATGTGTATATCAGTTTCTATTAATATGTTAGTTTCTATTGGAATATCAGTTTTGATTGGTATATCTGTTTCGATTAGTATTTCAGTTTCGATTGGTATATCAGTTTCTATTGGTATGTCAGTTTCTATTGGTATGTCAGTTTCTATTGGGATATCAGTTTCGATTGGTATATCAGTTTCGATTGATATATCAGTTTCGAATAGTATGTCAGTTTCTACTGGTATGTCAGTTTCGATTAGTATATCAGTTTCTATTGGTATGTCAGTTTCGATTGGTATATCAGTTTCGATTTGTATATCAGTTCCTATTGCTATATCAGTTTCTATTGGTATGTCAGTTTCAATTGGTATGTAAGTTTCGATTGATGTATCAGTTTCGATTGGTATGTCAGTTTTTGATTGGTATATCAGTTTCGATTGGTATGTCAATTTCAATTAGTATATCAGTTTCTATTGGTATATCAGTTTCGATTTGTATGTCAGTTTCGAATAGTATATCAGTTTCTATAGGTATGTCAATTTCTATTGGTGTATTAGTTTCTATTGGTATATCAGTTTCGATTGATATATCAGTTTCGATTAGTATGTCAGTTTCTACTGGTATGTCAGTTTCGATTAGTATATCAGTTTCTATTGGTATGTCAGTTTCTAATGGTATATCAGTTTCGATTGGTATATCAGTTTCGATTAGTATGTCAGTTTCTATTGGTATGTTAGTTTCGATTAGTATATCAGTTTCTATTGGTATGTCAGTTTCGATCGGTATGTCAGTTTCTATTGATATATCAGTTTCGATTGGTATGTCAGTTTCTATTGGTATATCAGTTTCTATTGGTATGTCAGTTTTGATTGGTATATCAGTTTAGATTGGTATGTCAGTTTCGATTGGTATGTCAGTTTCAATTGGTATATCAGTTCCGATTGGTATGTCAGTTTCGATTGGTATGTCAGTTTCGATTGGTATATCAGTTTCGATTGGTATGTCAGTTTCGATTGGTATGTCAATTTCGATTGGTATATCAGTTTCTATTGGTATGTCAGTTTCGAGTGGTATGTCAGTTTCTATTGGTATATCAGTTTCGATTTGTATATCAGTTCCTATTGCTATATCTGTTTCTATTGGTATGTCAGTTTCAATTGGTATGTCAGTTTCGATTGGATTGTCAGTTTCGATTGGTTTATCAGTTCCGATTGGTATGTAAGTTTTGATTGGTATGTCAGTTTCGATTGATATATCAGTTTCGATTGGTATATCAGTTTCTATTGGTATGTCAGTTTCTACTGGTATGTCAGTTTCGATTGGTATGTCAGTTTCGATTGGCATATCAGTTCCGATTGGTATGTCAGTTTCGATTGGTATGTCAGTTTCGATTGGTATGTCAGTTTTGATTGGTATGTCAATTTCGATGTGTATATCAGTTTCTATTAGAATGTTAGTTTCTATTGGAATATCAGTTTCGATTAGTATTTCAGTTTCTATTTGTATGTTAGTTTCGATTAGTATATCAGTTTCAATTGGTGTGTCAGTTTCGATCGGTATGTCAGTTTCGATCGGTATGTCAGTTTCTATTGATATATCAGTTTCGATTGGTATATCAGTTTCGATTGGTATATCAGTTTCATTGGTATGTCAGTTTCTATTGGTATATCAGTTTCTATTGGTATGTCAGTTTTGATTGGTATATCAGTTTCGATTGGTATGTCAGTTTCGATTGGTATGTCAGTTTCGATTGGTATATCAGTTTCGATTGGTATGTCAGTTTCGATTGGTATGTCAATTTCAATTGGTATATCAGTTTCTATTGGTATGTCAGTTTCGTGTGGTATGTCAGTTTCTATTGGTATATAAGTTTCGATTGATATATCAGTTTCGATTAGTATGTCAGTTTCATCTGGTATGTCAGTTTCGATTAGTATATCAGTTTCTATTGGTATGTCAGTTTTGATTGGTATATCAGTTTCGATTCGTATATCAGTTCCTATTGCTATATCTGTTTCTATTGGTATGTCAGTTTCAATTGGTATGTCAGTTTCGTTTGGATTGTCAGTTTCGATTGGTTTATCAGTTCCGATTGGTATGTAAGTTTTGATTGGTATGTCAGTTTCGATTGGTATATCAGTTTCGATTGGTATGTCAGTTTCGATTGGTATGTCAGTTTCTATTGATATATCAGTTTCGATTGGTATGTCAGTTTCTATTGGTATATCAGTTTCTATTGGTATGTCAGTTTTGATTGGTATATCAGTTTCGATTCGTATGTCAGTTTCGATTGGTATGTCAGTTTCGATTGGTATATCAGTTCCGATTGGTATGTCAGTTTCGATTGGTATGTCAGTTTCGATTGGTATATCAGTTTCGATTGGTATGTCAGTTTCGATTGGTATGTCAATTTCGATTGGTATATCAGTTTCTATTGGTATGTCAGTTTCGAGTGGTATGTCAGTTTCTATTGGTATATCAGTTTCGATTTGTATATCAGTTCCTATTGCTATATCTGTTTCTATTGGTATGTCAGTTTCAATTGGTATGTCAGTTTCGATTGGATTGTCAGTTTCGATTGGTTTATCAGTTCCGATTGGTATGTAAGTTTTGATTGGTATGTCAGTTTCGATTGGTATATCAGTTTCGATTGGTATATCAGTTTCTATTGGTATGTCAGTTTCTATTGGTATGTCAGTTTCTATTGGGATATCAGTTTCGATTGGTATATCTGTTTCGATTGATATATCAGTTTCGAATAGTATGTCAGTTTCTACTGGTATGTCAGTTTTGATTGGTATATCAGTTTCGATTGGTATGTCAGTTTCGATTGGTATGTCAGTTTCGATTGGCATATCAGTTCCGATTGGTATGTCAGTTTCGATTGGTATGTCAGTTTCGATTGGTATGTCAGTTTTGATTGGTATGTCAATTTCGATGTGTATATCAGTTTCTATTAGAATGTTAGTTTCTATTGGAATATCAGTTTCGATTGGTATATCTGTTTCGATTAGTATTTCAGTTTCTATTTGTATGTTAGTTTCGATTAGTATATCAGTTTCAATTGGTATGTCAGTTTCGATCGGTATGTCAGTTTCTATTGATATATCAGTTTCGATTGGTATATCAGTTTCGATTGGTATATCAGTTTCATTGGTATGTCAGTTTCGATTGGTATATCAGTTTCTATTGGTATGTCAGTTTTGATTGGTATATCAGTTTCGATTGGTATGTCAGTTTCGATTGGTATGTCAGTTTCGATTGGTATATCAGTTTCGATTGGTATGTCAGTTTCGATTGGTATGTCAATTTCAATTGGTATATCAGTTTCGATTTGTATATCAGTTCCTATTGCTATATCTGTTTCTATTGGTATGTCAGTTTCAATTGGTATGTCAGTTTCGTTTGGATTGTGTGTTTCGATTGGTTTATCAGTTCCGATTGGTATGTAAGTTTTGATTGGTGTGTCAGTTTCGATTGGTATATCAGTTTCGATTGGTATATCAGTTTCTATTGGTATGTCAGTTTCTATTGGTATGTCAGTTTAAATTGGGATATCAGTTTCGATTGGTATATCAGTTTCGATTGATATATCAGTTTCGAATAGTATGTCAGTTTCTACTGGTATGTCAGTTTCGATTAGTATATCAGTTTCTATTGGTATGTCAGTTTCGATTGGTATATCAGGTCCTATTGCTATATCAGTTTCTATTGGTATGTCAGTTTCAATTGGTATGTAAGTTTCGATTGATGTATCAGTTTCGATTGGTATGTCAGTTTCGATTGGTATATCAGTTTCGATTGGTATGTCAATTTCAATTAGTATATCAGTTTCTATTGGTATATCAGTTTCGATTTGTATGTCAGTTTCGATTAGTATATCAGTTTCTATAGGTATGTCAATTTCTATTGGTATATCAGTTTCTATTGGTATATCAGTTTCGATTGATATATTAGTTTCGATTAGTATGTCAGTTTCTACTGGTATGTCAGTTTCGATTAGTATATCAGTTTCTATTGGTATGTCAGTTTCTAATGGTATATCAGTTTCGATTGGTATATCAGTTTTGATTAGTATGTCAGTTTCTATTGGTATGTTAGTTTCGATTAGTATATCAGTTTCTATTGGTATGTCAGTTTCGATCGGTATGTCAGTTTCTATTGGTATATCATTTTCGATTGGTATGTCAGTTTTGATTGGTATGTCAATTTCGATTGGTATATCAGTTTCTATTGGTATGTCAGTTTCGAGTGGTATGTCAGTTTCTATTGGTATATCAGTTTCGATTGATATATCAGTTTCGATTAGTATGTCAGTTTCTACTGGTATGTCAGTTTCGATTAGTATATCAGTTTCTAATGGTATGTCAGTTTCTATTGGTATATCAGATTCGATTGGTATATCACTTTCGATTAGTATGTCAGTTCCGATTGGTATGTCAGTTTTGATTGGTATATCAGTTTCGATTGGTATGTCAGTTTCGATTGGTATGTCAGTTTCGATTGGTATGTCAGTTTCGATTGGTATGTCAAGTTCGATGTGTATATCAGTTTCTATTAGTATGTTAGTTTCTATTGGAATATCAGTTTCGATTGGTATATCTGTTTCGATTAGTATTTCAGTTTCTATTTGTATGTATGTTTCGATTAGTATATCAGTTTCAATTGGTATGTCAGTTTCGATCGGTATGTCAGTTTCTATTGATATATCAGTTTCGATTGGTATATCAGTTTCGATTGGTATATCAGTTTCATTGGTATGTCAGTTTCTATTGGTATATCAGTTTCTATTGGTATGTCAGTTTTGATTGGTATATCAGGTTCGATTGGTATGTCAGTTTCGATTGGTATGTCAGTTTCGATTGGTATATCAGTTTCGATTGGTATGTCAGTTTCGATTGGTATGTCAATTTCAATTGGTATATCAGTTTCTATTGGTATGTCAGTTTCGTGTGGTATGTCAGTTTCTATTGGTATATAAGTTTCGATTGATATATCAGTTTTGATTAGTATGTCAGTTTCATCTGGTATGTCAGTTTCGATTAGTATATCAGTTTCTATTGGTATGTCAGTTTTGATTGGTATATCAGTTTTCGATTTGTATATCAGTTCCTATTCCTATATCTGTTTCTATTGGTATGTCAGTTTCAATTGGTATGTCAGTTTCGTTTGGATTGTCAGTTTCGATTGGTTTATCAGTTCCGATTGGTATGTAAGTTTTGATTGGTATGTCAGTTTCGATTGGTATATCAGTTTCGATTGGTATATCAGTTTCTATTGGTATGTCAGTTTCAATTGGTATGTCAGTTTCTATTGGGATATCAGTTTCGATTGGTATATCAGTTTCGATTGATATATCATTTTCGAATAGTATGTCAGTTTCTACTGCTATGTCAGTTTCGATTAGTATATCAGTTTCTATTGGTATGTCAGTTTCGATTGCTATATCAGTTTCGATTTGTATATCAGTTCCTATTGCTATATCAGTTTCTATTGGTATGTCAGTTTCAATTGGTATGTAAGTTTCGATTGATGTATCAGTTTCGATTGGTATGTCAGTTTCGATATGTATATCAGTTTCGATTGGTATGTCAATTTCAATTAGTATATCAGTTTCTATTGGTATATCAGTTTCGATTTGTATGTCAGTTTCGAGTGGTATGTCAGTTTCTATTGGTATATCAGTTTCGATTGATATATCAGTTTCGATTAGTATGTCAGTTTCTACTGGTATGTCAGTTTCGATTAGTATATCAGTTTCTAATGGTATGTCAGTTTCCATTGGTATATCAGATTCGATTGTTATATCACTTTCGATTAGTATGTCAGTTCCGATTGGTATGTCAGTTTTGATTGGTATATCAGTTTCGATTGATATGTCAGTTTCGATTGGTATGTCAATTTCGATGTGTATATCAGTTTCTATTAGTATGTTAGTTTCTATTGGAATATCAGTTTCTATTGGTATGTCAGTTTTGATTGGTATATCAGTTTCGATTGGTATGTCAGTTTCGATTGGTATGTCAGTTTCGATTGGTATATCAGTTTCGATTGGTATGTCAGTTTCGATTGATATATCAGTTTCGAATAGTATGTCAGTTTCTACTGGTATGTCAGTTTCGATTAGTATATCAGTTTCTATTGGTATGTCAGTTTCGATTGGTATATCAGTTTCGATTTGTATATCAGGTCCTATTGCTATATCAGTTTCTATTGGTATGTCAGTTTCAATTGGTATGTAAGTTTCGATTGATGTATCAGTTTCGATTGGTATGTCAGTTTCGATTGGTATATCAGTTTCGATTGGTATGTCAATTTCAATTAGTATATCAGTTTCTATTGGTATATCAGTTTCGATTTGTATGTCAGTTTCGATTAGTATATCAGTTTCTATAGGTATGTCAATTTCTATTGGTATATCAGTTTCTATTGGTATATCAGTTTCGATTGATATATTAGTTTCGATTAGTATGTCAGTTTCTACTGGTATGTCAGTTTCGATTAGTATATCAGTTTCTATTGGTATGTCAGTTTCTAATGGTATATCAGTTTCGATTGGTATATCAGTTTTGATTAGTATGTCAGTTTCTATTGGTATGTTAGTTTCGATTAGTATATCAGTTTCTATTGGTATGTCAGTTTCGATCGGTATGTCAGTTTCTATTGGTATATCAGTTTCGATTGGTATGTCAGTTTCGATTGGTATGTCAATTTCGATTGGTATATCAGTTTCTATTGGTATGTCAGTTTCGAGTGGTATGTCAGTTTCTATTGGTATATCAGTTTCGATTGATATATCAGTTTCGATTAGTAGGTCAGTTTCTACTGGTATGTCAGTTTCGATTAGTATATCAGTTTCTAATGGTATGTCAGTTTCTATTGGTATATCAGATTCGATTGGTATATCACTTTCGATTAGTATGTCAGTTCCGATTGGTATGTCAGTTTTGATTGGTATATCAGTTTCGATTGGTATGTCAGTTTCGATTGGTATGTCAGTTTCGATTGGTATGTCAGTTTCTATTGGAATATCAGTTTCGATTGGTATATCTGTTTCGATTAGTATTTCAGTTTCTATTTGTATGTATGTTTCGATTAGTATATCAGTTTCAATTGGTATGTCAGTTTCGATCGGTATGTCAGTTTCTATTGATATATCAGTTTCAATTGGTATATCAGTTTCGATTGGTATATCAGTTTCATTGGTATGTCAGTTTCTATTGGTATATCAGTTTCTATTGGTATGTCAGTTTTGATTGGTATATCAGTTTCGATTGGTATGTCAGTTTCGATTGGTATGTCAGTTTCGATTGGTATATCAGTTTCGATTGGTATGTCAGTTTCGATTGGTATGTCAATTTCAATTGGTATATCAGTTTCTATTGGTATGTCAGTTTCGTGTGGTATGTCAGTTTCTATTGGTATATAAGTTTCGATTGATATATCAGTTTTGATTAGTATGTCAGTTTCATCTGGTATGTCAGTTTCGATTAGTATATCAGTTTCTATTGGTATGTCAGTTTTGATTGGTATATCAGTTTCGATTTGTATATCAGTTCCTATTCCTATATCTGTTTCTATTGGTATGTCAGTTTCAATTGGTATGTCAGTTTCGTTTGGATTGTCAGTTTCGATTGGTTTATCAGTTCCGATTGGTATGTAAGTTTTGATTGGTATGTCAGTTTCGATTGGTATATCAGTTTCGATTGGTATATCAGTTTCTATTGGTATGTCAGTTTCAATTGGTATGTCAGTTTCTATTGGGATATCAGTTTCGATTGATATATCAGTTTCGAATAGTATGTCAGTTTCTACTGCTATGTCAGTTTCGATTAGTATATCAGTTTCTATTGGTATGTCAGTTTCGATTGCTATATCAGTTTCGATTTGTATATCAGTTCCTATTGCTATATCAGTTTCTATTGGTATGTCAGTTTCAATTGGTATGTAAGTTTCGATTGATGTATCAGTTTCGATTGGTATGTCAGTTTCGATATGTATATCAGTTTCGATTGGTATGTCAATTTCAATTAGTATATCAGTTTCTATTGGTATATCAGTTTCGATTTGTATGTCAGTTTCGAGTGGTATGTCAGTTTCTATTGGTATATCAGTTTCGATTGATATATCAGTTTCGATTAGTATGTCAGTTTCTACTGGTATGTCAGTTTCGATAAGTATATCAGTTTCTAATGGTATGTCAGTTTCCATTGGTATATCAGATTCGATTGTTATATCACTTTCGATTAGTATGTCAGTTCCGACTGGTATGTCAGTTTTGATTGGTATATCAGTTTCGATTGATATGTCAGTTTCGATTGGTATGTCAATTTCGATGTGTATATCAGTTTCTATTAGTATGTTAGTTTCTATTGGAATATCAGTTTCGATTGGTATATCTATTTCGATTAGTATTTCAGTTTCTATTTGTATGTTAGTTTCGATTAGTATATCAGTTTCAATTGGTATGTCAGTTTTGATCGGTATGTCAGTTTCTATTGATATATCAGTTTCGATTGGTGTATCAGTTTCGATTGGTATATCAGTTTCATTGGTATGTTAGTTTCTATTGGTATATCAGTTTCTATTGGTATGTCAGTTTCGATTGGTATATCAGTTTCGATTGGTATGTCAGTTTCGATTGGTATGTCAGTTTCGATTGGTATATCAGTTTCGATTGGTATGTCAGTTTCGATTGGTATGTCAATTTCAATTGGTATATCAGTTTCTATTGGTATGTCAGATTCGTGTGGTATGTCAGTTTCTATTGGTATATAAGTTTCGATTGATATATCAGTTTCGATTAGTATGTCAGTTTCATCTGGTATGTCAGTTTCGATTAGTATATCAGTTTCTATTGGTATGTCAGTTTTGATTGGTATATCAGTTTCGATTGGTATGTCAGTTTCGATTGGTATGTCAGTTTCGATTGCTATATCAGTTCCGATTGGTATGTCAGTTTCGTTTGGTATGTCAGTTTCGATTGGCATATCAGTTTCGATTGGTATGTCAGTTTCGAGTGGTATGTCAGTTTCTATTGGTATATCAGTTTCGATTGATATATCAGTTTCCATTAGTATGTCAGTATCTACTGGTATGTCAGTTTCGATTAGTATATCAGTTTCTAATGGTATGTCAGTTTCTATTGGTATATCAGATTCGATTGGTATATCACTTTCGATTAGTATGTCAGTTCCGATTGGTATGTAAGTTTTGATTGGTATGTCAGTTTTGATTGGTATATCAGTTTCGATTGGTATGTCAGTTTCGATTGGTATGTCAGTTTCGATTGGTATATCACTTTCGATTGGTATGTAAGTTTCGATTGGTATGTCAATTTCAATTGGTATATCAGTTTCTATTGGTATGTCAGTTTCGAGTGGTATGTCAGTTTCTATTGGTATATAAGTTTCGATTGATATATCATTTTCGATTAGTATATCAGTTTCTATTGGTATGTCAGTTTTGATTGGTATATCAGTTTCGACTGGTATGTCAGTTTCGATTGGTATGTCAGTTTCGATTGGTATATCAGTTCCGATTGGTATGTCAGTTTCGATTGGTATGTCAGTTTCGATTGGTATGTCAGTTTCGATTGGTATGTCAATTTCGATGTGTATATCAGTTTCTATTAGTATGTTAGTTTCTATTGGAATATCAGTTTCGATTGGTATATCTGTTTCGATTAGTATGTCAGTTTCTATTTGTATGTTAGTTTCGATTAGTATATCAGTTTCTATTGGTATGTCAGTTTCTCTTGGTATGTCAGTTTCTATTGGTATATCTGTTTCGATTGGTATATCAGTTTCGAATAGTATGTCAGTTTCTAATGGTATGTCAGTTTCGATTAGTATATCAGTTTCGATTGGTATATCAGTTTCGATTTGTATATCAGTTCCTATTGCTATATCAGTTTCTATTGGTATGTCAGTTTCAATTGGTATGTAAGTTTCGATTGATGTATCAGTTTTGATTGGTATGTCAGTTTCGATTGGTATCTCAGTTTCGATTGGTATGTCAATTTCAATTAGTATATCAGTTTCTATTGGTATATCAGTTTCGATTTGTATGTCAGTTTCGATTAGTATATCAGTTTCTATAGGTATGTCAATTTCTATTGGTATATCTGTTTCAATTGGTATATCAGTTTCTATTGGTATATCAGTTTCGATTGATATATCAGTTTCGATTAGTATGTCAGTTTCTACTGGTATGTCAGTTTCGATTAGTATATCAGTTTCTATTGGTATGTCAGTTTCTATTGGTATATCAGTTTCGATTGGTATATCAGTTTCGATTAGTATGTCAGTTTCTATTAGTATGTTAGTTTCGATTAGTATATCAGTTTCTATTGGTATGTCAGTCTCGATCGGTATGTCAGTTCCCATTGATATATCAGTTTCGATTTGTATATCAGTTTCGATTGGTATATCAGTTTCGATTGGTATGTGAGTTTCTATTGGTATATCAGTTTCTATTGGTATGTCAGTTTTGATTGGTATATCTGTTTCGATTGGTATGTCAGTTTTGATTGGTATGTCAGTTTCGATTGGTATATCAGTTCCGATTGGTATATCAGTTTCGATTGGTATGTCAGTTTCGATTGGTATGTCAATTTCGATTGGTATATCAGTTTCTATTGGTATGTCAGTTTCGAGTGGTATGTCAGTTTCTATTGGTATATCAGTTTCGATTGATGTATCAGTTTCGATTAGTATGTCAGTTTCTACAGGTATGTCAATTTCGATTAGTATATCAGTTTCTAATGGTATGTCAGTTTCTATTGGTATATCAGATTCGATTGGTATATCACTTTCGATTAGTATGTCAGTTTCTATTGGTATGTCAGTTTTGATTGGTATATCAGTTTCGATTGGTATGTCAGTTTCGATTGGTATGTCAGTTTCGATTGGTATATCAGTTTCGATTGGTATGTCAGTTTCGATTGGTATGTCAATTTCAATTGGTATATCAGTTTCTATTGGTATGTCAGTTTCGTGTGGTATGTCAGTTTCTATTGGTATATAAGTTTCGATTGATATATCAGTTTTGATTAGTATGTCAGTTTCATCTGGTATGTCAGTTTCGATTAGTATATCAGTTTCTATTGGTATGTCAGTTTTGATTGGTATATCAGTTTCGATTTGTATATCAGTTCCTATTCCTATATCTGTTTCTATTGGTATGTCAGTTTCAATTGGTATGTCAGTTTCGTTTGGATTGTCAGTTTCGATTGGTTTATCAGTTCCGATTGGTATGTAAGTTTTGATTGGTATGTCAGTTTCGATTGGTATATCAGTTTCGATTGGTATATCAGTTTCTATTGGTATGTCAGTTTCAATTGGTATGTCAGTTTCTATTGGGATATCAGTTTCGATTGATATATCAGTTTCGAATAGTATGTCAGTTTCTACTGCTATGTCAGTTTCGATTAGTATATCAGTTTCTATTGGTATGTCAGTTTCGATTGCTATATCAGTTTCGATTTGTATATCAGTTCCTATTGCTATATCAGTTTCTATTGGTATGTCAGTTTCAATTGGTATGTAAGTTTCGATTGATGTATCAGTTTCGATTGGTATGTCAGTTTCGATATGTATATCAGTTTCGATTGGTATGTCAATTTCAATTAGTATATCAGTTTCTATTGGTATATCAGTTTCGATTTGTATGTCAGTTTCGAGTGGTATGTCAGTTTCTATTGGTATATCAGTTTCGATTGATATATCAGTTTCGATTAGTATGTCAGCTTCTACTGGTATGTCAGTTTCGATAAGTATATCAGTTTCTAATGGTATGTCAGTTTCCATTGGTATATCAGATTCGATTGTTATATCACTTTCGATTAGTATGTCAGTTCCGACTGGTATGTCAGTTTTGATTGGCATATCAGTTTCGATTGATATGTCAGTTTCGATTGGTATGTCAATTTCGATGTGTATATCAGTTTCTATTAGTATGTTAGTTTCTATTGGAATATCAGTTTCGATTGGTATATCTATTTCGATTAGTATTTCAGTTTCTATTTGTATGTTAGTTTCGATTAGTATATCAGTTTCAATTGGTATGTCAGTTTTGATCGGTATGTCAGTTTCTATTGATATATCAGTTTCGATTGGTGTATCAGTTTCGATTGGTATATCAGTTTCATTGGTATGTCAGTTTCTATTGGTATATCAGTTTCTATTGGTATGTCAGTTTCGATTGGTATATCAGTTTCGATTGGTATGTCAGTTTCGATTGGTATGTCAGTTTCGATTGGTATATCAGTTTCGATTGGTATGTCAGTTTCGATTGGTATGTCAATTTCAATTGGTATATCAGTTTCTATTGGTATGTCAGATTCGTGTGGTATGTCAGTTTCTATTGGTATATAAGTTTCGATTGATATATCAGTTTCGATTAGTATGTCAGTTTCATCTGGTATGTCAGTTTCGATTAGTATATCAGTTTCTATTGGTATGTCAGTTTTGATTGGTATATCAGTTTCGATTGGTATGTCAGTTTCGATTGGTATGTCAGTTTCGATTGCTATATCAGTTCCGATTGGTATGTCAGTTTCGTTTGGTATGTCAGTTTCGATTGGCATATCAGTTTCGATTGGTATGTCAGTTTCGAGTGGTATGTCAGTTTCCATTAGTATGTCAGTATCTACTGGTATGTCAGTTTCGATTAGTATATCAGTTTCTAATGGTATGTCAGTTTCTATTGGTATATCAGATTCGATTGGTATATCACTTTCGATTAGTATGTCAGTTCCGATTGGTATGTAAGTTTTGATTGGTATGTCAGTTTTGATTGGTATATCAGTTTCGATTGGTATGTCAGTTTCGATTGGTATGTCAGTTTCGATTGGTATATCACTTTCGATTGGTATGTAAGTTTCGATTGGTATGTCAATTTCAATTGGTATATCAGTTTCTATTGGTATGTCAGTTTCGAGTGGTATGTCAGTTTCTATTGGTATATAAGTTTCGATTGATATATCATTTTCGATTAGTATATCAGTTTCTATTGGTATGTCAGTTTTGATTGGTATATCAGTTTCGACTGGTATGTCAGTTTCGATTGGTATGTCAGTTTCGATTGGTATATCAGTTCCGATTGGTATGTCAGTTTCGATTGGTATGTCAGTTTCGATTGGTATGTCAGTTTCGATTGGTATGTCAATTTCGATGTGTATATCAGTTTCTATTAGTATGTTAGTTTCTATTGGAATATCAGTTTCGATTGGTATATCTGTTTCGATTAGTATGTCAGTTTCTATTTGTATGTTAGTTTCGATTAGTATATCAGTTTCTATTGGTATGTCAGTTTCTCTTGGTATGTCAGTTTCTATTGGTATATCTGTTTCGATTGGTATATCAGTTTCGAATAGTATGTCAGTTTCTAATGGTATGTCAGTTTCGATTAGTATATCAGTTTCGATTGGTATATCAGTTTCGATTTGTATATCAGTTCCTATTGCTATATCAGTTTCTATTGGTATGTCAGTTTCAAATGGTATGTAAGTTTCGATTGATGTATCAGTTTTGATTGGTATGTCAGTTTCGATTGGTATCTCAGTTTCGATTGGTATGTCAATTTCAATTAGTATATCAGTTTCTATTGGTATATCAGTTTCGATTTGTATGTCAGTTTCGATTAGTATATCAGTTTCTATAGGTATGTCAATCTGTTTCAATTGGTATATCAGTTTCTATTGGTATATCAGTTTCGATTGATATATCAGTTTCGATTAGTATGTCAGTTTCTACTGGTATGTCAGTTTCGATTAGTATATCAGTTTCTATTGGTATGTCAGTTTCTATTGGTATATCAGTTTCGATTGGTATATCAGTTTCGATTAGTATGTCAGTTTCTATTAGTATGTTAGTTTCGATTAGTATATCAGTTTCTATTGGTATGTCAGTCTCGATCGGTATGTCAGTTCCCATTGATATATCAGTTTCGATTTGTATATCAGTTTCGATTGGTATATCAGTTTCGATTGGTATGTGAGTTTCTATTGGTATATCAGTTTCTATTGGTATGTCAGTTTTGATTGGTATATCTGTTTCGATTGGTATGTCAGTTTTGATTGGTATGTCAGTTTCGATTGGTATATCAGTTCCGATTGGTATATCAGTTTCGATTGGTATGTCAGTTTCGATTGGTATGTCAATTTCGATTGGTATATCAGTTTCTATTGGTATGTCAGTTTCGAGTGGTATGTCAGTTTCTATTGGTATATCAGTTTCGATTGATGTATCAGTTTCGATTAGTATGTCAGTTTCTACAGGTATGTCAATTTCGATTAGTATATCAGTTTCTAATGGTATGTCAGTTTCTATTGGTATATCAGATTCGATTGGTATATCACTTTCGATTAGTATGTCAGTTTCTATTGGTATGTCAGTTTTGATTGGTATATCAGTTTCAATTGGTATGTCAGTTTCAATTGGTATGTCAGTTTCGATTGGTTTATCAGTTACGATTGGTATGTAAGTTTTGATTGGTATGTCAGTTTCGATTGGGATGTCAGTTTCGATTAGTATATCAGTTTCTATTGGTATGTCAGTTTCGATTGGTATATCAATTTCAATTTGTATATCAGTTCCTATTGCTATATCAGTTTCAATTGGTATGTCAGTTTCAATTGGTATGTTAGTTTCTATTGGTATATTAGTTTTGACTGGTATATCAGTTCCGATTGGTAAGTCAGTCTCGATTGGTATGTCAGTTTCGATTGGTATATCCGTTTCGATTGGTATGTCGGTTTCGATTGGTATCTCAGTTTTTATTGTTATATCACTTTCTATTGGTATGTCAGTTTCGATTGGTATGTCAATTTCAATTAGTATATCAGTTTCTATTGGTATATCAGTTTCGATTTGTATGTCAGTTTCGAGTGGTATGTCAGTTTCTATTGGTATATCAGTTTCAATTGATATATCAGTTTCGATTAGTATGTCAGTTTCTACTGGTATGTCAGTTTCGATTAGTATATCAGTTTCTAATGGTATGTCAGTTTCCATTGGTATATCAGATTCGATTGTTGTATCACTTTCGATTAGTATGTCAGTTCCGATTGGTATGTCAGTTTTGATTGGTATATCAGTTTCGATTTCATATGTCAGTTTCGATTGGTATGTCAATTTCGATGTTTATATCAGTTTCTATTAGTATGTTAGTTTCTATTGGAATATCAGTTTCGATTTCATATGTCAGTTTCGATTGGTATGTCAATTTCGATTAGTATTTCAGTTTCTATTTGTATGTTAGTTTCGATTAGTATATCAGTTTCAATTGGTATGTCAGTTTCGATCGGTATGTCAGTTTCTATTGATATATCAGTTTCGATTGGTATATCAGTTTCGATTGGTATATCAGTTCCATTGGTATGTCAGTTTCTATTGGTATATCAGTTTCTATTGGTATGTCAGTTTTGATTGGTATATCAGTTTCGATTGGTATGTCAGTTTCGATTGGTATGTCAGTTTCGATTGGTATATCAGTTTCGATTGGTATATCAGTTTCGATTGGTATGTCAATTTCAATTGGTATATCAGTTTCTATTGGTATGTCAGATTCGTGTGGTATGTCAGTTTCTATTGGTATATAAGTTTCGATTGATATATCAGTTTCGATTAGTATGTCAGTTTCATCTGGTATGTCAGTTTCGATTAGTATATCAGTTTCTATTGGTATGTCAGTTTTGATTGGTATATCAGTTTCGATTGGTATGTCAGTTTCGATTGGTATGTCAGTTTCGATTGCTATATCAGTTCCGATTGGTATGTCAGTTTCGATTGGTATGTCAGTTTCGATTGGCATATCAGTTTCGATTGGTATGTCAGTTTCGAGTGGTATGTCAGTTTCTATTGGTATATAAGTTTCGATTGATATATCATTTTCGATTAGTATATCAGTTTCTATTGGTATGTCAGTTTCGATTAGTATATCAGTTTCTAATGGTATGTCAGTTTCTATTGGTATATCAGATTCGATTGGTATATCACTTTCGATTAGTATGTCAGTTCCGATTGGTATGTAAGTTTTGATTGGTATGTCAGTTTTGATTGGTATATCAGTTTCGATTGGTATATCACTTTCGATTGGTATGTAAGTTTCGATTGGTATGTCAATTTCAATTGCTATATCAGTTTCTATTGGTATGTCAGTTTCGAGTGGTATGTCAGTTTCTATTGGTATATAAGTTTCGATTGATATATCATTTTCGATTAGTATATCAGTTTCTATTGGTATGTCAGTTTTGATTGGTATATCAGTTTCGACTGGTATGTCAGTTTCGATTGGTATGTCAGTATCGATTGGTATATCAGTTCCGATTGGTATGTCAGTTTCGATTGGTATGTCAGTTTCGATTGGTATGTCAGTTTCGATTGGTATGTCAATTTCGATGTGTATATCAGTTTCTATTACTATGTTAGTTTCTATTGGAATATCAGTTTCAATTGGTATATCTGTTTCGATTAGTATGTCAGTTTCTATTTGTATGTTAGTTTCGATTAGTATATCAGTTTCTATTGGTATATCAGTTTCTCTTGGTATGTCAGTTTCTATTGTTATATCTGTTTCGATTGGTATATCAGTTTCGAATAGTATGTCAGTTTCTAATGGTATGTCAGTTTCGATTAGTATATCAGTTTCGATTGGTATATCAGTTTCGATTTGTATATCAGTTCCTATTGCTATATCAGTTTCTATTGGTATGTCAGTTTCAATTGGTATGTAAGTTTCGATTGATGTATCAGTTTTGATTGGTATGTCAGTTTCGATTGGTATTTCAGTTTCGATTGGTATGTCAATTTCAATTAGTATATCAGTTTCTATTGGTATATCAGTTTCGATTTGTATGTCAGTTTCGATTAGTATATCAGTTTCTATAGGTATGTCAATTTCTATTGGTATATCTGTTTCAATTGGTATATCAGTTTCGATTGATATATCAGTTTCGATTAGTATGTCAGTTTCTACTGGTATGTCAGTTTCGATTTGTATATCAGTTTCGATTGGTATATCAGTTTCGATTGGTATGTGAGTTTCTATTGGTATATCAGTTTCTATTGGTATGTCAGTTTTGATTGGTATATCAGTTTCGATTGGTATGTCAGTTTTGATTGGTATGTCAGTTTCGATTGGTATATCAGTTCCGATTGGTATATCAGTTTCGATTGGTATGTCAGTTTCGATTGGTATGTCAATTTCGATTGGTATATCAGTTTCTATTGGTATGTCAGTTTCGAGTGGTATGTCAGTTTCTATTGGTATATCAGTTTCGATTGATATATCAGTTTCGATTAGTATGTCAGTTTCTACAGGTATGTCAGTTTCGATTAGTATATCAGTTTCTAATGGTATGTCAGTTTCTATTGGTATATCAGATTCGATTGGTATATCACTTTCGATTAGTATGTCAGTTTCTATTGGTATGTCAGTTTTGATTGGTATATCAGTTTCAATTGGTATGTCAGTTTCAATTGGTATGTCAGTTTCGATTGGTTTATCAGTTACGATTGGTATGTAAGTTTTGATTGGTATGTCAGTTTCGATTGGGATGTCAGTTTCGATTAGTATATCAGTTTCTATTGGTATGTCAGTTTCGATTGGTATATCAATTTCAATTTGTATATCAGTTCCTATTGCTATATCAGTTTCAATTGGTATGTCAGTTTCAATTGGTATGTTAGTTTCTATTGGTATATTAGTTTTGACTGGTATATCAGTTTCGATTAGTATGTCAGTTTCGATTGTTATGTCAGTTTTGATTTGTATATCAGTTCCGATTGGTAAGTCAGTCTCGATTGGTATGTCAGTTTCGATTGGTATATCAGTTTCGATTGGTATGTCGGTTTCGATTGGTATGTCAGTTTCGATTAGTATATCAGTTTATATTGGTATATCAGTTTCGATTGGTATCTCAGTTTTTATTGTTATATCACTTTCTATTGGTATGTCAGTTTCGATAGGTATGTCAGTTTCGATTGGTATATCAGTTTCGATTGGTATGTAAGTTTCTATTGATATGTCAGTTTCGATTGGTATATCAGTTTCGATTGGTATGTCAGTTTCAATTGTTATATCAGTTTCTATTTGTATGTCAATTAGGATAGGTATGTCAGTTTCTATTTGTATATCAGTTTCGATTAGTATGTCAGTTTCTATTGGTATGTCAGTTTTGAGTGGTATATCAGTTTCGATTGGTATGTTAGTTTCGATTGGTAGGTTAGTTTCGATTGGTATATCAGTTCCGATTGGTATGTCAGTTTCGTGTGGTATGTCAGTTTCTATTGGTATATAAGTGTCGATTGATATATCAGTTTCGATTAGTATGTTAGTTTCGTTTGGATTGTCAGTTTCGATTGGTTTATCAGTTCCGATTGGTATGTAAGTTTTGATTGGTATGTCAGTTTCGATTGGTATATCTGTTTCGATTGGTATATCAGTTTCTATTGGTATGTCAGTTTCTAATGGTATATCAGTTTCGATTGGTATATCAGTTTCGATTAGTATGTCAGTTTCTATTGGTATGCTAGTTTCGATTAGTATAATAGTTTCTATTGGTATGTCAGTTTCGATCGGTATGTTAGTTTCTATTGATATATCAGGTTCGATTGGTATGTCAGTTTCTATTGGTATATCAGTTTCTATTGGTATGTCAGTTTTGATTGGTATATCAGTTCCGATTGGTATGTCAGTTTCGATTCGTATGTCAGTTTCGATTGGTATATCAGTTTCGATTGGTATGTCAGTTTCGATTGGTATGTCAATTTCGATTGGTATATCAGTTTCTATTGGTATGTCAGTTTCGAGTGGTATGTCAGTTTCTATTGGTATATCAGTTTCGATTTGTATATCAGTTCCTATTGCTATATCTGTTTCTATTGGTATGTCAGTTTCAATTGGTATGTCAGTTTCGATTGGATTGTCAGTTTCGATTGGTTTATCAGTTCCGATTGGTATGTATGTTTTGATTGGTATGTCAGTTTCGATTGGTATATCAGTTTCGATTGGTATATCAGTTTCTATTGGTATGTCAGTTTCTATTGGTATGTCAGTTTCTATTGGGATATCAGTTTCGATTGGTATATCTGTTTCGATTGATATATCAGTTTCGAATAGTATGTCAGTTTCTACTGGTATGTCAGTTTTGATTGGTATATCAGTTTCGATTGGTATGTCAGTTTCGATTGGTATGTCAGTTTCGATTGGCATATCAGTTCCGATTGGTATGTTAGTTTCGATTGGTATGTCAGTTTCGATTGGTATGTCAGTTTTGATTGGTATGTCAGTTTCGATGTGTATATCAGTTTCTATTAGAATGTTAGTTTCTATTGGAATATCAGTTTCGATTGGTATATCTGTTTCGATTAGTATTTCAGTTTCTATTTGTATGTTAGTTTCGATTACTATATCAGTTTCAATTGGTATGTCAGTTTCGATCGGTATGTCAGTTTCTATTGATATATCAGTTTCGATTGGTATATCAGTTTCGATTGGTATATCAGTTTCATTGGTATGTCAGTTTCTATTGGTATATCAGTTTCTATTGGTATGTCAGTTTTGATTGGTATATCAGTTTCGATTGGTATGTCAGTTTCGATTGGTATATCAGTTTCGATTGGTATGTCAATTTCAATTGGTATATCAGTTTCTATTGGTATGTCAGTTTTGTGTGGTATGTCAGTTTCTATTGGTATATAAGTTTCGATTGATATATCAGTTTCGATTAGTATGTCAGTTTCATCTGGTATGTGAGTTTCGATTAGTATATCAGTTTCTATTGGTATGTCAGTTTCGATTGGTATATCAGTTTCGATTTGTATATCAGTTCCTATTGCTATATCTGTTTCTATTGGTATGTCAGTTTCAATTGGTATGTCAGTTTCGTTTGGATTGTCAGTTTCGATTGGTTTATCAGTTCCGATTGGTATGTAAGTTTTGATTGGTGTGTCAGTTTCGATTGGTATATCAGTTTCGATTGGTATATCAGTTTCTATTGGTATGTCAGTTTCTATTGGTATGTCAGTTTCTATTGGGATATCAGTTTCGATTGGTATATCAGTTTCTATTGGTTTCTATTGGTAGTGAGACCTGGGCGCTGAAGGTGGAAGACTTACGTAGATTAGAGAGAAACGAAGCCTGCATGCTCCGATGGATGTGTAACAGTAATATACGTGAACGACAAAGCATAAATGAATTGAGAGAGAGACTGAGCATAAGAGGAATCAAATGCTGCGTGCAGGAGAGGCGGTTACGCTGGTATGGACATGTGATGCGTATGAAGGATGACAGCTGCATAAAAAGGTGCAGAGCACTAGAAGTTGATGGAAACCGCGGAGTGGGGAGACCCAAGATGACTTGGGATGAGGTGATAAAAGCCGACCTTACCCAACTACACCTCTCAAAGTCAATGACACACGACCGTGACTTCTGGCGTCACGCAGTAATACAGGGTACCCGACCTCCCATGGGTACATGCTGAAGCATATAAACAATATGCCCCCCCCCCACCGCAAGGTGGTCGTGGAGGTGCCACGGCAAAAAAGCACCCAGCCCACACTGTAAAGTGGACGTGTAGGCGCCACGAAAAAGCACCCAGCACTCACTGTAAATGAGGTTGGTGTTAGGAAGGGCATCCAGCTGTAGAAATCAAGCCAGATCAGTTCCTGTATGAGCAAGGCATGGTCAGCCGACCAGACACTGCCCACAACAGGACAACCCGTCTAACCCATGCTAGCGTGGAAGAACGGACGTAAAACGGTGATGATGATGATGATGATGATGATGTCAGTTTCGAGTGGTATGTCAGTTTCTATTGGTATATCAGTTTCGATTGATATATCAGTTTCGATTAGTATATCAGTTTCTAATGGTATGTCAGTTTCTATTGGTATATCAGATTCGATTGGTATATCACTTTCGATTAGTATGTCAGTTTCTATTGGTATGTCAGTTTTGATTGGTATATCAGTTTCAATTGGTATGTCAGTTTCAATTGGTATGTCAGTTTCGATTGGTTTATCAGTTACGATTGGTATGTAAGTTTTGATTGGTATGTCAGTTTCGATTGGGATGTCAGTTTCGATTAGTATATCGGTTTCTATTGGTATGTCAGTTTCGATTGGTATATCAATTTCAATTTGTATATCAGTTCCTATTGCTATATCAGTTTCAATTGGTATGTCAGTTTCAATTGGTATGTTAGTTTCTATTGGTATATTAGTTTTGACTGGTATATCAGTTTCGATTAGTATGTCAGTTTCGATTGTTATGTCAGTTTTGATTTGTATATCAGTTCCGATTGGTAAGTCAGTCTCGATTGGTATGTCAGTTTCGATTGGTATATCAGTTTCGATTGGTATGTCGGTTTCGATTGGTATGTCAGTTTTGATTAGTATATCAGTTTATATTGGTATATCAGTTTCGATTGGTATCTCAGTTTTTATTGTTATATCACTTTCTATTGGTATGTCAGTTTCGATTGGTATGTCAATTTCAATTAGTATATCAGTTTCTATTGGTATATCAGTTTCGATTTGTATGTCAGTTTCGAGTGGTATGTCAGTTTCTATTGTTATATCAGTTTCGATTGATATATCAGTTTCGATTAGTATGTCAGTTTCTACTGGTATGTCAGTTTCGATTAGTATATCAGTTTCTAATGGTATGTCAGTTTTCATTGGTATATCAGATTCGATTGTTGTATCACTTTCGATTAGTATGTCAGTTCCGATTGGTATGTCAGTTTTGATTGGTATATCAGTTTCGATTGATATGTCAGTTTCGATTGGTATGTCAATTTCGATGTGTATATCAGTTTCTATTAGTATGTTAGTTTCTATTGGAATATCAGTTTCGATTGGTATATCTGTTTCGATTAGTATTTCAGTTTCTATTTGTATGTTAGTTTCGATTAGTATATCAGTTTCAATTGGTATGTCAGTTTCGATCGGTATGTCAGTTTCTATTGATATATCAGTTTCGATTGGTATATCAGTTTCGATTGGTATATCAGTTTCATTGGTATGTCAGTTTCTATTGGTATATCAGTTTCTATTGGTATGTCAGTTTTGATTGGTATATCAGTTTCGATTGGTATGTCAGTTTCGATTGGTATGTCAGTTTCGATTGGTATATCAGTTTCGATTGGTATATCAGTTTCGATTGGTATGTCAATTTCAATTGGTATATCAGTTTCTATTGGTATGTCAGATTCGTGTGGTATGTCAGTTTCTATTGGTATATAAGTTTCGATTGATATATCAGTTTCGATTAGTATGTCAGTTTCATCTGGTATGTCAGTTTCGATTAGTATATCAGTTTCTATTGGTATGTCAGTTTTGATTGGTATATCAGTTTCGATTGGTATGTCAGTTTCGATTGGTATGTCAGTTTCGATTGCTATATCAGTTCCGATTGGTATGTCAGTTTCGATCGGTATGTCAGTTTCGATTGGCATATCAGTTTCGATTGGTATGTCAGTTTCGAGTGGTATGTCAGTTTCTATTGGTATATCAGTTTCGATTGATATATCAGTTTCCATTAGTATGTCACTTTCTACTGGTATGTCAGTTTCGATTAGTATATCAGTTTCTAATGGTATGTCAGTTTCTATTGGTATATCAGATTCGATTGGTATATCACTTTCGATTAGTATGTCAGTTCCGATTGGTATGTAAGTTTTGATTGGTATGTCAGTTTTGATTGGTATATCAGTTTCGATTGGTATGTCAGTTTCGATTGGTATGTCAGTTTCGATTGGTATATCACTTTCGATTGGTATGTAAGTTTCGATTGGTATGTCAATTTCAATTGGTATATCAGTTTCTATTGGTATGTCAGTTTCGAGTGGTATGTCAGTTTCTATTGGTATATAAGTTTCGATTGATATATCATTTTCGATTAGTATATCAGTTTCTATTGGTATGTCAGTTTTGATTGGTATATCAGTTTCGACTGGTATGTCAGTTTCGATTGGTATGTCAGTATCGATTGGTATATCAGTTCCGATTGGTATGTCAGTTTCGATTGGTATGTCAGTTTCGATTGGTATGTCAGTTTCGATTGGTATGTCAATTCCGATGTGTATATCAGTTTCTATTAGTATGTTAGTTTCTATTGGAATATCAGTTTCGATTGGTATATCTGTTTCGATTAGTATGTCAGTTTCTATTTGTATGTTAGTTTCGATTAGTATATCAGTTTCTATTGGTATATCAGTTTCTCTTGGTATGTCAGTTTCTATTGGTATATCTGTTTCGATTGGTATATCAGTTTCGAATAGTATGTCAGTTTCTAATGGTATGTCAGTTTCGATTAGTATATCAGTTTCGATTGGTATATCAGTTTCAATTTGTATATCAGTTCCTATTGCTATATCAGTTTCTATTGGTATGTCAGTTTCAATTGGTATGTAAGTTTCGATTGATGTATCAGTTTTGATTGGTATGTCAGTTTCGATTGGTATTTCAGTTTCGATTGGTATGTCAATTTCAATTAGTATATCAGTTTCTATTGGTATATCAGTTTCGATTTGTATGTCAGTTTCGATTAGTATATCAGTTTCTATAGGTATGTCAATTTCTATTGGTATATCTGTTTCAATTGGTATATCAGTTTCGATTGATATATCAGTTTCGATTAGTATATCAGTTTCGATTGATATATCAGTTTCGATTAGTATGTCAGTTTCTACTGGTATGTCAGTTTCGATTTGTATATCAGTTTCGATTGGTATATCAGTTTCGATTGGTATGTGAGTTTCTATTGGTATATCAGTTTCTATTGGTATGTCAGTTTTGATTGGTATATCAGTTTCGATTGGTATGTCAGTTTTGATTGGTATGTCAGTTTCGATTGGTATATCAGTTCCGATTGGTATATCAGTTTCGATTGGTATGTCAGTTTCGATTGGTATGTCAATTTCGATTGGTATATCAGTTTCTATTGATATATCAGTTTCGATTGATATATCAGTTTCGATTAGTATGTCAGTTTCTACAGGTATGTCAGTTTCGATTAGTATATCAGTTTCTAATGGTATGTCAGTTTCTATTGGTATATCAGATTCGATTGGTATATCACTTTCGATTAGTATGTCAGTTTCTATTGGTATGTCAGTTTTGATTGGTATATCAGTTTCAATTGGTATGTCAGTTTCAATTGGTATGTCAGTTTCGATTGGTTTATCAGTTACGATTGGTATGTAAGTTTTGATTGGTATGTCAGTTTCGATTGGGATGTCAGTTTCGATTAGTATATCAGTTTCTATTGGTATGTCAATTTCGATTGGTATATCAATTACAATTTGTATATCAGTTCCTATTGCTATATCAGTTTCAATTGGTATGTCAATTTCAATTGGTATGTTAGTTTCTATTGGTATATTAGTTTTGACTGGTATATCAGTTTCGATTAGTATGTCAGTTTCGATTGTTATGTCAGTTTCGATTTGTATATCAGTTCCGATTGGTAAGTCAGTCTCGATTGGTATGTCAGTTTCGATTGGTATATCAGTTTCGATTGGTATGTCGGTTTCGATTGGTATGTCAGTTTCGATTAGTATATCAGTTTATATTGGTATATCAGTTTCGATTGGTATCTCAGTTTTTATTGTTATATCACTTTCTATTGGTATGTCAGTTTCGATAGGTATGTCAGTTTCGATTGGTATATCAGTTTCGATTGGTATGTAAGTTTCTATTGATATGTCAGTTTCGATTGGTATATCAGTTTCGATTGGTATGTCAGTTTCAATTGTTATATCAGTTTCTATTTGTATGTCAATTAGGATAGGTATGTCAGTTTCTATTTGTATATCAGTTTCGATTAGTATGTCAGTTTCTATTGGTATGTCAGTTTCTATTGGTATATCAGTTTCTATTGGTATGTCAGTTTTGAATGGTATATCAGTTTCGATTGGTATGTTAGTTTCGATTGGTATGTTAGTTTCGATTGGTATATCAGTTCCGATTGGTATGTCAGTTTCGATTGGTATGTCAGTTTCGATTGGTATGCCAATTTCAATTGGTATATCAGTTTCTATTGGTATGTCAGTTTCGTGTGGTATGTCAGTTTCTATTGGTATATAAGTTTCGATTGATATATCAGTTTCCATTAGTATGTTAGTTCCGTTTGGATTGTCAGTTTCGATTGGTTTATCAGTTCCGATTGGTATGTAAGTTTTGATTGGTATGTCAGTTTCGATTGGTATATCTGTTTCGATTGGTATATCATTTTATATTGGTATGTCAGTTTCTAATGGTATATCAGTTTCGATTGGTATATCAGTTTCGATTAGTATGTCAGTTTCTATTGGTATGTTAGTTTCGATTAGTATAATAGTTTCTATTGGTATGTCAGTTTCGATCGGTATGTTAGTTTCTATTGATATATCAGGTTCGATTGGTATATCAGTTTCTATTGGTATGTCAGTTTTGATTGGTATATCAGTTTCGATTGGTATGTCAGTTTCGATTCGTATGTCAGTTTCGATTGGTATATCAGTTCCGATTGGTATGTCAGTTTCGATTGGTATGACAGTTTCGATTGGTATATCAGTTTCGATTGGTATGTCAGTTTCGATTGGTATGTCAATTTCGATTGGTATATCAGTTTCTATTGGTATGTCAGTTTCGAGTGGTATGTCAGTTTCTATTGGTATATCAGTTTCGATTTGTATATCAGTTCCTATTGCTATATCTGTTTCTATTGGTATGTCAGTTTCAATTGGTATGTCAGTTTCGATTGGATTGTCAGTTTCGCTTGGTTTATCAGTTCCGATTGGTATGTATGTTTTGATTGGTATGTCAGTTTCGATTGGTATATCAGTTTCGATTGGTATATCAGTTTCTATTGGTATGTCAGTTTCTATTGGTATGTCAGTTTCTATTGGGATATCAGTTTCGATTGGTATATCTGTTTCGATTGATATATCAGTTTCGAATAGTATGTCAGTTTCTACTGGTATGTCAGTTTTGATTGGTATATCAGTTTCGATTGGTATGTCAGTTTCGATTGGTATGTCAGTTTCGATTGGCATATCAGTTCCGATTGGTATGTCAGTTTCCATTGGTATGTCAGTTTCGATTGGTATGTCAGTTTTGATTGGTATGTCAATTTCGATGTGTATATCAGTTTCTATTAGAATGTTAGTTTCTATTGGAATATCAGTTTCGATTGGTATATCTGTTTCGATTAGTATTTCAGTTTCTATTTGTATGTTAGTTTCGATTACTATATCAGTTTCAATTGGTATGTCAGTTTCGATCGGTATGTCAGTTTCTATTGATATATCAGTTTCGATTGGTATATCAGTTTCGATTGGTATATCAGTTTCATTGGTATGTCAGTTTCTATTGGTATATCAGTTTCTATTGGTATGTCAGTTTTGATTGGTATATCAGTTTCGATTGGTATGTCAGTTTCGATTGGTATATCAGTTTCGATTGGTATGTCAGTTTCGATTGGTATGTCAATTTCAATTGGTATATCAGTTTCTATTGGTATGTCAGTTTTGTGTGGTATGTCAGTTTCTATTGGTATATAAGTTTCGATTGATATATCAGTTTCGATTAGTATGTCAGTTTCATCTGGTATGTGAGTTTCGATTATTATATCAGTTTCTATTGGTATGTCAGTTTCGATTCGTATATCAGTTTCGATTTGTATATCAGTTCCTATTGCTATATCTGTTTCTATTGGTATGTCAGTTTCAATTGGTATGTCAGTTTCGTTTGGATTGTCTGTTTCGATTGGTTTATCAGTTCCGATTGGTATGTAAGTTTTGATTGGTGTGTCAGTTTCGATTGGTATATCAGTTTCGATTGGTATATCAGTTTCTATTGGTATGTCAGTTTCTATTGGTATGTCAGTTTCTATTGGGATATCAGTTTCGATTGGTATATCAGTTTCGATTGATATATCAGTTTCGAATAGTATGTCAGTTTCTACTGGTATGTCAGTTTCGATTAGTATATCAGTTTCTATTGGTATGTCAGTTTCAATTTGTATGTAAGTTTCGATTGATGTATCAGTTTCGATTGGTATGTCAGTTTCGATTGGTATATCAGTTTCGATTGGTATGTCAATTTCAATTAGTATATCAGTTTCTATTGGTATATCAGTTTCGATTTGTATGTCAGTTTCGATTAGTATATCAGTTTCTATAGGTATGTCAATTTCTATTGGTATATCAGTTTCGATTGATATATCAGTTTCGATTAGTATGTCAGTTTCTACTGGTGTGTCAGTTTCGATTAGTATATCAGTTTCTATTGGTATGTCAGTTTCTAATGGTATATCAGTTTCGATTGGTATATCAGTTTTGATTAGTATGTCAGTTTCTACTGGTATGTTAGTTTCGATTAGTATATCAGTTTCTATTGGTATGTCAGTTTCGATCGATATGTCAGTTTCTATTGGTATATCAGTTTCGATTGGTATGTCAGTTTCGATTGGTATGTCAATTTCGATTGGTATATCAGTTTCTATTGGTATGTCAGTTTCGATTGGTATGTCAGTTTCTATTGGTATATCAGTTTCGATTGATATATCAGTTTCGATTAGTATGTCAGTTTCTAATGGTATGTCAGTTTCGATTAGTTTATCAGTTTCTAATGGTATGTCAGTTTCTATTGGTATATCAGATTCGATTGGTATATCACTTTCGATTAGTATGTCAGTTCCGATTGGTATGTCAGTTTTGATTGGTATATCAGTTTCGATTGGTATGTTAGTTTCGATTGGTATGTCAGTTTCGATTGGTATGTCAGTTTCGATCGGTATGTCAGTTTCTATTGATATATCAGTTTCGATTGGTATATCAGTTTCGATTGGTATATCAGTTTCATTGGTATGTCAGTTTCTATTGGTATATCAGTTTCGATTGGTATGTCAGTTTCGATTGGTATGTCAATTTCAATTGGTATATAAGTTTCGATTGATATATCAGTTTCGATTAGTATGTCAGTTTCATCTGGTATGTCAGTTTCGATTAGTATATCAGTTTCTATTGGTATGTCAGTTTTGATTGGTATATCAGTTTCGATTTGTATGTCAGTTTCGTTTGGATTGTCAGTTTCGATTGGTTTATCAGTTCCGATTGGTATGTAAGTTTTGATCGGTATGTCAGTTTCGATTGGTATATCAGTTTCGATTGGTATATCAGTTTCTATTGGTATGTTAGTTTCTATTGGTATGTCAGTTTCTATTGGGATATCAGTTTCGATTGGTATATCAGTTTCGATTGATATATCAGTTTCGAATAGTATGTCAGTTTCTACTGCTATGTCAGTTTCGATTAGTATATCAGTTTCTATTGGTATGTCAGTTTCGATTGGTATATCAGTTTCGATTTGTATATCAGTTCCTATTGCTATATCAGATTCTATTGGTATGTCAGTTTCAATTGGTATGTAAACTTCGATTGATGTATCAGTTTCGATTGGTATGTCAGTTTCGATATGTATATCAGTTTCGATTGGTATGTCAATTTCAATTACTATATCAGTTTCTATTGGTATATCAGTTTCGATTTGTATGTCAGTTTCGAGTGGTATGTCAGTTTCTATTGGTATATCAGTTTCGATTGATATATCAGTTTCGATTAGTATATCAGTTTCTAATGGTATGTCAGTTTCCATTGGTATATCAGATTCGATTGGTATATCACTTTCGATTAGTATGTCAGTTCCGATTGGTATGTCAGTTTTGATTGGTATATCAGTTTCGATTGGTATGTCAGTTTCGATTGGTATGTCAGTTTCGATTGGTATATCAGTTCCGATTGGTATGTCAGTTTCGATTGGTATGTCAGTTTCGATTGGTATGTCAATTTCGATGAGTATATCAGTTTCTATTAGTATGTTAGTTTCTATTGGAATATCAGTTTCGATTGGTATATCTGTTTCGATTATTATTTCAGTTTCTATTTGTATGTCAGTTTCGATTGGTATGTCAGTTTCGATTGGTATATCAGTTTCGATTGGTATGTCAGTTTCGATTGGTATGTCAATTTCAATTGGTCTATCAGTTTCTATTGGTATGTCAGTTTCGTGTGGTATGTCAGTTTCTATTGGTATATAAGTTTCGATTGATATATCAGTTTCGATTAGTATGTCAGTTTCATCTGGTATGTCAGTTACGATTAGTATATCAGTTTCTATTGGTATGTCAGTTTTGATTGGTATATCAGTTTCGATTGGTATGTCAGTTTCGATTGGTATGTCAGTTTCGATTGCTATATCAGTTCCGATTGGTATGTCAGTTTCGATTGGTATGTCAGTTTTTATTGGGATATCAGTTTCGATTGGTATATCAGTTTCGATTGATATATCAGTTTCGAATAGTATGTCAGTTTCTACTGCTATGTCAGTTTTGATTGGTATATCAGTTTCGATTGGTATGTCAGTTTCGATTGGTATGTCAGTTTCGATTGCTATATCAGTTCCGATTGGTATGTCAGTTTCGATTGGTATGTCAGTTTCGATTGGTATATCAGTTTCGATTGGTATGTCAGTTTCGATTTGTATGTCAATTTCGATTGGTATATCAGTTTCTATTCGTATGTCAGTTTCGAGTGGTATGTCAGTTTCTATTGGTATATCAGTTTCGATTGATATATCAGTTTCCATTAGTATGTCAGTTTCTACTGGTATGTCAGTTTCGATTAGTATATCAGTTTCTAATGGTATGTCAGTTTCTATTGGTATATCAGATTCGATTGGTATATCACTTTCGATTAGTATGTCAGTTTCGATTAGTATGTCAGTTTCTACTGGTATGTCAGTTTCGATTAGTATATCAGTTTCTATTGGTATGTCAGTTTCTAATGGTATATCAGTTTCGATTGGTATATCAGTTTTGATTAGTATGTCAGTTTCTACTGGTATGTTAGTTTCGATTAGTATATCAGTTTCTATTGGTATGTCAGTTTCGATCGATATGTCAGTTTCTATTGGTATATCAGTTTCGATTGGTATGTCAGTTTCGATTGGTATGTCAATTTCGATTGGTATATCAGTTTCTATTGGTATGTCAGTTTCGATTGGTATGTCAGTTTCTATTGGTATATCAGTTTCGATTGATATATCAGTTTCGATTAGTATGTCAGTTTCTAATGGTATGTCAGTTTCGATTAGTTTATCAGTTTCTAATGGTATGTCAGTTTCTATTGGTATATCAGATTCGATTGGTATATCACTTTCGATTAGTATGTCAGTTCCGATTGGTATGTCAGTTTTGATTGGTATATCAGTTTCGATTGGTATGTTAGTTTCGATTGGTATGTCAGTTTCGATTGGTATGTCAGTTTCGATCGGTATGTCAGTTTCTATTGATATATCAGTTTCGATTGGTATATCAGTTTCGATTGGTATATCAGTTTCATTGGTATGTCAGTTTCTATTGGTATATCAGTTTCGATTGGTATGTCAGTTTCGATTGGTATGTCAATTTCAATTGGTATATAAGTTTCGATTGATATATCAGTTTCGATTAGTATGTCAGTTTCATCTGGTATGTCAGTTTCGATTAGTATATCAGTTTCTATTGGTATGTCAGTTTTGATTGGTATATCAGTTTCGATTTGTATGTCAGTTTCGTTTGGATTGTCAGTTTCGATTGGTTTATCAGTTCCGATTGGTATGTAAGTTTTGATCGGTATGTCAGTTTCGATTGGTATATCAGTTTCGATTGGTATATCAGTTTCTATTGGTATGTTAGTTTCTATTGGTATGTCAGTTTCTATTGGGATATCAGTTTCGATTGGTATATCAGTTTCGATTGATATATCAGTTTCGAATAGTATGTCAGTTTCTACTGCTATGTCAGTTTCGATTAGTATATCAGTTTCTATTGGTATGTCAGTTTCGATTGGTATATCAGTTTCGATTTGTATATCAGTTCCTATTGCTATATCAGATTCTATTGGTATGTCAGTTTCAATTGGTATGTAAACTTCGATTGATGTATCAGTTTCGATTGGTATGTCAGTTTCGATATGTATATCAGTTTCGATTGGTATGTCAATTTCAATTACTATATCAGTTTCTATTGGTATATCAGTTTCGATTTGTATGTCAGTTTCGAGTGGTATGTCAGTTTCTATTGGTATATCAGTTTCGATTGATATATCAGTTTCGATTAGTATATCAGTTTCTAATGGTATGTCAGTTTCCATTGGTATATCAGATTCGATTGGTATATCACTTTCGATTAGTATGTCAGTTCCGATTGGTATGTCAGTTTTGATTGGTATATCAGTTTCGATTGGTATGTCAGTTTCGATTGGTATGTCAGTTTCGATTGGTATATCAGTTCCGATTGGTATGTCAGTTTCGATTGGTATGTCAGTTTCGATTGGTATGTCAATTTCGATGTGTATATCAGTTTCTATTAGTATGTTAGTTTCTATTGGAATATCAGTTTCGATTGGTATATCTGTTTCGATTATTATTTCAGTTTCTATTTGTATGTCAGTTTCGATTGGTATGTCAGTTTCGATTGGTATATCAGTTTCGATTGGTATGTCAGTTTCGATTGGTATGTCAATTTCAATTGGTCTATCAGTTTCTATTGCTATGTCAGTTTCGTGTGGTATGTCAGTTTCTATTGGTATATAAGTTTCGATTGATATATCAGTTTCGATTAGTATGTCAGTTTCATCTGGTATGTCAGTTACGATTAGTATATCAGTTTCTATTGGTATGTCAGTTTTGATTGGTATATCAGTTTCGATTGGTATGTCAGTTTCGATTGGTATGTCAGTTTCGATTGCTATATCAGTTCCGATTGGTATGTCAGTTTCGATTGGTATGTCAGTTTCTATTGGGATATCAGTTTCGATTGGTATATCAGTTTCGATTGATATATCAGTTTCGAATAGTATGTCAGTTTCTACTGCTATGTCAGTTTTGATTGGTATATCAGTTTCGATTGGTATGTCAGTTTCGATTGGTATGTCAGTTTCGATTGCTATATCAGTTCCGATTGGTATGTCAGTTTCGATTGGTATGTCAGTTTCGATTGGTATATCAGTTTCGATTGGTATGTCAGTTTCGAGTGGTATGTCAGTTTCTATTGGTATATCAGTTTCGATTGATATATCAGTTTCCATTAGTATGTCAGTTTCTACTGGTATGTCAGTTTCGATTAGTATATCAGTTTCTAATGGTATGTCAGTTTCTATTGGTATATCAGATTCGATTGGTATATCACTTTCGATTAGTATGTCAGTTCCGATTGGTATGTAAGTTTTGATTGGTATGTCAGTTTTGATTGGAATATCAGTTTCGATTGGTATGTCAGTTTCGATTGGTATGTCAGTTTCGATTGGTATATCACTTTCGATTGGTATGTAAGTTTCGATTGGTATGTCAATTTCAATTGGTATATCAGTTTCTATTCGTATATCAGTTTCTATTGGTATGTCAGTTTTGATTGGTATATCAGTTTCGACTGGTATGTCAGTTTCGATTGGTATGTCAGTTTCGATTGGTATATAAGTTCCGATTGGTATGTCAGTTTCGATTGGTATGTCAGTTTCGATTGGTATGTCAGTTTCAATTGGTATATCAATTTCGATTGGTATATCTGTTTCGATTAGTATGTCAGTTTCTATTTGTATGTTATGTTTCGATTAGTATATCAGTTTCTATTGGTATGTCAGTTTCGATCGGTATGTCAGTTTCTATTGATATATCAGTTTTGATTGGTATATCAGTTTCGATTGGTATATCAGTTTCTATTGGTATGTCAGTTTCTGTTGGTATATCAGTTTCTATTGGTATGTCAGTTTTGATTGGTATATCAGTTTCGATTGGTATGTCAGTTTCGATTGGTATGTCAGTTTCGATTGGTATATCAGTTTCGATTGATATGTCAGTTTCGATCGGTATGTCAATTTCAATTGGTATATCAGTTTCTATTGGTATGTCAGTTTCGAGTGGTATGTCAGTTTCTATTGGTATATAAGTTTCGATTGATATATCAGTTTCGATTAGTATGTCAGTTTCTACTAGTATGTCAGTTTCGATTAGTATGTCAGTTTCTATTGGTATGTCAGTTTCGATTGGTATATCAGTTTCGATTTATATATCAGTTCCTATTGCTATATCTATTTCTATTGGTATGTCAGTTTCAATTGGTATGTCAGTTTCGATTGGTATGTCAGTTTCGATTGGTTTATCAGTTCCGATTGGTATGTAAGTTTTGATTGGTATGTCAGTTTCGATTGGTATATCAGTTTCGATTGGTATATCAGTTTCTATTGGTATGTCAGTTTCTCTTGGTATGTCAGTTTCTATTGGTATATCAGTTTCGATTGGTATATCAGTTTCGAATAGTATGTCAGTTTCTAATGGTATGTCAGTTTCGATTAGTATATCAGTTTCTATTGGTATGTCAGTTTCGATTGGTATATCAGTTTCGATTTGTATATCAGTTCCTATTGCTATATCAGTTTCTATTGGTATGTCAGTTTCAATTGGTATGTAAGTTTCGATTGATGTATCAGTTTTGATTGGTATGTCAGTTTCGATTGGTATCTCAGTTTCGATTGCTATGTCAATTTCAATTAGTATATCAGTTTCTATTGGTATATCAGTTTCGATTTGTATGTCAGTTTCGATTAGTATATCAGTTTCTATAGGTATGTCAATTTCTATTGGTATATCCGTTTCAATTGGTATATCAGTTTCTATTGGTATATCAGTTTCGATTGGTATATCAGTTTCGATTAGTATGTCAGTTTCTATTAGTATGTCAGTTTCGATCGGTATGTCAGTTCCCATTGATATATCAGTTTCGATTAGTATATCAGTTTCGATTGGTATATTAGTTTCGATTGGTATGTGAGTTTCTATTGGTATATCAGTTTCTATTGGTATGTCAGTTTTGATTGGTATATCAGTTTCGATTGGTATGTCAGTTTTGATTGGTATGTCAGTTTCGATTGGTATATCAGTTCCGATTGGTATATCAGTTTCGATTGGTATGTCAGTTTCGATTGGTATGTCAATTTCGATTGGTATATCAGTTTCTATTGGTATATCAGTTTCGATTGATATATCAGTTTCGATTAGTATGTCAGTTTCTACAGGTATGTCAGTTTCGATTAGTATATCAGTTTCTAATGGTATGTCAGTTTCTATTGGTATATCAGATTCGATTGGTATATCACTTTCGATTAGTATGTCAGTTTCTATTGGTATGTCAGTTTTGATTGGTATGTCAGTTTCGATTGGTTTATCAGTTACGATTGGTATGTAAGTTTTGATTGGTATGTCAGTTTCGATTGGGATGTCAGTTTCGATTAGTATATCAGTTTCTATTGGTATGTCAGTTTCGATTGGTATATCAATTTCAATTTGTATATCAGTTCCTATTGGTATGTCAGTTTCAATTGTTATGTTAGTTTCTATTGGTATATCAGTTTTGACTGGTATAACAGTTTCGATTAGTATGTCAGTTTCGATTGTTATGTCAGTTTCGATTTGTATATCAGTTCCGATTGGTAAGTCAGTCTCGATTGGTATGTCAGTTTCGATTGGTATATCAGTTTCGATTGGTATGTCGGTTTCGATTGGTATGTCAGTTTCGATTAGTATATCAGTTTATATTGGTATATCAGTTTCGATTGGTATCTCGGTTTCTATTGTTATATCACTTTCTATTGGTATGTCAGTTTCGATAGGTATGTCAGTTTCTATTGGTATATCAGTTTCGATTGGTATGTAAGTTTCTATTGGTATGTCAGTTTCGATTGGTATATCAGTTTCGATTGGTATGTCAGTTTCAATTGCTATATCAGTTTCTATTTGTATGTCAATTAGGATAGGTATGTCAGTTTCTATTTGTATATCAGTTTCGATTAGTATGTCAGTTTCTATTGGTATGTCAGTTTCTATTGGTATATCAGTTCTATTGGTATGTCAGTTTTGAGTGGTATATCAGTTTCGATTGGTATGTTAGTTTCGATTAGTATGTCAGTTTCTACAGGTATGTCAGTTTCGATTAGTATATCAGTTTCTAATGGTATGTCAGTTTCTACTGGTATATCAGATTCGATTGGTATATCACTTTCGATTAGTATGTCAGTTTCTATTGGTATGTCAGTTTTGATTGGTATATCAGTTTCAATTGGTATGTCAGTTTCGATTGGTATGTCAGTTTCGATTGGTTTATCAGTTACGATTGGTATGTAAGTTTTGATTGGTATGTCAGTTTCGATTGGGATGTCAGTTTCGATTAGTATATCAGTTTCTATTGGTATGTAAGTTTCGATTGGTATATCAATTTCAATTTGTATATCAGTTCCTATTGCTATATCAGTTTCTATTGGTATGTCAGTTTCAATTGTTATGTTAGTTTCTATTGGTATATCAGTTTTGACTGGTATATCAGTTTCGATTAGTATGTCAGTTTCGATTGTTATGTCAGTTTCGATTTGTATATCAGTTCCGATTGGTAAGTCAGTCTCGATTGGTATGTCAGTTTCGATTGGTATATCAGTTTCGATTGGTATGTCGGTTTCGATTGGTATGTCAGTTTCGATTAGTATATCAGTTTATATTGGTATATCAGTTTCGATTGGTATCTCAGTTTCTATTGTTATATCACTTTCTATTGGTATGTCAGTTTCGATAGGTATGTCAGTTTCTATTGGTATATCAGTTTCGATTGGTATGTAAGTTTCTATTGGTATGTCAGTTTCGATTGGTATATCAGTTTCGATTGGTATATCAGTTTCAATTGTTATATCAGTTTCTATTTGTATGTCAATTAGGATAGGTATGTCAGTTTCTATTTGTATATCAGTTTCGATTAGTATGTCAGTTTCTATTGGTATGTCAGTTTCTATTGGTATATCAGTTTCTATTGGTATGTCAGTTTTGAGTGGTATATCAGTTTCGATTGGTATGTTAGTTTCGATTGGTATGTCAGTTTCGATTGGTATATCAGTTCCGGTTGGTATGTCAGTTTCGATTGTTATGTCAGTTTCGATTGGTATGTCAGTTTCGATTGGTATGTCAATTTCGATGTGTATATCAGTTTCTATTAGTATGTTAGTTTCTATTGGAATATCAGTTTCGATTGGTATATCTGTTTCGATTAGTATGTCAGTTTCTATTTGTATGTTAGTTTCGATTAGTATATCAGTTTCTATTGGTATGTAAGTTTCGATCGGTATGTCAGTTTCTATTGATATATCAGTTTCGATTGGTATATCAGTTTCGATTGGTATATCAGTTTCTATTGGTATGTCAGTTTCTATTGGTATATCAGTTTGGATTGGTATATCAGTTTCGATTAGTATGTCAGTTTCGATTGTTATGTCAGTTTCGATTTGTATATCAGTTCCGATTGGTATGTCAGTCTCGATTGGTATGTCAGTTTTGATTGGTATATCAGTTTCGATTGGTATGTCGGTTTCGATTGGTATGTCAGTTTCGATTAGTATATCAGTTTATATTGGTATATCAGTTTCAATTGGTATCTCAGTTTTTATTGTTATATCACTTTCTACTGGTATGTCAGTTTCGATAGGTATGTCGGTTTCTATTGGTATATCAGTTTCGATTGGTATGTAAGTTTCTATTGGTATGTCAGTTTCGATTGGTATATCAGTTTCGATTGGTATGTCAGTTTCAATTGTTATATCAGTTTCTATTTGTATGTCAATTAGGATAGGTATGTCAGTTTCTATTGGTATATCAGTTTCGATTGGTATATCAGTTTCTATTGGTATGTCAGTTTCTATTGGTATATCAGTTTCTATTGGTATCTCAGTTTCGATTGGTATATCAGTTTCGATTGGTATGTCAGTTTCAATTGTTATATCAGTTTCTATTTGTATGTCAATTAGGATAGGTATGTCAGTTTCTATTGGTATATCAGTTTCGATTGGTATATCAGTTTCTATTGGTATGTCAGTTTCTATTGGTATATCAGTTTCTATTGGTAAGTCAGTTTTGATTGGTATATCAGTTTCGATTGGTATGTCAGTTTCGATTGGTATGTCAGTTTCGATTGGTATGTCAGTTTCGATCGGTATGTCAATTTCAATTGGTATATCAGTTTCTATTGGTATGTCAGTTTCGAGTGGTATGTCAGTTTCTATTGGTATATAAGTTTCGATTGATATATCAGTTTCGATTAGTATGTCAGTTTCAACTGGTATGTCAGTTTCGATTAGTATATCAGTTTCTATTGGTATGTCAGTTTCGATTGGTATATCAGTTTCGATTTGTATATCAGTTCCTATTGCTATATCTATTTCTATTGGTATGTCAGTTTCAATTGGTTTGTCAGTTTCGATTGGTATGTCAGTTTCGATTGGTTTATCAGTTCCAATTGGTATGTAAGTTTTGATTGGTATGTCAGTTTCGATTGGCATATCAGTTTCGATTGGTATATCAGTTTCTATTGGTATGTCAGTTTCTCTTGGTATGTCAGTTTCTATTGGTATATCAGTTTCGATTGGTATATCAGTTTCGAATAGTATGTCAGTTTCTAATGGTATGTCAGTTTCGATTAGTATATCAGTTTCTATTGGTATGTCAGTTTCGATTGGTATATCAGTTTCGATTTGTATATCAGTTCCTATTGCTATATCAGTTTCTATTGGTATGTCAGTTTCAATTGGTATGTAAGTTTCGATTGATGTATCAGTTTTGATTGGTATGTCAGTTTCGATTGGTATCTCAGTTTCGATTGGTATGTCAATTTCAATTAGTATATCAGTTTCTATTGCTATATCAGTTTCGATTTGTATGTCAGTTTCGATTAGTATATCAGTTTCTATAGGTATGTCAATTTCTATTGGTATATCTGTTTCAATTGGTATATCAGTTTCTATTGGTATATCAGTTTCGATTGATATATCAGTTTCGATTAGTATGTCAGTTTCTACTGGTATGTCAGTTTCGATTAGTATATCAGTTTCTATTGGTATGTCAGTTTCTATTGGTATATCAGTTTCGATTGGTATATCAGTTTCGATTAGTATGTCAGTTTCTATTAGTATGTCAGTTTCTACTGGTATGTCAGTTTCGATTGGTATGTCAGTTTCGATTGGTATGTCAGTTTCGATTGGTATGTCAATTTCGATTGGTATATCAGTTTCTATTGGTATGTCAGTTTCGAGTGGTATGTCAGTTTCTATTGGTATATCAGTTTCGATTGATATATCAGTTTCGATTAGTATGTCAGTTTCTACTGGTATGTCAGTTTCGATTAGTATATCAGTTTCTAATGGTATGTCAGTTTCTATTGGTATATCAGATTCGATTGGTATATCATTTTTGATTAGTATGTCAATTCCGATTGGTATGTAAGTTTTGATTGGTATGTCAGTTTAGATTGGTATATCAGTTTCGATTGGTATGTCAGTTTCGATTGGTATGTCAGTTTCGATTGGTATATCAGTTCCGATTGGTATGTCAGTTTCGATTGGTATGTCAGTTTCGATTGGTATATCAGTTTCGATTGGTATGTAAGTTTCGATTGGTATGTCAATTTCAATTGGTATATCAGTTTCTATTGGTATGTCTGTTTCGAGTGGTATGTCAGTTTCTATTGGTATATAAGTTTCGATTGATATATCAGTTTCGATTAGTATATCAGTTTCTATTGGTATGTCAGTTTTGATTGGTATATCAGTTTCGATTGGTATGTCAGTTTCGATTGGTATGTCAGTTTCGATTGGTTTATCAGTTCCGATTGGTATGTCAGTTTCGATTGGTATGTCAGTTTCGATTGGTATGTCAGTTTCGATTGGTGTGTCAATTTCGATGTGTATATCAGTTTCTATTAGTATGTTAGTTTCTATTGGAATATCAGTTTCGATTGGTATATCTGTTTCGATTAGTATGTCAGTTTCTATTTGTATGTTAGTTTCGATTAGTATATCAGTTTCTATTGGTATGTCAGTTTCGATCGGTATGTCAGTTTCTATTGATATATCAGTTTCGATTGGTATATCAGTTTCGATTGGTATATCAGTTTCTATTGGTATGTCAGTTTCTATTGGTGTATCAGTTTCTATTGGTATGTCAGTCTTGATTGGTATATCAGTTTCGATTGGTATGTCAGTTTCGATTGGTATGTCAGTTTCGATTGGTATATCAGTTTCGATTGGTATGTCAGTTTCGATCGGTATGTCAATTTCAATTGGTATATCAGTTTCTATTGGTATGTCAGTTTCGAGTGGTATGTCAGTTTTCTATTGGTATATAAGTTTCGATTGATATATCAGTTTCGATTGGTATGTAAGTTTTGATTGGTATGTCAGTTTCGATTGGTATATCAGTTTCGATTAGTATATCAGTTTCTATTGGTATGTCAGTTTCGATCGGTATGTCAGTTTCTATTGATATATCAGTTTCGATTGGTATATCAGTTTCGATTGGTATATCAGTTTCTATTGGTATGTCAGTTTCTGTTGGTATATCAGTTTCTATTGGTATGTCAGTTTTTATTGGTATATCAGTTTCGATTGGTATGTCAGTTTCGATTGGTATGTCAGTTTCGATTGGTATATCAGTTTCGATTAGTATGTCAATTTCAATTGGTATATCAGTTTCTATTGGTATGCCAATTTCGAGTGGTATGTCAGTTTCTATTGGTATATAAGTTTCGATTGATATATCAGTTTCGATTAGTATGTCAGTTTCTACTGGTATGTCAGTTTCGATTAGTATATCAGTTTCTATTGGTATGTCAGTTTCGATTGGTATATCAGTTTTGATTTGTATATCAGTTCCTATTGCTATATCTATTTCTATTGGTATGTCAGTTTCAATTGGTATGTCAGTTTCGATTGGTATGTCAGTTTCGATTGGTTTATCAGTTCCGATTGGTATGTAAGTTTTGATTGGTATGTCAGTTTCGATTGGCATATCAGTTTCGATTGGTATATCAGTTTCTATTGGTATGTCATTTTCTCTTGGTATGTCAGTTTCTATTAGTATATCAGTTTCGATTGGTATATCAGTTTCGAATAGTATGTCAGTTTCTAATGGTATGTCAGTTTCGATTAGTATATCAGTTTCTATTGGTATGTCAGTTTCGATTGGTATATCAGTTTCGATTTGTATATCAGTTCCTATTGCTATATCAGTTTCTATTGGTATGTCAGTTTCAATTGGTATGTAAGTTTCGATTGATGTATCAGTTTTGATTGGTATGTCAGTTTCGATTGGTATCTCAGTTTCGATTGGTATGTCAATTTCAATTAGTATATCAGTTTCTATTGGTATATCAGTTTCGATTTGTATGTCAGTTTCGATTAGTATATCAGTTTCTATAGGTATGTCAATTTCTATTGGTATATCTGTTTCAATTGGTATATCAGTTTCTATTGGTATATCAGTTTCGATTGATATATCAGTTTCGATTAGTATGTCAGTTTCTACTGGTATGTCAGTTTCGATTAGTATATCAGTTTCTATTGGTATGTCAGTTTCTATTGGTATATCAGTTTCGATTGGTATATCAGTTTCGATTAGTATGTCAGTTTCTATTAGTATGTCAGTTTCTACTGGTATGTCAGTTTCGATTGGTATATCAGTTTCGATTGGTATGTCAGTTTCGATTGGTATGTCAATTTCGATTGGTATATCAGTTTCTATTGGTATGTCAGTTTCGAGTGGTATGTCAGTTTCTATTGGTATATCAGTTTCGATTGATATATCAGTTTCGATTAGTATGTCAGTTTCTACTGGTATGTCAGTTTCGATTAGTATATCAGTTTCTAATGGTATGTCAGTTTCTATTGGTATATCAGATTCGATTGGTATATCATTTTCGATTAGTATGTCAGTTCCGATTGGTATGTAAGTTTTGATTGGTATGTCAGTTTAGATTGGTATATCAGTTTCGATTGGTATGTCAGTTTCGATTGGTATGTCAGTTTCGATTGGTATATCAGTTCCGATTGGTATGTCAGTTTCGATTGGTATGTCAGTTTCGATTGGTATATCAGTTTCGATTGGTATGTAAGTTTGGATTGGTATGTCAATTTCAATTGGTATATCAGTTTCTATTGGTATGTCAGTTTCGAGTGGTATGTCAGTTTCTATTGGTATATAAGTTTCGATTGATATATCAGTTTCGATTAGTATATCAGTTTCTATTGGTATGTCAGTTTTGATTGGTATATCAGTTTCGATTGGTATGTCAGTTTCGATTGGTATGTCAGTTTCGATTGGTTTATCAGTTCCGATTGGTATGTCAGTTTCGATTGGTATGTCAGTTTCGATTGGTATGTCAGTTTCGATTGGTATGTCAATTTCGATGTGTATATCAGTTTCTATTAGTATGTTAGTTTCTATTGGAATATCAGTTTCGATTGGTATATCTGTTTCGATTAGTATGTCAGTTTCTATTTGTATGTTAGTTTTGATTAGTATATCAGTTTCTATTGGTATGTCAGTTTCGATCAGTATGTCAGTTTCTATTGATATATCAGTTTCGATTGGTATATCAGTTTCGATTGGTATATCAGTTTCTATTGGTATGTCAGTTTCTAATGGTATATCAGTTTCTATTGGTATGTCAGTTTTGATTGGTATATCAGTTTCGATCGTTATGTCAGTTTCAATTGGTATGTCAGTTTCGATTGGTATATCAGTTTTGATTGGTATGTCAGTTTCGATCGGTATGTCAATTTCAATTGGTATATCAGTTTCTATTGGTATGTCAGTTTCCAGTGGTATGTCAGTTTCTATTGGTATATAAGTTTCGATTGATATATCAGTTTTGATTAGTATGTCAGTTTCTACTGGTATGTCAGTTTCGATTAGTATATCAGTTTCTATTGGTATGTCAGTTTCGATTGGTATATCAGTTTCGATTTGTATATCAGTTCCTATTACTATATCTGTTTCTATTGGTATGTCAGTTTCAATTGGTATGTCAGTTTCGATTGGTATGTCAGTTTCGATTGGTTTATCAGTTCCGATTGGTATGTAAGTTTTGATTGGTATGTCAGTTTCGATTGGTATATCAGTTTCGATTAGTATATCAGTTTCTATTGGTATGTCAGTTTCGATCGGTATGTCAGTTTCTATTGATATATCAGTTTCGATTGGTATATCAGTTTCGATTGGTATATCAGTTTCTATTGGTATGTCAGTTTCTGTTGGTATATCAGTTTCTATTGGTATGTCAGTTTCGATTGGTATGTCAGTTTCGATTGGTATGTCAGTTTCGATTGGTATATCAGTTTCGATTGGTATGTCAGTTTCGATCGGTATGTCAATTTCAATTGGTATATCAGTTTCTATTGGTATGCCAGTTTCGAGTGGTATGTCAGTTTCTATTGGTATATAAGTTTCGATTGATATATCAGTTTCGATTAGTATGTCAGTTTCTACTGGTATGTCAGTTTCAATTAGTATATCAGTTTCTATTGGTATGTCAGTTTCGATTGGTATATCAGTTTCGATTTGTATATCAGTTCCTATTGCTATATCTATTTCTATTGGTATGTCAGTTTCAATTGGTATGTCAGTTTCGATTGGTATGTCAGTTTCGATTGGTTTATCAGTTCCGATTGGTATGTAAGTTTTGATTGGTATGTCAGTTTCGATTGGCATATCAGTTTCGATTGGTATATCTGTTTCTATTAGTATGTCAGTTTCTCTTGGTATGTCAGTTTCTATTGGTATATCAGTTTCGGTTGGTATATCAGTTTCGAATAGTATGTCAGTTTCTAATGGTATGTCAGTTTCGATTAGTATATCAGTTTCTATTGGTATGTCAGTTTCGATTGGTATATCTGTTTCGATTTGTATATCAGTTCCTATTGCTATATCAGTTTCTATTGGTATGTCAGTTTCAATTGGTATGTAAGTTTCGATTGATGTATCAGTTTTGATTGGTATGTCAGTTTGGATTGGTATCTCAGTTTCGATTGGTATGTCAATTTCAATTAGTATATCAGTTTCTATTGGTATATCAGTTTCGATTTGTATGTCAGTTTCGATTAGTATATCAGTTTCTATAGGTATGTCAATTTCTATTGGTATATCTGTTTCAATTGGTATATCAGTTTCTATTGGTATATCAGTTTCGATTGATATATCAGTTTCGATTAGTATGTCAGTTTCTACTGGTATGTCAGTTTCGATTAGTATATCAGTTTCTATTGGTATGTCAGTTTCTATTGGTATATCAGTTTCGATTGGTATATCAGTTTCGATTAGTATGTCAGTTTCTATTAGTATGTTAGTCTCAATTAGTATATCAGTTTCTATTGGTATGTCAGTCTCGATCGGTATGTCAGTTCCCATTGATATATCAGTTTCGATTGGTATTTCAGTTTCGATTTGTATATCAGTTCCTATTGCTATATCTGTTTCTATTGGTATGTCAGTTTCAATTGGTATGTCAGTTTCGATTGGTATGTCAGTTTCGATTGGTTTATCAGTTCCGATTGGTATGTAAGTGTTGATTGGTATGTCAGTTTCGATTGGTATATCAGTTTCGATTAGTATATCAGTTTCTATTGGTATGTCAGTTTCGATCGGTATGTCAGTTTCTATTGATATATCAGTTTCGATTGGTATATCAGTTTCGATTGGTATATCAGTTTCTATTGGTATATCAGTTTCTGTTGGTATATCAGTTTCTATTGGTATGTCAGTTTTGATTGGTATATCAGTTTCGATTGGTATGTCAGTTTCGATTGGTATGTCAGTTTCGATTGGTATATCAGTATCGATTGGTATGTCAGTTTCGATCGGTATGTCAATTTCAATTGGTATATCAGTTTCTACTAGTATGTCAGTTTCGATTAGTATATCAGTTTCTATTGGTATGTCAGTTTCGATTGGTATATCAGTTCCGATTTGTATATCAGTTCCTATTGCTATATCTATTTCTATTGGTATGTCAGTATCAATTGGTATGTCAGTTTCGATTGGTATGTCAGTTTCGATTGGTTTATCAGTTCCGATTGGTATGTAAGTTTTGATTGGTATGTCAGTTTCGATTGGTATGTCAATTTCGATGTGTATATCAGTTTCTATTAGTATGTTAGTTTTTATTGAAATATCAGTTTCGATTGGTATATCTGTTTCGATTAGTATGTCAGTTTCTATTTGTATGTTAGTTTTGATTAGTATATCATTTTCTATTGGTATGTCAGTTTTGATTGGTATATCAGTTTCTATTGGTATGTCAGTTTTGATTGGTATATCAGTTTCGATTGGTATGTCAGTTTCGATTGGTATGTCAGTTTCGATTGGTATATCAGTATCGATTGGTATGTCAGTTTCGATCGGTATGTCAATTTCAATTGGTATATCAGTTTCTATTGGAATGTCAGTTTCGAGTGGTATGTCAGTTTCTATTGGTATATAAGTTTCGATTGATATATCAGTTTCGATTAGTATGTCAGTTTCTACTAGTATGTCAGTTTCGATGAGTATATCAGTTTCTATTGGTATGTCAGTTTCGATTGGTATATCAGTTCCGATTTGTATATCAGTTCCTATTGCTATATCTATTTCTATTGGTATGTCAGTTTCAATTGGTATGTCAGTTTCGATTGGTATGTCAGTTTCGATTGGTTTATCAGTTCCGATTGGTATGTAAGTTTTGATTGGTATGTCAGTTTCGATTGGTATATCAGTTTTGATTGGTATATCAGTTTCTATTGGTATGTCAGTTTTGATTGGTATGTCAGTTTCTATTGGTATATCAGTTTCGATTGGTATATCAGTTTCGAATAGTATGTCAGTTTCTAATGGTATGTCAGTTTCGATTAGTATATCAGTTTCTATTGGTATGTCAGTTTCGATTGGTATATCAGTTTCGATTTGTATATCAGTTCCTATTGCTATATCAGTTTCTATTGGTATGTCAGTTTCAATTGGTATGTAAGTTTCGATTGATGTATCAGTTTTGATTGGTATGTCAGTTTCGATTGGTATCTCAGTTTCGATTGGTATGTCAATATCAATTAGTATATCAGTTTCTATGGTATATCAGTTTCGATTTGTATGTCAGTTTCTATTAGTATATCAGTTTCTATAGGTATGTCAATTTCTATTGGTATATCTGTTTCAATTGGTATATCAGTTTCTATTGGTATATCAGTTTCGATTGATATATCAGTTTCGATTAGTATGTCAGTTTCTACTGGTATGTCAGTTTCGATTAGTATATCAGTTTCTATTGGTATGTCAGTTTCTATTGGTATATCAGTTTCGATTGGTATATCAGTTTCGATTAGTATGTCAGTTTCTATTAGTATGTTAGTTTCGATTAGTATATCAGTTTCTATTGGTATGTCAGTCTCGATCGGTATGTCAGTTCCCATTGATATATCAGTTTCGATTGGTATATCAGTTTCGATTGGTATATCAGTATCGATTGGTATGTGAGTTTCTATTGGTATATCAGTTTCGATTGGTATATCAGTTTCGATTGGTATATCAGTTTCTATTGGTATGTCAGTTTCTATTGGTACATCAGTTTCGATTGGTATATCAGTTTCGATTAGTATGTCAGTTTCGATTGTTATGTCAGTTTCGATTTGTATATCAGTTCCGATTGGTATGTCAGTCTCGATTGGTATGTCAGTTTCGATTGGAATATCAGTTTCGATTGGTATGTCGGTTTCGATTGGTATGTCAGTTTCGATTAGTATATCAGTTTATATTGGTATATCAGTTTCGATTGGTATCTCAGTTTCTATTGTTATATCACTTTCTATTGGTATGTCAGTTTCGATAGGTATGTCAGTTTCTATTGGTATATCAGTTTCGATTGGTATATAAGTATCTATTGGTATGTCAGTTTCGATTGGTATATCAGTTTCGATTGGTATGTCAGTTTCAATTGTTATATCAGTTTCTATTTGTATGTCAATTAGGATAGGTATGTCAGTTTCTATTGGTATATCAGTTTCGATTGGTATATCAGTTTCGATTGGTATATCAGTTTCTATTGGTATGTCAGTTTCTATTGGTATATCAGTTTCTATTGGTATGTCAGTTTTGATTGGTATATCAGTTTCGATTGGTATATCAGTTTCGATTGGTATGTCAGTTTCGATTGGTATATCAGTTCCGATTGGTATGTCAGTTTCGATTGGTATGTCAGTTTCGATTGGTATATCAGTTTCGATTGGTATGTAAGTTTCGATTGGTATGTCAATTTCAATTGGTATATCAGTTTCTATTGGTATGTCAGTTTCGAGTGGTATGTCAGTTTCTATTGGTATATAAGTTTCAATTGATATATCAGTTTCGATTAGTATGTCAGTTTCGATTGGTATATCAGTTTCGAGTTGTATATCAGTTCCTATTACTATATCTGTTTCTATTGGTATGTCAGTTTCGATTGGTATGTCAGTTTCGATTGGTTTATCAGTTCCGATTGTTATGTAAGTTTTGATTGGTATGTCAGTTTCGATTGGTATATCAGTTTCGATTGGTATATCAGTTTCTATTGGTATGTCAGTTTCGATTGGTATATCTGTTTCGATTTGTATATCAGTTCCTATTGCTATATCAGTTTCTATTGGTATGTCAGTTTCAATTGGTATGTAAGTTTCGATTGATGTATCAGTTTTGATTGGTATGTCAGTTTGGATTGGTATCTCAGTTTCGATTGGTATGTCAATTTCAATTAGTATATCAGTTTCTATTGGTATATCAGTTTCGATTTGTATGTCAGTTTCGATTAGTATATCAGTTTCTATAGGTATGTCAATTTCTATTGGTATATCTGTTTCAATTGGTATATCAGTTTCTATTGGTATATCAGTTTCGATTGATATATCAGTTTCGATTAGTATGTCAGTTTCTACTGGTATGTCAGTTTCGATTAGTATATCAGTTTCTATTGGTATGTCAGTTTCTATTGGTATATCAGTTTCGATTGGTATATCAGTTTCGATTAGTATGTCAGTTTCTATTAGTATGTTAGTCTCAATTAGTATATCAGTTTCTATTGGTATGTCAGTCTCGATCGGTATGTCAGTTCCCATTGATATATCAGTTTCGATTGGTATTTCAGTTTCGATTTGTATATCAGTTCCTATTGCTATATCTGTTTCTATTGGTATGTCAGTTTCAATTGGTATGTCAGTTTCGATTGGTATGTCAGTTTCGATTGGTTTATCAGTTCCGATTGGTATGTAAGTGTTGATTGGTATGTCAGTTTCGATTGGTATATCAGTTTCGATTAGTATATCAGTTTCTATTGGTATGTCAGTTTCGATCGGTATGTCAGTTTCTATTGATATATCAGTTTCGATTGGTATATCAGTTTCGATTGGTATATCAGTTTCTATTGGTATATCAGTTTCTGTTGGTATATCAGTTTCTATTGGTATGTCAGTTTTGATTGGTATATCAGTTTCGATTGGTATGTCAGTTTCGATTGGTATGTCAGTTTCGATTGGTATATCAGTATCGATTGGTATGTCAGTTTCGATCGGTATGTCAATTTCAATTGGTATATCAGTTACTACTAGTATGTCAGTTTCGATTAGTATATCAGTTTCTATTGGTATGTCAGTTTCGATTGGTATATCAGTTCCGATTTGTATATCAGTTCCTATTGCTATATCTATTTCTATTGGTATGTCAGTATCAATTGGTATGTCAGTTTCGATTGGTATGTCAGTTTCGATTGGTTTATCAGTTCCGATTGGTATGTAAGTTTTGATTGGTATGTCAGTTTCGATTGGTATGTCAATTTCGATGTGTATATCAGTTTCTATTAGTATGTTAGTTTTTATTGAAATATCAGTTTCGATTGGTATATCTGTTTCGATTAGTATGTCAGTTTCTATTTGTATGTTAGTTTTGATTAGTATATCATTTTCTATTGGTATGTCAGTTTTGATTGGTATATCAGTTTCTATTGGTATGTCAGTTTTGATTGGTATATCAGTTTCGATTGGTATGTCAGTTTCGATTGGTATGTCAGTTTCGATTGGTATATCAGTATCGATTGGTATGTCAGTTTCGATCGGTATGTCAATTTCAATTGGTATATCAGTTTCTATTGGAATGTCAGTTTCGAGTGGTATGTCAGTTTCTATTGGTATATAAGTTTCGATTGATATATCAGTTTCGATTAGTATGTCAGTTTCTACTAGTATGTCAGTTTCGATGAGTATATCAGTTTCTATTGGTATGTCAGTTTCGATTGGTATATCAGTTCCGATTTGTATATCAGTTCCTATTGCTATATCTATTTCTATTGGTATGTCAGTTTCAATTGGTATGTCAGTTTCGATTGGTATGTCAGTTTCGATTGGTTTATCAGTTCCGATTGGTATGTAAGTTTTGATTGGTATGTCAGTTTCGATTGGTATATCAGTTTTGATTGGTATATCAGTTTCTATTGGTATGTCAGTTTTGATTGGTATGTCAGTTTCTATTGGTATATCAGTTTCGATTGGTATATCAGTTTCGAATAGTATGTCAGTTTCTAATGGTATGTCAGTTTCGATTAGTATATCAGTTTCTATTGGTATGTCAGTTTCGATTGGTATATCAGTTTCGATTTGTATATCAGTTCCTATTGCTATATCAGTTTCTATTGGTATGTCAGTTTCAATTGGTATGTAAGTTTCGATTGATGTATCAGTTTTGATTGGTATGTCAGTTTCGATTGGTATCTCAGTTTCGATTGGTATGTCAATATCAATTAGTATATCAGTTTCTATGGTATATCAGTTTCGATTTGTATGTCAGTTTCTATTAGTATATCAGTTTCTATAGGTATGTCAATTTCTATTGGTATATCTGTTTCAATTGGTATATCAGTTTCTATTGGTATATCAGTTTCGATTGATATATCAGTTTCGATTAGTATGTCAGTTTCTACTGGTATGTCAGTTTCGATTAGTATATCAGTTTCTATTGGTATGTCAGTTTCTATTGGTATATCAGTTTCGATTGGTATATCAGTTTCGATTAGTATGTCAGTTTCTATTAGTATGTTAGTTTCGATTAGTATATCAGTTTCTATTGGTATGTCAGTCTCGATCGGTATGTCAGTTCCCATTGATATATCAGTTTCGATTGGTATATCAGTTTCGATTGGTATATCAGTATCGATTGGTATGTGAGTTTCTATTGGTATATCAGTTTCGATTGGTATATCAGTTTCGATTGGTATATCAGTTTCTATTGGTATGTCAGTTTCTATTGGTACATCAGTTTCGATTGGTATATCAGTTTCGATTAGTATGTCAGTTTCGATTGTTATGTCAGTTTCGATTTGTATATCAGTTCCGATTGGTATGTCAGTCTCGATTGGTATGTCAGTTTCGATTGGAATATCAGTTTCGATTGGTATGTCGGTTTCGATTGGTATGTCAGTTTCGATTAGTATATCAGTTTATATTGGTATATCAGTTTCGATTGGTATCTCAGTTTCTATTGTTATATCACTTTCTATTGGTATATCAGTTTCGATTGGTATATAAGTATCTATTGGTATGTCAGTTTCGATTGGTATATCAGTTTCTATTTGTATGTCAATTAGGATAGGTATGTCAGTTTCTATTGGTATATCAGTTTCGATTGGTATATCAGTTTCGATTGGTATATCAGTTTCTATTGGTATGTCAGTTTCTATTGGTATATCAGTTTCTATTGGTATGTCAGTTTTGATTGGTATATCAGTTTCGATTGGTATATCAGTTTCGATTGGTATGTCAGTTTCGATTGGTATATCAGTTCCGATTGGTATGTCAGTTTCGATTGGTATGTCAGTTTCGATTGGTATATCAGTTTCGATTGGTATGTAAGTTTCGATTGGTATGTCAATTTCAATTGGTATATCAGTTTCTATTGGTATGTCAGTTTCGAGTGGTATGTCAGTTTCTATTGGTATATAAGTTTCAATTGATATATCAGTTTCGATTAGTATGTCAGTTTCGATTGGTATATCAGTTTCGAGTTGTATATCAGTTCCTATTACTATATCTGTTTCTATTGGTATGTCAGTTTCGATTGGTATGTCAGTTTCGATTGGTTTATCAGTTCCGATTGTTATGTAAGTTTTGATTGGTATGTCAGTTTCGATTGGTATATCAGTTTCGATTGGTATATCAGTTTCTATTGGTATGTCAGTTTCTATTGGTATGTCAGTTTCTATTGGTATATCAGTTTCGATTGGTATATCAGTTTCGATTGATATATCAGTTTCGAATATTATGTCAGTTTCTACTGGTATGTCAGTTTCGATTGGTATATCAGTTCCGATTGGTATGTCAGTTTCGATTGGTATGTCAGTTTCGATTGGTATATCAGTATCGATTGGTATGTCAGTTTCGATCGGTATGTCAATTTCAATTGGTATATCAGTTTCTATTGGTATGTCAGTTTCGAGTGGTATGTCAGTTTCTATTGGTATATAAGTTTTGATTGATATATCAGTTTCGATTAGTATGTCAGTTTCTACTAGTATGTCAGTTTCGATTAGTATTTTAGTTTCTATTGGTATGTCAGTTTCGATTGGTATATCAGTTCCGATTTGTATATCAGTTCCTATTGCTATATCTATTTCTATTGGTATGTCAGTTTCAATTGGTATGTCAGTTTCGATTGGTATGTCAGTTTCGATTGGTTTATCAGTTACGATTGGTATGTAAGTTTTGATTGGTATGTCAGTTTCGATTGGTATGTCAATTTCGATGTGTATATCAGTTTCTATTAGTATGTTAGTTTTTATTGGAATATCAGTTTCGATTGGTATATCTGTTTCGATTAGTATGTCAGTTTCTATTTGTATGTTAGTTTTGATTAGTATATCAGTTTCTATTGGTATGTCAGTTTCGATCAGTATGTCAGTTTCTATTGATATATCAGTTTCGATTGGTATATCAGTTTCGATTGGTATATCAGTTTCTATTGGTATGTCAATTTCTATTGGTATATCATTTTCTATTGGTATGTCAGTTTTGATTGGTATATCAGTTTCTATTGGTATGTCAGTTTTGATTGGTATATCAGTTTCTATTGGTATGTCAGTTTCGATTGGTATGTCAGTTTCGATTGGTATATCAGTATCGAGTGGTATGTCAGTTTCGATCGGTATGTCAATTTCAATTGGTATATCAGTTTCTATTGGAATGTCAGTTTCGAGTGGTATGTCAGTTTCTATTGGTATATAAGTTTCGATTGATATATCAGTTTCGATTAGTATGTCAGTTTCTACTAGTATGTCAGTTTCGATGAGTATATCAGTTTCTATTGGTATGTCAGTTTCGATTGGTATATCAGTTCCGATTTGTATATCAGTTCCTATTGCTATATCTATTTCTATTGGTATGTCAGTTTCAATTGGTATGTCAGTTTCGATTGGTATGTCAGTTTCGATTGGTTTATCAGTTCCGATTGGTATGTAAGTTTTGATTGGTATGTCAGTTTCGATTGGTATATCAGTTTTGATTGGTATATCAGTTTCTATTGGTATGTCAGTTTTGATTGGTATGTCAGTTTCTATTGGTATATCAGTTTCGATTGGTATATCAGTTTCGAATAGTATGTCAGTTTCTAATGGTATGTCAGTTTCGATTAGTATATCAGTTTCTATTGGTATGTCAGTTTCGATTGGTATATCAGTTTCGATTTGTATATCAGTTCCTATTGCTATATCAGTTTCTATTGGTATGTCAGTTTCAATTGGTATGTAAGTTTCGATTGATGTATCAGTTTTGATTGGTATGTCAGTTTCGATTGGTATCTCAGTTTCGATTGGTATGTCAATATCAATTAGTATATCAGTTTCTATTGGTATATCAGTTTCGATTTGTATGTCAGTTTCGATTAGTATATCAGTTTCTATAGGTATGTCAATTTCTATTGGTATATCTGTTTCAATTGGTATATCAGTTTCTATTGGTATATCAGTTTCGATTGATATATCAGTTTCGATTAGTATGTCAGTTTCTACTGGTATGTCAGTTTCGATTAGTATATCAGTTTCTATTGGTATGTCAGTTTCTATTGGTATATCAGTTTCGATTGGTATATCAGTTTCGATTAGTATGTCAGTTTCTATTAGTATGTTAGTTTCGATTAGTATATCAGTTTCTATTGGTATGTCAGTCTCGATCGGTATGTCAATTCCCATTGATATATCAGTTTCGATTGGTATATCAGTTTCGATTGGTATATCAGTATCGATTGGTATGTGAGTTTCTATTGGTATATCAGTTTCGATTGGTATATCAGTTTCGATTGGTATATCAGTTTCTATTGGTATGTCAGTTTCTATTGGTACATCAGTTTCGATTGGTATATCAGTTTCGATTAGTATGTCAGTTTCGATTGTTATGTCAGTTTCGATTTGTATATCAGTTCCGATTGGTATGTCAGTCTCGATTGGTATGTCAGTTTCGATTGGAATATCAGTTTCGATTGGTATGTCGGTTTCGATTGGTATGTCAGTTTCGATTAGTATATCAGTTTATATTGGTATATCAGTTTCGATTGGTATCTCAGTTTCTATTGTTATATCACTTTCTATTGGTATGTCAGTTTCGATAGGTATGTCAGTTTCTATTGGTATATTAGTTTCGATTGGTATATAAGTATCTATTGGTATGTCAGTTTCGATTGGTATATCAGTTTCGATTGGTATGTCAGTTTCAATTGTTATATCAGTTTCTATTTGTATGTCAATTAGGATAGGTATGTCAGTTTCTATTGGTATATCAGTTTCGATTGGTATATCAGTTTCGATTGGTATATCAGTTTCTATTGGTATGTCAGTTTCTATTGGTATATCAGTTTCTATTGGTATGTCAGTTTTGATTGGTATATCAGTTTCGATTGGTATGTCAGTTTCGATTGGTATGTCAGTTTCGATTGGTATATCAGTTCCGATTGGTATGTCAGTTTCGATTGGTATGTCAGTTTCGATTGGTATATCAGTTTCGATTGGTATGTAAGTTTCGATTGGTATGTCAATTTCAATTGGTATATCAGTTTCTATTGGTATGTCAGTTTCGAGTGGTATGTCAGTTTCTATTGGTATATAAGTTTCAATTGATATATCAGTTTCGATTAGTATGTCAGTTTCTACTGGTATGTCAGTTTCGATATTAGTATATCAGTTTCTATTAGTATGTCAGTTTCGATTGGTATATCAGTTACGAGTTGTATATCAGTTCCTATTACTATATCTGTTTCTATTGGTATGTCAGTTTCGATTGGTATGTCAGTTTCGATTGGTTTATCAGTTCCGATTGTTATGTAAGTTTTGATTGGTATGTCAGTTTCGATTGGTATATCAGTTTCGATTGGTATATCAGTTTCTATTGGTATGTCAGTTTCTATTGGTATGTCAGTTTCTATTGGTATATCAGTTTCGATTGGTATATCAGTTTCGATTGATATATCAGTTTCGAATATTATGTCAGTTTCTACTGGTATGTCAGTTTCGATTGGTATATCAGTTCCGATTGGTATGTCAGTTTCGATTGGTATGTCAGTTTCGATTGGTATATCAGTTTCGATTGGTATGTAAGTTTCGATTGGTATGTCAATTTCAATTGGTATATCAGTTTCTATTGGTATGTCAGTTTCGAGTGGTATGTCAGTTTCTATTGGTATATAAGTTTCGATTGATATATCAGTTTCGATTAGTATATCAGTTTCTATTGGTATGTCAGTTTTGATTGGTATATCAGTTTCGATTGGTATGTCAGTTTCGATTGGTATGTCAGTTTCGATTGGTATGTCAGTTTCGATTGGTATGTCAATTTCGATGTATATATCAGTTTCTATTAGTATGTTAGTTTCTATTGGAATATCAGTTTCGATTGGTATATCTGTTTCGATTAGTATGTCAGTTTCTATTTGTATGTTAGTTTCGATTGGTATATCAGTTTCTATTGGTATGTCAGTTTCGATCGGTATGTCAGTTTCTATTGATATATCAGTTTCAATTGGCATATCACTTTCGATTGGTATATCAGTTTCTATTGGTATGTCAGTTTCTATTGGTATATCAGTTTCTATTGGTATGTCAGTTTTGATTGGTATATCAGTTTCGATTGGTATGTCAGTTTCGATTGGTATGTCAGTTTCGATCGGTATGTCAATTTCGATTGGTATATCAGTTTCGATTTGTATATCAGTTCCTATTGCTATATCTGTTTCTATTGGTATGTCAGTTTCAATTGGTATGTCAGTTTCGATTGGTATGTCAGTTTCGATTGGTTTATCAGTTCCGATTGGTATGTAAGTTTTGATTGGTATGTCAGTTTCGATTGATATATCAGTTTCGATTGGTATATCAGTTTCGATTGATATATCAGTTTCGAATAGTATGACAGTTTCTACTGGTATGTCAGTTTCGATTAGCATATCAGTTTCGATTGGTATATCAGTTTCGATTAGTATGTCAGTTTCTATTAGTATGTTAGTTTCGATTAGTATATCAGTTTCTATTGGTATGTCAGTCTCGATCGGTATGTCAGTTTCGATTGGTATGTCAATTTCGATTTGTATATCAGTTCCGATTGGTATATCAGTTTCGATTGGTATGTCAGTTTCGATTGGTATGTCAATTTCGATTGGTATATCAGTTTCTATTGGTATATCAGTTTCTAATGGTATGTCAATTTCTATTGGTATATCAGATTCGATTGGTATATCACTTTCGATTAGTATGTCAGTTTCTATTGGTATGTCAGTTTTGATTGGTATATCAGTTTCAATTGGTATGTCAGTTTCGATTGGTATGTCAGTTTTGATTGGTTTATCAGTTTCAATTGGTATGTAAGTTTTGATTGGTATGTCAGTTTCGATCGGGATGTCAGTTTCGATTGGTATATCAGTTGCTATTGGTATGTCAGTTTCGATTGGTATATTAATTTCGATTTGTATATCAGTTCCTATTGCTATATCAGTTTCTATTGGTATGTCAGTTTCAATTGGTATGTAAGTTTCGATTGGTATATCAGTTTCGATTGGTATGTCAGTTTCGATTGGTATATCAGTTTCGATTGGTATGTCAATTTCAATTAGTATGTCAGTTTCTATTGCTATATCAGTTTCGATTGGTATGTCAGTTTCGATTAGTATATCAGTTTCTATAGGTATGTCAGTTTCTATTGTTATATCAGTTTCGATTGGTATATCTGTTTCGATGGCATGTCAGTTTCGATTGGTATATCAGTTTCTATTGGTATATCAGTTTCGTTTGGTATGTCAGTTTCTATTGGTATGTCAATTTCGATTGGTATATAAGTTTAGATTACTATGTCAGTTTCTATTGGTATATCAGTTTCGATTGGTATATTAGTTTCGATTAGTATATCAGTTTCTATAGGTATGTTAGTTTCTATTGGTATATCAGTTTTGACTGGTATATCAGTTTCGATTAGTATGTCAGTTTCGATTGTTATGTCAGTTTCGATTTGTATATCAGTTCCAATTGGTAAGTCAGTCTCGATTGGTATGTCGGTTTCGATTGGTATGTCAGTTTCGATTAGTATATCAGTTTATATTGGTATCTCAGTTTCTATTGTTATATCACTTTCTATTGGTATGTCAGTTTCGATAGGTATGTCAGTTTCTATTGGTATATCAATTTCGATTGGTATGTAAGTTTCTATTGGTATGTCAGTTTCGATTGGTATATCAGTTTCGATTGGTATGTCAGTTTCAATTGTTATATCAGTTTCTATTTGTATGTCAATTAGGATAGGTATGTCAGTTTCTATTGGTATATCAGTTTCGATTAGTATGTCAGTTTCTATTGGTATATCAGTTTCTATTGGTATGTCAGTTTTGAGTGGTATATCAGTTTCGATTGGTATGTTAGTTTCAATTGGTATGTCAGTTTCGATTGTTATGTCAGTTTCTATTGGTATATCAGTTTCGATTGGTATATCAGTTTCGATTAGTATGTCAGTTTCGATTATTATGTCAGTTTCGATTTGTATATCAGTTCCGATTGGTATGTCAGTCTCGATTGGTATGTCAGTTTCGATTGGTATATCAGTTTCGATTGGTATGTCGGTTTCGATTGGTATGTCAGTTTCGATTAGTATATCAGTTTATATTGGTATATCAGTTTCGATTGGTATGTAAGTTTCTATTGGTATGTCAGTTTCGATTGGTATATCAGTTTCGATTGGTATGTCAGTTTCAATTGTTATATCAGTTTCTATTTGTATGTCAATTAGGATAGGTATGTCAGTTTCTATTGGTATATCAGTTTCGATTGGTATATCAGTTTCGATTGGTATATCAGTTTCTATTGGTATGTCAGTTTCTATTGGTATATCAGTTTCGATTGGTATATCAGTTTCGATTGATATATCAGTTTTGAATATTATGTCAGTTTCTACTGGTATGTCAGTTTCGATTGGTATATCAGTTCCGATTGGTATGTCAGTTTCGATTGGTATGTCAGTTTCGATTGGTATATCAGTTTCGATTGGTATGTAAGTTTCGATTGGTATGTCAATTTCAATTGGTATATCAGTTTCTATTGGTATGTCAGTTTCGAGTGGTATGTCAGTTTCTATTGGTATATAAGTTTCGATTGATATATCAGTTTCGATTAGTATATCAGTTTCTATTGGTATGTCAGTTTTGATTGGTATATCAGTTTCGATTGGTATGTCAGTTTCGATTGGTATGTCAGTTTCGATTGGTATGTCAGTTTCGATTGGTATGTCAATTTCGATGTGTATATCAATTTCTATTAGTATGTTAGTTTCTATTGGAATATCAGTTTCGATTGGTATATCTGTTTCGATTAGTATGTCAGTTTCTATTTGTATGTTAGTTTCGATTGGTATATCAGTTTCTATTGGTATGTCAGTTTCGATCGGTATGTCAGTTTCTATTGATATATCAGTTTCGATTGGCATATCACTTTCGATTGGTATATCAGTTTCTATTGGTATGTCAGTTTCTATTGGTATATCAGTTTCTATTGGTATGTCAGTTTTGATTGGTATATCAGTTTCGATTGGTATGTCAGTTTCGATTGGTATGTCAGTTTCGATTGGTATATCAGTTTCGATTGGTATGTCAGTTTCGATCGGTATGTCAATTTCGATTGGTATATCAGTTTCGATTTGTATATCAGTTCCTATTGCTATATCTCTTTCTATTGGTATGTCAGTTTCAATTGGTATGTCAGTTTCGATTGGTATGTCAGTTTCGATTGGTTTATCAGTTCCGATTGGTATGTAAGTTTTGATTGGTATGTCAGTTTCGATTGATATATCAGTTTCGATTGGTATATCAGTTTCTATTGGTATGTCAGTTTCTATTGGTATGTCAGTTTCTATTGGTATATCAGTTTCGATTGGTATATCAGTTTCGATTGATATATCAGTTTCGAATAGTATGACAGTTTCTACTGGTATGTCAGTTTCGATTAGTATATCAGTTTCTATTGGTATGTCAGTTTCTATTGGTATATCAGTTTCGATTGGTATATCAGTTTCGATTAGTATGTCAGTTTCTATTAGTATGTTAGTTTCGATTAGTATATCAGTTTCTATTGGTATGTCAGTCTCGATCGGTATGTCAGTTTCGATTTGTATATCAGTTCCGATTGGTATATCAGTTTCGATTTGTATGTCAGTTTCGATTGGTATGTCAATTTCGATTGGTATATCAGTTTCTATTGGTATATCAGTTTCTAATGGTATGTCAATTTCTATTGGTATATCAGATTCGATTGGTATGTCACTTTCGATTAGTATGTCAGTTTCTATTGGTATGTCAGTTTTGATTGGTATATCAGTTTCAATTGGTATGTCAGTTTCGATTGGTATGTCAGTTTCGATTGGTTTATCAGTTTCAATTGGTATGTAAGTTTTGATTGGTATGTCAGTTTCGATCGGGATGTCAGTTTCGATTGGTATATCAGTTTCTATTGGTATGTCAGTTTCGATTGGTATATCAATTTCGATTTGTATATCAGTTCCTATTGCTATATCAGTTTCTATTGGTATGTCAGTTTCAATTGGTATGTAAGTTTCGATTGGTATATCAGTTTCGATTGGTATGTCAGTTTCGATTGGTATATCAGTTTCGATTGGTATGTCAATTTCAATTAGTATGTCAGTTTCTATTGCTATATGAGTTTCGATTGGTATGTCTGTTTCGATTAGTATATCAGTTTCTATAGGTATGTCAGTTTCTATTGTTATATCAGTTTCGATTGGTATATCTGTTTCGATTAGTATGTCAGTTTCTATTGGTATATCAGTTTCTATTGGTATGTCAATTTCGATTGGTATATCAGTTTCTATTGGTATATCAGTTTCTAATGGTATGTCAATTTCTATTGGTATATCAGATTCGATTGGTATATCACTTTCGATTAGTATGTCAGTTTCTATTGGTATGTCAGTTTTGATTTGTATATCAGTTTCAATTGGTATGTCAGTTTCGATTGGTATGTCAGTTTCGATTGGTTTATCAGTTTCAATTGGTATGTAAGTTTTGATTGGTATGTCAGTTTCGATCGGGATGTCAGTTTCGATTGGTATATCAGTTTCTATTGGTATGTCAGTTTCGATTGGTATATTAATTTCGATTTGTATATCAGTTCCTATTGCTATATCAGTTTCTATTGGTATGTCAGTTTCAATTGGTATGTAAGTTTCGATTGGTATATCAGTTTCGATTGGTATGTCAGTTTCGATTGGTATATCAGTTTCGATTGGTATGTCAATTTCAATTAGTATGTCAGTTTCTATTGCTATATCAGTTTCGATTGGTATGTCAGTTTCGATTAGTATATCAGTTTCTATAGGTATGTCAGTTTCTATTGTTATATCAGTTTCGATTGGTATATCTGTTTCGATGGCATGTCAGTTTCGATTGGTATATCAGTTTCTATTGGTATATCAGTTTCGTTTGGTATGTCAGTTTCTATTGGTATGTCAATTTCGATTGGTATATAAGTTTAGATTACTATGTCAGTTTCTATTGGTATATCAGTTTCGATTGGTATATTAGTTTCGATTAGTATATCAGTTTCTATAGGTATGTTAGTTTCTATTGGTATATCAGTTTTGACTGGTATATCAGTTTCGATTAGTATGTCAGTTTCGATTGTTATGTCAGTTTCGATTTGTATATCAGTTCCGATTGGTAAGTCAGTCTCGATTGGTATGTCAGTTTCGATTGGTATATCAGTTTAGATTGGTATGTCGGTTTCGATTGGTATGTCAGTTTCGATTAGTATATCAGTTTATATTGGTATCTCAGTTTCTATTGTTATATCACTTTCTATTGGTATGTCAGTTTCGATAGGTATGTCAGTTTCTATTGGTATATCAATTTCGATTTGTATGTAAGTTTCTATTGGTATGTCAGTTTCGATTGGTATATCAGTTTCGATTGGTATGTCAGTTTCAATTGTTATATCAGTTTCTATTTGTATGTCAATTAGGATAGGTATGTCAGTTTCTATTGGTATATCAGTTTCGATTAGTATGTCAGTTTCTATTGGTATATCAGTTTCTATTGGTATGTCAGTTTTGAGTGGTATATCAGTTTCGATTGGTATGTTAGTTTCAATTGGTATGTCAGTTTCGATTGTTATGTCAGTTTCTATTGGTATATCAGTTTCGATTGGTATATCAGTTTCGATTAGTATGTCAGTTTCGATTATTATGTCAGTTTCGATTTGTATATCAGTTCCGATTGGTATGTCAGTCTCGATTGGTATGTCAGTTTCGATTGGTATATCAGTTTCGATTGGTATGTCGGTTTCGATTGGTATGTCAGTTTCGATTAGTATATCAGTTTATATTGGTATATCAGTTTCGATTGGTATGTAAGTTTCTATTGGTATGTCAGTTTCGATTGGTATATCAGTTTCGATTGGTATGTCAGTTTCAATTGTTATATCAGTTTCTATTTGTATGTCAATTAGGATAGGTATGTCAGTTTCTATTGGTATATCAGTTTCGATTGGTATATCAGTTTCGATTGGTATATCAGTTTCTATTGGTATGTCAGTTTCTATTGGTATATCAGTTTCGATTGGTATATCAGTTTCGATTGATATATCAGTTTTGAATATTATGTCAGTTTCTACTGGTATGTCAGTTTCGATTGGTATATCAGTTCCGATTGGTATGTCAGTTTCGATTGGTATGTCAGTTTCGATTGGTATATCAGTTTCGATTGGTATGTAAGTTTCGATTGGTATGTCAATTTCAATTGGTATATCAGTTTCTATTGGTATGTCAGTTTCGAGTGGTATGTCAGTTTCTATTGGTATATAAGTTTCGATTGATATATCAGTTTCGATTAGTATATCAGTTTCTATTGGTATGTCAGTTTTGATTGGTATATCAGTTTCGATTGGTATGTCAGTTTCGATTGGTATGTCAGTTTCGATTGGTATGTCAGTTTCGATTGGTATGTCAATTTCGATGTGTATATCAATTTCTATTAGTATGTTAGTTTCTATTGGAATATCAGTTTCGATTGGTATATCTGTTTCGATTAGTATGTCAGTTTCTATTTGTATGTTAGTTTCGATTGGTATATCAGTTTCTATTGGTATGTCAGTTTCGATCGGTATGTCAGTTTCTATTGATATATCAGTTTCGATTGGCATATCACTTTCGATTGGTATATCAGTTTCTATTGGTATGTCAGTTTCTATTGGTATATCAGTTTCTATTGGTATGTCAGTTTTGATTGGTATATCAGTTTCGATTGGTATGTCAGTTTCGATTGGTATGTCAGTTTCGATTGGTATATCAGTTTCGATTGGTATGTCAGTTTCGATCGGTATGTCAATTTCGATTGGTATATCAGTTTCGATTTGTATATCAGTTCCTATTGCTATATCTCTTTCTATTGGTATGTCAGTTTCAATTGGTATGTCAGTTTCGATTGGTATGTCAGTTTCGATTGGTTTATCAGTTCCGATTGGTATGTAAGTTTTGATTGGTATGTCAGTTTCGATTGATATATCAGTTTCGATTGGTATATCAGTTTCTATTGGTATGTCAGTTTCTATTGGTATGTCAGTTTCTATTGGTATATTAGTTTCGATTAGTATATCAGTTTCTATAGGTATGTTAGTTTCTATTGGTATATCAGTTTTGACTGGTATATCAGTTTCGATTAGTATGTCAGTTTCGATTGTTATGTCAGTTTCGATTTGTATATCAGTTCCGATTGGTAAGTCAGTCTCGATTGGTATGTCAGTTTCGATTGGTATATCAGTTTAGATTGGTATGTCGGTTTCGATTGGTTTGTCAGTTTCGATTAGTATATCAGTTTATATTGGTATCTCAGTTTCTATTGTTATATCACTTTCTATTGGTATGTCAGTTTCGATAGGTATGTCAGTTTCTATTGGTATATCAATTTCGATTTGTATGTAAGTTTATATTGGTATGTCAGTTTCGATTGGTATATCAGTTTCGATTGGTATGTCAGTTTCAATTGTTATATCAGTTTCTATTTGTATGTCAATTAGGATAGGTATGTCAGTTTCTATTGGTATATCAGTTTCGATTAGTATGTCAGTTTCTATTGGTATATCAGTTTCTATTGGTATGTCAGTTTTGAGTGGTATATCAGTTTCGATTGGTATGTTAGTTTCAATTGGTATGTCAGTTTCGATTGTTATGTCAGTTTCTATTGGTATATCAGTTTCGATTGGTATATCAGTTTCGATTAGTATGTCAGTTTCGATTATTATGTCAGTTTCGATTTGTATATCAGTTCCGATTGGTATGTCAGTCTCGATTGGTATGTCAGTTTCGATTGGTATATCAGTTTCGATTGGTATGTCGGTTTCGATTGGTATGTCAGTTTCGATTAGTATATCAGTTTATATTGGTATATCAGTTTCGATTGGTATGTAAGTTTCTATTGGTATGTCAGTTTCGATTGGTATATCAGTTTCGATTGGTATGTCAGTTTCAATTGTTATATCAGTTTCTATTTGTATGTCAATTAGGATAGGTATGTCAGTTTCTATTGGTATATCAGTTTCGATTGGTATATCAGTTTCGATTGGTATATCAGTTTCTATTGGTATGTCAGTTTCTATTGGTATATCAGTTTCGATTGGTATATCAGTTTCGATTGATATATCAGTTTTGAATATTATGTCAGTTTCTACTGGTATGTCAGTTTCGATTGGTATATCAGTTCCGATTGGTATGTCAGTTTCGATTGGTATGTCAGTTTCGATTGGTATATCAGTTTCGATTGGTATGTAAGTTTCGATTGGTATGTCAATTTCAATTGGTATATCAGTTTCTATTGGTATGTCAGTTTCTAGTGGTATGTCAGTTTCTATTGGTATATAAGTTTCGATTGATATATCAGTTTCGATTAGTATATCAGTTTCTATTGGTATGTCAGTTTTGATTGGTATATCAGTTTCGATTGGTATGTCAGTTTCGATTGGTATGTCAGTTTCGATTGGTATGTCAGTTTCGATTGGTATGTCAATTTCGATGTGTATATCAATTTCTATTAGTATGTTAGTTTCTATTGGAATATCAGTTTCGATTGGTATATCTGTTTCGATTAGTATGTCAGTTTCTATTTGTATGTTAGTTTCGATTGGTATATCAGTTTCTATTGGTATGTCAGTTTCGATCGGTATGTCAGTTTCTATTGATATATCAGTTTCGATTGGCATATCACTTTCGATTGGTATATCAGTTTCTATTGGTATGTCAGTTTCTATTGGTATATCAGTTTCTATTGGTATGTCAGTTTTGATTGGTATATCAGTTTCGATTGGTATGTCAGTTTCGATTGGTATGTCAGTTTCGATTGGTATATCAGTTTCGATTGGTATGTCAGTTTCGATCGGTATGTCAATTTCGATTGGTATATCAGTTTCGATTTGTATATCAGTTCCTATTGCTATATCTCTTTCTATTGGTATGTCAGTTTCAATTGGTATGTCAGTTTCGATTGGTATGTCAGTTTCGATTGGTTTATCAGTTCCGATTGGTATGTAAGTTTTGATTGGTATGTCAGTTTCGATTGATATATCAGTTTCGATTGGTATATCAGTTTCTATTGGTATGTCAGTTTCTATTGGTATGTCAGTTTCTATTGGTATATCAGTTTCGATTGGTATATCAGTTTCGATTGATATATCAGTTTCGAATAGTATGACAGTTTCTACTGGTATGTCAGTTTCGATTAGTATATCAGTTTCTATTGGTATGTCAGTTTCTATTGGTATATCAGTTTCGATTGGTATATCAGTTTCGATTAGTATGTCAGTTTCTATTAGTATGTTAGTTTCGATTAGTATATCAGTTTCTATTGGTATGTCAGTCTCGATCGGTATGTCAGTTTCGATTTGTATATCAGTTCCGATTGGTATATCAGTTTCGATTTGTATGTCAGTTTCGATTGGTATGTCAATTTCGATTGGTATATCAGTTTCTATTGGTATATCAGTTTCTAATGGTATGTCAATTTCTATTGGTATATCAGATTCGATTGGTATGTCACTTTCGATTAGTATGTCAGTTTCTATTGGTATGTCAGTTTTGATTGGTATATCAGTTTCAATTGGTATGTCAGTTTCGATTGGTATGTCAGTTTCGATTGGTTTATCAGTTTCAATTGGTATGTAAGTTTTGATTGGTATGTCAGTTTCGATCGGGATGTCAGTTTCGATTGGTATATCAGTTTCTATTGGTATGTCAGTTTCGATTGGTATATCAATTTCGATTTGTATATCAGTTCCTATTGCTATATCAGTTTCTATTGGTATGTCAGTTTCAATCGGTATGTAAGTTTCGATTGGTATATCAGTTTCGATTGGTATGTCAGTTTCGATTGGTATATCAGTTTCTATAGGTATGTCAGTTTCTATTGTTATATCAGTTTCGATTGGTATATCTGTTTCGATTAGTATGTCAGTTTCTATTGGTATATCAGTTTCTATTGGTATGTTAGTTTCGATTGGTATGTCAATTTCGATTGGTATATAAGTTTAGATTACTATGTCAGTTTCTATTGGTATATCAGTTTCGATTGGTATATTAGTTTCGATTAGTATATCAGTTTCTATAGGTATGTTAGTTTCTATTGGTATATCAGTTTTGACTGGTATATCAGTTTCGATTAGTATGTCAGTTTCGATTGTTTTGTCAGTTTCGATTTGTATATCAGTTCCGATTGGTAAGTCAGTCTCGATTGGTATGTCAGTTTCGATTGGTATATCAGTTTAGATTGGTATGTCGGTTTCGATTGGTATGTCAGTTACGATTAGTATATCAGTTTATATTGGTATCTCAGTTTCTATTGTTATATCACTTTCTATTGGTATGTCAGTTTCGATAGGTATGTCAGTTTCTATTGGTATATCAGTTTCGATTGGTATGTAAGTTTCTATTGGTATGTCAGTTTCGATTGGTATATCAGTTTCGATTGGTATGTCAGTTTCAATTGTTATATCAGTTTCTATTTGTATGTCAATTAGGATAGGTATGTCAGTTTCTATTGGTATATCAGTTTCGATTAGTATGTCAGTTTCTATTGGTATATCAGTTTCTATTGGTATGTTAGTTTCGATTGGTATGTCAGTTTCTATTGGTATGTTAGTTTCGATTGGTATGTCAGTTTCGATTGGTATGTCAGTTTCGATTGGTATGTCAATTTCGATTGTATATCAGTTTCTATTAGTATGTTAGTTTCTATTGGAATATCAGTTTCGATAGGTATATCTGTTTCGATTAGTATGTCAGTTTCTATTTGTATGTTTGTTTCGATTAGTATATCAGTTTCTATTGGTATGTCAGTTTCGATCGGTATGTCAGTTTCAATTGATATATCAGTTTCGATTGGTATATCAGTTTCGATTGGTATATCAGTTTCTATTGGTATGTCAGTTTCTATTGGTATATCAGTTTCTATTGGTATGTCAGTTTCTATTGGTATATCAGTTTCGATTGGTATATCAGTTTCGATTAGTATGTCAGTTTCGATTATTATGTCAGTTTCGATTTGTATATCAGTTCCGATTGGTATGTCAGTGTCGATTGGTATGTCAGTTTCGATTTGTATATCAGTTCCGATTGGTATGTCAGTCTCGATTGGTATGTCGGTTTCGATTGGTATGTCAGTTTCGATTAGTATATCAGTTTATATTGGTATATCAGTTTCGATTGGTATGTAAGTTTCTATTGGTATGTCAGTTTCGATTGGTATATCAGTTTCGATTGGTATGTCAGTTTCAATTGTTATATCAGTTTCTATTTGTATGTCAATTAGGATAGGTATGTCAGTTTCTATTGGTATATCAGTTTCGATTGGTATATCAGTTTCGATTGGTATATCAGTTTCTATTGGTATGTCAGTTTCTATTGGTATATAAATTTCTATTGGTATGTCAGTTTCGATTGGTATGTCAGTTTCGATTGGTATATCAGTTCCGATTGGTATGTCAGTTTCGATTGGTATGTCAGTTTCGATTGGTATATCAGTTTCGATTGGTATGTAAGTTTCGATTGGTATGTCAATTTCAATTGGTATATCAGTTTCTATTGGTATGTCAGTTTCGAGTGGTATGTCAGTTTCTATTGGTATATAAGTTTCGATTGATATATCAGTCTCGATTAGTATGTCAGTTTCTACTGGTATGTCAGTAACGATATTAGTATATCAGTTTCTATTAGTATGTCAGTTTCGATTGGTATATCAGTTTCGATTTGTATATCAGTTTCGATTGGTATATCAGTTTCTATTGGTATGTCAGTTTCTATTGGTATATCAGTTTCGATTGGTATATCAGTTTCGATTGATATATCAGTTTCGAATAGTATGTCAGTTTCTATTGGTATGTCAGTTTCGATTAGTATATCAGTTTCTATTGGTATGTCAGTTTCGATTGGTATATCAGTTTCGATTTGTATATCAGTTCCTATAGCTATATCAGTTTCTATTGGTATGTCAGTTTCAATTGGTATGTAAGTTTCGATTGATGTATCAGTTTCGATTGGTATGTCAGTTTCGATTGGTATATTAGTTTCGATTGGTATGTCAATTTCAATTAGTATATCAGTTTCTATTGGTATATCAGCTTCGATTTGTATGTCAGTTTCGATTAGTATATCAGTTTCTATAGGTATGTCAATTTCGATTGGTATATCAGTTTCTATTGGTATATCAGTTTCGATTGATATATCAGTTTCGATTAGTATGTCAGTTTCTACTGGTATGTCAGTTTCGATTAGTATATCAGTTTCTATTGGTATGTCAGTTTCTATTGGTATATCAGTTTCGATTGGTATATCAGTTTCGATTAGTATGTCAGTTTCTATTGGAATGTTATTTTCGATTAGTATATCAGTTTCTATTGGTATGTCAGTTTCGATTGGTATGTCAGTTTCTATTGGTATATCAGTTTCTATGGGTATGTCAGTTTTGATTGGTATATCAGTTTCGGTTGGTATGTCAGTTTCGATTGGTATGTCAGTTTCGATTGGTATATCAGTTCCGATTGGTATGTCAGTTTCGATTGTTATGTCAGTTTCGATTGGTATGTCAATTTCGATTGGTATATCAGTTTCTAATGGTATGTCAGTTTCAAGTGGTATGTCAGTTTCTATTGATATATCAGTTTCGATTAGTATGTCAGTTTCTACTGGTATGTCAGTTTCGATTAGTATATCAGTTTCTAATGGTATGTCAGTTTCTATTGGTATATCAGATTCGATTGGTATATCACTTTCGATTAGTATATCAGTTTCTATTGGTATGTCAGTTTTGATTGGTATATCAGTTTCGATTGATATGTCAGTTTCGATTGGTATGTCAGTTTCGATTGGTATATCAGTTCCGATTGGTATGTCAGTTTCGATTGGTATGTCAGTTTCGATTGGTATATCAGTTTCGATTGGTATGTAAGTTTCGATTGGTATGTCAATTTCAATTGGTATATCAGTTTCTATTGGTATGTCAGTTTCGAGTGGTATGTCAGTTACTATTGGTATATAAGTTTCAATTGATATATCAGTTTCGATTAGTATGTCAGTTTCTACTGGTATGTCAGTTTCGTTATTAGTATATCAGTTTCTATTAGTATGTCAGTTTCGATTGGTATATCAGTTTCGATTTGTATATCAGTTCCTATTACTATATCTGTTTCTATTGGTATGTCAGTTTCGATTGGTATGTCAGTTTCTATTGGTATATCAGTTTCGATTGGTATATCAGTTTCGATTGATATATCAGTTTCGAATATTATGTCAGTTTCTACTGGTATGTCAGTTTCGATTGGTATATCAGTTCCGATTGGTATGTCAGTTTCGATTGGTATGTCAGTTTCGATTGGTATATCAGTTTCGATTGGTATGTAAGTTTCGATTAGTATGTCAATTTTAATTGGTATATCAGTTTCTATTGGTATGTCAGTTTCGTGTGGTATGTCAGTTTCTATTGGTATATAAGTTTCGATTGATATATCAGTTTCGATTAGTATATCAGTTTCTATTGGTATGTCAGTTTTGATTGGTATATCAGTTTCGATTGGTATGTCAGTTTCGATTGGTATGTCAGTTTCGATTGGTATGTCAGTTTCGATTGGTATGTCAATTTCGATGTGTATATCAGTTTCTATTAGTATGTTAGTTTCTATTGGAATATCAGTTTCGATTGGTATATCTGTTTCGATTAGTATGTCAGTTTCTATTTGTATGTTAGTTTCGATTGGTATATCAGTTTCTATTGGTATGTCAGTTTCGATCGGTATGTCAGTTTCTATTGATATATCAGTTTCGATTGGTATATCAGTTTCGATTGGTATATCAGTTTCTATTGGTATGTCAGTTTCTATTGGTATATCAGTTTCTATTGGTATGTCAGTTTTGATTGGTATATCAGTTTCGATTGGTATGTCAGTTTCGATTGGTATGTCAGTTTCGATTGGTATATCAGTTTCGATTGGTATGTCAGTTTCGATCGGTATGTCAATTTCGATTGGTATATCAGTTTCGATTTGTATATCAGTTCCTATTGCTATATCTGTTTCTATTGGTATGTCAGTTTCTAATGGTATGTCAGTTTCGATTGGTATGTCAGTTTCGATTGGTTTATCAGTTCCGATTGGTATGTAAGTTTTGATTGGTATGTCAGTTTCGATTGGTATATCAGTTTTGATTGGTATATCAGTTTCTATTGGTATGTCAGTTTCTATTGGTATGTCAGTTTCTATTGGTATATCAGTTTCGATTGGTATATCAGTTTCGATTGATATATCAGTTTCGAATATTATGTCAGTTTCTACTGGTATGTCAGTTTCGATTGGTATATCAGTTCCGATTGGTATGTCAGTTTCGATTGGTATGTCAGTTTCGATTGGTGTATCAGTTTCGATTGGTATGTAAGTTTCGATTGGTATGTCAATTTCAATTGGTATATCAGTTTCTATTGGTATGTCAGTTTCGAGTGGTATGTCAGTTTCTATTGGTATATAAGTTTCGATTGATATATCAGTTTCGATTAGTATATCAGTTTCTATTGGTATGTCAGTTTTGATTGGTATATCAGTTTCGATTGGTATGTCAGTTTCGATTGGTATGTCAGTTTCGATTGGTATGTCAGTTTCGATTGGTATGTCAATTTCGATGTGTATATCAGTTTCTATTAGTATGTTAGTTTCTATTGGAATATCAGTTTCGATTGGTATATCTGTTTCGATTAGTATGTCAGTTTCTATTTGTATGTTAGTTTCGATTGGTATATCAGTTTCTATTGGTATGTCAGTTTCGATCGGTATGTCAGTTTCTATTGATATATCAGTTTCGATTGGTATATCAGTTTCGATTGGTATATCAGTTTCTATTGGTATGTCAGTTTCTATTGGTATATCAGTTTCTATTGGTATGTCAGTTTTGATTGGTATATCAGTTTCGATTGGTATGTCAGTTTCGATTGGTATGTCAGTTTCGATTGGTATATCAGTTTCGATTGGTATGTCAGTTTCGATCGGTATGTCAATTTTGATTGGTATATCAGTTTCGATTTGTATATCAGTTCCTATTGCTATATCTGTTTCTATTGGTATGTCAGTTTCAATTGGTATGTCAGTTTCGATTGGTATGTCAGTTTCGATTGGTTTATCAGTTCCGATTGGTATGTAAGTTTTGATTGGTATGTCAGTTTCGATTGATATATCAGTTTCGATTGGTATATCAGTTTCTATTGGTATGTCAGTTTCTATTGGTATGTCCGTTTCTATTGGTATATCAGTTTCGATTGGTATATCTGTTTCGATTGATATATCAGTTTCGAATAGTATGACAGTTTCTACTGGTATGTCAGTTTCGATTAGTATATCAGTTTCTATTGGTATGTCAGTTTCTATTGGTATATCAGTTTCGATTGGTATATCAGTTTCGATTAGTATGTCAGTTTCTATTAGTATGTTAGTTTCGATTAGTATATCAGTTTCTATTGGTATGTCAGTCTCGATCGGTATGTCAGTTTCTATTGGTATATCAGTTTCTATTGGTATGTCAGTTTTGATTGGTATATCAGTTTCGATTGGTATGTCAGTTTCGATTGGTATGTCAGTTTCGATTTGTATATCAGTTCCGATTGGTATATCAGTTTCGATTTGTATGTCAGTTTCGATTGGTATGTCAATTTCGATTGGTATATCAGTTTCTATTGGTATATCAGTTTCTAATGGTATGTCAATTTCTATTGGTATATCAGATTCGATTGGTATATCACTTTCGATTAGTATGTCAGTTTCTATTGGTATGTCAGTTTTGATTGGTATATCAGTTTCAATTGGTATGTCAGTTTCGATTGGTATGTCAGTTTCGATTGGTTTATCAGTTTCAATTGGTATGTAAGTTTTGATTGGTATGTCAGTTTCGATCGGGATGTCAGTTTCGATTGGTATATCATTTTCTATTGGTATGTCAGTTTCGATTGGTATATCAATTTCGATTTGTATATCAGTTCCTATTGCTATATCAGTTTCTATTGGTATGTCAGTTTCAATTGGTATGTAAGTTTCGATTGGTATATCAGTTTCGATTGGTATGTCAATTTCAATTAGTATGTCAGTTTCTATTGCTATATCAGTTTCGATTGGTATGTCAGTTTCGATTAGTATATCAGTTTCTATAGGTATGTCAGTTTCTATTGTTATATCAGTTTCGATTGGTATATCTGTTTCGATGGCATGTCAGTTTCGATTGGTATATCAGTTTCTATTGGTATATCAGTTTCGATTGGTATGTCAGTTTCTATTGGTATGTCAATTTCGATTGGTATATAAGTTTAGATTACTATGTCAGTTTCTATTGGTATATCAGTTTCGATTGGTATATTAGTTTCGATTAGTATATCAGTTTCTATAGGTATGTTAGTTTCTATTGGTATATCAGTTTTGACTGGTATATCAGTTTCGATTAGTATGTCAGTTTCGATTGTTATGTCAGTTTCGATTTGTATATCAGTTCCGATTGGTAAGTCAGTCTCGATTGGTATGTCAGTTTCGATTGGTATATCAGTTTAGATTGGTATCTCAGTTTCTATTGTTATATCAGTTTCTATTTGTATGTCAATTAGGATAGGTATATCAGTTTCTATTGGTATATCAGTTTCGATTAGTATGTCAGTTTCTATTGGTATATCAGTTTCTATTGGTATGTCAGTTTTGAGTGGTATATCAGTTTCGATTGGTATGTTAGTTTCGATTGGTATGTCAGTTTCGATTGGTATGTCAGTTTCGATTGGTATGTCAGTTTCGATTGGTATGTCAATTTCGATGTGTATATCAGTTTCTATTAGTATGTTAGTTTCTATTGGAATATCAGTTTCGATTGGTATATCTGTTTCGATTAGTATGTCAGTTTCTATTTGTATGTTTGTTTCGATTAGTATATCAGTTTCTATTGGTATGTCAGTTTCGATCGGTATGTCAGTTTCAATTGATATATCAGTTTCGATTGGTATATCAGTTTCGATTGGTATATCAGTTTTTATTGGTATGTCAGTTTCTATTGGTATATCAGTTTCGATTGGTATATCAGTTTCGATTAGTATGTCAGTTTCGATTATTATGTCAGTTTCGATTTGTATATCAGTTCCGATTGGTATGTCAGTTTCGATTGGTTATGTCAGTTTCGATTGGTATATCAGTTTCGATTGGTATGTCGGTTTCGATTGGTATGTCAGTTTCGATTAGTATATCAGTTTCGATTGGTATGTCAGTTTCGATTGGTATATCAGTTTCGATTGGTATGTCAGTTTCAATTGTTATATCAGTTTCTATTTGTATGTCAATTAGGATAGGTATATCAGTTTCTATTGGTACATCAGTTTCGATTGGTATATCAGTTTCGATTGGTATATCAGTTTCTATTGGTATGTCTGTTTCTATTGGTATATCAGTTTCTATTGGTATGTCAGTTTTGATTGGTATATCAGTTTCGATTGGTATGTCAGTTTCGATTGGTATGTCAGTTTCGATTGGTATATCAGTTCCGATTGGTATGTCAGTTTCGATTGGTATATCAGTTTCGATTGGTTTATCAGTTCCGATTGTTATGTAAGTTTTGATTGGTATGTCAGTTTCGATTGGTATATCAGTTTTGATTGGTATATCAGTTTCTATTGGTATGTCAGTTTCTATTGGTATGTCAGTTTCTATTGGTATATCAGTTTCGATTGGTATATCAGTTTCGATTGATATATCAGTTTCGAATATTATGTCAGTTTCTACTGGTATGTCAGTTTCGATTGGTATATCAGTTCCGATTGGTATGTCAGTTTCGATTGGTATGTCAGTTTCGATTGGTATATCAGTTTCGATTGGTATGTAAGTTTCGATTAGTATGTCAATTTTAATTGGTATATCAGTTTCTATTGGTATGTCAGTTTCGAGTGGTATGTCAGTTTCTATTGGTATATAAGTTTCGATTGATATATCAGTTTCGATTAGTATATCAGTTTCTATTGGTATGTCAGTTTTGATTGGTATATCAGTTTCGATTGGTATGTCAGTTTCGATTGGTATGTCAGTTTCGATTGGTATGTCAGTTTCGATTGGTATGTCAATTTCGATGTGTATATCAGTTTCTATTAGTATGTTAGTTTCTATTGGAATATCAGTTTCGATTGGTATATCTGTTTCGATTAGTATGTCAGTTTCTATTTGTATGTTAGTTTCGATTGGTATATCAGTTTCTATTGGTATGTCAGTCTCGATCGGTATGTCAGTTTCTATTGGTATATCAGTTTCTATTGGTATGTCAGTTTTGATTGGTATATCAGTTTCGATTGGTATGTCAGTTTCGATTGGTATGTCAGTTTCGATTTGTATATCAGTTCCGATTGGTATATCAGTTTCGATTTGTATGTCAGTTTCGATTGGTATGTCAATTTCGATTGGTATATCAGTTTCTATTGGTATATCAGTTTCTAATGGTATGTCAATTTCTATTGGTATATCAGATTCGATTGGTATATCACTTTCGATTAGTATGTCAGTTTCTATTGGTATGTCAGTTTTGATTGGTATATCAGTTTCAATTGGTATGTCAGTTTCGATTGGTATGTCAGTTTCGATTGGTTTATCAGTTTCAATTGGTATGTAAGTTTTGATTGGTATGTCAGTTTCGATCGGGATGTCAGTTTCGATTGGTATATCATTTTCTATTGGTATGTCAGTTTCGATTGGTATATCAATTTCGATTTGTATATCAGTTCCTATTGCTATATCAGTTTCTATTGGTATGTCAGTTTCAATTGGTATGTAAGTTTCGATTGGTATATCAGTTTCGATTGGTATGTCAATTTCAATTAGTATGTCAGTTTCTATTGCTATATCAGTTTCGATTGGTATGTCAGTTTCGATTAGTATATCAGTTTCTATAGGTATGTCAGTTTCTATTGTTATATCAGTTTCGATTGGTATATCTGTTTCGATGGCATGTCAGTTTCGATTGGTATATCAGTTTCTATTGGTATATCAGTTTCGATTGGTATGTCAGTTTCTATTGGTATGTCAATTTCGATTGGTATATAAGTTTAGATTACTATGTCAGTTTCTATTGGTATATCAGTTTCGATTGGTATATTAGTTTCGATTAGTATATCAGTTTCTATAGGTATGTTAGTTTCTATTGGTATATCAGTTTTGACTGGTATATCAGTTTCGATTAGTATGTCAGTTTCGATTGTTATGTCAGTTTCGATTTGTATATCAGTTCCGATTGGTAAGTCAGTCTCGATTGGTATGTCAGTTTCGATTGGTATATCAGTTTAGATTGGTATCTCAGTTTCTATTGTTATATCAGTTTCTATTTGTATGTCAATTAGGATAGGTATATCAGTTTCTATTGGTATATCAGTTTCGATTAGTATGTCAGTTTCTATTGGTATATCAGTTTCTATTGGTATGTCAGTTTTGAGTGGTATATCAGTTTCGATTGGTATGTTAGTTTCGATTGGTATGTCAGTTTCGATTGGTATGTCAGTTTCGATTGGTATGTCAGTTTCGATTGGTATGTCAATTTCGATGTGTATATCAGTTTCTATTAGTATGTTAGTTTCTATTGGAATATCAGTTTCGATTGGTATATCTGTTTCGATTAGTATGTCAGTTTCTATTTGTATGTTTGTTTCGATTAGTATATCAGTTTCTATTGGTATGTCAGTTTCGATCGGTATGTCAGTTTCAATTGATATATCAGTTTCGATTGGTATATCAGTTTCGATTGGTATATCAGTTTTTATTGGTATGTCAGTTTCTATTGGTATATCAGTTTCGATTGGTATATCAGTTTCGATTAGTATGTCAGTTTCGATTATTATGTCAGTTTCGATTTGTATATCAGTTCCGATTGGTATGTCAGTTTCGATTGGTTATGTCAGTTTCGATTGGTATATCAGTTTCGATTGGTATGTCGGTTTCGATTGGTATGTCAGTTTCGATTAGTATATCAGTTTATATTGGTATATCAGTTTCGATTGGTATGTCAGTTTCTATTGGTATGTCAGTTTCGATTGGTATATCAGTTTCGATTGGTATGTCAGTTTCAATTGTTATATCAGTTTCTATTTGTATGTCAATTAGGATAGGTATATCAGTTTCTATTGGTACATCAGTTTCGATTGGTATATCAGTTTCGATTGGTATATCAGTTTCTATTGGTATGTCTGTTTCTATTGGTATATCAGTTTCTATTGGTATGTCAGTTTTGATTGGTATATCAGTTTCGATTGGTATGTCAGTTTCGATTGGTATGTCAGTTTCGATTGGTATATCAGTTCCGATTGGTATGTCAGTTTCGATTGGTATATCAGTTTCGATTGGTTTATCAGTTCCGATTGTTATGTAAGTTTTGATTGGTATGTCAGTTTCGATTGGTATATCAGTTTTGATTGGTATATCAGTTTCTATTGGTATGTCAGTTTCTATTGGTATGTCAGTTTCTATTGGTATATCAGTTTCGATTGGTATATCAGTTTCGATTGATATATCAGTTTCGAATATTATGTCAGTTTCTACTGGTATGTCAGTTTCGATTGGTATATCAGTTCCGATTGGTATGTCAGTTTCGATTGGTATGTCAGTTTCGATTGGTATATCAGTTTCGATTGGTATGTAAGTTTCGATTAGTATGTCAATTTTAATTGGTATATCAGTTTCTATTGGTATGTCAGTTTCGAGTGGTATGTCAGTTTCTATTGGTATATAAGTTTCGATTGATATATCAGTTTCGATTAGTATATCAGTTTCTATTGGTATGTCAGTTTTGATTGGTATATCAGTTTCGATTGGTATGTCAGTTTCGATTGGTATGTCAGTTTCGATTGGTATGTCAGTTTCGATTGGTATGTCAATTTCGATGTGTATATCAGTTTCTATTAGTATGTTAGTTTCTATTGGAATATCAGTTTCGATTGGTATATCTGTTTCGATTAGTATGTCAGTTTCTATTTGTATGTTAGTTTCGATTGGTATATCAGTTTCTATTGGTATGTCAGTTTCGATCGGTATGTCAGTTTCTATTGATATATCAGTTTCGATTGGTATATCAGTTTCGATTGGTATATCAGTTTCTATTGGTATGTCAGTTTCTATTGGTATATCAGTTTCTATTGGTATGTCAGTTTTGATTGGTATATCAGTTTCGATTGGTATGTCAGTTTCGATTGGTATGTCAGTTTCGATTGGTATATCAGTTTCGATTGGTATGTCAGTTTCGATCGGTATGTCAATTTCGATTGGTATATCAGTTTCGATTTGTATATCAGTTCCTATTGCTATATCTGTTTCTATTGGTATGTCAGTTTCTAATGGTATGTCAGTTTCGATTGGTATGTCAGTTTCGATTGGTTTATCAGTTCCGATTGGTATGTAAGTTTTGATTGGTATGTCAGTTTCGATTGGTATATCAGTTTTGATTGGTATATCAGTTTCTATTGGTATGTCAGTTTCTATTGGTATGTCAGTTTCTATTGGTATATCAGTTTCGATTGGTATATCAGTTTCGATTGATATATCAGTTTCGAATATTATGTCAGTTTCTACTGGTATGTCAGTTTCGATTGGTATATCAGTTCCGATTGGTATGTCAGTTTCGATTGGTATGTCAGTTTCGATTGGTGTATCAGTTTCGATTGGTATGTAAGTTTCGATTGGTATGTCAATTTCAATTGGTATATCAGTTTCTATTGGTATGTCAGTTTCGAGTGGTATGTCAGTTTCTATTGGTATATAAGTTTCGATTGATATATCAGTTTCGATTAGTATATCAGTTTCTATTGGTATGTCAGTTTTGATTGGTATATCAGTTTCGATTGGTATGTCAGTTTCGATTGGTATGTCAGTTTCGATTGGTATGTCAGTTTCGATTGGTATGTCAATTTCGATGTGTATATCAGTTTCTATTAGTATGTTAGTTTCTATTGGAATATCAGTTTCGATTGGTATATCTGTTTCGATTAGTATGTCAGTTTCTATTTGTATGTTAGTTTCGATTGGTATATCAGTTTCTATTGGTATGTCAGTTTCGATCGGTATGTCAGTTTCTATTGATATATCAGTTTCGATTGGTATATCAGTTTCGATTGGTATATCAGTCTCTATTGGTATGTCAGTTTCTATTGGTATATCAGTTTCTATTGGTATGTCAGTTTTGATTGGTATATCAGTTTCGATTGGTATGTCAGTTTCGATTGGTATGTCAGTTTCGATTGGTATATCAGTTTCAATTGGTATGTCAGTTTCGATCGGTATGTCAATTTCGATTGGTATATCAGTTTCGATTTGTATATCAGTTCCTATTGCTATATCTGTTTCTATTGGTATGTCAGTTTCAATTGGTATGTCAGTTTCGATTGGTATGTCAGTTTCGATTGGTTTATCAGTTCCGATTGGTATGTAAGTTTTGATTGGTATGTCAGTTTCGATTGATATATCAGTTTCGATTGGTATATCAGTTTCTATTGGTATGTCAGTTTCTATTGGTATGTCCGTTTCTATTGGTATATCAGTTTCGATTGGTATATCAGTTTCGATTGATATATCAGTTTCGAATAGTATGACAGTTTCTACTGGTATGTCAGTTTCGATTAGTATATCAGTTTCTATTGGTATGTCAGTTTCTATTGGTATATCAGTTTCGATTGGTATATCAGTTTCGATTAGTATGTCAGTTTCTATTAGTATGTTAGTTTCGATTAGTATATCAGTTTCTATTGGTATGTCAGTCTCGATCGGTATGTCAGTTTCTATTGGTATATCAGTTTCTATTGGTATGTCAGTTTTGATTTGTATATCAGTTTCGATTGGTATGTCAGTTTCGATTCGTATGTCAGTTTCGATTTGTATATCAGTTCCGATTGGTATATCAGTTTCGATTTGTATGTCAGTTTCGATTGGTATGTCAATTTCGATTGGTATATCAGTTTCTATTGGTATATCAGTTTCTAATGGTATGTCAATTTCTATTGGTATATCAGATTCGATTGGTATATCACTTTCGATTAGTATGTCAGTTTCTATTGGTATGTCAGTTTTGATTGGTATATCAGTTTCAATTGGTATGTCAGTTTCGATTGGTATGTCAGTTTCGATTGGTTTATCAGTTTCAATTGGTATGTAAGTTTTGATTGGTATGTCAGTTTCGATCGGGATGTCAGTTTCGATTGGTATATCATTTTCTATTGGTATGTCAGTTTCGATTGGTATATCAATTTCGATTTGTATATCAGTTCCTATTGCTATATCAGTTTCTATTGGTATGTCAGTTTCAATTGGTATGTAAGTTTCGATTGGTATATCAGTTTCGATTGGTATGTCAATTTCAATTAGTATGTCAGTTTCTATTGCTATATCAGTTTCGATTGGTATGTCAGTTTCGATTAGTATATCAGTTTCTATAGGTATGTCAGTTTCTATTGTTATATCAGTTTCGATTGGTATATCTGTTTCGATGGCATGTCAGTTTCGATTGGTATATCAGTTTCTATTGGTATATCAGTTTCGATTGGTATGTCAGTTTCTATTGGTATGTCAATTTCGATTGGTATATAAGTTTAGATTACTATGTCAGTTTCTATTGGTATATCAGTTTCGATTGGTATATTAGTTTCGATTAGTATATCAGTTTCTATAGGTATGTTAGTTTCTATTGGTATATCAGTTTTGACTGGTATATCAGTTTCGATTAGTATGTCAGTTTCGATTGTTATGTCAGTTTCGATTTGTATATCAGTTCCGATTGGTAAGTCAGTCTCGATTGGTATGTCAGTTTCGATTGGTATATCAGTTTAGATTGGTATCTCAGTTTCTATTGTTATATCAGTTTCTATTTGTATGTCAATTAGGATAGGTATATCAGTTTCTATTGGTATATCAGTTTCGATTAGTATGTCAGTTTCTATTGGTATATCAGTTTCTATTGGTATGTCAGTTTTGAGTGGTATATCAGTTTCGATTGGTATGTTAGTTTCGATTGGTATGTCAGTTTCGATTGGTATGTCAGTTTCGATTGGTATGTCAGTTTCGATTGGTATGTCAATTTCGATGTGTATATCAGTTTCTATTAGTATGTTAGTTTCTATTGGAATATCAGTTTCGATTGGTATATCTGTTTCGATTAGTATGTCAGTTTCTATTTGTATGTTTGTTTCGATTAGTATATCAGTTTCTATTGGTATGTCAGTTTCGATCGGTATGTCAGTTTCAATTGATATATCAGTTTCGATTGGTATATCAGTTTCGATTGGTATATCAGTTTTTATTGGTATGTCAGTTTCTATTGGTATATCAGTTTCGATTGGTATATCAGTTTCGATTAGTATGTCAGTTTCGATTATTATGTCAGTTTCGATTTGTATATCAGTTCCGATTGGTATGTCAGTTTCGATTGGTTATGTCAGTTTCGATTGGTATATCAGTTTCGATTGGTATGTCGGTTTCGATTGGTATGTCAGTTTCGATTAGTATATCAGTTTATATTGGTATATCAGTTTCGATTGGTATGTCAGTTTCTATTGGTATGTCAGTTTCGATTGGTATATCAGTTTCGATTGGTATGTCAGTTTCAATTGTTATATCAGTTTCTATTTGTATGTCAATTAGGATAGGTATATCAGTTTCTATTGGTACATCAGTTTCGATTGGTATATCAGTTTCGATTGGTATATCAGTTTCTATTGGTATGTCTGTTTCTATTGGTATATCAGTTTCTATTGGTATGTCAGTTTTGATTGGTATATCAGTTTCGATTGGTATGTCAGTTTCGATTGGTATGTCAGTTTCGATTGGTATATCAGTTCCGATTGGTATGTCAGTTTCGATTGGTATATCAGTTTCGATTGGTTTATCAGTTCCGATTGTTATGTAAGTTTTGATTGGTATGTCAGTTTCGATTGGTATATCAGTTTTGATTGGTATATCAGTTTCTATTGGTATGTCAGTTTCTATTGGTATGTCAGTTTCTATTGGTATATCAGTTTCGATTGGTATATCAGTTTCGATTGATATATCAGTTTCGAATATTATGTCAGTTTCTACTGGTATGTCAGTTTCGATTGGTATATCAGTTCCGATTGGTATGTCAGTTTCGATTGGTATGTCAGTTTCGATTGGTATATCAGTTTCGATTGGTATGTAAGTTTCGATTAGTATGTCAATTTTAATTGGTATATCAGTTTCTATTGGTATGTCAGTTTCGAGTGGTATGTCAGTTTCTATTGGTATATAAGTTTCGATTGATATATCAGTTTCGATTAGTATATCAGTTTCTATTGGTATGTCAGTTTTGATTGGTATATCAGTTTCGATTGGTATGTCAGTTTCGATTGGTATGTCAGTTTCGATTGGTATGTCAGTTTCGATTGGTATGTCAATTTCGATGTGTATATCAGTTTCTATTAGTATGTTAGTTTCTATTGGAATATCAGTTTCGATTGGTATATCTGTTTCGATTAGTATGTCAGTTTCTATTTGTATGTTAGTTTCGATTGGTATATCAGTTTCTATTGGTATGTCAGTTTCGATCGGTATGTCAGTTTCTATTGATATATCAGTTTCGATTGGTATATCAGTTTCGATTGGTATATCAGTTTCTATTGGTATGTCAGTTTCTATTGGTATATCAGTTTCTATTGGTATGTCAGTTTTGATTGGTATATCAGTTTCGATTGGTATGTCAGTTTCGATTGGTATGTCAGTTTCGATTGGTATATCAGTTTCGATTGGTATGTCAGTTTCGATCGGTATGTCAATTTCGATTGGTATATCAGTTTCGATTTGTATATCAGTTCCTATTGCTATATCTGTTTCTATTGGTATGTCAGTTTCTAATGGTATGTCAGTTTCGATTGGTATGTCAGTTTCGATTGGTTTATCAGTTCCGATTGGTATGTAAGTTTTGATTGGTATGTCAGTTTCGATTGGTATATCAGTTTTGATTGGTATATCAGTTTCTATTGGTATGTCAGTTTCTATTGGTATGTCAGTTTCTATTGGTATATCAGTTTCGATTGGTATATCAGTTTCGATTGATATATCAGTTTCGAATATTATGTCAGTTTCTACTGGTATGTCAGTTTCGATTGGTATATCAGTTCCGATTGGTATGTCAGTTTCGATTGGTATGTCAGTTTCGATTGGTGTATCAGTTTCGATTGGTATGTAAGTTTCGATTGGTATGTCAATTTCAATTGGTATATCAGTTTCTATTGGTATGTCAGTTTCGAGTGGTATGTCAGTTTCTATTGGTATATAAGTTTCGATTGATATATCAGTTTCGATTAGTATATCAGTTTCTATTGGTATGTCAGTTTTGATTGGTATATCAGTTTCGATTGGTATGTCAGTTTCGATTGGTATGTCAGTTTCGATTGGTATGTCAGTTTCGATTGGTATGTCAATTTCGATGTGTATATCAGTTTCTATTAGTATGTTAGTTTCTATTGGAATATCAGTTTCGATTGGTATATCTGTTTCGATTAGTATGTCAGTTTCTATTTGTATGTTAGTTTCGATTGGTATATCAGTTTCTATTGGTATGTCAGTTTCGATCGGTATGTCAGTTTCTATTGATATATCAGTTTCGATTGGTATATCAGTTTCGATTGGTATATCAGTCTCTATTGGTATGTCAGTTTCTATTGGTATATCAGTTTCTATTGGTATGTCAGTTTTGATTGGTATATCAGTTTCGATTGGTATGTCAGTTTCGATTGGTATGTCAGTTTCGATTGGTATATCAGTTTCAATTGGTATGTCAGTTTCGATCGGTATGTCAATTTCGATTGGTATATCAGTTTCGATTTGTATATCAGTTCCTATTGCTATATCTGTTTCTATTGGTATGTCAGTTTCAATTGGTATGTCAGTTTCGATTGGTATGTCAGTTTCGATTGGTTTATCAGTTCCGATTGGTATGTAAGTTTTGATTGGTATGTCAGTTTCGATTGATATATCAGTTTCGATTGGTATATCAGTTTCTATTGGTATGTCAGTTTCTATTGGTATGTCCGTTTCTATTGGTATATCAGTTTCGATTGGTATATCAGTTTCGATTGATATATCAGTTTCGAATAGTATGACAGTTTCTACTGGTATGTCAGTTTCGATTAGTATATCAGTTTCTATTGGTATGTCAGTTTCTATTGGTATATCAGTTTCGATTGGTATATCAGTTTCGATTAGTATGTCAGTTTCTATTAGTATGTTAGTTTCGATTAGTATATCAGTTTCTATTGGTATGTCAGTCTCGATCGGTATGTCAGTTTCTATTGGTATATCAGTTTCTATTGGTATGTCAGTTTTGATTTGTATATCAGTTTCGATTGGTATGTCAGTTTCGATTCGTATGTCAGTTTCGATTTGTATATCAGTTCCGATTGGTATATCAGTTTCGATTTGTATGTCAGTTTCGATTGGTATGTCAATTTCGATTGGTATATCAGTTTCTATTGGTATATCAGTTTCTAATGGTATGTCAATTTCTATTGGTATATCAGATTCGATTGGTATATCACTTTCGATTAGTATGTCAGTTTCTATTGGTATGTCAGTTTTGATTGGTATATCAGTTTCAATTGGTATGTCAGTTTCGATTGGTATGTCAGTTTCGATTGGTTTATCAGTTTCAATTGGTATGTAAGTTTTGATTGGTATGTCAGTTTCGATCGGGATGTCAGTTTCGATTGGTATATCATTTTCTATTGGTATGTCAGTTTCGATTGGTATATCAATTTCGATTTGTATATCAGTTCCTATTGCTATATCAGTTTCTATTGGTATGTCAGTTTCAATTGGTATGTAAGTTTCGATTGGTATATCAGTTTCGATTTCTATATCAGTTTCGATTGGTATGTCAGTTTCGATTAGTATATCAGTTTCTATAGGTATGTCAGTTTCTATTGTTATATCAGTTTCGATTGGTATATCTGTTTCGATGGCATGTCAGTTTCGATTGGTATATCAGTTTCTATTGGTATATCAGTTTCGATTGGTATGTCAGTTTCTATTGGTATGTCAATTTCGATTGGTATATAAGTTTAGATTACTATGTCAGTTTCTATTGGTATATCAGTTTCGATTGGTATATTAGTTTCGATTAGTATATCAGTTTCTATAGGTATGTTAGTTTCTATTGGTATATCAGTTTTGACTGGTATATCAGTTTCGATTAGTATGTCAGTTTCGATTGTTATGTCAGTTTCGATTTGTATATCAGTTCCGATTGGTAAGTCAGTCTCGATTGGTATGTCAGTTTCGATTGGTATATCAGTTTAGATTGGTATCTCAGTTTCTATTGTTATATCAGTTTCTATTTGTATGTCAATTAGGATAGGTATATCAGTTTCTATTGGTATATCAGTTTCGATTAGTATGTCAGTTTCTATTGGTATATCAGTTTCTATTGGTATGTCAGTTTTGAGTGGTATATCAGTTTCGATTGGTATGTTAGTTTCGATTGGTATGTCAGTTTCGATTGGTATGTCAGTTTCGATTGGTATGTCAGTTTCGATTGGTATGTCAATTTCGATGTGTATATCAGTTTCTATTAGTATGTTAGTTTCTATTGGAATATCAGTTTCGATTGGTATATCTGTTTCGATTAGTATGTCAGTTTCTATTTGTATGTTTGTTTCGATTAGTATATCAGTTTCTATTGGTATGTCAGTTTCGATCGGTATGTCAGTTTCAATTGATATATCAGTTTCGATTGGTATATCAGTTTCGATTGGTATATCAGTTTCTATTGGTATGTCAGTTTCTATTGGTATATCAGTTTCGATTGGTATATCAGTTTCGATTAGTATGTCAGTTTCGATTATTATGTCAGTTTCGATTTGTATATCAGTTCCGATTGGTATGTCAGTTTCGATTGGTTATGTCAGTTTCGATTGGTATATCAGTTTCGATTGGTATGTCGGTTTCGATTGGTATGTCAGTTTCGATTAGTATATCAGTTTATATTGGTATATCAGTTTCGATTGGTATGTCAGTTTCTATTGGTATGTCAGTTTCGATTGGTATATCAGTTTCGATTGGTATGTCAGTTTCAATTGTTATATCAGTTTCTATTTGTATGTCAATTAGGATAGGTATGTCAGTTTCTATTGGTATATCAGTTTCGATTGGTATATCAGTTTCGATTGGTATATCAGTTTCTATTGGTATGTCTGTTTCTATTGGTATATCAGTTTCTATTGGTATGTCAGTTTTGATTGGTATATCAGTTTCGATTGGTATGTCAGTTTCGATTGGTATGTCAGTTTCGATTGGTATATCAGTTCCGATTGGTATGTCAGTTTCGATTGGTATGTCAGTTTCGATTGGTATATCAGTTTCGATTGGTATGTAAGTTTCGATTGGTATGTCAATTTCAATTGGTATATCAGTTTCTATTGGTATGTCAGTTTCGAGTGGTATGTCAGTTTCTATTGGTATATAAGTTTCGATTGATATATCAGTTTCGATTAGTATGTCAGTTTCTACTGGTATGTCAGTAACGATATTAGTATATCAGTTTCTATTAGTATGTCAGTTTCGATTGGTATATCAGTTTCGATTTGTATATCAGTTTCGATTGGTATATCAGTTTCTATTGGTATGTCAGTTTCTATTGGTATGTCAGTTTCTATTGGTATATCAGTTTCGATTGGTATATCAGTTTCGATTGATATATCAGTTTCGAATAGTATGTCAGTTTCTACTGGTATGTCAGTTTTGATTAGTATATCAGTTTCTATTGGTATGTCAGTTTCGATTGGTATATCAGTTTCGATTTGTATATCAGTTCCTATTGCTATATCAATTTCTATTGGTATGTCAGATTCAATTGGTATGTAAGTTTCGATTGATGTATCAGTTTCGATTGGTATGTCAGTTTCGATTGGTATATCAGTTTCGATTGGTATGTCAATTTCAATTAGTATATCAGTTTCTATTGGTATATCAGTTTCGATTTGTATATCAGTTTCTATAGGTATGTCAATTTCTATTGGTATATCTGTTTCTATTGCTATATCAGTTTCGATTGATATATCAGTTTCGATTAGTATGTCAGTTTCTACTGGTATGTCAGTTTCGATTATTATATCAGTTTCTATTGGTATGTCATTTTCTATTGGTATATCAGTTTCGATTGGTATATCAGTTCCGATTGGTATGTCAGTTTCGATTGGTATGTCAGTTTCGATTGGTATATCAGTTTCGATTTGTATATCAGTTCCGATTGGTATGTCAGTTTCGATTGGTATGTCAGTTTCGATTGGTATATCAGTTTCAATTGGTATGTCAGTTTCGATTGGTATGTCAATTTCGATTGGTATATCAGTTTCTATAGGTATGTCAGTTTCGATTGTTATGTCAGGTTCTATTGGTATATAAGTTTCGATTGGTATATCAGCTTCGATTAGTATATCAATTTCTATTGGTATGTCAGTTTCGATTAGTATATTAGTTTCTATTGGTATGTCAGTTTCTAATGGTATGTCAGTTTCGATTAGTATATCAGTTTATATTACTATATCAGTTTCGATTGGTATGTCAGTTTCTATTGTTACATCAGTTTCTATTTGTATGTCAGTTAGGATAGGTATGTCAGTTTCTATTGGTATATCAGTTTCGATTGGTATGTCTGTTTCTATTGGTATGTCAGTTTCTATTGGTATATCAGTTTCGATTGGTATATCAGTTTCGATTGGTATGTCAGTTTCGATTGGTATATCAGTTTCGATTGGTATGTCAATTTCAATTAGTATGTCAGTTTCTATTAGTATATCAGTTTCGATTGGTATGTCAGTTTCGATTAGTATCTCAGTTTCTATAGGTATGTCAGTTTCTATTGTTATATCAGTTTCTATTGGTTTGTCAATTTCAATTAGTATATCAGTTTCTATTGGTATATAAGTTTCGATTGATATATCAGTTTCGATTAGTATGTCAGTTTCTACTGGTATGTCAGTAACGATATTAGTATATCAGTTTCTATTAGTATGTCAGTTTCGATTGGTATATCAGTTTCGATTTGTATATCAGTTTCGATTGGTATATCAGTTTCTATTGGTATGTCAGTTTCTATTGGTATGTCAGTTTCTATTGGTATATCAGTTTCGATTGGTATATCAGTTTCGATTGATATATCAGTTTCGAATAGTATGTCAGTTTCTACTGGTATGTCAGTTTTGATTAGTATATCAGTTTCTATTGGTATGTCAGTTTCGATTGGTATATCAGTTTCGATTTGTATATCAGTTCCTATAGCTATATCAGTTTCTATTGGTATGTCAGTTTCAATTGGTATGTAAGTTTCGATTGATGTATCAGTTTCGATTGGTATGTCAGTTTCGATTGGTATATTAGTTTCGATTGGTTTGTCAATTTCAATTAGTATATCAGTTTCTATTGGTATATCAGTTTCGATTTGTATGTCAGTTTCGATTAGTATATCAGTTTCTATAGGTATGTCAATTTCGATTGGTATATCAGTTTCTATTGGTATATCAGTTTCGATTGATATATCAGTTTCGATTAGTATGTCAGTTTCTACTGGTATGTCAGTTTCGATTAGTATATCAGTATCTATTGGTATGTCAGTTTCGATTGGTATATCAGTTTCGATTTGTATATCAGTTCCTATTGCTATATCAATTTCTATTGGTATGTCAGATTCAATTGGTATGTAAGTTTCGATTGATGTATCAGTTTCGATTGGTATGTCAGTTTCGATTGGTATATCAGTTTCGATTGGTATGTCAATTTCAATTAGTATATCAGTTTCTATTGGTATATCAGTTTCGATTTGTATATCAGTTTCTATAGGTATGTCAATTTCTATTGGTATATCTGTTTCTATTGCTATATCAGTTTCGATTGATATATCAGTTTCGATTAGTATGTCAGTTTCTACTGGTATGTCAGTTTCGATTATTATATCAGTTTCTATTGGTATGTCATTTTCTATTGGTATATCAGTTTCGATTGGTATATCAGTTCCGATTGGTATGTCAGTTTCGTTTGGTATGTCAGTTTCGATTGGTATATCAGTTTCGATTTGTATATCAGTTCCGATTGGTATGTCAGTTTCGATTGGTATGTCAGTTTCGATTGGTATATCAGTTTCAATTGGTATGTCGGTTTCGATTGGTATGTCAATTTCAATTGGTATGTCAGGTTCTATTGGTATATCAGTTTCGATTGGTATATCAGCTTCGATTAGTATATCAATTTCTATTGGTATGTCAGTTTCGATTAGTATATTAGTTTCTATTGGTATGTCAGTTTCTATTGGTATATCAGCTTCGATTGGTATATCAGTTTCGATTAGTATGTCAGTTTCTAATGGTATGTCAGTTTCGATTAGTATATCAGTTTATATTACTATATCAGTTTCGATTGGTATGTCAGTTTCTATTGTTACATCAGTTTCTATTTGTATGTCAGTTAGGATAGGTATGTCAGTTTCTATTGGTATATCAGTTTCGATTGGTATGTCTGTTTCTATTGGTATGTCAGTTTCTATTGGTATATCAGTTTCGATTGGTATATCAGTTTCGATTGGTATGTCAGTTTCGATTGGTATATCAGTTTCGATTGGTATGTCAATTTCAATTAGTATGTCAGTTTCTATTAGTATATCAGTTTCGATTGGTATGTCAGTTTCGATTAGTATCTCAGTTTCTATAGGTATGTCAGTTTCTATTGTTATATCAGTTTCTATTGGTTTGTCAATTTCAATTAGTATATCAGTTTCTATTGGTATATCAGTTTCGATTTGTATGTCAGTTTCGATTAGTATATCAGTTTCTATAGGTATGTCAATTTCGATTGGTATATCAGTTTCGATTGATATATCAGTTTCGATTAGTATGTCAGTTTCTACTGGTATGTCAGTTTCGATTAGTATATCAGTTTCTATTGGTATGTCAGTTTCGATTGGTATGTCAGTTTCTATTGGTATATCAGTTTCTATGGGTATGTCAGTTTTGATTGGTATATCAGTTTCGGTTGGTATGTCAGTTTCGATTGGTATGTCAGTTTCGATTGGTATATCAGTTCCGATTGGTATGTCAGTTTCGATTGTTATGTCAGTTTCGATTGGTATGTCAATTTCGATTGGTATATCAGTTTCTAATGGTATGTCAGTTTCGAGTGGTATGTCAGTTTCTATTGATATATCAATTTCGATTAGTATGTCAGTTTCTACTGGTATGTCAGTTTCGATTAGTATATCAGTTTCTAATGGTATGTCACTTTCTATTGGTATATCAGATTCGATTGGTATATCACTTTCGATTAGTATATCAGTTTCTATTGGTATGTCAGTTTTGATTGGTATATCAGTTTCGATTGGTATGTCAGTTTCGATTGGTATGTCAGTTTCGATTGGTATATCAGTTCCGATTGGTATGTCAGTTTCGATTGGTATGTTAGTTTCGATTGGTATGTCAATTTCGATGTGTATATCAGTTTCTATTAGTATGTTAGTTTCTATTGGAATATCAGTTTCGATTGGTATATCTGTTTCGATTAGTATGTCAGTTTCTATTTGTATGTTAGTTTCGATTAGTATATCAGTTTCTATTGGTATGTCAATTTCGATCGGTATGTCAGTTTCTATTGATATATCAGTTTCGATTGGTATATCAGTTTCGATTGGTATATCAGTTTCTATTGGTATGTCAGTTTCTATTGATATATCAGTTTCTATTGGTATGTCAGTTTTGATTGGTATATCAGTTTCGATTGGTATGTCAGTTTCGATTGGTATGTCAGTTTCGATTGGTATATCAGTTTCGATTGGTATGTCAGTTACGATTGTTATGTCAATTTCAATTGGTATATCAGTTTCTATTGGTATGTCAGTTTCTATTGGTATGTCAGTTTCGAGTGGTATGTCAGTTTCTATTGGTATATCAGTTTCTATTTGTATGTCAGTTTTGATTGATATATCAGTTTCGATTAGTATGTCAGTTTCTACTGGTATGTCAGTTTCGATTAGTATATCAGTTTCTAATGGTATGTTAGTTTCTATTGGTATATCAGATTCGATTGGTATGTCACCTTCGATCAGCATATCAGTTTCTATTGGTATGTCAGTTTTGATTGGTATATCAGTTTCAATTGGTATTTCAGTTTCGATTGGTATGTCAGTTTCTATTGGTTTATCAGTTCCGATTGGTATGTAAGTTTTGATTGGTATATCAATTTCGATTTGTATATCGGTTCCTATTGCTATATCAGTTTCTATTGGTATGTCAGTTTCAATTGGTATGTAAGTTTCGATTGGTATATCAGTTCGATTGGTATGTCAGTTTCGATTGGTATATCAGTTTCGATTGGTATGTCAATTTCAATTAGTATGTCAGTTTCTATTAGTATATCAGTTTCGATTGGTATGTCAGTTTCGATTAGTATCTCAGTTTCTATTGGTATATCAGTTTCGATTAATATATCAGTTTCTATTGGTATGTCAGTTTCGATTGGTATGTCAGTTTCTATTGTTATGTCAGTTTCGATTGGTATATAAGTTTAGATTAGTATGTCAGTTTCTATTGGTATATCAGTTTCGATTGGTATATTAGTTTCGATTAGTATATCAGTTTCTATAGGTATGTTAGTTTCTATTGGTATATCAGTTTTGACTGGTATGTCAGTTTCGATTGGTATATCAGTTTCGATTGGTATATCAGTTTCGATTGGTATATCAGTTTCGATTGGTATCTCAGTTTCTATTGTTATATCAGTTTCTATTGGTATGTCAGTTTCGATAGGTATGTCAGTTTCTATTGGTATATCAGTTTCGATTGGTATGTAAGTTTCTATTGGTATGTTAGTTTCGATTGGTATATCAGTTTCGATTGGTATGTCAGTTTCTATTGTTATATCAGTTTCTATTTGTATGTCAATTAGGATAGGTATGTCAGTTTCTATTGGTATATCAGTTTCGATTGGTATGTCAGTTTCTATTAGTATATCAGTTTCGATTGGTATGTCAGTTTCGATTAGTATCTCAGTTTCTATAGGTATGTCAGTTTCTATTGTTATATCAGTTTTGATTGGTATATCTGTTTCGATGGTATGTCAGTTTCGATTGGTATATCAGTTTCTATTGGTATATCAGTTTCGATTAATATATCAGTTTCTATTGGTATGTCAGTTTCGATTGGTATGTCTGTTTCTATTGTTATGTCAGTTTCGATTGGTATATAAGTTTAGATTAGTATGTCAGTTACTATTGGTATATCAGTTTCGATTGGTATATCAGTTTCGATTGGTATATCAGTTTCGATTGGTATCTCAGTTTCTATTGTTATATCAGTTTCTATTGGTATGTCAGTTTCGATAGGTATGTCAGTTTCTATTGGTATATCAGTTTCGATTGGTATGTAAGTTTCTATTGGTATGTTAGTTTCGATTGGTATATCAGTTTCGATTGGTATGTCAGTTTCTATTGTTATATCAGTTTCTATTTGTATGTCAATTAGGATAGGTATGTCAGTTTCTATTGGTATATCAGTTTCGATTGGTATGTCAGTTTCTATTAGTATATCAGTTTCGATTGGTATGTCAGTTTCGATTAGTATCTCAGTTTCTATAGGTATGTCAGTTTCTATTGTTATATCAGTTTTGATTGGTATATCTGTTTCGATGGTATGTCAGTTTCGATTGGTATATCAGTTTCTATTGGTATATCAGTTTCGATTAATATATCAGTTTCTATTGGTATGTCAGTTTCGATTGGTATGTCTGTTTCTATTGTTATGTCAGTTTCGATTGGTATATAAGTTTAGATTAGTATGTCAGTTACTATTGGTATATCAGTTTCGATTGGTATATTAGTTTCGATTAGTATATCAGTTTCTATAGGTATGTTAGTTTCTATTGGTATATCAGTTTTGAAGGGTATATCAGTTTCGATTAGTATGTCAGTTTCGATTGATATGTCAGTTTCGATTTGTATATCAGTTCCGATTGGTATGTCAGTCTCGATTGGTATGTCAGTTTCGATTGGTATATCAGTTTCGATTGGTATATCAGTTTCGATTGGTATATCAGTTTCGATTGGTATCTCAGTTTCTATTGTTATATCAGTTTCTATTGGTATGTCAGTTTCGATAGGTATGTCAGTTTCTATTGGTAAATCAGTTTCGATTGGTATGTAAGTTTCTATTGGTATGTCAGTTTCGATTGGTATATCAGTTTCGATTGGTATGTCAGTTTCTATTGTTATATCAGTTTCTATTTGTATGTCAATTAGGATAGGTATGTCAGTTTCTATTGGTATATCAGTTTCGATTGGTATGTCAGTTTCTATTGGTATGTCAGTTTTGATTGGTATATCAGTTTCGATTGGTATGTCAGTTTCGATTGGTATGTCAGTTTCGATTGGTATATCAGTTCCGATTGGTATGTCAGTTTCGATTGGTATGTCAGTTTCGATTGGTATATCAGTTTCGATTGGTATGTAAGTTTCGATTGGTATGTCAATTTCAATTGGTATATCAGTTTCTATTGGTATGTCAGTTTCGAGTGGTATGACAGTTTCTATTGGTATATAAGTTTCGATTGATATATCAGTTTCGAATAGTATGTCAGTTTCTACTGGTATGTCAGTTTCGATTAGTATATCAGTTTCTATTGGTATGTCAGTTTCGATTGGTATATCAGTTTCGATTTGTATATCAGTTCCTATTGCTATATCAATTTCTATTGGTATGTCAGATTCAATTGGTATGTAAGTTTCGATTGATGTATCAGTTTCGATTGGTATGTCAGTTTCGATTGGTATATCAGTTTCGATTGGTATGTCAATTTCAATTAGTATATCAGTTTCTATTGGTATATCAGTTTCGATTTGTATATCAGTTTCTATAGGTATGTCAATTTCTATTGGTATATCTGTTTCTATTGCTATATCAGTTTCGATTGATATATCAGTTTCGATTAGTATGTCAGTTTCTACTGGTATGTCAGTTTCGATTATTATATCAGTTTTATTGGTATGTCATTTTCTATTGGTATATCAGTTTCGATTGGTATATCAGTTCCGATTGGTATGTCAGTTTCGATTGGTATGTCAGTTTCGATTGGTATATCAGTTTCGATTTGTATATCAGTTCCGATTGGTATGTCAGTTTCGATTGGTATGTCAGTTTCGATTGGTATATCAGTTTCTATAGGTATGTCAGTTTCGATTGTTATGTCAGGTTCTATTGGTATATCAGTTTCGATTGGTATATCAGCTTCGATTAGTATATCAATTTCTATTGGTATGTCAGTTTCGATTAGTATATTAGTTTCTATTGGTATGTCAGTTTCTATTGGTATATCAGCTTCGATTGGTATATCAGTTTCGATTAGTATGTCAGTTTCTAATGGTATGTCAGTTTCGATTAGTATATCAGTTTATATTGCTATATCAGTTTCGATTGGTATGTCAGTTTCTATTGTTACATCAGTTTCTATTGGTATGTCAGTTTCGATAGGTATGTCAGTTTCTATTGGTATGTCAGTTTCGATTGGTATATCAGTTTCGATTGGTATGTCAGTTTCTATTGTTATATCAGTTTATATTTGTATGTCAGTTAGGATAGGTATGTCAGTTTCTATTGGTATATCAGTTTCGATTGGTATGTCTGTTTCTATTGGTATGTCAGTTTCTATTGGTATATCAGTTTCGATTGGTATATCAGTTTCGATTGGTATGTCAGTTTCGATTGGTATATCAGTTTCGATTGGTATGTCAATTTCAATTAGTATGTCAGTTTCTATTAGTATATCAGTTTCGATTGGTATGTCAGTTTCGATTAGTATCTCAGTTTCTATAGGTATGTCAGTTTCTATTGTTATATCAGTTTCGATTGGTATATCTGTTTCGATGGTATGTCAGTTTCGATTGGTATATCAGTTTCTATTGGTATATCAGTTTCGATTAATATATCAGTTTCTATTGGTATGTCAGTTTCGATTGGTATGTCAGTTTCTATTGTTATGTCAGTTTCGATTGGTATATCAGTTTCGATTGGTATATTAGTTTCGATTAGTATATCAGTTTCTATAGGTATGTTGGTTTCTATTGGTATATCAGTTTTGACTGGTATATCAGTTTCGATTAGTATGTCAGTTTCGATTGTTATGTCAGTTTCGATTTGTATATCAGTTCTGATTGGTATGTCAGTCTCGATTGGTATGTCAGTTTCGATTGGTATATCAGTTTCGATTGGTATATCAGTTTCGATTGGTATATCAGTTTCGATTGGTATCTCAGTTTCTATTGTCATATCAGTTTCTATTGGTATGTCAGTTTCGATAGGTATGTCAGTTTCTATTGGTATATCAGTTTCGATTGGTATGTAAGTTTCTATTGGTATGTCAGTTTCGATTGGTATATCAGTTTCGATTGGTATGTCAGTTTCTATTGTTATATCAGTTTCTATTTGTATGTCAATTAGGATAGGTATGTCAGTTTCTATTGGTATATCAGTTTCGATTGGTATGTCAGTTTCTATTGGTATGTCAGTTTTGATTGGTATATCAGTTTCGATTGGTATGTCAGTTTCGATTGGTATGTCAGTTTCAATTGGTATATCAGTTCCGATTGGTATGTCAGTTTCGATTGGTATGTCAGTTTGGATTGGTATATCAGTTTCGATTGGTATGTAAGTTTCGATTGGTATGTCAATTTCAATTGGTATATCAGTTTCTATTGGTATGTCAGTTTCGAGTGGTATGACAGTTTCTATTGGTATATAAGTTTCGATTGATATATCAGTTTCGAATAGTATGTCAGTTTCTACTGGTATGTCAGTTTCGATTAGTATATCAGTTTCGATTGGTATGTCAGTTTCGATTGGAATATCAGTTTCGATTGGTATGTCAATTTCAATTAGTATATCAGTTTCTATTGGTATATCAGTTTCGATTTGTATATCAGTTTCTATAGGTATGTCAATTTCTATTGGTATATCTGTTTCTATTGCTATATCAGTTTCGATTGATATATCAGTTTCGATTAGTATGTCAGTTTCTACTGGTATGTCAGTTTCGATTAGTATATCAGTTTCTATTGGTATGTCATTTTCTATTGGTATATCAGTTTCGATTGGTATATCAGTTTCGATTAGTATGTCAGTTTTTATTGGTATGTTAGTTTCGATTAGTATATCAGTTTCTGTTGGTATGTCAGTTTCGATCGGTATGTCAGTTTCTATTGATATATCAGTTTCTATTGGTATATCAGTTTCGATTGGTATATCAGTTTCGATTGGTATGTCAGTTTCTATTGGTATATCAGTTTCTATTGGTATGTCAGTTTTGATTGGTATATCAGTTTCGATTGGTATGTCAGTTTCGATTGGTATGTCAGTTTCGATTGGTATATCAGTTCCGATTGGTATGTCAGTTTCGATTGGTATGTCAGTTTCGATTGGTATATCAGTTTCGATTGGTATGTCAGTTTCGATTGGTATGTCAATTTCGATTGGTATATCAGTTTCTATAGGTATGTCAGTTTCGATTGTTATGTCAGGTTCTATTGGTATATCAGTTTCGATTGGTATATCAGCTTCAATTAGTATATCAATTTCTATTGGTATGTCAGTTTCGATTAGTATATTAGTTTCTATTGGTATGTCAGTTTCTATTGGTATATCAGCTTCGATTGGTATATCAGTTTCGATTAGTATGTCAGTTTCTAATGGTATGTCAGTTTCGATTAGTATATCAGTTTATATTGCTATATCAGTTTCGATTGGTATGTCAGTTTCTATTGTTATATCAGTTTCTATTGGTATGGTAGTTTCGATAGGTATGTCAGTTTCTATTGGTATGTCAGTTTCGATTGGTATATCAGTTTCGATTGGTATGTCAGTTTCTATTGTTATATCAGTTTCTATTTGTATGTCAGTTAGGATAGGTATGTCAGTTTCTATTGGTATATCAGTTTCGATTGGTATGTCAGTTTCTATTGGTATGTCAGTTTCTATTGGTATATCAGTTTCGATTGGTATGTCAGTTTCGATTGGTATGTCAGTTTCGATTGGTATGTCAGTTTCGATTGGTATGTTAGTCCTCGAATGTTATGTCAGTTTCTATTGGTATATAAGTTTTGATTGGTATGACAATTTCAATTAGTATATCAGTTTCTATTGGGATATCAGTTTCGAATGGTATGTCAGTTTTCGATTTGTATATCAGTTTATATTGGTATATCAGTTTCGATTCGTACGTCAGTTTCTATTGTTATATCAGTTTCTATTGGTATGTCAGTTTCTATTGGTATATCAGTTTCGATCTGTATATCAGTTTCGATGGTATGTTAGTTTCTATTGGTATATCAGTTTCGATTGAAATATCAGTTTCTATTGGTATATCAGTTTCGATTGGTATATTTGTTTCAATTAGTATATTAGTTTCTATAGGTATGTCATTTTCTATTGGTATATCAGTTTCGACTGGTATATCAGTTTCGACTAGAATGTCAGTTTCGATTGTTATGTCAGTTTCTATAGGTATATCAGTTTTGATTGGTATATCAGTCTCGAATGGTATATCAGTTTCTATTAGTATATCAGATTCGATTGGTATTTCAGTTTCTATTGGTATATCAGTTTCAATTGATATGTTAGTTTCTATTGGTATATCAGTTTCAATTGGTATGTTTGTTTCTATTGGTAAGTTAGTTTTGATTAGTATATCAGTTTCGATTGGTATATCAGTTTCGATTGGTATATCACTTTCTATTAGTATATCAGTTTCGATTGGTATGTCAGTTTCGATTAGTATATCAGTTTCTATTGGTATGTCAGTTTCTATTGGTATATCAGTTTCAATTGGTATATCAGTTTCTATTGGTATATAAGTTTCTATTGGTATATCAGTTTCCTTTGGTATGTCAAATTCGATTGGTATGTCAGTTTCGATTGGTATGTCAGTTTCGATTGGTATATAAGTTTCTATTGGTATATCAGTTTCCATTGGTATGTCAGATTCGATTGGTATGTCAGTTACTATTGGTATATCTGTTTCGATTGGTAGGTCAGTTTCTATTGGTATGTCAGTTTTTATTAGTATATCAGGAGGCACATGGCTTAGTGGTTAGAGCATTGGCCTTGCAATCGAAAGGTTGTGAGTTCAATTCTCATACCGGGTGATGTGTTGTTTCCTTGAGAAAAAGACACTTTATTTCACATTGCTCCAGTTTACTCAGCTGTAGAAATGAGATGATAGGGACTGGTGTCCTTATAATTCCACTGCAAAGTGCTCGTGGAGGTGCCACGGCAAAAAAGCACCCAGCACTCACTATAAAAGAGGTTGGTGTTAGGAAGGGCATCCAGCTGTAGAAATCAAGCCAGAATCAGTTCTCGCCCCACCCTTGCAAGCAGGGAAAAGCGGACGTAAAATGATGATGATGATGATGATGATGATGATGATGTCTGTTTCTATTGGTATATTAGTTTTTATTGGTATATCAGTTTCGATTGGGATGTCAGTTTCGATTGGTATGTCAGTTTCGATTGGTATATCAGTTTAGATTGTTTTGTCAGTTTCGATTGCTATATCAGTTTCAAATGGTATGTCAATCTCGATCGGTATGTCAGTTTCGATTGGTATATCACTTTCTATTGGTATGTCGGTTTCTATTGGTATATCAGTTTTGATTGTTATATCAGTTTCGATTGGTATATCAGTTTCTATTAGTATGTCAGTTTCTATTGGTATATCAGTTCCTATTGGTATGTCAGTTTCGACTGGTATGTCAGTTTCGATTGGTATGTTAGTCCTTGATTTGTATGTCAGTTTCTATTGGTATATCAGTTTTGATTGGTATATCAGTTTCAATTTGTTTGTCAGTTTCTATTTGTATATCAGTTTCTATTGGTATGTCAGTTTCGATTGGTATGTCAGTTTCGATTGGTATATCACTTTTGATTGGTATGTCAGTTTCTATTGGTATGTCAGTTTCGATTATTATATCAGTTACTATTAGTACGTCAGTTTCTATTGGTATGTCAGTTTCGATTGGTATATCAGTTTCGATTGGTATGTCAGTTTCGATTGGTATGTCAGTTTCGAGTGGTATGTCAGTTTCTATTGGTATATAAGTTTCGATTCATATATCAGTTTCGATTAGTATGTCGGTTTCTACTAGTATGTCAGTTTCGATTAGTATATCAGTTTCTATTGGTTTATCAGTTCCGATTGGTATGTAAGTTTTGATTGGTATGTCAGTTTCGATTGGTATATCAGTTTCGATTGGTATATCAGTTTCTATTGGTAAGTCAGTTTCTATTGGTATGTCAGTTTCGATTGATAAATCAGTTTCGAATAGTATGTCAGTTTCTACTGGTATGTCAGTTTCGATTAGTATATCAGTTTCTATTGGTATGTCAGTTTCGATAGGTATGTCAGTTTCTATTGGTATATCAGTTTCGATTGGTATGTAAGTTTCTATTGGTATGTCAGTTTCGATTGGTATATCAGTTTCGATTGGTATGTCAGTTTCTATTGTTATATCAGTTTCTATTTGTATGTCAATTAGGATAGTTATGTCAGTTTCTATTGGTATATCAGTTTCGATTGGTATGTCAGTTTCGATTGGTATATCAGTTTCGATTGGTATATCAGTTCCGATTGGTATGTCAGTTTCGATTGGTATGTCAGTTTCGATGGGTATATCAGTTTCGATTGGTATGTAAGTTTCGATTGGTATGTCAATTTCAATTGGTATATCAGTTTCTATTGGTATGTCAGTTTCGAGTGGTATGACAGTTTCTATTGGTATATAAGTTTCGATTGATATATCAGTTTCGAATAGTATGTTAGTTTCTACTGGTATGTCAGTTTCGATTAGTATATCAGTTTCTATTGGTATGTCAGTTTCGATTGGTATATCAGTTTCGATTTGTATATCAGTTCCTATTGCTATATCAATTTCTATTGGTATGTCAGTTTCAATTGGTATGTAAGTTTCGATTGATGTATCAGTTTCGATTGGTATGTCAGTTTCGATTGGTATATCAGTTTCGATTGGTATGTCAATTTCAATTAGTATATCAGTTTCTATTGGTATATCAGTTTCGATTTGTATATCAGTTTCTATAGGTATGTCAATTTCTATTGGTATATCTGTTTCTATTGCTATATCAGTTTCGATTGATATATCAGTTTCGATTAGTATGTCAGTTTCTACTGGTATGTCAGTTTCGATTAGTATATCAGTTTCTATTGGTATGTCATTTTCTATTGGTATATCAGTTTCGATTGGTATATCAGTTTCGATTAGTATGTCAGTTTCTATTGGTATGTAAGTTTCGATTAGTATATCAGTTTCTATTGGTATGTCAGTTTCGATCGGTATGTCAGTTTCGATTGGTATATCAGTTTCTATTGGTATGTCAGTTTTGATTGGTATATCAGTTTCGATTGGTATGTCAGTTTCGATTGGTATGTCAGTTTCGATTGGTATATCAGTTCCGATTGGTATGTCAGTTTCGATTGGTATGTCAGTTTCGATTGGTATATCAGTTTCGATTTGTATATCAGTTCCGATTGGTATGTCAGTTTCGATTGGTATGTCAGTTTCGATTGGTATATCAGTTTCGATTGGTATGTCAGTTTCGATTGGTATGTCAATTTCGATTGGTATATCAGTTTCTATAGGTATGTCAGTTTCGATTGTTATGTCAGGTTCTATTGGTATATCAGTTTCGATTGGTATATCAGCTTCGATTAGTATATCAATTTCTATTGGTATGCCAGTTTCGATTAGTATATTAGTTTCTATTGGTATGTCAGTTTCTATTGGTATATCAGCTTCGATTGGTATATCAGTTTCGATTAGTATGTCAGTTTCTAATGGTATGTCATTTTCGATTAGTATATCAGTTTATATTGCTATATCAGTTTCGATTGGTATGTCAGTTTCTATTGTTATATCAGTTTCTATTGGTATGTCAGTTTCGATAGGTATGTCAGTTTCTATTGGTATGTCAGTTTCGATTGGTATATCAGTTTCGATTGGTATGTCAGTTTCTATTGTTATATCAGTTTCTATTTGTATGTCAGTTAGGATAGGTATGTCAGTTTCTATTGGTATATCAGTTTCGATTGTTATGTCAGTTTCTATTGGTATGTCAGTTTCTATTGGTATATCAGTTTCGATTGGTATATCAGTTTCGATTGGTATGTCAGTTTCGATTGGTATATCAGTGTCGATTGGTATGTCAATTTCTATTAGTATGTCAGTTTCTATTAGTATATCAGTTTCGATTGGTATGTCAGTTTCGATTAGTATCTCAGTTTCTATAGGTATGTCAGTTTCTATTGTTATATCAGTTTCGATTGGTATATCTGTTTCGATGGTATGTCAGTTTCGATTGGCATATCAGTTTCTATTGGTATATCAGTTTCGATTAATATATCAGTTTCTATTGGTATGTCAGTTTCGATTGGTATGTCAGTTTCTATTGTTATGTCAGTTTCGATTGGTATATAAGTTTAGATTAGTATGTCAGTTTCAATTGGTATATCAGTTTCAATTGGTATATTAGTTTCGATTAGTATATCAGTTTCTATAGCTATGTTAGTTTCTATTGGTATATCAGTTTTGACTGGTATATCAGTTTCGATTAGTATGTCAGTTTCGATTGTTATGTCAGTTTCGATTTGTATATCAGTTCCGATTGGTATGTCAGTCTCGATTGGTATGTCAGTTTCGATTGGTATATCAGTTTCGATTGGTATATCAGTTTCGATTGGTATAGCAGTTTCGATTGGTATCTCAGTTTCTATTGTTATATCAGTTTCTATTGGTATGTCAGTTTCGATAGGTATGTCAGTTTCTATTGGTATATCAGTTTCGATTGGTATGTAATTTCTATTGGTATGTCAGTTTCGATTGGTATATCAGTTTCGATTGGTATGTCAGTTTCTATTGTTATATCAGTTTCTATTTGTATGTCAATTAGGATAGGTATGTCAGTTTCTATTGGTATATCAGTTTCGATTGGTATGTCAGTTTCTATTGGTATGTCAGTTTTGATTGGTATATCAGTTTCGATTGGTATGTCAGTTTCGATTGGTATGTCAGTTTCGATTGGTATATCAGTTCCGATTGGTATGTCAGTTTCGATTGGTATGTCAGTTTCGATTGGTATATCAGTTTCGATTGGTATGTAAGTTTCGATTGGTATGTCAATTTCAATTGGTATATCAGTTTCTATTGGTATGTCAGTTTCGAGTGGTATGACAGTTTCTATTGGTATATAAGTTTCGATTGATATATCAGTTTCGAATAGTATGTCAGTTTCTACTGGTATGTCAGTTTCGATTAGTATATCAGTTTCTATTGGTATGTCAGTTTCGATTGGTATATCAGTTTCGATTTGTATATCAGTTCCTATTGCTATATCAAATTCTATTGGTATGTCAGTTTCAATTGGTATGTAAGTTTCGATTGATGTATCAGTTTCGATTGGTATATCAGTTTCGATTGGTATGTCAATTTCAATTAGTATATCAGTTTCTATTGGTATATCAGTTTCGATTTGTATATCAGTTTCTATAGGTATGTCAATTTCTATTGGTATATCTGTTTCTATTGCTATATCAGTTTCGATTGATATATCAGTTTCGATTAGTATGTCCGTTTCTACTGGTATGCCAGTTTCGATTAGTATATCAGTTTCTATTGGTATATCAGTTTCGATTAGTATGTCAGTTTCTATTGGTATGTTAGTTTCGATTAGTATATCAGTTTCTATTGGTATGTCAGTTTCGATCGGTATGTCAGTTTCTATTGGTATGTCAGTTTCGATCGGTATGTCAGTTTCGATTGGTATATCAGTTTCTATAGGTATGTCATTTTCTATTGGTATATCAGTTTCGACTGGTATATCAGTTTCGACTAGAATGTCAGTTTCGATTGTTATGTCAGTTTCTATTGGTATATCAGTTTTGATTGGTATATCAGTCTCGAATGGTATATCAGTTTCTATTAGTATATCAGATTCGATTGGTATTTCAGTTTCTATTGGTATATCAGTTTCAATTGATATGTCAATTTCTATTGGTATATCAGTTTCAATTGGTATGTTTCTTTCTATTGGTAAGTTAGTTTTGATTAGTATATCAGTTTCGATTGGTATATCAGTTTCGATTGGTATATCACTTTCTATTAGTATATCAGTTTCGATTGGTATGTCAGTTTCGATTAGTATATCAGTTTCTATTGGTATGTCAGTTTCTATTGGTATATCAGTTTCAATTGGTATATCAGTTTCTATTGGTATATAAGTTTCTATTGGTATATCAGTTTCCTTTGGTATGTCAGATTCGATTGGTATGTCAGTTTCGATTGGTATGTCAGTTTCGATTGTTATATAAGTTTCTATTGGTATATCAGTTTCCATTGGTATGTCAGATTCGATTGGTATGTCAGTTACTATTGGTATATCTGTTTCGATTGGTAGGTCAGTTTCTATTGGTATGTCAGTTTTTATTAGTATATCAGGAGGCACATGGCTTAGTGGTTAGAGCATTGGCCTTGCAATCGAAAGGTTGTGAGTTCAATTCTCATACCGGGTGATGTGTTGTTTCCTTGAGAAAAAGACACTTTATTTCACATTGCTCCAGTTTACTCAGCTGTAGAAATGAGATGATAGGGACTGGTGTCCTTATAATTCCACTGCAAAGTGCTCGTGGAGGTGCCACGGCAAAAAAGCACCCAGCACTCACTATAAAAGAGGTTGGTGTTAGGAAGGGCATCCAGCTGTAGAAATCAAGCCAGAATCAGTTCTCGCCCCACCCTTGCAAGCAGGGAAAAGCGGACGTAAAATGATGATGATGATGATGATGATGATGATGATGTCTGTTTCTATTGGTATATTAGTTTTTATTGGTATATCAGTTTCGATTGGGATGTCAGTTTCGATTGGTATGTCAGTTTCGATTGGTATATCAGTTTAGATTGTTTTGTCAGTTTCGATTGCTATATCAGTTTCAAATGGTATGTCAATCTCGATCGGTATGTCAGTTTCGATTGGTATATCACTTTCTATTGGTATGTCGGTTTCTATTGGTATATCAGTTTTGATTGTTATATCAGTTTCGATTGGTATATCAGTTTCTATTAGTATGTCAGTTTCTATTGGTATATCAGTTCCTATTGGTATGTCAGTTTCGACTGGTATGTCAGTTTCGATTGGTATGTTAGTCCTTGATTTGTATGTCAGTTTCTATTGGTATATCAGTTTTGATTGGTATATCAGTTTCAATTTGTTTGTCAGTTTCTATTTGTATATCAGTTTCTATTGGTATGTCAGTTTCGATTGGTATGTCAGTTTCGATTGGTATATCACTTTTGATTGGTATGTCAGTTTCTATTGGTATGTCAGTTTCGATTATTATATCAGTTACTATTAGTACGTCAGTTTCGATTGGTATGTCAGTTTCGATTGGTATATCAGTTTCGATTGGTATGTCAGTTTCGATTGGTATGTCAGTTTCGAGTGGTATGTCAGTTTCTATTGGTATATAAGTTTCGATTCATATATCAGTTTCGATTAGTATGTCAGTTTCTACTAGTATGTCAGTTTCGATTAGTATATCAGTTTCTATTGGTATGTCAGTTTCGATTGGTATATCAGTTTCGATTTGTATATCAGTTACTATTGCTATATCTGTTTCTATTGGTATGTCAGTTTCAATTGGCATGTCAGTTTCGATTGGTATGTCAGTTTCGATTGGTTTATCAGTTTCGATTGGTATGTAAGTTTTGATTGGTATGTCAGTTTCGATTGGTATATCAGTTTCGATTGGTATATCAGTTTCTATTGGTAAGTCAGTTTCTATTGGTATGTCAGTTTCGATTGATAAATCAGTTTCGAATAGTATGTCAGTTTCTACTGGTATGTCAGTTTCGATTAGTATATCAGTTTCTATTGGTATGTCAGTTTCGATAGGTATGTCAGTTTCTATTGGTATATCAGTTTCGATTGGTATGTAAGTTTCTATTGGTATGTCAGTTTCGATTGGTATATCAGTTTCGATTGGTATGTCAGTTTCTATTGTTATATCAGTTTCTATTTGTATGTCAATTAGGATAGTTATGTCAGTTTCTATTGGTATATCAGTTCCTATTGGTATGTCAGTTTCAATTGGCATGTCAGTTTCGATTGGTATGTCAGTTTCGATTGGTTTATCAGTTCCGATTGGTATGTAAGTTTTGATTGGTATGTCAGTTTCGATTGGTATATCAGTTTCGATTGGTATATCAGTTTCTATTGGTAAGTCAGTTTCTATTGGTATGTCAGTTTCGATTGATAAATCAGTTTCGAATAGTATGTCAGTTTCTACTGGTATGTCAGTTTCGATTAGTATATCAGTTTCTATTGGTATGTCAGTTTCGATAGGTATGTCAGTTTCTATTGGTATATCAGTTTCGATTGGTATGTAAGTTTCTATTGGTATGTCAGTTTCGATTGGTATATCAGTTTCGATTGGTATGTCAGTTTCTATTGTTATATCAGTTTCTATTTGTATGTCAATTAGGATAGTTATGTCAGTTTCTATTGGTATATCAGTTACGATTGGTATGTCAGTTTCTATTGGTATGTCTGTTTTGATTGGTATATCAGTTTCGATTGGTATGTCAGTTTCGATTGGTATGTCAGTTTCGATTGGTATATCAGTTCCGATTGGTATGTCAGTTTCGATTGGTATGTCAGTTTCGATTGGTATATCAGTTTCGATTGGTATGTAAGTTTCGATTGGTATGTCAATTTCAATTGGTATATCAGTTTCTATTGGTATGTCAGTTTCGAGTGGTATGACAGTTTCTATTGGTATATAAGTTTCGATTGATATATCAGTTTCGAATAGTATGTTAGTTTCTACTGGTATGTCAGTTTCGATTAGTATATCAGTTTCTATTGGTATGTCAGTTTCGATTGGTATATCAGTTTCGATTTGTATATCAGTTCCTATTGCTATATCAATTTCTATTGGTATGTCAGTTTCAATTGGTATGTAAGTTTCGATTGATGTATCAGTTTCGATTGGTATGTCAGTTTCGATTGGTATATCAGTTTCGATTGGTATGTCAATTTCAATTAGTATATCAGTTTCTATTGGTATATCAGTTTCGATTTGTATATCAGTTTCTATAGGTATGTCAATTTCTATTGGTATATCTGTTTCTATTGCTATATCAGTTTCGATTGATATATCAGTTTCGATTAGTATGTCCGTTTCTACTGGTATGCCAGTTTCGATTAGTATATCAGTTTCTATTGGTATATCAGTTTCGATTAGTATGTCAGTTTCTATTGGTATGTTAGTTTCGATTAGTATATCAGTTTCTATTGGTATGTCAGTTTCGATCGGTATGTCAGTTTCTATTGGTATGTCAGTTTCGATCGGTATGTCAGTTTCGATTGGTATATCAGTTTCTATTGGTATGTCAGTTTCGATTGGTATATCAGTTTCGATTGGTATGTCAATTTCAATTAGTATATCAGTTTCTATTGGTATATCAGTTTCGATTTGTATATCAGTTTCTATAGGTATGTCAATTTCTATTGGTATATCTGTTTCTATTGCTATATCAGTTTCGATTGATATATCAGTTTCGATTAGTATGTCAGTTTCTACTGGTATGTCAGTTTCGATTAGTATATCAGTTTCTATTGGTATGTCATTTTCTATTGGTATATCAGTTTCGATTGGTATATCAGTTTCGATTAGTATGTCAGTTTCTATTGGTATGTAAGTTTCGATTAGTATATCAGTTTCTATTGGTATGTCAGTTTCGATCGGTATGTCAGTTTCGATTGGTATATCAGTTTCTATTGGTATGTCAGTTTTGATTGGTATATCAGTTTCGATTGGTATGTCAGTTTCGATTGGTATATCAGTTCCGATTGGTATGTCAGTTTCGATTGGTATGTCAGTTTCGATTGGTATATCAGTTTCGATTTGTATATCAGTTCCGATTGGTATGTCAGTTTCGATTGGTATGTCAGTTTCGATTGGTATATCAGTTTCGATTGGTATGTCAGTTTCGATTGGTATGTCAATTTCGATTGGTATATCAGTTTCTATAGGTATGTCAGTTTCGATTGTTATGTCAGGTTCTATTGGTATATCAGTTTCGATTGGTATATCAGCTTCGATTAGTATATCAATTTCTATTGGTATGCCAGTTTCGATTAGTATATTAGTTTCTATTGGTATGTCAGTTTCTATTGGTATATCAGCTTCGATTGGTATATCAGTTTCGATTAGTATGTCAGTTTCTAATGGTATGTCAGTTTCGATTAGTATATCAGTTTATATTGCTATATCAGTTTCGATTGGTATGTCAGTTTCTATTGTTATATCAGTTTCTATTGGTATGTCAGTTTCGATAGGTATGTCAGTTTCTATTGGTATGTCAGTTTCGATTGGTATATCAGTTTCGATTGGTATGTCAGTTGCTATTTTTTATATCAGTTTCTATTTGTATGTCAGTTAGGATAGGTATGTCAGTTTCTATTGGTATATCAGTTTCGATTGGTATGTCAGTTTCTATTGGTATGTCAGTTTCTATTGGTATATCAGTTTCGATTGGTATATCAGTTTCGATTGGTATGTCAGTTTCGATTGGTATATCAGTGTCGATTGGTATGTCAATTTCTATTAGTATGTCAGTTTCTATTAGTATATCAGTTTCGATTGGTATGTCAGTTTCAATTAGTATCTCAGTTTCTATAGGTATGTCAGTTTCTATTGTTATATCAGTTTCGATTGGTATATCTGTTTCGATGGTATGTCAGTTTCGATTGGTATATCAGTTTCTATTGGTATATCAGTTTCGATTAATATATCAGTTTCTATTGGTATGTCAGTTTCGATTGGTATGTCAGTTTCTATTGTTATGTCAGTTTCGATTGGTATATAAGTTTAGATTATTATGTCAGTTTCAATTGGTATATCAGTTTCGATTGGTATATTAGTTTCGATTAGTATATCAGTTTCTATAGCTATGTTAGTTTCTATTGGTATATCAGTTTTGACTGGTATATCAGTTTCGATTAGTATGTCAGTTTCTATTGTTATGTCAGTTTCGATTTGTATATCAGTTCCGAATGGTATGTCAGTCTCGATTGGTATGTCAGTTTCGATTGGTATATCAGTTTCGATTGGTATATCAGTTTCGATTGGTATAGCAGTTTCGATTGGTATCTCAGTTTCTATTGTTATATCAGTTTCTATTGGTATGTCAGTTTCGATAGGTATGTCAGTTTCTATTGGTATATCAGTTTCGATTGGTATGTAATTTCTATTGGTATGTCAGTTTCGATTGGTATATCAGTTTCGATTGGTATGTCAGTTTCTATTGTTATATCAGTTTCTATTTGTATGTCAATTAGGATAGGTATGTCAGTTTCTATTGGTATATCAGTTTCAATTGGTATGTCAGTTTCTATTGGTATGTCAGTTTTGATTGGTATATCAGTTTCGATTGGTATGTCAGTTTCGATTGGTAAGTCAGTTTCGATTGGTATATCAGTTCCGATTGGTATGTCACATTCGATTGGTATGTCAGTTTCGATTGGTATATCAGTTTCGATTGGTATGTAAGTTTCGATTGGTATGTCAATTTCAATTGGTATATCAGTTTCTATTGGTATGTCAGTTTCGAGTGGTATGACAGTTTCTATTGGTATATAAGTTTCGATTGATATATCAGTTTCGAATAGTATGTCAGTTTCTACTGGTATGTCAGTTTCGATTAGTATATCAGTTTCTATTGGTATGTCAGTTTCGATTGGTATATCAGTTTCGATTTGTATATCAGTTCCTATTGCTATATCAATTTCTATTGGTATGTCAGTTTCAATTGGTATGTAAGTTTCGATTGATGTATCAGTTTCGATTGGTATATCAGTTTCGATTGGTATGTCAATTTCAATTAGTATATCAGTTTCTATTGGTATATCAGTTTCGATTTGTATATCAGTTTCTATAGGTATGTCAATTTCTATTGGTATATCAGTTTCTATTGGTATGTCAGTTTCGAGTGGTATGTCAGTTTCTATTGGTTTATAAGTTTCGATTGATATATCAGTTTCGATTAGTATGTCAGTTTCTACTGGTATGTCAGTTTCGATTAGTATATCAGTTTCTAATGGTATGTCAGTTTCTATTGGTATATCAGATTCGATTGGTATATCACTTTCGATTAGTATGTCAGTTTCTATTGGTATGTCAGTTTTGATTGGTATATCAGTTTCAATTGGTATATCAGTTTCGATTGGTATGTCAGTTTCTATTGGTATATCACTTTCTATTGGTATGTCAGTTTTGATTGGTATATCAGTTTCGATTGGTATGTCAATTTCGATTGGTATGTCAGTTTCGATTGGTATATCAGTTCCGATTGGTATGTCAGTTTCGATTGGTACTTCAGTTTCGATTGGTATATCAGTTTCGATTGGTATGTCAGTTTCAATTGGTATGTAAGTTTCGATTAGTATATCAGTTTCGATTCATATGTCAATTTCGATTGGTATATCAGTTTCGATTGGTATGTCAATTTCAATCAGTATGTCAGTTTCTATTGGTATATCAGTTTCAATTGGTATGTCAGTTTCGATTAGTATATCAGTTTCTATAGGTATGTCAGTTTCTATTGTTATATCAGTTTCGATTGGTATATCTGTTTCGATGGTATGTCAGTTTCGATTGGTATATCAGTTTCTATTGGTATATCCGTTCAATTAATATATCAGTTTCGATTAGTATATCAGTTTCTATTGGTATGTCAGTTTCGATTGGTATGTCAGTTTCTATTGGTATGTCAGTTTCGATTGGTATCTCAGTTTCTATTTGTATGTCAATTTCGATTGGTATATAAGTTTAGATTAGTAGGTCAGTTTCTATTGGTATATCAGTTTCGACTGGTATATCAGTTTCGATTAGAAAGTCAGTTTCGATTGTTATGTCAGTTTCGATTTGTATATCAGTTCCGATTGGTATGTCAGTTTCGATTGGTATGTCAGTTTCGATTGGTATATCAGTTTCGATTAGTATGTCAGTTTTGATTGGTATGTCAATTTCGATTGGTATATCAGTTTCTATAGGTATGTCAGTTTCGATTGTTATGTCAGGTTCTATTGGTATATCAGTTTCGATTGGTATATCAGCTTCGATTAGTATATCAATTTCTATTGGTATGTCAGTTTCGATTAGTATATCAGTTTCTATTGGTACGTCAGTTTCTATTGGTATATCAGCTTCGATTGGTATATCAGTTTCGATTAGTATGTCAGTTTCTAATGGTATGTCAGTTTCGATTAGTATATCAGTTTATATTGGTATATCAGTTCCTATTGGTATGTCAGTTTCGATAGGTATGTCAGTTTCTATTGGTATGTCAGTTTCGATTGGTATATCAGTTTCGATTGGTATGTCAATTTCTATTGTTATATCAGTTTCTATTTGTATGTCAGTTAGGATAGGTATGTCAGTTTCTATTGGTATATCAGTTTCGATTGGTATGTCAGTTTCTATTGGTATGTCAGTTTCTATTGGTATATCACTTTCAATTGGTATGTCAGTTCCGATTGGTATGTCAGTTTCGATTGGTATGTCAGTCTCGATTGGTATGTTAGTCCTCGAATGTTATGTCAGTTTCTATTGGTATATAAGTTTTGATTGGTATGACAATTTCAATTAGTATATCAGTTTCTATTGGGATATCAGTTTCGAATGATATGTCAGTTTTCGATTTGTATATCAGTTTATATTGGTATATCAGTTTCGATTGGTATGTCAGTCTCTATTGTTATATCAGTTTCTATTGGTATGTCAGTTTCTATTGGTATATCAGTTTCGATCGGTATATCAGTTTCGATGGTATGTTAGTTTCTATTGGTATATCAGTTTCGATTGAAATATCAGTTTCTATTGGTATATCAGTTTCGATCTGTATATCAGTTTTGATGGTATGTTAGTTTCTATTGGTATATCAGTTTCAAGTGAAATATCAGTTTCTATTGGTATATCAATTTCGATTGGTATATTTGTTTCAATTAGTATATTAGTTTCTATAGGTATGTCATTTTCTATTGGTATATCAGTTTCGACTGGTATATCAGTTTCGACTAGAATGTCAGTTTCGATTGTTATGTCAGTTTCTATTGATATATCAGTTTTGATTGGTATACCAGTCTCGAATGTTATATCAGTTTCTATTAGTATATCAGTTTCGATTGGTATTTCAGTTTCTATTGGTATATCAGTTTCATATGGTTTGTTCCAGGGAAAGGCACCACTGATGCGCTCTTCCTTGTGAGGCAATTACAGGAAAAGTACCTAGCTAAAAGTAAGCCACTCTACTTGGCATTTGTCGACCTTGAGAAAGCCTTTGACAGAGTTCCACGTGCAGTAATCTGGTGGGCTCTTAGAAAACTAGGAGTAGATGAATGGCTTGTGAAAGCGGTACAAGCCATGTATAGGGGAGCAGTCAGCAAAGTTAGGATTGGCAATGAGTATAGCGAGGAATTTAGCGTACAGGTTGGGGTCCACCAGGGCTCTGTTCTTAGCCCTCTCCTGTTCATCATAGTCCTGCAGGCAATAACGGAGGAGTTTAAGACCGGATGCCCATGGGAACTCCTGTATGCTGATGACCTCGCACTCATAGCTGAATCTATGGTAGAACTAGAGAATAAATTCCAAACCTGGAAGCAGGGACTAGAGAGAAAGGGCCTCAAAGTCAACATGACAAAGACTAAGGTCCTTATAAGTAGACGAGAAAACAGAACCCAGATCACCTCAGGGAAATGGCCTTGCTCAGTATGTAGGAAAGGTGTAGGTAGGAACTCCATTCTTTGCCCCAAATGCAAACAATGGGTACACAAGAGATGTAGCGGGATCTCAGGAAGCTTAATTAAGAATGTAGGATTCACATGCAGCAGCTGTGCTGAAACAGCAAGCAAACAGCCACAGGAAACAAGTACCACCAATCTCTGGGAGGGCCCTGTAGAAACAGTAGACAGCTTCTGCTACCTAGGTGACCGAATTAGCAACGGAGGTGGGTGCTCAGAAAGTACAATAACTAGGGTAAGAACGGGATGGAAGAAGTTTAGGGAACTACTACCACTGCTAGCTGCAAAAGGCTTCTCCCTCAGAATGAAAGGCAGACTGTATGATGCGTGTATCCGAACAGCGATGTTGCATGGTAGTGAGACCTGGGCGCTGAAGGTGGAAGACTTACGTAGATTAGAGAGAAACGAAGCCTGCATGCTCCGATGGATGTGTAACAGTAATATACGTGAACGACAAAGCATAAATGAATTGAGAGAGAGACTGAGCATAAGAGGAATCAAATGCTGCGTGCAGGAGAGGCGGTTACGCTGGTATGGACATGTGATGCGTATGAAGGATGACAGCTGCATAAAAAGGTGCAGAGCACTAGAAGTTGATGGAAACCGCGGAGTGGGGAGACCCAAGATGACTTGGGATGAGGTGATAAAAGCCGACCTTACCCAACTACACCTCTCAAAGTCAATGACACACGACCGTGACTTCTGGCGTCACGCAGTAATACAGGGTACCCGACCTCCCATGGGTACATGCTGAAGCATATAAACAATATGCCCCCCCCCCCCCCACCGCAAGGTGGTCGTGGAGGTGCCACGGCAAAAAAGCACCCAGCCCACACTGTAAAGTGGACGTGTAGGCGCCACGAAAAAGCACCCAGCACTCACTGTAAATGAGGTTGGTGTTAGGAAGGGCATCCAGCTGTAGAAATCAAGCCAGATCAGTTCCTGTATGAGCAAGGCATGGTCAGCCGACCAGACACTGCCCACAACAGGACAACCCGTCTAACCCATGCTAGCGTGGAAGAACGGACGTAAAACGGTGATGATGATGATGATGATGATGTCAGTTTCTATTGGTATATCAGTTTCTATTGGTATATCAGTTTCCTTTGGTATGTCAGATTCGATTGGTATGTCAGTTCCGATTGGTATGTCAGTTTCGATTGGTATATAAGTTTCTATTGGTATATCAGTTTCCATTGGTATGTCAGATTCGATTGGTATGTCAGTTTCTATTGGTATATCTGTTTCGATTGAAAGGTCAGTTTCTATTGGTATGTCAGTTTTTATTAGTATATCAGGAGGCACATGGATTAGTGGTTAGAGCATTGGCCTTGCAATCGAAAGGTTGTGAGTTCAATTCTCATACCGGGTGATGTGTTGTTTCCTTGAGAAAAAGACACTTTATTTCACATTGCTCCAGTTTACTCAGCTGTAGAAATGAGATGATAGGGACTGGTGTCCTTATAATTCCACTGCAAAGTGCTCGTGGAGGTGCCACGGCAAAAAAGCACCCAGCACTCAATTTAAAAGAGGTTGGTGTTAGGAAGGGCATCCAGCTGTAGAAATCAAGCCAGAATCAGTTCTCGTCCCACCCTTGCAAGCAGGGAAAAGCGGACGTAAAATGATGATGATGATGATGATGATGATGATGATGATGGTGATGTCTGTTTCTATTGGTATATTAGTTTTTATTGGTATATCAGTTTCGATTGGGATGTCAGTTTCGATTGGTATGTCAGTTTCGATTGGTATATCAGTTTAGATTGTTATGTCAGTTTCGATTGCTATATCAGTTTCAAATGGTATGTCAATCTCGATCGGTATGTCAGTTTCGATTGGTATATCACTTTCTATTGGTATGTCGGTTTCTATTGGTATATCAGTTTTGATTGTTATATCAGTTTCGATTGGTATATCAGTTTCTATTAGTATGTCAGTTTCTATTGGTATATCAGTTCCTATTGGTATATCAGTTTCGACTGGTATGTCAGTTTCGATTGGTATGTTAGTCCTTGATTTGTATGTCAGTTTCTATTGGTATATCAGTTTTGATTGGTATATCAGTTTCAATTTGTTTGTCAGTTTCTATTTGTATATCAGTTTCTATTGGTATGTCAGTTTCGATTGGTATGTCAGTTTCTATTTGTATATCAGTTTTGATTGGTATATCAGTTTCTATTGGTATATCACTTTTGATTGGTATATCAGTTTTAATTTGTTTGTCAGTTTCGATTGGTATGTCAGTTTCTATTGGTATATCAGTTTCGATTGGTATGTCAGTTTCTATTGGTATGTCAGTTTCGATTATTATATCATTTACTAATGGTATGTCAGTTTCAATTAGTATGTCAGTTTCTATTGGTATATCAGTTTCGATTAGTATATTAGTATTCTATTGGTATGTCAGTTTCTATTGGTATATCAGTTTCGATTGGTATGTCTGTTGCGATTGGTATGTCAGTTTCGATTGGTATATTAGTTCCGATTGGTATGTCAGTTTCCATTGGTATGTCAGTTTCGATTGGTATATCAGTTTCCATTGGTATGTCAGTTTCGTTTGGTATGTCAATTTCGATTGGTATATCAGTTTAGATTAGTATGTCAGTTTCTATTGGTATATCAGTTGCGATTGGTATATTAGTTTCTATTGGTATGTCAGTTTGAATTAGTATATCAGTTTCTATTGGTATGTTAGTTTCGATTGTTATGTTAGTCCTCGAATTGTATGTCAATTTCAATTAGTATGTCAGTTTCGATTGGTATGTCAGTTTCGATTAGTATATCAGTTTCTATTGGTATGTCAGTTTCGATTGGTATGTCAGTTTCTATTAATATATCAGTTTCGATTGGTATATCAGTTTCGATTGGTATATCAGTTTCGATTGGTATGTCAGTTGTTATTGGTATATCAATTTCGATTGGTATGTCAGTTTCGATTGGTATGTCAGTTTCGATTGGAATATCAGTTCCGATTGGTGTGTCAGTTTCGATTGGTAAGTCAGTTTCAAATTGTATATCAGTTTCGATTGGTATTTCAGTTTCGATTGGTATGTCAATTTCGATAGGTATATCAGTTTAGATTAGTATATCAGTTTCTATTGGTATGTCAATTTCAATTAGTATATCAGTTTCTATTGGTATGTCAGTTTCCATTGGTATATCAGTTTCAATTGGTATGTCAATTTAAATTAGTATATCAGTTTCTATTGGTATATCAGTTTCGATTGGTATGTCAGTTTTGATTTGTATATCAGTTTCTATAGATATGTCAGTTTCTATTGGTATATCATTTTCGATTGGTATATCAGTTTCGATTGTATGTCAGTTTCGATTGGTATGTCAGTTTCTATTGGTATATCAGTTTCGATTGATATATCAGTTTTGATTGGTATGTCAGTTTCTACTGGTATGTCAGTTTCGATTAGTATATCACTTTCTATCGGTATGTCAGTTTCAATTGGTATGTCAGTTTCTATTGGTATATCAGTTTCGATTGGTATATCAGTTTCGATTAATATATCCCCCGTCCAAACCCATGCAAGCGTAGAACACGGACGTTAAACGTTGATGATGATGATGATGATGATATCAATTTCTATTGGTTTGTCAGTTTCGATTAGAATATCAGATTCGATTGGTATATTCGTTTCGATTGGTATGTCAATTTCAATTAGTATATCAGTTTCTATTGGTATGTCAGTTTCTATTGTTATATCAGTTTCGATAGGTATATCAGTTTCGATTGGTATGTAAGTTTCGATTGGTATGTCAGTTTAGATTGGTATGTCAGTTTCGATTGGTATATCAGTTTCTATTGTTATGTCAGTTTCTATTAGTATGTCAGTTTCGATTGGTATATCAGTTTCTATTGGTATATCACTTTTGATTGGTATATCAGTTTCAATTTGTTTGTCAGTTTCGATTGGTATGTCAGTTTCTATTGGTATATCAGTTTCGATTGGTATGTCAGTTTCTAATGGTATGTCAGTTTCGATTATTATATCATTTACTATTGGTATGTCAGTTTCAATTAGTATGTCAGTTTCTATTGGTATATCAGTTTCGATTGGTATATCAGTTTCGATTAGTATTTCAGTTTCGATTAGTATATTAGTATTCTATTGGTATGTCAGTTTCTATTGGTATATCAGTTTCGATTGGTATATCAGTTTCGATTAGTATGTCAGTTTCTATTGGTATGTTAGTTTCGATTACTACATCAGTTTCTATTGGTTTGTCAATTTCAATCGGTATGTCAGTTTCTATTGATATATCATTTTCGATTGGTATATCAGTTTCGATTGGTATATCAGCTTCGATTGGTATGTCAGTTTCTATTGGTATATCACTTTCTATTGGTATGTCAGTTTTGATTGGTATATCAGTTTCGATTGGTATGTCAGTTTCGATTGGTATGTCAGTTTCGATTGGTATATCAGTTCCGATTGGTATGTCAGTTTCGATTGGTATTTCAGTTTCGATTGGTATATCAGTTTCTATTGGTATGTCAGTTTCGATTGGTATGTCAATTTCGATTGGTATATCAGTTTCTATTGGTATGTCAGTTTCGAGTGGTATGTCAGTTTCTATTGGTTTATAAGTTTCGATTGATATATCAGTTTCGATTAGTATGTCAGTTTCTACTGGTATGTCAGTTTCGATTAGTATATCAGTTTCTAATGGTATGTCAGTTTCTATTGGTATATCAGATTCGATTGGTATATCACTTTCGATTAGTATGTCAGTTTCTATTGGTATGTCAGTTTTGATTGGTATATCAGTTTCAATTGGTATATCAGTTTCTATTGGTATGTCAGTTTTGATTGGTATATCAGTTTCGATTGGTATGTCAATTTCGATTGGTATGTCAGTTTCGATTGGTATATCAGTTCCGATTGGTATGTCAGTTTCGATTGGTACTTCAGTTTCGATTGGTATATCAGTTTCGATTGGTATGTCAGTTTCAATTGGTATGTAAGTTTCGATTAGTATATCAGTTTCGTTTCATATGTCAATTTCGATTGGTATATCAGTTTCGATTGGTATGTCAATTTCAATCAGTATGTCAGTTTCTATTGGTATATCAGTTTCAATTGGTATGTCAGTTTCGATTAGTATATAAGTTTCTATAGGTATGTCAGTTTCTATTGTTATATCAGTTTCGATTGGTATATCTGTTTCGATGGTATGTCAGTTTCGATTGGTATATCAGTTTCTATTGGTATATCCGTTTCGATTAATATATCAGTTTCGATTAGTATATCAGTTTCTATTGGTATGTCAGTTTCGATTGATATGTCAGTTTCTATTGGTATGTCAGTTTCGATTGGTATCTCAGTTTCTATTTGTATGTCAATTTCGATTGGTATATAAGTTTAGATTAGTAGGTCAGTTTCTATTGGTATATCAGTTTCTATAGGTATGTTAGTTTCTATTGGTATATCAGTTTCGACTGGTATATCAGTTTCGATTAGAAAGTCAGTTTCGATTGTTATGTCAGTTTCGATTTGTATATCAGTTCCGATTGGTATGTCAGTTTCGATTGGTATGTCAGTTTCGATTGGTATATCAGTTTCGATTAGTATGTCAGTTTTGATTGGTATGTCAATTTCGATTGGTATATCAGTTTCTATAGGTATGTCAGTTTCGATTGTTATGTCAGGTTCTATTGGTATATCAGTTTCGATTGGTATATCAGCTTCGATTAGTATATCAATTTCTATTGGTATGTCAGTTTCGATTAGTATATCAGTTTCTATTGGTACGTCAGTTTCTATTGGTATATCAGCTTCGATTGGTATATCAGTTTCGATTAGTATGTCAGTTTCTAATGGTATGTCAGTTTCGATTAGTATATCAGTTTATATTGGTATATCAGTTCCTATTGGTATGTCAGTTTCGATAGGTATGTCAGTTTCTATTGGTATGTCAGTTTCGATTGGTATATCAGTTTCGATTGGTATGTCAATTTCTATTGTTATATCAGTTTCTATTTGTATGTCAGTTAGGATAGGTATGTCAGTTTCTATTGGTATATCAGTTTCGATTGGTATGTCAGTTTCTATTGGTATGTAAGTTTTGATTAGTATATCAGTTTCGATTCATATGTCAATTTCGATTGGTATATCAGTTTCGATTGGTATGTCAATTTCAATCAGTATGTCAGTTTCTATTGGTATATCAGTTTCAATTGGTATGTCAGTTTCGATTAGTATATCAGTTTCTATAGGTATGTCAGTTTCTATTGTTATATCAGTTTCGATTGGTATATCTGTTTCGATGGTATGTCAGTTTCGATTGGTATATCAGTTTCTATTGGTATATCCGTTTCGATTAATATATCAGTTTCGATTAGTATATCAGTTTCTATTGGTATGTCAGTTTCGATTGGTATGTCAGTTTCTATTGGTATGTCAGTTTCGATTGGTATCTCAGTTTCTATTTGTATGTCAATTTCGATTGGTATATAAGTTTAGATTAGTAGGTCAGTTTCTATTGGTATATCAGTTTCTATAGGTATGTTAGTTTCTATTGATATATCAGTTTCGACTGGTATATCAGTTTCGATTAGAAAGTCAGTTTCGATTGTTATGTCAGTTTCGATTTGTATATCAGTTCCGATTGGTATGTCAGTTTCGATTGGTATGTCAGTTTCGATTGGTATATCAGTTTCGATTAGTATGTCAGTTTTGATTGGTATGTCAATTTCGATTGGTATATCAGTTTCTATAGGTATGTCAGTTTCGATTGTTATGTCAGGTTCTATTGGTATATCAGTTTCGATTGGTATATCAGCTTCGATTAGTATATCAATTTCTATTGGTATGTCAGTTTCGATTTGTATATCAGTTTCTATTGGTACGTCAGTTTCTATTGGTATATCAGCTTCGATTGGTATATCAGTTTCGATTAGTATGTCAGTTTCTAATGGTATGTCAGTTTCGATTAGTATATCAGTTTATATTGGTATATCAGTTCCTATTGGTATGTCAGTTTCGATAGGTATGTCAGTTTCTATTGGTATGTCAGTTTCGATTGGTATATCAGTTTCGATTGGTATGTCAATTTCTATTGTTATATCAGTTTCTATTTGTATGTCAGTTAGGATAGGTATGTCAGTTTCTATTGGTATATCAGTTTCGATTGGTATGTCAGTTTCTATTGGTATGTCAGTTTCTATTGGTATATCACTTTCAATTGGTATGTCAGTTCCGATTGCTATGTCAGTTTCGATTGGTATGTCAGTCTCGATTGGTATGTTAGTCCTCGAATGTTATGTCAGTTTCTATTGGTATATAAGTTTTGATTGGTATGACAATTTCAATTAGTATATCAGTTTCTATTGGGATATCAGTTTCGAATGATATGTCAGTTTTCGATTTGTATATCAGTTTATATTGGTATATCAGTTTCGATTGGTATGTCAGTTTCTATTGTTATATCAGTTTCTATTGGTATGTCAGTCTCTATTGGTATATCAGTTTCGATCGGTATATCAGTTTCGATGGTATGTTAGTTTCTATTGGTATATCAGTTTCGATTGAAATATCAGTTTCTATTGGTATATCAGTTTCGATCGGTATATCAGTTTTGATGGTATGTTAGTTTCTATTGGTATATCAGTTTCAAGTGAAATATCAGTTTCTATTGGTATATCAATTTCGATTGGTATATTTGTTTCAATTAGTATATTAGTTTCTATAGGTATGTCATTTTCTATTGGTATATCAGTTTCGACTGGTATATCAGTTTCGACTAGAATGTCAGTTTCGATTGTTATGTCAGTTTCTATTGATATATCAGTTTTGATTGGTATACCAGTCTCGAATGTTATATCAGTTTCTATTAGTATATCAGTTTCGATTGGTATTTCAGTTTCTATTGGTATATCAGTTTCAATTGATATGTCAGTTTCTATTGGTATATCAGTTTCAATTGGTATGTTTGTTTCTATTGGTAAGTCAGTTTCGATTAGTATATCAGTTTCGATTGGTATATCATTTTCGATTGGTATATCACTTTCTATTGGTATATCAGTTTCGATTGGTATGTCAGTTTCGATTAGTATATCAGTTTCTATTTGTATGTCAGTTTCTATTGGTATATCAGTTTCTATTGGTATATAAGTTTCTATTGGTATATCAGTTTCCTTTGGTATGTCAGATTCGATTGGTATGTCAGTTCCGATTGGTATGTCAGTTTCGATTGGTATATAAGTTTCTATTGGTATATCAGTTTCCATTGGTATGTCAGATTCGATTGGTATGTCAGTCTCTATTGGTATATCTGTTTCGATTGGAAGGTCAGTTTCTATTGGTATGTCAGTTTTTATTAGTATATCAGGAGGCACATGGATTAGTGGTTAGAGCATTGGCCTTGCAATCGAAAGGTTGTGAGTTCAATTCTCATACCGGGTGATGTGTTGTTTCCTTGAGAAAAAGACACTTTATTTCACATTGCTCCAGTTTACTCAGCTGTAGAAATGAGATGATAGGGACTGGTGTCCTTATAATTCCACTGCAAAGTGCTCGTGGAGGTGCCACGGCAAAAAAGCACCCAGCACTCACTATAAAAGAGGTTGGTGTTAGGAAGGGCATCCAGCTGTAGAAATCAAGCCAGAATCAGTTTTCGTCCCACCCTTGCAAGCAGGGAAAAGCGGACGTAAAATGATGATGATGATGATGATGGTGATGTCTGTTTCTATTGGTATATTAGTTTTTATTGGTATATCAGTTTCGATTGGGATGTCAGTTTCGATTGGTATGTCAGTTTCGATTGGTATATCAGTTTAGATTGTTATGTCAGTTTCGATTGCTATATCAGTTTCAAATGGTATGTCAATCTCGATCGGTATGTCAGTTTCGATTGGTATATCACTTTCTATGTCGGTTTCTATTGGTATATCAGTTTTGATTGTTATATCAGTTTCGATTGGTATATCAGTTTCTATTAGTATGTCAGTTTCTATTGGTATATCAGTTCCTATTGGTATGTCAGTTTCGACTGGTATGTCAGTTTCGATTGGTATGTTAGTCCTTGATTTGTATGTCAGTTTCTATTGGTATATCAGTTTTGATTGGTATATCAGTTTCAATTTGTTTGTCAGTTTCTATTTGTATATCAGTTTCTATTGGTATGTCAGTTTCGATTGGTATGTCAGTTTCTATTTGTATATCAGTTTCGATTGGTATATCAGTTTCTATTGGTATATCACTTTTGATTGGTATATCAGTTTCAATTTGTTTGTCAGTTTCGATTGGTATGTCAGTTTCTATTGGTATATCAGTTTCGATTGGTATGTCAGTTTCTATTGGTATGTCAGTTTCGATTATTATATCATTTACTAATGGTATGTCAGTTTCAATTAGTATGTCAGTTTCTATTGGTATATCAGTTTCGATTAGTATATTAGTATTCTATTGGTATGTCAGTTTCTATTGGTATATCAGTTTCGATTGGTATGTCTGTTGCGATTGGTATGTCAGTTTCGATTGGTATATTAGTTCCGATTGGTATGTCAGTTTCCATTGGTATGTCAGTTTCGATTGGTATATCAGTTTCCATTGGTATGTCAGTTTCGTTTGGTATGTCAATTTCGATTGGTATATCAGTTTAGATTAGTATGTCAGTTTCTATTGGTATATCAGTTGCGATTGGTATATTAGTTTCTATTGGTATGTCAGTTTGAATTAGTATATCAGTTTCTATTGGTATGTTAGTTTCGATTGTTATGTTAGTCCTCGAATTGTATGTCAATTTCAATTAGTATGTCAGTTTCGATTGGTATGTCAGTTTCGATTAGTATATCAGTTTCTATTGGTATGTCAGTTTCGATTGGTATGTCAGTTTCGATTAGTATATCAGTTTCTATTGGTATGTCAGTTTCGATTGGTATGTCAGTTTCTATTAATATATCAGTTTCGATTGGTATATCAGTTTCGATTGGTATATCAGTTTCGATTGGTACGTCAGTTGTTATTGGGATATCAATTTCGATTGGTATGTCAGTTTCGATTGGTATGTCAGTTTCGATTGGAATATCAGTTCCGATTGGTGTGTCAGTTTCGATTGGTAAGTCAGTTTCAAATTGTATATCAGTTTCGATTGGTATTTCAGTTTCGATTGGTATGTCAATTTCGATAGGTATATCAGTTTAGATTAGTATATCAGTTTCTATTGGTATGTCAATTTCAATTAGTATATCAGTTTCTATTGGTATGTCAGTTTCCATTGGTATATCAGTTTCAATTGGTATGTCAATTTAAATTAGTATATCAGTTTCTATTGGTATATCAGTTTCGATTGGTATGTCAGTTTTGATTTGTATATCAGTTTCTATAGATATGTCAGTTTCTATTGGTATATCATTTTCGATTGGTATATCAGTTTCGATTGTATGTCAGTTTCGATTGGTATGTCAGTTTCTATTGGTATATCAGTTTCGATTGATATATCAGTTTTGATTGGTATGTCAGTTTCTACTGGTATGTCAGTTTCGATTAGTATATCACTTTCTATCGGTATGTCAGTTTCAATTGGTATGTCAGTTTCTATTGGTATATCAGTTTCGATTGGTATATCAGTTTCGATTAATATATCCCCCGTCCAAACCCATGCAAGCGTGGAACACGGACGTTAAACGTTGATGATGATGATGATGATGATATCAATTTCTATTGGTTTGTCAGTTTCGATTAGAATATCAGATTCGATTGGTATATTCGTTTCGATTGGTATGTCAATTTCAATTAGTATATCAGTTTCTATTGGTATGTCAGTTTCTATTGTTATATCAGTTTCGATAGGTATATCAGTTTCGATTGGTATGTAAGTTTCGATTGGTATGTCAGTTTCGATTGGTATGTCAGTTTCGATTGGTATATCAGTTTCTATTGTTATGTCAGTTTCTATTAGTATGTCAGTTTCGATTGGTATATCAGTTTCTATTGGTATATCACTTTTGATTGGTATATCAGTTTCAATTTGTTTGTCAGTTTCGATTGGTATGTCAGTTTCTATTGGTATATCAGTTTCGATTGGTATGTCAGTTTCTATTGGTATGTCAGTTTCGATTATTATATCATTTACTATTGGTATGTCAGTTTCAATTAGTATGTCAGTTTCTATTGGTATATCAGTTTCGATTGGTATATCAGTTTCGATTAGTATTTCAGTTTCGATTAGTATATTAGTATTCTATTGGTATGTCAGTTTCTATTGGTATATCAGTTTCGATTGGTATGTCTGTTGCGATTGGTATGTCATTTTCGATTGGTATATTAGTTCCGATTGGTATGTCAGTTTCCATTGGTATGTCAGTTTCGATTGGTATATCAGTTTCCATTGGTATGTCAGTTTCGTTTGGTATGTCAATTTCGATTGGTATATCAGTTTAGATTAGTATGTCAGTTTCTATTGGTATATCAGTTGCGATTGGTATATTAGTTTCTATTGGTATGTCAGTTTGAATTAGTATATCAGTTTCTATTGGTATGTTAGTTTCGATTGTTATGTTAGTCCTCGAATTGTATGTCAATTTCAATTAGTATGTCAGTTTCGATTGGTATGTCAGTTTCTATTAATATATCAGTTTCGATTGGTATATCAGTTTCGATTGGTATATCAGTTTCGATTGGTATGTCAGTTGTTATTGGTATATCAATTTCGATTGGTATGTCAGTTTCGATTGGTATGTCAGTTTCGATTGGAATATCAGTTCCGATTGGTGTGTCAGTTTCGATTGGTAAGTCAGTTTCAAATTGTATATCAGTTTCGATTGGTATTTCAGTTTCGATTGGTATGTCAATTTCGATAGGTATATCAGTTTAGATTAGTATATCAGTTTCTATTGGTATGTCAATTTCAATTAGTATATCAGTTTCTATTGGTATGTCAGTTTCCATTGGTATATCAGTTTCAATTGGTATGTCAATTTAAATTAGTATATCAGTTTCTATTGGTATATCAGTTTCGATTGGTATGTCAGTTTTGATTTGTATATCAGTTTCTATAGATATGTCAGTTTCTATTGGTATATCATTTTCGATTGGTATATCAGTTTCGATTGTATGTCAGTTTCGATTGGTATGTCAGTTTCTATTGGTATATCAGTTTCGATTGATATATCAGTTTTTATTGGTATGTCAGTTTCTACTGGTATGTCAGTTTCGATTAGTATATCACTTTCTATCGGTATGTCAGTTTCAATTGGTATGTCAGTTTCTATTGGTATATCAGTTTCGATTGGTATATCAGTTTCGATTAATATATCCCCCGTCCAAACCCATGCAAGCGTGGAACACGGACGTTAAACGTTGATGATGATGATGATGATGATATTAATTTCTATTGGTTTGTCAGTTTCGATTAGAATATCAGATTCGATTGGTATATTCGTTTCGATTGGTATGTCAATTTCAATTAGTATATCAGTTTCTATTGGTATGTCAGTTTCTATTGTTATATCAGTTTCGATTGGTATGTAAGTTTCGATTGGTATGTCAGTTTCGATTGGTATATCAGTTTCTATTGTTATGTCAGTTTCTATTAGTATGTCAGTTTCGATTGGTATATCAGTTTCTATTGGTATATCACTTTTGATTGGTATATCAGTTTCAATTTGTTTGTCAGTTTCGATTGGTATGTCAGTTTCTATTGGTATATCAGTTTCGATTGGTATGTCAGTTTCTATTGGTATGTCAGTTTCGATTATTATATCATTTACTATTGGTATGTCAGTTTCAATTAGTATGTCAGTTTCTATTGGTATATCAGTTTCGATTGGTATATCAGTTTCGATTAGTATTTCAGTTTCGATTAGTATATTAGTATTCTATTGGTATGTCAGTTTCTATTGGTATATCAGTTTCGATTGGTATGTCTGTTGCGATTGGTATGTCAGTTTCGATTGGTATATTAGTTCCGATTGGTATGTCAGTTTCCATTGGTATGTCAGTTTCGATTGGTATATCAGTTTCCATTGGTATGTCAGTTTCGTTTGGTATGTCAATTTCGATTGGTATATCAGTTTAGATTAGTATGTCAGTTTCTATTGGTATATCAGTTGCGATTGGTATATTAGTTTCTATTGGTATGTCAGTTTGAATTAGTATATCAGTTTCTATTGGTATGTTAGTTTCGATTGTTATGTTAGTCCTCGAATTGTATGTCAATTTCAATTAGTATGTCAGTTTCGATTGGTATGTCAGTTTCGATTAGTATATCAGTTTCTATTGGTATGTCAGTTTCGATTGGTATGTCAGTCTCTATTAATATAACAGTTTCGATTGGTATATCAGTTTCGATTGGTATATCAGTTTCGATTGGTATGTCAGTTGCTATTGGTATATCAATTTCGATTGGTATGTCAGTTTCGATTGGTATGTCAGTTTCGATTGGAATATCAGTTCCGATTGGTGTGTCAGTTTCGATTGGTAAGTCAGTTTCAAATTGTATATCAGTTTCGATTGGTATTTCAGTTTCGATTGGTATGTCAATTTCGATAGGTATATCAGTTTAGATTAGTATATCAGTTTCTATTGGTATGTCAATTTCAATTAGTATATCAGTTTCTATTGGTATGTCAGTTTCTATTGGTATATCAGTTTCAATTGGTATGTCAATTTAAATTAGTATATCAGTTTCTATTGGTATATCAGTTTCGATTGGTATGTCTGTTTTGATTTGTATATCAGTTTCTATAGATATGTCAGTTTCTATTGGTATATCATTTTCGATTGGTATATCAGTTTCGATTGTATGTCAGTTTCGATTGGTATGTCAGTTTCTATTGGTATATCAGTTTCGATTGATATATCAGTTTTGATTGGTATGTCAGTTTCTACTGGTATGTCTGTTTCGATTAGTATATCACTTTCTATCGGTATGTCAGTTTCAATTGGTATGTCAGTTTCTATTGGTATATCAGTTTCGATTGGTATATCAGTTTCGATTAATATATCCCCCGTCCAAACCCATGCAAGCGTGGAACACGGACGTTAAACGTTGATGATGATGATGATGATGATATCAATTTCTATTGGTTTGTCAGTTTCGATTAGAATATCAGATTCGATTGGTATATTCGTTTCGATTGGTATGTCAATTTCAATTAGTATATCAGTTTCTATTGGTATGTCAGTTTCTATTGTTATATCAGTTTCGATAGGTATATCAGTTTCGATTGGTATGTAAGTTTCGATTGGTATGTCAGTTTCGATTGGTATGTCAGTTTCGATTGGTATATCAGTTTCTATTGTTATGTCAGTTTCTATTAGTATGTCAGTTTCGATTGGTATGTCAGCTTCGATTTGTATATCAGTTTCTATAGGTATGTCAGTTTCTATTGGTATATCAGTTTCGATTGGTATATCAGTTTCGATTGTATGTCAGTTTCTATTGGTATATCAGTTTCGATTGGTATAACAGTTTCGATTGTATGTCAGTTTCGATTGGTATATCAGTTTTGATTGATATATCAGTTTCTATTGGTTTGTCAGTTTCTACTGGTATGTCAGTTTCGATTAGTATATCACTTTCTATTGGTATGTCAGTTTCAATTGGTATGTCAGTTTCTATTGGTATATAAGTTTCGATTGGTATATCAGTTTTTCGATTAGTATATCAATTTCTATTGGTATGTCAGTTTCGATTAGTATATCCCTTTCGATTAGTATGTCAGTTTCGATTGGAATGTTAGTTTCGATTGGTATGTCAGTTTCGATAGGTATGTCAGTTTTTATTGGTATATCAGTTTCTATTGGTTTATCAGTTTTGATTGGTATGTCAATTTCAATTAGTATATCAGTTTATATTGGTATGTCAGTTTCTATTGGATTATCAGTTTCGATAGGTATATCAGTTTCGATTGGTATGTCAGTTTCGATTTGTATCTCATTTTCGATTGGTATATCGGTTTCGATTGGTATATCACTTTCTATTGGTATGTCAGTTTCGATTGGTATATAAGTTTCTATTGGTATATCAGTTTTCATTGGTAGGTCAGTTTCTATTGGTATGTCAGTTTTGATTAGTATATCAGTTACTATTGGTATGTCAGTTTCTATTGGTATATCAGTTCATATTGGTATGTCAGTTTCGATCCGTATGTCAGTTTTGATTGGTATGTTAGTCCTCGATTTGTATGTCAGTTTCTAATGGTATATCAGTTTTGATTGGTATATCAGTTTCAATTTGTATGTCAGTTTGTATTGTTATATCAGTTTCTATTGGTATGTCAGTTTTTATTGGTATATCAGTTTTCATTGGTATGTCAGTTTCTATTCGTATTTCAGTTTCGATTATTATATCAGTTACTATTGGTCTGTCAGTTTGGATTGCTATGTCAGTTTCGATTGGTATGTCAGTTGCGATTGGTATGTCAGTTTTGATTGGTATATTAGTTCCGATTGGTATGTCAGTTTCCATTGGTATGTCAGTTTCGATTGGTATATTAGTTCCGATTGGTATGTCAGTTTCGTTTGGTATGTCAATTTCGATTGGTATGTCAGTTTCGAGTGGTATGTCAGTTTCTACTGGTATATAAGTTTCGATTGATATATCAGTTTCGATTAGTATGTCAGTTTCTACTGGTATGTCAGTTTCGATTAGTATATCAGTTTCTATTGGTATGTCAGTTTCGATTGGTATATCAGTTTCGATTTGTATATCAGTTCCTATTGCTATATCTGTTTCTATTGGTATGTCAGTTTCAATTGGCATGTCAGTTTCGATTGGTATGTCAGTTTCGATTGGTTTATCAGTTCCGATTGGTATGTAAGTTTTGATTGGTATGTCAGTTTCGATTGGTATATCAGTTTCGATTGGTATATCAGTTTCTATTGGTATGTCAGTTTCTATTGGTATGTCAGTTTCGATTGATATATCAGTTTCGAATAGTAAGTCAGTTTCTACTGGTATGTCAGTTTCGATTAGTATATCAGTTTCTATTGGTATGTCAGTTTCGATTGGTATATCAGTCTCGATTTGTATATCAATTCCTATTGCTATATCAGTTTCTATTGGTATGTAAGATTCAATTGGTATGTAAGTTTCGATTGATGTATCAGTTTCGATTGGTACGTCAATTTCGATTGGTATATCAGTTTCGATTGGTATGTCAATTTCAATTAGTATATCAGTTTCTATTGGTATATCAGTTTCGATTTGTATGTCAGTTTCGATTAGTATATCAGTTTCTATAGGTATGTCAATTTCTATTGGTATATCTGTTTCGATTGGTATATCAGTTTCTATTGGTATATCAGTTTCGATTGATATATCAGTTTCGATTAGTATGTCAGTTTCTACTGGTATGTCAGTTTCGATTAGTATATCAGTTTCTATTGGTATGTCAGTTTCTATTGGTATATCAGTTTCGATTGGTATATCAGTTTCGATTAGTATGTCAGTTCCTATTGGTATGTTAGTTTCGATTACTACATCAGTTTCTATTGGTTTGTCAATTTCAATCGGTATGTCAGTTTAGATTGGTATATCAGTTTCTATTGCTATATCAGTTTCTATTGGTATGTCAGTTTCGATTGGTATGTCAGTTGCTATTGGTATATCAGTTTCGATTCGTATGTCAACTTCTATTGGTATGTCAGTTTCGATTAATTATATCAGTTACTATTGGTATGTCAGTTTCGATTGGTACGTCAGTTTCGATTGGTATGTCAGTTTCGATTGGTATGTCAATTTCTATTGGTATGTCAGTTTCGATTAGTATATCAGTTTCTATTGGTATGTCAGTTTCGATTGGTATGTCAATTTCTATTGGTATATCAGTTTCGATTGGTATATCAGTTTCATTTGGTATATAAGTCTTGATTGGTATGTCAGTTCCTATTAGTATATCAGTTTCTATTGGTATGTCAGTTTAGATTGGTATATCAATTTCGATTGGTATGTCAGTTTCTATCGTTTTATCAGTCACTATTGGTATGTCAGTTTCGATAGGTATGTCAGTTTTTATTTGTATATCAGTTTCGATTGGTATGTCAGTTTTTATTGGTATGTCAGTTTCAATTATTATATAAAGTTACTATTGGTATGTCAGTTTCGATTGTTATCTCAGTTTCTATTGGTACGTCAGTTTCTATTGGTATGACAGTTTCGATTGGTATATCAGTTTCGATTGGTATATCATTTTCGACTAGTATGTCAGTTTCTATTGATTTTTCAGTAACGATTGGTATATCAGTTTCGATTGGTATGTTAGTTTCTTTAGGTATGTCAGTTTCTATTGGTATGTTAGTTTCGTTAGGTATGTCAGTTTCTATTGGTATATCAGTTTCGATTAGTATGTCAGTTTCGACTGGTATGTCAGTTTCGATTAGTATATCAGTTTCTATTGGTATATCAGTTTTGATTGGTTTATCAGTTTCGATTGGTATATCAGTTTTGATTGGTTTATCAGTTCCTATTGTTATGTCAGTTTCAAATTGGTATATCAGTTTCGATTGGTATGTTAGTTTCGATTACTATTTCAGTTTCTATTGGTAAGTCAGTTTCTATCGGTATATCAGCTTTGATTGGTATATCAGTTTCAATTAGTATGTGAAGTTTCTATTGGTATATCAGTTACGATTGGTATGTCAGTTTCGATTAGTATATGAGTTTCTATTGGTATGTCAGTTTCTATTAGTATATCAGTTTCAATTGGTATATCAGTTTCGATGGTATGTCAGTTTCGATTGGTATATCAGTTTCTATTGGTATGTCAGTTTCGATTGGTATGTCAGTTTCGATTGGTATGTCAATTTCGATTGGTATATCAGTTTAGATTAGTATGTCAGTTTCTATTGGTATATCAGTTTCGATTGGTATATTAGTTTCGATTAGTATATCAGTTTCTATGGGTATGTTAGATTCTATTGGTATATAAGGTTCGACTGGTATATCAGTTTCGATTAGATTATCAGTTTCAATTTGTATGTCAGTTTCTATTGGTATATGAGTTCCTATTGGTATGTCAGTTTCGATTGGTATGTCAGTTTCGATTGGTATATCAGTTTCGATTGGTATATCAGTTTCGATTTGTATATCAGATACTGTTGCTTTATCAGTTTCTATTGGTATGTCAGTTTCTATTGTTATATCAGTTTCTATTGGTATGTCAGTTTCGATAGGTATGTCAGTTTTTATTGGTATATCAGTTTTGATTGGTATGTCAGTTTGTATTGGTATGTCAGTTTCGATTATTATATCAGTTACTATTGGTATGTCAGTTTCGATTGATATGTCATTTTCGACTGGTATATCATTTTCTATTGGTATGACAGTTTCGATTGGTATATCATTTTCGATTGGTATGTCAGTTTGGATTGGTATGTCAGTTTCGATTGGTATATCAGTTTCGATTAGTATGTTAGTTTCTATTGGTATATCAGTTTCGATTGGTATATCAGTTTCGACTGGTATGTCAGTTTCGATTAGTATATTAGTTTCTATTGGTATGTCAGTTTCTATTGGTATATCAGTTTCGATTGGTATATCAGTTTTTCGATTAGTATGTTAGTTTCTATTGGTATATATGTTTCGATTAGTATATCAGTTTCTATTGGTATGTCAGTTTCGTTTGGTATGTCAGTTTCTATTCATATATCTGTTTCGATTGGTATATCAGTTTCGAATGGAATATCAGTTTCGATTGGTATGTCAGTTTCAATTGGTATATCAGTTTCGATTGGTATGTCAGTTTCTATTGGTATATCAGTTTCTATTGGTATGTCAGTTTTGATTGGTATATCAGTTTAGATTGGTATGTCAGTTTCGATTGGTATATCAATTTCGATTGGTATGCCAGTTTCGATTATTATATCAGTTACTATTGGTATGTCAGTTTCGATTGGTATGTCAGTTTCGATTGGTATGTCAGTTTCGATTGGTATGTTAATTTCTATTGGTATGTCAGTTTCGATTAGTATATCAGTTACTATTGGTATGTCAGTTTTGATTGGTATGTCAGTTTCGATTGGTATGTCAATTTCTATTGGTATGTCAGTTTCGATTAGTATATCAGTTTCTATTGGTATATCAGTTTCGATTGGTATATCAGTTTCGATTGGTATGTCAGTTCCTATTGGTATGTCAGTTTTGATAGGTATGTCAGATTTTATTTATATATCAGTTTCGATTGGTATGTCAGTTTCAATTATTATATAAAGTTACTATTGGTATGTCAGTTTCGATTGGTATCTCAGTTTCTATTGGTATGTCAGTTTCTATTGGTATGACAGTTTCGATTGGTATATCAGTTTCGATTGTTATATCAGTTTCGATTAGTATGTCAGTTTCTATTGATTTTTCAGTAACGATTGGTATATCAGTTTCGATTGGTATGTTAGTTTCGTTAGGTATGTCAGTTTCTATTGGTATGTCAGTTTCGTTAGGTATGTCAGTTTCTATTGGTATATCAGTTTCGATTAGTATGTCAGTTTCTATTGGTATATCAGTTTCGATTAATATGTCAGTTTCTATTAGTATGTTAGTTTCGATTAGTATATCAGTTTCTATTAGTAAGTCAGTTTCGATTGGTATGTCAGTTTCTATTGATATATCAGTTTCGATTGGTATATCAGTTTTGATTGGTATATCAGTTTCGATTGGTATGTCAGTTTCTATTGGTATATCAGTTTCTATTGGTATGTCCGTTTTGATTGGTATATCAGTTTCGATTGGTATTTCAGTTCCGATTGGTACGTCAATTTCGATAGGTATTTTAGTTTCTATTGGTATGTCAGTTTCAATTATTATATCAGTTTCTATTGGTATGTCAGTTTCAATTAGTATATCAGTTTCTATTGATATATCAGCTTCGATTGGTATATCACTTTCTATTGGTATGTCAGTTTCGATTGGTATATCAGCTTCGATTGGTATATCAGTTTCGATTGGTATATCAGTTTTGAATGGTATGTCAGTTTCGATTGGTATGTCATTTTCGATTGGTATATCAGTTTCGATGGGTATGTCAGCTTCGATTGATATGTCAGTTTCGATTGGTATATCAGTTCCGATTGGTATGTCAGTTTCGATTGGTATGTCAGTTTCGATTGGTATATCAGTTTCGATTGGTATGTCAGATTTGATTGGTATGTCAATTTCGATTGGTATATCAGTTTCGATTAGTATGTCAGTTTCTATTGGTATGTTAGTTTCGATTAGTATATCACTTTCTATTGGTATGTCAGTTTCGATTGGTATGTCTGTTTCTATTGATATATCAGTTTCGATTGTTATATCAGTTTTGATTGGTATATCAGTTTCGATTGGTATGTCAGTTTCTATTGGTATTTCAGTTTCTATTGGTATGTCAGTTTTGATTGGTATATCACTTTTGAATGGTATCTCAGTTTCGATTGGTATGTCAGTTTAGATTGGTATGTCAGTTTCGATTGGTATATCAGTTTCGATTGGTATGTCAGTTTCGATTGGTATATCAGTTTTGATTTGTATATGAGTTCCTATAGCTATATCAGTTTCTATTGGTATGTCAGTTTCAATTGGTATGTAAGTTTCGATTAGTATATCAGTACCTATTGGTATGTCAGTTTCGATTGGTATGTCAGTTTCGATTGGTATATCAGTTTCGATTGGTATATCAGTTTCGATTTGTATATCAGTTTCTATTGGTATGTCAGTTTAGATTGGTATGTCAGTTGCGATTGGTATGTCAGTTTAGATTGGTTTGTCAGTTTCGATTGGTATGTCAGTTTCTATTGTTATATCAGTTTCTATTGGTATGTCAGTTTCGATAGGTATGTCAGTTTCTATTCATATATCTGTTTCGATTGGTATATCAGTTTCTATTGTTATATCAGTTTCTATTGGTATGTCAGTTTCGATAGGTATGTTAGTTTCTATTCATATATCTGTTTCGATTGGTATATCAGTTTCGATTGGTATATCAGTTTTGATTGGTATGTCAGTTTGTATTGGTATGTCAGTTTCGATTATTATATCAGTTACTATTGGTATGTCAGTTTCGATTGGTATGTCATTTTCGATTGGTATATCATTTTCTATTGGTATGACAGTTTCGATTGGTATATCATTTTCGATTGGTATGTCAGTTTGGATTGGTATGTCAGTTTCGATTGGTATATCAGTTTCGATTGGTATGTTAGTTTCTATCGGTATATCAGTTTCGATTGGTATATCAGTTTCGACTGGTATGTCAGTTTCGATTAGTATGTTAGTTTCTATTGGTATGTCAGTTTCGATTAGTATATCAGTTTCTATTGGTATGTCAGTTTCGTTTGGTATGTCAGTTTCTATTCATATATCTGTTTCGATTGGTATATCAGTTTCGATTGGTATGTCAGTTTCAATTGGTATATCAGTTTCGATTGGTATCATCATCATCATTTCATTTTACGTCCACTTTTCCCTGCTTGCAAGGGTGGGACAGGAACTGATTCTGGCTTGATATCTACAGCTGGATGCCATTCCTAACACCAACCTCATTTACAGTGAGTGCTGGGTGCTTTTTTGCTGTGGCACCTCCACGACCACTTTGCAGTGGAATGATATGGACCCCAGTCCCTATCATCTCATTTCTACAGCTGAGTAAACTGGAGCAATGTGAAATGAAGTGTCTTGCTCAAGGAAACAACACATCACCCGGTCTGAGAATTGAACTCACAACCTTTCGATTGCAAGGCCAATGCTCTAACCACTAAGCCATGTGCCCCCATATCAACACTAATAAATAGGAATGTCAGTTTCTATTGGTATATCAGTTTCTATTGGTATGTCAGTTTTGATTGGTATATCAGTTTCGATTGGTATGTCAGTTTCGATTGGTATGTCAATATCGATTGGTATGTCAGTTTCGATTGGAATATCAGTTTCGATTGGTATGTCAGTTTCTATTGGTATGTCAGTTTTGATTGGTATATCAGTTTCGATTGGTATGTCAGTTTCGATTGATATGTCAATTTTGATTGGTATATCAGTTTCTATTGATATAACAGTTTTCATTGGTATATCAGTTTCGAGTGGTATATCAGTTTCTATTCATATATCAGTTTCGATTTGTATGTCAATTTCAATTAGTATGTCAGTTTAGATTGGTATATCAGTTTCTATTGCTATATCAGTTTTTATTGGTATGTCAGTTTCGATTGGTATGTCAGTTGCTATTGGTATATCAGTTTCGATTCGTATGTCAACTTCTATTGGTATGTCAGTTTCGATTAATTATATCAGTTACTATTGGTATGTCAGTTTCGATTGGTACGTCAGTTTCGATTGGTATGTCAGTTTCGATTGGTATGTCAATTTCTATTGGTATGTCAGTTTCGATTAGTATATCAGTTTCTATTGGTATGTCAGTTTCGATTGGTATGTCAATTTCTATTGGTATATCAGTTTCGATTGGTATATCAGTTTCATTTGGTATATAAGTCTTGATTGGTATGTCAGTTCCTATTAGTATATCAGTTTCTATTGGTATGTCAGTTTAGATTGGTATATCAATTTCGATTGGTATGTCAGTTTCTATCGTTTTATCAGTCACTATTGGTATGTCAGTTTCGATAGGTATGTCAGTTTTTATTTGTATATCAGTTTCGATTGGTATGTCAGTTTCTATTGGTATGTCAGTTTCAATTATTATATAAAGTTACTATTGGTATGTCAGTTTCGATTGTTATCTCAGTTTCTATTGGTATATCATTTTCGATTAGTATGTCAGTTTCTATTGATTTTTCAGTAACGATTGGTATATCAGTTTCGATTGGTATGTTAGTTTCTTTAGGTATGTCAGTTTCTATTGGTATGTTAGTTTCGTTAGGTATGTCAGTTTCTATTGGTATATCAGTTTCGATTAGTATGTCAGTTTCGACTGGTATGTCAGTTTCGATTAGTATATCAGTTTCTATTGGTATATCAGTTTTGATTGGTTTATCAGTTTCGATTGGTATATCAGTTTTGATTGGTTTATCAGTTCCTATTGTTATGTCAGTTTCAAATTGGTATATCAGTTTCGATTGGTATGTTAGTTTCGATTACTATTTCAGTTTCTATTGGTAAGTCAGTTTCTATCGGTATATCAGCTTTGATTGGTATATCAGTTTCAATTAGTATGTGAAGTTTCTATTGGTATATCAGTTATGATTGGTATGTCAGTTTCGATTAGTATATGAGTTTCTATTGGTATGTCAGTTTCTATTAGTATATCAGTTTCAATTGGTATATCAGTTTCGATGGTATGTCAGTTTCGATTGGTATATCAGTTTCTATTGGTATGTCAGTTTCGATTGGTATGTCAGTTTCGATTGGTATGTCAATTTCGATTGGTATATCAGTTTAGATTAGTATATCAGTTTCTATGGGTATGTTAGATTCTATTGGTATATAAGGTTCGACTGGTATATCAGTTTCGATTAGATTATCAGTTTCAATTTGTATGTCAGTTTCTATTGGTATATGAGTTCCTATTGGTATGTCAGTTTCGATTGGTATGTCAGTTTCGATTGGTATATCAGTTTCGATTGGTATATCAGTTTCGATTTGTATATCAGATACTGTTGCTTTATCAGTTTCTATTGGTATGTCAGTTTCTATTGTTATATCAGTTTCTATTGGTATGTCAGTTTCGATAGGTATGTCAGTTTTTATTGGTATATCAGTTTTGATTGGTATGTCAGTTTGTATTGGTATGTCAGTTTCGATTATTATATCAGTTACTATTGGTATGTCAGTTTCGATTGGTATGTCATTTTCGATTGGTATATCATTTTCTATTGGTATGACAGTTTCGATTGGTATATCATTTTCGATTGGTATGTCAGTTTGGATTGGTATGTCAGTTTCGATTGGTATATCAGTTTCGATTAGTATGTTAGTTTCTATTGGTATATCAGTTTCGATTGGTATATCAGTTTCGACTGGTATGTCAGTTTCGATTAGTATATTAGTTTCTATTGGTATGTCAGTTTCTATTGGTATATCAGTTTCGATTGGTATATCAGTTTTTCGATTAGTATGTTAGTTTCTATTGGTATATATGTTTCGATTGGTATATCAGTTTCTATTGGTATGTCAGTTTCGTTTGGTATGTCAGTTTCTATTCATATATCTGTTTCGATTGGTATATCAGTTTCGATTGGAATATCAGTTTCGATTGGTATGTCAGTTTCAATTGGTATATCAGTTTCGATTGGTATGTCAGTTTCTATTGGTATATCAGTTTCTATTGGTATGTCAGTTTTGATTGGTATATCAGTTTCGATTGGTATGGCAGTTTCGATTGGTATATCAATTTCGATTGGTATGCCAGTTTTGATTATTATATCAGTTACTATTGGTATGTCAGTTTTGATTGGTATGTCAGTTTCGATTGGTATGTCAGTTTCGATTGGTATGTTAATTTCTATTGGTATGTCAGTTTCGATTAGTATATCAGTTACTATTGGTATGTCAGTTTTGATTGGTATGTCAGTTTCGATTGGTATGTCAATTTCTATTGGTATGTCAGTTTCGATTAGTATATCAGTTTCTATTGGTATATCAGTTTCGATTGGTATATCAGTTTCGATTGGTATGTCAGTTCCTATTGGTATGTCAGTTTTGATAGGTATGTCAGTTTTTATTTATATATCAGTTTCGATTGGTATGTCAGTTTCAATTATTATATAAAGTTACTATTGGTATGTCAGTTTCGATTGGTATCTCAGTTTCTATTGGTATGTCAGTTTCTATTGGTATGACAGTTTCGATTGGTATATCAGTTTCGATTGTTATATCAGTTTCGATTAGTATGTCAGTTTCTATTGATTTTTCAGTAACGATTGGTATATCAGTTTCGATTGGTATGTTAGTTTCGTTAGGTATGTCAGTTTCTATTGGTATGTCAGTTTCGTTAGGTATGTCAGTTTCTATTGGTATATCAGTTTCGATTAGTATGTCAGTTTCTATTGGTATATCAGTTTCGATTAATATGTCAGTTTCTATTAGTATGTTAGTTTCGATTAGTATATCAGTTTCTATTAGTAAGTCAGTTTCGATTGGTATGTCAGTTTCTATTGATATATCAGTTTCGATTGGTATATCAGTTTTGATTGGTATATCAGTTTCGATTGGTATGTCAGTTTCTATTGGTATATCAGTTTCTATTGGTATGTCCGTTTTGATTGGTATATCAGTTTCGATTGGTATTTCAGTTCCGATTGGTACGTCAATTTCGATAGGTATATTAGTTTCTATTGGTATGTCAGTTTCAATTATTATATCAGTTTCTATTGGTATGTCAGTTTCAATTAGTATATCAGTTTCTATTGATATATCAGCTTCGATTGGTATATCACTTTCTATTGGTATGTCAGTTTCGATTGGTATATCAGCTTCGATTGGTATATCAGTTTCGATTGGTATATCAGTTTTGAATGGTATGTCTGTTTCGATTGGTATGTCATTTTCGATTGGTATATCAGTTTCGATGTGTATGTCAGCTTCGATTGATATGTCAGTTTCGATTGGTATATCAGTTCCGATTGGTATGTCAGTTTCGATTGGTATGTCAGTTTCGATTGGTATATCAGTTTCGATTGGTATGTCAGATTTGATTGGTATGTCAATTTCGATTGGTATATCAATTTCGATTAGTATGTCAGTTTCTATTGGTATGTTAGTTTCGATTAGTATATCACTTTCTATTGGTATCTCAGTTTCGATTGGTATGTCTGTTTCTATTGATATATCAGTTTCGATTGTTATATCAGTTTTGATTGGTATATCAGTTTCGATTGGTATGTCAGTTTCTATTGGTATTTCAGTTTCGATTGGTATGTCAGTTTCGATTGGTATATCAGTTTCGATTGGTATATCAGTTTCGATTTGTATATCAGTTTCTATTGGTATGTCAGTTTAGATTGGTATGTCAGTTGCGATTGGTATGTCAGTTTAGATTGGTTTGTCAGTTTCGATTGGTATGTCAGTTTCTATTGTTATATCAGTTTCTATTGGTATGTCAGTTTCGATAGGTATGTCAGTTTCTATTCATATATCTGTTTCGATTGGTATATCAGTTTCTATTGTTATATCAGTTTCTATTGGTATGTCAGTTTCGATAGGTATGTTAGTTTCTATTCATATATCTGTTTCGATTGGTATATCAGTTTCGATTGGTATATCAGTTTTGATTGGTATGTCAGTTTGTATTGGTATGTCAGTTTCGATTATTATATCAGTTACTATTGGTATGTCAGTTTCGATTGGTATGTCATTTTCGATTGGTATATCATTTTCTATTGGTATGACAGTTTCGATTGGTATATCATTTTCGATTGGTATGTCAGTTTGGATTGGTATGTCAGTTTCGATTGGTATATCAGTTTCGATTGGTATGTTAGTTTCTATCGGTATATCAGTTTCGATTGGTATATCAGTTTCGACTGGTATGTCAGTTTCAATTGGTATGTAAGTTTCGATTAGTATATCAGTTTCTATTGGTATGTCAGTTTCTATTGGCTTATCAGCTTCGATTGGTATATCAGTTTCGATTAGTGTGTTAGTTTCTATTGGTATGTCAGTTTTGATTGGTATATCAGTTTCGATTGGTATGTCAGTTTCGATTGGTATGTCAGTTTCGATTGGTATGTCAGTTTCGATTGGTATATCAGTTTCTATTGGTATGTCAGTTTCGATTGGTATGTCAGTCTCTATTGGTATATCAGTTACGATGGATACATCAGTTTCGATTGGTATGTCAGTTTCGATTAGTATATCAGTTTCTTTTTGTATGTCAGTTTCTATTGATATATCAGCTTCGATTGGTATATCAGTTTCGATTAGTATGTCAGTTTCTATTGGTATGTCAGTTTTGATTGGTATATCAGTTTCGATTGGTATGTCAGTTTCGATTCGTATGTCAGTTTCGATTGGTATGTCAATTTCAATTAGTATATCAGTTTCTATGGGTATATCAATTTCGATTGGTATGTCAGTTTCGATTAGTAAATCAGTTTCTATAGGTATGTCAGTTTCTATTGGTATATCAGTTTCGATTGGTATATCAGTTTCGATGGTATGTCAGTTTCGATTGGTATATCAATTTCTATTGGTATATCAGTTTCGATTGATATATCAGTTTCGATTAGTATCTCAGTTTCTACTGGTATGTCAGTTTCGATTGGTATGTCAGTTTCGATTGGTATGTCAATTTCGATTGGTATATCAGTTTTGATTAGTATGTTAGTTTCTACTGGAATATCAGTTTCGATTGGTATATCCGATTTGATTGGTATGTCAGTTTCTATTGGTATATCAGTTTCGATTAGTATGTCATTTTCGATTGGTATATCAGTTCTGATTGGTATGTCAGTTTAGATTGGTATGTCAGTTTCGATTGGTATATCAGTTTCGATTGGTATGTCAGTTTCGATTGGTACGTAAATTTCGATTGGTATATTAGTTTCTATTGGTATGTCAGTTTCAATTAGTATATGAGTTTCTCTTGGTATGTCAGTTTCGATTGGTATATCAGTTTTGATTTGTATATGAGTTCCTATATCTATATCAGTTTCTATTGGTATGTCAGTTTCAACTGGTATGTAAGTTTCGATTAGTATATCAGTTTCTATTGGTATGTCAGTCTCTATTGGTATATCAGCTTCGATTGGTATATCAGTTTCGATTAGTGTGTTAGTTTCTATTGGTATGTCAGTTTTGATTGGTATATCAGTTTCGATTGGTATGTCAGTTTCGATTGGTATGTCAGTTTCGATTGGTATATCAGTTCCGATTGGTATGTCAATTTTGATTGGTATATCAGTTTCTATTGGTATGTCAGTTTCGATTGGTATGTCAGTTTCTATTGGTATATCAGTTTCGATTGATATATCAGTTTCGATTAGTATATCAGTTTCTACTGGAATGTCAGTTTCGATTAGTATATCAGTTTCTATTGGTATGTCAGTTTCGATTGGTATATCAGTTTCGATTCGTATATCAGTTCCTATTGTTATATCAGTTTCAATTGGTATGTAAGTTTCAATTAGTATATTAGTTTCGATTGGTATGTCAATTTCAATTAGTATATCAGTTTCTATTGGTATATCAGTTTCGATTGGTATGTCAGTTTCTATTAGTATATCAGTTTCTATAGGTATGTCATTTTCTATTGGTATATCAGTTTCGATTGGTATGTCAGTTTCTATTGGTATATCAGTTTCGATGGATACATCAGTTTCGATTAGTATGTCAGTTTCAACTGGTATGTCAGTTTGGATTGGTATGTCAGTTTGGATTGGTATGTCAGTTTCGATTGGTATGTCAATTTCGATTGGTATATCAGTTTCGATTAGTATGTTAGTTTCTATTGGAATATCAGTTTCGATTGGTATATCAGATTTGATAGGTATGTCAGTTTCTATTGGTATATCAGTTTCGATTAGTATGTCAGTTTCTATTGCTATGTTAGTTTCGATTAGTATATCAGTTTCTATTGGTATGTCAGTTTCGATCGGTATGTCAGTCTCTATTGATATATCAGTTTTGATTGGTATATCAGTTTCGATTGGTATATCAGTTTCGATTAGTATGTCAATTTCTATTGGTATGTTAGTTTCGATTAGTATATCACTTTCTATTGGTATGTCAGTTTCGATTGGTATGTCAGTTTTGATTGGTATATCAGTTTCGATCGGTATGTCAGTTTCGATTGGTATATCAGTTCCGATTGGTATGTCAGTTTCTACTGGTATGTCAGTTTCGATTAGTATATCAGTTTCTATTGGTATGTCAGTTTCGATTCGTATATCAGTTCCTATTGCTATATCAGTTTCAATTGGTATGTAAGTTTGGATTGGTATATTAGTTTCGATGGGTATGTCAGTTTCAATTAGTATATTAGTTTCGATTGGTATGTCAATTTCAATTAGTATATCAGTTTCTATTGGTATATCTGTTTCGATTGGAATGTCAGTTTCTATTAGTATATCAGTTTCTATAGGTATGTCAGTTTCTATTGGTATATCAGTTTCGATTGGTATGTCAGTTTCTATTGGTAAATCAGTTTCGATGGATACATCAGTTTCGATTAGTATGTCAGTTTCTACTGGTATGTCAGTTTCGATTAGTATATCAGTTTCTATTGGTATGTCAGTTTCGATTGGTATATCAGTTTCGATTGGTATGTCAGTTTCGATTAGTATATCAGTTTCTATTGGTATGTCAGTTTCTATTGATATATCAGCTTCGATTGATATATCGGTTTCGATTAGTACGTCAGTTTCTATTGGTATGTCAGTTTTGATTGGTATATCAGTTTCGATTGGTGTGTCAGTTTCGATTCGTATGTCAGTTTCGATTGGTATGTCAATTTCAATTAGTATATCAGTTTCTATGGGTATATCAGTTTCGATTGGTATGTCAGTTTCGATTAGTATATCAGTTTCTATAGGTATGTAAGTTTCTATTGGTATAGCAGTTTCGATTAGTATATCATTTTCGATGGTATGTCAGTTTCGATTGGTTTATCAATTTCTATTGGTATATCAGTTTCGATTGATATATCAGTTTCCATTAGTATGTCAGTTTCTACTGGTATGTCAGTTTCGATTGGTATGTCAGTTTCGATTGGTATGTCAATTTCGATTGGTATATCAGTTTCGATTAGTATGTTAGTTTCTATTGGAATATCAGTTTCGATTGGTATATCAGTTTTGATTGGTATGTCAGTTTCTATTGGTATATCAGTTTCGACTGGTATATCAGTTTCGATTAGTATAATCAGTTTCTATTGTTATGTCACTTTTGATTAATATATCAATTTCTATTGGTATGCCAGTTTCGATCGGTATGTCAGTTTCTACTGGTATATCAGTTTCTATTGGTATGTCAGTTTCGATTGGTATGTCCGTTTCGATTGGTATGTCAGTTTCAATTAGTATATTAGTTTCGATTGGTATGTCAATTTCAATTAGTATATCAGTTTCTATAGGTATGTCTGTTTCTATTGTTATATCAGTTTCGATTGGTATGTCAGTTTCTATTAGTATATCAGTTTCTATAGGTATGTCAGTTTCTATTGGTATATCAGTTTCGATTGGTATATCAGTTTCTATTGGTATGTCAGTTTCGATTGGTATGTCAGTTTCTATTGTTATATCAGTTTCGATGGATACATCAGTTTCGATTAGTATGTCAGTTTCTACTGGTATGTCAGTTTCGATTAGTATATCAGTTTCTATTGGTATGTCAGTTTCGATTGGTATATCAGTTTCGATTGGTATGTCAGTTTCGATTAGTATATCAGTTTCTATTGGTATGTCAGTTTCTATTGATATATCAGCTTCGATTGATTGGTATATCAGTTTCGATTGGTATGTCAGGTTCGATTGGTATGTCAGTTTCGATTGGTATATCAGTTCCGATTGGTATGTAAGTTTCGATTGGTATGTCAGTTTCGATTGGTATATTAGTTTCGATTGGTATGTCAATTTCAATTAGTATATCAGTTTCTATGGGTATATCAGTTTCGATTGGTATGTCAGTTTCGATTAGTATATCAGTTTCTATAGGTATGTCAGTTTCTATTGGTATATCAGTTTCGATTGGTATATCAGTTTCGATAGTATGTTCGTTTTGATTGGTATATCAGTTTCTATTGGTATATCAGTTTCGATTGATACATCAGTTTCGATTAGTATGTCAGTTTCTACTGGGATGTCAGTTTGGATTGGTATGTCAATTTCGATTGGTATGTCAGTTTCGATTGTTATGTCAATTTCGATTGGTATATCAGTTTCGATTAGTATGTTAGTTTCAATTGGAATATCAGTTTCGATTGCTATATCAGTTTCGACTGGTATATCAGTTTCGATTAGTATAATCAGTTTCTATTGGTATGTCAGTTTCTATTGGTATATCAGTATCGATTGGTATATCAGTTTCGATTAGTATGTCAGTTTCTATTGGTATGTTAGTTTCGTTTAGTATTTCAGTTTCTATTGGTATGTCAGTTTTGATTGGTATGTCAGTTTCGACTGGTATGTCAGTTTCGATTGGTATATCAGTTTCGATTGGTATGTCAGTTTCGATTGATATGTCAGTTTCGATTGGTATATCAGTTCCGATTGGTATGTCAGTTTCGATTGGTATGTTAGTTTTGATTGGTATATCAGTACCGATTGGTATGTCAGTTTAGATTGGTATGTCAGTTTCGATTGGTATATCAGTTTCGATTGGTATGTCAGTTTCAATTAGTATATCAGTTTCTATTGGTATGTCAATTTCGATTGGTATATCAGTTTCAATTAGTATATCAGTTTCTATTGGTATGTCAGTTTCGATTGGTATATCAGCTTCGATTCGTATGTCAGTTTTGATTGGTATGTCAGTTTCGATTTGTATGTCAGTTTCGATTGATATATCAGTTTCGATTGGTATGTCAGCTTCGATTGATATGTCAGTTTCGATTGGTATATCAATTCCGATTGGTATGTCAGTTTCGATTGGTATGTCAGTTTTGATTGGTATGTCAATTTCGATTGGTATATCAGTTTCGATTAGTATGTCAGTTTCTATTGGTATGTTAGTTTCGATTAGTATATCACTTTCTATTGGTATGTCAGTTTCGATTGGTATGTCTGTTTCTATTGATATATCAGTTTCGATTGTTATATCAGTTTTGATTGGTATATCAGTTTCGATTGGTATGTCAGTTTCTATTGGTATTTCAGTTTCTATTGGTATGTCAGTTTTGATTGGTATATCAGTTTTGAATGGTATCTCAGTTTCGATTGTTATGTCATTCTCGATTGGTATATCAGTTCTGATTGGTATGTCAGTTTAGATTGGTATGTCAGTTTCGATTGGTATATCAGTTTCTATGGGTATATCAGTTTCGATTGGTATCTCAGTCTCGATTAGTATATCAGTTTCTATAGGTATGTCAGTTTCTATTGGTATATCAGTTTCGATTGGTATATCAGTTTCGATAGTATGTTAGTTTTGATTGGTATATCAGTTTCTATTGTTATATCAGTTTCGATTGATATATCAGTTTCGATTAGTATGTCAGTTTCTACTGGTATGTTAGTTTGGATTGGTATGTCAATTTCGATTGGTATGTCAGTTTCGATTGGTATGTCAATTTCGATTGGTATATCAGTTTCGATTAGTATGTTAGTTTCAATTGGAATATCAGTTTCGATTGGTATATCAGTTTCGACTGGTATATCAGTTTCGGTTAGTATAATCAGTTTCTATTGGTATGTCAGTTTCTATTGGTATATCAGTATCGATTGGTATATCAGTTTTGATTAGTATGTCAGTTTCTATTGGTATGTTAGTTTCGATTAGTATATCAGTTTCTATTGGTATGTCAGTTTTGATTGGTATGTCAGTTTCGACTGGTATGTCAGTTTCGATTGGTATATCAGTTTCGATTGGTATGTCAATTTCGATTGATATGTCAGTTTCGATTGGTATGTCAATTTCGATTGGTATGTCAGTTTCGATTGGTAAATTAGTTTCGATTGGTATGTCAGTTTTGATTGGTATATCAGTTCCGATTGGTATGTCAGTTTAGATTGGTATGTCAGTTTTGATTGGTATATCAGTTTCGATTGGTATGTCAGTTTCAATTAGTATATCAGTTTCTATTGGTATGTCAGTTTCTATTGGTATAGCAGCTTCGATTCGTATATCAGTTTCTATTGGTATATCAGTTTCTATTGGTATGTCAGTTTTGATTGGTATGTCAGTTTCGATTTGTATGTCAGTTTCGATTGGTATGTCAGTTTCGATTGGTATGTCAGCTTCGATTGATATGTCAGTTTCGATTGGAATATCAGTTCCGATTGGTATGTCAGTTTCGATTGGTATGTCAGTTTTGATTGGTATGTCAATTTCGATTGGTATATCAGTTTCGATTAGTATGTCAGTTTCTATTGGTATGTTAGTTTCGATTAGTATATCACTTTCTATTGGTATGTCAGTTTCGATTGGTATGTCTGTTTCTATTGATATATCAGTTTCGATTGTTATATCAGTTTTGATTGGTATATCAGTTTCGATTGGTATGTCAGTTTCTGTTGGTATTTCAGTTTCTATTGGTATGTCAGTTTTGATTGGTATATCAGTTTTGAATGGTATCTCAGTTTCGATTGGTATGTCATTTTCGATTGGTATATCAGTTCTGATTGGTATGTCAGTTTAGATTGGTATGTCAGTTTCGATTGGTATATCAGTTTCGATTGGTATGTCAGTTTCGATTGGTACGTAAATTTCGATGGGTATATTAGTTTCTATTGGTATGTCAGTTTCAATTAGTATATGAGTTTCTATTGCTATGTCAGTTTCGATTGGTATATCAGTTTTGATTTGTATATGAGTTCCTATATCTATATCAGTTTCTATTGGTATGTCAGTTTCAACTGGTATGTAAGTTTCGATTAGTATATCAGTTTCTATTGGTATGTCAGTTTCTATTGGTATATCAGCTTCGATTGGTATATCAGTTTCGATTAGTGTGTTAGTTTCTATTGGTATGTCAGTTTTGACTGGTATATCAGTTTCGATTGGTATGTCAGTTTCGATTGGTATGTCAGTTTCGATTGGTATATCAGTTCCGATTGGTATGTCAATTTCGATTGGTATATCAGTTTCTATTGGTATGTCAGTTTCGATTGGTATGTCAGTTTCTATTGGTATATCAGTTTCGATTGATATATCAGTTTCGATTAGTATATCAGTTTCTACTGGTTTGTCAGTTTCGATTAGTATATCAGTTTCTATAGGTATGTCAGTTTCGATTGGTATATCAGTTTCGATTCGTATATCAGTTCCTATTGCTATATCAGTTTCAATTGGTATGTAAGTTTCGATTGGTATATCAGTTTCGATGGGTATGTCAGTTTCAATTAGTATATTAGTTTCGATTGGTATGTCAATTTCAATTAGTATATCAGTTACTATTGGTATATCAGTTTCGATTGGTATGTCAGTTTCTATTATTATATCAGTTTCTATAGGTATGTCAGTTTCTATTGGTATATCAGTTTCGATTGGTATGTCAGTTTCTATTGGTATATCAGTTTCGATGGATACATCAGTTTCGATTAGTATGTCAGTTTCAACTGGTATGTCAGTTTGGATTGGTATGTCAGTTTCGATTGGTATGTCAGTTTCGATTGGTATGTCAATTTCGATTGGTATATCAGTTTCGATTAGTATGTTAGTTTCAATTGGAATATCAGTTTCGATTGGTATATCAGTTTCGACTGGTATATCAGTTTCGATTAGTATAATCAGTTTCTATTGGTATGTCAGTTTCTATTGGTATATCAGTACCGATTGGTATATCAGTTTCGATTAGTATGTCAGTTTCTATTCGTATGTTAGTTTCGATTAGTATATCAGTTTCTATCGGTATGTCAGTTTCGATTGATATGTCAGTTTCGATTGGTATATCAGTTCTGATTAGTATGTCAGTTTCGATTGGTATATCAGTTTCAATTGGTATGTCAGTTTTGATTGGTATGTCAGTTTCGATTGGTATGTCAATTTCGATTGGTATATCAGTTTCGATTGGTATGTCAATTTCGATTGGTATATCAGTTTCGATTAGTATGTCAATTTCTATTGGTATGTTAGTTTCGATTAGTATATCACTTTCTATTTGTATGTCAGTTTCTATTGGTATGTCAGTTTCTAATGATATATCAGTTTCGATTGGTATATCAGTTTTGATTGGTATATCAGTTTTGAATGGTATGTCAGTTTCGATTGGTATGTCAGTATCGATTGGTATATCAGTTTCGATTCGTATGTCAGTTTTGATTGGTATATCAGTTCCGATTGGTATGTCAGTTTAGATTGGTATGTCAGTTTCGATTGGTATATCAGTTTCGATTGGTATGTCAGTTTCAATTAGTATATCAGTTTCTATTGGTATGTCAGTTTCGATTGGTATATCAGTTTCAATTAGTATATCAGTTTCTATTGGTATGTCAGTTTCGATTGGTATATCAGTTTTGATTAGTATATGAGTTCCTATAGCTATATCAGTTTCTATTGGTATGTCAGTTTCTATTGGTATATCAGCTTCGATTCGTATATCAGTTTCTATTGGTATATCAGTTTCTATTGGTATGTCAGTTTTGATTGGTATGTCAGTTTCGATTTGTATGTCAGTTTCGATTGATATATCAGTTTCGATTGGTATGTCAGTTTCGATTGGTATGTCAGTTTTGATTGGTATGTCAATTTCGATTGGTATATCAGTTTCGATTAGTATGTCAGTTTCTATTGGTATGTTAGTTTCGATTATTATATCACTTTCTATTGGTATGTCAGTTTCGATTGGTATGTCTGTTTCTATTGATATATCAGTTTCGATTGTTATATCAGTTTTGATTGGTATATCAGTTTCGATTGGTATGTCAGTTTCTATTGGTATGTCAGTTTTGATTGGTATATCACTTTTGAATGGTATCTCAGTTTCGATTGGTATGTCATTTTCGATTGGTATATCAGTTCTGATTGGTATGTCAGTTTAGATTGGTATGTCAGTTTCGATTGGTATATCAGTTTCTATGGGTATATCAGTTTTGATTGGTATGTCAGTTTCGATTAGTATATCAGTTTCTATAGGTATGTCAGTTTCTATTGTTATATCAGTTTCGATTGGTATATCAGTTTCGATTGGTATGTCAGTTTCGATTGGTATGTCAGTTTCGATTGGTATATCAGTTTCGATTGGTATGTCAGTTTTGATTGGTATATCAGTTCCGATTGGTATGTCAGTTTAGATTGGTATGTCAGTTTTGATTGGTATATCAGTTTCGATTGGTATGTCAGTTTCAATTAGTATATCAGTTTCTATTGGTATGTCAGTTTCGATTGGTATATCAGTTTCAATTAGTATATCAGTTTCTATTGGTATGTCAGTTTCGATTGGTATATCAGTTTTGATTAGTATATGAGTTCCTATAGCTATATGAGTTTCTATTGGTATGTCAGTTTCTATTGGTATATCATCTTCGATTCGTATATCAGTTTCTATTGGTATATCAGTTTCTATTGGTATGTCAGTTTTGATTGGTATGTCAGTTTCGATTTGTATGTCAGTTTTGATTGATATATCAGTTTAGATTGGTATGTCAGCTTCGATTGATATGTCAGTTTCGATTGGTATATCAGTTCCGATTGGTATGTCAGTTTCGATTGGTATGTCAGTTTTGATTGGTATGTCAATTTCGATTGGTATATCAGTTTCGATTAGTATGTCAGTTTCTATTGGTATGTTAGTTTCGATTAGTATATCACTGTCTATTGGTATGTCAGTTTCGATTGGTATGTCTGTTTCTATTGATATATCAGTTTCGATTGTTATATCAGTTTTGATTGGTATATCAGTTTTGATTGGTATGTCAGTTTCTGTTGGTATTCCAGTTTCTATTGGTATGTCAGTTTTGATTGGTATATCACTTTTGAATGGTATCTCAGTTTCGATTGGTATGTCATTTTCGATTGGTATATCAGTTCTGATTGGTATGTCAGTTTAGATTGGTATGTCTGTTTCGATTGGTATATCAGTTTCGATTGCTATGTCAGTTTCGATTGGTACGTAAATTTCGATGGGTATATTAGTTTCTATTGGTATGTCTGTTTCAGTTAGTATATGAGTTTCTATTGCTATGTCAGTTTCGATTGGTATATCAGTTTTGATTTGTATATGAATTCCTATATCTAAATCAGTTTCTATTGGTATGTCAGTTTCAACTGGTATGTAAGTTTCGATTAGTATATCAGTCTCTATTGGTATGTCAGTTTCTATTGGTATATCAGCTTCGATTGGTATATCAGTTTCGATTAGTGTGTTAGTTTCTATTGGTATGTCAGTTTTGACTGGTATATCAGTTTCGATTGGTATGTCAGTTTCGATTGGTATGTCAGTTTCGATTGGTATATCAGTTCCGATTGGTATGTCAATTTCGATTGGTATATCAGTTTCTATTGGTATGTCAGTTTCGATTGGTATGTCAGTTTCTATTGGTATATCAGTTTCGATTGATATATCAGTTTCGATTAGTATATCAGTTTCTAATGGTATGTCAGTTTCGATTAGTATATCAGTTTCTATTGGTATGTCAGTTTCGATTGGTATATCAGTTTCGATTCGTATATCAGTTCCTATTGCTATATCAGTTTCAATTGGTATGTAAGTTTCGATTGGTATATCAGTTTCGATGGGTATGTCAGTTTCAATTAGTATATTAGTTTCGATTGGTATGTCAATTTCAATTAGTATATCAGTTTCTATTGGTATATCAGTTTCGATTGGTATGTCAGTTTCTATTAGTATATCAGTTTCTATAGGTATGTCAGTTTCTATTGGTATATCAGTTTCGATTGGTATGTCAGTTTCTATTGGTATATCAGTTTCGATGGATACATCAGTTTCGATTAGTATGTCAGTTTCAACTGGTATGTCAATTTCGATTGGTATATCAGTTTCGATTGGTATATCAGTTTCGATTGGTATGTCAGTTTGGATAGGTATGTCAGTTTCGATTGGTATGTCAGTTTCGATTGGTAAGTCAGTTTCGATTGGTATGTCAATTTCGATTAGTATATCAGTTTCGATTGGTATGTCAGTTTCGATTGGTATATCAGTTTCGATTGGTATCTCAGTTTTGATTATTATATTAGCTTCTATTGGTATGTCGGTTTCTATTGGTATATCAGTTTCGATTGGTATGTCAGTTTCTATTAGTATATCAGTTTCTATAGGTATGTCAGTTTCTATTGGTATATCAGTTTCGATTGGTATGTCAGTTTCTATTGGTATATCAGTTTCGATGGATACATCAGTTTCGATTAGTATGTCAGTTTCAACTGGTATGTCAATTTCGATTGGTATATCAGTTTCGATTGGTATATCAGTTTCGATTGCTATGTCAGTTTGGATAGGTATGTCAGTTTCGATTAGTGTGTTAGTTTCGATTGGTATGTCAGTTTGGATAGGTATGTCAGTTTCGATTGGTATGTCAGTTTCGACTGGTATGTCAATTTCGATTGGTATATCAGTTTCGATTGGTATATCAGTTTCGATTGGTATGTCAGTTTGGATAGGTATGTCAGTTTCGATTGGTATGTCAGTTTCGATTGGTAAGTCAGTTTCGATTGGTATGTCAATTTCGATTAGTATATCAGTTTCGATTGGTATGTCAGTTTCGATTGGTATATCAGTTTCGATTGGTATCTCAGTTTTGATTATTATATTAGTTTCTATTGGTATGTCGGTTTCTATTGGTATATCAGTTTCGATTGGTATATCAGTTTTGATCAGTATGTTAGTTTCTATTGGTATATCAGTTTCGATAGGTATATCAGTTTCGTTCGGTATGTCAGTTTCGATTGGTATATCAGTTTCTATTGCTATATCTGTTTCTATTGGTATGTCAGTTTCGATTGGTATGTCAGTTTCTATTGGTATGTCAGTTTCGATTGTTATGTCAGTTTCGATTGGTATATCAGTTCCATTGATATGACAGTGTCGATTGGTATATGAGTTTTGATTAGTATGTCATTTTCTATTGGTATGTAAGCTTCGATTATTATATCAGTTACTATTAGTATGTCAGTTTCGATTGGTATGTCTGTTTCTAATGATATATCAGTTTCGATTGGTATATCAGTTTTGATTGGTATATCAGTTTTGAATGGTATGTCAGTTTCGATTGGTATGTCAGTTTCGATTGGTATATCAGTTCCGATTGGTATGTCAGTTTAGATTGGTATGTCAGTTTCGATTGGTATATCAGTTTCGATTGGTATGTCAGTTTCGATTGGTATATCAGTTTTTATTTGTATATGAGTTCCTATAGCTATATCAGTTTCTATTGGTATATCAGTTTCTATTGGTATGTCAGGTTCGATTGGTACGTAATTTCGATGGGTATATTAGTTTCTATTGGTATGTCAGTTTCAATTAGTATATCAGTTTCTATTGGTATGTCAGTTTCGATTGGTATATAAGTTTTGATTTGTATATGTGTTCCTATAGCTATATCAGTTTCTATTGGTATGTCAGTTTCTATTGGTATATCAGCTTCGATTGGTATGTCAGTTTCTATTAGTATATCAGTTTCTATAGGTATGTCAGTTTCTATTGGTATATCAGTTTCGATTGGTATGTCAGTTTCTATTGGTATATCAGTTTCGATGGATACATCAGTTTCGATTAGTATGTCAGTTTCAACTGGTATGTCAGTTTGGATTGGTATGTCAGTTTCGATTGGTATGTCAGTTTCGATTGGTATGTCAATTTCGATTGGTATATCAGTTTCGATTAGTATGTTAGTTTCAATTGGAATATCAGTTTCGATTGGTATATCAGTTTCGACTGGTATATCAGTTTCGATTAGTATAATCAGTTTCTATTGGTATGTCAGTTTCTATTGGTATATCAGTACCGATTGGTATATCAGTTTCGATTAGTATGTCAGTTTCTATTCGTATGTTAGTTTCGATTAGTATATCAGTTTCTATCGGTATGTCAGTTTCGATTGATATGTCAGTTTCGATTGGTATATCAGTTCCGATTAGTATGTCAGTTTCGATTGGTATATCAGTTTCAATTGGTATGTCAGTTTTGATTGGTATGTCAGTTTCGATTGGTATGTCAATTTCGATTTGTATATCTGTTTCGATTGCTATGTCAATTTCGATTGGTATATAAAGGCGATGACACATTGGTATATAAAGGCGATGACACACGACCGTGACCTCTGGCGTCACACAGTAATACAGAGTACCCGACCTCCCATGGGTACAAGCTGAAGCATATAGACAATATGCCGCCACACCCTCCCACTGCAAGGTGGTCGTGGAGGTGCCATGGCAAAAAAGCACCCAGCCCACACTGTAAAGTGGACGTGTAGGCGCCACGAAAAAGCACCCAGCTCTCACTGTAAATGAGGTTGGTGTTAGGAAGAGCATCCAGCTGTAGAAATCAAGCCAAATCAGTTCCTGTATGAGCAAGGCATGGTCAGCCGACCAGACACTGCCCACAACAGGACAACCCGTCTAACCCATGCTAGCGTGGAAGAACGGACGTAAAACGGTGATGATGATGATGATGATGATATCAGTTTCGATTAGTATGTCAGTTTCTATTGGTATGTTAGTTTCGATTAGTATATCACTTTCTATTTGTATGTCAGTTTCGATTGGTATGTCAGTTTCTAATGATATATCAGTTTCGATTGGTATATCAGTTTTGATTGGTATATCAGTTTCGAATGGTATGTCAGTTTCGATTGGTATGTCAGTTTCGATTGGTATATCAGTTTCGATTGGTATGTCAGTTTTGATTGGTATATCAGTTCCGATTGGTATGTCAGTTTAGATTGGTATGTCAGTTTCGATTGGTATATCAGTTTCTATTGGTATGTCAGTTTCGATTGGTATATCAGTTTCAATTAGTATATCAGTTTCTATTGGTATGTCAGTTTCGATTGGTATATCAGTTTTGATTAGTATATGAGTTCCTATAGCTATATCAGTTTCTATTGGTATGTCAGTTTCTATTGGTATATCAGCTTCGATTCGTATATCAGTTTCTATTGGTATATCAGTTTCTATTGGTATGTCAGTTTTGATTGGTATGTCAGTTTCGATTTGTATGTCAGTTTCGATTGATATATCAGTTTCGATTGGTATGTCAGCTTCGATTGATATGTCAGTTTCGATTGGTATATCAGTTCCGATAGGTATGTCAGTTTCGATTGGTATGTCAGTCTTGATTGGTATGTCAATTTCGATTGGTATATCAGTTTCGATTAGTATGTCAGTTTCTATTGGTATGTTTGTTTCGATTAGTATATCACTTTCTATTGGTATGTCAGTTTCGATTGGTATGTCTGTTTCTATTGATATATCAGTTTCGATTGTTATATCAGTTTTGATTGGTATATCAGTTTTGATTGGTATGTCAGTTTCTGTTGGTATTCCAGTTTCTATTGGTATGTCAGTTTTGATTGGTATATCACTTTTGAATGGTATCTCAGTTTCGATTGGTATGTCATTCTCGATTGGTATATCAGTTCTGATTGGTATGTCAGTTTAGATTGGTATGTCAGTTTCGATTGGTATATCAGTTTCGATTGGTATGTCAGTTTCGATTGTTACGTAAATTTCGATGGGTATATTAGTTTCTATTGGTATGTCAGTTTCAGTCAGTATATGAGTTTCTATTGCTATGTCAGTTTCGATTGGTATATCAGTTTTGATTTGTATATGAATTCCTATATCTATATCAGTTTCTATTGGTATGTCAGTTTCAACTGGTATGTAAGTTTCGATTAGTATATCAGTTTCTATTGGTATGTCAGTTTCTATTGGTATATCAGCTTCGATTGGTATATCAGTTTCGACTAGTGTGTTAGTTTCTATTGGTATGTCAGTTTTGACTGGTATATCAGTTTCGATTGGTATGTCAGTTTCGATTGGTATGTCAGTTTCGATTGGTATATCAGTTCCGATTGGTATGTCAATTTCGATTGGTATATCAGTTTCTATTGGTATGTCAGTTTCGATTGGTATGTCAGTTTCTATTGGTATATCAGTTTCGATTGATATATCAGTTTCGATTAGTATATCAGTTTCTACTGGTATGTCAGTTTCGATTAGTATATCAGTTTCAATTGGTATGTCAGTTTCGATTGGTATATCAGTTTCGATTCGTATATCAGTTCCTATTGCTATATCAGTTTCAATTGGTATGTAAGTTTCGATTGGTATATCAGTTTCGATGGGTATGTCAGTTTCAATTAGTATATTAGTTTCGATTGGTATGTCAATTTCAATTAGTATATCAGTTTCTATTGGTATATCAGTTTCGATTGGTATGTCAGTTTCTATTGGTATATCAGTTTCGATGGATACATCAGTTTTGATTAGTATGTCAGCTTCAACTGGTATGTCAGTTTGGATTGGTATGTCAGTTTCGATTGGTATGTCAGTTTCGATTGGTATGTCAATTTCGATTGGTATATCAGTTTCGATTAGTATGTTAGTTTCAATTGGAATATCAGTTTCGATTGGTATATCAGTTTCGACTGGTATATCAGTTTCGATTAGTATAATCAGTTTCTATTGGTATGTCAGTTTCTATTGGTATATCAGTACCGATTGGTATATCAGTTTCGATTAGTATGTCAGTTTCTATTCGTATGTTAGTTTCGATTAGTATATCAGTTTCTATCGGTATGTCAGTTTTGATTGATATGTCAGTTTCGATTGGTATATCAGTTTCAATTGGTATGTCAGTTTTGACTGGTATGTCAGTTTCGATTGGTATGTCAATTTCGATTGGTATATCAGTTTCGATTGGTATGTCAATTTCGATTGGTATATCAGTTTCGATTAGTATGTCAGTTTCTATTGGTATGTTAGTTTCGATTAGTATATCACTTTCTATTTGTATGTCAGTTTCGATTGGTATGTCTGTTTCTAATGATATATCAGTTTCGATTGGTATATCAGTTTTGATTGGTATATCAGTTTCGATTGGTATGTCAGTTTCGATTGGTATATCAGTTTTGAATGGTATGTCAGTTTCGATTGGTATGTCAGTTTCGATTGGTATATCAGTTCCGATTGGTATGTCAGTTTAGATTGGTATGTCAGTTTCGATTGGTATATCAGTTTCGATTTGTATGTCAGTTTCGATTGGTATATCAGTTTTTATTTGTATATGAGTTCCTATAGCTATATCAGTTTCTATTGGTATGTCAGTTTCTATTGGTATATCAGCTTCGATTGGTATATCAGTTTCTATTGGTATATCAGTTTCTATTGGTATGTCAGGTTCGATTGGTACGTAATTTCGATGGGTATATTAGTTTCTATTGGTATGTCAGTTTCAATTAGTATATCAGTTTCTATTGGTATGTCAGTTTCGATTGGTATATCAGTTTTGATTTGTATATGAGTTCCTATAGCTATATCAGTTTCTATTGGTATGTCAGTTTCTATTGGTATATCAGCTTCGATTGGTATATCAGTTTCTATTGGTATATCAGTTTCTATTGGTATGTCAGTTTTGATTGGTATGTCAGTTTCGATTTGTATGTCAGTTTCGATTGGTATATCAGTTTCGATTGGTATGTCAGTTTCAATTGATATGTCAGTTTCGATTGCTATATCAGTTCCGATTGGTATGTCAGTTACGATTGGTATGTCAGTTTCGATTGGTATATCAGTTTCGATTGGTATAATAGTTTCGACTGGTATATCAGTTTCGATTAGTATAATCAGTTTCTATTCGTATGTTAGTTTCGATTAGTATATCAGTTTCTATCGGTATGTCAGTTTCGATTGATATGTCAGTTTCGATTGGTATATCAGTTCCGTTAGTATGTCAGTTTCGATTGGTATATCAGTTTCAATTGGTATGTCAGTTTTGACTGGTATGTCAGTTTCGATTGGTATGTCAATTTCGATTGGTATATCAGTTTCGATTAGTATGTCAGTTTCTATTGGTATGTAAGTTTAGATTAGTATATCACTATCTATTTGTATGTCATTTTCAATTGGTATGTCTGTTTCTAATGATATATCAGTTTCGATTGGTATATCAGTTTTGATTGGTATATCAGTTTTGAATGGTATGTCAGTTTCGATTGGTATGTCAGTTTCGATTGGTATATCAGTTCCGATTGGTATGTCAGTTTAGATTGGTATGTCAGTTTCGATTGGTATATCAGCTTCGATTCGTATATCAGTTTCTATTGGTATATCAGTTTCTATTAGTATGTCAGTTTTGATTGGTATGTCAGTTTCGATTTGTATGTCAGTTTCGATTGGTATGTCAGTTTCGATTGGTATGTCAGCTTCGATTGATATGTCAGTTTCGATTGGTATATCAGTTCCGATTGGTATGTCAGTTTCGATTGGTATGTCAGTTTTGATTGGTATGTCAATTTCGATTGGTATATCAGTTTCGATTAGTATGTCAGTTTCTATTGGTATGTTAGTTTCGATTAGTATATCACTTTCTATTGGTATGTCAGTTTCGATTGGTATGTCTGTTTCTATTGATATATCAGTTTCGATTGTTATATCAGTTTTGATTGGTATATCAGTTTCGATTGGTATGTCAGTTTCTGTTGGTATTTCAGTTTCTATTGGTATGTCAGTTTTGATTGGTATATCACTTTTGAATGGTATCTCAGTTTCGATTGGTATGTTATTTTCGATTGGTATATCAGTTATTATTGGTATGTCAGTTTAGATTGGTATGTCAGTTTCGATTGGTATATCAGTTTCGATTGGTATGTCAGTTTCGATTGGTACGTAAATTTCGATGGGTATATTAGTTTCTATTGGTATGTCAGTTTCAATTAGTATATGAGTTTCTATTGCTATGTCAGTTTCGATTGGTATATCAGTTTTGATTTGTATATGAGTTCCTATATCTATATCAGTTTCTATTGGTATGTCAGTTTCAACTGGTATGTAAGTTTCGATTAGTATATCAGTTTCTATTGGTATGTCAGTTTCTATTGGTATATCAGCTTCGATTGGTATATCAGTTTCGATTAGTGTGTTAGTTTCTATTGGTATGTCAGTTTTGACTGGTATATCAGTTTCGATTGGTATGTCAGTTTCGATTGGTATGTCAGTTTCGATTGGTATATCAGTTTCTATTGGTATGTCAGTTTCGATTGGTATGTCAGTTTCTATTGGTATATCAGTTTCGATTGATATATCAGTTTCGATTAGTATATCAGTTTCTACTGGTTTGTCAGTTTCGATTAGTATATCAGTTTCTATTGGTATGTCAGTTTCGATTGGTATATCAGTTTCGATTCGTATATCAGTTCCTATTGCTATATCAGTTTCAATTGGTATGTCAGTTTCTATTGGTATATCAGTTTCGATTGGTATGTCAGTTTCTATTGGTATATCAGTTTCGATGGATACATCAGTTTCGATTAGTATGTCAGTTTCAACTGGTATGTCAATTTCGATTGGTATATCAGTTTCGATTGGTATATCAGTTTCGATTGGTATGTCAGTTTGGATAGGTATGTCAGTTTCGATTAGTGTGTTAGTTTCGATTGGTATGTCAGTTTGGATAGGTATGTCAGTTTCGATTGGTATGTCAGTTTCGACTGGTATGTCAATTTCGATTGGTATATCAGTTTCGATTGGTATATCAGTTTCGATTGGTATGTCAGTTTGGATAAGTATGTCAGTTTCGATTGGTATGTCAGTTTCGATTGGTAAGTCAGTTTCGATTGGTATGTCAATTTCGATTAGTATATCAGTTTCGATTGGTATGTCAGTTTCGATTGGTATATCAGTTTCGATTGGTATCTCAGTTTTGATTATTATATTAGTTTCTATTGGTATGTCGGTTTCTATTGGTATATCAGTTTCGATTGGTATATCAGTTTTGATCAGTATGTTAGTTTCTATTGGTATATCAGTTTCGATAGGTATATCAGTTTCGTTCGGTATGTCAGTTTCGATTGGTATATCAGTTTCTATTGCTATATCTGTTTCTATTGGTATGTCAGTTTCGATTGGTATGTCAGTTTCTATTGGTATGTCAGTTTCGATTGTTATGTCAGTTTCGATTGGTATATCAGTTCCATTGATATGACAGTGTCGATTGGTATATGAGTTTTGATTAGTATGTCAGTTTCTATTGGTATGTAAGCTTCGATTATTATATCAGTTACTATTAGTATGTCAGTTTCGATTGGTATGTCTGTTTCTAATGATATATCAGTTTCGATTGGTATATCAGTTTTGATTGGTATATCAGTTTTGAATGGTATGTCAGTTTCGATTGGTATGTCAGTTTCGATTGGTATATCAGTTCCGATTGGTATGTCAGTTTAGATTGGTATGTCAGTTTCGATTGGTATATCAGTTTCGATTGGTATGTCAGTTTCGATTGGTATATCAGTTTTTATTTGTATATGAGTTCCTATAGCTATATCAGTTTCTATTGGTATATCAGTTTCTATTGGTATGTCAGGTTCGATTGGTACGTAATTTCGATGGGTATATTAGTTTCTATTGGTATGTCAGTTTCAATTAGTATATCAGTTTCTATTGGTATGTCAGTTTCGATTGGTATATAAGTTTTGATTTGTATATGTGTTCCTATAGCTATATCAGTTTCTATTGGTATGTCAGTTTCTATTGGTATATCAGCTTCGATTGGTATGTCAGTTTCTATTAGTATATCAGTTTCTATAGGTATGTCAGTTTCTATTGGTATATCAGTTTCGATTGGTATGTCAGTTTCTATTGGTATATCAGTTTCGATGGATACATCAGTTTCGATTAGTATGTCAGTTTCAACTGGTATGTCAGTTTGGATTGGTATGTCAGTTTCGATTGGTATGTCAGTTTCGATTGGTATGTCAATTTCGATTGGTATATCAGTTTCGATTAGTATGTTAGTTTCAATTGGAATATCAGTTTCGATTGGTATATCAGTTTCGACTGGTATATCAGTTTCGATTAGTATAATCAGTTTCTATTGGTATGTCAGTTTCTATTGGTATATCAGTACCGATTGGTATATCAGTTTCGATTAGTATGTCAGTTTCTATTCGTATGTTAGTTTCGATTAGTATATCAGTTTCTATCGGTATGTCAGTTTCGATTGATATGTCAGTTTCGATTGGTATATCAGTTCCGATTAGTATGTCAGTTTCGATTGGTATATCAGTTTCAATTGGTATGTCAGTTTTGATTGGTATGTCAGTTTCGATTGGTATGTCAATTTCGATTTGTATATCTGTTTCGATTGCTATGTCAATTTCGATTGGTATATAAAGGCGATGACACATTGGTATATAAAGGCGATGACACACGACCGTGACCTCTGGCGTCACACAGTAATACAGAGTACCCGACCTCCCATGGGTACAAGCTGAAGCATATAGACAATATGCCGCCACACCCTCCCACTGCAAGGTGGTCGTGGAGGTGCCATGGCAAAAAAGCACCCAGCCCACACTGTAAAGTGGACGTGTAGGCGCCACGAAAAAGCACCCAGCTCTCACTGTAAATGAGGTTGGTGTTAGGAAGAGCATCCAGCTGTAGAAATCAAGCCAAATCAGTTCCTGTATGAGCAAGGCATGGTCAGCCGACCAGACACTGCCCACAACAGGACAACCCGTCTAACCCATGCTAGCGTGGAAGAACGGACGTAAAACGGTGATGATGATGATGATGATGATATCAGTTTCGATTAGTATGTCAGTTTCTATTGGTATGTTAGTTTCGATTAGTATATCACTTTCTATTTGTATGTCAGTTTCGATTGGTATGTCAGTTTCTAATGATATATCAGTTTCGATTGGTATATCAGTTTTGATTGGTATATCAGTTTCGAATGGTATGTCAGTTTCGATTGGTATGTCAGTTTCGATTGGTATATCAGTTTCGATTGGTATGTCAGTTTTGATTGGTATATCAGTTCCGATTGGTATGTCAGTTTAGATTGGTATGTCAGTTTCGATTGGTATATCAGTTTCTATTGGTATGTCAGTTTCGATTGGTATATCAGTTTCAATTAGTATATCAGTTTCTATTGGTATGTCAGTTTCGATTGGTATATCAGTTTTGATTAGTATATGAGTTCCTATAGCTATATCAGTTTCTATTGGTATGTCAGTTTCTATTGGTATATCAGCTTCGATTCGTATATCAGTTTCTATTGGTATATCAGTTTCTATTGGTATGTCAGTTTTGATTGGTATGTCAGTTTCGATTTGTATGTCAGTTTCGATTGATATATCAGTTTCGATTGGTATGTCAGCTTCGATTGATATGTCAGTTTCGATTGGTATATCAGTTCCGATAGGTATGTCAGTTTCGATTGGTATGTCAGTCTTGATTGGTATGTCAATTTCGATTGGTATATCAGTTTCGATTAGTATGTCAGTTTCTATTGGTATGTTTGTTTCGATTAGTATATCACTTTCTATTGGTATGTCAGTTTCGATTGGTATGTCTGTTTCTATTGATATATCAGTTTCGATTGTTATATCAGTTTTGATTGGTATATCAGTTTTGATTGGTATGTCAGTTTCTGTTGGTATTCCAGTTTCTATTGGTATGTCAGTTTTGATTGGTATATCACTTTTGAATGGTATCTCAGTTTCGATTGGTATGTCATTCTCGATTGGTATATCAGTTCTGATTGGTATGTCAGTTTAGATTGGTATGTCAGTTTCGATTGGTATATCAGTTTCGATTGGTATGTCAGTTTCGATTGTTACGTAAATTTCGATGGGTATATTAGTTTCTATTGGTATGTCAGTTTCAGTCAGTATATGAGTTTCTATTGCTATGTCAGTTTCGATTGGTATATCAGTTTTGATTTGTATATGAATTCCTATATCTATATCAGTTTCTATTGGTATGTCAGTTTCAACTGGTATGTAAGTTTCGATTAGTATATCAGTTTCTATTGGTATGTCAGTTTCTATTGGTATATCAGCTTCGATTGGTATATCAGTTTCGACTAGTGTGTTAGTTTCTATTGGTATGTCAGTTTTGACTGGTATATCAGTTTCGATTGGTATGTCAGTTTCGATTGGTATGTCAGTTTCGATTGGTATATCAGTTCCGATTGGTATGTCAATTTCGATTGGTATATCAGTTTCTATTGGTATGTCAGTTTCGATTGGTATGTCAGTTTCTATTGGTATATCAGTTTCGATTGATATATCAGTTTCGATTAGTATATCAGTTTCTACTGGTATGTCAGTTTCGATTAGTATATCAGTTTCAATTGGTATGTCAGTTTCGATTGGTATATCAGTTTCGATTCGTATATCAGTTCCTATTGCTATATCAGTTTCAATTGGTATGTAAGTTTCGATTGGTATATCAGTTTCGATGGGTATGTCAGTTTCAATTAGTATATTAGTTTCGATTGGTATGTCAATTTCAATTAGTATATCAGTTTCTATTGGTATATCAGTTTCGATTGGTATGTCAGTTTCTATTGGTATATCAGTTTCGATGGATACATCAGTTTTGATTAGTATGTCAGCTTCAACTGGTATGTCAGTTTGGATTGGTATGTCAGTTTCGATTGGTATGTCAGTTTCGATTGGTATGTCAATTTCGATTGGTATATCAGTTTCGATTAGTATGTTAGTTTCAATTGGAATATCAGTTTCGATTGGTATATCAGTTTCGACTGGTATATCAGTTTCGATTAGTATAATCAGTTTCTATTGGTATGTCAGTTTCTATTGGTATATCAGTACCGATTGGTATATCAGTTTCGATTAGTATGTCAGTTTCTATTCGTATGTTAGTTTCGATTAGTATATCAGTTTCTATCGGTATGTCAGTTTTGATTGATATGTCAGTTTCGATTGGTATATCAGTTTCAATTGGTATGTCAGTTTTGACTGGTATGTCAGTTTCGATTGGTATGTCAATTTCGATTGGTATATCAGTTTCGATTGGTATGTCAATTTCGATTGGTATATCAGTTTCGATTAGTATGTCAGTTTCTATTGGTATGTTAGTTTCGATTAGTATATCACTTTCTATTTGTATGTCAGTTTCGATTGGTATGTCTGTTTCTAATGATATATCAGTTTCGATTGGTATATCAGTTTTGATTGGTATATCAGTTTCGATTGGTATGTCAGTTTCGATTGGTATATCAGTTTTGAATGGTATGTCAGTTTCGATTGGTATGTCAGTTTCGATTGGTATATCAGTTCCGATTGGTATGTCAGTTTAGATTGGTATGTCAGTTTCGATTTGTATATCAGTTTCGATTTGTATGTCAGTTTCGATTGGTATATCAGTTTTTATTTGTATATGAGTTCCTATAGCTATATCAGTTTCTATTGGTATGTCAGTTTCTATTGGTATATCAGCTTCGATTGGTATATCAGTTTCTATTGGTATATCAGTTTCTATTGGTATGTCAGGTTCGATTGGTACGTAATTTCGATGGGTATATTAGTTTCTATTGGTATGTCAGTTTCAATTAGTATATCAGTTTCTATTGGTATGTCAGTTTCGATTGGTATATCAGTTTTGATTTGTATATGAGTTCCTATAGCTATATCAGTTTCTATTGGTATGTCAGTTTCTATTGGTATATCAGCTTCGATTGGTATATCAGTTTCTATTGGTATATCAGTTTCTATTGGTATGTCAGTTTTGATTGGTATGTCAGTTTCGATTTGTATGTCAGTTTCGATTGGTATATCAGTTTCGATTGGTATGTCAGTTTCAATTGATATGTCAGTTTCGATTGCTATATCAGTTCCGATTGGTATGTCAGTTACGATTGGTATGTCAGTTTCGATTGGTATATCAGTTTCGATTGGTATAATAGTTTCGACTGGTATATCAGTTTCGATTAGTATAATCAGTTTCTATTCGTATGTTAGTTTCGATTAGTATATCAGTTTCTATCGGTATGTCAGTTTCGATTGATATGTCAGTTTCGATTGGTATATCAGTTCCGTTAGTATGTCAGTTTCGATTGGTATATCAGTTTCAATTGGTATGTCAGTTTTGACTGGTATGTCAGTTTTGATTGGTATGTCAATTTCGATTGGTATATCAGTTTCGATTAGTATGTCAGTTTCTATTGGTATGTAAGTTTAGATTAGTATATCACTATCTATTTGTATGTCATTTTCAATTGGTATGTCTGTTTCTAATGATATATCAGTTTCGATTGGTATATCAGTTTTGATTGGTATATCAGTTTTGAATGGTATGTCAGTTTCGATTGGTATGTCAGTTTCGATTGGTATATCAGTTCCGATTGGTATGTCAGTTTAGATTGGTATGTCAGTTTCGATTGGTATATCAGCTTCGATTCGTATATCAGTTTCTATTGGTATATCAGTTTCTATTAGTATGTCAGTTTTGATTGGTATGTCAGTTTCGATTTGTATGTCAGTTTCGATTGGTATGTCAGTTTCGATTGGTATGTCAGCTTCGATTGATATGTCAGTTTCGATTGGTATATCAGTTCCGATTGGTATGTCAGTTTCGATTGGTATGTCAGTTTTGATTGGTATGTCAATTTCGATTGGTATATCAGTTTCGATTAGTATGTCAGTTTCTATTGGTATGTTAGTTTCGATTAGTATATCACTTTCTATTGGTATGTCAGTTTCGATTGGTATGTCTGTTTCTATTGATATATCAGTTTCGATTGTTATATCAGTTTTGATTGGTATATCAGTTTCGATTGGTATGTCAGTTTCTGTTGGTATTTCAGTTTCTATTGGTATGTCAGTTTTGATTGGTATATCACTTTTGAATGGTATCTCAGTTTCGATTGGTATGTTATTTTCGATTGGTATATCAGTTATTATTGGTATGTCAGTTTAGATTGGTATGTCAGTTTCGATTGGTATATCAGTTTCGATTGGTATGTCAGTTTCGATTGGTACGTAAATTTCGATGGGTATATTAGTTTCTATTGGTATGTCAGTTTCAATTAGTATATGAGTTTCTATTGCTATGTCAGTTTCGATTGGTATATCAGTTTTGATTTGTATATGAGTTCCTATATCTATATCAGTTTCTATTGGTATGTCAGTTTCAACTGGTATGTAAGTTTCGATTAGTATATCAGTTTCTATTGGTATGTCAGTTTCTATTGGTATATCAGCTTCGATTGGTATATCAGTTTCGATTAGTGTGTTAGTTTCTATTGGTATGTCAGTTTTGACTGGTATATCAGTTTCGATTGGTATGTCAGTTTCGATTGGTATGTCAGTTTCGATTGGTATATCAGTTTCTATTGGTATGTCAGTTTCGATTGGTATGTCAGTTTCTATTGGTATATCAGTTTCGATTGATATATCAGTTTCGATTAGTATATCAGTTTCTACTGGTTTGTCAGTTTCGATTAGTATATCAGTTTCTATTGGTATGTCAGTTTCGATTGGTATATCAGTTTCGATTCGTATATCAGTTCCTATTGCTATATCAGTTTCAATTGGTATGTAAGTTTCGATTGGTATATCAGTTTCGATGGGTATGTCAGTTTCAATTAGTATATTAGTTTCGATTGGTATGTCAATTTCAATTAGTATATCAGTTTCTATTGGTATATCAGTTTCGATTGGTATGTCAGTTTCTATTAGTATATCAGTTTCTATAGGTATGTCAGTATCTATTGGTATATCAGTTTCGATTGGTATGTCAGTTTCTATTGGTATATCAGTTTCGATGGATACATCAGTTTCGATTAGTATGTCAGTTTCAACTGGTATGTCAGTTTGGATTGGTATGTCAGTTTGGATTGGTATGTCAATTTCGATTGGTATATCAGTTTCTATTAGTATGTTAGTTTCAATTGGAATATCAGTTTCGATTGGTATATCAGTTTCGATTAGTATAATCAGTTTCCATTGGTATGTCAGTTTCTATTGGTATATAAGTTCCGATTGGTATATCAGTTTCAATTAGTATATCAGTTACTATTGGTATATCAGTTTCGATTGGTATGTCAGTTTCTAATGATATATCAGTTTCGATTGGTATATCAGTTTTGATTGGTATATCAGTTTTGAATGGTATGTCAGTTTCGATTGGTATGTCAGTTTCGATTGGTATATCAGTTTCGATTGGTATGTCAGTTTTGATTGGTATATCAGTTCCGATTGGTATGTCAGTTTAGATTGGTATGTCAGTTTCGATAGGTATATCAGTTTCGATTGGTATGTCAGTTTCAATTAGTATATCAGTTTCTATTGGTATGTCAGTTTCGATTGGTATATCAGTTTCAATTAGTATATCAGTTTCTATTGGTATGTCAGTTTCGATTGGTATGTCAGTTTCTATTGATATATCAGTTTTGATTAGTATATGAGTTCCTATAGCTATATCAGTTTCTATTGGTATGTCAGTTTCGATTTGTATGTCAGTTTTGATTGATATATCAGTTTCGATTGGTATGTCAGCTTCGATTGATATGTCAGTTTCGATTGGTATATCAGTTCCGATTGGTATGTCAGTTTCGATTGGTATGTCAGTTTTGATTGGTATGTCAATTTCGATTGGTATATCAGTTTCGATTAGTATGTCAGTTTCTATTGGTATGTTAGTTTCGATTAGTATATCACTTTCTATTGGTATGTCAGTTTCGATTGGTATGTCTGTTTCTATTGATATATCAGTTTCGATTGTTATATCAGTTTTGATTGGTATATCAGTTTCGATTGGTATGTCAGTTTCTATTGGTATTTCAGTTTCTATTGGTATGTCAGTTTTGATTGGTATATCACTTTTGAATGGTATCTCAGTTTCGATTGGTATGTCGTTTTCGATTGGTATATCAGTTCTGATTGGTATGTCAGTTTAGATTGGTATGTCAGTTTCGATTGGTATATCAGTTTCTATGGGTATATCAGTTTCTATTGGTATATCAGTTTCGATTGGTATATCAGTTTCGATAGTATGTTAGTTTTGATTGGTATATCAGTTTCTATTGGTATATCAGTTTCGATTGATATATCAGTTTCGATTAGTATGTCAGTTTCTACTGGTATGTCAGTTTGGATTGGTATGTCAATTTCGATTGGTATGTCAGTTTCGATTGGTATGTCAATTTCGATTGGTATATCAGTTTCGATTAGTATGTTAGTTTCAATTGGAATATCAGTTTCGATTGGTATATCAGTTTCGACTGGTATATCAGTTTCGATTAGTATAATCAGTTTCTATTGGTATGTCAGTTTCTATTGGTATATCAGTATCGATTGGTATATCAGTTTCGATTGGTATGTCAGTTTCTATTGGTATGTTAGTTTCGATTAGTATATCAGTTTCTATTGGTATGTCAGTTTTGATTGGTATGTCAGTTTCGACTGGTATGTCAGTTTCGATTGGTATATCAGTTTCGATTGGTATGTCAGTTTCGATTGATATGTCAGTTTCGATTGGTATATCAGTTCCGATTGGTATGTCAGTTTCGATTGGTATGTCAGTTTCGATTGGTATATCAGTTTCGATTGGTATGTCAGTTTTGATTGGTATATCAGTTCCGATTGGTATGTCAGTTTAGATTGGTATGTCAGTTTTGATTGGTATATCAGTTTCGATTGGTATGTCAATTTCAATTAGTATATCAGTTTCTATTGGTATGTCAGTTTCGATTGGTATATCAGTTTCAATTAGTATATCAGTTTCTATTGGTATGTCAGTTTCGATTGGTATATCAGTTTTGATTAGTATATGAGTGCCTATAGCTATATGAGTTTCTATTGGTATGTCAGTTTCTATTGGTATATCAGCTTCGATTCGTATATCAGTTTCTATTGGTATATCAGTTTCTATTGGTATGTCAGATTTGATTGGTATGTCAGTTTCGATTTGTATGTCAGTTTCGATTGATATATCAGTTTCTATTGGTATATCAGTTTCTATTGATATGTCAGTTTCGATTGGTATATCAGTTCCGATTGGTATGTCAGTTTCGATTGGTATGTCAGTTTTGATTGGTATGTCAATTTCGATTGGTATATCAGTTTCGATTAGTATGTCAGTTTCTATTGGTATGTTAGTTTCGATTAGTATATCACTTTCTATTGGTATGTCAGTTTCGATTGGTATGTCTGTTTCTATTGATATATCAGTTTCGATTGTTATATCAGTTTTGATTGGTATATCAGTTTGTATTGGTATGTCAGTTTCTGTTGGTATTCCAGTTTCTATTGGTATGTCAGTTTTGATTGGTATATCACTTTTGAATGGTATCTCAGTTTCGATTGGTATGTCATTTTCGATTGGTATATCAGTTCTGATTGGTATGTCAGTTTAGATTGGTATGTCAGTTTCGATTGGTATATCAGTTTCGATTGGTATGTCAGTTTCGATTGGTACGTAAATTTGGATGGGTATATTAGTTTCTATTGGTATGTCAGTTTCAGTTAGTATATGAGTTTCTATTGCTATGTCAGTTTCGATTGGTATATCAGTTTTGATTTGTATATGAATTCCTATATCTATATCAGTTTCTATTGGTATGTCAGTTTCAGCTGGTAGGTAAGTTTCGATTAGTATATCAGTTTCTATTGGTATGTCAGTTTCTATTGGTATATCAGCTTCGATTGGTATGTCAGTTTCGATTGGTATGTCAGTTTCGATTGGTATATCAGTTCCGATTGGTATGTCAATTTCGATTGGTATATCAGTTTCTATTGGTATGACAGTTTCGATTGGTATGTCAGTTTCTATTGGTATATCAGTTTCGATTGATATATCAGTTTCGATTCATATATCAGTTTCGATTAGTATATCAGTTTCTACTGGTATGTCAGTTTCGATTAGTATATCAGTTTCTATTGGTATGTCAGTTTCGATTGGTATATCAGTTTCGATTCGTATATCAGTTCCTATTGCTATATCAGTTTCAATTGGTATGTAAGTTTCGATTGGTATATCAGTTTCGATGGGTATATCAGTTTCTATTGGTATATCAGTTTCGATTGGTATATCAGTTTCGATAGTATGTTAGTTTTGATTGGTATATCAGTTTCTATTGGTATATCAGTTTCGATTGATATATCAGTTTCGATTAGTATGTCAGTTTCTACTGGTATGTCAGTTTGGATTGGTATGTCAATTTCGATTGGTATGTCAGTTTCGATTGGTATGTCAATTTCGATTGGTATATCAGTTTCGATTAGTATGTTAGTTTCAATTGGAATATCAGTTTCGATTGGTATATCAGTTTCGACTGGTATATCAGTTTCGATTAGTATAATCAGTTTCTATTGGTATGTCAGTTTCTATTGGTATATCAGTATCGATTGGTATATCAGTTTCGATTGGTATGTCAGTTTCTATTGGTATGTTAGTTTCGATTAGTATATCAGTTTCTATTGGTATGTCAGTTTTGATTGGTATGTCAGTTTCGACTGGTATGTCAGTTTCGATTGGTATATCAGTTTCGATTGGTATGTCAGTTTCGATTGATATGTCAGTTTCGATTGGTATATCAGTTCCGATTGGTATGTCAGTTTCGATTGGTATGTCAGTTTCGATTGGTATATCAGTTTCGATTGGTATGTCAGTTTTGATTGGTATATCAGTTCCGATTGGTATGTCAGTTTAGATTGGTATGTCAGTTTTGATTGGTATATCAGTTTCGATTGGTATGTCAATTTCAATTAGTATATCAGTTTCTATTGGTATGTCAGTTTCGATTGGTATATCAGTTTCAATTAGTATATCAGTTTCTATTGGTATGTCAGTTTCGATTGGTATATCAGTTTTGATTAGTATATGAGTGCCTATAGCTATATGAGTTTCTATTGGTATGTCAGTTTCTATTGGTATATCAGCTTCGATTCGTATATCAGTTTCTATTGGTATATCAGTTTCTATTGGTATGTCAGATTTGATTGGTATGTCAGTTTCGATTTGTATGTCAGTTTCGATTGATATATCAGTTTCTATTGGTATATCAGTTTCTATTGATATGTCAGTTTCGATTGGTATATCAGTTCCGATTGGTATGTCAGTTTCGATTGGTATGTCAGTTTTGATTGGTATGTCAATTTCGATTGGTATATCAGTTTCGATTAGTATGTCAGTTTCTATTGGTATGTTAGTTTCGATTAGTATATCACTTTCTATTGGTATGTCAGTTTCGATTGGTATGTCTGTTTCTATTGATATATCAGTTTCGATTGTTATATCAGTTTTGATTGGTATATCAGTTTGTATTGGTATGTCAGTTTCTGTTGGTATTCCAGTTTCTATTGGTATGTCAGTTTTGATTGGTATATCACTTTTGAATGGTATCTCAGTTTCGATTGGTATGTCATTTTCGATTGGTATATCAGTTCTGATTGGTATGTCAGTTTAGATTGGTATGTCAGTTTCGATTGGTATATCAGTTTCGATTGGTATGTCAGTTTCGATTGGTACGTAAATTTCGATGGGTATATTAGTTTCTATTGGTATGTCAGTTTCAGTTAGTATATGAGTTTCTATTGCTATGTCAGTTTCGATTGGTATATCAGTTTTGATTTGTATATGAATTCCTATATCTATATCAGTTTCTATTGGTATGTCAGTTTCAGCTGGTAGGTAAGTTTCGATTAGTATATCAGTTTCTATTGGTATGTCAGTTTCTATTGGTATATCAGCTTCGATTGGTATGTCAGTTTCGATTGGTATGTCAGTTTCGATTGGTATATCAGTTCCGATTGGTATGTCAATTTCGATTGGTATATCAGTTTCTATTGGTATGACAGTTTCGATTGGTATGTCAGTTTCTATTGGTATATCAGTTTCGATTGATATATCAGTTTCGATTGATATATCAGTTTCGATTAGTATATCAGTTTCTACTGGTATGTCAGTTTCGATTAGTATATCAGTTTCTATTGGTATGTCAGTTTCGATTGGTATATCAGTTTCGATTCGTATATCAGTTCCTATTGCTATATCAGTTTCAATTGGTATGTAAGTTTCGATTGGTATATCAGTTTCGATGGGTATGTCAATTTCAATTAGTATCTCAGTTTCTATTGGTATATCAGTTTCGATTGGTATGTCAGTTTCTATTAGTATATCAGTTTCTATAGGTATGTCAGTTTCTATTGGTATATCAGTTTCGATTGGTATGTCAGTTTCTATTGGTATATCAGTTTCGATGGATACATCAGTTTCGTTTAGTATGTCAGTTTCAACTGGTATGTCAGTTTGGATTGATATGTCAGTTTCGATTGGTATGTCAGTTTCGATTGGTATGTCAATTTCGATTGGTATATCAGTTTCGATTAGTATGTTAGTTTCAATTGGAATATCAGTTTCGATTGGTATATCAGTTTCGACTGGTATATCAGTTTCGATTAGTATAATCAGTTTCTATTGGTATGTCAGTTTCTATTGGTATATCAGTACCGATTGGTATATCAGTTTCGATTAGTATGTCAGTTTCTATTCGTATGTTAGTTTCGATTAGTATATCAGTTTCTATCGGTATGTCAGTTTCGATTGATATGTCAGTTTTGATTGGTATATCAGTTCCGATTAGTATGTCAGTTTCGATTGGTATATCAGTTTCAATTGGTATGTCAGTTTTGACTGGTATGTCAGTTTCGATTGGTATGTCAATTTCGATTGGTATATCAGTTTCGATTGGTATGTCAATTTCGATTGGTATATCAGTTTCGATTAGTATGTCAGTTTCTATTGGTATGTTAGTTTCGATTAGTATATCACTTTCTATTTGTATGTCAGTTTCGATTGGTATGTCTGTTTCTAATGATATATCAGTTTCGATTGGTATATCAGTTTTGATTGGTATATCAGTTTTGAATGGTATGTCAGTTTCGATTGGTATGTCAGTTTCGATTGGTATATCAGTTCCGATTGGTATGTCAGTTTAGATTGGTATGTCAGTTTCGATTGGTATATCAGTTTCGATTGGTATGTCAGTTTCGATTGGTATATCAGTTTTGATTTGTATATGAGTTCCTATAGCTATATCAGTTTCTATTGGTATGTCAGTTTCTATTGGTATATCAGCTTCGATTGGTATATCAGTTTCTATTGGTATATCAGTTTCTATTGGTATGTCAGGTTCGATTGGTACGTAATTTCGATGGGTATATTAGTTTCTATTGGTATGTCAGTTTCAATTAGTATATCAGTTTCTATTGGTATGTCAGTTTCGATTGGTATATCAGTTTTGATTTGTATATGAGTTCCTATAGCTATATCAGTTTCTATTGGTATGTCAGTTTCTATTGGTATATCAGCTTCGATTGGTATATCAGTTTCTCTTGGTATATCAGTTTCTATTGGTATGTCAGTTTTGATTGGTATTTCAGTTTCGATTTGTATGTCAGTTTCGATTGGTATATCAGTTTCGATTGGTATGTCAGTTTCAATTGATATGTCAGTTTCGATTGCTATATCAGTTCCGATTGGTATGTCAGTTGCGATTGGTATGTCAGTTTCGATTGGTATATCAGTTTCGATTGGTATATCAGTTTCGACTGGTATATCAGTTTCGATTAGTATAATCAGTTTCTATTGGTATGTCAGTTTCTATTGGTATATCAGTACCGATTGGTATATCAGTTTCGATTAGTATGTCAGTTTCTATTCGTATGTTAGTTTCGATTAGTATATCAGTTTCTATCGGTATGTCAGTTTCGATTGATGTGTCAGTTTCGATTGGTATATCAGTTCCGATTAGTATGTCAGTTTCGATTGGTATATCAGTTTCAATTGGTATGTCAGTTTTGACTGGTATGTCAGTTTCGATTGGTATGTCAATTTCGATTGGTATATCAGTTTCGATTGGTATGTCAATTTCGATTGGTATATCAGTTTCAATTAGTATGTCAGTTTCTATTGGTATGTAAGTTTCGATTAGTATATCACTTTCTATTTGTATGTCAGTTTCGATTGGTATGTCTGTTTCTAATGATATATCAGTTTCGATTGGTATATCAGTTTTGATTGGTATATCAGTTTTGAATGGTATGTCAGTTTCGATTGGTATGTCAGTTTCGATTGGTATATCAGTTCCGATTGGTATGTCAGTTTAGATTGGTATGTCAGTTTCGATTGGTATATCAGTTTCGATTGGTATGTCAGTTTCGATTGGTATATCAGTTTTGATTTGTATATGAGTTCCTATAGCTATATCAGTTTCTATTGGTATGTCAGTTTCTATTGGTATATCAGCTTCGATTGGTATATCAGTTTCTATTGGTATATCAGTTTCTATTGGTATGTCAGGTTCGATTGGTACGTAATTTCGATGGGTATATTAGTTTCTATTGGTATGTCAGTTTCAATTAGTATATCAGTTTCTATTGGTATGTCAGTTTCGATTGGTATATCAGTTTTGATTTGTATATGAGTTCCTATAGCTATATCAGTTTCTATTGGTATGTCAGTTTCTATTGGTATATCAGCTTCGATTGGTATATCAGTTTCTATTGGTATATCAGTTTCTATTGGTATGTCAGTTTTGATTGGTATGTCAGTTTCGATTTGTATGTCAGTTTCGATTGGTATATCAGTTTCGATTGGTATGTCAGTTTCAATTGATATGTCAGTTTCGATTGCTATATCAGTTCCGATTGGTATGTCAGTTACGATTGGTATGTCAGTTTCGATTGGTATATCAGTTTCGATTGGTATATCAGTTTCGACTGGTATATCAGTTTCGATTAGTATAATCAGTTTCTATTGGTATGTCAGTTTCTATTGGTATATCAGTACCGATTGGTATATCAGTTTCGATTAGTATGTCAGTTTCTATTCGTATGTTAGTTTCGATTAGTATATCAGTTTCTAATGGTATGTCAGTTTCGATTGATATGTCAGTTTCGATTTGTATATCAGTTCCGATTGGTATGTCAGTTTCGATTGGTATATCAGTTTCAATTGGTATGTCAGTTTTGTTTGGTATGTCAGTTTCGATTGGTATGTCAATTTCGATTGGTATATCAGTTTCGATTGGTATGTCAATTTCGATTGGCATATCAGTTTCGATTAGTATGTCAGTTTCTATTGGTATGTTAGTTTCGATTAGTATATCACTTTCTATTTGTATGTCAGTTTCGATTGGTATGTCTGTTTCTAATGATATATCAGTTTCGATTGGTATATCAGTTTTGATTGGTATATCAGTTTTGAATGGTATGTCAGTTTCGATTGGTATGTCAGTTTCGATTGGTATATCAGTTCCGATTGGTATGTCAGTTTAGATTGGTATGTCAGTTTCGATTGGTATATCAGTTTCGATTGGTATGTCAGTTTCGATTGGTATATCAGTTTTGATTTGTATATGAGTTCCTATAGCTATATCAGTTTCTATTGGTATGTCAGTTTCTATTGGTATATCAGCTTCGATTGGTATATCAGTTTCTATTGGTATATCAGTTTCTATTGGTATGTCAGTTTTGATTGGTATGTCAGTTTCGATTTGTATGTCAGTTTCGATTGGTATATCAGTTTTGATTGGTATGTCAGTTTCGATTGGTATATCAGTTTCGATTGGTATGTCAGTTTCAATTGATATGTCAGTTTCGATTGCTATATCAGTTCCGATTGGTATGTCAGTTACGATTGGTATGTCAGTTTCGATTGGTATATCAGTTTCGATTGGTATATCAGTTTCGACTGGTATATCAGTTTCGATTAGTATAATCAGTTTCTATTGGTATGTCAGTTTCTATTGGTATATCAGTACCGATTGGTATATCAGTTTCGATTAGTATGTCAGTTTCTATTCGTATGTTAGTTTCGATTAGTATATCAGTTTCTATCGGTATATCAGTTTCGATTGATATGTCAGTTTCGATTGGTATATCAGTTCCGATTAGTATGTCAGTTTCGATTGGTATATCAGTTTCAATTGGTATGTCAGTTTTGATTGGTATGTCAGTTTCGATTGGTATGTCAATTTCGATTGGTATATCAGTTTCGATTGGTATGTCAATTTCGATTGGTATATCAGTTTCGATTAGTATGTCAGTTTCTATTGGTATGTTAGTTTCGATTAGTATATCACTTTCTATTTGTATGTCAGTTTCGATTGGTATGTCTGTTTCTAATGATATATCAGTTTCGATTGGTATATCAGTTTTGATTGGTATATCAGTTTCGATTGGTATATCAGTTTTGATTGGTATATCAGTTTTGAATGGTATGTCAGTTTCGATTGGTATGTCAGTTTCGATTGGTATATCAGTTTCGATTGGTATGTCAGTTTCGATTGGTTTATCAGTTTTGATTTGTATATGAGTTCCTATAGCTATATCAGTTTCTATTGGTATGTCAGTTTCTATTGGTATATCAGCTTCGATTGGTATATCAGTTTCTATTGGTATATCAGTTTCTATTGGTATGTCAGGTTCGATTGGTACGTAATTTCGATGGGTATATTAGTTTCTATTGGTATGTCAGTTTCAATTAGTATATCAGTTTCTATTGGTATGTCAGTTTCGATTGGTATATCAGTTTTGATTTGTATATGAGTTCCTATAGCTATATCAGTTTCTATTGGTATGTCAGTTTCTATTGGTATATCAGCTTCGATTGGTATATCAGTTTCTATTGGTATATCAGTTTCTATTGGTATGTCAGTTTTGATTGGTATGTCAGTTTCGATTTGTATGTCAGTTTCGATTGGTATATCAGTTTCGATTGGTATGTCAGTTTCAATTGATATGTCAGTTTCGATTGCTATATCAGTTCCGATTGGTATGTCAGTTACGATTGGTATGTCAGTTTCGATTGGTATATCAGTTTCGATTGGTATATCAGTTTCGACTGGTATATCAGTTTCGATTAGTATAATCAGTTTCTATTGGTATGTCAGTTTCTATTGGTATATCAGTACCGATTGGTATATCAGTTTCGATTAGTATGTCAGTTTCTATTCGTATGTTAGTTTCGATTAGTATATCAGTTTCTAACGGTATGTCAGTTTCGATTGATATGTCAGTTTCGATTTGTATATCAGTTCCGATTGGTATGTCAGTTTCGATTGGTATATCAGTTTCAATTGGTATGTCAGTTTTGTTTGGTATGTCAGTTTCGATTGGTATGTCAATTTCGATTGGTATATCAGTTTCGATTGGTATGTCAATTTCGATTGGCATATCAGTTTCGATTAGTATGTCAGTTTCTATTGGTATGTTAGTTTCGATTAGTATATCACTTTCTATTTGTATGTCAGTTTCGATTGGTATGTCTGTTTCTAATGATATATCAGTTTCGATTGGTATATCAGTTTTGATTGGTATATCAGTTTTGAATGGTATGTCAGTTTCGATTGGTATGTCAGTTTCGATTGGTATATCAGTTCCGATTGGTATGTCAGTTTAGATTGGTATGTCAGTTTCGATTGGTATATCAGTTTCGATTGGTATGTCAGTTTCGATTGGTATATCAGTTTTGATTTGTATATGAGTTCCTTTAGCTATATCAGTTTCTATTGGTATGTCAGTTTCTATTGGTATATCAGCTTCGATTGGTATATCAGTTTCTATTGGTATATCAGTTTCTATTGGTATGTCAGTTTTGATTGGTATGTCAGTTTCGATTTGTATGTCAGTTTCGATTGGTATATCAGTTTTGATTGGTATGTCAGTTTCGATTGGTATATCAGTTTCGATTGGTATGTCAGTTTCAATTGATATGTCAGTTTCGATTGCTATATCAGTTCCGATTGGTATGTCAGTTACGATTGGTATGTCAGTTTCGATTGGTATATCAGTTTCGATTGGTATATCAGTTTCGACTGGTATATCAGTTTCGATTAGTATAATCAGTTTCTATTGGTATGTCAGTTTCTATTGGTATATCAGTACCGATTGGTATATCAGTTTCGATTAGTATGTCAGTTTCTATTCGTATGTTAGTTTCGATTAGTATATCAGTTTCTATCGGTATATCAGTTTCGATTGATATGTCAGTTTCGATTGGTATATCAGTTCCGATTAGTATGTCAGTTTCGATTGGTATATCAGTTTCAATTGGTATGTCAGTTTTGATTGGTATGTCAGTTTCGATTGGTATGTCAATTTCGATTGGTATATCAGTTTCGATTGGTATGTCAATTTCGATTGGTATATCAGTTTCGATTAGTATGTCAGTTTCTATTGGTATGTTAGTTTCGATTAGTATATCACTTTCTATTTGTATGTCAGTTTCGATTGGTATGTCTGTTTCTAATGATATATCAGTTTCGATTGGTATATCAGTTTTGATTGGTATATCAGTTTCGATTGGTATATCAGTTTTGATTGGTATATCAGTTTTGAATGGTATGTCAGTTTCGATTGGTATGTCAGTTTCGATTGGTATATCAGTTTCGATTGGTATGTCAGTTTCGATTGGTTTATCAGTTTTGATTTGTATATGAGTTCCTATAGCTATATCAGTTTCTATTGGTATGTCAGTTTCTATTGGTATATCAGCTTCGATTGGTATATCAGTTTCTATTGGTATATCAGTTTCTATTGGTATGTCAGGTTCGATTGGTACGTAATTTCGATGGGTATATTAGTTTCTATTGGTATGTCAGTTTCAATTTGTATATATGTTTCTATTGGTATGTCAGTTTCGATTGGTATATCAGTTTTGATTTGTATATGAGTTCCTATAGCTATATCAGTTTCTATTGGTATGTCAGTTTCTATTGGTATATCAGCTTCGATTGGTATATCAGTTTCTATTTGTATATCAGTTTCTATTGGTATGTCAGTTTTGATTGGTATGTCAGTTTCGATTTGTATGTCAGTTTCGATTGGTATATCAGTTTCGATTGGTATGTCAGTTTCAATTGATATGTCAGTTTCGATTGCTATATCAGTTCCGATTGGTATGTCAGTTACGATTGGTATGTCAGTTTCGATTGGTATATCAGTTTCGATTGGTATATCAGTTTCGACTGGTATATCAGTTTCGATTAGTATAATCAGTTTCTATTGGTATGTCAGTTTCTATTGGTATATCAGTACCGATTGGTATATCAGTTTTGATTAGTATGTCAGTTTCTATTCGTATGTTAGTTTCGATTAGTATATCAGTTTCTATCGGTATGTCAGTTTCGATTGATACGTCAGTTTCGATTTGTATATCAGTTCCGATTGGTATGTCAGTTTCGATTGGTATATCAGTTTCAATTGGTATGTCAGTTTTGTTTGGTATGTCAGTTTCGATTGGTATGTCAATTTCGATTGGTATATCAGTTTCGATTGGTATGTCAATTTCGATTGGTATATCAGTTTCGATTAGTATGTCAATTTCTATTGGTATGTTAGTTTCGATTAGTATATCACTTTCTATTTGTATGTCAGTTTCGATTGGTATGTCTGTTTCTAATGATATATCAGTTTCGATTGGTATATCAGTTTTGATTGGTATATCAGTTTTGAATGGTATGTCAGTTTCGATTGGTATGTCAGTTTCTATTGGTATGTCAGTTTCAATTGGTATATCAGTTTTGATTTGTATATGAGTTCCTATAGCTATATCAGTTTCTATTGGTATGTCAGTTTCTATTGGTATATCAGCTTCGATTGGTATATCAGTTTCTATTGGTATATCAGTTTCTATTGGTATGTCAGGTTCGATTGGTACGTAATTTCGATGGGTATATTAGTTTCTTTTGGTATGTCAGTTTCAATTAGTATATCAGTTTCTATTGGTATGTCAGTTTCGATTGGTATATCAGTTTTGATTTGTATATGAGTTCCTATAGCTATATCAGTTTCTATTGGTATGTTAGTTTCTATTGGTATATCAGCTTCGATTGGTATATCAGTTTCTATTGGTATATCAGTCTCTATTGGTATGTCAGTTTTGATTGGTATGTCAGTTTCAATTGATATGTCAGTTTCGATTGCTATATCAGTTCCGATTGGTATGTCAGTTTCGATTGGTATGTCAGTTTCAATTGGTATGTCAGTTTTGATTGGTATGTCAGTTTCTATTGGTATGTTAGTTTCGATTAGTATATCACTTTCTGTTGGTATGTCAGTTTCGATTGGTATGTCTGTTTCTAATGATATATCAGTTTCGATTGGTATATCAGTTTTGATTGGTATATCAGTTTTGAATGGTATGTCAGTTTCGATTGGTATGTCAGTTTAGATTGGTATGTCAGTTTCGATTGGTATATCAGTTTCTATTGGTATGTCAGTTTCGATTAGTATATCAATTTCTATTGGTATGTCAGTTTCGATTGGTATATCAGTTTCGATTTGTATATGAGTTCCTATAGCTATATCAGTTTCAATTGGTATGTAAGTTTCGATTGGTATATCAGTTTCGATGGGTATGTCAGTTTCAATTAGTATATTAGTTTCGATTGGTATGTCAATTTCAATTAGTATATCAGTTTCTATTGGTATATCAGTTTCGATTGGTATGTCAGTTTCTATTAGTATATCAGTTTCTATAGGTATGTCAGTTTCTATTGGTATATCAGTTTCGATTGGTATGTCAGTTACTATTGGTATATCAGTTTCGATGGATATATCAGTTTCGATTAGTATGTCAGTTTCAACTGGTATGTCAGTTTGGATTGGTATGTCAGTTTCGATTGGTATGTCAGTTTCGATTGGTATGTCAATTTCGATTGGTATATCAGTTTCGATTAGTATGTTAGTTTCAATTGGAATATCAGTTTCGATTGGTATATCAGTTTCGACTGGTATATCAGTTTCGATTAGTATAATCAGTTTCTATTGGTATGTCAGTTTCTATTGGTATATCAGTACCGATTGGTATATCAGTTTCGATTAGTATGTCAGTTTCTATTCGTATGTTAGTTTCGATTAGTATATCAGTTTCTATCGGTATGTCAGTTTCGATTGATATGTCAGTTTCCATTGGTATATCAGTTCCGATTAGTATGTCAGTTTCGATTGGTATATCAGTTTCAATTGGTATGTCAGTTTTGATTGGTATGTCAGTTTCGATTGGTATGTCAATTTCTATTGGTATATCAGTTTCGATTGGTATGTCAATTTCGATTGGTATATCAGTTTCGATTAGTATGTCAGTTTCTATTGGTATGTTATTTTCGATTAGTATATCACTTTCTATTTGTATGTCAGTTTCGATTGGTATGTCTGTTTCTAATGGTATATCAGTTTCGATTGGTATATCAGTTTTGATTGGTATATCAGTTTTGAATGGTATGTCAGTTTCGATTGGTATGTCAGTTTCGATTGGTATATCAGTTCCGATTGGTATGTCAGTTTAGATTGGTATGTCAGTTTCGATTGGTATATCAGTTTCGATTGGTATGTCAGTTTCGATTGGTATATCAGTTTTGATTTGTATATGAGTTCCTATAGCTATATCAGTTTCTATTGGTATGTCAGTTTCTATTGGTATATCAGCTTCGATTGGTATATCAGTTTCTATTGGTATATCAGTTTCTATTGGTATGTCAGGTTCGATTGGTACGTAATTTCGATGGGTATATTAGTTTCTATTGGTATGTCAGTTTCAATTAGTATATCAGTTTCTATTGGTATGTCAGTTTCAATTGGTATATCAGTTTTGATTTGTATATGAGTTCCTATAGCTATATCAGTTTCTATTGGTATGTCAGTTTCTATTGGTATATCAGCTTCGATTGGTATATCAGTTTCTATTGGTATATCAGTTTCTATTGGTATGTCAGTTTTGATTGGTATGTCAGTTTCGATTTGTATGTCAGTTTCGATTGGTATATCAGTTTCGATTGGTATGTCAGTTTCAATTGATATGTCAGTTTCGATTGCTATATCAGTTCCGATTGGTATGTCAGTTTCGATTGGTATGTCAGTTTTGATTGGTATGTAAGTTTCGATTAGTATATCAGTTTCTAATGGTATATCACTTTAGATTGGTATGTCAGTTTCGATTGGTACGTAAATTTCAATGGGTATATTAGTTTCTATTGGTATGTCAGTTTCAATTAGTATATCAGTTTCTATTGGTATGTCAGTTTCAATTAGTATATTAGTTTCGATTGGTATGTCAGTTTCTATTAGTATATCAGTTTCTATAGGTATATCAGTTTTTATTGGTATATCAGTTTCGATTGGTATATCAGTTTCTATTGGTATGTCAGTTTCTATTGTTATATCAGTTTCGATGGATACATCAGTTTCGATTAGTATGTCAGTTTCTACTGGTATGTTAGTTTCGATTAGTATATCAGTTTCTATTGGTATGTCAATTTCGATTGGTATATCAGTTTCGATTGGTATGTCAGTTTCGATTAGTATATCAGTTTCTATTGGTATGTCAGTTTCTATTGATATATCAGCTTCGATTGGTATATCAGTTTCGATTAGTATGTCAGTTTGTATTGGTATGTCTGTTTTGATTGGTATATCAGTTTCGATTGGTATGTCAGTTTCGATTGGTATGTCAGTTTCGATTGGTATATCAGTTCCGATTGGTATGTCAGTTTCGATTGGTATGTCAGTTTCGATTGGTATATCAGTTTCGATTAGTATGTCAGTTTCTATTGGTATGTTAGTTTCGATTAGTATATCACTTTCGATTGGTATGTCTGTTTCTATTGATATATCATTTTCGATTGTTATATCAGTTTTGATTGGTATATCAGTTTCGATTAGTATGTCAGTTTCTATTGGTATATCAGTTTCTATTGGTACGTCAGTTTTGATTGGTATATCACTTTTGAATGGTATCTCAGTTTCGATTGGCATGTCAGTTTCGATTGGTATATCAGTTCCAATTGGTATGTCAGTTTACATTGGTATGTCAGTTTCGATTGGTATATCAGTTTCGATTGGTATGTCAGTTTCGATTGGTACGTAAATTTCGATGGGTATATTAGTTTCTATTGGTATGTCAGTTTCAATTAGTATATCAGTTTCTATTGGTATGTCAGTTTTGATTGGTATATCAGTTTTGAATGGTATGTCAGTTTCGATTAGTATGTCAGTTTCGATTGGTATATCAGTTCCGATTGGTATGTCAGTTTAGATTGGTATGTCAGTTTCGATTGGTATATCAGTTTCGATTGGTATGTCAGGTTCGATTGGTACGTAATTTCGATGGGTATATTAGTTTCTATTGGTATGTCAGTTTCAATTAGTATATCAGTTTCTAATGGTATGTCAGTTTCGATTGGTATATCAGTTTTGATTTGTATATGAGTTCCTATAGCTATATCAGTTTCTATTGGTATGTCAGTTTCTATTGGTATATCAGCTTCGATTGGTATATCAGTTTCTATTGGTATATCAGTTTCTATTGGTATGTCAGTTTTGATTGGTATGTCAGTTTCGATTTGTATGTCAGTTTCGATTGGTATATCAGTTTTGATTGGTATGTCAGTTTCAATTGATATGTCAGTTTCGATTGCTATATCAGTTCCGATTGGTATGTCAGTTTCGATTGGTATATCAGTTTCGATTGGTATGTCAGTTTTGATTGGTATGTCAATTTCGATTGGTATATCAGTTTCGATTAGTATGTCACTTTCTATTGGTATGTCAGTTTCGATTGGTATGTCTGTTTCTATTGATATATCAGTTTCGATTGTTATATCAGTTTTGATTGGTATATCAGTTTCGATTGGTATGTCAGTTTCTATTGGTATATCAGTTTCTATTGGTATGTCAGTTTTGATTGGTATATCAGTTTTGAATGGTATGTCAGTTTCGATTGGTATGTCAGTTTCGATTGGTATATCAGTTTCGATTGGTATGTCATTTTCGATTGGTACGTAAATTTCGATTGGTATATTAGTTTCTATTGGTATGTCAGTTTCAATTAGTATATTAATTTCTATTGGTACGTCAGTTTCGATTGGTATATCAGTTTTGATTTGTATATGAGTTCCTATAGCTATATCAGTTTCTATTGGTATGTCAGTTCCGATTGGTATGTAAGTTTCGATTAGCATATCAGTTTCGATTGGTATGTCAGTTTCAATTGGTATATCAGTTTCGATTGGTATGTCAGTTTCGATTGATATGTCAGTTTCGATTGGTATATCAGTTCCGATTGATATGTCAGTTTCGATTGGTATGTCAGTTTCGATTGGTATATCAGTTTAGATTGGTATGTCAGTTTCGATTGGTACGTAAATTTCGATGGGTATATTAGTTTCTATTGGTATGTCAGTTTCAATTAGTATATCAGTTTCTATTGGTATGTCAGTTTCTATTGGTATATCAGTTTCGATTGGTATGTCAGTTTCTATTAGTATATCAGTTTCTATAGGTATATCAGTTTCTATTGGTATATCAGTTTCGATTGGTATATCAGTTTCTATTGGTATGTCAGTTTCGATTGGAATGTCAGTTTCTATTGTTATATCAGTTTCGATGGATACATCAGTTTCAATTAGTATGTCAGTTTCTACTGGTATGTCAGTTTCGATTAGTATATCAGTTTCTATTGGTATGTCAGTTTCGATTGGTATATCAGTTTCGATTGGTATGTCAGTTTCGATTAGTATATCAGTTTCTATTGGTATGTCAGTTTCTATTGATATATCAGCTTCGATTGGTATATCAGTTTCGATTAGTATGTCAGTTTGTATTGGTATGTCTGTTTTGATTGGTATATCAGTTTCGATTGGTATGTCAGTTTCAATTGGTATGTCAGTTTCGATTGGTATGTCAGTTTCGATTGGTATATCAGTTTCGATTGGTATGTCAGTTTTTATTGGTATGTCAATTTCGATTGGTATATCAGTTTCGATTAGTATGTCAGTTTCGATTGGTATGTCTGTTTCTATTGATATATCATTTTCGATTGTTATATCAGTTTTGATTGGTATATCAGTTTCGATTGGTATGTCAGTTTCTATTGGTATATCAGTTTCTATTGGTAGGTCAGTTTCTATTGGTATGTCAGTTTCGATTGGTATATCAGTTTCGATTGGTATGTCAGTTTCGATTAGTATGTCAGTTTCGATTGGTATGTCTGTTTCTATTGATATATCATTTTCGATTGGTATATCACTTTTGAATGGTATCTCAGTTTCGATTGGTATGTCAGTTTCGATTGGTATATCAGTTCCGATTGGTATGTCAGTTTAGATTGGTATGTCAGTTTCGATTGGTATATCAGTTTCGATTGGTATGTCAGTTTCGATTGGTACGTAAATTTCGATGGGTATATTAGTTTCTATTGGTATGTCAGTTTCAATTAGTATATCAGTTTCTATTGGTATGTTAGTTTCGATTGGTATATCAGTTTTGATTTGTATATGAGTTCCTATAGCTATATCAATTTCTATTGGTATGTCAGTTTCAATTGGTATGTAAGTTTCGATTAGTACATCAGTTCCTATTGGTATGTCAGTTTCTATTGGTATATCAGCTTTGATTGGTATATAAGTTTCGATTAGTGTGTTAGTTTCTATTGGTATGTCAGTTTTGATTGGTATATCAGTATCGATTGGTATGTCAGTTTCGATTGGTATGTCAGTTTCGATTGGTATGTCAGTTCCGATTGGTATGTCAATTTCGATTGGTATATCAGTTTCTATTGGTATGTCAGTTTCGATTGGTATGTCAGTTTCTACTGGTATATCAGTTTCGATTGATATATCAGTTTCGATTAGTATATCAGTTTCTACTGGTATGTCAGTTTCGATTAGTATATCTGTTTCTATTGGTATGTCAGTTTCGATTGGTATATCAGTTTTGATTCGTATATCAGTTCCTATTGCTATATCAGTTTCAATTGGTATGTAAGTTTCGATTGGTATATCAGTTTCGATGGGTATGTCAGTTTCAATTCGTGTATTAGTTTTGATTGGTATGTCAATTTCAATTAGTATATCAGTTTCTATTGGTATATCAGTTTCGATTGGTATGTCAGTTTCTATTGGTATATCAGTTTCGATGGATACATCAGTTTCGATTAGTATGTCAGTTTCTACTGGTATGTCAGTTTGGATTGGTATGTCAGTTTCGATTGGTATATCAGTTTCGATTAGTATGTTAGTTTCAATTGGAATATCAGTTTCGATTGGTATATCAGTTTCGACTGGTAGATAAGTTTCGATTAGTATAATCAGTTTCTATTGGTATGTCAGTTTCTATTGGAATATCAGTATCGATTGGTATATCAGTTTCGATTAGTATGTCAGTTTCTATTGGTATGTTAGTTTCGATTAGTATATCAGTTTCTATTGGTATGTCAGTTTCGATCGGTATGTCAGTTTCTATTGGTATATCAGTTTCTATTGGTATGTCAGTTTTGATTGGTATGTCAGTTTCGATTGGTATGTCAGTTTCGATTGGTATATCAGTTTCGATTGGTATGTCAGTTTCGATTGGTATATCAGTTTCAATTAGTATGTCAGTTTCTATTGGTATGTTAGTTTCGATTAGTATATCACTTTCTATTGGTATATCAGTTTCTATTGGTATGTCAGTTTTGATTGGTATGTCAGTTTCGATTGCTATATCAGTTCCGATTGGTATGTCAGTTTCGATTGGTATGTCAGTTTCGATTGGTATATCAGTTTCGATTGGTATGTCAGTTTTGATTGGTATGTCAATTTCGATTGGTATATCAGTGTCGATTAGTATGTCAGTTTCTATTGGTATGTTAGTTTCGATTAGTATATCACTTTCTGTTGGTATGTCAGTTTCGATTGGTATGTCTGTTTCTATTGATATATCAGTTTCGATTGTTATATCAGATTTGATTGGTATATCAGTTTCGATTGGTATGTCAGTTTCTATTGGTATATCAGTTTCTATTGGTATGTCAGTTTTGATTCGTATATCAGTTTTGAATGGTATGTCAGTTTCGATTGGTATGTCAGTTTCGATTGGTATATCAGTTTCGATTGGTATGTCAGGTTCGATTGGTACGTAAATTTCGATGGGTATATTAGTTTCTATTGGTATGTCAGTTTCAATTAGTATATCAATTTCTATTGGTATGTCAGTTTCGATTGGTATATCAGTTTTGATTTGTATATGAGTTCCTATAGCTATATCAGTTTCTATTGGTATGTCAGTTCCGATTGGTATGTAAGTTTCGATTAGTATATCAGTTTCTATTGGTATGTCCGTTTCGATTGGTATGTCAGTTTCAATTGGTATATCAGTTTCGATTGGTATGTCAGTTTCGATTGGTATATCAGTTTATATTGGTATGTCAGTTTCGATTGGTACGTAAATTTCAATGGGTATATTAGTTTCTATTGGTATGTCAGTTTCAATTAGTATATCAGTTTGTATTGGTATGTCAGTTTCAATTAGTATATTAGTTTCGATTGGTATGTCAATTTCAATTAGTATATCAGTTTCTATAGGTATGTCTGTTTCTATTGGTATATCAGTTTCGATTGGTATGTCAGTTTCTATTAGTATATCAGTTTCTATAGGTATATCAGTTTCTATTGGTATATCAGTTTCGATTGGTATATCAGTTTCTATTGGTATGTCAGTTTCGATTGGAATGTCAGTTTCTATTGTTATATCAGTTTCGATGGATACATCAGTTTCGATTAGTATGTCAGTTTCTACTGGTATGTCAGTTTCGATTAGTATATCAGTTTCTATTGGTATGTCAGTTTCGATTGGTATATCAGTTTCGATTGGTATGTCAGTTTCGATTAGTATATCAGTTTCTATTGGTATGTCAGTTTCTATTGATATATCAGCTTCGATTGGTATATCAGTTTCGATTAGTATGTCAGTTTGTATTGGTATGTCTGTTTTGATTGGTATATCAGTTTCGATTGGTATGTCAGTTTCGATTGGTATGTCAATTTCGATTGGTATATCAGTTTCGATTAGTATGTCAGTTTCGATTGGTATGTCTGTTTCTATTGATATATCATTTTCGATAGTTATATCAGTTTTGATTGGTATATCAGTTTCGATTGGTATGTCAGGTTCGATTGGTACGTAAATTTCGATGGGTATATTAGTTTCTATTGGTATGTCAGTTTCAATTAGTATATCAATTTCTATTGGTATGTCAGTTTCGATTGGTATATCAGTTTTGATTTGTATATGAGTTCCTATAGCTATATCAGTTTCTATTGGTATGTCCGTTTTGATTGGTATGTCAGTTTCGATTGATATGTTAGTTTTGATTGGTATATCAGTTCCGATTGGTATGTCAGTTTCGATTGGTATGTCAGTTTCGATTGGTATATCAGTTTAGATTGGTATGTCAGTTTCGATTGGCACGTAAATTTCAATGGGTATATTAGTTTCTATTGGTATGTCAGTTTCAATTAGTATATCAGTTTCTATTGGTATGTCAGTTTCAATTAGTATATTAGTTTCGATTGGTATGTCAGTTTCTATTAGTATATCAGTTTCTATAGGTATATCAGTTTTTATTGGTATATCAGTTTCGATTGGTATATCAGTTTCTATTGGTATGTCAGTTTCGATTGGTATGTCAGTTTCTATTGTTATATCAGTTTCGATGGATACATCAGTTTCGATTAGTATGTCAGTTTCTACTGGTATGTTAGTTTCGATTAGTATATCAGTTTCTATTGGTATGTCAGTTTCGATTGGTATATCAGTTTCGATTGGTATGTCAGTTTCGATTGGTATGTCTGTTTCTATTGATATATCAGTTTCGATTGTTATATCAGTTTTGATTGGTATATCAGTTTCGATTGGTATGTCAGTTTCTATTGGTATATTAGTTTCTATTGGTATGTCAGTTTTGATTGGTATATCAGTTTTGAATGGTATGTCAGTTTCGATTGGTATGTCAGTTTCGATTGGTATATCAGTTTCGATTGGTATGTCAGTTTCGATTGGTACGTAAATTTCGATTGGTATATTAGTTTCTATTGGCATGTCAGTTTCAATTAGTATATCAATTTCTATTGGTACGTCAGTTTCGATTTGTATATCAGTTTTGATTTGTATATGAGTTTCTATAGCTATATCAGTTTCTATTGGTATGTCAGTTCCGATTGGTATGTAAGTTTCGATTAGTATATCAGCTTCTATTGGTATGTCCGTTTCGATTGGTATGTCAGTTTCAATTGGTATATCAGTTTCGATTGGTATGTCAGTTTCGATTGATATGTCAGTTTCGATTGGTATATCAGTTCCGATTGGTATGTCAGTTTCGATTGGTATGTCAGTTTCGATTGGTATATCAGTTTAGATTGGTATGTCAGTTTCGATTGGTACGTAAATTTCGATGGGTATATTAGTTTCTATTGGTATGTCAGTTTCAATTAGTATATCAGTTTCTATTGGTATGTCAGTTTCAATTAGTATATTAGTTTCGATTGGTATGTCAATTTCAATTAGTATATCAGTTTCTATAGGTATGTCTGTTTCTATTGGTATATCAGTTTCGATTGGTATGTCAGTTTCTATTAGTATATCAGTTTCTATAGGTATATCAGTTTCTATTGGTATATCAGTTTCGATTGGTATATCAGTTTTGATTGGTATATCAGTTTTGAATGGTATGTCAGTTTCGATTGGTATGTCAGTTTCGATTGGTATATCAGTTCCGATTGGTATGTCAGTTTAGATTGGTATGTCAGTTTCGATTGGTATATCAGTTTCGATTGGTATGTCAGTTTCGATTGGTATATCAGTTTTGATTTGTATATGAGTTCCTATAGCTATATTAGTTTCTATTGGTATGTCAGTTTCTATTGGTATATCAGCTTCGATTGGTATATCAGTTTCTATTGGTATATCAGTTTCTATTGGTATGTCAGGTTCGATTGGTACATAATTTCGATGGGTATATTAGTTTCTATTGGTATGTCAGTTTCAATTAGTATATCAGTTTCTATTGGTATGTCAGTTTCGATTGGTATATCAGTTTTGATTTGTATATGAGTTCCTATAGCTATATCAGTTTCTATTGGTATGTCAGTTTCTATTGGTATATCAGCTTCGATTGGTATATCAGTTTCTATTGGTATATCAGTTTCTATTGGTATGTCAGTTTTGATTGGTATGTCAGTTTCAATTGATATGTCAGTTTCGATTGCTATATCAGTTCCGATTGGTATGTCAGTTTCGATTGGTATGTCAGTTTCGATTGGTATATCGGTTTCGATTGGTATGTCAGTTTCTATTGGTATGTTAGTTTCGATTAGTATATGACTTTCTGTTGGTATGTCAGTTTCGATTGGTATGTCTGTTTCTATTGATATATCAGTTTCGATTGTTATATCAGTTTTGATTGGTATATCAGTTTCGATTGGTATGTCAGTTTCTATTGGTATATCAGTTTCTATTGGTATGTCAGTTTTGATTCGTATATCAGTTTTGAATGGTATGTCAGTTTCGATTGGTATGTCAGTTTCGATTGGTATATCAGTTTCGATTGGTATGTCAGTCTCGATTGGTACGTAAATTTCGATGGGTATATTAGTTTCTATTGGTATGTCAGTTTCAATTAGTATATCAATTTCTATTGGTATGTCAGTTTCGATTGGTATATCAGTTTCGATTTGTATATGAGTTCCTATAGCTATATCAGTTTCAATTGGTATGTAAGTTTCGATTGGTATATCAGTTTCGATGGGTATGTCAGTTTCAATTAGTATATTAGTTTCGATTGGAATGTCAATTTCAATTAGTATATCAGTTTCTATTGGTATATCAGTTTCGATTGGTATGTCAGTTTCTATTAGTATATCAGTTTCTATAGGTATGTCAGTTTCTATTGGTATATCAGTTTCGATTGGTATGTTAGTTACTATAGGTATATCAGTTTCGATGGATACATCAGTTTCGATTAGTATGTCAGTTTCAACTGGTATGTCAGTTTGGATTGGTATGTCAGTTTCGATTGGTATGTCAGTTTCGATTGGTATGTCAATTTCGATTGGTATATCAGTTTCGATTAGTATGTTAGTTTCAATTGGAATATCAGTTTCGATTGGTATATCAGTTTCGACTGGTATATCAGTTTCGATTAGTATAATCAGTTTCTATTGGTATGTCAGTTTCTATTGGTATATCAGTACCGATTGGTATATCAGTTTCGATTAGTATGTCAGTTTCTATTCGTATGTTAGTTTCGATAAGTATATCAGTTTCTATCGGTATGTCAGTTTCGATTGATATGTCAGTTTCCATTGGTATATCAGTTCCGATTAGTATGTCAGTTTCGATTGGTATATCAGTTTCAATTGGTATGTCAGTTTTGATTGGTATGTCAGTTTCGATTGGTATGTCAATTTCGATTGGTATATCAGTTTCGATTGGTATGTCAATTTCGATTGGTATATCAGTTTCGATTAGTATGTCAGTTTCTATTGGTATGTTAGTTTCGATTAGTATATCACTTTCTATTTGTATGTCAGTTTCGATTGGTATGTCTGTTTCTAATGGTATATCAGTTTTGATTGGTATATCAGTTTTGATTGGTATATCAGTTTTGAATGGTATGTCAGTTTCGATTGGTATGTCAGTTTCGATTGGTATATCAGTTCCGATTGGTATGTCAGTTTAGATTGGTATGTCAGTTTCGATTGGTATATCAGTTTCGATTGGTATGTCAGTTTCGATTGGTATATCAGTTTTGATTTGTATATGAGTTCCTATAGCTATATCAGTTTCTATTGGTATGTCAGTTTCTATTGGTATATCAGCTTCGATTGGTATATCAGTTTCTATTGGTATATCAGTTTCTATTGGTATGTCAGGTTCGATTGGTACGTAATTTCGATGGGTATATTAGTTTCTATTGGTATGTCAGTTTCAATTAGTATATCAGTTTCTATTGGTATGTCAGTTTCGAATGGTATATCAGTTTTGCTTTGTATATGAGTTCCTATAGCTATATCATTTTCTATTGGTATGTCAGTTTCTATTGGTATATCAGCTTCGATTGGTATATCAGTTTCTATTGGTATATCAGTTTCTATTGGTATGTCAGTTTTGATTGGTATGTCAGTTTCGATTTGTATGTCAGTTTCGATTGGTATATCAGTTTCGATTGGTATGTCAGTTTCGATTGGTATGTCAATTTCGATTGGTATATCAGTTTCGATTAGTATGTTAGTTTCAATTGGAATATCAGTTTCGATTGGTATATCAGTTTCGACTGGTATATCAGTTTCGATTAGTATACTCAGTTTCTATTGGTATGTCAGTTTCTATTGGTATATCAGTACCGATTGGTATATCAGTTTCGATTAGTATGTCAGTTTCTATTCGTATGTTAGTTTCGATAAGTATATCAGTTTCTATCGGTATGTCAGTTTCGATTGATATGTCAGTTTCCATTGGTATATCAGTTCCGATTAGTATGTCAGTTTCGATTGGTATATCAGTTTCAATTGGTATGTCAGTTTTGATTGGTATGTCAGTTTCGATTGGTATGTCAATTTCGATTGGTATATCAGTTTCGATTGGTATGTCAATTTCGATTGGTATATCAGTTTCGATTAGTATGTCAGTTTCTATTGGTATGTTAGTTTCGATTAGTATATCACTTTCTATTTGTATGTCAGTTTCGATTGGTATGTCTCTTTCTAATGGTATATCAGTTTCGATTGGTATATCAGTTTTGATTGGTATATCAGTTTTGAATGGTATGTCAGTTTCGATTGGTATGTCAGTTTCGATTGGTATATCAGTTCCGATTGGTATGTCAGTTTAGATTGGTATGTCAGTTTCGATTGGTATATCAGTTTCGATTGGTATGTCAGTTTCGATTGGTATATCAGTTTTGATTTGTATATGAGTTCCTATAGCTATATCAGTTTCTATTGGTATGTCAGTTTCTATTGGTATATCAGCTTCGATTGGTATATCAGTTTCTATTGGTATATCAGTTTCTATTGGTATGTCAGGTTCGATTGGTACGTAATTTCGATGGGTATATTAGTTTCTATTGGTATGTCAGTTTCAATTAGTATATCAGTTTCTATTGGTATGTCAGTTTCGATTGGTATATCAGTTTTGATTTGTATATGAGTTCCTATAGCTATATCATTTTCTATTCGTATGTCAGTTTCTATTGGTATATCAGCTTCGATTGGTATATCAGTTTCTATTGGTATATCAGTTTCTATTGGTATGTCAGTTTTGATTGGTATGTCAGTTTCGATTTGTATGTCAGTTTCGATTGGTATATCAGTTTCGATTGGTATGTCAGTTTCAATTGATATGTCAGTTTCGATTGCTATATCAGTTCCGATTGGTATGTCAGTTTCGACTGGTATGTCAGTTTCGATTGGTATGTAAGTTTCGATTAGTATATCAGTTTCTAATGGTATATCACTTTAGATTGGTATGTCAGCTTCGATTGGTACGTAAATTTCAATGGGTATATTAGTTTCTATTGGTATGTCAGTTTCAATTAGTATATCAGTTTCTATTGGTATGTCAGTTTCAATTAGTATATTAGTTTCGATTGGTATGTCAGTTTCTATTAGTATATCAGTTTCTATAGGTATATCAGTTTTTATTGGTATATCAGTTTCGATTGGTATATCAGTTTCTATTGGTATGTCAGTTTCGATTGGTATGTCAGTTTCTATTGTTATATCAGTTTCGATGGATACATCAGTTTCGATTAGTATGTCAGTTTCTACTGGTATGTTAGTTTCGATTAGTATACCAGTTTCTATTGGTATGTCAGTTTCGATTGGTATATCAGTTTCGATTGGTATGTCAGTTTCGATTAGTATATCAGTTTCTATTGGTATGTCAGTTTCTATTGATATATCAGCTTCGATTGGTATATCAGTTTCGATTAGTATGTCAGTTTGTATTGGTATGTCTGTTTTGATTGGTATATCAGTTTCGATTGGTATGTCAGTTACGATTGGTATATCAGTTCCGATTGGTATGTCAGTTTCGATTGGTATGTCAGTTTCGATTGGTATATCAGTTTCGATTGGTATGTCTGTTTCTATTGATATATCATTTTCGATTGTTATATCAGTTGTGATTGGTATATCAGTTTCGATTGGTATGTCAGATTCTATTGGTATATCAGTTTCTATTGGTATGTCAGTTTTGATTGGTATATCACTTTTGAATGGTATCTCAGTTTCGATTGGTATGTCAGTTTCTATTGTTATATCAGTTTCGATGGATACATCAGTTTCGACTAGTATGTCAGTTTCTACTGGTATGTTAGTTTCGATTAGTATATCAGTTTCTATTGGTATGTCAGTTTCGATTGGTATATCAGTTTCGATTGGTATGGCAGTTTCAATTAGTATATCAGTTTCTATTGGTATGTCAGTTTCTATTGATATATCATCTTCGATTGTTATATCAGTTTCGATCAGTATGTCAGTTTGTATTGGTATGTCTGTTTTGATTGGTATATCAGTTTCGATTGGTATGTCAGTTTCGATTGGTATGTCAGTTTCGATTGGTATATCAGTTCCGATTGGTATGTCAGTTTCGATTGGTATGTCAGTTTCGATTGGTATATCAGTTTCGATTAGTATGTCAGTTTCTATTGGTATGTTAGTTTCGATTAGTATATCACTTTTGATTGGTATGTCTGTTTCTATTGATATATCATTTTCGATTGTTATATCAGTTTTGATTGGTATATCAGTTTCGATTAGTATGTCAGTTTCTATTGGTATATCAGTTTCTATTGGTACGTCAGTTTTGATTGGTATATCACTTTTGAATGGTATCTCAGTTTCGATTGGCATGTCAGTTTCGATTGGTATATCAGTTCCGATTGGTATGTCAGTTTAGATTGGTATGTCAGTTTCGATTGGTATATCAGTTTCGATTGGTATGTCAGTTTCGATTGGTACGTAAATTTCCATGGGTATATTAGTTTCTATTGGTATGTCAGTTTCAATTAGTATATCAGTTTCTATTGGTATGTCAGTTTCGATTGGTATATCAGTTATGAATGGTATGTCAGTTTCGATTGGTATGTCAGTTTCGATTGGTATATCAGTTCCGATTGGTATGTCAGTTTAGATTGGTATGTCAGTTTCGATTGGTATATCAGTTTCGATTGGTATGTCAGGTTCGATTGGTACGTAATTTCGATGGGTATATTAGTTTCTATTGGTATGTCAGTTTCAATTAGTATATCAGTTTCTAATGGTATGTCAGTTTCGATTGGTATATCAGTTTTGATTTGTATATGAGTTCCTATAGCTTTATCAGTTTCTATTGGTATGTCAGTTTCTATTGGTATATCAGCTTCAATTGGTATATCAGTTCTATTGGTATATCAGTTTCTATTGGTATGTCAGTTTTGATTGGTATGTCAATTTCGATTTGTATGTCAGTTTCGATTGGTATATCAGTTTTGATTGGTATGTCAGTTTCAATTGATATGTCAGTTTCGATTGCTATATCAGTTCCGATTGGTATGTCAGTTTCGATTGGTATATTAGTTTCGATTGGTATGTCAGTTTTGATTGGTATGTCAATTTCGATTGGTATATCAGTTTCGATTAGTATGTCAGTTTCTATTGGTATGTTAGTTTCGATTAGTATATCACTTTCTATTGGTATGTCAGTTTCGATTGGTATGTCTGTTTCTATTGATATATCAGTTTCGATTGTTATATCAGTTTTGATTGGTATATCAATTTCGATTGGTATGTCAGTATCTATTGGTATATCAGTTTCTATTGGAATGTCAGTTTTGATTGGTATATCAGTTTTGAATGCTATGTCAGTATCGATTGGTATGTCAGTTTCGATTGGTATATCAGTTTCGATTGGTATGTCAGTTTCGATTGGTACGTAAATTTCGATTGGTATATTAGTTTCTATTGGTATGTCAGTTTCAATTAGTATATCAATTTCTATTGGTACGTCAGTTTCGATTGGTATATCAGTTTTGATTTGTATATGAGTTCCTATAGCTATATCAGTTTCTATTGGTATGTCAGTTCCGATTGGTATGTAAGTTTCGATTAGTATATCAGTTTCGATTGGTATGTCAGTTTCAATTGGTATATCAGTTTCGATTGGTATGTCAGTTTCGATTGATATGTCAGTTTCGATTGGTATATCAGTTCCGATTGGTATGTCAGTTTCGATTGGTATGTCAGTTTCGATTGGTATATCAGTTTAGATTGGTATGTCAGTTTCGATTGGTACGTAAATTTCGATGGGTATATTAGTTTCTATTGGTATGTCAGTTTCAATTAGTATATCAGTTTCTATTGGTATGTCAGTTTCTATTGGTATATCAGTTTCGATTGGTATGTCAGTTTCTATTAGTATATCAGTTCCTATAGGTATATCAGTTTCTATTGGTATATCAGTTTCGATTGGTATATCAGTTTCTATTGGTATGTCAGTTTCGATTGGAATGTCAGTTTCTATTGTTATATCAGTTTCGATGGATACATCAGTTTCGATTAGTATGTCAGTTTCTACTGGTATGTCAGTTTCGATTAGTATATCAGTTTCTATTGGTATGTCAGTTTCTCTTGATATATCAGCTTCGATTGGTATATCAGTTTCGATTAGTATGTCAGTTTGTATTGGTATGTCTGTTTTGATTGGTATATCAGTTTCGATTGGTATGTCAGTTTCGATTGGTATGTCAGTTTCGATTGGTATGTCAGTTTCGATTGGTATATCAGTTTCGATTGGTATGTCAGTTTTTATTGGTATGTCAATTTCGATTGTTATATCAGTTTCGATTAGTATGTCAGTTTCGATTGGTATGTCTGTTTCTATTGATATATCATTTTCGATTGTTATATCAGTTTTGATTGGTATATCAGTTTCGATTGGTATGTCAGTTTCTATTGGTATATCAGTTTCTATTGGTAGGTCAGTTTTGATTGGTATATCACTTTTGAATGGTATCTCAGTTTCGATTGGTATGTCAGTTTCGATTCGTATATCAGTTCCGATTGGTATGTCAGTTTAGATTGGTATGTCAGTTTCGATTGGTATATCAGTTTCGATTGGTATGTCAGTTTCGATTGGTACGTAAATTTCGATGGGTATATTAGTTTCTATTGGTATGTCAGTTTCAATTAGTATATCAGTTTCTATTGGTATGTTAGTTTTGATTGGTATATCAGTTTTGATTTGTATATGAGTTCCTATAGCTATATCAATTTCTATTGGTATGTCAGTTTCAATTGGTATGTAAGTTTCGATTAGTATATCAGTTTCTATTGGTATGTCAGTTTCTATTGGTATATCAGCTTTGATTGGTATATAAGTTTCGATTAGTGTGTTAGTTTCTATTGGTATGTCAGTTTTGATTGGTATATCAGTATCGATTGGTATGTCAGTTTCGATTGGTATGTCAGTTTCGATTGGTATGTCAGTTCCGATTGGTATGTCAATTTCGATTGGTATATCAGTTTCTATTGGTATGTCAGTTTCGATTGGTATGTCAGTTTCTACTGGTATATCAGTTTCGATTGATATATCAGTTTCGATTAGTATATCAGTTTCTACTGGTATGTCAGTTTCGATTAGTATATCTGTTTCTATTGGTATGTCAGTTTCGATTGGTATATCAGTTTTGATTCGTATATCAGTTCCTATTGCTATATCAGTTTCAATTGGTATGTAAGTTTCGATTGGTATATCAGTTTCGATGGGTATGTCAGTTTCAATTCGTGTATTAGTTTTGATTGGTATGTCAATTTCAATTAGTATATCAGTTTCTATTGGTATATCAGTTTCGATTGGTATGTCAGTTTCTATTGGTATATCAGTTTCGATGGATACATCAGTTTCGATTAGTATGTCAGTTTCTACTGGTATGCCAGTTTGGATTGGTATGTCAGTTTCGATTGGTATATCAGTTTCGATTAGTATGTTAGTTTCAATTGGAATATCAGTTTCGATTGGTATATCAGTTTTGACTGGTAGATCAGTTTCGATTAGTATAATCAGTTTCTATTGGTATGTCAGTTTCTATTGGAATATCAGTATCGATTGGTATATCAGTTTCGATTAGTATGTCAGTTTCTATTGGTATGTTAGTTTCGATTAGTATATCAGTTTCTATTGGTATGTCAGTTTCGATCGGTATGTCAGTTTCTATTGGTATATCAGTTTCTATTGGTATGTCAGTTTTGATTGGTATGTCAGTTTCGATTGGTATGTCAGTTTCGATTGGTATATCAGTTTCGATTGGTATGTCAGTTTCGATTGGTATATCAGTTTCAATTAGTATGTCAGTTTCTATTGGTATGTTAGTTTCGATTAGTATATCACTTTCTATTGGTATGTCAGTTTCGATTGGTATATCAGTTTCGATTGGTATGTCAGTTTCAATTGATATGTCAGTTTCGATTGCTATATCAGTTCCGATTGGTATGTCAGTTTCGATTGGTATGTCTGTTTCGATTGGTATATCAGTTTCGATTGGTATGTCAGTTTTGATTGGTATGTCAATTTCGATTGGTATATCAGTGTCGATTAGTATGTCAGTTTCTATTGGTATGTTAGTTTCGATTAGTATATCACTTTCTGTTGGTATGTCAGTTTCGATTGGTATGTCTGTTTCTATTGATATATCAGTTTCGATTGTTATATCAGATTTGATTGGTATATCAGTTTCGATTGGTATGTCAGTTTCTATTGGTATATCAGTTTCTATTGGTATGTCAGTTTTGATTCGTATATCTGTTTTGAATGGTATGTCAGTTTCGATTGGTATGTCAGTTTCGATTGGTATATCAGTTTCGATTGGTATGTCAGGTTCGATTGGTACGTAAATTTCGATGGGTATATTAGTTTCTATTGGTATGTCAATTTCAATTAGTATATCAGTTTCTATTGGTATATCAGTTTCGATTGGTATGTCAGTTTCTATTAGTATATCAGTTTCTATAGGTATATCAGTTTCTATTGGTATATCAGTTTCGATTGGAATGTCAGTTTCTATTGTTATATCAGTTTCGATGGATACATCAGTTTCGATTAGTATGTCAGTTTCTACTGGTATGTCAGTTTCGATTAGTATATCAGTTTCTATTGGTATGTCAGTTTCGATTGGTATATCAGTTTCGATTGGTATGTCAGTTTCGATTAGTATATCAGTTTCTATTGGTATGTCAGTTTCTATTGATATATCAGTTTCGATTGGTATATCAGTGTCGATTAGTATGTCAGTTTCTATTGGTATGTTAGTTTCGATTAGTATATCACTTTCTGTTGGTATGTCAGTTTCGATTGGTATGTCTGTTTCTATTGATATATCAGTTTCGATTGTTATATCAGATTTGATTGGTATATCAGTTTCGATTGGTATGTCAGTTTCTATTGGTATATCAGTTTCTATTGGTATGTCAGTTTTGATTCGTATATCAGTTTTGAATGGTATGTCAGTTTCGATTGGTATGTCAGTTTCGATTGGTATATCAGTTTCGATTGGTATGTCAGTTTCGATTGGTACGTAAATTTCGATGGGTATATTAGTTTCTATTGGTATGTCAGTTTCAATTAGTATATCAATTTCTATTGTTATGTCAGTTTCGATTGGTATATCAGTTTTGATTTGTATATCAGTTTCTATTGGTATGTCCGTTTCGATTGGTATGTCAGTTTCAATTGGTATATCAGTTTCGATTGGTATGTCAGTTTCGATTGATATGTTAGTTTCGATTGGTATATCAGTTCCGATTCGTATGTCAGTTTCGATTGGTATTTCAGTTTCGATTGGTATATCAGTTTAGATTGGTATGTCAGTTTCGATTGGTACGTATATTTCAATGGGTATATTAGTTTCTATTGGTATGTCAGTTTCAATTAGTATATCAGTTTCTATTGGTATGTCAGTTTCAATTAGTATATTAGTTTCGATTGGTATGTCAGTTTCTATTAGTATATCAGTTTCTATAGGTATATCAGTTTTTATTGGTATATCAGTTTCGATTGGTATATCAGTTTCTATTGGTATGTCAGTTTCGATTGGTATGTCAGTTTCTATTGTTATATCAGTTTCGATGGATACATCAGTTTCGATTAGTATGTCAGTTTCTACTAGTATGTTAGTTTCGATTAGTATATCAGTTTCTATTGGTATGTCAGTTTCGATTGGTATATCAGTTACGATTGGTATGTCAGTTTCGATTAGTATATCAGTTTCTATTGGTATGTCAGTTTCTATTGATATATCAGCTTCGATTGGTATATCAGTTTCGATTAGTATGTCAGTTTGTATTGGTATGTCTGTTTTGATTGGTATATCAGTTTCGATTGGTATGTCAGTTTCGATTGGTATATCAGTTTCGATTGGTATATCAGTTCCGATTGGTATGTCAGTTTCGATTGGTATATCAGTTTCGATTAGTATGTCAGTTTCTATTGGTATGTTAGTTTCGATTAGTATATCACTTTCGATTCGTATGTCTGTTTCTATTGATATATCATTTTCGATTGTTATATCAGTTGTGATTGGTATATCAGTTTCGATTGGTATGTCAGTTTCTATTGGTATATCAGTTTCTATTGGTATGTCAGTTTTGATTGGTATATCACTTTTGAATGGTATCTCAGTTTCGATTGGTATGTCAGTTTCTATTGTTATATCAGTTTCGATGGATACATCAGTTTCGATTAGTATGTCAGTTTCTACTGGTATGTTAGTTTCGATTAGTATATCAGTTTCTATTGGTATGTCAGTTTCGATTGGTATATCAGTTTCGATTGGTATGTCAGTTTCGATTAGTATATCAGTTTCTATTGGTATGTCAGTTTCTATTGATATATCAGCTTCGATTGTTATATCAGTTTCGATCAGTATGTCAGTTTGTATTGGTATGTCTGTTTTGATTGGTATATCAGTTTCGATTGGTATGTCAGTTTCGATTGGTATGTCAGTTTCGATTGGTATATCAGTTCCGATTGGTATGTCAGTTTCGATTGGTATGTCAGTTTCGATTGGTATATCAGTTTCGATTAGTATGTCAGTTTATATTGGTATGTTAGTTTCGATTAGTATATCACTTTCAATTGATATGTCTGTTTCTATTGATATATCATTTTCGATTGTTATATCAGTTTTGATTGGTATATCAGTTTCGATTGGTATGTCAGTTTCTATTGGTATATCAGTTTCTATTGGTACGTCAGTTTTGATTGATATATCACTTTTGAATGGTATCTCAGTTTCGATTGGTATGTCAGTTTCGATTGGTATATCAGTTCCGATTGGTATGTCAGTTTAGATTGGTATGTCAGTTTCGATTGGTATATCAGTTTCGATTGGTATGTCAGGTTCGATTGGTAAGTAATTTCAATGGGTATATTAGTTTCTATTGGTATGTCAGTTTCAATTAGTATATCAGTTTCTATTGGTATGTCAGTTTCGATTGGTATATCAGTTTTAAATGGTATGTCAGTTTCGATTGGTATGTCAGTTTCGATTGGTATATCAGTTCCGATTGGTATGTCAGTTTAGATTGGTATGTCAGTTTCGATTGGTATATCAGTTTCGATTGGTATGTCAGGTTCGATTGGTACGTAATTTCGATGGGTATATTAGTTTCTACTGGTAGGTCAGTTTCGATTGGTATATCAGTTTTGATTTGTATATGAGTTCCTATAGCTATATCAGTTTCTATTGGTATGTCAGTTTCTATTGGTATATCAGCTTCGATTGGTATATCAGTTTCTATTGGTATATCAGTTTCTATTGGTATGTCAGTTTTGATTGGTATGTCAGTTTCAATTGATATGTCAGTTTCGATTGCTATATCAGTTCCGATTGATATGTCAGTTTCGATTGGTATATCAGTTTCGATTGGTATGTCAGTTTTGATTGGTATGTCAATTTCGATTGGTATATCAGTTTCGATTAGTATGTCAGTTTCTATTGGTATGTTAGTTTCGATTAGTATATCACTTTCTATTGGTATGTCAGTTTCGATTGGTATGTCTGTTTCTATTGATATATCAGTTTCGATTGTTATATCAGTTTTGATTGGTATATCAGTTTCGATTGGTATGTCAGTTTCTATTGGTATATCAGTTTCTATTCGTATGTCAGTTTTGATTGGTATATCAGTTTTGAATGGTATGTCAGTTTCGATTGGTATATCAGTTTCGATTGGTATATCAGTTTCGATTGGTATGTCAGTTTCGATTGGTACGTAAATTTCGATTGGTATATTAGTTTCTATTGGTATATCAGTTTCAATTAGTATATCAATTTCTATTGGTACGTCAGTTTCGATTGGTATATCAGTTTTGATTTGTATATGAATTCCTATAGCTATGTCAGTTCCGATTGGTATGTAAGTTTCGATTAGTATATCAGTTTCTATTGGTATGTCCGTTTCGATTGGTATGTCAGTTTCAATTGGTATATCAGTTTCGATTGGTATGTCAGTTTCGATTGATATGTCAGTTTCGATTGGTATATCAGTTCCGATTGGTATGTCAGTTTCGATTGGTATGTCAGTTTCGATTGGTATATCAGTTTAGATTGGTATGTCAGTTTCGATTGGTACGTAAATTTCGATGGGTATATTAGTTTCTATTGGTATGTCAGTTTCAATTAGTATATCAGTTTCTATTGGTATGTCAGTTTCAATTAGTATATTAGTTTCGATTGGTATGTCAATTTCAATTAGTATATCAGTTTCTATAGGTATGTCTGTTTCTATTGGTATATCAGTTTCGATTGGTATGTCAGTTTCTATTAGTATATCAGTTTCTATAGGTATATCAGTTTCTATTGGTATATCAGTTTCGATTGGTATATCAGTTACTATTGGTATGTCAGTTTCGATTGGAATGTCAGTTTCTATTGTTATATCAGTTTCGATGGATACATCAGTTTCGATTACTATGTCAGTTTCTACTGGTATGTTAGTTTCGATTAGTATATCACTTTCTATTGGTATGTCAATTACGATTGGTATATCAGTTACGATTAGTATGTCAGTTTCGATTGGTATGTCTGTTTCTATTGATATATCTTTTTCGATTGTTATATCAGTTTTGATTGGTATATCAGTTTCGATTGGTATGTCAGTTTCTATTGGTATATCAGTTTCTATTGGTATGTCAGTTTTGATTGGTATATCACTTTTGAATGGTATCTCATTTTAGATTGGTATGTCAGTTTCGATTGGTATATCAGTTCCGATTGGTATGTCAGTTTAGATTGGTATGTCAGTTTCGATTGGTATATCAGTTTCGATTGGTATGTCAGTTTCGATTGGTACGTAAATTTCGATGGGTATATTAGTTTCTATTGGTATGTCAGTTTCAATTAGTATATCAGTTTCTATTGGTATGTTAGTTTTGATTGTTATATCAGTTTTGATTTGTATATGAGTTCCTATATCTACATCAGTTTCTATTGTTATGTCAGTTTCAAATGGTATGTAAGTTTCGATTAGTATATCAGTTTCTATTGGTATGTCAGTTTCTATTGGTATATCAGCTTTGATTCGTATATAAGTTTCGATTAGTGTGTTAGTTTCTATTGGTATGTCAGTTTTGATTGGTATATCAGTTTCGATTGGTATGTCAGTTTCGATTGGTATGTCAGTTTCGATTGGTATATCAGTTCCGATTGGTATGTCAATTTCGATTGGTATATCACTTTCTATTGGTATGTCAGTTTCGATTGGTATGTCAGTTTCTACTGGTATATCAGTTTCGATTGTTATATCAGTTTCGATTAGTATATCAGTTTCGACTGGTATGTCAGTTTCGATTAGTATATCAGTTTCTATTGGTATGTCAGTTTCGATTGGTATATCAGTTTTGATTCGTATATCAGTTCCTATTGCTATATCAGTTTCAATTGGTATGTAAGTTTCGATTGGTATATCAGTTTCGATGGGTATGTCAGTTTCAATTAGTATATTAGTTTTGATTGGTATGTCAATTTCAATTAGTATATCAGTTTCTATTGGTATATCAGTTTCGATTGGTATGTCAGTTTCTATTAGTATATCAGTTTCTATAGGTATGTCAGTTTCTATTGGTATATCAGTATCGATTGGTATGTCAGTTTTGATTGGTATATCAGTTTCGATTGGTATGTCAGTTTCGATTGGTATGTCAGTTTCGATTGGTATATCAGTTCCGATTGGTATGTCAATTTCGATTGGTATATCAGTTTCTATTGGTATGTAAGTTTCAATTGGTATGTCAGTTTCTACTGGTATATCAGTTTCGATTGATATATCAGTTTCGATTAGTATATCAGTTTCTACTGGTATGTCAGTTTCGATTAGTATATCAGTTTCTATTGGTATGTCAGTTTCGATTGGTATATCAGTTTTGATTCGTATATCAGTTCCTATTGCTATATCAGTTTCAATTGGTATGTAAGTTTCGATTGGTATATCAGTTTCGATGGGTATGTCAGTTTCAATTAGTATATTAGTTTTGATTGGTATGTCAATTTCAATTAGTATAACAGTTTCTATTGGTATATCAGTTTCGATTGGTATGTCAGTTTCTATTAGTATATCAGTTTCTATAGGTATGTCAGTTTCTATTGGTATATCAGTTTCGATTGGTATGTCAGTTTCTATTGGTATATCAGTTTCGATGGATACATCAGTTTCGATTAGTATGTCAGTTTCTACTGGTATGTCAGTTTGGATTGGTATGTCAGTTTCGATTGGTATATCAGTTTCGATTAGTATGTTAGTTTCAATTGGAATATCAGTTTCGATTGGTATATCAGTTTCGACTGGTAGATCAGTTTCGATCAGTATAATCAGTTTCTATTGGTATGTCAGTTTCTATTGGAATATCAGTATCGATTGGTATATCAGTTTCGATTAGTATGTCAGTATCTATTGGTATGTTAGTTTCGATTAGTATATCAGTTTCTATTGGTATGTCAGTTTCGATCGGTATGTCAGTTTCTATTGGTATATCAGTTTCTATTGGTATGTCAGTTTTGATTGGTATGTCAGTTTCGATTGGTATGTCAGTATCGATTGGTATATCAGTTTCAATTGGTATGTCAGTTTCGATTGATATGTCAGTTTCGATTGGTATATCAGTTCCGATTGGTATGTCAGTTTCGATTGGTATGTCAGTTTTGATTGGTATATCAATTTCGATTGGTATGTCAGTTTTGATTGGTATGTCAGTTTCGATTGGTATGTCAATTTCGATTGGTATATCAGTTTCAATTAGTATGTCAGTTTCTATTGGTATGTTAGTTTTGATTAGTAAATCACTTTCTATTGGTATGTCAGTTTCGATTGGTATGTCTGTTTCTATTGATATATCAGTTTCGATTGGTATATCAGTTTTGATTGGTATATCAGTTTTGAATGGTATGTCAGTTTCGATTGGTATGTCAGTTTCGATTGGTATATCAGTTCCGATTGGTATGTCAGTTTAGATTGGTATGTCAGTTTCGATTGGTATATCAGTTTCGATTGGTATTTCAGGTTCGATTGCTACGTAATTTCGATGGGTATATTAGTTTCTATTGGTATGTCAGTTTCAATTAGTATATCAGTTTCTATTGGTATGTCAGTTTCGATTGGTATATCAGTTTTGATTTGTATATGAGTTCCTATAGCTATATCAGTTTCTATTGGTATGTCAGTTTCTATTGGTATATCAGCTTCGATTGGTATATCAGTTTCTATTGGTATATCAGTTTCTATTGGTATGTCAGTTTTGATTGGTATGTCAGTTTCGATTTGTATGTCAGTTTCGATTGGTATATCAGTTTCGATTGGTATGTCAGTTTCGATTGATATGTCAGTTTCGATTGGTATATCAGTTCCGATTTGTATGTCAGTTTCGATTGGTATGTCAGTTTCGATTGGTATATCAGTTTCGATTGGTATGTCAGTTTTGATTGGTATGTCAATTTCGATTGGTATATCAGTTTCGATTAGTATGTCAGTTTCTATTGGTTTGTTAGTTTCGATTAGTATATCACTTTCTATTGGTATGTCAGTTTCGATTGGTATGTCTGTTTCTATAGATATATCAGTTTCGATTGGTATATCAGTTTTGATTGGTATATCAGTTTTGAATGGTATGTCAGTTTCGATTGGTATGTCAGTTTCGATTGGTATATCAGTTCCGATTGGCATGTCAGTTTAGATTGGTATGTCAGTTTAGATTGGTATATCAGTTTCGATTGGTATGTCAGGTTCGATTGGTACGTAATTTTAATGGGTATATTAGTTTCTATTGGTATGTCAGTTTCAATTAGTATATCAGTTTCTATTGGTATGTCAGTTTCGATTGGTATATCAGTTTTGATTTGTGTATGAGTTCCTATATCTATATCAGTTTCTATTGGTATGTCAGTTTCAATTGGTTTGCAAGTTTCGATTAGTATATCAGTTTCTATTGGTATGTCAGTTTCTATTGGTATATCAGCTTCGATTGGTATATCAGTTTCTATTGGTATATCAGTTTCTATTGGTATGTCAGTTTCGATTGGTATGTCAGTTTCGATTGGTATGTCAGTTTCGATTGGTATATCAGTTTCAATTGGTATGTCAGTTTCGATTGGTATTTCAGTTTCTATCGGTATATCAGTTTCGATTGGTATATCAGCTTCGATTAGTATGTCAGTTTCTATTGGTATGTCAGTTTTGATCAGTATATCAGTTTCTATTGGTATGTCAGTTTTGATTGGTATGTCAATTTCGATTGGTATATCAGTCTCGATTAGTATGTCAGTTTCTATTGGTATGTTAGTTTCGATTGGTATGTCTGTTTCTATTGAGATATCAGTTTCGATTGTTATATCTGTTTTGATTGGTATATCAGTTTCGATTGGTATGTCAGTTTCTATTGGTATATCAGTTTCTATTGGTATGTCAGTTTTGATTGGTATATCACTTTTGAATGGTATGTCAGTTTCGATTGGTATGTCAGTTTAGATTGGTATGTCGGTTTCGATTGGTATATCAGTTTCGATTGGTATGTCAGTTTCGATTGGTACGTAAATTTCGATGGGTATATTAGTTTCTATTGGTATGTCAGTTTCTATTGGTATATCAGCTTCGATTGGTATATCAGTTTAGATTAGTGTGTTAGTTTCTATTGGTATGTCAGTTTTGATTGGTATATCAATTTCGATTGGTATGTCAGTTTCGATTTGTATGTCAGTTTCGATGGGTATATCAGTTCCGATTGGTATGTCAATTTCGATTGGTATATCAGTTTCTATTGTTATGTCAGTTTCGATTGGTGTGTCAGTTTTCATTGGTATATCAGTTTCGATTGATATATCAGTTTCGATTAGTATATCAGTTTCTACTGGTATGGCAGTTTCGATTAGTATATCAGTTTCTATTGGTATATCAGCTTCGATTGGTTATCAGTTTAGATTAGTGTGTTAGTTTCTATTGGTATGTCAGTTTTGATTGGTATATCAATTTCGATTGGTATGTCAGTTTCGATTGGTATGTCAGTTTCGATGGGTATATCAGTTCCGATTGGTATGTCAATTTCGATTGGTATATCAGTTTCTATTGTTATGTCAGTTTCGATTGGTATGTCAGTTTTTATTGGTATATCAGTTTCGATTGATATATCAGTTTCGATTAGTATATCAGTTTCTACTGGTATGTCAGTTTCGATTAGTATATCAGTTTCTATTGGTATGTCAGTTTCGATTGGTATATCAGTTTTGATTTGTATATGAGTTCCTATAGCTATATCAGTTTCTATTGGTATGTCAGTTTCAATTGGTATGTAAGTTTCGATTAGTATATCAGTTTCTATTGGTATGTCAGTTTCTATTGGTATATCAGCTTCGATTGGTATATAAGTTTCGATTAGTGTGTTAGTTTCTATTGGTATGTCAGTTTTGATTGGTATATCAGTTTCGATTGGTATGTCAGTTTCGATTGGTATGTCAGTTTCGATTGGTATATCAGTTCCAATTGGTATGTCAATTTCGATTGGTATATCAGTTTCTATTGGTATGTCAGATTCAATTGGTATGTCAGTTTCTATTGGTACATCAGTTTCGATTGGTATATCAGTTTCGATTCGTATGTCAGTTTCTATTATTATGTCAGTTTGTATTAAGCTAAAGGACCCCACAGCCAAAAATAAATTTCAAAACATATTACTTGATGCTTTCGACAGTAAGGAAGAACACTTAGAGTCGGACAATATAGAGGGACAGTGGGAATTTCTGAAAGCAAACCTGCTGTTGGCGACAGACGAAGTCTGTGGCTGGAGCAGGCCTGTAGGCAGGAGAAGAGTAACATGGTGGTGGAACAGTAAGGTGGAGGGGTCAATTAAGGCCAAAAAGCAGGCTTAGAAAGTATGGCGGGATGGGGGATGTAGAGAAGACTATCAAGTGGCCAGGAGGGAAGCTAGGAGACAAGTGTACTTAGCAAGAAGGGAAGCTGAGGAAAGAAAGTTCAAGCATGTTCTACAACGCGATGACCAAAAACGTGAGGTGTTCAGGATTGCTAGGCAATGCGTCAAGGATAACCGTGATATTGTCGGGGAGAAGTGTGTACTAAACGACGATGGCACACTTGCCATCACCGACGCTGATAAGAAGGTAGCTTGGAAGTGTCACTATGAAAGGCTACTAAAGGAGGAGAATAAATGGGAGAAAGACAGTCTCCCCCATATCGACCTAATAGCGGGACCAGCAGTGTTAGTCGAGGGGAGTATAATAAGTAAGGCAATCAAGGATATGAAGACGGGTAAGGCGGCTGGGCCTTCGGAAATAGTTGCTGAGATGCTGAAGGCATCTGGCACGGTGGCACACACCATGGTCACCCACATAGTTAATCAAGTCGTACAGAATGGGGTTGTTCCGAAGGACTGGCATAGCAGCATCATCGTTAACTGTTATAAGGGTAAAGGAGACGCCCTAGATAGGAGTAACTATAGAGGCATTAAATTAATCGACCAGGTCATGAAGGTCACGGAAAAAGTAATAGCGCAACTAATCAGAGAGAGAATTGACCTAGATGAAATGCAGTTCGGGTTTGTGTCAGGCAAAAGTACCACAGACGCTCTTTTCATAGAACGACAACTACAGGAGAAGTACCTAGCTAAAGGTAAACCCCTCTACTTAGCTTTTGTCGACTTGGAGAAAGCCTTCGACAGAGTCCCCCGCTCCATTATCTGGTGGGCTCTTAGAAAACTAGGCGTTGACGAATGGCTTGTGAGGGCTATACAAGCCATGTATAAAGAAACAGTCAGCAAGGTTAGAATTAACAACGAATATAGTGAAGAGTTTAGCGTAAAAGTTGGCGTCCATCAGGGCTCTGTTCTCAGCCCACTACTATTTATTATTGCCCTTCAGGCTATAACAGAGGAGTTCAAGACAGGCTGCCCATGGGAACTCCTATACGCAGACGACCTGACACTCATAGCGGAATCAATGGCCGAGCTAGAGGAGAAATTCCAAACATGGAAGCACGGCCTAGAGTCAAAAGGACTTAAAATTAACCTGGCTAAGACCAAAGTACTAGTTTGTAGGAAAGAAAACAAGGCGGCGGTCCCTTCTGGGAAATGGTCGTGCTCGGTGTGTAGGAAAGGCGTAGGTAGAAACTCCATTTTATGTCCTAAATGCAAAGTATGGGTGCATAAAAGATGTAGTGGGATCACAGGTAAGCTAACTAAGAATATAGATTTTACATGTGGCCGGTGCTCTGGTGCAATAAGTAGCAGCAAGTGCCCACAAAATACTAGCTCTTTCAATTGCGCAGAGGGTTCTATAGAAATAGTGGACAGCTTCCGTTACCTGGGCGATAAAATCAGCAGTGGGGGAGGGTGCTCTGAAAGTACTGTAGCTAGAGTCAGAACTGGTTGGAAAAAGTTCAGAGAGCTTATACCACTATTAGCTGCTAAAGGGTTCTCCCTAAAAATGAAAGGCAGGTTGTACGATGCCTGCATACGAACAGCAATGCTGCATGGCAGTGAGACCTGGGCATTGCGTGCAGAGGATATACGCAGACTAGAGAGGAACGAAGCTTGCATGCTCCGCTGGATGTGTAACAGTAATATACGTGAACGGCAAAGCATAAACGAACTAAGGAAAAAATTAGAGATGAGAGGGATCAGATGTTGTTTACTCGAGAGAAGGCTACGTTGGTATGGACACGTGATGCGCATGAAAGTCGATAGCTGTATAACAAAGTGCAGGGCAATAAAGATAGACGGTAGTCACGGAATAGGCAGACCTAGAAAAACCTGGGACGAGCTGATAAACTCCGACATCACACACTTACACCTCTCCAAGACAATGTCACTGGACCGAGACCTTTGGCGGTACTCAGTAACAGAGAAGACCCGCCTTACCTAAATATATAGTAAAACCTACTCCAGCCAGTAGGCATCTCTAACAAAATACACACCGTCCCACCACCACCACCCTCACCCCATCCACACCACCCCGTTCTATGTAAAGTTATGTTGGTGCCGCGCCATCGAGGCCGAAACAAATGAGATCGTGTAGGTGTCACGACAAAAAAACACACAGTCCACGCTGTAATGTGGCCGTGTAGGCAACACGGTAAAAACCTCCCAGACCCACACTGTAAATGTGGTCGGTGTTAGGAAGGGCATCCAACTGTAGAAAACCTGCCAGACAGTCCTATGCGAGCAAGACAATCACTCTTGCCTCAAGTGGGACTACCCCCGTCCAAACCCATGCAAGCTTGGAACACGGACGTTAAACGTTGATGATTATGATGATGATGATGATGTCAGTTTCGATTGGTATATCAGTTTAGATTAATATGTCAGTTTCTATTGGTATATCAGTTTCGAATGCAATGTCAATCTCGATTGGTATGTCAATTTCGATTGGTATATCAGTTTCGATTGGTATATCAGTTACTATTGGTATGTCAGTTTCGATTGGTATGTCAGTTTCTATTGGTATATCAGTTTCTATTGGTATATCAGTTCCGATTGGTATGTCAATTTCGATTGGTATGTCAGTCTTGAATGGTATGTCAATCTCTATTCGTATGTCAATTTCGATTGGTATATCAGTTTCGATTAGAATGTCTGTTTCTATAGGTATGTCAGTTTCGATTAGTTTATCAGTTTCTATTGGTATGTCAGTTTCGATTGGTATGTCAGATTCTATTGGTATATCAGTTTATATTGGTATGTTTGTTTCTAATGGTATATCAGTTTCTATTGGTATATCAGTTTCTATTGGTATGTCAGTTTCGATTGGTATGTCAGTTTCGATTATTATATCATTTACTATTGGTATGTCAGTTTCGATTGGTATGTCAGTTTCTATAAGTATGTCAGTTTCTATTGGTATATCAGTTTCGATTGGTATGTCAGTTTTGATTGTTTGTCAGTTTCTATTGGTATGTCAGTTTCGATTAGTTTATCAGTTTCTATTGGTATGTCCGTTTCGATTGGTATGTCAGTTTCGATTGGTATATCAGTTTCGATTAGTATGTCAATTTCTATTGGTATATCAGTTTCGACTGGTATATCACTTTTGATTTGTATGTCAGTTTCTATTGGTACATCAGTTCCTATTGGTATGTCAGTTTCGATTGATATGTCAATTTCTATTGTTATATCAGTATCAATTGGTATGTCAGTTTCTATTGGTATATCAGTTTCGAATGGTATATCAGTTTCGAATGGTATATCAGTTCCTATTTGTATGTCAGTTTCGATTGGTATGTCAGTTTCTATTGGTATATCAGTTTCTATTGGTATGTCTGTTTCTATTGGTATATCTGTTTCGATTGGTATATCAGTTTCGAATGGTATGTCAATCTCAATTGGTATGTCAGTTTCGATTGGTATATCAGTTTCTATTGGTATGTCAGTTTCGATTAGTATGTCAGTTTCTATTGGTATATCAGTTCCTATTGGTATATAAGTTTCGATTGGTATGACAGTTTCTATTGGTATGTCAGTTTCGATTATTATATCAGTTACTATTGGTATGTCAGTTTCGATTGGTATGTCAGTTTCGATTGGTATGTCAGTTTCTATTGGTATATCAGTTTCTATTGGTATGTCAGTTACTATTAGTATATCAGTTTCTATATGTATGTCAGTTTCTATTGGTATATCAGTTTCGATTGGTATATCAGTTTCGATTGGTATGTCAGTTTCGATTGGTATATCAGTTTCTATTGGCATGTCAGTTTCGATTAGTTTATCAGTTTCAATTGGTATGTCAGTTTCGATTGGTATATCAGTTTTGATTGGTATGTCAGTTTCGATTGGTATATCAGTTTCTATTGTTATGTCAGTTTCGATTAGTTTATCAGTTTCAATTGGTATGTCAGTTTCGATTGGTATATCAGTTTTGATTGGTATGTCAGTTACTATTAGTATATCAGTTTCTATATGTATGTCAGTATCTATTGGTATATCAGTTTCTATTGGTATGTCAGTTTCGATTGGTGTGTCAGATTCTATTGGTATATCAGTTTCTATTGGTATGTCTGTTTCTATTGCTATATCAGTTTAGATTGTTATGTCAGCTTCGATTGGTATGTAAGTTTCGATTGGTATATCAGTTTCAATTGGTATGTCAGTTTCTATTGGTATATCAGTTTCGATTGGTATGTCAGTTTCGATTGGTATATAAGTTTCGAATGGAATGTCAATCTCGATTGGTATGTCAATTTCGATTGGTATATCAAATTCGATTGGTAAATCAGTTACTATTGGTATGTCAGTTTCGATTGGTATGTCAGTTTTGATTAGTATATCAGTTACTATTGGTATGTCAGTTTAGATTGGTATGTCAGTTTCGATTGGTATGTCAGTTTCTATTGGTATGTTTGTTTCTAATGGTATATCAGTTTCTATTGGTATATCAGTTTCTATTGGTATGTCAGTTTCGATTGGTATGTCAGTTTCGATTATTATATCATTTACTATTGGTATGTCAGTTTCGATTGGTATGTCAGTTTCTATAAGTATGTCAGTTTCTATTGGTATATCAGTTTCGATTGGTATGTCAGTTTTGATTGTTTGTCAGTTTCTATTGGTATGTCAGTTTCGATTAGTTTATCAGTTTCTATTGGTATGTCAGTTTCGATTGGTATGTCAGTTTCGATTGGTATATCAGTTTCGATTAGTATGTCAATTTCTATTGGTATATCAGTTTCGACTGGTATATCACTTTTGATTGGTATGTCAGTTTCTATTGGTACATCAGTTCCTATTGGTATGTCAGTTTCGATTGATATGTCAATTTCTATTGTTATATCAGTATCAATTGGTATGTCAGTTTCTATTGGTATATCAGTTTCGAATGGTATATCAGTTTCGAATGGTATATCAGTTTCTATTTGTATGTCAGTTTCGATTGGTATCTCAGTTTCTATTGGTATATCAGTTTCTATTGGTATGTCTGTTTCTATTGGTATATCTGTTTCGATTGGTATATCAGTTTCGAATGGTATGTCAATCTCAATTGGTATGTCAGTTTCGATTGGTATATCAGTTTCTATTGGTATGTCAGTTTCGATTAGTATGTCAGTTTCTATTGGTATATCAGTTCCTATTGGTATATCAGTTTCGATTGGTATGGCAGTTTCTATTGGTATGTCAGTTTCGATTATTATATCAGTTACTATTGGTATGTCAGTTTCGATTGGTATGTCAGTTTCTATTGGTATATCAGTTTCTATATGTATGTCAGTTTCTATTGGTATATCAGTTTCGATTGGTATATCAGTTTCGATTGGTATGTCAGTTTCGATTGGTATATCAGTTTCTATTGGCATGTCAGTTTCGATTAGTTTATCAGTTTCAATTGGTATGTCAGTTTCGATTGGTATATCAGTTTTGATTGGTATGTCAGTTTCGATTGGTATATCAGTTTCTATTGTTATGTCAGTTTCGATTAGTTTATCAGTTTCAATTGGTATGTTAGTTTCGATTGGTATATCAGTTTTGATTGGTATGTCAGTTACTATTAGTATATCAGTTTCTATATGTATGTCAGTATCTATTGGTATATCAGTTTCTATTGGTATGTCAGTTTCGATTGGTGTGTCAGATTCTATTGGTATATCAGTTTCTATTGGTATGTCTGTTTCTATTGCTATATCAGTTTAGATTGTTATGTCAGTTTCGATTGGTATGTAAGTTTCGATTGGTATATCAGTTTCAATTGGTATGTCAGTTTCTATTGGTATAACAGTTTCGATTGGTATGTCAGTTTCGATTGGTATATAAGTTTCGAATGGAATGTCAATCTCGATTGGTATGTCAATTTCGATTGGTATATCAAATTCGATTGGTAAATGGAGGCACATGGCTTAGTGGTTAGAGCATTGGCCTGGCAATCGAAAGGTTGTGAGTTCAATTCTCAGACCGGGTGATGTGTTGTTTCCTTGAGCAAGACACTTTATTTCACATTGCTCCAGTTTACTCAGCTGTAGAAATGAGATGATAGGGACTGGGGTCCATATCATTCCACTGCAAAGTGGTCGTGGAGGTGCCACGGCAAAAAAGCACCCAGCACTCACTGTAAATGAGGTTGGTGTTAGGAAGGGCATCCAGCTGTAGAAATCAAGCCAGAATCAGTTCCCGTCCCACCCTTGCAAGCAGGGAAAAGCGGACGTAAAATGATGATGATGATGATGATGATGAAATCAGTTACTATTGGTATGTCAGTTTCGATTGGTATGTCAGTTTTGATTATTATATCAGTTACTATTGGTATGTCAGTTTCGATTGGTATGTCAGTTTCGATTGGTATGTCAGTTTCTATTGGTATATGAGTTTCGATTGGTATGTCAGTTTCGATTAGTATATCAGATTCTATAAGTCTGTCAGTTTCTATTGGTATGTCAGTTTAGATTGGTAGATCAGTTTCTATTGCTATGTCAGTTTCTATTGGTATGTCAGTTTCGATTGGTATGTCAGTTTCTATTGGTATATCAGTTTCGATTATTATATCAGTTACTATTGGTATGTCATTTTCGATTGGTATGTCAGTTTCGATTGGTATGTCAGTTTCTATTGGTATATCAGTTTCGATTGGTATGTCAGTTTCGATTAGTATATCATTTTCTATTGGTATGTCAGTTTTGATTGTTATGTCAGTTTCTATTGGTATATCAGTTTCGATTGGTATGTCAGTTTCGATTGGTATGTCAGTTTCGATTGGTATATCAGTTTTAAATGGTATGTCAATCTCGATTGTTATGTCAATTTCGATTGGTATATAAGTTTCGATTAGTATGTCAGTTTCTATTGGTATGTCAGTTTCGATTGGTATATCAGTTTCAATTGGTATGTCAGTTTCTATTGGTATGTCAGTTTCGATTATTATATCAGTTACTATTGGTATGTCATTTTCGATTGGTATGTCATTTTCGATTGGTATGTCAGTTTCTATTGGTATATCAGTTTCCATTGGTATGTCAGTTTCGATTAGTATATCAGTTTCTATTGGTATGTCAGTTTCGATTGTTATGTCAGTTTCTATTGGTATATCAGTTTCGATTGGTATGTCAGTTTCGATTGGTATGTCAGTTTCTATTGTAATGTCAGTTTCGATTAGTTTATCAGTTTCTATTGGTATATCAGTTTCTATTGGTATGTGTGTTTCTATTGGTATATCAGTTACGATTGGTATATCACTTTCGATTGGTATTTCAGTTTCGATTAGTATGTCAGTTTCGATTGGTATATCAGTTTCGATTGGTATATCAGTTACTATTGGTATGTCAGTTCCTATTGTTATGTCATCTTCGATTAGTTTATCAGTTTCTATTGGTATGTCAGTTTCGATTGGTATATCAGTATCTATTGGTATATCAGTTTCTATTGGTATGTCTGTTTCTATTGCTATATCAGTTTCGATTTGTATATCAGTTCCGATTGGTATGTCAATTTCGATTGGTATGTCAGTTTAGATTGGTTATCAGTTTTGATTGGTATGTCATTCTCTATTGGTATATCAGTTTCGATTGATATATCCGTTTCGATTAGTATGTCAGTTTTTATTGGTATATCAGTTTCGAATGGAAGGTCCTTCTCGATTGGTATGTCAATTTCGATTGGTATATCAGTTTCGATTGGTATATCAGTTACTATTGGTATGTCAGTTTCTATTGGTTTGTCAGTTTCGATTAGTATATCAGTTTCTATTGGTATGTCAGTTTCGATTGTTATGTCAGTTTCTATTTCTATACCAGTTTCTATTGGTATCTCAGTTTCGATTGGTAGGTCAGTTTCTATTGGTATGTCAGTTTCTATTGGTATGTCAGTTTCGATTGGTATGTCAGTTTCTATAGTTATGTCAGTTTCGATTGGTATATCAGTTTAGATTAATATGTCAGTTTCTATTGGTATATCAGTTTCGAATGCAATGTCAATCTCGATTGGTATATCAGTTACTATTGCTATGTCAGTTTCGATTGGTATGTCAGTTTCTATTGGTATATCAGTTTCTATTGGTATATCAGTTCCGATTGGTATGTCAATTTCGATTGGTATGTCAGTCTTGAATGGTATGTCAATCTCTATTCGTATGTCAATTTCGATTGGTATATCAGTTTCGATTAGAATGTCAGTTTCTATTGGTATGTCAGTTTCTATTGGTTTGTCAGTTTCGATTGTTATGTCAGTTTCTATTTGTATATCAGTTTCTATTGGTATGTCAGTTTCGATTGGTATGTCAGTTTCTATAGTTATGTCAGTTTCGATTGGTATATCAGTTTAGATTAATATGTCAGTTTCTATTGGTATATCAGTTTCGAATGCAATGTCAATCTCGATTGGCATATCAGTTTCGATTAGTATGTCACTTTCTATTGGTATGTCAGTTTCTATCGGTATATCAGTTTCTATTGGTATATCAGTTCCGATTGGTATGTCAATTTCGATTGGTATGTCAGTCTTGAATGGTATGTCAATCCCTATTCGTATGTCAATTTCGATTGGTATATCAGTTTCGATTAGAATGTCAGTTTCTATTGGTATGTCAGTTTCGATTAGTTTATCAGTTTCTTTTGGTATGTCAGTTTCGATTGGTATGTCAGATTCTATTGGTATATCAGTTTCTATTGGTATGTTTGTTTCTAATGGTATATCAGTTTCTATTGGTATATCAGTTTCTATTGGTATGTCAGTTTCGATTGGTATGTCAGTTTCGATTATTATATCATTTACTATTGGTATGTCAGTTTCGATTGGTATGTCAGTTTCTATAAGTATGTCAGTTTCTAATGGTATATCAGTTTCGATTGGTATGTCAGTTTCGATTGGTATGTCAGTTTCTATTGGTATATCAGTTTCTATTGGTATGTCTGTTTCTATTGGCATATCTGTTTCGATTGTTATATCAGTTTCGAATTGTATGTTAATCTCAAATGGTATGTCAGTTTCGATTGGTATATCAGTTTTGATTAGTATGTCAATTTCTATTGGTATATCAGTTTCGATTGGTATGTCAGTTTCAATTAGTACGTCAGTTTCTATTGGTATGTTAGTTGCTATTGGTATATCAGTTTCGATTGGTATATCAGTTTCGATTGGTATGTCAGTTTCGATTGGTATGTCAGTTTCTACTGGTATATCAATTTCGATTGGTATATCAGTTTCTATAGGTATGTCAGTTTCGATTAGTATGTCAGTTTCTATTGGTATATCAGTTCCTATTGGTATATCAGTTTCGATTGGTATCTCAGTTTCTATTGGTATGTCAGTTTCGATTATTATATCAGTTACTATTGGTATGTCAGTTTCGATTGGTATGTCAGTTTCGATTGGTATGTCAGTTTGTCTTGGTATATCAGTTTCTCTTGGTATGTCAGTTACTATTAGTATATCAGTTTCTATATGTATGTTAGTTTCTATTGGTATATCAGTTTCGATTGGTATGTCAGTTTCGATTGGTATATCAGTTTCTATTGGTATGTCAGCTTCGATTAGTTTATCAGTTTCTATTGGTATGTCAGTTTCGATTGGTATGTCTGTATCTATTGGTATATCAGTTTCTATTGGTATGTCTGTTTCTATTGCTATATCAGTTTCGATTTGTATATCAGTTCCGATTGGTATGTCAATTTCGATTGGTATGTCAGTTTAGATTGGTTATCAGTTTTTAATGGTATGTCAATCTCGATTGGTATGTCAGTTTCTCTTGGTATATCAGTTTCTATTGGTATGTCAGTTACTATTGGTATGTCAGTTTCGATTGGTATATCAGTTTCGATTGGTATGTCAGTTTCAATTAGTACATCAGTTTTGATTCGTATGTCAGTTTCTATTGGTATGTCAGTTTCGATTAGTATGTTAGTTTCTATTGGTATATCAGTTTCGATTGGTATATCAGTTTCGATTGGTTAGTCAGTTTCGATTGGTATGTCATTCTCTATTGGTATATCAGTTTCGATTGATATATCCGTTTCGATTAGTATGTCAGTTTTTATTGGTATATCAGTTTCGAATGGAAGGTCCATCTCGATTGGTATGTCAATTTCGATTGGTATATCAGTTTCGATTGGTATATCAGTTACTATTGGTATGTCAGTTTCTATTGGTTTGTCAGTTTCGATTAGTATATCAGTTTCTATTGGTATGTCAGTTTCGATTGTTATGTCAGTTTCTATTTGTATATCAGTTTCTATTGGTATGTCAGTTTCGATTGGTAGGTCAGTTTCTAATGGTATGTCAGTTTCTATTGGTATGTCAGTTTCGATTGGTATGTCAGTTTCTATAGATATGTCAGTTTCGATTGGTATATCAGTTTAGATTAATATGTCAGTTTCTATTGGTATATCAGTTTCGAATGCAATGTCAATCTCGATTGGTATGTCAATTTCGATTGGTATATCAGTTTCGATTGGTATATCAGTTACTATTGGTATGTCAGTTTCGATTGGTATGTCAGTTTCTATTGGTATATCAGTTTCTATTGGTATATCAGTTCCGATTGGTATGTCAATTTCGATTGGTATGTCAGTCTTGAATGGTATGTCAATCTCTATTCGTATGTCAATTTCGATTGGTATATCAGTTTCGATTAGAATGTCAGTTTCTATTGGTATGTCAGTTTCGATTAGTTTATCAGTTTCTTTTGGTATGTCAGTTTCGATTGGTATGTCAGATTCTATTGGTATATCAGTTTCTATTGGTATGTTTGTTTCTAATGGTATATCAGTTTCTATTGGTATATCAGTTTCTATTGGTATGTCAGTTTCGATTGGTATGTCAGTTTCGATTATTATATCATTTACTATTGGTATGTCAGTTTCGATTGGTATGTCAGTTTCTATAAGTATGTCAGTTTCTAATGGTATATCAGTTTCGATTGGTATGTCAGTTTCGATTGGTATGTCAGTTTCTATTGGTATATCAGTTTCTATTGGTATGTCTGTTTCTATTGGCATATCTGTTTCGATTGTTATATCAGTTTCGAATGGTATGTTAATCTCAAATGGTATGTCAGTTTCGATTGGTATATCAGTTTTGATTAGTATGTCAATTTCTATTGGTATATCAGTTTCGATTGGTATGTCAGTTTCAATTAGTACGTCAGTTTCTATTGGTATGTTAGTTGCTATTGGTATATCAGTTTCGATTGGTATATCAGTTTCGATTGGTATGTCAGTTTCGATTGGTATGTCAGTTTCTACTGGTATATCAATTTCGATTGGTATATCAGTTTCTATTGGTATGTCAGTTTCGATTAGTATGTCAGTTTCTATTGGTATATCAGTTCCTATTGGTATATCAGTTTCGATTGGTATCTCAGTTTCTATTGGTATGTCAGTTTCGATTATTATATCAGTTACTATTGGTATGTCAGTTTCGATTGGTATGTCAGTTTCGATTGGTATGTCAGTTTGTCTTGGTATATCAGTTTCTCTTGGTATGTCAGTTACTATTAGTATATCAGTTTCTATATGTATGTTAGTTTCTATTGGTATATCAGTTTCGATTGGTATGTCAGTTTCGATTGGTATATCAGTTTCTATTGGTATGTCAGCTTCGATTAGTTTATCAGTTTCTATTGGTATGTCAGTTTCAATTGGTATGTCTGTATCTATTGGTATATCAGTTTCTATTGGTATGTCTGTTTCTATTGCTATATCAGTTTCGATTTGTATATCAGTTCCGATTGGTATGTCAATTTCGATTGGTATGTCAGTTTAGATTGGTTATCAGTTTTGAATGGTATGTCAATCTCGATTGGCATGTCAGTTTCTCTTGGTATATCAGTTTCTATTGGTATGTTCAGTTACTATTGGTATGTCAGTTTCGATTGGTATGTCAGTTCCGATTGGTATGTCAGTTTCTATTGGTATATCAGTTTCGATTGGTATGTCAGTTTCAATTAGTACATCAGTTTTGATTCATATGTCAGTTTCTATTGGTATGTCAGTTTCGATTAGTATGTCAGTTTCTATTGGTATATCAGTTTCGATTGGTATATCAGTTTCGATTGGTTAGTCAGTTTCGATTGGTATATCAGTTACTATTGGTATGTCAGTTTCTATTGGTTTGTCAGTTTCGATTAGTATATCAGTTTCTATTGGTATGTCAGTTTCGATTGTTATGTCAGTTTCTATTTGTATATCAGTTTCTATTGGTATGTCAGTTTCGATTGGTAGGTCAGTTTCTATTGGTATGTCAGTTTTTATTGGTATGTCAGTTTCGATTGGTATGTCAGTTTATATAGTTATGTCAGTTTCGATTGGTATATCAGTTTAGATTAATATGTCAGTTTCTATTGGTATATCAGTTTCGAATGCAATGTCAATCTCGAGTGGTATGTCAATTTCGATTGGTATATCAGTTACTATTGGTATGTCAGTTTCGATTGGTATGTCAGTTTCTATTGGTATATCAGTTTCTATTGGTATATCAGTTCCGATTGGTATGTCAATTTCGATTGGTATGTCAGTCTTGAATGGTATGTCAATCTCTATTCGTGTGTCAATTTCGATTGGTATATCAGTTTCGATTAGAATGTCAGTTTCTATTGGTATGTCAGTTTCGATTAGTTTATCAGTTTCTTTTGGTATGTCAGTTTCGAATGGTATGTCAGATTCTATTGGTATATCAGTTTCTATTGGTATGTTTGTTTCTAATGGTATATCAGTTTCTATTGGTATATCAGTTTCTATTGGTATGTCAGTTTCGATTGGTATGTCAGTTTCGATTATTATATCATTTACTATTGGTATGTCAGTTTCGATTGGTATGTCAGTTTCTATAAGTATGTCAGTTTCTAATGGTATATCAGTTTCGATTGGTATGTCAGTTTCGATTGGTATGTCAGTTTCTATTGGTATATCAGTTTCTATTGGTATGTCTGTTTCTATTGGCATATCTGTTTCGATTGTTATATCAGTTTCGAATGGTATGTTAATCTCAAATGGTATGTCAGTTTCGATTGGTATATCAGTTTTGATTAGTATGTCAATTTCTATTGGTATATCAGTTTCGATTGGTATGTCAGTTTCAATTAGTACGTCAGTTTCTATTGGTATGTTAGTTGCTATTGGTATATCAGTTTCGATTGGTATATCAGTTTCGATTGGTATGTCAGTTTCGATTGGTATGTCAGTGTCGATTAGTATGTCAGTTTTTATTGGTATGTCAATTTCGATTGGTATATCAGTTTCTATTGGTATGTCAGTTTCTATTGGTATAACAGTTCTAATTGGTATGTCAATTTCTATTGGTATGTCCAGTTTCGATTGGTATGTCAGATTATATTGGTATGTCAGTTTCGAATAGTATATCAGTTTCTATTGGTACGTCAGTTTCGATTGGTATGTCAGTCTCGATTGGTATGTCAGTTTCGATTGGTATATCAGTTTCGATTGGTATATAAGTTTCGATTGGTATATCAGTTTAGATTGGTATGTCAGTTTCGATTGGTATGTCAGTTACTTTTGGTATGTCAATTTCGATTGGTATTTCAGTTTCGATTGTTATGTCAGTTTCTTTTGGTATATCAGTTTCGGTTGGTATGTCAGTTTCAATTAGTACATCCGTTTTGATTGGTAAGTCAGTTTCTATTGGTATGTCAGTTTCGATTAGTATGTCAGTTTGTATTGGTATATCAGTTTCTATAAGTATGTCAGTTTCTATTGGTATGTCAGTTTCGATTGGTATATCAGTTTCGATTGGTATGTCAGTTTCTATTGGTATATCAGTTTCGATTGGTATGTCAGTTTCGATTGGTATGTCAGTTTCTATTGGTATATCAGTTTCGATTGATATGTCAGTATCTATTGGTATGTCAGTTTCTATTGGTATATCAGTTTCACTTCGTATGTCAGTTTCGATTGGTATATCAGTTGCGAATGGAATGTCAATCTCGATTGGTATGTCAATTTCGATTGGTATATCAATTTCGATTGGTATATCAGTTATTATTGGTATGTCAGTTTCGATTGGTATGTCAGTTTCGATTGGTATATCAGTTTCGATTGGTATGTCAGTTTCGATTGGTATATCTTTGTATTTTTGTTAATCGCTTGTTAAATGCAAGGACCCCATTCAATCATTACCTTCTTGCTAGCTACCCCCCACCCCCACGCACCACCATTGCTATTACGTCGACCAATCATAAAACAGAGCCCCCACGCATCACCAGTATTATTACGCGGACCAATCAGAAGCCAGAGGCCTATACTATCGCTTGCCTGGTTGCCTTTCGATATATGATGGATGGATGGACTGCGGAATCCTGGAGAGTGGAGGTGATAGAGAGAAAAATCTGGACGCTCAGCGACAATGCCAAAGATAAAGACAAATTCACCTCTTGGACGAGAATGCGAGCACTCCTCATTGTTTCGACCGCGGACGGCTAACATAACCCCATCGCCCCCCGCCCCCCACCACTCCCAACCCCCAAACGCAATCCAAAACTTCAGAGTTGGTACCATAAATGTAGGCACCCTAAAGGGTCGCGCTAACGAGGTTGTAGAAATGCTTGAACGTAAGGAGGTCGATGTTTGTTGTATTCAAGAGACCAGGTGGAGGGGTGGGTCTGCTAGGTTCATTGAGGGTAAAAAACGATGTTATAAGCTTTTCTGGGTGGGAAACGACGATGGTCTGGGTGGAGTAGGAATCATGGTAGCAGAAAAGTGGGCAGATAAGATAATAGACGTAAATAGAGTGAACGACAGAATAATTAAAATACGACTTGTCCTCAATAGAACTACGGTGACAGTAATATCTGCGTACGCACCCCAATCCGGACTGCCCGGCACTATAAAAGACAGATTCTATGAGACACTGATGCTAACTACCTCCCAAATATCCGACAGTGACTATATAATTATCGCAGGCGACCTAAATGGTCACGTTGGACAACATTGTGACGGCTACGACGAAATCCATGGAGGCTATGGGTTTGGTACTAGAAATGAGGAAGGCTCCAGAATCCTGGAATTCTGTGATGCAAATAACCTAACTATCTGTAACACTAACTTCAAAAAACGTGACAATCACCTGATCACCTATAGATCTGGGGAACACACAAGCCAGGTAGATTATATCCTTACCAGAAGACGTGACAGAGTGTCTGTTGTAAACACTAAATCCCTCCCCCATGAAGAATGCACCTCCCAACATAGACTGATAATTAGCGACCTCATAGTCAGGACGAGACGTACTCGACAGCAGAAGAGGACTATCCTCAGGAGAAAAATATGGAAGCTAAAGGACCCCACAGCCAGGAATAAATTTCAAAGCATATTACTTGATGCTTTCGACAGTAAGGAAGAACATTTAGAGTCGGACAATATAGAGGGAGAGTGGGAATTTCTGAAAGCAAACCTGCTGTTGGCGACAGACGAAGTCTGTGGCTGGAGCAGGCCTGTAGGCAGGAGGAGAGTAACATGGTGGTGGAACAGTAAGGTGGAGGGGTCAATTAAGGCCAAAAAGCAGGCTTGGAAAGTATGGCGGGATGGGGGAAGTAGAGAGGACTATCAAGTGGCCAGGAGGGAAGCTAGGAGACAAGTGTACTTAGCAAGAAGGGAAGCTGAGGAAAGAAAGTTCAAGCATGTTCTACAACGCGATGACCAAAAACGTGAGGTGTTCAGGATTGCTAGGCAATGCGTCAAGGAAAACCGTGATATTGTCGGGGAGAAGTGTGTACTAAACGACGATGGCACACTTGCCATCACCGACGCTGATAAGAAGGTAGCTTGGAAGTGTCACTATGAAAGACTACTAAATGAGGCGAATAAATGGGAGAAAGACAGTCTCCCCCATATCGACCCAATAGAGGGACCAGCAGTGTTAGTCGAGGGGAGTATAATAAGTAAGGCAATCAAGGATATGAAGACGGGTAAGGCGGCTGGGCCTTCGGAAATAGTTGCTGAGATGCTGAAGGCATCTGGCACGGTGGGACACACCATGGTCACCCGCATAGTTAACCAAGTCGTACAGAATGGGGTTGTTCCGAAGGACTGGCATAGCAGCATCATCGTTAATTGTTATAAGGGTAAAGGAGACGCCCTAGATAGGAGTAACTATAGAGGGATTAAATTAATCGACCAGGTCATGAAGGTCACGGAAAAAGTAATAGCACAACTAATCAGAGAGAGAATTGACCTAGATGAAATGCAGTTCGGGTTTGTGTCAGGCAAAAGTACCACAGACGCTCTTTTCATAGTACGACAACTACAGGAGAATACCTAGCTAAAGGTAAACCCCTCTACTTAGCTTTTGTCGACTTGGAGAAAGCCTTCGACAGAGTCCCCCGCTCCATTATCTGGTGGGCTCTTAGAAAACTAGGCGTTGACGAATGGCTTGTGAGGGCTATACAAGCCATGTATAAAGAAACAGTCAGCAAGGTTAGAATTAACAACGAATATAGTGAAGAGTTTAGCGTAAAAGTTGGCGTCCATCAGGGCTCTGTTCTCAGCCCACTACTATTTATTATTGCCCTTCAGGCTATAACAGAGGAGTTCAAGACAGGCTGCCCATGGGAACTCCTATACGCAAACGACCTGACACTCATAGCGGAATCAATGGCCGAGCTAGAGAAGAAATTCCAAACATGGAAGCACGGCCTAGAGTCAAAAGGACTTAAAATTAACCTGGCTAAGACCAAAGTACTAGTTTGTAGGAAAGAAAACAAGGCGGCGGTCCCTTCTGGGAAATGGTCGTGCTCGGTGTGTAGGAAAGGCGTAGGTAGAAACTCCATTTTATGTCCTAAATGCAAAGTACGGGTGCATAAAAGATGTAGTGGGATCACAGGTAAGCTAACTAAGAACATAGATTTTACATGTGGCCGGTGCTCTGGTGCAATAAGTAGCAGCAAGTGCCCACAAAATACTAGCTCTTTCAATTGCGCAGAGGGTTCTATAGAAATAGTGGACAGCTTCCGTTACCTGGGCGATAAAATCAGCAGTGGGGGAGGGTGCTCTGAAAGTACTGTAGCTAGAGTCAGAACTGGTTGGAAAAAGTTCAGAGAGCTTATACCACTATTAGCTGCTAAAGGGTTCTCACTAAAAATGAAAGGCAGGTTGTACGATGCCTGCATACGAACAGCATACAACTGCATGGCAGTGAGACCTGGGCATTGTGTGCAGAGGATATACGCAGACTAGAGAGGAACGAAGCTTGCATGCTCCGCTGGATGTGTAACAGTAATATACGTGAACGGCAAAGCATAAACGAACTAAGGAAAAAATTAGAGATAAGAGGGATCAGATGTTATTTACTCGAGAGAAGGCTACATTGGTATGGACACGTGATGCGCATGAAAGTCGATAGCTGTATAACAAAGTGCAGGGCAATAAAGATAGACGGTAGTCACGGAATAGGCAGACCTAGAAAAACCTGGGACGAGCTGATAAACTCCGACATCACACACTTACACCTCTCCAAGACAATGTCACTGGACCGAGACCTTTGGCGGTACTCAGTAACAGAGAAGACCCGCCTTACCTAAATATATAGTAAAACCTACTCCAGCCAGTAGGCATCTCTAACAAAATACACCCCGTCCCACCACCACCCCCACCCCATCCACACCACCCCGTTCTATGTAAAGTTATGTTGGTGCCGCGCCATCGAGGCCGAAACACATGAGATCGTGTAGGTGTCACGACAAAAAAACACACAGTCCACGCTGTAATGTGGCCGTGTAGGCAACACGGTAAAAACCTCCCAGACCCACACTGTAAATGTGGTTGGTGTTAGGAAGGGCATCCAACTGTAGAAAACCTGCCAGACAGTCCTATGCGAGCAAGACAATCACTCTTGCCTCAAGTGGGACTACCCCCGTCCAAACCCATGCAAGCGTGGAACACGGACGTTAAACGTTGATGATGATGATGATGATGATATCAGTTTCGATTGGTATGTCAGTTTCGATTGGTATGTCAGTTACTATTGGTATGTCAGTTTCGATTGGTATTTCAGTTTCGATTGGTATGTCAGTTTCTATTGGTATATCAGTTTCGATTGGTATGTCAGTTTCGATTGGTATGTCAGTTTCTATTGGTATATCAGTTTCGATTGATATGTCAGTTTCTATTGGTATGTCAGTTTCTATTGGTATATCAGTTTCGCTTCGTATGTCAGTTTCGATTGGTATATCAGTTTCGAATGGAATGTCAATCTCGATTGGTATGTCAATTTCGATTGGTATATCAATTTCGATTGGTATATCAGTTACTATTGGTATGTCAGTTTCGATTGGTATGTCAGTTTCGATTATTATATCAGTTACTATTGGTATGTCAGTTTCGATTGGTATGTCAGTTTCGATTAGTATGTCAGTTTCTATTGGTATATCAGTTTCAATTGGTATGTCAGTTTCGATTAGTATGTCAGATTCTATAAGTCTGTCAGTTTCTATTGGTATATCAGTTTCGATTGGTATATCAGTTTCGATTGGTATATCAGTTTAGATTGGTATGTCAGTTTCGATTGGTATGTCAGTTACTTTTGGTATGTCAATTTCGATTGGTATTTCAGTTTCGATTGTTATGTCAGTTTCTTTTGGTATATCAGTTTCGGTTGGTATGTCAGTTTCAATTATTACATCAGTTTTGATTGGTATGTCAGTTTCTATTGGTATGTCAGTTTCGATTAATATGTCAGTTTGTATTGGTATATCAGTTTCTATAAGTATGTCAGTTTCTATTGGTATGTCAGTTTCGATTAGTATATCAGTTTCGATTGGTATGTCAGTTTCGATTGGTATATAAGTTTCGATTGGTATGTCAGTTTCGATTGGTATTTCAGTTACTATCGGTATGTCAGTTTCGATTGGTATTTCAGTTTCGATTGGTATGTCAGTTTCTATTGGTATATCAGTTTCGGTTGGTATGTCAGTTTCAATTAGTACATCAGTATTGATTGGTATGTCAGTTTCTATTGGTATGTCAGTTTCGATTAATATGTCAGTTTCTATTGGTATATCAGTTTCTATAAGTATGTCAGTTTCTATTGGTATATCAGTTTCGATTGATATATCCGTTTCGATTAGTATGTCAGTTTCTATTGGTATATCAGTTTCGATTGGTATATCAGTTACTATTCGTATGTCAGTTTCTATTGGTTTGTAAGTTTCGATTAGCGTATCAGTTTCTATTGTTACATCAGTTTCTATTGGTATATCAGTTTCTATTGGTATGTCAGTTTTGATTGGTAGGTCAGTTTCTATTGGTATGTCAGTTTCTATTGGTATGTCAGTTTCGATTGGTAGGTCAGTTTCTATTGGTATGTCAGTTTCTATTGGTATGTCAGTTTCTATTGGTATATCAGTTTCGATTGGTATGTCAGTTTCTATTGTTATGTCAGTTTCGATTGGTATATCAGTTTAGATTAATATGTCAGTTTCTATTGGTATGTCAGTTTCTATTGGTATATCAGTCTCGAATACAATGTCAATCTCGATTGGTATGTCAATTTCGATTGGTATATCAGTTTCGATTAGTATATCAGTTACTATTGGTATGTCAGTTTCGATTGGTATGTCAGTTTCGATTATTATATCAGTTACTATTGTTATGTCAGTTTCGATTGGTATTTCAGTGTCTATTGGTATGTCAGTTTCTATAAGTATGTCAGTTTCTATTGGTATATCAGTTTCGATTGGTATATCAGTTTCGATTGGTATGTCAGTTTCGATTGGTATGTCAGTTTCTATTGGTATATCAGTTTCTATTGGTAAATCAGTTTCGATTAGTTTATCAGTTTCAATTGGTACGTCAGTTTGGATTGGTATGTCAGTATCTATTAGTATATCAGTTTCTATTGGTATGTCAATTTTGATTCTTATGTCAGTTTGGATTGGTATATCAGTTTCGATTGGTATGTCAGTTTCGATTGCTATGTGAGTTTTGATTTGTATATCAGTTTTGAATGGTATCTCAATCTCGATTGGTAGGTCAATTTCGATTGCTATATCAGTTTCGATTAGTATGTCAGTTTCTATTGGTATGTCAGTTTCAATTAGTTTATCAGTTTCTATAGGTATGTCAGTTTCGATTGGTACGTCAGATTCTATTGGTATATCAGTTTCTATTGGTATGTCTGTTTCTATTGGTAAGTCAGTTTCGATTGATATGTCAGTTTTTATTGGTATATCAGTTTCGATTGGTATGTCAGTTTCGATTGGTATGTCAGTTTCTATTGGTATATCAGTTTCGATTGATATATCAGATTCTATTGGTATGTCAGTTTCTATTGGTATATCAGTTACTATTGGTATGTCAGTTTCGATTGGTATGTCAGTTTCGATTATTATATCAGTTACTATTGGTATGTCAGTTTCGATTGGAATGTCAGTTTCGATTGGTATGTCAGTTTCTATTTGTATATCAGTTTCGATTGGTATGTCAGTTTCGATTAGTATATCAGATTCTATAAGTCTGTCAGTTTCTATTGGTATATCAGTTTCGATTGGTATGTCAGATTCTATTGGTATGTCAGTTTCTATTGGTATCATCATCATCATCATCATCACCGTTTTACGTCCGTTCTTCCACGCTAGCATGGGTTAGACGGGTTGTCCTGTTGTGGGCAGTGTCTGGTCGGCTGACCATGCCTTGCTCATACAGGAACTGATCTGGCTTGATTTCTACAGCTGGATGCCCTTCCTAACACCAACCTCATTTACAGTGAGTGCTGGGTGCTTTTTCGTGGCGCCTACACGTCCACTTTACAGTGTGGGCTGGGTGCTTTTTTGCCGTGGCACCTCCACGACCACCTTGCGGTGGGGGGGGGGGGGGCATATTGTTTATATGCTTCAGCATGTACCCATGGGAGGTCGGGTACCCTGTATTACTGCGTGACGCCAGAAGTCACGGTCGTGTGTCATTGACTTTGAGAGGTGTAGTTGGGTAAGGTCGGCTTTTATCACCTCATCCCAAGTCATCTTGGGTCTCCCCACTCCGCGGTTTCCATCAACTTCTAGTGCTCTGCACCTTTTTATGTAGCTGTCATCCTTCATACGCATCACATGTCCATACCAGCGTAACCGCCTCTCCTGCACGCAGCATTTTATTCCTCTTATGCTCAGTCTCTCTCTCAATTCATTTATGCTTTGTCGTTCACGTATATTACTGTTACACATCCATCGGAGCATGCAGGCTTCGTTTCTCTCTAATCTACGTAAGTCTTCCACCTTCAGCGCCCAGGTCTCACTACCATGCAACATCGCTGTTCGGATACACGCATCATACAGTCTGCCTTTCATTCTGAGGGAGAAGCCTTTTGCAGCTAGCAGTGGTAGTAGTTCCCTAAACTTCTTCCATCCCGTTCTTACCCTAGTTATTGTACTTTCTGAGCACCCACCTCCGTTGCTAATTCGGTCACCTAGGTAGCAGAAGCTGTCTACTGTTTCTACAGGGCCCTCCCAGAGATTGGTGGTACTTGTTTCCTGTGGCTGTTTGCTTGCTGTTTCAGCACAGCTGCTGCATGTGAATCCTACATTCTTAATTAAGCTTCCTGAGATCCCGCTACATCTCTTGTGTACCCATTGTTTGCATTTGGGGCAAAGAATGGAGTTCCTACCTACACCTTTCCTACATACTGAGCAAGGCCATTTCCCTGAGGGGATCTGGGTTCTGTTTTCTCGTCTACTTATAAGGACCTTAGTCTTTGTCATGTTGACTTTGAGGCCCTTTCTCTCTAGTCCCTGCTTCCAGGTTTGGAATTTATTCTCTAGTTCTACCATAGATTCAGCTATGAGTGCGAGGTCATCAGCATACAGGAGTTCCCATGGGCATCCGGTCTTAAACTCCTCCGTTATTGCCTGCAGGACTATGATGAACAGGAGAGGGCTAAGAACAGAGCCCTGGTGGACCCCAACCTGTACGCTAAATTCCTCGCTATACTCATTGCCAATCCTAACTTTGCTGACTGCTCCCCTATACATGGCTTGTACCGCTTTCACAAGCCATTCATCTACTCCTAGTTTTCTAAGAGCCCACCTGGTATAACAGTTTCAATTGGTATGTCAATTTCTATTGGTATGTCAGTTTCGATTGGTATGTCAGTTTATATTGGTATGTCAGTTTCGATTAGTATATCAGTTTCTATTGATATGTCAGTTTCGATTGGTATGTCAGTCTCGATTGGTATGTCAGTTTAGATTAGTATATCAGTTCCGATTGGTATATCCATTTCGATTGGTATATCAGTTTAGATTGGTATGTCAGTTTCGATTGGTATGTCAGTTACTATTGGTATGTCAGTTTCGATTGGTATTTCAGTTTCGATTGGTATGTCAGTTTCGATTGTTATGTCAGTTTCTATTGGTATATCAGTTTCTATTGGTATGTCAGTTTCGATTGGTAGGTCAGTTTCTATTGCTATGTCATTTTCTATTGGTAAGTCAGTTTCGATTGGTAGGTCAGTTTCTAATGGTATGTCAGTTTCTATTGGTATGTCAGTTTCTATTGGTATATCAGTTTCGATTGGTATGTCAGTTTCTATTGTTACGTCAGTTTCGATTGGTATATCAGTTTAGATTAATATGTCAGTTTCTATTGGTATATCAGTTTCGAATGCAATGTCAATCTCGATTGGTATGTCAATTTCAATTTGTATATCAGTTTCGATTGGTATATCAGTTACTATTGGTATGTCAGTTTCGATTGGTATGTCAGTTTCGAATATTATATCAGTTACTATTGGTATGTCAGTTTCGATTGGCATGTAAGTGTCTATTGGTATGTCAGTTTCTATAAGTATGTCAGTTTCTGTTGGTATATCAGTTTCGATTGGTATATCAGTTTCGATTGGTATGTCAGTTTCGATTGGTATGTCAGTTTCTATTGGTATATCAGTTTCTATTGGTATGTCAGTTTCGATTAGTTTATCAGTTTCAATTGGTATGTCAGTTTCGATTGGTATGTCAGTATCTATTGGTATATCAGTTTCTATTGGTATGTCAATTTCGATTGCTACGTCAGTTTCTATTGGTATGTCAGTTTTGATTAGTATGTCAGTTTCTATTGGTATATCAGTTTCTATAAGTATGTCAGTTTCTATTGGTATGTCAGTTTCGATTGGTATATCAGTTTCGATTGGTATGTCAGTTTCTATTGTTATGTCAGTTTCGATTGGTATATCAGTTTTGAATGGTATGTCAATCTCGATTGGTAGGTCAGTCTCGATTGCTATATCAGTTTCGATTAGTATGTCAGTTTCTATTGGTATGTCAGTTTCAATTAGTTTATCAGTTTCTATTGGTATGTCATTTTCGATTGGTATGTCAGATTCTATTGGTATATCAGTTTAGATTGGTATGTCAGTTTCTATTGGTATGTCAGTTTCGATTGGTAGGTCAGTTTCTATTGGTATGTCAGTTTTGATTGGTATGTCAGTTTCTATTGGTATATCAGTTTTGATTGGTATGTCAGTTTCTATTGGTATATCAGTTTCGATTGATATATCAGTTTCTATTGGTATGTCAGTTTTTATTGGTATATCAGTTTCGATTGGTATGTCTGTTTCGATTGGTATATCAGTTTCGAATGGAATGTCAATCTCGATTGGTATGTCAATTTCGATTGGTATATCAATTTCGATTGGTATATCAGTTAATATTGGTATGTCAGTTTCGATTGGTATGTCAGTTTCGATTATTATATCAGATACTATTGGTATATCAGTGTCGATTAGTATGTCAGTTTCTATTGGTATATCAGTTTCGATTGGTATGCCAGTTTCTATTGGTATGTCAGTTTCTATTGGTATGTCAGTTTTGATTAGTATATCAGTTTCTATTGGTATGTCAGTTTCAATTAGTACATCAGTTTTGATTGGTATGTCAGTTTCTATTGGTATGTCAGTTTTGATTAGTATGTCAGTTTCTATTGGTATATCAGTTTCTATAAGTATGTCAGTTTCTATTGGTATGTCAGTTTCGATTGGTATATCAGTTTCGATTGGTATGTCAGTTTCTATTGTTATGTCAGTTTCGATTGGTATATCAGTTTAGATTAATATGTCAGTTTCTATTGGGATATCAGTTTCGAATGCAATGTCAATCTCGATTGGTATGTCAATTTCAATTGGTATATCAGTTTCGATTTGTATATCAGTTACTATTGGTATGTCAGTTTCGATTGGTATGTCAGTTTCGATTAGTATATCAGATTCTATAAGTCTGTCAGTTTCTATTGGTATATCAGTTTCGATTGGTATATAAGTTTCGATTGGTATGTCAGTTTCGATTGTTATATCAGTGTCGATTAGTATGTCAGTTTCTATTGGTATATCAGTTTCGATTGGTATGTCAGTTTATATTGGTATGTCAGTTTCTATTGGTATAACAGTTTCAATTGGTATGTCAATTTCTATTGGTATGTCAGTTTCGATTGGTATGTCAGTTTATATTGTTATGTCAATTTCGATTAGTATATCAGTTTCGATTGGTATGTCAGTTTCGATTGTTATATCAGTTACTATTGGTATGTCAGCTTCGATTGGTATTTCAGTTTCGATTGGTATGTCAGTTTCTATTGGTATATCAGTTTCGGTTGGTATGTCAGTTTCAATTAGTACATCAGTTTCGATTGGTGTGTCAGTTACTATTAGTATGTCAGCTTCGATTGGTACATCTGTTTTGATTGTTATGTCAGTTTCGATTAGTATGTCAATTTCTATTGGTATATCAGTTTCTATAAGTATATCAGTTTCGATTGATGTATCCGTTTCGATTAGTATGTCAGTTTCGATTGGTATGTCAGTTACTATTGGTATGTCAGTTTCGATTGGTATTTTAGTTTCGATTGGTATGTCAGTTTCTATTTGTATGTCAGTTTCGATTGGTATATCAGTTTCGATTGGTATGTCAGTTTCGATTGGTATGTCATTCTCTATTGGTATATCAGTTTCGATTGATATATCCGTTTCGATTAGTATGTCAGTTTCTATTGGTATATCAGTTTCGATTGGTATATCAGTTACTATTGGTATGTCAGTTTCTATTGGTTTGTCAGTTTCGATTAGTGTATCAATTTCTATTGGTATGTCAGTTTCGATTGTTATGTCAGTTTCTATTGGTATATCAGTTTCGAATGCAATGTCAATCTCGATTGGTATGTCAATTTCAGTTGGTATATCAGTTTCGATTATTATATCAGTTACTATTGGTATGTCAGTTTCGATTGGTATGTCAGTGTCTATTGGTATGTCAGTTTCTATAAGTATGTCAGTTTCTATTGGTATATCAGTTTCGATTGGTATATCAGTTTAAATTGGTATGTCAGTTTCGATTGGTATGTCAGTTTCTATTGGTATATCAGTTTCTATTGGTATGTCAGTTTCCATTAGTTTATCAGTTTCAATTGGTATGTCAGTTTCTATTGGTATATCAGTTTCGATTGGTATGTCAGTTTCGATTGTTATATCAGTGTCGATTAGTATGTCAGTTTCTATTGGTATATCAGTTTCGATTGGTATGTCAGTTTATATTGGTATGTCAGTTTCTATTGGTATAACAGTTTCAATTGGTATGTCAATTTCTATTGGTATGTCAGTTTCGATTGGTATGTCAGTTTATATTGTTATGTCAATTTCGATTAGTATATCAGTTTCGATTGGTATGTCAGTTTCGATTGTTATATCAGTTACTATTGGTATGTCAGCTTCGATTGGTATTTCAGTTTCGATTGGTATGTCAGTTTCTATTGGTACATCAGTTTCGATTGGTGTGTCAGTTACTATTAGTATGTCAGCTTCGATTGGTACATCTGTTTTGATTGTTATGTCAGTTTCTATTGGTATGTCAGTTTCGATTAGTATGTCAATTTCTATTGGTATATCAGTTTCTATAAGTATATCAGTTTCGATTGATGTATCCGTTTCGATTAGTATGTCAGTTTCGATTGGTATGTCAGTTACTATTGGTATGTCAGTTTCGATTGGTATTTTAGTTTCGATTGGTATGTCAGTTTCTATTTGTATGTCAGTTTCGATTGGTATATCAGTTTCGATTGGTATGTCAGTTTCGATTGGTATGTCATTCTCTATTGGTATATCACTTTCGATTGATATATCCGTTTCGATTAGTATGTCAGTTTCTATTGGTATATCAGTTTCGATTGGTATATCAGTTACTATTGGTATGTCAGTTTCTATTGGTTTGTCAGTTTCGATTAGTGTATCAATTTCTATTGGTATGTCAGTTTCTATTGGTATATCAGTTTCGAATGCAATGTCAATCTCGATTGGTATGTCAATTTCAGTTGGTATATCAGTTTCGATTATTATATCAGTTACTATTGGTATGTCAGTTTCGATTGGTATGTCAGTGTCTATTGGTATGTCAGTTTCTATAAGTATGTCAGTTTCTATTGGTATATCAGTTTCGATTGGTATATCAGTTTAAATTGGTATGTCAGTTTCGATTGGTATGTCAGTTTCTATTGGTATATCAGTTTCTATTGGTATGTCAGTTTCCATTAGTTTATCAGTTTCAATTGGTATGTCAGTTTCGATTGGTATATCAGTGTCTATTGGTATGTCAGTTTCTATAAGTATGTCAGTTTCTATTGGTATATCAGTTTCGATTGGTATATCAGTTTAAATTGGTATGTCAGTTTCGATTCGTATGTCAGTTTCTATTGGTATATCAGTTACTATTGGTATGTCAGTTTCGATTAGTTTATCAGTTTCAATTGGTATGTCAGTTTCGATTGGTTTGTCAGTATCTATTGGTATATCAGTTTCTATTGGTATGTCAATTTCGATTGCTACGTCAGTTTTGATTGGTATATCAGTTTTGAATGGTATGTCAATCTCGATTGGTAGGTTAGTTTCGATTGGTATATCAGTTTCGATTAGTATGTCAGTTTATATTGGTATGTCAGTTTCAATTAATTTATCAGTTTAGATTGGTATGTCAGTTTCGATTGGTATATCAGTTTCAATTGGTATGTCAGTTTCTATTGGTATTTCAGTTTCTATTGGTAGGTCAGTTTCTATTGGTATGTCAGTTTCGATTGGTATGTCAGTTTCTATTGGTATATCAGTTTCGATTGATATAACAGTTTCTATTCGTATGTCAGTTTCTATTGGTATATCAGTTTCGATTGATATATCAGTTTCGATTGTTATGTCAGTTTCGATTAGTTTATCAGTTTCAATTGGTATGTCAGTTTCGATTGGTATGTCAGTATCTATTGGTATATCAGTTTCTATTGGTATGTCAATTTCGATTGCTACGTCAGTTTTGATTGGTATATCAGTTTTAAATGGTATGTCAATCTCGATTGGTAGGTCAGTTTCGATTGGTATATCAGTTTCGATTAGTATGTCAGTTTCTACTGGTATGTCAGTTTCAATTAGTTTATCAGTTTCTATTGGTATGTCAGTTTCGATTGGTATATCAGATTCTATAGGTATATCAGTTTCTATTGGTATGTCTGTTTCTATTGGTATATCACTTTCTATTGGTATATCAGTTTCTATTGGTATGTCCGTTTCTATTGGTATATCAGTTTCGATTGGTATATCAGTTTAGATTGGTATGTCAGTTTCGATTGGTATGTCAGTTTCGATTGGTATATCAGTTTCAATTGGTATTTCAGTTTCTATTGGTATGTCAGTTTCGATTGGTAGGTCAGTTTCTATTGGTATGTCAGTTTCGATTGTTATGTCAGTTTCTATTGGTATATCAGTTTCGATTGATATATCAGTTTCTATTGGTAGGTCAGTTTCGATTGGTATATCAGTTTCGATTAGTATGTCAGTTTCTATTGGGATGTCAGTTTCGATTGGTATATCAGATTCTATTGGTATATCAGTTTCTATTGGTATGTCACTTTCTATTGGTATATCACTTTCTATTGGTATGTCTGTTTGTATTGGTATATCACTTTCTATTGGTATATCAGTTTCGATTGTTATGTCAGTTTCGATTGGTATATCAGTTTCGAATGGAATGTCAATCTCGATTGGTATGTCAATTTTGATTGGTATATCAATTTCGATTGGTATATCAGTTACTATTGGTATGTCAGTTTCGATTGGTATGTCAGTTTCGATTGGTATGTCAGTTTCTATTGGTATATCAGTTTCGATTGGTATGTCAGTTTCGATTAGTATATCAGATTCTATAAGTCTGTCAGTTTCTATTGGTATATCAGTTTCAATTGGTATATCAGTTTCGATTGGTATGTCAGTTTCGATTGTTATATCAGTGTCGATTAGTATGTCAGTTTCTATTGGTATATCAGTTTCGATTGGTATGTCAGTTTCTATTAGTATGTCAGTTTCTATTGGTATATCAGTTTCTATAAGTATGTCAGTTTCTATTGGTATGTCAGTTTCGATTGATATATCAGTTTAGATTGGTATGTCAGTTTCGATTGGCATGTCAGTTACTATTGGTATGTCAGCTTCGATTGGTATTTCAGTTTCGATTGGTATGTCAGTTTCTATTGGTATATCAGTTTCGGTTGGTATGTCAGTTTCAATTAGTACATCAGTTTTTATTGGTATGTCAGTTTCTATTGGTATGTCAGTTTCGATTAGTATGTCAATTTCTATTGGTATATCAGTTTCTATAAGTATATCAGTTTCGATTGATGTATCCGTTTCGATTAGTATGTCAGTTTCTATTGGTATATCAGTTTTTCGATTGGTATATAAGTTACTATTGGTATGTCAGTTTCTATTGTTTTGTCAGTTTCGATTAGTGTATCAGTTTCTATTGGTATGTCAGTTTCGATTGTTATGTCAGTTTCTATTGGTATATCAGTTTCTATTGGTATGTCAGTTTCGATTGATAGGTCAGTTTCTATTTGTATGTCAGTTTCTACTCGTATGTCAGTTTCGAATGGTAGATCAGTTTCTATTGGTATGTCAGTTTCTATTGGTATGTCAGTTTCTATTGGTATTTCAGTTTCGATTGGTATGTCAGTTTCTATTGTTATGTCAGTTTCGATTGGTATATCAGTTTAGATTAATATGTCAGTTTCTATTGGTATATCAGTTTCGAATGCAACGTCAATCTCGATTGGTATGTCAATTTCGATTGGTATATCAGTTTCGATTGGTATATCAGTAACTATTGGTATGTCAGTTTCGATTGGTATGTCAGTTTCGATAATTATATCGGTTACTATTGGTATGTCAGTTTCGATTGGTATGTCAGTGTCTATTGGTATGTCAGTTTCTATAAGTATGTCAGTTTCTATTGGTATATCAGTTTCGATTGGTATATCAGTTTCGATTGGTATGTCAGTTTTGATTGGTATGTCAGTTTCTATTGGTATATCAGTTTCTATTGGTATGTCAGTTTCGATTAGTTTAACAGTTTCAATTGGTATGTCAGTTTCGATTGGTATGTCAGTATCTATTGGTATATCAGTTTCTATTGGTATGTCAATTTCGATTGCTACGTCAGTTTTGATTGGTATATCAGTTTTAAATGGTATGTCAATCTCGATTGGTAGGTCAGTTTCGATTGGTATATCAGTTTCGATTAGTATGTCAGTTTCTATTGGTGTCAGTTTCAATTAGTTTATCAGTTTCTATTGGTATGTCAGTTTCGATTGGTATATCAGATTCTATAGGTATATCAGTTTCTATTGGTATGTCTGTTTCTATTGGTATATCACTTTCTATTGGTATATCAGTTTCTATTGGTATGTCTGTTTCTATTGGTATATCACTTTCTTTTGGTATATCACTTTCTATTGGTATGTCTGTTTCTATTGGTATATCAGTTTCGATTGGTATATCAGTTTAGATTGGTATGTCAGTTTCGATTGGTATGTCAGTTTCGATTGGTATATCAGTTTCAATTTGTATGTCAGTTTCTATTGGTATGTCAGTTTCGATTGGTATATCAGTTTCAATTGGTATGTCAGTTTCTATTGGTATTTCAGTTTCTATTGGTAGGTCAGTTTCTATTGGTATGTCAGTTTCGATTGGTATGTCAGTTTCTATTGGTATATCAGTTTCGATTGATATAACAGTTTCTATTCGTATGTCAGTTTCTATTGGTATATCAGTTTCGATTGATATATCAGTTTCGATTGTTATGTCAGTTTCGATTAGTTTATCAGTTTCAATTGGTATGTCAGTTTCGATTGGTATGTCAGTATCTATTGGTATATCAGTTTCTATTGGTATGTCAATTTCGATTGCTACGTCAGTTTTGATTGGTATATCAGTTTTAAATGGTATGTCAATCTCGATTGGTAGGTCAGTTTCGATTGGTATATCAGTTTCGATTAGTATGTCAGTTTCTACTGGTATGTCAGTTTCAATTAGTTTATCAGTTTCTATTGGTATGTCAGTTTCGATTGGTATATCAGATTCTATAGGTATATCAGTTTCTATTGGTATGTCTGTTTCTATTGGTATATCACTTTCTATTGGTATATCAGTTTCTATTGGTATGTCCGTTTCTATTGGTATATCAGTTTCGATTGGTATATCAGTTTAGATTGGTATGTCAGTTTCGATTGGTATGTCAGTTTCGATTGGTATATCAGTTTCAATTGGTATTTCAGTTTCTATTGGTATGTCAGTTTCGATTGGTAGGTCAGTTTCTATTGGTATGTCAGTTTCGATTGTTATGTCAGTTTCTATTGGTATATCAGTTTCGATTGATATATCAGTTTCTATTGGTAGGTCAGTTTCGATTGGTATATCAGTTTCGATTAGTATGTCAGTTTCTATTGGGATGTCAGTTTCGATTGGTATATCAGAGTCTATTGGTATATCAGTTTCTATTGGTATGTCACTTTCTATTGGTATATCACTTTCTATTGGTATGTCTGTTTGTATTGGTATATCACTTTCTATTGGTATATCAGTTTCGATTGTTATGTCAGTTTCGATTGGTATATCAGTTTCGAATGGAATGTCAATCTCGATTGGTATGTCAATTTTGATTGGTATATCAATTTCGATTGGTATATCAGTTACTATTGGTATGTCAGTTTCGATTGGTATGTCAGTTTCGATTGGTATGTCAGTTTCTATTGGTATATCAGTTTCGATTGGTATGTCAGTTTCGATTAGTATATCAGATTCTATAAGTCTGTCAGTTTCTATTGGTATATCAGTTTCAATTGGTATATCAGTTTCGATTGGTATGTCAGTTTCGATTGTTATATCAGTGTCGATTAGTATGTCAGTTTCTATTGGTATATCAGTTTCGATTGGTATGTCAGTTTCTATTAGTATGTCAGTTTCTATTGGTATATCAGTTTCTATAAGTATGTCAGTTTCTATTGGTATGTCAGTTTCGATTGATATATCAGTTTAGATTGGTATGTCAGTTTCGATTGGCATGTCAGTTACTATTGGTATGTCAGCTTCGATTGGTATTTCAGTTTCGATTGGTATGTCAGTTTCTATTGGTATATCAGTTTCGGTTGGTATGTCAGTTTCAATTAGTACATCAGTTTTTATTGGTATGTCAGTTTCTATTGGTATGTCAGTTTCGATTAGTATGTCAATTTCTATTGGTATATCAGTTTCTATAAGTATATCAGTTTCGATTGATGTATCCGTTTCGATTAGTATGTCAGTTTCTATTGGTATATCAGTTTTTCGATTGGTATATAAGTTACTATTGGTATGTCAGTTTCTATTGTTTTGTCAGTTTCGATTAGTGTATCAGTTTCTATTGGTATGTCAGTTTCGATTGTTATGTCAGTTTCTATTGGTATATCAGTTTCTATTGGTATGTCAGTTTCGATTGGTAGGTCAGTTTCTATTTGTATGTCAGTTTCTACTCGTATGTCAGTTTCGATTGGTAGATCAGTTTCTATTGGTCTGTCAGTGTCTATTGGTATGTCAGTTTCTATTGGTATATCAGTTTCGATTGGTATGTCAGTTTCTATTGGTATATCAGTTTCGAATGCAACGTCAATCTCGATTGGTATGTCAATTTCGATTGGTATATCAGTTTCGATTGGTATATCAGTAACTATTGGTATGTCAGTTTCGATTGGTATGTCAGTTTCGATAATTATATCGGTTACTATTGGTATGTCAGTTTCGATTGGTATGTCAGTGTCTATTGGTATGTCAGTTTCTATAAGTATGTCAGTTTCTATTGGTATATCAGTTTCGATTGGTATATCAGTTTCGATTGGTATGTCAGTTTTGATTGGTATGTCAGTTTCTATTGGTATATCAGTTTCTATTGGTATGTCAGTTTCGATTAGTTTAACAGTTTCAATTGGTATGTCAGTTTCGATTGGTATGTCAGTATCTATTGGTATATCAGTTTCTATTGGTATGTCAATTTCGATTGCTACGTCAGTTTTGATTGGTATATCAGTTTTAAATGGTATGTCAATCTCGATTGGTAGGTCAGTTTCGATTGGTATATCAGTTTCGATTAGTATGTCAGTTTCTATTGGTGTCAGTTTCAATTAGTTTATCAGTTTCTATTGGTATGTCAGTTTCGATTGGTATATCAGATTCTATAGGTATATCAGTTTCTATTGGTATGTCTGTTTCTATTGGTATATCACTTTCTATTGGTATATCAGTTTCTATTGGTATGTCTGTTTCTATTGGTATATCACTTTCTTTTGGTATATCACTTTCTATTGGTATGTCTGTTTCTATTGGTATATCAGTTTCGATTGGTATATCAGTTTAGATTGGTATGTCAGTTTCGATTGGTATGTCAGTTTCGATTGGTATATCAGTTTCAATTTGTATGTCAGTTTCTATTGGTATGTCAGTTTCGATTGGTATATCAGTTTCAATTGGTATGTCAGTTTCTATTGGTATTTCAGTTTCTATTGGTAGGTCAGTTTCTATTGGTATGTCAGTTTCGATTGGTATGTCAGTTTCTATTGGTATATCAGTTTCGATTGATATAACAGTTTCTATTCGTATGTCAGTTTCTATTGGTATATCAGTTTCGATTGATATATCAGTTTCGATTGTTATGTCAGTTTCGATTAGTTTATCAGTTTCAATTGGTATGTCAGTTTCGATTGGTATGTCAGTATCTATTGGTATATCAGTTTCTATTGGTATGTCAATTTCGATTGCTACGTCAGTTTTGATTGGTATATCAGTTTTAAATGGTATGTCAATCTCGATTGGTAGGTCAGTTTCGATTGGTATATCAGTTTCGATTAGTATGTCAGTTTCTACTGGTATGTCAGTTTCAATTAGTTTATCAGTTTCTATTGGTATGTCAGTTTCGATTGGTATATCAGATTCTATAGGTATATCAGTTTCTATTGGTATGTCTGTTTCTATTGGTATATCACTTTCTATTGGTATATCAGTTTCTATTGGTATGTCCGTTTCTATTGGTATATCAGTTTCGATTGGTATATCAGTTTAGATTGGTATGTCAGTTTCGATTGGTATGTCAGTTTCGATTGGTATATCAGTTTCAATTGGTATTTCAGTTTCTATTGGTATGTCAGTTTCGATTGGTAGGTCAGTTTCTATTGGTATGTCAGTTTCGATTGTTATGTCAGTTTCTATTGGTATATCAGTTTCGATTGATATATCAGTTTCTATTGGTAGGTCAGTTTCGATTGGTATATCAGTTTCGATTAGTATGTCAGTTTCTATTGGGATGTCAGTTTCGATTGGTATATCAGAGTCTATTGGTATATCAGTTTCTATTGGTATGTCACTTTCTATTGGTATATCACTTTCTATTGGTATGTCTGTTTGTATTGGTATATCACTTTCTATTGGTATATCAGTTTCGATTGTTATGTCAGTTTCGATTGGTATATCAGTTTCGAATGGAATGTCAATCTCGATTGGTATGTCAATTTTGATTGGTATATCAATTTCGATTGGTATATCAGTTACTATTGGTATGTCAGTTTCGATTGGTATGTCAGTTTCGATTGGTATGTCAGTTTCTATTGGTATATCAGTTTCGATTGGTATGTCAGTTTCGATTAGTATATCAGATTCTATAAGTCTGTCAGTTTCTATTGGTATATCAGTTTCAATTGGTATATCAGTTTCGATTGGTATGTCAGTTTCGATTGTTATATCAGTGTCGATTAGTATGTCAGTTTCTATTGGTATATCAGTTTCGATTGGTATGTCAGTTTCTATTAGTATGTCAGTTTCTATTGGTATATCAGTTTCTATAAGTATGTCAGTTTCTATTGGTATGTCAGTTTCGATTGATATATCAGTTTAGATTGGTATGTCAGTTTCGATTGGCATGTCAGTTACTATTGGTATGTCAGCTTCGATTGGTATTTCAGTTTCGATTGGTATGTCAGTTTCTATTGGTATATCAGTTTCGGTTGGTATGTCAGTTTCAATTAGTACATCAGTTTTTATTGGTATGTCAGTTTCTATTGGTATGTCAGTTTCGATTAGTATGTCAATTTCTATTGGTATATCAGTTTCTATAAGTATATCAGTTTCGATTGATGTATCCGTTTCGATTAGTATGTCAGTTTCTATTGGTATATCAGTTTTTCGATTGGTATATAAGTTACTATTGGTATGTCAGTTTCTATTGTTTTGTCAGTTTCGATTAGTGTATCAGTTTCTATTGGTATGTCAGTTTCGATTGTTATGTCAGTTTCTATTGGTATATCAGTTTCTATTGGTATGTCAGTTTCGATTGGTAGGTCAGTTTCTATTTGTATGTCAGTTTCTACTCGTATGTCAGTTTCGATTGGTAGATCAGTTTCTATTGGTCTGTCAGTGTCTATTGGTATGTCAGTTTCTATTGGTATATCAGTTTCGATTGGTATGTCAGTTTCTATTGGTATATCAGTTTCGAATGCAACGTCAATCTCGATTGGTATGTCAATTTCGATTGGTATATCAGTTTCGATTGGTATATCAGTAACTATTGGTATGTCAGTTTCGATTGGTATGTCAGTTTCGATAATTATATCGGTTACTATTGGTATGTCAGTTTCGATTGGTATGTCAGTGTCTATTGGTATGTCAGTTTCTATAAGTATGTCAGTTTCTATTGGTATATCAGTTTCGATTGGTATATCAGTTTCGATTGGTATGTCAGTTTTGATTGGTATGTCAGTTTCTATTGGTATATCAGTTTCTATTGGTATGTCAGTTTCGATTAGTTTAACAGTTTCAATTGGTATGTCAGTTTCGATTGGTATGTCAGTATCTATTGGTATATCAGTTTCTATTGGTATGTCAATTTCGATTGCTACGTCAGTTTTGATTGGTATATCAGTTTTAAATGGTATGTCAATCTCGATTGGTAGGTCAGTTTCGATTGGTATATCAGTTTCGATTAGTATGTCAGTTTCTATTGGTGTCAGTTTCAATTAGTTTATCAGTTTCTATTGGTATGTCAGTTTCGATTGGTATATCAGATTCTATAGGTATATCAGTTTCTATTGGTATGTCTGTTTCTATTGGTATATCACTTTCTATTGGTATATCAGTTTCTATTGGTATGTCTGTTTCTATTGGTATATCACTTTCTTTTGGTATATCACTTTCTATTGGTATGTCTGTTTCTATTGGTATATCAGTTTCGATTGGTATATCAGTTTAGATTGGTATGTCAGTTTCGATTGGTATGTCAGTTTCGATTGGTATATCAGTTTCAATTTGTATGTCAGTTTCTATTGGTATGTCAGTTTCGATTGGTATATCAGTTTCAATTGGTATGTCAGTTTCTATTGGTATTTCAGTTTCTATTGGTAGGTCAGTTTCTATTGGTATGTCAGTTTCGATTGGTATGTCAGTTTCTATTGGTATATCAGTTTCGATTGATATAACAGTTTCTATTCGTATGTCAGTTTCTATTGGTATATCAGTTTCGATTGATATATCAGTTTCGATTGTTATGTCAGTTTCGATTAGTTTATCAGTTTCAATTGGTATGTCAGTTTCGATTGGTATGTCAGTATCTATTGGTATATCAGTTTCTATTGGTATGTCAATTTCGATTGCTACGTCAGTTTTGATTGGTATATCAGTTTTAAATGGTATGTCAATCTCGATTGGTAGGTCAGTTTCGATTGGTATATCAGTTTCGATTAGTATGTCAGTTTCTACTGGTATGTCAGTTTCAATTAGTTTATCAGTTTCTATTGGTATGTCAGTTTCGATTGGTATATCAGATTCTATAGGTATATCAGTTTCTATTGGTATGTCTGTTTCTATTGGTATATCACTTTCTATTGGTATATCAGTTTCTATTGGTATGTCCGTTTCTATTGGTATATCAGTTTCGATTGGTATATCAGTTTAGATTGGTATGTCAGTTTCGATTGGTATGTCAGTTTCGATTGGTATATCAGTTTCAATTGGTATTTCAGTTTCTATTGGTATGTCAGTTTCGATTGGTAGGTCAGTTTCTATTGGTATGTCAGTTTCGATTGTTATGTCAGTTTCTATTGGTATATCAGTTTCGATTGATATATCAGTTTCTATTGGTAGGTCAGTTTCGATTGGTATATCAGTTTCGATTAGTATGTCAGTTTCTATTGGGATGTCAGTTTCGATTGGTATATCAGAGTCTATTGGTATATCAGTTTCTATTGGTATGTCACTTTCTATTGGTATATCACTTTCTATTGGTATGTCTGTTTGTATTGGTATATCACTTTCTATTGGTATATCAGTTTCGATTGTTATGTCAGTTTCGATTGGTATATCAGTTTCGAATGGAATGTCAATCTCGATTGGTATGTCAATTTTGATTGGTATATCAATTTCGATTGGTATATCAGTTACTATTGGTATGTCAGTTTCGATTGGTATGTCAGTTTCGATTGGTATGTCAGTTTCTATTGGTATATCAGTTTCGATTGGTATGTCAGTTTCGATTAGTATATCAGATTCTATAAGTCTGTCAGTTTCTATTGGTATATCAGTTTCAATTGGTATATCAGTTTCGATTGGTATGTCAGTTTCGATTGTTATATCAGTGTCGATTAGTATGTCAGTTTCTATTGGTATATCAGTTTCGATTGGTATGTCAGTTTCTATTAGTATGTCAGTTTCTATTGGTATATCAGTTTCTATAAGTATGTCAGTTTCTATTGGTATGTCAGTTTCGATTGATATATCAGTTTAGATTGGTATGTCAGTTTCGATTGGCATGTCAGTTACTATTGGTATGTCAGCTTCGATTGGTATTTCAGTTTCGATTGGTATGTCAGTTTCTATTGGTATATCAGTTTCGGTTGGTATGTCAGTTTCAATTAGTACATCAGTTTTTATTGGTATGTCAGTTTCTATTGGTATGTCAGTTTCGATTAGTATGTCAATTTCTATTGGTATATCAGTTTCTATAAGTATATCAGTTTCGATTGATGTATCCGTTTCGATTAGTATGTCAGTTTCTATTGGTATATCAGTTTTTCGATTGGTATATAAGTTACTATTGGTATGTCAGTTTCTATTGTTTTGTCAGTTTCGATTAGTGTATCAGTTTCTATTGGTATGTCAGTTTCGATTGTTATGTCAGTTTCTATTGGTATATCAGTTTCTATTGGTATGTCAGTTTCGATTGGTAGGTCAGTTTCTATTTGTATGTCAGTTTCTACTCGTATGTCAGTTTCGATTGGTAGATCAGTTTCTATTGGTCTGTCAGTGTCTATTGGTATGTCAGTTTCTATTGGTATATCAGTTTCGATTGGTATGTCAGTTTCTATTGGTATATCAGTTTCGAATGCAACGTCAATCTCGATTGGTATGTCAATTTCGATTGGTATATCAGTTTCGATTGGTATATCAGTAACTATTGGTATGTCAGTTTCGATTGGTATGTCAGTTTCGATAATTATATCGGTTACTATTGGTATGTCAGTTTCGATTGGTATGTCAGTGTCTATTGGTATGTCAGTTTCTATAAGTATGTCAGTTTCTATTGGTATATCAGTTTCGATTGGTATATCAGTTTCGATTGGTATGTCAGTTTTGATTGGTATGTCAGTTTCTATTGGTATATCAGTTTCTATTGGTATGTCAGTTTCGATTAGTTTAACAGTTTCAATTGGTATGTCAGTTTCGATTGGTATGTCAGTATCTATTGGTATATCAGTTTCTATTGGTATGTCAATTTCGATTGCTACGTCAGTTTTGATTGGTATATCAGTTTTAAATGGTATGTCAATCTCGATTGGTAGGTCAGTTTCGATTGGTATATCAGTTTCGATTAGTATGTCAGTTTCTATTGGTATGTCAGTTTCAATTAGTTTATCAGTTTTTATTGGTATGTCAGTTTCGATTGGTATATCAGATTATATAGGTATATCAGTTTCTATTGGTATGTCTGTTTCTATTGGTATATCACTTTCTATTGGTATATCAGTTTCTAATGGTATGTCTGTTTCTATTGGTATATCACTTTCTATTGGTATATCACTTTCTATTGGTATGTCTGTTTCTATTGGTATGTCAGTTTCTATTGGTATATCAGTTTCGATTGGTATATCAGTTTCGATTGGTATGTCAGTTTTGATTGGTATGTCAGTTTCTATTGGTATATCAGTCTCTATTGGTATGTCAGTTTCGATTAGTTTATCAGTTTCAATTGGTATGTCAGTTTCGATTGGTATGTCAGTTACTATTGGTATATCAGTTTCTATTCGTATGTCAATTTCGATTGGTATGTCAGTTTGGATTGGTATATAAGTTTCGATTGGTATGTCAGTTTCGATTGCTATGTCAGTTTTGATTGGTATATCAGTTTTGAATGGTATGTCAATCTCGAATGGTAGGTCAATTTCGATTGGTATATCAGTTTCGATTAGTATGTCAGTTTCTATTGGTATGTCAGTTTCAATTAGTTTATCAGTTTCTATTGGTATGTCAGTTTCGATTGGTATGTCAGATTCTATTGGTATATCAGTTTCTATTGGTATGTCTGTTTCTATTGGTATATCACTTTCTATTGGTATATCACTTTCTATTGGTATGTCTGTTTCTATTGGTATATCAGTTTCGATTGGTATATCAGTTTAGATTGGTATGTCAGTTTCGATTGGTATGTCAGTTTCGATTGGTATATCAGTTTCTATTGGTATGTCAGTTTCGATTAGTTTATCAGTTTCAATTGGTATGTCAGTTTCGATTGGTATGTCAGTATCTATTGGTATTTCAGTTTCTATTGGTATGTCAATTTCGATTGGTATGTCAGTTTGGATTGGTATATCAGTTTCGATTGGTATGTCAGTTTCGACTGCTATGTCAGTTTTGATTGGTATATCAGTTTTGAATGGTATGTCAATCTCGATTGGTAGGTGAATTTCGATTGGTATATCAGTTTCGATAAGTATGTCAGTTTCTATTGGTATGTCAGTTTCAAATAGTTTATCAGTTTCTATTGGTATGTCACTTTCTATTGGTATATCACTTTCTATTGGTATGTCTGTTTCTATTGGTATATCTGTTTCGATTGGTATATCAGTTTAGATTGGTATGTCAGTTTCGATTGGTATGTCAGTTTCGATTGGTATATCAGTTTCAATTTGTATGTCAGTTTCTATTGTTATGTCAGTTTCGATTGGTAGGTCAGTTTCTATTGGTATGTCAGTTTCGATTGGTATGTCAGTTACTATTGGTATGTCAGTTTCGATTGGTATTTTAGTTTCGATTGGTATGTCAGTTTCTATTTGTATGTCAGTTTCGATTGGTATATCAGTTTCGATTGGTATGTCAGTTTCGATTGGTATGTCATTATCTATTGGTATATCAGTTTCGATTGATATATCCGTTTCGATTAGTATGTCAGTTTCTATTGGTATATCAGTTTCGGTTTGTACATCAGTTACTATTGGTATGTCAGTTTCTATTGGTTTGTCAGTTTCGATTAGTGTATCAGTTTCTATTGGTATGTCAGTTTCGATTGTTATGTCAGTTTCGATTGGTATATCAGTTTAGATTAATATGTCAGTTTCTATTGGTATATCAGGTTCGAATGCAATGTCAATCTCGATTGGTATGTCAATTTCAATTGGTATATCAGTTTCGATTGGTATATCAGTTTAAATTGGTATGTCAGTTTCGATTGGTATGTCAGTTTCTATTGGTATATCAGTTTCTATTGGTATGTCAGTTTCGATTAGTTTATCAGTTTCAATTGGTATGTCAGTTTCGATTGGTATGTCAGTATCTATTGGTATATCAGTTTTTATTGGTATGTCAATTTCGATTGCTACGTCAGTTTCGATTGGTATATCAGTTTTGAATGGTATGTCAATCTCGATTGGTATGTCAGTTTCAATTAGTTTATCAGTTTCTATTGGTATGTCAGTTTCGATTGGTATATCAGATTCTATAGGTATATCAGTTTCTATTGGTATGTCCGTTTCTATTGGTATATCAGTTTCGATTGGTATATCAGTTTAGATTGGTATGTCAGTTTCGATTGGTATGTCAGTTTCGATTGGTATATCAGTTTCAATTGGTATTTCAGTTTCTATTGGTATGTCAGTTTCGATTGGTAGGTCAGTTTCTATTGGTATGTCAGTTTCGATTGTTATGTCAGTTTCTATTGGTATATCAGTTTCGATTGATATATCAGTTTCTATTGGTAGGTCAGTTTCGATTGGTATATCAGTTTCGATTGGTATATCAGATTCTATTGGTATATCAGTTTCTATTGGTATGTCTGTTTCTATTGGTATATTACTTTCTATTGGTATATCAGTTTCGATTGTTATGTCAGTTTCGATTGGTATATCGGTTTCGAATGGAATGTCAATCTCGATTGGTATGTCAATTTCGATTGGTATATCAATTTCGATTGGTATATCAGTTAATATTGGTATGTCAGTTTCGATTGGTACGTCAGTTTCGCTTATTATATCAGTTACTATTGGTATGTCAGTTTCGATTGGTATGTCAGTTTCGATTGGTATGTCAGTTTCTATTGGTATATCAGTTTCGATTGGTATGTCAGTTTCGATTAGTATATCAGATTCTATAAGTCTGTCAGTTTCTATTGGTATATCAGTTTCGATTGGTATATCAGTTTCGATTGGTATGTCAGTTTCGATTGTTATATCAGTGTCGATTAGTATGTCAGTTTCTATTGGTATATCAGTTTCGATTGGTATGTCAGTTTCTATTAGTATGTCAGTTTCTATTGGTATATCAGTTTCTATAAGTATGTCAGTTTCTATTGGTATGTCAGTTTCGATTGATATATCAGTTTAGATTGGTATGTCAGTTTCGATTGGTATGTCAGTTACTATTGGTATGTCAGCTTCGATTGGGATTTCAGTTTCGATTGGTATGTCAGTTTCTATTGGTATATCAGTTTCGGTTGGTATGTCAGTTTCAATTAGTACATCAGTTTTGATTGGTATGTCAGTTTCTATTGGTATGTCAGTTTCGATTAGTATGTCAATTTCTATTGGTATATCAGTTTCTATAAGTATATCAGTTTCGATTGATGTATCCGTTTCGATTAGTATGTCAGTTTCTATTGGTATATCAGTTTCCATTGGTATATCAGTTACTATTGGTATGTCAGTTTCTATTGTTTTGTCAGTTTCGATTAGTGTATCAGTTTCTATTGGTATGTCAGTTTCGATTGTTATGTCAGTTTCTATTGGTATATCAGTTTCTATTGGTATGTCAGTTTCGATTGGTAGGTCAGTTTCTATTTGTATGTCAGTTTCTATTCGTATGTCAGTTTCGATTGGTAGGTCAGTTTCTATTGGTATGTCAGTTTGTGTTGGTATGTCTGTTTCTATTGGTATATCAGTTTCGATTGGTATGTCAGTTTCTATTGTTATGTCAGTTTCGATTGGTATATCAGTTTAGATTAATATGTTAGTTTCTATTGGTATATCAGTTTCGAATGCAAAGTCAATCTCGATTGGTATGTCAATTTCGATTGGTATATCAGTTTCGATTGGTATATCAGTAACTATTGGTATGTCAGTTTCGATTGGTATGTCAGTTTCGATTATTATATCAGTTACTATTGGTATGTCAGTTTCGATTGGTATGTCAGTGTCTATTGGTGTGTCAGATTCTATAAGTATGTCAGTTTCTATTGGTATATCAGTTTCGATTGGTATATCAGTTTCGATTGGTATGTCAGTTTTGATTGGTATGTCAGTTTCTATTGGTATATCAGTTTCTATTGGTATGTCAGTTTCGATTAGTTTATCAGTTTCAATTGGTATGTGAGTTTCGATTGGTATGTCAGTATCTATTGGTATATCAGTTTCTATTGGTATGTCAATTTCGATTGCTATGTCAGTTTTGATTGGTATATCAGTTTTGAATGGTATGTCAATCTCGATTGGTAGGTCAATTTCGATTGGTATATCAGTTTCGATTAGTATGTCAGTTTCTATTGGTATGTCAGTTTCAATTAGTTTATCAGTTTCTATTGGTATGTCAGTTTCGATTGGTATGTCAGATTCTATTGGTATATCAGTTTCTATTGGTATGTCTGTTTCTATTGGTATATCACTTTCTATTGGTATATCACTTTCTATTGGTATGTCTGTTTCTATTGGTATATCAGTTTCGATTGGTATATCAGTTTAGATTGGTATGTCAGTTTCGATTGGTATGTCAGTTTCGATTGGTATATCAGTTTCAATTTGTATGTCAGTTTCTATTGTTATGTCAGTTTCGATTAGTAGGTCAGTTTCTATTGGTATGTCAGTTTCGATTGGTATGTAAGTTTCTATTGGTATATCAGTTTCGATTGGTATGTCAGTTTCGATTGGTATATCAGTTTCGAATGGAATGTCAATCTCGATTGGTATGTCAATTTCGATTGGTATGTCAGTTTCGATTGGTATGTCAGTTTCGATTATTATATCAGTTACTATTGGTATGTCAGTTTCGATTGGTATGTCAATTTCTATTGGTATGTCAGTTTCGATTGGTATGTCAGTTTATATTGGTATGTCAGTTTCGATTGGTATGTCAATCTCGATTGGTATGTAAGTTTCGATTGGTATATCAGTTTCGATTGGTATATCAGTTTCGATTGGTATATCAGTTTAGATTGGTATGTCAGTTTCGATTGGTATGTCAGTTACTATTGGTATGTCACTTTCGATTGGTATTTCAGTTTCGATTGGTATGTCAGTTTCTTTTGGTATGTCAGTTTCAATTAGTACATCAGTTTTGATTGGTATGTCAGTTTCTATTGGTATGTCAGTTTCGATTAGTATGTCAGTTTCTATTGGTATATCAGTCTCTATAAGTATGTCAGTTTCTATTGGTATGTCATTCTCCATTGGTATATCAGTTTCGATTGATATATCCGTTTCGATTAGTATGTCAGTTTCTATTGGTATATCAGTTTCGATTGGTATATCAGTTACTATTGGTATGTCAGTTTCTATTGGTTTTTCAGTTTCGATTAGTATATCAGTTTCTATTGGTATGTCAGTTTCGATTGTTATGTCAGTTTCTATTGGTATATCAGTTTCTATTGTTATGTCAGTTTCGATTGGTAGGTCAGTTTCTATTGGTATGTCAGTTTCTATTGGTATGTCAGTTTCGATTGGTAGGTCAGTTTCTAATGGTATGTAAGTTTCTATTTGTATGTCAGTTTCTATTGGTATATCAGTTTCGATTGGTATGTCAGTTTCTATTTTTATGTCAGTTTCGATTGGTATGTCAGTTTAGATTAATATGTCAGTTGCTATTGGTATATCAGTTTCGAATGCAATGTCAATCTCGATTGGTATGTCAGTTTCGATTGGTATATCAGTTTCGATTGGTATATCAGTTACTATTGGTATGTCAGTTTCGATTGGTATGTCAGTTTCGATTATTATATCAGTTACTATTGGTATGTCAGTTTCGATTGGTATGTCAGTGTCTATTGGTATGTCAGTTTCTATAAGTATGTCAGTTTCTATTGGTATATCAGTTTCGATTGTTATATCAGTGTCGATTAGTATGTCAGTTTCTATTGGTATGTCAGTTTCGATTGGTATGTCAGTGTCTATTGGTATGTCAGTTTCTATTGGTATGTCTGTTTCTATAGGTATATCAGTTTCGATTGGTATATCAGTTTCGATTGGTATGTCAGTTTCGAGTGGTATGTCAGTTTCGATTGGTATATCAGTTTCGAATGGTATGTCAGTTTCGATTGGTATGTCAGTTTCGATTGGTATATCAGTTTTGAATGGTATGTCAATCTCGATTGGTATGTCAATTTCGATTGGTATATCAGTTTCGATTAGTATGTCAATTTCTATTGGTATATTAGTTTTGATTGGTATATCAGTTTCAATTTGTATGTCAGTTTCTAATGGTTTATCAGTTTCTATTGGTATGTCAGTTTGTATTTAGTATAACACTTTCTATTGGTATGTCAGTTTCTATTGGTATGTCAGTTTCGATTAGTATATCAGTTTCTATTGGTATGTCAGTTTCGATTGGTATGTGAGTTTCTGTTGGTATGTCAGTTTCGATCGGTATGTCAGTTTCTATTGGTATATCAGTTTCTATAATTATGTCAGTTTCTATTGGTATGTCATTCTCTATTGGTATATCAGTTTCGATTGATATATCCGTTTCGATTAGTATGTCAGTTTTTATTGGTATATCAGTTTCGATTGGTATATCAGTTACTATTGGTATGTCAGTTTCTATTGGTTTGTCAGTTTCGATTAGTATATCAGTTTCTATTGGTATGTCAGTTTCGATTGTTATGTCAGTTTCTATTGGTATATCAGTTTCTATTGGTATGTCAGTTTCGATTGGTATATCAGTTCCGATTGGTATGTCAGTTTCTATTGTTATGTCAGTTTCGATTGGTATATCAGTTTAGATTAATATGTCAGTTTCTATTGGTATATCAGTTTCGAATGCAATGTCAATCTCGATTGGTATGTCAATTTCGATTGGTATGTCAGTTTCGATTGGTATGTCAGTTTATATTGGTATGTCAGTTTCGATTAGTATATCAGTTTCTATTGTTATGTCAGTTTCGATTGGTATGTCAATCGCGATTGGTATGTCAGTTTCGATTGGTATATCAGTTTCGATTGGTATATCAGTTTCGATTGGTATATCAGTTTCGATTGGTATGTCAGTTTCGATTGGTATGTGAGTTACTATTGGTATGTCAGTTTCAATTAGTACATCAGTTTTGATTGGTATGTCAGTTTCTATTGGTATGTCAGTTTCGATTAGTATGTCAGTTTCTATTGGCATATCAGTTTCTATAAGTATGTCAGTTTCTATTGGTATATCAGTTTCGATTGATATATCCGTTTCGATTAGTATGTCAGTTTCTATTGGTATATCAGTTTCGATTGGTATATCAGTTACTATTGGTATGTCAGTTTCTATTGGTTTGTCAGTTTCTATTAGTATATCAGTTTCTACTGGTATGTCAGTTTCGATTGGTATGTCAGTTACTATTGGTATGTCAGTTTCAATTAGTACATCAGTTTCGATTGGTAGGTCAGTTTCTATTAGTATGTCAGTTTCTATTGGTATGTCAGTTTCTATTGGTATATCAGTTTCAATTGGTATGTCAGTTTCTATTGTTATGTCCGTTTCGATTGGTATATCTGTTCAGATTAATATGTCAGTCTCTATTGGTATATCAGTTTCGAATGCAATGTCAATCTCGATTGGTATGTCAATTTCGAATGGTATATCAGTTTCGATTGGTATATCAGTTACTATTGGTATGTCAGTTTCTATGGGTATGTCAGTTTCGATTAGTTTATCAGTTTCTATTGGTACGTCAGTTTCGATTGGTACGTCAGTGTCTATTGGTATGTCAGTTTCTATTGGTATGTCTGTTTCTATTGGTATATCAGTTTCGATTGGTATATCAGTTTCGATTGGTATGTCAGTTTCGATTGGTATGTTAGTTTCGATTGGTATATCAGTTTCGAATGGTATATCAGTTTCGATTGGTATGTCAGTTTCGATTGGTATATCAGTTTTGAATGGTATGTCAATCTCGATTGGTATGTCAATTTCGATTGGTATATCAGTTTCGATTAGTATGTCAATTTCTATTGGTATATTAGTTTTGATTGGTATATCAGTTTCAATTTGTATGTCCATTTCTAATGGTTTATCAGTTTCTATTGGTATGTCAGTTTGTATTTAGTATAACAGTTTCAATTGGTATGTCAGTTTCTATTGGTATGTCAGTTTCGATTGGTATGTCAGTTTCTGTTGGTATGTCAGTTTCGATCGGTATGTCAGTTTCTATTGGTATATCAGTTTCTATAAGTATGTCAGTTTCTATTGGTATATCAGTTTCGATTGATATATCCGTTTCGATTAGTATGTCAGTTTCTATTGGTATATCAGTTTCGATTGGTATATCAGTTACTATTGGTATGTCAGTTTCTATTGGTTCTTCAGTTTCGATTAGTATATCAGTTTTTATTGGTATGTCAGTTTCGATTGTTATGTCAGTTTCTATTGGTATATCAGTTTCTATTGGTATGTCAGTTTCGATTGTTAGGTCAGTTTCTATTGGTATGTCAGTTTCTATTGGTATGTCAGTTTCGATTGGTAGGTCAGTTTCTATTGGTATGACAGTTTCTATTGGTATGTCAGTTTCTATTGGTATATCAGTTTCGATTGGTATGTCAGTTTCTATTGTTATGTCAGTTTCGATTGGTATATCAGTTTAGATTAATATGTCAGTTTCTATTGGTATATCAGTTTCGAATGCAATGTCAATCTCGATTGGTATGTCAATTTCGATTGGTATATCAGTTTCGATTGGTATATCAGTTACTATTGGTATGTCAGTTTCGATTGGTATGTCAGTTTCGATTATTATATCAATTACTATTGGTATATCAGTTTCGATTGGTATGTCAGTGTCTATTGGTATGTCAGTTTCCCTAAGTATGTCAGTTTCTATTGGTATATCAGTTTCGATTGGTATATCAGTTTCGATTGGTATGTCAGTTTCTATTGGTATATCAGTTCCGATTGATATATCAGTTTCGATTAGTATGTCACTTTCTATTGGTATGTCAGTTTCGATTAGTTTATCAGTTTCTATTGGTATGTCAGTTTCGATTGGTATGTCAGTGTCTATTGGTATGTCAGTTTCTAATGGTATGTCTGTTTCTATTGGTATATTAGTTTTGATTGGTATATCAGTTTCAATTTGTATGTCAGTTTCTAATGGTTTATCAGTTTCTATTGGTATATCAGTTTGTATTTAGTATAACAGTTTCAATTGATATATCAGTTTCGATTAGTATGTCAGTTTCGATTAGTATATCAGTTTCTATTGGTATGTCAGTTTCGATTGGTATGTCAGTTTCGATTAGTATGTCAGTTTCTATTGGTATATCAGTCTCGAATGGAATGTCAATCTCGATTGGTATGTCAATTTCGATTGGTATATCAGTTTCGATTGGTATATCAGTTACAATTGGTATGTCAGTTTCGATTGGTATGTCAGTTTCGATTATTATATCAGTTACTATTGGTATGTTAGTTTCGATTGGTATGTCAGTTTCGATTGGTATGTCAGTTTCTATTGGTATATCAGTTTCGATTGGTATATCAGTTTCGATTGGAATATCAGTTTCTATAATTATGTCAGTTTCTATTGGTATATCAGTTTCGATTGGTATATCAGTTTCGATTGGTATGTCCGTTTCGATTGGTATATCAGTTTCTAGTAGTATATCAATTTCGATTGATATATCAGTTTCGATTAGTATGTCAGTTTCTATTGGTATGTCAGTTTCGATTAGTTTAGAAATATGAGGGATCAGATGTTGTTTACTCGAGAGAAGGCTACGTTGGTATGGTCACGTGATGCACATGAAAGACGACAGCTGTATAACAAAGTGCAGGGCAATAAAGATAGACGGTAGCCACGGAGTAGGCAAACCCAGAAAAACCTGGGACGAGCTGATAAATTCCGACCTCACACACTTACACCTCTCCAAGACAATGTCACTGGACCGAGACCTTTGGCGGTACTCAGTAATAGAGAAGACACGCGTTACCTAAATACAAAGTAAAACCTACTACAGTCAGTAGGCATCTCTAACAAAATACACCCCCGTCCCACCACCCTCACCCCATCCACACCGCCCCTTTCAATGTAAAGTTATGTTGGTGCCACAAAATCCAGGCCAAAACAAATGAGATCGTGTAGGTGTCACGGCAAAAAAAAAAACACACAGTCCACACTGTAATGTGACCGTGTAGGCAACACGGTAAAAACCTCCCAGCCTCACACTGTAAATGTGGTTGGTGTTAGGAAGGGCATCCAACTGTAGAAAACCCACCAGACAGTCCTATGCGAGCAATACAACCACTCTTGCCTCAAGTGGGAAAACTCCCGTCCAAACCCATGCAAGCATGGAACACGGACGTTAAACGATGATGATAATGATGATGATTATCAGTTTCTACTGGTATGTCAGTTTCGATTGGTATGTCAGTTTCTATTGGTATATCAGTTCCTATTGGTATGTCTGTTTCTACTGGTATATCAGTTTCTATTGTTATATCAGTTTCTAATGCTATGTCTGTTTCTATTGGTATATCAGTTTCGATTGGTATATCAGTTTCGATTCGTATGTCAGTTTCGATTGGTATGTCAGTTTCGATTGGTATATCAGTTTAGATTAGTATGTCAGTTTCGATTGTTATGTCAGTTTCGATTGGTATATCAGTTTCGAATGGAATGTTAATCTCGATTGGTATGTCAATATCGATTGGTATATCAGTTTCGATTGGTATATCAGTTACTATTGGTATGTCAGTTTAGATTATTATATTAATTACTATTGGTATGTCAGATTCGATTGTTATGTCAGTTTCGATTGGTATGTCAGTTTCTATTGGTATATCAGTTTCGATTGGTGTGTAAGTTTCGATTAGTACATCAGTTTCTATAAGTATGTCAGTTTCTATTGGTATATCAGTTTCTATTGGTATGTCTGTTTCTATTGGTATATCAGTTTCGATTGGTATATCAGTTCCGATTGGTATGTCAATTTCGATTGGTATGTCAGTTTTGATTGGCATATCAGTTTTGAATGGTTTATCAATTTCGATTGGTATATCAGTTTCGATTAGTATGTCAGTTTCTATTGGTATATCAGTTTCGATTGGTATATCCGTTTCAATTGGTATGTCAGTTTCTATTGGTATATCAGTTTCGATTGGTATATCAGTTTCGATTGGTATAGCTGATAAATTCCGACCTCACACGCTTACACCTCTCCAAGACAATGTCACTGGACCGAGACCTTTGGCGGTACTCAGTAATAGAGAAGACCCGCCTTACCTAAATACAAAGTAAAAACCTACTACAGTCAGTAGGCATCTCTATCAAAACACACCCCCGTCCCACCACCTCAACCCCACCCACACCGCCCCTTTCAATGTAAAGTTATGTTGGTCCCACAACATCCAGGCCGAAACAAATGAGATCGTGTAGGTGTCACGACAAAAAACACACAGTCCACGCTGTAAATGTGGCCGTGTAGGCAACACGGTAAAAACCTCCCAGCCCCACACTGTAAATGTGGTTGGTGTTAGGAAGGGCATCCAGCTGTAGAAAACCCGCCAGACAGTCCACGCTGTAATGTGGCCGTGTAGGCAACACGGTAAAAACCTCCCAGCCCCACACTGTAAATGTGGTTGGTGTTAGGAAGGGCATCCAACTGTAGAAAACCCGCCAGACAGTCCTATGCGAGCAAGACAACCACTCTTGCCTCAAGTGGGAAAACCCCCGTCCAAACCCATGCAAGCGTGGAACACGGACGCTAAACCTGATGATGATGATGATGATGATGATGTCAGTTTAGATTAGTATGTCTGTTTCTATTGGTATATCAGTTTCGATTGGTATATCAGTTTCAATTGGTATGTCAGTTTCTATTGGTATAACAGTTTCGATTGGTATATCAGTTTCAATTGGTATGTCAGTTTCTATTGGTATAACAGTTTCGATTGGTATATCAGTTTCGATTGGTATATAAGTTTCGAATGGAATGTCAATCTCGATTGGTATATCAGTTTCGATTGGTATATCAGTTACTATTGGTACGTCAGTTTCGATTGGTATGTCAGTTTCGCTTATATCAGTTACTATTGGTATGTCAGTTTCGATTGGTATGTCAGTTTCGATTGGTATGTCAGTTTCTATTGGTATATCAGTTTCGATTGGTATGTCAGTTTCGATTAGTATATCAGATTCTATAAGTCTGTCAGTTTCTATTGGTATATCAGTTTCGATTGGTATGTCAGTTTCGATTGTTATATCAGTGTCGATTAGTATGTCAGTTTCTATTGGTATATCAGTTTCGATTGGTATGTCAGTTTCTATTAGTATGTCAGTTTCTATTGGTATATCAGTTTCTATAAGTATGTCAGTTTCTATTGGTATGTCAGTTTCGATTGATATATCAGTTTCGATTGGTATGTCAGTTACTATTGGTATGTCAGCTTCGATTGGGATTTCAGTTTCGATTGGTATGTCAGTTTCTATTGGTATATCAGTTTCGGTTGGTATGTCAGTTTCAATTAGTACATCAGTTTTGATTGGTATGTCAGTTTCTATTGGTATGTCAGTTTCGATTAGTATGTCAATTTCTATTGGTATATCAGTTTCTATAAGTATATCAGTTTCGATTGATGTATCCGTTTCGATTAGTATGTCAGTTTCTATTGGTATATCAGTTTCGATTGGTATATCAGTTACTATTGGTATGTCAGTTTCTATTGTTTTGTCAGTTTCGATTAGTGTATCAGTTTCTATTGGTATGTCAGTTTCGATTGTTATGTCAGTTTCTATTGGTATATCAGTTTCTATTGGTATGTCAGTTTCGATTGGTAGGTCAGTTTCTATTTGTATGTCAGTTTCGATTAGTTTCTTAGTTTCTATTGGTATGTCAGTTTCGATTGGTATGTCAGTTTCGATTAGTATGTCAGTTTCTATTGGTATGTCAGTTTAGATTGGTATGTCAGTTTCGATTGCTATGTCAGTTTCAATTGTCATATCAGTTTTGAATGGTATGTCAATCTCGATTGGTATGTCAATTTCGATTGGTATATCAGTTTCGATTAGTATGTCAGTTTCTATTGGTATATTTTTCATGTCGTTAATATTATGATGTTCCCTGCTGTATTAGCGTTAAATTTTCCCTGCTGTATTAGCGATAAATTTTCGAGGGTTTCTCTTAGTAGCTTTTTTCATGACGTTATTATTGTTAATTTTACTGATGTAGTATTAACTTGGATATTTACCATGCGACCCTCAGTTCCTACCTCACAATTTCCCTCCCCCCCACCCCCACACACCACCATAGTCTATTCGACCAATCAAACCTAGCATGCCATTTCCACTGCTGCTGCTGCTACTACCTGCCTAACTAACTCTCTCCTCCTCTGGCGCATCCCAACACACCCTGCCATTACCCCACCACCACTGTCCTTCTAGCCCTCAATTTTCCCACCGTTAGGGATGGATGAGCTGGGAATACACGAGCAACTCTGAATCAATAGATGAAATATGAATCTGCGAGCTACCAAGCACCCACGTGAAGCGCCAACCCAGAGACCCTCCCCTACGAGTGTCGACAAATGCCCAAAACTCCGAGTTGGTACCATCAATGTAGGCTCAATGAAAGGAAGAGCAGGAGAAATCGTAGAAATGCTAGAGCGAAAGGAAGTTGATGTATGCTGTGTGCAAGAGACTAGATGGAGAGGAGGGTCTGCTAGAGTCCTTGTAGGAAAAAGCCAGTGCTACAAATTTTTCTGGGTGGGAAATGACGATGGGATGGGTGGTGTAGGTATACTATTAGCTGACAAGTGGGTAGATAAAGTAATCTCAGTGTACAGGGTAAATGCAAGAATCATTAAACTCAGACTAGTCCTGAATAAGACAATTACCACAATAATATCAGCTTACGCACCCCAATCGGGGCTGCCAGACGAACTTAAGGATAGGTTTTACGAGTCCCTAATACACACTACTGCTCTAACAGACGACAAGGACTTCCTAATCATTGCAGGAGATTTTAACGGACACGTAGGTAAACACTGCGACGGCTTCAATAGAGTACATGGAGGCCATGGAGTTGGCACAAGGAATGAGGAAGGATTCAGACTTCTAGAATTCTGCGACGCCAATGACATGTCGATATGTAACACAAACTTTAAAAAACCCGACAACCACCTGATCACCTATAGATCAGGGGAGCACTCTAGTCAGTTAGATTTTATCCTCATCAGAGGACGTGACAGATGGACGGTCGTAAACACAAAAGCCTTCCCTAGTGAGGAATGTACATCCCAACATAGCTTAGTTGTCAGCGACCTCACGGTCAGAACTAGACGAGCCCTGAAACAGAGGCCAACCTGGAGAAGAAAGATCTGGAAGCTGAAAGTCCCCTCAACCAGTAACAGATTTAAAGATATTTTACTCAACGCCTACGACAGTAAAGAAGAACAGATAGAGACATTTAACGTAGAAGAGAACTGGGAGTTCCTAAAAAATAACTTACTAGAGGCGACGGATGAGGTTTGTGGCTGGAGTAAGACCTCAAGCAGGAGGAGAGTGACTTGGTGGTGGAACAATAAGGTAGATGAAGCAGTCAAGGCCAAGAGACAGGCATGGAAAGAATGGAAGAACGGGGGGAGCAGGGTACATTACATAGAGACCAAGAGGGAAGCTAGGCGACAAGTATACTTAGCTAGGAGGGAAGCAGAGGATAGAAAATTCAAGCATGTTTTACAACGTGAGGACCAGAAACAGGAGGTATTCAAGATTGCGAGGCAGTGTGTCAGAGATAGTTGTGATGTCATTGGAGAGAAGTGTATCCGGAATGATAAAGGTGAGCTTGCCCTCACAAGTGCTGAGAAGAAAGATGCATGGAAGAGTCATTATGATAGATTACTAAATGAGGAGAATGCATGGGAAGAAGAGACCCTACCCCACGTAGACCCTATAGAGGGACCAGCAGTACAAGTCAGCGGCAGCGTAGTAAGTAAGGCAATCAGAGATATGAAGATAGGGAAGGCAACCGGTCCATCGGGTATAGCTGCCGAGATGCTGAAGGCATCTGGGTCTGTAGGTCACACTATAACCACACGTATCGTTAACCAGGTAATACTAGAGGGGGCCATACCAAAAGATTGGTGCAGTAGCATCATTGTCAACTGCTACAAAGGTAATATTAGGCGATGCACTAGATAGAGGAAACTATAGAGGTATAAAGTTGATGGACCAGGTCATGAAAGTAACAGAAAGAGTTATAGCACAGCTGATTAGGGACCGGGTGAATATAGACGAGATGCAATTTGGGTTTGTTCCAGGGAAAGGCACCACTGATGCGCTCTTCCTTGTGAGGCAATTACAGGAAAAGTACCTAGCTAAAAGTAAGCCACTCTACTTGGCATTTGTCGACCTTGAGAAAGCCTTTGACAGAGTTCCACGTGCAGTAATCTGGTGGGCTCTTAGAAAACTAGGAGTAGATGAATGGCTTGTGAAAGCGGTACAAGCCATGTATAGGGGAGCAGTCAGCAAAGTTAGGATTGGCAATGAGTATAGCGAGGAATTTAGCGTACAGGTTGGGGTCCACCAGGGCTCTGTTCTTAGCCCTCTCCTGTTCATCATAGTCCTGCAGGCAATAACGGAGGAGTTTAAGACCGGATGCCCATGGGAACTCCTGTATGCTGATGACCTCGCACTCATAGCTGAATCTATGGTAGAACTAGAGAATAAATTCCAAACCTGGAAGCAGGGACTAGAGAGAAAGGGCCTCAAAGTCAACATGACAAAGACTAAGGTCCTTATAAGTAGACGAGAAAACAGAACCCAGATCCCCTCAGGGAAATGGCCTTGCTCAGTATGTAGGAAAGGTGTAGGTAGGAACTCCATTCTTTGCCCCAAATGCAAACAATGGGTACACAAGAGATGTAGCGGGATCTCAGGAAGCTTAATTAAGAATGTAGGATTCACATGCAGCAGCTGTGCTGAAACAGCAAGCAAACAGCCACAGGAAACAAGTACCACCAATCTCTGGGAGGGCCCTGTAGAAACAGTAGACAGCTTCTGCTACCTAGGTGACCGAATTAGCAACGGAGGTGGGTGCTCAGAAAGTACAATAACTAGGGTAAGAACGGGATGGAAGAAGTTTAGGGAACTACTACCACTGCTAGCTGCAAAAGGCTTCTCCCTCAGAATGAAAGGCAGACTGTATGATGCGTGTATCCGAACAGCAATGTTGCATGGTAGTGAGACCTGGGCGCTGAAGGTGGAAGACTTACGTAGATTAGAGAGAAACGAAGCCTGCATGCTCCGATGGATGTGTAACAGTAATATACGTGAACGACAAAGCATAAATGAATTGAGAGAGAGACTGAGCATAAGAGGAATCAAATGCTGCGTGCAGGAGAGGCGGTTACGCTGGTATGGACATGTGATGCGTATGAAGGATGACAGCTGCATAAAAAGGTGCAGAGCACTAGAAGTTGATGGAAACCGCGGAGTGGGGAGACCCAAGATGACTTGGGATGAGGTGATAAAAGCCGACCTTACCCAACTACACCTCTCAAAGTCAATGACACACGACCGTGACTTCTGGCGTCACGCAGTAATACAGGGTACCCGACCTCCCATGGGTACATGCTGAAGCATATAAACAATATGCCCCCCCCCCCCACCGCAAGGTGGTCGTGGAGGTGCCACGGCAAAAAAGCACCCAGCCCACACTGTAAAGTGGACGTGTAGGCGCCACGAAAAAGCACCCAGCACTCACTGTAAATGAGGTTGGTGTTAGGAAGGGCATCCAGCTGTAGAAATCAAGCCAGATCAGTTCCTGTATGAGCAAGGCATGGTCAGCCGACCAGACACTGCCCACAACAGGACAACCCGTCTAACCCATGCTAGCGTGGAAGAACGGACGTAAAACGGTGATGATGATGATGATGATGATATCAGTTTCTATTGGTATATCAGTTTCTATTGGTATATCAGTTTCGATTGATATATCAGTTTCGATTAGTATGTCAGTTTCTATTGGTATGTCAGTTTCAATTAGTTTCTTAGTTTCTATTGGTATGTCAGTTTTCGATTGTTATGTCAGTTTCTATTGGTATATCAGTTTCTATTGGTATGTCTGTTTCTATTGGTATGTCTGTTTCTATTTGTATATCAGTTTCGATTGGTATATCAATTCTGATTGGTATGTCAATTTCAATTGGTATGTCAGTTTGGATTGGTATATCAGTTTCGATCGGTATGTCAGTGTCGATTGGTATGTCAATTTCGATTGGTATATCAGTTTCGAATGGTATGTCAATCTCGATTGGTATGTCAGTTTCGAATGGTATGTCAGTTTCTATCGTTATATCTGTTTCGATTGGTATATCAGTTTTGATTGGTATGTCAGTTTCGATTGGTATGTCAGTTTCTATTGGTATATCAGTTTCGTTTGTTATATCAGTTTCGATTAGTATGTCAGTTTCTATTGGTATGTCAGTTTCGATTAGTTTATCAGTTTCTATTGGTATGTCAGTTTCGATTGGTATGTCAGTTTCTATTGGTATATCAGTTTCTATTGGTATATCAATTTCTATTGGTATGTCTGTTTCTATTGGTATATCAGTTTCGATTGGTAATTCAGTCTCGATTGGTATGTCAGTTTCGATTAGTTTATCAGTTTCTATTGGTATGTCAGTTTCGATTGGTATGTCAGTTTCTATTGGTATATCAGTTTCTATTGGTATATCAATTTCTATTGGTATGTCTGTTTCTATTGGTATATCAGTTTCGATTGGTAATTCAGTCTCGATTGGTATGTCAGTTTCGCTTGGTATGTCAGTTTCGATTGGTATATCAGTTTCGATTGGTATATCAGTTTCGATTGGTATGTCAGTTTCGATTGGCATGTTAGACTCGATTGTTATGTCAGTTTCGATTGATATGTCAGTTTCGATTGGTATGTCAGTTTCGATTGGTATGTCAGTTTCGATTGGTATATCAGTTTCGAATGGTATGTCAATTTCGATTGGTATGTCAGTTTGGATTGGTATATCAGTTTCGCCGGTATGTCAGTTTCGATTGCTATGTCAGTTTCGATTGTCATATCAGTTTTGAATGGTATGTCAATCTCGATTGGTATGTCAATTTCGATTGGTGTATCAGTTTCGATTAGTATGTCAGTTTCTATTGGTATATCAGTTTCGATTGGTATATCAGTTTCTGTTGGTATGTCAGTTTTGATTGGTATGTCAGTTTCTATTGGTATGTCAGTTTCGATTAGTTTCTTAGTTTCTATTGGTATGTCAGTTTCGATTGGTATGTCAGTTTCGATTGGTATATCAGTTTCGAATGGTATGTCAATCTTGATTGGTATGTCAGTTTTGAATGGTATGTCAGTTTCTATTGTTATATCTGTTTCGATTGGTATGACAGTTTCGATTAGAATATCAGTTTCTATAAGTATGTCAGTTTCTATTGGTATATCAGTTTCGATTGGTATATCAGTTTCGATTGGTATGTCAGTTTCGATTGGTATGTCAGTTACTATTGGTATATCAGTTTCGATTGATATATCAGTTTCGATTGGTATGTCAGTTTCGATTGGTATGACAGTTTCTATTGGTATATCAGTTTCGTTTGTTATATCAGTTTCGATTAGTATGTCAGTTTCTATTGGTATGTCAGTTTAGATTGGTATGTCAGTTTCGATTGCTATGTCAGTTTCGATTGTCATATCAGTTTTGAATGGTATGTCAATCTCGATTGGTATGTCAATTTCGATTGGTATATCAGTTTCGATTAGTATGTCAGTTTCTATTGGTATATCAGTTTCTATTGGTATATCAGTTTCTATTGGTATATCAGTTTCGATTGATATATCACTTTCGATTAGTATGTCAGTTTCTATTGGTATGTCAGTTTCAATTAGTTTCTTAGTTTCTATTGGTATGTCAGTTTTCGATTGTTATGTCAGTTTCTATTGGTATATCAGTTTCTATTGGTAGGTCAATTTCGATTGGTATGTCAGTTTGGATTGGTATATCAGTTTCGATCGGTATGTCAGTTTCGATTGGTATGTCAATTTCGATTGGTATATCAGTTTCGATTAGTATGTCAGTTTCTATTGATATTTCAATTTCGATTGGTATGTCAGTTTCGATTGGTATGTCAGTTTCTATTGGTATATCAGTTTCGATTGATATATCAGTTTCGATTTGTATGTCAGTTTCTATTGGTATGTCTGTTTCTATTGCTATATCAGTTTCGATTGGTATATCAGTTTCGATTAGTATGTCAGTTTCTATTGGGATATCAGTTTCTATTGGTATATCTGTTTCGATAGGTATGTCAGGTTTCTATTGGAATGTAAGTTTCAATTGGTATGTCAGTTTCGATTGGTATTCCAGTTTCGATTGGTATATCAGTTTAGATTGGTATGTGAGTTTCGATTTGTATATCGGTTTTCGAATGGTATATCAATCTCGATTGGTATGTGAGTTTCGAATGGTATGTCAGTTTCTATTGGTATATCATATTCGATTGGTATGACAGTTTCAATTAGTATATCAGTTTCTATAAGTATGTCAGTTTCTATTGGTATATCAATTTCGATTGGTTTATCAGTTTCGATTGGTATGTCAGTTTTGATTGGTATGTCAGTTTCGATTGGTATATCAATTTCTATTGATATATCAGTTTTGATTAGTATGTCAGTTTCTATTGGTATATCAGTTTCGATTAATTTATCAGTTTCTATTTGTACGTCAGTTTCGATAGGTTTGTCAGGTTTCTATTGGTATGTCAGTTTCAATTGGTATGTCAGTTTCGATTGGTTTATCAGTTCCGATTGGTATGTCAATTTCGATGGGTATATCAGTTTGGATTGGTATATCAGTTTCGATCTGTATGTCAGTTTCGATTGCTATGTCAGTTTCGATTGTTATATCAGTTTTGAATGTTATGTCAATCTCTATTGGTATGTCAATTTCGATTGGTATAACAGTTTCTATTAGTATGTCAGTTTCTATTGGTATATCAGTTTCGATTGGTATATCAGTTGCGATTGGTATGTCAGTTTCTATTGGTATGTCTGTTTCTATTGCTATATCAGTTTTGATTGGTATATCAGTTTCGATTGGTATATCAGTGTCGATTGGTATGTCAATTTCGATTGGTATATCAGTTTCGATTAGTATGTCAGTTTCTATTGGGATATCACTTTCAAATGGTATATCAGTTTCAATTGGTATGTCAGTTTCTAATGATATATCAGTTTCTATTGGTATGTCTGTTTCTATTGGTATATCAGTTTCAATTGGTATGTCAGTTTCGATTAGTATATCAGTATCTATTGGTATGTCAGTTTCGATTGGTATGTCAGTCTCGATTGTTATGTCAGTTTCGATTGTTATGTCAGTTTCGTTGGTATACCAGTTTCGATTGGTATATCAGTTTAGATTGGTATGTCAGTTTCGATTGGTATGTCAGTTTCGATTGTTATATCAGTTTCGATTGGTATGTCAGTTTCGATTGGTATATCAGTTTAGATTGGTATGTCAGTTTCGATTGGTATGTCAGTTTCGATTGTTATATCAGTTTCGATTGGTATGTAAGTTTCGAATGGTATGTCAGTTTCTATTGTTATATCTGCTTCGATTGGTATGACAGTTTCGATTAGAAAATCAGTTTCTATAAGTATGTTAGTTTCTATTGGTATATCAGTTTCGATTGGTATGTCAGTTTCTATTGGTATATCAGTTTCGTTTGTTATATCAGTTTCGATTAGTACGTCAGTTACTATTGGTATGTCAGTTTCGATTAGTTTATCAGTTTCTATTGGTATGTTCAGTTTCGATTGGTATGTCAGTTTCTATTGGTATATCAGTTTCTATTGGTATATCAGTTTCTATTGGTATGTCTGTTTCTATTGCTATATCAGTTTCGATTGGTATATCAGTTTCGATTGGTATGTCAGTTTCGATTGGTATGTCAGTTTCGATTGGTATATCAGTTTCGATTGGTATATCAGTTTCGATTGGTATGTCAGTTTTGATTGGTATTTCAGACTCGATTGTTATGTCAGTTTCGATTGGTATGTCAGTTTCGATTGGTATACGAGTTTCGATTGGTATATCAGTTTAGATTGGTATATCAGTTTCGAATGGTATGTCAATCTCGATTGGTATGTATGTTTCTATTGGTATGTCTGTTTCGATTGAAATATCAGTTCCGATTGGTATGTCAATTTCGATTGGTATGTCAGTTTGGATTGGTATATCAATTTCGATCGGTATGTCAATTTCGATTGCTATATCAGTTTCGATTAGTATGTCAGTTTCTATTGGTATATCAGTTTCGATTAGTATATCAGTTTCTGTTGGTATGTCAGTTTTCGATTGGTATGTCAGTTTCTATTGGTATATCAGTTTCTATTGGTATGTCTGTTTCTATTGGTATGTCTGTTTCTATTTGAATATCAGTTTCGATTGGTATATCAATTCCGATTGGTATGTCAATATCGATTGGTATGTCAGTTTGGATTGGTATATCAGTTTCGATCGGTACGTCAGTTTCGATTGGTATGTCAATTTCGATTGGTAAATCAGTTTGGATTGGTATATCAGCTTCGAATGGTATGTCAATCTCGATTGGTATGTCAGTTTCGAATGGTATGTCAGTTTCTATTGGTATGTCTGTTTCGATTGGTATGACAGTTTCTATTAGAATATCAGTTTCTATAAGTATGTCAGTTTCTATTGGTATATCAGTTTCGATTGGTATATCAGTTTCGATTGGTATGTCAGTTTCGATTGGTATGTCAGTTTCGATTGGTATGTCAGTCTCAATTGTTATGTCAGTTTGATTGTCATGTCAGTTTCGTTGGTATACCAGTTTCGATTGGTATATCAGTTTCGATTGGTATGTCAGTTTCGATTGGTATGTCAGTTTCGGATGGTATGTCAGTTTAGATTGGTATGTCTGTTTCGATTGGTATGACATTTTCTATTAGAATATCAGTTTCTATAAGTATGTCAGTTTCTATTGGTATATCAGTTTCTATTGGTATATCAGTTTCTATTGGTATATCAGTTTCGATTGATATATCACTTTCGATTAGTATGTCAGTTTCTATTGGTATGTCAGTTTCAATTAGTTTCTTAGTTTCTATTGGTATGTCAGTTTTCGATTGTTATGTCAGTTTCTATTGGTATATCAGTTTCTATTGGTAGGTCAATTTCGATTGGTATGTCAGTTTGGATTGGTATATCAGTTTCGATCGGTATGTCAGTTTCGATTGGTATGTCAATTTCGATTGGTATATCAGTTTCGATTAGTATGTCAGTTTCTATTGATATTTCAATTTCGATTGGTATGTCAGTTTCGATTGGTATGTCAGTTTCTATTGGTATATCAGTTTCGATTGATATATCAGTTTCGATTTGTATGTCAGTTTCTATTGGTATGTCTGTTTCTATTGCTATATCAGTTTCGATTGGTATATCAGTTTCCATTAGTATGTCAGTTTCTATTGGGATATCAGTTTCTATTGGTATATCTGTTTCGATAGGTATGTCAGGTTTCTATTGGAATGTAAGTTTCAATTGGTATGTCAGTTTCGATTGGTATTCCAGTTTCGATTGGTATATCAGTTTAGATTGGTATGTGAGTTTCGATTTGTATATCAGTTTTCGAATGGTATATCAATCTCGATTGGTATGTGAGTTTCGAATGGTATGTCAGTTTCTATTGGTATATCATATTCGATTGGTATGACAGTTTCAATTAGTATATCAGTTTCTATAAGTATGTCAGTTTCTATTGGTATATCAATTTCGATTGGTTTATCAGTTTCGATTGGTATGTCAGTTTTGATTGGTATGTCAGTTTCGATTGGTATATCAATTTCTATTGATATATCAGTTTTGATTAGTATGTCAGTTTCTATTGGTATATCAGTTTCGATTAATTTATCAGTTTCTATTTGTACGTCAGTTTCGATAGGTTTGTCAGGTTTCTATTGGTATGTCAGTTTCAATTGGTATGTCAGTTTCGATTGGTTTATCAGTTCCGATTGGTATGTCAATTTCGATGGGTATATCAGTTTGGATTGGTATATCAGTTTCGATCTGTATGTCAGTTTCGATTGCTATGTCAGTTTCGATTGTTATATCAGTTTTGAATGTTATGTCAATCTCTATTGGTATGTCAATTTCGATTGGTATAACAGTTTCTATTAGTATGTCAGTTTCTATTGGTATATCAGTTTCGATTGGTATATCAGTTGCGATTGGTATGTCAGTTTCTATTGGTATGTCTGTTTCTATTGCTATATCAGTTTTGATTGGTATATCAGTTTCGATTGGTATATCAGTGTCGATTGGTATGTCAATTTCGATTGGTATATCAGTTTCGATTAGTATGTCAGTTTCTATTGGGATATCACTTTCAAATGGTATATCAGTTTCAATTGGTATGTCAGTTTCTAATGATATATCAGTTTCTATTGGTATGTCTGTTTCTATTGGTATATCAGTTTCAATTGGTATGTCAGTTTCGATTAGTATATCAGTATCTATTGGTATGTCAGTTTCGATTGGTATGTCAGTCTCGATTGTTATGTCAGTTTCGATTGTTATGTCAGTTTCGTTGGTATACCAGTTTCGATTGGTATATCAGTTTAGATTGGTATGTCAGTTTCGATTGGTATGTCAGTTTCGATTGTTATATCAGTTTCGATTGGTATGTCAGTTTCGATTGGTATATCAGTTTAGATTGGTATGTCAGTTTCGATTGGTATGTCAGTTTCGATTGTTATATCAGTTTCGATTGGTATGTAAGTTTCGAATGGTATGTCAGTTTCTATTGTTATATCTGCTTCGATTGGTATGACAGTTTCGATTAGAAAATCAGTTTCTATAAGTATGTTAGTTTCTATTGGTATATCAGTTTCGATTGGTATGTCAGTTTCTATTGGTATATCAGTTTCGTTTGTTATATCAGTTTCGATTAGTACGTCAGTTACTATTGGTATGTCAGTTTCGATTAGTTTATCAGTTTCTATTGGTATGTTCAGTTTCGATTGGTATGTCAGTTTCTATTGGTATATCAGTTTCTATTGGTATATCAGTTTCTATTGGTATGTCTGTTTCTATTGCTATATCAGTTTCGATTGGTATATCAGTTTCGATTGGTATGTCAGTTTCGATTGGTATGTCAGTTTCGATTGGTATATCAGTTTCGATTGGTATATCAGTTTCGATTGGTATGTCAGTTTTGATTGGTATTTCAGACTCGATTGTTATGTCAGTTTCGATTGGTATGTCAGTTTCGATTGGTATACGAGTTTCGATTGGTATATCAGTTTAGATTGGTATATCAGTTTCGAATGGTATGTCAATCTCGATTGGTATGTATGTTTCTATTGGTATGTCTGTTTCGATTGAAATATCAGTTCCGATTGGTATGTCAATTTCGATTGGTATGTCAGTTTGGATTGGTATATCAATTTCGATCGGTATGTCAATTTCGATTGCTATATCAGTTTCGATTAGTATGTCAGTTTCTATTGGTATATCAGTTTCGATTAGTATATCAGTTTCTGTTGGTATGTCAGTTTTCGATTGGTATGTCAGTTTCTATTGGTATATCAGTTTCTATTGGTATGTCTGTTTCTATTGGTATGTCTGTTTCTATTTGAATATCAGTTTCGATTGGTATATCAATTCCGATTGGTATGTCAATATCGATTGGTATGTCAGTTTGGATTGGTATATCAGTTTCGATCGGTACGTCAGTTTCGATTGGTATGTCAATTTCGATTGGTAAATCAGTTTGGATTGGTATATCAGCTTCGAATGGTATGTCAATCTCGATTGGTATGTCAGTTTCGAATGGTATGTCAGTTTCTATTGGTATGTCTGTTTCGATTGGTATGACAGTTTCTATTAGAATATCAGTTTCTATAAGTATGTCAGTTTCTATTGGTATATCAGTTTCGATTGGTATATCAGTTTCGATTGGTATGTCAGTTTCGATTGGTATGTCAGTTTCGATTGGTATGTCAGTCTCGATTGTTATGTCAGTTTGATTGTCATGTCAGTTTCGTTGGTATACCAGTTTCGATTGGTATATCAGTTTCGATTGGTATGTCAGTTTCGATTGGTATGTCAGTTTCGGATGGTATGTCAGTTTAGATTGGTATGTCTGTTTCGATTGGTATGACATTTTCTATTAGAATATCAGTTTCTATAAGTATGTCAGTTTCTATTGGTATATCAGTTTTGATTGGTATATCAGTTTCGTTTGATATATCAGTTTCAATTAGTATGTCAGTTTCGATTGGTATGTCAGTCTCGATTGTTATGTCAGTTTCGATTGTTATGTCTGTTTCATTGGTATACCAGTTTCGATTGGTATATCAGTTTAGATTGGTATGTCAGTTTCGATTGGTATGTCAGTTTAGAATGGTATGTCAATCTCGATTGGTATGTCAGTTTCGAAAGGTATGTCAGTTTCTATTGGTATATCTGTTTCGATTGGTATGACAGTTTGATTAGTATATCAGATTCTATAAGTATGTGAGTTTCTATTGGTATATCAGTTTCGATTGGTATATCAGTTTCTATTGGTATGTCAGTTTTGATTGGTATGTCAGTTTCTATTGGTATATCAGTTTCGGTTGATATATCAGTTTCGATTAGTATGTCAGTTTCTATTGGTATGTCAGTTTCGATTAGTTTATCAGTTTCTATTGGTATATCAGTTTCTATTGGTATGTCTGTTTCTATTGGTATGTCTGTTTCTATTTGTATATCAGTTTCGATTATTATATCAATTCCGATTGGTATGTCAATTTCGATTGATATGTCAGTTTGGATTGGTATATCAGTTTCGATCGGTATGTCAGTTTCGATGGGTATGTCAATTTCGATTGGTATATCAGTTTCGATTAGTATGTCAGTTTCTATTGGTATATCAATTTCGATTGGTATGTCAGTTTCTATTGGTATATCAGTTTCGATTGATATATCAGTTTCGATTTGTATGTCAGTTTCTATTGGTATGTCTGTTTCTATTGCTATATCAGTTTTGATTGGTATATGAGTTTCGATTGGTATATCAGTTTCGATTGGTATGTCAATTTCGATTGGTATATCAGTTTTGAATGGTATGTCAATCTCGATTGGTATGTCAATTTCGATTGGTATATCAGTTTTGATTAGTATATCAGTTTCTATTGGGATATCAGTTTCGAATGGTATATCAGTTTCAATTTGTATGTCATTTTCTATTGGTATATCAGTTTCAATTGGTAGGTCAGTTTCTATTGGAATGCCAGTTTCAATTGGTAGGTCAGTTTCTATTGGTATGTCAGTTTCGATTAGTATATCAGTTTCTATTGGTACGTCAGTTTCGATTGGTATGTCAGTCTCGATTGTTACGTCAGTTTTGATTGGTATACCAGTTTCGATAGGTATATCAGTTTCGATTGGTATGTCAGTTTTGATTGGTATGTCAGTTTCGATTGGTATATCAGTTTCGATTGGTATGTCAGTTTCGATTGGTATATCAGTTTCGAATGGTATGTCAATCTCGATTGGTATGTCAGTTTCGAATGGTATGTCAGTTTCTATTGGTATGTCTGTTTCGATTGGTATGACAGTTTCTATTAGAATATCAGTTTCTATAAGTATGTCAGTTTCTATTGGTATATCAGGTTCGATTGGTATATCAGTTTCGATTGGTATATCAGTTTCGATTAGTACGTCAGTATCTATTGGGATATCAGTTTCAATTGGTATGTCAGTTTCTAATGATATTTCAGTTTCTATTGGTATGTCAGTTTCTATTGGAATATCAGTTTCAATTGGTATGTCTGTTTCTATTGGAATGTCAGTTTCAATTGGTAGGTCAGTTTCTATTGGTATGTCAGTTTCGATTAATATATCAGTTTCTATTGGTATGTCAGTTTCGATTGGTATGTCAGACTCGATTGTTATGTCAGTTTCGATTGGTATGTCAGTTTCGACTGGTATACCAGTTTCGATTGATATATCAGTATAGATTATTATGTCAGTTTCGATTGGTATATCAGTTTCGAATGGTATGTCAATCTCGACTGGTATGTCAGTTTCGAATGGTATGTCAGTTTCTATTGGTATATCTGTTTCGATTGGTATGACAGATTGATTATTATATTAGTTTCTACAAGTATGTTAGTTTCTATTGGTATATCAGTTTCGATTGGTATATCAGTTTCTATTAGTATGTCAGTTTTGATTAGTATGTCAGTTTCTATTGGTATATCAGTTTCGATCGGTATGTCAGTTTCGATTAGTATGTCAATTTCGATTGGTATATCAGTTTCGATTAGTATGTCAGTTTCTATTGGTATATCAGTTTCGATTGATATATCAGTTTCGATTTGTATGACAGTTTCTATTGGTATGTCTGTTTCTATTGCTATATCACTTTTAATTGGTATATCAGTTTCGATTGGTATATCAGTTTCGATTGGTATGTCAATTTAGATTGGTATATCAGTTTTGAATGGTATGTCAATCTCGATTGGTATGTCAATTTCGATTGGTATATCAGTTTTGATTCTATTGGGATATCAGTTTCGAATGGTATATCAGTTTCAATTGGTATGTCATTTTCTATTGGTATATCAGTTTCAATTGGTATGTCAGTTTCTATTGGAATGTCAGTTTGAATTGGTAGGTCAGTTTCTATTGGTATGTCAGTTTCGATTAGTATATCAGTTTCTATTGGTACGTCAGTTTCGATTGGTATGTCAGTTTCGATTTTTATGTCAGTTTCGATTGTTATGTCAGTTTTGATTGGTATACCAGTTTCGATTGGTATATCAGCTTCGATTGGTATGTCAGTTTCGATTGGTATGTCAGTTTCGATTGGTATATCAGTTTCGATTGGTATGTCAGTTTCGATTGGTATATCAGTTTCGAATGGTATGTCAATCTCGATTGGTATGTCAGTTTCGAATGGTATGTCAGTTTCTATTGGTATGTCTGTTTCGATTGGTATGACAGTTTCTATTAGAATATCAGTTTCTATAAGTATGTCAGTTTCTATTGGTATATCAGGTTCGATTGGTATGTCAGTTTCTATTGGTATATCAGTTCCTGTTGTATATCAGTTTCGATTAGTATGTCAGTTTCGAATGGTATGTCAGTTTCTATTGGTATATCAGTTCCTATTGTATGTCAGTTTCGATTACTATATCAGTTTCTATTGGTATGTCAGTTTAGATTGGTATGTCAGTTTCTAATGGTATATCAGTTTCGATTGGTATGTTAGCTTCTATTGGTATGTCAGTTTCGATTAGTATGTCAGTTTATATTGGTATATCAGTTTCGATTGGTATATCAGTTTAGATTGGTATGTTAGTTTCTATTGGTATGTCAGTTTCGATTATTATATCAGTTACTATTTGTATGTCAGTTTCTATTGGTAGGTCAGTTTCGATTAGTTTATCAGTTTCTATTGGTATGTCAGTTTCGATTGATATGTCAGTTTCTATTGTTATATCAGTTTCTATTGGTATATCTGTATCTGTTGGTATATCAGTTTAGATTGGTATATCAGTTTCGATTGGTATGTCAGTTTTGATTGGTATGTCAGTTTCGATTAGTATGTCAGTTTCAATTGGTATGTCAGTTTCGATTAGTTTATCAGTTTCTATTGGTATGTCTGTTTCGATAGGTATGTCAGGTTTCTATAGGTATATCAGTTTCAATTGGTATGTCAGTTTCTATTGGAATGTCAGTTTCAATTGGTTGGTCAGTTTCTATTGGTATGTCAGTGTCGATTAGTATATCACTTTCTAATTGTATGTCAGTTTCGATAGGTATGTCAGGTTTCTATTGGTATATCAGTTTCAATTGGTATGTCAGTTTCTATTGGAATGTCAGTTTCAATTGGTATGTCAGTTTCGATTGGTATACCAGTTTCGATTGGTATATCAGTTTCGAATGGTATGTCAATCTTGATTGGTATATCATATTCGATTGGTATGACAGTTTCAATTAGTATATCAGTTTCTATAAGTATGTCAGTTTCTATTGGTATATCAGTTTCGATTGGTATATCAGTTTCTATTGGTATGTCAGTTTCGATTGGTATGTCAGTTTCTATTGGTATATCAGTTTCTATTGGTATGTCTGTTTCTATTGGTATGTCAGCTTCTATTGGTATATCAGTTTCGATTCGTTTATCAGTTCCGATTGGTATGACAATTTCGATTGGTATATCAGTTTGGATTGGTATATCAGTTTCGATCGGTATGTCAGTTTCGATTGCTATGTCAGTTTCGATTGTCATATCAGTTTTGAATGGTATGTCAATCTTGATTGGTATGTCAATTTCGATTGGTATATCAGTTTCGATTAGTATGTCAGTTTCTATTGGTTTATCAGTTTCGATTGGTATATCAGTTGCGATTGGTATGTCAGTTTCTATTGGTATGTCTGTTTCTATTGCTATATCAGTTTTGATTGGTATATGAGTTTCGATTGGTATATCAGTGTCGATTGATATGTCAATTTCGATTGGTATATCAGTTTCGATTAGTATGTCAGTTTCTATTGGGATATCACTTTCGAATGGTATATCAGTTTCTATTGGTATGTCAGTTTCTAATGATATATCAGTTGCGATTAGTATATCAGTTTCTATTGGTATGTCAGTCTCGATTGGTATGTCAGTCTCGATTGTTATGTCAGTTTCGATTGTTACGTCAGTTTCGTTGGTATACCAGTTTCGATTGGTATATCAGTTTAGATTTGTATGTCAGTTTCGATTGGTATGTCAGTTTCGATAGGTATATCAGTTTCGATTGGTATGTCAGTTTCGACTGGTATATTAGTTTCGAATGGTATGTCAATCTTGATTGGTATGTCAGTTTCGCATGGTATGTCAGTTTCTATTGTTAGATCTGTTTCGATTGGTGTGACAGTTTCGATTAGAATATCAGTTTCTATAAGTATGTCAGTTTCTATTGGTATATCAGTTTCGATTGGTATATGAGTTTCGATTGGTATGTCAGTCTCGGTTGGTATGTCAGTTTCTATTGGTATATCAGTTTCGTTTGTTATATCAGTTTCGATTAGTATGTCAGTTTCTATTGGTATGTCAGTTTGGATTAGTTTATCAGTTTCTATTGGCATGTCAGACTCGATTGTTATGTCAGTTTCGATTGGTATGTCAGTTTCGATTGGTATATCAGTTTCAATTGGTATGTCAGTTTCGATTGGTATGTCAGTTTCGATTGGTATATCAGTTTCGATTGGTATATCAGTTTCGATTGGTATGTCAGTTTCGATTGGTATGTCAGACTCGATTGTTATATCAGTTTCGATTGGTATGTCAGTTTCGATTGGTATACGAGTTTCGATTGGTATGTCAGTTTAGATTGGTATGTCAGTTTCGATTGGTATATGAGTTTCGAATGGTATGTCAATCTCGATTGGTATGTCTGTTTCTATTGGTATGTCTGTTTCGATTGAAATATCAGTTCCGATTGGAATGTCAATTTCTATTGGTATGTCAGTTGGGATTGGTATATCAGTTTCGATCGGTATGTCAGTTTCGATTGCTATGTCAGTTTCGATTGTTATATCAGTTTTGAATGGTATGTCAATCTCGATTGGTATGACAATTTCGATTGGTATATCAGTTTCTGTTGGTATATCAGTTTTGATTGGTACTTCAGTTCCTATTGGTATATCAGTTTCGATTGATATATCAGTTTCGATTAGTATGTCAGTTTCTATTGGTATGTCAGTTTCGATTAGTTTGTCAGTTTCTATTGGTATGTCAGTTTTCGATTTGTATGTCAGTTTCTATTGGTATATCAGTTTCTATTCGTATGTCTGTTTCTATTGGTATGTCTGTTTCTATTTGTATATCAGTTTCGATTGGTATATCAATTCCGATTGGTATGTCAATTTCGATTGGTATGTCAGTCTGGATTGGTATATCAGTTTCTATCGGTATGTCAGTTTTGATTGGTATGTCAATTTCGATTGGTATATCAGTTTCGATTAGTATGTCAGTTTCTATTGATATATCAATTTCGATTGGTATGTCAGTTTCGATTGGTATGTCAGTTTCTATTAGTATGTCAGTTTCGATTGATATATCAGTTTCGATTTGTATGTCAGTTTCTATTGGTATGTCTGTTTCTATTGCTATATCAGTTTTGATTGGTATATCAGTTTCGATTGGTATATCAGTTTCGATTGGTATGTCAATTTCGATTGGTATATCAGTTTTGAATGGAATGTCAATCTCGCTTGGTATGTCAATTTCGATTGGTATATCAGTTTCGATTAGTATGTCAGTTTCTATTGGGATATCAGTTTCGAATGGTATATCAGTTTCAATTGGTATGTCAGTTTCAATTGGAAGGTTAGTTTCTATTGGTATGTCAGTTTCGATTAGTATATCAGTTTCTATTGGTATGTCAGTCTCGATTGGTATGTTAGTCTCGATTGTTATGTCAGTTTCGATTGTTATGTCAGTTTTGATTGGTATATCAGTTTAAATTGGTATGTCAGTTTCGATTGGTATGTCAGTTTCGATTGGTATATCAGTTTGGATTGGTATGTCAGTTTCGATTGGTATATCAGTTTCGAATGGTATGTCAATCTCGATTGGTATGTCTGTTTCGATTGGTATGACACTTTCTATTAGAATATCAGTTTCGTTTGATATATCAGTTTCTATTGGTATGTCAGTTTTGATTGGTATGTCAGTTTCTATTGGTATATCAATTTCTATTGATATATCAGTTTCGATTAGTATGTCAGTTTCTATTGGTATATCAGTTTCGATTAATTTATCAGTTTCTATTGGTAGAAAGTTTTGATTGGTATGTCAGTTTCTATTGGTATATCAGTTTCTATTGGTATGTCTGTTTCTATTGGTATGTCTGTTTCTATTGGTATATCAGTTTCGATTGGTTTATCAGTTCCGATTGGTATGTCAATTTTGATTGGTATATCAGTTTGGATTGGTATATCAGTTACGATCGGTATGTCAGTTTCGATTGCTATGTCAGTTTCGATTGTTAGATCAGTTTTGAATGGTATGTCAATCTCGATTGGTATGTCAATTTCGATTGGTATATCAGTTTCGATTAGTATGTTAATTTATATTGATATATCAGTTTCGATTGGTATATCAGTTGCGATTGGTATGTCAGTTTCTATTGGTATGTCAGTTTCTATTGGTATATCAGTTCCTGTTGTATATCAGTTTCGATTAGTATGTCAGTTTCGAATGGTATGTCAGTTTCTATTGGTATATCAGTTCCTATTGTATGTCAGTTTCGATTACTATATCAGTTTCTATTGGTATGTCAGTTTAGATTGGTATGTCAGTTTCTAATGGTATATCAGTTTCGATTGGTATGTTAGCTTCTATTGGTATGTCAGTTTCGATTAGTATGTCAGTTTATATTGGTTTATCAGTTTCGGTTGGTATATCAGTTTAGATTGGTATGTAAGTTTCTATTGGTATGTCAGTTTCGATTAGTTTATCAGTTTCTATTGGTATGTCAGTTTCGATTGATATGTCAGTTTCTATTGTTATATCAGTTTCTATTGGTATATCTGTATCTGTTGGTATATCAGTTTAGATTGGTATATCAGTTTCGATTGGTATGTCAGTTTCAATTGGTATGTCAGTTTCGATTAGTATGTCAGTTTCAATTGGTATGTCAGTTTCGATTAGTTTATCAGTTTCTATTGGTATGTCTGTTTCGATAGGTATGTCAGGTTTCTATAGGTATATCAGTTTCAATTGGTATGTCAGTTTCTATTGGAATGTCAGTTTCAATTGGTAGGTCAGTTTCTATTGGTATGTCAGTTTCGATTAGTATATCACTTTCTAATTGTATGTCAGTTTCGATAGGTATGTCAGGTTTCTATTGGTATATCAGTTTCAATTGGTATGTCAGTTTCTATTGGAATGTCAGTTTCAATTGGTATGTCAGTTTCTATTGGTATATCAGTTTCGATTGGTATATCAGTTTTTATTGGTATGTCAGTTTCGATTGGTATGTCAGTTTCTATTGGTATATCAGTTTCTATTGGTATGTCTGTTTCTATTGGTATGTCAGATTCTATTGGTATATCAATTTCGATTCGTTTATCAGTTCCGATTGGTATGTCAATTTCGATTGGTATATCAGTTCGGATTGGTATATCAGTTTCGATCGGTATGTCAGTTTCGATTGCTATGTCAGTTTCGATTGTCATATCAGTTTTGAATGGTATGTCAATCTTGATTGGTATGTCAATTTCGATTGGTATATCAGTTTCGATTAGTATGTCAGTTTCTATTGGGATATCACTTTCGAATAGTATATCAGTTTCTATTGGTATGTCAGTTTCTAATGATATATCAGTTGCGATTAGTATATCAGTTTCTATTGGTATGTCAGTTTCGATTGGTATGTCAGTCTCGATTGTTATGTCAGTTTCAATTGTTATGTCAGTTTCGTTGGTATACCAGTTTCGATTGGTATATCAGTTTAGATTTGTATGTCAGTTTCGATTGGTATGTCAGTTTCGATAGGTATATCAGTTTCGATTGGTATGTCAGTTTCGACTGGTATATTAGTTTCGAATGGTATGTCAATCTTGATTGGTATGTCAGTTTCGCATGGTATGTCAGTTTCTATTGTTATATCTGTTTCGATTGGTATGACAGTTTCGATTAGAATATCAGTTTCTATAAGTATGTCAGTTTCTATTGGTATATCAGTTTCGATTGGTATATGAGTTTCGATCGGTATGTCAGTCTCGGTTGGTATGTCAGTTTCTATTGGTATATCAGTTTCGTTTGTTATATCAGTTTCGATTAGTATGTCAGTTTCTATTGGTATGTCAGTTTGGATTAGTTTATCAGTTTCTATTGGTATGTCAATTTCGATTGGTACGTCAGTTTCTATTGGTATATCAGTTTCTATTGGTATATCAGTTTCTATTGGTATGTCAGTTTCGATTGGTATGTCAGACTCGATTGTTATGTCAGTTTCGATTGGTATGTCAGTTTCGATTGGTATATCAGTTTCGATTGGTATGTCAGTTTCGATTGGTATGTCAGTTTCGATTGGTATATCAGTTTCGATTGGTATATCAGTTTCGATTGGTATGTCAGTTTCGATTGGTATGTCAGACTCGATTGTTATATCAGTTTCGATTGGTATGTCAGTTTCGATTGGTATACGAGTTTCGATTGGTATGTCAGTTTAGATTGGTATGTCAGTTTCGATTGGTATATGAGTTTCGAATGGTATGTCAATCTCGATTGGTATGTCTGTTTCTATTGGTATGTCTGTTTCGATTGAAATATCAGTTCCGATTGGAATGTCAATTTCTATTGGTATGTCAGTTTGGATTGGTATATCAGTTTCGATCGGTATGTCAGTTTCGATTGCTATGTCAGTTTCGATTGTTACATCAGTTTTGAATGGTATGTCAATCTCGATTGGTATGACAATTTCGATTGGTATATCAGTTTCTGTTGGTATGTCAGTTCTGATTGGTACTTCAGTTTCTATTGGTATATCAGTTTCGATTGATATATCAGTTTCGATTAGTATGTCAGTTTCTATAGGTATGTCAGTTTCGATTAGTTTATCAGTTTCTATTGGTATGTCAGTTTTCGATTTGTATGTCAGTTTCTATTGATATATCAGTTTCTATTCGTATGTCTGTTTCTATTGGTATGTCTGTTTCTATTTGTATATCAGTTTCGATTGGTATATCAATTCCGATTGGTATGTCAATTTCGATTGGTATGTCAGTTTGGATTGGTATATCAGTTTCGATCGGTATGTCAGTTTTGATTGGTATGTCAATTTCGATTGGTATATCAGTTTCGATTAGTATGTCAGTTTCTATTAGTATGTCAGTTTCGATTGATATATCAGTTTCGATTTGTATGTCAGTTTCTATTGGTATGTCTGTTTCTATTGGTATATCAGTTTCTATTGGTATGTCTGTTTCTATTGGTATGTCTGTTTCTATTGGTTTATCAGTTCCGATTGGTATGTCAGTTTCTATTGGTATGTCTGTTTCTATTGCTATATCAGTTTTGATTGGTATATCAGTTTCGATTGGTATATCAGTTTCGATTGGTATGTCAATTTCGATTGGTATATCAGTTTTGAATGGAATGTCAATCTCGATTGGTATGTCAATTTCGATTGGTATATCAGTTTCGATTAGTATGTCAGTTTCTATTGGGATATCAGTTTCGAATGGTATATCAGTTTCAATTGGTATGTCAGTTTCTATTGGAATGTCAGTTTCAATTGGAAGGTTAGTTTCTATTGGTATGTCAGTTTCGATTAGTATATCAGTTTCTATTGGTATGTCAGTCTCGATTGGTATGTCAGTCTCGATTGTTATGTCAGTTTCGATTGTTATGTCAGTTTCGATTGGTATACCAGTTTCGATTGGTATATCAGTTTAAATTGGTATGTCAGTTTCGATTGGTATGTCAGTTTCGATTGGTATATCAGTTTGGATTGGTATGTCAGTTTCGATTGGTATATCAGTTTCGAATGGTATGTCAATCTCGATTGGTATGTCAGTTTCGAATGGTATGTCAGTTTTGAATGGTATGTCAGTTTCTATTGGTATGTCTGTTTCTATTGGTATATCAGTTTCTATTGGTATGTCTGTTTCTATTGGTATGTCTGTTTCTATTGGTTTATCAGTTCCGATTGGTATGTCAGTTTCTATTGGTATGTCTGTTTCTATTGCTATATCAGTTTTGATTGGTATATCAGTTTCGATTGGTATATCAGTTTCGATTGGTATGTCAATTTCGATTGGTATATCAGTTTTGAATGGAATGTCAATCTCGATTGGTATGTCAATTTCGATTGGTATATCAGTTTCGATTAGTATGTCAGTTTCTATTGGGATATCAGTTTCGAATGGTATATCAGTTTCAATTGGTATGTCAGTTTCTATTGGAATGTCAGTTTCAATTGGAAGGTTAGTTTCTATTGGTATGTCAGTTTCGATTAGTATATGAGTTTCTATTGGTATGTCAGTCTCGATTGGTATGTCAGTCTCGATTGTTATGTCAGTTTCGATTGTTATGTCAGTTTCGATTGGTATACCAGTTTCGATTGGTATATCAGTTTAAATTGGTATGTCAGTTTCGATTGGTATGTCAGTTTCGATTGGTATATCAGTTTGGATTGGTATGTCAGTTTCGATTGGTATATCAGTTTCGAATGGTATGTCAATCTCGATTGGTATGTCAGTTTCGAATGGTATGTCAGTTTTGAATGGTATGTCAGTTTCTATTGGTATGTCTGTTTCGATTGGTATGACACTTTCTATTAGAATATCAGTTTCGTTTGATATATCAGTTTCTATTGGTATGTCAGTTTTGATTGGTATGTCAGTTTCTATTGGTATATCAATTTCTATTGATATATCAGTTTCGATTAGTATGTCAGTTTCTATTGGTATATCAGTTTCGATTAATTTATCAGTTTCTATTGGTAGTCAGTTTCGATTGGTATGTCAGTTTCTATTGGTATATCAGTTTCTATTGGTATGTCTGTTTCTATTGGTATGTCTGTTTCTATTGGTATATCAGTTTCGATTGGTTTATCAGTTCCGATTGGTATGTCAATTTCGATTGGTATATCAGTTTGGATTGGTATATCAGTTACGATCGGTATGTCAGTTTCGATTGCTATGTCAGTTTCGATTGTTATATCAATTTAGAATGGTATGTCAATCTCGATTAGTATGTCAATTTCGATTGGTATATCAGTTTCGATTAGTATGTTAATTTCTATTGATATATCAGTTTCGATTGGTATATCAGTTGCGATTGGTATGTCAGTTTCTATTGGTATGTCTGTTTCTATTGCTATATCAGTTGTGATTGGTATATCAGTTTCGATTGGTATATCAGTGTCGATTGGTATGTCAATTTCGATTGGTATATCAGTTTCGATTAGTATGTCAATTTCTATTGGGATATCACTTTCGAATGGTATATCAGTTTCAATTGGTATGTCAGTTTCGATTAGTATATCAGTTTCTATTGGTATGTCAGTTTCGATTGGTATGTCAGTCTCGATTTTTATGTCAGTTTCGATTGTTATGTCAGTTTCGTTGGTATACCAGTTTCGATTGGTATATCAGTTTAGATTGGTATGTCAGTTTCGATTGGTAAGTCAGTTTCGATTGGTATATCAGTTTCGATTGGTATGTCAGTTTCGATTGGTATATCAGTTTCGAATGGTATGTCAATCTCGATTGGTATGTCAGTTTCGAATGGTATGTCAGTTTCTATTGTTATATCTGCTTCGATTGGTATGACAGTTTCGATTAGAAAATCAGTTTCTATAAGTATGTCAGTTTCTATTGGTATATCAGTTTCGATTGGTATATCAGTTTCGATTGGTATGTCAGTTTCTATTGGTATATCAGTTTCGTTTGTTATATCAGTTTCGATTAGTACGTCAGTTTCTATTGGTATGTCACTTTCGATTGGTATGTCAGTTTCTATTGGTATATCAGTTTCTATTGGTATATCAGTTTCTATTGGTATGTCTGTTTCTATTGCTATATCAGTTTCGATTGGTATATCAGTTTCGATTAATATATCAGTTTCGATTGGTATGTCAGTTTCGAATGATATGTCAGTTTCGAATGGTATGTCAGTTTCTATTGGTATGTCTGTTTCGGTTGGTATGACACTTTCTATTAGAATATCAGTTACGTTTGATATATCAGTTTCTATTGGTATGTCAGTTTTGATTGGTATGTCAGTTTCTATTGGTATATCAATTTCTATTGATATATCACTTTCGATTAGTATGTCAGTTTCTATTGGTATATCAGTTTCGATTAATTTATCAGTTTCTATTGGTAGTCAGTTTCGATTGGTATGTCAGTTTCTATTGGTATATCAGGTTCTATTGGTATGTCTGTTTCTATTGGTATGTCTGTTTCTATTGGTTCATCAGTTCCGACTGGTGTGTCAATTTCGATTGGTATATCAATTTGGATTGGTATATCAGTTTCGATCGGTATGTCAGTTTCGATTGCTATGTCAGTTTAGATTGTTATATCAGTTTTGAATGGTATGTCAATCTCGATTGGTATGTCAATTTCGATTGGTATATCAGTTTCGATTAGTATGTTAATTTCTATTGATATATCAGTTTCGATTGGTATATCAGTTGCGATTGGTATGTCAGTTTCTATTGGTATGTCTGTTTCTATTGCTATATCAGTTTTGATTAGTATATCAGTTTCGATTGGTATATCAGTGTCGATTGGTATGTCAATTTTGATTGGTATATCAGTTTCGATTAGTATGTCAGTTTCTATTGGGATATCACTTTCGAATGGTATATCAGTTTCAATTGGTATGTCAGTTTCTAATGATATATCAGTTTCTATTGGTATGTCAGTTTCTATTGGTATATCAGTTTCAATTGGTATGTCAGTTTCGATTAGTATATCAGTTTCTATTGGTATGTCAGTTTCGATTGGTATGTCAGTCTTGATTGTTATGTCAGTTTCGATTGTCATGTCAGTTTCGTTGGTATACCAGTTTCGAATGGTATGTCAATCTCGATTGGTATGTCAGTTTCGAATGGTATGTCAGTTACTATTGTTATATCTGCTTCGATTGGTATGATAGTTTCGATTAGAAAATCAGTTTCTATAAGTATGTCAGTTTCTATTGGTATATCAGTTTCGATTGGTATATCAGTTTCGATTGGTATGTCAGTTTCTATTGGTATATCAATTTCGTTTGTTATATCAGTTTCGATTAGTACGTCAGTTTCTATTGCTATGTCAGTTTCGATTAGTTCATCAGTTTCTATTGGTATGTCAGTTTCGATTGGTATGTCAGTTTCTATTGGTATATCAGTTTCTATTGGTATATCAGTTTCTATTGGTATGTCTGTTTCTATTGCTATATCAGCTTCGATTGGTATATCAGTTTCGATTAATATATCAGTTTCGTTTGGTATGTCAGTTTCGATTGGTATGTCAGACTCGATTGTTATGTCAGTTTCGATTGGTATGTCAGTTCCGATTGGTATACGAGTTTCGATTGGTATATCAGTTTAGATTTGTATGTCAGTTTCGATTGGTATATCAGTTTCGAATGGTATGTCAATCTCGATTGGTATGTCTGTTTCTATTGGTATGTCTGTTTCGATTGAAATATCAGTTCCGATTGGTATGTCAATTTCGACTGGTATGTCAGTTTGGATTGGTATATCAGTTTCGATCGGTATGTCAGTTTCGATTGCTATGTCAGTTTCAATTGTTATATCAGTTTTGAATGGTATGTCAATCTCGATTGGTATGTCAATTTCGATTGCTATATCAGTTTCGATTAGTATGTCAGTTTCTATTGGTATATCAGTTTCGGTTGGTATATCAGTTTCTGTTCGTATGTCAGTTTTCGATTGGTATGTCAGTTTCTATTGGTATATCAGTTTCTATTGGTATGTCTGTTTCTATTGGTATGTCTGTTTCTATTTGTATATCAGTTTCGATTGGTATATCAATTCCGATTGGTATGTCAATTTCGATTGGTATGTCAATTTGGATTGGTATATCAGTTTCGATCGGTATGTCAGTTTCGATTGGTATGTCAATTTCGATTTGTATATCAGTTTCGATTAGTATGTCAGTTTCTATTGATATATCAATTTCGATTGGTATATCAGTTTCGATTAGTATGTCAGTTTCTATTGGGATATCAGTTTCGAATGGTATATCAATTTCAATTGGTATGTCAGTTTCTATTGGAATGTCAGTTTCAATTGGTAGGTTAGTTTCTATTGGTATGTCAGTTTCGATTAGTATATGAGTTTCTATTGGTATGTCAGTCTCGATTGGTATGTCAGTCTCGATTGTTATGTCAGTTTCGATTGTTATGTCAGTTTCGATTGGTATACCAGTTTCGAGTGGTATATTAGTTTAAATTGGTATGTCAGTTTCGATTGGTATGTCAGTTTCGATTGGTATATCAGTTTGGATTGGTATGTCAGTTTCGATTGGTATATCAGTTTCGAATGGTATGTCAATCTCAATTGGTATGTCAGTTTCGAATGGTATGTCAGTTTTGAATGGTATGTCAGTTTCTATTGGTATGTCTGTTTCGATTGGTATGACACTTTCTATTAGAATATCAGTTTCGTTTGATATATCAGTTTCTATTGGTATGTCAGTTTTGATTGGTATGTCAGTTTCTATTGGTATATCAATTTCTATTGATATATCAGTTTCGATTAGTATGTCAGTTTCTATTGGTATATCAGTTTCCATTAATTTATCAGTTTCTATTGGTACTCAGTTTCGATTGGCATGTCAGTTTCTATTGGTATATCAGTTTCTATTGGTATGTCAGTTTCAATTGCTATGTCAGTTTCGATTGTTATATCAGTTTTGAATGGTATGTCAATCTCGATTGGTATGACAATTTCGATTGGTATATCAGTTTCTGTTGGTATATCAGTTTTGATTGGTACTTCAGTTCCTATTGGTATATCAGTTTCGATTGATATATCAGTTTCGATTAGTATGTCAGTTTCTATTGGTATGTCAGTTTCGATTAGTTTATCAGTTTCTATTGGTATGTCAGTTTTCGATTTGTATGTCAGTTTCTATTGGTATATCAGTTTCTATTCGTATGTCTGTTTCTATTGGTATGTCTGTTTCTATTTGTATATCAGTTTCGATTGGTATATCAATTCCGATTGGTATGTCAATTTCGATTGGTATGTCAGTCTGGATTGGTATATCAGTTTCTATCGGTATGTCAGTTTTGATTGGTATGTCAATTTCGATTGGTATATCAGTTTCGATTAGTATGTCAGTTTCTATTGATATATCAATTTCGATTGGTATGTCAGTTTCGATTGGTATGTCAGTTTCTATTAGTATGTCAGTTTCGATTGATATATCAGTTTCGATTTGTATGTCAGTTTCTATTGGTATGTCTGTTTCTATTGCTATATCAGTTTTGATTGGTATATCAGTTTCGATTGGTATATCAGTTTCGATTGGTATGTCAATTTCGATTGGTATATCAGTTTTGAATGGAATGTCAATCTCGCTTGGTATGTCAATTTCGATTGGTATATCAGTTTCGATTAGTATGTCAGTTTCTATTGGGATATCAGTTTCGAATGGTATATCAGTTTCAATTGGTATGTCAGTTTCAATTGGAAGGTTAGTTTCTATTGGTATGTCAGTTTCGATTAGTATATCAGTTTCTATTGGTATGTCAGTCTCGATTGGTATGTTAGTCTCGATTGTTATGTCAGTTTCGATTGTTATGTCAGTTTTGATTGGTATATCAGTTTAAATTGGTATGTCAGTTTCGATTGGTATGTCAGTTTCGATTGGTATATCAGTTTGGATTGGTATGTCAGTTTCGATTGGTATATCAGTTTCGAATGGTATGTCAATCTCGATTGGTATGTCTGTTTCGATTGGTATGACACTTTCTATTAGAATATCAGTTTCGTTTGATATATCAGTTTCTATTGGTATGTCAGTTTTGATTGGTATGTCAGTTTCTATTGGTATATCAATTTCTATTGATATATCAGTTTCGATTAGTATGTCAGTTTCTATTGGTATATCAGTTTCGATTAATTTATCAGTTTCTATTGGTAGAAAGTTTTGATTGGTATGTCAGTTTCTATTGGTATATCAGTTTCTATTGGTATGTCTGTTTCTATTGGTATGTCTGTTTCTATTGGTATATCAGTTTCGATTGGTTTATCAGTTCCGATTGGTATGTCAATTTTGATTGGTATATCAGTTTGGATTGGTATATCAGTTACGATCGGTATGTCAGTTTCGATTGCTATGTCAGTTTCGATTGTTAGATCAGTTTTGAATGGTATGTCAATCTCGATTGGTATGTCAATTTCGATTGGTATATCAGTTTCGATTAGTATGTTAATTTATATTGATATATCAGTTTCGATTGGTATATCAGTTGCGATTGGTATGTCAGTTTCTATTGGTATGTCAGTTTCTATTGGTATATCAGTTCCTGTTGTATATCAGTTTCGATTAGTATGTCAGTTTCGAATGGTATGTCAGTTTCTATTGGTATATCAGTTCCTATTGTATGTCAGTTTCGATTACTATATCAGTTTCTATTGGTATGTCAGTTTAGATTGGTATGTCAGTTTCTAATGGTATATCAGTTTCGATTGGTATGTTAGCTTCTATTGGTATGTCAGTTTCGATTAGTATGTCAGTTTATATTGGTTTATCAGTTTCGGTTGGTATATCAGTTTAGATTGGTATGTAAGTTTCTATTGGTATGTCAGTTTCGATTAGTTTATCAGTTTCTATTGGTATGTCAGTTTCGATTGATATGTCAGTTTCTATTGTTATATCAGTTTCTATTGGTATATCTGTATCTGTTGGTATATCAGTTTCGATTGGTATACCAGTTTCGATTGGTATATCAGTTTAAATTGGTATGTCAGTTTCGATTGGTATGTCAGTTTCGATTGGTATATCAGTTTGGATTGGTATGTCAGTTTCGATTGGTATATCAGTTTCGAATGGTATGTCAATCTCGATTGGTATGTCAGTTTCGAATGGTATGTCAGTTTTGAATGGTATGTCAGTTTCTATTGGTATGTCTGTTTCGATTGGTATGACACTTTCTATTAGAATATCAGTTTCGTTTGATATATCAGTTTCTATTGGTATGTCAGTTTTGATTGGTATGTCAGTTTCTATTGGTATATCAATTTCTATTGATATATCAGTTTCGATTAGTATGTCAGTTTCTATTGGTATATCAGTTTCGATTAATTTATCAGTTTCTATTGGTAGTCAGTTTCGATTGGTATGTCAGTTTCTATTGGTATATCAGTTTCTATTGGTATGTCTGTTTCTATTGGTATGTCTGTTTCTATTGGTATATCAGTTTCGATTGGTTTATCAGTTCCGATTGGTATGTCAATTTCGATTGGTATATCAGTTTGGATTGGTATATCAGTTACGATCGGTATGTCAGTTTCGATTGCTATGTCAGTTTCGATTGTTATATCAATTTAGAATGGTATGTCAATCTCGATTAGTATGTCAATTTCGATTGGTATATCAGTTTCGATTAGTATGTTAATTTCTATTGATATATCAGTTTCGATTGGTATATCAGTTGCGATTGGTATGTCAGTTTCTATTGGTATGTCTGTTTCTATTGCTATATCAGTTGTGATTGGTATATCAGTTTCGATTGGTATATCAGTGTCGATTGGTATGTCAATTTCGATTGGTATATCAGTTTCGATTAGTATGTCAATTTCTATTGGGATATCACTTTCGAATGGTATATCAGTTTCAATTGGTATGTCAGTTTCGATTAGTATATCAGTTTCTATTGGTATGTCAGTTTCGATTGGTATGTCAGTCTCGATTTTTATGTCAGTTTCGATTGTTATGTCAGTTTCGTTGGTATACCAGTTTCGATTGGTATATCAGTTTAGATTGGTATGTCAGTTTCGATTGGTAAGTCAGTTTCGATTGGTATATCAGTTTCGATTGGTATGTCAGTTTCGATTGGTATATCAGTTTCGAATGGTATGTCAATCTCGATTGGTATGTCAGTTTCGAATGGTATGTCAGTTTCTATTGTTATATCTGCTTCGATTGGTATGACAGTTTCGATTAGAAAATCAGTTTCTATAAGTATGTCAGTTTCTATTGGTATATCAGTTTCGATTGGTATATCAGTTTCGATTGGTATGTCAGTTTCTATTGGTATATCAGTTTCGTTTGTTATATCAGTTTCGATTAGTACGTCAGTTTCTATTGGTATGTCACTTTCGATTGGTATGTCAGTTTCTATTGGTATATCAGTTTCTATTGGTATATCAGTTTCTATTGGTATGTCTGTTTCTATTGCTATATCAGTTTCGATTGGTATATCAGTTTCGATTAATATATCAGTTTCGATTGGTATGTCAGTTTCGAATGATATGTCAGTTTCGAATGGTATGTCAGTTTCTATTGGTATGTCTGTTTCGGTTGGTATGACACTTTCTATTAGAATATCAGTTACGTTTGATATATCAGTTTCTATTGGTATGTCAGTTTTGATTGGTATGTCAGTTTCTATTGGTATATCAATTTCTATTGATATATCACTTTCGATTAGTATGTCAGTTTCTATTGGTATATCAGTTTCGATTAATTTATCAGTTTCTATTGGTAGTCAGTTTCGATTGGTATGTCAGTTTCTATTGGTATATCAGGTTCTATTGGTATGTCTGTTTCTATTGGTATGTCTGTTTCTATTGGTTCATCAGTTCCGACTGGTGTGTCAATTTCGATTGGTATATCAATTTGGATTGGTATATCAGTTTCGATCGGTATGTCAGTTTCGATTGCTATGTCAGTTTAGATTGTTATATCAGTTTTGAATGGTATGTCAATCTCGATTGGTATGTCAATTTCGATTGGTATATCAGTTTCGATTAGTATGTTAATTTCTATTGATATATCAGTTTCGATTGGTATATCAGTTGCGATTGGTATGTCAGTTTCTATTGGTATGTCTGTTTCTATTGCTATATCAGTTTTGATTAGTATATCAGTTTCGATTGGTATATCAGTGTCGATTGGTATGTCAATTTTGATTGGTATATCAGTTTCGATTAGTATGTCAGTTTCTATTGGGATATCACTTTCGAATGGTATATCAGTTTCAATTGGTATGTCAGTTTCTAATGATATATCAGTTTCTATTGGTATGTCAGTTTCTATTGGTATATCAGTTTCAATTGGTATGTCAGTTTCGATTAGTATATCAGTTTCTATTGGTATGTCAGTTTCGATTGGTATGTCAGTCTTGATTGTTATGTCAGTTTCGATTGTCATGTCAGTTTCGTTGGTATACCAGTTTCGAATGGTATGTCAATCTCGATTGGTATGTCAGTTTCGAATGGTATGTCAGTTACTATTGTTATATCTGCTTCGATTGGTATGATAGTTTCGATTAGAAAATCAGTTTCTATAAGTATGTCAGTTTCTATTGGTATATCAGTTTCGATTGGTATATCAGTTTCGATTGGTATGTCAGTTTCTATTTGTATATCAATTTCGTTTGTTATATCAGTTTCGATTAGTACGTCAGTTTCTATTGCTATGTCAGTTTCGATTAGTTCATCAGTTTCTATTGGTATGTCAGTTTCGATTGGTATGTCAGTTTCTATTGGTATATCAGTTTCTATTGGTATATCAGTTTCTATTGGTATGTCTGTTTCTATTGCTATATCAGCTTCGATTGGTATATCAGTTTCGATTAATATATCAGTTTCGTTTGGTATGTCAGTTTCGATTGGTATGTCAGACTCGATTGTTATGTCAGTTTCGATTGGTATGTCAGTTCCGATTGGTATACGAGTTTCGATTGGTATATCAGTTTAGATTTGTATGTCAGTTTCGATTGGTATATCAGTTTCGAATGGTATGTCAATCTCGATTGGTATGTCTGTTTCTATTGGTATGTCTGTTTCGATTGAAATATCAGTTCCGATTGGTATGTCAATTTCGACTGGTATGTCAGTTTGGATTGGTATATCAGTTTCGATCGGTATGTCAGTTTCGATTGCTATGTCAGTTTCAATTGTTATATCAGTTTTGAATGGTATGTCAATCTCGATTGGTATGTCAATTTCGATTGCTATATCAGTTTCGATTAGTATGTCAGTTTCTATTGGTATATCAGTTTCGGTTGGTATATCAGTTTCTGTTCGTATGTCAGTTTTCGATTGGTATGTCAGTTTCTATTGGTATATCAGTTTCTATTGGTATGTCTGTTTCTATTGGTATGTCTGTTTCTATTTGTATATCAGTTTCGATTGGTATATCAATTCCGATTGGTATGTCAATTTCGATTGGTATGTCAATTTGGATTGGTATATCAGTTTCGATCGGTATGTCAGTTTCGATTGGTATGTCAATTTCGATTTGTATATCAGTTTCGATTAGTATGTCAGTTTCTATTGATATATCAATTTCGATTGGTATATCAGTTTCGATTAGTATGTCAGTTTCTATTGGGATATCAGTTTCGAATGGTATATCAGTTTCAATTGGTATGTCAGTTTCTATTGGAATGTCAGTTTCAATTGGTAGGTTAGTTTCTATTGGTATGTCAGTTTCGATTAGTATATGAGTTTCTATTGGTATGTCAGTCTCGATTGGTATGTCAGTCTCGATTGTTATGTCAGTTTCGATTGTTATGTCAGTTTCGATTGGTATACCAGTTTCGAGTGGTATATTAGTTTAAATTGGTATGTCAGTTTCGATTGGTATGTCAGTTTCGATTGGTATATCAGTTTGGATTGGTATGTCAGTTTCGATTGGTATATCAGTTTCGAATGGTATGTCAATCTCAATTGGTATGTCAGTTTCGAATGGTATGTCAGTTTTGAATGGTATGTCAGTTTCTATTGGTATGTCTGTTTCGATTGGTATGACACTTTCTATTAGAATATCAGTTTCGTTTGATATATCAGTTTCTATTGGTATGTCAGTTTTGATTGGTATGTCAGTTTCTATTGGTATATCAATTTCTATTGATATATCAGTTTCGATTAGTATGTCAGTTTCTATTGGTATATCAGTTTCCATTAATTTATCAGTTTCTATTGGTACTCAGTTTCGATTGGCATGTCAGTTTCTATTGGTATATCAGTTTCTATTGGTATGTCAGTTTCAATTGCTATGTCAGTTTCGATTGTTATATCAGTTTTGAATGGTATGTCAATCTCGATTGGTATGACAATTTCGATTGGTATATCAGTTTCTGTTGGTATATCAGTTTTGATTGGTACTTCAGTTCCTATTGGTATATCAGTTTCGATTGATATATCAGTTTCGATTAGTATGTCAGTTTCTATTGGTATGTCAGTTTCGATTAGTTTATCAGTTTCTATTGGTATGTCAGTTTTCGATTTGTATGTCAGTTTCTATTGGTATATCAGTTTCTATTCGTATGTCTGTTTCTATTGGTATGTCTGTTTCTATTTGTATATCAGTTTCGATTGGTATATCAATTCCGATTGGTATGTCAATTTCGATTGGTATGTCAGTCTGGATTGGTATATCAGTTTCTATCGGTATGTCAGTTTTGATTGGTATGTCAATTTCGATTGGTATATCAGTTTCGATTAGTATGTCAGTTTCTATTGATATATCAATTTCGATTGGTATGTCAGTTTCGATTGGTATGTCAGTTTCTATTAGTATGTCAGTTTCGATTGATATATCAGTTTCGATTTGTATGTCAGTTTCTATTGGTATGTCTGTTTCTATTGCTATATCAGTTTTGATTGGTATATCAGTTTCGATTGGTATATCAGTTTCGATTGGTATGTCAATTTCGATTGGTATATCAGTTTTGAATGGAATGTCAATCTCGCTTGGTATGTCAATTTCGATTGGTATATCAGTTTCGATTAGTATGTCAGTTTCTATTGGGATATCAGTTTCGAATGGTATATCAGTTTCAATTGGTATGTCAGTTTCAATTGGAAGGTTAGTTTCTATTGGTATGTCAGTTTCGATTAGTATATCAGTTTCTATTGGTATGTCAGTCTCGATTGGTATGTTAGTCTCGATTGTTATGTCAGTTTCGATTGTTATGTCAGTTTTGATTGGTATATCAGTTTAAATTGGTATGTCAGTTTCGATTGGTATGTCAGTTTCGATTGGTATATCAGTTTGGATTGGTATGTCAGTTTCGATTGGTATATCAGTTTCGAATGGTATGTCAATCTCGATTGGTATGTCTGTTTCGATTGGTATGACACTTTCTATTAGAATATCAGTTTCGTTTGATATATCAGTTTCTATTGGTATGTCAGTTTTGATTGGTATGTCAGTTTCTATTGGTATATCAATTTCTATTGATATATCAGTTTCGATTAGTATGTCAGTTTCTATTGGTATATCAGTTTCGATTAATTTATCAGTTTCTATTGGTAGAAAGTTTTGATTGGTATGTCAGTTTCTATTGGTATATCAGTTTCTATTGGTATGTCTGTTTCTATTGGTATGTCTGTTTCTATTGGTATATCAGTTTCGATTGGTTTATCAGTTCCGATTGGTATGTCAATTTTGATTGGTATATCAGTTTGGATTGGTATATCAGTTACGATCGGTATGTCAGTTTCGATTGCTATGTCAGTTTCGATTGTTAGATCAGTTTTGAATGGTATGTCAATCTCGATTGGTATGTCAATTTCGATTGGTATATCAGTTTCGATTAGTATGTTAATTTATATTGATATATCAGTTTCGATTGGTATATCAGTTGCGATTGGTATGTCAGTTTCTATTGGTATGTCAGTTTCTATTGGTATATCAGTTCCTGTTGTATATCAGTTTCGATTAGTATGTCAGTTTCGAATGGTATGTCAGTTTCTATTGGTATATCAGTTCCTATTGTATGTCAGTTTCGATTACTATATCAGTTTCTATTGGTATGTCAGTTTAGATTGGTATGTCAGTTTCTAATGGTATATCAGTTTCGATTGGTATGTTAGCTTCTATTGGTATGTCAGTTTCGATTAGTATGTCAGTTTATATTGGTTTATCAGTTTCGGTTGGTATATCAGTTTAGATTGGTATGTAAGTTTCTATTGGTATGTCAGTTTCGATTAGTTTATCAGTTTCTATTGGTATGTCAGTTTCGATTGGTATGTCAGTTTCTATTGTTATATCAGTTTCTATTGGTATATCTGTATCTGTTGGTATATCAGTTTAGATTGGTATATCAGTTTCGATTGGTATGTCAGTTTCAATTGGTATGTCAGTTTCGATTAGTATGTCAGTTTCAATTGGTATGTCAGTTTCGATTAGTTTATCAGTTTCTATTGGTATGTCTGTTTCGATAGGTATGTCAGGTTTCTATAGGTATATCAGTTTCAATTGGTATGTCAGTTTCTATTGGAATGTCAGTTTCAATTGGTAGGTCAGTTTCTATTGGTATGTCAGTTTCGATTAGTATATCACTTTCTAATTGTATGTCAGTTTCGATAGGTATGTCAGGTTTCTATTGGTATATCAGTTTCAATTGGTATGTCAGTTTCTATTGGAATGTCAGTTTCAATTGGTATGTCAGTTTCTATTGGTATATCAGTTTCGATTGGTATATCAGTTTCTATTGGTATGTCAGTTTCGATTGGTATGTCAGTTTCTATTGGTATATCAGTTTCTATTGGTATGTCTGTTTCTATTGGTATGTCAGATTCTATTGGTATATCAGTTTCGATTCGTTTATCAGTTCCGATTGGTATGTCAATTTCGATTGGTATATCAGTTCGGATTGGTATATCAGTTTCGATCGGTATGTCAGTTTCGATTGCTATGTCAGTTTCGATTGTCATATCAGTTTTGAATGGTATGTCAATCTTGATTGGTATGTCAATTTCGATTGGTATATCAGTTTCGATTAGTATGTCAGTTTCTATTGGGATATCACTTTCGAATAGTATATCAGTTTCTATTGGTATGTCAGTTTCTAATGATATATCAGTTGCGATTAGTATATCAGTTTCTATTGGTATGTCAGTTTCGATTGGTATGTCAGTCTCGATTGTTATGTCAGTTTCAATTGTTATGTCAGTTTCGTTGGTATACCAGTTTCGATTGGTATATCAGTTTAGATTTGTATGTCAGTTTCGATTGGTATGTCAGTTTCGATAGGTATATCAGTTTCGATTGGTATGTCAGTTTCGACTGGTATATTAGTTTCGAATGGTATGTCAATCTTGATTGGTATGTCAGTTTCGCATGGTATGTCAGTTTCTATTGTTATATCTGTTTCGATTGGTATGACAGTTTCGATTAGAATATCAGTTTCTATAAGTATGTCAGTTTCTATTGGTATATCAGTTTCGATTGGTATATGAGTTTCGATCGGTATGTCAGTCTCGGTTGGTATGTCAGTTTCTATTGGTATATCAGTTTCGTTTGTTATATCAGTTTCGATTAGTATGTCAGTTTCTATTGGTATGTCAGTTTGGATTAGTTTATCAGTTTCTATTGGTATGTCAATTTCGATTGGTACGTCAGTTTCTATTGGTATATCAGTTTCTATTGGTATATCAGTTTCTATTGTTATGTCAGTTTCGATTGTTATGTCAGTTTTGATTGGTATATCAGTTTAAATTGGTATGTCAGTTTCGATTGGTATGTCAGTTTCGATTGGTATATCAGTTTGGATTGGTATGTCAGTTTCGATTGGTATATCAGTTTCGAATGGTATGTCAATCTCGATTGGTATGTCTGTTTCGATTGGTATGACACTTTCTATTAGAATATCAGTTTCGTTTGATATATCAGTTTCTATTGGTATGTCAGTTTTGATTGGTATGTCAGTTTCTATTGGTATATCAATTTCTATTGATATATCAGTTTCGATTAGTATGTCAGTTTCTATTGGTATATCAGTTTCGATTAATTTATCAGTTTCTATTGGTAGAAAGTTTTGATTGGTATGTCAGTTTCTATTGGTATATCAGTTTCTATTGGTATGTCTGTTTCTATTGGTATGTCTGTTTCTATTGGTATATCAGTTTCGATTGGTTTATCAGTTCCGATTGGTATGTCAATTTTGATTGGTATATCAGTTTGGATTGGTATATCAGTTACGATCGGTATGTCAGTTTCGATTGCTATGTCAGTTTCGATTGTTAGATCAGTTTTGAATGGTATGTCAATCTCGATTGGTATGTCAATTTCGATTGGTATATCAGTTTCGATTAGTATGTTAATTTATATTGATATATCAGTTTCGATTGGTATATCAGTTGCGATTGGTATGTCAGTTTCTATTGGTATGTCAGTTTCTATTGGTATATCAGTTCCTGTTGTATATCAGTTTCGATTAGTATGTCAGTTTCGAATGGTATGTCAGTTTCTATTGGTATATCAGTTCCTATTGTATGTCAGTTTCGATTACTATATCAGTTTCTATTGGTATGTCAGTTTAGATTGGTATGTCAGTTTCTAATGGTATATCAGTTTCGATTGGTATGTTAGCTTCTATTGGTATGTCAGTTTCGATTAGTATGTCAGTTTATATTGGTTTATCAGTTTCGGTTGGTATATCAGTTTAGATTGGTATGTAAGTTTCTATTGGTATGTCAGTTTCGATTAGTTTATCAGTTTCTATTGGTATGTCAGTTTCGATTGATATGTCAGTTTCTATTGTTATATCAGTTTCTATTGGTATATCTGTATCTGTTGGTATATCAGTTTAGATTGGTATATCAGTTTCGATTGGTATGTCAGTTTCAATTGGTATGTCAGTTTCGATTAGTATGTCAGTTTCAATTGGTATGTCAGTTTCGATTAGTTTATCAGTTTCTATTGGTATGTCTGTTTCGATAGGTATGTCAGGTTTCTATAGGTATATCAGTTTCAATTGGTATGTCAGTTTCTATTGGAATGTCAGTTTCAATTGGTAGGTCAGTTTCTATTGGTATGACAGTTTCGATTAGTATATCACTTTCTAATTGTATGTCAGTTTCGATAGGTATGTCAGGTTTCTATTGGTATATCAGTTTCAATTGGTATGACAGTTTCTATTGGAATGTCAGTTTCAATTGGTATGTCAGTTTCTATTGGTATATCAGTTTCGATTGGTATATCAGTTTCTATTGGTATGTCAGTTTCGATTGGTATGTCAGTTTCTATTGGTATATCAGTTTCTATTGGTATGTCTGTTTCTATTGGTATGTCAGATTCTATTGGTATATCAGTTTCGATTCGTTTATCAGTTCCGATTGGTATGTCAATTTCGATTGGTATATCAGTTCGGATTGGTATATCAGTTTCGATCGGTATGTCAGTTTCGATTGCTATGTCAGTTTCGATTGTCATATCAGTTTTGAATGGTATGTCAATCTTGATTGGTATGTCAATTTCGATTGGTATATCAGTTTCGATTAGTATGTCAGTTTCTATTGGGATATCACTTTCGAATAGTATATCAGTTTCTATTGGTATGTCAGTTTCTAATGATATATCAGTTGCGATTAGTATATCAGTTTCTATTGGTATGTCAGTTTCGATTGGTATGTCAGTCTCGATTGTTATGTGAGTTTCAATTGTTATGTCAGTTTCGTTGGTATACCAGTTTCGATTGGTATATCAGTTTAGATTTGTATGTCAGTTTCGATTGGTATGTCAGTTTCGATAGGTATATCAGTTTCGATTGGTATGTCAGTTTCGACTGGTATATTAGTTTCGAATGGTATGTCAATCTTGATTGGTATGTCAGTTTCGCATGGTATGTCAGTTTCTATTGTTATATCTGTTTCGATTGGTATGACAGTTTCGATTAGAATATCAGTTTCTATAAGTATGTCAGTTTCTATTGGTATATCAGTTTCGATTGGTATATGAGTTTCGATCGGTATGTCAGTCTCGGTTGGTATGTCAGTTTCTATTGGTATATCAGTTTCGTTTGTTATATCAGTTTCGATTAGTATGTCAGTTTCTATTGGTATGTCAGTTTGGATTAGTTTATCAGTTTCTATTGGTATGTCAATTTCGATTGGTACGTCAGTTTCTATTGGTATATCAGTTTCTATTGGTATATCAGTTTCTATTGGTATGTCAGTTTCGATTGGTATGTCAGACTCGATTGTTATGTCAGTTTCGATTGGTATGTCAGTTTCGATTGGTATATCAGTTTCGATTGGTATGTCAGTTTCGATTGGTATGTCAGTTTCGATTGGTATATCAGTTTCGATTGGTATATCAGTTTCGATTGGTATGTCAGTTTCGATTGGTATGTCAGACTCGATTGTTATATCAGTTTCGATTGGTATGTCAGTTTCGATTGGTATACGAGTTTCGATTGGTATGTCAGTTTAGATTGGTATGTCAGTTTCGATTGGTATATGAGTTTCGAATGGTATGTCAATCTCGATTGGTATGTCTGTTTCTATTGGTATGTCTGTTTCGATTGAAATATCAGTTCCGATTGGAATGTCAATTTCTATTGGTATGTCAGTTTGGATTGGTATATCAGTTTCGATCGGTATGTCAGTTTCGATTGCTATGTCAGTTTCGATTGTTACATCAGTTTTGAATGGTATGTCAATCTCGATTGGTATGACAATTTCGATTGGTATATCAGTTTCTGTTGGTATGTCAGTTCTGATTGGTACTTCAGTTTCTATTGGTATATCAGTTTCGATTGATATATCAGTTTCGATTAGTATGTCAGTTTCTATTGGTATGTCAGTTTCGATTAGTTTATCAGTTTCTATTGGTATGTCAGTTTTCGATTTGTATGTCAGTTTCTATTGATATATCAGTTTCTATTCGTATGTCTGTTTCTATTGGTATGTCTGTTTCTATTTGTATATCAGTTTCGATTGGTATATCAATTCCGATTGGTATGTCAATTTCGATTGGTATGTCAGTTTGGATTGGTATATCAGTTTCGATCGGTATGTCAGTTTTGATTGGTATGTCAATTTCGATTGGTATATCAGTTTCGATTAGTATGTCAGTTTCTATTAGTATGTCAGTTTCGATTGATATATCAGTTTCGATTTGTATGTCAGTTTCTATTGGTATGTCTGTTTCTATTGGTATATCAGTTTCTATTGGTATGTCTGTTTCTATTGGTATGTCTGTTTCTATTGGTTTATCAGTTCCGATTGGTATGTCAGTTTCTATTGGTATGTCTGTTTCTATTGCTATATCAGTTTTGATTGGTATATCAGTTTCGATTGGTATATCAGTTTCGATTGGTATGTCAATTTCGATTGGTATATCAGTTTTGAATGGAATGTCAATCTCGATTGGTATGTCAATTTCGATTGGTATATCAGTTTCGATTAGTATGTCAGTTTCTATTGGGATATCAGTTTCGAATGGTATATCAGTTTCAATTGGTATGTCAGTTTCTATTGGAATGTCAGTTTCAATTGGAAGGTTAGTTTCTATTGGTATGTCAGTTTCGATTAGTATATCAGTTTCTATTGGTATGTCAGTCTCGATTGGTATGTCAGTCTCGATTGTTATGTCAGTTTCGATTGTTATGTCAGTTTCGATTGGTATACCAGTTTCGATTGGTATATCAGTTTAAATTGGTATGTCAGTTTCGATTGGTATGTCAGTTTCGATTGGTATATCAGTTTGGATTGGTATGTCAGTTTCGATTGGTATATCAGTTTCGAATGGTATGTCAATCTCGATTGGTATGTCAGTTTCGAATGGTATGTCAGTTTTGAATGGTATGTCAGTTTCTATTGGTATGTCTGTTTCGATTGGTATGACACTTTCTATTAGAATATCAGTTTCGTTTGATATATCAGTTTCTATTGGTATGTCAGTTTTGATTGGTATGTCAGTTTCTATTGGTATATCAATTTCTATTGATATATCAGTTTCGATTAGTATGTCAGTTTCTATTGGTATATCAGTTTCGATTAATTTATCAGTTTCTATTGGTAGTCAGTTTCGATTGGTATGTCAGTTTCTATTGGTATATCAGTTTCTATTGGTATGTCTGTTTCTATTGGTATGTCTGTTTCTATTGGTATATCAGTTTCGATTGGTTTATCAGTTCCGATTGGTATGTCAATTTCGATTGGTATATCAGTTTGGATTGGTATATCAGTTACGATCGGTATGTCAGTTTCGATTGCTATGTCAGTTTCGATTGTTATATCAATTTAGAATGGTATGTCAATCTCGATTAGTATGTCAATTTCGATTGGTATATCAGTTTCGATTAGTATGTTAATTTCTATTGATATATCAGTTTCGATTGGTATATCAGTTGCGATTGGTATGTCAGTTTCTATTGGTATGTCTGTTTCTATTGCTATATCAGTTGTGATTGGTATATCAGTTTCGATTGGTATATCAGTGTCGATTGGTATGTCAATTTCGATTGGTATATCAGTTTCGATTAGTATGTCAATTTCTATTGGGATATCACTTTCGAATGGTATATCAGTTTCAATTGGTATGTCAGTTTCGATTAGTATATCAGTTTCTATTGGTATGTCAGTTTCGATTGGTATGTCAGTCTCGATTTTTATGTCAGTTTCGATTGTTATGTCAGTTTCGTTGGTATACCAGTTTCGATTGGTATATCAGTTTAGATTGGTATGTCAGTTTCGATTGGTAAGTCAGTTTCGATTGGTATATCAGTTTCGATTGGTATGTCAGTTTCGATTGGTATATCAGTTTCGAATGGTATGTCAATCTCGATTGGTATGTCAGTTTCGAATGGTATGTCAGTTTCTATTGTTATATCTGCTTCGATTGGTATGACAGTTTCGATTAGAAAATCAGTTTCTATAAGTATGTCAGTTTCTATTGGTATATCAGTTTCGATTGGTATATCAGTTTCGATTGGTATGTCAGTTTCTATTGGTATATCAGTTTCGTTTGTTATATCAGTTTCGATTAGTACGTCAGTTTCTATTGGTATGTCACTTTCGATTGGTATGTCAGTTTCTATTGGTATATCAGTTTCTATTGGTATATCAGTTTCTATTGGTATGTCTGTTTCTATTGCTATATCAGTTTCGATTGGTATATCAGTTTCGATTAATATATCAGTTTCGATTGGTATGTCAGTTTCGAATGATATGTCAGTTTCGAATGGTATGTCAGTTTCTATTGGTATGTCTGTTTCGGTTGGTATGACACTTTCTATTAGAATATCAGTTACGTTTGATATATCAGTTTCTATTGGTATGTCAGTTTTGATTGGTATGTCAGTTTCTATTGGTATATCAATTTCTATTGATATATCACTTTCGATTAGTATGTCAGTTTCTATTGGTATATCAGTTTCGATTAATTTATCAGTTTCTATTGGTAGTCAGTTTCGATTGGTATGTCAGTTTCTATTGGTATATCAGGTTCTATTGGTATGTCTGTTTCTATTGGTATGTCTGTTTCTATTGGTTCATCAGTTCCGACTGGTGTGTCAATTTCGATTGGTATATCAATTTGGATTGGTATATCAGTTTCGATCGGTATGTCAGTTTCGATTGCTATGTCAGTTTAGATTGTTATATCAGTTTTGAATGGTATGTCAATCTCGATTGGTATGTCAATTTCGATTGGTATATCAGTTTCGATTAGTATGTTAATTTCTATTGATATATCAGTTTCGATTGGTATATCAGTTGCGATTGGTATGTCAGTTTCTATTGGTATGTCTGTTTCTATTGCTATATCAGTTTTGATTAGTATATCAGTTTCGATTGGTATATCAGTGTCGATTGGTATGTCAATTTTGATAGGTATATCAGTTTCGATTAGTATGTCAGTTTCTATTGGGATATCACTTTCGAATGGTATATCAGTTTCAATTGGTATGTCAGTTTCTAATGATATATCAGTTTCTATTGGTATGTCAGTTTCTATTGGTATATCAGTTTCAATTGGTATGTCAGTTTCGATTAGTATATCAGTTTCTATTGGTATGTCAGTTTCGATTGGTATGTCAGTCTTGATTGTTATGTCAGTTTCGATTGTCATGTCAGTTTCGTTGGTATACCAGTTTCGAATGGTATGTCAATCTCGATTGGTATGTCAGTTTCGAATGGTATGTCAGTTACTATTGTTATATCTGCTTCGATTGGTATGATAGTTTCGATTAGAAAATCAGTTTCTATAAGTATGTCAGTTTCTATTGGTATATCAGTTTCGATTGGTATATCAGTTTCGATTGGTATGTCAGTTTCTATTGGTATATCAATTTCGTTTGTTATATCAGTTTCGATTAGTACGTCAGTTTCTATTGCTATGTCAGTTTCGATTAGTTCATCAGTTTCTATTGGTATGTCAGTTTCGATTGGTATGTCAGTTTCTATTGGTATATCAGTTTCTATTGGTATATCAGTTTCTATTGGTATGTCTGTTTCTATTGCTATATCAGCTTCGATTGGTATATCAGTTTCGATTAATATATCAGTTTCGTTTGGTATGTCAGTTTCGATTGGTATGTCAGACTCGATTGTTATGTCAGTTTCGATTGGTATGTCAGTTCCGATTGGTATACGAGTTTCGATTGGTATATCAGTTTAGATTTGTATGTCAGTTTCGATTGGTATATCAGTTTCGAATGGTATGTCAATCTCGATTGGTATGTCTGTTTCTATTGGTATGTCTGTTTCGATTGAAATATCAGTTCCGATTGGTATGTCAATTTCGACTGGTATGTCAGTTTGGATTGGTATATCAGTTTCGATCGGTATGTCAGTTTCGATTGCTATGTCAGTTTCAATTGTTATATCAGTTTTGAATGGTATGTCAATCTCGATTGGTATGTCAATTTCGATTGCTATATCAGTTTCGATTAGTATGTCAGTTTCTATTGGTATATCAGTTTCGGTTGGTATATCAGTTTCTGTTCGTATGTCAGTTTTCGATTGGTATGTCAGTTTCTATTGGTATATCAGTTTCTATTGGTATGTCTGTTTCTATTGGTATGTCTGTTTCTATTTGTATATCAGTTTCGATTGGTATATCAATTCCGATTGGTATGTCAATTTCGATTGGTATGTCAATTTGGATTGGTATATCAGTTTCGATCGGTATGTCAGTTTCGATTGGTATGTCAATTTCGATTTGTATATCAGTTTCGATTAGTATGTCAGTTTCTATTGATATATCAATTTCGATTGGTATATCAGTTTCGATTAGTATGTCAGTTTCTATTGGGATATCAGTTTCGAATGGTATATCAGTTTCAATTGGTATGTCAGTTTCTATTGGAATGTCAGTTTCAATTGGTAGGTTAGTTTCTATTGGTATGTCAGTTTCGATTAGTATATGAGTTTCTATTGGTATGTCAGTCTCGATTGGTATGTCAGTCTCGATTGTTATGTCAGTTTCGATTGTTATGTCAGTTTCGATTGGTATACCAGTTTCGAGTGGTATATTAGTTTAAATTGGTATGTCAGTTTCGATTGGTATGTCAGTTTCGATTGGTATATCAGTTTGGATTGGTATGTCAGTTTCGATTGGTATATCAGTTTCGAATGGTATGTCAATCTCAATTGGTATGTCAGTTTCGAATGGTATGTCAGTTTTGAATGGTATGTCAGTTTCTATTGGTATGTCTGTTTCGATTAGTATGACACTTTCTATTAGAATATCAGTTTCGTTTGATATATCAGTTTCTATTGGTATGTCAGTTTTGATTGGTATGTCAGTTTCTATTGGTATATCAATTTCTATTGATATATCAGTTTCGATTAGTATGTCAGTTTCTATTGGTATATCAGTTTCCATTAATTTATCAGTTTCTATTGGTACTCAGTTTCGATTGGCATGTCAGTTTCTATTGGTATATCAGTTTCTATTGGTATGTCAGTTTCAATTGCTATGTCAGTTTCGATTGTTATATCAGTTTTAAATGGTATGTCAATCTCGATTGGTATGTCAATTTCGATTGGTTAATCAGTTTCGATTAGTATGTTAATTTCTATTGATATATCAGTTTCGATTGGTATATCAGTTGCGATTGGTATGTCAGTTTCTATTGGTATGTCTGTTTCTATTGCTATATCAGTTGTGATTGGTATATCAGTTTCGATTGTTATATCAGTGTCGATTGGTATGTCAATTTCGATTGGTATATCAGTTTCGATTAGTATGTCAGTTTCTATTGGGATATCACTTTCGAATGGTATATCAGTTTCAATTGGTATGTCAGTTTCTAATGATATATCAGTTTCTATTGGTATGTCAGTTTCTATTGGTATATCAGTTTCAATTGGTATGTCAGTTTCGATTAGTATATCAGTTTCTATTGGTATGTCAGTTTCGATTGGTATGTCAGTCTCAATTGTTATGTCAGTTTCGATTGTTATGTCAGTTTCGTTGGTATACCAGTTTTGATTGGTATATCAGTTTAGATTGGTATGTAAGTTTCGATTGGTAAGTCAGTTTCGATTGGTATATCAGTTTCGATTTGTATGTCAGTTTCTATTGGTATATCAGTTTCTATTGGTATATCAGTTTCGATTGGTATGTCAGTTTCTATTGGTATATCAATTTCGTTTGTTATATCAGTTTCGATTAGTACGTCAGTTTCTATTGGTATGTCAGTTTCGATTAGTTTATCAGTTTCTATTGGTATGTCAGTTTTGATTGGTATGTCAGTTTCTATTGGTATATCAGTTTCTATTGGTATGTCTGTTTCTATTGCTATATCAGCTTCGATTGGTATATCAGTTTCGATTGGTATGTCAGTTTCGATTGGTATGTCTGACTCGATTGTTATGTCAGTTTCGATTGGTATGTCAGTTCCGATTGGTATACGAGTTTCGATTGGTATATCAGTTTAGATTTGTATGTCAGTTTCGATTGGTATATCAGTTTCGAATGGTATGTCAATCTCGGTTGGTATGTCTGTTTCTATTGGTATGTCTGTTTCGATTGAAATATCATTTCCAATTGGTATGTCAATTTCGACTGGTATGTCAGTTTGGATTGGTATATCAGTTTCGATCGGTATGTCAGTTTCGATTGCTATGTCAGTTTCAATTGTTATATCAGTTTTGAATGGTATGTCAATCTCGATTGGTATGTCAATTTCGATTGCTATGTCAGTTTCGATTAGTATGTCAGTTTCTATTGGTATATCAGTTTCGATTGGTATATCAGTTTCTGTTGGTATGTCAGTTTTCGATTGGTATGTCAGTTTCTATTGGTATATCAGTTTCTATTGGTATGTCTGTTTCTATTGGTATGTCTGTTTCTATTTGTATATCAGTTTCGATTGGTATATCAATTCCGATTGGTATGTCAATTTCGATTGGTATGTCAATTTGGATTGGTATATCAGTTTCGATCGGTATGTCAGTTTCGATTGGTATGTCAATTTCGACTTGTATATCAGTTTCGATTAGTATGTCAGTTTCTATTGATATATCAATTTCGATTGGTATATCAGTTTCGATTAGTATGTCAGTTTCTATTGGGATATCAGTTTCGAATGGTATATCAGTTTCAATTGGTATGTCAGTTTCTATTGGAATGTCAGTTTCAATTGGTAGGTTAGTTTCTATTGGTATGGCAGTTTCGATTAGTATATCAGTTTCTATTGGTATGTCAGTCTCGATTGGTATGTCAGTCTCGATTGTTATGTCAGTTTCGATTGTTATGTCAGTTTCGATTGGTATACCAGTTTCGATTGGTATATCAGTTTCGATTGGTATGTCAGTTTCTATTGGTATATCAGTGTCGTTTGATAGATCAGTTTCGATTAGTATGTCAGTTTCTATTGGTATGTCAGTTGCGATTAGTTTATCAGTCTCTATTGGTATGTCAGTTTCGATTGGTGTGTCAGTTTCTATTGTTATATCAGTTTCTATTGGAATATCTGTATCTATTGGTATATCAGTTTCGATTGGTATGTAAGTTTCGATTAGTATATAAGTTTCTATAAGTATGTCAGTTTCTATTGGTATGTCAGTTTGGGATTGGTATGTCAGTTTCAATTAGTATGTCAGTTTCTATTGGTATGTCAGTTTTGATTAGTTTATCAGTTTCTATTGGTATGTCAGTTTCGATACGTATGTCACGTTTCTATTGGTATATCAGTTTCAATTGGTATGTCAGTTTCTATTGGAATGTCAGTTTCAATTGGTAGGTCAGTTTCTATTGGTATGTCAGTTTCGATTAGTCTATCAGTTTCTATTTGTATGTCAGTTTCAATACGTATGTCAGGTTTCTATTGGTATATCCGTTTCAATTGGTATGTCAGTTTCTATTGGAATGTCAGTTTCAATTGGTATGTCAGTTTCTATTGGTATACCAGTTTCGATTGGTATATCAGTTTAGATTGGTATGTCAGTTTCGATTGGTATATCAGTTTCGAATGGTATGTCAATCTCGATTGGTATGTCAGTTTCGAATGGTATGTCAGTTTCTATTGGTATATCATATTCGATTGGTATGACACTTTCAATTTGTATATCAGTTTCTATAAGTATGTCAGTTTCTATTGGTATATCAGTTTCGATTGGTATATCAGTTTCTATTGGTATGTCAGTTTTTATTGGTATGTCAGTTTCTATTGGTATATAAATTTCTATTGATATATCAGTTTCGATTAGTATGTCAGTTTCTATTGTTATATCAGTTTCGATTAATTTATCAGTTTCTATTGGTACGTCAGTTTCGATTGGTATGTCAGTTTCTCTTGGTATATCAGTTTCAATTGGTATGACTGATTCTATTGGTATGTCTGTTTCTATTGGTATATCAGTTTCGATTGGTTTATCATTACTGATTGGTATGTCAATTTCGATTGGTATATCAGTTTGGATTGGTATTTCAGTTTCGATTAGTATGTCAGTTTCTATTGATATATCAATTTCGATTGGTATATCAGTTTCGATTAGTATGTCAGTTTCTATTGGGATATCAGTTTCGAATGGTATATCAGTTTCAATCGGTATGTCAGTTTCTATTGGAATATCAGTTTCAATTCGTAGGTCAGTTTCTATTGGTATGTCAGTTTCAATTAGTATATCAGTTTCTATTGGTATGTCAGTTTCGATAGTTATGTCAGTTTCGATTGTTATGTCAGTTTTGATTGGTATACCAGTTTCGATTGGTATATCAGTTTAAATTGGTATGTCAGTTTTGATTGGTATGTCAGTTTCGATTGGTATATCAGTTTGGATTGGTATGTCAGTTTCGATTGGTATATCAGTTTCTAATGTTATGTCAATCTCGATTGGTATATTCAGTTTCGAATGGTACGTCAGTTTCTATTGGTATGTCTGTTTCGATTGGTATCACAGTTTCTATTAGAATATCCGTTTCTATAAGTATATCAGTTTCTTTAAGTATATCAGTTTCGATTGGTATATCAGTTTCGATTGGTATGTCAGTTTCGATTGGTATGTCAGTTTCTATTGGTATATCAGTTTCGTTTGATATATCAGTTTTGATTAGTATGTCAGTTTCTATTGGTATGTCAGTTGCTATTAGTTTATCAGTCTCTATTGGTATGTCAGTTTCGATTGGTGTGTCAGTTTCTATTGTTATATCAGTTTCTATTGGTATATCAGTTTCTATTGGTATGTCTGTTTCTATTGCTATATCAGCTTCGATTGGTATATCAGTTTCGATTAATATATCAGTTTAGATTGGTATGTCAGTTTCGATTGGTATGTCAGACTCGATTGTTATGTCAGTTTCGATTGGTATGTCAGTTCCGATTGGTATACGAGTTTCGATTGGTATATCAGTTTAGATTTGTATGTCAGTTTCGATTGGTATATCAGTTCCGATTGGTATGTCAATTTCGACTGGTATGTCTGTTTCTATTGGTATGTCAGTTTCGATTGGTATATCCGTTCCGATTGGTATATCAATCTTGATTGGTATGTCTGTTTCTATTGGTATGTCTGTTTCGATTGAAATATCAGTTCCGATTGGTATGTCAATTTCGACTGGTATGTCAGTTTGGATTGGTATATCAGTTTCGATTGGTATGTCAGTTTCGATTGCTATGTCAGTTTCAATTGTTATATCAGTTTTGAATGGTATGTCAATCTCGATTGGTATGTCAATTTCTATTGCTATATCAGTTTCGATTAGTATGTCAGTTTCTATTGGTATATCAGTTTCGATTGGTATATCAGTTTCTGTTGGTATGTCAGTTTTCGATTGGTATGTCAGTTTCTATTGGTATACCAGTTTCTATTGGTATGTCTGTTTCTATTGGTATGTCTGTTTCTATTTGTATATCAGTTTCGATTGGTATATCAATTCCGATTGGTATGTCAATTTCGATTGGTATGTCAATTTGGATTGGTATATCAGTTTTGATCGCTATGTCAGTTTCGATTGGTATGTCAATTTCGATTTGTATATCAGTTTCGATTAGTATGTCAGTTTCTATTGATATATCAATTTCGATTGGTATATCAGTTTCGATTAGTATGTCAGTTTCTATTGGAATGTCAGTTTCAATTGGTAGGTTAGTTTCTATTGGTATGTCAGTTTCGATTAGTATATCAGTTTCTATTGGTATGTCAGTCTCGATTGGTATGTCAGTGTCGATTGTTATGTCAGTTTCGATTGTTATGTCATTTTCGATTGGTATACCAGTTTCGATTGGTATATCAGTTTAAATTGGTATGTCAGTTTTGATTGTTATGTCAGTTTCGATTGGTATATCAGTTTGGATTGGTATGTCAGTTTCGATTGGTATATCAGTTTCGAATGGTATGTCAATCTCGATTGGTATGTCAGTTTCGAATGGTATGTCAGTTTCGAATGGTATGTCAGTTTCTATTGGTATGTCTGTTTCGATTGGTATGACACTTTCTATTAGAATATCAGTTTCGTTTGATATATCAATAGAGGGACCAGCAGTGTTAGTCGAGGGGAGTATAATAAGTAAGGCAATCAAGGATATGAAGACTGGTAAGGCGGCTGGGCCTTCGGAAATAGTTACTGAGATGCTGAAGGCATCTGGCACGGTGGGACACACCATGGTCACCCGCATAGTTAACCAAGTCGTACAGAACGGGGTTGTTCCGAAGGACTGGCATAGCAGCATCATCGTTAACTGTTATAAGGGTAAAGGAGACGCCCTAGATAGGAGTAACTATAGAGGCATTAAATTAATCGACCAGGTCATGAAGGTCACGGAAAGAGTAATAGCGCAACTAATCAGAGAGAGAATTGACCTAGATGAAATGCAGTTCGGGTTTGTGTCAGGCAAAAGTACCACAGACGCTCTTTTCATAGTACGACAACTACAAGAGAAGTACCTAGCTAAAGGTAAACCCCTCTACTTAGCTTTTGTCGACTTGGAGAAAGCCTTCGACAGAGTCCCCCGCTCCATTATCTGGTGGGCTCTTAGAAAACTAGGCGTTGACGAATGGCTTGTGAGGGCTATACAAGCCATGTATAAAGAAACAGTCAGCAAGGTTAGAATTAACAACGAATATAGTGAAGAGTTTAGCGTAAAAGTCGGCGTCCATCAGGGCTCTGTTCTCAGTCCACTACTATTTATTATTGCCCTTCAGGCCATAACAGAGGAGTTCAAGACAGGCTGCCCATGGGAACTCCTATACGCAGACGACCTGACACTCATAGCGGAATCAATGGCCGAGCTAGAGAAGAAATTCCAAACATGGAAGCACGGCCTAGAGTCAAAAGGACTTAAAATTAACCTGGCTAAGACCAAAGTACTAGTTTGTAGGAAAGAAAACAAGGCGGCGGTCCCTTCTGGGAAATGGTCGTGCTCGGTGTGTAGGAAAGGCGTAGGTAGAAACTCCATTTTATGTCCTAAATGCAAAGTATGGGTGCATAAAAGATGTAGTGGGATCACAGGTAGGCTAACTAAGAACATAGATTTTACATGTGGCCGGTGCTCTGGTGCAATAAGTAGCAGCAAGTGCCCACAAACTACTAGCTCTTTCAATTGCGCAGAGGGTTCTATAGAAATAGTGGACAGCTTCCGTTACCTGGGCGATAAGATCAGCAGTGGGGGAGGGTGCTCTGAAAGTACTGTAGCTAGAGTCAGAACTGGTTGGAAAAAGTTCAGAGAGCTTATACCACTATTAGCTGCTAAAGGGTTCTCACTAAAAATGAAAGGCAGGTTGTACGATGCCTGCATACGAACAGCAATGCTGCATGGCAGTGAGACCTGGGCATTGTGTGCAGAGGATATACGCAGACTAGAGAGGAACGAAGCTTGCATGCTCCGCTGGATGTGTAACAGTAATATACGTGAACGGCAAAGCATAAACGAACTAAGGAATAAATTAGAGATAAGAGGGATCAGATGTTGTTTACTCGAGAGAAGGCTACGTTGGTATGGACACGTGATGCGCATGAAAGTCGATAGCTGTATAACAAAGTGCAGGGCAATGAAGATAGACGGTAGTCACGGAATAGGCAGACCTAGAAAAACCTGGGACGAGCTGATAAACTCCGACATCACACACCTACACCTCTCCAAGACAATGTCACTGGACCGAGACCTTTGGCGGTACTCAGTAACAGAGAAGACCCGCCTTACCTAAATATATAGTAAAACCTACTCCAGCCAGTAGGCATCTCTAACAAAATACACCCCGTCCCACCACCCCCACCCGATCCACACCACCCCGTTCTATGTAAAGTTATGTTGGTGCCGCGCCATCGAGGCCGAAACAAATGAGATCGTGTAGGTGTCACGACAAAAAAACACACAGTCCACGCTGTAATGTGGCCGTGTAGGCAACAGGGTAAAAACCTCCCAGACCCACACTGTAAATGTGGTTGGTGTTAGGAAGGGCATCCAACTGTAGAAAACCTGCCAGACAGTCCTATGCGAGCAAGACAATCACTCTTGCCTCAAGTGGGACTACCCCCGTCCAAACCCATGCAAGCGTGGAACACGGACGTTAAACGTTGATGATGATGATGATGATGATGATATCAGTTTCTATTGGTATGTCAGTTTTGATTGGTATGTCAGTTTCTATTGGTATATCAATTTCTATTGATATATCAGTTTCGATTAGTATGTCAGTTTCTATTGGTATATCAGTTTCGATTAATTTATCAGTTTCCATTGGTAGTCAGTTTCGATTGGTATGTCAGTTTCTATTGGTATATCAGTTTCTATTGGTATGTCTGTTTCTATTGGTATGTCTGTTTCTATTGGTATATCAGTTTCGATTGGTTTATCAGTTCCGATTGGTATGTCAATTTCGATTGGTATATCAGTTTGGATTGGTATATCAGTTTCGATCGGTATGTCAGTTTCGATTGCTATGTCAGTTTCGATTGTTATATCAGTTTTGAATGGTATGTCAATCTCGATTGGTATGTCAATTTCGATTGGTATATCAGTTTCGATTAGTATGTTAATTTCTATTGATATATCAGTTTCGATTGGTATATCAGTTGCGATTGGTATGTCAGTTTCTATTGGTATGTCTGTTTCTATTGTTCTATTGCTATATCAGTTGTGATTGGTATATCAGTTTCGATTGGTATATCAGTGTCGATTGGTATGTCAATTTCGATTGGTATATCAGTTTCGATTAGTATGTCAGTTTCTATTGGGATATCACTTTCGAATGGTATATCAGTTTCAATTGGTATGTCAGTTTCTAATGATATATCAGTTTCTATTGGTATGTCAGTTTCTATTGGTATATCAGTTTCAATTGGTATGTCAGTTTCGATTAGTATATCAGTTTCTATTGGTATGTCAGTTTCGATTGGTATGTCAGTCTCGATTGTTATGTCAGTTTCGATTGTTATGTCAGTTTCGTTGGTATACCAGTTTCGATTGGTATATCAGTTTAGATTGGTATGTCAGTTTCGATTGGTAAGTCAGTTTCGATTGGTATATCAGTTTCGATTGGTATGTCAGTTTCGATTGGTATATCAGTTTCGAATGGTATGTCAATCTCGATTGGTATGTCAGTTTCGAATGGTATGTCAGTTTCTATTGTTATATCTGCTTTGATTGGTATGACAGTTTCGATTAGAAAATCAGTTTCTATAAGTATGTCAGTTTCTATTGGTATATCAGTTTCGATTGGTATATCAGTTTCGATTGGTATGTCAGTTTCTATTGGTATATCAATTTCGTTTGTTATATCAGTTTCGATTAGTACGTCAGTTTCTATTGGTATGTCAGTTTCGATTAGTTTATCAGTTTCTATTGGTATGTCAGTTTCGATTGGTATGTCAGTTTCTATTGGTATATCAGTTTCTATTGGTATATCAGTTTCTATTGGTATGTCTGTTTCTATTGCTATATCAGCTTCGATTGGTATATCAGTTTCGATTAATATATCAGTTTCGATTGGTATGTCACTTTCGATTGGTATGTCAGACTCGATTGTTATGTCAGTTTCGATTGGTATGTCAGTTCCGATTGGTATACGAGTTTCGATTGGTATATCAGTTTAGATTTGTATGTCAGTTTCGATTGGTATATCAGTTTCAAATGGTATGTCAATCTCGATTGGTATGTCTGTTTCTATTGGTATGTCTGTTTCGATTGAAATATCAGTTCCGATTGGTATGTCAATTTCGACTGGTATGTCAGTTTGGATTGGTATATCAGTTTCGATCGGTATGTCAGTTTCGATTGCTATGTCAGTTTCAATTGTTATATCAGTTTTGAATGGTATGTCAATCTCGATTGGTATGTCAATTTCGATTGCTATATCAGTTTCGATTAGTATGTCAGTTTCTATTGGTATATCAGTTTCGATTGGTATATCAGTTTCTGTTGGTATGTCAGTTTTCGATTGGTATGTCAGTTTCTATTGGTATATCAGTTTCTATTGGTATGTCTGTTTCTATTGGTATATCAGTTTCAATTGGTATATCAGTTTCAATTGGTATATCAGTTTCGATTGCTATGTCAGTTTCGATTGCTACGTCAGTTTCGATTGGTATGTTAGTTTCTATTGGTATGTCAGTTTCCATTAGTATATCAGTTTCTATTGGTATGTCTGTTTCGATTGGTATGTTAGTCTTAGATTTGTATGTCAGTTTCTATTGGTTTATCAGTTTCGATTGGTATGTCAGTTTCAATTAGTATATCAGTTTCTATTGGTATGTCAGTTTCTATTGGTATATCAGTTTTGATTGGCATATCAGTTTCGATTGGTATGTCAGTTTCGATTGGTATGTCAGTTTTCGATTGGTATATCAGTCTTTATTGCTATATCAGTTTCTATTGGTATGTCAGTTTTGATTAGTATATCAGTTCCTATAGATATGTCAGTTTCGATTGGTATGTCAGTTTCTATTTGTATATCAGTTTCTATTGGTATGTCAGTTGCTATTGTATTGTTATATCAGTTTCTATTGGTATATCAGTTTCGATTGGTATATCAGTTTCGATTGGTATTTCAATCTCGATTGGTATGTCAGTTTCGATTGGTATATCAGTTTCAATTGGTATATCAGTTTCAATTGGTATATCAGTTGCGATTGCTATGTCAGTTTCGATTGCTATGTCAGTTTCGATTGGTATGTTAGTTTCTATTGGTATGTCAGTTTTGATTAGTATATCAGTTTCTATTGGTATGTCTGTTTCGATTGGTATGTTAGTCTTAGATTTGTATGTCAGTTTCTATTGGTTTATCAGTTTCGATTGGTATGTCAGTTTCAATTAGTATATCAGTTTCTATTGGTATGTCAGTTTCTATTGGTATATCAGCTTTGATTGGCATATCAGTTTCGATTGGTATGTCAGTTTCGATTGGTATGTCAGTTTTGATTAGTATATCAGTTCCTATAGGTATGTCAGTTTCCATTGGTATGTCAGTTTCTATTGGTATATCAGTTTCAATTGGTATGTCAATTTCGATTGGTATGTCAGTTTCGATTGGTATATCAGATTCGACTATCAAGTGGGACTACCCCCGTCCAAACCCATGCAAGCATGGAACACGGACGTTAAACGTTGATGATGATGATGATGATATAACTTTCTATTGATATATCAGTTTCTATTGGTATGTCAGTTTCAATTGGTATGTCAGTTTCGATTGGTATGTCAGTTTCTATTGGTATATCAGTTTCTATTGGTATATCAGTTTCTATTGGTATGTCTGTTTCTATTGCTATATCAGCTTCGATTGGTATATCAGTTTCGATTAATATATCAGTTTCGATTGGTATGTCACTTTCGATTGGTATGTCAGACTCGATTGTTATGTCAGTTTCGATTGGTATGTCAGTTCCGATTGGTATACGAGTTTCGATTGGTATATCAGTTTAGATTTGTATGTCAGTTTCGATTGGTATATCAGTTTCAAATGGTATGTCAATCTCGATTGGTATGTCTGTTTCTATTGGTATGTCTGTTTCGATTGAAATATCAGTTCCGATTGGTATGTCAATTTCGACTGGTATGTCAGTTTGGATTGGTATATCAGTTTCGATCGGTATGTCAGTTTCGATTGCTATGTCAGTTTCAATTGTTATATCAGTTTTGAATGGTATGTCAATCTCGATTGGTATGTCAATTTCGATTGCTATATCAGTTTCGATTAGTATGTCAGTTTCTATTGGTATATCAGTTTCGATTGGTATATCAGTTTCTGTTGGTATGTCAGTTTTCGATTGGTATGTCAGTTTCTATTGGTATATCAGTTTCTATTGGTATGTCTGTTTCTATTGGTATATCAGTTTCAATTGGTATATCAGTTTCAATTGGTATATCAGTTTCGATTGCTATGTCAGTTTCGATTGCTACGTCAGTTTCGATTGGTATGTTAGTTTCTATTGGTATGTCAGTTTCCATTAGTATATCAGTTTCTATTGGTATGTCTGTTTCGATTGGTATGTTAGTCTTAGATTTGTATGTCAGTTTCTATTGGTTTATCAGTTTCGATTGGTATGTCAGTTTCAATTAGTATATCAGTTTCTATTGGTATGTCAGTTTCTATTGGTATATCAGTTTTGATTGGCATATCAGTTTCGATTGGTATGTCAGTTTCGATTGGTATGTCAGTTTTCGATTGGTATATCAGTCTTTATTGCTATATCAGTTTCTATTGGTATGTCAGTTTTGATTAGTATATCAGTTCCTATAGATATGTCAGTTTCGATTGGTATGTCAGTTTCTATTTGTATATCAGTTTCTATTGGTATGTCAGTTGCTATTGTATTGTTATATCAGTTTCTATTGGTATATCAGTTTCGATTGGTATATCAGTTTCGATTGGTATTTCAATCTCGATTGGTATGTCAGTTTCGATTGGTATATCAGTTTCAATTGGTATATCAGTTTCAATTGGTATATCAGTTGCGATTGCTATGTCAGTTTCGATTGCTATGTCAGTTTCGATTGGTATGTTAGTTTCTATTGGTATGTCAGTTTTGATTAGTATATCAGTTTCTATTGGTATGTCTGTTTCGATTGGTATGTTAGTCTTAGATTTGTATGTCAGTTTCTATTGGTTTATCAGTTTCGATTGGTATGTCAGTTTCAATTAGTATATCAGTTTCTATTGGTATGTCAGTTTCTATTGGTATATCAGCTTTGATTGGCATATCAGTTTCGATTGGTATGTCAGTTTCGATTGGTATGTCAGTTTTGATTAGTATATCAGTTCCTATAGGTATGTCAGTTTCCATTGGTATGTCAGTTTCTATTGGTATATCAGTTTCAATTGGTATGTCAATTTCGATTGGTATGTCAGTTTCGATTGGTATATCAGATTCGACTATCAAGTGGGACTACCCCCGTCCAAACCCATGCAAGCATGGAACACGGACGTTAAACGTTGATGATGATGATGATGATATAACTTTCTATTGATATATCAGTTTCTATTGGTATGTCAGTTTCAATTGGTATGTCAGTTTCGATTGGTATATCAGTTTAGAGTGGTATTTCAATCTCGATTGTTATGTCAGTTTCGATCGGCATATCAGTTACAATTGGTATATCAGTTTCAATTGGTATGTTAGTTTCTATTGGTATGTGAGTTTCGATTAGTATATCAGCTTCTATTGGTATGTCAGTTTCGATTGGTATGTTAGTCCTCGATTTCTATGTCAGTTTCTATTGGTATATCAGTTTCGATTGGTATATCAGTTTCGATTGGTCTGTCAATTTCGATTGGTATGTCAGTTTCGATTGGTATATCAGTTTTGAATGTTATTTCAATCTCGATTGGTATGTCAGTTTCAATTGGTATATCAGTTTCGATTAGTATGTCAGTTTCTATTGGTATATCATTTTCGATTGGTATATCAGTTTCTATTGGTATGTCATTGGTATATCAGTTTCAAATGGTATGTCAGACTCGATTGGTATATCAGTTTCGATTGGTATATCAGTTTCGATTGGTATGTCAGTTTCTATTGGTATATCAGTTTCTATTGGTATGTCCGTTTCGATTGGTATGTCAGTTTCTATAGGTATATCAGTTTCGATTGGTATGTTAGGTTCTATTGGTATGTCAGTTTCGATTAGTATATCAGTTTCGATTGGTATGTTAGTCCTCGAGTTGTATGTCAGTTTCTATTGGTAAATCAGTTTCAATTGGTATGTCAGTTTCGATTAGTATATCAGTTTCTATTGGTATGTCAGTTTCTATTGGTATATCAGTTTCGATTGGTATATCAGTTTCGATTGGTATGTCAATTTCGATTGGTATGACAGTTTTGATTGGTATATCAGATTCCACTGGTATATCACTTTCTATTGGTATATCAGTTTCTATTAGTATATCAGTTACTATTGGTATGTCAGTTTCGATTGGTATGTCAGTTTCGATTGTTATGTCAGTTTCTATTGGTATATCAGTTTCGTTTGGTATGTCAGTTTCGATTACTATATCAGTTTCTGTTGGTATGTCAGTTTCGATTGGTATGTTAGTCCTCGATTTGTATGTCAGTTTCTATTGGTATATCAGTTTCTATTGGTATGTCAGTTTCAATTGGTATGTCAGTTTCTATTGGTATGTCAGTTTCGATGAGTATATCAGTTTCTATTGGTATGTCAGTCTCTATTGGTATGTCAGTTTCGATGAGTATATCAGTTTCGATTGGTATGTCAGTTTCGATTGGTATATCAGTTTCGATTGGTATGTCAGTTTCGATTGGTATATCAGTTTTGAATGGTATTTCAATCTCCATTGGTATGTCAGTTTCGATTGGTATGTTAGTCCTCGATTTGTATGTTAGTTTCTATTGGTATATAAGTTTCTATTGCTATATCAGTTTCTATTGGTATATCAGTTTCTATTGGTATGTCAGTTTCTATTGGTATGTCAGTTTCGATTGGTATGTCAATTTCGATTGGTATGTCAGTTTCGATTGGTATGTCAGTTTCGATTGGTATATCAGTTTCGATTGGTATGTCAATTTCGATTGGTATGTCAGTTTCGATTGGTATATCAGTTTCGAATGGTATTTCAATCTCGATTGGTATGCCAGTTTCAAATGGTATATCAGTTTCGATTAGTATGTCAGTTTCGATTGGTATATCAGTTTCTATTGGTATGTCATTGGTATATCAGTTTCGAATGGTATGTCAGACTTGATTGGTATATCAGTTTCGATTGGTATATCAGTTTCGATTGGTATGTCAGTTTCTATAGGTTTATCAGTTTCGATTGGTATGTTAGGTTCTATTGGTATGTCAGTTTCGATTAGTATATCAGTTTCTATTGGTATGTCAGTTTCTATTGCTATATCAGTTTCTATTGGTATGTCAGTTTCAATTCGTATGTCAGTTTCTAGTGGTATGTCAGTTTCAATTGGTATGTCAGTCTCTATTTGTATATCAGTTTCTATTGGTATATCAATTTCGATTGGTATGTCAGTTTCGATTGGTATGTCAGTTTCTATTGGTATGTCAGTTTCTATTAGTATATCAGTTTCTGTTGGTATATCAGTTTCGATTGGCATATCAGTTTCGACTGGTATATCAGTTTCGATTGGTATATCAGTTTCGATTGGTATATCAGTTTCGATTGGCATATCAGTTTCGACTGGTATATCAGTTTCGATTGGTATATCAGTTTTTAATGGTATCTCAGTTTCTGTTGGTATATCAGTTTCGATTGGCATATCAGTTTCGACTGGTATATCAGTTTCGATTGGTATATCAGTTTCGATTGGTATATCAGTTTTTATTGGTATGTCAGTTTCTGTTGGTATATCAGTTTCGATTGGCATATCAATTTCGACTGGTATATCAATTTCGATTGGTATATCAGTTTTTATTGGTATGTCAGTTTCTGTTGGTACATCAGTTTCGATTGGCATATCAGTTTCGACTGGTATATCAGTTTCTATTGGTATATCAGTTTCGATTGGTATATCAGTTTTTATTGGTATGTCAGTTTCTGTTGGTATATCAGCTTCGATTGGCATATCAGTTTCGACTGGTATATCAGTTTCGATTGGTATATCAGTTTCGATTGGTATATCAGTTTTTATCGGTATGTCAGTTTCTGTTGGTATATCAGTTTCGATTGGCATATCAGTTTCGACTGGTATATCAGCTTCGATTGGTATATCAGTTTCTATTGGTATATCAGTTTCTATAGGCATGTCAGTCTCTATTGGTATATCAGTTTCGATTGGTATGTCAGTTTCGAATGCTATGTCAGTTTCGTTTGGTATGTCAGTTTCGACTGGTATATCAGTTTCGAATGGAATTTCAATCTCGATTGGTATGTGAGTTTCGATTGGTATGTGAGTTTCGATTAATATATCAGTTACTATTGGTATGTATGTTTCGATTGGTATGTCATTTTCGATTGTTATGTCAGTGTCTATTGGTATATCAGTTTCGATTGGTATATCAGTTTCGATTGGTATATTAGTATCAATTGTTATGTCAATTTCAATTGGTATGTCAGTTTCGATTGGTATATCAGTTTCGAATGGTATTTCAATCTCGATTGGTATGTCAATTTCGATTGGTATGTCAGTTTCGATTGGTATATAAGTTTCTATTGCTATATCAGTTTCGATTGGTATGTCAGTTTCTATGGGTATATCAGTTTCGATTGGCATATCAGTTTCGATTGGTATATCAGTTTCGATTGGTATGTCAGTTTCTATTGGTATGTCAGTTTCGATTGGTATGTCAGTTTCTATAGATATATCAGTTTCGATTGGTATGTTAGTCCTCGAGTTGTATGTCAGTTTCTATTGGTATATCAGTTTCGATAGGTATGTCAGTTTCGATTAGTATATCAGTTTATATTGGTATGTCAGTTTCTATTGGTATGTCAGTTTTGATTGGTATATCAGATTCGACTGGTATATTACTTTCTATTGTTATATCAGTTTCTACTGGTATGTCAGTCTCAATTGGTATGTCAGTTTCGATTGGTATGTTAGATTCAATTTTTATTTCAGTTTCAATTGGTATGTCAGTTTCGATTGGTATATCAGTTTTCGATTGGTATGTCAGTTTCAATTAGTATATCAGTTTCTATTGGTATATCAGTTTCGATTGGTATGTTAGTCCTCGATTTGTATGTCAGTTTCTATTGGTATATCAGTTTCGATTGGTATGTCAGTTTCGATTAGTATATCAGTTTCTATTGGTATGTCAGTTTCTATTGGTATATTAGTATCGATTGGTATGTCAATTTCAAATGGTATGTCAGTTTCGATTGTATATCAGTTTCGATTAGTATATCAGTTTCTATTGGTATATCAGTTTCGATTGGTACATTAGTTTCTATTGGTATGTCAGTTTCTATTAGTATATCAGTTTCGATTGGTATATCAGTTTCGATTAGTATATCAGTTTCGATTGCTATGTCAGTTTCTATTAGTATATCAGTTTCGATTGGTATATCAGTTTCGATTGGTATGTCAGTTTCTATTGGTATATCAGTTTCTATTGGTATGTCCGTTTCGATTGGTATGTTAGTCCTCGATTTGTATGTCAGATTCTATTGGTATATCAGTTTCGATTGGTATGTCAGTTTCGATTAGTATATCAGTTTCTATTGGTATGTCAGTTTCTATTGGTATATCAGTTTCGATTTGTATGTCAATTTTGATTGGCATGTCAGTTTCGATTGGTATATCAGATTCGACTGGTATATCACTTTCTATTGCTATATCAGTTTCTATTGGTATGTCAGTTTCAATTGGTATGTCAGTTTCTATTGGTATATCAGTTTCGATTGGTATGTCACTTTCTATTGGTATGTCAGTTTCTATTAGTATATCAGTTTCTATTGGTATGTCAGTCTCTATTGGTATATCAGTTTCGATTGGTATGTCAGTTTCGATTGGTATATCAGTTTCTATTGGTATATCAGTTTCGATTCGTATGTCAGTTTCGACTGGTATGTCAGTTTCTATTGGTGTGTCAGTTTCGATGAGTATTTAGCAGTAATTAGTTATAGATGTTATCGCCACTTTAGCAGGGTGGTAGAATCAGTGGTCGTTAGTTGCCAGTGTGGTAAGTGATAGTATCCTCGTTGGATTAGACATAGACGTGAGGGAAGGTCCCTCGATCTATTTACCATCTATTTACAATATTCCTTTCGTCAGGTCGCCAATTCCAGCATCATGGATTAAAGATGCCATTGAGACACGAGTAACATAATAACGACTTCAACCGCAGTAATTAGAGATGAAAAGTTTGTTTATTTATATGGTTGAAATTACAGATAAAAAGAGGTTACAAAAGGGAATGTGCCATTGCGCCGTTTAGCCGGCGAGGCTAGTGGTGCAATATCTCACTGTTACATTATGCGTGTTGCTGGCTCGAAGTTTCTGGTACAAGAGCGAGATTCTTCAAATCTTTGCGGTGAATTTCTTCCTCAGGGCGCGTAGGGATACATCCTCTTCTACTGGCGCTGATTGGCTGAACTGAGCCAAATCACGCACAGAGAATGTATGTGAGCCCGCGGAATGTAGGTCACTACAAGTATATCAGTTTCTATTGGTATGTCAGTCTCTATTGGTATATCAGTTTCGATTGGTATGTCAGTTTCGATTGGTATGTCAGTTACTATTGGTATAGCAGTTTCGATTGTTATGTCATTTTCGATTGGTATATCAGTTTCAATTGGTATATCAGTTTCAATTGGTATGTCAGTTTCTATTGGTATGTCAGTTTCGATTAGTATATCCGCTTCTATTGGTATGTCAGTTTTATTGGTATGTTAGTCCTCGATTTGTATGTCAGTTTCTATTGGTATATCAGTTTCGATTGGTTTGTCAGTTTCAATTAGTACATCAGTTTCTATTGGTATGTAAGTTTCTATTGGTATATCAGTTTCGATTGGCATATCAGTTTCGATTGGTATATCAGTTTCGATTTGTATGTCAATTTCGATTGGTATGTCAGTTTCGATTGGTATATCAGATTCGACTGGTATATCACTTTCTATTGCTATATCAGTTTCTATTGGTATGTCAGTTTCAATTGGTATGTCAGTTTCAATTGGTATGTCAGTTTCGATGAGTATATCAGTTTCTATTGATATGTCAGTCTCTATTGGTATATCAGTTTTGATTGGTATGTCAGTTTCGATTGGTATATCAGTTTCGATTGGTATGTCAGTTTCGATTGGTATATCAGTTTCGAATGGTATTTCAATCTCAATTGGTATGTCAGTTTCGATCGGTATGTTAGTCCTCGATTTGTATGTTAGTTTCTATTGATATATCAGTTTCGATTGGTATGTCAGTTTTAATTAGTATATCAGTTTCTATTGGTATGTTAGTTTCTATTGGTATGTCAGACTCGAATGGTATATCAGTTTCGATTGGTATATCAGTTTCGATTGGTATGTCAGTTTCTATTGGTATATCAGTTTCGATTAGTAAGTCAGTTTCTATTGGTATATCAGTTTCGATTGGTATATCAGTTTCTATTGGTATGTCATTGGTATATCAGTTTTGAATGGTATGTCAGACTCGATTGGTATATCAGTTTCGATTGGTATATCAGTTTCGATTGGTATATCAGTTTCTATAGGTATATCAGTTTCGATTGGTTTGTTAGGTTCTATTGGTATGTCAGTTTCGATTAGTATGTCAGTTTCGATTGGTATGTTAGTCCTCGAGTTGTATGTCAGTTTCTATTGGTATATCAGTTTCGATTGGTATGTCAGTTTCGATTAGTATATCAGTTTCTATTGGTATGTCAGTTTCTATTGGTATGTCAGTTTTGATTGGTATATCAGATTCGACTGGTATATCACTTTCTATTGCTATATCAGTTTCTATTGGTATGTCAGTTTCAATTGGTATGTCAATTTCTATTGGTATATCAGTTTTGATTGGTATGTCAGTTTCGATTGGTATATCACTTTCTATTGCTATATCAGTTTCTATTGGTATGTCAGTTTCAATTGGTATGTCAGTTTCTATTGGTATATCAGTTTTGATTGGTATGTCAGTTTCTATTGGTATATCAGTTTCGATTGGTATATCAGTTTCGATTTGTATGTCAATTTTGATTGGCATGTCAGTTTCGATTGGTATATCAGATTCGACTGGTATATCACTTTCTATTGCTATATCAGTTTCTATTGGTATGTCAGTTTCAATTGGTATGTCAGTTTCTATTGGTATATCAGGTTCGATTGGTATGTCAGTTTCTATTGGTATGTCAGTTTCTATTAGTATATCAGTTTCTATTGGTATGTCAGTCTCTATTGGTATATCAGTTTCTATTGGTATGTCAGTTTCGATTGGTATATCAGTTTCTATTGGTATATCAGTTTCGATAGGTATGTAAGTTTCTATTGGTATATCAGTTTCGATTGGTATGTCAGTTTCGATTAGTATATCAGTTTCTATTGGTACGTCAGTTACTATTGGTATATCAGATTCGACTGGTATATCACTTTCTATTGCTATATCAGTTTCTATTGGTATGTCAGTTTCTATTAGTATATTAGTTTCTATTGGTATGTCAGTCTCTGTTGGTATATCAGTTTCGATTGGTATGTCAGTTTCGATTGGTATATCAGTTTCTATTGGTATATCAGTTTCTAATGCTATGTCCGTTTCGATTGGTATATCAGTTTCTATTGATATGTCAGTTTCGATTGGTATGTTAGTCCTCGATTTGTATGTCAGTTTCTATTGGTATATCAGTTTCGATTGGTATGTCAATTTCGTTTGGTATGTCAGTTTCGATTGCTATATCAGATTCGACTGGTATATGATTTTTCTATTGCTATATCAGTTTCTATTGGTATGTCAGTTTCGATTGGTATGTCAGTTTCTATTGTTATGTCAGTCTCTATTGGTATATCAGTTTCGAAAGGTATGTCAGTTTCGCTAACAAGTCAACACCCCTCCCTCCCGCCCCCACAAACCACCATTATTATTACCTGGACCAATCATAAGCCAGAGGCCTATACTATCGTTTACCTGGTCGCCTTCGATATGTAGGATGGTAGGACTACGGAGTTCCGGAGAGTTGAAGAGAGAAAAATCTGGACGCTCAGCGATAATGCCAAAGTTAAAGACAAACACACCTCGGGGACGAAAATGCGAGCATGCCTCTTTGTTTCGGCCGCGGATGGCTAACATAACCCCATCTCCCCCCGCTTCCCACCTTTCCAACCCCCCAAACGCAATCCAAAACTTCAGATTTGGTACCTTGAATGTAGGCACCTTAAAGGGTCGCTCTAACGAGGTTGTAGAAATGCTTGAACGTAAGGAGGTCGATGTTTGTTGTATTCAAGAGACCAGGTTGAGGGGTGGATCTGCTAGATACATTGTGGGTAGAAAACGATGCTATAAGCTTTTCTGGGTGGGAAAGGACAATGGGCTGGGTGGAGTAGGAATCATGGTAGCAGAAAAGTGGGCAGATAAGATAATAGACGTAAATAGAGTGAACGACAGAATAATTAAAATAAGACTTGTCCTCAATAGAACTACGGTGACAGTAATATCCGCGTACGCACCCCAATCCGGACTGCCCAGCACTATAAAAGACAGATTCTATGAGACACTGATGCTCACTACCTCCCAAATAACAGACAGTGACTATAGAATTATTGCAGGCGACCTAAACGGTCACGTTGGACAACATTGTGACGGCTACAACGAAATCCATGGAGGCTATGGGTTTGGTACTAGAAATGAGGAAGGCTCCAGAATCCTGGAATTCTGTGATGCAAATAACCTAACTATCTGTAACACTAACTTAAAAAAACGTGACAATCACCTGATCACCTACAGATCAGGGGAACATACTAGCCAGGTAGATTATATCCTTACCAGAAGACGTGACAGAGTGTCTGTTGTAAACACTAAATCCCTCCCCCATGAAGAATGCACCTCCCAACATAGACTGATAATTAGCGACCTCACAGTCAGGACGAGACGTACTCGACAGCAGAAGAGGACTATCCTCAGGAGAAAAATATGGAAGCTAAAGGACCCCACAGCCAGAAATAAATTTCAAAGCATATTACTTGATGCTTTCGACAGTAAGGAAGAACATTTAGTGTTGGACAATATAGAGGGACAGTGGGAATTTCTGAAAGCAAACCTGCTGATGGCGACAGACGAAGTCTGTGGCTGGAGGAGGCCTGTAGGCAGGAGGAGAGTAACATGGTGGTGGAACAGTAAGGTGGAGGGGTCAATTAAGGCCAAAAAGCAGGCTTGGAAAATATGGCGGGATGGGGGAAGTAGAGAAGACTATCAAGTGGCCAGGAGGGAAGCTAGGAGACAAGTGTACTTAGCAAGAAGGGAAGCTGAGGAAAGAAAGTTCAAGCATGTTCTACAACGCGAGGACCAAAAACGTGAGGTGTTCAGGATTGCTAGGCAATGCGTCAAGGAAAACCATGATATTGTTGGGGAGAAGTGTGTACTTAACGATGATGGCATACTTGCCATCACCGACGCTGATAAGAAGGTAGTTTGGAAGTGTCACTATGAAAGGCTACTAAATGAGGAGAATAAATGGGAGAAAGACAGTCTCCCCCACATCGACCCAATAGAGGGACCAGCAGTGTTAGTCGAGGGGAGTATAATAAGTAAGGCAATCAAGGATATGAAGACGGGTAAGGCGGCTGGGCCTTCGGAAATAGTTGCTGAGATGCTGAAGGCATCTGGCACGGTGGGACACACCATGGTCACCCGCATAGTTAACCAAGTCGTACAGAATGGGGTTGTTCCGAAGGACTGGCATAGCAGCATCATCGTTAACTGTTATAAGGGTAAAGGAGACGCCCTAGATAGGAGTAACTATAGAGGCATTAAATTAATCGACCAGGTCATGAAGGTCACGGAAAAAGTAATAGCACAACTAATCAGAGAGAGAATTGACCTAGATGAAATGCAGTTCGGGTTTGTGTCAGGCAAAAGTACCACAGACGCTCTTTTCATTGTACGACAACTACAGGAGAAGTACCTATCTAAGGTAAACCCCTCTACTTAGCTTTTGTCGACTTGGAGAAAGCCTTCGACAGAGTCCCCCGCTCCATTATCTGGTGGGCTCTTAAAAAACTAGGCGTTGACGAATGGCTTGTGAGAGCTATAGAAGCCATGTATAAAGAAACAGTCAGCAAGGTTAGAATTAACAACGAATATAGTGAAGAGTTTAGTGTAAAAGTTGGCGTCCATCAGGGCTTTGTTCTCAGCCCCCTACTATTTATTATTGCCCTTCAGGCTATAACAGAGGAGTTCAAGACCGGCTGCCCATTGGAACTCCTATACGCAGACGACCTGACACTCATAGCGGAATCAATGGCCGAGCTAGAGAAGAAATTCCAAACATGGAAGCACGGCCTAGAATCAAAAGGACTTAAAATTAACCTGGCTAAGACTAAAGTTCTAGTTTGTAGGAAAGAAAATAAGGCGGCGGTCCCTACTGGGAAATGGTCGTGCTCGGTGTGTAGGAAAGGCGTATGTAGAAACTCCATTTTATGTCCTAAATGCAAAGTATGGGTGCATAAAAGATGTAGTGGGATCACAGGTAAGCTAACTAAGAACATAGATTTTACATGTGGCCAGTGCTCTGGTGCAATAAGTAGCAGCAAGTGCCCACAAAATACTAGCTCTTTCAATTGCGCAGAGGGTTCTATAGAAATAGTGGACAGCTTCCATTACCTGGGTGATAAAATCAACAGTGGGGGAGGGTGCTCTGAAAGTACTGTAGCTAGAGTCAGAACTGGTTGGAAAAAGTTCAGAGAGCTTATACCACTATTTTGCTGCTAAAGGGTTCTCCCTAAAAATGAAAGGCAGGTTGTACGATGCCTGCATACGAACAGCAATGTTGCATGGCAGTAAGACCTGGGCATTGTGTGCAGAGGATATACGCAGACTAGAGAGGAACGAAGCTTGCATGCTCCGCTGGATGTGTAACAGTAATATACGTGAACGGCAAAGCATGAACGAACTAAGGAAGGAATTAGAAATAAGAGGGATCAGATGTTGTTTACTCGAGAGAAGGCTACATTGGTATGGACACGTGATGCGCATGAAAGTTGATAGCTATATAACAAAGTGCAGGGCAATAAAGATAGACTGTAGCCACGGAATAGGCAGACCTAGAAAAACCTGGGACGAGCTGATAAACTCCGACATCACACACTTACACCTCTCCAAGACAATGTCACTGGACCGAGACCATTGGCGGTACTCAGTAACAGAGAAGACGCGTCTTACCTAAATACATAGTAAAACCTACTACAGCCAGTAGGCATCTCTAACAAAATACCCGCCCCCCCCGTCCCACCACCCCCACCCCATCCACACCACCCCGTTCTATGTAAAGTTATTTTGTTGCCACACCATCCAGGCCGAAACAAATGAGATCGTGTAGGTGTCACGACAAAAAAACACACAGTCCACGCTGTAATGTGGCAGTGTAGGCAACACGGTAAAAACCTCCCAGACCCACACTGTAAATGTGGTTGGTGTTAGGAAGGGCATCCAACTGTAGAAAACCTGCCAGACAGTCCTATGCGAGCAACACAATCACTCTTGCCTCAAGTGGGACTACCCCCGTCCAAACCCATGCAATCGTGGAACACGGACGTTAAACGTTGATGATGATGATGATGATGATGTCCGTTTCGATTGGTATGTCAGTTTCGATTGGTATGTCAGTTTCGATTGGTATGTTTGTTTCGATTGGTATATCAGTTTCGATTGGTATATCAGTTTCTATTGGTTTGTCATTTTCTATTGGTATGTCAGTTTCGATTGGTATATCAGTTTCTATTGGTATATCAGTTTCTATTGGTATATCAGTTTCGATTGGTATGTCAGTTTCGATTGGTATGTCGATTTCTATTGGTATGTCAGTTTCAATTAGTACATCAGATTCTATTGGTATATCACTTTCTATTGATATGTCAGTCTCTATTGGTATATCAATTTCGATTGGTATGTCTGTTTCTATTGCTATATCAGTTTCTATTGGTATATCAGTTTCGATTGGTATGTCAGTTTCTATGGGTATATCAGTTTCAATTGGTATGTCAATTTCTATTGGTATATCATTGGTATATCAGTTTCGAATGGTATGTCAGACTCGATTGGTATATCAGTTTCGATTGGTATATCAATTTTCGATTGGTATGTCAGTTTCTATTGGTATATCAGTTTCTATTGCTATGTCCGTTTCGATTAGTATGTCAGTTTCTATAGGTATATCAGTTTCGATCGGTATGTTAGGTTCTATTGGTATGTCACTTTCGATTAGTATGTCAGTTTCGATTAGTATATCAGTTTCTATTGGTATGTCAGTTTCTATTGGTATGTCAGTTTTGATTGGTATATCAGATTCGACTGGTATATCAATTTCTATTGCTATATCAGTTTCTATTGGTATGTCAGTTTCTATTGGTATATCAGTTTTTATTGGTATGTCAGTTTCTATTGGTATGTCAGTTTCTATTAGTATATCAGTTTCTAATGATATGTCAGTTTCGATTGGTTTATCAGTTTCGACTGTTATGTCAGTTTCTATTGGTATATCAGTTTCGATTGGTATGTCAGTTTCGATTAGTATATCAGTTTCTATTGGTATGTCAGTTTCTATTGGTATATCAGTTTCGATTGGTATATCAGTTTCGATTTGTATGTCAATTTTTATTTGCATGTCAGTTTCGATTGGCATGTCAGTTTCAATTGGTATGTCAGTTTCTATTGGTATATCAGTTTCGATTGGTATGTCACTTTCTATTGGTATGTCAGTTTCTATTAGTATATCAGTTTCTATTGGTATGTCAGTCTCTATTGGTATATCAGTTTCGATTGGTATGTCAATTTCGATTGGTATATCAGTTTCTATTGGTATATCAGTTTCGATTGGTATGTCAGTTTTGATTGGTATGTTAGTTTCTATTGGTATGTCAGTTTCGATGTGTATATCAGTTTCTATTGGTATGTCAGTCTCTATTGGTATGTCAGTTTCGATTGGTATGTCAGTTTCGATTGGTATGTCAGTTTCAATTGGTATGTCAGTTTCTATTGGTATATCAGTTTCGATTGGTATGTCAGTTTCGATTGGTATATCAGTTTCAATTGGTATATCAGTTTCAATTGGTATGTCAGTTTCGATTAGTATATCAGCTTCTATTGATATGTCAGTTTTATTGGTATGTTAGTCCTTGATTTGTATGTCAGTTTCTATTGGTATATCAGTTTCGATTGGTATGTCAGTTTCAATTAGTACTTCAGTTTCTATTGGTATGTAGGTTTCTATTGGTATATCAGTTTCGATTGGCATATCAGTTTCGATTGGTATGTCAGTTTCTATTGGTATGTCAGTTTCGATTGGTATATCAGTTTCGATTTGTATGTCAATTTCGATTGGTTTGTAGGGTTTCGATTGGTATATCATATTCGACTGGTATATCACTTTCTATTGCTATATCAGTTTCTATTGGTATGTCAGTTTCAATTGGTATGTCAGTTTCAATTGGTATGTCAGTTTCGATAAGTATATCAGTTTCTATTGATATGTCAGTTTCGATTGGTATGTCAATTTCGGTTGGTATGTCAGTTTCGATTGATATATCAGTTTTGATTGGTATGTCAATTTCGAATTGTATGTGAGTTTCGATTGGTATGTCAGTTTCTATGGGTATATCAGTTTCGATTGGTATGTCAATTTCTATTGGTATGTCATCGGTATATCAGTTTCGAATGGTATGTCAGACTCGATTGGTATATCAGTTTCGATTGGTATATCAATTTCGATTGGTATGTCAGTTTCTATAGGTATATCAATTTCGATTGGTATGTTAGGTTCTACTGGTATGTGAGTTTCGATTAGTATGTCAGTTTCGATTGGTATGTTAGTCCTCGAGTTGTATGTCAGTTTCTATTGGTATATCAGTTTCGATTGGTATGTCAGTTTCGATTAGTATATCAGTTTCTATTGGTATGTCAGTTTCTATTGGTATATCAGTTTCTATTGGTGTATCAGTTTCGATTGGTATATCAGTTTCTATTGGTATATCAGTTTCGATTGGTATGTCAGTTTCTATTGGTATGTCAGTTTCTATTAGTATATCATTTTCTATTGGTAGGTCAGTCTCTATTGGTATATCAGTTTCGATTGGTATGTTAGATTCAATTTTTATTTCAGTTTCGATTGGTATATCAGTTTCGATTGGTATATCAGTTTTCGATTGGTATGTTAGTTTCTATTGGAATGTCAGTTGCGATTAGTATATCAGTTTCTATTGGTATGTCAGTTTAAATTAGTATGTTAGTCCTCGATTCGTATGTCAGTTTCTATTGGTATATCAGTTTCGATTGGTATGTCAGTTTCGATTAGTATATCAGTTTCTATTGGTATGTCAGTTTCTATTGGTATATCAGTTTCGATTGGTATATCAGTTTCGATTTGTATGTCAATTTTGATTGGCATGTCAGTTTCGATTGGTATATTAGATTCGACTGGTATATCACTTTCTATTGTTATATCAGTTTCTATTGGTATGACAGTTTCAATTGGTATGTCAGTTTCTATTGGTATATCAGTTTCGATTGGTACGTCAGTTTCTATTGGTATGTCAGTTTCTATTAGTATATCAGTTTCTATAGGTATGTCAGTCTCTATTGGTATATCAGTTTCGATTGGTATGTCAGTTTTGATTGGTATATCAGTTTCGATTAGTATGTCAGTTTCGATTGGTATATCAGTTTCTATTGGTATGTCATTGGTATATCAGTTTCGAATGGTATGTCAGACTCGATTGGTATATCAGTTTCGATTGGTATATCAGTTTCGATTGATATGTCAGTTTCTATAGCTATATCAGTTTCGATTGGTATGTTAGGTTCTATTGGTATGTCTGTTTCGATTAGTATGTCAGTTTTTCGATTGGTATGTTAGTCCTCGTGTTGGATGTCAGTTTCTATTGGTATATCAGTTTTGATTGGTATGTCAGTTTCGATTGGTATATCACTTTCTATTGCCATATCAGTTTCTATTGGTATGTCAGTTTCTATTGGTATATCAGTTTTGATTGGTATGTCAGTCTCTATTGGTATATCAGTTTCGATTGGTATATCAGTTTCGATTGGTATGTCAATTTTGATTGTCATGTCAGTTTCGATTGGTATATCAGATTCGACTGGTATATCACTTTCTATTGCTATATCAGTTTCTATTGGTATGTCAGTTTCAATTGGTATGTCAGTTTCTATTGGTATATCAGTTTCGATTGGTATGTCAGTTTCTATTGGTATGTCAGTTTCTATTAGTATATCATTTTCTATTGGTATATCAGTCTCTATTGGTATATCAGTTTCGATTGGTATGTCAGTTTCGATTGTATGTCACTTTCTATTGGTATGTCAGTTTCGATGAGTATATCAGTTTCTATTGGTATATCAGTTTTCATTGGTATGTCAGTTTCTGTTGGTATATCAGTTTCGATTGGCATATCAGTTTCGACTGGTATATCAGTTTCGATTGGTATATCAGTTTCGATTGGTATATCAGTTTTGATTGGCATATCAGTTTCGACTGGTATATCAGTTTCGATTGGTATATCAGTTTTTAATGGTATCTCAGTTTCTGTTGGTATATCAGTTTCGATTGGCATATCAGTTTCGACTGGTATATCAGTTTCGATTGGTATATCAGTTTCGATTGGTATATCAGTTTTTATTGGTATGTCAGTTTCTGTTGGTATATCAGTTTCGATTGGCATATCAATTTCGACTGGTATATCAATTTCGATTGGTATATCAGTTTGTATTGGTATGTCAGTTTCTGTTGGTACATCAGTTTCGATTGGCATATCAGTTTCGACTGGTATATCAGTTTCGATTGGTATATCAGTTTCGATTGGTATATCAGTTTTTATTGGTATGTCAGTTTCTGTTGGTATATCAGCTTCGATTGGCATATCAGTTTCGACTGGTATATCATTTTCGATTGGTATATCAGTTTCGATTGGTATATCAGTTTTTATCGGTATGTCAGTTTCTGTTGGTATATCAGTTTCGATTGGCATATCAGTTTCGACTGGTATATCAGCTTCGATTGGTATATCAGTTTCTATTGGTATATCAGTTTCTATAGGCATGTCAGTCTCTATTGGTATATCAGTTTCGATTGGTATGTCAGTTTCGAATGCTATGTCAGTTTCGTTTGGTATGTCAGTTTCGATTGGTATATCAGTTTCGAATGGAATTTCAATCTCGATTGGTATGTGAGTTTCGATTGGTATGTGAGTTTTGATTAATATATCAGTTACTATTGGTATGTATGTTTCGATTGTTATGTCATTTTCGATTGTTATGTCAGTGTCTATTGGTATATCAGTTTCGATTGGTATATCAGTTTCGATTGGTATATTAGTATCAATTGTTACGTCAATTTCAATTGGTATGTCAGTTTCGATTGGTATATCAGTTTCGAATGGTATTTCAATCTCGATTGGTATGTCAATTTCGATTGGTATGTCAGTTTCGATTGGTATATAAGTTTCTATTGCTATATCAGTTTCGATTGGTATGTCAGTTTCTATGGGTATATCAGTTTCGATTGGTATGTCACTTTCCATTGGTATGTCAGTTTCTATTAGTATATCAGTTTCTATTGGTATGTCAGTCTCTATTGGTATATCAGTTTCGATTGGTATGTCAGTTTCGATTGGTATATCAGTTTCTATTGGTATATCAGTTTCCATTGGTATGTCAGTTTCGACTGGTATGTCAGTTTCTATTGGTGTGTCAGTTTCGATGAGTATTTAGCAGTAATTAGTTATAGATGTTATCGCCATTTTAGCAGGGTGGTAGAATCAGTGGTCGTTAGTTGCCAGTGTGGTAAGTGATAGTATCCTCGTTGGATTAGACATAGACGTGAGGGAAGGTCCCTCGATCTATTTACCATCTATTTACAATATTCCTTTCGTCAGGTCGCCAGTTCCAGCATCATGGATTAAAGATGCCATTGAGACACGAGTAACATACAAGTATATCACTACAAGTATATCAGTTTCTATTGGTATGTCAGTCTCTATTGGTATATCAGTTTCGATTGGTATGTCAGTTTCGATTGGTATGTCAGTTACTATTGGTATAGCAGTTTCGATTGTTATGTCAGTTTCGATTGGTATATCAGTTTCAATTGGTATATCAGTTTCAATTGGTATGTCAGTTTCTATTGGTATGTCAGTTTCGATTAGTATATCCGCTTCTATTGGTATGTCAGTTTTATTGGTATGTTAGTCCTCGATTTGTATGTCAGTTTCTATTGGTATATCAGTTTCGATTGGTTTGTCAGTTTCAATTAGTACATCAGTTTCTATTGGTATGTAAGTTTCTATTGGTAGATCAGTTTCGATTTGCATATCAGTTTCGATTGGTATGTCAGTTTCTATTGGTATCTCAGTTTCGATTGGTATATCAGTTTCGATTTGTATGTCAATTTCGATTTGTATGTCAGTTTCGATTGGTATATCAGATTCGACTGGTATATCACTTTCTATTGCTATATCAGTTTCTATTGGTATGTCAGTTTCAATTGGTATGTCAGTTTCAATTGGTATGTCAGTTTCGATGAGTATATCAGTTTCTATTGATATGTCAGTCTCTATTGGTATATCAGTTTCGATTGGTATGTCAGTTTCTATTGGTATATTAGTTTCGATTGGTATGTCAGTTTCGATTGGTATATCAGTTTCGAATGGTATTTCAATCTCAATTGGTATGTCAGTTTCGATCGGTATGTTAGTCCTCGATTTGTATGTTAGTTTCTATTGGTATATCAGTTTCGATTGGTATGTCAGTTTCAATTAGTATATCAGTTTCTATTGGTATGTTAGTTTCTATTGGTATATCAGTTTCGATTGGTATGTCAGTTTCAATTAGTATATCAGTTTCTATTGCTATATCAGTTTCTATTGGTATATCAGTTTCGATTAGTATGTCAGTTTCTATTGGTATATCAGTTTCGATTGGTATGTCAGACTCGATTGGTATATCAGTTTCGATTGGTATATCAGTTTCGATTGGTATGTCAGTTTCTATTGGTATATCAGTTTCGATTAGTATGTCAGTTTCTATTGGTATATCAGTTTCGATTGGTATATCAGTTTCTATTGGTATGTCATTGGTATATCAGTTTTGAATGGTATGTCAGACTCGATTGGTATATCAGTTTCGATTGGTATATCAGTTTTGATTGGTATATCAGTTTCTATATGTATATCAGTTTCGATTGGTATGTTAGGTCCTATTGGTATGTCAGTTTCGATTAGTATGTCAGTTTCGATTGGTATGTTAGTCCTCGAGTTGTATGTCAGTTTCTATTGGTATATCAGTTTCGATTGGTATGTCAGTTTCGATTAGTCTATCAGTTTCTATTGGTATGTCAGTTTCTATTGGTATGTCAGTTTTGATTGGTATATCAGATTCGACTGGTATATCACTTTCTATTGCTATATCAGTTTCTATTGGTATGTCAGTTTCAATTGGTATGTCAGTTTCTATTGGTATATCAGTTTTGATTGGTATGTCAGTTTCTATTGGTATATCAGTTTCGATTGGTATATCAGTTTCGATTTGTATGTCAATTTTGATTGGCATGTCAGTTTCGATTGGTATATCAGATTCGACTGGTATATCACTTTCTATTGCTATATCAGTTTCTATTGGTATGTCAGTTTCAATTGGTATGTCAGTTTCTATTGGTATATCAGGTTCGATTAGTATGTCAGTTTCTATTGGTATGTCAGTTTCTATTAATATATCAGTTTCTATTGGTATGTCAGTCTCTATTGGTATATCAGTTTCGATTGGTATGTCAGTTTCGATTTGTATATCAGTTTCTATTGGTATATCAGTTTCGATTGGTATGTAAGTTTCTATTGGTATATCAGTTTTGATTGGTATGTCAGTTTCGATTAGTATATCATTTTCTATTGGTACGTCAGTTACTATTGGTATATCAGATTCGACTGGTATATCACTTTCTATTGCTATATCAGTTTCTATTGGTATGTCAGTTTCTATTAGTATATTAGTTTCTATTGGTATGTCAGTCTCTGTTGGTATATCAGTTTCGATTGGTATGTCAGTTTCGATTGGTATATCAGTTTCTATTGGTATATCAGTTTCTAATGCTATGTCCGTTTCGATTGGTATATCAGTTTCTATTGATATGTCAGTTTCGATTGGTATGTTAGTCCTCGATTTGTATGTCAGTTTCTATTGGTATATCAGTTTCGATTGGTATGTCAATTTCGTTTGGTATGTCAGTTTCGATTGCTATATCAGATTCGACTGGTATATGATTTTTCTATTGCTATATCAGTTTCTATTGGTATGTCAGTTTCGATTGGTATGTCAGTTTCTATTGTTATGTCAGTCTCTATTGGTATATCAGTTTCGAAAGGTATGTCAGTTTCGATTGGTACATCAGTTTCGATTGGTATATCAGTTTCGATTGGTATATCAGTTTCTATTGGTATATCAGTTTCAATTGAAATGTCAGTTTCTATTGGTATGTCAGTTTCTATTAGTATATCAGTTTCTATTGGTATGTCAGTCTCTATTGGTATATCAGTTTCGATTGGTATGTCAGTTTCGATTGGTATATCAGTTTCTATTGGTATATCAGTTTTGATTGGTATGTAAGTTTCTATTGGTATATCAGTTTCAATTGGTATGTCAGTTTCGATTAGTATATCAGTTTCTATTGGTACGTCAGTTACTATTGGTATATCAGATTCGACTGGTATATCACTTTCTATTGCTATATCAGTTTCTATTGGTATATCAGTTTTGATTGGTATGTCAGTTTCTATTGGTATGTCAGTTTCTATTAGTATATTAGTTTCTATTGGTATGTCAGTCTCTGTTGGTATATCAGTTTCGATTGGTATGTCAGTTTCGATTGGTATATCAGTTTCTATTGGTATATCAGTTTCTAATGCTATGTCCGTTTCGATTGGTATATCAGTTTCTATTGATATGTCAGTTTCGATTGGTATGTTAGTCCTCGATTTGTATGTCAGTTTCTATTGGTATATGAGTTTCGATTGGTATGTCAATTTCGTTTGGTATGTCAGTTTCGATTGCTATATCAGATTCGACTGGTATATGATTTTTCTGTTGCTATATCAGTTTCTATTGGTATGTCAGTTTCGATTGGTATGTCAGTTTCTATTGTTATGTCAGTCTCTATTGGTATATCAGTTTCGAAAGGTATGTCAGTTTCGATTGGTACATCAGTTTCGATTGGTATGTCAGTTTCGATTGGTATATCAGTTTCTATTGGTATATCAGTTTCAATTGGAATGTCAGTTTCTATTGGTATGTCAGTTTCGATTAGTATATCAGTTTCTATTGGTATGTCAGTGTCTATTGGTATATCAGTTTCGATTTGTATGTCAGTTTCGATTGCTATGTCAGTTTCGCTTGGTATGTCAGTTTCGATTGGTATATCAGTTTCAATTGGTATATCAGTTTCAATTGGTATGTCAGTTTCTATTGGTATGTCAGTTTCGATTAGTATATCCGCTTCTATTGGTATGTCAGTTTTATTGGTATGTTAGTCCTCGATTTGTATGTCAGTTTCTATTGGTATATCAGTTTCGATTGGTTTGTCAGTTTCAATTAGTACATCAGTTTCTATTGGTATGTAAGTTTCTATTGGTAGATCAGTTTCGATTTGCATATCAGTTTCGATTGGTATGTCAGTTTCTATTGGTATCTCAGTTTCGATTGGTATATCAGTTTCGATTTGTATGTCAATTTCGATTTGTATGTCAGTTTCGATTGGTATATCAGATTCGACTGGTATATCACTTTCTATTGCTATATCAGTTTCTATTGGTATGTCAGTTTCAATTGGTATGTCAGTTTCAATTGGTATGTCAGTTTCGATGAGTATATCAGTTTCTATTGATATGTCAGTCTCTATTGGTATATCAGTTTCGATTGGTATGTCAGTTTCTATTGGTATATTAGTTTCGATTGGTATGTCAGTTTCGATTGGTATATCAGTTTCGAATGGTATTTCAATCTCAATTGGTATGTCAGTTTCGATCGGTATGTTAGTCCTCGATTTGTATGTTAGTTTCTATTGGTATATCAGTTTCGATTGGTATGTCAGTTTCAATTAGTATATCAGTTTCTATTGGTATGTTAGTTTCTATTGGTATATCAGTTTCGATTGGTATGTCAGTTTCAATTAGTATATCAGTTTCTATTGCTATATCAGTTTCTATTGGTATATGAATAAGGTAGATGAAGCAGTCAAGGCCAAGAGACAGGCATGGAAAGAATGGAAGAACGGGGGGAGCAGGGTACATTACATAGAGACCAAGAGGGAAGCTAGGCGACAAGTATACTTAGCTAGGAGGGAAGCAGAGGATAGAAAATTCAAGCATGTTTTACAACGTGAGGACCAGAAACAGGAGGTATTCAAGATTGCGAGGCAGTGTGTCAGAGATAGTTGTGATGTCATTGGAGAGAAGTGTATCCGGAATGATAAAGGTGAGCTTGCCCTCACAAGTGCTGAGAAGAAAGATGCATGGAAGAGTCATTATGATAGATTACTAAATGAGGAGAATGCATGGGAAGAAGAGACCCTACCCCACGTAGACCCTATAGAGGGACCAGCAGTACAAGTCAGCGGCAGCGTAGTAAGTAAGGCAATCAGAGATATGAAGATAGGGAAGGCAACCGGTCCATCGGGTATAGCTGCCGAGATGCTGAAGGCATCTGGGTCTGTAGGTCACACTATAACCACACGTATCGTTAACCAGGTAATACTAGAGGGGGCCATACCAAAAGATTGGTGCAGTAGCATCATTGTCAACTGCTACAAAGGTAAAGGCGATGCACTAGATAGAGGAAACTATAGAGGTATAAAGTTGATGGATCAGGTCATGAAAGTAACAGAAAGAGTTATAGCACAGCTGATTAGGGACCTGGTGAATATAGACGAGATGCAATTTGGGTTTGTTCCAGGGAAAGGCACCACTGATGCGCTCTTCCTTGTGAGGCAATTACAGGAAAAGTACCTAGCTAAAAGTAAGCCACTCTACTTGGCATTTGTCGACCTTGAGAAAGCCTTTGACAGAGTTCCACGTGCAGCAATCTGGTGGGCTCTTAGAAAACTAGGAGTAGATGAATGGCTTGTGAAAGCGGTACAAGCCATGTATAGGGGAGCAGTCAGCAAAGTTAGGATTGGCAATGAGTATAGCGAGGAATTTAGCGTACAGGTTGGGGTCCACCAGGGCTCTGTTCTTAGCCCTCTCCTGTTCATCATAGTCCTGCAGGCAATAACGGAGGAGTTTAAGACCGGATGCCCATGGGAACTCCTGTATGCTGATGACCTCGCACTCATAGCTGAATCTATGGTAGAACTAGAGAATAAATTCCAAACCTGGAAGCAGGGACTAGAGAGAAAGGGCCTCAAAGTCAACATGACAAAGACTAAGGTCCTTATAAGTAGACGAGAAAACAGAACCCAGATCCCCTCAGGGAAATGGCCTTGCTCAGTATGTAGGAAAGGTGTAGGTAGGAACTCCATTCTCTGCCCCAAATGCAAACAATGGGTACACAAGAGATGTAGCGGGATCTCAGGAAGCTTAATTAAGAATGTAGGATTCACATGCAGCAGCTGTGCTGAAACAGCAAGCAAACAGCCACAGGAAACAAGTACCACCAATCTCTGGGAGGGCCCTGTAGAAACAGTAGACAGCTTCTGCTACCTAGGTGACCGAATTAGCAACGGAGGTGGGTGCTCAGAAAGTACAATAACTAGGGTAAGAACGGGATGGAAGAAGTTTAGGGAACTACTACCACTGCTAGCTGCAAAAGGCTTCTCCCTCAGAATGAAAGGCAGACTGTATGATGCGTGTATCCGAACAGCGATGTTGCATGGTAGTGAGACCTGGGCGCTGAAGGTGGAAGACTTACGTAGATTAGAGAGAAACGAAGCCTGCATGCTCCGATGGATGTGTAACAGTAATGTACGTGAACGACAAAGCATAAATGAATTGAGAGAGAGACTGAGCATAAGAGGAATCAAATGCTGCGTGCAGGAGAGGCGGTTACGCTGGTATGGACATGTGATGCGTATGAAGGATGACAGCTGCATAAAAAGGTGCAGAGCACTAGAAGTTGATGGAAACCGCGGAGTGGGGAGACCCAAGATGACTTGGGATGAGGTGATAAAAGCCGACCTTACCCAACTACACCTCTCAAAGTCAATGACACACGACCGTGACTTCTGGCGTCACGCAGTAATACAGGGTACCCGACCTCCCATGGGTACATGCTGAAGCATATAAACAATATGCCCCCCCCCCCCACCGCAAGGTGGTCGTGGAGGTGCCACGGCAAAAAAGCACCCAGCCCACACTGTAAAGTGGACGTGTAGGCGCCACGAAAAAGCACCCAGCACTCACTGTAAATGAGGTTGGTGTTAGGAAGGGCATCCAGCTGTAGAAATCAAGCCAGATCAGTTCCTGTATGAGCAAGGCATGGTCAGCCGACCAGACACTGCCCACAACAGGACAACCCGTCTAACCCATGCTAGCGTGGAAGAACGGACGTAAAACGGTGATGATGATGATGATGATGATATCAGTTTCTATTGGTATATCAGTTTCTATTGGTATATCAGTTTCGATTGATATATCAGTTTCGATTAGTATGTCAGTTTCTATTGGTATGTCAGTTTCAATTAGTTTCTTAGTTTCTATTGGTATGTCAGTTTTCGATTGTTATGTCAGTTTCTATTGGTATATCAGTTTCTATTGGTATGTCTGTTTCTATTGGTATGTCTGTTTCTATTTGTATATCAGTTTCGATTGGTATATCAATTCTGATTGGTATGTCAATTTCAATTGGTATGTCAGTTTGGATTGGTATATCAGTTTCGATCGGTATGTCAGTGTCGATTGGTATGTCAATTTCGATTGGTATATCAGTTTCGAATGGTATGTCAATCTCGATTGGTATGTCAGTTTCGAATGGTATGTCAGTTTCTATCGTTATATCTGTTTCGATTGGTATATCAGTTTTGATTGGTATGTCAGTTTCGATTGGTATGTCAGTTTCTATTGGTATATCAGTTTCGTTTGTTATATCAGTTTCGATTAGTATGTCAGTTTCTATTGGTATGTCAGTTTCGATTAGTTTATCAGTTTCTATTGGTATGTCAGTTTCGATTGGTATGTCAGTTTCTATTGGTATATCAGTTTCTATTGGTATATCAATTTCTATTGGTATGTCTGTTTCTATTGGTATATCAGTTTCGATTGGTAATTCAGTCTCGATTGGTATGTCAGTTTCGATTAGTTTATCAGTTTCTATTGGTATGTCAGTTTCGATTGGTATGTCAGTTTCTATTGGTATATCAGTTTCTATTGGTATATCAATTTCTATTGGTATGTCTGTTTCTATTGGTATATCAGTTTCGATTGGTAATTCAGTCTCGATTGGTATGTCAGTTTCGCTTGGTATGTCAGTTTCGATTGGTATATCAGTTTCGATTGGTATATCAGTTTCGATTGGTATGTCAGTTTCGATTGGCATGTTAGACTCGATTGTTATGTCAGTTTCGATTGATATGTCAGTTTCGATTGGTATGTCAGTTTCGATTGGTATGTCAGTTTCGATTGGTATATCAGTTTCGAATGGTATGTCAATTTCGATTGGTATGTCAGTTTGGATTGGTATATCAGTTTCGCCGGTATGTCAGTTTCGATTGCTATGTCAGTTTCGATTGTCATATCAGTTTTGAATGGTATGTCAATCTCGATTGGTATGTCAATTTCGATTGGTGTATCAGTTTCGATTAGTATGTCAGTTTCTATTGGTATATCAGTTTCGATTGGTATATCAGTTTAGATTAATATGTCAGTTTCTATTGGTATATCAGTTTCGAATGCAATGTCAATCTCGATTGGTATGTCAATTTCGATTGGTATGTCAGTTTCGATTGGTATGTCAGTTTATATTGGTATGTCAGTTTCGATTAGTATATCAGTTTCTATTGTTATGTCAGTTTCGATTGGTATGTCAATCGCGATTGGTATGTCAGTTTCGATTGGTATATCAGTTTCGATTGGTATATCAGTTTCAATTGGTATGTCAATTTCGATTGGTATATCAGATTCTACTGGTATATCACATTCTATTGCTATATCTGTTTCTATTGGTATGTCAGTTTCAATTGTTATGTCAGTTTCTATTGGTATATCAGTTTCGATTGGTATGCCAGTTTCTATTGGTATGTCAGTTTCTATTAGTATATCAGTTTCTATTGGTATGTCAGTCTCTATTGGTATATCTGTTTCGATTGGTATGTCAGTTTTGACTGGTATATCAGTTTCGATTGGTATATCAGTTTCCATTGGTATATCACTTTCGATTTTTATGTCAGTTTCTATTGGTATGTCAGTCTCTATTAGTATATCAGTTTCGAATGGTATTTCAATCTCGATTGGTATGTTAGTTTCTATTGGTATGTCAGTTTCGATTAGTATATCAGTTTCGATTGGTATATCAGTTTCTATTGGTATGTCAGTCTCTGTTGGCATATCAGTTTCGATTGGTATGTCAGTTTCGATTGGTATGTCAGTTTCTATTGGTATGTCAGTTTCGATTACTATATCAGTTTCTATTGGTATGTCAGTCTCTATTGGTATATCAGTTTCGATTGGTATGTCAGTTTCGATTGCTATGTCAGTTTCGATTGGTATGTCAGTTTCGATTGGCATATCAGTTTCGAATGGTATTTCAATATCGATTGGTATGTCAGTTTCGATTGGTATATCAGTTTCTATTGGTATGTCAGTTTCTATTTGTATGTTAGTCCTCGATTTGTATGTCAGTTTCGATTGGTATATCAGTTTCTATTGGTATGTGAGTGTCTACTGGTATATCAGTTTCGATTGGTATGTCAGTTTCGATTGGTATGTCAGTTTCGATTGGTATGTCAGTCTCTATTGGTATATAAGTTTCGATTGATATGTCAGTTTCGATTTTTATATCAGTTTTGATTGGTATCTCAGTTTCGATTGGTATATCAGTTTCTATTGGTATATCAGTTTTGATTGGTATGTCAGTTTCGATTGCTATGTCAGTTTCGATTGGTATGTCAGTTTAGCTAGGTATATCAGTTTCGAATGGTATTTCAATCTCGACTGGTATGTCAATTTCGATTGGTATATCTGTTTCCATTAGTATGTCAGTTCTATTGGAATATCAGTTTCTATTGATATATCAGTTTCGATTGGTATATCATTTTCTATTGGTATATCAGTTTCTATTGGTATGTCCGTTTCGATTGGTATGTCAGTTTCCAATGGTATATCAGTTTCAATTGGTATGTCAGTTTCGATTGGTATATCAGTTACGATTGGCATATCAGTTTCGATTGGTATATCAGTTTCTATTGGTATGTCAGTGTCTACTGGTATATCAGTTTCTATTAGTATGTCCCTTTCGATTGGTATGTCAGTTTCTATAGGTATATCAGTTTCGATTGTATGTTAGGTTCTATTGGTATGTCGGTTTCGATTAGTATATCAGTTTCTATTTGTATGTCAGTTTCGATTGGTATGTTAGTCCTCGATTTGTATGTCAGTTTCTATTGGTATATCAGTTTCGATTGGTATGTCAGTTTCAATTAGCATATCAGTTTCTATTGGTATGTCAGTTTCTATTGGTATATCAGTTTCGATTGGTATGTCAGTTTCTATTGGTATGTCAGTTTCGATTATTATATCAGTTTCTATTGGTATGTCAGTGTCTACTGGTATATCAGTTTCGATTGGTATGTCAGTTTCGATTGGTATGTCAGTTTTGAATGGTATTTCAATCTCGATTGGTATGTTAGTTTCGATTGGTATATCAGTTTCGGTTGGTATATCAGTTTCGATTGGTATGTTAGTTTCAATTAGTATATCAGTTTCTATTAGTATGTCAGTTTCTATTGGTAAATTAGTTGCGATTAGCATATCAGTTTCGATTGGTATGTCAGTTTCGAGTGGTATGTCAGTTTCGATTGGTATGTCAGTTTCGATTGGTATATCATTTTCGATTGGCATATCAGTTTCGAATATTATGTCAGTTTCGATTGGTATGTCAGTTTCTATTGGTATATCAGTTTCGATTGGTATGTTAGTTTCGATTGGTATGTCAGTTTTTATTGGTATGTCAGTTTCAATTAGTATATCAGTTTCGATTGGTATATCAGTTTCTTTTGGTATGTTAGTCCTCGATTTGTATGTCAGTTTCTATTGGTAGATCAGTTTCGATTGGTATGTCAGTTTCAATTAGTATATAAGTTTCTATTGGTATGTCAGTTTCTATCAGTATATCAGTTTCGATTGGTATATCACTTTCGATTTGTATATCAGTTTTTATTGCTACATGAATTTATATTGGTATAAAAGTTTCCATTGGTATGTCAGTTTCTATTGCTATATCAGTTGCGATTGGTATTTCAGTGTCTATTGTTATATCAGTTTCGATTGGTATATCAGTTTCGATTAGTATATCAGTTCCTATAGGTATGTCAGTTTCTATTGGTATATCAATTTCGATTGGTATGTCAGTTTCGATTAGAATATCAGTTTCTATTGGTATGTCAGTTTCTATTGGTATATCAGTTGCGATTGGTATATCAGTTTCGTTTGGTATGTCAATTTCGATTTGTATATCAGTTTAGATTGGTATGTCAGTTTCTATTGGTATGTCAGATTCTATTAGTATATTAGTTTCTATTGGTATGTCAGTCTCTATTGGCATATCCGTTTCGATTGGTATGTCAGTTTCGATTGGTATGTCAGTTTTGATTGGTATATCAGTTTCTATTGGTATATCAGTTTCTATTGGTATGTCAGTTTTGATTAGTATATCAGTTTCTATTGGTTTGTGAGTCTCCATTGCTATATCAGTTGCGATTGGTATTTCAGTGTCTATTGTTATATCAGTTTCGATTGGTATATCAGTTTCGATTAGTATATCAGTTCCTATAGGTATGTCAGTTTCTATTGGTATATCACTTTCTATTGCTATATCAGTTTCTATTGGTATGTCAGTTTCTATTGGTATGTCAGTTTCTATTAGTATATCAGTTTCTATTGGTATGTCAGTTTCTCTTGCTATGTCAGTTTCGATTAGTATATCAGTTCATATAGGTATGTCAGTTACGATTGGTATATCAGTTTCTATTGGTATGTCAGTTTAGATTGGTATATCAGTTTCTATTGGTATATCAGTTTCGATTGGTATGTCAGTCTCTATTGGTATATCAGTTTCGATTAGTATATCAGTTTCTATTGGTATGTCAGTCTCTAATTGTATATCAGTTTCGATTGGCATGTCAGTTTCGATGAGTATATCAGTTCATATAGGTATGTCAGTTTCTATTGGTATATCAGTTTCGAATGGTATGTCAGTTTTGATTGGTATATCAGTTTCTATTGGTATGTCTGTTTCTATTGGTATGTCAGTTTCGATTAGTATATGAGTTACTATTTGTATATCAGTCTCTATTGGTATATCAGTTTCGATTGGTATGTCTGTTTCTATTTGTATGTCAGTTTCGATTGGTATGTTAGTCCTTGATTTGTATGTCTGTTTCTATTGGTATATCAGTTTCGATTAGTATGTCAGTTTTGATTAGTATATCAGTTCCTATAGGTATGTCAGTTTCTATTGGTATATCAGTTTCGATTGGTATGTCAGTTTATATTGGTATATCAGTTTCGATTGTTATGTCAGAATCGATTAGTATATCAGTTTCTATTGGTATGTCAGTTTCTATTGCTATATCACTTTCGATTGGTATGTCAGTTTCTATTGGTATGTCAGTTTCTATTAGTATATCAGTTTCTATTGCTTTGTGAGTCTCTATTTGTATATAAGTTTCGATTGGTATGTCAGTTCCGATTGGAATTTCAGTTTCTATTGTATGTCAGTTTCGATTAGTATATCACTTTCTATTGCTATATCAGTTTCTATTGGTATGTCAGTTTCAATTGTTATATCAGTTTCTATTGGTATATCAGTTTCGATTGGTATGTCAGTTTCTATTGGTATGTCAGTTTCGATTGGTATATCAGTTTCTATTGGTATGTCTGTTTTCGATTGGTATATCAGTTTTGAATAGTATATCAGCCTCGATTGGTATGTCCGTTTCGATTTGCATATCAGTTTCGATTCGTATGTCATTTTCTATTGGTATATAAGTTTCCTATGGTATATCAGTTTCGATTGGTATGTCAGTTTCTATTGGTATATCAGTTTCGATTGGTATGTCAGTTTCTATTGGTATGTCAAATTCTATTGGTATATCAGTTTTGATTGGTATGTCAGTTTCGATTAGTATATCAGTTTCTAATGGTATGTCAGTTTATATTAGTATATCAATTTCGATTGGTATGTCAGTTTCGATTGGTATATCAGTTTCGATTGGTATATCAGTTTCGATTGGTATGTCAGTTTCTATTGGTATGTCAGTTTCGATTGGTATATCAGTTTCGATTATTATGTCAGTATCTATTGGTATATCGATTTCCATTGGTAGATCAGTTTCGATTGGTATGTCAGTTTCCATTGGTATATCAGTTTCGATTGGTATGTCAGTTTCTATTGGTATATCACTTTCCATTTGTATGACATTTTCGATTGGTATATCAGTTTCGATTGGTATGTCTGTTTTCGATTGGTATATCAGTTTCGATTGGTATGTCAATTTCGATTGGTATATCAGTTTCGATTGGTATGTCAGTTTCTATTAGTATATCAGTTTCTATTGGTATGTCAGTCTCTATTGGCATATCCGTTTCGATTGGTATGTCAGTTTCGATTGGTGTGTCAGTTTTGATTGGTATGTCAGTTTCAATTTGTATGTCAATTTCTATTGGTATGTCAGTTTCGATTAGTATATCAGTTTCTATTGATTTGTGAGTCTCCATTGGTATATCAGTTTCGATTGGTATGTCAGTTTCGATAGGTATATCTGTTTCTATATGTATATCAGTTTCGATTGGTATGTCAGTCTCTATTGGTATGTCAGTTTCGATTAGTATATCAGTTTCTATTGGTACGTCAGTCTCTATTGGTATATCAGATTCGACTCGTATATCACTTTCTATTGCTATATCAGTTTCTATTGGTATGTCAGTTTCTATTGGTATGTCAGTCTCTATTGGTATATCCGTTTCGATTGGTATGTCAGTTTCGATTGGTATATCAGTTTCTATTGGTTTATCAGTTTTGATTGGTATGTCAGTTTCTCTTGGTATGTCAGTTTCGATTAGTATATCAGTTCATATAGGTATGTCAGTTTCGATTGGTATATCAGTTTCGATTGGTATGTCAGTTTTAATTGGTATATCAGTTTCTATTGGTATATCAGTTTCGATTGGTATGTCAGTCTCTATTGGTATGTCAGTTTCGATTAGTATATCAGTTTCTATTGGTATGTCAGTCTCTAATTGTATATCAGTTTCGATTGGTATATCAGTTTCGATGAGTATATCAGTTCATATAGGTATGTCAATTTCTATTGGTATATCAGTTTCGAATGGTATGTCAGTTTTGATTGGTATATCAGTTTCTATTGGTATGTCAGTTTCGATTAGTATATCAGTTTCTATTGGTATGTCAGTCTCCATTGGTATATCAGTTTCGACTGGTATGTCAGTTTCGATTAGTATATCAGTTTCTATTTATATATAAGTTTCGATTGGTATGTCAGTTTCTATTGGTATGTCAGTTTCGATTAGTATATGAGTTACTATTTGTATATCAGTCTCTATTGGTATATCAGTTTCGATTGGTATGTCTGTTTCTATTTGTATGTCAGTTTCGATTGGTATGTTAGTCCTTGATTTGTATGTCTGTTTCTATTGGTATATCAGTTTCGATTGGTATGTCAGTTTCAATTAGTATATCATTTTCTATTGGTATGTCAGTTTCTATTGGTATATCAGTTTCGATTAGTATGTCAGTTTTGATTAGTATATCAGTTCCTATAGGTATGTCAGTTTCTATTGGTATATCAGTTTCGATTGGTATGTCAGTTTCTATTGGTATATCAGTTTCGATTGTTATGTCAGTATCGATTAGTATATCAGTTTCTATTGGTATGTCAGTTTCTATTGGTATATCAGATTCGATTGGTATGTCAGTTTCTATTGGTATGTCAGTTTCTATTAGTATATCAGTTTCTATTGCTTTGTGAGTCACTATTGGTATATAAGTTTCGATTGGTATGTCAGTTTCGATTGGAATTTCAGTTTCTATTGTATGTCAGTTTCGATTAGTATATCACTTTCTATTGCTATATCAGTTTCTATTGGTATGTCAGTTTCAATTGTTATATCAGTTTCTATTCGTATATCAGTTTCGATTGGTATGTCAGTTTCTATTGGTATGTCAGTTTCGATTGGTATATCAGTTTCGATTGGTATGTCTGTTTTCGATTGGTATATCAGTTTCGAATAGTATATCAGCCTCGATTGGTATGTCCGTTTCGATTTGCATATCAGTTTCGATTCGTATGTCAGTTTCTATTGGTATATAAGTTTCCTATGGTATATCAGTTTCGATTGGTATGTCAGTTTCTATTGGTATATCAGTTTCGATTGGTATGTCAGTTTCTATTGGTATGTCAAATTCTATTGGTATATCAGTTTTGATTGGTATGTCAGTTTCGATTAGTATATCAGTTTCTATTGGTATGTCAGTTTATATTAGTATATCAATTTCGATTGGTATGTCAGTTTCGATTGGTATATCAGTTTCGATTGGTATATCAGTTTCGATTGGTATGTCAGTTTCTATTGGTATGTCAGTTTCGATTGGTATATCAGTTTCGATTATTATGTCAGTATCTATTGGTATATCGGTTTCCATTGGTAGATCAGTTTCGATTGGTATGTCAGTTACTATTGGTATATCAGTTTCGATTGGTATGTCAGTTTCTATTGGTATATCAGTTTCCATTTGGATGACATTTTCGATTGGTATATCAGTTTCGATTGGTATGTCAGTTTCGATTGATATAGCAGTTTGGATTAATATGTCAGTTTCTATTGGTATGTCAGTTTCGATTGGTATATCACTTTCGATTGGTATGTCAGTTTCTATTGGTATATCCGTTTCGATTGGTATATCCGTTTCGATTGGTATGTCAGTTTCGATTAGAATATCAGTTTCTATTGGTATATCAGTTTCGATTGGTATATCAGTTTCGATTCGTATGTCAATTTCGACTGGTATATCAGTTTCGATTGGTATGTCAGTTTCTATTGGTATGTCAGTTTCTATTAGCATATCAGTTTCTATTGGTATGTCAGTCTCTATTGGCATATCCGTTTCGATTGGTATGTCAGTTTCGATTGGTGTGTCAGTTTTGATTGGTATATCAGTTTCTATTAGTATATCAGTTTCGATTGGTATGTCAGTTTCGATTAGTATATCAGTTTCTATTGGTTTGTGAGTCTCCATTGGTATATCAGTTTCGATTGGTATGTCAGTTTCGATTGGTATATCTGTTTCTATTTGTATATCAGTTTCGATTGGTATGTCAGTCTCTATTGGTATGTCAGTTTCGATTAGTATATCAGTTTCTATTGGTATGTCAGTCTCTATCGGTATATCAGATTCGACTCGTATATCACTTTCTATTGCTATATCAGTTTCTATTGGTATGTCAGTTTCTATTGGTATGTCAGTTTTGATTGGTATGTCAGTTTCTCTTGGTATGTCAGTTTCGATTAGTATATCAGTTCATATATGTATGTCAGTTTCGATTGGTATATTAGTTTCGATTGGTATGTCAGTTTAGATTGGTATATCAGTTTCTATTGGTATATCAGTTTCGATTGGTATGTCAGTCTCTATTGGTATGTCAGTTTCGATTAGTATATCAGTTTCTATTGGTATGTCAGTCTCTAATTGTATATCAGTTTCGATTGGTATATCAGTTTCGATGAGTATATCAGTTCATATAGGTATGTCAATTTCTATTGGTATATCAGTTTCGAATGGTATGTCAGTTTTGATTGGTATATCAGTTTCTATTGGTATGTCAGTTTCGATTAGTATATCAGTTTCTATTGGTATGTCAGTCTCCATTGGTATATCAGTTTCGACTGGTATGTCAGTTTCGATTAGTATATCAGTTTCTATTTATATATAAGTTTCGATTGGTATGTCAGTTTCTATTGGTATGTCAGTTTCGATTAGTATATGAGTTACTATTTGTATATCAGTCTCTATTGGTATATTAGTTTCGATTGGTATGTATGTTTCTATTTGTATGTCAGTTTCGATTGGTATGTTAGTCCTTGATTTGTATGTCTGTTTCTATTGGTATATCAGTTTCGATTGGTATGTCAGTTTCAATTAGTATATCATTTTCTATTGGTATGTCAGTTTCTATTGGTATATCAGTTTCGATTAGTATGTCAGTTTTGATTAGTATATCAGTTCCTATAGGTATGTCAGTTTCTATTGGTATATCAGTTTCGATTGGTATGTCAGTTTCTATTGGTATATCAGTTTCGATTGTTATGTCAGTATCGATTAGTATATCAGTTTCTATTGGTATGTCAGTTTCTATTGGTATATCAGATTCGATTGGTATGTCAGTTTCTATTGGTATGTCAGTTTCGATTGGTATATCAGTTTCGATTGGTATGTCTGTTTTCGATTGGTATATCAGTTTCGAATAGTATATCAGTTTCTATTGGTATGTCAGTTTCTATTGGTATATCAGTTTCTATTGGTATGTCAGTCTCTAATTGTATATCAGTTTCGATTGGTATGTCAGTTTCGATGAGTATATCAGTTCATATAGGTATGTCAGTTTCTATTGGTATATCAGTTTCGATTGGTATGTCAGTTTTGATTGGTATATCAGTTTCTATTGGTATGTCAGTTTCGATTAGTATATCAGTTTCTATTTGTATGTCAGTCTCCATTGGTATATCAGTTTCGACTGGTATATCAGTTTCGATTAGTATATCAGTTTCTATTTATATATAAGTTTCGATTGGTATGTCAGTTTCTATTGGTATGTCAGTTTCGATTGGTATGTCAGTTTCAATTAGTATATCAGTTTCTATTCGTATGTCAGTTTCTATTGGTATATCAGTTTCGATTAGTACGTCAGTTTTGATTAGTATATCAGTTCCTATAGGTATGTCAGTTTCTATTGGTATATCAGTTTCGATTGGTATGTCAGTTTCTATTGGTATATCAGTTTCGATTGTTATGTCAGTATCGATTAGTATATCAGTTTCTATTGGTATGTCAGTTTCTATTGGTATATCAGTTTCGATTGGTATGTCAGTTTCTATTGGTATGTCAGTATCTATTAGTATATCAGTTTCTATTGCTTTGTGAGTCTCTATTGGTATATCAGTTTCTATTGGTATGTCAGTTTCAATTGTTATATCAGTTTCTATTGGTATATCAGTTTCGATTGGTATGTCAGTTTCTATTGGTATGTCAGTTTCGATTGGTATATCAGTTTCGATTGGTATGTCTGTTTTCGATTGGTATATCAGTTTCGAATAGTATATCAGCCTCGATTGGTATGTCCGTTTCGATTTGCATATCAGTTTCGATTCGTATGTCAGTTTCTATTGGTATATAAGTTTCCTATGGTATATCAGTTTCGATTGGTATGTCAGTTTCTATTGGTATATCAGTTTCGATTGGTATGTCAGTTTCTATTGGTATGTCAAATTCTATTGGTATATCAGTTTTGATTGGTATGTCAGTTTCGATTAGTATATCAATTTCTATTGGTATGTCAATTTATATTAGTATATCAATTTCGATTGGTATGTCAGTTTCTATTGGTATGTCAGTTTCCATTTGTATGACATTTTCGATTGGTATATCAGTTTCGATTGGTATGTCAGTTTCGATTGATATAGCAGTTTGGATTAATATGTCATTTTCTATTGGTATGTCAGTTTCGATTGGTATGTCAGTTTCTATTGGTATGTCAGTTTCAATTGGTATATCAGTTTCGATTGCTACGTCAGTTTTATTGGTATGTCAATTTTGATTGGTATATTAGTTTCGGTTGGTATGTCAGTTTCGATTGGTATGTCAGTTTCTATTCGTATAACAGTTTCGATTGGTATGTCAGTTTCTATTGGTATATCAGTTTCAATTAGTATATCAGTTACTATTGTTATGTCAGTTTCGATTGGTATGTCAGTTTCTATTGGTATATCAGTTTCGATTGGTATGTCAGTTTCGATTAGTATATGAGTTTCCATTGGTATATCAGTTTCGATTGGTATATCAGTTTCGATTGGTATATCAGTTTCGATTGGTATATCAGTTTCTATTGCTATATGAGTTTTTATTGGTATAGAAGTTTTGATTGGTATGTCAGTTTCTATTGTTATGTCAGTGTCTATTGGTATATCAGTTTCCATTGGTATATCAGTTTCGATTACTATATCAGGTCCTATATGTATGTCAGTTTCTATTGGTATATCAGTTTCGATTCGTATGTCAGTTTCTATCGGTATATCAAATTCGATTTGTATGTCAGTTTCGATTAGAATATCAGTTTCTATTGGTATGTCAGTTTCTATTGGTACATCAGTTTCGATTGGTATATCAGATTCGACTGGTATATCAGGTCCTATAGGTATGTCAGTTTCTATTGGTATATCAGTTTCTATTGGTATGTCAGTTTCTATTAGTATATCAGTTTCTATTGGTATGTCAGTCTCTATTGGTATACCCGTTTCGATTGCTATGTCAGTTTCGATTGGAATGTCAGTTTCGATTGGTATATCAGTTTCTATTGGTTTATCACATTTCGATTGGTATGTCAGTTTCGATTGGTATGTCAGTTTCTATTGGTATGTCAGTTTCGATTAGTATATCAGTTTCTATTGGTTTGTCAGTCTCCATTGGTATATCAGTTTCGATTGGTATGTCAGTTTCGATTAGTATGTCAGTTCATATAGGTATGTCAGTTTCGATTGGTATATAAGTTTCGATTGGTATGTCAGTTTCTATTAGTATGTCAGTCTCGATTGGTATGTCATTTTCGATTGGTATATCAGTTTCGAATGGTATTTCAATCTCGATTGGTATGTCAGTTTCTCTTGGTATATCAGTTTTGATTGGTATGTCAGTTTCGATTGGTATATCAGTTTCGATTGGTATATCAGATTCGACTGGTATATCACTTTCTATTGCTATATCAGTTTCTATTGGTATGTCAGTTTCGATTGGTATGTCAGTTTCTATTGGTATGCCAGTTTCTATTAGTATATCAGTTTATATTGCTTTGTGAGTCTCTATTGGTATATCAGTTTCGATTGTTATGTCAGTTTCTATTTGTATGTCAGTTTCGATTGGTATGTTAGTCCTCGATTTGTATGTCTGTTTCTATTGGTATATCAGTTTTGATTGGTATGTCAGTTTCAATTAGTATATCAGTTTCTATTGGTATGTCAGTTTCTATTAGTATATCAGTTTCGATTGGTATGTCAGTTTTGATTAGTATATCAGTTCCTATAGGTATGTCAGTTTCTATTGGTATATTAGTTTCGATTGGTATGTCAGTTTCTATTGGTATATCAGTTTCGATTGGTATGTCAGTTTCGATTAGTATATCAGTTTCTATTGGTATGTCAGTCTCTATTGGTATAACAGTTTCAATTGGTATATCAGATTCGACTGGTATATCAATTTCTATTGCTATATCAGTTTCGATTGGTATATCAGTTTCGATTGGTATGTCAATTTCGATTGGTATGTCAGTTTCGATTGGTATATCTATTTCTTTTGGTATGTTAGTCCTCGATTTGTATGTCAGTTTCTATTGGTAGATCAGTTTCGATTGGTACGTCAGTTTCAATTAGTATATAAGTTTCTATTGGTATGTCAGTTTCTATTAGTATATCAGTTTCGATTGGCATATCACTCTCGATTGGTATGTCAGTTTCGATTGGTATGTCAGTTTCGATTGGTATATCAGTTTCGATTGGCATATCAGTTTCTATTGCAATATGAATTTATATTGGTATAAAAGTTTCCATTGCTATGTCAGTTTCTATTGCTATATCAGTTGCGATTGGTATGTCAGTGTCTATTGGTATATCAGTTTTGATTGGTATATCAGTTTCGATTAGTATATCAGTTCCTATAGGTATGTCAGTTTCTATTGGTATATCAGTTTCGATTGGTATGTCAGTTTCTATTGGTATATCAGTTTCGATTGGTATGTCAGTTTCGACTAGAATATCAGCTTCTATTGGTATGTCAGTTTCTATTGGTATATCAGTTTCGATTGGTATATTAGTTTCGATTGGTATGTCAATTTCGATTGGTATGTCAATTTCGATTGGTATAACAGATTCGACTGGTATATCACTTTCTATTGCTCTATCAGTTTCTATTGGTATGTCAGTTTCAATTGGTATATCAGTTTCTATTGGTATATCAGTTTCGATTGGTATGTCAGTTTCTATTGGTATGTCAATGTCTATTGGTATATCAGTTTCTATTGGTATATCAGTTTCGATTGGTATGTCAGTTTCGATTGGTATGTCAGTTTCTATTAGTATATCAGTTTCTATTGGTATGTCAGTCTCTATTGGTATATCCGTTTCGATTGGTATGTCAGTTTCGATTGGTATGTCAGTTTTGATTGGTATATCAGTTTCTATTGGTATATCAGTTTCGATTGGTATGTCAGTTTCGACTAGAATATTAGTTTCTATTGGTATGTCAGTTTCGATTAGTATATCAGTTTCTATTGGTTTGTCAGTCTCCATTGGTATATCAGTTTCGATTGGTATATCAGTTTCGATTGGTATGTCAGTTTCTATTTGTATATCAGTTTCGATTAGTATATCAGTTTCTATTGGTATGTGAGTCTCTATTGGTATGTCAGTTTCGATTAGTATATCAGTTTCTATTGGTTTGTCAGTCTCCATTGGTATGTCAGTTTCAATTGGTATATCAGTTTCGATTGGTATGTCAGTTTCTATTTGTATATCAGTTTCGATTAGTATATCAGTTTCTATTGGTATGTGAGTCTCTATTGGTATGTCAGTTTCGATTAGTATATCAGTTTCTATTGGTATGTCAGTCTCTATTGGTATATCAGATTCAACTGGTATATCACTTTCTATTGCTATATCCGTTTCGATTGGTATGTCAGTTTCGATTGGTATATCAGTTTCTATTGGTTTATCAGTTTTGATTGGTATGTCAGTTTCTCTTGGTATGTCAGTTTCGATTAGTATATCAGTTCATATTGGTATGTCAGTTTCGATTGGTATGTCAGTGTCTATTTGTATATCAGTTTCCATTGGTATATCAGTTTCGATTAGTATATCAGGTCCTATAGGTATGTCAGTTTCTATTGGTATATCAATTTCGATTGGTATGTCAGTTTCTATTGGTATATCAGTTTCGATTGGTATATCAGTCTCGATTGGTATGTCAATTTCAATTGGTATGTCAATTTCGATTGGTATATCAGATTCGACTGGTATATCAGGTCCTATATGTATGTCAGTTTCTATTGGTATATCAGTTTCGATTGGTATGTCAGTTTCTATTGGTATGTCAGTTTCTATTGGTATGTCAGTTTCTATTGGTATGTCAGTTTCTATTGGTATGTCAGTTTCTATTGGTATGTCAGTTTCTATTGGTATGTCAGTTTCTATTGGTATGTCAGTTTCTATTGGTATGTCAGTTTCTATTGGTATGTCAGTTTCTATTGGTATGTCAGTTTCTATTAGTATATCAGTTTTTATTGGTATGTCAGTCTCTCTTGGTATACTCGTTTCGATTGGTATGTCAGTTTCTATTGGTATGTCAGTTTCTATTGGTATGTCAGTTTCTATTGGTATGTCAGTTTCTATTGGTATGTCAGTTTCTATTGGTATATCAGTTTCTATTGGTATGTCAGTTTCTATTGGTATGTCAGTTTCTATTGGTATGTCAGTTTCTATTAGTATATCAGTTTTTATTGGTATGTCAGTCTCTCTTGGTATACTCGTTTCGATTGGTATGTCAGTTTCTATTGGTATGTCAGTTTCTATTGGTATGTCAGTTTCTATTGGTATGTCAGTTTCTATTGGTATGTCAGTTTCTATTGGTATATCAGTTTCTATTGGTATGTCAGTTTCTATTGGTATGTCAGTTTCTATTGGTATGTCAGTTTCTATTAGTATATCAGTTTTTATTGGTATGTCAGTCTCTCTTGGTATACTCGTTTCGATTGGTATGTCAGTTTCTATTGGTATGTCAGTTTCTATTGGTATGTCAGTTTCTATTGGTATGTCAGTTTCTATTGGTATGTCAGTTTCTATTGGTATATCAGTTTCTATTGGTATGTCAGTTTCTATTGGTATGTCAGTTTCTATTGGTATGTCAGTTTCTATTAGTATATCAGTTTTTATTGGTATGTCAGTCTCTCTTGGTATACTCGTTTCGATTGGTATGTCAGTTTCTATTGGTATGTCAGTTTCTATTGGTATGTCAGTTTCTATTGGTATGTCAGTTTCTATTGGTATGTCAGTTTCTATTGGTATGTCAGTTTCTATTGGTATGTCAGTTTCTATTGGTATGTCAGTTTCTATTAGTATGTCAGTTTCGATTGGTATGTCAGTTTCTATTGGTATGTCAGTTTCTATTGGTATGTCAGTTTCTATTAGTATGTCAGTTTCGATTGGTATGTCAGTTTCTATTGGTATGTCAGTTTCTATTGGTATGTCAGTTTCTATTGGTATGTCAGTTTCTATTGGTATGTCAGTTTCTATTAGTATGTCAGTTTCGATTGGTATGTCAGTTTCTATTGGTATGTCAGTTTCTATTGGTATGTCAGTTTCTATTGGTATGTCAGTTTCTATTGGTATGTCAGTTTCGATTAGTATATCAGGTCCTATAGGTATGTCAGTTTCGATTGGTATGTCAGTTTTTATTGGTATGTCAGTTTCGATTGGTATGTCAGTTTTTATTGGTATGTCAGTTTCGATTGGTATGTCAGTCTCTCTTGGTATACTCGTTTCGATTGGTATGTCAGTTTCTATTGGTATGTCAGTTTCTATTGGTATGTCAGTTTCTATTGGTATGTCAGTTTCTATTGGTATGTCAGTTTCTATTGGTATGTCAGTTTCTATTGGTATGTCAGTTTCTATTGGTATGTCAGTTTCGATTGGTATGTCAGTTTCGATTTGTATATCAGTTTCTATTGGTATGTCTGTTTCGATTGGTATATCAGTTTCTATTGGTATGTCAGTTTATATTGGTATGTCAGTTTTGATTAGTATATCAGTTTCAAATGGTATGTCAGTCTCGATTGGTATCTCCGTTTCGACTGGCATAACAGTTTCGATTCGTATGTCAGTTTCTATTAGTATATCAGTTTCTGTTGGTATATCATTTTCGATTGGTATGTTAGTCTCTAATGGTATTTAATTTATATTTGTATGCTAGTTTCGATTGGTATGTTAATTTCTATTGGTATATCAGTTTTGATTGGTATGTTAGTTTCTATTTGTATGTTAGTTTCGATTAGTATATCAGTTTCTATTGGTATATCTGTTTTGATTGGTATGTTAGTCCTCGATTCGTATGTCAGTTTCTATTGGTATATCAATTCCGATTGGTATGTCAATTTCTGTTGGTATGTCAATTTCGATTGGTATGTCAGTTTCTATTGGTATATCAGTTTCGATTGGTTTGTCAGTTCCTATTGGTATGTCAGTTTTGACTAGTGTATCAGTCTCTATTGGTATGTCAGTTTCGATTGGCATAGTAGTTTCGATTCTTATGTCAGTTTCTATTGGTATATCTGTTTACATTGGTATAACAGTTTTGATTGGTATCATCATCATCATCATCATCAACGTTTAACATCCGTGTTGCACACTTGCATGGGTTTGGACGGGGGTATTCCCACTTGAGGCAAGAGTGATCGTCTTGCTCGCATAGGACTGTCTGGCAGGTTTTCTACAGTTGGATGCCCTTCCTAACACCAACCACATTTACAGTGTGGGTCTGGGAGGTTTTTACCGTGTTGACTACACGGCCACATTACAGCATGTACTGTGTGTTTTTTTGTCGTGACACCTACACGATCTCATTCGTTTCGGCCTGGATGGTGTGGCACCAACACAACTTTACATAGAAGGGGGCGGTGTGGATGGGGTGGGGTGGTGGGGCGGGGGTGTATTTTGTTAGAGATGCCTACTGACTGTAGAAGGTTTTACTATGTATTTAGGTAAGGCGGGTCTTCTCTATTAATGAGTACCGCCAAAGGTCTCGGTCCAGTGACATTGTCTTGCAAAGGTGCAAGTGTGTGAGGTCGGAGTTTATCAGCTTGTCTCAGGTTTTTCTAGGTCTGCCTATTCCGTGGCTACCGTCTATCTTTATTGCCCTGCACTTTGTTATACAGCTATCGACTTTCATGCGCATCACTTGTCCATACCAACGTAGCCTTCTCTCGAGTAAACAACATCTGATCCCTCTTATTTCTAATTTTTTCCTTAGTTCGTTTATGCTTTGCCGTTCACGTATATTACTATTGCACATCCAGCGGAGCATGCAAGCTTCGTTCCTCTCTAGTCTGCGTATATCCTCTGCACACAATGCCCTGGTCTCACGGCCATGCAACATTGCTGTTCGTATGCAGGCATCGTACAACCTGCCTTTCATTTTTAGGGAGAACCCTTTAGCAGCTAATAGTGGTATAAGCTCTCTGAACTTTTTCCATCCAGTTCTGACTCTAGCTACTGTACTTTCTGAGCACCCTCCCCCACTGCTGATTTTGTCACCCAGGTAACGGAAGCTGTCCACTATTTCTATAGAGCCCTCTGCGCAGTTGTAAGAGCTAGTATTTTTGTGGGCACTTGCTGCTACTTATTGCACCAGTATGTTAGTTTCTATTGGTATGTCAGTTTCGATTAGTATATCAGTTTCTATGGGTATGTCAGTTTCGATTGGTATGTCAGTTTCGATTGTTATGTCAGTTTCTATTGGTATATCAGTTCCGATTGGTATGTCAGTTTTGATTGGCATGTCAGTTTCTATTGGTATATCAGTTTCGATTGGTATATCAGTTTCGACTAGCATGTCAGTTTCTATTGGTATATCTGTTTCCATTGGTATATCAGTTTCGATTGCTATATCAGTTTCGATTGTAGTCAGTTTCTATTGGTATATCAGTTTTGATTGGTATATCAGTTTCTATTGGTATATCAGTTCCGATTGGTATATCAGTTTCGATTGGTATGTCTGTTTCTATTATTATATCAGTTTCTATTGGTATGTCAATTTCGATTGATATATCAGTTACGATTAGTATATCAGTTTCTATTGGTATGTCAGTTTCGATTGGTATATCAGTTGCTATTGGTATATCAGTTTCGATTGGTATATCAGTTTCTATTGGTATGTCAGTTTCTATTGGTATATGAGTTTCTATTGGTATATCAGTTTCGATTGGCATGTTAGTCCTCAATTCGTATGTCAGTTTTTGTTGGTATGTCAATTGCAATTGGTATGTCAGTTTCTATTGGTATATCAGTTTCGATTGGTTTGTCAGTTCCTATTGGTATGTCAGTTTTGACTAGTATATCAGTCTCTATTGGCATGTCAGTTTCGATTGGTATGTCTATTTCGATTGGCATAGTAGTTTCTATTGGTATATCTGTTTCCATTGGTATAACAGTTTCGATTGGTATGTTAGTTTCTATTGGTATGTCAGTTTCGTTTAGTATATCAGTTTCTATTGGTATGTCAGTTTCGATTGGTATCTCAGTTTCGATTGGTATGTCAGTTTCTATTAGTATATCAGTTTCGTCTAGCATGTCAGTTTCTATTGGTATATCGGTTTCCATTGGTATATCAGTTTCGATTGGTATGTCAGTTTCTATTGGTATATCAGATTCTATTGGTATGTCAGTTTTGATTGGTATGTCAGTTTCTATTGGTATACCAGTTTCGATTGGTATATCAGTTTCTATTGGTATATCAGTTCCGATTGGTATATCAGTTTCGATTGGTATGTCAGTTTCTATGATTATATCAGTTTCTATTGGTATGTCAATTACGATTGATATATCAGTTACGATTAGTATATCAGTTTCTATTGGTATGTCAGTTTCAATTGGTATGTCAGTTTCTATTGGTATATCAGTTTCGATTGGTATATCAGTTTCTATTAGTATATCGGTTTCTGTTGGTATATCATTTTCGATTGGTATGTTAGTTTCTAATGGTATTTAATTTATATTTGTATGTCAGTTTCGATTGGTATGTCAGTTTATATTGGTATATCAGTTTTGATTGGTATGTTAGTTTCTATTGGTATGTCAGATTCGATTAGTATATCAGTTTCTATTGGTATATCAGTTTCGATTGGTATGTTAGTCCTTGATTTGTATATCAGTTTCTATTTGTATATCAATTTCGATTGGTATGTCAGTTTCTGTTGGTATGTCAATTTCGATTGGTATGTCAGTTTCTATTGGTATATCAGTTTCGATTGGTTTGTCAGTTCCTGTTCGTATGTCAGTTTTGACTACTATATCAGTCTCTATTGGTATGTCAGTTTCGATTGGTATGTCTATTTCGATTGGTATATCAGTTTCTATTTGTATGTCAGTCTCGATTCGTATGTCAGTTTTGATTGGTATGTCAGTTTGGATTGGTATGTCAATTTCTATTGGTATATCGGTTTCCATTGGTATATCAATTTCGATTGGTATGTCAGTTTCTATGGGTATATCAGTTTCTATTGGTATGTCAGTTTCGATTGGTATGTCAGTTTCTATTGGTATATCAATTTCGATTGACATATCAGTTTCGATTAGCATGTCAGTTTCGATTAGTATATCAGTTTCTATTTGTATGTCAATTTCCGATTGGTATGTCAGTTTCTATTGATATATCAGTTTCGATTGGTATGTCAGTTTCGATTAGTAAATCAGTTTCTATTTGTATGTCAGTTTCGATTGGTATATCAGTTTCGATTGGTATATCAGTTTCGATTGGTATGTGAATTTCGATTGGTATGTCAGTTTCGATTGGTATGTCAGTTTCGATTGGTATGTCAGTTTCTATTGGTATATCAGTTTCGATTCATATATCGGTTTCGATTACTATATCAGTTTCTATTGATGTGTCAGTTTCGATTAGTATATCAGCTTCTATTTGTATGTCAGTTTCGATTGGTATGTCAGTTTCTATTGGTATATCAGTTTCAATTGGTATATCAGTTTCCATTGGTATATCAGTTTCGATTCGTATGTCAGTTTCTATTATTATGTCAGTTTGTATTGGTATATCAGTTTCAAGTGGTATATCAGTTTCTATTGGTATGTCAGTTTTATTGGTATGTCAGTTTCGATTGGTATATCAGTTTCGATTGGTATGTCAGTTTCTATTGGTATGTCAGTTTTGACTAGTATATCAGTCTCTATGTGTATGTCAGTTTCGATTGGTATGTCAGTTTCTATTGGTATATCAGTTTATATTTGTATGTCAGTTTCGATTGGTATGTCAGTTTCGATTGGTATCTCAGTTTTGATTGGTATGTTAGTTTCTATTGATATGGCAGTTTCGATTAGTATATCAGTTTCTATTGGTATATCAGTTTCGATTGGTATGTTAGTCCTCGATTTGTATGTCAATTTCTATTGGTATATCAATCTCGATAGGTATGTCAGTTTCTGTTGGTATGTCAATTTCGATTGGTATGTCAGTTTCTATTGGTATATTAGTTTCGATTGGTATGTCAATTTCTATTGGTGTGTAAGTTTCGATTAGTATATCAGTTTCTATTTGTATGTCAATTGTCGATTCATATGTCAGTTTCTCTTGGTATATCAGTTTCTATTGATATATCAGTTTCGATTGGTATGTCAGTTTCGATTAGTAAATCAGTTTCTATTTGTATGTCAGTTTCTATTGGTATATCAGTTTCGATTGGTATATCAGTTTCGATTGGTATGTCAATTTCGATTGGTATGTCAGTTTAGATTTGTATATCAGTTTCGAGTGGTATGTCAGTTTCGATTGGTATGTCAGTTTCGATTGGTATGTCAGTTTATATTGGTATATCAGTTTCGATTCATATATCGGTTTAGATTAGTATATCAGTTTCTATTGATGTGTCAGTTTCGATTAGTATATCAACATCTATTTGTATGTCAGTTTCGATTGGTATGTCAGTTTCTATTGGTATATCAGTTTCAATTGGTATATCAGTTTCGATTGGTATATCAGTTTCGATTCGTATGTCAGTTTCTATTATTATGTCAGTTTGTATTGGTATATCAGTTTCAATTCGTATATCATTTTCTATTGGTATGTCAGTTTTATTGGTATGTCAGTTTCGATTGGTATATCAGTTTCGATTGGTATGTCAGTTTCTATTGGTATGTCAGTTTTGACTAGTATATCAGTCTCTATGTGTATGTCAGTTTCGAATGGTATGTCAGTTTCTATTGGTAAATCAGTTTATATTTGTATGTCAGTTTCGATTGGTATGTCAGTTACGATTGGTATCTCAGTTTTGATTGGTATGTTAGTTTCTATTGGTATGGCAGTTTCGATTAGTATATCAGTTTCTATTGGTATATCAATTTCGATTGGTATGTCAGTTTCTGTTGGTATATTAGTTTCGATTGGTATGTCAATTTCTATTGGTGTGTAAGTTTCGATTAGTACATCAGTTTCTATTTGTATGTCAATTGTCGATTGATATGTCAGTTTCTCTTGGTATATCAGTTTCTATTGATATATCAGTATCGATTGGTATGTCAGTTTCGATTAGTAAATCAGTTTCTATTTGTATGTCAGTTTCTATTGGTATATTAGTTTCGATTGGTATGTCAATTTCTATTGGTGTGTAAGTTTCGATTAGTACGTCAGTTTCTATTTGTATGTCAATTGTCGATTGATATGTCAGTTTCTCTTGGTATATCAGTTTCTATTGATATATCAGTATCGATTGGTATGTCAGTTTCGATTAGTAAATCAGTTTCTATTTGTATGTCAGTTTCTATTGGTATATCAGTTTCGATTGGTATATCAGTTTCGATTGGTATGTCAATTTCGATTGGTATGTCAGTTTAGATTTGTATATCAGTTTCGATTGGTATGTCAGTTTCGATCGGTATGTCAGTTTCTATTGGTATGTCAGTTTATATTGGTATATCAGTTTCGATTCATATATCGGTTTAGATTAGTATATCAGTTTCTATTGATGTGTTAGTTTCGATTAGTATATCAGCATCTATTTGTATGTCAGTTTCGATTGGTATGTCAGTTTCTATTGGTATATCAGTTTCAATTGGTATGTCAGTTTCTATTGGTATGTCAGTTTTGACTAGTATATCAGTCTCTATTGGTATGTCAGTTTCTATTGGTGTGTCTATTTCGATTGGTATATCAGTTTCTATTTGTATGGCAGTCTCGATTGGTATATCAGTTTTGATTGGTATATCAGTTTCTATTGGTATATCAGTTCCGATTGGTATATCAGTTTCGATTGGTATATCAGTTTCTATTGGTATATCAGTTTCGATTGATATATCAGTTTCGATTAGTATGTTAGTTTCTATTGGTATGTCAGTTTCGATTGGTATGTCAGTTTCTATTGGTATATCAGTTTCGATTGGTTTGTCAGTTTCTGTTGTTATGTCAGTTTTGACTAGTATATCAGACTCTATTGGTATGTCAGTTTCGATTGGTATGTCTATTTCGATTGGCATATCAGTTTCGAATGGTATGTCAGTTTTGATTGGTATGTCAGTTTGGATTGGTATGTCAGTTTCTATTGGTATATCGGTTTCCATTGGTATATCAATTTCGATTGGTATGTCAGTTTCTATGGGTATATCAATTTCGATTGATATATCAGTTTCGATTAGCATGTCAGTTTCGATTAGTATATCAGTTTCTATTTGTATGTCAATTTCCGATTGGTATGTCAGTTTCTATTGTTATATCAGTTTCTATTGGTATATCAGTTTCGATTGGTATGTCAGTTTCGATTAGTAAATCAGTTTCTATTTGTATGTCAGTTTCTATTGGTATATCAGTTTCGATTGGTATATCAGTTTCGATTGGTATGTCAGTTTTGGTTGGTATGTCAGTTTCGATTGGTATGTGAGTTTCGATTTGTATATCAGTTTCTATTGGTATGTCAGTTTCGGTTGGTATGTCAGTTTCGATTGGTATGTTAGTTTCTATTTGTATATCAGTTCCGATTGATATATCAGTTTCGATTAGTATGTGAGTTTCTATTGATGTGTCAGTATTGATTAGTATATCAGCTTCTATTTGTATGTCAGTTTCGATTGGTATGTCAGTTTCTATTGGTATACAGTCTCGACTGGTATATCAGTTTCGATTGGTATATCAGTTTCGATTGGTATGTCACCTTTCTATTATTATGTCAGTTTCTATTGGTATATCAGTTTCAATTGGTATCTCAGTTTCTATTGGTATGTCAGTTTTATTGGTATGTCAATTTCGATTAGTATGTCAGTTTCTATTGGTATATCAGTTTCGATTGGTATATCAGTTTCGATTGGTATGTTAGTTTCTATTGGTATGTCAGTTTCGATTAGTATATCAGTTTCTATTGGTATGTCAGTTTCTATTGGTATGTCAGTTTCGATTGGTATGTCAGTTACTATTCGTATATCAGTTTCGATTGGTATGTCAGTTTTAATTGTCATGTCAGTTTCGATTGGTATGTCAGTTTCGATTGGTATGTCAGTTTCGATTGGTATATCGGTTTTGACTAGCATGTCACCTTCTATTGGTATATCGGTTTCCATTGGTATATCAGTTTCGATTGGTATATCAATTTCTATTGTTATATTAGTTTCTATTGGTATGTCAGTTTTGATTGGTATGTCAGTTTCTATTGGTATATCAGCTCCGATTGGTATATCAGTTTCGATTGGTATGTCAGTTTCTATTATTATATCAGTTTCTATTGGTATGTCAATTTCGATTGACATATCAGTTTCGATTAGTATGTCAGTTTCTATTGATATGTCAGTTACGATTAGTATATCAGTTTCTATTGGTATGTCAGTTTCGATCGGTATGTCAGTTTCTATTGGTATATCAGTTTCGATTGGTATATCAATTTCTATTGGTATGTCAATTTCTATTGGTATATGAGTTTCAATTGGTATATCAGTTTTAATTGGTATATCAGTTTCGATTGGTATGTCAGTTTCGATTAGTATATCAGTTTCTATTGGTATGTCAGTTTTGATTGGTATGTCAGTTTCTATTGGTATATCAGTTTCGATTGGTATATCAGTTTCTATTGGTATATCAGTTCCGATTGGTATATCAGTTTCGATTGGTATGTCAGTTTCTATGATTATATCAGTTTCTATTGGTATGTCAATTTCGATAGATATATCAGTTACGATTAGTATATCAGTTTCTATTGGTATGTCAGTTTCGATTGGTATGTCAGTTTCTATTGGAATATCAATTTCGATTGGTATATCAGTTTCTATTAGTATATCAGTTTCTGTTGGTATATCATTTTCGATTGGTATGTTAGTTTCTAATGGTATTTAATTTATATTTGTATGTCAGTTTCGATTGGTATGTCAGTTTATATTGGTATATCAGTTTTGATATGTATGTTAGTTTCTATTGGTATGTCAGTTTCGATTAGTATATCAGTTTCTATTGGTATATCAGTTTCGATTTGTATGTTAGTCCTTGATTTGTATGTCAGTTTCTATTGGTATATCAATTTCGATTGGTATGTCAGTTTCTGTTGGTATGTCAATTTCGATTGGTATGTTCAGTTTCTATTGTTATATCAGTTTCGATTGGTTTGTCAGTTTTGACTAGTATATATGTCTCTATTGGTATGTCAGTTTTGACTAGTATATATGTCTCTATTGGTTTGTCAGTTTCGATTGGTCTGTCCGTTTCAATTGGCATAGTAGTTTCGATTCTTATGTCAGTTTCTAATGGTATATCTGTTTACATTGGTATAACAGTTTCGATTGGTATCATCATCATCATCATCATCATCAACGTTCAACGTCCGTGTTGCACGCTTGCATGGGTTTGGACGGGGGTATTCCCACTTGAGGCAAGATTGATTGTCTTGCTCGCATAGGACTGTCTGGCAGGTTTTCTACAGTTGGATGCCCTTCCTAACACCAACCACATTTACAGTGTGGGATTGGGAGGTTTTTACCGTGTTGACTACACGGCCACATTACAGCGTGGGCTGTGTGTTTTTTTGTCGTGACACCTACACGATCTCATTTGTTTCGGCCTGGATGGTGTGGCACCAACACAACTTTACATAGAAGGGGGCGGTGTGAATGGGGTGGGGGTAGTGGGGCGGGGGTGTATTTTGTTAGAGATGCCTACTGACTGTAGTAGGTTTTACTATGTATTTAGGTAAGGCGGGTCTTCTCTATTACTGAGTACCGCGAAAGGTCTTGGTCCAGTGACATTGTCTTGGAGAGGTGTAAGTGTGTGAGGTCGGAGTTTATCAGCTCGTCCCAGGTTTTTCTAGGTCTGCCTATTCCGTGGCTACCGTCTATCTTTATTGCCCTGCACTTTGTTATACAGCTATCGACTTTCATGCGCATCACGTGTCCATACCAACGTAGCCTTCTCTCGAGTAAACAACATCTGATCCCTCTTATTTGTAATTTTTTCCTTAGTTCCTTTATGCTTTGCCATTCACGTATATTACTATTACACATCCAGCGGAGCATGCAAGCTTCGTTCCTCTCTAGTCTGCGTATATCCTCTGCACACAATGCCCAGGTCTCACTGCCATGCAACATTGCTGTTCGTATGCAGGCATCATACAACCTGCCTTTCATTTTTAGGGAGAACACTTTAGCAGCTAATAGTGGTATAAGCTCTCTGAACTTTTTCCATCCAGTTCTGACTCTAGCTCCTGTACATTCTGAGCACCCTCCCCCACTGCTGATTTTGTCACCCAGGTAACGGAAGCTGTCCACTATTTCTATAGAGCCTTCTGCGCAGTTATAAGAGCTAGTGTTTTTGTGGGCACTTGCTGCTACTTATTGCACCAGTATGTTAGTTTCGATTGGTATGTCAGTTTCGATTGGTATGTCAGTTTCGATTGGTATGTCAGTTTCGATTAGTATATCAGTTTCTAATGGTATGTGAGTTTCTATTAGTATATCAGTTTCGATTGGTATGTCAGTTTCGATTGTTATGTCAAATTCGATTGGTATGTCAGTTTCAATTGGTATATCAGTTTCGATTTGTATGTCAGTTTCGATTGGTATATCAGTTTCTATTGGTATGTCAGTTTTGATTAGTATATCAGTTTCTATTGGTATATCAGTTTTGATTGGTATGTTAGTCCTCGATTTGTATGTCAGTTTCTATTGGTATATCAATTTCGATTGGTTTGTCAGATTCTGTTGGTATGTGATTAGTATATCAGTTTCTATTGGTATGTCAGTTTCGATTGGTATGTCTGTTTCGATTCGTATATCAGTTTCAAATGGTATATCAGTCTCGATTGGTATATCCGTTTCGTTTGGTATGTCAGTTTCGATTAGTATATCAGTTTCTGTTGGTATATCCGTTTCGATTGGTACGTCAGTTTCGATTAGTATATCAGTTTCTGTTGGTATATCAGTTTCGATTCGTATGTCAGTTTCTATTATTATATCAGTTTCTGTTGGTATATCATTTTCGATTGGTATGTTAGTTTCTAATGGTATGTCAGTTTATATTTGTATGTCAATTTCGATTGGTATATCAGTTTCTATTGGTATGTCAGTTTCGATTAGTATATCAGTTTCTATTGGTATATCAGTTTCGATTGGTAAGTTAGTCCTCGATTAGTATATCAGTTTCTATTGGTATATCAATCGATTGGTATGTCAGTTTCTGTTGGTATGTCAATTTCGATTGGTATGTCAGTTTCTATTGGTATATCAGTTTCGATTGGTATGTCAGTTTCGATTGGTATGTCAGTTTCGATTGGTATATCAGTTTCTATTGGTATATCAGTTTCGATTCATATATCGGTTTCGATTACTATATCATTTTCTATTGATGTGTCAGTTTCGATTAGTATATCAGCTTCTATTTGTATGTCAGTTTCGATTGGTATGTCAGTTTCTATTGGTATATGAGTTTCTATTGGTATATCAGTTTCGATTGGTATGTTAGTCCTCAATTCGTATGTCAGTTTCTGTTGGTATGTCAATTGCAATTGGTATGTCAGTTTCTACTGGTATATCAGTTTCGATTGGTTTGTCAGTTCCTATTGGTATGTCAGTCTTGACTAGTATATCAGTCTCTATTGGTATGTCAGTTTCGATTCGTATGTCTATTTCGATTGGTATATCAGTTTCTATTTGTATGTCAGTCTCGATTGGTATGTCCGTTTCGATTGGCATAGTAGTTTCGATTCTTATGTCAGTTTCTATTGGTATATCAGTTTCGATTGGTATGTCAATTTCTATTGGTGTGTGAGTTTCGATTAGTTTATCAGTTTCTATTTGTATGTCAATTTTCGATTGATTTGTCAGTTTCTCTTGGTATATCAGTTTCTATTGATATATCAGTTTCGATTGGAATGTCAGTTTCGATTAGTAAATCAGTTTCTATTTGTATGTCAGTTTCCGTTGGTATAACAGTTTCGATTGGTATGTTAGTTTCTATTGGTATGTCAGTTTCGATTATTATATCAGTTTCTATTGGTATGTCAGTTTCGATTGGTATGTCAGTTTCGATTGACATGTCAGTTTCTATTGGTATATCAGTTTCGTCTGGCAGGTCAGTTTCTATTGGTATATCGGTTTCCATTGGGATATCTGTTTCGATTGGTATGTCAGTTTCTATTAGTATATCAGTTTCTATTGGTATGTCAGTTTTGATTGGTATGTCAGTTTCTATTGGTATATCAGTTTCGATTGGTATATCAGTTTCTATTGGTATATCAGTTCCGATTGGTATATCAGTTTCGATTGGTATGTCAGTTTCTATGATTATATCAGTTTCTATTGGTATGTCAATTTCGATAGATATATCAGTTACGATTATTATATCAGTTTCTATTGGTATGTCAATTTCGATAGATATATCAGTTTCTATTAGTATATCAGTTTCTGTTGGTATATCATTTTCGATTGGTATGTTAGTTTATAATGGTATTTAATTTATATTTGTATGTCAGTTTCGATTGGTATGTCAGTTTATATTGGTATATCAGTTTTGATTGGTATGTTAGTTTCTATTGGTATGTCAGTTTCGATTAGTATATCAGTTTCTATTGGTATATCAGTTTCGATTTGTATGTTAGTCCTTGATTTGTATGTCAGTTTCTATTGGTATATCAATTTCGATTGGTGTGTCAGTTTCTGTTGGTATGTCAATTTTGATTGGTATGTTCAGTTTCTATTGGTATATCAGTTTCGATTGGTTTGTCAGTTCCTATTGGTATGTCAGTTTTGACTAGTATATCAGTCTCTATTGGTCTGTCAGTTTCGATTGGTCTGTCCGTTTCAATTGGCATAGTAGTTTCGATTCTTATGTCAGTTTCTATTGGTATATCTGTTTACATTGGTATAACAGTTTCGATTGGTATCATCATCATCATCATCATCAACGTTTAACGTCCGTGTTGCACGCTTGCATGGGTTTGGACGGGGGTATTCCCACTTGAGGCAAGATTGATTGTCTTGCTCGCATAGGACTGTCTGGCAGGTTTTCTACAGTTGGATGCCCTTCCTAACACCAACCACATTTACAGTGTGGGTCTGGGAGGTTTTTACCGTGTTGACTACACGGCCACATTACAGCGTGGACTGTGTGTTTTTTTGTCGTGACACCTACACGATCTCATTTGTTTCGGCCTGGATGGTGTGGCACCAACACAACTTTACATAGAAGGGGGCGGTGTGAATGGGGTGGGGGTAGTGGGGCGGGGGTGTATTTTGTTAGAGATGGCTACTGACTGTAGTAGGTTTTACTATGTATTTAGGTAAGGCTGGTCTTTTCTATTACTGAGTACCGCGAAAGGTCTCGGTCCTGTGACATTGTCTTGGAGAGGTGTAAGTGTGTGACGTCGGAGTTTATCAGCTCGTCCCAGGTTTTTTTAGGTCTGCCTATTCCGTGGCTACCGTCTATCTTTATTGCCCTGCACTTTGTTATACAGCTATCGACTTTCATGCGCATCACGTGTCCATACCAACGTAGCCTTCTCTCGAGTAAACAACATCTGATCCCTCTTATTTGTAATTTTTTCCTTAGTTCCTTTATGCTTTGCCATTCACGTATATTACTATTACACATCCAGCGGAGCATGCAAGCTTCGTTCCTCTCTAGTCTGCGTATATCCTCTGCACACAATGCCCAGGTCTCACTGCCATGCAACATTGCTGTTCGTATGCAGGCATCATACAACCTGCCTTTCATTTTTAGGGAGAACACTTTAGCAGCTAATAGTGGTATAAGCTCTCTGAACTTTTTCCATCCAGTTCTGACTCTAGCTACTGTACATTCTGAGCACCCTCCCCCACTGCTGATTTTGTCACCCAGGTAACGGAAGCTGTCCACTATTTCTATAGAGCTGTCTGCGCAGTTATAAGAGCTAGTGTTTTTGTGGGCACTTGCTGCTACTTATTGCACCAGTATGTTAGTTTCTATTGGTATGTCAGTTTCGATTAGTATATCAGTTTCTATGGGTATGTCAGTTTCGATTGGTATGTCAGTTTCAATTGTTATGTCAGTTTCTATTGGTATATCAGTTCCGATTGGTATGTCAGTTTTGATTGGCATGTCAGTTTCTATTGGTATATCAGTTTCGATTGGTATATCAGTTTCGACTAGCATGTCAGTTTCTATTGGTATATCTGTTTCCATTGGTATATCAGTTTCGATTGGTATATCAGTTTCGATTGTAGTCAGTTTCTATTGGTATATCAGTTTTGATTGGTATATCAGTTTCTATTGGTATATCAGTTCCGATTGGTATATCAGTTCCGATTGGTATATCTGTTTCTATTGGTATATCAGTTGCTATTGGTATATCAGTTTCGATTGGTATATCAGTTTCTATTGGTATGTCAGTTTCTATTGGTATATGAGTTTCTATTGGTATATCAGTTTCGATTGGTATGTTAGTCCTCAATTCGTATGTCAGTTTCTGTTGGTATGTCAATTGCAATTGGTATGTCAGTTTCTATTGGTATATCAGTTTCGATTGGTTTGTCAGTTCCTATTGGTATGTCAGTTTTGACTAGTATATCAGTCTCTATTGGTATGTCAGTTTCGATTGGTATGTCTATTTCGATTGGTATATCAGTTTCTATTTGTATGTCAGTCTCGATTGGTATGTCCGTTTCGATTGGCATAGTAGTTTCGATTCTTCTGTCAGTTTCTATTGGTATATCTGTTTCCATTGGTATAACAGTTTCGATTGGTATGTTAGTTTCTATTGGTATGTCAGTTTCGTTTAGTATATCAGTTTCTATTGGTATGTCAGTTTCGATTGGTATGTCAGTTTCGATTGGTATGTCAGTTTCTATTAGTATATCAGTTTCGTCTAGCATGTCAGTTTCTATTGGTATATCGGTTTCCATTGGTATATCAGTTTCGATTGGTATGTCAGTTTCTATTGGTATATCAGATTCTATTGGTATGTCAGTTTTGATTGGTATGTCAGTTTCTATTGGTATACCAGTTTCGATTGGTATATCAGTTTCTATTGGTATATCAGTTCCGATTGATATATCAGTTTCGATTGGTATGTCAGTTTCTATGATTATATCAGTTTCTATTGGTATGTCAATTTCGATTGATATATCAGTTACGATTAGTATATCAGTTTCTATTGGTATGTCAGTTTCGATTGGTATCTCAGTTTTGATTGGTATGTTAGTTTCTATTGGTATGGCAGTTTTGATTAGTATATCAGTTTCTATTGGTATATTAGTTTCGATTGGTATGTCAATTTCTATTGGTGTGTAAGTTTCGATTAGTATATCAGTTTCTATTTGTATGTCAATTGTCGATTGATATGTCAGTTTCTCTTGGTATATCAGTTTCTATTGATATATCAGTTTTGATTGGTATGTCAGTTTCGATTAGTAAATCAGTTTCTATTTGTATGTCAGTTTCTATTGGTATATCAGTTTCGATTGGTATATCAGTTTCGATTGGTATGTCAATTTCGATTGGTATGTCAGTTTAGATTTGTATATCAGTTTCGAGTGGTATGTCAGTTTCGATTGGTATGTCAGTTTCGATTGGTATGTCAGTTTATATTGGTATATCAGTTTCGATTCATATATCGGTTTAGATTAGTATATCAGTTTCTATTGATGTGTCAGTTTCGATTAGTATATCAACATCTATTTGTATGTCAGTTTCGATTGGTATGTCAGTTTCTATTGGTATATCAGTTTCAATTGGTATATCAGTTTCGATTGGTATATCAGTTTCGATTCGTATGTCAGTTTCTATTATTATGTCAGTTTGTATTGGTATATCAGTTTCAATTCGTATATCATTTTCTATTGGTATGTCAGTTTTATTGGTATGTCAGTTTCGATTGGTATATCAGTTTCGATTGGTATGTCAGTTTCTATTGGTATGTCAGTTTTGACTAGTATATCAGTCTCTATGTGTATGTCAGTTTCGAATGGTATGTCAGTTTCTATTGGTAAATCAGTTTATATTTGTATGTCAGTTTCGATTGGTATGTCAGTTTCGATTGGTATCTCAGTTTTAATTCGTATGTTAGTTTCTATTGGTATGGCAGTTTCGATTAGTATATCAGTTTCTATTGGTATATCAATTTCGATTGGTATGTCAGTTTCTGTTGGTATGTCAATTTGGATTGGTATGTCAGTTTCTATTGGTATATTAGTTTCGATTGGTATGTCAATTTCTATTGGTGTGTAAGTTTCGATTAGTACATCAGTTTCTATTTGTATGTCAATTGTCGATTGATATGTCAGTTTCTCTTGGTATATCAGTATCTATTGATATATCAGTATCGATTGGTATATCAGTTTCGATTAGTAAATCAGTTTCTATTTGTATGTCAGTTTCTATTGGTATATCAGTTTCGATTGGTATATCAGTTTCGATTGGTATGTCAATTTCGATTGGTATGTCAGTTTAGATTTGTATATCAGTTTCGATTGGTATGTCAGTTTCGATCGGTATGTCAGTTTCTATTGGTATGTCAGTTTATATTAGTATATCAGTTTCGATTCATATATCGGTTTAGATTAGTATATCAGTTTCTATTGATGTGTTAGTTTCGATTAGTATATCAGCATCTATTTGTATGTCAGTTTCGATTGGTATGTCAGTTTCTATTGGTATATCAGTTTCAATTGGTATGTCAGTTTCTATTGGTATGTCAGTTTTGACTAGTATATCAGTCTCTATTGGTATGTCAGTTTCGATTGGTGTGTCTATTTCGATTGGTATATCAGTTTCTATTTGTATGGCAGTCTCGATTGGTATATCAGTTGTGATTGGTATATCAGTCTCTATTGGTATATCAGTTCCGATTGGTATATCAGTTTCGATTGGTATATCAGTTTCTATTGGTATATCAGTTTCGATTGATATATCAGTTTCGATTAGTATGTTAGTTTCTATTGGTATGTCAGCTTCGATTAGTATATCAGTTTCTATTGGTATGTCAGTTTCGATTGGTATGTCAGTTTCTATTGGTATATCAGTTTCGATTGGTATATCAGTTTCGATTGGTATATCAGTTTCGATTGGTATGTCAGTTTCTATTGGTATGTCAGTTTCTATTGGTATGTCAGTTTCAATTGGTATATCAGTTTCAATTGGTATGTCAGTTTAATTGGTACGTCAATTTTGATTGGTATATCAGTTTCGATTGGTATGTCAGTTTCTATTGGTATATCAGTTTATATTTGTATGTCAGTTTTGATTAGTATGTTAGTTTCTATTGGTATGTCTGTTCCCATTGGTATGTTAGTCCTGGATTTGAATGTCAGTTTCTATTGGTACATCAATTTCGATTGGTATGTCAGTTTCTATTGGTATGTCAGTTTCTATTGGTATATCAGTTTCGATTGGTATGTCAGTTTCGATTAGTATATCTGTTTCTATTGGTATGTCAGTTTCTATTGGTATATCAATTTCGATTGGTTTATCAGTTTCGATTCATATGTCAGTTTCTATTTGTACGTCAGTTTCGATTCGTATGTCCGTTTTAATTGGCATGTTAGTTTCGATTCGTATGTCCGTTTCGATTAGTATATCAGTTTCTGTTGGTATAACATTTTCTATTGGTATGTTAGTTTCTAATGGTATGTCAGTATATATTTGTATGTCAGTTTCGATTGGTATGTCAGTTTCCATTGGTATGTCTGTTTCGATTGGTATATCAGTTTCGATTGGTATATCAGTTTTGATTGGTATGTCAGTTTCTGTTGGTATGTCAATTTCGATTGGTATGTCAGTTTCTGTTGGTATATCAGTTTCGAATGGGATGTCAATTTCTATTGGTGTGTAAGTTTCGATTAGTATATCAGTTTCTATTTGTATGTCAATTTTCAATTGATATGTCAGTTTCTCTTGGTATATCAGTTTCTATTGATATATCAGTTTCGATTGGTATGTCAGTTTCGATTGGTATGTCAGTTTCTATTGGTATATCAGTTTCGATTCATATATCGGTTCCGATTAGTATATCAGTTTCTACTGACGTGTCAGTTTCGATTTGTATATCAGCTTCTATTTGTATGTCAGTTTCGATTGGTATGTCAGTTTCTATTGCTATATCAGTTTCAATTGGTATATCAGATTCTATTGGTATATCAGTTTCGATTCGTATGTCAGTTTCTATTATTATGTCAGTTTGTATTGGTATATCAGTTTCAATTGGTATATCTGTTTCTATTTGGTATGTCAGTTTTATTGGTATATCAGTTTCGATTGGTATATCAGTTTCTGTTGGTATGTCAATTTCGATTAGTATGTCAGTTTCTATTGGTATATCAGTTTCGATTGGTATGTCAGTTTCTATTGGTAGGTCAGTTTTGACTAGTATATCAGTCTCTATTGGTATATCAGTTTCAATTGGTATGTCAGTTTCTATTGGTATATCAGTTTATATTTGTATGTCAGTTTCGATTCGTATGTCAGTTTCTATTGGTATATCAGTTTTGATGTGTATGTTAGTTTCTATTGGTATGTCATGTCGATTGGTATGTTAGTCCTCGATTTGTATGTCAGTTTCTATTGGTATATCAATTTCGATTGGTATGTCAGTTTCGATTGGTATGTCAGTTTCAATTAGTATATCAGTTTCTATTGGTATGTCAGTTTCTATTGGTATATCAATTTCGATTGGTATCTCAGTTTCGATTAGTATGTCAGTTTCGATTCATATGTCAGTTTCGATTGGTATGTCAGTTTCGATTGGTATGTCAGTTTCTATTGGTATGTCAGTTTCAATTGGTATATCAGTTTCAATTGGTATGTCAGTTTTATGGGTATGTCAATTTCGATTGGTATATCAGTTTCGATTGGTATGTCAATTTCGATTGGTATGTCAGTTTAGATTTGTATATCAGTTTCGATTGGTATTTCAGTTTCGATTGGTATGTCAGTTTCGATTGGTATGTCAGTTTCGATTGCTATGTCAGTTTCTATTGGTATATCAGTTTCGATTGATATATCAGTTTTGATTAGTATGTCAGGTTCTATTGGCATGTCAGTTTCGATTCGTATGTCCGTTTCGATTAGTATATCAGTTTCTGTTGGTATACCATTTTCGTTTGGTATGTTAGTTTCCAATGGTATTTCAGTATATATTTGTATGTCAGTTTCGATTGGTATGTCAGTTTCCATTGGTATGTCTGTTTCGATTGGTATATCAGTTTCTATTGGTATATCAGTTTCGATTGGTATGTTAGTCCTCGATTGGTATATCAGTTTCGATTGGTATATCAGTTTTGATTGGTATGTTAGTTTCTATTGGTATGTCAGTTTCGATTAGTATATCAGTTTCTATTGGTATATCAGTTTCGATTGGTATGTTAGTCCTCGATTTGTATGTCAGTTTCTATTGGTATATCAATTTCGATTGGTATGTCAGTTTCTGTTGGTATGTCAATTTCGATTGGTATGTCAGTTTCTATTGGTATATCAGTTTCTATTTGTATGTCAATTTTCGATTGATATGTCAGTTTCTCTTGGTATATCAGTTTCTATTGATATATCAGTTTCGATTGGTATGTCAGTTTCGATTAGAAAATCAGTTTCTATTTGTATGTCAGTTTCTATTGGTATATCAGTTTCGATTGGTATGTCAATTTCGATTGGTATGTCAGTTTTCGATTTGTATATCAGTTTCGATTGGTATGTCAGTTTCGATTGGTATGTCAGTTTCGATTGGCATGTCAGTTTCTATTGGTATATCAGTTTCGATTCATATATCGGTTCCGATTAGTATATCAGTTTCTATTTATGTGTCAGTTTCGATTAGTATATCAGCTTCTACTTGTATGTCAGTTTCGATTGGTATGTCAGTTTCGATTCGTATGTCAGTTTCTATTATTATGTCAGTTTGTATTGGTATATCAGTTTCAATTGGTATATCAGTTTATATTTGGTACGTCAGTTTTATTTGCATGTCAGTTTCGATTAGTATATCAGTTTCTGTTGGTATGTCAATTTCGATTAGTATGTCAGTTTCTATTGGTATATCAGTTTCGATTGGTATGTCAGTTTCTATTGGTATGTCAGTTTTGACTAGTATATCAGTCTCTATTTGTATATCAGTTTCAATTGGTATGTCAGTTTCTATTGGTATATCAGTTTATATTTGTATGTCAGTTTCGATTGGTATGTCAGTTTCTATTGGTATATCAGTTTTGATTGGTATGTTAGTTTCTATTGGTATGTCAGTTCCGATTGGTATGTTAGTCCTCGATTTGTATGTCAGTTTCTATTGGTATATCAATTTCGATTGGTATGTCAGTTTCTATTGGTATGTCAGTTTCTATTGGTATGTTAGTTTCGATTAGTATATCACTTTCTATTTGTATGTCAGTTTCGATTGGTATGTCTGTTTCTAATGATATATCAGTTTCGATTGGTATATCAGTTTTGATTGGTATATCAGTTTTGAATGGTATGTCAGTTTCGATTGGTATGTCAGTTTCGATTGGTATATCAGTTCCGATTGGTATGTCAGTTTCGATTGGTATGTCAGTTTCGATTGGTATATCAGTTTCGATTGGTATGTCAGTTTCGATTGGTATATCAGTTTTGATTTGTATATGAGTTCCTATAGCTATATCAGTTTCTATTGGTATGTCAGTTTCTATTGGTATATCAGCTTCGATTGGTATATCAGTTTCTATTGGTATATCAGTTTCTATTGGTATGTCAGTTTTGATTGGTATGTCAGTTTCGATTTGTATGTCAGTTTCGATTGGTATATCAGTTTCGATTGGTATGTCAGTTTCGATTGGTATATCAGTTTCGATTGGTATGTCAGTTTCAATTGATATGTCAGTTTCGATTGCTATATCAGTTCCGATTGGTATGTCAGTTACGATTGGTATGTCAGTTTCGATTGGTATATCAGTTTCGATTGGTATATCAGTTTCGACTGGTATATCAGTTTCGATTAGTATAATCAGTTTCTATTGGTATGTCAGTTTCTATTGGTATATCAGTACCGATTGGTATATCAGTTTCGATTAGTATGTCAGTTTCTATTCGTATGTGAGTTTCGATTAGTATATCAGTTTCTATCGGTATATCAGTTTCGATTGATATGTCAGTTTCGATTGGTATATCAGTTCCGATTAGTATGTCAGTTTCGATTGGTATATCAGTTTCAATTGGTATGTCAGTTTTGATTGGTATGTCAGTTTCGATTGGTATGTCAATTTCGAGTGGTATATCAGTTTCGAGTGGTATGTCAATTTCGATTGGTATATCAGTTTCGATTAGTATGTCAGTTTCTATTGGTATGTTAGTTTCGATTAGTATATCACTTTCTATTTGTATGTCAGTTTCGATTGGTATGTCTGTTTCTAATGATATATCAGTTTCGATTGGTATATCAGTTTTGATTGGTATATCAGTTTTGAATGGTATGTCAGTTTCGATTGGTATGTTAGTTTCGATTGGTATATCAGTTCCGATTGGTGTGTCAGTTTAGATTGGTATGTCAGTTTCGATTGGTATATCAGTTTCGATTGGTATGTCAGTTTCGATTGGTATATCAGTTTTGATTTGTATAAGAGTTCCTATAGCTATATCAGTTTCTATTGGTATGTCAGTTTCTATTGGTATATCAGCTTCGATTGGTATATCAGTTTCTATTGGTATATCAGTTTCTATTGGTATGTCAGGTTCGATTGGTACGTAATTTCGATGGGTATATTAGTTTCTATTGGTATGTCAGTTTCAATTAGTATATCAGTTTCTATTGGTATGTCAGTTTCGATTGGTATATCAGTTTTGATATGTATATGAGTTCCTATAGCTATATCAGTTTCTATTGGTATGTCAGTTTCTATTGGTATATCAGCTTCGATTGGTATATCAGTTTCTATTGGTATATCAGTTTCTATTGGTATGTCAGTTTTGATTGGTATGTCAGTTTCGATTTGTATGTCAGTTTCGATTGGTATATCAGTTTCGATTGGTATGTCAGTTTCAATTGATATGTCAGTTTCGATTGCTATATCAGTTCCGATTGGTATGTCAGTTTCGATTGGTATTTCAGTTTCGATTGGTATATCAGTTTCGATTGGTATATCAGTTTCGACTGGTATATCAGTTTCGATTAGTATAATCAGTTTCTATTGGTATGTCAGTTTCTATTGGTATATCAGTACCGATTGGTATATCAGTTTCGATTAGTATGTCAGTTTCTATTCGTATGTTAGTTTCGATTAGTATATCAGTTTCTATCGGTATGTCAGTTTCGATTGATATGTCAGTTTCGATTGGTATATCAGTTCTGATTAGTATGTCAGTTTCGATTGGTATATCAGTTTCAATTGGTATGTCAGTTTTGATTGGTATGTCAGTTTCGATTGGTATGTTAATTTCGATTGGTATATCAGTTTCGATTGGTATGTCAATTTCGATTGGTATATCAGTTTCGATTAGTATGTCAGTTTCTATTGGTATGTTAGTTTCGATTAGTATATCACTTTCTATTTGTATGTCAGTTTCGATTGGTATGTCTGTTTCTAATGATATATCAGTTTCGATTGGTATATCAGTTTTGATTGGTATATCAGTTTTGAATGGTATGTCAGTTTCGATTGGTATGTCAGTTTCGATTGGTATATCAGTTCCGATTGGTATGTCAGTTTAGATTGGTATGTCAGTTTCGATTGGTATATCAGTTTCGATTGGTATGTCAGTTTCTCTTGGTATATCAGTTTCTATTGATATATCAGTTTCGATTGGTATGTCAGTTTCGATTAATAAATCAGTTTCTATTTGTATGTCAGTTTCGATTGGTATGTCAGTTTCGATTGGTATGTCAGTTTCTATTGGTATATCAGTTTCGATTGGTATGTCAGTTTCGATTGGTTTGTCAGTTTCTATTGGTATATCAGTTTCGATTCATATATCGGTTCCGATTAGTATATCAGTTTCTACTGACGTGTCAGTTTCGATTTGTATATCAGCTTCTATTTGTATGTCAGTTTCGATTGGTATGTCAGTTTCTATTGGTATATCAGTTTCAATTGGTATATCAGATTCTATTGGTATATCAGTTTCGATTCGTATGTCAGTTTCTATTATTATGTCAGTTTGTATTGGTATATCAGTTTCAATTGGTATATCAGTTTCTATTTGGTATGTCAGTTTTATTGGTATGTCAGTTTCGATTGGTATATCAGTTTCTGTTGGTATGTCAATTTCGATTAGTATGTCAGTTTCTATTGGTATATCAGTTTCGATTGGTATGTCAGTTTCTATTGGTAGGTCAGTTTTGACTAGTATATCAGTCTCTATTGGTATATCAGTTTCAATTGGTATGTCAGTTTCTATTGGTATATCAGTTTATATTTGTATGTCAGTTTCGATTCGTATGTCAGTTTCTATTGGTATATCAGTTTTGATGTGTATGTTAGTTTCTATTGGTATGTCATGTCGATTGGTATGTTAGTCCTCGATTTGTATGTCAGTTTCTATTGGTATATCAATTTCGATTGGTATGTCAGTTTCGATTGGTATGTCAGTTTCAATTAGTATATCAGTTTCTATTGGTATGTCAGTCTCTATTGGTATATCAATTTCGATTGGTATCTCAGTTTCGATTAGTATGTCAGTTTCGATTCATATGTCAGTTTCGATTGGTATGTCAGTTTCGATTGGTATGTCAGTTTCTATTGGTATGTCAGTTTCAATTGGTATATCAGTTTCAATTGGTATGTCAGTTTTATGGGTATGTCAATTTCGATTGGTATATCAGTTTCAATTGGTATGTCAATTTCGATTGGTATGTCAGTTTAGATTTGTATATCAGTTTCGATTGGTATTTCAGTTTCGATTGGTATGTCAGTTTCGATTGGTATGTCAGTTTCGATTGCTATGTCAGTTTCTATTGGTATATCAGTTTCGATTGATATATCAGTTTTGATTAGTATGTCAGGTTCTATTGGCATGTCAGTTTCGATTCGTATGTCCGTTTCGATTAGTATATCGGTTTCAACTAGTATATCAGTATCTATTGATGTGTCAGTTTCGATTAGTATATCAGCTTCTATTTGTATGTCAGTTTCGATTGGTATGTCAGTTTCGATTGGTATATCAGTTTCGATTGCTATGTCAGTTTCTATTGGTATATCAGTTTCGATTGATATATCAGTTTTGATTAGTATGTCAGGTTCTATTGGCATGTCAGTTTCGATTCGTATATCAGTTTCTGTTGGTATACCATTTTCTTTTGGTATGTTAGTTTCCAATGGTATTTCAGTATATATTTGTATGTCAGTTTCGATTGGTATGTCAGTTTCCATTGGTATGTCTGTTTCGATTGGTATATCAGTTTCTATTGGTATATCAGTTTCGATTGGTATGCTAGTCCTCGATTGGTATATCAGTTTCGATTGGTATATCAGTTTTGATTGGTATGTTAGTTTCTATTGGTATGTCAGTTTCGATTAGTATATCAGTTTCTATTGGTATATCAGTTTCGATTGGTATGTTAGTCCTCGATTTGTATGTCAGTTTCTATTGGTATATCAATTTCGATTGGTATGTCAGTTTCTGTTGGTATGTCAATTTCGATTGGTATGTCAGTTTCTATTGGTATATCAGTTTCTATTTGTATGTCAATTTTCGATTGATATGTCAGTTTCTCTTGGTATATCAGTTTCTATTGATATATCAGTTTCGATTGGTATGTCAGTTTCGATTAGAAAATCAGTTTCTATTTGTATGTCAGTTTCTATTGGTATATCAGTTTCGATTGGTATATCAGTTTCGATTGGTATGTCAATTTCGATTGGTATGTCAGTTTTCGATTTGTATATCAGTTTCGATGGGTATGTCAGTTTCGATTGGTATGTCAGTTTCGATTGGCATGTCAGTTTCTATTGGTATATCAGTTTCGATTCATATATCGGTTCCGATTAGTATATCAGTTTCTATTTATGTGTCAGTTTCGATTAGTATATCAGCTTCTACTTGTATGTCAGTTTCGATTGGTATGTCAGTTTCGATTCGTATGTCAGTTTCTATTATTATGTCAGTTTGTATTGGTATATCAGTTTCAATTGGTATATCAGTTTATATTTGGTATGTCAGTTTTATTTGCATGTCAGTTTCGATTGGTATATCAGTTTCTGTTGGTATGTCAATTTCGATTAGTATGTCAGTTTCTATTGGTATATCAGTTTCGATTGGTATGTCAGTTTCTATTGGTATGTCAGTTTTGACTAGTATATCAGTCTCTATTTGTATATCAGTTTCAATTGGTATGTCAGTTTCTATTGGTATATCAGTTTATATTTGTATGTCAGTTTCGATTGGTATGTCAGTTTCTATTGGTATATCAGTTTTGATTGGTATGTTAGTTTCTATTGGTATGTCAGTTCCGATTGGTATGTTAGTCCTCGATTTGTATGTCAGTTTCTATTGGTATATCAATTTCGATTGGTATGTCAGTTTCTATTGGTATGTCAGTTTCTATTGGTATATCAGTTTCGATTGGTATGTCAGTTTCAATTAGTATATCAGTTTCTATTGGTATGTCAGTTTCTATTGGTATATCAATTTCGATTGGTATATCAGTTTCGATTAGTATGTCAGTTTCGATTCATATGTCAGTTTCGATTGGTATGTCAGTTTCGATTGGTATGTCAGTTTCTATTGGTATATCAATTTCGATTCATATATCGGTTTCAATTAGTATATCAGTTTCTATTGATGTGTCAGTTTCGATTAGTATATCAGCTTCTATTTGTATGTCAGTTTCGATTGGTATGTCAGTTTCTATTAGTATATCAGTTTCAATTGGTATATCAGTTTCGATTGGTATATCAGTTTCGATTCGTATGTCAGTTTCTATTATTATGTCAGTTTGTATTGGTATATCAGTTTCAATTGGTATATCAGTTTCTATTGGTATGTCAGTTTTATTGGTATGTCAGTTTCGATTGGTATATCAGTTTCTGTTGGTATGTCAATTTCGATTAGTATGTCAGTTTATATTGGTATATCAGTTTCGATTGGTATATCAGTTTCTATTGGTATGTTAGTTTTGACTAGTATATCAGTCGCTATTGGTATGTCAGTTTCGAATGGTATATCAGTTTTGATTGGTATATCAGTTTCTATTGGTATATCAGTTCCGATTGGTATATCAGTTTCGATTGGTATGTCAGTTTCTATTGGTATGTCAGTATCAATTGGCATGTCAGTTTCTATTGGTATATCAGTTTCGATTCATATATCGGTTCCGATTAGTATATCAGTTTCTATTGATGTGTCAGTTTCGATTAGTATATCAGCTTCTATTTGTATGTCAGTTTCGATTGGTATGTCAGTTTCTATTGGTATATCAGTTTCAATTGGTATATCAGTTTCGATTGGTATATCAGTTTCGATTCGTATGTCAGTTTCTATTATTATGTCAGTTTGTATTGGTATATCAGTTTCAATTGGTATATCAGGTTCTATTTGGTATGTTAGTTTTATTTGTATGTCAGTTTTGATTGGTATATCAGTTTCTGTTGGTATGTCAATTTCGATTAGTATGTCAGTTTCTATTGGTATATCAGTTTCGATTGGTATGTCAGTTTCTATTGGTATGTCAGTTTATAATTGTATCTCAGTTTCGATTGGTATGTCAGTTTCTATTGGTATATCAGTTTTGATTGGTATGTTAGTTTCTATTGGTATGTCAGTTCCGATTGGTATGTTAGTCCTCGATTTGTATGTCAGTTTCTATTGGTATATCAGTTTCGATTGGTATGTCAGTTTCAATTAGTATATCAGTTTCTATTGGTATGTCAGTTTCTATTGGTATATCAATTTCGATTGGTATATCAGTTTCGATTAGTATGTCAGTTTCGATTCATATGTCAGTTGCTATTGGTATGTCAGTTTCAATTGGTATATCAGTTTCAATTGGTATGTCAATTTCGATTGGTATGTCAGTTTAGATTTGTATATCAGTTTCGATTGGTATGTCAGTTTCGATTGGTATGTCAGTTTCGATTGGTATGTCAGTTTCTATTGGTATATCAATTTCGATTCATATATCGGTTTCAATTAGTATATCAGTTTCTATTGATCTGTCAGTTTCGATTAGTATATCAGCTTCTATTTGTATGTCAGTTTCAATTGGTATGTCAGTTTCGATTGGTATATCAGTTTCTGTTGGTATGTCAATTTCGATTAGTATGTCCGTTTATATTGGTATATCAGTTTCGATTGGTATATCAGTTTCTATTGGTATGTCAGTTTTGACTAGTATATCAGTCTCTATTGGTATGTCAGTTTCGATTGGTATGTCTATTTCGAATGGTATATCAGTTTTGATTGGTATATCAGTTTCTATTGGTATATCAGTTCCAATTAGTATATCAGTTTCGATTGGTATGTCAGTTTCTATTGGTATATCAGTTTCGATTGATATATCAGTTTTGATTAGTATGTCAGTTTCTATTGGCATGTCAATTTCGATTGGTATGTCCGTTTCTATTGGTATATCCGTTTCGAATGGTATGTCAGTTTCTATTGGTATATCAGTTTCGATTGATATATCAGTTTCGATTAGTATATCAGCTTCTATTTGTATGTCAGTTTCGATTGGTATGTCAGTTTCTATTAGTATATCAGTTTCAATTGGTATATCAGTTTCGATTGGTATATCAGTTTCGATTCGTATGTCAGTTTCTATTATTATGTCAGTTTGTATTGGTATATCAGTTTCAAGTGGTATATCAGTTTCTATTGGTATGTCAGTTTTATTGGTATGTCAGTTTCGATTGGTATGTCAGTTTCTATTGGTATATCAATTTCGATTCATATATCGGTTTCAATTAGTATATCAGTTTCTATTGATCTGTCAGTTTTGATTAGTATCTCAGCTTCTATTTGTATGTCAGTTTCGATTGATATGTCAGTTTCTATTGGTATATCAGTTCCTATAGCTATATCAGTTTCTATTGGTATGTCAGTTTCTATTGGTATATCAGCTTCGATTGGTATATCAGTTTCTATTGGTATATCAGTTTCTATTGGTATGTCAGTTTTGATTGGTATGTCAGTTTCGATTTGTATGTCAGTTTCGATTGGTATATCAGTTTCGATTGGTATGTCAGTTTCGATTGGTATATCAGTTTCGATTGGTATGTCAGTTTCAATTGATATGTCAGTTTCGATTGCTATATCAGTTCCGATTGGTATGTCAGTTACGATTGGTATGTCAGTTTCGATTGGTATATCAGTTTCGATTGGTATATCAGTTTCGACTGGTATATCAGTTTCGATTAGTATAATCAGTTTCTATTGGTATGTCAGTTTCTATTGGTATATCAGTACCGATTGGTATATCAGTTTCGATTAGTATGTCAGTTTCTATTCGTATGTAAGTTTCGATTAGTATATCAGTTTCTATCGGTATATCAGTTTCGATTGATATGTCAGTTTCGATTGGTATATCAGTTCCGATTAGTATGTCAGTTTCGATTGGTATATCAGTTTCAATTGGTATGTCAGTTTTGATTGGTATGTCAGTTTCGATTGGTATGTCAATTTCGATTGGTATATCAGTTTCGATTGGTATGTCAATTTCGATTGGTATATCAGTTTCGATTAGTATGTCAGTTTCTATTGGTATGTTAGTTTCGATTAGTATATCACTTTCTATTTGTATGTCAGTTTCGATTGGTATGTCTGTTTCTAATGATATATCAGTTTCGATTGGTATATCAGTTTTGATTGGTATATCAGTTTTGAATGGTATGTCAGTTTCGATTGGTATGTCAGTTTCGATTGGTATATCAGTTCCGATTGGTATGTCAGTTTAGATTGGTATGTCAGTTTCGATTGGTATATCAGTTTCGATTGGTATGTCAGTTTCGATTGGTATATCAGTTTTGATTTGTATAAGAGTTCCTATAGCTATATCAGTTTCTATTGGTATGTCAGTTTCTATTGGTATATCAGCTTCGATTGGTATATCAGTTTCTATTGGTATATCAGTTTCTATTGGTATGTCAGGTTCGATTGGTACGTAATTTCGATGGGTATATTAGTTTCTATTGGTATGTCAGTTTCAATTAGTATATCAGTTTCTATTGGTATGTCAGTTTCGATTGGTATATCAGTTTTGATATGTATATGAGTTCCTATAGCTATATCAGTTTCTATTGGTATGTCAGTTTCTATTGGTATATCGGCTTCGATTGGTATATCAGTTTCTATTGGTATATCAGTTTCTATTGGTATGTCAGTTTTGATTGGTATGTCAGTTTCGATTTGTATGTCAGTTTCGATTGGTATATCAGTTTCGATTGGTATGTCAGTTTCAATTGATATGTCAGTTTCGATTGCTATATCAGTTCCGATTGGTATGTCAGTTTCGATTGGTATGTCAGTTTCGATTGGTATATCAGTTTCGATTGGTATATCAGTTTCGACTGGTATATCAGTTTCGATTAGTATAATCAGTTTCTATTGGTATGTCAGTTTCTATTGGTATATCAGTACCGATTGGTATATCAGTTTCGATTAGTATGTCAGTTTCTATTCGTATGTTAGTTTCGATTAGTATATCAGTTTCTATCGGTATGTCAGTTTCGATTGATATGTCAGTTTCGATTGGTATATCAGTTCTGATTAGTATGTCAGTTTCGATTGGTATATCAGTTTCAATTGGTATGTCAGTTTTGATTGGTATGTCAGTTTCGATTGGTATGTTAATTTCGATTGGTATATCAGTTTCGATTGGTATGTCAATTTCGATTGGTATATCAGTTTCGATTAGTATGTCAGTTTCTATTGGTATGTTAGTTTCGATTAGTATATCACTTTCTATTTGTATGTCAGTTTCGATTGGTATGTCTGTTTCTAATGATATATCAGTTTCGATTGGTATATCAGTTTTGATTGGTATATCAGTTTTGAATGGTATGTCAGTTTCGATTGGTATGTCAGTTTCGATTGGTATATCAGTTCCGATTGGTATGTCAGTTTAGATTGGTATGTCAGTTTCGATTGGTATATCAGTTTCGATTGGTATGTCAGTTTCTCTTGGTATATCAGTTTCTATTGATATATCAGTTTCGATTGGTATGTCAGTTTCGATTAATAAATCAGTTTCTATTTGTATGTCAGTTTCGATTGGTATGTCAGTTTCGATTGGTATGTCAGTTTCTATTGGTATATCAGTTTCGATTGGTATGTCAGTTTCGATTGGTATGCCAGTTTCTATTGGTATATCAGTTTCGATTCATATATCGGTTCCGATTAGTATATCAGTTTCTACTGACGTGTCAGTTTCGATTTGTATATCAGCTTCTATTTGTATGTCAGTTTCGATTGGTATGTCAGTTTCTATTGGTATATCAGTTTCAATTGGTATATCAGATTCTATTGGTATATCAGTTTCGATTCGTATGTCAGTTTCTATTATTATGTCAGTTTGTATTGGTATATCAGTTTCAATTGGTATATCAGTTTCTATTTGGTATGTCAGTTTTATTGGTATGTCAGTTTCGATTGGTATATCAGTTTCTGTTGGTATGTCAATTTCGATTAGTATGTCAGTTTCTATTGGTATATCAGTTTCGATTGGTATGTCAGTTTCTATTGGTAGGTCAGTTTTGACTAGTATATCAGTCTCTATTGGTATATCAGTTTCAATTGGTATGTCAGTTTCTATTGGTATATCAGTTTATATTTGTATGTCAGTTTCGATTCGTATGTCAGTTTCTATTGGTATATCAGTTTTGATGTGTATGTTAGTTTCTATTGGTATGTCATGTCGATTGGTATGTTAGTCCTCGATTTGTATGTCAGTTTCTATTGGTATATCAATTTCGATTGGTATGTCAGTTTCGATTGGTATGTCAGTTTCAATTAGTATATCAGTTTCTATTGGTATGTCAGTTTCTATTGGTATATCAATTTCGATTGGTATCTCAGTTTCGATTAGTATGTCAGTTTCGATTCATATGTCAGTTTCGATTGGTATGTCAGTTTCGATTGGTATGTCAGTTTCTATTGGTATGTCAGTTTCAATTGGTATATCAGTTTCAATTGGTATGTCAGTTTTATGGGTATGTCAATTTCGATTGGTATATCAGTTTCAATTGGTATGTCAATTTCGATTGGCATGTCAGTTTAGATTTGTATATCAGTTTCGATTGGTATTTCAGTTTCGATTGGTATGTCAGTTTCGATTGGTATGTCAGTTTCGATTGCTATGTCAGTTTCTATTGGTATATCAGTTTCGATTGATATATCAGTTTTGATTAGTATGTCAGGTTCTATTGGCATGTCAGTTTCGATTCGTATGTCCGTTTCGATTAGTATATCGGTTTCAACTAGTATATCAGTTTCTATTGATGTGTCAGTTTCGATTAGTATATCAGCTTCTATTTGTATGTCAGTTTCGATTGGTATGTCAGTTTCGATTGGTATATCAGTTTCGATTGCTATGTCAGTTTCTATTGGTATATCAGTTTCGATTGATATATCAGTTTTGATTAGTATGTCAGGTTCTATTGGCATGTCAGTTTCGATTCGTATGTCCGTTTCGATTAGTATATCAGTTTCTGTTGGTATACCATTTTCTTTTGGTATGTTAGTTTCCAATGGTATTTCAGTATATATTTGTATGTCAGTTTCGATTGGTATGTCAGTTTCCATTGGTATGTCTGTTTCGATTGGTATATCAGTTTCTATTGGTATATCAGTTTCGATTGGTATGTTAGTCCTCGATTGGTATATCAGTTTCGATTGGTATATCAGTTTTGATTGGTATGTTAGTTTCTATTGGTATGTCAGTTTCGATTAGTATATCAGTTTCTATTGGTATATCAGTTTCGATTGGTATGTTAGTCCTCGATTTGTATGTCAGTTTCTATTGGTATATCAATTTCGATTGGTATGTCAGTTTCTGTTGGTATGTCAATTTCGATTGGTATGTCAGTTTCTATTGGTATATCAGTTTCTATTTGTATGTCAATTTTCGATTGATATGTCAGTTTCTCTTGGTATATCAGTTTCTATTGATATATCAGTTTCGATTGGTATGTCAGTTTCGATTAGAAAATCAGTTTCTATTTGTATGTCAGTTTCTATTGGTATATCAGTTTCGATTGGTATATCAGTTTCGATTGGTATGTCAATTTCGATTGGTATGTCAGTTTTCGATTTGTATATCAGTTTCGATTGGTATGTCAGTTTCGATTGGTATGTCAGTTTCGATTGGCATGTCAGTTTCTATTGGTATATCAGTTTCGATTCATATATCGGTTCCGATTAGTATATCAGTTTCTATTTATGTGTCAGTTTCGATTAGTATATCAGCTTCTACTTGTATGTCAGTTTCGATTGGTATGTCAGTTTCGATTCGTATGTCAGTTTCTATTATTATGTCAGTTTGTATTGGTATATCAGTTTCAATTGGTATATCAGTTTATATTTGGTATGTCAGTTTTATTTGCATGTCAGTTTCGATTGGTATATCAGTTTCTGTTGGTATGTCAATTTCGATTAGTATGTCAGTTTCTATTGGTATATCAGTTTCGATTGGTTTGTCAGTTTCTATTGGTATGTCAGTTTTGACTAGTATATCAGTCTCTATTTGTATATCAGTTTCAATTGGTATGTCAGTTTCTATTGGTATATCAGTTTATATTTGTATGTCAGTTTCGATTGGTATGTCAGTTTCTATTGGTATATCAGTTTTGATTGGTATGTTAGTTTCTATTGGTATGTCAGTTCCGATTGGTATGTTAGTCCTCGATTTGTATGTCAGTTTCTATTGGTATATCAATTTCGATTGGTATGTCAGTTTCTATTGGTATGTCAGTTTCTATTGGTATATCAGTTTCGATTGGTATGTCAGTTTCAATTAGTATATCAGTTTCTATTGGTATGTCAGTTTCTATTGGTATATCAATTTCGATTGGTATATCAGTTTCGATTAGTATGTCAGTTTCGATTCATATGTCAGTTTCGATTGGTATGTCAGTTTCGATTGGTATGTCAGTTTCTATTGATGTGTCAGTTTCGATTAGTATATCAGCTTCTATTTGTATGTCAGTTTCGATTGGTATGTCAGTTTCTATTAGTATATCAGTTTCAATTGATATATCAGTTTCGATTGGTATATCAGTTTCGATTCGTATGTCAGTTTCTATTATTATGTCAGTTTGTATTGGTATATCAGTTTCAATTGGTATATCAGTTTCTATTGGTATGTCAGTTTTATTGGTATGTCAGTTTCGATTGGTATATCAGTTTCTGTTGGTATGTCAATTTCGATTAGTATGTCAGTTTATATTGGTATATCAGTTTCGATTGGTATATCAGTTTCTATTGGTATGTCAGTTTTGACTAGTATATCAGTCGCTATTGGTATGTCAGTTTCGATTGGTATGTCTATTTCGAATGGTATATCAGTTTTGATTGGTATATCAGTTTCTATTGGTATATCAGTTCCGATTGGTATATCAGTTTCGATTGGTATGTCAGTTTCTATTGGTATGTCAGTTTCAATTGGCATGTCAGTTTCTATTGGTATATCAGTTTCGATTCATATATCGGTTCCGATTAGTATATCAGTTTCTATTGATGTGTCAGTTTCGATTAGTATATCAGCTTCTATTTGTATGTCAGTTTCGATTGGTATGTCAGTTTCTATTGGTATATCAGTTTCAATTGGTATATCAGTTTCGATTGGTATATCAGTTTCGATTCGTATGTCAGTTTCTATTATTATGTCAGTTTGTATTGGTATATCAGTTTCAATTGGTATATCAGGTTCTATTTGGTATGTTAGTTTTATTTGTATGTCAGTTTTGATTGGTATATCATTTTCTGTTGGTATGTCAATTTCGATTAGTATGTCAGTTTCTATTGGTATATCAGTTTCGATTGGTATGTCAGTTTCTATTGGTATGTCAGTTTATAATTGTATCTCAGTTTCGATTGGTATGTCAGTTTCTATTGGTATATCAGTTTTGATTGGTATGTTAGTTTCTATTGGTATGTCAGTTCCGATTGGTATGTTAGTCCTCGATTTGTATGTCAGTTTCTATTGGTATATCAGTTTCGATTGGTATGTCAGTTTCAATTAGTATATCAGTTTCTATTGGTATGTCAGTTTCTATTGGTATATCAATTTCGATTGGTATATCAGTTTCGATTAGTATGTCAGTTTCGATTCATATGTCAGTTGCTATTGGTATGTCAGTTTCAATTGGTATATCAGTTTCAATTGGTATGTCAATTTCGATTGGTATGTCAGTTTAGATTTGTATATCAGTTTCGATTGGTATGTCAGTTTCGATTGGTATGTCAGTTTCGATTGGTATGTCAGTTTCTATTGGTATATCAATTTCGATTCATATATCGGTTTCAATTAGTATATCAGTTTCTATTGATCTGTCAGTTTCGATTAGTATATCAGCTTCTATTTGTATGTCAGTTTCAATTGGTATGTCAGTTTCGATTGGTATATCAGTTTCTGTTGGTATGTCAATTTCGATTAGTATGTCCGTTTATATTGGTATATCAGTTTCGATTGGTATATCAGTTTCTATTGGTATGTCAGTTTTGACTAGTATATCAGTCTCTATTGGTATGTCAGTTTCGATTGGTATGTCTATTTCGAATGGTATATCAGTTTTGATTGGTATATCAGTTTCTATTGGTATATCAGTTCCAATTAGTATATCAGTTTCGATTGGTATGTCAGTTTCTATTGGTATATCAGTTTCGATTGATATATCAGTTTTGATTAGTATGTCAGTTTCTATTGGCATGTCAATTTCGATTGGTATGTCCGTTTCTATTGGTATATCCGTTTCGAATGGTATGTCAGTTTCTATTGGTATATCAGTTTCGATTGATATATCAGTTTCGATTAGTATATCAGCTTCTATTTGTATGTCAGTTTCGATTGGTATGTCAGTTTCTATTAGTATATCAGTTTCAATTGGTATATCAGTTTCGATTGGTATATCAGTTTCGATTCGTATGTCAGTTTCTATTATTATGTCAGTTTGTATTGGTATATCAGTTTCAAGTGGTATATCAGTTTCTATTGGTATGTCAGTTTTATTGGTATGTCAGTTTCGATTGGTATGTCAGTTTCTATTGGTATATCAATTTCGATTCATATATCGGTTTCAATTAGTATATCAGTTTCTATTGATCTGTCAGTTTTGATTAGTATCTCAGCTTCTATTTGTATGTCAGTTTCGATTGGTATGTCAGTTTCTATTGGTATATCAGTTTCAATTGGTATATCAGTTTCGATTCGTATGTCAGTTTCTATGATTATGTCAGTTTGTATTGGTATATCAGTTTCAATTGGTATATCAGTTTCTATTGGTATGTCAGTTTTATTGGTATGTCAGTTTCGATTGGTATATCAGTTTCTGTTGGTATGTCAATTTCGATTAGTATGTCAGTTTATATTGGTATATCAGTTTCGATTGGTATATCAGTTTCTATTGGTATGTCAGTTTTGACTAGTATATCAGTCTCTATTGGTATGTCAGTTTCGATTGGTATGTCTATTTCGAATGGTATATCAGTTTTGATTGGTATATCAGTTTCTATTGGTATATCAGTTCCGATTGGTATATCAGTTTCGATTGGTATGTCAGTTTCTATTGGTATGTCAGTTTCGATTGGCATGTCAGTTTCTATTGGTATATCAGTTTCGATTCATATATCGGTTCCGATTAGTATATCAGTTTCTATTGATGTGTCAGTTTAGATTAGTATATCAGCTTCTATTTGTATGTCAATTTCGTTTGGTATGTCAGTTTCTATTGGTATATCAGTTTCAATTGGTATATCAGTTTCGATTGGTATATCAGTTTCGATTTGGTATAATAGTTTTATTTGTATGTCAGTTTCGGTTGGTATATCAGTTTCTGTTGGTATGTCAATTTCGATTAGTATGTCAGTTTCTATTGGTATATCAGTTTCGATTGGTATGTCAGTTTCTATTGGTATGTCAGTTTTGACTAGTATATCAGTCTCTATTTGTATATCAGTTTCAATTGGTATGTCAGTTTCTATTGGTATATCAGTTTATAATTGTATCTCAGTTTATTGGTATGTCAGTTTCTATTGGTATATCAGTTTTGATTGGTATGTTAGTTTCTATTGGTATGTCAGTTCCGATTGGTATGTTAGTCCTCGATTTGTATGTCAGTTTCTATTGGTATATCAATTTCGATTAGTATGTCAGTTTCGATTGGTATGTCAGTTTCAATTAGTATATCAGTTTCTATTGGTATGTCAGTTTCTATTGGTATATCAATTTCGATTGGTATATCAGTTTCGATTAGTATGTCAGTTTCGATTCATATGTCAGTTTCGATTGGTATATCAGTTTCAATTGGGATGTCAGTTTTATTGGTATGGCAATTTCGATTGGTATATCAGTTTAGATTTGTATATCAGTTTCGATTGGTATGTCAGTTTCGATTGGTATGTCAGTTTCGATTGGTATGTCAGTTTCTATTGGTATATCAATTTCGATTCATATATCGGTTTCAATTAGTATATCAGTTTCTATTGATCTGTCAGTTTCGATTAGTATATCAGCTTCTATTTGTATGTCAGTTTCAATTGGTATGTCAGTTTCTATTGGTATGTCAGTTTTATTGGTATGTCAGTTTCGTTTGGTATATCAGTTTCTGTTGGTATGTCAATTTCGATTAGTATGTCAGTCTCTATTGGTATGTCAGTTTCGATTGGTATATCTATTTCGAATGGTATATCAGTTTTGATTGGTATATCAGTTTCTATTGGTATATCAGTTCCAATTTGTATATCAGTTTCGATTGGTATGTCAGTTTCTATTGGCATATCAGTTTCGATTGATATATCAGTTTTGATTAGTATGTCAGTTTCTATTGGCATGTCAGTTTCGATTAGTATATCAGTTTCTGTTGGTATACCATTTTTCGTTTGGTATGTTAGTTTCTAATGGTATGTCAGTATATATTTGTATATCAGTTTCGATTGGTATGTCAGTTTCCATTGGTATGTCTGTTTCGATTAGTATATCAGTCTCTATTGGTATATCAGTTTCGATTGGTATGTTACTCCTCGATTGGTATATCAGTTTCGATTGGTATATCAGTTTTTATTGGTATGTTAGTTTCTATTGGTATGTCAGTTTCGATTAGTATATCAGTTTCTATTGGTATATCAGTTTCGATTGGTATCTTAGTCCTCGATTTGTATGTCAGTTTCTATTGGTATATCAATTTCGATTGGTATGTCAGTTTCTGTTGGTATGTCAATTTCGATTGGTATGTCAGTTTTTATTGGTATATCAGTTTCTATTGATATATCAGTTTCGATTGGTATGTCAGTTTCGATTAGTAAATCAGTTTCTATTTGTATGTCAGTTTCTATTGGTATATCAGTTTCGATTGGTATATCAGTTTAAATTGGTATGTCAATTTCGATTGGTATGTCAGTTTCGATTTGTATATCAGTTTCGATTGCTATGTCAATTTCGATTGGTATGTCAGTTTCGATTTGTATGTCAGTTTCGATTGGTATGTCAGTTTCGATTGGTATGTCAGTTTCTATTGGTATATCATTTTTCGATTCATATATCGGTTCCGATTAGTATATCAGTTTCTATTGATGTGTCAGTTTCGATTAGTATATCAGCTTCTATTTGTATGTCAGTTTCGATTGGTATGTCAGTTTCTATTGGTAGATCAGTTTCAATTGGTATATCATTTTCGATTGGTATATCAGTTTCGATTCATCTGTCAGTTTCTATTATTATGTCAGTATGTATTGGTATATCAGTTTCGATTGATATATCAGTTTCTGTTGGTATGTCAATTTCGATTAGTATGTCAGTTTCTATTGGTATATCAGTTTCGATTGGTATGTCAGTTTTTATTGGTATGTCAGTTTTGACTAGTATATCAGTCCCTATTGGTATATCAGTTTCAATTAGTATGTCAGTTTCTATTGGTATATCAGTTTTGATTGGTATGTTAGTTTCTATTGGTATGTCAGTTGCGATGGGTATGTTAGTCCTCGAGAATTATGTCAGTTTATATTGGTATATCAATTTCGATTGGTATGTCAGTTTCTATTGGTATGTCAGTTTCTATTGGAATATCCGTTTCGATTGGTATGTCAGTTTCAATTAGTATATCAGTTTCTATTGGTATGTCAGTTTCTATTGGTATATCAATTTCGATTGGTATGTCAGTTTCTATTGGTATATCAATTTCGATTGGTGTGTCAGTTTCTGTTGGTATGTCAATTTCGATTGGTATGTCAGTTTCTATTGGTATATCAGTTTCTATTGATATATCAGTTTCGATTGGTATGTCAGTTTCGATTAGTAAATCAGTTTCTATTTGTATGTCAGTTTCTATTGGTATATCAGTTTCGATTGGTATATCAGTTTCGATTGGTATGTCAATTTCGATTGGTATGTCAGTTTCGATTTGTATATCAGTTTCGATTGGTATGTCAGTTTCGATTGGTATGTCAGTTTCGATTGGTATGTCAGTTTCTATTGGTATATCAGTTTCGATTCATATATCGGTTCCGATTAGTATATCAGTTTCTATTGGCATGCCAATTTCGATTGGTATGTCAGTTTCGATTTGTATATCAGTTTCGATTGGTATGTCAGTTTCTATTGGTATATCCGTTTCGATTGGTATGTCAGTTTCAATTAGTATATCAGTTTCTATTGGTATGTCAGTTTCTATTGGTATATCAATTTCGATTGGTATATCAGTTTCGATTAATATGTCAGTTTCGATTCATATGTCAGTTTCGATTGGTATGTCAGTTTCGATTGGTATGTCAGTTTCTATTGGTACGTCAGTTTCAATTGGTATATCAGTTTCAATTGGTATGTCAGTTTTATTGATTGGTATATCAGTTTCGATTGGTATGTCAATTTCGATTGGTATGTCAGTTTAGATTTGTATATCAGTTTCGATTGGTATGTCAGTTTCGATTGGTATGTCAGTTTTTTATTGGTATGTCAGTTTCTATTGGTATATCCGTTTCGATTGGTATATCAGTTTCGATTCGTATGTCAGTTTCTATTATTATGTCAGTTTGTATTGGTATATCAGTTTCAATTGGTATATCAGTTTCTATTGGTATGTCAGTTTTATTGGTATGTCAGTTTCGATTGGTATATCAGTTTCTGTTGGTATGTCAGTTTCGATTAGTATGTCAATTTATATTGGTATATCAGTTTCGATTGGTATGTCAATTTATATTTGTATGTCAGTTTCGATTGGTATGTCTATTTCGATTGGTATATAAGTTTCTATTTGTATGTCAGTCTCGATTGGTATATCAATTTTGATTGGTATATCAGTTTCTATTGGTATATCAGTTCCGATTAGTATATCAGTTTCGATTGCTATGTCAGTTTCTATTGGTATATCAGTTTCGATTGATATATCAGTTTTGATTAGTATGTCAGGTTCTATTGGCATGTCAGTTTCGATTCGTATGTCCGTTTCGATTAGTATATCAGTTTCTGTTGGTATACCATTTTCGTTTGGTATGTTAGTTTCCAAAGGTATGTCAGTATATATTTGTATGTCAGTTTCGATTGGTATGTCAGTTTCCATTGGTATGTCTGTTTCGATTGGTATATCAGTTTCTATTGGTATATCAGTTTCGATTGGTATGTTAGTCCTCGATTGGTATATCAGTTTCGATTGGTATATCAGTTTTGATTGGTATGTTAGTTTCTATTGGTATGTCAGTTTCGATTAGTATATCAGTTTCTATTGGTATATCAGTTTCGATTGGTATGTTAGTCCTCGATTTGTACGTCAGTTTCTATTGGTATATCAATTTTGATTGGTATGTCAGTTTCTGTTGGTATGTCAATTTCGATTGGTATGTCAGTTTCTATTGGTATATCAGTTTCGAATGGTATGTCAATTTCTATTGGTGTGTAAGTTTCGATTAGTATATCAGTTTCTATTTGTATGTCAATTTTCGATTGATATGTCAGTTTCTCTTGGTATATCAGTTTCTATTGATATATCAGTTTCGATTGGTATGTCAGTTTCGATTAGTAAATCAGTTTCTATTTGTATGTCAGTTTCTATTGGTATATCAGTTTCGATTGGTATATCAGTTTCGATTGGTATGTCAATTTCGATTGGTATGTCAGATTCGATTTGTATATCAGTTTCGATTGGTATGTCAGTTTCTATTGGTATGTCAGTTTCTATTGGTATATCAGTTTCGATTCATATATCGGTTCCGATTAGTATATCAGTTACTATTGATGTGTCAGTTTCGATTAGTATATCAGCTTCTATTTGTATGTCAGTTTCGATTGGTATGTCAGTTTCTATTGGTATATCAGTTTCAATTGGTATATCAGTTTCGATTCGTATATCAGTTTCGATTCGTATGTCAGTTTCTTTTATCATGTCAGTTTGTATTGGTATATCAGTTTCAATTGGTATATCAGTTTATATTTGGTATGTCAGTTTTATTTGTATGTCAGTTTCGATTGGTATATCAGTTACTGTTGGTATGTCAATTTCGATTAGTATGTCAGTTTCTATTGGTATATCAGTTCCGATTAGTATATCAGTTTCGATTGCTATGTCAGTTTCTATTGGTATATCAGTTTCGATTGATATATCAGTTTTGATTAGTATGTCAGGTTCTATTGGCATGTCAGTTTCGATTCGTATGTCCGTTTCGATTAGTATATCAGTTTCTGTTGGTATACCATTTTCGTTTGGTATGTTAGTTTCCAAAGGTATGTCAGTATATATTTGTATGTCAGTTTCGATTGGTATGTCAGTTTCCATTGGTATGTCTGTTTCGATTGGTATATCAGTTTCTATTGGTATATCAGTTTCGATTGGTATGTTAGTCCTCGATTGGTATATCAGTTTCGATTGGTATATCAGTTTTGATTGGTATGTTAGTTTCTATTGGTATGTCAGTTTCGATTAGTATATCAGTTTCTATTGGTATATCAGTTTCGATTGGTATGTTAGTCCTCGATTTGTACGTCAGTTTCTATTGGTATATCAATTTTGATTGGTATGTCAGTTTCTGTTGGTATGTCAATTTCGATTGGTATGTCAGTTTCTATTGGTATATCAGTTTCGAATGGTATGTCAATTTCTATTGGTGTGTAAGTTTCGATTAGTATATCAGTTTCTATTTGTATGTCAATTTTCGATTGATATGTCAGTTTCTCTTGGTATATCAGTTTCTATTGATATATCAGTTTCGATTGGTATGTCAGTTTCGATTAGTAAATCAGTTTCTATTTGTATGTCAGTTTCTATTGGTATATCAGTTTCGATTGGTATATCAGTTTCGATTGGTATATCAATTTCGATTGGTATGTCAGATTCGATTTGTATATCAGTTTCGATTGGTATGTCAGTTTCTATTGGTATGTCAGTTTCTATTGGTATATCAGTTTCGATTCATATATCGGTTCCGATTAGTATATCAGTTACTATTGATGTGTCAGTTTCGATTAGTATATCAGCTTCTATTTGTATGTCAGTTTCGATTGGTATGTCAGTTTCTATTGGTATATCAGTTTCAATTGGTATATCAGTTTCGATTCGTATATCAGTTTCGATTCGTATGTCAGTTTCTATTATCATGTCAGTTTGTATTGGTATATCAGTTTCAATTGGTATATCAGTTTATATTTGGTATGTCAGTTTTATTTGTATGTCAGTTTCGATTGGTATATCGGTTACTGTTGGTATGTCAATTTCGATTAGTATGTCAGTTTCTATTGGTATATCAGTTTCGATTGGTATGTCAGTTTCTATTGGTATGTCAGTTTTGACTAGTATATCAGTCTCTATTTGTATATCAGTTTCAAATGGTATGTCAGTTTCTATTGGTATATCAGTTTATATTTGTATGTCAGTTTCGATTGGTATGTCAGTTTCTATTGGTATATCAGTTTCAATTGGTATATCAGTTTCTATTGGTATGTCAGTTTTATTGGTATGTCAGTTTCGATTGGTATATCAGTTTCTGTTGGCATGTCAATTTCGATTAGTATGTCAGTTTATATTGGTATATCAGTTTCGATTGGTATATCAATTTCGATTGGTGTGTCAGTTTCTGTTGGTATGTCAATTTCGATTGGTATGTCAGTTTCTATTGGTATATCAGTTTCTATTGATATATCAGTTTCGATTGGTATGTCAGTTTCGATTAGTAAATCAGTTTCTATTTGTATGTCAGTTTCTATTGGTATATCAGTTTCGATTGGTATATCAGTTTCGATTGGTATGTCAATTTCGATTGGTATGTCAGTTTCGATTTGTATATCAGTTTCGATTGGTATGTCAGTTTCGATTGGTATGTCAGTTTCGATTGGTATGTCAGTTTCTATTGGTATATCAGTTTCGATTCATATATCGGTTCCGATTAGTATATCAGTTTCTATTGGCATGCCAATTTCGATTGGTATGTCAGTTTCGATTTGTATATCAGTTTCGATTGGTATGTCAGTTTCTATTGGTATATCCGTTTCGATTGGTATGTCAGTTTCAATTAGTATATCAGTTTCTATTGGTATGTCAGTTTCTATTGGTATATCAATTTCGATTGGTATATCAGTTTCGATTAATATGTCAGTTTCGATTCATATGTCAGTTTCGATTGGTATGTCAGTTTCGATTGGTATGTCAGTTTCTATTGGTACGTCAGTTTCAATTGGTATATCAGTTTCAATTGGTATGTCAGTTTTATTGATTGGTATATCAGTTTCGATTGGTATGTCAATTTCGATTGGTATGTCAGTTTAGATTTGTATATCAGTTTCGATTGGTATGTCAGTTTCGATTGGTATGTCAGTTTTTTATTGGTATGTCAGTTTCTATTGGTATATCCGTTTCGATTGGTATATCAGTTTCGATTCGTATGTCAGTTTCTATTATTATGTCAGTTTGTATTGGTATATCAGTTTCAATTGGTATATCAGTTTCTATTGGTATGTCAGTTTTATTGGTATGTCAGTTTCGATTGGTATATCAGTTTCTGTTGGTATGTCAATTTCGATTAGTATGTCAATTTATATTGGTATATCAGTTTCGATTGGTATGTCAATTTATATTTGTATGTCAGTTTCGATTGGTATGTCTATTTCGATTGGTATATAAGTTTCTATTTGTATGTCAGTCTCGATTGGTATATCAATTTTGATTGGTATATCAGTTTCTATTGGTATATCAGTTCCGATTAGTATATCAGTTTCGATTGCTATGTCAGTTTCTATTGGTATATCAGTTTCGATTGATATATCAGTTTTGATTAGTATGTCAGGTTCTATTGGCATGTCAGTTTCGATTCGTATGTCCGTTTCGATTAGTATATCAGTTTCTGTTGGAATACCATTTTCGTTTGGTATGTTAGTTTCCAAAGGTATGTCAGTATATATTTGTATGTCAGTTTCGATTGGTATGTCAGTTTCCATTGGTATGTCTGTTTCGATTGGTATATCAGTTTCTATTGGTATATCAGTTTCGATTGGTATGTTAGTCCTCGATTGGTATATCAGTTTCGATTGGTATATCAGTTTTGATTGGTATGTTAGTTTCTATTGGTATGTCAGTTTCGATTAGTATATCAGTTTCTATTGGTATATCAGTTTCGATTGGTATGTTAGTCCTCGATTTGTACGTCAGTTTCTATTGGTATATCAATTTCGATTGGTATGTCAGTTTCTGTTGGTATGTCAATTTCGATTGGTATGTCAGTTTCTATTGGTATATCAGTTTCTATTGATATATCAGTTTCGATTGGTATGTCAGTTTCGATTAGTAAATCAGTTTCTATTTGTATGTCAGTTTCTATTGGTATATCAGTTTCGATTGGTATATCAGTTTCGATTGGTATGTCAATTTCGATTGGTATGTCAGATTCGATTTGTATATCAGTTTCGATTGGTATGTCAGTTTCTATTGGTATGTCAGTTTCTATTGGTATATCAGTTTCGATTCATATATCGGTTCCGATTAGTATATCAGTTACTATTGATGTGTCAGTTTCGATTAGTATATCAGCTTCTATTTGTATGTCAGTTTCGATTGGTATGTCAGTTTCTATTGGTATATCAGTTTCAATTGGTATATCAGTTTCGATTGGTATATCAGTTTCGATTCGTATGTCAGTTTCTATTATCATGTCAGTTTGTATTGGTATATCAGTTTCAATTGGTATATCAGTTTATATTTGGTATGTCAGTTTTATTTGTATGTCAGTTTCGATTGGTATATCAGTTACTGTTGGTATGTCAATTTCGATTAGTATGTCAGTTTCTATTGGTATATCAGTTTCGATTGGTATGTCAGTTTCTATTGGTATGTCAGTTTTGACTAGTATATCAGTCTCTATTTGTATATCAGTTTCAAATGGTATGTCAGTTTCTATTGGTATATCAGTTTATATTTGTATGTCAGTTTCGATTGGTATGTCAGTTTCTATTGGTATATCAGTTTCAATTGGTATATCAGTTTCTATTGGTATGTCAGTTTTATTGGTATGTCAGTTTCGATTGGTATATCAGTTTCTGTTGGCATGTCAATTTCGATTAGTATGTCAGTTTATATTGGTATATCAGTTTCGATTGGTATATCAGTTTCTATTCGTATATCAGTTTTGACTAGTATATCAGTCGCTATTGGTATGTCTATTTCGAATGGTATATCAGTTTTGATTGGTATATCAGTTTCTATTGGTATATCAGTTCCGATTGGTATATCAGTTTCGATTGGTATGTCAGTTTCTATTGGTATGTCAGTTTCGATTGGCATGTCAGTTTCTATTGGTATATCAGTTTTGATTGGTATGTTAGTTTCTATTGGTATGTCAGTTCCGATTGGTATGTTAGTCCTCGATTTGTATGTCCGTTTCTATTGGTATATCAATTTCGATTGGTATGTCAGTTTCTATTGGTATGTCAGTTTCTATTGGTATATCAGTTTCGATTGGTATGTCAGTTTCAATTAGTATATCAGTTTCTATTGGTATGTCAGTTTCTATTGGTATATCAATTTCGATTGGTATATCAGTTTCGATTAGTATGTCAGTTTCGATTCATATGTCAGTTTTGATTGGTATGTCAGTTTCGATTGGTATGTCAGTTTCTATTGGTATGTCAGTTTCAATTGGTATATCAGTTTCAATTGGTATGTCAGTTTTATTGGTATGTCAATTTCGATTGGTATATCAGTTTCGATTGGTATGTCAATTTCGATAGGTATGTCAGTTTAGATTTGTATATCAGTTTCGATTGGTATGTCAGTTTCGATTGGTATGTCAGTTTCGATTGGTATGTCAGTTTCTATTGGTATATCAATTTCGATTCATATATCGGTTTCAATTAGTATATCAGTTACTATTGATCTGTCAGTTTCGATTAGTATATCAGCTTCTATTTGTATGTCAGTTTCAATTGGTATGTCAGTTTCTATTGGTATATCAGTGTCAATTGGTATATCAGTTTCGATTCGTATGTCAGTTTCTATTATTATGTCAGTTTGTATTGGTATATCAGTTTCAATTGGTATATCAGTTTCTATTGGTATGTCAGTTTTATTGGTATGTCAGTTTTATTGGTATATCAGTTTCTGTTGGTATGTCAATTTCGATTAGAATGTCAGTTTATATTGGTATATCAGTTTCGATTGGTATATCAGTTTCTATTGGTATGTCAGTTTTGACTAGTATATCAGTCTCTATTGGTATGTCAGTTTCGATTGGTATGTCTATTTCGAATGGTATATCAGTTTTGATTGGTATATCAGTTTCTATTGGTATATCAGTTCCAATTAGTATATCAGTTTCGATTGGTATGTCAGTTTCTATTGGTATATCAGTTTCAATTGGCATATCAGTTTCGATTGGTATATCAGTTTCGATTCGTATGTCAGTTTCTATTATTATGTCAGTTTGTATTAAGCTAAAGGACCCCACAGCCAAAAATAAATTTCAAAACATATTACTTGATGCTTTCGACAGTAAGGAAGAACACTTAGAGTCGGACAATATAGAGGGACAGTGGGAATTTCTGAAAGCAAACCTGCTGTTGGCCACAGACGAAGTCTGTGGCTGGAGCAGGCCTGTAGGCAGGAGGAGAGTAACATGGTGGTGGAACAGTAAGGTGGAGGAGTCAATTAAGGCCAAAAAGCAGGCTTGGAAAGTATGGCGGGATGGGGGAAGTAGAGTAGACTATCAAGTGGCCAGGAGGGAAGCTAGGAGAGAAGTGTACTTAGCAAGAAGGGAAGCTGAGGAAAGAAAGTTCAAGCATGTCCTACAACGCGATGACCAAAAACGTGAGGTGTTCAGGATTGCTAGGCAATGCGTCAAGGAAAACCGTGATATTGTCGGGGAGAAGTGTGTACTTAACGATGATGGCATACTTGCCATCACCGACACTGATAAGAAGGCAGCTTGGAAGTGTCACTATGAAAGGCTACTAAATGAGGAGAATAAATGGGAGAAAGACAGTCTCCCCCATGTCGACCCAATAGAGGGACCAGCAGTGTTAGTCGAGGGGAGTATAATAAGTAAGGCAATCAAGGATATGAAGACAGGTAAGGCGGCTGGGCCTTCGGAAATAGTTGCTGAGATGCTGAAGGCATCTGGCACGGTGGGACACACCATGGTCACCCGCATAGTTAACCAAGTCGTACAGAATGGGGTTGTTCCAAAGGACTGGCATAGCAGCATCATCGTTAACTGTTATAAGGGTAAAGGAGACGCCTAGATAGGAGTAACTATAGAGGCATTAAATTAATCGACCAGGTCATGAAGGTCACAGAAAAAGTAATAGCGCAACTAATCAGAGAGAGAATTGACCTAGATGAAATGCAGTTCGGGTTTGTGTCAGGCAAAAGTACCACAGACGCTCTTTTCATAGTACGACAACTACAGGAGAAGTACCTAGCTAAAGGTAAACCCCTCTACTTAGCTTTTGTCGACTTGGAGAAAGCCTTCGACAGAGTCCCCCGCTCCATTATCTGGTGGGCTCTTAGAAAACTAGGCGTTGACGAATGGCTTGTGAGGGCTATACAAGCCATGTATAAAGAAACAGTCAGCAAGGTTAGAATTAACAACGAATATAGTGAAGAGTTTAGCGTAAAAGTTGGCGTCCATCAGGGCTCTGTTCTCAGCCCCCTACTATTTATTATTGCCCTTCAGGCTATAACAGAGGAGTTCAAGACAGGCTGCCCATGGGAACTCCTATACGCAGACGACCTGACACTCATAGCGGAATCAATGGCCGAGCTAGAGAAGAAATTCCAAACATGGAAGCACGGCCTAGAGTCAAAAGGACTTAAAATTAACCTGGCTAAGACCAAAGTTCTAGTTTGTAGGAAAGAAAACAAGGCGGCGGTCCCTTCTGGGAAATGGTCGTGCTCGGTGTGTAGGAAAGGCGTAGGTAGAAACTCCATTTTGTGTCCTAAATGCAAAGTATGGGTGCATAAAAGATGTAGTGGGATCACAGGTAAGCTAACTAAGAACATAGATTTTACATGTGGCCGGTGTTCTGGTGCAATAAGTAGCAGCAAGTGCCCACACAATACTAGCTCTTTCAATTGCGCAGAGGGTTCTATAGAAATAGTGGACAGCTTCCGTTACCTGGGCGATAAAATCAGCAGTGGGGGAGGGTGCTCTGAAAGTACTGTAGCTAGAGTCAGAACTGGTTGGAAAAAGTTCAGAGAGCTTATACCACTATTAGCTGCTAAAGGGTTCTCCCTAAAAATGAAAGGCAGGTTGTACGATGCCTGCATACGAACAGCAATGTTGCATGGCAGTGAGACCTGGGCATTGTGTGCAGAGGATATACGCAGACTAGAGAGGAACGAAGCTTGCATGCTCCGCTGGATGTGTAACAGTAATATACGTGAACGGCAAAGCATAAACGAACTAAGGAAAAAATTAGAGATAAGAGGGATCAGATGTTGTTTACTCGAGAGAAGGCTACGTTGGTATGGACACGTGATGCGCATGAAAGTCGATAGCTGTATAACAAAGTGCAGGGCAATAAAGATAGACGGTAGCCACGGAATAGGCAGACCTAGAAAAACCTGGGACGAGCTGATAAACTCCGACCTCACACACTTACATTTCTCCAAGACAATGTCACTGGACCGAGACCTTTGGCGGTACTCAGTAACAGAGAAGACCCGCCTTGCCAGTAGGCATCTCTAACAAAATACACCCCGTCCCACCACCACCACCCCCACCCCATCCACACCACCCCGTCCTATGTAAAGTTATGTTGGTGCCGCGCCATCCGGGCCGAAACAAATGAGATCGTGTAGGTGTCACGACAAAAAAACACACAGTCCACGCTGTAATGTGGCCGTGTAGGCAACACGGTAAAAACCTCCCAGACCCACACTGTAAATGTGGTTGGTGTTAGGAAGGGCATCCAACTGTAGAAAACCTGCCAGACAGTCCTATGCGAGCAAGACAATCACTCTTGCCTCAAGTGGGACTACCCCCGTCCAAACCCATGCAAGCGTGGAACACGGACGTTAAACGTTGATGATGATGATGATGATGATATCAGTTTCAATTGGTATATCAGTTTCTATTGGTATGTCAGTTTTATTGGTATGTCAGTTTCGATTGGTATGTCAGTTTTATTGGTATGTCAGTTTCTATTGGTATATCAATTTCGATTCATATATCGGTTTCAATTAGTATATCAGTTTCTATTGATGTGTCAGTTTCGATTAGTATATCAGCTTCTATTTGTATGTCAGTTTCGATTGGCATGTCAGTTTCTATTGGTATGTCAGTTTCGATTGGCATGTCAGTTTCTATTGGTATATCAGTTTTGATTGGTATGTTAGTTTCTATTGGTATGTCAGTTCCGATTGGTATGTTAGTCCTCGATTTGTATGTCAGTTTCTATTGGTATATCAATTTCGATTGGTATGTCAGTTTCTATTGGTATGTCAGTTTCTATTGGTATATCAGTTTCGATTGGTATGTCAGTTTCAATTAGTATATCAGTTTCTATTGGTATGTCAGTTTCTATTGGTATATCAATTTCGATTGTTATATCAGTTTCGATTAGTATGTCAGTTTCGATTCATATGTCAGTTTCGATTGGTATGTCAGTTTCGATTGGTATGTCAGTTTCTATTGGTATATCAGTTTCAATTGGTATATCAGTTTCAAATGGTATGTCAGTTTTATTGGTATGTCAATTTCGATTGGTATATCAGTTTCGATTGGTATGTCAATTTCGATTGGTATGTCAGTTTAGATTTGTATATCAGTTTCGATTGGTATGTCAGTTTCGATTGGTATGTCAGTTTCGATTGGTATGTCAGTTTCTATTGGTATATCAATTTCGATTCATATATCGGTTTCAATTAGTATATCAGTTTCTATTGATCTGTCAGTTTCGATTAGTATATCAGCTTCTATTTGTATGTCAGTTTGAATTGGTATGTCAGTTTCTATTGGTATATCAGTGTCAATTGGTATATCAGTTTCGATTCGTATGTCAGTTTCTATTATTATGTCAGTTTGTATTGGTATATCAGTTTCAATTGGTATATCAGTTTCTATTGGTATGTCAGTTTTATTGGTATGTTAGTTTCGATTGGTATATCAGTTTCTGTTGGTATGTCAATTTCGATTAGTATGTCAGTTTATATTGGTATATCAGTTTCGATTGGTATATCAGTTTCTATTGGTATGTCAGTTTTGACTAGTATATCAGTCTCTATTGGTATGTCAGTTTCGATTGGTATGTCTATTTCGAATGGTATATCAGTTTTGATTGGTATATCAGTTTCTATTGGTATATCAGTTCCAATTAGTATATCCGTTTCGATTGGTATGTCAGTTTCTATTGGTATATCAATTTCGATTGGTATGTCAGTTTCTGTTGGTATGTCAATCTCGATTGGTATGTCAGTTTCTATTGGTATATCAGTTTCTATTTGTATGTCAATTTTCGATTGATATGTCAGTTTCTCTTGGTATATCAGTTTCTATTGATATATCAGTTTCGATTGGTATGTCTATTTCGAATGGTATATAAGTTTCTATTTGTATGTCAGTCTCGATTGGTATATCAGTTTTGATTCGTATATCAGTTTCTATTGGTATATCAGTTCCGATTGGTATATCAGTTTTGATTAGTATGTCAGTTTCTATTGGTATGTCTGTTTCGATTAGTATATCAGTTTCTATTCGTATATCAGTTTCGATTGGTATGTTAGTCCTCGATTGGTATATCAGTTTCGATTGGTATATCAGTTTTGATTCGTATGTTAGTTTCTATTGGTATGTCAGTTTCGATTAGTATATCATTTAATATTGGTATATCAGTTTCGATTGGTATGTCAGTTTCTGTTGGTATGTCAATTTCGATTGGTATGTCACTTTCTATTGGTATATCAGTTTCGAATGGTATGTCAATTTCTATTGGTGTGTAAGTTTAGATTCGGATATAAGTTTCTCTTGGTATATCAGTTTCTATTGATATATCAGTTTCGATTGGTATGTCAGTTTCGATTAGTAAATCAGTTTCTATTTGTATGTCAGTTTCGATTGGTATGTCAGTTTCGATTGGTATGTCAATTTCGATAGGTATGTCAGTTTCGATTTGCATATCAGTTTCGATTGGTATGTCAGTTTCGATTAGTATGTCAGTTTCTATTGGTATGTCAGTTTCAATTGGTAGATCAATTTCAATTGGTATGTCAATTTCGATTGGTATGTCAGTTTAAATTTTTATATCAGTTTCGAATGGTATGTCAGTTTCGATTGGTATGTCAGTTTCGATTGGTATGTCAGTTTCTATTGGTATATCAATTTCGATTCATATATCGGTTTCAATTAGTATATCAGTTTCTATTGATGTGTCAGTTTCGATTAGTATATCAGCTTCTATTTGTATGTCAGTTTCGATTGGTATGTCAGTGTCTATTGGTATATCAGTTTCAATTGGTATATCAGTTTCGATTGGTATATCAGTTTCGATTCGTATGTCAGTTTCTATTATTATGTCAGTTTGTATTAGTATATCAGTTTCAATTGGTATATCAGTTTCTATTGGTATGTCAGTTTTATTGGTATGTCAGTTTCGATTGGTATATCAGTTTCTGTTGGTATGTCAATTTCGATTAGTATGTCAGTTTATATTGGTATATCAGTTTCGATTGGTATGTCAGTTTCTATTGGTATGTCAGTTTTGACTAGTATATCAGTCTCTATTGGTATGTCAGTTTCGATCGGTATGTCTATTTCGATTGGTATATCAGTTTCTATTTGTATGTCAGTCTCGATTGGTATATCAGTTTTGATTGGTATATCAGTTTCTATTGGTATATCAATTCTGATTGTTATATCAGTTTCGATTGCTATGTCAGTTTCTATTGGTATATCAGTTTCGATTGATATATCAGTTTTGATTAGTATGTCAGGTTCTATTGGCATGTCAGTTTCGATTCGTATGTCCGTTTCGACTAGTATATCAGTTTCTGTTGGTATACAATTTTCGTTTGGTATGTTAGTTTCCAATGGTATGTCAGTATATATTTGTATGTCAGTTTCGATTGGTATGTCAGTTTCCTTTGGTATGTCTGTTTCGATTGGTATATCAGTTTCTATTGGTATCTCAGTTTCGATTGGTATGTTAGTCCTCGGTTGGTATATCAGTTTTGATTGGTATGTTAGTTTCTATTGGTATGTCAGTTTCGATTAGTATATCAGTTTCTATTGGTATATCAGTTTCGATTGGTATGTTAGTCCTCGATTTGTATGTCAGTTTCTATTGGTATATCAAGTTCGATTGGTATGTCAGTTTCTGTTGGTATGTCAATTTCGATTGGTATGTCAGTTTCTATTGGTATATCAGTTTCTATTTGTATGTCAATTTTCGATTGATATGTCAGTTTCTCTTGGTATATCAGTTTCTATTGATATATCAGTTTCGATTGGTATGTCAGTTTCGATTAATAAATCAATTTCTATTTGTATGTCAGTTTCTATTGGTATATCAGTTTCGATTGGTATATCAGTTTCGATTGGTATGTCAATTTCGATTAGTAAATCAGTTTCGATTGGTATGTCAGTTTCGATTGGTATGTCAGTTTCGTTTGGCATGTCAGTTTCTATTGGTATATCAGTTTCGATTCATATATCGGTTCCGATTAGTATATCAGTTTCTATTGATGTGTCAGTTTCGATTAGTATATCAGTTTCGATTGGTATATCAGTTTCGATTCGTATGTCAGTTTCTATTATTATGTCAGTTTGTATTGGTATATCAGTTTCAAATGGTATATCAGTCTATATTTGGTATGTCAGTTTTATTTGTATGTCAGTTTCGATTGGTATATCAGTTTCTGTTGGTATGTCAATTTCGATTAGTATGTCAGTTTCTATTGGTATATCAGTTTCGATTGGTATATCAGTCTCTATTGGTATGTCAGTTTCGATTGGTATGTCTATTTCGAATGGTATATCAGTTTTTATTGGTATATCAGTTTCTATTGGTATATCAGTTCCAATTAATATATCAGTTTCGATTGGTATGTCAGTTTCTATTGGTATATCAATTTCGATTGGTAGGTCAGTTTCTGTTGGTATGTCAATCTCGATTGGTATGTCAGTTTCTATTGGTATATCAGTTTCTATTTGTATGTCAATTTTCGATTGATATGTCAGTTTCTCTAGGTATATCAGTTTCTATTGATATATCAGTTTTGATTGGTATGTCTATTTCGAATGGTATATAAGTTTCTATTTGTATGTCAGTCTCGATTGGTATATCAGTTTTGATTCGTATATCAGTTTCTATTGGTATATCAGTTCCGATTGGTATATCAGTTTTGATTAGTATGTCAGTTTCTATTGGTATGTCTGTTTCGATTAGTATATCAGTTTCTATTCGTATATCAGTTTCGATTGGTATGTTAGTCCTCGATTGGTATATCAGTTTCGATTGGTATATCAGTTTTGATTCGTATGTTAGTTTCTATTGGTATGTCAGTTTCGATTAGTATATCAGTTTCTATTGGTATATCAGTTTCGATTGGTATGTCAGTTTCTGTTGGTATGTCAATTTTGATTGGTATGTCACTTTCTATTGGTATATCAGTTTCGAATGGTATGTCAATTTCTATTGGTGTGTAAGTTTCGATTCGGATATAAGTTTCTCTTGGTATATCAGTTTCTATTGATATATCAGTTTCGATTGGTATGTCAGTTTCGATTAGTAAATCAGTTTCTATTTGTATGTCAGTTTCGATTGGTATGTCAGTTTCGATTGGTATGTCAATTTCGATTGGTATGTCAGTTTCGATTTGTATATCAGTCTCGATTGGTATGTCAGTTTCGATTAGTATGTCAGTTTCTATTGGTATGTCAGTTTCAATTGGTATATCAATTTCAATTGGCATGTCAATTTCGATTGGTATGTCAGTTTAAATTTGTATATCAGTTTCGAATGGTATGTCAGTTTCGATTGGTATGTCAGTTTCGATTGGTATGTCAGTTTCTATTGGTATATCAATTTCGATTCATATATCGGTTTCAATTAGTATATCAGTTTCTATTGATGTGTCAGTTTCGATTAGTATATCAGCTTCTATTTGTATGTCAGTTTCGATTGGTATGTCAGTCTCTATTGGTATATCAGTCTCAATTGGTATATCAGTTTCGATTGGTATATCAGTTTCGATTCGTATGTCAGTTTCTATTATTATGTCAGTTTGTATTAGTATATCAGTTTCAATTGGTATGTCAGTTTCGATTGGTATATCAGTTTCTGTTGGTATGTCAATTTCGATTAGTATGTCAGTTTATATTGGTATATCAGTTTCGATTGGTATGTCAGTTTCTATTGGTATGTCAGTTTTGACTAGTATATCAGTCTCTATTGGTATGTCAGTTTCGATCGGTATGTCTATTTCGATTGGTATATCAGTTTCTATTTGTATGTCAGTCTCGATTGGTATATCAGTTTTGATTGGTATATCAGTTTCTATTGGTATATCAAGTTCGATTGGTATGTCAGTTTCTGTTGGTATGTCAATTTCGATTGGTATGTCAGTTTCTATTGGTATATCAGTTTCTATTTGTATGTCAATTTTCGATTGATATGTCAGTTTCTCTTGGTATATCAGTTTCTATTGATATATCAGTTTCGATTGGTATGTCAGTTTCGATTAATAAATCAGTTTCTATTTGTATGTCAGTTTCTATTGGTATATCAGTTTCGATTGGTATATCAGTTTCGATTGGTATGTCAATTTCGATTAGTAAATCAGTTTCTATTTGTATATCAGTTTCTATTGGTATTTCAGTTTCGATTTGTATATCAGTTTCGATTGGTATGTCAGTTTCGATTGGTATGTCAGTTTCGATTGGCATGTCAGTTTCTATTGGTATATCAGTTTCGATTCATATATCGGTTCCGATTAGTATATCAGTTTCTATTGATGTGTCAGTTTCGATTAGTATATCAGTTTCGATTGGTATATCAGTTTCGATTCGTATGTCAGTTTCTATTATTATGTCAGTTTGTATTGGTATATCAGTTTCAATTGGTATATCAGTTTATATTTGGTATGTCAGTTTTATTTGTATATCAGTTTCGATTGGTATATCAGTTTCTGTTGGTATGTCAATTTCGATTAGTATGTCAGTTTCTATTGGTATATCAGTTTCGATTGGTATGTCAGTTTCTATTGGTATGTCAGTTTTGACTAGTATATCAGTCTCTATTTGTATATCAGTTTCAATTGGTATGTCAGTTTCTATTGGTATATCAGTTTATATTTGTATGTCAGTTTCGATTGGTATGTCAGTTTCTATTGGTATATCAGTTTTGATTGGTTTGTTAGTATCTATTGGTATGTCAGTTCCGATTGGTATGTTAGTCCTCGATTTGTATGTCAGTTTCTATTGGTATATCAATTTCGATTGGTACGTCAGTTTCTATTGGTATGTCAGTTTCGATTGTTATGTCAGTTACTATTGGTATGTCAGTTTTATTGGTATGTCAGTTTCGATTGGTATATCAGTTTCTGTTGGTATGTCAATTTCGATTAGTATGTCAGTTTATATTGGTATATCAGTTTCGATTGGTATATCAGTTTCAATTGGTATGTCAGTTTTGACTAGTATATCAGTCGCTATTGGTATGTCAGTTTCGATTGGTATGTCTATTTCGAATGGTATATCAGTTTTGATTGGTATAGCAGTTTCTATTGGTATATCAGTTCCGATTGGTATATCAGTTTCGATTGGTATGTCAGTTTCTATTGGTATGTCAGTTTCGATTGGCATGTCAGTTTCTATTGGTATATCAGTTTCGATTCATATATCGGTTCCGATTAGTATATCAGTTTCTATTGATGTGTCAGTTTCGATTAGTATATCAGCTTCTATTTGTATGTCAGTTTCGATTGGTATGTCAGTTTCTATTGGTATATCAGTTTCAATTGGTATATCAGTTTCGATTGGTATATCTGTTTCGATTCGTATGTCAGTTTCTATTATTATGTCAGTTTGTATTGGTATATCAGTTTCAATTGGTATATCAGTTTCTATTTGGTATGTTAGTTTTATTTGTATGTCAGTTTCGATTGGTATATCAGTTTCTGTTGGTATATCAGTTTCGATTGGTATGTCAGTTTCTATTGGTATGTCAGTTTATAATTGTATCTCAGTTTCGATTGGTATGTCAGTTTCTATTGGTATATCAGTTTTGGTTTGTATGTTAGTTTCTATTGGTATGTCAGTTCCGATTGGTATGTTAGTCCTCGATTTGTATGTCAGTTTCTATTGGTATATCAATTTCGATTGGTATGTCAGTTTCTATTGGTATGTCAGTTTCTATTGGTATATCAGTTTCGATTGGTACGTCAGTTTCAATTAGTATATCAGTTTCGATTAGTATGTCAGTTTCGAATCATATGTCAGTTTCGATTGGTATGTCAGTTTCGATTGGTATGTCAGTTTCTATTGGTATGTCAGTTTCAATTGGTATATCAGTTTCAATTGGTATGTCAGTTTTATTGGTATGTCAATTTCGATTGGTATATCAGTTTCGATTGGTATGTCAATTTCGATTGGTATGTCAGTTTAGATTTGTATATCAGTTTCGATTGGTATGTCAGTTTCGATTGGTATGTCAGTTTCGATTGGTATGTCAGTTTCTATTGGTATATCAATTTCGATTCATATATCGGTTTCAATTAGTATATCAGTTTCTATTGATCTGTCAGTTTCGATTAGTATATCAGCTTCTATTTGTATGTCAGTTTCAATTGGTATGTCAGTTTCTATTGGTATATCAGTTTCAATTGGTATATCAGTTTCGATTTGTATGTCAGTTTCTATTATTATGTCAGTTTGTATTGGTATATCAGTTTCAATTGGTATATCAGTTTCTATTGGTATGTCAGTTTTATTGGTATGTCAGTTTCGATTGGTATATCAGTTTCTGTTGGTATGTCAATTTCGATTAGTATGTCAGTTTATATTGGTATATCAGTTTCGATTGGTATATCAGTTTCTATTGGTATGTCAGTTTTGACTAGTATATCAGTCTCTATTGGTATGTCAGTTTCGATTGGTATGTCTATTTCGAATGGTATATCAGTTTTGATTGGTATATCAGTTTCTATTGGTATATCAGTTCCAATTAGTATATCAGTTTCGATTGGTATGTCAGTTTCTATTGGTATATCAGTTTCGATTGATATATCAGTTTTGATTAGTATGTCAGTTTCTATTGGCATGTCAGTTTCGATTCGTATGTCCGTTTCGATTAGTATATCAGCTTCTATTTGTATGTCAGTTTCAATTGGTATGTCAGTTTCTATTGGTATATCAGTTTCAATTGGTATATCAGTTTCGATTTGTATGTCAGTTTCTATTATTATGTCAGTTTGTATTGGTATATCAGTTTCAATTGGTATATCAGTTTCTATTGGTATGTCAGTTTTATTGGTATGTCAGTTTCGATTGGTATATCAGTTTCTGTTGGTATGTCAATTTCGATTAGTATGTCAGTTTATATTGGTATATCAGTTTCGATTGGTATATCAGTTTCTATTGGTATATCAGTTTTGACTAGTATATCAGTCTCTATTGGTATGTCAGTTTCGATTGGTATGTCTATTTCGAATGGTATATCAGTTTTGATTGGTATATCAGTTTCTATTGGTATATCAGTTCCAATTAGTATATCAGTTTCGATTGGTATGTCAGTTTCTATTGGTATATCAGTTTCGATTGATATATCAGTTTTGATTAGTATGTCAGTTTCTATTGGCATGTCAGTTTCGATTCGTATGTCCGTTTCGATTAGTATATCAGTTTCTGTTGGTATACCATTTTTCGTTTGGTATGTTAGTTTCTAATGGTATGTCAGTATATATTTGTATGTCAGTTTCGATTGGTATGTCAGTTTCCATTGGTATGTCTGTTTCGATTAGTATATCAGTTTCTATTGGTATATCAGTTTCGATTGGTATGTTACTCCTCAATTGGTATATCAGTTTCGATTGGTATATCAGTTTTTATTGGTATATCAGTTTCGATTGGTATGTTAGTCCTCGATTTGATGTCAGTTTCTATTGGTATATCAATTTCGATTGGTATGTCATTTTCTGTTGGTATGTCAATTTCGATTGGTATGTCACTTTCTATTGGTATATCAGTTTCTATTGATATATCAGTTTCTATTGGTATGTCAGTTTCGATTAGTATATCAGTTTCTATTGGTATATCAGTTTCGATTGGTATGTTAGTCCTCGCTTTGATGTCAGTTTCTATTGGTATATCAATTTCGATTGGTATGTCATTTTCTGTTGGTATGTCAATTTCGATTGGTATGTCACTTTCTATTGGTATATCAGTTTCTATTGATATATCAGTTTCGATTGGTATGTCAGTTTCGATTAGTAAATCAGTTTCTATTTGTATGTCAGTTTCTATTGGTATATCAGTTTTGATTGGTATATCAGTTTAAATTGGTATGTCAATTTCGATTGGTATGTCAGTTTCGATTTGTATATCAGTTTCAATTGGTATATCAGTTTCGATTGGTATATCAGTTTCGATTCGTATGTCAGTTTCTATTATTATGTCAGTTTGTATTGGTATATCAGTTTCAAGTGGTATATCAGTTTCTATTGGTATGTCAGTTTTATTGGTATGTCAGTTTCGATTGGTATGTCAGTTTCTATTGGTATATCAATTTCGATTCATATATCGGTTTCAATTAGTATATCAGTTTCTATTGGTATATCAGTTTCTATTGGTATGTCAGTTTTGACTAGTATATCAGTCTCTATTGGTATGTCAGTTTCGATTGGTATGTCTATTTTGAATGGTATATTAGTTTTGATTGGTATATCAGTTTCTATTGGTATATCAGTTCCGATTGGTATATCAGTTTCGATTGGTATGTCAGTTTCTATTGGTATGTCAGTTTCGATTGGCATGTCAGTTTCTATTGGTATATCAGTTTCGATTCATATATCGGTTCCGATTAGTATATCAGTTTCTATTGATGTGTCAGTTTCGATTAGTATATCAGCTTCTATATGTATGTCAGTTTCGATTGGTATGTCAGTTTCTATTGGTATATCAGTTTCAATTGGTATATCAGTTTCGATTGGTATATCAGTTTCGATTCGTATGTCAGTTTCTATTATTATGTCAGTTTGTATTGGTATATCAGTTTCAATTTGTATATCAGTTTCTATTTGGTATGTTAGTTTTATTTGTATGTCAGTTTCGATTGGTATATCAGTTTCTGTTGGTATGTCAATTTCGATTAGTATGTCAGTTTCTATTGGTATATCAGTTTCGATTTGTATATCAGTTTCGATTGGTATGTCAGTTTCGATTGGTATGTCAGTTTCGATTGGTATGTCAGTTTCTATTGGTATATCAGTTTCGATTCATATATCGGTTCCGATTGGTATATCAGTTTCTATTGGTATGTCAATTTCGATTGGTATGCCAGTTTCGATTTGTATATCAGTTTCGATTGGTATGTCAGTTTCAATTAGTATATCAGTTTCTATTGGTATGTCAGTTTCTATTGGTATATCAATTTCGATTGGTATATCAGTTTCGATTAATATGTCAGTTTCGATTCATATGTCAGTTTCTATTGGTATGTCAGTTTCGATTGGTATGTCAGTTTCTATTGGTACATCAGTTTCAATTGGTATATCAGTTTCAATTGGTATGTCAGTTTTATTGGTATGTCAATTTCGATTGGTATATCAGTTTCGATTGGTATGTCAATTTCGATTGGTATGTCAGTTTAGATTTGTATATCAGTTTCGATTGGTATGTCACTTTCGATTGGTATGTCAGTTTCTATTGGTATGTCAGTTTCTATTGGTATATCCGTTTCAAATTGGTATATCAGTTTCGATTCGTATGTCAGTTTCTATTATTATGTCAGTTTGTATTGGTATATCAGTTTCAATTGGTATATCAGTTTCTATTGGTATGTCAGTTTTATTGGTATGTCAGTTTCGATTGGTATATCAGTTTCTGCTGGTATGTCAATTTCGATTTGTATGGCAATTTATATTGGTATATCAGTTTCGATTGGTATGTCAATTTATATTGGTATGTCAGTTTCGATTGGTATGTCTATTTCGATTGGTATATCAGTTTCTATTTGTATGTCAGTCTCGATTGATATATCAGTTTTGATTGGTATATCAGTTTCTATTGGTATATCAGTTCCGATTAGTATATCAGTTTCGATTGGTATGTCAGTTTCTATTGGTATATCAGTTTCGATTGATATTTCAGTTTTGATTAGTATGTCAGTTTCTATTGGTATGTCAGTTTCGATTAGTATATCAGTTTCTATTGGTATATCAGTTTATATTTGTATGTCAGTTTCGATTGGTATGTCAGTTTCTACTTGTATATCAGTTTTGATTTGTATGTTAGTTTCTATTGGTATGTCAGTTCCGATTGGTATGTTAGTCCTCGATTTGTATGTCAGTTTCTATTGGTATATCAATTTCGATTGGTATGTCAGTTTCTATTGGTATATTAGTTTCGATTGGTATGTCAATTTCAATTAGTATATCAGTTTCTATTGGTATGTCAGTTTCTATTGGTATATCAATTTTGATTGGTATATCAGTTCCGATTAGTATGTCAGTTTCGATTCATACGTCAGTTTCGATTGGTATGTCAGTTTCGATTTGTATGTCAGTTTCGATTGGTATATCAGTTTCGATTAGTATGTCAGTTTCTATTGGTATATCAGTTTCTATTGGTATGTCAGTTTTGATTGGTATGACAGTTTCTATTGGTATATCAGTTTCGATTGGTATATCAATTTCTATTGGTATATCAGTTCCGATTGGTATATCAGTGTCGATTGGTATGTCAGTTTCGATTAGTATATCAGTTTCTATTGGTATGTTAGTTTTGATTGGTATGTCAGTTTCTATTGGTATATCAGTTTCTATTTGTATATCAGTTTCTATTGGTATGTTAGTTTCTATTGGTATATCAGTTTTGATTGGTATGTTAGTTTCTATTGGTATGTCAGTTTCGATTAGTATATCAGTTTCTATTAGTACGTCAGTTTCGATTTGTATGTCAATTTCTATTGGTATATCAATTTCGATTGGTAGGTCAGTTTCTATTGGTATATCAGTTTCTATTTGTATGTCAGTTTTGATTGGTATGTCAGTTTCTATTGGTATATCAGTTTCGATTGGTATATCAGTCTCTATTGTTATATCAGTTCCGATTGGTATATCAGTTTCGATTAGTATATCAGTTTCTATTGGTATATCAGTACCGATTAGTAAATCAGTTTCTATTTGTATGTCAGTTTCTATTGGTATATCAATTTCGATTCATATATCGGTTTCAATTAGTATATCAGTTTCTATTGATCTGTCAGTTTCGATTAGTATATCAGCTTCTATTTGTATGTCAGTATTGATTGGTATGTCAGTTTCTATTGGTATATCAGTTCCAATTAGTATGTCAGTTTCGATTGGTATGTCATTTTCTATTGGTATATCAGTTTCGATTGATATATCAGTTTCGATTAGTATATCAGCTTCTATTTGTATGTCAGTTTCGATTGGTATGTCAGTTTCTATTAGTATATCAGTTTCAATTGGTATATCAGTTTCGATTGGTATATCAGTTTCGATTCGTATGTCAGTTTCTATTATTATGTCAGTTTGTATTGGTATATCAGTTTCAAGTGGTATATCAGTTTCTATTGGTATGTCAGTTTTATTGGTATGTCAGTTTCGATTGGTATGTCAGTTTCTATTGGTATATCAATTTCGATTCATATATCGGTTTCAATCAGTATATCAGTTTCTATCGATCTGTCAGTTTCGATTAGTATATCAGCTTCTATTTGTATGTCAGTTTCGATTGGTATGTCAGTTTCTATTGGTATATCAGTTTCAATTGGTATATCAGTTTTGATTCGTATGTCAGTTTCTATTATTATGTCAGTTTGTATTGGTATATCAGTTTCAATTGGTATATCAGTTTCTATTGGTATGTCAGTTTTATTGGTATGTCAGTTTCGATTGGTATATCAGTTCCTGTTGGTATGTCAATTTCGACTAGTATGTCAGTTTATATTGGTATATCAGTTTCGATTGGTATATCAGTTTCTATTGGTATGTCAGTTTTGACTAGTATATCAGTCTGTATTGGTATGTCAGTTTCGATTGTTATGTCTATTTCGAATGGTATATCAGTTTTGATTGGTATATCAGTTTCTATTGGTATATCAGTTTCGATTGGTATGTCAGTTTCTGTTGGTATGTCAATTTCGATTAGTATGTCAGTTTCTATTGGTATATCAGTTTCGATTGGTATGTCAGTTTCTATTGGTATGTCAGTTTTGACTAGTATATCAGTCTCTATTTGTATATCAGTTTCAATTGGTATGTCAGTTTCTATTGGTATATCAGTTTTGATTGGTATGTTAGTTTCTATTGGTATGTCAGTTCCGATTGGTATGTTAGTCCTCGATTTGTATGTCAGTTTCTATTGGTATATCAATTTCGATTGGTATGTCAGTTTCGATTGGTATGTCAGTTTCAATTAGTATATCAGTTTCTATTGGTATGTCAGTTTCTATTGGTATATCAATTTCGATTGGTATATCAGTTTCGATTAGTATGTCAGTTTCGATTCATATGTCAGTTTCGATTGGTATGCCAGTTTCGATTGGTATGTCAGTTTCTATTGGTATGTCAGTTTCAATTGGTATATCAGTTTCAATTGGTATGTCAGTTTTATTGGTATGTCAATTTCGATTGGTATATCAGTTTCGATTGGTATGTCAGTTTCGATTGGTATATCAGTTTCTATTGGTATATCAATTTCGATTCATATATCGGTTTCAATTAGTATATCAGTTTCTATTGATCTGTCAGTTTTGATTAGTATATCAGCTTCTATTTGTATGTCAGTTTCAATTGGTATGTCAGTTTCTATTGGTATATCAGTTTCAATTGGTATATCAGTTTCGATTCGTATGTCAGTTTCTATTATTACGTCAGTTTGTATTGGTATATCAGTTTCAATTGGTATATCAGTTTCTATTGGTATGTCAGTTTTATTGGTATGTCAGTTTCGATTGGTATATCAGTTTCTGTTGGTATGTCAATTTCGATTAGTATGTCAGTCTCTATTGGTATGTCAGTTTCGATTGGTATGTCTATTTCGAATGGTATATCAGTTTTGATTGGTATATCAGTTTCTATTGGTATATCAGTTCCAATTAGTATATCAGTTTAGATTGGTATGTCAGTTTCTATTGGTATATCAGTTTCGATTGATATATCAGTTTTGATTAGTATGTCAGTTTCTATTGGCATGTCAGTTTCGATTCGTATGTCCGTTTCGATTAGTATATCAGTTTCTGTTGGTATACCATTTTTCGTTTGGTATGTTAGTTTCTAATGGTATGTCAGTATATATTTGTATGTCAGTTTCGATTGGTATGTCAGTTTCCATTGGTATATCAGTTTCGATTGGTATGTTACTCCTCGATTGGTATATCAGTTTCGATTGGTATATCAGTTTTTATTGGTATGTTAGTTTCTATTGGTATGTCAGTTTCGATTAGTATATCAGTTTCTATTGGTATATCAGTTTCGATTGGTATGTTAGTCCTCGATTTGTATGTCAGTTTCTATTGGTATATAAATTTCGATTGGTATGTCAGTTTCTGTTGGTATGTCAATTTCGATTGGTATGTCAGTTTCTATTGGTATATCAGTTTCTATTGATATATCAGTTTTGATTGGTATGTCAGTTTCGATTAGTAAATCAGTTTCTATTTGTATGTCAGTTTCTATTGGTATGTCAGTTTCGATTGGTATGTCAGTTTCTATTGGTATATCAGTTTCGATTCATATATCGGTTCCGATTAGTATATCAGTTTCTATTGATGTGTCAGTTTCGATTAGTATATCAGCTTCTATTTGTATGTCAGTTTCGATTGGTATGTCAGTTTCTATTGGTAGATCAGTTTCAATTGGTATATCATTTTCGATTGGTATATCAGTTTCGATTCATCTGTCAGTTTCTATTATTATGTCAGTATGTATTGGTATATCAGTTTCGATTGATATATCAGTTTCTGTTGGTATGTCAATTTCGATTGGTATGTCAGTTTCGATTTGTATATCAGTTTCGATTGCTATGTCAATTTCGATTGGTATGTCAGTTTCGATTTGTATGTCAGTTTCGATTGGTATGTCAGTTTCGATTGGTATGTCAGTTTCTATTGGTATATCAGTTTCGATTCATATATCGGTTCCGATTAGTATATCAGTTTCTATTGACGTGTCAGTTTCGATTAGTATATCAGCTTCTATTTGTATGTCAGTTTCGATTGGTATGTCAGTTTCTATTGGTAGATCAGTTTCAATTGGTATATCATTTTCTATTGGTATATCAGTTTCGATTCATCTGTCAGTTTCTATTATTATGTCAGTATGTATTGGTATATCAGTTTCGATTGATATATCAGTTTCTGTTGGTATGTCAAATTCGATTAGTATGTCAGTTTCTATTGGTATATCAGTTTCGATTGGTATGTCAGTTTTTATTGGTATGTCAGTTTTGACTAGTATATCAGTCCCTATTGGTATATCAGTTTCAATTGGTATGTCAGTTTCTATTGGTATATCAGTTTTGATTGGTATGTTAGTTTCTATTAGTATGTCAGTTGCGATGGGTATGTTAGTCCTCGAGTATTATGTCAGTTTATATTGGTATATCAATTTCGATTGGTATGTCAGTTTCTATTGGTATGTCAGTTTCTATTGGTATATCCGTTTCGATTGGTATGTCAGTTTCAATTAGTATATCAGTTTCTATTGGTATGTCAGTTTCTATTGGTATATCAATTTCGATTGGTATATCAGTTTCGATTAATATCTCCGTTTCGATTCATATGTCAGTTTCGATTGGTATGTCAGTTTCTAGTGGTATATCAATTTCGATTGGTGTGTCAGTTTCTGTTGGTATGTCAATTTCGATTGGTATGTCAGTTTCTATTGGTATATCAGTTTCTATTGATATATCAGTTTCGATTGGTATGTCAGTTTCGATTAGTAAATCAGTTTCTATTTGTACGTCAGTTTCTATTGGTAAATCAGTTTCGATTGGTATATCAGTTTCGATTGGTATGTCAATTTCGATTGGTATGTCAGTTTCGATTTGTATATCAGTTTCGATTGGTATGTCAGTTTCGATTGGTATGTCAGTTTCGATTGGTATGTCAGTTTCTATTGGTATATCAGTTTCGATTCATATATCGGTTCCGATTAGTGTATCAGTTTCTATTGGTATGTCAATTTCGATTGGTATATCAGTTTCGATTTGTATATCAGTTTCGATTGGTATGTCAGTTTCTATTGGTATATCCGTTTTGATTGGTATGTCAGTTTCAATTAGTATATCAGTTTCTATTGGTATGTCAGTTTCTATTGGTATATCAATTTCGATTGGTATATCAGTTTCGATTAATATGTCAGTTTCGATTCATATGTCAGTTTCGATTGGTATGTCAGTTTCGATTGGTATGTCAGTTTCTATTGGTACGTCAGTTTCAATTGGTATATCAGTTTCAATTGGTATGTCAGTTTTATTGGTATGTCGATTTCGATTGGTATATCAGTTTCGATTGGTATGTCAATTTCGATTGGTATGTCAGTTTCTATTGGTATGTCAGTTTCTATTGGTATATCCGTTTCAAATTGGTATATCAGTTTCGATTCGTATGTCAGTTTCTATTATTATGTCAGTTTGTATTGGTATATCAGTTTCAATTGGTATATCAGTTTCTATTGGTATGTCAGTTTTATTGGTATATCAGTTCCAATTAGTATGTCAGTTTCGATTGGTATGTCAGTTTCTATTGGTATATCAGTTTCGATTGATATATCAGTTTCGATTAGTATATCAGCTTCTATTTGTATGTCAGTTTCTATTGGTATATCAGTTTCGATTGGTATATCTGTTTCGATTCGTATGTCAGTTTCTATTATTATGTCAGTTTGTATTGGTATATCAGTTTCAATTGGTATATCAGTTTCTATTTGGTATGTTAGTTTTATTTGTATGTCAGTTTCGATTGGTATATCAGTTTCTGTTGGTATATCAGTTTCGATTGGTATGTCAGTTTCTATTGGTATGTCAGTTTATAATTGTATCTCAGTTTCGATTGGTATGTCAGTTTCTATTGGTATATCAGTTTTGGTTTGTATGTTAGTTTCTATTGGTATGTCAGTTCCGATTGGTATGTTAGTCCTCGATTTGTATGTCAGTTTCTATTGGTATATCAATTTCGATTGGTATGTCAGTTTCTATTGGTATGTCAGTTTCTATTGGTATATCAGTTTCGATTGGTACGTCAGTTTCAATTAGTATATCAGTTTCGATTAGTATGTCAGTTTCGAATCATATGTCAGTTTCGATTGGTATGTCAGTTTCGATTGGTATGTCAGTTTCTATTGGTATGTCAGTTTCAATTGGTATATCAGTTTCAATTGGTATGTCAGTTTTATTGGTATGTCAATTTCGATTGGTATATCAGTTTCGATTGGTATGTCAATTTCGATTGGTATGTCAGTTTAGATTTGTATATCAGTTTCGATTGGTATGTCAGTTTCGATTGGTATGTCAGTTTCGATTGGTATGTCAGTTTCTATTGGTATATCAATTTCGATTCATATATCGGATTCAATTAGTATATCAGTTTCTATTGATCTGTCAGTTTCGATTAGTATATCAGCTTCTATTTGTATGTCAGTTTCAATTGGTATGTCAGTTTCTATTGGTATATCAGTTTCAATTGGTATATCAGTTTCGATTTGTATGTCAGTTTCTATTATTATGTCAGTTTGTATTGGTATATCAGTTTCAATTGGTATATCAGTTTCTATTGGTATGTCAGTTTTATTGGTATGTCAGTTTCGATTGGTATATCAGTTTCTGTTGGTATGTCAATTTCGATTAGTATGTCAGTTTATATTGGTATATCAGTTTCGATTGGTATATCAGTTTCTATTGGTATGTCAGTTTTGACTAGTATATCAGTCTCTATTGGTATGTCAGTTTCGATTGGTATGTCTATTTCGAATGGTATATCAGTTTTGATTGGTATATCAGTTTCTATTGGTATATCAGTTCCAATTAGTATATCAGTTTCGATTGGTATGTCAGTTTCTATTGGTATATCAGTTTCGATTGATATATCAGTTTTGATTAGTATGTCAGTTTCTATTGGCATGTCAGTTTCGATTCGTATGTCCGTTTCGATTAGTATATCAGCTTCTATTTGTATGTCAGTTTCAATTGGTATGTCAGTTTCTATTGGTATATCAGTTTCAATTGGTATATCAGTTTCGATTTGTATGTCAGTTTCTATTATTATGTCAGTTTGTATTGGTATATCAGTTTCAATTGGTATATCAGTTTCTATTGGTATGTCAGTTTTATTGGTATGTCAGTTTCGATTGGTATATCAGTTTCTGTTGGTATGTCAATTTCGATTAGTATGTCAGTTTATATTGGTATATCAGTTTCGATTGGTATATCAGTTTCTATTGGTATATCAGTTTTGACTAGTATATCAGTCTCTATTGGTATGTCAGTTTCGATTGGTATGTCTATTTCGAATGGTATATCAGTTTTGATTGGTATATCAGTTTCTATTGGTATATCAGTTCCAATTAGTATATCAGTTTCGATTGGTATGTCAGTTTCTATTGGTATATCAGTTTCGATTGATATATCAGTTTTGATTAGTATGTCAGTTTCTATTGGCATGTCAGTTTCGATTCGTATGTCCGTTTCGATTAGTATATCAGTTTCTGTTGGTATACCATTTTTCGTTTGGTATGTTAGTTTCTAATGGTATGTCAGTATATATTTGTATGTCAGTTTCGATTGGTATGTCAGTTTCCATTGGTATGTCTGTTTCGATTAGTATATCAGTTTCTATTGGTATATCAGTTTCGATTGGTATGTTACTCCTCAATTGGTATATCAGTTTCGATTGGTATATCAGTTTTTATTGGTATATCAGTTTCGATTGGTATGTTAGTCCTCGATTTGATGTCAGTTTCTATTGGTATATCAATTTCGATTGGTATGTCATTTTCTGTTGGTATGTCAATTTCGATTGGTATGTCACTTTCTATTGGTATATCAGTTTCTATTGATATATCAGTTTCTATTGGTATGTCAGTTTCGATTAGTATATCAGTTTCTATTGGTATATCAGTTTCGATTGGTATGTTAGTCCTCGCTTTGATGTCAGTTTCTATTGGTATATCAATTTCGATTGGTATGTCATTTTCTGTTGGTATGTCAATTTCGATTGGTATGTCACTTTCTATTGGTATATCAGTTTCTATTGATATATCAGTTTCGATTGGTATGTCAGTTTCGATTAGTAAATCAGTTTCTATTTGTATGTCAGTTTCTATTGGTATATCAGTTTTGATTGGTATATCAGTTTAAATTGGTATGTCAATTTCGATTGGTATGTCAGTTTCGATTTGTATATCAGTTTCAATTGGTATATCAGTTTCGATTGGTATATCAGTTTCGATTCGTATGTCAGTTTCTATTATTATGTCAGTTTGTATTGGTATATCAGTTTCAAGTGGTATATCAGTTTCTATTGGTATGTCAGTTTTATTGGTATGTCAGTTTCGATTGGTATGTCAGTTTCTATTGGTATATCAATTTCGATTCATATATCGGTTTCAATTAGTATATCAGTTTCTATTGGTATATCAGTTTCTATTGGTATGTCAGTTTTGACTAGTATATCAGTCTCTATTGGTATGTCAGTTTCGATTGGTATGTCTATTTTGAATGGTATATTAGTTTTGATTGGTATATCAGTTTCTATTGGTATATCAGTTCCGATTGGTATATCAGTTTCGATTGGTATGTCAGTTTCTATTGGTATGTCAGTTTCGATTGGCATGTCAGTTTCTATTGGTATATCAGTTTCGATTCATATATCGGTTCCGATTAGTATATCAGTTTCTATTGATGTGTCAGTTTCGATTAGTATATCAGCTTCTATATGTATGTCAGTTTCGATTGGTATGTCAGTTTCTATTGGTATATCAGTTTCAATTGGTATATCAGTTTCGATTGGTATATCAGTTTCGATTCGTATGTCAGTTTCTATTATTATGTCAGTTTGTATTGGTATATCAGTTTCAATTTGTATATCAGTTTCTATTTGGTATGTTAGTTTTATTTGTATGTCAGTTTCGATTGGTATATCAGTTTCTGTTGGTATGTCAATTTCGATTAGTATGTCAGTTTCTATTGGTATATCAGTTTCGATTTGTATATCAGTTTCGATTGGTATGTCAGTTTCGATTGGTATGTCAGTTTCGATTGGTATGTCAGTTTCTATTGGTATATCAGTTTCGATTCATATATCGGTTCCGATTGGTATATCAGTTTCTATTGGTATGTCAATTTCGATTGGTATGCCAGTTTCGATTTGTATATCAGTTTCGATTGGTATGTCAGTTTCAATTAGTATATCAGTTTCTATTGGTATGTCAGTTTCTATTGGTATATCAATTTCGATTGGTATATCAGTTTCGATTAATATGTCAGTTTCGATTCATATGTCAGTTTCTATTGGTATGTCAGTTTCGATTGGTATGTCAGTTTCTATTGGTACATCAGTTTCAATTGGTATATCAGTTTCAATTGGTATGTCAGTTTTATTGGTATGTCAATTTCGATTGGTATATCAGTTTCGATTGGTATGTCAATTTCGATTGGTATGTCAGTTTAGATTTGTATATCAGTTTCGATTGGTATGTCACTTTCGATTGGTATGTCAGTTTCTATTGGTATGTCAGTTTCTATTGGTATATCCGTTTCAAATTGGTATATCAGTTTCGATTCGTATGTCAGTTTCTATTATTATGTCAGTTTGTATTGGTATATCAGTTTCAATTGGTATATCAGTTTCTATTGGTATGTCAGTTTTATTGGTATGTCAGTTTCGATTGGTATATCAGTTTCTGCTGGTATGTCAATTTCGATTTGTATGGCAATTTATATTGGTATATCAGTTTCGATTGGTATGTCAATTTATATTGGTATGTCAGTTTCGATTGGTATGTCTATTTCGATTGGTATATCAGTTTCTATTTGTATGTCAGTCTCGATTGATATATCAGTTTTGATTGGTATATCAGTTTCTATTGGTATATCAGTTCCGATTAGTATATCAGTTTCGATTGGTATGTCAGTTTCTATTGGTATATCAGTTTCGATTGATATTTCAGTTTTGATTAGTATGTCAGTTTCTATTGGTATGTCAGTTTCGATTAGTATATCAGTTTCTATTGGTATATCAGTTTATATTTGTATGTCAGTTTCGATTGGTATGTCAGTTTCTACTTGTATATCAGTTTTGATTTGTATGTTAGTTTCTATTGGTATGTCAGTTCCGATTGGTATGTTAGTCCTCGATTTGTATGTCAGTTTCTATTGGTATATCAATTTCGATTGGTATGTCAGTTTCTATTGGTATATTAGTTTCGATTGGTATGTCAATTTCAATTAGTATATCAGTTTCTATTGGTATGTCAGTTTCTATTGGTATATCAATTTTGATTGGTATATCAGTTCCGATTAGTATGTCAGTTTCGATTCATACGTCAGTTTCGATTGGTATGTCAGTTTCGATTTGTATGTCAGTTTCGATTGGTATATCAGTTTCGATTAGTATGTCAGTTTCTATTGGTATATCAGTTTCTATTGGTATGTCAGTTTTGATTGGTATGACAGTTTCTATTGGTATATCAGTTTCGATTGGTATATCAATTTCTATTGGTATATCAGTTCCGATTGGTATATCAGTGTCGATTGGTATGTCAGTTTCGATTAGTATATCAGTTTCTATTGGTATGTTAGTTTTGATTGGTATGTCAGTTTCTATTGGTATATCAGTTTCTATTTGTATATCAGTTTCTATTGGTATGTTAGTTTCTATTGGTATATCAGTTTTGATTGGTATGTTAGTTTCTATTGGTATGTCAGTTTCGATTAGTATATCAGTTTCTATTAGTACGTCAGTTTCGATTTGTATGTCAATTTCTATTGGTATATCAATTTCGATTGGTAGGTCAGTTTCTATTGGTATATCAGTTTCTATTTGTATGTCAGTTTTGATTGGTATGTCAGTTTCTATTGGTATATCAGTTTCGATTGGTATATCAGTCTCTATTGTTATATCAGTTCCGATTGGTATATCAGTTTCGATTAGTATATCAGTTTCTATTGGTATATCAGTACCGATTAGTAAATCAGTTTCTATTTGTATGTCAGTTTCTATTGGTATATCAATTTCGATTCATATATCGGTTTCAATTAGTATATCAGTTTCTATTGATCTGTCAGTTTCGATTAGTATATCAGCTTCTATTTGTATGTCAGTATTGATTGGTATGTCAGTTTCTATTGGTATATCAGTTCCAATTAGTATGTCAGTTTCGATTGGTATGTCATTTTCTATTGGTATATCAGTTTCGATTGATATATCAGTTTCGATTAGTATATCAGCTTCTATTTGTATGTCAGTTTCGATTGGTATGTCAGTTTCTATTAGTATATCAGTTTCAATTGGTATATCAGTTTCGATTGGTATATCAGTTTCGATTCGTATGTCAGTTTCTATTATTATGTCAGTTTGTATTGGTATATCAGTTTCAAGTGGTATATCAGTTTCTATTGGTATGTCAGTTTTATTGGTATGTCAGTTTCGATTGGTATGTCAGTTTCTATTGGTATATCAATTTCGATTCATATATCGGTTTCAATTAGTATATCAGTTTCTATCGATCTGTCAGTTTCGATTAGTATATCAGCTTCTATTTGTATGTCAGTTTCGATTGGTATGTCAGTTTCTATTGGTATATCAGTTTCAATTGGTATATCAGTTTTGATTCGTATGTCAGTTTCTATTATTATGTCAGTTTGTATTGGTATATCAGTTTCAATTGGTATATCAGTTTCTATTGGTATGTCAGTTTTATTGGTATGTCAGTTTCGATTGGTATATCAGTTCCTGTTGGTATGTCAATTTCGACTAGTATGTCAGTTTATATTGGTATATCAGTTTCGATTGGTATATCAGTTTCTATTGGTATGTCAGTTTTGACTAGTATATCAGTCTGTATTGGTATGTCAGTTTCGATTGTTATGTCTATTTCGAATGGTATATCAGTTTTGATTGGTATATCAGTTTCTATTGGTATATCAGTTTCGATTGGTATGTCAGTTTCTATTGGTATGTCAGTTTTGACTAGTATATCAGTCTCTATTTGTATATCAGTTTCAATTGGTATGTCAGTTTCTATTGGTATATCAGTTTTGATTGGTATGTTAGTTTCTATTGGTATGTCAGTTCCGATTGGTATGTTAGTCCTCGATTTGTATGTCAGTTTCTATTGGTATATCAATTTCGATTGGTATGTCAGTTTCGATTGGTATGTCAGTTTCAATTAGTATATCAGTTTCTATTGGTATGTCAGTTTCTATTGGTATATCAATTTCGATTGGTATATCAGTTTCGATTAGTATGTCAGTTTCGATTCATATGTCAGTTTCGATTGGTATGCCAGTTTCGATTGGTATGTCAGTTTCTATTGGTATGTCAGTTTCAATTGGTATATCAGTTTCAATTGGTATGTCAGTTTTATTGGTATGTCAATTTCGATTGGTATATCAGTTTCGATTGGTATGTCAGTTTCGATTGGTATATCAGTTTCTATTGGTATATCAATTTCGATTCATATATCGGTTTCAATTAGTATATCAGTTTCTATTGATCTGTCAGTTTTGATTAGTATATCAGCTTCTATTTGTATGTCAGTTTCAATTGGTATGTCAGTTTCTATTGGTATATCAGTTTCAATTGGTATATCAGTTTCGATTCGTATGTCAGTTTCTATTATTACGTCAGTTTGTATTGGTATATCAGTTTCAATTGGTATATCAGTTTCTATTGGTATGTCAGTTTTATTGGTATGTCAGTTTCGATTGGTATATCAGTTTCTGTTGGTATGTCAATTTCGATTAGTATGTCAGTCTCTATTGGTATGTCAGTTTCGATTGGTATGTCTATTTCGAATGGTATATCAGTTTTGATTGGTATATCAGTTTCTATTGGTATATCAGTTCCAATTAGTATATCAGTTTCGATTGGTATGTCAGTTTCTATTGGTATATCAGTTTCGATTGATATATCAGTTTTGATTAGTATGTCAGTTTCTATTGGCATGTCAGTTTCGATTCGTATGTCCGTTTCGATTAGTATATCAGTTTCTGTTGGTATACCATTTTTCGTTTGGTATGTTAGTTTCTAATGGTATGTCAGTATATATTTGTATGTCAGTTTCGATTGGTATGTCAGTTTCCATTGGTATATCAGTTTCGATTGGTATGTTACTCCTCGATTGGTATATCAGTTTCGATTGGTATATCAGTTTTTATTGGTATGTTAGTTTCTATTGGTATGTCAGTTTCGATTAGTATATCAGTTTCTATTGGTATATCAGTTTCGATTGGTATGTTAGTCCTCGATTTGTATGTCAGTTTCTATTGGTATATAAATTTCGATTGGTATGTCAGTTTCTGTTGGTATGTCAATTTCGATTGGTATGTCAGTTTCTATTGGTATATCAGTTTCTATTGATATATCAGTTTTGATTGGTATGTCAGTTTCGATTAGTAAATCAGTTTCTATTTGTATGTCAGTTTCTATTGGTATGTCAGTTTCGATTGGTATGTCAGTTTCTATTGGTATATCAGTTTCGATTCATATATCGGTTCCGATTAGTATATCAGTTTCTATTGATGTGTCAGTTTCGATTAGTATATCAGCTTCTATTTGTATGTCAGTTTCGATTGGTATGTCAGTTTCTATTGGTAGATCAGTTTCAATTGGTATATCATTTTCGATTGGTATATCAGTTTCGATTCATCTGTCAGTTTCTATTATTATGTCAGTATGTATTGGTATATCAGTTTCGATTGATATATCAGTTTCTGTTGGTATGTCAATTTCGATTGGTATGTCAGTTTCGATTTGTATATCAGTTTCGATTGCTATGTCAATTTCGATTGGTATGTCAGTTTCGATTTGTATGTCAGTTTCGATTGGTATGTCAGTTTCGATTGGTATGTCAGTTTCTATTGGTATATCAGTTTCGATTCATATATCGGTTCCGATTAGTATATCAGTTTCTATTGACGTGTCAGTTTCGATTAGTATATCAGCTTCTATTTGTATGTCAGTTTCGATTGGTATGTCAGTTTCTATTGGTAGATCAGTTTCAATTGGTATATCATTTTCTATTGGTATATCAGTTTCGATTCATCTGTCAGTTTCTATTATTATGTCAGTATGTATTGGTATATCAGTTTCGATTGATATATCAGTTTCTGTTGGTATGTCAAATTCGATTAGTATGTCAGTTTCTATTGGTATATCAGTTTCGATTGGTATGTCAGTTTTTATTGGTATGTCAGTTTTGACTAGTATATCAGTCCCTATTGGTATATCAGTTTCAATTGGTATGTCAGTTTCTATTGGTATATCAGTTTTGATTGGTATGTTAGTTTCTATTAGTATGTCAGTTGCGATGGGTATGTTAGTCCTCGAGTATTATGTCAGTTTATATTGGTATATCAATTTCGATTGGTATGTCAGTTTCTATTGGTATGTCAGTTTCTATTGGTATATCCGTTTCGATTGGTATGTCAGTTTCAATTAGTATATCAGTTTCTATTGGTATGTCAGTTTCTATTGGTATATCAATTTCGATTGGTATATCAGTTTCGATTAATATCTCCGTTTCGATTCATATGTCAGTTTCGATTGGTATGTCAGTTTCTAGTGGTATATCAATTTCGATTGGTGTGTCAGTTTCTGTTGGTATGTCAATTTCGATTGGTATGTCAGTTTCTATTGGTATATCAGTTTCTATTGATATATCAGTTTCGATTGGTATGTCAGTTTCGATTAGTAAATCAGTTTCTATTTGTACGTCAGTTTCTATTGGTAAATCAGTTTCGATTGGTATATCAGTTTCGATTGGTATGTCAATTTCGATTGGTATGTCAGTTTCGATTTGTATATCAGTTTCGATTGGTATGTCAGTTTCGATTGGTATGTCAGTTTCGATTGGTATGTCAGTTTCTATTGGTATATCAGTTTCGATTCATATATCGGTTCCGATTAGTGTATCAGTTTCTATTGGTATGTCAATTTCGATTGGTATATCAGTTTCGATTTGTATATCAGTTTCGATTGGTATGTCAGTTTCTATTGGTATATCCGTTTTGATTGGTATGTCAGTTTCAATTAGTATATCAGTTTCTATTGGTATGTCAGTTTCTATTGGTATATCAATTTCGATTGGTATATCAGTTTCGATTAATATGTCAGTTTCGATTCATATGTCAGTTTCGATTGGTATGTCAGTTTCGATTGGTATGTCAGTTTCTATTGGTACGTCAGTTTCAATTGGTATATCAGTTTCAATTGGTATGTCAGTTTTATTGGTATGTCGATTTCGATTGGTATATCAGTTTCGATTGGTATGTCAATTTCGATTGGTATGTCAGTTTCTATTGGTATGTCAGTTTCTATTGGTATATCCGTTTCAAATTGGTATATCAGTTTCGATTCGTATGTCAGTTTCTATTATTATGTCAGTTTGTATTGGTATATCAGTTTCAATTGGTATATCAGTTTCTATTGGTATGTCAGTTTTATTGGTATATCAGTTCCAATTAGTATGTCAGTTTCGATTGGTATGTCAGTTTCTATTGGTATATCAGTTTCGATTGATATATCAGTTTCGATTAGTATATCAGCTTCTATTTGTATGTCAGTTTCGATTGGTATGTCAGTTTCTATTAGTATATCAGTTTCAATTGGTATATCAGTTTCGATTGGTATATCAGTTTCGATTCGTATGTCAGTTTCTATTATTATGTCAGTTTGTATTGGTATATCAGTTGCAAGTGGTATATCAGTTTCTATTGGTATGTCAGTTTTATTGGTATGTCAGTTTCGATTGGTATGTCAGTTTCTATTGGTATATCAATTTCGATTCATATATCGGTTTCAATTAGTATATCAGTTTCTATCGATCTGTCAGTTTCGATTAGTATATCAGCTTCTATTTGTATGTCAGTTTCGATTGGTATGTCAGTTTCTATTGGTATATCAGTTTCAATTGGTATATCAGTTTCGATTCGTATGTCAGTTTCTATTATTATGTCAGTTTGTATTGGTATATCAGTTTCAATTGGTATATCAGTTTCTATTGGTATGTCAGTGTTATTGGTATGTCAGTTTCGATTGGTATATCAGTTTCTGTTGGTATGTCAATTTCGACTAGTATGTCAGTTTATATTGGTATATCAGTTTCGATTGGTATATCAGTTTCTATTGGTATGTCAGTTTTGACTAGTATATCAGTCTGTATTGGTATGTCAGTTTCGATTGTTATGTCTATTTCGAATGGTATATCAGTTTTGATTGGTATATCAGTTTCTATTGGTATATCAGTTTCGATTGGTATGTCAGTTTCTGTTGGTATGTCAATTTCGATTAGTATGTCAGTTTCTATTGGTATATCAGTTTCGATTGGTATGTCAGTTTCTATTGGTATGTCAGTTTTGACTAGTATATCAGTCTCTATTTGTATATCAGTTTCAATTGGTATGTCAGTTTCTATTGGTATATCAGTTTTGATTGGTATGTTAGTTTCTATTGGTATGTCAGTTCCGATTGGTATGTTAGTCCTCGATTTGTATGTCAGTTTCTATTGGTATATCAATTTCGATTGGTATGTCAGTTTCGATTGGTATGTCAGTTTCAATTTGTATATCAGTTTCTATTGGTATGTCTGTTTCTATTGGTATATCAATTTCGATTGGTATATCAGTTTCGATTAGTATGTCAGTTTCGATTCATATGTCAGTTTCGATTGGTATGCCAGTTTCGATTGGTATGTCAGTTTCTATTGGTATGTCAGTTTCAATTGGTAAATCAGTTTCAATTGGTATGTCAGTTTTATTGGTATGTCAATTTCGATTGGTATATCAGTTTCGATTGGTATGTCAGTTTCGATTGGTATGTCAGTTTCGATTGGTATATCAGTTTCTATTGGTATATCAATTTCGATTCATATATCGGTTTCAATTAGTATATCAGTTTCTATTGATCTGTCAGTTTTGATTAGTATATCAGCTTCTATTTGTATGTCAGTTTCAATTGGTATGTCAGTTTCTATTGGTATATCAGTTTCAATTGGTATATCAGTTTCGATTCGTATGTCAGTTTCTATTATTACGTCAGTTTGTATTGGTATATCAGTTTCAATTGGTATATCAGTTTCTATTGGTATGTCAGTTTTATTGGTATGTCAGTTTCGATTGGTATATCAGTTTCTGTTGGTATGTCAATTTCGATTAGTATGTCAGTCTCTATTGGTATGTCAGTTTCGATTGGTATGTCTATTTCGAATGGTATATCAGTTTTGATTGGTATATCAGTTTCTATTGGTATATCAGTTCCAATTAGTATATCAGTTTCGATTGGTATGTCAGTTTTGATTAGTATGTCAGTTTCGATTAGTATATCAGTTTCTGTTGGTATACCATTTTTCGTTTGGTATGTTAGTTTCTATTGGTATATCAGTTTCGATTGATATATCAGTTTTGATTAGTATGTCAGTTTCTATTGGCATGTCAGTTTCGATTCGTATGTCCGTTTCGATTAGTATATCAGTTTCTGTTGGTATACCATTTTTCGTTTGGTATGTTAGTTTCTAATGGTATGTCAGTATATATTTGTATGTCAGTTTCGATTGGTATGTCAGTTTCCATTGGTATATCAGTTTCGATTGGTATGTTACTCCTCGATTGGTATATCAGTTTCGATTGGTATATCAGTTTTTATTGGTATGTTAGTTTCTATTGGTATGTCAGTTTCGATTAGTATATCAGTTTCTATTGGTATATCAGTTTCGATTGGTATGTTAGTCCTCGATTTGTATGTCAGTTTCTATTGGTATATAAATTTCGATTGGTATGTCAGTTTCTGTTGGTATGTCAATTTCGATTGGTATGTCAGTTTCTATTGGTATATCAGTTTCTATTGATATATCAGTTTTGATTGGTATGTCAGTTTCGATTAGTAAATCAGTTTCTATTTGTATGTCAGTTTCTATTGGTATGTCAGTTTCGATTGGTATGTCAGTTTCTATTGGTATATCAGTTTCGATTCATATATCGGTTCCGATTAGTATATCAGTTTCTATTGATGTGTCAGTTTCGATTAGTATATCAGCTTCTATTAGTATGTCAGTTTCGATTGGTATGTCAGTTTCTATTGGTAGATCAGTTTCAATTGGTATATCATTTTCGATTGGTATATCAGTTTCGATTCATCTGTCAGTTTCTATTATTATGTCAGTATGTATTGGTATATCAGTTTCGATTGATATATCAGTTTCTGTTGGTATGTCAATTTCGATTGGTATGTCAGTTTCGATTTGTATATCAGTTTCGATTGCTATGTCAATTTCGATTGGTATGTCAGTTTCGATTTGTATGTCAGTTTCGATTGGTATGTCAGTTTCGATTGGTATGTCAGTTTCTATTGGTATATGAGTTTCGATTCATATATCGGTTCCGATTAGTATATCAGTTTCTATTGACGTGTCAGTTTCGATTAGTATATCAGCTTCTATTTGTATGTCAGTTTCGATTGGTATGTCAGTTTCTATTGGTAGATCAGTTTCAATTGGTATATCATTTTCGATTGGTATATCAGTTTCGATTCATCTGTCAGTTTCTATTATTATGTCAGTATGTATTGGTATATCAGTTTCGATTGATATATCAGTTTCTGTTGGTATGTCAATTTCGATTAGTATGTCAGTTTCTATTGGTATATCAGTTTCGATTGGTATGTCAGTTTTTATTGGTATGTCAGTTTTGACTAGTATATCAGTCCCTATTGGTATATAAGTTTCAATTGGTATGTCAGTTTCTATTGGTATATCAGTTTTGATTGGTATGTTAGTTTCTATTAGTATGTCAGTTGCGATGGGTATGTTAGTCCTCGAGTATTATGTCAGTTTATATTGGTATATCAATCTCGATTGGTATGTCAGTTTCTATTGGTATGTCAGTTTCTATTGGTATATCCGTTTCGATTGGTATGTCAGTTTCAATTAGTATATCAGTTTCTATTGGTATGTCAGTTTCTATTGGTATATCAATTTCGATTGGTATATCAGTTTCGATTAATATCTCAGTTTCGATTCATATGTCAGTTTCGATTGGTATGTCAGTTTCGATTGGTATGTCAGTTTCTAGTGGTATATCAATTTCGATTGGTGTGTCAGTTTCTGTTGGTATGTCAATTTCGATTGGTATGTCAGTTTCTATTGGTATATCAGTTTCTATTGATATATCAGTTTCGATTGGTATGTCAGTTTCGATTAGTAAATCAGTTTCTATTTGTACGTCAGTTTCTATTGGTAAATCAGTTTCGATTGGTATATCAGTTTCGATTGGTATGTCAATTTCGATTGGTATGTCAGTTTCGATTTGTATATCAGTTTCGATTGGTATGTCAGTTTCGATTGTTATGTCAGTTTCGATTGGTATGTCAGTTTCTATTGGTATATCAGTTTCGATTCATATATCGGTTCCGATTAGTATATCAGTTTCTATTGGTATGTCAATTTCGATTGGTATGTCAGTTTCGATTTGTATATCAGTTTCGATTGGTATGTCAGTTTCTATTGGTATATCCGTTTTGATTGGTATGTCAGTTTCAATTAGTATATCAGTTTCTATTGGTATGTCAGTTTCTATTGGTATATCAATTTCGATTGGTATATCAGTTTCGATTAATATGTCAGTTTCGATTCATATGTCAGTTTCGATTGGTATGTCAGTTTCGATTGGTATGTCAGTTTCTATTGGTACGTCAGTTTCAATTGGTATATCAGTTTCAATTGGTATGTCAGTTTTATTGGTATGTCGATTTCGATTGGTATATCAGTTTCGATTGGTATGTCAATTTCGATTGGTATGTCAGTTTAGATTTGTATATCAGTTTCGATTGTTATGTCACTTTCGATTGGTATGTCAGTTTCTATTGGTATGTCAGTTTCTATTGGTATATCCGTTTCAAATTGGTATATCAGTTTCGATTCGTATGTCAGTTTCTATTATTATGTCAGTTTGTATTGGTATATCAGTTTCAATTGGTATATCAGTTTCTATTGGTATGTCAGTTTTATTGGTATGTCAGTTTCGATTGGTATATCAGTTTCTGCTGGTATGTCAATTTCGATTAGTATGTCAATTTATATTGGTATATCAGTTTCGATTGGTATGTCAATTTATATTGGTATGTCAGTTTCGATTGGTATGTCTATTTCGATTGGTATATCAGTTTCTATTTGTATGTCAGTCTCGATTGATATATCAGTTTTGATTGGTATATCAGTTTCTATTGGTATATCAGTTCCGATTAGTATATCAGTTTCGATTGGTATGTCAGTTTCTATTGGTATATCAGTTTCGATTGATATTTCAGTTTTGATTAGTATGTCAGTTTCTATTGGTATGTCAGTTTCGATTAGTATATCAGTTTCTATTGGTATGTCAGTTTCGATTGGTATGTAAGTTTCTATTGGTATATCAGTTTCTATTGGTATATCAGTTTATATTTGTATGTCAGTTTCGATTGGTATGTCAGTTTCTACTTGTATATCAGTTTTGATTCGTATGTTAGTTTCTATTGGTATGTCAGTTCCGATTGGTATGTTAGTCCTCGATTTGTATGTCAGTTTCTATTGGTATATCAATTTCGATTGGTATGTCAGTTTCTATTGGTATAACAGTTTCGATTGGTATGTCAATTTCAATTAGTATATCAGTTTCTATTGGTATGTCAGTTTCTATTGGTATATCAATTTCGATTGGTATATCAGTTTCGATTAGTATGTCGGTTTCGATTCATACGTCAGTTTCGATTGGTATGTCAGTTTCGATTTGTATGCCAGTTTCGATTGGTATATCAGTTTCGATTAGTATGTCAGTTTCTATTGGTATATCAGTTTCTATTGGTATGTCAGTTTTGATTGGTATGACAGTTTCTATTGGTATATCAGTTTCGATTGGTATATCAATTTCTATTGGCATATCAGTTCCGATTGGTATATCAGTGTCGATTGGTATGTCAGTTTCGATTGGTATATCAGTTTCTATTGGTATGTTAGTTTTGATTGGTATGTCAGTTTCTATTGGTATATCAGTTTCAATTTGTATATCAGTTTCTATTGGTATGTTAGTTTCTATTGGTATATCAGTTTTGATTGGTATGTTAGTTTCTATTGGTATGTCAGTTTCGATTAGTATATCAGTTTCTATTTGTACGTCAGTTTCGATTTGTATGTCAATTTCTATTGGTATATCAATTTCGATTGGTAGGTCAGTTTCTATTGGTATATCAGTTTCTATTTGTATGTCAGTTTTGATTGGTATGTCAGTTTCTATTGGTATATCAGTTTCGATTGGTATATCAGTATCTATTGTTATATCAGTTCCGATTGGTATATCAGTTTCGATTAGTATATCAGTTTCTATTGGTATATCAGTACCGATTGGTATATCAGTTTCGATTGGTATGTCAGTTTCTATTGCTATATCAGTTTCGATTGATATATCAGTTTCGATTAGTATGTCAGTGTCTATTGGTATGTCAGTTTCGATGAGTATATCAGTTTCTATTGGTATATCAGTTTCGATTGGTATGTCAGTTTCTATTGGTTTATCAGTTTAGATTGGTATATCAGTTTCTATTGGTATATCAGTTTCAATTGGTATGTCAGTTTCTATTGGTATGTCAGTTTCTATTGGTACGTCAATTTTGATTGGTATATCAGTTCCGATTGGTATGTCAGTTTCTATTGGTATATCAGTTTATATTTGTATGTCAGTTTCGATTGGTATGTCAGTTTCTACTTGTATATCAGTTTTGATTCGTATGTTAGTTTCTATTGGTATGTCATTTCCGATTGGTATGTTAGTCCTCTATTTGTATGTCAGTTTCTATTGGTATATCAATTTCGATTGGTATGTCAGTTTCTATTGGTATATCAGTTTCGATTTGTATGTCAGTTTCAATTAGTATATCAGTTTCTATTGGTATGTCAGTTTCAATTAGTATATCAGTTTCTATTAGTATATCAGTTTCTATTTGTATGTCAGTTCCGATTTGTATGTTAGTCCTCGATTTGTATGTCAGTTTCTATTGGTATATAAGTTTCGATTGGTATGTCAATTTCTATTGGTATGTCAGTTTCTATTGGTATGTCAGTTTCAATTGGTATATCAGTTTCAATTGGTATGTCAGTTTTATTGGTATTTCAATTTCGATTGGTATATCAGTTTCGATTGGTATGTCAGTTTCTATTGGTACATCAGTTCATATTTGTATGTCAGTTTCGATTGGTATGTCAGTTTCTATTGGTATATCAGTGTTGATTGTTATATCAGTTTCGATTGGTATATCAATTTCTATGTGTATATCAGTTCCGATTGGTATATCAGTTTCGATTGGTATGTCAGTTTTGATTGGTATGTCAGTTTCTATTGGTTTATCAGTTTCTATTGGTATATCAGTTTCTATTGGTATGTTAGTTTCTATTGGTATATCAATTTTGATTGGTATGTTAGCTTCTATTGGTATGTCAGTTTCGATTAGTATATCAGTTTATATTGGTATGTCAGTTTCGATTTGTATGTTAGTCCTCGATTTGTATATCAATTTCTATTGGTATATTAATTTCGATTGGTAGGTCAGTTTCTATTGGTATATCAGTTTCTATTGGTATGTCAGTTTTGATTGGTATATCAGTTTCTTTTGTTATATCAGTTCCAATTGGGATATCAGTTTCGATTAGTATATCAGTTTTTATTGGTATATCAGTCCCGATTGGTATATCAGTTTCGATTGGTATGTCAGTTTCTATTGGTATATCAGTTTCGATTGATATATCAGTTTCGATTAGTATATCAGTTTCTATTGGTATGACAGTTTCAATTAGTATATCAGTTTCTATTGGTATATCATTTTCGATTGGTATGTTAGTTTCTACTGGTATGTAAGTTTATATTTGTATGTCTGTTTTGATTGTTATGTCAGTTTGGATTGGTATGTCAGTTTTATTGGTATGTTAGTTTCGATTGGTATATCAGTTTCGATTGGTATGTCAGTTTTATTGGTATGTCAATTTCAATTGGTATATCAGTTTCGATTGGTATGTCAGTTTCTATTGGTATATCAGTTTATATTTGCATGTCAGTTTCGATTGGTATGTCAGTTTTATTGGTATGTCAATTTCAATTGGTATATCAGTTTCAATTCGTACGTCAGTTTCTATTGTTATATCAATTTCGATTGGTATGTCAGTTTCTATTGCTCTGTTAGTTTCTATTGGTATATCAGTTTCTATTGGTATGTCAATTTTGATTGGGATGTCAGTTTCTATTGGTATATCAGTTTCGATTGGTATATCAGTTTCTATTGGTATATCTGTTCCGATTGGTCTATCAGTTTCGATTGGTATGTCAGTTTCGATTAGTATATCAGTTTCTATTGGTATGTCAGTTATGATTGGTATGTCAGTTTCTATTAGTATATCAGTTTCTATTGGTATATCAGTTTCTATTGGTATGTCAGTTTCTATTGGTATGTTACTTTCTATTGGTATGTTAGTCCTCGTTTTGTATGTCAATTTCTATTGGTATATCAATTTCGATTGGTATGTCAGTTTCGATTTGTATATCAGTTTCGATTCGTTTGTCAGTTTCGATTGGTATGTCAGTTTCGATTGGTATGTCAGTTTCGATTTGTATGTCAGTTTCGATTAGTATGTCAGTATCTATTGGTATGTCGGTTTCCATTGGTATATCAGTTTCAATTGGTATGTCAGTTTCTATTTGTATATCAGTTTCTATTGGTATGTCAGTTTTGATAGGTATGTCAGTTTCTATTGGTATATCAGTTTTGATTAGTATATCAGTTTCTATTGGTATATCAGTTCCGATTGGTATATCAGTTTCAATTGGTATATCAGTTTCTATTGGTATATCAGTTTCGATTGATATACCAGTTTCGATTAGTATGTCTGTTTCTATTGGTATGTCAGTATCGATTAGTATATCAGTTTCTATTGGTATGCCAGTTTCGATTGGTATGTCAGTTTCTAATGGTATATCAGTTTCGATTGGTATATCAGTTTCGATTGGTATATCAGTTTCGATTGGTATGTCAGTTTATATTGGTATGTGAGTTTCTATTGGTATGTCACTTTCAATTGGTATATCAGTTTCGATTGATATGTCAGTTTTATTGGTATGTCAATTTCGATTGGTATATCAGTTTCGATTGGTATGTCAGTCTCTATTGGTATATCAGTTTATATTTGTACATCAGTTTCGATTGGTATGTCAGTTTCTATTGGTATATCAGTTTTGATTGTTATGTTAGTTTCTATTGGTATGTCAGTTCCGATTGGTATGTTAGTCCTCGATTCGTATGTCAGTTTCTATTGGTATATCAATTTCTATTGGTTTGTCAGTTTTGATTGGTATGTCAGTTTCTATTGGTATATCAGTTTCGATTGGTATATCAGTTTCTATTGTTATTTCAGTTCCGATTGGTATATCAGTTTCGATTAGTATATCAGTTTCTATTGGTATATCAGTCCCGATTGGTATATCAGTTTTGATTGGTATGTCAGTTTCTATTGGTATATCAGTCTCGATTGATATATCAGTTTCAATTAGTATGTCAGTTTCTATTGGTATGTCAGTTTCGATTAGTATGTCAGTTTCTATTGGTATATCAGTTTCGATTGGTATGTCAGTTTCTATTGGTATATCAGGTTCGATTGGTATATCAGTTTCGATTGGTATATAAGTTGCGATTGGTATGTCAGTTTCTATTGGTATGTCAGTTTCTATTGGTATATCGATTTCGATTGGTAGGTCAGTTTCTATTGGTATGTCAGTTTCTATTGGTATATCAGTTTCTATTTGTATGTCAGTTTTGATTGGTATGTCAGTTTCTATTGGTATATCAGTTTCGATTGGTATGTTAGTTTCTATTGTTATGTCAGTTTCGATTAGTATATCACTTTCTATTGGCATGTCAGTTTCGATTGGTATGTCAGTTTCGATTGGTATGTCAGTTTCTATTGGTATATCAGTTTCGATTGGTTTGTCAGTTTTGATTGGTATGTCAGTTTCTATTATTATATTGGTATCGTCATCATCATCATCAGGTTTAGCGTCCGTGTTCCACGCTTGCATGGGTTTGGACGGGGGTTTTCTCACTTGAGGCAAGAGTGATTGTCTTGCTCGCATAGGACTGTCTGGCGGGTTTTCTACAGTTGGATGCCCTTCCTAACAGCAACCACATTTACAGTGTGGGGCTGGGAGGTTTTTACCGTGTTGCCTACACGGCCACATCACAGCGTGGACTGTCTGGCGGGTTTTCTACAGCTGGATTCCCTTCCTAACACCAACCACATTTACAGTGTGGGTCTGGGAGGTTTTTACCGTGTTGCCTACACGGCCACATTACAGCGTGGACTGTCTGGCGGGTTTTCTACAGCTGGATTCCCTTCCTAACACCAACCACATTTACAGTGTGGGTCTGGGAGGTTTTTACCGTGTTGCCTACACGGCCACATTACAGCATGGACTGTGTGTTTTTTGTCGTGACACCTACACTATCTCTCATTTGTTTCGGCCTGGATGTTGTGGGACCAACATAACTGTACATTGAAAGGGGCGGTGTGGATGGGTTGGAGGTGGTGGGATGGGGGGGGGGGTTGATAGAGATGCCTACTGACTGTAGTAGGTTTTTACTTTGTATTTAGGTAAGGCGGGTCTTCTCTATTACTGAGTACCGCCAAAGGTCTCGGTCCAGTGACATTGTCTTGGAGAGGTGTAAGCATGTGAGGTCGGAATTTATCAGCTCGTCCCATGTTTTTCTGGGTCTGCCTACTCCGTGGCTACCGTCTATCTTTATTGCCCTGCACTTTGTTATACAGCTGTCGTCTTTCATGCGCATCACGTGACCGTACCAACGTAGCCTTCTCTCGAGTAAACAACATCTGATCCCTCTTATTTCTAATTTTTTCCTTAGTTTGTTTATGCTTTGCCGTTCACGTATATTACTATTGCACATCCAGCGGAGCATGCAAGCTTCGTTCCTCTCTAGTCTGCATATATCCTCTGCACACAATGCCCGGGTCTCACTGCCATGCAGCATTGCTGTTCGTATGCAGGCATCGTATAACCTGCCTTTCATTTTTAGGGAGAACCCTCTAGCGGCAAATAGTGGTATAAGCTCTCTGAACTTTTTCCATCCAGTTCTGACTCTAGCTACTGTACTTTCAGAGCACCCTCCCCCACTGCTGATTTTGTCACCCAGGTAACGGAAGCTGTCCACTATTTCTATAGAACCCTCTGCGCAGTTGAAGGAGCTAGTATTTTGTGTGCACTTGCTGCTACTTATTGCACCAGAGCACCGGCCACATGTAAAATCTATGTTCTTAGTTAGCTTACCTGTGATCCCACTACATCTTTTATGCACCCATACTTTGCATTTGGGACATAAAATGGAGTTTCTACCTACGCCTTTCCTACACACTGAGCATGGCCATTTCCCAGATGGGACTGCCGCCATATTTTCTTTCCTACAAACTAGAACTTTTGTCTTAGCCAGGTTAATTTTAAGGCCTTTTGATTCTAGGCCGTGCTTCCATGTTTGGAATTTCTTCTCTAGTTCGGTCATTGATTCAGCTATGAACGTTAGATCATCTGCGTATAGGAGTTCCCATGGGCAGCCGGTCTTGAACTCCTCTGTTATAGCCTGAAGGGCAATAATAAATAGTAGGGGGCTAAGAACAGAGCCCTGATGGACACCAACTTTCACGCTAAACTCTTCACTATATTCGTTGTTAATTCTAACCTTACTGACTGTTTCTTTATACATGGCTTGTATAGCTCTCACAAGCCATTCGTCAACACTTAGTTTTCTAAGAGACCACCAGATAATGGAACGGGGGACTCTGTCGAAGGCTTTCTCCAAGTCGACGAAAGCTAAGTATAGGGGTTTACTTTTAGCTAGGTACTTCTCCTGTAGTTGTCGTACAATGAAAAGAGCGTCTGTGGTACTTTTGCCTGACACAAATCCGAACTGCATTTCATCTAGTTCAATTCTCTCTCTGATTAGTTGCGCTATTACTTTTTCCGTGACCTTCATGACCTGGTCGATTAATTTAATGCCTCTATAGTTACTCCTATCTAGGGCATCTACTTTTCCCTTATAGCAGTTGACGATGATGCTGCTACGCCAGTCCTTCGGAACAACCCCATTCTGTACGACTTGGTTAACTATCCGGGTGACCATGGTGTGTCCCACCGAACCAGATGCCTTCAGCATCTCAGCAACTATTTCCGAAGGACCAGCCGCCTTACCCGTCTTCATATCTTTGATTGCCTTGCTTATTGTACTACCCTGGACTAACACTGCTGGTCCCTCTATTGGGTCGATGTGGGGGAGACTGTCTTTCTCCCATTTGTTCTCCTCATTTAGAAGCCTTTCGTAGTGACACTTCCAAGATACCTTCTTATCAGCGTCGGTGATGGCAAGTATGCCATCATCGTTAAGCACACACTTCTCCCCGACAATATCACGGTTTACCTTGACACATTGCCTGGCAATCCTGAACACCTCACGTTTTTGGTCCTCACGTTGTAGAACATGCTTGAACTTTCTTTCCTCTGCTTCCCTTCTTGCGAAGTACACTTGTCTCCTAGCTTCCCTCCTGGCCACCTGATAGTCTTCTCTACTTCCCCCATCCCGCCATGCTTTCCAAGCCTGCTTTTTGCCCTTAATTGACTCCTCCACCTTACTGTTCCACCACCATTTAACTCTTCCCCTGCCTACAGGCCTGCTCCAGCCACAGACTTCATCTGCCGCCGTCAGCAGGTTTGCTCTCAGGAATTCCCACTGTTCCTCTATATTATACGACTCTAATTGCTCTTCCTTACTGTCGAAAGCGTCAAGTAATATGCTTTGAAATTTATTTCTGGCTATGGGGTCCTTTAGCTTCCATATTTTTCTCCTGAGGATAGTCCTCTTCCGCTGTCTAGTATGTCTCGTCCTGACTATGAGGTCGCTAATTATCAGTCTATGTTGGGAGGTGAATTCTTCATGGGGGAGGGATTTAGTGTTAACAACAGACACTCTGTCACGTCTTCTGGTAAGGATATAATCTACCTGGCTTGTGTGTTCCCCGGATCTATAGGTGATCAAGTGATTGTCTCGTTTTTTGAAGTTAGTGTTACAGATAGTTAAGTTTTTTGCGTCGCAGAATTCCAGGATTCTGGAGCCTTCCTCATTTCTAGTACCGAACCCATAGACTCCATGGATTCCATCATAGCCGTCACAATGCTGTCCAACGTGACCATTTAGGTCGCCTGCAATAACTATATAGTCACTGTCGGTTACTTGGGAGGTAGCGAGCATCAGTGTCTCGTAGAATCTGTCTTTTATAGCACCGGGCAGTCCGGATTGTGGTGCGTACGCAGTTATTACTGTCACAGTAGTTCTATTGAGGACAAGTCTTATTTTAATTATTCTGTCGTTCACTCTATTTACGTCTATTATCTTATCTGCCCAATTTTCTGCTACCATGATTCCTACCCCACCCAACCCATTGTCATTTCCCACCCAGAAAAGCTTATAGCATCGTTCTTTACCCACAATGAATCTAGCCGACCCTCCCCTCCACCTGGTCTCTTGAATACAACAAACATCGACCTCCTTACGTTAAAGCATTTCATTTCTACAACCTCGTTAGAGCGACCCTTTAAGGTGCCTACATTCATGGTACCAACTCTGAAGTTTTGGATTGCGTTTGGAGGGTGGGAGCGGGGGGGGGGGGGGATGGGGTTATGTTAGCCATCCTTATCCGAAACAAGGCGGAGTGCTTGCGTTCTCGTCCACGAGGTGAATTTGTCTTTAATATGGTATGTGAGTTTAAATTGGTATATCAGTTTCTATTGGTATATCAGTTCCGATTGGTATATCAGTTTCGATTGGTATATCAGTTTCTATTGGTATATCAGTTCCGATTGGTATATCAGTTTCAATTGGTATGTCAGTTTCTATTGGTATATCAGTTTCGATTGATATATCAGTTTCGATTAGTATGTCAGTTTCTATTGGTATGTCAGTTTCGATTAGTATATCAGTTTCTATTGGTATGTCAGTTTCGATTGGTATGTCAGTTTCTATTGGTATGTCACTTTCAGTTGGTATATCAGTTTCGATTGATATGTCAGTTTTATTGGTATGTCAATTTCGATTGGTATATCAGTTTCGATTGGTATGTCAGTCTCTATTGGTATATCAGTTTATATTTGTATGTCAGTTTCGATTGGTATGTCAGTTTCTATTGGTATATCAGTTTTGATTGGTATGTTAGTTTCTATTGGTATGTCAGTTCCGATTGGTATGTTAGTCCTCGATTCGTATGTCAGTTTCTATTGGTATATCAATTTCGATTGGTATGTCAGTTTCTAATGGTATGTCAGTTTCTATTGGTATATAAGTTTCAATTTATACGTCAGTTTCGATTAGTATATCAGTTTCTATTGGTATGTCAGTTTTGATTGGTATGTTAGTTTCTATTGGTATATCAGTTTCGATTGGTATATCAGTTTCTTTTGGTATATCATTACCGATTGGTATATCAGTTTCTATTGGTATATCATTTTCGATTGATATATCAGTTTCGATTAGTATGTCAGTTACTATTGGTATGTCAGTTTCGATGAGTATATCAGGTTCTATTGGTATATCAGTTTCGATTGGTATGTCAGTTTCTATTGGTATATCAGTTCCGATTGGTATATCAGTTTCGATTGGTATATCAGTTTCTATTGGTATATCAGTTCCGATTGGTATATCAGTTTCAATTGGTATGTCAGTTTCGATTGGTATATCAGTTTCTATTGGTATGTCAGTTTCGATTGGTATGTCAGTTTCTATTGGTATGTCAGTTTCGATTAGTATATCAGTTTCTATTGGTATGTCAGTTTCGATTGGTATGTCAGTTTCTATTGGTATATCAGTTTTGATTGGTATATCAGTTTTGATTGGTATATCAGTTTCGATTGGTATGTCAGTTTCGATTAGTATATCAGTTTCTATTGGTATGTCAGTTTCGATTGGTATGTTAGTCGTCGATTTGTATGTCAGTTTCTATTGGTATATCAATGTCTATTGGTATGTCAGTTTCTATTGGTATGTCAGTTTCTATTGGTATATCAATTTCGATTGGTATATCAGTTTCGATTCGTATGTCAATTTCGATTGGTATGTCAGTTTCGATTGGTATATCAGTTTCGATTGATATATCAGTTTCCATTGGTATATCGGTTTCCATTGGTATATCAGTTTCTATTGGTATGTCAGTTTCGATTGGTATGTCAGTTTCTATTGCTATATCAGTTTCGGTTAGTATATCACTTTCTATTGGCATGTCAGTTTCGATTGGTATGTCAGTTTCGATTGGTATGTCAGTTTCTATTGGTATATCAGTTTCGATTGGTATGTCAGTTTTGATTGGTATGTCAGTTTCTATTATTATATCAGTTTCTATTGGTATGTGAGTTTAAATTGGTATATCAGTTTCTATTGGTATATCAGTTCCGATTGGTATATCAGTTTCGATTGGTATATCAGTTTCTATTGGTATATCAGTTCCGATTGGTATATCAGTTTCAATTGGTATGTCAGTTTTGATTGGTATATCAGTTTCTATTGGTATGTCAGTTTCGATTGGTATGTCAGTTTTATTGGTATGACAATTTCGATTGGTAAATCACTTTCGATTGGTATGTCAGTTTCTATTTGTATCCCCCGTCCAAACCCATGCAAGCGTGGAACACGGACGTTAAACGTTGATGATGATGATCATGATGATGATATCAGTTTCTTTTGTATGTCAGTTTCGATTGGTATGTCAGTTTCTATTGGTATATCAGTTTTGATTGGTATGTTAGATTCTATTGGTATGTCAGGTCCGATTGGTATGTTAGTCCGCGATTCGTACGTCAGTTTCTATTGGTATATCAATTTCGATTGGTATGTCAGTTTCTATTGGTCTGTCAGTTTCTATTGGTATATCAGTTTCGATTGGTATGTCAGTTTCGATTAGTATATCAGTTTCTATTGGTATGTCAGTTTCTATTGGTATATCAATTTCGATTGGTATATCAGTTTCTATTGGTATGTCAGTTTCGATTCGTATGTCAGTTTCGATTGGTACATCAGTTTCGATTGGTAAGTCAGTTTCGATTTGTATGTCAATTTCTATTGGCATATCAGTTTCTATTGGTATGTCAGTTTCGATTGGTATGTCAGTTTCTATTGGTATATCAGTTTCGATTGGTATATCAGTTTCTATTGGTATATCAGTTCCGATTATTATATCAGTTTCGATTGGTATGTCAGTTTCGATTAGTATATCAGTTTCTATTGGTATGTCAGTTATGATTGGTATGTCAGTTTCTATTGGTATATCAGTTTCTCTTGGTATATCAGTTTCTATTGGTATGTCAGTTTCTATTGGTATGTTAGTCCTCGATATGTATGTCAGTTTCTATTGGTATATCAATTTTGATTGGTATGTCAGTTTCGATTCGTATGTCAGTTTCGATTAGTATATCAGTTTCTATTGGTATGTCAGTTTCGATTGGTATGTTAGTCCTCGATTTGTATGTCAGTTTCTATTGGTATATCAGTTTCGATTGGTATATCAGTTTCGATTGGTATATCAGTTTCGATTGGTATGTCAGTTTATATTGGTATGTCAGTTTCTATTGGTATGTCACTTTCGATTGGTATATCAGTTTCGATTGATATGTCAGTTTTATTGGTATGTCAATTTCGATTGGTATATCAGTTTCGATTGGTATGTCAGTCTCTATTGGTATATCAGTTTATATTTGTATGTCAGTTTCGATTGGTATGTCAGTTTCTATTGGTATATCAGTTTTGATTGGTATGTTAGTTTCTATTGGTATGTCAGTTCCGATTAGTATGTTAGTCCTCGATTTGTATGTCAGTTTCTATTGGTATATCAATTTCGATTGGTATGTCAGTTTCTAATGGTATGTCAGTTTCTATTGGTATATAAGTTTCAATTGATACGTCAGTTTCGATTAGTATATCAGTTTCTATTGGTATGTCAGTTTTGATTGGTATGTTAGTTTCTATTGGTATATCAGTTTCGATTGGTATATCAGTTTCTTTTGGTATATCATTACCGATTGGTATATCAGTTTCGATTGGTATGTCAGTTTCTATTGGTATATCATTTTCGATTGATATATCAGTTTCGATTAGTATGTCAGTTTCTATTGGTATGTCAGTTTCGATGAGTATATCAGTTTCTATTGGTATATCAGTTTCGATTGGTATGTCAGTTTCTATTGGTATATCAGTTCCGATTGGTATATCAGTTTCGATTGGTATATCAGTTTCTATTGGTATATCAGTTCCGATTGGTATATCAGTTTCAATTGGTATGTCAGTTTCGATTGGTATATCAGTTTCTATTGGTATGTCAGTTTCGATTGGTATGTCAGTTTTATTGGTATATCAATTTCGATTGGTAAATCACTTTGGATTAGTATGTCAGTTTCTATTTGTATATCAGTTTCTTTTGTATGTCAGTTTCGATTGGTATGTCAGTTTCTATTGGTATATCAGTTTTGATTGGTATGTTAAGATTCTATTGGTATGTCAGGTCCGATTGGTATGTTAGTCCGCGATTCGTACGTCAGTTTCTATTGGTATATCAATTTCGATTGGTATGTCAGTTTCTATTGGTCTGTCAGTTTCTATTGGTATATCAGTTTCGATTGGTATGTCAGTTTCGATTAGTATATCAGTTTCTATTGGTATGTCAGTTTCTATTGGTATATCAATTTCGATTGGTATATCAGTTTCTATTGGTATGTCAGTTTCGATTCATATGTCAGTTTCGATTGGTACATCAGTTTCGATTGGTAAGTCAGTTTCGATTTGTATGTCAATTTCGATTGGTATGTCAGTTTCGATTAGTATGTCAGTTTCTATTGGCATATCAGTTTCTATTTGTATGTCAGTTTCGATTGGTATGTCAGTTTCTATTGGTATATCAGTTTCGATTGGTATATCAGTTTCTACTGGTATATCAGTTCCGATTGTTATATCAGTTTCGATTGGTATGTCAGTTTCGATTAGTATATCAGTTTCTATTGGTATGTCAGTTATGATTGGTATGTCAGTTTCTATTGGTATATCAGTTTCTATTGGTACATCAGTTTCTATTGGTATGTCAGTTTCTATTGGTATGTTAGTCCTCGATATGTATGTCAGTTTCTATTGGTATATCAATTTCGATTGGTATGTCAGTTTCGATTGGTATGTCAGTTTCGATTAGTATATCAGTTTCTATTGGTATGTCAGTTTCGATTGGTATGTTAGTCCTAGATTTGTATGTCAGTTTCTATTGGTATATCAGTTTCGATTGGTATATCAGTTTCGATTGGTATATCAGTTTCGATTGGTATGTCAGTTTATATTGGTATGTCAGTTTCTATTGGTATGTCACTTTCAATTGGTATATCAGTTTCGATTGATATGTCAGTTTTATTGGTATGTCAATTTCGATTGGTATATCAGTTTCGATTGGTATGTCAGTCTCTATTGGTATATCAGTTTATATTTGTATGTCAGTTTCGATTGGTATGTCAGTTTCTATTGGTATATCAGTTTTGATTGGTATGTTAGTTTCTATTGGTATGTCAGTTCTGATTGGTATGTTAGTCCTCGATTCGTATGTCAGTTTCTATTGGTATATCAATTTCGATTGGTATGTCAGTTTCTAATGGTATGTCAGTTTCTATTGGTATATAAGTTTCAATTGATACGTCAGTTTCGATTAGTATATCAGTTTCTATTGGTATGTCAGTTTTGATTGGTATGTTAGTTTCTATTGGTATATCAGTTTCGATTGGTATATCAGTTTCTTTTGGTATATCATTACCGATTGGTATATCAGTTTCGATTGGTATGTCAGTTTCTATTGGTATATCATTTTCGATTGGTATATCAGTTTCTATTGGTATATCAGCTTCGATTGGTATGTCAGTTTCTATTGGTATGTCAGTTTCTATTGGTACGTCAATTTTGATTGGTATATCAGTTTCGATTGGTATGTCAGTTTCTATTAGTATATCAGTTTATATTTGTATGTCAGTTTCGATTGGTATATCAGTTTCTACTTGTATATCAGTTTTGATTCGTATTTTAGTTTCTATTGGTATGTCGGTTCCGATTGGTATGTTAGTCCTCGATTGGTATATCAGTTTCGATTAGTATGTCAGTTTCGATTAGTATATCAGTTTCTATTGGTATGTCAGTTCCGATTTGTATGTTAGTCCTCGATTTGTATGACAGTTTCTATTGGTATATAAGTTTCGATTGGTATGTCAGTTTCTATTGGTATGTCAGTTTCTATTGGTATGTCAGTTTCAATTGGTATATCAGTTTCAATTGGTATGTCAGTTTTATTGGTATGTCAATTTCGATTGGTATATCAGTTTCGATTGGTATGTCAGTTTCTATTGGTATATCAGTTTTGATTGGTATGTTAGTTTCGATTGGTATATCAGTTTCGATTGGTGTATCAATTTCTATGTGTATATCAGTTCCGATTGGTATATCAGTTTCGATTGGTAAGTCAGTTTTGATTAGTATGTCAGTTTCTATTGGTATATCAGTTTCTATTGGTATATCAGTTTCTATTGGTATGTTAGTTTCTATTGGTATATCAATTTTGATTGGTATGTTAGTTTCTATTGGTATGTCAGTTTCGATTAGTATATCAGTTTCTATTTGTATGTCAGTTTCGATTTGTATGTGAGTCCTCGATTTGTATATCAGTTTCTATTGGTATATCAATTTCGATTGGTAGGTCAGTTTCTATTGGTATATCAGTTTCTATTGGCATGTCAGTTTTGATTGGTATATCAGTTTCTATTGTTATATCAGTTCCAATTGGTATATCAGTTTCGATTAGTATATCAGTTTTTATTGGTATATCAGTCCCGATTGGTATATCAGTTTCGATTGGTATGTCAGTTTCTATTGGTATATCAGTTTTGATTGATATATCAGTTTCGATTAGTATATCAGTTTCTATTGGTATGTCAGTTTCGATTAGTATATCAGTTTCTATTGGTATATCAGTTTCGATTGGTACGTTAGTTTCTACTGGTATGTCAGTTTATATTTGTATGTCTGTTTTGATTGGTATGTCAGTTTCGATTGGTATGTCAGTTTTATTGGTATGTTAGTTTCGATTGGGATATCAGTTTCGATTGGTATGTCAGTTTTATTGGTATGTCAATTTCAATTGGTATATCAGTTTCGATTGGTATGTCAGTTTCTATTGGTATATCAGTATATATTTGTATGTCAGTTTCTATTGGTATATCAGTTTTTATTGGTATGTTAGTTTCTATTGGTATGACAGGTCCGATTGGTATGTTAGTCCGCGATTCGTACGTCAGTTTCTATTGGTATATCAATTTCGATTGGTATGTCAGTTTCTATTGCTCTGTTAGTTTCTATTGGTATATCAGTTTCTATTGGTATGTCAATTTTGATTAGTATGTCAGTTTCTATTGGTATATCAGTTTCGATTGGTATATCAGTTTCTATTGGTATATCTGTTCCGATTGGTCTATCAGTTTCGATTGGTATGTCAGTTTCGATTAGCATATCAGTTTCTATTGGTATGTCAGTTATGATTGGTATGTCAGTTTCTATTGGTATATCAGTTTCTATTGGTATATCAGTTTCTATTGGTATGTCAGTTTCTATTGGTATTTTACTTTCTATTGGTATGTTAGTCCTCGTTTTGTATGTCAGTTTCTATTGGTATATCAATTTCGATTGGTATGTCAGTTTCTATTGGTATGTCAGTTTCTATTGGTATATCAATTTCGATTGGTATGTCAGTTTCGATTTGTATATCAGTTTCGATTCGTATGTCAGTTTCGATTGGTATGTCAGTTTCGATTGGTATGTCAGTTTCGATTTGTATGTCAGTTTCGATTGGTATATTAGTTTCGATTAGTATGTTAGTATCTATTGGTATGTCGGTTTCCATTGGTATATCAGTTTCATTTAGTATGTCAGTTTCTATTGGTATATCAGTTTCTATTGGTATGTCAGTTTTGATAGGTATGTCAGTTTCTATTGGTATATCAGATTTGATTGGTATATCAGTTTCTATTGGTATATCAGTTCCGATTGGTATGTCAGTTTCGATTGGTATATCAGTTTCTATTGGTATATCAGTTTCGATTGATATACCAGTTTCGATTAGTATGTCAGTTTCTATTGGTATGTCAGTTTCGATTAGTATATCAGTTTCTGTTGGTATGCCAGTTTCGATTGGTATGTCAGTTTCTATTGGTATATCAGTTTCGATTGGTATATCAGTTTCGATTGGTACATCAGTTTCGATTGGTATGTCAGTTTATATTTGTATGTCAGTTTCTATTGGTATGCCACTTTCAATTGGTATATCAGTTTCGATTGGTATATCAGTTTCGATTGGTATGTCAGTCTCTATTGGTATATCAGTTTATATTTGTATGTTAGTTTCTATTGGTATGTCAGGTCCGATTGGTATGTTAGTCCGCGATTCGTACGTCAGTTTCTATTGGTATATCAATTTCGATTGGTAGGTCTGTTTCTATTGGTATATCAGTTTCTATTGGTATGTCAGTTTTGATTGGTATGTCAGTTTCTATTGGTATATCAGTTTCGATTGTTATATCAGTTTCTATTGTTACATCAGTTCCGATTGGTATATCAGTTTCGATTAGTATATCAGTTTCTATTGGTATATCAGTCCCGATTGGTATATCAGTTTCGATTGGTATGTCAGTTTCTATTGGTATATCAGTCTCGATTGATATATCAGTTTCAATTAGTATGTCAGTTTCTAATGGTATGTCAGTTTCGATTAATATATCAGTTTCTATTGGTATATCAGTTTCGATTGGTATGTCAGTTTCTATTGGTATATCAGTTTCGATTGGTATATAAGTTGCGATTGGTATGTCAGTTTCTATTGGTATGTCAGTTTCTATTAGTATATCGATTTCGATTGGTAGGTCAGTTTCTATTGGTATGTCAGTTTCAATTTGTATGTCAGTTTCTATTGGTATGTCAGTTTCTATTGGTATATCTGTTTCTATTTGTATGTCAGTTTTGATTGGTATGTCAGTTTCTATTGGTATATCAGTTTCGATTGGTAAGTTAGTTTCTATTGTTATGTCAGTTTCTATTATTATATCAGTTTCTATTGGTATGTGAGTTTAAATTGGTATATCAGTTTCTATTGGTATATCAGTTCCGATTGGTATATCAGTTTCGATTGGTATATAAGTTTCTATTGGTATATCAGTTCCGATTGGTATATCAGTTTCAATTGGTATGTCAGTTTCTATTGGTATATCAGTTTCGATTGATATATCAGTTTCGATTAGTATGTCAGTTTCTAATGGTATGTCAGTTTCGATTAGTATATCAGTTTCTATTGGTATGTCAGTTTCGATTGGTATGTCAGTTTCTATTGGTATATCAGTTTTGATTGGTATATCAGTTTTGATTGGTATATCAGTTTCGATTGGTATGTCAGTTTCGATTAGTATATCAGTTTCTATTGGTATGTCAGTTTCGATTGGTATGTTAGTCCTCTATTTGTATGTCAGTTTCTATTGGTATATCAATTTCGATTGGTATGTCAGTTTCTATTGGTATGTCAGTTTCTATTGGTATATCAGTTCCGATTGGTATGTCAGTTTCGATTGGTATATCAGTTTCTATTGGTATATCAGTTTCGATTGATATACCAGTTTCGATTAGTATGTCAGTTTCTATTGGTATGTCAGTTTCGATTAGTATATCAGTTTCTATTGGTATGCCAGTTTCGATTGGTTTGTCAGTTTCTATTGGTATATCAGTTTCGATTGGTATATCAGTTTCGATTGGTATATCAGTTTCGATTGGTATGTCAGTTAATATTGGTATGTCAGTTTCTATTGGTATGTCACTTTCAATTGGTATATCAGTTTCGATTGATATGTCAGTTTCATTGGTATGTCAATTTCGATTGGTATATCAGTTTCGATTGGTATGTCAGTCTCTATTGGTATATCAGTTTATATTTGTATGTCAGTTTCGATTAGTATGCCAGTTTCTATTGGTATATCAGTTTTTATTGGTATGTTAGTTTCTATTGGTATGTCAGTTCCGATTGGTATGTTAGTCCGCGATTCGTACGTCAGTTTCTATTGGTTTATCAATTTCGATTGGTATGTCAGTTTCTATTGCTCTGTTAGTTTCTATTGGTATATCAGTTTCTATTGGTATGTCAATTTTGATTAGTATGTCAGTTTCTATTGGTATATCAGTTTCGATTGGTATATCAGTTTCTATTGGTATATCTGTTCCGATTGGTCTATCAGTTTCGATTGGTATGTCAGTTTCGATTAGTATATCAGTTTCTATTGGTATGTCAGTTATGATTGGTATGTCAGTTTCTATTGGTATATCAGTTTCGATTGGTATATCAGTTTCTTTTGGTATATCATTACCGATTGGTATATCAGTTTCGATTGGTATGTCAGTTTCTATTGGTATATCATTTTCGATTGGTATATCAGTTTCTATTGGTATATCAGCTTCGATTGGTATGTCAGTTTCTATTGGTATGTCAGTTTCTATTGGTACGTCAATTTTGATTGGTATATCAGTTTCGATTGGTATGTCAGTTTCTATTAGTATATCAGTTTATATTTGTATGTCAGTTTCGATTGGTATATCAGTTTCTACTTGTATATCAGTTTTGATTCGTATTTTAGTTTCTATTGGTATGTCGGTTCCGATTGGTATGTTAGTCCTCGATTGGTATATCAGTTTCGATTAGTATGTCAGTTTCGATTAGTATATCAGTTTCTATTGGTATGTCAGTTCCGATTTGTATGTTAGTCCTCGATTTGTATGTCAGTTTCTATTGGTATATAAGTTTCGATTGGTATGTCAGTTTCTATTGGTATGTCAGTTTCTATTGGTATGTCAGTTTCAATTGGTATATCAGTTTCAATTGGTATGTCAGTTTTATTGGTATGTCAATTTCGATTGGTATATCAGTTTCGATTGGTATGTCAGTTTCTATTGGTATATCAGTTTTGATTGGTATGTTAGTTTCGATTGGTATATCAGTTTCGATTGGTATATCAATTTCTATGTGTATATCAGTTCCGATTGGTATATCAGTTTCGATTGGTAAGTCAGTTTTGATTAGTATGTCAGTTTCTATTGGTATATCAGTTTCTATTGGTATATCAGTTTCTATTGGTATGTTAGTTTCTATTGGTATATCAATTTTGATTGGTATGTTAGTTTCTATTGGTATGTCAGTTTCGATTAGTATATCAGTTTCTATTTGTATGTCAGTTTCGATTTGTATGTGAGTCCTCGATTTGTATATCAGTTTCTATTGGTATATCAATTTCGATTGGTAGGTCAGTTTCTATTGGTATATCAGTTTCTATTGGCATGTCAGTTTTGATTGGTATATCAGTTTCTATTGTTATATCAGTTCCAATTGGTATATCAGTTTCGATTAGTATATCAGTTTTTATTGGTATATCAGTCCCGATTGGTATATCAGTTTCGATTGGTATGTCAGTTTCTATTGGTATATCAGTTTTGATTGATATATCAGTTTCGATTAGTATATCAGTTTCTATTGGTATGTCAGTTTCGATTAGTATATCAGTTTCTATTGGTATATCAGTTTCGATTGGTACGTTAGTTTCTACTGGTATGTCAGTTTATATTTGTATGTCTGTTTTGATTGGTATGTCAGTTTCGATTGGTATGTCAGTTTTATTGGTATGTTAGTTTCGATTGGGATATCAGTTTCGATTGGTATGTCAGTTTTATTGGTATGTCAATTTCAATTGGTATATCAGTTTCGATTGGTATGTCAGTTTCTATTGGTATATCAGTTTATATTTGTATGTCAGTTTCTATTGGTATATCAGTTTTTATTAGTATGTTAGTTTCTATTGGTATGACAGGTCCGATTGGTATGTTAGTCCGCGATTCGTACGTCAGTTTCTATTGGTATATCAATTTCGATTGGTATGTCAGTTTCTATTGCTCTGTTAGTTTCTATTGGTATATCAGCTTCTATTGGTATGTCAATTTTGATTAGTATGTCAGTTTCTATTGGTATATCAGTTTCGATTGGTATATCAGTTTCTATTGGTATATCTGTTCCGATTGGTCTATCAGTTTCGATTGGTATGTCAGTTTCGATTAGTATATCAGTTTCTATTGGTATGTCAGTTATGATTGGTATATCAGTTTCTATTGGTATATCAGTTTCTATTGGTATATCAGTTTCTATTGGTATGTCAGTTTCTATTGGTATTTTACTTTCTATTGGTATGTTAGTCCTGGTTTTGTATGTCAGTTTCTATTGGTATATCAATTTCGATTGGTATGTCAGTTTCTATTGGTATGTCAGTTTCTATTGGTATATCAATTTCGATTGGTATGTCAGTTTCGATTTGTATATCAGTTTCGATTCGTATGTCAGTTTCGATTGGTATGTCAGTTTCGATTGGTATGTCAGTTTCGATTGGTATATCAGTTTCTATTGGTATATCAGTTTCGATTGATATACCAGTTTCGATTAGTATGTCAGTTTCTATTGGTATGTCAGTTTCGATTAGTATATCAGTTTCTGTTGGTATGCCAGTTTCGATTGGTATGTCAGTTTCTATTGGTATATCAGTTTCGATTGGTATATCAGTTTCGATTGGTACATCAGTTTCGATTGGTATGTCAGTTTATATTTGTATGTCAGTTTCTATTGGTATGCCACTTTCAATTGGTATATCAGTTTCGATTGGTATATCAGTTTCGATTGGTATGTCAGTCTCTATTGGTATATCAGTTTATATTTGTATGTTAGTTTCTATTGGTATGTCAGGTCCGATTGGTATGTTAGTCCGCGATTCGTACGTCAGTTTCTATTGGTATATCAATTTCGATTGGTAGGTCTGTTTCTATTGGTATATCAGTTTCTATTGGTATGTCAGTTTTGATTGGTATGTCAGTTTCTATTGGTATATCAGTTTCGATTGTTATATCAGTTTCTATTGTTACATCAGTTCCGATTGGTATATCAGTTTCGATTAGTATATCAGTTTCTATTGGTATATCAGTCCCGATTGGTATATCAGTTTCGATTGGTATGTCAGTTTCTATTGGTATATCAGTCTCGATTGATATATCAGTTTCAATTAGTATGTCAGTTTCTAATGGTATGTCAGTTTCGATTAATATATCAGTTTCTATTGGTATATCAGTTTCGATTGGTATGTCAGTTTCTATTGGTATATCAGTTTCGATTGGTATATAAGTTGCGATTGGTATGTCAGTTTCTATTGGTATGTCAGTTTCTATTAGTATATCGATTTCGATTGGTAGGTCAGTTTCTATTGGTATGTCAGTTTCAATTTGTATGTCAGTTTCTATTGGTATGTCAGTTTCTATTGGTATATCTGTTTCTATTTGTATGTCAGTTTTGATTGGTATGTCAGTTTCTATTGGTATATCAGTTTCGATTGGTAAGTTAGTTTCTATTGTTATGTCAGTTTCTATTATTATATCAGTGTCTATTGGTATGTGAGTTTAAATTGGTATATCAGTTTCTATTGGTATATCAGTTCCGATTGGTATATCAGTTTCGATTGGTATATAAGTTTCTATTGGTATATCAGTTCCGATTGGTATATCAGTTTCAATTGGTATGTCAGTTTCTATTGGTATATCAGTTTCGATTGATATATCAGTTTCGATTAGTATGTCAGTTTCTAATGGTATGTCAGTTTCGATTAGTATATCAGTTTCTATTGGTATGTCAGTTTCGATTGGTATGTCAGTTTCTATTGGTATATCAGTTTTGATTGGTATATCAGTTTTGATTGGTATATCAGTTTCGATTGGTATGTCAGTTTCGATTAGTATATCAGTTTCTATTGGTATGTCAGTTTCGATTGGTATGTTAGTCCTCTATTTGTATGTCAGTTTCTATTGGTATATCAATTTCGATTGGTATGTCAGTTTCTATTGGTATGTCAGTTTCTATTGGTATATCAGTTCCGATTGGTATGTCAGTTTCGATTGGTATATCAGTTTCTATTGGTATATCAGTTTCGATTGATATACCAGTTTCGATTAGTATGTCAGTTTCTATTGGTATGTCAGTTTCGATTAGTATATCAGTTTCTATTGGTATGCCAGTTTCGATTGGTTTGTCAGTTTCTATTGGTATATCAGTTTCGATTGGTATATCAGTTTCGATTGGTATATCAGTTTCGATTGGTATGTCAGTTAATATTGGTATGTCAGTTTCTATTGGTATGTCACTTTCAATTGGTATATCAGTTTCGATTGATATGTCAGTTTCATTGGTATGTCAATTTCGATTGGTATATCAGTTTCGATTGGTATGTCAGTCTCTATTGGTATATCAGTTTATATTTGTATGTCAGTTTCGATTAGTATGCCAGTTTCTATTGGTATATCAGTTTTTATTGGTATGTTAGTTTCTATTGGTATGTCAGTTCCGATTGGTATGTTAGTCCGCGATTCGTACGTCAGTTTCTATTGGTTTATCAATTTCGATTGGTATGTCAGTTTCTATTGCTCTGTTAGTTTCTATTGGTATATCAGTTTCTATTGGTATGTCAATTTTGATTAGTATGTCAGTTTCTATTGGTATATCAGTTTCGATTGGTATATCAGTTTCTATTGGTATATCTGTTCCGATTGGTCTATCAGTTTCGATTGGTATGTCAGTTTCGATTAGTATATCAGTTTCTATTGGTATGTCAGTTATGATTGGTATGTCAGTTTCTATTGGTATATCAGTTTCTATTGGTATATCAGTTTCTATTGGTATGTCAGTTTCTATTGGTATGTCACTTTCTATTGGTATGTTAGTCCTCGTTTTGTATGTCAGTTTCTATTGGTATATCAATTTCGATTGGTATGTCAGTTTCTATTGGTATGTCAGTTTCTATTGGTATATCAATTTCGATTGGTATGTCAGTTTCGATTTGTATATCAGTTTCGATTCGTATGTCAGTTTCGATTGGTATGTCAGTTTCGATTTTTATGTCAGTTTCGATTGGTATATCAGTTTCAATTAGTATGTCAGTATCTATTGGTATGTCGGTTTCCATTGGTATATCAGTTTCAATTGGTATGTCAGTTTCTATTGGTATATCAGTTTCTATTGGTATGTCAGTTTTGATAGGTATGTCAGTTTCTATTGGTATATCAGTTTTGATTGGTATATCAATTTCTATCGGTATATCAGTTCCGATTGGTATGTCAGTTTCGATTAGTATATCAATTTCTATTGGTATATCAGTTTCGATTGATATACCAGTTTCGATTAGTATGTCAGTTTCTATTGGTATGTCAGTTTCGATTAGTATATCAGTTTCTATTGGTATGCCAGTTTCGATTTGTATGTCAGTTTCTATTGGTATATCAGTTTCGATTGGTATATCAGTTTCGATTGGTATATCAGTTTCGATTGGTATGTCAGTTTTATTGGTATGTCAATTTCGATTGGTATATCAGTTTCGATTGGTATGTCAGTCTCTATTGGTATATCAGTTTATATTTGTATGTCAGTTTCGATTGGTATGTCAGTTTCTATTGGTATACCAGTTTTGATTGGTATGTTAGTTTCTATTGGTATGTCAGTTCCGATTGGTATGTTAGTCCTCGATTCGTGTGTCAGTTTCTATTGGTATATCAATTTCGATTGGTAGGTCAGTTTCTATTGGTATATCAGTTTCTATTGGTATGTCAGTTTTGATTGGTATGTCAGTTTCTATTGGTATGTCAGTTTCTATTGGTATATCAGTTTCGATTGTTATATCAGTTTCTATTGTTACATCAGTTCCGATTGGTATATCAGTTTCGATTAGTATATCAGTTTCTATTGGTATATCAGTCCCGATTGGTATATCAGTTTCGATTGGTATGTCAGTTTCTATTGGTATATCAGTCTCGATTGATATATCAGTTTCAATTAGTATGTCAGTTTCTATTGGTATGTCAGTTTCGATTAGTATATCAGTTGCTATTGGTATATCAGTTTCGATTGGTATGTCAGTTTCTATTGGTATATCAGTTTCGATTGGTATATCAGTTTCGATTGGTATATAAGCTGCGATTGGTATGTTAGTTTCTATTGGTATGTCAGTTTCTATTGGTATATCGATTTCGATTGGTAGGTCAGTTTCTATTGGTATGTCAGTTTCAATTTGTATGTCAGTTTCTATTGGTATGTCAGTTTCTATTGATATATCAGTTTCGATTGGTATGTCAGTTTCGATTGGTTTGTCAGTTTCTATTGGTATATCAGTTTTGATTGGTATGTTAGTTTCGATTGGTATATCAGTTTCGATTGGTATATCAATTTCTATGTGTATATCAGTTCCGATTGGTATATCAGTTTCGATTGGTAAGTCAGTTTTGATTAGTATGTCAGTTTCTATTGGTATATCAGTTTCTATTGGTATATCAGTTTCTATTGGTATGTTAGTTTCTATTGGTATATCAATTTTGATTGGTATGTTAGTTTCTATTGGTATGTCAGTTTCGATTAGTATATCAGTTTCTATTTGTATGTCAGTTTCGATTTGTATGTGAGTCCTCGATTTGTATATCAGTTTCTATTGGTATATCAATTTCGATTGGTAGGTCAGTTTCTATTGGTATATCAGTTTCTATTGGCATGTCAGTTTTGATTGGTATATCAGTTTCTATTGTTATATCAGTTCCAATTGGTATATCAGTTTCGATTAGTATATCAGTTTTTATTGGTATATCAGTCCCGATTGGTATATCAGTTTCGATTGGTATGTCAGTTTCTATTGGTATATCAGTTTTGATTGATATATCAGTTTCGATTAGTATATCAGTTACTATTGGTATGTCAGTTTCGATTAGTATATCAGTTTCTATTGGTATATCAGTTTTGATTGGTATGTCAGTTTCGATTGGTATGTCAGTTTTATTGGTATGTTAGTTTCGATTGGGATATCAGTTTCGATTGGTATGTCAGTTTTATTGGTATGTCAATTTCAATTGGTATATCAGTTTCGATTGGTATGTCAGTTTCTATTGGTATATCAGTTTATATTTGTATGTCAGTTTCTATTGGTATATCAGTTTTTATTAGTATGTTAGTTTCTATTGGTATGACAGGTCCGATTGGTATGTTAGTCCGCGATTCGTACGTCAGTTTCTATTGGTATATCAATTTCGATTGGTATGTCAGTTTCTATTGCTCTGTTAGTTTCTATTGGTATATCAGTTTCTATTGGTATGTCAATTTTGATTAGTATGTCAGTTTCTATTGGTATATCAGTTTCGATTGGTATATCAGTTTCTATTGGTATATCTGTTCCGATTGGTCTATCAGTTTCGATTGGTATGTCAGTTTCGATTAGTATATCAGTTTCTATTGGTATGTCAGTTATGATTGGTATATCAGTTTCTATTGGTATATCAGTTTCTATTGGTATATCAGTTTCTATTGGTATGTCAGTTTCTATTGGTATTTTACTTTCTATTGGTATGTTAGTCGTGGTTTTGTATGTCAGTTTCTATTGGTATATCAATTTCGATTGGTATGTCAGTTTCTATTGGTATGTCAGTTTCTATTGGTATATCAATTTCGATTGGTATGTCAGTTTCGATTTGTATATCAGTTTCGATTCGTATGTCAGTTTCGATTGGTATGTCAGTTTCGATTGGTATGTCAGTTTCGATTGGTATATCAGTTTCTATTGGTATATCAGTTTCGATTGATATACCAGTTTCGATTAGTATGTCAGTTTCTATTGGTATGTCAGTTTCGATTAGTATATCAGTTTCTGTTGGTATGCCAGTTTCGATTGGTATGTCAGTTTCTATTGGTATATCAGTTTCGATTGGTATATCAGTTTCGATTGGTACATCAGTTTCGATTGGTATGTCAGTTTATATTTGTATGTCAGTTTCTATTGGTATGCCACTTTCAATTGGTATATCAGTTTCGATTGGTATATCAGTTTCGATTGGTATGTCAGTCTCTATTGGTATATCAGTTTATATTTGTATGTTAGTTTCTATTGGTATGTCAGGTCCGATTGGTATGTTAGTCCGCGATTCGTACGTCAGTTTCTATTGGTATATCAATTTCGATTGGTAGGTCTGTTTCTATTGGTATATCAGTTTCTATTGGTATGTCAGTTTTGATTGGTATGTCAGTTTCTATTGGTATATCAGTTTCGATTGTTATATCAGTTTCTATTGTTACATCAGTTCCGATTGGTATATCAGTTTCGATTAGTATATCAGTTTCTATTGGTATATCAGTCCCGATTGGTATATCAGTTTCGATTGGTATGTCAGTTTCTATTGGTATATCAGTCTCGATTGATATATCAGTTTCAATTAGTATGTCAGTTTCTAATGGTATGTCAGTTTCGATTAATATATCAGTTTCTATTGGTATATCAGTTTCGATTGGTATGTCAGTTTCCATTGGTATATCAGTTTCGATTGGTATATAAGTTGCGATTGGTATGTCAGTTTCTATTGGTATGTCAGTTTCTATTAGTATATCGATTTCGATTGGTAGGTCAGTTTCTATTGGTATGTCAGTTTCAATTTGTATGTCAGTTTCTATTGGTATGTCAGTTTCTATTGGTATATCTGTTTCTATTTGTATGTCAGTTTTGATTGGTATGTCAGTTTCTATTGGTATATCAGTTTCGATTGGTAAGTTAGTTTCTATTGTTATGTCAGTTTCTATTATTATATCAGTGTCTATTGGTATGTGAGTTTAAATTGGTATATCAGTTTCTATTGGTATATCAGTTCCGATTGGTATATCAGTTTCGATTGGTATATAAGTTTCTATTGGTATATCAGTTCCGATTGGTATATCAGTTTCAATTGGTATGTCAGTTTCTATTGGTATATCAGTTTCGATTGATATATCAGTTTCGATTAGTATGTCAGTTTCTAATGGTATGTCAGTTTCGATTAGTATATCAGTTTCTATTGGTATGTCAGTTTCGATTGGTATGTCAGTTTCTATTGGTATATCAGTTTTGATTGGTATATCAGTTTTGATTGGTATATCAGTTTCGATTGGTATGTCAGTTTCGATTAGTATATCAGTTTCTATTGGTATGTCAGTTTCGATTGGTATGTTAGTCCTCTATTTGTATGTCAGTTTCTATTGGTATATCAATTTCGATTGGTATGTCAGTTTCTATTGGTATGTCAGTTTCTATTGGTATATCAGTTCCGATTGGTATGTCAGTTTCGATTGGTATATCAGTTTCTATTGGTATATCAGTTTCGATTGATATACCAGTTTCGATTAGTATGTCAGTTTCTATTGGTATGTCAGTTTCGATTAGTATATCAGTTTCTATTGGTATGCCAGTTTCGATTGGTTTGTCAGTTTCTATTGGTATATCAGTTTCGATTGGTATATCAGTTTCGATTGGTATATCAGTTTCGATTGGTATGTCAGTTAATATTGGTATGTCAGTTTCTATTGGTATGTCACTTTCAATTGGTATATCAGTTTCGATTGATATGTCAGTTTCATTGGTATGTCAATTTCGATTGGTATATCAGTTTCGATTGGTATGTCAGTCTCTATTGGTATATCAGTTTATATTTGTATGTCAGTTTCGATTAGTATGCCAGTTTCTATTGGTATATCAGTTTTTATTGGTATGTTAGTTTCTATTGGTATGTCAGTTCCGATTGGTATGTTAGTCCGCGATTCGTACGTCAGTTTCTATTGGTTTATCAATTTCGATTGGTATGTCAGTTTCTATTGCTCTGTTAGTTTCTATTGGTATATCAGTTTCTATTGGTATGTCAATTTTGATTAGTATGTCAGTTTCTATTGGTATATCAGTTTCGATTGGTATATCAGTTTCTATTGGTATATCTGTTCCGATTGGTCTATCAGTTTCGATTGGTATGTCAGTTTCGATTAGTATATCAGTTTCTATTGGTATGTCAGTTATGATTGGTATGTCAGTTTCTATTGGTATATCAGTTTCTATTGGTATATCAGTTTCTATTGGTATGTCAGTTTCTATTGGTATGTCACTTTCTATTGGTATGTTAGTCCTCGTTTTGTATGTCAGTTTCTATTGGTATATCAATTTCGATTGGTATGTCAGTTTCTATTGGTATGTCAGTTTCTATTGGTATATCAATTTCGATTGGTATGTCAGTTTCGATTTGTATATCAGTTTCGATTCGTATGTCAGTTTCGATTGGTATGTCAGTTTCGATTTGTATGTCAGTTTCGATTGGTATATCAGTTTCAATTAGTATGTCAGTATCTATTGGTATGTCGGTTTCCATTGGTATATCAGTTTCAATTGGTATGTCAGTTTCTATTGGTATATCAGTTTCTATTGGTATGTCAGTTTTGATAGGTATGTCAGTTTCTATTGGTATATCAGTTTTGATTGGTATATCAATTTCTATCGGTATATCAGTTCCGATTGGTATGTCAGTTTCGATTAGTATATCAATTTCTATTGGTATATCAGTTTCGATTGATATACCAGTTTCGATTAGTATGTCAGTTTCTATTGGTATGTCAGTTTCGATTAGTATATCAGTTTCTATTGGTATGCCAGTTTCGATTTGTATGTCAGTTTCTATTGGTATATAGAACAAAATATAATATTTTCACCAAAAACTGCCCTTTAAACACATGTCAGATGGATTACAATATTCATTATCACAATTACTTTCACTGTTCCCTGACAACTAGTACCAGTTTCAAGATAGAATTATCTTAACGAAGTATATATAATTTGACTTGATTTTCGCCAACAAACCACGTGTGGACATGGACGGGGAAAAAAGGAAAAAAAAACAAAACAAATCACTACGTCCCTTAAGGATCGCAGTAAGTACTCCACAAAACATATAAACAACAATATACACACAGATTTATATACAGATACATACCATATGCATATACACACACGTGAAAAGAAACCACACTATTTCGTGTGAGACACTATACCGGCCAATTTTACCAATTTACATTGGTAAAATATTTCTTAACATTGACCTCGCTTCTAACCCACATACACCTTTTAATTATATATATATATACTAGCAGCTGAAAGTTAATAATTTGGAAAAAAAAATATTACTGAAAGTTTACTATAAAGAAGCAGTATCAGGGGAAAAAAACCCCCAAAAAAACCTTATTTCGCTGTTAATAAACAACTGCCTTCTACAGTACGTTTCATTTAACTTACGCAGCATATTTATTTGTTTACATGTAATGTAATTCAGACTCTTCTACACACACACAACATTTAGGAAAACGGAAACAAAATACACAAAAAAACAGACATTTTATTTCTATCGTAATCAAGTGCGCTAAACCTATATTGCTTACATTCTGTGTTTTTCTACGGATGGGTAGAAATAACAAAATTGCCATGGTGATATCCATCGATGAAATATGCGACAAAACCGGCCGATGTCCCAAGATAGAACATTGCCCAGAAAACCACATCTGCCATATCTGTGCGGAACCCGAAAACTCGTTCCGTAATCGCTGGGTCGAATGTGGAACCTGTCGCATCTCTGTCTGCCTTCAATGCGCCACAGGCTTCCGGAGGATCCCAGGCCAAAAAAAGAGACACCATAATGCTATGATGGATGGAATATGGGAGATGGTCCAGCTAAAATCCTGGTCCTTTCAGTGTCTGGCCTGTGTGCCTGCCTCCACGAATGTTATTAATGTTATTGAAAAACAACAACAACAACAAAAACCAATGACTGTGTCTTCCTCTACCACTGTTACTGAACAACGGCAAAAACCTATGACACTGGCTTCTACTGTTATTCCTGTGGGAGAACATCAGAAACAACAACAACCCATGTCTTCCACTCCCAGTACATCTCGACACCAACAACTGGTGACTGTGTCTTCCCCTACCATTCCCGTGGAGGAACATCATCATCACCAACAACAACAACAGCAACAACCTGCGACTGTGTCCTCCCCTGCCATTCCCGTGGAGGAACATCATCATCACCAACAACAACAACAACAGCAACAACCTGCGACTGTGTCCTCCCCTGCCATTCCCGTGGAGGAACATCATCACCAACAACGACAGCAGCAGCAGCAACAACAACAACAACAACAACCGACCAGTACAGATTTTGCGGAACTGCAACTAATGATTTCTGCTCTAAGAAGGGAAGTTGCAGGAATAGAGGCAAGCATTCGGGTAGGACCCCACAATGAGGGGTCTTATCGGAATGCCTTGCTAAAGAATCTCCCTGTACCTCTTGCTGGAAAGACTGAAAAGACTGCGGAATCTGCTACCCATGAAGTGATTGCCATTGGGGTACCAGAGGACAAGGCCGATCTTCAGGCATTTGCTGCCAGCTCGGCCAAAGACCTAGGCTGTGTTCCCCCAAAGGGTGCCCTCCGCCTTGGTCGACCTGGTCCAAAACCCAGACTCATCAGGCTGTCTTTCTCGGACCCCGCAGAGGCAACCTCATATCATCTGGCCTCTGCTAAAGCTGGGCGTGAAAATCGGATTACCTTCCGAACACGCCCAGGCCTACCACCCCATGTACGTCAAAAACTACGTGCTGCAGCCTCCTTGAATCGGAACTCAGCACAAGATGAAAGTTTCAGTCTGCGTGATGATGGGCAGATCTGGAGGTTTGTCAAGGCGGGTGAAACGTGGAAGAGAGATACCAGCTGGTCTGAGTGTGATCTACCCACAATAACTGGCAATGTAAAAACTGCTACAACTCTGGGAAACTAAACCAGAACAACCTGCCACCCTCTACACACCATCATAGACTGCGAGCAGGGTACAAATTGTTGTCCTTAAATGCTCGCAGTTTATGCAACAAGATACATCTGTTCGAATCCTACGTCAGAAGCATCGACCCTGACTTCATCACAGTCACGGAAACATGGGCACATTCCTTACTCTGTGATGGGGTTTTCACCATTACTGGGTACAACCTTTTCCGCAAGGACCGCATTAACCGCCGTGGTGGTGGTGTGATGGTCTACGTTCGTTCAAACTTTTCGGTAATTCCTTGCGTTGATTTGAACGAATCACAGGAAGAAGTTTTTTTCTGTGACATACGTATGACCATGTCAACACTTCTGCTTGGTGTTGTTTATCGCCCCCCAAACTACCATCAGGACACACAGCTTTGCGATATCCTCAGAGTTGCTGCCAAGAAAACAGCCACTTATGTGTTTATTGCAGGTGACTTCAATCATCCTGAGATCGATTGGGAAACCTTTCGTTGGCCACAGGGTGCAAACGATTTCCTTGAACTAGTGCTGGACTCAAACTGGTCACAAGTAGTCACCTCTCCAACAAGAGGTGACAACACTTTGGACCTGATCTTCACCACTACTCCTGAAGTGGTTATCAGTTGTACTACTGAGGAACCTCTAGGCGACTCTGATCATGCTATGATCATTGCCAATCTGGCACTTGAGGGCAGCAACAAAAACCAGAGCCATCTCCAATCTGCTTGCTTTGATTGGAAGAGGGCGGATTGGAACTTGTACTGCACTGAGCTACAGCGCCCAAACTGGCATGAGATGTATAACTCTGGAGATGTGAACTCTATACTCCAGAGCATCCTGGACTCAATATGGATAGCGTGTGCAGCATCAGTGCCACGGAAGCGGAAAAATAACCACCCCAAAAGTGCAATCTGGGAAACTTCAGCAGTCCGACTTGCCAGGAAAGAACGTCGGAACGCTGAACGGGAATATAAACTGCATAGATTAGATGCCAACAGAAAAAAGCGGAATAAATCTTCTAACCATCTCAAGCAAGTGACAAAGAAGGCAGTGCTTGAATTTGAACAGTGCATCGCAACCAATCCTGACAGTAAGGTGTTCTGGAAATATGTTCATTCAAAGCAGAGACCTCACTCTCCAGTTGGTCCTCTTCGCAATCCCCACACAAGCCAGATCACTGACGATCCCAAGGAATGCGCAGAACTCATTGCTGAGTGCTATGCAAGTATTTTTACTGTTGAAAACCAGAATGTACCATCTCCACCATCTCTAACATCAAATTCCATAACAACTATGGAATTTACACCTGCAATGTTGCGACGTCACCTTAAGAATAAGCGCAACTATGCCTCCCCTGGTCTTGATGGTGTGACATACCTGCTTCTCAAACGTGGCGGGGATTTCCTTTTGCGCCAGCTTTCTTTTTTCTTTCAATACTGTCTCAGCAATGGTGCTACTCCGGAGCAGTGGAAAACTGCCAGTGTCATTCCCCTGTTCAAAAAGGGCAACCGCATGTCACCTGTCAACTATCGTCCAGTCAGTCTTACTAGCTGTATGGCCAAACTGATGGAATCCTGTGTCAGAGAAACACTTTGGAACTTCTGGAGCTCTCACAGCCTCATCCGGCCATCACAGTTTGGATTTATCCCTAACTCCAGCTGCTGTGATCAGCTTATCGAGTTCCTTGAGGACATCACCCGGATCACTGACAGCGGCTCATGGGTGGATGTTGTTTACCTTGACTTTGCTAAGGCTTTTAATTCTGTGCCACACAAAAGACTTATGGCAAAACTCTCTGCAATGGGTGTGAGGGATGATCTTTTCGACTGGCTGAAATCCTTCATTCTCAGCCGAAGGGAAGTAGTCACGGTTCTAGGACAGCATTCTTCACCATATGAGATGTCATCTGGTGTACCACAGGGATCTGTTCTTGGTCCTCTTTTGTTTGTGGCATATATTAATGACATAGATGCCAACTTACAGAATGCCACGGTACTAAAATATGCAGATGACATCAAGCTGTACCTTGAAATCAAAAGGACTGATCCTGAAATTTACAACTCTTTCCTACAATCAGACCTGGACACAATGCAGCAATGGATCACAGACTGGCAACTGAAGCTGGCTGTGGACAAGTGTACCACCATGCATTTTGGAAGGAAAAATCCAGCGTCCACATACTCCCTCCACAACACTGACATCAAAAAGTCCTCTTGTGAACGTGACCTAGGCATTACTGTCAGCAACGATTTGCATTGGACAAAGCATGTCTCTAAGATTGTCAAGAAGGCCGAGGGTGTCTTGGCATCACTCAGCAAGACCTTTGTTAGCCGCTCTCCAGCCATCTATTTAAAACTGTATACAGCTATGGTGCGACCACACTTGGAATTCGCATCATCAGTCTGGAACCCCTATCTTGCTCGGAACATTGACCTCCTGGAAACTGTTCAGAGACGTGCAACCAAGCGCATACCCTCCATCAGACACCTACCATACTCTGAACGCCTTGCTTCCCTGGGCATGGATTCATTGAAGCTCCGACGTCTGGCAGTGGACTTGGTGAATACCCACAAAGTTTTTAACCATCTCGCCAACTGCAACCCTGAGCGCCTCTTTCATCTCCATGTGTCTAACACACGTGGACATGCCTACAAGATAAGAAAACAGCACAGCTCCCATGACTTTCGCAGACATTTTTTCACGCTCAGAGTTGCTGAAACATGGAACAAACTGCCTGCGTCAATTGTTAGCTGCCGAGACACTGCATCCTTTAAGACACTCATGCTTCCCGAAATACGCCAAAACTACACCTGATGTGCCCCTTCCATACACATGCACACATGTGTGCACTGTTCATTTTACTGATGTTTGTGCATTGCCCTATGTACTGTACATGCACTTTTTTGATGGGTTGTGGTGCACCTGGGCACTGTGCACAATATTTCATTATTGTTATTGTTATTATATCATGACTCATACACTGTTTATTTTCCTGACATTTGTACATTATTCTATGTACTATACATGCACCTTTGATGAGTTGTAGTGCACCTGAGCACTGTACACAATAATTTCATTATTATTATTATCATTATTATTATATCAGTTTCGATTGGTATATCAGTTTCGATTGGTATATCAGTTTCGATTGGTATGTCAGTTTTATTGGTATGTCAATTTCGATTGGTATATCAGTTTCGATTGGTATGTCAGTCTCTATTGGTATATCAGTTTATATTTGTATGTCAGTTTCGATTGGTATGTCAGTTTCTATTGGTATACCAGTTTTGATTGGTATGTTAGTTTCTATTGGTATGTCAGTTCCGATTGGTATGTTAGTCCTCGATTCGTGTGTCAGTTTCTATTGGTATATCAATTTCGATTGGTAGGTCAGTTTCTATTGGTATATCAGTTTCTATTGGTATGTCAGTTTTGATTGGTATGTCAGTTTCTATTGGTATGTCAGTTTCTATTGGTATATCAGTTTCGATTGTTATATCAGTTTCTATTGTTACATCAGTTCCGATTGGTATATCAGTTTCGATTAGTATATCAGTTTCTATTGGTATATCAGTCCCGATTGGTATATCAGTTTCGATTGGTATGTCAGTTTCTATTGGTATATCAGTCTCGATTGATATATCAGTTTCAATTAGTATGTCAGTTTCTATTGGTATGTCAGTTTCGATTAGTATATCAGTTTCTATTGGTATATCAGTTTCGATTGGTATGTCAGTTTCTATTGGTATATCAGTTTCGATTGGTATATCAGTTTCGATTGGTATATAAGCTGCGATTGGTATGTTAGTTTCTATTGGTATGTCAGTTTCTATTGGTATATCGATTTCGATTGGTAGGTCAGTTTCTATTGGTATGTCAGTTTCAATTTGTATGTCAGTTTCTATTGGTATGTCAGTTTCTATTGATATATCAGTTTCGATTGGTATGTCAGTTTCGATTGGTTTGTCAGTTTCTATTGGTATATCAGTTTCGATTGGTATGTCAGTTTTGATTGGTATGTCAGTTTCTATTATTATATCAGTTTCTATTGTTATGTGAGTTTAAATTGGTATATCAGTTTCTATTGGTATATCAGTTCCGATTGGTATATCAGTTTCGATTGGTATATCACTTTCTATTGGTATATCAGTTCCGATTGGTATATCAGTTTCAATTGGTATGTCAGTTTCTATTGGTATATCAGTTTCGATTGATATATCAGTTTCAATTAGTATGTCAGTTTCTATTGGTATGTCAGTTTCGATTAGTATATCAGTTTCTATTGGTATGTCAGTTTCGATTTGTATGTCAGTTTCTATTGGTATATCAGTTTTGATTGGTATATCAGTTTTGATTGGTATATCAGTTTCGATTGGTATGTCAGTTTCGATTAGTATATCAGTTTCTATTGGTATGTCAGTTTCGATTGGTATGTTAGTCCTCGATTTGTATGTCAGTTTCTATTGGTATATCAATTTTGATTGGTATATCAATTTTGATTGGTATGTCAGTTTCTATTGGTATGTCAGTTTCTATTGGTATATCAATTTCGATTGGTATTTCAGTTTCGATTTGTATATCAGTTTCGATCCGTATGTCAATTTCGATTGGTATGTCAGTTTCGATTGGTATATCAGTTTCGATTGATATATCAGTTTCGATTGGTATATCGGTTTCCATTGGTATATCAGTTTTGATTGGTATATCAGTTTCTATTTTTATATCAGTTTCTATTGGTATGTCAGTTTCGAATGGTATGTCAGTTTCTATTGCTGTATCAGTTTCGATTGGTATATCAGTTTCTATTGGTATATCAGTTCCGATTGGTATATCAGTTTCGATTGGTATATCAGTTTCTATTGGTATATCAGTTCCGATTGGTATATCAGTTTCGATTGGTATGTCAGTTTCTATTGGTATATCAGTTTCGATTGGCATATCAGTTTTGATTGGTATGTCAGTTTCTATTTGTATATCAGTTTCTTTTGTATGTCAGTTTCGATTGGTATGTCAGTTTCTATTGGTATATCAGTTGTTATTGGTATGTTAGATTCTATTGGTATGTCAGGTCCGATTGGTATGTTAGTCCGCGATTCGTACGTCAGTTTCTATTGGTATATCAATTTCGATTGGTATGTCAGTTTCTATTGGTCTGTCAGTTTCTATTGGTATATCAGTTTCGATTGGTATGTCAGTTTCGATTAGTATATCAGTTTCTATTGGTATGTCAGTTTCTATTGGTATATCAATTTCGATTGGTATATCAGTTTCTATTGGTATGTCTGTTTCGATTCGTATGTCAGTTTCGATTGGTACATCAGTTTCGATTGGTAAGTCAGTTTCGATTTGTATGTCAATTTTGATTGGTATGTCAGTTTCGATTAGTATGTCAGTTTTGATAGGTATGTCAGTTTCTATTGGTATATCAGTTTTGATTGGTATATCAGTTTCTATTGGTATAACAGTTCCGATTGGTATGTCAGTTTCGATTGGTATATCAGTTTCTATTGGTATATCAGTTTCGATTGATATACCAGTTTTGATTAGTATGTCAGTTTCTATTGGTATGCCAGTTTCGATTGGTATGTCAGTTTCTATTGGTATATCAGTTTCGATTGATATATCAGTTTCGATTGGTATATCAGTTTATATTTGTATGTCAGTTTCGATTGGTATGTCAGTTTCTATTGGTATACCAGTTTTGATTGGTATGTTAGTTTCTATTGGTATGTCAGTTCCGATTGGTATGTTAGTCCTCGATTCGTATGTCAGTTTCTATTGGTATATCAATTTCTATTGGTATGTCAGTTTTGATTGGTATGTCAGTTTCTATTGGTATATCAGTTTCGATCGTTATATCAGTTTCTATTGTTACATCAGTTCCGATTGGTATATCAGTTTCGATTAGTATATCAGTTTCTATTGGTATATCAGTCCCGATTGGTATATCAGTTTCGATTGGTATGTCAGTTTCTATTGGTATATCAGTCTCGATTGATATATCAGTTTCAATTAGTATGTCAGTTTCTAATGATATGTCAGTTTCGATTAGTATATCAGTTTCTATTGGTATATCAGTTTCGATTGGTATGTCAGTTTCTATTGGTATATCAGTTTCGATTGGTATATCAGTTTCGATTGGTATATAAGTTGCGATTGGTATGTCAGTTTCTATTGGTATGTCAGTTTCTATTGGTATATCGATTTCGATTGGTAGGTCAGTTTCTATTGGTATCTCAGTTTCAATTTGTATGTCAGTTTCTATTGGTATGTCAGTTTCTATTGGTATATCAGTTTCTATTTGTATGTCAGTTTCGATTGGTATGTCAGTTTCTATTGGTATATCAGTTTCGATTGGTAAGTTAGTTTCTATTGTTATGTCAGTTTCTATTATTATATCAGTTTCTATTGGTATGTGAGTTTAAATTGGTATATCAGTTTCTATTGGTATATCAGTTCCGATTGGTATACCAGTTTCGATTGGTATATCAGTTTCTATTGGTATATCAGTTCCGATTGGTATATCAGTTTCGATTGGTATGTCAGTTTCTATTGGTATATCAGTTTCGATTGGCATATCAGTTTTGATTGGTATGTCAGTTTCTATTTGTATATCAGTTTCTTTTGTATGTCAGTTTCGATTAGTATATCAGTTTCTATTGTTATGTCAGTTTCGATTGGTATGTCAGTTTCTATTGGTATATCAGCTTTGATTGGTATATCAGTTTCGATTGGTATGTCAGTTTCGATTAGTATATCAGTTTCTATTGGTATGTCAGTTTCGATTGGTATGTTAGTCCTCTATTTGTTTCTATTGGTTTATCAATTTCTATTGGTTTATCAGTTTCTATTGGTTTATCAATTTCGATTGGTATGTCAGTTTCTATTGCTCTGTTAGTTTCTATTGGTATATCAGTTTCTATTGGTATGTCAATTTTGATTAGTATGTCAGTTTCTATTGGTATATCAGTTTCGATTGGTATATCAGTTTCTATTGGTATATCTGTTCCGATTGGTCTATCAGTTTCTATTGGTATGTGAGTTTAAATTGGTATATCAGTTTCTATTGGTATGTCAGTTTCTATTGGTATATCAGTTTTGATTGGTATATCAGTTTCTATTGGTATAACAGTTCCGATTGGTATGTCAGTTTCGATTGGTATATCAGTTTCTATTGGTATATCAGCTTCGATTGATATACCAGTTTCGATTAGTATGTGAGTTTCTATTGGTATGTCAGTTTCGATTAGTATATCAGTTTCTATTGGTATGCCAGTTTCGATTGGTATGTCAGTTTCTATTGGTATATCAGTTTCGATTGGTATATCAGTTTCGATTGGTATATCAGTTTATATTTGTATGTCAGTTTCGATTGGTATGTCAGTTTCTATTGGTATACCAGTTTTGATTGGTATGTTAGTCTCTATTGGTATGTCAGTTCCAATTGGTATGTTAGTCCTCGATTCGTATGTCAGTTTCTATTGATATATCAATTTCTATTGGTATGTCAGTTTTGATTGGTATGTCAGTTTCTATTGGTATATCAGTTTCGATTGTTATATCAGTTTCTATTGTTACATCAGTTCCGATTGGTATATCAGTTTCGATTAGTATATCAGTTTCTATTGGTATATCAGTCCCGATTGGTATATCAGTTTCGATTGGTATGTCAGTTTCTATTGGTATATCAGTCTCGATTGATATATCAGTTTCAATTAGTATGTCAGTTTCTAATGGTATGTCAGTTTCGATTAGTATATCAGTTTCTATTGGTATATCAGTTTCGATTGGTATGTCAGTTTCTATTGGTATATCAGTTTCGATTGGTATATCAGCTTCGATTGGTATATAAGTTGCGATTGGTATGTCAGTTTCTATTGGTATGTCAGTTTCTATTGGTATATCGATTTCGATTGGTAGGTCAGTTTCTATTGGTATGTCAGTTTCAATTTGTATGTCAGTTTCTATTGGTATGTCAGTTTCTATTGGTATATCAGTTTCTATTTGTATGTCAGTTTCGATTGGTATGTCAGTTTCTATTGGTATATCAGTTTCGATTGGTAAGTTAGTTTCTATTGTTATGTCAGTTTCTATTATTATATCAGTTTCTATTGGTATGTGAGTTTAAATTGGTATATCAGTTTCTATTGGTATATCAGTTCCGATTGGTATATCAGTTTCGATTGGTCTATCAGTTTCTATTGGTATATCAGTTCCGATTGGTATATCAGTTTCGATTGGTATGTCAGTTTCTATTGGTATATCAGTTTCGATTGGCATATCAGTTTTGATTGGTATGTCAGTTTCTATTTGTATATCAGTTTCTTTTGTATGTCAGTTTCGATTGGTATGTCAGTTTCTATTGGTATATCAGTTTTTATTGGTATGTTAGATTCTATTGGTATGTCAGGTCCGATTGGTATGTTAGTCCCCGATTTGTACGTCAGTTTCTATTGGTATATAAGTTTATATTTGTATGTCAGTTTCGATTGGTATGTCAGTTTCTATTGGTATACCAGTTTTGATTGGTATGTTAGTTTCTATTGGTATGTCAGTTCCGATTGGTATGTTAGTCCTCGATTCGTATGTCAGTTTCTATTGGTATATCAATTTCGATTGGTAGGTCAGTTTCTATTGGTATATCAGTTTCTATTGGTATGTCAGTTTTGATTGGTATGTCAGTTTCTATTGGTATGTCAGTTTCTATTGGTATATCAGTTTCGATTGTTATATCAGTTTCTATTGTTACATCAGTTCCGATTGGTATATCAGTTTCGATTAGTATATCAGTTTCTATTGGTATATCAGTCCCGATTGGTATATCAGTTTCGATTGGTATGTCAGTTCCTATTGGTATATCAGTCTCGATTGATATATCAGTTTCAATTAGTATGTCAGTTTCTATTGGTATGTCAGTTTCGATTAGTATATCAGTTTCTACTGGTATATCAGTTTCGATTGGTATGTCAGTTTCTATTGGTATATCAGTTTCGATTGGTATATCAGTTTCGATTGGTATATCAGTTTCGATTGGTATGTCAGTTTTATTGGTATGTCAATTTCGATTGGTATATCAGTTTCGATTGGTATGTCAGTCTCTATTGGTATATCAGTTTATATTTGTATGTCAGTTTCGATTGGTATGTCAGTTTCTATTGGTATACCAGTTTTGATTGGTATGTTAGTTTCTATTGGTATGTCAGTTCCGATTGGTATGTTAGTCCTCCATTTGCATGTCAGTTTCTATTGGTATATCAATTTCTATTGGTATGTCAGTTTTGATTGGTATGTCAGTTTCTATTGGTGTATCAGTTTCGATTGTTATATCAGTTTCTATTGTTACATCAGTTCCGATTGGTATATCAGTTTCGATTAGTATATCAGTTTCTATTGGTATATCAGTCCCGATTGGTATATCAGTTTCGATAGGTATGTCAGTTTCTATTGGTATATCAGTCTCGATTGATATATCAGTTTCAATTAGTATGTCAGTTTCTAATGGTATGTCAGTTTCGATTAGTATATCAGTTTCTATTGGTATATCAGTTTCGATTGGTATGTCAGTTTCTATTGGTATATCAGTTTCGATTGGTATATCAGTTTCGATTGGTATATAAGTTGCGATTGGTATGTCAGTTTCTATTGGTATGTCAGTTTCCATTGGTATATCGATTTCGATTGGTAGGTCAGTTTCTATTGGTATGTCAGTTTCAATTTGTATGTCAGTTTCTATTGGTATGTCAGTTTCTATTGGTATATCAGTTTCTATTTGTATGTCAGTTTCGATTGGTATGTCAGTTTCTATTGGTATATCAGTTTCGATTGGTAAGTTAGTTTCTATTGTTATGTCAGTTTCTATTATTATATCAGTTTCTATTTGTATGTGAGTTTAAATTGGTATATCAGTTTCTATTGGTATATCAGTTCCGATTGGTATATCAGTTTCGATTGGTATATCAGTTTCTATTGGTATATCAGTTCCGATTGGTATATCAGTTTCGATTGGTATATCAGTTTCTATTGGTATATCAGTTCCGATTGGTATATCAGTTTCGATTGGTATATCAGTTTCTATTGGTATATCAGTTTCTATTGGTATATCAGTTTCGATTGATATATCAGTTTCGATTAGTATGTCAGTTTCTATTGGTATGTCAGTTTCGATTAGTATATCAGTTTCTATTGGTATGTCAGTTTCGATTGGTATGTCAGTTTCTATTGGTATATCAGCTTTGATTGGTATATCAGTTTCGATTGGTATGTCAGTTTCGATTAGTATATCAGTTTCTATTGGTATGTCAGTTTCGATTGGTATGTTAGTCCTCTATTTGTATGTCAGTTTCTATTGGTATATCAATTTCGATTGGTATGTCAGTTTCTATTGGTATGTCAGTTTCTATTGGTATATCAGTTCCGATTGGTATGTCAGTTTCGATTGGTATATCAGTTTCTATTGGTATATCAGTTTCGATTGATATACCAGTTTCGATTAGTATGTCAGTTTCTATTGGTATGTCAGTTTCGATTAGTATATCAGTTTCTATTGGTATGCCAGTTTCGATTGGTATGTCAGTTTCTATTGGTATATCAGTTTCGATTGGTATATCAGTTTCGATTGGTATATCAGTTTCGATTGGTATGTCAGTTTATATTGGTATGTCAGTTTCTATTGGTATGTCACTTTCAATTGGTATATCAGTTTCGATTGATATGTCAGTTTTATTGGTATGTCAATTTCGATTGGTATATCAGTTTCGATTGGTATGTCAGTCTCTATTGGTATATCAGTTTATATTTGTATGTCAGTTTCGATTGGTATGCCAGTTTCTATTGGTATATCAGTTTTTATTGGTATGTTAGTTTCTATTGGTATGTCAGTTCCGATTGGTATGTTAGTCCGCGATTCGTACGTCAGTTTCTATTGGTTTATCAATTTCGATTGGTATGTCAGTTTCTATTGCTCTGTTAGTTTCTATTGGTATATCAGTTTCTATTGGTATGTCAATTTTGATTAGTATGTCAGTTTCTATTGGTATATCAGTTTCGATTGGTATATCAGTTTCTATTGGTATATCTGTTCCGATTGGTCTATCAGTTTCGATTGGTATGTCAGTTTCGATTAGTATATCAGTTTCTATTGGTATGTCAGTTATGATTGGTATGTCAGTTTCTATTGGTATATCAGTTTCTATTGGTATATCAGTTTCTATTGGTATGTCACTTTCTATTGGTATGTCACTTTCTATTGGTATGTTAGTCCTCGTTTTGTATGTCAGTTTCTATTGGTATATCAATTTCGATTGGTATGTCAGTTTCTATTGGTATGTCAGTTTCTATTGGTATATCAATTTCGATTGGTATGTCAGTTTCGATTTGTATATCAGTTTCGATTCGTATGTCAGTTTCGATTTGTATGTCAGTTTCGATTGGTATGTCAGTTTCGATTTGTATGTCAGTTTCGATTGGTATATCAGTTTCGATTAGTATGTCAGTATCTATTGGTATGTCGGTTTCCATTGGTATATCAGTTTCAATTGGTATGTCAGTTTCTATTGGTATATCAGTTACTATTGGTATGTCAGTTTTGATAGGTATGTCAGTTTCTATTGGTATATCAGTTTTGATTGGTATATCAGTTTCTATCGGTATATCAGTTCCGATTGGTATATCAGTTTCGATTGGTATATCAGTTTCTATTGGTATATCAGTTTCGATTGATATACCAGTTTCGAATAGTATGTCAGTTTCTATTGGTATGTCAGTTTCGATTAGTATATCAGTTTCTATTGGTATGCCAGTTTCGATTTGTATGTCAGTTTCTATTGGTATATCAGTTTCGATTGGTATATCAGTTTCGATTGGTATATCAGTTTCGATTGGTATGTCAGTTTATATTGGTATGTCAGTTTCTATTGGTATGTCACTTTCAATTGGTATATCAGTTTCGATTGATATGTCAGTTTTATTGGTATGTCAATTTCGATTGGTATATCAGTTTCGATTGGTATGTCAGTCTCTATTGGTATATCAGTTTATATTTGTATGTCAGTTTCGATTGGTATGTCAGTTTCTATTGGTATACCAGTTTTGATTGGTATGTTAGTTTCTATTGGTATGTCAGTTCCGATTGGTATGTTAGTCTTCGATTCGTATGTCAGTTTCTATTGGTATATCAATTTCGATTGGTAGGTCAGTTTCTATTGGTATATCAGTTTCTATTGGTATGTCAGTTTTGATTGGTATGTCAGTTTCTATTGGTATGTCAGTTTCTATTGGTATATCAGTTTCGATTGTTATATCAGTTTCTATTGTTACATCAGTTCCGATTGGTATATCAGTTTCGATTAGTATATCAGGTACTATTGGTATATCAGTCCCGATTGGTATATCAGTTTCGATTGGTATGTCAGTTCCTATTGGTATATCAGTCTCGATTGATATATCAGTTTCAATTAGTATGTCAGTTTCTATTGGTATGTCAGTTTCGATTAGTATATCAGTTTCTACTGGTATATCAGTTTCGATTGGTATGTCAGTTTCTATTGGTATGTCAGTTTCTATTGGTATATCGATTTCGATTGGTAGGTCAGTTTCTATTGGTATGTCAGTTTCAATTTGTATGTCAGTTTCTATTGGTATGTCAGTTTCTATTGATATATCAGTTTCTATTTGTATCTCAGTTTCGATTGGTATGTCAGTTTCTATTGGTATATCAGTTTCGATTGGTAAGTTAGTTTCTATTGTTATGTCAGTTTCGATTAGTTTATCAGTTCCTACTGGTATATCAGTTTCGATTGGTATGTCAGTTTCTATTGGTATGTCAGTTTCTATTGGTATATCGATTTCGATTGATATGTCAGTTTCGATTTGTTTGTCAGTTTCTATTGGTATATCAGTTTCGATTGGTATGTCAGTTTTGATTGGTATGTCAGTTTCTATTATTATATCAGTTTCTATTGGTATGTGAGTTTAAATTGGTATATCAGTTTCTATTGGTATATCAGTTCCGATTGGTATATCAGTTTCGATTGGTATATCAGTTTCTATTGGTATATCAGTTCCGATTGGTATATCAGTTTCGATTGGTATGTCAGTTTCTATTGGTATATCAGTTTCTATTGTTATATCAATTTCGATTGGTATATCACTTTCGATTGGTATGTCAGTTTCTATTTGTATATCAGTATCTTTTGTATGTCAGTTTCGATTGGTATGTCATTTTCTATTGGTATATCAGTTTTTATTGGTATGTTAGATTCTATTGGTATGTCAGGTCTGATTGGTATGTTAGTCCGCGATTCGTACGTCAGTTTCTATTGGTATATCAATTTTGATTGGTATGTCAGTTTCTATTGGTCTGTCAGTTTCTATTGGTATATCAGTTTCGATTGGTATGTCAGTTTCGATTAGTATATCAGTTTCTATTGGTATGTCAGTTTCTATTGGTATATCAATTTCGATTGGTATATCAGTTTCTATTGGTATGTCAGTTTCGATTCGTATGTCAGTTTCGATTGGTACATCAGTTTCGATTGGTAAGTCAGTTTCGATTTGTATGTCAATTTTGATTGGTATGTCAGTTCCGATTAGTATGTCAGTTTTGATATGTATGTCAGTTTCTATTGGTATATCAGTTTTGATTGGTATATCAGTTTCTATTGGTATATCAGTTCCGATTGGTATGTCAGTTTCGATTGGTATATCAGTTTCTATTGGTATATCAGTTTCGATTGATATACCAGTTTCGATTAGTATGTCAGTTTCTATTGGTATGTCAGTTTCGATTAGTATATCAGTTTCTATTGGTATGCCAGTTTCGATTTGTATGTCAGTTTCTATTGGTATATCAGTTTCGATTGGTATATCAGTTTCGATTGGTATATCAGTTTCGATTGGTATGTCAGTTTATATTGGTATGTCAGTTTCTATTGGTATGTCACTTTCAATTGGTATATCAGTTTCGATTGATATGTCAGTTTTATTGGTATGTCAATTTCGATTGGTATATCAGTTTCGATTGGTATGTCAGTCTCTATTGGTATATCAGTTTATATTTGTATGTCAGTTTCGATTGGTATGTCAGTTTCTATTGGTATACCAGTTTTGATTGGTATGTTAGTTTCTATTGGTATGTCAGTTCCGATTGGTATGTTAGTCCTTGATTCGTATGTCAGTTTCTATTGGTATATCAATTCCGATTGGTAGGTCAGTTTCTATTGGTATATCAGTTTCTATTGGTATGTCAGTTTTGATTGGTATGTCAGTTTCTATTGGTATGTCAGTTTCTATTGGTATATCAGTTTCGATTGTTATATCAGTTTCTATTGTTACATCAGTTCCGATTGGTATATCAGTTTCGATTAGTATATCAGGTACTATTGGTATATCAGTCCCGATTGGTATATCAGTTTTGATTGGTATGTCAGTTCCTATTGGTATATCAGTCTCGATTGATATATCAGTTTCAATTAGTATGTCAGTTTCTATTGGTATGTCAGTTTCGATTAGTATATCAGTTTCTACTGGTATATCAGTTTCGATTGGTATGTCAGTTTCTATTGGTATGTCAGTTTCTATTGGTATATCGATTTCGATTGGTAGGTCAGTTTCTATTGGTATGTCAGTTTCAATTTGTATGTCAGTTTCTATTGGTATGTCAGTTTCTATTGATATATCAGTTTCTATTTGTATCTCAGTTTCGATTGGTATGTCAGTTTCTATTGGTATATCAGTTTCGATTGGTAAGTTAGTTTCTATTGTTATGTCAGTTTCGATTAGTTTATCAGTTTCTACTGGTATATCAGTTTCGATTGGTATGTCAGTTTCTATTGGTATGTCAGTTTCTATTGGTATATCGATTTCGATTGATATGTCAGTTTCGATTTGTTTGTCAGTTTCTATTGGTATATCAGTTTCGATTGGTATGTCAGTTTTGATTGGTATGTCAGTTTCTATTATTATATCAGTTTCTATTGGTATGTGAGTTTAAATTGGTATATCAGTTTCTATTGGTATATCAGTTCCGATTGGTATATCAGTTTCGATTGGTATATCAGTTTCTATTGGTATATCAGTTCCGATTGGTATATCAGTTTCAATTGGTATGTCAGTTTCTATTGGTATATCAGTTTCGATTGATATATCAGTTTCAATTAGTATGTCAGTTTCTATTGGTATGTCAGTTTCGATTAGTATATCAGTTTCTATTGGTATGTCAGTTTCGATTTGTATGTCAGTTTCTATTGGTATATCAGTTTTCATTGGTATATCAGTTTTGATTGGTATATCAGTTTCGATTGGTATGTCAGTTTCGATTAGTATATCAGTTTCTATTGGTATGTCAGTTTCGATTGGTATGTTAGTCCTCGATTTGTATGTCAGTTTCTATTGGTATATCAATTTTGATTGGTATGTCAGTTTCTATTGGTATGTCAGTTTCTATTGGTATATCAATTTCGATTGGTATTTCAGTTTCGATTTGTATATCAGTTTCGATTCGTATGTCAATTTCGATTGGTATGTCAGTTTCGATTGGTATATCAGTTTCGATTGATATATCAGTTTCGATTGGTATATCGGTTTCCATTGGTATATCAGTTTTGATTGGTATATCAGTTTCTATTGTTATATCAGTTTCTATTGGTATGTCAGTTTCGAATGGTATGTCAGTTTCTATTGCTGTATCAGTTTTGATTGGTATATCAGTTTCTATTGGTATATCAGTTCCGATTGGGATATCAGTTTCGATTGGTATATCAGTTTCTATTGGTATATCAGTTCCGATTGGTATATCAGTTTCGATTGGTACGTCAGTTTCTATTGGTATATCAGTTCCGATTGGTATATCAGTTTCGATTGGTATATCAGTTTCTATTGGTATATCAGTTCCGATTGGTATATCAGTTTCGATTGGTACGTCAGTTTCTATTGGTATAACAGTTTCGATTGGCATATCAATTTCGATTGGTATATCACTTTCGATTGGTATGTCAGTTTCTATTTGTATATCAGTATCTTTTGTATGTCAGTTTCGATTGGTATGTCATTTTCTATTGGTATATCAGTTTTTATTGGTATGTTAGATTCTATTGGTATGTCAGGTCCGATTGGTATGTTAGTCCGCGATTCGTACGTCAGTTTCTATTGGTATATCAATTTTGATTGGTATGTCAGTTTCTATTGGTCTGTCAGTTTCTATTGGTATATCAGTTTCGATTGGTATGTCAGTTTCGATTAGTATATCAGTTTCTATTGGTATGTCAGTTTCTATTGGTATATCAATTTCGATTGGTATATCAGTTTCTATTGGTATGTCAGTTTCGATTCGTATGTCAGTTTCGATTGGTACATCAGTTTCGATTGGTAAGTCAGTTTCGATTTGTATGTCAATTTTGATTGGTATGTCAGTTTCGATTAGTATGTCAGTTTTGATATGTATGTCAGTTTCTATTGGTATATCAGTTTTGATTGGTATATCAGTTTCTATTGGTATATCAGTTCCGATTGGTATGTCAGTTTCGATTGGTATATCAGTTTCTATTGGTATATCAGTTTCGATTGATATACCAGTTTCGATTAGTATGTCAGTTTCTATTAGTATGTCAGTTTCGATTAGTATATCAGTTTCTATTGGTATGCCAGTTTCGATTTGTATGTCAGTTTCTATTGGTATATCAGTTTCGATTGGTATATCAGTTTCGATTGGTATATCAGTTTCGATTGGTATGTCAGTTTATATTGGTATGTCAGTTTCTATTGGTATGTCACTTTCAATTGGTATATCAGTTTCGATTGATATGTCAGTTTTATTGGTATGTCAATTTCGATTGGTATATCAGTTTCGATTGGTATGTCAGTCTCTATTGGTATATCAGTTTATATTTGTATGTCAGTTTCGATTGGTATGTCAGTTTCTATTGGTATACCAGTTTTGATTGGTATGTTAGTTTCTATTGGTATATCAATTTCGATTGGTAGGTCAGTTTCTATTGGTATATCAGTTTCTATTGGTATGTCAGTTTTGATTGGTATGTCAGTTTCTATTGGTATGTCAGTTTCTATTGGTATATCAGTTTCGATTGTTATATCAGTTTCTATTGTTACATCAGTTCCGATTGGTATATCAGTTTCGATTAGTATATCAGGTACTATTGGTATATCAGTCCCGATTGGTATATCAGTTTCGATTGGTATGTCAGTTCCTATTGGTATATCAGTCTCGATTGATATATCAGTTTCAATTAGTATGTCAGTTTCTATTGGTATGATAGTTTCGATTAGTATATCAGTTTCTACTGGTATATCAGTTTCGATTGGTATGTCAGTTTCTATTGGTATGTCAGTTTCTATTGGTATATCGATTTCGATTGGTAGGTCAGTTTCTATTGGTATGTCAGTTTCAATTTGTATGTCAGTTTCTATTGGTATGTCAGTTTCTATTGATATATCAGTTTCTATTTGTATCTCAGTTTCGATTGGTATGTCAGTTTCTATTGGTATATCAGTTTCGATTGGTAAGTTAGTTTCTATTGTTATGTCAGTTTCGATTAGTTTATCAGTTTCTACTGGTATATCAGTTTCGATTGGTATGTCAGTTTCTATTGGTATGTCAGTTTCTATTGGTATATCGATTTCGATTGATATGTCAGTTTCGATTTGTTTGTCAGTTTCTATTGGTATATCAGTTTCGATTGGTATGTCAGTTTTGATTGGTATGTCAGTTTCTATTATTATATCAGTTTCTATTGGTATGTGAGTTTAAATTGGTATATCAGTTTCTATTGGTATATCAGTTCCGATTGGTATATCAGTTTCGATTGGTATATCAGTTTCTATTGGTATATCAGTTCCGATTGGTATATCAGTTTCAATTGGTATGTCAGTTTCTATTGGTATATCAGTTTCGATTGATATATCAGTTTCAATTAGTATGTCAGTTTCTATTGGTATGTCAGTTTCGATTAGTATATCAGTTTCTATTGGTATGTCAGTTTCGATTTGTATGTCAGTTTCTATTGGTATATCAGTTTTGATTGGTATATCAGTTTTGATTGGTATATCAGTTTCGATTGGTATGTCAGTTTCGATTAGTATATCAGTTTCTATTGGTATGTCAGTTTCGATTGGTATGTTAGTCCTCGATTTGTATGTCAGTTTCTATTGGTATATCAATTTTGATTGGTATGTCAGTTTCTATTGGTATGTCAGTTTCTATTGGTATATCAATTTCGATTGGTATTTCAGTTTCGATTTGTATATCAGTTTCGATTCGTATGTCAATTTCGATTGGTATGTCAGTTTCGATTGGTATATCAGTTTCGATTGATATATTAGTTTCGATTGGTATATCGGTTTCCATTGGTATATCAGTTTTGATTGGTATATCAGTTTCTATTGTTATATCAGTTTCTATTGGTATGTCAGTTTCGAATGGTATGTCAGTTTCTATTGCTGTATCAGTTTTGATTGGTATATCAGTTTCTATTGGTATATCAGTTCCGATTGGTATATCAGTTTCGATTGGTATATCAGTTTCTATTGGTATATCAGTTCCGATTGGTATATCAGTTTCGATTGGTACGTCAGTTTCTATTGGTATATCAGTTTCGATTGGCATATCAATTTCGATTGGTATATCACTTTCGATTGGTATGTCAGTTTCTATTTGTATATCAGTATCTTTTGTATGTCAGTTTCGATTGGTATGTCATTTTCTATTGGTATATCAGTTTTTATTGGTATGTTAGATTCTATTGGTATGTCAGGTCCGATTGGTATGTTAGTCCGCGATTCGTACGTCAGTTTCTATTGGTATATCAATTTTGATTGGTATGTCAGTTTCTATTGGTCTGTCAGTTTCTATTGGTATATCAGTTTCGATTGGTATGTCAGTTTCGATTAGTATATCAGTTTCTATTGGTATGTCAGTTTCTATTGGTATATCAATTTCGATTGGTATATCAGTTTCTATTGGTATGTCAGTTTCGATTCGTATGTCAGTTTCGATTGGTACATCAGTTTCGATTGGTAAGTCAGTTTCGATTTGTATGTCAATTTTGATTGGTATGTCAGTTTCGATTAGTATGTCAGTTTTGATATGTATGTCAGTTTCTATTGGTATATCAGTTTTGATTGGTATATCAGTTTCTATTGGTATATCAGTTCCGATTGGTATGTCAGTTTCGATTGGTATATCAGTTTCTATTGGTATATCAGTTTCGATTGATATACCAGTTTCGATTAGTATGTCAGTTTCTATTGGTATGTCAGTTTCGATTAGTATATCAGTTTCTATTGGTATGCCAGTTTCGATTGGTATGTCAGTTTCTATTGGTATATCAGTTTCGATTGGTATATCAGTTTCGATTGGTATATCAGTTTCGATTGGTATGTCAGTTTTATTGGTATGTCAATTTCGATTGGTATATCAGTTTCGATTGGTATGTCAGTCTCTATTGGTATATCAGTTTATATTTGTATGTCAGTTTCGATTGGTATGTCAGTTTCAATTGGTATACCAGTTTTGATTGGTATGTTAGTTTCTATTGGTATGTCAGTTCCGATTGGTATGTTAGTCCTCGATTCGTATGTCAGTTTCTATTGGTATATCAATTTCTATTGGTATGTCAGTTTTGATTGGTATGTCAGTTTCTATTGGTATATCAGTTTCGATTGTTATATCAGTTTCTATTGTTACATCAGTTCCGATTGGTATATCAGTTTCGATTAGTATATCAGTTTCTATTGGTATATCAGTCCCGATTGGTATATCAGTTTCGATTGGTATGTCAGTTTCTATTGGTATATCAGTCTCGATTGATATATCAGTTTCAATTAGTATGTCAGTTTCTAATGGTATGTCAGTTTCGATTAGTATATCAGTTTCTATTGGTATATCAGTTTCGATTGGTATGTCAGTTTCTATTGGTATATCAGTTTCGATTGTTATATCAGTTTCGATTGGTATATAAGTTGCGATTGGTATGTCAGTTTCTATTGGTATGTCAGTTTCTATTGGTATATCGATTTCAATTGGTAGGTCAGTTTCTATTGGTATGTCAGTTTCAATTTGTATGTCAGTTTCTATTGGTATGTCAGTTTCTATTGGTATATCAGTTTCGATTGGTAAGGTAGTTTCTATTGTTATGTCAGTTTCTATTATTATATCAGTTTCTATTGGTATGTGAGTTTAAATTGGTATATCAGTTTCTATTGGTATATCAGTTCCGATTGGTATATCAGTTTCGTTTGGTATATCAGTTCCTATTGATATATCAGTTCCGATTGGTATATCAGTTTCAATTGGTATGTCAGTTTCTATTGGTATATCAGTTTCAATTTTTATATCAGTTTCGATTAGTATGTCAGTTTCTATTGGTATGTCAGTTTCGATTAGTATATCAGTTTCTATTGGTATGTCAGTTTCGATTGGTATGTCAGTTTCTATTGGTATATCAGTTTTGATTGGTATATCAGTTTTGATTGGTATATCAGTTTCGATTGGTTTGTCAGTTTCGATTAGTATATCAGTTTCTATTGGTATGTCAGTTTCGATTGGTATGTTAGTCCTCTATTTGTATGTCAGTTTCTATTGGTATATCAATTTCGATTGGTATGTCAGTTTCTATTGGTATGTCAGTTTCTATTGGTATATCAGTTCCGATTGGTATGTCAGTTTCGATTGGTATATCAGTTTCTATTGGTATATCAGTTTCGATTGATATACCAGTTTCGATTAGTATGTCAGTTTCTATTGGTATGTCAGTTTTGATTAGCATATCAGTTTCTATTGGTATGCCAGTTTCGATTGGTATGTCAGTTTCTATTGGTATATCAGTTTCGATTGGTATATCAGTTTCGATTGGTATATCAGTTTCGATTGGTATGTCAGTTTATATTGGTAGGTCAGTTTCTATTGGTATGTCACTTTCAATTGGTATATAATTTTCGATTGATATGTCAGTTTTATTGGTATGTCAATTTCGATTGGTATATCAGTTTCGATTGGTATGTCAGTCTCTATTTGTATATCAGTTTATATTTGTATGTCAGTTTCGATTGGTATGCCAGTTTCTATTGGTATATCAGTTTTTATTGGTATGTTAGTTTCTATTGGTATGTCAGTTCCGATTGGTATGTTAGTCCGCGATTCGTACGTCAGTTTCTATTGGTTTATCAATTTCGATTGGTATGTCAGTTTCTATTGCTCTGTTAGTTTCTATTGGTATATCAGTTTCTATTGGTATGTCAATTTTGATTAGTATGTCAGTTTCTATTGGTATATCAGTTTCGATTGGTATATCAGTTTCTATTGGTATATCTGTTCCGATTGGTCTATCAGTTTCGATTGGTATGTCAGTTTCGATTAGTATATCAGTTTCTATTGGTATGTTAGTTATGATTGGTATGTCAGTTTCTATTGGTATATCAGTTTCTATTGGTATATCAGTTTCTATTGGTATGTCAGTTTCTATTGGTATGTCACTTTCTATTGGTATGTTAGTCCTCGTTTTGTATGTCAGTTTCGATTTGTATATCAGTTTCGATTCGTATGTCAGTTTCGATTGGTATGTCAGTTTCGATTGTTATGTCAGTTTCGATTTGTATGTCAGTTTCGATTGGTATATCAGTTTCGATTAGTATGTCAGTATCTATTGGTATGTCGGTTTCCATTGGTATATCAGTTTCAATTGGTATGTCAGTTTCTATTAGTATATCAGTTTCTATTGGTATGTGAGTTTTGATAGGTATGTCAGTTTCTATTGGTATATCAGTTTTGATTGGTATATCAGTTTCTATCGGTATATCAGTTCCGATTGGTATGTCAGTTTCGATTGGTATATCAGTTTCTATTGGTATATCAGTTTCGATTGATATACCAGTTTTGATTAGTATGTCAGTTTCTATTGGTATGTCAGTTTCGATTAGTATATCAGTTTCTATTGGTATGCCAGTTTCGATTTGTATGTCAGTTTCTAATGGTATATCAGTTTCGATTGGTATATCAGTTTCGATTGGTATATCAGTTTCGATTGGTATGTCAGTTTATATTGGTATGTCAGTTTCTATTGGTATGTCACTTTCAATTGGTATATCAGTTTCGATTGATATGTCAGTTTTATTGGTATGTCAATTTCGATTGGTATATCAGTTTCGATTCGTATGTCAGTCTCTATTGGTATATCAGTTTATATTTGTATGTCAGTTTCGATTGGTATGTCAGTTTCTATTGGTATACCAGTTTTGATTGGTATGTTAGTTTCTATTGTTATGTCAGTTCCGATTGGTATGTTAGTCCTCGATTCGTATGTCAGTTTCTATTGGTATATCAATTTCGATTGGTAGGTCAGTTTCTATTGGTATATCAGTTTCTAGTGGTATGTCAGTTTTGATTGGTATGTCAGTTTCTATTGGTATATCAGTTTAGATTGTTATATCAGTTTCTATTGTTACATCAGTTCCGATTGGTATATCAGTTTCGATTAGTATATCAGTTTCTATTGGTATATCAGTCCCGATTGGTATATCAGTTTCGATTGGTATATCAGTTTTTATTGGTATGTTAGTTTCTATTGGTATGTCAGTTCCGATTGGTATGTTAGTCCGCGATTCGTACGTCAGTTTCTATTGGTTTATCAATTTCGATTGGTATGTCAGTTTCTATTGCTCTGTTAGTTTCTATTGGTATATCAGTTTCTATTGGTATGTCAATTTTGACTAGTATGTCAGTTTCTATTGGTATATCAGTTTCGATTGGTATATCAGTTTCTATTGGTATATCTGTTCCGATTGGTCTATCAGTTTCGATTGGTATGTCAGTTTCGATTAGTATATCAGTTTCTATTGGTATGTCAGTTATGATTGGTATGTCAGTTTCTATTGGTATATCAGTTTCTATTGGTATATCAGTTTCTATTGGTATGTCAGTTTCTATTGGTATGTCACTTTCTATTGGTATGTTAGTCCTCGTTTTGTATGTCAGTTTCTATTGGTATATCAATTTCGATTGGTATGTCAGTTTCTATTGGTATGTCAGTTTCTATTGGTATATCAATTTCGATTGGTATGTCAGTTTCGATTTGTATATCAGTTTCGATTCGTATGTCAGTTTCGATTGGTATGTCAGTTTCGATTGTTATGTCAGTTTCGATTTGTATGTCAGTTTCGATTGGTATATCAGTTTCGATTAGTATGTCAGTATCTATTGGTATGTCGGTTTCCATTGGTATATCAGTTTCAATTGGTATGTCAGTTTCTATTGGTATATCAGTTTCTATTGGTATGTCCGTTTTGATAGGTATGTCAGTTTCTATTGGTATATCAGTTTTGATTGGTATATCAGTTTCTATCGGTATATCAGTTCCGATTGGTATGTCAGTTTCGATTGGTATATCAGTTTCTATTGGTATATCAGTTTCGATTGGTATATCAGTTTCTATCGGTATATCAGTTCCGATTGGTATGTCAGTTTCGATTGGTATATCAGTTTCTATTGTTACATCAGTTCCAATTGGTATATCAGTTTCTATTGGTATGTCAGTTTCGATTAGTATATCAGTTTCTATTGGTATATCAGTTTCGATTGGTATGTCAGTTTCTATTGGTATATCAGTTTCGATTGGTATATCAGTTTCGATTGGTATATAAGTTTCGATTAGTATATCAGTTTCTATTGGTATATCAGTTTCTATTGGTATGTCAGTTTCAATTTGTATGTCAGTTTCTATTGGTATGTCAGTTTCTATTGATATATCAGTTTCTATTTGTATGTCAGTTTCGATTGGTATGTCAGTTTCTATTGGTATATCAGTATCGATTGGTAAGTTAGTTTCTATTGTTATGTCAGTTTCGATTAGTATATCACTTTCTATTGGCATGTCAGTTTCGATTGGTATGTCAGTTTCGATTGGTTTGTCAGTTTCTATTGGTATATGAGTTTCGATTGGTATGTCAGTTTTGATTGGTATGTCAGTTTCTATTATTATATCAGTTTCTATTGGTATGTGAGTTTAAATTGGTATATCAGTTTCTATTGGTATATCAGTTCCGATTGGTATATCAGTTTCGATTGGTATATCAGTTTCTATTGGTATATCAATTCCGATTGGTATATCAGTTTCAATTGGTATGTCAGTTTCTATTGGTATATCAGTTTCGATTGATATATCAGTTTCGATTAGTATGTCAGTTTCTATTGGTATGTCAGTTTCGATTAGTATATCAGTTTCTATTGGTATGTCAGTTTCGATTTGTATGTCAGTTTCTATTGGTATATCAGTTTTGATTGGTATATCAGTTTTGATTGGTATATCAGTTTCGATTGGTATGTCAGTTTCGATTAGTATATCAGTTACTATTGGTATGTCAGTTTCGATTGGTACGTCAGTTTCTATTGGTATGTCAGTTTCTATTGGTATATCAATTTCGATTGGTATTTCAGTTTCCATTGGTATATCAGTTTTGATTGGTATATCAGTTTCTATTGTTATATCAGTTTCTATTGGTATGTCAGTTTCGAATGGTATGTCAGTTTCTATTGCTATGTCAGTTTCGATTGGTATATCTGTTTCTATTGGTATATCAGTTCCGATTGGTATATCTGTTTCGATTGGTATATCAGTTTCTATTAGTATATCAGTTCCGATTGGTATATCAGTTTCGATTGGTATGTCAGTTTCTATTGGTATATCAGTTTCGATTGGCATATCAGTTTTGATTGGTATATCAGTTTTTCGATTGGTATGTCAGTTTCTATTGGTATGTCAGTTTCTATTGGTATGTCAGTTTCGATTGGTATGTCAGTTTTATTGGTATGTCAATTTCGATTGGTATATCACTTTCGATTGGTATGTCAGTTTCTATTTGTATATCAGTTTCTTTTGTATGTCAGTTTCGATTGGTATGTCAGTTTCTATTGGTATATCAGTTTTTATTGGTATGTTAGATTCTATTGGTATGTCAGGTCCGATTGGTATGTTAGTCCACGATTCGTATGTCAGTTTCTATTGGTATATCAATTTCGATTGGTATGTCAGTTTCTATTGGTCTGTCAGTTTCTATTGGTATATCAGTTTCGATTGGTATGTCAGTTTTGATTAGTATATCAGTTTCTATTGATATATCAGTTTCTATTGGTATATCAATTTCGATTGGTATATCAGTTTCTATTGGTATGTCAGTTTCGATTCGTATGTCAGTTTCGATTGGTACATCAATTTCGATTGGTAAGTCAGTTTCGATTTGTATGTCAGTTTTGATAGTTATGTCAGTTTCTATTGGTATATCAGTTTTGATTGGTATATCAGTTTCTATTGGTATATCAGTTCCGATTGGTATGTCAATTTTGATTGGTATGTCAGTTTCGATTAGTATGTCAGTTTTGATAATTATGTCAGTTTCTATTGGTATATCAGTTCCGATTGGTATGTCAGTTTCGATTGGTATATCAGTTTCTATTGGTATATCAGTTTCGATTGATATACCAGTTTCGATTAGTATGTCAGTTTCTATTGGTATGTCAGTTTCGATTAGTATATCAGTTTCTATTGGTATGTCAGTTTCGATTAGTATGCCAGGTTCGATTGGTATGTCAGTTTCTATTGGTATATCAGTTTTGATTGTTATATCAGCTTCGATTGGTATATCAGTTTCGATTGGTATATCAGTTTATATTTGTATGTCAGTTTATATTGGTATGTCAGTTTCTATTGGTATGTCACTTTCAATTGGTATATCAGTTTCGATTGATATGTCAGTTTTATTGGTATGTCAATTTCGATTGGTATATCAGTTTCGATTGGTATGTCAGTGTCTATTGGTATATCAGTTTATATTTGTATGTCAGTTTCGATTGGTATGCCAGTTTCTATTGGTATATCAGTTTTTATTGGTATGTTAGTTTCTATTGGTATGTCAGTTCCGATTGGTATGTTAGTCCGCGATTCGTACGTCAGTTTCTATTGGTTTATCAATTTCGATTGGTATGTCAGTTTCTATTGCTCTGTTAGTTTCTATTGGTATATCAGTTTCTATTGGTATGTCAATTTTGATTAGTATGTCAGTTTCTATTGGTATATCAGTTTCGATTGTTATATCAGTTTCTATTGGTATATCTGTTCCGATTGGTCTATCAGTTTCGATTGGTATGTCAGTTTCGATTAGTATATCAGTTTCTATTGGTATGTCAGTTATGATTAGTATGTCAGTTTCTATTGGTATATCAGTTTCTATTGGTATATCAGTTTCTATTGGTATGTCAGTTTCTATTGGTATGTCACTTTCTATTGGTATGTTAGTCCTCGTTTTGTATGTCAGTTTCTATTGGTATATCAATTTCGATTGGTATGTCAGTTTCTATTGGTATGTCAGTTTCTATTGGTATATCAATTTCGATTGGTATGTCAGTTTCGATTTGTATATCAGTTTCGATTCGTATGTCAGTTTCGATTGGTATGTCAGTTTCGATTGTTATGTCAGTTTCGATTTGTATGTCAGTTTCGATTGGTATATCAGTTTCGATTAGTATGTCAGTATCTATTGGTATGTCGGTTTCCATTGGTATATCAGTTTCAATTGGTATGTCAGTTTCTATTAGTATATCAGTTTCTATTGGTATGTCAGTTTTGATAGGTATGTCAGTTTCTATTGGTATATCAGTTTTGATTGGTATATCAGTTTCTATCGGTATATCAGTTCCGATTGGTATGTCAGTTTCGATTGGTATATCAGTTTCTATTGGTATATCAGTTTCGATTGATATACCAGTTTTGATTAGTATGTCAGTTTCTATTGGTATGTCAGTTTCGATTAGTATATCAGTTTCTATTGGTATGCCAGTTTAGATTTGTATGTCAGTTTCTAATGGTATATCAGTTTCGATTGGTATATCAGTTTCGATTGGTATATCAGTTTCGATTGGTATGTCAGTTTATATTGGTATGTCAGTTTCTATTGGTATGTCACTTTCAATTGGTATATCAGTTTCGATTGATATGTCAGTTTTATTGGTATGTCAATTTCGATTGGTATATCAGTTTCGATTCGTATGTCAGTCTCTATTGGTATATCAGTTTATATTTGTATGTCAGTTTCGATTGGTATGTCAGTTTCTATTGGTATACCAGTTTTGATTGGTATGTTAGTTTCTATTGTTATGTCAGTTCCGATTGGTATGTTAGTCCTCGATTCGTATGTCAGTTTCTATTGGTATATCAATTTCGATTGGTAGGTCAGTTTCTATTGGTATATCAGTTTCTAGTGGTATGTCAGTTTTGATTGGTATGTCAGTTTCTATTGGTATATCAGTTTCGATTGTTATATCAGTTTCTATTGTTACATCAGTTCCGATTGGTATATCAGTTTCGATTAGTATATCAGTTTCTATTGGTATATCAGTCCCGATTGGTATATCAGTTTCGATTGGTATATCAGTTTTTATTGGTATGTTAGTTTCTATTGGTATGTCAGTTCCGATTGGTATGTTAGTCCGCGATTCGTACGTCAGTTTCTATTGGTTTATCAATTTCGATTGGTATGTCAGTTTCTATTGCTCTGTTAGTTTCTATTGGTATATCAGTTTCTATTGGTATGTCAATTTTGATTAGTATGTCAGTTTCTATTGGTATATCAGTTTCGATTGGTATATCAGTTTCTATTGGTATATCTGTTCCGATTGGTCTATCAGTTTCGATTGGTATGTCAGTTTCGATTAGTATATCAGTTTCTATTGGTATGTCAGTTATGATTGGTATGTCAGTTTCTATTGGTATATCAGTTTCTATTGGTATATCAGTTTCTATTGGTATGTCAGTTTCTATTGGTATGTCACTTTCTATTGGTATGTTAGTCCTCGTTTTGTATGTCAGTTTCTATTGGTATATCAATTTCGATTGGTATGTCAGTTTCTATTGGTATGTCAGTCTCTATTGGTATATCAATTTCGATTGGTATGTCAGTTTCGATTTGTATATCAGTTTCGATTCGTATGTCAGTTTCGATTGGTATGTCAGTTTCGATTGTTATGTCAGTTTCGATTTGTATGTCAGTTTCGATTGGTATATCAGTTTCGATTAGTATGTCAGTATCTATTGGTATGTCGGTTTCCATTGGTATATCAGTTTCTATTGGTATGTCCGTTTTGATAGGTATGTCAGTTTCTATTGGTATATCAGTTTTGATTGGTATATCAGTTTCTATCGGTATATCAGTTCCGATTGGTATGTCAGTTTCGATTGGTATATCAGTTTCTATTGGTATATCAGTTTCGATTGGTATATCAGTTTCTATCGGTATATCAGTTCCGATTGGTATGTCAGTTTCGATTGGTATATCAGTTTCTATTGTTACATCAGTTCCGATTGGTATATCAGTTTCTATTGGTATGTCAGTTTCGATTAGTATATCAGTTTCTATTGGTATATCAGTTTCGATTGGTATGTCAGTTTCTATTGGTATATCAGTTTCGATTGGTATATCAGTTTCGATTGGTATATAAGTTTCGATTAGTATATCAGTTTCTATTGGTATATCAGTTTCTATTGGTATGTCAGTTTCAATTTGTATGTCAGTTTCTATTGGTATGTCAGTTTCTATTGATATATCAGTTTCTATTTGTATGTCAGTTTCGATTGGTATGTCAGTTTCTATTGGTATATCAGTATCGATTGGTAAGTTAGTTTCTATTGTTATGTCAGTTTCGATTAGTATATCACTTTCTATTGGCATGTCAGTTTCGATTGGTATGTCAGTTTCGATTGGTTTGTCAGTTTCTATTGGTATATGAGTTTCGATTGGTATGTCAGTTTTGATTGGTATGTCAGTTTCTATTATTATATCAGTTTCTATTGGTATGTGAGTTTAAATTGGTATATCAGTTTCTATTGGTATATCAGTTCCGATTGGTATATCAGTTTCGATTGGTATATCAGTTTCTATTGGTATATCAGTTCCGATTGGTATATCAGTTTCAATTGGTATGTCAGTTTCTATTGGTATATCAGTTTCGATTGATATATCAGTTTCGATTAGTATGTCAGTTTCTATTGGTATGTCAGTTTCGATTAGTATATCAGTTTCTATTGGTATGTCAGTTTCGATTTGTATGTCAGTTTCTATTGGTATATCAGTTTTGATTGGTATATCAGTTTTGATTGGTATATCAGTTTCGATTGGTATGTCAGTTTCGATTAGTATATCAGTTACTATTGGTATGTCAGTTTCGATTGGTACGTCAGTTTCTATTGGTATGTCAGTTTCTATTGGTATATCAATTTCGATTGGTATTTCAGTTTCCATTGGTATATCAGTTTTGATTGGTATATCAGTTTCTATTGTTATATCAGTTTCTATTGGTATGTCAGTTTCGAATGGTATGTCAGTTTCTATTGCTATGTCAGTTTCGATTGGTATATCTGTTTCTATTGGTATATCAGTTCCGATTGGTATATCTGTTTCGATTGGTATATCAGTTTCTATTAGTATATCAGTTCCGATTGGTATATCAGTTTCGATTGGTATGTCAGTTTCTATTGGTATATCAGTTTCGATTGGCATATCAGTTTTGATTGGTATATCAGTTTTTCGATTGGTATGTCAGTTTCTATTGGTATGTCAGTTTCTATTGGTATGTCAGTTTCGATTGGTATGTCAGTTTTATTGGTATGTCAATTTCGATTGGTATATCACTTTCGATTGGTATGTCAGTTTCTATTTGTATATCAGTTTCTTTTGTATGTCAGTTTCGATTGGTATGTCAGTTTCTATTGGTATATCAGTTTTTATTGGTATGTTAGATTCTATTGGTATGTCAGGTCCGATTGGTATGTTAGTCCACGATTCGTACGTCAGTTTCTATTGGTATATCAATTTCGATTGGTATGTCAGTTTCTATTGGTCTGTCAGTTTCTATTGGTATATCAGTTTCGATTGGTATGTCAGTTTTGATTAGTATATCAGTTTCTATTGATATATCAGTTTCTATTGGTATATCAATTTCGATTGGTATATCAGTTTCTATTGGTATGTCAGTTTCGATTCGTATGTCAGTTTCGATTGGTACATCAATTTCGATTGGTAAGTCAGTTTCGATTTGTATGTCAGTTTTGATAGTTATGTCAGTTTCTATTGGTATATCAGTTTTGATTGGTATATCAGTTTCTATTGGTATATCAGTTCCGATTGGTATGTCAATTTTGATTGGTATGTCAGTTTCGATTAGTATGTCAGTTTTGATAATTATGTCAGTTTCTATTGGTATATCAGTTCCGATTGGTATGTCAGTTTCGATTGGTATATCAGTTTCTATTGGTATATCAGTTTCGATTGATATACCAGTTTCGATTAGTATGTCAGTTTCTATTGGTATGTCAGTTTCGATTAGTATATCAGTTTCTATTGGTATGTCAGTTTCGATTAGTATGCCAGGTTCGATTGGTATGTCAGTTTCTATTGGTATATCAGTTTCGATTGTTATATCAGCTTCGATTGGTATATCAGTTTCGATTGGTATATCAGTTTATATTTGTATGTCAGTTTATATTGGTATGTCAGTTTCTATTGGTATGTCACTTTCAATTGGTATATCAGTTTCGATTGATATGTCAGTTTTATTGGTATGTCAATTTCGATTGGTATATCAGTTTCGATTGGTATGTCAGTTTCTATTGGTATACCAGTTTTGATTGGTATGTTAGTTTCTATTGGTATGTCAGTTCCGATTGGTATGTTAGTCCTCGATTCGTATGTCAGTTTCTATTGGTATATCAATTTCGATTGGTAGGTCAATTTCTATTGGTATATCAGTTTCTATTGGTATGTCAGTTTTGATTGGTATGTCAGTTTCTATTGTTATATCAGTTTCTATTGTTACATAAGTTCCGATTGGTATATCAGTTTCGATTAGTATATCAGTTTCTATTGGTATATCAGTCCCGATTGGTATATCAGTTTCGATTGGCATGTCAGTTTCTATTGGTATATCAGTCTCGATTGATATATCAGTTTCAATTAGTATGTCAGTTTCTATTGGTATGTCAGTTTCGATTAGTATATCAGTTTCTGTTGGTATATCAGTTTCGATTGGTATGTCTGTTTCTATTGGTATATCAGTTTCGATTGGTATATCAGTTTCGATTGGTATATAAGTTTCGATTGGTATGTCAGTTTCTATTGGTATGTCAGTTTCTATTGGTATATTGATTTCGATTGGTAGGTCAGTTTCTATTGGTATGTCAGTTTCAATTTGTATGTCAGTTTCTATTGGTATGTCAGTTTCTATTGATATATCAGTTTCTATTTGTATGTCAGTTTCGATTGGTATGTCAGTTTCTATTGGTATATCAGTTTCGATTGGTAAGTTAGTTTCTATTGTTATGTCAGTTTCGATTAGTATATCACTTTCTATTGGCATGTCAGTTTCGATTGGTATGTCAGTTTCGATTGGTTTGTCAGTTTCTATTGGTATATGAGTTTCGATTGGTATGTCAGTTTTGATTGGTATGTCAGTTTCTATTATTATATCAGTTTCTATTGGTATGTGAGTTTAAATTGGTATATCAGTTTCTATTGGTATATCAGTTCCGATTGGTATATCAGTTTCGATTGGTATATCAGTTTCTATTGGTATATCAGTTCCGATTGGTATATCAGTTTCAATTGGTATGTCAGTTTCTATTGGTATATCAGTTTCGATTGATATATCAGTTTCGATTAGTATGTCAGTTTCTATTGGTATGTCAGTTTCGATTAGTATATCAGTTTCTATTGTATCTCTCTCAGTTATTTACCATGCGACCCTCAGTTCCTACCCCCCCCCCCCTCTCTATGCACTTCTTTAAGGCTTACTACCCTGTCTTTAACCTAATTCATTCAATCTGAAAATATTGAAGAGATAAGACACTTTCCCATTCTTCTCTGCTAAAATGTACCACTAGAGCTGATTCAAATTTTCCCAGCCAGCCATCCATCTAATCTACGAAGGTATTTTAGCCTACATATTGTCGTTAATATTATGATGTTCCCTGCTGTATTAGCGTTAAATTTTCCCTGCTGTATTAGCGATAAATTTTCGAGGGTTTCTCTTAGTAGCTTTTTTCATGACGTTATTATTGTTAATTTTACTGATGTAGTATTAACTTGGATATTTACGGGGCATTTGTCGACCTTGAGAAAGCCTTTGACAGAGTTCCACGTGCAGTAATCTGGTGGGCTCTTAGAAAACTAGGAGTAGATGAATGGCTTGTGAAAGCGGTACAAGCCATGTATAGGGGAGCAGTCAGCAAAGTTAGGATTGGCAATGAGTATAGCGAGGAATTTAGCGTACAGGTTGGGGTCCACCAGGGCTCTGTTCTTAGCCCTCTCCTGTTCATCATAGTCCTGCAGGCAATAACGGAGGAGTTTAAGACCGGATGCCCATGGGAACTCCTGTATGCTGATGACCTCGCACTCATAGCTGAATCTATGGTAGAACTAGAGAATAAATTCCAAACCTGGAAGCAGGGACTAGAGAGAAAGGGCCTCAAAGTCAACATGACAAAGACTAAGGTCCTTATAAGTAGACGAGAAAACAGAACCCAGATCCCCTCAGGGAAATGGCCTTGCTCAGTATGTAGGAAAGGTGTAGGTAGGAACTCCATTCTCTGCCCCAAATGCAAACAATGGGTACACAAGAGATGTAGCGGGATCTCAGGAAGCTTAATTAAGAATGTAGGATTCACATGCAGCAGCTGTGCTGAAACAGCAAGCAAACAGCCACAGGAAACAAGTACCACCAATCTCTGGGAGGGCCCTGTAGAAACAGTAGACAGCTTCTGCTACCTAGGTGACCGAATTAGCAACGGAGGTGGGTGCTCAGAAAGTACAATAACTAGGGTAAGAACGGGATGGAAGAAGTTTAGGGAACTACTACCACTGCTAGCTGCAAAAGGCTTCTCCCTCAGAATGAAAGGCAGACTGTATGATGCGTGTATCCGAACAGCGATGTTGCATGGTAGTGAGACCTGGGCGCTGAAGGTGGAAGACTTACGTAGATTAGAGAGAAACGAAGCCTGCATGCTCCGATGGATGTGTAACAGTAATATACGTGAACGACAAAGCATAAATGAATTGAGAGAGAGACTGAGCATAAGAGGAATCAAATGCTGCGTGCAGGAGAGGCGGTTACGCTGGTATGGACATGTGATGCGTATGAAGGATGACAGCTGCATAAAAAGGTGCAGAGCACTAGAAGTTGATGGAAACCGCGGAGTGGGGAGACCCAAGATGACTTGGGATGAGGTGATAAAAGCCGACCTTACCCAACTACACCTCTCAAAGTCAATGACACACGACCGTGACTTCTGGCGTCACGCAGTAATACAGGGTACCCGACCTCCCATGGGTACATGCTGAAGCATATAAACAATATGCCCCCCCCCCCCCACCGCAAGGTGGTCGTGGAGGTGCCACGGCAAAAAAGCACCCAGCCCACACTGTAAAGTGGACGTGTAGGCGCCACGAAAAAGCACCCAGCACTCACTGTAAATGAGGTTGGTGTTAGGAAGGGCATCCAGCTGTGGAAATCAAGCCAGATCAGTTCCTGTATGAGCAAGGCATGGTCAGCCGACCAGACACTGCCCACAACAGGACAACCCGTCTAACTCATGCTAGCGTGGAAGAACGGACGTAAAACGGTGATGATGATGATTTACCATGCGACCCTCAGTTCCTACCTCACAATTTCCCTCCCCCCCACCCCCACACACCACCATAGTCTATTCGACCAATCAAACCTAGCATGCCATTTCCACTGCTGCTGCTGCTACTACCTGCCTAACTAACTCTCTCCTCCTCTGGCGCATCCCAACACACCCTGCCATTACCCCACCACCACTGTCCTTCTAGCCCTCAATTTTCCCACCGTTATGGATGGATGAGCTGGGAATACACGAGCAACTCTGAATCAATAGATGAAATATGAATCTGCGAGCTACCAAGCACCCACGTGAAGTGCCAACCCAGAGACCCTCCCCTACGAGTGTCGACAAATGCCCAAAACTCCGAGTTGGTACCATCAATGTAGGCTCAATGAAAGGAAGAGCAGGAGAAATCGTAGAAATGCTAGAGCGAAAGGAAGTTGATGTATGCTGTGTGCAAGAGACTAGATGGAGAGGAGGGTCTGCTAGAGTCCTTGTAGGAAAAAGCCAGTGCTACAAATTTTTCTGGGTGGGAAATGACGATGGGATGGGTGGTGTAGGTATACTATTAGCTGACAAGTGGGTAGATAAAGTAATCTCAGTGTACAGGGTAAATGCAAGAATCATTAAACTCAGACTAGTCCTGAATAAGACAATTACCACAATAATATCAGCTTACGCACCCCAATCGGGGCTGCCAGACGAACTTAAGGATAGGTTTTACGAGTCCCTAATACACACTACTGCTCTAACAGACGACAAGGACTTCCTAATCATTGCAGGAGATTTTAACGGACACGTAGGTAAACACTGCGACGGCTTCAATAGAGTACATGGAGGCCATGGAGTTGGCACAAGGAATGAGGAAGGATTCAGACTTCTAGAATTCTGCGACGCCAATGACATGTCGATATGTAACACAAACTTTAAAAAACCCGACAACCACCTGATCACCTATAGATCAGGGGAGCACTCTAGTCAGTTAGATTTTATCCTCATCAGAGGACGTGACAGATGGACGGTCGTAAACACAAAAGCCTTCCCTAGTGAGGAATGTACATCCCAACATAGCTTAGTTGTCAGCGACCTCACGGTCAGAACTAGACGAGCCCTGAAACAGAGGCCAACCTGGAGAAGAAAGATCTGGAAGCTGAAAGTCCCCTCAACCAGTAACAGATTTAAAGATATTTTACTCAACGCCTACGACAGTAAAGAAGAACAGATAGAGACATTTAACGTAGAAGAGAACTGGGAGTTTCTAAAAAATAACTTACTAGAGGCGACGGATGAGGTTTGTGGCTGGAGTAAGACCTCAAGCAGGAGGAGAGTGACTTGGTGGTGGAACAATAAGGTAGATGAAGCAGTCAAGGCCAAGAGACAGGCATGGAAAGAATGGAAGAACGGGGGGAGCAGGGTACATTACATAGAGACCAAGAGGGAAGCTAGGCGACAAGTATACTTAGCTAGGAGGGAAGCAGAGGATAGAAAATTCAAGCATGTTTTACAACGTGAGGACCAGAAACAGGAGGTATTCAAGATTGCGAGGCAGTGTGTCAGAGATAGTTGTGATGTCATTGGAGAGAAGTGTATCCGGAATGATAAAGGTGAGCTTGCCCTCACAAGTGCTGAGAAGAAAGATGCATGGAAGAGTCATTATGATAGATTACTAAATGAGGAGAATGCATGGGAAGAAGAGACCCTACCCCACGTAGACCCTATAGAGGGACCAGCAGTACAAGTCAGCGGCAGCGTAGTAAGTAAGGCAATCAGAGATATGAAGATAGGGAAGGCAACCGGTCCATCGGGTATAGCTGCCGAGATGCTGAAGGCATCTGGGTCTGTAGGTCACACTATAACCACACGTATCGTTAACCAGGTAATACTAGAGGGGGCCATACCAAAAGATTGGTGCAGTAGCATCATTGTCAACTGCTACAAAGGTAAAGGCGATGCACTAGATAGAGGAAACTATAGAGGTATAAAGTTGATGGACCAGGTCATGAAAGTAACAGAAAGAGTTATAGCACAGCTGATTAGGGACCGGGTGAATATAGACGAGATGCAATTTGGGTTTGTACCAGGGAAAGGCACCACTGATGCGCTCTTCCTTGTGAGGCAATTACAGGAAAAGTACCTAGCTAAAAGTAAGCCACTCTACTTGGCATTTGTCGACCTTGAGAAAGCCTTTGACAGAGTTCCACGTGCAGTAATCTGGTGGGCTCTTAGAAAACTAGGAGTAGATGAATGGCTTGTGAAAGCGGTACAAGCCATGTATAGGGGAGCAGTCAGCAAAGTTAGGATTGGCAATGAGTATAGCGAGGAATTTAGCGTACAGGTTGGGGTCCACCAGGGCTCTGTTCTTAGCCCTCTCCTGTTCATCATAGTCCTGCAGGCAATAACGGAGGAGTTTAAGACCGGATGCCCATGGGAACTCCTGTATGCTGATGACCTCGCACTCATAGCTGAATCTATGGTAGAACTAGAGAATAAATTCCAAACCTGGAAGCAGGGACTAGAGAGAAAGGGCCTCAAAGTCAACATGACAAAGACTAAGGTCCTTATAAGTAGACGAGAAAACAGAACCCAGATCCCCTCAGGGAAATGGCCTTGCTCAGTATGTAGGAAAGGTGTAGGTAGGAACTCCATTCTTTGCCCCAAATGCAAACAATGGGTACACAAGAGATGTAGCGGGATCTCAGGAAGCTTAATTAAGAATGTAGGATTCACATGCAGCAGCTGTGCTGAAACAGCAAGCAAACAGCCACAGGAAACAAGTACCACCAATCTCTGGGAGGGCCCTGTAGAAACAGTAGACAGCTTCTGCTACCTAGGTGACCGAATTAGCAACGGAGGTGGGTGCTCAGAAAGTACAATAACTAGGGTAAGAACGGGATGGAAGAAGTTTAGGGAACTACTACCACTGCTAGCTGCAAAAGGCTTCTCCCTCAGAATGAAAGGCAGACTGTATGATGCGTGTATCCGAACAGCGATGTTGCATGGTAGTGAGACCTGGGCGCTGAAGGTGGAAGACCTACGTAGATTAGAGAGAAACGAAGCCTGCATGCTCCGATGGATGTGTAACAGTAATATACGTGAACGACAAAGCATAAATGAATTGAGAGAGAGACTGAGCATAAGAGGAATCAAATGCTGCGTGCAGGAGAGGCGGTTACGCTGGTATGGACATGTGATGCGTATGAAGGATGACAGCTGCATAAAAAGGTGCAGAGCACTAGAAGTTGATGGAAACCGCGGAGTGGGGAGACCCAAGATGACTTGGGATGAGGTGATAAAAGCCGACCTTACCCAACTACACCTCTCAAAGTCAATGACACACGACCGTGACTTCTGGCGTCACGCAGTAATACAGGGTACCCGACCTCCCATGGGTACATGCTGAAGCATATAAACAATATGCCCCCCCCCCCCCCACCGCAAGGTGGTCGTGGAGGTGCCACGGCAAAAAAGCACCCAGCCCACACTGTAAAGTGGACGTGTAGGTGCCACGAAAAAGCACCCAGCACTCACTGTAAATGAGGTTGGTGTTAGGAAGGGCATCCAGCTGTAGAAATCAAGCCAGATCAGTTCCTGTATGAGCAAGGCATGGTCAGCCGACCAGACACTGCCCACAACAGGACAACCCGTCTAACCCATGCTAGCGTGGAAGAACGGACGTAAAACGGTGATGATGATGATGATGATGATGTCAGTTTCGATTTGTATGTCAGTTTCTATTGGTATATCAGTTTTGATTGGTATATCAGTTTTGATTGGTATATCAGTTTCAATTGGTATGTCAGTTTCGATTAGTCGTCCCGCCACCACCCCCACCCCATCCACACCACCCCGTTCTATGTAAAGTTATGTTGGTGCCGCGCCATCCAGGCCGAAACAAATGAGATCGTGTAGGTGTCACGACAAAAAAACACACAGTCCACACTGTAATGTGGCCGTGTAGGCAACACGGTAAAAACCTCCCACACCCACACTGTAAATGTGGTTGGTGTTAGGAAGGGCATCCAACTGTAGAAAACCTGCCTGACAGTCCTATGCGAGCAAGACAATCACTCTTGCCTCAAGTGGGACTACCCCCGTCCAAACCCATGCAAGCGTGGAACACGGACGTTAAACGTTGATGATGATGATGATGATGATATCAGTTACTATTGGTATGTCAGTTTCGATTGGTATGTTAGTCCTCGATTTGTATGTCAGTTTCTATTGGTATATCAATTTTGATTGGTATGTCAGTTTCTATTGGTATGTCAGTTTCTATTGGTATATCAATTTCGATTGGTATTTCAGTTTCCATTGGTATATCAGTTTTGATTGGTATATCAGTTTCTATTGTTATATCAGTTTCTATTGGTATGTCAGTTTCGAATGGTATGTCAGTTTCTATTGCTATATCAGTTTCGATTGGTATATCAGTTTCTATTGGTATATCAGTTCCGATTGGTATATCAGTTTCGATTGGTATATCAGTTTCTATTGGTATATCAGTTCCGATTGGTATATCAGTTTCGATTGGTATGTCAGTTTCTATTGGTATATCAGTTTCGATTGGCATATCAGTTTTGATTGGTATATCAGTTTTTCGATTGGTATGTCAGTTTCTATTGGTATGTCAGTTTCTATTGGTATGTCAGTTTCGATTGGTATGTCAGTTTTATTGGTATGTCAATTTCGATTGGTATATCACTTTCGATTGGTATGTCAGTTTCTATTTGTATATCAGTTTCTTTTGTATGTCAGTTTCGATTGGTACGTCAGTTTCTATTGGTATATCAGTTTTTATTGGTATGTTAGATTCTATTTGTATGTCAGGTCCGATTGGTATGTTAGTCCGCGATTTGTACGTCAGTTTCTATTGGTATATCAATTTCGATTGGTATGTCAGTTTCTATTGGTCTGTCAGTTTCTATTGGTATATCAGTTTCGATTGGTATGTCAGTTTCGATTAGTATATCAGTTTCTATTGATATGTCAGTTTCTATTGGTATATCAATTTCGATTGGTATATCAGTTTCTATTGGTATGTCAGTTTCGATTCGTATGTCAGTTTCGATTGGTACATCAATTTCGATTGGTAAGTCAGTTTCGATTTGTATGTCAATTTTGATTGGTATGTCAGTTTCGATTAGTATGTCAGTTTTGATAGTTATGTCAGTTTCTATTGGTATATCAGTTTTGATTGGTATATCAGTTTCTATTGGTATATCAGTTCCGATTGGTATGTCAGTTTCGATTGGTATATCAGTTTCTATTGGTATATCAGTTTCGATTGATATACCAGTTTCGATTAGTCTGTCAGTTTCTATTCGTATGTCAGTTTCGATTAGTATATCAGTTTCTATTGGTATGCCAGTTTCGATTGGTATGTCAGTTTCTATTGGTATATCAATTTCGATTGGTATATCAGCTTCGATTGGTATATCAGTTTCGATTGGTATGTCAGTTTATATTGGTATGTCAGTTTCTATTGGTATGTCTGTATTTTTGTTATCTATTTAAGGTTTAAATACGGTGTTTTTGTCGTATTGAATAGAACAAATCTTGCAGTTTTGCTTTTTGTTAAATCGCTTGTTAAACATTCATAACCTTCCAGCTAGCTACCCCACACCCCTCCCTCCCGCCCCCACACGCCACCATACTTAATACGTGGACCAATCATAAGCCAGAGCCCCCCCCCCCCCCGCATCACCACCATTATTATAAGCCAGAGCCCCCCACCCCCACCCCCACGCATCACCATTATTATTATTACGCGGACCAAATCATAAGCCAGAGGCCTATACTATCGCTTGCCCGGTTGCCTTCGATATATGATGGATGGATGGATGGACGGACGGACTGCGGAAACCTGGAGAGTGGAAGGGAGAGAAAAATCTGGACGCCCAGAGCGAAAATGCCAAAGTTAAAGTCAAATTCACCTCGTGGACGAGAATGCGAGCACTCCTCTTTGTTTCGTCCGCGGATGGCTAACATAACCCTATCTCCTCCCGCCCCCCACCACCCCCACCCTCCAAACGCAACCCAAAACTTCAGAGTTGGTACCATAAATGTAGGCACCCTAAAGGGTCGCGCTAACGAGGTTGTAGAAATGCTTGAACGTAAGGAGGTCGATGTTTGTTGTATTCAAGAGACCAGGTGGAGGGGTGGGTCTGCTAGATTCATTGAGGGTAAAAAACGATGTTATAAGCTTTTCTGGGTGGGAAACGACGATGGGCTGGGTGGAGTAGGAATCATGGTAGCAGAAAAGTGGGCAGATAAGATAATAGACGTAAATAGAGTGAACGACAGAATAATTAAAATAAGACTTGTCCTCAATAGAACTACGGTGACAGTAATATCTGCGTACGCACCCCAATCCGGACTGCCCGGCACTATAAAAGATAGATTCTATGAGACACTGTTGCTAACTACCTCCCAAATATCTGACAGTGACTATATAATTATTGCAGGCGACCTAAATGGTCACGTTGGACAACATTGTGACGGCTACGACGAAATCCATGGAGGCTATGGGTTTGGTACTAGAAATGAGGAAGGCTCCAGAATTCTGGAATACTGTGATGCAAATAACCTAACTATCTGTAACACTAACTTCAAAAAACGTGACAATCACCTGATTACCTATAGATCCGGGGATCACACAAGCCAGGTAGATTATATCCTTACCAGAAGACGTGACAGAGTGTCTGTTGTAAACACTAAATCCCTCCCCCATGAAGAATGCACCTCCCAACATAGACTGATAATTAGCGACCTCACAGTCAGGACGAGACGTACCCGACAGCAGAAGAGGACTATCCTCAGGAGGAAAATATGGAAACTAAAGGACCCCACAGCCAGAAATAAATTTCAAAGCATATTACTTGATGCTTTCGACAGTAAGGAAGAGCATCTAGAATCGGACAATATAGAGGGACAGTGGAAATTTCTGAAAGCAAACCTGCTGTTGGCGACAGACGAAGTCTGTGGCTGGAGCAGGCCTGTAGGCAGGAGGAGAGTAACATGGTGGTGGAACAATAGGGTGGAGGGGTCAATTAAGGCCAAAAAGCAGGCTTGGAAAGTATGGCGGGATGGGGGAAGTAGAGTAGACTATCAAGTGGCCAGGAGGGAAGCTAGGAGAGAAGTGTACTTAGCAAGAAGGGAAGCTGAGGAAAGAAAGTTCAAGCATGTTCTACAACGCGATGACCAAAAACGTGAGGTGTTCAGGATTGCCAGGCAATGCGTCAAGGAAAACCGTGATATTGTCGGGGAGAAGTGTGTACTTAACGATGATGGCATACTTGCCATCACCGACACTGATAAGAAGGTAGCTTGGAAGTGTCACTATGAAAGGCTACTAAATGAGGAGAATAAATGGGAGAAAGACAGTCTCCCCCATATCGACCCGATAGAGGGACCAGCAGTGTTAGTCGAGGGGAGTATAATAAGTAAGGCAATCAAGGATATGAAGACTGGTAAGGCGGCTGGGCCTTCGGAAATAGTTGCTGAGATGCTGAAGGCATCTGGCACGGTGGGACACACCATGGTCACCCGCATAGTTAACCAAGTCGTACAGAATGGGGTTGTTCCGAAGGACTGGCATAGCAGCATCATCGTTAACTGTTATAAGGGTAAAGGAGATGCCCTAGATAGGAGTAACTATAGAGGCATTAAATTAATCGACCAGGTCATGAAGGTCACGGAAAAAGTAATAGCGCAACTAATCAGAGAGAGAATTGATCTAGATGAAATGCAGTTCGGGTTTGTGTCAGGCAAAAGCACCACAGACGCTCTTTTCATAGTACGACAACTACAGGAGAAGTACCTAGCTAAAGGTAAACCCCTCTACTTAGCTTTTGTCGACCTGGAGAAAGCCTTCGACAGAGTCCCCCGCTCCATTATCTGGTGGGCTCTTAGAAAACTAGGCGTTGACGAATGGCTTGTGAGGGCTATACAAGCCATGTATAAAGAAACAGTCAGCAAGGTTAGAATTAACAACGAATATAGTGAAGAGTTTAGCGTAAAAGTTGGCATCCATCAGGGCTCTGTTCTCAGCCCCCTACTATTTATTATTGCCCTTCAGGCTATAACAGAGGAGTTCAAGACAGGCTGCCCATGGGAACTCCTATACGCAGACGACCTGACACTCATAGCGGAATCAATGGCCGAGCTAGAGAAGAAATTCCAAACATGGAAGCACGGCCTAGAGTCAAAAGGACTTAAAATTAACCTGGCTAAGACCAAAGTTCTAGTTTGTAGGAAAGAAAACAAGGCGGCGGTCCCTTCTGGGAAATGGTCGTGCTCGGTATGTAGGAAAGGCGTAGGTAGAAACTCCATCTTATGTCCTAAATGCAAAGTATGGGTGCATAAAAGATGTAGTGGGATCACAGGTAAGCTAACTAAGAACATAGACTTTACATGTGGCCGGTGTTCTGGTGCAATAAGTAGCAGCAAGTGCCCACAAAATACTAGCTCTTTCAATTGCGCAGAGGGTTCTATAGAAATAGTGGACAGCTTCCGTTACCTGGGCGATAAAATCAGCAGTGGGGGAGGGTGCTCTGAAAGTACTATAGCTAGAGTCAGAACTGGTTGGAAAAAGTTCAGAGAGCTTATACCACTATTAGCTGCTAAAGGGTTCTCCCTAAAAATGAAAGGCAGGTTGTACGATGCCTGCATACGAACAGCAATGTTGCATGGTAGTGAGACCTGGGCATTGTGTGCAGAGGATATACGCAGACTAGAGAGGAACGAAGCTTGCATGCTCCGCTGGATGTGTAACAGTAATATACGTGAACGGCAAAGCATAAACGAACTAAGGAAAAAATTAGAGATAAGAGGGATCAGATGTTATTTACTCGAGAGAAGGCTGCGTTGGTATGGACACGTGATGCGCATGAAAGTCGATAGCTGTATTACAAAGTGCAGGGCAATAAAGATAGACGGTAGCCGCGGAATAGGCAGACCTAGAAAAACATGGGATGAGCTGATAAACTCCGACCTCACACACTTACACCTCTCCAAGACAATGTCACTGGACCGTGACCTTTGGCGGTACTCAGTAACAGAGAAGACCCGCCTTGCCAGTAGGCATCTCTAACAAACTACACCCCGTCCCGCCACCACCCCCACCCCATCCACACCACCCCGTTCTATGTAAAGTTATGTTGGTGCCGCGCCATCCAGGCCGAAACAAATGAGATCGTGTAGGTGTCACGACAAAAAAACACACAGTCCACGCTGTAATGTGGCCGTGTAGGCAACACGGTAAAAACCTCCCAGACCCACACTGTAAATGTGGTTGGTGTTAGGAAGGGCATCCAACTGTAGAAAACCTGCCAGACAGTCCTATGCGAGCAAGACAATCACTCTTGCCTCAAGTGGGACTACCCCCGTCCAAACCCATGCAAGCGTGGAACACGGACGTTAAACGTTGATGATGATGATGATGATGATGATGTCACTTTCAATTGGTATATCAGTTTCGATTGATATGTCAGTTTTATTGGTATGTCAATTTCGATTGGTATATCAGTTCCGATTGGTATATCAGTTTCGATTGGTATATCAGTTTCTATTGGTATATCAGTTCCGATTGGTATATCAGTTTCAATTGGTATGTCAGTTTCTATTGGTATATCAGTTTCGATTGATATATCAGTTTCGATTAGTATGTCAGTTTCTATTGGTATGTCAGTTTCTATTGGTATATCAATTTCGATTGGTATTTTAGTTTCGATTTGTATATCAGTTTCGATTCGTATGTCAATTTCGATTGGAATGTCAGTTTCGATTGGTATATCAGTTTCTATTGCTATATCAGTTTCGATTGGTATATCAGTTTCGATTGGCATATCAGTTTTGATTGGTATATCAGTTTTTCGATTGGTATGTCAGTTTCTATTGGTATGTCAGTTTCTATTGGTATGTCAGTTTTATTGGTATGTCAATTTCGATTGGTATATCACTTTCGATTGGTATGTCAGTTTCTATTTGTATATCAGTTTCTTTCGTATGTCAGTTTCGATTGGTATGTCAGTTTCTATTGGTATATCAGTTTTTATTGGTCTGTTAGATTCTATTGGTATGTCAGGTCCGATTGGTATGTTAGTCCGCGATTCGTACGTCAGTTTCTATTGGTATATCAATTTCGATTGGTATGTCAGTTTCTATTGGTCTGTCAGTTTCTATTGGTATATCAGTTTCGATTGGTATGTCAGTTTCGATTAGTATATCAGTTTCTATTGGTACGTCAGTTTCTATTGGTATATCAATTTCGATTGGTATATCAGTTTCTATTGGTATGTCAGTTTCGATTCGTATGTCAGTTTCTATTGGTATGTCAGTTTCGATTGGTATATCAGTTTCGATTGGTATATCAGTTTCTATTGGTATATCAGTTCCGATTGGTATATCAGTTTCAATTGGTATGTCAGTTTCTATTGGTATATCAGTTTCGATTGATATATCAGTTTCGATTAGTATGTCAGTTTCTATTGGTATGTCAGTTTCTATTGGTATATCAATTTCGATTGGTATTTTAGTTTCGATTTGTATATCAGTTTCGATTCGTATGTCAATTTCGATTGGAATGTCAGTTTCGATTGGTATATCAGTTTCTATTGCTATATCAGTTTCGATTGGTATATCAGTTTCGATTGGCATATCAGTTTTGATTGGTATATCAGTTTTTCGATTGGTATGTCAGTTTCTATTGGTATGTCAGTTTCTATTGGTATGTCAGTTTCTATTGGTATGTCAGTTTTATTGGTATGTCAATTTCGATTGGTATATCACTTTCGATTGGTATGTCAGTTTCTATTTGTATATCAGTTTCTTTCGTATGTCAGTTTCGATTGGTATGTCAGTTTCTATTGGTATATCAGTTTTTATTGGTCTGTTAGATTCTATTGGTATGTCAGGTCCGATTGGTATGTTAGTCCGCGATTCGTACGTCAGTTTCTATTGGTATATCAATTTCGATTGGTATGTCAGTTTCTATTGGTCTGTCAGTTTCTATTGGTATATCAGTTTCGATTGGTATGTCAGTTTCGATTAGTATATCAGTTTCTATTGGTACGTCAGTTTCTATTGGTATATCAATTTCGATTGGTATATCAGTTTCTATTGGTATGTCAGTTTCGATTCGTATGTCAGTTTCGATTGGTACATCAGTTTCGATTGGTAAGTCAGTTTCGATTTGTATGTCAATTTTGATTGGTATGTCAGTTTCGATTAGTATGTCAGTTTCTATTGGCATATCAGTTTCTATTGGTATGTCAGTTTTGATTGGTATGTCAGTTTCTATTGGTATATCAGTTTCGATTGGTATATCAGTTTCTATTGGTATATCAGTTCCGACTGGTATATCAGTTTCGATTGGTATGTCAGTTTCGATTAGTATATCAGTTTCTATTGGTATGTCAGTTATGATTGGTATGTCAGTTTCTATTGGTATATCAGTTTCTATTGGTATATCAGTTTCTATTGGTATGTCAGTTTCTATTGGTATATCAGTTTCTATTGGTATGTCAGTTTCTATTGGTATATCAATTTCGATTGGTATGTCAGTTTCGATTTGTATGTCAGTTTCGATTAGTATATCAGTTTCTATTGGTATGTCAGTTTCGATTGGTATGTTAGTCCTCGATGTGTATGTCAGTTTCTATTGGTATGTCACTTTCAATTGGTATATCAGTTTCGATTGATATGTCAGTTTTATTGGTATGTCAATTTCGATTGGTATATCAGTTTCGATTGGTATGTCAGTTTCTATTGGTATATCAGTTTTGATTGATATGTCAGTTTTATTGGTATGTCAATTTCGATTGGTATATCAGTTTCGATTGGTATGTCAGTTTCTATTGGTATATCAGTTTCGATTAGTATGTCAGTTTTGATAGTTATGTCAGTTTCTATTGGTATATCAGTTTTGATTGGTATATCAGTTTCTATTGGTATATCAGTTCCGATTGGTATGTCAGTTTCGATTGGTATATCAGTTTCTATTGGTATATCAGTTTCGATTGAGATACCAGTTTCGATTAGTATGTCAGTTTCTATTGGTATGTCAGTTTCGATTAGTATATCAGTTTCTATTGGTATGCCAGTTTCGATTGGTATGTCAGTTTCTATTGGTATATCAGTTTCGATTGGTATATCAGCTTCGATTGGTATATCAGTTTCGATTGGTATGTCAGTTTATATTGGTATGTCAGTTTCTATTGGTATGTCACTTTCAATTGGTATATCAGTTTCGATTGATATGTCAGTTTTATTGGTATGTCAATTTCGATTGGTATATCAGTTTCGATTGGTATGTCAGTCTCTATTGGTATATCAGTTTTTATTTGTATGTCAGTTTCGATTGGTATGTCAGTTTCTATTGGTATACCAGTTTTGATTGGTATGTTAGTTTCTATTGGTATGTCAGTTCCGATTGGTATGTTAGTCCTCGATTCGTATGTCAGTTTCTATTGGTATATAAATTTCGATTGGTAGGTCAGTTTCTATTGGTATATCAGTTTCTATTGGTATGTCAGTTTTGATTGGTATGTCAGTTTCTATTGGTATATCAGTTTCGATTGTTATATCAGTTTCTATTGTTACATCAGTTCCGATTGGTATATCAGTTTCGATTAGTATATCAGTTTCTATTGGTATATCAGTCCCGATTGGTATATCAGTTTCGATTGGTATGTCAGTTTCTATTGGTATATCAGTCTCGATTGATATATCAGTTTCAATTAGTATGTCAGTTTCTATTGGTATGTCAGTTTCGATTAGTATATCAGTTTCTATTGGTATGCCAGTTTCGATTGGTATGTCAGTTTCTATTGGTATATCAGTTTCGATTGATATATCAGCTTCGATTGGTATATCAGTTTCGATTGGTATGTCAGTTTATATTGGTATGTCAGTTTCTATTGGTATGTCACTTTCAATTGGTATATCAGTTTCGATTGATATGTCAGTTTTATTGGTATGTCAATTTCGATTGGTATATCAGTTTCGATTGGTATGCCACTCTCTATTGGTATATCAGTTTATATTTGTATGTCAGTTTCGATTGGTATGTCAGTTTCTATTGGTATACCAGTTTTGATTGGTATGTTAGTTTCTATTGGTATGTAAGTTACGATTGGTATGTTAGTCCCCGATTCGTATGTCAGTTTCTATTGGTATATCAATTTCGATTGGTAGGTCAGTTTCTATTGGTATATCAGTTTCTATTGGTATGTCAGTTTTGATTGGTATGTCAGTTTCTATTGGTATATCAGTTTCGATTGTTATATCAGTTTCTATTGTTACATCAGTTCCGATTGGTATATCAGTTTCGATTAGTATATCAGTTTCTATTGGTATATCAGTCCCGATTGGTATATCAGTTTCGATTGGTATGTCAGTTTCTATTGGTATATCAGTCTCGATTGATATATCAGTTTCAATTAGTATATCAGTTTCTATTGGTATGTCAGTTTCGATTAGTATATCAGTTTCTATTGGTATATCAGTTTCGAGTGGTATGTCAGTTTCTAATGGTATATCAGTTTCGATTGGTATATCAGTTTCGATTGGTATATAAGTTGCGATTGGTATGTCAGTTTCTATTGGTATGTCAGTTTCTATTGGTATATCGATTTCGATTGGTAGGTCAGTTTCTATTGGTATGTCAGTTTCAATTTGTATGTCAGTTTGTATTGGTCTGTCAGTTTCTATTGGTATATCAGTTTCTATTTGTATGTCAGTTTCGATTGGTATGTCAGTTTCTATTGGTATATCAGTTTCGATTGGTAAGTTAGTTTCTATTGTTATGTCAGTTTCGATTAGTATATCACTTTCTATTGGCATGTCAGTTTCGATTTGTATGTCAGTTTCGATTGGTTTGTCAGTTTCTATTTGTATATCAGTTTCGATTGGTATGTCAGTTTTGATTGGTATGTCAGTTTCTATTATTATATCAGTTTCTATTGGTATGTGAGTTTAAATTGGTATTTCAGTTTCTATTGGTATATCAGTTCCGATTGGTATATCAGTTTCGATTGGTATATCAGTTTCTATTGGTATATCAGTTCCGATTGGTATATCAGTTTCAATTGGTATGTCAGTTTCTATTGGTATATCAGTTTCGATTGATATATCAGTTTCGATTAGTATGTCAGTTTCTATTGGTATATCAATTTCGATTGGTATGTCAGTTTCTATTGGTATGTCAGTTTCTATTGGTATATCAATTTCGATTGGTATTTCAGTTTCGATTTGTATATCAGTTTCGATTCGTATGTCAATTTCGATTGGTATGTCAGTTTCGATTGGTATATCAGTTTCTATTGCTATATCAGTTTCGATTGGTATATCAGTTTCGATTGGCATATCAGTTTTGATTGGTATATCAGTTTTACGATTGGTATGTCAGTTTCTATTGGTATGTCAGTTTCTATTGGTATGTCAGTTTCGATTGGTATGTCAGTTTTATTGGTATGTCAATTTCGATTTGTATGTCAGTTTCGATTGGTATGTCAGTTTCTATTGGTATATCAATTTTTATTGGTATGTTAGATTCTATTGGTATGTCAGGTCCGATTGGTATGTTAGTCCGCGATTCGTACGTCAGTTTCTATTGGTATATCAATTTCGATTGGTATGTCAGTTTCTATTGGTCTGTCAGTTTCTATTGGTATATCAGTTTCGATTGGTATGTCAGTTTCGATTAGTATATCAGTTTCTATTGGTATGTCAGTTTCTATTGGTATATCAATGTCGATTGGTATATCAGTTTCTATTGGTATGTCAGTTTCGATCCGTATGTCAGTTTCGATTGGTACATCAGTTTCGATTGGTAAGTCAGTTTCGATTTGTATGTCAGTTTCTATTGGCATATCAGTTTCTATTGGTATGTCAGTTTTGATTGGTATGTCAGTTTCTATTGGTATATCAGTTTCGATTGGTATATCAGTTTCTATTGGTATATCAGTTCCGACTGGTATATCAGTTTCGATTGGTATGTCAGTTTCGATTAGTATATCAGTTTCTATTGGTATGTCAGTTATGATTGGTATGTCAGTTTCTATTGGTATATCAGTTTCTATTGGTATATCAGTTTCTATTGGTATGTCAGTTTCTATTGGTATATCAGTTTCTATTGGTATGTCAGTTTCTATTGGTATATCAATTTCGATTGGTATGTCAGTTTCGATTTGTATGTCAGTTTCGATTAGTATATCAGTTTCTATTGGTATGTCAGTTTCGATTGGTATGTTAGTCCTCGATGTGTATGTCAATTTCTATTGGTATATCAGTTTCGATTGGTATATCAGTTTCGATTGGTATATCAGTTTCGATTGGTATGTGAGTTTATATTGGTATGTCAGTTTCTATTGGTATGTCACTTTCAATTGGTATATCAGTTTCGATTGATATGTCAGTTTTATTGGTATGTCAATATCGATTGGTATATCAGTTTCGATTGGTATGTCAGTCTCTATTGGTATATCAGTTTATATTTGTATGTCAGTTTCGATTGGTATGTCAGTTTCTATTGGTATATCAGTTTTGATTGGTATGTTAGTTTCTATTGGTATGTCAGTTCCGATTGGTATGTTAGTCCTCGATTCGTATGTCAGTTTCTATTGGTATATCAATTTCGATTGGTATGTCAGTTTCTATTTGTATGTCAGTTTCTATTGGTATATAAGTTTCGATTGGTATGTCAGTTTCGATTAGTATATCAGTTTCTATTGGTATGTCAGTTTTGATTGGTATGTTAGTTCTCGATTTGTATGTCAGTTTCTATTTGTATATCAGTTTCAATTGGTATATCAGTTTCGATTGGTATGTCAGTTTCGATTGGTATATCAGTTCCGAATGTTATGTCAGTTTCGATTGGTATATCAGTTTCGATTGCTATGTTAGTTCTCGATTTGTATGTCAGTTTCTATTTGTATATCAGTTTCAATTGGTATGTCAGTTTCGATTGGTATATCAGTTTCGAATGTTATGTCAGTTTCGATTGGTATGTCATTTTCGATTGCTTTATAAGTTTCGATTGGTATGTCAGTATCGATTGTTATGTCAGTTTCTATTTGTATATCAGTTTCGACTGGTATGTTATTTTCGATTGGTATGTTAGTCCTCGATTTGTATGTCAGTTTCTATTGGTATATCAGTTTCGATTAGTATATCAGTTACTATTTGTATGTCAGTTTCTATTGGTATATCAGTTTCGATTGGTATGTCAGTTTCGATTCGTATGTAAGTTTCGATTGGTATATCAGTTTCGATTGGTATGTCAGTTTTGATTAGTATATCAGTTTCTATTGGTATGTCAGTTTCGATTTGTATATCAGTTTCGATTAGTATGTCAGTTTCTATTAGTATATCGGTTTCCATTAGTATATCAGTTTCGATTGGCATTTCAGTTTCTATGGGTATATCAGTTTCTATTTGTATGTCAGTTTCAATTGGTATGTCAGTTTCTATTGGTATATCAGTTTCGATTGATATATCCGTTTCGATTAGTATGTCAGTTTCTATTGGTATGTCAGTTTCGATTAGTATATCAGTTTCTATTGGTATGTCAGTTTCGATTGGTATGTCAGTTTCTATTGTTATGTCAGTTTCGATTGGTATATCAGTTTAGATTGGTATATCAGTTTCGATTGGTATGTCAGTTTCTTTTATTATGTCAGTTCCAATTGGTATATCAGTTTCGATTGTTATGTAAGTTTTATTGGTATTTCAGTTTCGATTGGTATATCAGTTTCGATTGGTATGTCAGTTTCGATTGGTATATCAGTTTCGATTGATATATCAGTTTCTATTGGTATATCGGTTTCCATTAGTATATCAGTTTCGATTGGTATTTCAGTTTCTATTGGTATATCAGTTTCGTTGATATATCAGTTTCGATTAGTATGTCAGTTTCTATTGGTATGTCAGTTTCGATTGGTATGTCAGTTTCTATTGTTATGTCAGTTTCGATTGGTATATCAGTTTAGATTGGTATATCAGTTTCGATTGGTATGTCAGTTTCTATTATTATGTCAGTTCCAATTGGTATATCAGTTTCGATTGTTATGTAAGTTTTATTGGTATTTCAGTTTCCATTGGTATATCAGTTTCGGTTGGTATATCAGTTTCGATTGGTATGTCAGTTTCTATTGGTATATCAGTTTCGATTGGTATGTCAGTTTCTATTGGTATGTCAATTTTGATTAGTATATGAGTTTCTATTGGTATATCAGTTTCGATTGATATATCAGTTTCGATTAGTATGTCAGATTCTATTGGTATGTCAGTTTCGACTGGTATATCAGTTTCGATTGGTATATCAGTTTCGATTGGTATCTCCGTTTCGATTGGTATATCAGTTTCGATTGGTATGTCAGTTTCGATTGGTATGTAAGTTTCGATTAGTATATCAGTTTCGAATGGTATGTCAGTTTCTATTTGTATGTCAATTTTGATTAGTATATTAGTTTCTATTGGTATGTCAGTTTCGATTGGTATATCAGTTTCGAATGGTATGTCAGTTTCTATTGGTATGTCAGTTTCGATTAGTATATCAGTCTCGATTGCTATGTTAGTTCTCGATTTGTATGGCAGTTTCTATTTGTATACCAGTTTCGATTGGTATATCAGTTTCGATTGGTATGTCAGTCTCTATTGGTATATCAGTTTCGGTTGGTATGTCAGTTTCTATTTGTATGTCAATTTTGATTAGTATATTAGTTTCTATTGGTATGTCAGTTTCGATTGGTATATCAGTTTCGAATGGTATGTCAGTTTCTATTGGTATGTCAGTTTCGATTAGTATATCAGTCTCGATTGCTATGTTAGTTCTCGATTTGTATGGCAGTTTCTATTTGTATATCAGTTTCGATTGGTATGTCAGTTTCGATTGTTATGTCAGTTTCTATTGCTTTATCAGTTTCGATTAGTATGTCAGTTACGATTGTTATGTCAGATTCTATTGGTATATCAGTTTCGATTGGTATGTCAGTTTCTATTGGTCTGTCAATTTTGATTAGTATATGAGTTTCTATTGGTATGTCAGTTTCAATTGGTATATAAGTTTCGAATGGTATGTCAGTTTCGATTGGTATGTCAGTTTGGATAGGTATATCAGTTTCGATTGATATATCAGTTTCGATTAGTATGTCAGTTTTTATTGGTATGTCAGTTTCGATTATTATATCAGTTTCGATTGCTATGTTAGTTCTCGATTTGTATGTCAGTTTCTATTTGTATATCGGTTTCAATTTGTATATCAGTTTCGATTAGTATATCAGTTTCTATTGTTATGTCAGGGTCTATTGGTATATAAGTTTCGATTGGTATGTCATTTTCGATTGCCTTATCAGTTTCGATTGGTATGTCAGTTTCGAACGGTATATCAGTTTCGATTTGTATATCAGTTTCGATTGGTATATCAGTTTCTATCGTTATGTCAATTTTGATTAGTATATGAGTTTCTATTGGTATGTCAGTTTCGATTGGTATATCAGTTTCGTATGGTATGTCAGTTTCGATTGGTATATAAGTTTCGATTGCTATGTTAGTTCTCGATTTGTATGTCAGTTTCTATTTGTATATCGGTTTCGATTGGTATGTCAGTTTCGATTAGTATATCAGTTTCTATTGGTATGCCAGGCTCTATTGGTATATAAGTTTCGATTTGTATGCCATTTTCGATTGCTTTATCAGTTTCGATTGGTATGTCTGTTTAGATTGGTATATCAGATTCGATTTGTATATCAGTTTCGAATGGTATGTCAGTTTCTATTGGTATATCAGTTTCTATTGGTATATCAGTTTCGATAGATATATCAGTTTCGATTAGTATGTCAGTTTCTATTGGTATGTCAGATTCGATTACTATATCAGTTTCTATTGGTATGGCAGTTTCGATTGGTATATCAGTTTCTATTGGTATATCAGTTTCGATTGGTATGTCAGATTCTATTGGTATACCAGTTTTGAGTGGTATGTCAGTTTCGATTGGTATGTCAGTTTCGATTGGTATGTCAGTTACTATTTGTATGTCAATTTCTATTCGTATATCAGTTTCGATTGGTATGTCAGTTTCGATTGGTATGTCAGTTTCTATTGTTATGTCAGTTTCGATTGGCATGTCAATTTCTATCGTTATGTCAGTTTCGATTGGTATATCAGTTTTGATTGTTATGTAAGTTTTATTGGTATTTCAGTTTCGATTGGTATATCAGTTTCGGTTGGTATGTCAGTTTCGATTGGTATGTCAGTTTCTATTGGTATGTCAGATTCGATTAGTATATCAGTTTCGAATTCTATGTCAGTTTTGATTGGTATATCAGTTTCGATTGGTATGTCAGTTTCGATTGGTATGTCAGTTTCGATTGGTATATCAGTTTCGAGTAGCATGTCAGTTTCTATTGGTATATCAGTTTCCATTGGTATATCAGTTTCGATTGGTATTTCAGCTTCTATTGGTATATCAGTTTCTATTATTATGTCAGTTTCTATTGGTATATCAGTTTCGATTGGTATGTCAGTTTCGATTGGTATGTAAGTTTCGATTAGTATATCATTTTCGATTGGTATGTCAGTTTTGATTGGTATGTCAGTTTCGATTGGTATATCAGTTTCGATTAGTATGTCAGTTTCTATTAGTATATCGGTTTCCATTAGTATATCAGTTTCGATTGGCATTTCAGTTTCTATGGGTATATCAGTTTCTATTTGTATGTCAGTTTCAATTGGTATGTCAGTTTATATTGGTATATCAGTTTCGATTGATATATCCGTTTCGATTAGTATGTCAGTTTCTATTGGTATGTCAGTTTCGATTAGTATATCAGTTTCTATTGGTATGTCAGTTTCGATTGGTATGTCAGTTTCTATTGTTATGTCAGTTTCGATTGGTATATCAGTTTAGATTGGTATATCAGTTTAGATTGTTATATCAGTTTCGATTGGTATGTCAGTTTCTTTTATTATGTCAGTTCCAATTGGTATATCAGTTTCGATTGTTATGTAAGTTTTATTGGTATTTCAGTTTCGATTGGTATATCAGTTTCGATTGGTATGTCAGTTTCGATTGGTATATCAGTTTCGATTGATATATCAGTTTCTATTGGTATATCGGTTTCCATTAGTATATCAGTTTCGATTGGTATTTCAGTTTCTATTGGTATATCAGTTTCGTTGATATATCAGTTTCGATTAGTATGTCAGTTTCTATTGGTATGTCAGTTTCGATTGGTATGTCAGTTTCTATTGTTATGTCAGTTTCGATTGGTATATCAGTTTAGATTGGTATATCAGTTTCGATTGGTATGTCAGTTTCTATTATTATGTCAGTTCCAATTGGTATATCAGTTTCGATTGTTATGTAAGTTTTATTGGTATTTCAGTTTCCATTGGTATATCAGTTTCGGTTGGTATATCAGTTTCGATAGGTATGTCAGTTTCTATTGGTATATCAGTTTCGATTGGTATGTCAGTTTCTATTGGTATGTCAATTTTGATTAGTATATGAGTTTCTATTGGTATATCAGTTTCGATTGATATATCAGTTTCGATTAGTATGTCAGATTCTATTGGTATGTCAGTTTCGATTGGTATAACAGTTTCGATTGGTATATCAGTTTCGATTGGTATCTCAGTTTCGATTGGTATATCAGTTTCGATTGGTATGTCAGTTTCGATTGGTATGTAAGTTTCGATTAGTATATCAGTTTCGAATGGTATGTCAGTTTTGATTGGTATATCAGTTTCGATTGGTATGTCAGTTTCTATTGGTATATCAGTTTCGATTGGTATATCAGTTTCAATTGGTATGTCAGTTTCGATTGGTATATCAGTTTCGATTGGTATGTCAGTTTCGATTGGTATGTAAGTTTCGATTAGTATATCAGTTTCGAATTCTATGTCAGTTTTGATTGGTATATCAGTTTCGATTGGTATGTCAGTTTTGATTGGTATATCAGTTTCGAGTAGCATGTCAGTTTGTATTGGTATATCAGTTTCCATTGGTATATCAGTTTCGATTGGTATTTCAGTTTCTATTGGTATATCAGTTTCTATTATTATGTCAGTTTCGATTGGTATATCAGTTTCGATTGGTATGTCAGTCTCTATTGGTATATCAGTTTCGGTTGGTATGTCAGTTTCTATTTGTATGTCAATTTTGATTAGTATATTAGTTTCTATTGGTATGTCAGTTTCGATTGGTATATCAGTTTCGAATGGTATGTCAGTTTCGATTAGTATATCAGTCTCGATTGCTATGTTAGTTCTCGATTTGTATGGCAGTTTCTATTTGTATATCAGTTTCGATTGGTATGTCAGTTTCGATTGTTATGTCAGTTTCTATTGGTATATCAGTTTTGATTCGTATGTCAGTTTCTATTGGTATGTCAGTTTCGATTAGTATATCAGTTTCTATTGGTATGTCATTTTCGATTGCTTTATCAGTTTCGATTAGTATGTCAGTTTCGATTGTTATGTCAGATTCTATTGGTATGTCAGTTTCTATTGGTCTGTCAATTTTGATTAGTATATGAGTTTCTATTGGTATGTCAGTTTCGATTGGTATATAAGTTTCGAATGGTATGTCAGTTTCGATTGGTATGTCAGTTTGGATAGGTATATCAGTTTCGATTGATATATCAGTTTCGATTAGTATGTCAGTTTCTATTGATATGTCAGTTTCGATTATTATATCAGTTTCGATTGCTATGTTAGTTCTCGATTTGTATGTCAGTTTCTATTTGTATATCGGTTTCAATTTGTATATCAGTTTCGATTAGTATATCAGTTTCTATTGGTATGTCAGGGTCTATTGGTATATAAGTTTCGATTGGTATGTCAGTTTCGATTGGTATGTCAGATTCTATTGGTATATCAGTTTCGATTGGTATATCAGTTTCTATCGTTATGTCAATTTTGATTAGTATATGAGTTTCTATTGGTATGTCAGTTTCGATTGGTATATCAGTTTCGATTGTTATGTAAGTTTTATTGGTATTTCAGTTTCGATTGGTATATCAGTTTTGGTTGGTATGTCAGTTTCGATTGGTATGTCAGTTTCTATTGGTATGTCAGATTCGATTAGTATATCAGTTTCGAATTCTATGTCAGTTTTGATTGGTATATCAGTTTCGACTGGTATGTCAGTTTCGATTGGTATGTCAGTTTCGATTGGTATATCAGTTTCGAGTAGCATGTCAGTTTCTATTGGTATATCAGTTTCCATTGGTATATCAGTTTCGATTGGTATTTCAGTTTCTATTGGTATATCAGTTTCTATTATTATGTCAGTTTCGATTGGTATATCAGTTTCGATTGGTATGTAAGTCTCTATTGGTATATCAGTTTCGGTTGGTATGTCAGTTTCTATTTGTATGTCAATTTTGATTAGTATATTAGTTTCTATTGATATGTCAGTTTCGATTGGTATATCAGTTTCGAATGGCATGTCAGTTTCTATTGGTATGTCAGTTTCGATTAGTATATCAGTCTCGATTGCTATGTTAGTTCTCGATTTGTATGGCAGTTTCTATTTGTATATCAGTTTCGATTGGTATGTCAGTTTTGATTGTTATGTCAGTTTCTATTGGTATATCAGTTTTGATTCGTATGTCAGTTGCTATTGGTATGTCAGTTTCGATTAGTATATCAGTTTCTATCGGTATGTCTGGCTCTATTGGTATATAAGTTTCGATTGGTATGTCATTTTCGATTGCCTTATCAGTTTCGATTGGTATGTCAGTTTCGATTGGTATGTCAGATTCTATTGGTATATCAGTTTCGATTGGTATATCAGTTTCTATCGTTATGTCAATTTTGATTAGTATATGAGTTTCTATTGGTATGTCAGTTTCGATTGGTATATAAGTTTCGATTGCTATGTTAGTTATCGTTTTTTATGTCAGTTTATATTTGTATATCAGTTTCGATTGGTATGTCTGTTTAGATTGGTATATCAGTTTCGATTTGTATATCAGTTTCGAATGGTATGTCAGTTTCTATTGGTATATCAGTTTTCTATTGGTATATCAGTTTCTATTGGTATATCAGTTTCGATAGATATATCAGTTTCGATTAGTATGTCAGTTTCTATTGGTATGTCAGATTCGATTAGTATATCAGTTTCTATTGGTATGGCAGTTTCGATTGGTATATCAGTTTCTATTGGTATATCAGTTTCTATTGGTATGTCAGTGTCAATTGGTATATCAGTTTAAAATTGGTATGTCAGTTTTATTGGTATGTCAATTTCGATTGGTATATCATTTTCGGTTGGTATGTCAGTATCGATTGGTATGTCAGATTCTATTGGTATACCTGTTTTGATTGGTATGTCAGTTTCGATTGGTATGTCAGTTACTATTTGTATGTCAGTTTCTATTCGTATATCAGTTTCGAATGGTATGTCAGTTTTGATTGGTATATCAGTTTCGATTGGTATGTCAGTTTCGATTGGTATGTCAGTTTCTATTGTTATGTCAGTTTCGATTGGCATGTCAATTTCTATTGTTATGTCAGTTTCGATTGGTATATCAGTTTCGATTGTTATGTAAGTTTTATTGGTATTTCAGTTTCGATTGGTATATCAGTTTCGGTTGGTATGTCAGTTTCGATTGGTATGTCAGTTTCTATTGGTATGTCAGATTCGATTGATATATCAGTTTTGATTGGTATGTCAATTTCGATTGGCATGTCATTTTCGATTGGTATAAGTTTCGATTGGTATGTCAGTTTCGATTGGTATGTAAGTTTCGATTGGTATATCAGTTTCGATTGTTATGTCAGTTTCTATTGGTATATCAGTTTCGACTGGTATGTTATTTTCGATTGGTATGTTAGTCCTTGATTTGTATGTCAGTTTTTATTGGCATATCAGTTTCAATTAGTATATCAGTTACTATTTGTATGTCAGTTTCTATTGGTATATCAGTGTCGATTGGTATATCAGTTTCGATTGGTATGTCAGTTTCGATTGGTATGTCAGTTTCGATTGGTATGTCAGTTTCGATTGGTATGTAAGTTTCGATTAGTATATCAGTTTCGAATGGTATGTCAGTTTTGATTGGTATATCAGTGTCGATTGGTGTGTCAGTTTCGATTGGTATGTCAGTTTCGATTGGTATATCAGTTTCGATTAGTATGGCAGTTTCGATTGGTATGTAAGTTTCCTTTGGTATATCAGTTTCGATTGGTATTTCAGTTTCTATTGGTATATCAGTTTCGATTGATATATCAGTTTCGATTAGTATGTCAGTTTCCATTGGTATGTCAGTTTCGATTAGTATATCAGTTTCTATTGGTATATCAGTTTCGATTGGTATTTCAGTGTCAATTGGTATATCAGTTTTAATTGGTATGTCAGTTTTATTGGTATGTCAATTTCGATTGGTATATCAGTTTCAGGTTGGTACGTCAGTTTCGATTGGTAGGTCAGATTCTATTGGTATACCAGTTTTGATTGGTATGTCAGTTTCGATTGGTATGTCAGTTTCGATTGGTATGTCAGTTTTTATTGGTATATCAGTTTTGATTGGTATGTCAGTTTCGATTAGTATATCAGTTACTATTTGTATGTCAGTTTCTATTGGTATATCAGTTTCGATTGATATATCAGTTTCGATTGGTATTTCAGTTTCTATTGGTATATCAGTTTCGATTGATATATCAGTTTCGATTAGTATGTCAGTTTCTAATGGTATGTCAGTTTCGATTAGTATATCAGTTTTTATTGGTAAGTCAGTTTCGATTGGTATGTCAGTTTCGATTGGTATGTCAGTTTCTATTGGTATATCAGTTTCGATTGGTATGTCAGTTTCTATTGGTATGTGAGTTTCTATTGGTATATCAGTTTCGATTGGTAAGTCAGTTTCTATTGGTATGTGAGTTTCTATTGGTATATCAGTTTCGATTGGTATGTCAGTTTCGAATGGTATGTCAGTTTCGATTGGTATATCAGTTTCGATTAGTATTTCAGTTTCTATTGGTATATCGGTTGCCATTGGTATATCAGTTTCGATTGGTATTTCAGTTTCTATGGTTATATCAGTTTCTATTTGTATGTCAGTTTCAATTGGTATGTCAGTTTCTATTGGTATATCAGTTTCGATTGCTATATCAGTTTCGATTAGTTTGTCAGTTTGTATTGGTATGTCAGTTTTGATTAGTATATCAGTTTCTATTGGTATGTCAGTTTCGATTGGTATGTCAGTTTCGATTGTTATCTCAGTTTCAATTGGTATATCAGTTTTGATTGTTATGTAAGTGTTATTGGTATTTCAGTTTCGATTGGTATATCAGTTTCGGTTGGTATGTCAGTTCTGATTGGTATGTCAGTTTCTATTGGTATATCAGTTTCGATTAGTATGTTGGTTTCTATTGGTATGTCAGTTTCGATTAGTATATCAGTTTCGATTGCTATGTTAGTTCTCTATTTGTATGTCAGTTTCTAATTGTATATCAGTTTCGATTGTTATGTCAGTTTCTATTAGTATGTCAGTTTTTATTGGTATATCGGTTTCCATTGGTATATCAGTTTCCATTGGTATGTCAGTTTCTATTGTTATATCAGTTTCGATTGGTATATCAGTTTCTATTGGTATATCAGTTCCGATTGGTATATCAGTTTCGGTTGGTATGTCAGTTTCGATTGGTATGTCAGTTTCTATTGGTATATCAGTTTCGACTTGTATGTTAGTTTCGATTGGTATGACAGTTTCGATTTGTATGTCAGTTTCGATTGGTATATCACTTTCGATTGTTATGTCAGTTTCTATTGGTATATCAGTTTTGACTGGTATGTCACTTTCTATTGGTATATCAGTGTCAATTGATATATCAGTTTTAATTGGTATGTCAGTTTCGATTGGTATATCAGTTTCGAATGATAAGTCAGTTTCGATTGGTATGTCAGTTTCAATTGGTTTATCAGATTCGATTAGTATGTCAATTTCTATTGGTATGTCAGTTTCTATTGGTATATCAGCTTCTGTTGGTATGTCAGTTTCTATTGGTATGTCAGTTTTTATTGGTATATCAGTTTCGATTGGTATATCAGTTTCGATTGGTATGTCAATTCGATTGGTATGTAAGTTTCGATTAGTATATCAGTTTCGAATGGTATGTCAGTTTTGATTGGTATATCAGTTTCGATTGGTTGCATGGTGGTGAGACCTGGGCGCTGAAGGTGGAAAACTTACGTAGATTAGAGAGAAACGAAGCCTGCATGCTCTGATGGATGTGTAACAGTAATATACGTGAACGACAAAGCATAAATGAATTGAGAGAGAAACTGAGCATAAGAGGAATCAAATGCTGTGTGCAGGAGAGGCGGTTGCGCTGGTATGGGCATGCGATGCGTATGAAGGGTGACAGCTGCATAAAAAGGTGCAGAGTACTAGAAGTTGATGGAAACCGCGGAGTGGGGAGACCCAAGATGACCTGGGATGAGGTGATAAAAGCCGAACTAACCCAATTACCCCTCTCAAAGACAATGACACACGACCGTGACTTCTGGCGTCACGAAGTAATACAGAGTACACGACCTCCCATGGGTACATGCTGAAGCATATAAACAATATGCCCCCACACCCCCCACCGCAAGGTGGTCGTGGAGGTGCCACGGCAAAAAAGCACCCAGCCCACACTGTAAAGTGGACATGTAGGCGCCACGAAAAAGCACCCAGCACTCACTGTAAATGAGGTTGGTGTTAGGAAGGGCATCCAGCTGTAGAAATCAAGCCAGATCAGTTCCTGTATGAGCAAGGCATGGTCAGCCGACCAGACACTGCACACAACAGGACAACCCGTCTAACCCATGCTAGCGTGGAAGAACGGACGTAAAACGGTTGGTGTGTTAGTTTCTATTGGTATGTCAGTTTCTATTAGTATATCAGTTTTTATTGGTATGTTAGTTTCGATTGGTATGTTAGTTCTCGATTTGTATGTCAGTTTCTATTGGTATATCAGTTTCGATTGGTATGTCATTTTCTATTGGTATATCAGTGTCGATAGGTATCTCAGTTTCGATTGGTATGTCAGTTTCAATTGGTAAGTCAATTTCGATTGGTTTATCAGATTCAATTAGGATGTCAATTTCTATCGGTATATCAGTTTCCATTGGTATATCAGTTTCGATTGGTATGTCAGTTTCGATTTGTGTATCAGTTTCGATTGGTATGTCAGTTTCGATTGGTTTATCAGATTCGATTAGTATGTCAATTTCTATTGGTATATCAGTTTCGACTGGTATGTTATTTTCGATTGGTATGTCAGTTTCTATTGGTACATCAGTTTCGATTAGTATATCAGTTACTATTTGTATGTCAGTTTCTATTGGTATATCAGTTTTGATTGGTATGTAAGTTTTGATTGGTATATCAGTTTCGATTGGTATGTCAGTTTCGATTGGTATGTAAGTTTCGATTAGTGTATCAGTCTCGAATGGTATGTCAGTTTTGATTGGTATATCAGTTTCGATTGGTATATCAGTTTCGATTGGTATGTCAGTTTCGATTGGTATATCAGTTTCGAATTGTATGTCAGTTTCTATTGGTATATCGGTTTCCATTGGTATATCAGTTTCGATTGGTATTTCAGTTTCTATGGGTATATCAGTTTCGATTGATATATCAGTTTCGATTAGGATGTCAGTTTCTATTGGTATGTCAGTTTCGATTAGTATATCAGTTTCTATTGGTATGTCAGTTTCGATTGGTATGTCCGTTTCCATTGTTATGTCAGTTTCGATTGGTATATCAGTTTCGGTTGGTATGTCAGTTTCTATTGGTATATCAGTTTCGATTGGTATGTCAGTTTCTATTGGTAAGTCAATTTTGATTAGTATATGAGTTTCTATTGGTATGTCAGTTTCTATTGGTATATCAGTTTTGAATGGTATGTCAGTTTCGATTGGTATGTCAGTTTGGACAGGTATATCAGTTTCGATTGACATATCAGTTTCGATTAGTATGTCAATTTCGATTGGTATGTCAGTTTCGATTGGTATGTCAGTTTCTATTATTATGTCAGTTTCAATTGGTAGATCAGTTTCGATTGCTATGTCAGTTTCGATTTGTATGTCAGTTTCTATTGGTATATCAGTTTCGATTGATATGTCAGTTTCTATTGGTATGTCGATTTTGATTAGTATATGAGTTTCTATTGGTATGTCAGTTTCGATTGGTATATCAGTTTCGAATGGTATGTCAGTTTCGATTGGTATGTCAGTTTGGACAGGTATATCAGTTTCGATTGATATATCAGTTTCGATTAGTATGTCAGTTTCTATTGGTATGTCAGTTTCGATTAGTATATCAGTTTAGATTGCTATGTTAGTTCTCGATTTGTATGTCAGTTTCGATTCGTATATCAGTTTTGATTGGTATGTCAGTTTCGTTTGGTATGTCAGTTTCTATTGGAATATCAGTTTCGATTGTTATGTCAGTTTCGATTATTATATCAGTTTCAATTGGTATATCAGTTTTTATTGGTATATCGGTTTCCATTGGTATATCAGTTTCCATTGGTGTGTCAGTTTCTATTGGTATATCAGTTTCGATTGTTATATCAGTTTCTATTGGTATATCAGTTCCGATTGGTATATCAGTTTCGATTGGTATGTCAGTTTCGATTAGTATATCGGTTTCTATTTGTATGTCAGTTTCTATTGGTATATCAGTTTCCTTTGGTATATTAGTTTCGATTGGTATGTCAATTTCGATTGGTATGATTAGTTTCGATTGGTATATCAGATTCGACTGGTATATAATTTCTATTGCTATATCAGTTTCGATTGGTATGTCAATTTCAATTGGTATATCAGTTTCGATTCGTATGTCAGTTTCTATTGGTATGTCAGTTTCGATTAGTATATCAGTTTCTATTGGTATATAAGTTTTGATTGGTATGTCATTTTCGATTGGTATATCAGTTTTGATTGGTATGTCAGTTGCTATTGGTATATCGGTTTCCATTGGTATATCAGTTTCGAATGGTATGTCAGTTTCTATTGGTATATCAGTTTCTATTGGTATATCAGTTTCGATAGATATATCAGTTTCGATTAGTATGTCAGTTTCTATTGGTATGTCAGATTCGATTAGTATATCAGTTTCTAGTGGTATGTCAGTTTCGATTGGTATGTCAGTTTCTATTGGTATATCAGTGTCAATTGGTATATCAGTTTTAATTGGTATGTCAGTTTTATTGGTATGTCAATTTCGATTGGTATATCAGTTTCGGTTGGTATGTCAGTTTCGATTGGTAAGTCAGTTTCGATTGGTATGTCAGTTTCAATTGGTTTATCAGATTCGATTATTATGTCAATTTCTATTCGTATGTCAGTTTCTATTGGTATATCAGTTTCTGTTGGTATGTCAGTTTCTATTGTTATGTCAGTTTCGGTTGTTATAACAGTTTCGATTGTTATGTCAGTTTCTATTGGTATATCAGTTACGATTGGTATATCAGTTTCGATTGGTATGTCAATTTCGATTGGTATGTTAGTTTCGATTGGTATGTATGTTTCAATTAGTATATCAGTTACTATTGGTATATCATTTTCTTTTGGTATATCAGTTTCGATTGGTATGTCAGTTTCGATTGGTATATCAGATTTGACTGGTATATAATTTCTATTGCTATATCAGTTTCTATTGGTATGTCAGTTTCGATTGGTATGTCACTTTCTATTGGTATATCAGTTTTGAATCATATGTCATTTTCTATAGGTATGTCAGTTTCGATTAGTATATCAGTTCCTATTGGTATGTCATTTTCGATTGGTATATCAGTTTCGATTGGAATGTCAGTTTTGATTGGTATGTCAGTTTCGATTGGTATATCAGTTTCGAATGGTATGTCAGTTTGGATAGGTATATCAGTTTCGATTAGTATTTCAGTTTCTATTGGTATATCGGTTTCCTTTGGTATATCAGTTTCGAATGGTATGTCAGTTTCTATTGGTATATCAGTTTCGATTGGTATGTCAGTTTGTATTGGTATGTCAGTGTCTATTGGTATATCAGTTTTAATTGGTATGTCAGTTTTATTGGTATGTCAATTTCGATTGGTATATCAGTTTTGATTGGTATGTCAGTTTCGACTTGTATGTCAGTTTCGATTGGTATGTCAGTTTCTATTGGTATATCAGTTTCGATTTGTATGTCAGTTTCGATTAGTATATCAGTTTCTATTGGTATGTGAGTTTCTATTGGTATATCAGGTTCGATTGGTATATCAGTTTCGATAGGTATGTCAATTTCTATTGGTATGTCAGTTTCGCTTGGTATGTCAGTTTCTATTGGTATATCAGTTTCTGTTCGTATGTCAGTTTCTATTGGTATGTCAATTTTTATTGGTATATCAGTTTCGATTGGTATATCAGTTTCGATTGGTATGTTAGTTTCTATTGGTATGTCAGTTTCGATTAGTATATCAGTTTCGAATGGTATGTCAGTTTTTATTGGTATATCAGTTTCGATTGGTATATCAGCTTCGATTGGTATGTCAGTTTCGATTGGTATGTCAGTTTTGATTGGTATATCAGTTTCGACTGGTATGTTATTTTCGATTGGTATGTTAGTCCTCGATTTGTATGTCAGTTTCTATTGGTATATCAGTTTCGATTAGTATAACAGTTTAGATTGGTATATCAGTTTCGATTGGTATGTCAGTATCTATTATTATGTCAGTTTCAATTGGTAGATCCGTTTCGATTGTTATGTTATTTTTATTGGTATTTCAGTTTCTATTGGTATATCAGTTTTGGTTGGTATGTCAGTTTCGATTTGTATGTCAGTTTCTATTGGTATATCAGTTTCGATTGATATGTCAGTTTCTATTGGTATGTCAATTTTGATTAGTATATGAGTTTCTATTGGTATGTTAGTTTCGATTGGTATATCAGTTTCGAATGGTGTGTCAGTTTCGATTGGTATGTCAGTTTGGACAGGTATATCAGTTTCGATTGATATATCAGTTTCGATTAGTATGTCAGTTTCTATTGGTATGTCAGTTTCGATTAGTATATCAGTTTCGATTGCTATGTTAGTTCTTGATTTGTATGTCAGTTTCGATTTGTATATCAGTTTTGATTGGTATGTCAGTTTCGATTGGTATGTCAGTTTCGATTAGTATATCGGTTTCTATTGGTATGTCAGTTTCTATTGGTATATCAGTTTCCTTTGGTATATTAGTTTCGATTGGTATGTCAATTTCAATTGGTATGATTAGTTTCGATTGGTATATCAGATTCGACTGGTATATAATTTCTATTGTTATATCAGATTCGATTGGTATATCAGTTTCTATTGGTATGTCAGTTTCGATTAGTATATCAGTTTCTATTGGTATATAAGTTTTGATTGGTATGTCATTTTCGATTGGTATATTAGTTTTGATTGGTATGTCAGATTCTGTTGGTATATCGGTTTCTATTGGTATATCAGTTTCGAATGGTATGTCAGTTTCTATTGGTATATCAGTTTCTATTGGTATATCAGTTTCGATAGATATATCAGTTTCGATTAGTATGTCAGTTTCTATTGGTATGTCAGATTCGATTAGTATATCAGTTTCTAGTGGTATGTCAGTTTCGATTGGTATGTCAGTTTCTATTGGTATATCAGTGTCAATTGGTATATCAGTTTTAATTGGTATGTCAGTTTTATGGGTATGTCAATTTCGATTGGTATATCAGTTTCGGTTGGTATGTCAGTTTCGATTGGTTAGTCAGTTTCGATTGGTAAGTCAGTTTCGATTGGTATATCAGTTTCGAATGATATGTCAGTTTCGATTGGTATGTCAGTTTCAATTGGTTTATCAGATTCGATTAGTATGTCAATTTCTATTCGTATGTCAGTTTCGATTGGTATGTCAGTTTCTATTGGCATATCAGTTTCTGTTGGTATGTCAGTTTCTATTGGTATGTCAGTTTCTATTGATATGTCAGTTTCAATTGGTATATCAGTTTCTATTGGTATGTCAGTTTTATTGGTATGTCAGTTTTGGTTGGTATATCAGTTTCGATTGTTATGTCAGTTTCTATTGGTATATCAGTTTCGACTGGTATGTTAGTTTCTATTGGTATGTCAGTTTCGATTAGTATATCAGTTTCTATTGGTATATCAGTTTCGATTGGTATGTCAGTTTCGATTAGTGTATCAGTTTCTATTGGTATATCAGTTTCTATTGGTATATCAGTTTCGATAGATATATCAGTTTCCATTGGAATGTCAGTTTCGATTGGTATGTCAGTTTCGATTGGTATATCAGTTTCGATTGGTATGTCAGTTTCTATTGGTATGTCAGTGTCTATTGGTATATCAGTTTTAATTGGTATGTTAGTTTTATTGGTATGTCAATTTCGATTTGTATATCAGTTTCGGTTGGTATGTCAGTTTCGATTGGTATGTCAGACTCTATTGGTATGCCAGTTTTGATTGGTATGTCAGTTTCGACTTGTATGTCAGTTTCGATTGGTATGTCAGTTTCTATTGGTATATCAGTTTCGATTTGTATGTCAGTTTCGATTAGTATATCAGTTTCTATTGGTATGTGAGTTTCAATTGGTATATCAGTTTCGATTGGTATGTCAATTTCTATTGGTACGTCAGTTTCGATTGGTATGTCAGTTTCTATTGGTATATCAGTTTCTGTTCGTATGTCAGTTTCTATTGGTATGTCAATTTTTATTGGTATATCATTTTCGATTGGTATATAAGTTTCGATTGGTATGTTAGTTTCTATTGGTATGTCAGTTTCGATTAGTATATCAGTTTCGAATGGGATGTCAGTTTTTATTGGTATATCAGTTTCGATTGGTATATCAGCTTCGATTGGTATGTCAGTTTCGATTGGTATGTCAGTTTTGATTGGTATATCAGTTTCGACTGGTATGTCAGTTTCTATTGGTATATCAGTTTCGATTAGTATATCAGTTACTATTTGTATGTCTGCTTCTATTGGTATATCAGTTTCGATTGGTACGTCAGTTTCGATTGGTATATCAGTTTCGATTGGTATGTCAGTTTCGATTGGTATGTAAGTTTCGATTAGTATATCAGTTTCGTATGGTATGTCAGTTTTGATTGGTATATCAGTTTTGATTGGTATATCAGTTTCGATTGGTATGTCAGTTTCTATTATTATGTCAGTTTCAATTGGTAGATCCGTTTCGATTGTTATGTTAGTTTTATTGGTATTTCAGTTTCTATTGGTATATAAGTTTCGGTTGGTATGTCAGTTTCGATTTGTATGTCAGTTTCTATTGGTATATTAGTTTCGATTGGTATGTCAGTTTCTATTGGTATGTCAATTTTGATTAGTATATGAGTTTCTATTGGTATGTCAGTTTCGATTGGTATATCAGTTTTCAATGGTATGTCAGTTTCGATTGGTATGTCAGTTTGGACAGGTATATCAGTTTCGATTGACATATCAGTTTTGATTACTATGTCAGTTTCTATTGGTATGTCAGTTTCGATTGGTATGTCGGTTTCTATTGGTATGTCAGTTTCGATTAGTATATCAGTTTCGATTGCTATGTTAGTTCTCGATTTGTATGTCAGTTTCGATTTGTATATCTGTTTTGATTGGTATGTCAGTTTCGATTGGTATGTCAGTTTCGATTGGTATGTCAGTTTCTATTAGAATATCAGTTTTGATCGTTATGTCAGTTTCGATTATTATATCACTTTCTATTGGTATATCAGTTTATGTTGGTATATCAGTTTCCATTGGTATATCAGTTTCCATTGGTGTGTCAGTTTCTATTGGTATATCAGTTTCGATTGTTATATCAGTTTCTATTGGTATATCAGTTCTGATTGGTATATCAGTTTCGATTGGTATGTCAGTTTCGATTAGTATATCGGTTTCTATTTGTATGTCAGTTTCTATTGGTATATCAGTTTCCTTTGGTATATTAGTTTCGATTGGTATGTCAATTTCAATTGATATGATTAGTTTCGATTGGTATATCAGATTCGACTGGTATATAATTTCTATTGCTATATCAGTTTCGATTGGTATGTCAATTTCTATTGGTATATCAGTTTCGATTCGTATGTCAGTTTCTATTGGTATGTCAGTTTCGATTAGTATATCAGTCTCTATTGGTATATAAGTTTTGATTGGTATGTCATTTTCGATTGGTATATCAGTTTTGATTGGTATCTCAGTTTCTATTGGTATATCGGTTTCCATTGGTATATCAGTTTCGAATGGTATGTCAGTTTCTATTGGTATATCAGTTTCTATTGGTATATCAGTTTCGATAGATATATCAGTGTCGATTAGTATGTCAGTTTCTATTGCTATGTCAGATTCGATTAGTATATCAGTTTCTAGTGGTATGTCAGTTTCGATTGGTATGTCAGTTTCTATTGGTATATCAGTGTCAATTGGTATATCAGTTTTAATTGGTATGTCAGTTTTATTGGTATGTCAATTTCGATTGGTATATCAGTTTCGGTTGGTATGTCAGTTTCGATTGGTAAGTCAGTTTCGATTGGTATATCAGTTTCTGTTGGTATGTCAGTTTCTATTGGTATGTCACTTTCTATTGGTATGTCAGTTTCGGTTGGTATATCAGTTTCGATTGTTATGTCAGTTTCTATTGGTATATCAGTTTCGACTGGTATGTTAGTTTCTATTGGTATGTCAGTTTCGATTAGTATATCAGTTTCTATTGGTATATCAGTTTCGATTGGTATGTCAGTTTCGGTTAGTGTAGCAGTTACTATTTGTATGTCAGTTTCTATTGGTATATCAGTTACGATTGGTATATCAGTTTCGATTGGTATGTCAATTTCGATTGGTATGTTAGTTTCGATTGGTATGTATGTTTCAATTAGTATGTCAGTTTCTATTGGTATATCATTTTCCTTTGGTATATCAGTTTCGATTGGTATTTCAGTTTCGATTGGTATATCAGATTCGACTGGTATATAATTTCTATTGCCATATCAGTTTCTATTGGTATGTCAGTTTCGATTGGTATGTCAATTTCTATTGGTATATCAGTTTTGATTCATATGTCATTTTCTATAGGTATGTCAGTTTCGATTGGTATATCAGTTTCTATTGGTATGTCAGGCTCTATTGATAAATAAGTTTCGATTGGTATGTCATTTTCGATTGGTATATCAGTTTCGATTGGAATGTCAGTTTGGATAGGTATATCAGTTTTGATTAGTATTTCAGTTTCTATTGGTATATCGGTTTCCATTGGTATATCAGTTTCGAAATGGTATGTCAGTTTCTATTGGTATATCAGTTTCTATTGGTATATCAGTTTCGATAGATATATCAGTTTCGATTAGTATGTCAGTTTCTATTGGTATATCAGATTCAATTAGCATATCACTTTCTATTGGAATGTCAGTTTCGATTGGTATATCAGTTTCTATTCGTATATCAGTTTCGATTGGTATGTCAGTTTCTATTGGTATGTCAGTGTCAATTGGTATATCAGTTTTAATTGGTATGTCAGTTTTATTGGTATGTCAATTTTGATTGGTATATCAGTTTTCGGTTGGTATGTCAGTTTCGATTGGTATGTCAGATTCTATTGGTATACCAGTTTTTATTGGTATGTCAGTTTCGACTTGTATGTCAGTTTCGCTTGGTATGTCAGTTTCTATTGGTATATCAGTTTCGATTTGTATATCAGTTTCGATTGGTATGTCAGTTTCTATTGGTATATCAGTTTTCTTTGGTATATTAGTTTCGATTGGTACGTCAATTTCAATTGGTATGATTAGTTTCGATTGGGATATCAGATTCGACTGGTATATAATTTCTATTGTTATATCAGTTTCGATTGGTATGTTCAATTTTTATTGGTATATCAGTTTCGATTCGTATGTCAGTTTCTATTGGTATGTCAGTTTCGATTAGTATATCAGTTTCTATTGGTATATAAGTTTCGATTGGTATGTCATTTTCGATTGGTATATCAGTTTCGATTGGTATGTCAGTTTCTATTGGTATATTGGTTTCCATTGGTATATCAGTTTCGAATGGTATGTCAGTTTCTATTCGTATATCAGTTTCTATCGGTATATCAGTTTCGATAGATATATCAGTTTCGATTAGTATGTCAGTTTCTATTGGTATGTCAATTTCGATTGGTATATCAGTTTCGGTTGGTATGTCAGTTTCGTTGGTAAGTCAGTTTCGATTGGTATATCAGTTTCGAATGATATGTCAGTTTCGATTGGTATGTCAGTTTCAATTGGTTTATCAGATACGATTAGTATGTCAATTTCTATTGGTATATCAGTTTCTGTTGGTATGTCAGTTTCTATTGGTATATCAGTTTCAGTTGGTATGTCAGTTTCTATTGGTATGTCAGTTTCTATTGGTATGTCAGTTTTATTGGTATGTCAGTTTCGGTTGGTATATTAGTTTCGATTGGTATGTCAATTTCGATTGGTATGTCAGTTTCGATTGGTATGTCTGTTTCGATTGGTATGTCAGTTTGGATAGGTATATCAGTTTCGATTAGTATGTCAGTTTCTATTGGTATATCGGTTTCCATTGGTATATCAGTTTCGAATGGTATGTCAGATTCTTTTTGGTATATCAGTTTCTATTGGTTTATCAGATTCGATTAGTATGTCAATTTCTATTGGTATATCAGTTTCTGTTGGTATATCAGTATCTATTGGTATGTCAGTTTTTATTGGTATATCAGTTTCGATTGGTATATATCAGTTGCTATTGGTATATCAGTTTCGAATGATATGTCAGTTTCTTTTTGGTATATCAGTTTCTATTGGTATGTCAGTTTCGTTTGGTATATCAGTTTCGAATGATATGTCAGTTTCGATTGGTATGTCAGTTTCAATTGGTTTATCAGATTCGATTAGTATGTCAATTTCTATTGGTATGTCAGTTTCGATTGGTATGTCAGTTTCTATTGGTATATCAGTTTCTGTTGGTATGACAGTTTCTATTGGTATGTCAGTTTTTATTGGGATATCAGTTTCGATTGGTATATCAGTTTCGATTAGTATATCAGTTACTATTTGTATATCAGTTTCTATTGGTACATCAGTTTCGATTGGTATGTCAATTTCGATTGGTATATCAGTTTCGATTAGTATATCAGTTACTATTTGTATATCAGTTTCTATTGGTATATCAGTTTCGATTGGTATGTCAGTTTTGATTGGTATATCAGTTTTGATTGGTATATCAGTTTCGATTGGTATGTCAGTTTCTATGGGTATATCAGTTTCTATTTTTATGTCAGTTTAAATTGGTATGTCAGTTTCTATTGGTATATCTATTTCGATTGATAAATCAGTTTTAATTAGTATGTCAGTTTCTATTGGTATGTCAGTTTCGATTAGTATATCAGTTTCGATTGTTATGTAAGTTTTATTGGTATATCAGTTTCGGTGGGTAGGTTAGTTTCGATTGGTATGTCAGTTTCTATTGGTATATCAGTTACGATTGGTATGTCAGTTTCTATTGGTATGTCAATTTTGATTAGTATATGAGTTTCTATTGGTATGTCTGTTTCGATTGGTATATGAGTTTCGAATGGTATGTCAGTTTCGATTGGTATGTCAGTTTGGATTAGTATGTCATTTTCTATTGTTATGTCATTTTCGATTAGAATATCAGTTTCGATTGCTATGTTAGTTCTCGATTTGTATGTCAGTTTCTATTTGTATATCAGTTTTGACTGCTATGTCAGTTTCGATTGGTATGTCAGTTTCTATTGGAATATCAGTTTCGATTAGTATATCGGTTTCCATTGTTATATCAGTTTCCATTGGTGTGTCAGTTTCTATTGGTATATCAGTATCGATTGGTATGTCAGTTTTGATTGGTATGTCAGTTTCTATTCGTATATCAGTTTCGATTGGTATATCAGTTTCTATTGGTATATCAGTTCCGATTGGTATATCAGTTTCGATTGGTATGTCAGTTTCGATTAGTATATCTGTTTCTATTGGTATGTCAGTTTCTATTGGTATATCAGTTTCCTTTGGTATATCAGATTCGACTGGTATAAAATTTCTATTGCTATATCAGTTTCGATTGGTATGTCAATTTCTATTGGTATATCAGTTTCGATTCGTATGTCAGTTTCTATTGGTATGTCAATTTCAATATGTATATCAGTTTCGGTTGGTATATCAGTTTCGATTGGTAAGTCAGTTTCGATTGGTATATCAGTTTCGAGTGATATGTCAGTTTCGATTGGTATGTCAGTTTCAATTGGTTTATCAGATTCGATTAGTATGTCAATTTCTATTGGTATGTCAGTTTCGATTGGTATGTCAGTTTCTATTGGTATATCAGTTTCTGTTGGTATGTCAGTTTCTATTGGTATGTCAGTTTTTATTGGGATATCAGTTTCGATTGGTATATCAGTTTTCGATTGGTATGTTAGTTTCGATTGGTATGTCAGTTTCGATTGGTATATCAGTTTCGATTGTTATGTCAGTATCTATTGGTGTATCAGTTTCGACTGGTTTGTTAGTTTCTATTGGTATGTCAGTTTCGATTAGTATATCAGTTTAGATTGGTATGTCAGTTTCGATTGGTATGTCAGTTTCGATTGGTATGTAAGTTGCGATTAGTATATCAGTTTCCATTGGAATGTCAGCTTCGATTGGTATGTCAGTTTCTATTGGTTTATCAGATTCGATTAGTATGTCAATTTCTATTGGTATGTCAGTTTCCATTGGTATATCAGTTTTGATTCATATGTCAGTTTCTATTGGTATGTCAGATTCGATTATTATATCAGTTTCCATTGGAATGTCAGTTTCGATTGGTATGTCAATTTCTATTGGTTTATCAGATTCGATTAGTATGTCAATTTCTATCGGTATATCAGTTTCTATTGGTATATCAGTTTCGATTGGTATGTCAGTTTCTATTGGTATATCAGTTTCTATTGGTATATCAGTTTCGATAGATATATCAGTTTCGATTAGTATGTCAGTTTCTATTGGTCTGTCAGATTCGATTAGCATATCACTTTCTATTGGAATGTCAGTTTCGATTGGTATGTCAGTTTCTATTCGTATATCAGTTTCGATTGGTATGTCAGTTTCTATTGGTATGTCAGTGTCAATTGGTATATCAGTTTTAATTGGTATGTCAGTTTTATTGGTATGTCAATTTCGATTGGTATATCAGTTTTCGGTTGGTATGTCAGTTTCGATTGGTATGTCAGATTCTATTGGTATACCAGTTTTTATTGGTATGTCAGTTTCGACTTGTATGTCAGTTTCGCTTGGTATGTCAGTTTCTATTGGTATATCAGTTTCGATTTGTATATCAGTTTCTATTGGTATGTCAGTTTCGATTGGTATATCAGTTTTCTTTGGTATATTAGTTTCGATTGGTACGTCAATTTCAATTGGTATGATTAGTTTCGATTGGTATATCAGATTCGACTGGTATATAATTTCTATTGCTATATCAGTTTCGATTGGTATGTTCAATTTTTATTGGTATATCAGTTTCGATTCGTATGTCAGTTTCTATTGGTATGTCAGTTTCGATTAGTATATCAGTTTCTATTGGTATATAAGTTTCGATTGGTATGTCATTTTCGATTGGTATATCAGTTTCGATTGGTATGTCAGTTTCTATTGGTATATCGGTTTCCATTGGTATATCAGTTTCGAATGGTATGTCAGTTTCTATTCGTATATCAGTTTCTATCGGTATATCAGTTTCGATAGATATATCAGTTTCGATTAGTATGTCAGTTTCTATTGGTATGTCAGTTTCGTTGGTAAGTCAGTTTCGATTGGTATATCAGTTTCGAATGATATGTCAGTTTCGATTGGTATGTCAGTTTCAATTGGTTTATCAGATACGATTAGTATGTCAATTTCTATTGGTATATCAGTTTCTGTTGGTATGTCAGTTTCTATTGGTATATCAGTTTCAGTTGGTATGTCAGTTTCTATTGGTATGTCAGTTTCTATTGGTATGTCAGTTTTGATTAGTGTATCAGTTACTATTTGCATGTCAGTTTCTATTGGTATATCAGTTTCGATTGGTATATTAGTTTCGATTGGTATGTCAATTTCGATTGGTATGTCAGTTTCGATTGGTATGTCTTTTTCGATTGGTATGTCAGTTTGGATAGGTATATCAGTTTCGATTAGTATGTCAGTTTCTATTGGTATATCGGTTTCCATTGATATATCAGTTTCGAATGGTATGTCAGTTTCTTTTTGGTATATCAGTCTCTATTGGTTTATCAGATTCGATTAGTATGTCAACTTCTATTGGTATGTCAGTTTCGATTGGTATGTCAGTTTCTATTGGTATATCAGTTTCTGTTGGTATGTCAGATTCTATTGTTATGTCAGTTTTTATTGGTATATCAGTTTCGATTGGTATATATCAGTTGCTATTGGTATATCAGTTTCGAATGATATGTCAGTTTCTTTTTGGTATATCAGTTTCTATTGGTATGTCAATTTCAATATTTATATCAGTTTCGGTTGGTATATCAGTTTCGATTGGTAAGTCAGTTTCGTTTGGTATATCAGTTTCGAATGATATGTCAGTTTCGATTGGTATGTCAGTTTCAATTGGTTTATCAGATTCGATTAGTATGTCAATTTCTATTGGTATGTCAGTTTCGATTGGTATGTCGGTTTCTATTGGTATATCAGTTTCTGTTGGTATGTCAGTTTCTATTGGTATGTCAGTTTTTATTGGGATATCAGTTTCGATTGGTATATCAGTTTCGATTAGTATATCAGTTACTATTTGTATATCAGTTTCTATTGGTATATCAGTTTCGATTGGTATGTCAATTTCGATTGGTATATCAGTTTCGATTGGTATGTCAGTTTCGATTGGTATGTAAGTTTCGATTAGTATATCAGTTTCGTATGGTATGTCAGTTTTGATTGGTATATCAGTTTCGATTGGTATGTCAGTTTCGATTGGTATATCAGTTTCGATTAGTATGTCAGTTGCTATTGGTATATCGGTTTCCATTGGTATATCAGTTTCGATTGGTATTTCAGTTTCTATGGGTATATCAGTTTCTATTTTTATGTCAGTTTAAATTGGTATGTCAGTTTCTATTGGTATATCTATTTCGATTGATATATCAGTTTTAATTAGTATGTCAGTTTCTATTGGTATGTCAGTTTCGATTAGTATATCAGTTTCGATTGTTATGTAAGTTTTATTGGTATTTCAGTTTCGATTGGTATATCAGTTTCGGTTGGTATGTTAGTTTCGTTTGGTATGTCAGTTTCTATTGGTATATCAGTTTCGATTGGTATGTCAGTTTCTATTGGTATGTCAATTTTGATTAGTATATGAGTTTCTATTGGTATGTCTGTTTCGATTGGTATATGAGTTTCGAATGGTATGTCAGTTTCGATTGGTATGTCAGTTTGGATTAGTATGTCAGTTTCTATTGTTATGTCATTTTCGATTAGAATATCAGTTTCGATTGCTATGTTAGTTCTCGATTTGTATGTCAGTTTCTATTTGTATATCAGTTTTGACTGGTATGTCAGTTTCGATTGGTATGTCAGTTCCGATTGGTATATCAGTTTCGATTGGTATGTCAGTTTCGATTAGTATATCTGTTTCTATTGGTATGTCAGTTTCTATTGGAATATCAGTTTCCTTTGGTATATCAGATTCGACTGGTATAAAATTTCTATTGCTATATCAGTTTCTATTGGTATGTCAATTTCCATATGTATATCAGTTTCGGTTGGTATATCAGTTTCGATTGGTAAGTCAGTTTCGATTGGTATATCAGTCTCGAGTGATATGTCAGTTTCGATTGGTATGTCAGTTTCAATTGGTTTATCAGATTCGATTAGTATGTCAATTTCTATTGGTATGTCAGTTTCGATTGGTATGTCAGCTTCTATTGGTATATCAGTTTCTGTTGGTATGTCAGTTTCTATTGGTATGTCAGTTTTTATTGGGATATCAGTTTCGATTGGTATATCAGTTTCGATTGGTATGTTAGTTTCGATTGGTATGTCAGTTTCGATTGGTATATCAGTTTCGATTGTTATGTCAGTTTCTATTGGTGTAACAGTTTCGACTGGTTTGTTAGTTTCTATTGGTATGTCAGTTTCGATTAGTATATCAGTTTCGATTGGTATGTCAGTTTCGATTAGTGTATCAGTTACTATTTGTATGTCAGTTTCTATTGGTATATCAGTTTCGATTGTTATATCAGTTTCGATTGGTATGTCAATTTCGATTGGTATGTCAGTTTCGATTGGTATGTAAGTTGCGATTAGTATATCAGTTTCCATTGGAATGTCAGCTTCGATTGGTATGTCAGTTTCTATTGGTTTATCAGATTCGATTAGTATGTCAATTTCTTTTGGTATGTCAGTTGCCATTGGTATATCAGTTTTGATTCATATGTCAGTTTCTATTGGTATGTCAGATTCGATTATTATATCAGTTTCCATTGGAATGTCAGTTTCGATTGGTATGTCAGTTTCTATTGGTTTATCAGATTCGATTAGTATGTCAATTTCTATCGGTATATCAGTTTCTATTGGTATATCAGTTTCGATTGGTATGTCAGTTTCGATTGGTATGTCAATTTCAATTGGTGCAGTTCGGGTTTGTGTCAGGCAAAAGTACCACAGACGCTCTTTTCATTGTACGACAACTACAGGAGAAGTACCTAGCTAAAAGTAAACCCCTATACTTAGCTTTCGTCGACTTGGAGAAAGCCTTCGACAGAGTCCCCCGTTCCATTATCTGGTGGTCTCTTAGAAAACTAGGTGTTGACGAATGGCTTGTGAGAGCTATACAAGCCATGTATAAAGAAACAGTCAGTAAGGTTAGAATTAACAACGAATATAGTGAAGAGTTTAGCGTAAAAGTTGGTGTCCATCAGGGCTCTGTTCTTAGCCCCCTACTATTTATTATTGCCCTTCAGGCTATAACAGAGGAGTTCAAGACCGGCTGCCCATGGGAACTCCTATACGCAGATGATCTAACGCTCATAGCTGAATCAATGACCGAACTAGAAAAGAAATTCCAAACATGGAAGCACGGCCTAGAATCAAAAGGCCTTAAAATTAACCTGGCTAAGACTAAAGTTCTAGTTTGTAGGAAAGAAAATAAGGCGGCGGTCCCATCTGGGAAATGGCCATGCTCAGTGTGTAGGAAAGGCGTAGCTAGAAACTTCATTTTATGTCCCAAATGCAAAGTATGGGTGCATAAAAGATATAGTGGGATCACAGGTAAGCTAACTAAGAATATAGATTTTACATGTGGCCGGTGCTCTCTGTGCAATAAGTAGCAGCAAGTGCCCACGAAATACTAGCTCCTTCAACTGCGCAGAGGGTTCTATAGAAATAGTGGACAGCTTCCGTTATCTGGGTGACAAAATCAGCAGTGGGGGAGGGTGCTCTGAAAGTACAGTAGCTAGAGTCAGAACTGGATGGAAAAAGTTCAGAGAGCTTATACCACTATTAGCCGCTAGAGGGTTCTCCCTAAAAATGAAAGGCAGGTTATACGATGCCTGCATACGAACAGCAATGCTGCATGGCAGTGACACCTGGGCATTGTGTGCAGAGGATATACGCAGACTAGAGAGGAACGAAGCTTGCATGCTCCGCTGGATGTGCAATAGTAATATACGTGAACGGCAAAGCATAAACGAACTAAGGAAAAAATTAGAAATAAGAGGGATCAGATGTTGTTTACTCGAGAGAAGGCTACGTTGGTACGGTCACGTGATGCGCATGAAAGACGACAGCTGTATAACAAAGTGCAGGGCAATAAAGATAGACGGTAGCCACGGAGTAGACAGACCCAGAAAAACATGGGACGAGCTGATAAATTCCGACCTCACACGCTTACACCTCTCCAAGACAATGTCACTGGACCGAGACCTTTGGCGGTACTCAGTAATAGAGAAGACCCGCCTTACCTAAATACAAAGTAAAAACCTACTACAGTCAGTAGGCATCTCTATCAAAACACACCCCCGTCCCACCACCTCCACCCCACCCACACCACCCCTTTCAATGTAAAGTTATGTTGGTCCCACAACATCCAGGCCAAAACAAATGAGATCGTGTAGGTGTCACGACAAAAAACACACAGTCCACGCTGTAAATGTGGCCGTGTAGGCAACACGGTAAAAACCTCCCAGCCCCACACTGTAAATGTGGTTGGTGTTAGGAAGGGCATCCAGCTGTAGAAAACCCGCCAGACAGTCCACGCTGTAATGTGGCCGTGTAGGCAACACGGTAAAAACCTCCCAGCCCCACACTGTGAATGTGGTTGGTGTTAGGAAGGGCATCCAACTGTAGAAAACCCGCCAGACAGTCCTATGCGAGCAAGACAACCACTCTTGCCTCAAGTGGGAAAACCCCCGTCCAAACCCATGCAAGCGTGGAACACGGACGCTAAACCTGATGATGATGATGATGATGATGATATCAGTTTTGATTCATATGTCAGTTTCGATTAGTATATCAGTTTCTATTGGTATGTCAGGCTCTATTGATATATAAGTTTCGATTGGTATGTCAGTTTCGATTGGAATGTCAGTTTCGATTGGGATGTCAGTTTCGATTGATATATCAGTTTCGAATGGTATGTCAGTTTCGATTGGTATGTCAGTTTAGATAGGTATATCAGTTTCGATTAGTATGTCAGTTTCTATTGGTATATCGGTTTCCATTGGTATCTCAGTTTCTATTGGTATATCAGTTTCGATAGATATATCAGTTTCGATTAGTATGTCAGTTTCTATTGGTATGTCAGATTCGATTAGTATAACAATTTCCATTGGAATGTCTGTTTCGATTGGTATGACAGTTTCCATTGGTATATCAGTTTCGATTGGTATTTCAGTTTCTATGGGTATATCAGTTTCTATTTTTATGTCAGTTTAAATTGGTAAGTCAGTTTCTATTGGTATATCTATTTCGATTGATATATCAGTTTTAATTAGTATGTCAGTTTCTATTGGTATGTCAGTTTCGATTAGTATATCAGTTTCGATTGTTATGTAAGTTTTATTGGTATTTCAGTTTCGATTGGTATATCAGTTTCGATTGGTATATCAGTTTCTATTGTTATATCAGTTTCAATTGGTATGTTAGTTTCTATTGGTATGTCAGTTTCTATTAGTATATCAGCTTCTATTGGTATGTCAGTTTCGATTGGTAGGTTAGTCCTCGATTTGTATGTCACTTTCTAGTGGTATATCAGTTTCGATTGGTATGTCAGTTTCAATTAGTATATCAGTTTCTATTGGTATGTCAGTTTCTATTGCTATATCAGTTTCTATTGGTGTATCAGTTTCGATTGGTATGTCAATTTCGATTGGTATGTCAGTTTCGATTGGTATATCAGTTTCGAATGGTATTTCAATCTCGATTGGTATGTCAGTTTCGATTAGTATATCAGTTTCTATTGGTATATCAGTTTGTTTGGTATATCAGTTTCTATTGGTATGTCATTGGTATATCAGTTTCGATCAGTATGTCAGTCTCTATTGGTATATCAGCTTCGATTGGTATGTCAGTTTCGATTGGTATATCAGTTTCGATTGGTATCTCAGTTTCGATTGGTATGTTAGTTTCTATTGGTATGTCAGTTTCGATTAGTATAACAGTTTCTATTGGTATGTCAGTTTCTATTGCTATATCAGTTTCTATTTGTATATCAGTTTTGATTGGTATGTCAGTTTCGATTGGTATGTCAATTTCGATTGGTATATCAGTTTTGATTGGTATATAAGATTCTATTGCTATATCAGTTTCTATTTGTATATCAGTTTCGATTGGTATGTCAGTTTCTATTGTTATGTCAGTTTCGTTTATTATATCAGTTACTATTTGTATGTCAGTTTCGATTGGTATGTCAGATTCAATTTTTATTTCAGTTTCGATTGGTATATCAGTTTCGATTGGTATATCAGTTTTCTATTGGTATGTTAGTTTCTATTGGTATGTCAGTTTCGATTAGTATATCAGTTTCTATTGGTATGTCAGTTTCGATTGGTATGTTAGTCCTCTATTTGTATGTCAGTTTCTATTGGTATATCAGTTTCGATTGGTATGTCAGTTTCGATTAGTATATCTGTTGCTAATGGTATGTCAGTTTCTATTGGTATATCAGTTTCGATTGGTATATCAGTTTCGATTGGTATGTCAGTTTCTATTGGTATGTCAATTTTGATTAGTATATGAGTTTCTATTGGTATGTCAGTTTCGATTGGTATATCAGTTTCGAATGGTATGTCAGTTTCTATTGGTATATCAGTTTCTATTGCTATATCAGTTTCTATTGGTATATCAGTTTCGATTGGTATGTCAGTTTCTATTGGTATATCAGTTGCGATTGGTATGTCAGTTTCTATTGGTATGTGAGTTTCGATTATTATATCAGTTACTATTGGTATGTCAGTTTCGATTGGTATGTCAGTTATGATTGTTATGTCAGTGTCTATTGGTATATCAGTTTAGATTGGTATATCAGTTTCGATTGGTATGCCAGTTTCTATTGTTATATCAGTTTCTATTTGTATGACCATTTCGATTGGTATGTCAGTTTCTATAGGTATATCAGTTTCAATTGGTTTGTTAGGTTCTATTGGTATGTCAGTTTAGATTAGTATATCAGTATCTATTGGTATGTTAGTTTTGATTGGTATGTTCGTCCTCGAGTTGTATTTCAGTTTCTATTGGTATATCAGTTTCGATTGGTATGTCAGTTTCTATTGGTATGTCAGTTTCTATTAGTATATCAGTTTCTATTGATATGTCAGTCTCTATTGGTATATCAGTTTCGATTGGTATGTCAGTTTCGATTGGTATATCAGTTTCGATTGGTACGTCAGTTTGGATTGGTATATCAGTTTCTATTGGTATATCAGTTTCGATTGCTATGTCAGTTTCGATTGCTATGTCAGTCTCTATTGGTTTATCAGTTTCAATTGGTATATCAGTTTCTATTGGTCTGTTAGTTTCTATTGGTATATCAGTTTCGATTAGTATATCAGTTTCTATTGGTGTATCAGTTTCAATTGGTATGTCAGTTTCGATTAGTATATCAGTTACGATTTGTATGTCAGTTTCTATTGGTATATCAGTTTCGATTGTTATATCAGTTTCGATTGGTATATCAGTTTCAATTGGTATGTCATTTTTGATTGGTATATCAGTTTCTATTGGTATATCAGTTTCGATTGGTATGTCAATTTCGATTGGTATGTCAGTTTCTATTGGTACGTCAGTTTCGATTAGTATATCAGTTTCTATTGGTATGTCAGTTTCTATTGGTATGTCATTTTCGATTAGTATATCAGTTTCGATTGCTATGTCAGTTTCGATTGGTATGTTAGTTTCTATTGCTACGTCAGTTTCGATTAGTATATCAGTTTCTATTGGTATGTCTGTTTCGATTGGTATGTTAGTCTTCGATTGGTATGTCAGTTTCAATTAGTAAATCAGTTTCTATTGGTATGTCAGTTTCTATTGGTATATCAGTTTTGATTGGCATATCAGTATCGATTGGTATGTCAGTTTCGATTGGTATGTCAGTTTTCGATTCGTATATTAGTTTCGATTTGTATATCAGTTTCGATTGGTATATCAGTTTTTATTGCTATATCAGTTCCTATAGATATGTCAGTTTCTATTGGTATATCAGTTTCGATTGGTATGTCAGTTTCTATTGGTATATCAGTTTCTATTGGTATGTCAGTTGCTATTGTTATATCAGTTTCGATTGGTATATCAGTTTCGATTGGTATCTCAATTTCGATTGTTATGTCAGTTTCGATTGGTATATCAGATTCGACTGGTATATCACTTTCTATTGATATATCAGTTTCTATTGGTATGTCAGTTTCAATTGGTATGTCAGTTTCGATTGGTATATCAGTTTAGAGTGGTATTTCAATCTCGATTGGTATGTCAGTTTCTATTGGTATATCAGTTTCGATTGGAATATCAGTTTCGATTTGTATGTCAGTTTCTATTGGTATGTCAGTTTCGATTGGTATATCAGTTTCGATTGGTATATCAGTTTCTATTGCTATATCAGTTTCTAATGGTATATCAGTTTCGATTGGTATGTCAGTTTCGATTGGTATATCAGTTTCGATTGGTATGTCAATTTCGATTGGTATGTCAGTTTCGATTGGTATGTAAGTTGCGATTAGTATATCAGTTTCCATTGGAATGTCAGCTTCGATTGGTATGTCAGTTTCTATTGGTTTATCAGATTCGATTAGTATGTCAATTTCTTTTGGTATGTCAGTTGCCATTGGTATATCAGTTTTGATTCATATGTCAGTTTCTATTGGTATGTCAGATTCGATTATTATATCAGTTTCCATTGGAATGTCAGTTTCGATTGGTATGTCAGTTTCTATTGGTTTATCAGATTCGATTAGTATGTCAATTTCTATCGGTATATCAGTTTCTATTGGTATATCAGTTTCGATTGGTATGTCAGTTTCGATTGGTATGTCAATTTCAATTGGTGCAGTTCGGGTTTGTGTCAGGCAAAAGTACCACAGACGCTCTTTTCATTGTACGACAACTACAGGAGAAGTACCTAGCTAAAAGTAAACCCCTATACTTAGCTTTCGTCGACTTGGAGAAAGCCTTCGACAGAGTCCCCCGTTCCATTATCTGGTGGTCTCTTAGAAAACTAGGTGTTGACGAATGGCTTGTGAGAGCTATACAAGCCATGTATAAAGAAACAGTCAGTAAGGTTAGAATTAACAACGAATATAGTGAAGAGTTTAGCGTAAAAGTTGGTGTCCATCAGGGCTCTGTTCTTAGCCCCCTACTATTTATTATTGCCCTTCAGGCTATAACAGAGGAGTTCAAGACCGGCTGCCCATGGGAACTCCTATACGCAGATGATCTAACGCTCATAGCTGAATCAATGACCGAACTAGAAAAGAAATTCCAAACATGGAAGCACGGCCTAGAATCAAAAGGCCTTAAAATTAACCTGGCTAAGACTAAAGTTCTAGTTTGTAGGAAAGAAAATAAGGCGGCGGTCCCATCTGGGAAATGGCCATGCTCAGTGTGTAGGAAAGGCGTAGCTAGAAACTTCATTTTATGTCCCAAATGCAAAGTATGGGTGCATAAAAGATATAGTGGGATCACAGGTAAGCTAACTAAGAATATAGATTTTACATGTGGCCGGTGCTCTCTGTGCAATAAGTAGCAGCAAGTGCCCACGAAATACTAGCTCCTTCAACTGCGCAGAGGGTTCTATAGAAATAGTGGACAGCTTCCGTTATCTGGGTGACAAAATCAGCAGTGGGGGAGGGTGCTCTGAAAGTACAGTAGCTAGAGTCAGAACTGGATGGAAAAAGTTCAGAGAGCTTATACCACTATTAGCCGCTAGAGGGTTCTCCCTAAAAATGAAAGGCAGGTTATACGATGCCTGCATACGAACAGCAATGCTGCATGGCAGTGACACCTGGGCATTGTGTGCAGAGGATATACGCAGACTAGAGAGGAACGAAGCTTGCATGCTCCGCTGGATGTGCAATAGTAATATACGTGAACGGCAAAGCATAAACGAACTAAGGAAAAAATTAGAAATAAGAGGGATCAGATGTTGTTTACTCGAGAGAAGGCTACGTTGGTACGGTCACGTGATGCGCATGAAAGACGACAGCTGTATAACAAAGTGCAGGGCAATAAAGATAGACGGTAGCCACGGAGTAGACAGACCCAGAAAAACATGGGACGAGCTGATAAATTCCGACCTCACACGCTTACACCTCTCCAAGACAATGTCACTGGACCGAGACCTTTGGCGGTACTCAGTAATAGAGAAGACCCGCCTTACCTAAATACAAAGTAAAAACCTACTACAGTCAGTAGGCATCTCTATCAAAACACACCCCCGTCCCACCACCTCCACCCCACCCACACCACCCCTTTCAATGTAAAGTTATGTTGGTCCCACAACATCCAGGCCAAAACAAATGAGATCGTGTAGGTGTCACGACAAAAAACACACAGTCCACGCTGTAAATGTGGCCGTGTAGGCAACACGGTAAAAACCTCCCAGCCCCACACTGTAAATGTGGTTGGTGTTAGGAAGGGCATCCAGCTGTAGAAAACCCGCCAGACAGTCCACGCTGTAATGTGGCCGTGTAGGCAACACGGTAAAAACCTCCCAGCCCCACACTGTGAATGTGGTTGGTGTTAGGAAGGGCATCCAACTGTAGAAAACCCGCCAGACAGTCCTATGCGAGCAAGACAACCACTCTTGCCTCAAGTGGGAAAACCCCCGTCCAAACCCATGCAAGCGTGGAACACGGACGCTAAACCTGATGATGATGATGATGATGATGATATCAGTTTTGATTCATATGTCAGTTTCGATTAGTATATCAGTTTCTATTGGTATGTCAGGCTCTATTGATATATAAGTTTCGATTGGTATGTCAGTTTCGATTGGAATGTCAGTTTCGATTGGGATGTCAGTTTCGATTGATATATCAGTTTCGAATGGTATGTCAGTTTCGATTGGTATGTCAGTTTAGATAGGTATATCAGTTTCGATTAGTATGTCAGTTTCTATTGGTATATCGGTTTCCATTGGTATCTCAGTTTCTATTGGTATATCAGTTTCGATAGATATATCAGTTTCGATTAGTATGTCAGTTTCTATTGGTATGTCAGATTCGATTAGTATAACAATTTCCATTGGAATGTCTGTTTCGATTGGTATGACAGTTTCCATTGGTATATCAGTTTCGATTGGTATTTCAGTTTCTATGGGTATATCAGTTTCTATTTTTATGTCAGTTTAAATTGGTAAGTCAGTTTCTATTGGTATATCTATTTCGATTGATATATCAGTTTTAATTAGTATGTCAGTTTCTATTGGTATGTCAGTTTCGATTAGTATATCAGTTTCGATTGTTATGTAAGTTTTATTGGTATTTCAGTTTCGATTGGTATATCAGTTTCGATTGGTATATCAGTTTCTATTGTTATATCAGTTTCAATTGGTATGTTAGTTTCTATTGGTATGTCAGTTTCTATTAGTATATCAGCTTCTATTGGTATGTCAGTTTCGATTGGTAGGTTAGTCCTCGATTTGTATGTCACTTTCTAGTGGTATATCAGTTTCGATTGGTATGTCAGTTTCAATTAGTATATCAGTTTCTATTGGTATGTCAGTTTCTATTGCTATATCAGTTTCTATTGGTGTATCAGTTTCGATTGGTATGTCAATTTCGATTGGTATGTCAGTTTCGATTGGTATATCAGTTTCGAATGGTATTTCAATCTCGATTGGTATGTCAGTTTCGATTAGTATATCAGTTTCTATTGGTATATCAGTTTGTTTGGTATATCAGTTTCTATTGGTATGTCATTGGTATATCAGTTTCGATCAGTATGTCAGTCTCTATTGGTATATCAGCTTCGATTGGTATGTCAGTTTCGATTGGTATATCAGTTTCGATTGGTATCTCAGTTTCGATTGGTATGTTAGTTTCTATTGGTATGTCAGTTTCGATTAGTATAACAGTTTCTATTGGTATGTCAGTTTCTATTGCTATATCAGTTTCTATTTGTATATCAGTTTTGATTGGTATGTCAGTTTCGATTGGTATGTCAATTTCGATTGGTATATCAGTTTTGATTGGTATATAAGATTCTATTGCTATATCAGTTTCTATTTGTATATCAGTTTCGATTGGTATGTCAGTTTCTATTGTTATGTCAGTTTCGTTTATTATATCAGTTACTATTTGTATGTCAGTTTCGATTGGTATGTCAGATTCAATTTTTATTTCAGTTTCGATTGGTATATCAGTTTCGATTGGTATATCAGTTTTCTATTGGTATGTTAGTTTCTATTGGTATGTCAGTTTCGATTAGTATATCAGTTTCTATTGGTATGTCAGTTTCGATTGGTATGTTAGTCCTCTATTTGTATGTCAGTTTCTATTGGTATATCAGTTTCGATTGGTATGTCAGTTTCGATTAGTATATCTGTTGCTAATGGTATGTCAGTTTCTATTGGTATATCAGTTTCGATTGGTATATCAGTTTCGATTGGTATGTCAGTTTCTATTGGTATGTCAATTTTGATTAGTATATGAGTTTCTATTGGTATGTCAGTTTCGATTGGTATATCAGTTTCGAATGGTATGTCAGTTTCTATTGGTATATCAGTTTCTATTGCTATATCAGTTTCTATTGGTATATCAGTTTCGATTGGTATGTCAGTTTCTATTGGTATATCAGTTGCGATTGGTATGTCAGTTTCTATTGGTATGTGAGTTTCGATTATTATATCAGTTACTATTGGTATGTCAGTTTCGATTGGTATGTCAGTTATGATTGTTATGTCAGTGTCTATTGGTATATCAGTTTAGATTGGTATATCAGTTTCGATTGGTATGCCAGTTTCTATTGTTATATCAGTTTCTATTTGTATGACCATTTCGATTGGTATGTCAGTTTCTATAGGTATATCAGTTTCAATTGGTTTGTTAGGTTCTATTGGTATGTCAGTTTAGATTAGTATATCAGTATCTATTGGTATGTTAGTTTTGATTGGTATGTTCGTCCTCGAGTTGTATTTCAGTTTCTATTGGTATATCAGTTTCGATTGGTATGTCAGTTTCTATTGGTATGTCAGTTTCTATTAGTATATCAGTTTCTATTGATATGTCAGTCTCTATTGGTATATCAGTTTCGATTGGTATGTCAGTTTCGATTGGTATATCAGTTTCGATTGGTACGTCAGTTTGGATTGGTATATCAGTTTCTATTGGTATATCAGTTTCGATTGCTATGTCAGTTTCGATTGCTATGTCAGTCTCTATTGGTTTATCAGTTTCAATTGGTATATCAGTTTCTATTGGTCTGTTAGTTTCTATTGGTATATCAGTTTCGATTAGTATATCAGTTTCTATTGGTGTATCAGTTTCAATTGGTATGTCAGTTTCGATTAGTATATCAGTTACGATTTGTATGTCAGTTTCTATTGGTATATCAGTTTCGATTGTTATATCAGTTTCGATTGGTATATCAGTTTCAATTGGTATGTCATTTTTGATTGGTATATCAGTTTCTATTGGTATATCAGTTTCGATTGGTATGTCAATTTCGATTGGTATGTCAGTTTCTATTGGTACGTCAGTTTCGATTAGTATATCAGTTTCTATTGGTATGTCAGTTTCTATTGGTATGTCATTTTCGATTAGTATATCAGTTTCGATTGCTATGTCAGTTTCGATTGGTATGTTAGTTTCTATTGCTACGTCAGTTTCGATTAGTATATCAGTTTCTATTGGTATGTCTGTTTCGATTGGTATGTTAGTCTTCGATTGGTATGTCAGTTTCAATTAGTAAATCAGTTTCTATTGGTATGTCAGTTTCTATTGGTATATCAGTTTTGATTGGCATATCAGTATCGATTGGTATGTCAGTTTCGATTGGTATGTCAGTTTTCGATTCGTATATTAGTTTCGATTTGTATATCAGTTTCGATTGGTATATCAGTTTTTATTGCTATATCAGTTCCTATAGATATGTCAGTTTCTATTGGTATATCAGTTTCGATTGGTATGTCAGTTTCTATTGGTATATCAGTTTCTATTGGTATGTCAGTTGCTATTGTTATATCAGTTTCGATTGGTATATCAGTTTCGATTGGTATCTCAATTTCGATTGTTATGTCAGTTTCGATTGGTATATCAGATTCGACTGGTATATCACTTTCTATTGATATATCAGTTTCTATTGGTATGTCAGTTTCAATTGGTATGTCAGTTTCGATTGGTATATCAGTTTAGAGTGGTATTTCAATCTCGATTGGTATGTCAGTTTCTATTGGTATATCAGTTTCGATTGGAATATCAGTTTCGATTTGTATGTCAGTTTCTATTGGTATGTCAGTTTCGATTGGTATATCAGTTTCGATTGGTATATCAGTTTCTATTGCTATATCAGTTTCTAATGGTATATCAGTTTCGATTGGTATGTCAGTTTCGATTGGTATATCAGTTTCGATTGGTACGTCAGTTTCGATTGGTATATCAGTTTCTATTGGTATATCAGTTTCGATTGCTATGTCAGTTTCAATTGCTATGTCAGTCTCTATTGGTTTATCAGTTTCAATTGGTATATCAGTTTCTATTGGTCTGTTAGTTTCTATTGGGATGTCAGTTTCGATTAGTATATCAGTTTCTATTGGTATATCAGTTTCGATTGGTATGTCAGTTTCGATTAGTATATCAGTTACTATTTGTATGTCAGTTTCTATTGGTATATCAGTTTCGATTGGTATATCAGTTTCGATTGGTATATCAGTTTCAATTGGTATGTTATTTTTGATTGGTATATCAGTTTCTATTGGTATATCAGTTTCGATTGGTATGTCAATTTCGATTGGTATGTCAGTTTCTATTGGTACGTCAGTTTCGAATAGTATATCAGTTTCGAATAGTATATCAGTTTCTATTTGTATGTCAGTTTCTATTGGTATATCAGTTTTGATTGGCATATCAGTATCGATTGGTATGTCAGTTTCGATTGGTATGTCAGTTTTCGATTCGTGTATCAGTTTCGATTTGTATATCAGTTTCGATTGGTATATCAGTTTTTATTGCTATATCAGTTCCTAAAGATATGTCAGTTTCTATTGGTATATCAGTTTCGATTGGTATGTCAGTTTCTATTGGTATATCAGTTTTGTTGGTATGTCAGTTTTGATTAATATATCTGTTGCTATTGGTACGTCAGTTGCTATTGTTATATCAGATTCGATTGGTATATCAGTTTCGATTGGTATTTCAATCTCGATTGGTATGTCATTTTCGATTGGCATGTTAGTCCTTGATTTGTATGTTAGTTTCTATTGGTATATCAGTTTCTATTGGTATGTCAGTTTCTATTGGTATATCAGTTTCGATTGGCATATCAGTTTCAATTGGTATGTCAGTTTCAATTAGTATATCAGTTTCAATTGGTATGTCAGTTTCAATTGGTATATCAGTTTCGAATGGTATTTCAATCTCGATTGGTATGTCAGTTTCGATTGGTATATCAGTTACAATTGGGAATATCAGTTTCAATTGGTATGTTAGTTTCTATTGGTATGTCAGTTTCTATTAGTATATCAGCTGCTATTGGTATGTCAGTTTCGATTGGTATGTTAGTCCTCGATTTGTATGTCACTTTCTATTGGTATATCAGTTTCGATTGGTATGTCAGTTTCAATTAGTATATCAGTTTCTATTGGTATGTCAGTTTCTATTGGTATATCAGTTTCGCTTGGTATGTCAGTTTCTATTGGTATGTGAGTTTCGATTATTATATCAGTTACTATTGGTATGTCAGTTTCGATTGGTATGTCAGTTTCGATTGGTATATCAGTTTCTATTGGTATGTCAATTTCGATTGGTATGTCAGTTTCGATTGGTATATCAGTTTCGAATGGTATTTCAATCTCGATTGGAATGTCAGTTTCGATTGGTATATCAGTTTCGATTAGTATGTCAGTTTCTATTGGTATATCAGTTTCGTTTGGTATATCAGTTTCTATTGGTATGTCATTGGTCTATCAGTTTCGATTGGTATGTCATTTTCGATTGCTATGTCAGTTTCGATTGGTATGTCAGTTTCGATTGGTATATCTGTTTCGAATGGTATTTCAATCTCGATTGGTATGTCAGTTTCGATTGGTATATCAGCTTCGATTGGTATATCAGTTTCGATTGGTATGTCATTTTCTATTGGTATGTCAGTTTCTATTAGTATATCAGTTTCTATTGGTATGTCAGTCTCTATAGGTATATCAGTTTCGATTGGTATGTCAGTTTCGATTGGTATGTCAGTTTCGATTGGTACATCAGTTTCTATTGGTGTGTCAGTCTCTATTGGTATGTCAGTTTCGATTGGTATGTCAGTTTCGATTGCTATGTCAGTTTCGATTGCTATGTCAGTTTCGATTGGTATATCAGTTTCGAATGGTATATCAGTTTCGATTGGTATGTCAGTTTCGATTGGTATATCAGTTTCGATTGGTATATCCGTTTCGATTGGTATGTTAGTTTCTATTGGTATGTCAGTTTCGATTAGTATATCAGTTTCTATTGGTATGTCAGTTTCTATTGCTATATCAGTTTCTATTTGTATATCAGTTTCGATTGGTATTTCAATTTCGATTGGTATATCAGTTTCGATTGGTATATCAGTTTCTATTGCTATATCAGTTTCTATTTGTATATCAGTTTCGATTGGTATGTCAGTTTCAATTGGTATATCAGTTGCGATTGGTATGTCAGTTTTGATTAATATATCTGTTGCTATTGGTATGTCAGTTTCTATTGGTATATCAGTTTCGATTGGTATATCAGTTTCAATTCGTATGTCAATTTCGATTGGTATGTCAGTTTCGATTGGTATATCAGATTCGACTGGTATATCACTTTATATTGCTATATCAGTTTCTATTGGTATGTCAGTTTCAATTGGTATGTCAGTATATATTGGTATATCAGTTTCAATTGGTATGTCAGTTTCTATTGTTATGTCAGTTTCTATTAGTATATCAGTTTCTATTGGTATGTCAGTCTCTATTGGTATATCAGTTTCGGTTGGTATGTCAGTTTCGATTGGTATATCAGTTTCTACTGGTATATCAGTTTCAATTGATATGTCAGTTTCGATTGGTATGTCAGTTTCTATTGGTATGTCAGTTTCGATTAGTATATCAGTTTCTATTGGTATATCAGTTTCGATTGGTATGTCAGTTTCGATTAGTATATCAGTTACTATTTGTATGTCAGTTTCTATTGGTTTATCAGTTTCGATTGGTATATCAGTTTCGATTGGTATATCAGTTTCAATTGGTATGTCAGTTTCGATTGTTATATCAGTTTTGATTGGTATGTCAGTACCTATTGGTATGTCATTTTCGATTAGTATATCAGTTTCTATTGGTATGTCAGTTTCGATTGCTATGTCAGTTTCTATTGCTATGTCAGTTTCGATTGGTATGTTAGTTTCTATTGCTATGTCAGTTTCGATTAGTATATCAGTTTCTATTGGTATCTCTGTTCCGATCGGTATGTTAGTCTTCGATTGGTATGTCAGTTTCAATTAGTATATCAGTTTCTATTGGTATGTCAGTTTCGATTGGTATGTCAGTTTCGATTGGTATATCAGTTTTTATTGCTATATCAGTTCCTATAGGTATGTCAATTTCGATTGGTATGTCAATTTCGATTGTTATGTAAGTTTCGATTGGTATATCAGCTTCTATTGGTATGTCAGTTTAGATTGGTATGTTAGTCCTTGATTCGTATATCACTTTCTATTGGTATATCAGCTTCGATTGGTATGTCAGTTTCAATTAGTATATCAGTTTCTATTGGTATGTCAGTTTCGATTGGTATATCAATTTCGATTGGCATATCAGTTTTGATTGGTATGTCAGTTTCTATTGGTATGTCAGTTTCGATTGGTATATCAGTTTCGATTCGTATATCATTTTCTATTGCTATATCAGTTTTTATTGGTATGTGAGTTTCGATTATTATATCAGTTACTATTGGTATGTCAGTTTCGATTGGTATGTCAGTCTCGATTGTTATGTCAGTTTCGATTGGTATATCAGTTACAATTGGTATATCAGTTTCAATTGGTATGTTAGTTTCTATTGGTATGTCAGTTTCTATTAGTATATCAGCTGCTATTGGTATGTCAGTTTCGATTGGTATGTTAGTCCTTGATTTGTATGTCACTTTCTATTGGTATATCAGTTTCGATTGGTATGTCAGTTTCAATTAGTATATCAGTTTCTATTGGTATGTCAGTTTCTATTGGTATATCAGTTTCGATTGGTATATCAGTTTCGATTGCTATATCAGTTTCTATTGCTATATCAGTTTCTATTGGTATATCAGTTTCGATTGGTATGTCAGTTTCTATTGGTATGTGAGTTTCGATTATTATATCAGTTACTATTGGTATGTCAGTTTCGATTGGTATGTCAGTTTCGATTGTTATGTCAGTGTCTATTGGTATATCAGTTTCAAATGTTATTTAAATCTCGATTGGTATGTCAGTTTCGATTGGTATATCAGTTTCGATTAGTATGTCAGTTTCTATTGATATATCAGTTTCGTTTGGTATATCAGTTTCTATTGGTATGTCACACGCTTACACCTCTCCAAGAAAATGTTACTGGACCGAGACCTTTGGCGGTACTCAGTAATAGAGAAGACCCGCCTTACCTAAATACAAAGTAAAAACCTACTACAGTTAGTAGGCATCTCTATCAAAACACACCCCCGTCCCACCACCTCCACCCCACCCACACCGCCCCTTTCAATGTAAAGTTATGTTGGTCCCACAACATCCAGGCCGAAACAAATGAGATCGTGTAGGTGTCACGACAAAAAACACACAGTCCACGCTGTAAATGTGGCCGTGTAGGCAACACGGTAAAAACCTCCCAGCCCCACACTGTAAATGTGGTTGGTGTTAGGAAGGGCATCCAGCTGTAGAAAACCCGCCAGACAGTCCACGCTGTAATGTGGCCGTGTAGGCAACACGGTAAAAACCTCCCAGCCCCACACTGTAAATGTGGTTGGTGTTAGGAAGGGCATCAAACTGTAGAAAACCCGCCAGACAGTCCTATGCGAGCAAGACAACCAATCTTGCCTCAAGTGGGAAAACCCCCGTCCAAACCCATGCAAGCGTGGAACACGGACGCTAAACCTGATGATGATGATGATGATGGCATTGGTATATCAGCTTCGATTGGTATGTCAGTTTCGTTTGGTATATCAGTTTCGATTGGTATGTCAGTTTCTATTGGTATATCAGTTGCGATTGGTACGTGAGTTTCGATTATTATATCAGTTACTATTGGTATGTCAGTTTCGCTTGGTATGTCAGTTTCGATTGTTATGTCAGTGTCTATTGGTATATCAGTTTCGATTGGTATGTCAGTTTCGATTAGTATATCAGTTTCTATTGGTATATCAGTTTCGATTGGTATATCAGTTTCGATTGGAATGTTAGGTTCTATTGGTATGTCAGTTTTGATTAGTATATCAGTATCTATTGGTATATCAGTTTCGATTGGTATATCAGTTTCGAATGGTATTTCAATTTCGATTGGTATGTCAGTTTCGATTGGTATATCAGTTTCGATTAGTGTGTCAGTTTCTATTGGTATATCAGTTTCGATTGGTATATCAGTTTCTATTGGTATGTCATTGGTATATCAGTTTCAATTGGTATGTCAGTTTCTATTGGTATATCAGTTTAGATTGGTATATCAGTTTCGATTGGTATATCAGTTTCTATTGTTATATCAGTTTCTATTTGTATGTCCGTTTCGATTGGTATGTCAGTTTCTATAGGTATATCAGTTTCGATTGGTATGTTAGGTTCTATTGGTATGTCAGTTTTGATTAGTATATCAGTATCTATTGGTATGTCAGTTTTGATTGGTATGTTCGTCCTCGAGTTGTATTTCAGTTTCTATTGGTATATCAGTTTCGATTGGTATTTCAGTTTCTATTGGTATGTCAGTTTCTATTAATATATCAGTTTCTATTGATATGTCAGTCTCTATTGGTATATCAGTTTCGATTGGTATGTCAGTTTCGATTGGTATATCAGTTTCTATTGGTATATCAGTTTTGATTGCTATGTCAGTTTCGATTGCTATGTCAGTCTCTATTGGTTTATCAGTTTCAATTGGTATATCAGTTTCTATTGGTCTGTTAGTTTCTATTGGTATGTCAGTTTCGATTAGTATATCAGTTTCTATTGGTATATCAGTTACTATTTGTATGTCAGTTTCTATTGGTATATCAGTTTCGATTGGTATATCAGTTTCGATTGGTATATCAGTTTCAATTGGTACGTCATTTTTGATTGGTATATCAGTTTCTATTGGTATATCAGTTTCGATTGGTATGTCAATTTCGATTGGTATGTCAGTTTCTATTGGTACGTCAGTTTCGATTAGTATATCAGTTTCTATTGGTATGTCAGTTTCTATTGGTATGTCATTTTCGATTAGTATATCAGTTTCTATTGGTATGTCAGTTTCGATTGCTATGTCAGTTTCGATTGCTATGTCAGTTTCGATTGGTATGTTAGTTTCTATTGCTATGTCAGTTTCGATTAGTATATCAGTTTCTATTGGTATGTCTGTTTCGATTGGTATGTTAGTCTTTAAATGGTATGTCAGTTTCAATTAGTATATCAGTTTCTATTGGTATGTCAGTTTCTATTGGTATGTCAGTTTTTATTGCTATATCAGTTCCTATAGATATGTCAGTTTCTATTGGTATATCAGTTTCTATTGGTATATCAGTTTCGATTGGTATGTCAATTTCGATTGGTATGTCAGTTTCTATTGGTACGTCAGTTTCGATTAGTATATCAGTTTCTATTGGTATGTCAGTTTCTATTGGTATGTCATTTTCGATTAGTATATCAGTTTCTATTGGTATGTCAGTTTCGATTGCTATGTCAGTTTCGATTGCTATGTCAGTTTCGATTGGTATATCAGTTTTTATTGCTATATCAGTTCCTATAGATGTGTCAGTTTCTATTGGTATATCAGTTTTGATTGGTATGTTAGTTTCTATTGGTATATCAGTTTCTATTGGTATGTCAGTTGCTATTGTTATATCAGTTTCGATTGGTATATCAGTATCGACTGGTATATCACTTTCTATTGATATATCAGTTTCTATTGGTATGTCAGTTTCAATTGGTATGTCAGTTTCGATTGGTATATCAGTTTAGAGTGGTATTTCAATCTCGATTAGTATGTCAGTTTCGATTGGCATGTTAGTCCTTGATTTGTATATAACTTTCTATTGTTATATCAGTTTCAATTAGTATATCAGTTTCTATTGGTATGTCAGTTTCTATTGGTATATCAGTTTTGATTGGCATATCAGTTTCAATTGGTATGTCAGTATCAATTAGTATATCAGTTTCTATTGGTATGTCAGTTTCGATTGGTATATCAGTTTCGAATGGTATTTCAATCTCGATTGGTATGTCAGTTTCGATTGGTATATCAGTTACAATTGGGAATATCAGTTTCAATTGGTATGTTAGTTTCTATTGGTATGTCAGTATCTATTAGTATATCAGCTTCTATTGGTATGTCAGTTTCGATTGGTAGGTTAGTCCTCGATTTGTATGTCACTTTCTATTGGTATATCAGTTTCGATTGGTATGTCAGTTTCAATTAGTATATCAGTTTCTATTGGTATGTCAGTTTCTATTGCTATATCAGTTTCTATTGGTGTATCAGTTTCGATTGGTATGTCAGTTTCTATTGGTATGTCAATTTCAATTGGTATGTCAGTTTCGATTGGTATATCAGTTTCGAATGGTATTTCAATCTCGATTGGTATGTCAGTTTCGATTAGTATGTCAGTTTCTATTGGTATATCAGTTTGTTTGGTATATCAGTTTCTATTGGTATGTCATTGGTATATCAGTTTCGATTGGTATGTCAGTCTCTATTGGTATATCAGCTTCGATTGGTATGTCAGTTTCGATTGGTATATCAGTTTCGATTGGTATCTCAGTTTCGATTGGCATGTTAGTTTCTATTGGTATGTCAGTTTCGATTAGTATAACAGTTTCTATTGGTATGTCAGTTTCTATTGCTATATCAGTTTCTATTTGTATATCAGTTTTGATTGGTATGTCAGTTTCGATTGGTATGTCAATTTCGATTGGTATATCCGTTTTGATTGGTATATCAGATTCTATTGCTATATCAGTTTCTATTTGTATATCAGTTTCGATTGGTATGTCAGTTTCTATTGTTATGTCAGTTTCGATTATTATATCAGTTACTATTTGTATGTCAGTTTCGATTGGTATGTCAGATTCAATTTTTCTTTCAGTTTCGATTGGTATATCAGTTTCGATTGGTATATCAGTTTTCGATTGGTATGTTAGTTTCTATTGGTATGTCAGTTTCGATTAGTATATCAGTTTCTATTGGTATGTCAGTTCCGATTGGTATGTTAGTCCTCTATTTTTATGTCTGTTTCTATTGGTATATCAGTTTCGATTGGTATGTCAGTTTCGATTAGTATATCTGTTGCTAATGGTATGTCAGTTTCTATTGGTATATCAGTTTCGATTGGTATATCAGTTTCGATTGGTATGTCAGTTTCTATTGGTATGTCAATTTTGATTAGTATATGAGTTTCTATTGGTATGTCAGTTTCGATTGGTATATCAGTTTCGAATGGTATGTCAGTTTCTATTGGTATGTCAGTTTCGATTGGTATATCAGTTTCGATTGGTATATCAGTTTCTATTGCTATATCAGTTTCTATTGGTATATCAGTTTCGATTGGTATGTCAGTTTCTATTGGTATGTGAGTTTCGATTATTATATCAGTTACTATTGGTATGTCATTTTCGATTAGTATATCAGTTTCTATTGGTATGTCAGTTTCGATTGCTATGTCAGTTTCGATTGCTATGTCAGTTTCGATTGGTATGTTAGTTTCTATTGCTATGTCAGTTTCGATTAGTATATCAGTTTCTATTGGTATGTCTGTTTCGATTGGTATGTTAGTCTTTAAATGGTATGTCAGTTTCAATTAGTATATCAGTTTCTATTGGTATGTCAGTTTCTATTGGTATGTCAGTTTTTATTGCTATATCAGTTCCTATAGATATGTCAGTTTCTATTGGTATATCAGTTTCTATTGGTATATCAGTTTCGATTGGTATGTCAATTTCGATTGGTATGTCAGTTTCTATTGGTACGTCAGTTTCGATTAGTATATCAGTTTCTATTGGTATGTCAGTTTCTATTGGTATGTCATTTTCGATTAGTATATCAGTTTCTATTGGTATGTCAGTTTCGATTGCTATGTCAGTTTCGATTGCTATGTCAGTTTCGATTGGTATATCAGTTTTTATTGCTATATCAGTTCCTATAGATGTGTCAGTTTCTATTGGTATATCAGTTTTGATTGGTATGTTAGTTTCTATTGGTATATCAGTTTCTATTGGTATGTCAGTTGCTATTGTTATATCAGTTTCGATTGGTATATCAGTATCGACTGGTATATCACTTTCTATTGATATATCAGTTTCTATTGGTATGTCAGTTTCAATTGGTATGTCAGTTTCGATTGGTATATCAGTTTAGAGTGGTATTTCAATCTCGATTAGTATGTCAGTTTCGATTGGCATGTTAGTCCTTGATTTGTATATAACTTTCTATTGTTATATCAGTTTCAATTAGTATATCAGTTTCTATTGGTATGTCAGTTTCTATTGGTATATCAGTTTTGATTGGCATATCAGTTTCAATTGGTATGTCAGTATCAATTAGTATATCAGTTTCTATTGGTATGTCAGTTTCGATTGGTATATCAGTTTCGAATGGTATTTCAATCTCGATTGGTATGTCAGTTTCGATTGGTATATCAGTTACAATTGGGAATATCAGTTTCAATTGGTATGTTAGTTTCTATTGGTATGTCAGTATCTATTAGTATATCAGCTTCTATTGGTATGTCAGTTTCGATTGGTAGGTTAGTCCTCGATTTGTATGTCACTTTCTATTGGTATATCAGTTTCGATTGGTATGTCAGTTTCAATTAGTATATCAGTTTCTATTGGTATGTCAGTTTCTATTGCTATATCAGTTTCTATTGGTGTATCAGTTTCGATTGGTATGTCAGTTTCTATTGGTATGTCAATTTCAATTGGTATGTCAGTTTCGATTGGTATATCAGTTTCGAATGGTATTTCAATCTCGATTGGTATGTCAGTTTCGATTAGTATGTCAGTTTCTATTGGTATATCAGTTTGTTTGGTATATCAGTTTCTATTGGTATGTCATTGGTATATCAGTTTCGATTGGTATGTCAGTCTCTATTGGTATATCAGCTTCGATTGGTATGTCAGTTTCGATTGGTATATCAGTTTCGATTGGTATCTCAGTTTCGATTGGCATGTTAGTTTCTATTGGTATGTCAGTTTCGATTAGTATAACAGTTTCTATTGGTATGTCAGTTTCTATTGCTATATCAGTTTCTATTTGTATATCAGTTTTGATTGGTATGTCAGTTTCGATTGGTATGTCAATTTCGATTGGTATATCCGTTTTGATTGGTATATCAGATTCTATTGCTATATCAGTTTCTATTTGTATATCAGTTTCGATTGGTATGTCAGTTTCTATTGTTATGTCAGTTTCGATTATTATATCAGTTACTATTTGTATGTCAGTTTCGATTGGTATGTCAGATTCAATTTTTCTTTCAGTTTCGATTGGTATATCAGTTTCGATTGGTATATCAGTTTTCGATTGGTATGTTAGTTTCTATTGGTATGTCAGTTTCGCTTAGTATATCAGTTTCTATTGGTATGTCAGTTCCGATTGGTATGTTAGTCCTCTATTTTTATGTCTGTTTCTATTGGTATATCAGTTTCGATTGGTATGTCAGTTTCGATTAGTATATCTGTTGCTAATGGTATGTCAGTTTCTATTGGTATATCAGTTTCGATTGGTATATCAGTTTCGATTGGTATGTCAGTTTCTATTGGTATGTCAATTTTGATTAGTATATGAGTTTCTATTGGTATGTCAGTTTCGATTGGTATATCAGTTTCGAATGGTATGTCAGTTTCTATTGGTATGTCAGTTTCGATTGGTATATCAGTTTCGATTGGTATATCAGTTTCTATTGCTATATCAGTTTCTATTGGTATATCAGTTTCGATTGGTATGTCAGTTTCTATTGGTATGTGAGTTTCGATTATTATATCAGTTACTATTGGTATGTCAGTTTCGATTGGTATGTCAGTTACGATTGTTATGTCAGTGTCTATTGGTATATCAGTTAAGATTGGTATATCAGTTTCGATCGGTATGTCAGTTTCTATTGTTATATCAGTTTCTATTTGTATGACCGTTTTGATTGGTATGTCAGTTTCTATAGGTATATCAGTTTCGATTGGTATGTTAGGTTCTATTGGTATGTCAGTTTAGATTAGTATATCAGTATCTATTGGTATGTTAGTTTTGATTGGTATGTTCGTCCTCGAGTTGTATTTCAGTTTCTATTGGTATATCAGTTTCGATTGGTATGTCAGTTTCTATTGGTATGTCAGTTTCTATTAGTATATCAGTTTCTATTGATATGTCAGTCTCTATTGGTATATCAGTTTCGATTGGTATGTCAGTTTCGATTGGTATATCAGTTTCGATTGGTACGTCAGTTTCGATTGGTATATCAGTTTCTATTGGTATATCAGTTTCGATTGCTACGTCAGTTTCGATTGCTATGTCAGTCTCTATTGGTTTATCAGTTTCAATTGGTATATCAGTTTCTATTGGTCTGTTAGTTTCTATTTGTATATCAGTTTCGATTAGTATATCAGTTTCTATTGGTATATCAGTTTCGATTGATATGTCAGTTTCGATTAGTATATCAGTTACTATTTGTATGTCAGTTTCTATTTGTATATCAGTTTAGATTGTTATATCAGTTTCGATTGGTATATCAGTTTCAATTGGTATGTCATTTTTGATTGGTATATCAGTTTCTATTGGTATATCAGTTTCGATTGGTATGTCAATTTCGATTGGTATATCAGTTTCTATTGGTACGTCAGTTTCGATTAGTATATCAGTTTCTATTGGTATGTCAGTTTCTATTGGTATGTCATTTTCGATTAGTATATCAGTTTCGATTGCTATGTCAGTTTCGATTGGTATGTTAGTTTCTATTGGTATGTCAGTTTCGATTAGTATATCAGTTTCTATTGGTATATCAGTTTCGATTGGTATGTCAGTTTCTATTGGTATATCAGTCACAATTGGGAATATCAGTTTCAATTGGTATGTTAGTTTCTATTGGTATGTCAGTTTCTATTAGTATATCAGTTTCTATTGGTATGTCAGTTTCGATTGGTATGTTAGTCCTCGATTTGTATGTCACTTTCTATTGGTATATCAGTTTCGATTGGTACGTCAGTTTCAATTAGTATATCAGTTTCTATTGGTATGTCAGTTTCTATTGGTATATAAGTTTCGATTGGAATATCAGTTGCGATTGGTATGTCAGTTTCTATTGGTATGTCAGTTTCGATTGGTATATCAGTTTCGATTGGTATATCAGTTTCTATTGCTATATCAGTTTCTATTGGTATATCAGTTTCGATTGGAATATCAGTTTCTATTGGTCTGTTAGTTTCTATTGGTATATCAGTTTCGATTAGTATATCAGTTTCTATTGGTATGTCATTTTTGATTGGTATATCAGTTTCTATTGGTATATCAGTTTCGATTGGTATGTCAATTTCGATTGGTATATCAGTTTCTATTGGTACGTCAGTTTCGATTAGTATATCAGTTTCTATTGGTATGTCAGTTTCTATTGGTATGTTAGTTTCTATTGCTATGTCAGTTTCGATTAGTATATCAGTTTCTATTGGTATGTCTGTTTCGATTGGTATGTTAGTCTTCGATTGGTATCACAGTTTCAATTAGTATATCAGTTTCTATTGGTATGTCAGTTTCTATTGGTATATCAGTTTTGATTGGCATATCAGTATCGATTGGTATGTCAGTTTCGATTGGTATGTCAGTTTTCGATTCGTATATCAGTTTCGATTTGTATATCAGTTTCGATTGGTATATCAGTTTTTATTGCTATATCAGGTCCTATAGATATGTCAGTTTCTATTGGTATATCAGTTTCGATTGGTATGTCAGTTTCTATTGGTATATCAGTTTCTATTGGTATGTCAGTTGCTATTGTTATATCAGTTTCGATTGGTATATCAGTTTCGATTGGTATCTCAATTTCGATTGTTATGTCAGTTTCGATTGGTATATCAGATTCGACTGGAATATCACTTTCTATTGATATATCAGTTTCTATTGGTATGTCAGTTTCAATTGGTATGTCAGTTTCGATTGGTATATCAGTTTAGAGTGGTATTTCAATCTCGACTGGTATGTCCGTTTCGATTGGCATGTTAGTCCTTGATTTGTATGTTAGTTTCTATTGGTATATCAGTTTTGATTGGCATATCAGTTTCAATTGGTATGTCAGTTTCAATTAGTATATCAGTTTCTATTGGTATGTCAGTTTCGATTGGTATATCAGTTTCGAATGGTATTTCAATCTCGATTGGTATGTCAGTTTCGATTGGTATATCAGTCACAATTGGGAATATCAGTTTCAATTGGTATGTTAGTTTCTATTGGTATGTCAGTTTCTATTAGTATATCAGCTTCTATTGGTATGTCAGTTTCGATTGGTATGTTAGTCCTCGATTTGTATGTCACTTTCTATTGGTATATCAGTTTCGATTGGTACGTCAGTTTCAATTAGTATATCAGTTTCTATTGGTATGTCAGTTTCTATTGGTATATCAGTTTCGATTGGAATATCAGTTTCGATTGGTATGTCAGTTTCTATTGGTATGTCAGTTTCGATTGGTATATCAGTTTCGATTGGTATATCAGTTTCTATTGCTATATCAGTTTCTATTGGTATATCAGTTTAGATTGGTATGTCAGTTTCGATTGGTATATCAGTTTCGATTGGTACGTCAGTTTCGATTGGTATATCAGTTTCTATTGGTATATCAGTTTCGATTGCTATGTCAGTTTCGATTGCTATGTCAGTCTCTATTGGTTTATCAGTTTCAATTGGTATATCAGTTTCTATTGGTCTGTTAGTTTCTATTGGTATGTCAGTTTCGATTAGTATATCAGTTTCTATTGGTATATCAGTTTCGATTGGTATGTCAGTTTCGATTGGTATATCAGTCACAATTGGGAATATCAGTTTCAATTGGTATGTTAGTTTCTATTGGTATGTCAGTTTCTATTTGTATATCAGCTTCTTTTGGTATGTCAGTTTCGATTGGTATGTTAGTCCTCGATTTGTATGTCACATTCTATTGGTATATCAGTTTCGATTGGTACGTCAGTTTCAATTAGTATATCAGTTTCTACTGGTATGTCAGTTTCTATTGGTATTTCAGTTTCGATTGGAATATCAGTTTCGATTGGTATGTCAGTTTCTATTGGTATGTCAGTTGCGATTGGTATATCAGTTTCGATTGGTATATCAGTTTCTATTGCTATATCAGTTTCTATTGGTATATCAGTTTCGATTGGTATGTCAGTTTCGATTGGTATATCAGTTTCGATTGGTACGTCAGTTTCGATTGGTATATCAGTTTCTATTGGTATATCAGTTTCGATTGCTATGTCAGTTTCGATTGCTATGTCAGTCTCTATTGGTTTATCAGTTTCAATTGGTATATCAGTTTCTATTGGTCTGTTAGTTTCGATTGGTATGTCAGTTTCGATTAGTATATCAGTTACTATTTGTATGTCAGTTTCTATTGGTATATCAGTTTCGATTGGTATATCAGTTTCGATTGGTATATCAGTTTCAATTGGTATGTCATTTTTGATTGGTATATCAGTTTTTATTGGTATATCAGTTTCGATTGGTATGTCAATTTCGATTGGTATGTCAGTTTCTATTGGTACGTCAGTTTCGATTAGTATATCAGTTTCTATTGGTATGTCAGTTTCTATTGGTATGTCATTTTCGATTAGTATATCAGTTTCGATTGCTATGTCAGTTTCGATTGGTATGTTAGTTTCTATTGCTATGTCAGTTTCGATTAGTATATCAGTTTCTATTGGTATGTCAGTTTCTATTGGTATATCAGTTTTGATTGGCATATCAGTTTCGATTGGTATGTCAGTTTCGATTGGTATGTCAGTTTTTGATTCGTATATCAGTTTCGATTTGTATATCAGTTTCGATTGGTATATCAGTTTCGATTGGTATATCAGTTTTTATTGCTATATCAGTTCCTATAGATATGTCAGTTTCTATTGGTATATCAGTTTCTATTGTTATGTCAGTTTCGATTGGTATATAAGATTCGACTGGTATATCACTTTCTATTGATATATCAGTTTCTATTGGTATGTCAGTTTCAATTGGTATGTCAGTTTCGATTGGTATATCAGTTTAGAGTGGTATTTCAATCTCGATTGGTATGTCAGTTTCGATTGGCATGTTAGTCCTTGATTTGTATGTTAGTTTCTATTGGTATATCAGTTTTGATTGATATGTCAGTTTCAATTAGTATATCAGTTTCTATTGGTATGTCAGTTTCTATTGGTATATCTGTTTCGATTGGCATATCAGTTTCAATTGGTATGTCAGTTTCAATTAGTATATCAGTTTCTATTGGTATGTCAGTTTCGATTGGTATATCAGTTTCGATTGGTATATCAGTTACAATTGGGAATATCAGTTTCAATAGGTATGTTAGTTTCTATTGGTATGTCAGTTTCTATTAGTATATCAGCTTCTATTGGTATGTCAGTTTCGATTGGTATGTTAGTCCTCGATTTGTATGTCACTTTCTATTGGTATATCAGTTTCGATTGGTATGTCAGTTTCAATTAGTATATCAGTTTCTATTGGTATGTCAGTTTCTATTGGTATATCAGTTTTGATTGGAATGTCAGTTTCGATTGCTATGTCAGTTTCTATTGGTATGTCAGTTTCGATTGGTATATCAGTTTCGATTGGTATATCAGTTTCTATTGCTATATCAGTTTCTATTGTTATGTCAGTTTCGATTGGTATGTCAGTGTCTATTGGTATATCAGTTTCGATTGGTATGTCAGTTTCTATTGGTATATCAGTTTTGTTTGGTATGTCAGTTTCGATTGGTATATCAGTTTCTATTGGTATGTCAATTTCGATTGGTATGTCAGTTTCGATTGGTATATGAGTTTAGAGTGGTATTTCAATCTCGATTGGTATGTCAGTTTCGATTGGCATGTTAGTCCTTGATTTGTATGTTAGTTTCTATTGGTATATCAGTTTTGATTGGTGTGTCAGTTTCAATTAGTATATCTGTTGCTATTGGTATGTCAGTTTCTATTAGAATATCAGTTTCGATTGGTATATCAGTTTCGATTGGTATGTCAGTTTCTATTGGTATGTCAATTTTGATTAGTATATGAGTTTCTATTGGTATGTCAGTTTCGATTGGTATATCAGTTTCGAATGGTATGTCAGTTTCTATTGGTATGTCAGTTTCGATTGGTATATCAGTTTCGATTGGTATATAAGTTTCTATTGGTATGTCATTGGTATATCAGTTTCGATTGGTATGTCAGTTTCTATTGGTATATCAGCTTCGATTGGTATGTCAGTTTCGATTGGTATATCAGTTTCGATTGGTATATCAGTTTCGATTGATATGTTAGTTTCTATTGGTATGTCAGTTTCGATTAGTATATCAGTTTCTATTGGTATGTCAGTTTTGATTGGTATATCAGTTTCGATTGGTATGTCAGTTTCGATTAGTATATCTGTTGCTAATGGTATGTCAGTTTCTATTGGTATATCAGTTTCGATTGGTATATCAGTTTCGATTGGTATGTCAATTTTGATTAGTATATGAGTTTCTATTGGTATGACAGTTTCGATTGGTATATCAGTTTCGAATGGTATGTCAGTTTCTATTGGTATGTCAGTTTCGATTGGTATATCAGTTTCGATTGGTATATCAGTTTCTATTGCTATATCAGTTTCTATTGGTATATCAGTTTCGATTGGTATATCAGTTTCTATTGGTATATCAGTTGCAATTGGTATGTCAGTTTCTATTGGTATGTGAGTTTCGATTATTATATCAGTTACTATTGGTATGTCAGTTTCGATTGGTATGTCAGTTACGATTGTTATGTCAGTGTCTATTGGTATATCAGTTTAGATTGGTATATCAGTTTCGATTGGTATGTCAGTTTCTATTGTTATATCAGTTTCTATTTGTATGACCGTTTCGATTGGTATGTCAGTTTCTATAGGTATATCAGTTTCGATTGGTATGTTAGGTTCTATTGGTATGTCAGTTTAGATTAGTATATCAGTATCTATTGGTATGTTAGTTTTGATTGGTATGTTCGTCCTCGAGTTGTATTTCAGTTTCTATTGGTATATCAGTTTCGATTGGTATGTCAGTTTCTATTGGTATGTCAGTTTCTATTAGTATATCAGTTTCTATTGATATGTCAGTCTCTATTGGTATATCAGTTTCGATTGGTATGTCAGTTTCGATTGGTATATCAGTTTCGATTGGTACGTCAGTTTCGATTGGTATATCAGTTTCTATTGGTATATCAGTTTCGATTGCTATGTCAGTTTCGATTGCTATGTCAGTCTCTATTGGTTTATCAGTTTCAATTGGTATATCAGTTTCTATTGGTCTGTTAGTTTCTATTGGTATGTCAGTTTCGATTAGTATATCAGTTTCTATTGGTATATCAGTTTCGATTGGTATGTCAGTTTCGATTAGTATATCAGTTACTATTTGTATGTCAGTTTCTATTGGTATATCAGTTTCGATTGTTATATCAGTTTCGATTGGTATATCAGTTTCAATTGGTATGTCATTTTTGATTGGTATATCAGTTTCTATTGGTATATCAGTTTCGATTGGTATGTCAATATCGATTGGTATGTCAGTTTCTATTGGTACGTCAGTTTCGATTAGTATATCAGTTTCTATTGGTATGTCAGTTTCTATTGGTATGTCATTTTCGATTAGTATATCAGTTTCTATTGCTATGTCAGTTTCGATTAGTATATCAGTTTCTATTGGTATGTCTGTTTCGATTGGTATGTTAGTCTTCGATTGGTATGTCAGTTTCAATTAGTATATCAGTTTCTATTGGTATGTCAGTTTCTATTGGTATATCAGTTTTGATTGGCATATCAGTATCGATTGGTATGTCAGTTTCGATTGGTATGTCAGTTTTCGATTCGTATATCAGTTTCGATTTGTATATCAGTTTCGATTGGTATATCAGTTTTTATTGCTATATCAGTTCCTATAGATATGTCAGTTTCTATTGGTATATCAGTTTCGATTGGTATGTCAGTTTCTATTGGTATATCAGTTTCTATTGGTATGTCAGTTGCTATTGTTATATCAGTTTCGATTGGTATATCAGTTTCGATTGGTATCTCAATTTCGATTGTTATGTCAGTTTCGATTGGTATATCAGATTCGACTGGTATATCACTTTCTATTGATATATCAGTTTCTATTGGTATGTCAGTTTCAATTGGTATGTCAGTTTCGATTGGTATATCAGTTTAGAGTGGTATTTCAATCTCGATTGGTATGTCAGTTTCGATTGGCATGTTAGTCCTTGATTTGTATGTTAGTTTATATTGGTATATCAGTTTTGATTGGTATGTCAGTTTCAATTAGTATATTAGTTTCTATTGGTATGTCAGTTTCTATTGGTATATCAGTTTCGATTGGCATATCAGTTTCAATTGGTATGTCAGTTTCAATTAGTATATCAGTTTCTATTGGTATGACAGTTTCGATTGGTATATCAGTTTCGAATGGTATTTCAATCTCGATTGGTATGTCAGTTTCGATTGGTATATCAGTCACAATTGGGAATATCAGTTTCAATTGGTATGTTAGTTTCTATTGGTATGTCAGTTTCTATTAGTATATCAGCTTCTATTGGTATGTCAGTTTCGATTGGTATGTTAGTCCTCGATTTGTATGTCACTTTCTATTGGTATATCAGTTTCGATTGGTACGTCAGTTTCAATTAGTATATCAGTTTCTATTGGTCTGTTAGTTTCTATTGGTATGTCAGTTTCGATTAGTATATCAGTTTCTATTGGTATATCAGTTTCGATTGGTATGTCAGTTTCGATTAGTATATCAGTTACTATTTGTATGTCAGTTTCTATTGGTATATCAGTTTCGATTGGTATATCAGTTTCGATTGGTATATCAGTTTCAATTGGTATGTCATTTTTGATTGGTATATCAGTTTCTATTGGTATATCAGTTTCGATTAGTATGTCAATTTCGATTGGTATGTCAGTTTGTATTGGTACGTCAGTTTCGATTAGTATATCAGTTTCTATTGGTATGTCAGTTTCTATTGGTATGTCATTTTCGATTAGTATATCAGTTTCGATTGCTATGTCAGTTTCGATTGGTATGTTAGTTTCTATTGCTATGTCAGTTTCGATTAGTATATCAGTTTCTATTGGTATGTCAGTTTCTATTGGTATATCAGTTTTGATTGGCATATCAGTATCGATTGGTATGTCAGTTTCGATTGGTATGTCAGTTTTCGATTCGTATATCAGTTTCGATTTGTATATCAGTTTCGATTGGTATATCAGTTTCGATTGGTATATCAGTTTTTATTGCTATATCAGTTCCTATAGATATGTCAGTTTCTATTGGTATATCAGTTTCGATTGGTATGTCAGTTTCTATTGGTATATCAGTTTCAATTGGTATGTCAGTTGCTATTGTTATATCAGATTCGATTGGTATATCAGTTTCGATTGGTATGTCAATTTCGATTGTTATGTCAGTTTCGATTGGTATATCAGATTCGACTGGTATATCACTTTCTATTGATATATCAGTTTCAATTGGTCTGTCAGTTTCGATTATGATGTTAGTCCTTGATTTGTATGTTAGTTTCTATTGGTATATCAGTTTCTATTGGTATGTCAGTTTCTATTGGTATATCAGTTTCGATTGGCATATCAGTTTCAATTGGTATGTCAGTTTCAATTAGTATATCAGTTTCGAATGGTATCTCAATCTCGATTGGTATGTCAGTTTCGATTGGTATATCAGTTACAATTGGGAATATCAGTTTCAATAGGTATGTTAGTTTCTATTGGTATGTCAGTTTCTATTAGTATATCAGCTTCTATTGGTATGTCAGTTTCGATTGGTATGTTAGTCCTCGATTTGTATGACACTTTCTATTGGTATATCAGTTTCGATTGGTATGTCAGTTTCAATTAGTATATCAGTTTCGATTGGTATATCAGTTTCGATTGGTATATCAGTTTCTATTGCTATATCAGTTTCTATTGGTATATCAGTTTCGATTGGTATGTCAGTTTCTATTGGTATATCAGTTGCGATTGGTATGTCAGTTTCTATTGGTATATCAGCTTCGATTGGTATGTCAGTTTCGATTGGTATATCAGTTTCGATTGGTATATCAGTTTCGATTGGTATGTTAGTTTCTATTGGTATGTCAGTTTCGATTAGTATATCAGTTTCTATTGGTATGTCAGTTTTGATTGGTATATCAGTTTCGATTGGTATGTCAGTTTCGATTAGTATATCTGTTGCTAATGGTATGTCAGTTTCTATTGGTATATCAGTTTCGATTGGTATATCAGTTTCGATTGGTATGTCAATTTTGATTAGTATATGAGTTTCTATTGGTATGACAGTTTCGATTGGTATATCAGTTTCGAATGGTATGTCAGTTTCTATTGGTATGTCAGTTTCGATTGGTATATCAGTTTCGATTGGTATATCAGTTTCTATTGCTATATCAGTTTCTATTGGTATATCAGTTTCGATTGGTATATCAGTTTCTATTGGTATATCAGTTGCAATTGGTATGTCAGTTTCTATTGGTATGTGAGTTTCGATTATTATATCAGTTACTATTGGTATGTCAGTTTCGATTGGTATGTCAGTTACGATTGTTATGTCAGTGTCTATTGGTATATCAGTTTAGATTGGTATATCAGTTTCGATTGGTATGTCAGTTTCTATTGTTATATCAGTTTCTATTTGTATGACCGTTTCGATTGGTATGTCAGTTTCTATAGGTATATCAGTTTCGATTGGTATGTTAGGTTCTATTGGTATGTCAGTTTAGATTAGTATATCAGTATCTATTGGTATGTTAGTTTTGATTGGTATGTTCGTCCTCGAGTTGTATTTCAGTTTCTATTGGTATATCAGTTTCGATTGGTATGTCAGTTTCTATTGGTATGTCAGTTTCTATTAGTATATCAGTTTCTATTGATATGTCAGTCTCTATTGGTATATCAGTTTCGATTGGTATGTCAGTTTCGATTGGTATATCAGTTTCGATTGGTACGTCAGTTTCGATTGGTATATCAGTTTCTATTGGTATATCAGTTTCGATTGCTATGTCAGTTTCGATTGCTATGTCAGTCTCTATTGGTTTATCAGTTTCAATTGGTATATCAGTTTCTATTGGTCTGTTAGTTTCTATTGGTATGTCAGTTTCGATTAGTATATCAGTTTCTATTGGTATATCAGTTTCGATTGGTATGTCAGTTTCGATTAGTATATCAGTTACTATTTGTATGTCAGTTTCTATTGGTATATCAGTTTCGATTGTTATATCAGTTTCGATTGGTATATCAGTTTCAATTGGTATGTCATTTTTGATTGGTATATCAGTTTCTATTGGTATATCAGTTTCGATTGGTATGTCAATATCGATTGGTATGTCAGTTTCTATTGGTACGTCAGTTTCGATTAGTATATCAGTTTCTATTGGTATGTCAGTTTCTATTGGTATGTCATTTTCGATTAGTATATCAGTTTCTATTGCTATGTCAGTTTCGATTAGTATATCAGTTTCTATTGGTATGTCTGTTTCGATTGGTATGTTAGTCTTCGATTGGTATGTCAGTTTCAATTAGTATATCAGTTTCTATTGGTATGTCAGTTTCTATTGGTATATCAGTTTTGATTGGCATATCAGTATCGATTGGTATGTCAGTTTCGATTGGTATGTCAGTTTTCGATTCGTATATCAGTTTCGATTTGTATATCAGTTTCGATTGGTATATCAGTTTTTATTGCTATATCAGTTCCTATAGATATGTCAGTTTCTATTGGTATATCAGTTTCGATTGGTATGTCAGTTTCTATTGGTATATCAGTTTCTATTGGTATGTCAGTTGCTATTGTTATATCAGTTTCGATTGGTATATCAGTTTCGATTGGTATCTCAATTTCGATTGTTATGTCAGTTTCGATTGGTATATCAGATTCGACTGGTATATCACTTTCTATTGATATATCAGTTTCTATTGGTATGTCAGTTTCAATTGGTATGTCAGTTTCGATTGGTATATCAGTTTAGAGTGGTATTTCAATCTCGATTGGTATGTCAGTTTCGATTGGCATGTTAGTCCTTGATTTGTATGTTAGTTTATATTGGTATATCAGTTTTGATTGGTATGTCAGTTTCAATTAGTATATTAGTTTCTATTGGTATGTCAGTTTCTATTGGTATATCAGTTTCGATTGGCATATCAGTTTCAATTGGTATGTCAGTTTCAATTAGTATATCAGTTTCTATTGGTATGACAGTTTCGATTGGTATATCAGTTTCGAATGGTATTTCAATCTCGATTGGTATGTCAGTTTCGATTGGTATATCAGTCACAATTGGGAATATCAGTTTCAATTGGTATGTTAGTTTCTATTGGTATGTCAGTTTCTATTAGTATATCAGCTTCTATTGGTATGTCAGTTTCGATTGGTATGTTAGTCCTCGATTTGTATGTCACTTTCTATTGGTATATCAGTTTCGATTGGTACGTCAGTTTCAATTAGTATATCAGTTTCTATTGGTCTGTTAGTTTCTATTGGTATGTCAGTTTCGATTAGTATATCAGTTTCTATTGGTATATCAGTTTCGATTGGTATGTCAGTTTCGATTAGTATATCAGTTACTATTTGTATGTCAGTTTCTATTGGTATATCAGTTTCGATTGGTATATCAGTTTCGATTGGTATATCAGTTTCAATTGGTATGTCATTTTTGATTGGTATATCAGTTTCTATTGGTATATCAGTTTCGATTAGTATGTCAATTTCGATTGGTATGTCAGTTTGTATTGGTACGTCAGTTTCGATTAGTATATCAGTTTCTATTGGTATGTCAGTTTCTATTGGTATGTCATTTTCGATTAGTATATCAGTTTCGATTGCTATGTCAGTTTCGATTGGTATGTTAGTTTCTATTGCTATGTCAGTTTCGATTAGTATATCAGTTTCTATTGGTATGTCAGTTTCTATTGGTATATCAGTTTTGATTGGCATATCAGTATCGATTGGTATGTCAGTTTCGATTGGTATGTCAGTTTTCGATTCGTATATCAGTTTCGATTTGTATATCAGTTTCGATTGGTATATCAGTTTCGATTGGTATATCAGTTTTTATTGCTATATCAGTTCCTATAGATATGTCAGTTTCTATTGGTATATCAGTTTCGATTGGTATGTCAGTTTCTATTGGTATATCAGTTTCAATTGGTATGTCAGTTGCTATTGTTATATCAGATTCGATTGGTATATCAGTTTCGATTGGTATGTCAATTTCGATTGTTATGTCAGTTTCGATTGGTATATCAGATTCGACTGGTATATCACTTTCTATTGATATATCAGTTTCAATTGGTCTGTCAGTTTCGATTATGATGTTAGTCCTTGATTTGTATGTTAGTTTCTATTGGTATATCAGTTTCTATTGGTATGTCAGTTTCTATTGGTATATCAGTTTCGATTGGCATATCAGTTTCAATTGGTATGTCAGTTTCAATTAGTATATCAGTTTCGAATGGTATCTCAATCTCGATTGGTATGTCAGTTTCGATTGGTATATCAGTTACAATTGGGAATATCAGTTTCAATAGGTATGTTAGTTTCTATTGGTATGTCAGTTTCTATTAGTATATCAGCTTCTATTGGTATGTCAGTTTCGATTGGTATGTTAGTCCTCGATTTGTATGACACTTTCTATTGGTATATCAGTTTCGATTGGTATGTCAGTTTCAATTAGTATATCAGTTTCGATTGGTATATCAGTTTCGATTGGTATATCAGTTTCTATTGCTATATCAGTTTCTATTGGTATATCAGTTTCGATTGGTATGTCAGTTTCTATTGGTATATCAGTTGCGATTGGTATGTCAGTTTCTATTGGTATATCAGCTTCGATTGGTATGTCAGTTTCGATTGGTATATCAGTTTCGATTGGTATATCAGTTTCGATTGGTATGTTAGTTTCTATTGGTATGTCAGTTTCGATTAGTATATCAGTTTCTATTGGTATGTCAGTTTTGATTGGTATATCAGTTTCGATTGGTATGTCAGTTTCGATTAGTATATCTGTTGCTAATGGTATGTCAGTTTCTATTGGTATATCAGTTTCGATTGGTATATCAGTTTCGATTGGTATGTCAATTTTGATTAGTATATGAGTTTCTATTGGTATGACAGTTTCGATTGGTATATCAGTTTCGAATGGTATGTCAGTTTCTATTGGTATGTCAGTTTCGATTGGTATATCAGTTTCGATTGGTATATCAGTTTCTATTGCTATATCAGTTTCTATTGGTATATCAGTTTCGATTGGTATATCAGTTTCTATTGGTATATCAGTTGCAATTGGTATGTCAGTTTCTATTGGTATGTGAGTTTCGATTATTATATCAGTTACTATTGGTATGTCAGTTTCGATTGGTATGTCAGTTACGATTGTTATGTCAGTGTCTATTGGTATATCAGTTTAGATTGGTATATCAGTTTCGATTGGTATGTCAGTTTCTATTGTTATATCAGTTTCTATTTGTATGACCGTTTCGATTGGTATGTCAGTTTCTATAGGTATATCAGTTTCGATTGGTATGTTAGGTTCTATTGGTATGTCAGTTTAGATTAGTATATCAGTATCTATTGGTATGTTAGTTTTGATTGGTATGTTCGTCCTCGAGTTGTATTTCAGTTTCTATTGGTATATCAGTTTCGATTGGTATGTCAGTTTCTATTGGTATGTCAGTTTCTATTAGTATATCAGTTTCTATTGATATGTCAGTCTCTATTGGTATATCAGTTTCGATTGGTATGTCAGTTTCGATTGGTATATCAGTTTCGATTGGTACGTCAGTTTCGATTGGTATATCAGTTTCTATTGGTATATCAGTTTCGATTGCTATGTCAGTTTCGATTGCTATGTCAGTCTCTATTGGTTTATCAGTTTCAATTGGTATATCAGTTTCTATTGGTCTGTTAGTTTCTATTGGTATGTCAGTTTCGATTAGTATATCAGTTTCTATTGGTATATCAGTTTCGATTGGTATGTCAGTTTCGATTAGTATATCAGTTACTATTTGTATGTCAGTTTCTATTGGTATATCAGTTTCGATTGTTATATCAGTTTCGATTGGTATATCAGTTTCAATTGGTATGTCATTTTTGATTGGTATATCAGTTTCTATTGGTATATCAGTTTCGATTGGTATGTCAATATCGATTGGTATGTCAGTTTCTATTGGTACGTCAGTTTCGATTAGTATATCAGTTTCTATTGGTATGTCAGTTTCTATTGGTATGTCATTTTCGATTAGTATATCAGTTTCTATTGCTATGTCAGTTTCGATTAGTATATCAGTTTCTATTGGTATGTCTGTTTCGATTGGTATGTTAGTCTTCGATTGGTATGTCAGTTTCAATTAGTATATCAGTTTCTATTGGTATGTCAGTTTCTATTGGTATATCAGTTTTGATTGGCATATCAGTATCGATTGGTATGTCAGTTTCGATTGGTATGTCAGTTTTCGATTCGTATATCAGTTTCGATTTGTATATCAGTTTCGATTGGTATATCAGTTTTTATTGCTATATCAGTTCCTATAGATATGTCAGTTTCTATTGGTATATCAGTTTCGATTGGTATGTCAGTTTCTATTGGTATATCAGTTTCTATTGGTATGTCAGTTGCTATTGTTATATCAGTTTCGATTGGTATATCAGTTTCGATTGGTATCTCAATTTCGATTGTTATGTCAGTTTCGATTGGTATATCAGATTCGACTGGTATATCACTTTCTATTGATATATCAGTTTCTATTGGTATGTCAGTTTCAATTGGTATGTCAGTTTCGATTGGTATATCAGTTTAGAGTGGTATTTCAATCTCGATTGGTATGTCAGTTTCGATTGGCATGTTAGTCCTTGATTTGTATGTTAGTTTATATTGGTATATCAGTTTTGATTGGTATGTCAGTTTCAATTAGTATATTAGTTTCTATTGGTATGTCAGTTTCTATTGGTATATCAGTTTCGATTGGCATATCAGTTTCAATTGGTATGTCAGTTTCAATTAGTATATCAGTTTCTATTGGTATGACAGTTTCGATTGGTATATCAGTTTCGAATGGTATTTCAATCTCGATTGGTATGTCAGTTTCGATTGGTATATCAGTCACAATTGGGAATATCAGTTTCAATTGGTATGTTAGTTTCTATTGGTATGTCAGTTTCTATTAGTATATCAGCTTCTATTGGTATGTCAGTTTCGATTGGTATGTTAGTCCTCGATTTGTATGTCACTTTCTATTGGTATATCAGTTTCGATTGGTACGTCAGTTTCAATTAGTATATCAGTTTCTATTGGTCTGTTAGTTTCTATTGGTATGTCAGTTTCGATTAGTATATCAGTTTCTATTGGTATATCAGTTTCGATTGGTATGTCAGTTTCGATTAGTATATCAGTTACTATTTGTATGTCAGTTTCTATTGGTATATCAGTTTCGATTGGTATATCAGTTTCGATTGGTATATCAGTTTCAATTGGTATGTCATTTTTGATTGGTATATCAGTTTCTATTGGTATATCAGTTTCGATTAGTATGTCAATTTCGATTGGTATGTCAGTTTGTATTGGTACGTCAGTTTCGATTAGTATATCAGTTTCTATTGGTATGTCAGTTTCTATTGGTATGTCATTTTCGATTAGTATATCAGTTTCGATTGCTATGTCAGTTTCGATTGGTATGTTAGTTTCTATTGCTATGTCAGTTTCGATTAGTATATCAGTTTCTATTGGTATGTCAGTTTCTATTGGTATATCAGTTTTGATTGGCATATCAGTATCGATTGGTATGTCAGTTTCGATTGGTATGTCAGTTTTCGATTCGTATATCAGTTTCGATTTGTATATCAGTTTCGATTGGTATATCAGTTTCGATTGGTATATCAGTTTTTATTGCTATATCAGTTCCTATAGATATGTCAGTTTCTATTGGTATATCAGTTTCGATTGGTATGTCAGTTTCTATTGGTATATCAGTTTCAATTGGTATGTCAGTTGCTATTGTTATATCAGATTCGATTGGTATATCAGTTTCGATTGGTATGTCAATTTCGATTGTTATGTCAGTTTCGATTGGTATATCAGATTCGACTGGTATATCACTTTCTATTGATATATCAGTTTCAATTGGTATGTCAGTTTCGATTGGTATGTTAGTCCTTGATTTGTATGTTAGTTTCTATTGGTATATCAGTTTCTATTGGTATGTCAGTTTCTATTGGTATATCAGTTTCGATTGGCATATCAGTTTCAATTGGTATGTCAGTTTCAATTAGTATATCAGTTTCGAATGGTATCTCAATCTCGATTGGTATGTCAGTTTCGATTGGTATATCAGTTACAATTGGGAATATCAGTTTCAATAGGTATGTTAGTTTCTATTGGTATGTCAGTTTCTATTAGTATATCAGCTTCTATTGGTATGTCAGTTTCGATTGGTATGTTAGTCCTCGATTTGTATGACACTTTCTATTGGTATATCAGTTTCGATTGGCATATCAGTATCGATTGGTATGTCAGTTTCGATTGGTATGTCAGTTTTCGATTCGTATATCAGTTTCGATTTGTATATCAGTTTCGATTGGTATATCAGTTTTTATTGCTATATCAGTTCCTATAGATATGTCAGTTTCTATTGGTATATCAGTTTCGATTGGTATGTCAGTTTCTATTGGTATATCAGTTTCTATTGGTATGTCAGTTGCTATTGTTATATCAGTTTCGATTGGTATATCAGTTTCGATTGGTATCTCAATTTCGATTGTTATGTCAGTTTCGATTGGTATATCAGATTCGACTGGTATATCACTTTCTATTGATATATCAGTTTCTATTGGTATGTCAGTTTCAATTGGTATGTCAGTTTCGATTGGTATATCAGTTTAGAGTGGTATTTCAATCTCGATTGGTATGTCAGTTTCGATTGGCATGTTAGTCCTTGATTTGTATGTTAGTTTATATTGGTATATCAGTTTTGATTGGTATGTCAGTTTCAATTAGTATATTAGTTTCTATTGGTATGTCAGTTTCTATTGGTATATCAGTTTCGATTGGCATATCAGTTTCAATTGGTATGTCAGTTTCAATTATTATATCAGTTTCTATTGGTATGACAGTTTCGATTGGTATATCAGTTTCGAATGGTATTTCAATCTCGATTGGTATGTCAGTTTCGATTGGTATATCAGTCACAATTGGGAATATCAGTTTCAATTGGTATGTTAGTTTCTATTGGTATGTCAGTTTCTATTAGTATATCAGCTTCTATTGGTATGTCAGTTTCGATTGGTATGTTAGTCCTCGATTTGTATGTCACTTTCTATTGGTATATCAGTTTCGATTGGTACGTCAGTTTCAATTAGTATATCAGTTTCTATTGGTATGTCAGTTTCTATTGGTATGTCAGTTTCGATTGGTATATCAGTTTCGATTGGTACGTCAGTTTCGATTGGTATATCAGTTTCTATTGGTATATCAGTTTCGATTGCTATATCAGTTTCGATTGCTATGTCAGTCTCTATTGGTTAATCAGTTTCAATTGGTATATCAGTTTCTATTGGTCTGTTAGTTTCTATTGGTATGTCAGTTTCGATTAGTATATCAGTTTCTATTGGTATATCAGTTTCGATTGGTATGTCAGTTTCGATTAGTATATCAGTTACTATTTGTATGTCAGTTTCTATTGGTATATCAGTTTCGATTGGTATATCAGTTTCGATTGGTATATCAGTTTCAATTGGTATGTCATTTTTGATTGGTATATCAGTTTCTATTGGTATATCAGTTTCGATTAGTATGTCAATTTCGATTGGTATGTCAGTTTCTATTGGTACGTCAGTTTCGATTAGTATATCAGTTTCTATTGGTATGTCAGTTTCTATTGGTATGTCATTTTCGATTAGTATATCAGTTTCGATTGCTATGTCAGTTTCGATTGGTATGTTAGTTTCTATTGCTATGTCAGTTTCGATTAGTATATCAGTTTCTATTGGTATGTCAGTTTCTATTGGTATATCAGTTTTGATTGGCATATCAGTATCGATTGGTATGTCAGTTTCGATTGGTATGTCAGTTTTCGATTCGTATATCAGTTTCGATTTGTATATCAGTTTCGATTGGTATATCAGTTTCGATTGGTATATCAGTTTTTATTGCTATATCAGTTCCTATAGATATGTCAGTTTCTATTGGTATATCAGTTTCGATTGGTATGTCAGTTTCTATTGGTATATCAGTTTCAATTGGTATGTCAGTTGCTATTGTTATATCAGATTCGATTGGTATATCAGTTTCGATTGGTATGTCAATTTCGATTGTTATGTCAGTTTCGATTGGTATATCAGATTCGACTGGTATATCACTTTCTACTGATATATCAGTTTCAATTGGTATGTCAGTTTCGATTGGTATGTTAGTCCTTGATTTGTATGTTAGTTTCTATTGGTATATCAGTTTCTATTGGTATGTCAGTTTCTATTGGTATATCAGTTTCGATTGGCATATCAGTTTCAATTGGTATGTCAGTTTCAATTAGTATATCAGTTTCGAATGGTATCTCAATCTCGATTGGTATGTCAGTTTCGATTGGTATATCAGTTACAATTGGGAATATCAGTTTCAATAGGTATGTTAGTTTCTATTGGTATGTCAGTTTCTATTAGTATATCAGCTTCTATTGGTATGTCAGTTTCGATTGGTATGTTAGTCCTCGATTTGTATGACACTTTCTATTGGTATATCAGTTTCGATTGGTATGTCAGTTTCAATTAGTATATCAGTTTCGATTGGTATATCAGTTTCGATTGGTATATCAGTTTCTATTGCTATATCAGTTTCTATTGGTATATCAGTTTCGATTGGTATGTCAATTTCTATTGGTATATCAGTTGCGATTGGTATGTCAGTTTCTATTGGTATGTGAGTTTCGATTATTATATCAGTTACTATTGTTATGTCAGTTTCGATTGGTATGTCAGTGTCTATTGGTATATCAGTTTCGATTGGTATGTCAGTTTCTATTGGTATATTGAGATCGTGTAGGTGTCACGACAAAAAACACACAGTCCACGCTGTAAATGTGGCCGTGTAGGCAACACGGTAAAAACCTCCCAGCCCCACACTGTAAATGTGGTTGGTGTTAGGAAGGGCATCCAGCTGTAGAAAACCCGCCAGACAGTCCACGCTGTAATGTGGCCGTGTAGGCAACACGGTAAAAACCTCCCAGCCCCACACTGTAAATGTGGTTGGTGTTAGGAAGGGCATCCAACTGTAAAAAACCCGCCAGACAGTCCTATGCGAGCAAGACAACCACTCTTGCCTCAAGTGGGAAAACCCCCGTCCAAACCCATGCAAGCGTGGAACACGGACGCTAAACCTGATGATGATGATGATGATGTTATCAGTTTTGTTTGGTATGTCAGTTTCGATTGGTATATCAGTTTCTATTGGTATGTCAATTTCGATTGGTATGTCAGTTTCGATTGGTATATCAGTTTAGAGTGGTATTTCAATCTCGATTGGTATGTCAGTTTCGATTGGCATGTTAGTCCTTGATTTGTATGTTAGTTTCTATTGGTATATCAGTTTTGATTGGTATGTCAGTTTCAATTAGTATATCTGTTGCTATTGGTATGTCAGTTTCTATTAGAATATCAGTTTCGATTGGTATATCAGTTTCGATTGGTATGTCAGTTTCTATTGGTATGTCAATTTTTATTAGTATATGAGTTTCTATTGGTATGTCAGTTTCGATTGGTATATCAGTTTCGATTGGTATGTCAGTTTCGATTGGTATATCAGTTTCGATTGCTATATCAGTTTCTATTGGTATGTCATTGGTATATCAGTTTCGATTGGTATGTCAGTTTCTATTGGTATATCAGCTTCGATTGGTATATCAGTTTCGATTGGTATATCAGTTTTCGTTTGGTATGTTAGTTTCTATTGGTATGTCAGTTTCAATTAGTATATCAGTTTCTATTGGTATGTCAGTTTCGATTGGTATGTTCGTCCTCGATTTGTATGTCAGTTTCTATTGGTATATCAGTTTCGATTGGTATGTCAGTTTCAATTAGTATATCAGTTTCTATTGGTATGTCAGTTTCTATTGGAATATCAGTTTCGATTGGTATATCAGTTTCGATTGGTATGTCAGTTTCTATTGGTATGTCAATTTTGATTAGTATATGAGTTTCTATTGGTATGTCAGTTTCGATTGGTATACCAGTTTCGAATGGTATGTCAGTTTCTATTGGTATGTCAGTTTCGATTGGTATATCAGTTTCGATTGGTATATCAGTTTCTATTGGTATGTCATTGGTATATCAGTTTCGATTGGTATGTCAGTTTCTATTAGTATATCAGCTTCGATTGGTGTGTCAGTTTCGATTGGTATATCAGTTTCGATTGGTATATCAGTTTCGATTTGTATGTTAGTTTCTATTGGTATGTCAGTTTCGATTAGTATATCAGTTTCTATTGGTATGTCAGTTTATATTGCTATATCAGTTTCTATTTGTATATCAGTTTTGATTGGTATGTCAGTTTCGATTGGTATGTCAATTTCGATTGGTATATCAGTTTCGTTTGGTATATCAGTTTCTATTGCTATATCAGTTTCTATTTGTATATCAGTTTCGATTGGTATGTCAGTTTCTATTGGTATATCAGTTGCGATTGGTATGTCACTTTCTATTGGTATGTCCGTTTCGATTATTATATCAGTTACTATTTGTATGTCAGTTTCGATTGGTATGTCAGATTCAATTTTTATTTCAGTTTCGATTGGTATATCAGTTTCGATTGGTATATCAGTTTTCGTTTGGTATGTTAGTTTCTATTGGTATGTCAGTTTCGATTAGTATATCAGTTTCTATTGGTATGTCAGTTTCGATTGGTATGTTCGTCCTCGATTTGTATGTCAGTTTCTATTGGTATATCAGTTTCGATTGGTATGTCAGTTTCGATTGGTATATCAGTTTCGATTGGTATATCAGTTTCTATTGGTATGTCATTGGTATATCAGTTTCGATTGGTATGTCAGTTTCTATTGGTATATCAGCTTCGATTGGTATGTCAGTTTCGATTGGTATATCAGTTTCGATTGGTATATCAGTTTCGATTGGTATGTTAGTTTCTATTGGTATGTCAGTTTCGATTAGTATATCAGTTTCTATTGGTATGTCAGTTTATATTGCTATATCAGTTTCTATTTGTATATCAGTTTTGATTGGTATGTCAGTTTCGATTGGTATGTCAATTTCGATTGGTATATCAGTTTCGTTTGGTATATCAGTTTCTATTGCTATATCAGTTTCTATTTGTATATCAGTTTCGATTGGTATGTCAGTTTCTATTGGTATATCAGTTGCGATTGGTATGTCACTTTCTATTGGTATGTCCGTTTCGATTATTATATCAGTTACTATTTGTATGTCAGTTTCGATTGGTATGTCAGATTCAATTTTTATTTCAGTTTCGATTGGTATATCAGTTTTCGTTTGGTATGTTAGTTTCTATTGGTATGTCAGTTTCGATTAGTATATCAGTTTCTATTGGTTATTATTGTTAATTTTACTGATGTAGTAAAATTGGTTATTATTTACTGATGTAGTAAAATTGGTTATTATTGTTAATTTTACTGATGTAGTATTAACTTGGATATTTACCATGCGACTCTCAGTTCCTACCTTACAATTTCCCTCCCCCCCACCCCCACACACCACCATAGTTTATTCGACCAATCAAACCTAGCATGCCATTTCCACTGCTGCTGCTACTACCTGCCTAACTAACTCTCTCCTCCTCTGGCGCATCCCAACACACCCTGCCATTACCCCACCAACACTGTTCTTCTAGCCCTCAATTTTCCCACCGTTATGGATGGATGAGCTGGGAATACACGAGCAACTCTGAATCAATAGATGAAATATGAATCTGCGAGCTACCAAGCACCCACGTGAAGCGCCAACCCAGAGACCCTCCCCTACGAGTGTCGACAAATGCCCAAAACTCCGAGTTGGTACCATCAATGTAGGCTCAATGAAAGGAAGAGCAGGAGAAATCGTAGAAATGCTAGAGCGAAAGGAAGTTGATGTATGCTGTGTGCAAGAGACTAGATGGAGAGGAGGGTCTGCTAGAGTCCTTGTAGGAAAAAGCCAGTGCTACAAATTTTTCTGGGTGGGAAATGACGATGGGATGGGTGGTGTAGGTATACTATTAGCTGACAAGTGGGTAGATAAAGTAATCTCAGTGTACAGGGTAAATGCAAGAATCATTAAACTCAGACTAGTCCTGAATAAGACAATTACCACAATAATATCAGCTTACGCACCCCAATCGGGGCTGCCAGACGAACTTAAGGATAGGTTTTACGAGTCCCTAATACACACTACTGCTCTAACAGACGACAAGTACTTCCTAATCATTGCAGGAGATTTTAACGGACACGTAGGTAAACACTGCGACGGCTTCAATAGAGTACATGGAGGCCATGGAGTTGGCACAAGGAATGAGGAAGGATTCAGATTCTAGAATTCTGCGACGCCAATGACATGTCGATATGTAACACAAACTTTAAAAAACCCGACAACCACCTGATCACCTATAGATCAGGGGAGCACTCTAGTCAGTTAGATTTTATCCTCATCAGAGGACGTGACAGATGGACGGTCGTAAACACAAAAGCCTTCCCTAGTGAGGAATGTACATCCCAACATAGCTTAGTTGTCAGCGACTTCACGGTCAGAACTAGACGAGCCCTGAAACAGAGGCCAACCTGGAGAAGAAAGATCTGGAAGCTGAAAGTCCCCTCAACCAGTAACAGATTTAAAGATATTTTACTCAACGCCTACGACAGTAAAGAAGAACAGATAGAGACATTTAACGTAGAAGAGAACTGGGAGTTCCTAAAAAATAACTTACTAGAGGCGACGGATGAGGTTTGTGGCTGGAGTAAGACCTCAAGCAGGAGGAGAGTGACTTGGTGGTGGAACAATAAGGTAGATGAAGCAGTCAAGGCCAAGAGACAGGCATGGAAAGAATGGAAGAACGGGGGGAGCAGGGTACATTACATAGAGACCAAGAGGGAAGCTAGGCGACAAGTATACTTAGCTAGGAGGGAAGCAGAGGATAGAAAATTCAAGCATGTTTTACAACGTGAGGACCAGAAACAGGAGGTATTCAAGATTGCGAAGCAGTGTGTCAGAGATAGTTGTGATGTCATTGGAGAGAAGTGTATCCGGAATGATAAAGGTGAGTTTGCCCTCACAAGTGCTGAGAAGAAAGATGCATGGAAGAGTCATTATGATAGATTACTAAATGAGGAGAATGCATGGGAAGAAGAGACCCTACCCCACGTAGACCCTATAGAGGGACCAGCAGTACAAGTCAGCGGCAGCGTAGTAAGTAAGGCAATCAGAGATATGAAGATAGGGAAGGCAACCGGTCCATCGGGTATAGCTGCCGAGATGCTGAAGGCATCTGGGTCTGTAGGTCACACTATAACCACACGTATCGTTAACCAGGTAATACTAGAGGGGGCCATACCAAAAGATTGGTGCAGTAGCATCATTGTCAACTGCTACAAAGGTAAAGGCGATGCACTAGATAGAGGAAACTATAGAGGTATAAAGTTGATGGACCAGGTCATGAAAGTAACAGAAAGAGTTATAGCACAGCTGATTAGGGACCGGGTGAATATAGACGAGATGCAATTTGGGTTTGTAACAGGGAAAGGCACCACTGATGCCCTCTTCCTTGTGAGGCAATTACAGGAAAAGTACCTAGCTAAAAGTAAGCCACTCTACTTGGCATTTGTCGACCTTGAGAAAGCCTTTGACAAAGTTCCACGTGCAGTAATCTGGTGGGCTCTTAGAAAACTAGGAGTAGATGAATGGCTTGTGAAAGCGGTACAAGCCATGTATAGGGGAGCAGTCAGCAAAGTTAGGATTGGCAATGAGTATAGCGAGGAATTTAGCGTACAGGTTGGGGTCCACCAGGGCTCTGTTCTTAGCCCTCTCCTGTTCATCATAGTCCTGCAGGCAATAACGGAGGAGTTTAAGACCGGATGCCCATGGGAACTCCTGTATGCTGATGACCTCGCACTCATAGCTGAATCTATGGTAGAACTAGAGAATAAATTCCAAACCTGGAAGCAGGGACTAGAGAGAAAGGGCCTCAAAGTCAACATGACAAAGACTAAGGTCCTTGTAAGTAGACGAGAAAACAGAACCCAGATCCCCTCAGGGAAATGGCCTTGCTCAGTATGTAGGAAAGGTGTAGGTAGGAACTCCATTCTCTGCGCCAAATGCAAACAATGGGTACACAAGAGATGTAGCGGGATCTCAGGAAGCTTAATTAAGAATGTAGGATTCACATGCAGAAGCTGTGCTGAAACAGCAAGCAAACAGCCACAGGAAACAAGTACCACCAATCTCTGGGAGGGCCCTGTAGAAACAGTAGACAGCTTCTGCTACCTAGGTGACCGAATTAGCAACGGAGGTGGGTGCTCAGAAATTACAATAACTAGGGTAAGAACGGGATGGAAGAAGTTTAGGGAACTACTACCACTGCTAGCTGCAAAAGGCTTCTCCCTCAGAATGAAAGGCAGACTGTCTGATGCGTGTATCCGAACAGCGATGTTGCATGGTAGTGAGACCTGGGCGCTGAAGGTGGAAGACTTACGTAGATTAGAGAGAAACGAAGCCTGCATGCTCCGATGGATGTGTAACAGTAATATACATGAACGACAAAGCATAAAGGAATTGAGAGAGAGACTGAGAATAAGAGGAATCAAATGCTGCGTGCAGGAGAGGCAGTTACGCTGGTATGGACATGTGATGCGTATGAAGGATGACAGCTGCATAAAAAGGTGCAGAGCACTAGAAGTTGATGGAAGCCGCGGAGTGGGGAGACCCAAGATGACTTGGGATGAGGTGATAAAAGCCGACCTTACCCAACTACACCTCTCAAAGTCAATGACACACGACCGTGACTTCTGGCGTCACGCAGTAATACAGGGTACCCGACCTCCCATGGGTACATGCTGAAGCATATAAACAATATGCCCCCCCCCCCCCCCCATCGCAAGGTGGCCGTGGAGGTGCCACGGCAAAAAAGCACCCAGCCCACACTGTAAAGTGGACGTGTAGGCGCCAAGAAAAAGCACCCAGCACTCACTGTAAATGAGGTTGGTGTTAGGAAGGGCATCCAGCTGTAGAAATCAAGCCAGATCAGTTCCTGTATGAGCAAAGCATGGTCAGCCGACCAGACACTGCCCACAACAGGACAACCCGTCTAACCCATGCTAGCGTGGAAGAACGGACGTAAAACGGTGATGATGATGATGATTGGTATGTCAGTTTCGATTGGTATGTTCATCCTCGATTTGTATGTCAGTTTCTATTGGTATATCAGTTTCGATTGGTATGTCAGTTTCGATTAGTATATCTGTTGCTATTGGTATGTCAGTTTCGATTGGTATATCAGTTTTGATTGGTATGTCAGTTTCTATTGGTATGTCAATTTTGATTAGTATATCAGATTCGACTGGTATATCACTTTCTATTGCTATATCAGCTTCTATTGGTATGTCAGTTTCAATTGGTATGTCAGTTTCTATTGTTATGTCAGTTTCTATTAGTATATCAGTTTCTATTGGTATGTCAGTCTCTATTGGTATATCAGTTTCGATTGGTATATCAGTTTTTATTGGTATGTCAGTCTCTATTGGTATATCAGTTTCGATTGGTATGTCAGTTTCGATTGGTATATCAGTTTCGAATGGTATTTCAATCTCGATTGGTATGTCAGTTTCGATTTGTATGTTAGTCCTCGATTGGTATGTCAGTTTCAATTAGTATATCAGTTTCTATTGGTATGTCAGTTTCGATTGGTATGTCAGTTTCAATTGGTATATCAGTTTCAATTGGTATGTCAGTTTCAATTAGTATATCAGTTTTTATTGGTATGTCAGTTTCTATTGGTATATCAATTTCGATTGGCATATCAGTTTTGATTGGTATGTCAGTTTCTATTGGTATGTCAGTTTCGATTGGTATATCAGTTTCGATTGGTATATCAGTTTCTATTGCTATATCAGTTTCTATTGGTATGTGAGTTTCGATTATTATATCAGTTACTATTGGTATGTCAGTTTCGATTGTTATGTCAGTGTCTATTGGTATGTCAGTTTCGATTGGTATGTCAGTTTCGATTAGCATATCAGTTTCTATTGGTATGTCAGTTTCTATTGGTATATCAGTTTCGATTGGTATATCAGTTTCTATTGGTATGTCATTGGTATATCTGTTTCGATTTGTATGTCAGTTTATATTAGTATATCAGTTTAGATTGATATATCAGTTTCGATTGGTATGTCAGTTTCTATTCGTATATCAGTTTCTATTTGTATGTCCGTTTCGATTGGTATGTCAGTTTCTATAGGTATATCAGTTTCGATTGGTATGTTAGTTTCTATTGGTATGTCAGTTTTGATTAGTATATCAGTATCTATTGGTATGTCAGTTTTGATTGGTATGTTCGTCCTCGAGTTGTATGTCAGTTTCGATTGGTATGTCAATTTCGATTGGTATGTCAGTTTCTATTGGTATGTCAGTTTAGATTAGTATATCAGTTTCTATTGGTATGTCAGTCTTTATTGGTATATCAATTTCGATTTGTATGTCAGTTTCGGTTGGTATATCAGTCTCGATTGATATGTCAGTTTCGATTGTTATATCAGTTTCGATTGGTATGTCAGTTTCTATTGGTATGTCATTTTCAATTAGTATATCAGTTTCTATTGGTATGTCAGTTTATATTGCTATATCAGTTTCTATTTGTATATCAGTTTTGATTGGTATGTCAGTTTCGATTGGTATGTCAATTTCGATTGGTATATCAGTTTCGTTTGGTATATCAGTTTCTATTGCTATATCAGTTTCTATTTGTATATCAGTTTCGATTGGTATGTCAGTTTCTATTGGTATATCAGTTGCGATTGGTATGTCACTTTCTATTGGTATGTCCGTTTCGATTATTATATCAGTTACTATTTGTATGTCAGTTTCGATTGGTATGTCAGATTCAATTTTTATTTCAGTTTCGATTGGTATATCAGTTTCGATTGGTATATCAGTTTTCGTTTGGTATGTTAGTTTCTATTGGTATGTCAGTTTCGATTAGTATATCAGTTTCTATTGGTATGTCAGTTTCGATTGGTATGTTCGTCCTCGATTTGTATGTCAGTTTCTATTGGTATATCAGTTTCGATTGGTATGTCAGTTTCGATTGGTATATCAGTTTCGATTGGTATATCAGTTTCTATTGGTATGTCATTGGTATATCAGTTTCGATTGGTATGTCAGTTTCTATTGGTATATCAGCTTCCATTGGTATGTCAGTTTCGATTGGTATATCAGTTTCGATTGGTATATCAGTTTCGATTGGTATGTTAGTTTCTATTGGTATGTCAGTTTCGATTAGTATATCAGTTTCTATTGGTATGTCAGTTTATATTGCTATATCAGTTTCTATTTGTATATCAGTTTTGATTGGTATGTCAGTTTCGATTGGTATGTCAATTTCGATTGGTATATCAGTTTCGTTTGGTATATCAGTTTCTATTGCTATATCAGTTTCTATTTGTATATCAGTTTCGATTGGTATGTCAGTTTCTATTGGTATATCAGTTGCGATTGGAATGTCACTTTCTATTGGTATGTCCGTTTCGATTATTATATCAGTTACTATTTGTATGTCAGTTTCGATTGGTATGTCAGATTCAATTTTTATTTCAGTTTCGATTGGTATATCAGTTTTCGTTTGGTATGTTAGTTTCTATTGGTATGTCAGTTTCGATTAGTATATCAGTTTCTATTGGTTATTATTGTTAATTTTACTGATGTAGTAAAATTGGTTATTATTTACTGATGTAGTAAAATTGGTTATTATTGTTAATTTTACTGATGTAGTATTAACTTGGATATTTACCTTGCGACTCTCAGTTCCTACCTTACAATTTCCCTTCCCCCACCCCCACACACCACCATAGTCTATTCGACCAATCAAACCTAGCATGCCATTTCCACTGCTGCTGCTACTACCTGCCTAACTAACTCTCTCCTCCTCTGGTGCATCCCAACACACCCTGCCATTACCCCACCAACTCTGTTCTTCTAGCCCTCAATTTTCCCACCGTTATGGATGGATGAGCTGGGAATACACGAGCAACTCTGAATCAATAGATGAAATATGAATCTGCGAGCTACCAAGCACCCACGTGAAGCGCCAACCCAGAGACCCTCCCCTACGAGTGTCGACAAATGCCCAAAACTCCGAGTTGGTACCATCAATGTAGGCTCAATGAAAGGAAGAGCAGGAGAAATCGTAGAAATGCTAGAGCGAAAGGAAGTTGATGTATGCTGTGTGCAAGAGACTAGATGGAGAGGAGGGTCTGCTAGAGTCCTTGTAGGAAAAAGCCAGTGCTACAAATTTTTCTGGGTGGGAAATGACGATGGGATGGGTGGTGTAGGTATACTATTAGCTGACAAGTGGGTAGATAAAGTAATCTCAGTGTACAGGGTAAATGCAAGAATCATTAAACTCAGACTAGTCCTGAATAAGACAATTACCACAATAATATCAGCTTACGCACCCCAATCGGGGCTGCCAGACGAACTTAAGGATAGGTTTTACGAGTCCCTAATACACACTACTGCTCTAACAGACGACAAGGACTTCCTAATCATTGCAGGAGATTTTAACGGACACGTAGGTAAACACTGCGACGGCTTCAATAGAGTACATGGAGGCCATGGAGTTGGCACAAGGAATGAGGAAGGATTCAGACTTCTAGAATTCTGCGACGCCAATGACATGTCGATATGTAACACAAACTTTAAAAAACCCGACAACCACCTGATCACCTATAGATCAGGGGAGCACTCTAGTCAGTTAGATTTTATCCTCATCAGAGGACGTGACAGATGGACGGTCGTAAACACAAAAGCCTTCCCTAGTGAGGAATGTACATCCCAACATAGCTTAGTTGTCAGCGACTTCACGGTCAGAACTAGACGAGCCCTGAAACAGAGGCCAACCTGGAGAAGAAAGATCTGGAAGCTGAAAGTCCCCTCAACCAGTAACAGATTTAAAGATATTTTACTCAACGCCTACGACAGTAAAGAAGAACAGATAGAGACATTTAACGTAGAAGAGAACTGGGAGTTCCTAAAAAATAACTTACTAGAGGCGACGGATGAGGTTTGTGGCTGGAGTAAGACCTCAAGCAGGAGGAGAGTGACTTGGTGGTGGAACAATAAGGTAGATGAAGCAGTCAAGGCCAAGAGACAGGCATGGAAAGAATGGAAGAACGGGGGGAGCAGGGTACATTACATAGAGACCAAGAGGGAAGCTAGGCGACAAGTATACTTAGCTAGGAGGGAAGCAGAGGATAGAAAATTCAAGCATGTTTTACAACGTGAGGACCAGAAACAGGAGGTATTCAAGATTGCGAGGCAGTGTGTCAGAGATAGTTGTGATGTCATTGGAGAGAAGTGTATCTGGAATGATAAAGGTGAGCTTGCCCTCACAAGTGCTGAGAAGAAAGATGCATGGAAGAGTCATTATGATAGATTACTAAATGAGGAGAATGCATGGGAAGAAGAGACCCTACCCCACGTAGACCCTATAGAGGGACCAGCAGTACAAGTCAGCGGCAGCGTAGTAAGTAAGGCAATCAGAGATATGAAGATAGGGAAGGCAACCGGTCCATCGGGTATAGCTGCCGAGATGCTGAAGGCATCTGGGTCTGTAGGTCACACTATAACCACACGTATCGTTAACCAGGTAATACTAGAGGGGGCCATACCAAAAGATTGGTGCAGTAGCATCATTGTCAACTGCTACAAAGGTAAAGGCGATGCACTAGATAGAGGAAACTATAGAGGTATAAAGTTGATGGACCAGGTCATGAAAGTAACAGAAAGAGTTATAGCACAGCTGATTAGGGCCCGGGTGAATATAGACGAGATGAAATTTGGGTTTGTACCAGGGAAAGGCACCACTGATGCCCTCTTCCTTGTGAGGCAATTACAGGAAAAGTACCTAGCTAAAAGTAAGCCACTCTACTTGGCATTTGTCGACCTTGAGAAAGCCTTTGACAGAGTTCCACGTGCAGTAATCTGGTGGGCTCTTAGAAAACTAGGAGTAGATGAATGGCTTGTGAAAGCGGTACAAGCCATGTATAGGGGAGCAGTCAGCAAAGTTAGGATTGGCAATGAGTATAGCGAGGAATTTAGCGTACAGGTTGGGGTCCACCAGGGCTCTGTTCTTAGCCCTCTCCTGTTCATCATAGTCCTGCAGGCAATAACGGAGGAGTTTAAGACCGGATGGCCATGGGAACTCCTGTATGCTGATGACCTCGCACTCATAGCTGAATCTATGGTAGAACTAGAGAATAAATTCCAAACCTGGAAGCAGGGACTAGAGAGAAAGGGCCTCAAAGTCAACATGACAAAGACTAAGGTCCTTGTAAGTAGACGAGAAAACAGAACCCAGATCCCCTCAGGGAAATGGCCTTGCTCAGTATGTAGGAAAGGTGTAGGTAGGAACTCCATTCTCTGCCCCAAATGCAAACAATGGGTACACAAGAGATGTAGCGGGATCTCAGGAAGCTTAATTAAGAATGTAGGATTCACATACAGCAGCTGTGCTGAAACAGCAAGCAAACAGCCACAGGAAACAAGTACCACCAATCTCTGGGAGGGCCCTGTAGAAACAGTAGACAGCTTCTGCTACCTAGGTGACCGAATTAGCAACGGAGGTGGGTGCTCAGAAAGTACAATAACTAGGGTAAGAACGGGATGGAAGAAGTTTAGGGAACTACTACCACTGCTAGCTGCAAAAGGCTTCTCCCTCAGAATGAAAGGCAGACTGTATAATGCGTGTATCCGAACAGCGATGTTGCATGGTAGTGAGACCTGGGCGCTGAAGGTGGAAGACTTACGTAGATTAGAGAGAAACGAAGCCTGCATGCTCCGATGGATGTGTAACAGTAATATACATGAACGACAAAGCATAAAGGAATTGAGAGAGAGACTGAGCATAAGAGGAATCAAATACTGCGTGCAGGAGAGGCAGTTACGCTGGTATGGACATGTGATGCGTATGAAGGATGACAGCTGCATAAAAAGGTGCAGAGCACTAGAAGTTGATGGAAACCGCGGAGTGGGGAGACCCAAGATGACTTGGGATGAGGTGATAAAAGCCGACCTTACCCAACTACACCTCTCAAAGTCACTGACACACGACCGTGACTTCTGGCGTCACGCAGTAATACAGGGTACCCGACCTCCCATGGGTACATGCTGAAGCATATAAACAATATGCCCCTCCCCCCCCATCGCAAGGTGGCCGTGGAGGTGCCACGGCAAAAAAGCACCCAGCCCACACTGTAAAGTGGACGTGTAGGCGCCAAGAAAAAGCACCCAGCACTCACTGTAAATGAGGTTGGTGTTAGGAAGGGCATCCAGCTGTAGAAATCAAGCCAGATCAGTTCCTGTATGAGCAAGGCATGGTCAGCCGACCAGACACTGCCCACAACAGGACAACCCGTCTAACCCATGCTAGCGTGGAAGAACGGACGTAAAACGGTGATGATGATGATGATTGGTATGTCAGTTTCGATTGGTATGTTCGTCCTCGATTTGTATGTCAGTTTCTATTGGTATATCAGTTTCGATTGGTATGTCAGTTTCGATTAGTATATCTGTTGCTATTGGTATGTCAGTTTCGATTGGTATATCAGGTTCGATTGGTATGTCAGTTTCTATTGGTATGTCAATTTTGATTAGTATATCAGATTCGACTGGTATATCACTTTCTATTGCTATATCAGCTTCTATTGGTATGTCAGTTTCAATTGGTATGTCAGTTTCTATTGTTATGTCAGTTTCTATTAGTATATCAGTTTCTACTGGTATGTCAGTCTCTATTGGTATATCAGTTTCGATTGGTATATCAGTTTTTATTGGTATGTCAGTCTCTATTGGTATATCAGTTTCGATTGGTATGTCAGTTTCGATTGGTATATCAGTTTCGAATGGTATTTCAATCTCGATTGGTATGTCAGTTTCGATTTGTATGTTAGTCCTCGATTGGTATGTCAGTTTCAATTAGTATATCAGTTTCTATTGGTATGTCAGTTTTGATTGGTATGTCAGTTTCAATTGGTATATCAGTTTCAATTGGTATGTCAGTTTCAATTAGTATATCAGTTTCTATTGGTATGTCAGTTTCTATTGGTATATCAATTTCGATTGGCATATCAGTTTTGATTGGTATGTCAGTTTCTATTGGTATGTCAGTTTCGATTGGTATATCAGTTTCGATTGGTATATCAGTTTCTATTGCTATATCAGTTTCTATTGGTATGTGAGTTTCGATTATTATATCAGTTACTATTGGTATGTCAGTTTCGATTGTTATGTCAGTGTCTATTGGTATGTCAGTTTCGATTGGTATGTCAGTTTCTATTGGTATATCAGTTTCGATTGGTATATCAGTTTCTATTGGTATGTCATTGGTATATCTGTTTCGATTTGTATGTCAGTTTATATTGGTATATCAGTTTAGATTGATATATCAGTTTCGATTGGTATGTCAGTTTCTATTCGTATATCAGTTTCTATTTGTATGTCCGTTTCGATTGGTATGTCAGTTTCTATAGGTATATCAGTTTCGATTGGTATGTTAGTTTCTATTGGTATGTCAGTTTTGATTAGTATATCAGTATCTATTGGTATGTCAGTTTTGATTGGTATGTTCGTCCTCGAGTTGTATGTCAGTTTCTATTGATATATCAGTTTCGATTGGTATGTCAGTTTCTATTGGTATGTCAGTTTCTATTAGTATATCAGTTTCTATTGATATGTCAGTCTCTATTGGTATATCAGTTTCGATTGGTATGTCAGTTTCGATTGGTATGTCAATTTCGCTTGGTATGTCAGTTTCTATTGGTATGTCAGTTTAGATTAGTATATCAGTTTCTATTGGTATGTCAGTCTCTATTGGTATGTCATTTTCAATTAGTATATCAGTTTCTATTGCTATGTCAGTTTCGATTGTTATATCAGTTTCGATTGGTATGTCAGTTTCTATTGGTATGTCATTTTCAATTAGTATATCAGTTTCTATTGCTATGTCAGTTTCGATTGTTATGTCAGTTTCGATTGGTATGTTAGTTTCTATTGGTATGTCAGTTTCGATTAGTATATCAGTTTCTATTGGTATGTCTGTTTCGATTGGTATGTTAGTCTTCGATTTGTATGTCAGTTTCTATTGGTATATCAGTTTCGATTGGTATGTCAGTTTCAATTAGTATATCAGTTTCTATTGGTATGTCAGTTTCTATTGGTATATCAGTTTTGATTGGCATATCAGTTTCGATTGGTATGTCAGTTTCGATTGGTATATCAGTTTCGATTGGTATATCAGTTTCGATTGGTATATAAGTTTCTATTGCTATATCAGTTTCTATTGGTATATCAGTTTCGATTGGTATGTCAGTTTCTATGGGTATATCAGTTGCGATTGGTATGTTTGTTTCTATTGGTATGTCAGTTTCGATTATTATATCAGTTACTATTGGTATGTCAGTTTCTATTGGTATGTCAGTTTCTATTGGTATGTCAGTTTCGATTATTATATCAGTTTCGATTAGTATGTCAGTTTCGATTGGTATGTCAGTTTCTATTGGTATGTCAGTTTCGATTAGTATATAAGTTTCTATGGGTATGGCAGTCTCTGTTGGTATATCAGTTTCGATTGGTATGTCAGTTTCGATTGCTATGTCAGTTTCGATTGTTATGTCAGTTTCGATTGGTATATCAGTTTCGAATGGTATGTCAGTTTCAATTGGTATATCAGTTTCAATTGGTATGTCAGTTTCAATTAGTATATCAGTTTCTATTGGTATGTCAGTTTCTATTGGTATATCAATTTCGATTGGCATATCAGTTTTGATTGGTATGTCAGTTTCTATTGGTATATCATTTTCGATTGGTATATCAGTTTCGATTGGTATATCAGTTTCTATTGCTATATCAGTTTCTATTGGTATGTGAGTTTCGATTATTATATCAGTTACTATTGGTATGTCAGTTTCGATTGTTATGTCAGTGTCTATTGGTATGTCAGTTTCGATTGGTATGTCAGTTTCGATTAGTATATCAGTTTCTATTGGTATGTCAGTTTCTATTGGTATATCAGTTTCGATTGGTATATCAGTTTCGATTGGTATGTCAATTTCGATTGGCATGTCAGTTTCGATTGGTATATCAGTTTCGAATGGTATTTCAATCTCGATGGGTATGTCAGTTTCGATTGGTATATCAGTTTCGATTAGTATGTCAGTTTCTATTGGTATATCAGTTTCTATTGGTATATCAGTTTCTATTGGTATGTCATTGGTATATCTGTTTCTATTTGTATGTCAGTTTATATTGGTATATCAGTTTAGATTGATATATCAGTTTCGATTGGTATGTCAGTTTCTATTCGTATATCAGTTTCTATTTGTATGTCCGTTTCGATTGGTATGTCAGTTTCTATAGGTATATCAGTTTCGAATGGTATTTCAATCTCGATTGGTATGTCAGTTTCGATTTGTATGTTAGTCCTCGATTGGTATGTCAGTTTCAATTAGTATATCAGTTTCTATTGGTATGTCAGTTTTGATTGGTATGTCAGTTTCAATTAGTATATCAGTTTCTATTGGTATGTCAGTTTCTATTGGTATATCAATTTCGATTGGCATATCAGTTTTGATTGGTATGTCAGTTTCTATTGGTATGTCAGTTTCGATTGGTATATCAGTTTCGATTGGTATATCAGTTTCTATTGCTATATCAGTTTCTATTGGTATGTGAGTTTCGATTATTATATCAGTTACTATTGGTATGTCAGTTTCGATTGTTATGTCAGTGTCTATTGGTATGTCAGTTTCGATTGGTATGTCAGTTTCTATTGGTATATCAGTTTCGATTGGTATATCAGTTTCTATTGGTATGTCATTGGTATATCTGTTTCGATTTGTATGTCAGTTTATATTGGTATATCAGTTTAGATTGATATATCAGTTTCGATTGGTATGTCAGTTTCTATTCGTATATCAGTTTCTATTTGTATGTCCGTTTCGATTGGTATGTCAGTTTCTATAGGTATATCAGTTTCGATTGGTATGTTAGTTTCTATTGGTATGTCAGTTTTGATTAGTATATCAGTATCTATTGGTATGTCAGTTTTGATTGGTATGTTCGTCCTCGAGTTGTATGTCAGTTTCTATTGATATATCAGTTTCGATTGGTATGTCAGTTTCTATTGGTATGTCAGTTTCTATTAGTATATCAGTTTCTATTGATATGTCAGTCTCTATTGGTATATCAGTTTCGATTGGTATGTCAGTTTCGATTGGTATGTCAATTTCGCTTGGTATGTCAGTTTCTATTGGTATGTCAGTTTAGATTAGTATATCAGTTTCTATTGGTATGTCAGTCTCTATTGGTATGTCATTTTCAATTAGTATATCAGTTTCTATTGCTATGTCAGTTTCGATTGTTATATCAGTTTCGATTGGTATGTCAGTTTCTATTGGTATGTCATTTTCAATTAGTATATCAGTTTCTATTGCTATGTCAGTTTCGATTGTTATGTCAGTTTCGATTGGTATGTTAGTTTCTATTGGTATGTCAGTTTCGATTAGTATATCAGTTTCTATTGGTATGTCTGTTTCGATTGGTATGTTAGTCTTCGATTTGTATGTCAGTTTCTATTGGTATATCAGTTTCGATTGGTATGTCAGTTTCAATTAGTATATCAGTTTCTATTGGTATGTCAGTTTCTATTGGTATATCAGTTTTGATTGGCATATCAGTTTCGATTGGTATGTCAGTTTCGATTGGTATATCAGTTTCGATTGGTATATCAGTTTCGATTGGTATATAAGTTTCTATTGCTATATCAGTTTCTATTGGTATATCAGTTTCGATTGGTATGTCAGTTTCTATGGGTATATCAGTTGCGATTGGTATGTTTGTTTCTATTGGTATGTCAGTTTCGATTATTATATCAGTTACTATTGGTATGTCAGTTTCTATTGGTATGTCAGTTTCTATTGGTATGTCAGTTTCGATTATTATATCAGTTTCGATTAGTATGTCAGTTTCGATTGGTATGTCAGTTTCTATTGGTATGTCAGTTTCGATTAGTATATAAGTTTCTATGGGTATGGCAGTCTCTGTTGGTATATCAGTTTCGATTGGTATGTCAGTTTCGATTGCTATGTCAGTTTCGATTGTTATGTCAGTTTCGATTGGTATATCAGTTTCGAATGGTATGTCAGTTTCAATTGGTATATCAGTTTCAATTGGTATGTCAGTTTCAATTAGTATATCAGTTTCTATTGGTATGTCAGTTTCTATTGGTATATCAATTTCGATTGGCATATCAGTTTTGATTGGTATGTCAGTTTCTATTGGTATATCATTTTCGATTGGTATATCAGTTTCGATTGGTATATCAGTTTCTATTGCTATATCAGTTTCTATTGGTATGTGAGTTTCGATTATTATATCAGTTACTATTGGTATGTCAGTTTCGATTGTTATGTCAGTGTCTATTGGTATGTCAGTTTCGATTGGTATGTCAGTTTCGATTAGTATATCAGTTTCTATTGGTATGTCAGTTTCTATTGGTATATCAGTTTCGATTGGTATATCAGTTTCGATTGGTATGTCAATTTCGATTGGCATGTCAGTTTCGATTGGTATATCAGTTTCGAATGGTATTTCAATCTCGATGGGTATGTCAGTTTCGATTGGTATATCAGTTTCGATTAGTATGTCAGTTTCTATTGGTATATCAGTTTCTATTGGTATATCAGTTTCTATTGGTATGTCATTGGTATATCTGTTTCTATTTGTATGTCAGTTTATATTGGTATATCAGTTTAGATTGATATATCAGTTTCGATTGGTATGTAAGTTTCTATTCGTATATCAGTTTCTATTTGTATGTCCGTTTCGATTGGTATGTCAGTTTCTATAGGTATATCAGTTTCGAATGGTATTTCAATCTCGATTGGTATGTCAGTTTCGATTTGTATGTTAGTCCTCGATTGGTATGTCAGTTTCAATTAGTATATCAGTTTCTATTGGTATGTCAGTTTTGATTGGTATGTCAGTTTCAATTGGTATATCAGTTTCAATTGGTATGTCAGTTTCAATTAGTATATCAGTTTCTATTGGTATGTCAGTTTCTATTGGTATATCAATTTCGATTGGCATATCAGTTTTGATTGGTATGTCAGTTTCTATTGGTATGTCAGTTTCGATTGGTATATCAGTTTCGATTGGTATATCAGTTTCTATTGCTATATCAGTTTCTATTGGTATGTGAGTTTCGATTATTATATCAGTTACTATTGGTATGTCAGTTTCGATTGTTATGTCAGTGTCTATTGGTATGTCAGTTTCGATTGGTATGTCAGTTTCGATTAGCATATCAGTTTCTATTGGTATGTCAGTTTCTATTGGTATATCAGTTTCGATTGGTATATCAGTTTCTATTGGTATGTCATTGGTATATCTGTTTCGATTTGTATGTCAGTTTATATTGGTATATCAGTTTAGATTGATATATCAGTTTCGATTGGTATGTCAGTTTCTATTCGTATATCAGTTTCTATTTGTATGTCCGTTTCGATTGGTATGTCAGTTTCTATAGGTATATCTGTTTCGATTGGTATGTTAGTTTCTATTGGTATGTCAGTTTTGATTAGTATATCAGTATCTATTGGTATGTCAGTTTTGATTGGTATGTTCGTCCTCGAGTTGTATGTCAGTTTCTATTGATATATCAGTTTCGATTGGTATGTCAGTTTCTATTGGTATGTCAGTTTCTATTAGTATATCAGTTTCTATTGATATGTCAGTCTCTATTGGTATATCAGTTTCGATTGGTATGTCAGTTTCGATTGGTATGTCAATTTCGCTTGGTATGTCAGTTTCTATTGGTATGTCAGTTTAGATTAGTATATCAGTTTCTATTGGTATGTCAGTCTCTATTGGTATATCAGTTTCGATTTGTATGTCAGTTTCGGTTGGTATATCAGTTTCGATTGATATGTCAGTTTCGATTGTTATATCAGTTTCGATTGGTATGTCAGTTTCTATTGGTATGTCATTTTCAATTAGTATATCAGTTTCTATTGCTATGTCAGTTTCGATTGTTATGTCAGTTTCGATTGGTATGTTAGTTTCTATTGGTATGTCAGTTTCGATTAGTATATCAGTTTCTATTGGTATGTCTGTTTCGATTGGTATGTTAGTCTTCGATTTGTATGTCAGTTTCTATTGGTATATCAGTTTCGATTGGTATGTCAGTTTCAATTAGTATATCAGTTTCTATTGGTTTGTCAGTTTCTATTGGTATATCAGTTTTGATTGGCATATCAGTTTCGATTGGTATGTCAGTTTCGATTGGTATATCAGTTTCGATTGGTATATCAGTTTCGATTGGTATATAAGTTTCTATTGCTATATCAGTTTCTATTGGTATATCAGTTTCGATTGGTATGTCAGTTTCTATGGGTATATCAGTTGCGATTGGTATGTTTGTTTCTATTGGTATGTCAGTTTCGATTATTATATCAGTTACTATTGGTATGTCAGTTTCTATTGGTATGTCAGTTTCTATTGGTATGTCAGTTTCGATTATTATATCAGTTTCGATTAGTATGTCAGTTTCGATTGGTATGTCAGTTTCTATTGGTATGTCAGTTTCGATTAGTATATAAGTTTCTATGGGTATGGCAGTCTCTGTTGGTATATCAGTTTCGATTGGTATGTCAGTTTCGATTGCTATGTCAGTTTCGATTGTTATGTCAGTTTCGATTGGTATATCAGTTTCGAATGGTATGTCAGTTTCAATTGGTATATCAGTTTCAATTGGTATGTCAGTTTCAATTAGTATATCAGTTTCTATTGGTATGTCAGTTTCTATTGGTATATCAATTTCGATTGGCATATCAGTTTTGATTGGTATGTCAGTTTCTATTGGTATATCAGTTTCGATTGGTATATCAGTTTCGATTGGTATATCAGTTTCTATTGCTATATCAGTTTCTATTGGTATGTGAGTTTCGATTATTATATCAGTTACTATTGGTATGTCAGTTTCGATTGTTATGTCAGTGTCTATTGGTATGTCAGTTTCGATTGGTATGTCAGTTTCGATTAGTATATCAGTTTCTATTGGTATGTCAGTTTCTATTGGTATATCAGTTTCGATTGGTATATCAGTTTCGATTGGTATGTCAATTTCGATTGGCATGTCAGTTTCGATTGGTATATCAGTTTCGAATGGTATTTCAATCTCGATGGGTATGTCAGTTTCGATTGGTATATCAGTTTCGATTAGTATGTCAGTTTCTATTGGTATATCAGTTTCTATTGGTATATCAGTTTCTATTGGTATGTCATTGGTATATCTGTTTCTATTTGTATGTCAGTTTATATTGGTATATCAGTTTAGATTGATATATCAGTTTCGATTGGTATGTCAGTTTCTATTCGTATATCAGTTTCTATTTGTATGTCCGTTTCGATTGGTATGTCAGTTTCTATTGGTATATCAGTTTCGATTGGTATGTTAGTTTCTATTGGTATGTCAGTTTCGATTAGTATATCAGTATCTATTGGTATGTCAGTTTCTATTGGTATATCAATTTCTATTGGCATATCAGTTTTGATTGGTATGTCAGTTTCTATTGGTATGTCAGTTTCGATTGGTATATCAGTTTCGATTGGTATATCAGTTTCTATTGCTATATCAGTTTCTATTGGTATGTGAGTTTCGATTATTATATCAGTTACTATTGGTATGTCAGTTTCGATTGTTAAGTCAGTGTCTATTGGTATGTCAGTTTCGATTGGTATGTCAGTTTCGATTAGCATATCAGTTTCTATTGGTATGTCAGTTTCTATTGGTATATCAGTTTCGATTTGTATGTCAGTTTCGGTTGGTATATCAGTTTCGATTGATATGTCAGTTTCGATTGTTATATCAGTTTCGATTGGTATGTCAGTTTCTATTGGTATGTCATTTTCAATTAGTATATCAGTTTCTATTGCTATGTCAGTTTCGATTGTTATGTCAGTTTCGATTGGTATGTTAGTGTCTATTGGTATGTCAGTTTCGATTAGTATATCAGTTTCTATTGGTATGTCTGTTTCGATTGGTATGTTAGTCTTCGATTTGTATGTCAGTTTCTATTGGTATATCAGTTTCGATTGGTATGTCAGTTTCAATTAGTATATCAGTTTCTATTGGTATGTCAGTTTCTATTGGTATATCAGTTTTGATTGGCATATCAGTTTCGATTGGTATGTCAGTTTCGATTGGTATATCAGTTTCGATTGGTATATCAGTTTCGATTGGTATATAAGTTTCTATTGCTATATCAGTTTCTATTGGTATATCAGTTTCGATTGGCATATCAGTTTTGATTGGTATGTCAGTTTCTATTGGTATGTCAGTTTCGATTGGTATATCAGTTTCGATTGGTATATCAGTTTCTATTGCTATATCAGTTTCTATTGGTATGTGAGTTTCGATTATTATATCAGTTACTATTGGTATGTCAGTTTCGATTGTTATGTCAGTGTCTATTGGTATGTCAGTTTCGATTGGTATGTCAGTTTCGATTAGCATATCAGTTTCGATTGGTATGTCAGTTTCTATTGGTATATCAGTTTCGATTGGTATATCAGTTTCTATTGGTATGTCATTGGTATATCTGTTTCGATTTGTATGTCAGTTTATATTGGTATATCAGTTTAGATTGATATATCAGTTTCGATTGGTATCTCAGTTTCTATTCGTATATCAGTTTCTATTTGTATGTCCGTTTCGATTGGTATGTCAGTTTCTATAGGTATATCAGTTTCGATTGGTATGTTAGTTTCTATTGGTATGTCAGTTTTGATTAGTATATCAGTATCTATTGGTATGTCAGTTTTGATTGGTATGTTCGTCCTCGAGTTGTATGTCAGTTTCTATTGATATATCAGTTTCGATTGGTATGTCAGTTTCTATTGGTATGTCAGTTTCTATTAGTATATCAGTTTCTATTGATATGTCAGTCTCTATTGGTATATCAGTTTCGATTGGTATGTCAATTTCGCTTGGTATGTCAGTTTCTATTGGTATGTCAGTTTAGATTAGTATATCAGTTTCTATTGGTATGTCAGTCTCTATTGGTATATCAGTTTCGATTTGTATGTCAGTTTCGGTTGGTATATCAGTTTCGATTGATATGTCAGTTTCGATTGTTATATCAGTTTCGATTGGTATGTCAGTTTCTATTGGTATGTCATTTTCAATTAGTATATCAGTTTCTATTGCTATGTCAGTTTCGATTGTTATGTCAGTTTCGATTGGTATGTTAGTTTCTATTGGTATGTCAGTTTCGATTAGTATATCAGTTTCTATTGGTATGTCTGTTTCGATTGGTATGTTAGTCTTCGATTTGTATGTCAGTTTCTATTGGTATATCAGTTTCGATTGGTATGTCAGTTTCAATTAGTATATCAGTTTCTATTGGTATGTCAGTTTCTATTGGTATATCAGTTTTGATTGGCATATCAGTTTCGATTGGTATGTCAGTTTCGATTGGTATATCAGTTTCGATTGGTATATCAGTTTCGATTGGTATATAAGTTTCTATTGCTATATCAGTTTCTATTGGTATATCAGTTTCGATTGGTATGTCAGTTTCTATGGGTATATCAGTTGCGATTGGTATGTTTGTTTCTATTGGTATGTCAGTTTCGATTATTATATCAGTTACTATTGGTATGTCAGTTTCTATTGGTATGTCAGTTTCTATTGGTATGTCAGTTTCGATTATTATATCAGTTTCGATTAGTATGTCAGTTTCGATTGGTATGTCAGTTTCTATTGGTATGTCAGTTTCGATTAGTATATAAGTTTCTATGGGTATGGCAGTCTCTGTTGGTATATCAGTTTCGATTGGTATGTCAGTTTCGATTGCTATGTCAGTTTCGATTGTTATGTCAGTTTCGATTGGTATATCAGTTTCGAATGGTATGTCAGTTTCAATTGGTATATCAGTTTCAATTGGTATGTCAGTTTCAATTAGTATATCAGTTTCTATTGGTATGTCAGTTTCTATTGGTATATCAATTTCGATTGGCATATCAGTTTTGATTGGTATGTCAGTTTCTATTGGTATTTCAGTTTCGATTGGTATATCAGTTTCGATTGGTATATCAGTTTCTATTGCTATATCAGTTTCTATTGGTATGTGAGTTTCGATTATTATATCAGTTACTATTGGTATGTCAGTTTCGATTGTTATGTCAGTGTCTATTGGTATGTCAGTTTCGATTGGTATGTCAGTTTCGATTAGTATATCAGTTTCTATTGGTATGTCAGTTTCTATTGGTATATCAGTTTCGATTGGTATATCAGTTTCGATTGGTATGTCAATTTCGATTGGCATGTCAGTTTCGATTGGTATAACAGTTTCGAATGGTATTTCAATCTCGATGGGTATGTCAGTTTCGATTGGTATATCAGTTTCGATTAGTATGTCAGTTTCTATTGGTATATCAGTTTCTATTGGTATATCAGTTTCTATTGGTATGTCATTGGTATATCTGTTTCTATTTGTATGTCAGTTTATATTGGTATATCAGTTTAGATTGATATATCAGTTTCGATTGGTATGTCAGTTTCTATTCGTATATCAGTTTCTATTTGTATGTCCGTTTCGATTGGTATGTCAGTTTCTATAGGTATATCAGTTTCGATTGGTATGTTAGTTTCTATTGGTATGTCAGTTTCGATTAGTATATCAGTATCTATTGGTATGTCAGTTTCTATTGGTATATCAATTTCTATTGGCATATCAGTTTTGATTGGTATGTCAGTTTCTATTGGTATGTCAGTTTCGATTGGTATATCAGTTTCGATTGGTATATCAGTTTCTATTGCTATATCAGTTTCTATTGGTATGTGAGTTTCGATTATTATATCAGTTACTATTGGTATGTCAGTTTCGATTGTTATGTCAGTGTCTATTGGTATGTCAGTTTCGATTGGTATGTCAGTTTCGATTAGCATATCAGTTTCTATTGGTATGTCAGTTTCTATTGGTATATCAGTTTCGATTTGTATGTCAGTTTCGGTTGGTATATCAGTTTCGATTGATATGTCAGTTTCGATTGTTATATCAGTTTCGATTGGTATGTCAGTTTCTATTGGTATGTCATTTTCAATTAGTATATCAGTTTCTATTGCTATGTCAGTTTCGATTGTTATGTCAGTTTCGATTGGTATGTTAGTGTCTATTGGTATGTCAGTTTCGATTAGTATATCAGTTTCTATTGGTATGTCTGTTTCGATTGGTATGTTAGTCTTCGATTTGTATGTCAGTTTCTATTGGTATATCAGTTTCGATTGGTATGTCAGTTTCAATTAGTATATCAGTTTCTATTGGTATGTCAGTTTCTATTGGTATATCAGTTTTGATTGGCATATCAGTTTCGATTGGTATGTCAGTTTCGATTGGTATATCAGTTTCGATTGGTATATCAGTTTCGATTGGTATATAAGTTTCTATTGCTATATCAGTTTCTATTGGTATATCAGTTTCGATTGGTATGTCAATTTCTATGGGTATATCAGTTGCGATTGGTATGTTTGTTTCTATTGGTATGTCAGTTTCGATTATTATATCAGTTACTATTGGTATGTCAGTTTCTATTGGTATGTCAGTTTCTATTGGTATGTCAGTTTTGATTATTATATCAGTTTCGATTAGTATGTCAGTTTCGATTGGTATGTCAGTTTCTATTGGTATGTCAGTTTCGATTAGTATATAAGTTTCTATGGGTATGGCAGTCTCTGTTGGTATATCAGTTTCGATTGGTATGTCAGTTTCGATTGCTATGTCACTTTCGATTGTTATGTCAGTTTCGATTGGTATATCAGTTTCGAATGGTATTTCAATCACGATTGGTATGTCAGTTTCGATTGGTATGTCAGTTTCAATTGGTATATCAGTTTCAATTGGTATGTCAGTTTCAATTAGTATATCAGTTTCTATTGCTATATCAGTTTCTATTGGTATGTGAGTTTCGATTATTATATCAGTTACTATTGGTATGTCAGTTTCGATTGTTATGTCAGTGTCTATTGGTATGTCATTGGTATATCTGTTTCGATTTGTATGTCAGTTTATATTGGTATATCAGTTTAGATTGATATATCAGTTTCGATTGGTATGTCAGTTTCTATTCGTATATCAGTTTCTATTTGTATGTCCGTTTCGATTGGTATGTCAGTTTCTATAGGTATATCAGTTTCGATTGGTCTGTTAGTTTCTATTGGTATGTCAGTTTCGATTAGTATATCAGTATCTATTGGTATGTCAGTTTTGATTGGTATGTTCGTCCTCGAGTTGTATGTCAGTTTCTATTGGTATATCAGTTTCGATTGGTATGTCAGTTTCTATTGGTATGTCAGTTTCTATTAGTATATCAGTTTCTATTGATATGTCAGTCTCTATTGGTATATCAGTTTCGATTTGTATGTCAGTTTCGGTTGGTATATCAGTTTCGATTGATATGTCAGTTTCGATTGTTATATCAGTTTCGATTGGTATGTCAGTTTCTATTGGTATGTCATTTTCAATTAGTATATCAGTTTCTATTGCTATGTCAGTTTCGATTGTTATGTCAGTTTCGATTGGTATGTTAGTTTCTATTGGTATGTCTGTTTCGATTAGTATGTTAGTCTTCGATTTGTATGTCAGTTTCTATTGGTATATCAGTTTCTATTGGTATGTCAGTTTCTATTGGTATATCAGTTTTGATTGGCATATCAGTTTCGATTGGTATGTCAGTTTCGATTGGTATGTCAGTTTTCGATTCATATATCAGTTTCGATTTGTATATCAGTTTCGATTGGTATATCAGTTTTGATTAGTATATCAGTTCCTATAGGTATGTCAGTTTCTATTGGTATATCAGTTTCTATTAGTATGTCAGTTGCTATTGTTATATCAGTTTCGATTGGTATATCAGTTTCGATTGGTATGTCAATTTCGATTGGTATGTCAGTTTCGATTGGTATATCAGATTCGACTGGTATATCAGTTTCGAGTGGTATTTCAATCTCGATTGGTATGTCAGTTTCGATTGGTATATCAGTTTCGAGTGGTATTTCAATCTCGATTGGTATGTCAGTTTCGATTGGCATGTTAGTCCTTGATTTGTATGTTAGTTTCTATTAGTATATCAGTTTTGATTGGTATGTCAGTTTCAATTAGTATATCAGTTTCTATTGGTATGTCAGCTTCTATTGGTATATCATTTTCGATTGGCATATCAGTTTCAAATGTTATGTCAGTTTCGATTGGTATATCAGTTTCGAATGGTATTTCAATCTCGATTGGTATGTCAGTTTCGATTGGTATATCAGTTACAATTGCTATATCAGTTTCAATTGGTATGTTAGTTTCTATTGGTATATCAGTTTCTATTAGTATATCAGCTTCTATTGGTATGTCAGTTTCCATTGGTATGTTAGTCCTTGATTTGTATGTCACTTTCTATTGGTATATCAGTTTCGATTGGTATGTCAGTTTCAATTAGTATATCAGTTTCTATTGGTATGTCAGTTTCTATTGGTATATCAGTCTCGATTGGAATATCAGTTTCGATTGGTATGTCAGTTTCTATTGGTATGTCAGTTTCGATTGGTATATCAGTTTCTATTGCTATATCAGTTTCTATTGGTATATCAGTTTCGATTGGTATGTCAGTTTCTATTGGTATATCAGTTGCGATTGGTATGTCAGTTTCTATTGGTATGTGAGTTTCGATTATTATATCAGTTACTATTGGTATGTCAGTTTCGATTGGTATGTCAGTTTCGATTGTTATGTCAGTGTCTATTGGTATATCAGTTTCGATTGGTATGTCAGTTTCTATTGGTATATCAGTTTCGAATGGTATTTCAATCTCGATTGGTATGTCAGTTTCGATTGGTATATCAGTTTCGATTAGTATGTCAGTTTCTATAGGTATATGAGTTTCGTTTGGTATGTCAGTTTCGATTAGTATATCAGTTTCTATTGGTATGTCAATTTCGATTGGTATGTCAGTTTCGATTGGTATATCAGTTTCGAATGGTATTTCAATCTCGATTGGTATGTTAGTTTCGATTGGTATATCAGTTTCGATTAGTATGTCAGTTTCTATTGGTATATCAGTTTCGTTTGGTATATCAGTTTCTATTGGTATGTCATTGGAATATCAGTTTCGATTGGTATGTCAGTTTCTAATGGTATGTCAGTTTCGATTGGTATATCAGTTTCGATTGGTATATCAGTTTCGATTGGTATATCAGTTTCGATTGGTATATCAGTTTCTATTGCTATATCAGTTTCTATTAGTATATCAGTTTCAATTGGTATGTCAGTTGCTATTTTTATATCAGTTTCGATTGGTATATCAGTTTCGATTGGTATGTCAATTTAGATTGTTATGTCAGTTTCGATTGGTATATCAGATTCGACTGGTATATCACTTTCTACTGATATATCAGTTTCTATTGGTATGTCAGTTTCAATTGGTATGTCAGTTTCGATTGGTATATCAGTTTAGAGTGGTATTTCAATCTCGATTGGTATGTCAGTTTCGATTGGCATGTTAGTCCTTGATTTGTATGTTAGTTTCTATTGGTATATCAGTTTTGATTGGTATGTCAGTTTCAATTAGTATATCAGTTTCTATTGGTATGTCAGTTTCTATTGGTATATCAGTTTCGATTGGCATATCAGTTTCAATTGGTATGTCAGTTTCGATTGGTATATCAGTTTCGAATTGTATTTCAATCTCGATTGGTATGTCAGTTTCGATTGGTATATCAGTTACAATTGGTATATCAGCTTCAATTGGTATGTTAGTTTCTATTGGTATATCAGTTTCTATTAGTATATCAGCTTCTATTGGTATGTCAGATTCGATTGGTATGTTAGTCCTCGATTTGTATGTCACTTTCGATTGGTATGTCAGTTTCTATTGGTATGTCAGTTTCGATTGGTATATCAGTTTCGATTGGTATATCAGTTTCTATTGCTATATCAGTTTCTATTGGTATGCCAGTTTCGATTGGTATGTCAGTTTCTATTGGTATATCAGTTGCGATTGGTATGTCAGTTTCTATTGGTATATCAGCTTCGATTGGTATGTCAGTTTCGATTGGTATATCAGTTTTGATTAGTATATCAGTTTCGATTGGTATGTTAGTTTCTATTGGTATGTCAGTTTCGATTTGTATATCAGTTTCAATTGGTATGTCAGTTTCTATTGCTATATCAGTTTCTATTCGTATATCAGTTTTGATTGGTATGTCAGTTTCAATTGGTACGTCAGTTTCGATTGGTATGTCAGATTCAATTTTTATTTCAGTTTCGATTGGTATATCTGTTTCGATTGGTATATCAGTTTTCGATTGGTATGTTAGTTTCTATTGGTATGTCAGTTTCGATTTGTATATCAGTTTCTATTGGTATGTCAGTTTCGATTGGTATGTTAGTCCTCGATTTGTATGTCTGTTTCTATTGGTATATCAGTTTCGATTGGTATGTCAGTTTCGATTAGTATATCTGTTGCTATTGGTATGTCAGTTTCTATTGGTATATCAGTTTCGATTGGTATATCAGTTTCGATTCGTGTGTCAATTTCGATTGCTATGTCAGTTTCGATTGGTATATCAGATTCGACTGGTATATCACTTTCTATTGCTATATCAGTTTCTATTGGTATGTCAGTTCCAATTGGTATGTCAGTATCTATTGGTATATCAGTTTCACTTGGTATATCAGTTTCTATTGTTATGTCAGTAGGCATCTCTAACAAAATACACCCCGTCCCACCACCACCACCCCCACCCCATCCACACCACCCCGTCCTATGTAAAGTTATGTTGGTGCCGCGCCATCCGGGCCGAAACAAATGAGATCGTGTAGGTGTCACGACAAAAAAACACACAGTCCACGCTGTAATGTGGCCGTGTAGGCAACACGGTAAAAACCTCCCAGACCCACACTGTAAATGTGGTTGGTGTTAGGAAGGGCATCCAACTGTAGAAAACCTGCCAGACAGTCCTATGCGAGCAAGACAATCACTCTTGCCTCAAGTGGGACTACCCCCGTCCAAACCCATGCAAGCGTGGAACACGGACGTTAAACGTTGATGATGATGATGATGATGATGATGTCAGTTTCTATTAGTATATCAGTTTCTATTGTTATGTCAGTCTCTATTGGTATATCAGTTTCGAGTGGTATGTCAGTTTCCATTGGTATATCAGTTTCTATTGGTATATCTGTTTCAGTTGATATGTCAGTTTCGATTGGTATGTCAGTTTCTATTGGTATGTCAGTTTCGATTAGTATATCAGTTTCTATTGGTATGTCAGTCTCTATTGGTATATCAGTTTCGATTGGTATGTCAGTTTCGATTGGAATATCAGTTTCGATTGGTATGTCACTTTCGATTGGTATATCAGTTTCGAATGGTATTTCAATCTCGATTGGTATGTCAGTTTCGATTGGTATGTTAGTCCTCGATTCGCATATCAGTTTCGATTTGTATATCAGTTTCGATTGGTATATCAGTTTTGATTAGTATATCAGTTCCTATAGGTATGTCAGTTTCTATTGGTATATCAGTTTTGATTGGTATGTCAGTTTCTATTGGTATATCAGTTTCTATTAGTATGTCAGTTGCTATTGTTATATCCGTTTCGATTGGTATATCAGTTTTGATTGGTATGTCAATTTCGATTGGTATGTCAGTTTCGATTGGTATATCAGATTCGACTGGTATATCACTTTCTATTGATATATCAGTTTCGATTGCTATGTCAGTTTCAATTGGTATGACAGTTTCGATTGGTATATCAGTTTCGAGTGGTATTTCAATCTCGATTGGTATGTCAGTTTCGATTGGTATATCAGTTTCGAGTGGTATTTCAATCTCGATTGGTATGTCAGTTTCGATTGGCATGTTAGTCCTTGATTTGTATGTTAGTTTCTATTGGTATATCAGTTTTGATTGGTATGTCAGTTTCAATTAGTATATCAGTTTCTATTGGTATGTCAGTTTCTATTGGTATATCAGTTTCGATTGGCATATCAGTTTTAATTGGTATGTCAATTTCGATTGGTATATCAGTTTCGATTGGTATTTCAATCTCGATTGGTATGTCAGTTTCGATTGGTATATCAGTTACAATTGGTATATCAGTTTCAATTGGTATGTTAGTTTCTATTGGTATGTCAGTTTCTATTAGTATATCAGCTTCTATTGGTATGGCCGTTTCCATTGGTATGTTAGTCCTTGATTTGTATGTCACTTTCTATTGGTATATCAGTTTCGATTGGTATGACAGTTTCAATTAGTATATCAGTTTCTATTGGTACGTCAGTTTCTATTGGTATATCAGTTTCGATTGGAATATCAGTTTCGATTGGTATGTCAGTTTCTATTGGTATGTCAGTTTCGATTGGTATATCAGTTTCGATTGGTATATTAGTTTCTATTGCTATATCAGTTTCTATTGGTATATCAGTTTCGATTGGTATGTCAGTTTCGATTAGTATATCAGTTTCTATTGGTATGTCAATTTCGAATGGTATGGCAGTTTCGATTGGTATATCAGTTTCGAATGGTATTTCAATCTCGATTGGTATGTTAGTTTCGATTGGTATATCAGTTTCGATTAGTATGTCAGTTTCTATTGGTATATCAGTTTCGTTTGGTATATCAGTATCTATTGGTATGTCATTGGTATATCAGTTTCGATTGGTATGTCAGTTTCTATTGGTATATCAGCTTCGATTGGTATGTCAGTTTCGATTGGTATATCAGTTTCGATTGGAATATCAGTTTCGATTGGTATGTCAGTTTCTAATGGTATGTCAGTTTCGATTGGTATATCAGTTTCGATTGGTATATCAGTTTCGATTGGTATATCAGTTTCGATTGGTATATCAGTTTCTATTGCTATATCAGTTTCTATTAGTATATCAGTTTCGATTGGTATGTCAGTTGCTATTGTTATATCAGTTTCGATTGGTATATCAGTTTCAGTTGGTATGTCAATTTCGATTGTTATGTCAGTTTCGATTGGTATATCAGATTCGACTGGTATATCACTTTCTATTGATATATCAGTTACTATTGGTATGTCAGTTTCAATTGGTATGTCAGTTTCGATTGGCATGTTATTCCTTGATTTGTATGTTAGTTTCTATTGGTATATCAGTTTTGATTGGTATGTCAGTTTCAATTAGTATATCAGTTTCTATTGCTATGTCAGTTTCTATTGGTATATCAGTATCGATTGGCATATCAGTTTCAATTGGTATGTCAGTTTCGATTGGTATATCAGTTTCGAATGGTATTTCAATCTCGATTGGTATGTCAGTTTCGATTGGTATATCAGTTACAATTGGTATATCAGCTTCAATTGGTATGTTAGTTTCTATTGGTATGTCAGTTTCTTTTAGTATATCAGCTTCTATTGGTATGTCAGTTTTGATTGGTATGTTAGTCCTCGATTTGTATGTCACTTTCTATTGGTATATCAGTTTCTATTGGTATGTCAGTTTCTTTTGGTATATCAGTTTCGATTAGAATATCAGTTTCGATTGGTATGTCAGTTTCTATTGGTATGTCAGTTTCGATTGGTATATCAGTTTCGATTGGTATATCAGTTTCTATTGCTATATCAGTTTCTATTTGTATACCAGTTTCGAGTGGTATGTCAGTTTCTATTGGTATATCAGTTTTGATTGGTATGTCAGTTTCTATTGGTATATCAGTTTCTATTGGTATGTCAGTTTCTATTCATATGTCAGTTTCGATTGGTATATCAGTTTCGATTGGTATATCAGTTTCTATTGCTATATCAGTTTCTATTGGTATATCAGTTTCGATTGGTATGTCAGTTTCTATTGGTATATCAGTTGCGATTGGTATGTCAGTTTCTATTCGTATGTGAGTTTCGATTATTATATCAGTTACTATTGGTATGTCAGTTTCGATTGGTGTGTCAGTTTCGATTGGTATATCAGTTTCGAATGGTATTTTAATCTTGATTGTTATGTCAGTTTCGATTGGTATATCAGTTTCGATTAGTATGTCAGTTTCTATAGGTATATCAGTTTCGTTTGGTATGTCAGTTTCGATTAGTATATCAGTTTCTATTGGTATGTCAATTTCGATTGGCATGTCAGTTTCGATTGATACATCAGTTTCGAATGGTATTTCAATCTCGATTGGTATGTTAGTTTCGATTGGTATATCAGTTTCGATTAGTATGTCAGTTTCTATTGGTATATCAGTTTCGTTTGGTATATCAGTTTCTATTGGTATGTCATTGGTATATCAGTTTCGATTGGCATGTCAGTTTCTATTGGTATATCAGCTTCGATTGGTATGTCAGTTTCGATTGGTATATCAGTTTCGATTGGTATATCAGTTTCGATTGGTATATCAGTTTCGATTGGTATATCAGTTTCTATTGCTATATCAGTTTCTATTAGTATATCAGTTTCGATTGGTATGTCAGTAGCTATTGTTATATCAGTTTCGATTGGTATATCAGTTTCGATTGTTATGTCAATTTCGATTGTTATGTCAGTTTCGATTGGTATATCAGATTCAACTGGTATATCACTTTCTATTGATATATCAGTTTCTATTGGTATGTCAGTTTCAATTGGTATGTCACTTTCGATTGGCATATCAGTTTAGAGTGGTATTTCAATCTCGATTGGTATGTCAGTTTCGATTGGCATGTTAGTCCTTGATTTGTATGTTAGTTTCTATTGGTATATCAGTTTTGATTGGTATGTCAGTTTCAATTAGTATATCAGTTTATATTGGTATGTCAGTTTCTATTGGTATATCAGTTTCGAATGGTATTTCAATCTCGATTTGTATGTCAGTTTCGATTGGTATATCAGTTACAATTTGTATATCAGCTTCAATTGGTATGTTAGTTTCTATTGGTATGTCAGTTTCAATTAGTATATCAGCTTCTATTGGTATGTCAGTTTCGATTGGTATGTTAGTCCTCGATTTGTATGTCACTTTCTATTGGTATATCAGTTTCTATTCGTATATCAGTTTTGATTGGTATGTCAGTTTCAATTGGTACGTCAATTTTGATTGGTATATCAGTTTCGATTGGTATATCAGTTTCTATTGCTATATCAGTTTCTATTTGTATATCAGTTTCGATTGGTATGTCAGTTTCTATTGGTATATCAGTTGCGATTGGTATGTCAGTTTCTATTGGTATGTCAGTTTCGATTATTATATCAGTTACTATTTGTATGTCAGTTTCGATTGGTATGTCAGATTCAATTTTTATTTCAGTTTCGATTGGTATATCAGTTTTCGATTGGTATGTTAGTTTCTATTGGTATGTCAGTTTCGATTTGTATATCAGTTTCTATTGGTATGTCAGTTTCGATTGGTATGTTAGTCCTCGATTTGTATATCTGTTTCTATTGGTATATCAGTTTCGATTGGTATGTCAGTTTCGATTGGTATATCTGTTGCTATTGGTATGTCAGTTTCTATTGGTATATCAGTTTCGATTGGTATATCAGTTTCGATTCGTATGTCAATTTCGATTGCTATGTCAGTTTCGATTGGTATATCAGATTCGATTGGTATATCACTTTCTATTGCTATATCAGTTTCTATTGGTATGTCAGTTTCAATTGGTATGTCAGTATCTATTGGTATATCAGTTTCACTTGGTATATCAGTTTCTATTGTTATGTCAGTTTCTATTAGTATATCAGTTTCTATTGGTATGTCAGTCTCTATTGTTATATCAGTTTCGAGTGGTATGTCAGTTTCGATTGGTATATCAGTTTCTATTGGTATATCTGTTTCAGTTGATATGTCAGTTTCTATTGGTATGTCAGTTTCGATTGGAATATCAGTTTCGATTGGTATATCACTTTCGATTGGTATATCAGTTTCGAATGGTATTTCAATCTCGATTGGTATGTCACTTTCGATTGGTATGTTAGTCCTCGATTTGTATGTTAGTTACTATTGTTATGTCAGTTTCGATTGGTATGTCAGTTTCAATTAGTATATCAGTTTCTATTGGTATGTCAGTTTCTATTGGTATATCAGTTTCGATTGGCATATCAGTTTCAATTGGTATGTCAGTTTCGATTGGTATATCCGTTTCGATTGGTATATAAGTTTCTATTGCTATATCATTTTCTATTGGTATATCAGTTTCGATTGGTATTTCAGTTTCTATGGGTATATCAGTTGCGATTGGTATGTCTGTTTCTATTGGGATGTCAGTTTCGATTATTATATCAGTTACTATTGGTAAGTCAGTTTCTATTGGTATGTCAGTTTCTATTGGTATGTCAGTTTCTATTGGTATGTCAGTTTCGATTATTATATCAGTTTCGATTAGTATGTCAGTTTCGATTGGTATGTCAGTTTCTATTGGTGTGTCAGTTTCGATTAGTATATCAGTTTCTATTGGTATGTCAGTCTCTGTTGGTATATCAGTTTCGATTGGTATGTCAGTTTCTATTGGTATATCAGTTTCGATTGGAATATCAGTTTCGATTGGTATGTCAGTTTCGATTGTTATGTCAGTTTCGATTGGTATATCATTTTCGAATGGTATTTCAATCACGATTGGTATGTCAGTTTCGATTGGTATATCAGTTTCAATTGGTATATCAGTTTCAATTGGTATGTTAGTTTCTATTGGTATGTCAGTTTCTATTGGTATATCAGTTTCGATTGGAATATCAGTTTCGATTGGTATGTCAGTTTCTATTGGTATGTCAGTTTCGATTGGTATATCAATTTCGATTGGTATATCAGTTTCTATTGCTATATCAGTTTCTATTGGTATACCAGTTTCGATTGGTATGTCAGTTTCTATTGGTATATCAGTTTCGATTAGTATATCAGTTTCGATTGGTATGTTAGTTTCGATCGGTATGTCAGTTTCGATTAGTATATCAGTTTCGATTGGTATGTCAGTTTCTATTGCTATATCAGTTTCTATTCGTATATCAGTTTTGATTGGTATGTCAGTTTCTATTGGTATATCAGTTGCGATTTGTATGTCAGTTTCTATTGGTATGTCAGTTTCGATTATAATATCAGTTACTATTTGTATGTCAGTTTCGATTGGTATGTCAGATTCAATTTTTATTTCAGTTTCGATTGGTATATCAGTTTCGATTGGTATATCAGTTTTCGATTGGTATGTTAGTTTCCATTGGTATGTCAGTTTCGATTTGTATATCAGTTTCTATTGGTATGTCAGTTTCGATTGATATGTTAGTCCTCGATTTGTATGTCTGTTTCTATTGGTATATCAGTTTCGATTGGTATGTCAGTTTCGATTAGTATATCTGTTGCTATTGGTATGTCAGTTTCTATTGGTATATCAGTTTCGATTGGTATATCAGTTTTGATTCGTATGTCAATTTCGATTGCTATGTCAGTTTCGATTGGTATATCAGTTTCGAGTGGTATGTCAGTTTCGATTGGTATATCAGTTTCTATTGGTATATCTGTTTCAGTTGATATGTCAGTTTCGATTGGTATGTCAGTTTCTATTGGTATGTCAGTTTCGATTAGTATATCAGTTTCTATTGGTATGTCAGTCTCCATTGGTATATCAGTTTCGATTGGTATGTCAGTTTCGATTGGAATATCAGTTTCGATTGGTATGTCACTTTCGACTGGTATATCAGTTTCGAATGGTATTTCAATCTCGATTGGTATATCAGTTTCGATTGGTATGTCAGTTTCAATTAGTATATCAGTTTCTATTGGTATGTCAGTTTCTATTGGTATATCAGTTTCGATTGGCATATCAGTTCTCAATTGGTATGTCAGTTTTGATTAGTATATAAGTTTCTATTGGTATGTCAGTTTCTATTGCTATATCAGTTTCTATTTGTATATCAGTTTTGATTGGTATGTCAGTTTCGATTGGTACGTCAATTTTGATTGGTATGTCAATTTCGATTAGTATATCTGTTGTTATTGGTATGTCAGTTTCTATTGGTATATCAGTTTCGATTGGTATATCAGTTTCGATTCGTATGTCAATTTCGATTGGTATGTCAGTTTCGATTGGTATATCAGATTCGACTGGTATATCACTTTCTATTGCTATATCAGTTTCTATTGGTATGTCAGTTTCAATTGGTATGTCAGTATCTATTGGTATATCAGTTTCACTTGGTATGTCAGTTTCTATTGTTATGTCAGTTTCTATTAGTATATCAGTTTCTATTGGTATGTCAGTCTCTATTGTTATATCAGTTTCGAGTGGTATGTCAGTTTCGATTGGTATATCAGTTTCTATTGGTATATCTGTTTCAGTTGATATGTCAGTTTCGATTGGTATGTCAGTTTCTATTGGTATGTCAGTTTCGATTGGTATATCAGTTTCGATTGGTATGTCAGTTTCGATTGGAATATCATTTTCGATTGGTATGTCACTTTCGATTGGTATATCAGTTTCGAATGGTATTTCAATCTCGATTGGTATGTCACTTTCGATTGGTATGTTAGTCCTCGATTTGTAAGTTAGTTTCTATTGGTATATCAGTTTCGATTGGTATGTCAGTTTCAATTAGTATATCAGTTTCTATTGGTATGTCAGTTTCTATTGGTATATCAGTTTCGATTGGCATATCAGTTTCAATTGTTTTGTCAGTTTCGATTGATATATCAGTTTCGATTGGTATATAAGTTTCTATTGCTATATCATTTTCTATTGGTATATCAGTTTCGATTGGTATGTCAGTTTCTATGGGTATAACAGTTGCGATTGGTATGTCTGTTTCTATTGGGATGTCAGTTTTGATTATTACATCAGTTACTATTGGTATGTCAGTTTCTTTTGGTATGTCAGTTTCTATTGGTATGTCAGTTTCTATTGGTACGTCAGTTTCGATTATTATATCAGTTTCGATTAGTATGTCAGTTTCTATTGGTATGTCAGTTTCTATTGGTATGTCAGTTTCGATTTGTATATCAGTTTCTATTGGTATGTCAGTCTCTGTTGGTATGTCAGTTTCGATTGCTATGTCAGTTTCGATTGTTATGTCAGTTTCGATTGGTATATCAGTTTCGAATGGTATGTTAGTTTCTATTGGTATGTCAGTTCCGATTAGTATATCAGCTTCTATTGGTATGTCAGTTTAGATTGGTATGTTAGTCCTTGATTCGTATGTCAGTTTCTATTGGTATATCAGCTTCGATTGGTATATCAGTTTCAATTAGTATATCAGTTTCTATTGGTATGTCAGTTTCGATTGGTATATCAGTTTCGATTGGTATATCAGTTTCTAGTGCTATATGGAGGCACATGGCTTAGTGGTTAGAGCATTGGCCTTGCAATCGAAAGGTTGTTAGTTCAATTCTCAGACCGGGTGATGTGTTGTTTCCTTGAGCAAGACACTTTATTTCACATTGCTCCAGTTTACTCAGCTGTAGAAATGAGATGATAGGGACTGGGGTCCATATCATTCCACTGCAAAGTGGTCGTGGAGGTGCCACGGCAAAAAAGCACCCAGCACTCACTGTAAATGAGGTTGGTGTTAGGAAGGGCATCCAGCTGTAGAAATCAAGCCAGCATCAGTTCCCGTCCCACCCTTGCAAGCAGGGAAAAAGCGGACGTAAAATGAAATGATGATGATGATGATATCAGTTTCTATTGGTATGTGAGTTTCGATGATTATATCAGTTACTATTGGTATGTCAGTTTCGATTGTTATGTCAGTGTCTATTGGTATATCAGTTTCGATTGGTATGTCAGTTTCGATTAGTATATCAGTTTCTATTGGTATGTCAGTTTCTATTGGTATAACAGTTTCGATTGGTATATCAGTTTCGATTGGTATGTCAATTTCGATTGGTATGTCAGTTTCGATTGGTATATCAGTTTCGAAGGGTATTTCAATCTCAATTGGTATGTCAGTTTCGATTTGTATATCAGTTCTGATTAGTATATCAGTTTCTATTGGTATATCAGTTTCGATTGGTATATCAGTTTCTATTGGTATGTCATTGGTATATCAGTTTCGATTGGTATGTCAGTTTCTATTGGTATATCAGCTTCGATTGGTATGTCAGTTTCGATTGGTATATCAGTTTCGATTGGTATATCTGTTTCGATTGGTATGTCAGTTTCTATTGGTATGTCAGTTTCTATTGGTATATACATTTCGATTGGTATATCAGTTTCGATTGGTATGTCAATTTGGATTGGTATGTCAGTTTCGATTGGTACATCAGTTTCGAATGGTATTTCAATCTCAATTGGTATGTCAGTTTCGATTGGTATATCAGTTTTGATTAGTATGTCAGTTTCTATTGGTATATCAGTTTCGATTGGTATATCAGTTTCGATTGGTATATCAGTTTCTATTTGTATGTCCGTTTCGATTGGTATGTCAGTTTCTATAGGTATATCAGTTTCGATTGTTATGTTAGTTTTTTATTGGTATGTCAGTTTCGATTAGTATCAGTATCTATTGGTATGTCAGTATTGATTGGTATGTTCGTCCTCGAGTTGTATGTCAGTTTCTATAGGTATATCAGTTTCTATTGGTATGTCAGTTTCTATTAGTATATCAGTTTCTATTGGTATGTCAGTCTCTATTGGTATATCAGTTTCGAATTGTATGTCAGTTTCGGATGGTATATCAGTTTCGATTGGTATGTCAGTTTCGATTGTTATATCAGTTTCTATTGCTATATCAGTTTCTATTGGTATGTCGGTTTCTATTGGTATATCAGTTTCGATTGGTATGTCAATTTCGATTGTTATGTCAGTTTCGATTGGTATATCAGTTTAGAGTGGTATTTCAATCTCGATTGGTATGTCAGTTTCGATTGGTATATCAGTTACGATTGGTATATCAGTTTCAATTGGTATGTTAGTTTCTATTGGTATGTCAGTTTCTATTAGTATATCAGCTTCTATTGGTATGTCAGTTTCGATTGGTATGTTAGTCCTCGATTTGTATGTCACTTTCTATTGGTATATCAGTTTTGATTGGTATGTCAGTTTCAATTAGTATATCAGTTTCTATTGGTATGTCAGTTTATATTGGCATATCAGTTTCAATTAGTATGTCAGTTTCGATTGGTATATCAGTTTCGAATGGTATTTCAATCTCGATTGGTATGTCAGTTTCGATTGGTATATCAGTTACAATTGGTATATCAGTTTCAATTGGTATGTTAGTTTCTATTGGTATGTCAGTTTCTATTAGTATATCAGCTTCTATTGGTATGTCAGTTTCGATTGGTATGTTAGTCCTCGATTTGTATGTCACTTTCTATTGGTATATCAGTTTCGATTGGTATGTCAATTTCAATTAGTATATCAGTTTCTATTAGTATGTCAGTTTCTATTGGTATATCAGTTTCGATTGGAATATCAGTTTCGATTGGTAAGTCAGTTTCTATTGGTATGTCAGTTTCGATTGGTATATCAGTTTCGATTGGTACATCAGTTTCTATTGCTATATCAGTTTCTATTGTTATATCAGTTTCGATTGGTATGTCAGTTTCTATTGGTATATCAGTTGCGATTGGTATGTCAGTTTCTATTGGTATGTGAGTTTCGATTATTATATCAGTTACTATTGGTATGTCAGTGTCTATTGGTATATCAGTTTCGTTTGGTATGTCAGTTTCGATTAGTATATCAGTTTCTATTGGTATGTCAATTTCGATTGGTATGTCAGTTTCGATTGGTATATCAGTTTCGAATGGTATTTCAATCTCGATTGGTATGTCAGTTTCGATTGGTATATCAGTTTCGATTAGTATGTCAGTTTCTATTGGTATATCAGTTTCGATTGGAATATCAGTTACGATTGGTATGTCAGTTTCTATTGGTATGTCAGTTTCGATTGGTATATCAGTTTCGATTGGTATATCAGTTTCTATTGCTATATCAGTTTCTATTAGTATATCAGTTTCGATTGGTATGTCAGTTTCTATTGGTATATCAGTTGCGATTGGTATGTCACTTTCGATTGGTATGTCAGTATCAATTGTTATGTCAGTGTCTATTGGTATATCAGTTTCGATTGGTATGTCAGTTTCTATTGGTATTTCAGTTTCGTTTGGTATGTCAGTTTCGATTAGTATATCAGTTTCTATTGTTAAGTCAGTTTCTATTGGTATATCAGTTTCGATTGGTATATCAGTTTCTATTGGTATGTCAATTTCGATTGGTATGTCAGTTTCGATTGGTATATCAGGTTCGATTAGTATGTCAGTTTCTATTGGTCTATCAGTTACGATTGGTATGTCAGTTTCTATTGGTATATCAGTTTCGATTGGTATATAAGTTTCTATTGGTATGTCAATTTCGATTGGTATGTCTGTTTTGATTGATATATCAAATTCGACTGGTATATCACTTTCTATTGCTATATCAGTTTCTATTGGTATGTCAGTTTCAATTGGTATGTCAGTTTCTATTGGTATATCAGTTTTGATTGGTATGTCAGTTTCTATTGCTATGTCAGTTTCCATTATTATATCAGTTACTATTGGTATGTCAGTTTCGATTGGTATGTCAGTTTCGATTGTTATGTCAGTGTCTATTGGTATATCAGTTTCTATTGGTATGTCAGTTTCTATTGGTATATCAGTTTCGATTGGAATATCAGTTTCGATTGGTATGTCAGTTTCTATTGGTATGTCAGTTTCGATTGGTATATCAGTTTCTATTGGTATATCAGTTTCGATTGCTATGTCAGTTTCGATTGCTATGTCAGTCTCTATTGGTTTATCAGTTTCGATTGGTATATCAGTATCTATTGGTATGTTAGTTTCTATTGGTATGTCAGTTTCGATTAGTATATCGGTTTCTATTGGTATATCAGTTTCGATTGGTATGTCAGTTTCGATTAGTATATCAGTTACTATTTGTATGTCAGTTTCTATTGGTATATCAGTTTCGATTGGTATATCAGTTTCGATTGGTATATCAGTTTCAATTGGTATGTCATTTTTTATCGGTATATCAGTTTCTATTGGTATATCAGTTTCGATTGGTATGTCAATTTCGATTGGTATGTCAGTTTCTATTGGTATATCAGTTTTGATTGGCATATCAGTTTCGATTAGTATGTCAGTTTCGATTGGTATGTCAGTTTTCGATTCGTATATCAGTTTCGATTTGTATATCAGTTTCGATTGGTATATCAGTTTTTATTGCTATATCAATTCCTATAGGTATGTCAGTTTCTATTGGTATATCAGTTTCGATTGGTATGTCGGTTTCTATTGGTATATCAGTTTCGATTGGTATGTCAATTTCGATTGTTATGTCAGTTTCGATTGGTATATCAGTTTAGAGTGGTATTTCAATCTCGATTGGTATGTCAGTTTCGATTGGTATATCAGTTACGATTGGTATATCAGTTTCAATTGGTATGTTAGTTTCTATTGGTATATCAGTTTCTATTAGTATATCAGCTTCTATTGGTATGTCAGTTTCGATTGTTATGTTAGTCCTCGATTTGTATGTCACTTTCTATTGGTATATCAGTTTCGATTGGTATGTCAGTTTCAATTAGTATATCAGTTTCTATTGGTATGTCAGTTTCTATTGGTATATCAGTTTCGATTGGAATATCAGTTTCGATTGGTAAGTCAGTTTCTATTGGTATGTCAGTTTCGATTGGTATATCAGTTTCGATTGGTATATCAGTTTATATTGCTATATCAGTTTCTATTGTTATATCAGTTTCGATTGGTATGTCTGTTTCTATTGGTATATCAGTTGCGATTGGTATGTCAGTTTCTATTGGTATGTGAGTTTCGATTATTATATCAGTTACTATTGGTATGTCAGTGTCTATTGGTATATCAGTTTCATTGGTATGTCAGTTTCGATTAGTATATCAGTTTCTATTGGTATGTCAATTTCGATTGGTGTGTCAGTTTCGATTGGTATATCAGTTTCGAATGGTATTTCAATCTCGATTGGTATGTCAGTTTCGAATTGGTATATCAGTTTCGATAAGTATGTCAGTTTCTATTGGTATATCAGTTTCGATTGGAATATCAGTTTCGATTGGTATGTCAGTTTCTATTGGTATGTCAGTTTCGATTGGTATATCAGTTTCGATTGGTATATCAGTTTCTATTGCTATATCAGTTTCTATTAGTATATCAGTTTCGATTGGTATGTCAGTTTCTATTTGTATATCAGTTGCGATTGGTATGTCACTTTCGATTGGTATGTCAGTATCAATTGTTATGTCAGTGTCTATTGGTATATCAGTTTCGATTCGTATGTCAGTTTCTATTGGTATTTCAGTTTCTATTGGTATGTCAGTTTCGATTAGTATATCAGTTTCTATTGTTAAGTCAGTTTCTATTGGTATATCAGTTTCGATTGGTATATCAGTTTCTATTGGTATGTCAATTTCGATTGGTATGTCAGTTTCGATTGGTATATCAGGTTCGATTAGTATGTCAGTTTCTATTGGTCTATCAGTTACGATTGGTATGTCAGTTTCTATTGGTATATCAGTTTCGATTGGTATATAAGTTTCTATTGGTATGTCAATTTCGATTGGTATGTCTGTTTTGATTGATATATCAGATTCGACTGGTATATCACTTTCTATTGCTATATCAGTTTCTATTGGTATGTCAGTTTCAATTGGTATGTCAGTTTCTATTGGTATATCAGTTTTGATTGGTATGTCAGTTTCTATTGCTATGTCAGTTTCCATTATTATATCAGTTACTATTGGTATGTCAGTTTCGATTGGTATGTCAGTTTCGATTGTTATGTCAGTGTCTATTGGTATATCAGTTTCTATTGGTATGTCAGTTTCTATTGGTATATCAGTTTCGATTGGAATATCAGTTTCGATTGGTATGTCAGTTTCTATTGGTATGTCAGTTTCGATTGGTATATCAGTTTCTATTGGTATATCAGTTTCGATTGGTATGTTAGTTTCTATTGGTATGTCAGTTTCTATTGGTATGTCAGTTTCGATTAGTATATCGGTTTCTATTGGTATATCAGTTTCGATTGGTATGTCAGTTTCGATTAGTATATCAGTTACTATTTGTATGTCAGTTTCTATTGGTATATCAGTTTCGATTGGTATATCAGTTTCGATTGGTATATCAGTTTCAATTGGTATGTCATTTTTTATCGGTATATCAGTTTCTATTGGTATATCAGTTTCGATTGGTATGTCAATTTCGATTGGTATGTCAGTTTCTATTGGTATATCAGTTTTGATTGGCATATCAGTTTCGATTAGTATGTCAGTTTCGATTGGTATGTCAGTTTTCGATTCGTATATCAGTTTCGATTTGTATATCAGTTTCGATTGGTATATCAGTTTTTATTGCTATATCAATTCCTATAGGTATGTCAGTTTCTATTGGTATATCAGTTTCGATTGGTATGTCGGTTTCTATTGGTATATCAGTTTCGATTGGTATGTCAATTTCGATTGTTATGTCAGTTTCGATTGGTATATCAGTTTAGAGTGGTATTTCAATCTCGATTGGTATGTCAGTTTCGGTTGGTATATCAGTTACGATTGGTATATCAGTTTCTATTGCTATATCAGTTTCTATTGTTATATCAGTTTCGATTGGTATGTCAGTTTCTATTGGTATATCAGTTGCGATTGGTATGTGAGTTTCTATTGGTATGTGAGTTTCGATTATTATATCAGTTACTATTGGTATGTCAGTGTCTATTGGTATATCAGTTTCGTTTGGTATGTCAGTTTCGATTAGTATATCAGTTTCTATTGGTATGTCAATTTCGATTGGTATGTCAGTTTCGATTGGTATATCAGTTTCGAATGGTATGTCAGTTTCGATTGGTATATCAGTTACAATTGGTATATCAGTTTCAATTGGTATGTTAGTTTATATTGGTATGTCAGTTTCTATTAGTATATCAGCTTCTATTGGTATGTCAGTTTCGATTGGTATGTTAGTCCTCGATTTGTATGTCACTTTCTATTGGTATATCAGTTTCGATTGGTATGTCAGTTTCTATTAGTATGTCAGTTTCTATTGGTATATCAGTTTCGATTGGAATATCAGTTTCGATTGGTAAGTCAGTTTCTATTGGTATGTCAGTTTCGATTGGTATATCAGTTTCGATTGGTACATCAGTTTCTATTGCTATATCAGTTTCTATTGTTATATCAGTTTCGATTGGTATGTCAGTGTCTATTGGTATATCAGTTTCGTTTGGTATGTCAGTTTCGATTAGTATATCAGTTTCTATTGGTATGTCAGTTTCGATTGGTATATCAGTTTCGAATGGTATTTCAATCTCGATTGGTATGTCAGTTTCGATTGGTATATCAGTTTCGATTAGTATGTCAGTTTCTATTGGTATATCAGTTTCGATTGGAATATCAGTTTCGATTGGTATGTCAGTTTCTATTGGTATGTCAGTTTCGATTGGTATATCAGTTTCGATTGGTATATCAGTTTCTATTGCTATATCAGTTTCTATTAGTATATCAGTTTCGATTGGTATGTCAGTTTCTATTGGTATATCAGTTGCGATTGGTATGTCACTTTCGATTGGTATGTCAGTATCAATTGTTATGTCAGTGTCTATTGGTATATCAGTTTCGATTGGTATGTCAGTTTCTATTGGTATTTCAGTTTCGTTTGGTATGTCAGTTTCGATTAGTATATCAGTTTCTATTGTTAAGTCAGTTTCTATTGGTATATCAGTTTCGATTGGTATGTCAATTTCGATTGGTATGTCAGTTTCGATTGGTATATCAGGTTCGATTAGTATGTCAGTTTCTATTGGTCTATCAGTTACGATTGGTATGTCAGTTTCTATTGGTATATCAGTTTCGATTGGTATATAAGTTTCTATTGGTATGTCAATTTCGATTGGTATGTCTGTTTTGATTGATATATCAGATTCGACTGGTATATCACTTTCTATTGCTATATCAGTTTCTATTGGTATGTCAGTTTCAATTGGTATGTCAGTTTCTATTGGTATATCAGTTTTGATTGGTATGTCAGTTTCTATTGCTATGTCAGTTTCCATTATTATATCAGTTACTATTGGTATGTCAGTTTCGATTGGTATGTCAGTTTCGATTGTTATGTCAGTGTCTATTGGTATATCAGTTTCTATTGGTATGTCAGTTTCTATTGGTATATCAGTTTCGATTGGAATATCAGTTTCGATTGGTATGTCAGTTTCTATTGGTATGTCAGTTTCGATTGGTATATCAGTTTCTATTGGTATATCAGTTTCGATTGCTATGTCAGTTTCGATTGCTATGTCAGTCTCTATTGGTTTATCAGTTTCGATTAGTATATCAGTTTCTATTGGTATGTTAGTTTCTATTGGTATGTCAGTTTCGATTAGTATATCCGTTTTGTATTGGTATATCAGTTTCGATTGGTATGTCAGTTTCGATTAGTATATCAGTTACTATTTGTATGTCAGTTTCTATTGGTATATCAGTTTCGATTGGTATATCAGTTTCGATTGGTATATCAGTTTCAATTGGTATGTCATTTTTTATCGGTATATCAGTTACTATTGGTATATCAGTTTCGATTGGTATGTCAATTTCGATTGGTATGTCAGTTTCTATTGGTATATCAGTTTTGATTGGCATATCAGTTTCGATTAGTATGTCAGTTTCGATTGGTATGTCAGTTTTCGATTCGTATATCAGTTTCGATTTGTATATCAGTTTCGATTGGTATATCAGTTTTTATTGCTATATCAATTCCTATAGGTATGTCAGTTTCTATTGGTATATCAGTTTCGATTGGTATGTCGGTTTCTATTGGTATATCAGTTTCGATTGGTATGTCAATTTCGATTGTTATGTCAGTTTCAATTGGTATATCAGTTTAGAGTGGTATTTCAATCTCGATTGGTATGTCAGTTTCGATTGGTATATCAGTTACGATTGGTATATCAGTTTCAATTGGTATGTTAGTTTCTATTGGTATGTCAGTTACTATTAGTATATCAGCTTCTATTGGTATGTCAGTTTCGATTGTTATGTTAGTCCTCGATTTGTATGTCACTTTCTATTGGTATATCAGTTTCGATTGGTATGTCAGTTTCAATTAGTATATCAGTTTCTATTGGTATGTCAGTTTCTATTGGTATATCAGTTTCGATTGGAATATCAGTTTCGATTGGTAAGTCAGTTTCTATTGGTATGTCAGTTTCGATTGGTATATCAGTTTCGATTGGTATATCAGTTTCTATTGCTATATCAGTTTCTATTGTTATATCAGTTTCGATTGGTATGTCAGTTTCTATTGGTATATCAGTTGCGATTGGTATGTCAGTTTCTATTGGTATGTGAGTTTCGATTATTATATCAGTTACTATTGGTATGTCAGTGTCTATTGGTATATCAGTTTCGTTTGGTATGTCAGTTTCGATTAGTATATCAGTTTCTATTGGTATGTCAATTTCGATTGGTATGTCAGTTTCGATTGGTATATCAGTTTCGAATGGTATTTCAATCTCGATTGGTATGTCAGTTTCGATTGGTATATCAGTTTCGATTAGTATGTCAGTTTCTATTGGTATATCAGTTTCGATTGGAATATCAGTTTCGATTGGTATGTCAGTTTCTATTGGTATGTCAGTTTCGATTGGTATATCAGTTTCGATTGGTATATCAGTTTCTATTGCTATATCAGTTTCTATTAGTATATCAGTTTCGATTGGTATGTCAGTTTCTATTTGTATATCAGTTGCGATTGGTATGTCACTTTCGATTGGTATGTCAGTATCAATTGTTATGTCAGTGTCTATTGGTATATCAGTTTCGATTGGTATGTCAGTTTCTATTGGTATTTCAGTTTCGTTTGGTATGTCAGTTTCGATTAGTATATCAGTTTCTATTGTTAAGTCAGTTTCTATTGGTATATCAGTTTCGATTGGTATATCAGTTTCTATTGGTATGTCAATTTCGATTGGTATGTCAGTTTCGATTGGTATATCAGGTTCGATTAGTATATCAGTTTCTATTGGTCTATCAGTTACGATTGGTATGTCAGTTTCTATTGGTATGTCAATTTCGATTGGTATGTCTGTTTTGATTGATATATCAGATTCGACTGGTATATCACTTTCTATTGCTATATCAGTTTCTATTGGTATGTCAGTTTCAATTGGTATGTCAGTTTCTATTGGTATATCAGTTTTGATTGGTATGTCAGTTTCTATTGCTATGTCAGTTTCGATTGGTATGTCAGTTTCGATTGTTATGTCAGTGTCTATTGGTATATCAGTTTCTATTGGTATGTCAGTTTCTATTGGTATATCAGTTTCGATTGGAATATCAGTTTCGATTGGTATGTCAGTTTCTATTGGTATGTCAGTTTCGATTGGTATATCAGTTTCTATTGGTATATCAGTTTCGATTGTTATGTCAGTTTCGATTGCTATGTCAGTCTCTATTGGTTTATCAGTTTCGATTGGTTTATCAGTTTCTATTGGTATGTTAGTTTCTATTGGTATGTCAGTTTCGATTAGTATATCGGTTTCTATTGGTATATCAGTTTCGATTGGTATGTCAGTTTCAATTAGTATATCAGTTTCTATTAGTATGTCAGTTTCTATTGGTATATCAGTTTCGATTGGAATATCAGTTTCGATTGGTAAGTCTGTTTCTATTGGAATGTCAGTTTCGATTGGTATATCAGTTTCGATTGGTACATCAGTTTCTATTGCTATATCAGTTTCTATTGTTATATCAGTTTCGATTGGTATGTCAGTTTCTATTGGTATATCAGTTGCGATTGGTATGTCAGTTTCTATTGGTATGTGAGTTTCGATTATTATATCAGTTACTATTGGTATGTCAGTGTCTATTGGTATATCAGTTTCGTTTGGTATGTCAGTTTCGATTAGTATATCAGTTTCTATTGGTATGTCAATTTCGATTGGTATGTCAGTTTCGATTGGTATATCAGTTTCGAATGGTATTTCAATCTCGATTGGTATGTCAGTTTCGATTGGTATATCAGTTTCGATTAGTATGTCAGTTTCTATTGGTATATCAGTTTCGATTGGAATATCAGTTTCGATTGGTATGTCAGTTTCTATTGGTATGTCAGTTTCGATTGGTATATCAGTTTCGATTGGTATATCAGTTTCTATTGCTATATCAGTTTCTATTAGTATATCAGTTTCGATTGGTATGTCAGTTTGTATTGGTATATCAGTTGCGATTGGTATGTCACTTTCGATTGGTATGTCAGTATCGATTGTTATGTCAGTGTCTATTGGTATATCAGTTTCGATTGGTATGTCAGTTTCTATTGGTATTTCAGTTTCGTTTGGTATGTCAGTTTCGATTAGTATATCAGTTTCTATTGTTAAGTCAGTTACTATTGGTATATCAGTTTCGATTGGTATATCAGTTTCTATTGGTATGTCAATTTCGATTGGTATGTCAGTTTCGATTGGTATATCAGGTTCGATTAGTATGTCAGTTTCTATTGGTCTATCAGTTACGATTGGTATGTCAGTTTCTATTGGTATATCAGTTTTGATTGGTATATAAGTTTCTATTGGTATGTCAATTTCGATTGGTATGTCTGTTTTGATTGATATATCAGATTCGACTGGTATATCACTTTCTATTGCTATATCAGTTTCTATTGGTATGTCAGTTTCAATTGGTATGTCAGTTTATATTGGTATATCAGTTTTGATTGGTATGTCAGTTTCTATTGCTATGTCAGTTTCCATTATTATATCAGTTACTATTGGTATGTCAGTTTCGATTGGTATGTCAGTTTCGATTGTTATGTCAGTGTCTATTGGTATATCAGTTTCTATTGGTATGTCAGTTTCTATTGGTATATCAGTTTCGATTGGAATATCAGTTTCGATTGGTATGTCAGTTTCTATTGGTATGTCAGTTTCGATTGGTATATCAGTTTCTATTGGTATATCAGTTTCGATTGCTATGTCAGTTTCGATTGCTATGTCAGTCTCTATTGGTTTATCAGTTTCGATTAGTATATCAGTTTCTATTGGTATGTTAGTTTCTATTGGTATGTCAGTTTCGATTAGTATATCGGTTTCTATTGGTATATCAGTTTCGATTGGTATATCAGTTTCGATTGGTATATCAGTTTCAATTGGTATATCAGTTTCGATTGGTATATCAGTTTCAATTGGTATGTCATTTTTTATCGGTATATCAGTTTCTATTGGTATATCAGTTTCGATTGGTATGTCAATTTCGATTGGTATGTCAGTTTCTATTGGTATATCAGTTTTGATTGGCATATCAGTTTCGATTAGTATGTCAGTTTCGATTGGTATGTCAGTTTTCGATTCGTATATCAGTTTCGATTTGTATATCAGTTTCGATTGCTATATCAGTTTTTATTGCTATATCAATTCCTATAGGTATGTCAGTTTCTATTGGTATATCAGTTTCGATTGGTATGTCAGTTTATATTGGTATATCAGTTTCGATTGGCATATCAGTTTCAATTAGTATGTCAGTTTCGATTGGTATATCAGTTTCGAATGGTATTTCAATCTCGATTGGTATGTCAGTTTCGATTAGTATATCAGTTACAATTGGTATATCAGTTTCAATTGGTATGTTAGTTTCTATTGGTATGTCAGTTTCTATTAGTATATCAGCTTCTATTGGTATGTCAGTTTCGATTGTTATGTTAGTCCTCGATTTGTATGTCACTTTCTATTGGTATATCAGTTTCGATTGGTATGTCAGTTTCAATTAGTATATCAGTTTCTATTGGTATGTCAGTTTCTATTGGTATATCAGTTTCGATTGGAATATCAGTTTCGATTGGTAAGTCAGTTTCTATTGGTATGTCAGTTTCGATTGGTATATCAGTTTCGATTGGTATATCAGTTTCTATTGCTATATCAGTTTCTATTGTTATATCAGTTTCGATTTGTATGTCAGTTTCTATTGGTATATCAGTTGCGATTGGTATGTCAGTTTCTATTGGTATGTGAGTTTCGATTATTATATCAGTTACTATTGGTATGTCAGTGTCTATTGGTATATCAGTTTCGTTTGGTATGTCAGTTTCGATTAGTATATCAGTTTCTATTGGTATGTCAATTTCGATTGGTATGTCAGTTTCGATTGGTATATCAGTTTCGAATGGTATTTCAATCTCGATTGGTATGTCAGTTTCGATTGGTATATCAGTTTCGATTAGTATGTCAGTTTCTATTGGTATATCAGTTTCGATTGGAATATCAGTTTCGATTGGTATGTCAGTTTCTATTGGTATGTCAGTTTCGATTGGTATATCAGTTTCGATTGGTATATCAGTTTCTATTGCTATATCAGTTTCTATTAGTATATCAGTTTCGATTGGTATGTCAGTTTCTATTTGTATATCAGTTGCGATTGGTATGTCACTTTCGATTGGTATGTCAGTATCAATTGTTATGTCAGTGTCTATTGGTATATCAGTTTCGATTGGTATGTCAGTTTCTATTGGTATTTCAGTTTCGTTTGGTATGTCAGTTTCGATTAGTATATCAGTTTCTATTGTTAATTCAGTTTCTATTGGTATATCAGTTTCGATTGGTATATAAGTTTCTATTGGTATGTCAATTTCGATTGGTATGTCTGTTTCGATTGATATATCAGATTCGACTGGTATATCACTTTCTATTGCTATATCAGTTTCTATTGGTATTTCAGTTTCTATTGGTATATCAGTTTTGATTGGTATGTCAGTTTCTATTGCTATGTCAGTTTCCATTATTATATCAGTTACTATTGGTATGTCAGTTTCGATTGGTATGTCAGTTTCGATTGTTATGTCAGTGTCTATTGGTATATCAGTTTCTATTGGTATGTCAGTTTCTATTGGTATATCAGTTTCGATTGGAATATCAGTTTCGATTGGTATGTCAGTTTCTATTGGTATGTCAGTTTCGATTGGTATATCAGTTTCTATTGGTATATCAGTTTCGATTGCTATGTCAGTTTCGATTGCTATGTCAGTCTCTATTGGTTTATCAGTTTCGATTGGTATATCAGTTTCTATTGGTATGTTAGTTTCTATTGGTATGTCAGTTTCGATTCGTATATCAGTTTCAATTGGTATGTCATTTTTTATCGGTATATCAGTTTCTATTGGTATATCCGTTTCGATTGGTATGTCAATTTCGATTGGTATGTCAGTTTCAATTAGTATATCAGTTTCTATTGGTATGTCAGTTTATATTGGTATATCAGTTGCGATTGGCATATCAGTTTCAATTAGTATGTCAGTTTCGATTGGTATATCAGTTTCGAATGGTATTTCAATCTCGATTGGTATGTCAGTTTCGATTAGTATATCAGTTGCGATTGGAATATCAGTTTCGATTGGTAAGTCAGTTTCTATTGGTATGTCAGTTTCGATTGGTATATCAGTTTCGATTGGTATATCAGTTTCTATTGCTATATCAGTTTCTATTGGTATATCAGTTTCGATTGTTATGTCAGTTTCTATTGGTATATCAGTTGCGATTGGTATGTCAGTTTCTATTGGTATGTGAGTTTCGATTATTATATCAGTTACTATTGGTATGTCAGTGTCTATTGGTATATCAGTTTCGATTGGTATGTCAGTTTCTATTAGGATATAAGTTTCGTTTGGTATGTCAGTTTCGATTAGTATATCAGTTTCTATTGGTATGTCAATTTCGATTGGTATGTCAGTATCAATTGTTATGTCAGTGTCTATTGGTATATCAGTTTCGATTGGTATGTCAGTTTCTATTGGTATTTCAGTTTCGTTTGGTATGTCAGTTTTGATTAGTATATCAGTTTCTATTGTTAAGTCAGTTTCTATTGGTATATCAGTTTCGATTGGTATATCAGTTTCTATTGGTATGTCAATTTCGATTGGTATGTCAGTTTCGATTGGTATATCAGGTTCGATTAGTATGTCAGTTTCTATTGGTCTATCAGTTACGATTGGTATGTCAGTTTCTATTGGTATATCAGTTTCGATTGGTATATAAGTTTCTATTGGTATGTCAATTTCGATTGGTATGTCTGTTTTGATCGGTATATCAGATTCGACTGGTATATCACTTTCTATTGCTATATCAGTTTCTATTGGTATGTCAGTTTCAATTGGTATGTCAGTTTCTATTGGTATATCAGTTTTGATTGGTATGTCAGTTTCTATTGCTATGTGAGTTTCCATTATTATATCAGTTACTATTGGTATGTCAGTTTCGATTGGTATGTCAGTTTCGATTGTTATGTCAGTGTCTATTGGTATATCAGTTTCTATTGGTATGTCAGTTTCTATTGGTATATCAGTTTCGATTGGAATATCAGTTTCGATTGGTATGTCAGTTTCTATTGGTATGTCAGTTTCGATTGGTATATCAGTTTCTATTGGTATATCAGTTTCGATTGCTATGTCAGTTTCGATTGCTATGTCAGTCTCTATTGGTTTATCAGTTTCGATTGGTATATCAGTTTCTATTGGTATGTTAGTTTCTATTGGTATGTCAGTTTCGATTATATATCAGTTTCTATTGGTATATCAGTTTCGATTGGTATGTCAGTTTCGATTAGTATATCAGTCACTATTTGTATGTCAGTTTCTATTGGTATATCAGTTTCGATTGGTATATCAGTTTCGATTGGTATATCAGTTTCAATTGGTATGTCATTTTTGATTGGTATATCAGTTTCTATTGGTATATCAGTTTCGATTGGGATGTCAATTTCGATTGGTATGTCAGTTTCTATTGGTATATCAGTTTTGATTGGCATATCAGTTTCGATTAGTATGTCAGTTTTCGATTCGTATATCAGCTTCGATTTGTATATCAGTTTCGATTGGTATATCAGTTTTTATTGCTATATCAATTCCTATAGGTATGTCAGTTTCTATTGGTATATCAGTTACGATTGGTATATCAGTTTCAATTGGTATGTTAGTTTCTATTGGTATGTCAGTTTCTATTAGTATATCAGCTTCTATTGGTATGTCAGTTTCGATTGGTATGTTAGTCCTCGATTTGTATGTCACTATCTATTGGTATATCAGTTTTGATTGGTATGTCAGTTTCAATTAGTATATCAGTTTCTATTGGTATGTCAGTTTCTATTGGTATATCAGTTTCGATTGGAATATCAGTTTCGATTGGTAAGTCAGTTTCTATTGGTATGTCAGTTTCGATTGGTATATCAGTTTCGATTGGTATATCAGTTTCTATTGCTATATCAGTTTCTATTGGTATATCAGTTTCGATTGGTATGTCAGTTTCTATTGGTATATCAGTTGCGATTGGTATGTCAGTTTCTATTAGAATATTAATTTCGATTGGTATGTCAGTTTCGATTGGTATATCAGTTTCGAATGGTATTTCAATCTCGATTGGTATGTCAGTTTCGATTGGTATATCAGTTTCGATTAGTATGTCAGTTTCTATTGGTATATCAGTTTCGATTGGAATATCAGTTTCGATTGGTATGTCAGTTTCTATTGGTATGTCAGTTTCGATTGGTATATCAGTTTCGATTGGTATATCAGTTTCTATTGCTATATCAGTTTCTATTAGTATATCAGTTTCGATTGGTATGTCAGTTTGTATTGGTATATCAGTTGCGATTGGTATGTCACTTTCGATTGGTATGTCAGTATCGATTGTTATGTCAGTGTCTATTGGTATATCAGTTTCGATTGGTATGTCAGTTTCTATTGGTATTTCAGTTTCGTTTGGTATGTCAGTTTCGATTAGTATATCAGTTTCTATTGTTAAGTCAGTTACTATTGGTATATCAGTTTCGATTGGTATATCAGTTTCTATTGGTATGTCAATTTCGATTGGTATGTCAGTTTCGATTGGTATATCAGGTTCGATTAGTATGTCAGTTTCTATTGGTCTATCAGTTACGATTGGTATGTCAGTTTCTATTGGTATATCAGTTTTGATTGGTATATAAGTTTCTATTGGTATGTCAATTTCGATTGGTATGTCTGTTTTGATTGATATATCAGATTCGACTGGTATATCACTTTCTATTGCTATATCAGTTTCTATTGGTATGTCAGTTTCAATTGGTATGTCAGTTTATATTGGTATATCAGTTTTGATTGGTATGTCAGTTTCTATTGCTATGTCAGTTTCCATTATTATATCAGTTACTATTGGTATGTCAGTTTCGATTGGTATGTCAGTTTCGATTGTTATGTCAGTGTCTATTGGTATATCAGTTTCTATTGGTATGTCAGTTTCTATTGGTATATCAGTTTCGATTGGAATATCAGTTTCGATTGGTATGTCAGTTTCTATTGGTATGTCAGTTTCGATTGGTATATCAGTTTCTATTGGTATATCAGTTTCGATTGCTATGTCAGTTTCGATTGCTATGTCAGTCTCTATTGGTTTATCAGTTTCGATTAGTATATCAGTTTCTATTGGTATGTTAGTTTCTATTGGTATGTCAGTTTCGATTAGTATATCGGTTTCTATTGGTATATCAGTTTCGATTGGTATATCAGTTTCGATTGGTATATCAGTTTCAATTGGTATATCAGTTTCGATTGGTATATCAGTTTCAATTGGTATGTCATTTTTTATCGGTATATCAGTTTCTATTGGTATATCAGTTTCGATTGGTATGTCAATTTCGATTGGTATGTCAGTTTCTATTGGTATATCAGTTTTGATTGGCATATCAGTTTCGATTAGTATGTCAGTTTCGATTGGTATGTCAGTTTTCGATTCGTATATCAGTTTCGATTTGTATATCAGTTTCGATTGCTATATCAGTTTTTATTGCTATATCAATTCCTATAGGTATGTCAGTTTCTATTGGTATATCAGTTTCGATTGGTATGTCAGTTTATATTGGTATATCAGTTTCGATTGGCATATCAGTTTCAATTAGTATGTCAGTTTCGATTGGTATATCAGTTTCGAATGGTATTTCAATCTCGATTGGTATGTCAGTTTCGATTAGTATATCAGTTACAATTGGTATATCAGTTTCAATTGGTATGTTAGTTTCTATTGGTATGTCAGTTTCTATTAGTATATCAGCTTCTATTGGTATGTCAGTTTCGATTGTTATGTTAGTCCTCGATTTGTATGTCACTTTCTATTGGTATATCAGTTTCGATTGGTATGTCAGTTTCAATTAGTATATCAGTTTCTATTGGTATGTCAGTTTCTATTGGTATATCAGTTTCGATTGGAATATCAGTTTCGATTGGTAAGTCAGTTTCTATTGGTATGTCAGTTTCGATTGGTATATCAGTTTCGATTGGTATATCAGTTTCTATTGCTATATCAGTTTCTATTGTTATATCAGTTTCGATTTGTATGTCAGTTTCTATTGGTATATCAGTTGCGATTGGTATGTCAGTTTCTATTGGTATGTGAGTTTCGATTATTATATCAGTTACTATTGGTATGTCAGTGTCTATTGGTATATCAGTTTCGTTTGGTATGTCAGTTTCGATTAGTATATCAGTTTCTATTGGTATGTCAATTTCGATTGGTATGTCAGTTTCGATTGGTATATCAGTTTCGAATGGTATTTCAATCTCGATTGGTATGTCAGTTTCGATTGGTATATCAGTTTCGATTAGTATGTCAGTTTCTATTGGTATATCAGTTTCGATTGGAATATCAGTTTCGATTGGTATGTCAGTTTCTATTGGTATGTCAGTTTCGATTGGTATATCAGTTTCGATTGGTATATCAGTTTCTATTGCTATATCAGTTTCTATTAGTATATCAGTTTCGATTGGTATGTCAGTTTCTATTTGTATATCAGTTGCGATTGGTATGTCACTTTCGATTGGTATGTCAGTATCAATTGTTATGTCAGTGTCTATTGGTATATCAGTTTCGATTGGTATGTCAGTTTCTATTGGTATTTCAGTTTCGTTTGGTATGTCAGTTTCGATTAGTATATCAGTTTCTATTGTTAATTCAGTTTCTATTGGTATATCAGTTTCGATTGGTATATAAGTTTCTATTGGTATGTCAATTTCGATTGGTATGTCTGTTTCGATTGATATATCAGATTCGACTGGTATATCACTTTCTATTGCTATATCAGTTTCTATTGGTATTTCAGTTTCTATTGGTATATCAGTTTTGATTGGTATGTCAGTTTCTATTGCTATGTCAGTTTCCATTATTATATCAGTTACTATTGGTATGTCAGTTTCGATTGGTATGTCAGTTTCGATTGTTATGTCAGTGTCTATTGGTATATCAGTTTCTATTGGTATGTCAGTTTCTATTGGTATATCAGTTTCGATTGGAATATCAGTTTCGATTGGTATGTCAGTTTCTATTGGTATGTCAGTTTCGATTGGTATATCAGTTTCTATTGGTATATCAGTTTCGATTGCTATGTCAGTTTCGATTGCTATGTCAGTCTCTATTGGTTTATCAGTTTCGATTGGTATATCAGTTTCTATTGGTATGTTAGTTTCTATTGGTATGTCAGTTTCGATTCGTATATCAGTTTCAATTGGTATGTCATTTTTTATCGGTATATCAGTTTCTATTGGTATATCCGTTTCGATTGGTATGTCAATTTCGATTGGTATGTCAGTTTCAATTAGTATATCAGTTTCTATTGGTATGTCAGTTTATATTGGTATATCAGTTGCGATTGGCATATCAGTTTCAATTAGTATGTCAGTTTCGATTGGTATATCAGTTTCGAATGGTATTTCAATCTCGATTGGTATGTCAGTTTCGATTAGTATATCAGTTGCGATTGGAATATCAGTTTCGATTGGTAAGTCAGTTTCTATTGGTATGTCAGTTTCGATTGGTATATCAGTTTCGATTGGTATATCAGTTTCTATTGCTATATCAGTTTCTATTGGTATATCAGTTTCGATTGTTATGTCAGTTTCTATTGGTATATCAGTTGCGATTGGTATGTCAGTTTCTATTGGTATGTGAGTTTCGATTATTATATCAGTTACTATTGGTATGTCAGTGTCTATTGGTATATCAGTTTCGATTGGTATGTCAGTTTCTATTAGGATATAAGTTTCGTTTGGTATGTCAGTTTCGATTAGTATATCAGTTTCTATTGGTATGTCAATTTCGATTGGTATGTCAGTATCAATTGTTATGTCAGTGTCTATTGGTATATCAGTTTCGATTGGTATGTCAGTTTCTATTGGTATTTCAGTTTCGTTTGGTATGTCAGTTTTGATTAGTATATCAGTTTCTATTGTTAAGTCAGTTTCTATTGGTATATCAGTTTCGATTGGTATATCAGTTTCTATTGGTATGTCAATTTCGATTGGTATGTCAGTTTCGATTGGTATATCAGGTTCGATTAGTATGTCAGTTTCTATTGGTCTATCAGTTACGATTGGTATGTCAGTTTCTATTGGTATATCAGTTTCGATTGGTATATAAGTTTCTATTGGTATGTCAATTTCGATTGGTATGTCTGTTTTGATTGGTATATCAGATTCGACTGGTATATCACTTTCTATTGCTATATCAGTTTCTATTGGTATGTCAGTTTCAATTGGTATGTCAGTTTCTATTGGTATATCAGTTTTGATTGGTATGTCAGTTTCTATTGCTATGTGAGTTTCCATTATTATATCAGTTACTATTGGTATGTCAGTTTCGATTGGTATGTCAGTTTCGATTGTTATGTCAGTGTCTATTGGTATATCAGTTTCTATTGGTATGTCAGTTTCTATTGGTATATCAGTTTCGATTGGAATATCAGTTTCGATTGGTATGTCAGTTTCTATTGGTATGTCAGTTTCGATTGGTATATCAGTTTCTATTGGTATATCAGTTTCGATTGCTATGTCAGTTTCGATTGCTATGTCAGTCTCTATTGGTTTATCAGTTTCGATTGGTATATCAGTTTCTATTGGTATGTTAGTTTCTATTGGTATGTCAGTTTCGATTATATATCAGTTTCTATTGGTATATCAGTTTCGATTGGTATGTCAGTTTCGATTAGTATATCAGTCACTATTTGTATGTCAGTTTCTATTGGTATATCAGTTTCGATTGGTATATCAGTTTCGATTGGTATATCAGTTTCAATTGGTATGTCATTTTTGATTGGTATATCAGTTTCTATTGGTATATCAGTTTCGATTGGGATGTCAATTTCGATTGGTATGTCAGTTTCTATTGGTATATCAGTTTTGATTGGCATATCAGTTTCGATTAGTATGTCAGTTTTCGATTCGTATATCAGCTTCGATTTGTATATCAGTTTCGATTGGTATATCAGTTTTTATTGCTATATCAATTCCTATAGGTATGTCAGTTTCTATTGGTATATCAGTTACGATTGGTATATCAGTTTCAATTGGTATGTTAGTTTCTATTGGTATGTCAGTTTCTATTAGTATATCAGCTTCTATTGGTATGTCAGTTTCGATTGGTATGTTAGTCCTCGATTTGTATGTCACTATCTATTGGTATATCAGTTTTGATTGGTATGTCAGTTTCAATTAGTATATCAGTTTCTATTGGTATGTCAGTTTCTATTGGTATATCAGTTTCGATTGGAATATCAGTTTCGATTGGTAAGTCAGTTTCTATTGGTATGTCAGTTTCGATTGGTATATCAGTTTCGATTGGTATATCAGTTTCTATTGCTATATCAGTTTCTATTGGTATATCAGTTTCGATTGGTATGTCAGTTTCTATTGGTATATCAGTTGCGATTGGTATGTCAGTTTCTATTGGTATGTGAGTTTCGATTATTATATCAGTTACTATTGGTATGTCAGTGTCTATTGGTATATCAGTTTCGATTGGTATGTCAGTTTCTATTAGAATATTAATTTCGATTGGTATGTCAGTTTCGATTGGTATATCAGTTTCGAATGGTATTTCAATCTCGATTGGTATGTCAGTTTCGATTGGTATATCAGTTTCGATTAGTATGTCAGTTTCTATTGGTATATCAGTTTCGATTGGAATATCAGATTCGATTGGTATGTCAGTTTCTATTGGTATGTCATTTTCGATTGGTATATCAGTTTCGATTAGTATATCAGTTTCTATTGCTATATCAGTTTCTATTAGTATATCAGTTTCGATTGGTATGTCACTTTCGATTGGTATGTCAGTATCAATTGTTATGTCAGTGTCTATTGGTATATCAGTTTCGATTGGTATGTCAGTTTCTATTGGAATTTCAGTTTCGTTTGGTATGTCAGTTTTGATTAGTATATCAGTTTCTATTGTTAAGTCAGTTTCTATTGGTATATCAGTTTCTATTGGTATATCAGTTTCTATTGGTATGTCAATTTCGATTGGTATGTCAGTTTCGATTGGTATATCAGGTTCGATTAGTATGTCAGTTTCTATTGGTCTATCAGTTACGATTGGTATGTCAGTTTCTATTGGTATATCAGTTTCGATTGGTATTTCAATCTCGATTGGTATGTCAGTTTCGATTGGTATATCAGTTTCGATTAGTATGTCAGTTTCTATTGGTATATCAGTTTCGATTGGAATATCAGATTCGATTGGTATGTCAGTTTCTATTGGTATGTCATTTTCGATTGGTATATCAGTTTCGATTAGTATATCAGTTTCTATTGCTATATCAGTTTCTATTAGTATATCAGTTTCGATTGGTATGTCAGTTTCTATTGGTATATCAGTTGCGATTGGTATGTCACTTTCGATTGGTATGTCAGTATCAATTGTTATGTCAGTGTCTATTGGTATATCAGTTTCGATTGGTATGTCAGTTTCTATTGGTATTTCAGTTTCGTTTGGTATGTGAGTTTCGATTAGTATATCAGTTTCTATTGTTAAGTCAGTTTCTATTGGTATATCAGTTTCGATTGGTATATCAGTTTCTATTGGTATGTCAATTTCGATTGGTATGTCAGTTTCGATTGGTATGTTCATCCTCGAGTTGTATGTCAGTTTCTATTGGTATATCAGTTTCGATTGCTATGTCAGTTTCGATTGCTATGTCAGTCTCTATTGGTTTATCAGTTTCGATTGGTATATCAGTTTCTATTGGTATGTTAGTTTGTATTGGTATGTCAGTTTCGATTAGTATATCAGTTTCTATTGGTATATCAGTTTCGATTGGTCTGTCAGTTTCGATTAGTATATCAGTTCCTATTTGTATGTGAGTTTCTAGTGGTATATCAGTTTCGATTGGTATATCAGTTTCAATTGGTATGTCATTTTTGATTGGTATATCAGTTTCTATTGGTATATCAGTTTCGATTGGTATGTCTATTTCGATTGGTATGTCAGTTACTATTGGTATGTCAGTTTCGATTAGTATATCAGTTTCTATTGGTAAGTCAGTTTCGATTGCTATGTCAGTTTTGATTGCTATGTCAGTTTCGATTGGTATGTTAGTTTCTATTGGTATGTCAGTTTCTATTAGTATATCAGCTTCTATTGGTATGTCAGTTTCGATTGGTATGTTAGTCCTCGATTTGTATATCACTTTCTATTTGTATATCAGTTTCGATTGGTATGTCAGTTTCAATTAGTATATCAGTTTCTATTGGTATGTCAGTTTCTATTGGTATATCAGTTTTGATTGGAATATCAGTTTCGATTGGTATGTCAGTTTCTATTGGTATGTCAGTTTCGATTGGTATATCAGTTTCGATTGGTATATCAGTTTCTATTGCTATATCAGTTTCTATTGGTATATCAGTTTCGATTGGTATGTCAGTTTCTATTGGTATATCAGTTGCGATTGGTATGTCAGTTTCGATTGTTATGTCAGTGTATATTGGTATATCAGTTTTGATTGGTATGTCAGTTTCTATTGGTATATCAGTTTCGTTTCGTATGTCAGTTTCGATTAGTATATCAGTTTCTATTGGTATGTCAATTTCGATTGGTATGTCAGTTTCGATTGGTATATCAGTTTCAAATGGTATTTCAATCTCGATTGGTATATCAGTTTCGATTGGTATATCAGTTTCGATTAGTATATCAGTTTCTATTGGTATATCAGTTTCGTTTGGTATATCAGTTTGTATTGGTATGTCATTGGTATATCAGTTTCGATTGGTCTGTCAGTTTCTATTGGTATATCAGTTTCGTTCGGTATGTCAGTTTCGATTAGTATATCAGTTTCTATTGTTAAGTCAGTTTCTATTGGTATATCAGTTTCGATTGGTATATCAGTTTCTATTGGTATGTCAATTTCGATTGGTATGTCAGTTTCGATTGGTATATCAAGTTCGATTAGTATGTCAGTTTCTATTGGTCTATCAGTTACGATTGGTATGTCAGTTTCTATTGGTATATCAGTTTCGATTGGTATATAAGTTTCTATTGGTATGTCAATTTCGATTGGTATATCAGATTCTACTGGTATATCACTTTCTATTGGTATGTCAGTTTCAATTGGTATGTCAGTTTCTATTGGTATATCAGTTTTGATTGGAATGTCAGTTTCTATTGCTATGTCAGTTTCCATTATTATATCAGTTACTATTGGTATGTCAGTTTCGATTGGTATGTCAGTTTCGATTGTTATGTCAGTGTCTATTGGTATATCAGTTTCTAATGGTATGTCAGTTTCTATTGGTATATCAGTTTCGATTGGAATATCAGTTTCGATTGGTATGTCAGTTTCTATTGGTATGTCAGTTTCGATTGGTATATCAGTTTCGATTGGTATATCAGTTTCTATTGCTATATCAGTTTCTATTGGTATATCAGTTGCGATTGGTATGTCAGTTTCTATTGGTATATCAGTTGCGATTGGTATGTCAGTTTCTATTGGTATGTGAGTTTCGATTATTATATCAGTTACTATTGGTATGTCAGTTTCGATTGGTATGTCAGTTTCGATTGTTATGTCAGTGTCTATTGGTATATCACTTTCGATTGGTATGTCAGTTTCTCTTGGTATATCAGTTTCTATTGGTATGTGAGTTTCGATTATTATATCAGTTGCGATTGGTATGTCAGTTTCGATTGGTATGTCAGTTTCTATTGGTATGTCAGTGTCTATTGGTATATCAGTTTTGATTGGTATGTCAGTTTCTCTTGGTATATCAGTTTCTATTGGTATGTCAATTTCGATTGGTATGTCAGTTTCGATTGGTATATCAGTTTCGAATGGTCTTTCAATCTCGATTGGTATATCAGTTTCTATTGGTATGTGAGTTTCGATTATTATATCAGTTTCGATTAGTATGTCAGTTTCTATTGGTATATCAGTTTCGTTTGGTATATCAGTTTCTATTGGTATGTCATTGGTATATCAGTTTCGATTGGTATGTCAGTTTCTATTGGTATATCAGCTTCGATTGGTATGTCAGTTTCGATTGGTATATCAGTTACGATTGGAATATCAGTTTCGATTGGTATGTAAGTTTCTAGTGGTATGTCAGTTTCGATTGGTATATCAGTTTCGATTGGTATATAAGTTTCTATTGCTATATCAGTTTCTATTAGTATATCAGTTTCGATTGGTATGTCAGTTTCTATTGGTATATCAGTTGCGCTTGTTATGTCAATTTATATTGGTATGTGCGTTTCGATTATTATATCAGTTACTATTAGTATGTCACTTTCGATTGGTATGTTAGTTTCTATTGGTATGTCAGTTTCTATTAGTATATCAGCTTCTATTTGTATGTCAGTTTCCATTGGTATGTTAGTCCTCGATTTGTATGTCACTTTCTATTGGTATATCAGTTTCGATTGGTATGTCAGTTTCAATTAGTATATCAGTTTCTATTGGTATGTCAGTTTCTATTGGTATATCAGTTTCGATTGGAATATCAGTTTCGATTGCTATGTCAGTTTCTATTGGTATGTCAGTTTCGATTGGTATATCAGTTTCGATTGGTATATCAGTTTCTATTGCTATATCAGTTTCAAATGGTCTTTCAATCTCGATTGGTATGTCAGTTTCGATTGGTATATCAGTTTCGATTAGTATGTCAGTTTCTATTGGTATATCAGTTTCGTTTGGTATATCAGTTTCTATTGGTATGTCATTGGTATATCAGTTTCGATTGGTATGTCAGTTTCTATTGGTATATCAGCTTCGATTGGTATGTCAGTTTCGATTGGTATATCAGTTTCGATTGGAATATCAGTTTCGATTGGTATGTAAGTTTCTATTTGTATGTCAGTTTCGATTGGTATATCAGTTTCGATTGGTATATCAGTTTCTATTGCTATATCAGTTTCTATTAGTATATCAGTTTCGATTGGTATGTCAGTTTCTATTGGTATATCAGTTGCGCTTGGTATGTCAATTTCTATTGGTATGTGCGTTTCGATTATTATATCAGTTACTATTAGTATGTCACTTTCGATTGGTATGTTAGTTTCTATTGGTATGTCAGTTTCTATTAGTATATCAGCTTCTATTTGTATGTCAGTTTCCATTGGTATGTTAGTCCTCGATTTGTATGTCACTTTCTATTGGTATATCAGTTTCGATTGGTATGTCAGTTTCAATTAGTATATCAGTTTCTATTGGTATGTCAGTTTCTATTGGTATATCAGTTTCGATTGGAATATCACTTTCGATTGGTATGTCAGTTTCTATTGGTATGTCAGTTTCGATTGGTATATCAGTTTCGATTGGTATATCAGTTTTATTGCTATATCAGTTTCTATTGGTATATCAGTTTCGATTGGTATGTCAGTTTCTATTGGTATATCAGTTGCGATTGGTATGTCAGTTTCTATTGGTATGTGAGTTTCGATTATTATATCAGTTACTATTGGTATGTCAGTTTTGATTGGTATGTCAGTTTCGATTGTTATGTCAGTGTCTATTGGTATATCAGTTTTGATTGGTATGTCAGTTTCTATTGGTATATCAGTTTCGTTTGGTATGTCAGTTTCGATTAGTATATCAGTTTCTATTGGTATGTCAATTTCGATTGGTATCTCAGTTTCGATTGGTATATCAGTTTCGAATGGTATTTCAATCTCGATTGGTATGTCAGTTTCGATTGGTATATCAGTTTCGATTAGTATGTCAGTTTCTATTGGTATATCAGTTTCGATTGGTATATCAGTTTCTATTGGTATGTCATTGGTATATCAGTTTTGATTGGTATGTCAGTTTCTATTGGTATATCAGTTTAGATTGGTATATCAGTTTCGATTGGTATGTCAGTTTCTATTGGTATATCAGTTTCTATTTGTATGTCCGTTTCGATTGGTATGTCAGTTACTATAGGTATATCAGTTTCGATTGGTATGTTAGGTTCTATTGGTATGTCAGTTTCGATTAGTATATCAGTATCTATTGGTATGTCAGTTTTGATTGGTATGTTCGTCCTCGAGTTGTATGTCAGTTTCTATTGGTATATCAGTTTCGATTGCTACGTCAGTTTCGATTGCTATGTCAGTCACTATTGGTTTATCAGTTTCGATTGGTATATCAGTTTCGATTGGTATATCAGTTTCAATTGGTATGTCATTTTTGATTGGTATATCAGTTTCTATTGGTATATCAGATTCGATTGGTATGTCTATATCTATTGGTATGTCAGTTTCGAGGAGTATATCAGTTTCTATTGGTATGTCAGTCTCTATTGGTATGTCATTTTCGATTGGTATATCAGTTTCGATTAGTATGTCAGTTTCTATTGGTATATCAGTTTCGTTTGGTATATCAGTTTCTATTGGTATGTCATTGGTATATCAGTTTCGATTGGTATATCAGTTTCGATTGGTATATCAGTTTCTATTGCTATATCAGTTTCTATTAGTATATCAGTTTCGATTGGTATGTCAGTTTCGATTAGTATATCATTTTCGAATGGTCTTTCAATCTCGATTGGTATATCAGTTTCGATTGGTATATCAGTTTCGATTGGTATGTCAGTTTCTATTGGTATGTCAGTTTCGATTGGTATATCAGTTTCGATTGGTATATCAGTTTCTATTGCTATATCAGTTTCGAATGGTCTTTCAATCTCAATTGGTATGTCAGTTTCGATTGGTATATCAGTTTCGATTAGTATGTCAGTTTCTATTGGTATATCAGTTTCGTTTGGTATATCAGTTTCTATTGGTATGTCATTGGTATATCAGTTTCGATTGGTATGTCAGTTTCTATTGGTATATCAGCTTCGATTGGTATGTCAGTTTCGATTGGTATATCAGTTTCGATTGGAATATCAGTTTCGATTGGTATGTAAGTTTCTATTGGTATGTCAGTTTCGATTGGTATATCAGTTTCGATTGGTATATCAGTTTCGATTGGTATATCAGTTTCTATTGCTATATCAGTTTCTATTAGTATATCAGTTTCGATTGGTATGTCAGTTTCTATTGGTATATCAGTTGCGCTTCGTATGTCAATTTCTATTGGTATGTGCGTTTCGATTATTATATCAGTTACTATTAATATGTCACTTTCGATTGGTATGTTAGTTTCTATTGGTATGTCAGTTTCTATTAGTATATCAGCTTCTATTTGTATGTCAGTTTACATTGGTATGTTAGTCCTCGATTTGTATGTCACTTTCTATTGGTATATCAGTTTCGATTGGTATGTCAGTTTCAATTAGTATATCAGTTTCTATTGGTATGTCAGTTTCTATTGGTATATCAGTTTCGATTGGTATATCAGTTTCGATTGGTATGTCAGTTTCTATTGGTATGTCAGTTTCGATTGGTATATCAGTTTCGATTGGTATCATCATCATCATCATCATCACCGTTTTACGTCCGTTCTTCCACGCTAGCATGGGTTAGACGGGTTGTCCTGTTGTGGGCAGTGTCTGGTCGGCTGACCATGCCTTGCTCATACAGGAACTGATCTGGCTTGATTTCTACAGCTGGATGCCCTTCCTAACACCAACCTCATTTACAGTGAGTGCTGGGTGCTTTTTCGTGGCGCCTACACGTCCACTTTACAGTGTGGGCTGGGTGCTTTTTTGCCGTGGCACCTCCACGACCACCTTGCGGTGGGGGGGGGGCATATTGTTTATATGCTTCAGCATGTACCCATGGGAGGTCGGGTACCCTGTATTACTGCGTGACGCCAGAAGTCACGGTCGTGTGTCATTGACTTTGAGAGGTGTAGTTGGGTAAGGTCGGCTTTTATCACCTCATCCCAAGTCATCTTGGGTCTCCCCACTCCGCGGTTTCCATCAACTTCTAGTGCTCTGCACCTTTTTATGCAGCTGTCATCCTTCATACGCATCACATGTCCATACCAGCGTAACCGCCTCTCCTGCACGCAGCATTTGATTCCTCTTATGCTCAGTCTCTCTCTCAATTCATTTATGCTTTGTCGTTCACGTATATTACTGTTACACATCCATCGGAGCATGCAGGCTTCGTTTCTCTCTAATCTACGTAAGTCTTCCACCTTCAGCGCCCAGGTCTCACTACCATGCAACATCGCTGTTCGGATACACGCATCATACAGTCTGCCTTTCATTCTGAGGGAGAAGCCTTTTGCAGCTAGCACTGGTAGTAGTTCCCTAAACTTCTTCCATCCCGTTCTTACCCTAGTTATTGTACTTTCTGAGCACCCACCTCCGTTGCTAATTCGGTCACCTAGGTAGCAGAAGCTGTCTACTGTTTCTACAGGGCCCTCCCAGAGATTGGTGGTACTTGTTTCCTGTGGCTGTTTGCTTGTTGTTTCAGCACAGCTGCTGCATGTGTATCCTACATTCTTAATTAAGCTTCCTGAGATCCCACTACATCTCTTGTGTACCCATTGTTTGCATTTGGGGCAAAGAATGGAGTTCCTACCTACACCTTTCCTACATACTGAGCAAGGCCATTTCCCTGAGGGTATATCAGTTTCTATTGCTATATCAGTTTCGAATGGTCTTTCAATCTCAATTGGTATGTCAGTTTCGATTGGTATATCAGTTTCGATTAGTATGTCAGTTTCTATTGGTATATCAGTTTCGTTTGGTATATCAGTTTCTATTGGTATGTCATTGGTATATTAGTTTCGATTGGTATGTCAGTTTCTATTGGTATATCAGCTTCGATTGGTATGTCAGTTTCGATTGGTATATCAGTTTCGATTGGAATATCAGTTTCGATTGGTATGTAAGTTTCTATTTGTATGTCAGTTTCGATTGGTATATCAGTTTCGATTGGTATATCAGTTTCTATTGCTATATCAGTTTCTATTGGTATATCAGTTTTGATTGGTATATCAGTTTCTATTGGTATATCAGTTGCGATTGGTATGTCAGTTTCGATTGTTATGTCAGTGTATATTGGTATATCAGTTTTGATTGGTATGTCAGTTTCTATTGGTATATCACTTTCGTTTGGTATGTCAGTTTCGATTAGTATATCAGTTTCTATTGGTATGTCAATTTCGATTGGTATGTCAGTTTCGATTGGTATATCAGTTTCGAATGGTATTTCAATCTCGATTGGTATGTCAGTTTCGATTGGTATATCAGTTTCGATTAGTATGTCAGTTTCTATTGGTATATCAGTTTCGTTTGGTATATCAGTTTGTATTGGTATGTCATTGGTATATCAGTTTCGATTGGTATGTCAGTTTCTATTGGTATATCAGCTTCGATTGCTATGTCAGTTTCTATTGGTATATCAGTTGCGATTGGTATGTGAGTTTCGATTATTATATCAGTTACTATTGGTATGTGAGTTTTGATTGGTATGTCAGTTTCGATTGTTATGTCAGTGTCTATTGGTATATCAGTTTCGATTGGTATGTCAGTTTCGATAGTATATCAGTTTCTATTGGTATGTCAGTTTCGATTGGTATATCAGTTTCGATTTGTATGTCAGTTTCTATTCGTATATCAGTTTCGATTGGTATATCAGTTTCGATTGGTATGTCATTGGTATATCAGTTTCGATTGGTATGTCAGTTTCTATTGGTATATCAGTTTCTATTTGTATGTCCGTTTCGATTGGTATGTCAGTTACTATAGGTATATCAGTTTCGATTGGTATGTCAGTTTCTATTGGTATATCAGTTTCAATTGGTATATCAGTTTCTATTGTTATATCAGTTTCTATTAGTATATCAGTTTCTATTGATATGTCAGTCTCTATTGGTATATCAGTTTCGATTGGTATGTCAGTTTCGATTGGTACGTCAGTTTCGATTGGTATATCAGTTTCTATTGGTATATCAGTTTCGATTGCTATGTCAGTTTCGATTGCTATGTCAGTCTCTATTGGTTTATCAGTTTCGATTGGTATATCAGTTTCTATTGGTATGTTAGTTTCTATTGGTATGTCAGTTTCGATTAGTATATCAGTTTCTATTGGTATATCAGTTTCGATTGGTATGTCAGTTTCGATTAGTATATCAGTTACTATTTGTATGTCAGTTTCGATTGGTATATCAGTTTCAATTGGTATGTCATTTTTGATTGGTATATCAGTTTCTATTGGTATATCAGTTTCGATTGGTATGTCAATTTCGATTGGTATGTCAGTTTCTATTGGTATGTCAGTTTCGATTGGTATGTCAGTTTCTATTGGTATATCAGTTTCTATTGGTATGTCAGTTGCTATTGTTATATCAGTTTCGATTGGTATATCAGTTTCGATTGTTATGTCAATTTCGATTGTTATGTCAGTTTCGATTGGTATATCAGATTCGACTGATATATCACTTTCTATTGATATATCAGTTTCTATTGGTATGTCAGTTTCAATTGGTATGTCAGTTTCGATTGGTATATCAGTTTAGAGTGGTATTTCAATCTCGATTGGTATGTCAGTTTCGATTGGTATATCAGTTACAATTGGTATAACAGTTTCAATTGGTATGTCAGTTTCTATTGGTATGTCAGTTTCGATTGGTATGTCAATTTCGATTGGTATATCAGTTTCTATTGCTATATCAGTTTCTATGGTATATCAGTTTCGATTGGTATGTCAGTTTCTATTGTTATGTGAGTTTCGATTATTATATCAGTTACTATTGGTATGTCAGTTTCGATTGGTATGTCAGTCTCGATTGTTATGTCAGTGTCTATTGGTATATAAGTTTCGTTTGGTATGCCTCTCAAAGTCAATGACACACGACCGTGACTTCTGGCGTCACGCAGTAATACAGGGTACCCGACCTCCCATGGGTACATGCTGAAGCATATAAACAATATGCCCCCACTCCCCCCACCGCAAGGTGGTCGTGGAGGTGACACAGCAAAAAAGCACCCAGCCCACACTGTAAACAGGACGTGTAGGCGCCACGAGAAAGCACCCAGCACACACTGTAAATGAGGTTGGTGTTAGGAAGGGTATCCAGCTGTAGAAATCAAGCCAGATCAGTTCCTGTATGAGCAAGGCATGGCCAGCCGACCAGACACTGCCCACAACAGGACAACCCGTCTAACCCATGCTAGCGTGGAAGAACGGACGTAAAACAGTGATGATGGTGATGATGATGATGTCAGTTTCGATTAGTATATCAGTTTCTATTGGTATGTCAATTTCGATTGGTATGTCAGTTTCGATTGGTATATCAGTTTCGAATGGTATTTCAATCTCGATTGGTATGTCAGTTTCGATTGGTATATCAGTTTCGATTAGTATGTCAGTTTCTATTGGTATATCAGTTTCGTGTGGTATATCAGTTTCTATTGGTATTTCTTTGGTATATCAGTTTCGATTGGTATGTCATTTTCTATTGGTATATCAGCTTCGATTGGTATATCAGTTTCAATTGGAATATCAGTTTCGATTGGTATGTCACTTTCTATTGGTATGTCAGTTTCGATTGGTATATCAGTTTCGATTGGTATATCAGTTTCTATTGCTATGTCAGTTTCTATTAGTATATCAGTTTCGGTTGGTATATCAGTTTTGATTGGCATATCAGTTTCGATTAGTATGTCAGTTTCGATTGGTATGTCAGTTTTCGATTCGTATATCAGTTTCGATTTGTATATCAGTTTCGATTGCTATATCAGTTTTTATTGCTATATCAATTCCTATAGGTATGTCAGTTTCTATTGGTATATCAGTTTCGATTGGTATGTCAGTTTATATTGGTATATCAGTTTCGATTGGCATATCAGTTTCAATTAGTATGTCAGTTTCGATTGGTATATCAGTTTCGAATGGTATTTCAATCTCGATTGGTATGTCAGTTTCGATTAGTATATCAGTTACAATTGGTATATCAGTTTCAATTGGTATGTTAGTTTCTATTGGTATGTCAGTTTCTATTAGTATATCAGCTTCTATTGGTATGTCAGTTTCGATTGTTATGTTAGTCCTCGATTTGTATGTCACTTTCTATTGGTATATCAGTTTCGATTGGTATGTCAGTTTCAATTAGTATATCAGTTTCTATTGGTATGTCAGTTTCTATTGGTATATCAGTTTCGATTGGAATATCAGTTTCGATTGGTAAGTCAGTTTCTATTGGTATGTCAGTTTCGATTGGTATATCAGTTTCGATTGGTATATCAGTTTCTATTGCTATATCAGTTTCTATTGTTATATCAGTTTCGATTTGTATGTCAGTTTCTATTGGTATATCAGTTGCGATTGGTATGTCAGTTTCTATTGGTATGTGAGTTTCGATTATTATATCAGTTACTATTGGTATGTCAGTGTCTATTGGTATATCAGTTTCGTTTGGTATGTCAGTTTCGATTAGTATATCAGTTTCTATTGGTATGTCAATTTCGATTGGTATGTCAGTTTCGATTGGTATATCAGTTTCGAATGGTATTTCAATCTCGATTGGTATGTCAGTTTCGATTGGTATATCAGTTTCGATTAGTATGTCAGTTTCTATTGGTATATCAGTTTCGATTGGAATATCAGTTTCGATTGGTATGTCAGTTTCTATTGGTATGTCAGTTTCGATTGGTATATCAGTTTCGATTGGTATATCAGTTTCTATTGCTATATCAGTTTCTATTAGTATATCAGTTTCGATTGGTATGTCAGTTTCTATTTGTATATCAGTTGCGATTGGTATGTCACTTTCGATTGGTATGTCAGTATCAATTGTTATGTCAGTGTCTATTGGTATATCAGTTTCGATTGGTATGTCAGTTTCTATTGGTATTTCAGTTTCGTTTGGTATGTCAGTTTCGATTAGTATATCAGTTTCTATTGTTAATTCAGTTTCTATTGGTATATCAGTTTCGATTGGTATATAAGTTTCTATTGGTATGTCAATTTCGATTGGTATGTCTGTTTCGATTGATATATCAGATTCGACTGGTATATCACTTTCTATTGCTATATCAGTTTCTATTGGTATTTCAGTTTCTATTGGTATATCAGTTTTGATTGGTATGTCAGTTTCTATTGCTATGTCAGTTTCCATTATTATATCAGTTACTATTGGTATGTCAGTTTCGATTGGTATGTCAGTTTCGATTGTTATGTCAGTGTCTATTGGTATATCAGTTTCTATTGGTATGTCAGTTTCTATTGGTATATCAGTTTCGATTGGAATATCAGTTTCGATTGGTATGTCAGTTTCTATTGGTATGTCAGTTTCGATTGGTATATCAGTTTCTATTGGTATATCAGTTTCGATTGCTATGTCAGTTTCGATTGCTATGTCAGTCTCTATTGGTTTATCAGTTTCGATTGGTATATCAGTTTCTATTGGTATGTTAGTTTCTATTGGTATGTCAGTTTCGATTCGTATATCAGTTTCAATTGGTATGTCATTTTTTATCGGTATATCAGTTTCTATTGGTATATCCGTTTCGATTGGTATGTCAATTTCGATTGGTATGTCAGTTTCAATTAGTATATCAGTTTCTATTGGTATGTCAGTTTATATTGGTATATCAGTTGCGATTGGCATATCAGTTTCAATTAGTATGTCAGTTTCGATTGGTATATCAGTTTCGAATGGTATTTCAATCTCGATTGGTATGTCAGTTTCGATTAGTATATCAGTTGCGATTGGAATATCAGTTTCGATTGGTAAGTCAGTTTCTATTGGTATGTCAGTTTCGATTGGTATATCAGTTTCGATTGGTATATCAGTTTCTATTGCTATATCAGTTTCTATTGGTATATCAGTTTCGATTGTTATGTCAGTTTCTATTGGTATATCAGTTGCGATTGGTATGTCAGTTTCTATTGGTATGTGAGTTTCGATTATTATATCAGTTACTATTGGTATGTCAGTGTCTATTGGTATATCAGTTTCGATTGGTATGTCAGTTTCTATTAGGATATAAGTTTCGTTTGGTATGTCAGTTTCGATTAGTATATCAGTTTCTATTGGTATGTCAATTTCGATTGGTATGTCAGTATCAATTGTTATGTCAGTGTCTATTGGTATATCAGTTTCGATTGGTATGTCAGTTTCTATTGGTATTTCAGTTTCGTTTGGTATGTCAGTTTTGATTAGTATATCAGTTTCTATTGTTAAGTCAGTTTCTATTGGTATATCAGTTTCGATTGGTATATCAGTTTCTATTGGTATGTCAATTTCGATTGGTATGTCAGTTTCGATTGGTATATCAGGTTCGATTAGTATGTCAGTTTCTATTGGTCTATCAGTTACGATTGGTATGTCAGTTTCTATTGGTATATCAGTTTCGATTGGTATATAAGTTTCTATTGGTATGTCAATTTCGATTGGTATGTCTGTTTTGATTGGTATATCAGATTCGACTGGTATATCACTTTCTATTGCTATATCAGTTTCTATTGGTATGTCAGTTTCAATTGGTATGTCAGTTTCTATTGGTATATCAGTTTTGATTGGTATGTCAGTTTCTATTGCTATGTGAGTTTCCATTATTATATCAGTTACTATTGGTATGTCAGTTTCGATTGGTATGTCAGTTTCGATTGTTATGTCAGTGTCTATTGGTATATCAGTTTCTATTGGTATGTCAGTTTCTATTGGTATATCAGTTTCGATTGGAATATCAGTTTCGATTGGTATGTCAGTTTCTATTGGTATGTCAGTTTCGATTGGTATATCAGTTTCTATTGGTATATCAGTTTCGATTGCTATGTCAGTTTCGATTGCTATGTCAGTCTCTATTGGTTTATCAGTTTCGATTGGTATATCAGTTTCTATTGGTATGTTAGTTTCTATTGGTATGTCAGTTTCGATTATATATCAGTTTCTATTGGTATATCAGTTTCGATTGGTATGTCAGTTTCGATTAGTATATCAGTCACTATTTGTATGTCAGTTTCTATTGGTATATCAGTTTCGATTGGTATATCAGTTTCGATTGGTATATCAGTTTCAATTGGTATGTCATTTTTGATTGGTATATCAGTTTCTATTGGTATATCAGTTTCGATTGGGATGTCAATTTCGATTGGTATGTCAGTTTCTATTGGTATATCAGTTTTGATTGGCATATCAGTTTCGATTAGTATGTCAGTTTTCGATTCGTATATCAGCTTCGATTTGTATATCAGTTTCGATTGGTATATCAGTTTTTATTGCTATATCAATTCCTATAGGTATGTCAGTTTCTATTGGTATATCAGTTACGATTGGTATATCAGTTTCAATTGGTATGTTAGTTTCTATTGGTATGTCAGTTTCTATTAGTATATCAGCTTCTATTGGTATGTCAGTTTCGATTGGTATGTTAGTCCTCGATTTGTATGTCACTATCTATTGGTATATCAGTTTTGATTGGTATGTCAGTTTCAATTAGTATATCAGTTTCTATTGGTATGTCAGTTTCTATTGGTATATCAGTTTCGATTGGAATATCAGTTTCGATTGGTAAGTCAGTTTCTATTGGTATGTCAGTTTCGATTGGTATATCAGTTTCGATTGGTATATCAGTTTCTATTGCTATATCAGTTTCTATTGGTATATCAGTTTCGATTGGTATGTCAGTTTCTATTGGTATATCAGTTGCGATTGGTATGTCAGTTTCTATTGGTATGTGAGTTTCGATTATTATATCAGTTACTATTGGTATGTCAGTGTCTATTGGTATATCAGTTTCGATTGGTATGTCAGTTTCTATTAGAATATTAATTTCGATTGGTATGTCAGTTTCGATTGGTATATCAGTTTCGAATGGTATTTCAATCTCGATTGGTATGTCAGTTTCGATTGGTATATCAGTTTCGATTAGTATGTCAGTTTCTATTGGTATATCAGTTTCGATTGGAATATCAGATTCGATTGGTATGTCAGTTTCTATTGGTATGTCATTTTCGATTGGTATATCAGTTTCGATTAGTATATCAGTTTCTATTGCTATATCAGTTTCTATTAGTATATCAGTTTCGATTGGTATGTCACTTTCGATTGGTATGTCAGTATCAATTGTTATGTCAGTGTCTATTGGTATATCAGTTTCGATTGGTATGTCAGTTTCTATTGGAATTTCAGTTTCGTTTGGTATGTCAGTTTTGATTAGTATATCAGTTTCTATTGTTAAGTCAGTTTCTATTGGTATATCAGTTTCTATTGGTATATCAGTTTCTATTGGTATGTCAATTTCGATTGGTATGTCAGTTTCGATTGGTATATCAGGTTCGATTAGTATGTCAGTTTCTATTGGTCTATCAGTTACGATTGGTATGTCAGTTTCTATTGGTATATCAGTTTCGATTGGTATTTCAATCTCGATTGGTATGTCAGTTTCGATTGGTATATCAGTTTCGATTAGTATGTCAGTTTCTATTGGTATATCAGTTTCGATTGGAATATCAGATTCGATTGGTATGTCAGTTTCTATTGGTATGTCATTTTCGATTGGTATATCAGTTTCGATTAGTATATCAGTTTCTATTGCTATATCAGTTTCTATTAGTATATCAGTTTCGATTGGTATGTCAGTTTCTATTGGTATATCAGTTGCGATTGGTATGTCACTTTCGATTGGTATGTCAGTATCAATTGTTATGTCAGTGTCTATTGGTATATCAGTTTCGATTGGTATGTCAGTTTCTATTGGTATTTCAGTTTCGTTTGGTATGTGAGTTTCGATTAGTATATCAGTTTCTATTGTTAAGTCAGTTTCTATTGGTATATCAGTTTCGATTGGTATATCAGTTTCTATTGGTATGTCAATTTCGATTGGTATGTCAGTTTCGATTGGTATGTTCATCCTCGAGTTGTATGTCAGTTTCTATTGGTATATCAGTTTCGATTGCTATGTCAGTTTCGATTGCTATGTCAGTCTCTATTGGTTTATCAGTTTCGATTGGTATATCAGTTTCTATTGGTATGTTAGTTTGTATTGGTATGTCAGTTTCGATTAGTATATCAGTTTCTATTGGTATATCAGTTTCGATTGGTCTGTCAGTTTCGATTAGTATATCAGTTCCTATTTGTATGTGAGTTTCTAGTGGTATATCAGTTTCGATTGGTATATCAGTTTCAATTGGTATGTCATTTTTGATTGGTATATCAGTTTCTATTGGTATATCAGTTTCGATTGGTATGTCTATTTCGATTGGTATGTCAGTTACTATTGGTATGTCAGTTTCGATTAGTATATCAGTTTCTATTGGTAAGTCAGTTTCGATTGCTATGTCAGTTTTGATTGCTATGTCAGTTTCGATTGGTATGTTAGTTTCTATTGGTATGTCAGTTTCTATTAGTATATCAGCTTCTATTGGTATGTCAGTTTCGATTGGTATGTTAGTCCTCGATTTGTATATCACTTTCTATTTGTATATCAGTTTCGATTGGTATGTCAGTTTCAATTAGTATATCAGTTTCTATTGGTATGTCAGTTTCTATTGGTATATCAGTTTTGATTGGAATATCAGTTTCGATTGGTATGTCAGTTTCTATTGGTATGTCAGTTTCGATTGGTATATCAGTTTCGATTGGTATATCAGTTTCTATTGCTATATCAGTTTCTATTGGTATATCAGTTTCGATTGGTATGTCAGTTTCTATTGGTATATCAGTTGCGATTGGTATGTCAGTTTCGATTGTTATGTCAGTGTATATTGGTATATCAGTTTTGATTGGTATGTCAGTTTCTATTGGTATATCAGTTTCGTTTCGTATGTCAGTTTCGATTAGTATATCAGTTTCTATTGGTATGTCAATTTCGATTGGTATGTCAGTTTCGATTGGTATATCAGTTTCAAATGGTATTTCAATCTCGATTGGTATGTCAGTTTCGATTGGTATATCAGTTTCGATTAGTATATCAGTTTCTATTGGTATATCAGTTTCGTTTGGTATATCAGTTTGTATTGGTATGTCATTGGTATATCAGTTTCGATTGGTCTGTCAGTTTCTATTGGTATATCAGTTTCGTTCGGTATGTCAGTTTCGATTAGTATATCAGTTTCTATTGTTAAGTCAGTTTCTATTGGTATATCAGTTTCGATTGGTATATCAGTTTCTATTGGTATGTCAATTTCGATTGGTATGTCAGTTTCGATTGGTATATCAAGTTCGATTAGTATGTCAGTTTCTATTGGTCTATCAGTTACGATTGGTATGTCAGTTTCTATTGGTATATCAGTTTCGATTGGTATATAAGTTTCTATTGGTATGTCAATTTCGATTGGTATATCAGATTCTACTGGTATATCACTTTCTATTGGTATGTCAGTTTCAATTGGTATGTCAGTTTCTATTGGTATATCAGTTTTGATTGGAATGTCAGTTTCTATTGCTATGTCAGTTTCCATTATTATATCAGTTACTATTGGTATGTCAGTTTCGATTGGTATGTCAGTTTCGATTGTTATGTCAGTGTCTATTGGTATATCAGTTTCTAATGGTATGTCAGTTTCTATTGGTATATCAGTTTCGATTGGAATATCAGTTTCGATTGGTATGTCAGTTTCTATTGGTATGTCAGTTTCGATTGGTATATCAGTTTCGATTGGTATATCAGTTTCTATTGCTATATCAGTTTCTATTGGTATATCAGTTGCGATTGGTATGTCAGTTTCTATTGGTATATCAGTTGCGATTGGTATGTCAGTTTCTATTGGTATGTGAGTTTCGATTATTATATCAGTTACTATTGGTATGTCAGTTTCGATTGGTATGTCAGTTTCGATTGTTATGTCAGTGTCTATTGGTATATCACTTTCGATTGGTATGTCAGTTTCTCTTGGTATATCAGTTTCTATTGGTATGTGAGTTTCGATTATTATATCAGTTGCGATTGGTATGTCAGTTTCGATTGGTATGTCAGTTTCTATTGGTATGTCAGTGTCTATTGGTATATCAGTTTTGATTGGTATGTCAGTTTCTCTTGGTATATCAGTTTCTATTGGTATGTCAATTTCGATTGGTATGTCAGTTTCGATTGGTATATCAGTTTCGAATGGTCTTTCAATCTCGATTGGTATATCAGTTTCTATTGGTATGTGAGTTTCGATTATTATATCAGTTTCGATTAGTATGTCAGTTTCTATTGGTATATCAGTTTCGTTTGGTATATCAGTTTCTATTGGTATGTCATTGGTATATCAGTTTCGATTGGTATGTCAGTTTCTATTGGTATATCAGCTTCGATTGGTATGTCAGTTTCGATTGGTATATCAGTTACGATTGGAATATCAGTTTCGATTGGTATGTAAGTTTCTAGTGGTATGTCAGTTTCGATTGGTATATCAGTTTCGATTGGTATATAAGTTTCTATTGCTATATCAGTTTCTATTAGTATATCAGTTTCGATTGGTATGTCAGTTTCTATTGGTATATCAGTTGCGCTTGTTATGTCAATTTATATTGGTATGTGCGTTTCGATTATTATATCAGTTACTATTAGTATGTCACTTTCGATTGGTATGTTAGTTTCTATTGGTATGTCAGTTTCTATTAGTATATCAGCTTCTATTTGTATGTCAGTTTCCATTGGTATGTTAGTCCTCGATTTGTATGTCACTTTCTATTGGTATATCAGTTTCGATTGGTATGTCAGTTTCAATTAGTATATCAGTTTCTATTGGTATGTCAGTTTCTATTGGTATATCAGTTTCGATTGGAATATCAGTTTCGATTGCTATGTCAGTTTCTATTGGTATGTCAGTTTCGATTGGTATATCAGTTTCGATTGGTATATCAGTTTCTATTGCTATATCAGTTTCAAATGGTCTTTCAATCTCGATTGGTATGTCAGTTTCGATTGGTATATCAGTTTCGATTAGTATGTCAGTTTCTATTGGTATATCAGTTTCGTTTGGTATATCAGTTTCTATTGGTATGTCATTGGTATATCAGTTTCGATTGGTATGTCAGTTTCTATTGGTATATCAGCTTCGATTGGTATGTCAGTTTCGATTGGTATATCAGTTTCGATTGGAATATCAGTTTCGATTGGTATGTAAGTTTCTATTTGTATGTCAGTTTCGATTGGTATATCAGTTTCGATTGGTATATCAGTTTCTATTGCTATATCAGTTTCTATTAGTATATCAGTTTCGATTGGTATGTCAGTTTCTATTGGTATATCAGTTGCGCTTGGTATGTCAATTTCTATTGGTATGTGCGTTTCGATTATTATATCAGTTACTATTAGTATGTCACTTTCGATTGGTATGTTAGTTTCTATTGGTATGTCAGTTTCTATTAGTATATCAGCTTCTATTTGTATGTCAGTTTCCATTGGTATGTTAGTCCTCGATTTGTATGTCACTTTCTATTGGTATATCAGTTTCGATTGGTATGTCAGTTTCAATTAGTATATCAGTTTCTATTGGTATGTCAGTTTCTATTGGTATATCAGTTTCGATTGGAATATCACTTTCGATTGGTATGTCAGTTTCTATTGGTATGTCAGTTTCGATTGGTATATCAGTTTCGATTGGTATATCAGTTTTATTGCTATATCAGTTTCTATTGGTATATCAGTTTCGATTGGTATGTCAGTTTCTATTGGTATATCAGTTGCGATTGGTATGTCAGTTTCTATTGGTATGTGAGTTTCGATTATTATATCAGTTACTATTGGTATGTCAGTTTTGATTGGTATGTCAGTTTCGATTGTTATGTCAGTGTCTATTGGTATATCAGTTTTGATTGGTATGTCAGTTTCTATTGGTATATCAGTTTCGTTTGGTATGTCAGTTTCGATTAGTATATCAGTTTCTATTGGTATGTCAATTTCGATTGGTATCTCAGTTTCGATTGGTATATCAGTTTCGAATGGTATTTCAATCTCGATTGGTATGTCAGTTTCGATTGGTATATCAGTTTCGATTAGTATGTCAGTTTCTATTGGTATATCAGTTTCGATTGGTATATCAGTTTCTATTGGTATGTCATTGGTATATCAGTTTTGATTGGTATGTCAGTTTCTATTGGTATATCAGTTTAGATTGGTATATCAGTTTCGATTGGTATGTCAGTTTCTATTGGTATATCAGTTTCTATTTGTATGTCCGTTTCGATTGGTATGTCAGTTACTATAGGTATATCAGTTTCGATTGGTATGTTAGGTTCTATTGGTATGTCAGTTTCGATTAGTATATCAGTATCTATTGGTATGTCAGTTTTGATTGGTATGTTCGTCCTCGAGTTGTATGTCAGTTTCTATTGGTATATCAGTTTCGATTGCTACGTCAGTTTCGATTGCTATGTCAGTCACTATTGGTTTATCAGTTTCGATTGGTATATCAGTTTCGATTGGTATATCAGTTTCAATTGGTATGTCATTTTTGATTGGTATATCAGTTTCTATTGGTATATCAGATTCGATTGGTATGTCTATATCTATTGGTATGTCAGTTTCGAGGAGTATATCAGTTTCTATTGGTATGTCAGTCTCTATTGGTATGTCATTTTCGATTGGTATATCAGTTTCGATTAGTATGTCAGTTTCTATTGGTATATCAGTTTCGTTTGGTATATCAGTTTCTATTGGTATGTCATTGGTATATCAGTTTCGATTGGTATATCAGTTTCGATTGGTATATCAGTTTCTATTGCTATATCAGTTTCTATTAGTATATCAGTTTCGATTGGTATGTCAGTTTCGATTAGTATATCATTTTCGAATGGTCTTTCAATCTCGATTGGTATATCAGTTTCGATTGGTATATCAGTTTCGATTGGTATGTCAGTTTCTATTGGTATGTCAGTTTCGATTGGTATATCAGTTTCGATTGGTATATCAGTTTCTATTGCTATATCAGTTTCGAATGGTCTTTCAATCTCAATTGGTATGTCAGTTTCGATTGGTATATCAGTTTCGATTAGTATGTCAGTTTCTATTGGTATATCAGTTTCGTTTGGTATATCAGTTTCTATTGGTATGTCATTGGTATATCAGTTTCGATTGGTATGTCAGTTTCTATTGGTATATCAGCTTCGATTGGTATGTCAGTTTCGATTGGTATATCAGTTTCGATTGGAATATCAGTTTCGATTGGTATGTAAGTTTCTATTGGTATGTCAGTTTCGATTGGTATATCAGTTTCGATTGGTATATCAGTTTCGATTGGTATATCAGTTTCTATTGCTATATCAGTTTCTATTAGTATATCAGTTTCGATTGGTATGTCAGTTTCTATTGGTATATCAGTTGCGCTTCGTATGTCAATTTCTATTGGTATGTGCGTTTCGATTATTATATCAGTTACTATTAATATGTCACTTTCGATTGGTATGTTAGTTTCTATTGGTATGTCAGTTTCTATTAGTATATCAGCTTCTATTTGTATGTCAGTTTACATTGGTATGTTAGTCCTCGATTTGTATGTCACTTTCTATTGGTATATCAGTTTCGATTGGTATGTCAGTTTCAATTAGTATATCAGTTTCTATTGGTATGTCAGTTTCTATTGGTATATCAGTTTCGATTGGTATATCAGTTTCGATTGGTATGTCAGTTTCTATTGGTATGTCAGTTTCGATTGGTATATCAGTTTCGATTGGTATCATCATCATCATCATCATCACCGTTTTACGTCCGTTCTTCCACGCTAGCATGGGTTAGACGGGTTGTCCTGTTGTGGGCAGTGTCTGGTCGGCTGACCATGCCTTGCTCATACAGGAACTGATCTGGCTTGATTTCTACAGCTGGATGCCCTTCCTAACACCAACCTCATTTACAGTGAGTGCTGGGTGCTTTTTCGTGGCGCCTACACGTCCACTTTACAGTGTGGGCTGGGTGCTTTTTTGCCGTGGCACCTCCACGACCACCTTGCGGTGGGGGGGGGGCATATTGTTTATATGCTTCAGCATGTACCCATGGGAGGTCGGGTACCCTGTATTACTGCGTGACGCCAGAAGTCACGGTCGTGTGTCATTGACTTTGAGAGGTGTAGTTGGGTAAGGTCGGCTTTTATCACCTCATCCCAAGTCATCTTGGGTCTCCCCACTCCGCGGTTTCCATCAACTTCTAGTGCTCTGCACCTTTTTATGCAGCTGTCATCCTTCATACGCATCACATGTCCATACCAGCGTAACCGCCTCTCCTGCACGCAGCATTTGATTCCTCTTATGCTCAGTCTCTCTCTCAATTCATTTATGCTTTGTCGTTCACGTATATTACTGTTACACATCCATCGGAGCATGCAGGCTTCGTTTCTCTCTAATCTACGTAAGTCTTCCACCTTCAGCGCCCAGGTCTCACAACCATGCAACATCGCTGTTCGGATACACGCATCATACAGTCTGCCTTTCATTCTGAGGGAGAAGCCTTTTGCAGCTAGCACTGGTAGTAGTTCCCTAAACTTCTTCCATCCCGTTCTTACCCTAGTTATTGTACTTTCTGAGCACCCACCTCCGTTGCTAATTCGGTCACCTAGGTAGCAGAAGCTGTCTACTGTTTCTACAGGGCCCTCCCAGAGATTGGTGGTACTTGTTTCCTGTGGCTGTTTGCTTGTTGTTTCAGCACAGCTGCTGCATGTGTATCCTACATTCTTAATTAAGCTTCCTGAGATCCCACTACATCTCTTGTGTACCCATTGTTTGCATTTGGGGCAAAGAATGGAGTTCCTACCTACACCTTTCCTACATACTGAGCAAGGCCATTTCCCTGAGGGTATATCAGTTTCTATTGCTATATCAGTTTCGAATGGTCTTTCAATCTCAATTGGTATGTCAGTTTCGATTGGTATATCAGTTTCGATTAGTATGTCAGTTTCTATTGGTATATCAGTTTCGTTTGGTATATCAGTTTCTATTGGTATGTCATTGGTATATTAGTTTCGATTGGTATGTCAGTTTCTATTGGTATATCAGCTTCGATTGGTATGTCAGTTTCGATTGGTATATCAGTTTCGATTGGAATATCAGTTTCGATTGGTATGTAAGTTTCTATTTGTATGTCAGTTTCGATTGGTATATCAGTTTCGATTGGTATATCAGTTTCTATTGCTATATCAGTTTCTATTGGTATATCAGTTTTGATTGGTATATCAGTTTCTATTGGTATATCAGTTGCGATTGGTATGTCAGTTTCGATTGTTATGTCAGTGTATATTGGTATATCAGTTTTGATTGGTATGTCAGTTTCTATTGGTATATCACTTTCGTTTGGTATGTCAGTTTCGATTAGTATATCAGTTTCTATTGGTATGTCAATTTCGATTGGTATGTCAGTTTCGATTGGTATATCAGTTTCGAATGGTATTTCAATCTCGATTGGTATGTCAGTTTCGATTGGTATATCAGTTTCGATTAGTATGTCAGTTTCTATTGGTATATCAGTTTCGTTTGGTATATCAGTTTGTATTGGTATGTCATTGGTATATCAGTTTCGATTGGTATGTCAGTTTCTATTGGTATATCAGCTTCGATTGCTATGTCAGTTTCTATTGGTATATCAGTTGCGATTGGTATGTGAGTTTCGATTATTATATCAGTTACTATTGGTATGTGAGTTTTGATTGGTATGTCAGTTTCGATTGTTATGTCAGTGTCTATTGGTATATCAGTTTCGATTGGTATGTCAGTTTCGATAGTATATCAGTTTCTATTGGTATGTCAGTTTCGATTGGTATATCAGTTTCGATTTGTATGTCAGTTTCTATTCGTATATCAGTTTCGATTGGTATATCAGTTTCGATTGGTATGTCATTGGTATATCAGTTTCGATTGGTATGTCAGTTTCTATTGGTATATCAGTTTCTATTTGTATGTCCGTTTCGATTGGTATGTCAGTTACTATAGGTATATCAGTTTCGATTGGTATGTCAGTTTCTATTGGTATATCAGTTTCAATTGGTATATCAGTTTCTATTGTTATATCAGTTTCTATTAGTATATCAGTTTCTATTGATATGTCAGTCTCTATTGGTATATCAGTTTCGATTGGTATGTCAGTTTCGATTGGTACGTCAGTTTCGATTGGTATATCAGTTTCTATTGGTATATCAGTTTCGATTGCTATGTCAGTTTCGATTGCTATGTCAGTCTCTATTGGTTTATCAGTTTCGATTGGTATATCAGTTTCTATTGGTATGTTAGTTTCTATTGGTATGTCAGTTTCGATTAGTATATCAGTTTCTATTGGTATATCAGTTTCGATTGGTATGTCAGTTTCGATTAGTATATCAGTTACTATTTGTATGTCAGTTTCGATTGGTATATCAGTTTCAATTGGTATGTCATTTTTGATTGGTATATCAGTTTCTATTGGTATATCAGTTTCGATTGGTATGTCAATTTCGATTGGTATGTCAGTTTCTATTGGTATGTCAGTTTCGATTGGTATGTCAGTTTCTATTGGTATATCAGTTTCTATTGGTATGTCAGTTGCTATTGTTATATCAGTTTCGATTGGTATATCAGTTTCGATTGTTATGTCAATTTCGATTGTTATGTCAGTTTCGATTGGTATATCAGATTCGACTGATATATCACTTTCTATTGATATATCAGTTTCTATTGGTATGTCAGTTTCAATTGGTATGTCAGTTTCGATTGGTATATCAGTTTAGAGTGGTATTTCAATCTCGATTGGTATGTCAGTTTCGATTGGTATATCAGTTACAATTGGTATAACAGTTTCAATTGGTATGTCAGTTTCTATTGGTATGTCAGTTTCGATTGGTATGTCAATTTCGATTGGTATATCAGTTTCTATTGCTATATCAGTTTCTATGGTATATCAGTTTCGATTGGTATGTCAGTTTCTATTGTTATGTGAGTTTCGATTATTATATCAGTTACTATTGGTATGTCAGTTTCGATTGGTATGTCAGTCTCGATTGTTATGTCAGTGTCTATTGGTATATAAGTTTCGTTTGGTATGCCTCTCAAAGTCAATGACACACGACCGTGACTTCTGGCGTCACGCAGTAATACAGGGTACCCGACCTCCCATGGGTACATGCTGAAGCATATAAACAATATGCCCCCACTCCCCCCACCGCAAGGTGGTCGTGGAGGTGACACAGCAAAAAAGCACCCAGCCCACACTGTAAACAGGACGTGTAGGCGCCACGAGAAAGCACCCAGCACACACTGTAAATGAGGTTGGTGTTAGGAAGGGTATCCAGCTGTAGAAATCAAGCCAGATCAGTTCCTGTATGAGCAAGGCATGGCCAGCCGACCAGACACTGCCCACAACAGGACAACCCGTCTAACCCATGCTAGCGTGGAAGAACGGACGTAAAACAGTGATGATGGTGATGATGATGATGTCAGTTTCGATTAGTATATCAGTTTCTATTGGTATGTCAATTTCGATTGGTATGTCAGTTTCGATTGGTATATCAGTTTCGAATGGTATTTCAATCTCGATTGGTATGTCAGTTTCGATTGGTATATCAGTTTCGATTAGTATGTCAGTTTCTATTGGTATATCAGTTTCGTGTGGTATATCAGTTTCTATTGGTATTTCTTTGGTATATCAGTTTCGATTGGTATGTCATTTTCTATTGGTATATCAGCTTCGATTGGTATATCAGTTTCAATTGGAATATCAGTTTCGATTGGTATGTCACTTTCTATTGGTATGTCAGTTTCGATTGGTATATCAGTTTCGATTGGTATATCAGTTTCTATTGCTATGTCAGTTTCTATTAGTATATCAGTTTCGGTTGGTATGTCAATTTCTATTGGTATATCAGTTGCGATTGGTATGTCACTTTCGATTGGTATGTCAGTTTCAATTGTTATGTCAGTGTCTATTGGTATATCAGTTTCGATTGGTATGTCAGTTTCTATTGGTATATCAGTTTCGTTTGGTATGTCAGTTTTGATTGGTATGTTAGTCCTCGAGTTGTATGGTAGTTTCTATTGGTATATCAGTTTCGATTGGTATGTCAGTTTCGATTAGTATATCAGTTTCTATTGGTATGTCAGTTTCTATTGGTATATCAGTTTCGATTGGTATATCAGTTTCGATTGGTATGTCAACTTTGATTGGTATGTCAGTTTTGATTGGTATATCAGATTCGACTGGTATATCACTTTCTATTTATATATCAGTTTCTATTGGTATGTCAGTTTCAATTGGTATGTCAGTTTCTATTGGTATATCAGTTTTGATTGGTATGTCAGTTTCTATTGGTATGTCAGTTTCTATTAGTATATCAGTTTCTATTGATAAGTCAGTCTCTATTGGTATATCAGTTTCGAATGGTATTTCAGTTTCGATTGGTATATCACTTTCGATTGTTATGTCAGTTTCAATTGGTATATCAGTTTCTATTGGTATATCAGTTTCGTTTGGTATGTCAGTTTCGATTGGTATGTTAGTCCTCGAGTTGTATGGTAGTTTCTATTGGTATATCAGTTTCGATTGGTATGTCAGTTTCTATTGGTATATCAGTTTCGATTGGAATATCAGTTTCGATTGGTATGTCATGATCTATTGGTATGTCAGTTTCGATTGGTATATCAGTTTCGATTGGTATATCAGTTTCTATTGCTATATCAGTTTCTATTGGTATATCAGTTTCGATAGGTATGTCAGTTTCTATTGGTATATCAGTTGCGATTGGTATGTCAGTTTCTATTGGTATGTGAATTTCGATTATTATATCAGTTACTATTGGTATGTCAGTTTCGATTGGTATGTCAGTTTCGATTGTTATGTCAGTGTCTATTGGTATATCAGTTTCGATTGGTATGTCAGTTTCTATTGGTATATCAATTTCGATTGGTATTTCAGTTTCGATTGGTATATCAGTTTCTATTGTTACGTCAGTTTCGATTGGTATATCAGTTTCTATTGGTATATCAGTTTCGATTGGTATGTCAGTTTCTATTACTATCATCATCATCATCATCACCGTTTTACGTCCGTTCTTCCACGCTAGCATGGGTTAGACGGGTTGTCCTGTTGTGGGCAGTGTCTGGTCGGCTGACCATGCCTTGCTCATACAGGAACTGATCTGGCTTGATTTCTACAGCTGGATGCCCTTCCTAACACCAACCTCATTTACAGTGAGTTCTGGGTGCTTTTTCGTGGCGCCTACACGTCCACTTTACAGTGTGGGCTGGGTGCTTTTTTGCCGTGGCACCTCCACGACCACCTTGCGGTGGGGGGGGGGGGGAGCATATTGTTTATATGCTTCAGCATGTACCCATGTGAGGTCGGGTACCCTGTATTACTGCGTGACGCCAGAAGTCACGGTCGTGTGTCATTGACTTTGAGAGGTGTAGTTGGATAAGGTCGGCTTTTATCACCTCATCCCAAGTCATCTTGGGTCTCCCCACTCCGCGGTTTCCATCAACTTCTAGTGCTCTGCACCTTTTTATGCAGCTGTCATCCTTCATACGCATCACATGTCCATACCAGCGTAACCGCCTCTCCTGCACGCAGCATTTGATTCCTCTTATGCTCAGTCTCTCTCTCAATTCATTTATGCTTTGTCGTTCACGTATATTACTGTTACACATCCATCGGAGCATGCAGGCTTCGTTTCTCTCTAATCTACGTAAGTCTTCCACCTTCAGCGCCCAGGTCTCACTACCATGCAACATCGCTGTTCGGATACACGCATCATACAGTCTGCCTTTCATTCTGAGGGAGAAGCCTTTTGCAGCTAGCAGTGGTAGTAGTTCCCTAAACTTCTTCCATCCCGTTCTTACCCTAGTTATTGTACTTTCTGAGCACCCACCTCCGTTGCTAATTCGGTCACCTAGGTAGCAGAAGCTGTCTACTGTTTCTACAGGGCCCTCCCAGAGATTGGTGGTACTTGTTTCCTGTGGCTGTTTGCTTGCTGTTTCAGCACAGCTGCTGCATGTGAATCCTACATTCTTAATTAAGCTTCCTGAGATCCCGCTACATCTCTTGTGTACCCATTGTTTGCATTTGGGGCAAAGAATGGAGTTCCTACCTACACCTTTCCTACATACTGAGCAAGGCCATTTCCCTGAGGGGATCTGGGTTCTGTTTTCTCGTCTACTTATAAGGACCTTAGTCTTTGTCATGTTGACTTTGAGGCCCTTTCTCTCTAGTCCCTGCTTCCAGGTTTGGAATTTATTCTCTAGTTCTACCATAGATTCAGCTATGAGTGCGAGGTCATCAGCATACAGGAGTTCCCATGGGCATCCGGTCTTAAACTCCTCCGTTATTGCCTGCAGGACTATGATGAACAGGAGAGGGCTAAGAACAGAGCCCTGGTGGACCCCAACCTGTACGCTAAATTCCTCGCTATACTCATTGCCAATCCTAACTTTGCTGACTGCTCCCCTATACATGGCTTGTACCGCTTTCACAAGCCATTCATCTACTCCTAGTTTTCTAAGAGCCCACCAGATTACTGCACGTGGAACTCTGTCAAAGGCTTTCTCAAGGTCGACAAATGCCAAGTAGAGTGGCTTACTTTTAGCTAGGTACTTTTCCTGTAATTGCCTCACAAGGAAGAGCGCATCAGTGGTGCCTTTCCCTGGAACAAACCCAAATTGCATCTCGTCTATATTCACCCGGTCCCTAATCAGCTGTGCTATAACTCTTTCTGTTACTTTCATGACCTGGTCCATCAACTTTATACCTCTATAGTTTCCTCTATCTAGTGCATCGCCTTTACCTTTGTAGCAGTTGACAATGATGCTACTGCACCAATCTTTTGGTATGGCCCCCTCTAGTATTACCTGGTTAACGATACGTGTGGTTATAGTGTGACCTACAGACCCAGATGCCTTCAGCATCTCGGCAGCTATACCCGATGGACCGGTTGCCTTCCCTATCTTCATATCTCTGATTGCCTTACTTACTACGCTGCCGCTGACTTGTACTGCTCGTCCCTCTATAGGGTCTACGTGGGGTAGGGTCTCTTCTTCCCATGCATTCTCCTCATTTAGTAATCTATCATAATGACTCTTCCATGCATCTTTCTTCTCAGCACTTGTGAGGGCAAGCTCACCTTTATCATTCCGGATACACTTCTCTCCAATGACATCACAACTATCTCTGACACACTGCCTCGCAATCTTGAATACCTCCTGTTTCTGGTCCTCACGTTGTAAAACATGCTTGAATTTTCTATCCTCTGCTTCCCTCCTAGCTAAGTATACTTGTCGCCTAGCTTCCCTCTTGGTCTCTATGTAATGTACCCTGCTCCCCCCGTTCTTCCATTCTTTCCATGCCTGTCTCTTGGCCTTGACTGCTTCATCTACCTTATTGTTCCACCACCAAGTCACTCTCCTCCTGCTTGAGGTCTTACTCCAGCCACAAACCTCATCCGTCGCCTCTAGTAAGTTATTTTTTAGGAACTCCCAGTTCTCTTCTACGTTAAATGTCTCTATCTGTTCTTCTTTACTGTCGTAGGCGTTGAGTAAAATATCTTTAAATCTGTTACTGGTTGAGGGGACTTTCAGCTTCCAGATCTTTCTTCTCCAGGTTGGCCTCTGTTTCAGGGCTCGTCTAGTTCTGACCGTGAGGTCGCTGACAACTAAGCTATGTTGGGATGTACATTCCTCACTAGGGAAGGCTTTTGTGTTTACGACCGTCCATCTGTCACGTCCTCTGATGAGGATAAAATCTAACTGACTAGAGTGCTCCCCTGATCTATAGGTGATCAGGTGGTTGTCGGGTTTTTTAAAGTTTGTGTTACATATCAACATGTCATTGGCGTCGCAGAATTCTAGAAGTCTGAATCCTTCCTCATTCCTTGTGCCAACTCCATGGCCTCCATGTACTCTATTGAAGCCGTCGCAGTGTTTACCTACGTGTCCGTTAAAATCTCCTGCAATGATTAGGAAGTCCTTGTCGTCTGTTAGAGCAGTAGTGTGTATTAGGGACTCGTAAAACCTATCCTTAAGTTCGTCTGGCAGCCCCGATTGGGGTGCGTAAGCTGATATTATTGTGGTAATTGTCTTATTCAGGACTAGTCTGAGTTTAATGATTCTTGCATTTACCCTGTACACTGAGATTACTTTATCTACCCACTTGTCAGCTAATAGTATACCTACACCACCCATCCCATCGTCATTTCCCACCCAGAAAAATTTGTAGCACTGGCTTTTTCCTACAAGGACTCTAGCAGACCCTCCTCTCCATCTAGTCTCTTGCACACAGCATACATCAACTTCCTTTCGCTCTAGCATTTCTACGATTTCTCCTGCTCTTCCTTTCATTGAGCCTACATTGATGGTACCAACTCGGAGTTTTGGGCATTTGTCGACACTCGTAGGGGAGGGTCTCTGGGTTGGCGCTTCACGTGGGTGCTTGGTAGCTCGCAGATTCATATTTCATCTATTGATTCAGAGTTGCTCGTGTATTCCCAGCTCATCCATCCCTAACGGTGGGAAAATTGAGGGCTAGAAGGACAGTGGTGGTGGGGTAATGGCAGGGTGTGTTGGGATGCGCCAGAGGAGGAGAGAGTTAGTTAGGCAGGTAGTAGCAGCAGCAGCAGTGGAAATGGCATGCTAGGTTTGATTGGTCGAATAGACTATGGTGGTGTGTGGGGGTGGGGGGGGAGGGAAATTGTGAGGTAGGAACTGAGGGTCGCATGGTAAATATCCAAGTTAATACTACATCAGTAAAATTAACAATAATAACGTCATGAAAAAAGCTACTAAGAGAAACCCTCGAAAATTTATCGCTAATACAGCAGGGAAAATTTAACGCTAATACAGCAGGGAACATCATAATATTAACGACATGAAAAAGCTACTAAGAGAAACCCTCGAAAATTTATCGCTAATACAGCAGGGAAAATTTAACGCTAATACAGCAGGGAACATCATAATATTAACGACATGAAAAAGCTACTAAGAGAAACCCTCGAAAATTTATCGCTAATACAGCAGGGAAAATTTAACGCTAATACAGCAGGGAACATCATAATATTAACGACATGAAAAAGCTACTAAGAGAAACCCTCGAAAATTTATCGCTAATACAGCAGGGAAAATTTAACGCTAATACAGCAGGGAACATCATAATATTAACGACAATATGTAGGCTAAAATACCTTCGTAGATTAGGTGGATGGCTGGCTGGGAAAATTTGAATCAGCTCTAGTGGTACATTTTAGCAGAGAAGAATGGCAAAGTGTCTTATCTCTTCAATATTTTCAGATTGAATGAATTAGGTTAAAGACAGGGTAGTAAGCCTTAAAGAAGTGCATAGAGGGGGGGGGTATGAACTGAGGGTCGCATGGTAAATAACTGAGAGAGATACAATAGGATTAGAATACCGCATGGTAAATATCCAAGTTAATAAGTTAATACTACATCAGTAAAATTAACAATAATAACGTCATGAAAAAAGCTACTAAGAGAAACCCTCGAAAATTTATCGCTAATACAGCAGGGAAAATTTAACGCTAATACAGCAGGGAACATCATAATATTAACGACATGAAAAAGCTACTAAGAGAAACCCTCGAAAATTTATCGCTAATACAGCAGGGAAAATTTAACGCTAATACAGCAGGGAACATCATAATATTAACGACATGAAAAAGCTACTAAGAGAAACCCTCGAAAATTTATCGCTAATACAGCAGGGAAAATTTAACGCTAATACAGCAGGGAACATCATAATATTAACGACATGAAAAAGCTACTATTGGTATGTTAGTTTCTATTGGTATGTCAGTTTCGATTAGTATATCAGTTTCTATTGGTTTGTCAGTTTCGATTGGTATGTTAGTCCTCGATTCGTATGTCAGTTTCTATTGGTATATCAGTTTCGATTGGTATGTCAGTTTCGATTAGTATATCAGTTTCTATTGGTATGTCAGTTTCTATTGGTATATTAGTTTTGATTGTTATATCAGTTTCGATTTGTATGTCAATTTTGATTGGTATGTCAGTTTCGATTGGTATATCAGATTCGACTGGTATATGACTTTCTATTGCTATATCATTTCTATTGGTATGTCAGTCTCTATTGGTATATCAGTTTCGATTAGTATGTCAGTTTCGATTGGTATATCAGTTTCGATTGGTATGTCAGTTTCGATTGGTATATCAGTTTCGAATGGTATTTCAATCTCGATTGGTATGTCAGTTTCGATTGGTATGTTAGTCCTCGATTTGTATGTTAGTTTCTATTGGTATATCAGTTTCGATTGGTATGTCAGTTTCAATTAGTATATCAGTTTCTATTGGTATGTCAGTTTCTATTGGTATATCAGTTTCAATTGGCATATCAGTTTCGATTGGTATATCAGTTTCGATTGGTATATCAGTTTCGATTGGTATGTCAGTTTCTATGGGTATATCAGTTGCGATTGGTATGTCAATTTCTATTGGTATGTCAGTTTTGATTATTATATCAGTTACTATTGGTATGTCATATCGACCCAATAGAGGGACCAGCAGTGTTAGTCGAGGGGAGTATAATAAGTAAGGCAATCAAGGATATGAAGACGGGTAAGGCGGCTGGGCCTTCGGAAATATTTGCTGAGATGCTGAAGGCATCTGGCATGGTGGGACACACCATGGTCACCCGCATAGTTAACCAAGTCGTACAGAATGGGGTTGTTCCGAAGGACTGGCATAGCAGCATCATCGTTAACTGTTATAAGGGTAAAGGAGACGCCCTAGATAGGTGTAACTATAGAGGCATTAAATTAATCGACCAGGTCATGAAGGTCACGGAAAAAGTAATAGCGCAACTAATCAGAGAGAGAATTGACCTAGATGAAATGCAGTTCGGGTTTGTGTCAGACAAAAGTACCACAGACGCTCTTTTCATAGTACGACAACTACAGGAGAAGTACCTAGCTAAAGGTAAACCCCTCTACTTAGCTTTTGTCGACTTGGAGAAAGCCTTCGACAGAGTCCCCCGCTCCATTATCTGGTGGGCTCTTAGAAAACTAGGCGTTGACGAATGGCTTGTGAGGGCTATACAAGCCATGTATAAAGAAACAGTCAGCAAGGTTAGAATTAACAACGAGTATAGTGAAGAGTTTAGCGTAAAAGTTGGCGTCCATCAGGGCTCTGTTCTCAGCCCACTACTATTTATTATTGCCCTTCAGGCTATAACAGAGGAGTTCAAGACAGGCTGCCCATGGGAACTCCTATACGCAGACGACCTGACACTCATAGCGGAATCAATGGCCGAGCTAGAGAAGAAATTCCAAACATGGAAGCACGGCCTAGAGTCAAAAGGACTTAAAATTAACCTGGCTAAGACCAAAGTACTAGTTTGTAGGAAAGAAAACAAGGCGGCGGTCCCTTCTGGGAAATGGTCGTGCTCGGTGTGTAGGAAAGGTGTAGGTAGAAACTCCATTTTATGTCCTAAATGCAAAGTATGGGTGCATAAAAGATGTAGTGGGATCACAGGTAAGCTAACTAAGAACATAGATTTTACATGTGGCCGGTGTTCTGGTGCAATAAGTAGCAGCAAGTGCCCACAAAATACTAGCTCTTTCAATTGCGCAGAGGGTTCTATAGAAATAGTGGACAGCTTCCGTTACCTGGGCGATAAAATCAGCAGTGGGGGAGGGTGCTCTGAAAGTACTGTAGCTAGAGTCAGAACTGGTTGGAAAAAGTTCAGAGAGCTTATACCACTATTAGCTGCTAAAGGGTTCTCCCTAAAAATGAAAAGCAGGTTGTACGATGCCTGCATACGAACAGCAATGCTGCATGGCAGTGAGACCTGGGCATTGTGTGCAGAGGATATACGCAGACTAGAGAGGAACGAAGCTTGCATGCTCCGCTGGATGTGTAACAATAATATACGTGAACGGCAAAGCATAAACGAACTAAGGAAAAAATTAGAGATAAGAGGGATCAGATGTTGTTTACTCGAGAGAAGGCTACGTTGGTATGGACACGTGATGCGCATTAAAGTTGATAGCTGTATAACAAAGTGCAGGGCAATAAAGATAGACGGTAGTCACGGAATAGGCAGACCTAGAAAAACCAGGGACGAGCTGATAAACTCCGACCGCACACACTTACACCTCTCCAAGACAATGTCACTGGACCGAGACCTTTTGCGGTACTCAGTAACAGAGAAGACCCGCCTTACCTAAATATATAGTAAAACCTACTCCAGCCAGTAGGCATCTCTAACAAAATACACCCCGTCCCACCACCACCACCACCCCCATCCCATCCACACCACCCCGTTCTATGTAAAGTTATGTTGGTGCCGCGCCATCGAGGCCGAAACAAATGAGATCGTGTAGGTGTCACGACAAAAAACACACAGTCCACGCTGTAATGTGGCCGTGTAGGCAACACGGTAAAAACCTCCCAGACCCACACTGTAAATGTGGTTGGTGTTAGGAAGGGCATCCAACTGTAGAAAACCTGCCAGACAGTCCTATGCGAGCAAGACAATCACTCTTGCCTCAAGTGGGACTACCCCCGTCCAAACCCATGCAAGCGTGGAACACGGACGTTAAACGTTGATGATGATGATGATGATGATGTCAGTCTCTATTGGTATATCAGTTTCGATTGGTATTTCAGTTTCGATTGGTATATCAGTTTCTATTGGTATATCAGTTTCGATTGGTATGTCAGTTTCGACTAGTATATCAGTTTCTATTGGTATGTCAGTTTCTATTTGTATATCAGTTTCGATTGGTATATCAGTTTCGATTTGTATGTCTATTTCGATTGGTATGTCAGTTTCGATTGGTATATCAGATTCAATTGGTATATCAGTTTCGATGAGTATATCAGTTTCTATTGGTATGTCAGTCTCTATTGGTATATCAGTTTCAATTGGTATGTCAGTTTCGATTGGTATATCAGTTTCGATTGGTATGTCAGTTTCGATTGGTATGTCAGTTTCAATTAGTATATCATCTTTCTATTGGTATGTCAGTTTCTATTGGTATGTCAGTTTCTATTGCTATATCAGTTTCGATTGGTATATCAGTTTCGATTGGTATGTCAATTTCTATTGGTATGTCAACTTCTATTGTTATGTCAGTTTCGATTGTCATATCAGTTACTATTGGTATGTCAGTTTCTATTGGTATGTCAGTTTCTATTGGTATGTCTGTTTCGATTATTATATCAGTTTCTATTGGTATGTCAGTCTCTGTTGGTATATCAGTTTCGATTGGTATGTCAGTTTTTCGATTGCTATGTCAGTTTCGATTGGTATGTCAGTTTCGATTGGTATATCAGTTTCGAATCGTATTTCAATCTCGATTGGTATGTCAGTTTCGATTGGTATATCAGTTTCAATTGGTATATCAGTTTCAATTGGTATGCTAGTTTCTATTAGTATATCAGCTTCTATTGGTATGTCAGTTTCGATTGGTATGTTAGTCCTCGATTTCTATGTCAGTTTCGATTGGTACGTCAGTTTCAATTAGTATATCAGTTTCAATTGGTATATCAGTTTCTATTGGTATATCAGTTTCAATTGGCATATCAGTTTCGATTGGTATATCAGTTTCGATTGGTATATCAGTTTCGATTGGTATGTCTGTTTCTATGGGTATATCAGTTGCGATTGGTATGTCAATTTCTATTGGTATGTCAGTTTTGATTATTATATCAGTTACTATTGGTATGTCAGTCTCTATTGGTATATCAGTTTCGATTGGTATTTCAGTTTCGATTGGTATATCAGTTTCGATTGTTATGTCAGTTTCGATTGGTATATCAGTTTCTATTGTTATATCAGTTTCGATTGGTATGTCAGTTTCGATTGGTGTGTCAGTTTCTATTGGTATGTCAGTTTCTATTAGTATATCAGTTTCTATTGGTAGGTCAATCTATATTGGTATATCAGTTTCGAATGGTATGTCAGTTTCGATTGGTATATCAGTTTCTATTGGTATGTTAGTTTCTATTGGTATGTCAGTTTCGATTAGTATATCAGTTTCTATTGGTGTGTCAGTTTCGATTGGTATGTTAGTCCTCGATTTGTATGTCAGTTTCTATTGGTATATCAGTTTCGATTGGTATGTCAGTTTCGACTAGTATATCAGTTTCTATTGGTATGTCAGTTTCTATTGGTATATCAGTTTCGATTGGTATATCAGTTTCGATTTGTATGTCTATTTCGATTGGTATGTCAGTTTCGATTGGTATATCAGATTCGATTGGTATATCAGTTTCGATGAGTATATCAGTTTCTATTGGTATGTCAGTCTCCATTGGTATATCAGTTTCGATTGGTATGTCAGTTTCGATTGGTATATCAGTTTCGATTGATATGTCAGTTTCGATTGGTATATCAGTTTCGAATGGTATTTCAATCTCGATAGGTATGTCAGTTTCGATTGATTTGTCAGTTTCAATTATTATATCATCTTTCTATTGGTATGTCAGTTTCTATTGGTATGTCAGTTTCGATCATTATATCAGTTTCGATTGGTATGTCAGTTTCTATTGCTATATCAGTTTCGATTGGTATATCAGTTTCGATTGGTATGTCAATTTCTATTGGTATGTCAACTTCTATTGTTATGTCAGTTTCGAATGTCATATCAGTTACTATTGGTATGTCAGTTTCTATTGGTATGTCAGTTTCTATTGGTATGTCTGTTTCAATTATTATATCAGTTTCTATTGGTATGTCAGTTTCGATTCGTATATCAGTTTCTATTGGTATGTCAGTCTCTGTTGGTATATCAGTTTCGATTGGTATGTCAGTTTTTCGATTGCTATGTCAGTTTCGATTGGTATGTCAGTTTCTATTGGTATGTCAGTTTCGATTGGTATATGAGATTCAATTGGTATATTAGTTTCAATTGGTATGCTAGTTTCTATTAGTATATCAGCTTCTGTTGGTATGTCAGTTTCGATTGGTATGTTAGTCCTCGATTTCTATGTCAGTTTCGATTGGTATGTCAGTTTCAATTAGTATATCAGTTTCTATTGGTATGTCGGTTTCTATTGGTATATCAGTTTCAATTGGCATATCAGTTTCGATTGGTATATCAGTTTCGATTGGTATATCAGTTTCGATTTGTATGTAAGTTTCTATGGGTATATCAGTTGCGATTGGTATGTCAATTTCTATTGGTATGTCAGTTTTGATTATTATATCAGTTACTATTGGTATGTCAGTCTCTATTGGTATATCAGTTTCGATTGTTATGTCAGTTTCGATTGGTATATCAGTTTCTATTGGTATATCAGTTTCGATTGGTATGTTAGTTTCGATTGGTATGTCAGTTTCTATTGGTATGTCAGTTTCTATTAGTATATCAGTTTCTATTGGTAGGTCAGTCTCTATTGGTATATCAGTTTCGAATGGTATGTCAGTTTCGATTGGTATATCAGTTTCTATTGGTATGTTAGTTTCTATTGGTATGTCAGTCTCTGTTGGTATATCAGTTTCGATTGGTATGTCAGTTTTTCGATTGCTATGTCAGTTTCGATTGGTATGTCAGTTTCTATTGGTATGTCAGTTTCGATTGGTATATCAGATTCAATTGGTATATTAGTTTCAATTGGTATGCTAGTTTCTATTAGTATGTCAGCTTCTATTGGTATGTCAGTTTCGATTGGTATGTTAGTCCTCGATTTCTATGTCAGTTTCGATTGGTATGTCAGTTTCAATTAGTATATCAGTTTCTATTGGTATGTCAGTTTCTATTGGTATATCAGTTTCAATTGGCATATCAGTTTCGATTGGTATATCAGTTTCGATTGGTATATCAGTTTCGATTTGTATGTAAGTTTCTATGGGTATATCAGTTGCGATTGGTATGTCAATTTCTATTGGTATGTCAGTTTTGATTATTATATCAGTTACTATTGGTATGTCAGTCTCTATTGGTATATCAGTTTCGATTGTTATGTCAATTTCGATTGGTATATCAGTTTCTATTGGTATATCAGTTTCGATTGGTATGTTAGTTTCGATTGGTATGTCATTTTCTATTGGTATGTCAGTTTCTATTAGTATATCAGTTTCTATTGGTAGGTCAGTCTCTATTGGTATATCAGTTTCGAATGGTATGTCAGTTTCGATTGGTATATCAGTTTCTATTGGTATGTTAGTTTCTATTGGTATGTCAGTTTCGATTAGTATATCAGTTTCTATTGGTATGTCAGTTTCGATTGGTATGTTAGTCCTCGATTTGTATGTCAGTTTCTATTGGTATGTGGGTTTCTATTGGTATATCAGTTTCGATTGGTATGTCAATTTCGATTGGTATGTCAGTTTCGATTGGTATATCAGATTCGATTGGTATATCTGTTTCGATGAGTATATCAGTTTCTATTGGTATGTCAGTCTCTATTGGTATATCAGTTTCGATTGGTATGTCAGTTTCGATTGGTATATCAGTTTTGATTGGTATGTCAGTTTCGATTGGTATATCAGTTTCGAATGGTATTTCAATCTCGATTGGTATGTCAGTTTCGAATGGTATGTCAGTTTCAATTAGTATATCATCTTTCTATTGGTATGTCAGTTTCTATTGGTATGTCTGTTTCGATCATTATATCAGTTTCGATTGGTATGTCAGTTTCTATTGCTATATCAGTTTCGATTGGTATATCAGTTTCGATTGGTATGTCAATTTCTATTGGTATGTCAACTTCTATTGTTATGTCAGTTTCGATTATCATACCAGTTACTATTGGTATGTCAGTTTCTATTGGTATGTCAGTTTCTATTGGTACGTCTATTTCGATTATTATATCAGTTTCTATTGGTATGTCAGTTTCGATTAGTATATCAGTTTCTATTGGTATGTCAGTCTCTGTTGGTATATCAGTTTCGATTGGTATGACAGTTTTTCGATTGCTATGTCAGTTACGATTGGTATGTCAGTTTCGATTGGTATATCAGTTTCGAATGGTATTTCAATCTCGAGAGGTATGTCAGTTTCGATTGGTTTGTCAGTTTCAATTAGTATATCATCTTTCTATTGGTATGTCAGTTTCTATTGGTATGTCAGTTTCGATCATTATATCAGTTTCGATTGGTATGTCAGTTTCTATTGCTATATCAGTTTCGATTGGTATATCAGTTTCGATTGGTATGTCAATTTCTATTGGTATGCCAACTTCTATTGTTATGTCAGTTTGGAATGTCATATCAGTTACTATTGGTATGTCAGTTTCTATTGGTATGTCTGTTTCAATTATTATATCAGTTTCTATTGGTATGTCAGTTTCGATTCGTATATCAGTTTCTATTGGTATGTCAGTCTCTGTTGGTATATCAGTTTCGATTGGTATGTCAGTTTTTCGATTGCTATGTCAGTTTCGATTGGTATGTCAGTTTCGATTGGTATATCAGTTTCGAATGGTATTTCAATCTCGATTGGTATGTCAGTTTCGATTGGTATATCAGATTCAATTGTTATATTAGTTTCAATTGGTATGCTAGTTTCTATTAGTATATCAGCTTCTATTGGTATGTCAGTTTCGATTGGTATGTTAGTCCTCGATTTCTATGTCAGTTTCGATTGGTATGTCAGTTTCAATTAGTATATCAGTTTCTATTGGTATGTCAGTTTCTATTGGTATATCAGTTTCAATTGGCATATCAGTTTCGATTGGTATATCAGTTTCGATTGGTATATCAGTTTCGATTTGTATGTAAGTTTCTATGGGTATATCAGTTGCGATTGGTATGTCAATTTCTATTGGTATGTCAGTTTTGATTATTATATCAGTTACTATTGGTATGTCAGTCTCTATTGGTATATCAGTTTCGATTGTTATGTCAGTTTCGATTGGTATATCAGTTTCTATTGGTATATCAGTTTCTATTGGTATGTCAGTTTCTATTGGTATGTCAGTTTCTATTGGTATGTCTGTTTCGATCATTATATCAGTTTCGATTGGTATGTCAGTTTCTATTGCTATATCAGTTTCGATTGGTATATCAGTTTCGATTGGTATGTCAATTTCTATTGGTATGTCAACTTCTATTGTTATGTCAGTTTCGATTATCATACCAGTTACTATTGGTATGTCAGTTTCTATTGGTATGTCAGTTTCTATTTCGTATGTCGGTTTCGATTATTATATCAGTTTCTATTGGTATGTCAGTTTTGATTAGTATATCAGTTTCTATTGGTATGTCAGTCTCTGTTGGTATATCAGTTTCGATTGGTATGTCAGTTTTTCGATTGCTATGTCAGTTACGATTGGTATGTCAGTTTCGATTGGTATATCAGTTTCAAATGGTATTTCAATCTCGATTGGTATGTCAGTTTCGATTGGTATATCAGTTTCAATTGGTATATCAGTTTCAATTGGTATGCTAGTTTCTATTAGTATATCAGCTTCTATTGGTATGTTAGTTTCGATTGGTATGTTAGTCCTCGATTGTTATGTCAGTTTCGATTGGTATGTCAATTTTGAATGGTATGTCAGTTTCGATTGGTATATCAGTTTCGATTAGTATGTCAGTTTTTATTGGTATATCATTTTCGATTGGTATATCAGTTTCTATTGGTATGTTTATTGGTATATCAGTTTCGATTGGTATGTCAGTTTCGACTAGTATATCAGTTTCTATTGGTATGTCAGTTTCCATTGGTATATCAGTTTTGATTGGTATATCAGTTTCGATTGGTATGTCAATTTCGATTGGTATGTCAGTTTCGATTAGTATATCAGTTTCGAATGGTATTTCAATCTCGATTGGTATGTCAGTTTCAATTGGTATATCAGTTTCTATAAGTATGTCATTGGTATATCAATCTCGATTGGTATGTCAGTTTCAATTGGTATGTCAGTTTCGATTGGTATGTAAGTTTCTATTGGTATATCAGTTGTGATTGGTATGTCAGTTTCTATTGATATATCAGTTTCTATTGGTATGTCCGTTTCGATTGGTATGTCAGTTTCTATAGGTATATCAGTTTCGATTGGTATGTTAGGTTCTATTGGTATGTCAGTTTCGATTAGTATATCAGTTTCGATTGGTATGTTAGTCCTCGAGTTGTATGTCAGTTTCTATTGCTATATCAGTTTCGATTGGTATGTCAGTTTCGATTAGTATATCAGTTTCGATTGGTATATCAGTTTCGATTGGTATGTCAGTTTCAATTAGTATATCAGCTTCTATTGGTATGTCAGTTTCTATCGGTATATCAGTTTCGATTGGTATATCAGATTCGACTGGTATATCACTTTCTATTGCTATATCAGTTTCTATTGGTATGTCAGTTTCAATTGGTATGTCAGTTTCCATTGGTATATCAGTTTTGATTGGTATGTCAGTTTCTATTGGTATGTCAGTCTCTATTGGTATATCAGTTTCGATTGGTATGTCAGTTTCGATTGTTATGTCAGTTTCGATTGGTATATCAGTTTCTATTGGTATATCAGTTTCGATTGGTATGTCAGTTTCGATTGGTATGTCAGTTTCTATTGGTATGTCAGTTTCTAGTAGTATATCAGTTTCTTTTGGTAGGTCAGTTTCTATTGGTATATCAGTTTCGATTGGTATATCAGATTCGACTGGTATATCACTTTCTATTGCTATATCAGTTTCTATTGGTATGTCAGTTTCAATTGGTATGTTGGTTTCTATTAGTATATCAGTTTCTATTGGTATGTCAGTCTCTATTGGTATATCAGTTTCGATTGGTATATCAGTTTTGATAGGTATATCAGTTTCTATTGGTAAATAACTACACCTCTCAAATACAATGACACACGACCGTGACTTCTGGCGTCACGCAGTAATACAGGGTATCCGACCTCCCATGGGTACATGCTGAAGCATATAAACCATATGCCCCCACTCCCTGCACCGCAAGGTGGTCGTGGAGGTGCCACGGCAAAAAAGCACCCAGCCCACACTGTAAAGTGGACGTGTAGGCGCCACGAAAAAGCACCCAGCACTCACTGTAAATGAGGTTGGTGTTAGGAAGGGCATCCAGCTGTAGAAACCAAGCCAGATCAGTTCCTGTATGAGCAAGGCATGGTCAGCCGACCAGACACTGCACACAACAGGACAACCTGTCTAACCCATGCTAGCGTGGAAGAACGGACGTAAAACGGTGATGATGATGATGATGATATCAGTTTCGATTGGTATGTCAGTTTCTATTGGTGTGACAGTTTCGATTGGTATGTCAGTTTCGATTGGTATGTCAGTTTCTATTGGTATGTCAGTTTCGATGAGTATATCAGTTTCTATTGGTATGTCAGTTTCGATTTGTATATCAGTTTCGATTGGTATGTCAGTGTCAATTGCTACATCAGTTTCGATTGGTGTGACAGTTTCGATTAGTATATCAGTTTCTATTGGTATGTCAATTTCGATTGGTATGTCAGTTTCGATTGGTATATCAGTTTCGAATGTTATTGCAATCTCGATTGGTATGTCAATTTCGATTGGTATATCAGTTTTGATTAGTATATCAGTCTCTATTGGTATATCAGTTTCGATTGGTATGTCAGTTTCTATTGGTACGTCTATTTCGATTATTATATCAGTTTCTATTGGTATGTCAGTTTCGATTAGTATATCAGTTTCTATTGGTATGTCAGTCTCTGTTGGTATATCAGTTTCGATTGGTATGACAGTTTTTCGATTGCTATGTCAGTTACGATTGGTATGTCAGTTTCGATTGGTATATCAGTTTCGAATGGTATTTCAATCTCGAGAGGTATGTCAGTTTCGATTGGTTTGTCAGTTTCAATTAGTATATCATCTTTCTATTGGTATGTCAGTTTCTATTGGTATGTCAGTTTCGATCATTATATCAGTTTCGATTGGTATGTCAGTTTCTATTGCTATATCAGTTTCGATTGGTATATCAGTTTCGATTGGTATGTCAATTTCTATTGGTATGCCAACTTCTATTGTTATGTCAGTTTGGAATGTCATATCAGTTACTATTGGTATGTCAGTTTCTATTGGTATGTCTGTTTCAATTATTATATCAGTTTCTATTGGTATGTCAGTTTCGATTCGTATATCAGTTTCTATTGGTATGTCAGTCTCTGTTGGTATATCAGTTTCGATTGGTATGTCAGTTTTTCGATTGCTATGTCAGTTTCGATTGGTATGTCAGTTTCGATTGGTATATCAGTTTCGAATGGTATTTCAATCTCGATTGGTATGTCAGTTTCGATTGGTATATCAGATTCAATTGTTATATTAGTTTCAATTGGTATGCTAGTTTCTATTAGTATATCAGCTTCTATTGGTATGTCAGTTTCGATTGGTATGTTAGTCCTCGATTTCTATGTCAGTTTCGATTGGTATGTCAGTTTCAATTAGTATATCAGTTTCTATTGGTATGTCAGTTTCTATTGGTATATCAGTTTCAATTGGCATATCAGTTTCGATTGGTATATCAGTTTCGATTGGTATATCAGTTTCGATTTGTATGTAAGTTTCTATGGGTATATCAGTTGCGATTGGTATGTCAATTTCTATTGGTATGTCAGTTTTGATTATTATATCAGTTACTATTGGTATGTCAGTCTCTATTGGTATATCAGTTTCGATTGTTATGTCAGTTTCGATTGGTATATCAGTTTCTATTGGTATATCAGTTTCTATTGGTATGTCAGTTTCTATTGGTATGTCAGTTTCTATTGGTATGTCTGTTTCGATCATTATATCAGTTTCGATTGGTATGTCAGTTTCTATTGCTATATCAGTTTCGATTGGTATATCAGTTTCGATTGGTATGTCAATTTCTATTGGTATGTCAACTTCTATTGTTATGTCAGTTTCGATTATCATACCAGTTACTATTGGTATGTCAGTTTCTATTGGTATGTCAGTTTCTATTTCGTATGTCGGTTTCGATTATTATATCAGTTTCTATTGGTATGTCAGTTTTGATTAGTATATCAGTTTCTATTGGTATGTCAGTCTCTGTTGGTATATCAGTTTCGATTGGTATGTCAGTTTTTCGATTGCTATGTCAGTTACGATTGGTATGTCAGTTTCGATTGGTATATCAGTTTCAAATGGTATTTCAATCTCGATTGGTATGTCAGTTTCGATTGGTATATCAGTTTCAATTGGTATATCAGTTTCAATTGGTATGCTAGTTTCTATTAGTATATCAGCTTCTATTGGTATGTTAGTTTCGATTGGTATGTTAGTCCTCGATTGTTATGTCAGTTTCGATTGGTATGTCAATTTTGAATGGTATGTCAGTTTCGATTGGTATATCAGTTTCGATTAGTATGTCAGTTTTTATTGGTATATCATTTTCGATTGGTATATCAGTTTCTATTGGTATGTTTATTGGTATATCAGTTTCGATTGGTATGTCAGTTTCGACTAGTATATCAGTTTCTATTGGTATGTCAGTTTCCATTGGTATATCAGTTTTGATTGGTATATCAGTTTCGATTGGTATGTCAATTTCGATTGGTATGTCAGTTTCGATTAGTATATCAGTTTCGAATGGTATTTCAATCTCGATTGGTATGTCAGTTTCAATTGGTATATCAGTTTCTATAAGTATGTCATTGGTATATCAATCTCGATTGGTATGTCAGTTTCAATTGGTATGTCAGTTTCGATTGGTATGTAAGTTTCTATTGGTATATCAGTTGTGATTGGTATGTCAGTTTCTATTGATATATCAGTTTCTATTGGTATGTCCGTTTCGATTGGTATGTCAGTTTCTATAGGTATATCAGTTTCGATTGGTATGTTAGGTTCTATTGGTATGTCAGTTTCGATTAGTATATCAGTTTCGATTGGTATGTTAGTCCTCGAGTTGTATGTCAGTTTCTATTGCTATATCAGTTTCGATTGGTATGTCAGTTTCGATTAGTATATCAGTTTCGATTGGTATATCAGTTTCGATTGGTATGTCAGTTTCAATTAGTATATCAGCTTCTATTGGTATGTCAGTTTCTATCGGTATATCAGTTTCGATTGGTATATCAGATTCGACTGGTATATCACTTTCTATTGCTATATCAGTTTCTATTGGTATGTCAGTTTCAATTGGTATGTCAGTTTCCATTGGTATATCAGTTTTGATTGGTATGTCAGTTTCTATTGGTATGTCAGTCTCTATTGGTATATCAGTTTCGATTGGTATGTCAGTTTCGATTGTTATGTCAGTTTCGATTGGTATATCAGTTTCTATTGGTATATCAGTTTCGATTGGTATGTCAGTTTCGATTGGTATGTCAGTTTCTATTGGTATGTCAGTTTCTAGTAGTATATCAGTTTCTTTTGGTAGGTCAGTTTCTATTGGTATATCAGTTTCGATTGGTATATCAGATTCGACTGGTATATCACTTTCTATTGCTATATCAGTTTCTATTGGTATGTCAGTTTCAATTGGTATGTTGGTTTCTATTAGTATATCAGTTTCTATTGGTATGTCAGTCTCTATTGGTATATCAGTTTCGATTGGTATATCAGTTTTGATAGGTATATCAGTTTCTATTGGTAAATAACTACACCTCTCAAATACAATGACACACGACCGTGACTTCTGGCGTCACGCAGTAATACAGGGTATCCGACCTCCCATGGGTACATGCTGAAGCATATAAACCATATGCCCCCACTCCCTGCACCGCAAGGTGGTCGTGGAGGTGCCACGGCAAAAAAGCACCCAGCCCACACTGTAAAGTGGACGTGTAGGCGCCACGAAAAAGCACCCAGCACTCACTGTAAATGAGGTTGGTGTTAGGAAGGGCATCCAGCTGTAGAAACCAAGCCAGATCAGTTCCTGTATGAGCAAGGCATGGTCAGCCGACCAGACACTGCACACAACAGGACAACCTGTCTAACCCATGCTAGCGTGGAAGAACGGACGTAAAACGGTGATGATGATGATGATGATATCAGTTTCGATTGGTATGTCAGTTTCTATTGGTGTGACAGTTTCGATTGGTATGTCAGTTTCGATTGGTATGTCAGTTTCTATTGGTATGTCAGTTTCGATGAGTATATCAGTTTCTATTGGTATGTCAGTTTCGATTTGTATATCAGTTTCGATTGGTATGTCAGTGTCAATTGCTACATCAGTTTCGATTGGTGTGACAGTTTCGATTAGTATATCAGTTTCTATTGGTATGTCAATTTCGATTGGTATGTCAGTTTCGATTGGTATATCAGTTTCGAATGTTATTGCAATCTCGATTGGTATGTCAATTTCGATTGGTATATCAGTTTTGATTAGTATATCAGTCTCTATTGGTATATCAGTTTCGATTGGTATATCAGTTTCTATTGGTATGTCAGTTTCTATTAGTATATCAGTTTTGATTGGTATATCAGTTTCGATTAGTATATCAGTTTCGATTGGTATGTCAGTTTCGATTAGTATATCAGTTTGTATTGGTATGTCAGTTTCTATTGGTATATCAGTTTCGATTGGTATATCAGTTTCGATTGGTATGTCAATTTCGATTGGTTTGTCAGTTTTGATTGGTATATCAGATTTGACTGGTATATTACTTTGTATTGCTATATCAATTTCTATTGGTATGTCAGTTTCAATTGGTATGTCAGTTTCTATTGGTATATCAGTTTTGATTGATATGTCAGTTTTTATTGGTATGTCAGTTTCTATTAGTATATCAGTTTCTATTGATATGTCAGTCTCTATTGGTATATCAGTTTCGATTGGTATGTCAGTTTCGATTGGTATATCAGTTTCGATTGGTACGTCAGTTTCGATTTGTATGTCAGTTTCTATTGGTATATCAGTTTCGATTGGTATGTCAGTTTCGAGTAGTATATCAGTTTCTATTGGTATATCTGTTTCGATTGGTATGTCAGTTTCTATTGGTATGTTTGTTTCGATTAGTATATCAGTTTCTATTGGTATGTCAGTCTCTATTGGTATATCAGTTTCGATTGGTATATCAGTTTCTATTGGTATATCAGTTTCGATTGGTATGTCAGTTTCGATTGCTATGTCAGTTTCGATTGGTATGTCAGTTTTGATTGGTATATCAGTTTCGAATGGTATTTCAATCTCGCTTGGTATGTCAGCTTCGATTGGTATATCAGTTTCGATTGGTATATCAGTTTCGATTGGTATGTTAGTTTCTATTGGTATGTCAGTTTCGATTAGTATATCAGTTTCTATTGGTATGTCAGTTTCGATTGGTATGTTAATCCTCTATTTGTATGTCAGTTTCTATTGGTATGTCAGTTTCAATTGGTATGTCACTTTTAATTGGTATGTCAGTTTCTATTGGTATATCAGTTTTGATTGGTATGTCAGTTTCTATTGGTATATCAGTTTCAATTGGTATGTTAGTTTCTATTGGTATATCAGTTTCGATTGGTATATCAGTTTCTATTGGTATATCAGTTTCGATTGGTATGTCAGTTTCGATTGGTATATCAGTTTCGAGTGGTATGTCAGTTTCGATTGGTATGTCAGTTTCGATTGCTATGTCAGTTTCTATTGGTATGTCAGTTTCTATTGTTAGATCAGTTTTGAATGGTATTTCAATCTCGATTGGTATGTTAGTTTCTATTGGAACGTCAGTTTCGATTAGTATATCAGCTTCTATTGGTATGTCAGTTCCGATTGGTATGTTAGTCCTCGATTTGTATGTCTGTTTCTATTGGTATATCAGTTTCGATTGGTATGTCAGTTTCAATTAGGATATCAGTTTCTATTTGTATATCAGTTTCGATTGGCATATCAGTTTCTATTGGTATATCAGTTTTGACTGGTATGTCAATTTCTATTGTTATATCAGTTGTGATTGGTATGTCAGTTTCTATTCGTATGTCAGTTTCTATTGGTATGTCAGTTTCAATTGGTATGTCAGTTTCGATTGTTATGTCAGTCTCTATTGGTATATCAGTTTCGATTGGTATGTCAGTTTCGATTAGTATATCAGTTCCTATAGGTGTCAGTTTCTATTGGTATATCAGTTTCGATTGGTATGTCAGTTTCGATTAGTATATCAGTTTCTATTGGTACGTCATTTTCTATTTGTATATCAGTTTCGATTGGTATATCAGTTTCGATTGGTATGTCAGTTAATATTGGTATGTCAGTTTCGATTGGTATATCAGTTTCGATTGGTATGTCAGTTTCTATTGGTATGTCAGTTTCTATTAGTATATTAGTTGCTATTGGTATGTCAGTCTCTATTGGTATATCAGTTTCGATTGGTATGTAAGTTTCTATTGGTATATCAGTTTCGATTGATATGTCAGTTTCGATTTTTATATCAGTTTCTATTGGTATGTCAGTTTCGATTGGTATATCAGTTTCGATTGGTATATCAGTTTCGATTTGTATGTCAATTTCGATTGGTATGACAGTTTCGATTGGTATATCAGTTTCTATTGGTATATCAGTTTCAATTGGTATGTTAGTTTCTATTGGTATGTCAGTTTCGATTAGTATATCAGCTTCTATTGGTATGTCTGTTTTATAGGTATGTTAGTCCTCGATTTGTATGTCAGTTTCTATTGGTATATCAGTTTCGATTGATATGTCAGTTTCAATTAGTACATCAGTTTCTATTGGTATATCACTTTCTATTGCTATATCAGTTTCTATTGGTATGTCAGTTTCGATTGGTATGTCAGTTTCTATTGGTGTGACAGTTTCGATTGGTATGTCAGTTTCGATTGGTATGTCAGTTTCTATTGGTATGTCAGTTTCAATGAGTATATCAGTTTCTATTGGTATGTCAGTTTCGATTTGTATATCAGTTTCGATTGGTATGTCAGTGTCAATTGCTACATCAGTTTCGATTGGTGTGACAGTTTCGATTAGTATATCAGTTTCTATTGGTATGTCAGTTTCTATTGGTATATCAGTTTTGATTGGTATATTAGTATCGATTGGTATGTCAATTTCGATTGGTATGTCAGTTTCGATTGGTATATCAGTTTCGAATGTTATTGCAATCTCGATTGGTATGTCAATTTCGATTGGTATATCAGTTTTGATTAGTATATCAGTCTCTATTGGTATATCAGTTTCGATTGGTATATCAGTTTCTATTGGTATGTCAGTTTCTATTAGTATATCAGTTTTGATTGGTATATCAGTTTCGATTAGTATATCAGTTTCGATTGGTATGTCAGTTTCGATTAGTATATCAGTTTGTATTGGTATGTCAGTTTCTATTGGTATATCAGTTTCGATTGGTATATCAGTTTCGATTGGTATGTCAATTTCGATTGGTTTGTTAGTTTTGATTGGTATATCAGATTTGACTGGTATATTACTTTGTATTGCTATATCAATTTCTATTGGTATGTCAGTTTCAATTGGTATGTCAGTTTCTATTGGTATATCAGTTTTGATTGATATGTCAGTTTTTATTGGTATGTCAGTTTCTATTAGTATATCAGTTTCTATTGATATGTCAGTCTCTATTGGTATATCAGTTTCGATTGGTATGTCAGTTTCGATTGGTATATCAGTTTCGATTGGTACGTCAGTTTCGATTGGTATGTCAGTTTCTATTGGTATATCAGTTTCGATTGGTATGTCAGTTTCGAGTAGTATATCAGTTTCTATTGGTATATCTGTTTCGATTGGTATGTCAGTTTCTATTGGTATGTTTGTTTCGATTAGTATATCAGTTTCTATTGGTATGTCAGTATCTATTGGTATATCAGTTTCGATTGGTATATCAGTTTCTATTGGTATATCAGTTTCGATTGGTATGTCAGTTTCGATTGGTATGTTAGTTTCTATTGGTATGTCAGTTTCGATTAGTATATCAGTTTCTATTGGTATGTCAGTTTCGATTGGTATGTTAATCCTCTATTTGTATGTCAGTTTCTATTGGTATGTCAGTTTCAATTGGTATGTCACTTTTAATTGGTATGTCAGTTTCTATTGGTATATCAGTTTCGATTGGTATGTCAGTTTCTATTGGTATATCAGTTTCAATTGGTATGTTAGTTTCTATTGGTATATCAGTTTCGATTGGTATATCAGTTTCTATTGGTATATCAGTTTCGATTGGTATGTCAGTTTCGATTGGTATATCAGTTTCGAGTGGTATGTCAGTTTCGATTGGTATGTCAGTTTCGATTGCTATGTCAGTTTCTATTGGTATGTCAGTTTCTATTGTTAGATCAGTTTTGAATGGTATTTCAATCTCGATTGGTATGTTAGTTTCTATTGGAACGTCAGTTTCGATTAGTATATCAGCTTCTATTGGTATGTCAGTTCCGATTGGTATGTTAGTCCTCGATTTGTATGTCTGTTTCTATTGGTATATCAGTTTCGATTGGTATGTCAGTTTCAATTAGGATATCAGTTTCTATTTGTATATCAGTTTCGATTGGCATATCAGTTTCTATTGGTATATCAGTTTTGACTGGTATGTCAATTTCTATTGTTATATCAGTTGTGATTGGTATGTCAGTTTCTATTCGTATGTCAGTTTCTATTGGTATGTCAGTTTCAATTGGTATGTCAGTTTCGATTGTTATGTCAGTCTCTATTGGTATATCAGTTTCGATTGGTATGTCAGTTTCGATTAGTATATCAGTTCCTATAGGTGTCAGTTTCTATTGGTATATCAGTTTCGATTGGTATGTCAGTTTCGATTAGTATATCAGTTTCTATTGGTACGTCAGTTTCTATTTGTATATCAGTTTCGATTGGTATATCAGTTTCGATTGGTATGTCAGTTAATATTGGTATGTCAGTTTCGATTGGTATATCAGTTTCGATTGGTATGTCAGTTTCTATTGGTATGTCAGTTTCTATTAGTATATTAGTTGCTATTGGTATGTCAGTCTCTATTGGTATATCAGTTTCGATTGGTATGTAAGTTTCTATTGGTATATCAGTTTCGATTGATATGTCAGTTTCGATTTTTATATCAGTTTCTATTGGTATGTCAGTTTCGATTGGTATATCAGTTTCGATTGGTATATCAGTTTCGATTTGTATGTCAATTTCGATTGGTATGACAGTTTCGATTGGTATATCAGTTTCTATTGGTATATCAGTTTCAATTGGTATGTTAGTTTCTATTGGTATGTCAGTTTCGATTAGTATATCAGCTTCTATTGGTATGTCTGTTTTATTGGTATGTTAGTCCTCGATTTGTATGTCAGTTTCTATTGGTATATCAGTTTCGATTGATATGTCAGTTTCAATTAGTACATCAGTTTCTATTGGTATATCACTTTCTATTGCTATATCAGTTTCTATTGGTATGTCAGTTTCAATTGGTATGTCAGTTTCTATTGGTATGTCAGTTTCGATGTGTATATCAGTTTCTATTGATATGTCAGTCTCTATTGGTATATCAGTTTCGATTGGTATGTCAGTTTCGATTGGTATATCAGTTTCGACTGGTATGTCAGTTTCGATTGGTATATCAGTTTTGAATGGTATTTCAATCTCGATTGGTATGTCAGTTTCGTTCGGTATGTTAGTCCTCGATTTGTATGTTAGTTTCTATTGGTATATCAGTTTCGATTGGTATGTCAGTTTCAATTGGTATGTCAATTTCGATTGGTATGTCAGTTTCGATTGGTATATAAGTTTCTATTGCTATATCAGTTTCTATTGGTATATCAGTGTCGATTGGTATGTCAGTTTCTATGGGTATATCAGTTTCAATTGGTATGTCAATTTCTATTGGTATGTCATTGGTATATCAGTTTCGAATGGTATGTCTGACTTGATTGGTATATCAGTTTCTATTGGTATATCAGTTTCGATTGGTATGTCAGTTTCTATTGGTATATCAGTTTCGATTAGTATGTCAGTTTCTATTGCTATATGAGTTTCTATTGGTATATCAGTTTCTATTGGTATATCAGTTTCTATTGGTATGTCCGTTTTGATGGGTATGTCAGTTTCTATAGGCATATCAGTTTTGATTGTTATGTTAGGTTCTATTGGTATGTCAGTTTCGATTAGTATGTCAGTTTCGATTGGTATGTCAGTCCTCGAGTTGTATGTCAGTTTCTATTGGTATATCAGTTTCGATTTTATGTCAGTTTCGATTAGTATATCAGTTTCTATTGGTATGTCATTTTCTATTGGTATGTCAGTTTTGATTGGTATATCAGATTCGACAGGTATATCACTTTCTATTGCTATATCAGTTTCTATTGGTATGTCAGTTTCAATTCGGATGTCAGTTTCTATTGGTATATCAGTTTTGATTGGTATGTCAGTTTCGATTGGTATATCAGTTTCGATTGGTATATCAGTTTCGATTGGTATGTTAGTTTCTATTGGTATGTCAGTTTCGATTAGTATATTAGTTTCTATTGGTATGTCAGTTTCGATTGGTATGTTAGTCCTCTATTCGTATGTCAGTTTCTATTGGTATATCAGTTTCCATTGGTATGTCAGTTTCGATTAGTATATCAGTTTCTATCTGTATGTCAGTTTCTATTGGTATATCAATTTCTATTGCTATATCAGTTTCTATTGGTACATCAGTTTCAATTGGTATGTCAGTTTCTATTGGTATATCAGTTTCAATTGGTATGTTAGTTTCTATTGGTATATCAGTTTCTATTGGTATATCAGTTTCGATTGGTATGTCAGTTTCTATTGGTATATCAGTTTCAATTGGTATGTTAGTGTCTATTGGTATATCAGATTCGATTAGTATGTCAGTTTCGATTAGTATATTAGTTTCTATTGGTATATCAGTTTCGATTGGTATATCAGTTTCTTTTGGTATATCAGTTTCGATTGGTATGTCAGTTTCGATTGGTATGTCAGTTTCGATTGCTATGTCAGTTTCGATTGCTATGTCAGTTTCGATTGGTATGTCAGTTTCGATTGGTATATCAGTTTTGAATGGTATTTCAATCTCGATTGGTATGTTAGTTTCTATTGGTATGTCAATTTTGATTAGTATATCAGCTTCTATTGGTATGTCAGTTCCGATTGGTATGTTAGTCCTCGATTTGTATGTCAGTTTCTATTGGTATATCAGTTCCGATTGGTATGTCAGTTTCAATTGTTATATCAGTTGCGATTGGTATGTCAGTTTCCATTGGTATGTCAGTTTCGATTATTATATCAGTTACTATTGGTATGTCAGTTTCGATTGGTATGTCAGTTTCGATTGTTATGTCAGTCTCTATTGGTATATAAGTTTCGATTGGTATGTCAGTTTCGATTAGTATATCAGTTCCTATATTTGTCAGTTTCTATTGGTATATCAGTTTCGATTGGTATGTCAGTTTCGATTAGTATATCAGTTTCTATTGGTACGTCAGTTTCTATTTGTATATCAGTTTCGTTTGGTATATATATATTTTTCTTGGGCTCTGCTAGAGTCAGCAGCAACACACAACCACGTGTTGCTACACACACACAAGAGGAAAGAGAAAAAAAAAAAAAAAAAAATTTAAAATTTATGAGACCAATAGAGATATGTACATTTATATATTTATATCTAGATATTGCTATCATCATTTACAGTCCCTCTGTGTTTAATGTATGTTCATTAGTATATGTGTTGTTATCTCTGCTTGCATTTTGCATATATACATATATATATCTATATATATGCTTGCGTGACCCCTCTCAAAAATTTGTTGGATTTTCTAATTGGATACCCCAACACTGGATACCAACACTGAATACACCTGAACTTCTACCAGGAAATCTTTCGTTGTCATTTCTGCTTGCATTTTACATATATAGATATATATATCAATGGTTGCGTGGACCCCTCTTAAAGATTCGTTGGATTTTCTAATTGGATACCCCGAAACTGGATACCAATCACTGAATACACCTGAACTTCTACCAGGAAATCTTTCATATCAGTGAAAATTTTCTTTTCTTTGCTTCATATATATATATTATATATACTTGTCCGCCATTGCAAAAGGCCATAAATTCAAAATTTTGAAGAGAGAGGAAAAGAGAGAAGTGATCTATGAACTTGTAACATCTCACTTACCCCCCCCCCCCGTCACCACAATAACAATAACGCCTACACTCGCTCCCCACCATCACCACATTACTCTAAGGTCGCTGTCCTGTCCCCTGTTGACATACTGCTGACTATCTTTTGATGTATGTATGTGTATATACATATGTGTATGTGTGTGTATATGTATATCTCTGTGGATGCGACCAGATTTCAACACAGCAACAACTACAACAACAACAGCAGCAACACCAACAACAACAACAACAGCAACAACACCATCGTCTGTGTTGAATGTGTGTGTATGTATTTGTATATATGCGACAGCAATAACAGCATCAACACCATTGTCTGCAGCAACAGCAGCAGTGAAATGAAGGACAACAACAACAGTAACAACTACAATAACAACTACAGCACCAACAACTGTCACCACCATCACTGACCATCCACCACCACCACGCTGATACCATCCACCACCACCACACTGACACCATCCACCACCGCCATTACCAGCGTAAACAAACAATTATTATTGTTATTGTTATTATATACAAGCCGAACTGGACTGGGAAAGGTCAACAGTTGACATGATAGTGATTTTGACGATTTTGACTTTGATTTTGATTTTGTATCAGTACTGTCGGTAATATATGTATATATATATATGTGTTTGTGAGTTGTGTGTGTGATTGTATTCATGAATGAGTGTTGGTATGTGTGGTTGTGGTTTGTATGCATGAGTATTAGTGTGTGAGTCGTGTCAATAAGTTTTTTTTTTTTTTTTTTTTTTTTTAATGACCATGCTGTAAAATGGAGGGGTAGAGAGGGCCCTTGAGTCTAGTAAGACATCCTCACTAGTGCTGGTGGCACAAATAAAAGCACCCAGTCCATGCTGTAAAGTGGCGCTGGTGTTAGGAAGGGCATCCAACCAGTGTATCAATGCCAAAAAGCTTATCAGCACAGCAACAAAACAGCATAGAAAAAAAATATGAAGACGTCGCATCTCAGAGTTGCAACACTTAATGTTGGCACTCTCAGAGGTAGATCTGCTGAAATAGCGGAGATGCTGGAGAGAAGGCAGGTGGATGTGTGCTGCGTGCAAGAGGTGAGATGGAGAGGTGCCTCTGCGAGACTAGTCGTAGGCAAGCGTCTTAGCTATAAGCTATTCTGGGTAGGTAAGGATGATGGGTTAGGGGGAGTAGGCATTTTCCTGGCTGAGAAATGGATCAATAAGACAATAGAGGTAGTTCGAGTTAGTAATCGAATAATTAAGCTGAGATTAGTTGTAGGTAGGAGACTACTGACAATCATCTCGGTCTATGCTCCCCAAGCAGGCCTAGGCAAAGATGAGAAAGACTGCTTTTATGAGCAACTTTTGCAAACAACCACAATGACAGAGGACGGAGACATCGTTATGCTAGCAGGAGACTTCAATGGTCATGTTGGACAGCTCCAGGATGGTTACACTGGGGTACATGGTGGGCATGGTTACGGTTCAAGAAATGAAGAAGGAGTGAGACTTCTTGAATTTTGTGATGCAAGTACATTGACTATTTGCAACACAAACTTCCAGAAACCTGCCAATCACCTAATAACCTACAAATCTGGTGAGCACATAAGCCAGATTGACTTCCTGCTAGTTAGGCAGCGGGACAGGCAGATAGTGTCTAATACCAAGGCATACCCTGGGGAAGAATGTACCCCACAGCATAGGTTAGTTGTTAGTGATATCTCAGTAAGCAAGAGATGGAATGAGACATATAGGAAGGTGTGGAGAAGAAAGGTCTGGAAGCTAAAAGACCTTTCACTAAAATTCAAATTTAGGAAAGCCCTTCAAGATGTATATGACGAAAAAGAAGACGATTTAGAGACGTATGACATAGATAATAACTGGAAGTTCTTACGTGACAACTTGCTGAAGGCTACTGATGAAACCTGTGGCTGGAGCCGAGCTCCAACCAGACAGAGAGTGACCTGGTGGTGGAACAGCAGTGTAGATAAGGCTATTAGAGACAAAAGACTAGCATGGAAGGCTTGGAATAAGGGTGGGAGTAGGGAAGAATATACAGCCACTAAGAGAGAAGCTAGACGTCAGGTGTACTTAGCACGCAGGGAGGCAGAGAGTAGGAGGTTTGCCAATGTTCTGCGACGGGAAGATCAGAGGCGTGCGGTGTTCCACATTGCAAGGCAGTGTGTCAATGCAAATCAGGATGTTGTTGGTGATAAATGTGTCCGGGATGATGCCGGTGTACTTAGTGTCACGAATGACCAGAAAAAGGAGGCCTGGAAATGTCATTATGAGAGACTGATGAATGTGGAGAACGAATGGGAGAGAGAGAAATTACTCTTGGTAGATCCGACAGAGGGACCAGCTATTGAGATTGACGAATATAGGGTCCAAGAGGCGATTAGGGAAATGAAAAATGGTAAGGCGGCCGGACCATCGGGAATAGTTGCTGAGATGCTGAAGGCATCAGGGGACGTAGGCACTAAACTGGTTGCACGCATAATCAATCAGGCTATATATGGTGGTGTCATACCCAAAGACTGGTGCAGCAGTATTCTCATAAATTGCTACAAAGGTAAAGGGGATGCTTTGGAGAGGAGCAATTATAGGGGTATAAAACTGATAGATCAGGTTATGAAAGTGGCAGAAAGGATTTTAGCACAACTAATTAGAGAAAGGGTCAAACTAGATGAGATGCAGTTTGGTTTTGTGCCTGGGAAGAGTACAACAGATGCCCTCTTCTTGGTGAGACAAATGCAAGAGAGGTTCTTAGAGAAGAATAAGCCACTATACTTGGCCTTTGTTGACCTAGAGAAGGCCTTTGATAGGGTACCCCGATCTGTCATCTGGTGGTCCCTAAGGAAGATGGGTGTTGAGGAATGGCTTGTAAGGACAGTGCAAACTTTGTACAGAGGTACTCTCAGTAAAGTCAGGGTAGGAATGGAGTTTAGTGAGGAATTCCAGATACAAGTAGGAGTACATCAGGGTTCGGTCCTCAGCCCGCTCTTGTTCATTATAGTCCTCCAAGCCATAACAGAGGAGTTTAAGACTGGCTGTCCATGGGAACTTCTCTATGCTGACGATCTGGCTCTTATGGCAGAATCAGTAGAGGAGCTAGAGAATAAATTCCGGCTATGGAAACAGCAGTTGGAAGCAAGAGGACTGAGAGTAAATCTAGCTAAGACAAAAGTGTTGATGAGTAGAAAAGAGGACAAAACCCTGATTCCGTCAGGGAAATGGCCATGTTCGATATGCAGAAAAGGAACTGGCATAAATTCTATAAAATGCACACAATGTAGGTCCTGGGTACACAAGAGATGTAGCGGGATAGCAGGCAAACTAACAGGTAGGGAGAACTATGTATGCAGTAGATGTACAGGGAAATTAGACAGTAGAAGTCGCACTGATAGACACATTTTTCAAATGCGAGAGGGCGCTATAGAAGTGGTGGATAGCTTCCGGTACCTAGGAGATCAGATTAGCATGGGAGGAGGGTGTTCCGAGGCCATAGTATCTAGAATAAGGACGGGTTGGAAGAAGTTTAGGGAGCTGCTTCCTCTGTTGACGAAGAAGGGTTTCTCCCTGCGTACGAAAGGCCGGTTGTATGATGCCTGTGTGAGGAGCGCGATGCTGCATGGTAGTGAGACATGGGCAGCTACCGCAGAAGATATGCGACGGCTGGAGAGAAATGAGGCAAGCATGCTCCGTTGGATGTGCAGTGTAAATGTGCGTGAACGACCCAGCATAAATGTGTTGAGAGAGAAACTGTGTCTGAGAGGGATAGAATGTAGTGTACGGGAGAGGAGACTGAGGTGGTATGGACATGTGATGCGCATGGAGGATGACCGATGGGTGAAGAAGTGCCAGGAAATGCCAGTTGAAGGAAGACGTGGTAGAGGTAGACCACGAAAAACATGGGCGGAGGTGGTGAGAACAGACCTCAGATCATTGAAGCTCACGGTGGAGATGACGAGGGACCGTCACGAGTGGAGAGATGCTGTGCTGAATAAGACCCGTCCCACCCTTGCAAGCAGGGAAAAGCGGACGTAAAATGATGATGATGATGATGATGATATCAGTTTCGATTTGTATGTCAATTTCGATTGGTATGTCAGTTTCGATTGGTATATCAGATTCGACTGGTATATCACTTTCTATTGCTATATCAGTTTCTATTGGTATGTCAGTTTCAATTTGTATGTCAGTTTCTATTCGTATATAAGTTTCGATTGGTATCTCAGTTTCTATTGGTATGTAAGTTTCTATTGGTATATCAGTTTCGATTGATATGTCAGTTTCGATTTTTATATCAGTTTCGATTGGTATGTCAGTTTCGATTGGTATATCAGTTTCTATTGGTATATCAGTTTCGATTGGTATGTCAGTTCCTATTGCTATGTCAGTTTAGATTGGTATGTCAGTTTCAATTGGTATATCAGTTTCAATTGGTATATCAGTTTCGAATGGTATTTCAATCTCGATTGGTATGTCTTTTTCGATTGGTATATCAGTTTCGATTAGTATGTCAGTTTCTATTGGTATATCAGTTTTGATTGGTATATCAGTTTCCATTGGTATGTTAGTTTCTATTGGTATGTCAGTTTCGATTAGTATATCAGTTTCTATTGGTATGTCAGTTTCGATTGGTATGTTAGTCCTCTATTTGTATGTCAGTTTCTATTGGTATATCAGTTTCGATTGGTATGTTTGTTTCGATTAGTATATCAGTTTCTATCTGCATGTTAGTTTCTATTGGTATATCAATTTCTATTGCTATATCAGTTTCTATTGGTATGTCAGTTTCAATTGGTATGTCAGTTTCTATTGGTATATCAGTTTCGATTGGTATGTCAGTTTCTATTGGTATGTCAGTTTCAATTGGTATGTTAGTTTCTATTGGTATATCAGTTTCGATTGGTATGTCAGTTTCTATTAGTATATTAGTTTCTATTGGTATATCAGTTTCAATTGGTATATCAGTTTCTATTGGTATATCAGTTTCGATTGGTATGTCAGTTTCGATTGGTATGTCAGTTTTGATTGCTACGTCAGTTTCGATTGGTATATCAGTTTCGATTGGTATATCAGTTTTGAATGGTATTTCAATCCCGATTGGTATGTTAGTTTCTATTGGTATGTCAGTTTCGATTAGTATATCAGCTTCTATTGGTATGTCAGTTCCGAATGGTATGTTAGTCCTCGATTTGTATGTTAGTTTCTATTGGTATATCAGTTTCGATTGGTATGTCAGTTTCAATTAGGATATCAGTTTCCATTGGTATATCAGTTTCTATTGGTATATCAGTTTTGATTGGTATGTCAGTTTCTATTGTTATATCAGTTGCGATTGGTATGTCAGTTTCTATTGGTATGTCAGTTTTGATTGGTATATCAGTATCGAATGGTATTTCAATCTCGATTGGTATGTCAGTTTCGATTGGTATATCAATTTCGATTGGTATATCAGTTTCGATAGGTATGTTAGTTTCTATTGGTATGTCAGTTTCGATTAGCATATCAGTTTCTATTGGTATGTCAGTTTCGATTGGTATGTTAGTCCTCTATTTGTTTGTCAGTTTCTATTGGTATATCAGTTTCGATTGGTATGTCAGTTTCGATTAGTATATCAGTTTCTATCTGTATGTCAGTTTCTATTGGTATGTCAGTTTCAATTGGTATGTTAGTTTCTATTGGTATATCAGTTTCGATTGGTATGTGAGTTTCTATTAGTATATCGGTTTCGAATAGTATGTCAGTTTCGATTACTATATTAGTTTGTATTGGTATATCAGTTTCGATTGGTATATCAGTTTCGATTGGTACGTCAGTTTTGATTGGTATATCAGTTTCTATTGGTATATCAGTTTCGATTGGTTTGTCAGTTTCGATTGGTATGTCAGTTTCTATTGGTATGTCAGTTTCGATTGGTATATCAGTTTCTATTGGTATGTCAGTCTCTATTGGTATATCAGTTTCGATTGGTATATCAGTTTCTATTGGTATATCAGTTTCGATTGGTATGTCAGTTTCGATTGCTATGTCAGTTTCGATTGGTATGTCAGTTTCGATTAGTATATCAGTTTCTATCTGTATGTCAGTTTCTATTGGTATGTCAGTTTCAATTGGTATGTTAGTTTCTATTGGTATATCAGTTTCGATTGGTATGTGAGTTTCTATTAGTATATCGGTTTCGAATAGTATGTCAGTTTCGATTACTATATTAGTTTGTATTGGTATATCAGTTTCGATTGGTATATCAGTTTCGATTGGTACGTCAGTTTTGATTGGTATATCAGTTTCTATTGGTATATCAGTTTCGATTGGTTTGTCAGTTTCGATTGGTATGTCAGTTTCTATTGGTATGTCAGTTTCGATTGGTATATCAGTTTCTATTGGTATGTCAGTCTCTATTGGTATATCAGTTTCGATTGGTATATCAGTTTCTATTGGTATATCAGTTTCGATTGGTATGTCAGTTTCGATTGCTATGTCAGTTTCGATTGGTATGTCAGTTTCGATTAGTATATCAGTTTCTATCTGTATGTCAGTTTCTATTGGTATGTCAGTTTCAATTGGTATGTTAGTTTCTATTGGTATATCAGTTTCGATTGGTATGTCAGTTTCTATTAGTATATCGGTTTCGATTAGTATGTCAGTTTCGATTAGTATATTAGTTTCTATTGGTATATCAGTTTATATTGGTATGTCAGTTTCAATTGGTATGTCAGTTTCTATTGGTACATCAGTTTCGATTGGTATGTCAGTTTCTATTGGTATATAAGTTTCAATTGGTATGTTAATTGCTATTGGTATATCAGTTTCGATTGGTATGTCAGTTTCGATTAGTATATTAGTTTCTATTGGTATATCAGTTTCGATTGGTTTGTCATTTTCTATTGGTATGTCAGTTCCGATTGGTATGTTAGTCCTCGATTTGTATGTCAGTTTCTATTGGTATATCAGTTTCGATTGGTATGTCAGTTTCAATTAGGATATCAGTTTCTATTGGTATATCAGTTTCTATTGGTATATCAGTTTCGATTGGTATATCAGATTCGACTGGTATGTCAGTTTCGATTGGTATGTCAGTTTCGATTGGTATATCAGTTTCGATTGGTATGTCAGTTTCGATTAGTATATCAGTTCCTATATGTGTCAGTTTCTATTGGTATATCAGTTTCGATTGGTATGTAAGTTTCTATTGGTATATCAGTTTCGATTGGTATGTCAGTTTCGATTAGTATATCAGTTTCTATTGGTACGTCAGTTTCTATTGGTACGTCAGTATCTATTGGTATATCAGTTTCGATTGGTATATCAGTTTCGATTTGTATGTCAATTTCGAATAGTATGTCAGTTTCAATTGGTATATCAGATTCGACTGGTATATCACTTTCTATTGCTATATCAGTTTCTATTGGTATGTCAGTTTCAATTTGTATGTCAGTTTCTATTGGTATATCAGTTTTGATTGGTATGTCAGTTTCTATTGGCATGTCAGTCTCTATTGGTATATCAGTTTCGATTGGTATGTAAGTTTCTATTGGTATATCAATTTCTATTGGTATATCAGTTTCGATTGTTATGTCAGTTCCGATCGCTATGTCAGTTTAGATTGGTATGTCAGATTCAATTGGTATATCAGTTTGAGTATGGTATTTCAATCTCGATTGGTATGTCTTTTTCGATTGGTATATCAGTATCGATTAGTATGTCAGTTTCTATTGGTATGTCAGTTTCGATTGGTATATCAGTTTCTATTGGTATGTCAGTCTCTATTGGTATGTTAGTTTCTATTGGTATGTCAGTTTCGATTAGAATATCAGTTTAGATTGGTATGTCAGTTTCTATTGGTATGTCCGTTTCGATTGGTATGTCAGTTTCGATTTGTATGTTTGTTTCGATTGCTATGTCAGTTTCGATTGGTATGTCAGTGTCGATTGGTATATCAGTTTTGAATGGTAATTCAATCTCGATTGGTATGTTAGTTTCTATTGGTATGTCAGTTTCGATTTGTATGTCAGTCCTCGATTTGTATGTCAGTTTCTATTGGTATATCAATTTCGATTGGTATATCAGTTTCTATTGCTATATCAGTTTCTATTGGTATATCAGTTTCGATTGGTATATCAGTTTCTATTGCTATATCAGTTTCTATTGGTATATCAGTTTCGATTGGTATGTCAGTTTCTATTGGTATGTCAGTTTCGAGTATTATATCAGTTATTATTGGTATGTCAGTTTCGATTGGTATGTCAGTTTCGATTGTTATGTCAGTCTCTATTGGTATATCAGTTTCGATTGGTATGTCAGTTTCGATTAGTATATCAGTTCCTACAGGTGTCAGTTTCTATTGGTATATCAATTTCGATTGGTATGTAAGTTTCTATTGGTATATCAGTTTCGATTGGTATGTCAGTTTCTATTAGTATATTAGTTTCTATTGGTATGTCAGTCTCTATTGGTATATCAGTTTCTATTGGTATGTCAGTTTCTATTGGTATATCAGTTTCCATTGGTATATCAGTTTCTATTGGTATGTCAGTTTCTATTGGTATATCAGTTTCTATTGGTATGTCAGTTACGATTGGTATGTCAGTTTCGATTAGTATATCAGTTTCTATCTGTATGTCAGTTTCAATTGGTATATCAGTTTCGATTGGTATATCAGTTTCGATTTGCATGTAGGTTTCTATTGGTATGTCAGTTTCGATTAGTATATCAGTTTATATTGGTATGTCAGTTTCGATTGGTATGTTTGTCCTCTATTTGTATGTCAGTTTCTATTGGTATATCAGTTTCGATTGGTATGTCAGTTTCGATTAGTATATCAGTTTCTATCTGTATGTCAGTTTCTATTTGTATATCAATTTCTATTGCTATATCACTTTCTATTGGTATGTCAGTTTCAATTGGTATGTCAGTTTCTATTGGTATATCAGTTTCGATTGGTATGTCAGTTTCTATTGGTATATCAGTTTCAATTGGTATGATAATTTCTATTGGTATATTAGTTTCTATTGGTATATCAGTTTCGATTGGTTTGTCATTTTCTATTGGTATGTCAGTTCCGATTGGTATGTTAGTCCTCGATTTGTATGTCAGTTTCTATTGGTATATCAGTTTCTATTCGTATATCAGTTGCGATTGGTATGTCAGTTTCAATTGGTATTTCAGTTTCGATTGTTATGTCAGTCTCTATTGGTATATCAGTTTCGATTGGTATGTCAGTTTCGATTAGTATATCAGTTCCTATAGGTGTCAGTTTCTATTGGTATATCAGATTCGACTGGTATATCACTTTCTATTGCTATATCAGTTTCTATTGGTATGTCAGTTTCAATTTGTATGTCAGTTTCTATTGGTATATCAGTTTCGATTGGTATGTCAGTTTCTATTGGTATGTCAGTTTCTATTAGTATATTAGTTTCTATTGGTATGTCAGTCTCTATTAGGTATATCAGTTTCGATTGGTATATCAGTTTCGATTGGTATATCAGTTTCTATTGGTATATCAGTTTCGATTGGTATGTCAGTTTCGATTGGTTTATCAGTTTCGATTGGTATATCAGTTTCGATTGGTATGTCAGTTTCGATTGGTATATCAGTTTCTACTGGAATATCAATTTCGATTGGTATATCACTTTCGATTGGTATATCAGTTTCGATTGGTATCTCAGTTTCTATTGGTATATCAGATGCGATTGGTATGTCAGTTTCGATTGGTATGTCAGTTTCGATTGTTATGTCAGTCTCTATTGGTATATCAGTTTCGATTGTTATGTCAGTTTCGATTGGTATATCAGTTTCTACTGGAATATCAATTTCGATTGGTATGTCAGTTTCGATTGGTATGTCAGTTTCGATTAGCATATCAGTTTCTATTGGTATGTCAGTTTCTATTGGTATATCATTTTCGATTGGCATATCAGTTTCTATTGGTATATCAGTTTCGATTGGTATGTCAGTTTGTATTGGTATATCAGTTGCGATTGGTATTCAGTTTCTATTGGTATGTCAGTTTCGATTATTATATCAGTTACTATTTGTATGTCAGTTTCTATTGGTATATCAGTTTCATTTGGTATGTAAGTCTCTATTGGTATATCAGTTTCGATTAGTATATCAGTTCCTATAGGTGTCAGTTTCTATTGGTATATCAGTTTCGATTGGTATGTAAGTTTCTATTGGTATATCAGTTTCGATTGGTATGTCAGTTTCGATTAGTATATCAGTTTCTATTGGTACGTCAGTTTCTATTAGTATATCAGTTTCGATTGGTATATCAGTTTCGATTGGTATATCAATTTCTATTGCTATATCACTTTCTATTGGTATATCAGTTTCGTTTGGTATCTCAGTTTCTATTGGTATGTCAGTTTCGATTGGTATGTCAGTTTCTATTGGTGTGACAGTTTCGATTGGTATGTCAGTTTCGATTGGTATGTCAGTTTCTATTGGTATGTCAGTTTCAATGAGTATATCAGTTTCTATTGGTATGTCAGTTTCGATTTGTATATCAGTTTCGATTGGTATGTCAGTGTCAATTGCTACATCAGTTTCGATTGGTGTGACAGTTTCGATTAGTATATCAGTTTCTATTGGTATGTCAGTTTCTATTGGTATATCAGTTTTGATTGGTATATTAGTATCGATTGGTATGTCAATTTCGATTGGTATGTCAGTTTCGATTGGTATATCAGTTTCGAATGTTATTGCAATCTCGATTGGTATGTCAATTTCGATTGGTATATCAGTTTTGATTAGTATATCAGTCTCTATTGGTATATCAGTTTCGATTGGTATATCAGTTTCTATTGGTATGTCAGTTTCTATTAGTATATCAGTTTTGATTGGTATATCAGTTTCGATTAGTATATCAGTTTCGATTGGTATGTCAGTTTCGATTAGTATATCAGTTTGTATTGGTATGTCAGTTTCTATTGGTATATCAGTTTCGATTGGTATATCAGTTTCGATTGGTATGTCAATTTCGATTGGTTTGTCAGTTTTGATTGGTATATCAGATTTGACTGGTATATTACTTTGTATTGCTATATCAATTTCTATTGGTATGTCAGTTTCAATTGGTATGTCAGTTTCTATTGGTATATCAGTTTTGATTGATATGTCAGTTTTTATTGGTATGTCAGTTTCTATTAGTATATCAGTTTCTATTGATATGTCAGTCTCTATTGGTATATCAGTTTCGATTGGTATGTCAGTTTCGATTGGTATATCAGTTTCGATTGGTACGTCAGTTTCGATTGGTATGTCAGTTTCTATTGGTATATCAGTTTCGATTGGTATATCAGTTTCGAGTAGTATATCAGTTTCTATTGGTATATCTGTTTCGATTGGTATGTCAGTTTCTATTGGTATGTTTGTTTCGATTAGTATATCAGTTTCTATTGGTATGTCAGTATCTATTGGTATATCAGTTTCGATTGGTATATCAGTTTCTATTGGTATATCAGTTTCGATTGGTATGTCAGTTTCGATTGCTATGTCAGTTTCGATTGGTATGTCAGTTTTGATTGGTATATCAGTTTCGAATGGTATTTCAATCTCGCTTGGTATGTCAGCTTCGATTGGTATATCAGTTTCGATTGGTATATCAGTTTCGATTGGTATGTTAGTTTCTATTGGTATGTCAGTTTCGATTAGTATATCAGTTTCTATTGGTATGTCAGTTTCGATTGGTATGTTAATCCTCTATTTGTATGTCAGTTTCTATTGGTATGTCAGTTTCAATTGGTATGTCACTTTTAATTGGTATGTCAGTTTCTATTGGTATATCAGTTTCGATTGGTATGTCAGTTTCTATTGGTATATCAGTTTCAATTGGTATGTTAGTTTCTATTGGTATATCAGTTTCGATTGGTATATCAGTTTCTATTGGTATATCAGTTTCGATTGGTATGTCAGTTTCGATTGGTATATCAGTTTCGAGTGGTATGTCAGTTTCGATTGGTATGTCAGTTTCGATTGCTATGTCAGTTTCTATTGGTATGTCAGTTTCTATTGTTAGATCAGTTTTGAATGGTATTTCAATCTCGATTGGTATGTTAGTTTCTATTGGAACGTCAGTTTCGATTAGTATATCAGCTTCTATTGGTATGTCAGTTCCGATTGGTATGTTAGTCCTCGATTTGTATGTCTGTTTCTATTGGTATATCAGTTTCGATTGGTATGTCAGTTTCAATTAGGATATCAGTTTCTATTTGTATATCAGTTTCGATTGGCATATCAGTTTCTATTGGTATATCAGTTTTGACTGGTATGTCAATTTCTATTGTTATATCAGTTGTGATTGGTATGTCAGTTTCTATTCGTATGTCAGTTTCTATTGGTATGTCAGTTTCAATTGGTATGTCAGTTTCGATTGTTATGTCAGTCTCTATTGGTATATCAGTTTCGATTGGTATGTCAGTTTCGATTAGTATATCAGTTCCTATAGGTGTCAGTTTCTATTGGTATATCAGTTTCGATTGGTATGTCAGTTTCGATTAGTATATCAGTTTCTATTGGTACGTCAGTTTCTATTTGTATATCAGTTTCGATTGGTATATCAGTTTCAATTGGTATGTCAGTTAATATTGGTATGTCAGTTTCGATTGGTATATCAGTTTCGATTGGTATGTCAGTTTCTATTGGTATGTCAGTTTCTATTAGTATATTAGTTGCTATTGGTATGTCAGTCTCTATTGGTATATCAGTTTCGATTGGTATGTAAGTTTCTATTGGTATATCAGTTTCGATTGATATGTCAGTTTCGATTTTTATATCAGTTTCTATTGGTATGTCAGTTTCGATTGGTATATCAGTTTCGATTGGTATATCAGTTTCGATTTGTATGTCAATTTCGATTGGTATGACAGTTTCGATTGGTATATCAGTTTCTATTGGTATATCAGTTTTAATTGGTATGTTAGTTTCTATTGGTATGTCAGTTTCGATTAGTATATCAGCTTCTATTGGTATGTCTGTTTTATTGGTATGTTAGTCCTCGATTTGTATGTCAGTTTCTATTGGTATATCAGTTTCGATTGATATGTCAGTTTCAATTAGTACATCAGTTTCTATTGGTATATCACTTTCTATTGCTATATCAGTTTCTATTGGTATGTCAGTTTCAATTGGTATGTCAGTTTCTATTGGTATGTCAGTTTCGATGTGTATATCAGTTTCTATTGATATGTCAGTCTCTATTGGTATATCAGTTTCGATTGGTATGTCAGTTTCGATTGGTATATCAGTTTCGACTGGTATGTCAGTTTCGATTGGTATATCAGTTTTGAATGGTATTTCAATCTCGATTGGTATGTCAGTTTCGTTCGGTATGTTAGTCCTCGATTTGTATGTTAGTTTCTATTGGTATATCAGTTTCGATTGGTATGTCAGTTTCAATTGGTATGTCAATTTCGATTGGTATGTCAGTTTCGATTGGTATATAAGTTTCTATTGCTATATCAGTTTCTATTGGTATATCAGTGTCGATTGGTATGTCAGTTTCTATGAGTATATCAGTTTCAATTGGTATGTCAATTTCTATTGGTATGTCATTGGTATATCAGTTTCGAATGGTATGTCTGACTTGATTGGTATATCAGTTTCTATTGGTATATCAGTTTCGATTGGTATGTCAGTTTCTATTGGTATATCAGTTTCGATTAGTATGTCAGTTTCTATTGCTATATGAGTTTCGATTGGTATATCAGTTTCTATTGGTATGTCATTGGTATATCAGTTTCGAATGGTACGTCAGACTCGATTGGTATATCAGTTTCGATTGGTATATCAGTTTCGATTGGTATCTCAGTTTCTATTGGTATATCAGTTTCTATTGGTATGTCCGTTTTGATGGGTATGTCAGTTTCTATAGGCATATCAGTTTTGATTGTTATGTTAGGTTCTATTGGTATGTCAGTTTCGATTAGTATGTCAGTTTCGATTGGTATGTCAGTCCTCGAGTTGTATGTCAGTTTCTATTGGTATATCAGTTTCGATTTTATGTCAGTTTCGATTAGTATATCAGTTTCTATTGGTATGTCATTTTCTATTGGTATGTCAGTTTTGATTGGTATATCAGATTCGACAGGTATATCACTTTCTATTGCTATATCAGTTTCTATTGGTATGTCAGTTTCAATTCGTATGTCAGTTTCTATTGGTATATCAGTTTTGATTGGTATGTCAGTTTCGATTGGTATATCAGTTTCGATTGGTATATCAGTTTCGATTGGTATGTTAGTTTCTATTGGTATGTCAGTTTCGATTAGTATATTAGTTTCTATTGGTATGTCAGTTTCGATTGGTATGTTAGTCCTCTATTCGTATGTCAGTTTCTATTGGTATATCAGTTTCCATTGGTATGTCAGTTTCGATTAGTATATCAGTTTCTATCTGTATGTCAGTTTCTATTGGTATATCAATTTCTATTGCTATATCAGTTTCTATTGGTACATCAGTTTCAATTGGTATGTCAGTTTCTATTGGTATATCAGTTTCAATTGGTATGTTAGTTTCTATTGGTATATCAGTTTCTATTGGTATATCAGTTTCGATTGGTTTGTCAGTTTCTATTGGTATATCAGTTTCAATTGGTATGTTAGTTTCTATTGGTATATCAGATTCGATTAGTATGTCAGTTTCGATTAGTATATTAGTTTCTATTGGTATATCAGTTTCGATTGGTATATCAGTTTCTTTTGGTATATCAGTTTCGATTGGTATGTCAGTTTCGATTGGTATGTCAGTTTCGATTGCTATGTCAGTTTCGATTGCTATGTCAGTTTCGATTGGTATGTCAGTTTCGATTGGTATATCAGTTTTGAATGGTATTTCAATCTCGATTGGTATGTTAGTTTCTATTGGTATGTCAATTTTGATTAGTATATCAGCTTCTATTGGTATGTCAGTTCCGATTGGTATGTTAGTCCTCGATTTGTATGTCAGTTTCTATTGGTATATCAGTTTCGATTGGTATGTCAGTTTCAATTGTTATATCAGTTGCGATTGGTATGTCAGTTTCCATTGGTATGTCAGTTTCGATTATTATATCAGTTACTATTGGTATGTCAGTTTCGATTGGTATGTCAGTTTCGATTGTTATGTCAGTCTCTATTGGTATATAAGTTTCGATTGGTATGTCAGTTTCGATTAGTATATCAGTTCCTATATTTGTCAGTTTCTATTGGTATATCAGTTTCGATTGGTATGTCAGTTTCGATTAGTATATCAGTTTCTATTGGTACGTCAGTTTCTATTTGTATATCAGTTTCGTTTGGTATATATATATTTTTCTTGGGCTCTGCTAGAGTCAGCAGCAACACACAACCACGTGTTGCTACACACACACAAGAGGAAAGAGAAAAAAAAAAAAAAAAAAATTTAAAATTTATGAGACCAATAGAGATATGTACATTTATATATTTATATCTAGATATTGCTATCATCATTTACAGTCCCTCTGTGTTTAATGTATGTTCATTAGTATATGTGTTGTTATCTCTGCTTGCATTTTGCATATATACATATATATATCTATATATATGCTTGCGTGACCCCTCTCAAAAATTTGTTGGATTTTCTAATTGGATACCCCAACACTGGATACCAACACTGAATACACCTGAACTTCTACCAGGAAATCTTTCGTTGTCATTTCTGCTTGCATTTTACATATATAGATATATATATCAATGGTTGCGTGGACCCCTCTTAAAGATTCGTTGGATTTTCTAATTGGATACCCCGAAACTGGATACCAATCACTGAATACACCTGAACTTCTACCAGGAAATCTTTCATATCAGTGAAAATTTTCTTTTCTTTGCTTCATATATATATATTATATATACTTGTCCGCCATTGCAAAAGGCCATAAATTCAAAATTTTGAAGAGAGAGGAAAAGAGAGAAGTGATCTATGAACTTGTAACATCTCACTTACCCCCCCCCCCCCCCCGTCACCACAATAACAATAACGCCTACACTCGCTCCCCACCATCACCACATTACTCTAAGGTCGCTGTCCTGTCCCCTGTTGACATACTGCTGACTATCTTTTGATGTATGTATGTGTATATACATATGTGTATGTGTGTGTATATGTATATCTCTGTGGATGCGACCAGATTTCAACACAGCAACAACTACAACAACAACAGCAGCAACACCAACAACAACAACAACAGCAACAACACCATCGTCTGTGTTGAATGTGTGTGTATGTATTTGTATATATGCGACAGCAATAACAGCATCAACACCATTGTCTGCAGCAACAGCAGCAGTGAAATGAAGGACAACAACAACAGTAACAACTACAATAACAACTACAGCACCAACAACTGTCACCACCATCACTGACCATCCACCACCACCACGCTGATACCATCCACCACCACCACACTGACACCATCCACCACCGCCATTACCAGCGTAAACAAACAATTATTATTGTTATTGTTATTATATACAAGCCGAACTGGACTGGGAAAGGTCAACAGTTGACATGATAGTGATTTTGACGATTTTGACTTTGATTTTGATTTTGTATCAGTACTGTCGGTAATATATGTATATATATATATGTGTTTGTGAGTTGTGTGTGTGATTGTATTCATGAATGAGTGTTGGTATGTGTGGTTGTGGTTTGTATGCATGAGTATTAGTGTGTGAGTCGTGTCAATAAGTTTTTTTTTTTTTTTTTTTTTTTTTAATGACCATGCTGTAAAATGGAGGGGTAGAGAGGGCCCTTGAGTCTAGTAAGACATCCTCACTAGTGCTGGTGGCACAAATAAAAGCACCCAGTCCATGCTGTAAAGTGGCGCTGGTGTTAGGAAGGGCATCCAACCAGTGTATCAATGCCAAAAAGCTTATCAGCACAGCAACAAAACAGCATAGAAAAAAAATATGAAGACGTCGCATCTCAGAGTTGCAACACTTAATGTTGGCACTCTCAGAGGTAGATCTGCTGAAATAGCGGAGATGCTGGAGAGAAGGCAGGTGGATGTGTGCTGCGTGCAAGAGGTGAGATGGAGAGGTGCCTCTGCGAGACTAGTCGTAGGCAAGCGTCTTAGCTATAAGCTATTCTGGGTAGGTAAGGATGATGGGTTAGGGGGAGTAGGCATTTTCCTGGCTGAGAAATGGATCAATAAGACAATAGAGGTAGTTCGAGTTAGTAATCGAATAATTAAGCTGAGATTAGTTGTAGGTAGGAGACTACTGACAATCATCTCGGTCTATGCTCCCCAAGCAGGCCTAGGCAAAGATGAGAAAGACTGCTTTTATGAGCAACTTTTGCAAACAACCACAATGACAGAGGACGGAGACATCGTTATGCTAGCAGGAGACTTCAATGGTCATGTTGGACAGCTCCAGGATGGTTACACTGGGGTACATGGTGGGCATGGTTACGGTTCAAGAAATGAAGAAGGAGTGAGACTTCTTGAATTTTGTGATGCAAGTACATTGACTATTTGCAACACAAACTTCCAGAAACCTGCCAATCACCTAATAACCTACAAATCTGGTGAGCACATAAGCCAGATTGACTTCCTGCTAGTTAGGCAGCGGGACAGGCAGATAGTGTCTAATACCAAGGCATACCCTGGGGAAGAATGTACCCCACAGCATAGGTTAGTTGTTAGTGATATCTCAGTAAGCAAGAGATGGAATGAGACATATAGGAAGGTGTGGAGAAGAAAGGTCTGGAAGCTAAAAGACCTTTCACTAAAATTCAAATTTAGGAAAGCCCTTCAAGATGTATATGACGAAAAAGAAGACGATTTAGAGACGTATGACATAGATAATAACTGGAAGTTCTTACGTGACAACTTGCTGAAGGCTACTGATGAAACCTGTGGCTGGAGCCGAGCTCCAACCAGACAGAGAGTGACCTGGTGGTGGAACAGCAGTGTAGATAAGGCTATTAGAGACAAAAGACTAGCATGGAAGGCTTGGAATAAGGGTGGGAGTAGGGAAGAATATACAGCCACTAAGAGAGAAGCTAGACGTCAGGTGTACTTAGCACGCAGGGAGGCAGAGAGTAGGAGGTTTGCCAATGTTCTGCGACGGGAAGATCAGAGGCGTGCGGTGTTCCACATTGCAAGGCAGTGTGTCAATGCAAATCAGGATGTTGTTGGTGATAAATGTGTCCGGGATGATGCCGGTGTACTTAGTGTCACGAATGACCAGAAAAAGGAGGCCTGGAAATGTCATTATGAGAGACTGATGAATGTGGAGAACGAATGGGAGAGAGAGAAATTACTCTTGGTAGATCCGACAGAGGGACCAGCTATTGAGATTGACGAATATAGGGTCCAAGAGGCGATTAGGGAAATGAAAAATGGTAAGGCGGCCGGACCATCGGGAATAGTTGCTGAGATGCTGAAGGCATCAGGGGACGTAGGCACTAAACTGGTTGCACGCATAATCAATCAGGCTATATATGGTGGTGTCATACCCAAAGACTGGTGCAGCAGTATTCTCATAAATTGCTACAAAGGTAAAGGGGATGCTTTGGAGAGGAGCAATTATAGGGGTATAAAACTGATAGATCAGGTTATGAAAGTGGCAGAAAGGATTTTAGCACAACTAATTAGAGAAAGGGTCAAACTAGATGAGATGCAGTTTGGTTTTGTGCCTGGGAAGAGTACAACAGATGCCCTCTTCTTGGTGAGACAAATGCAAGAGAGGTTCTTAGAGAAGAATAAGCCACTATACTTGGCCTTTGTTGACCTAGAGAAGGCCTTTGATAGGGTACCCCGATCTGTCATCTGGTGGTCCCTAAGGAAGATGGGTGTTGAGGAATGGCTTGTAAGGACAGTGCAAACTTTGTACAGAGGTACTCTCAGTAAAGTCAGGGTAGGAATGGAGTTTAGTGAGGAATTCCAGATACAAGTAGGAGTACATCAGGGTTCGGTCCTCAGCCCGCTCTTGTTCATTATAGTCCTCCAAGCCATAACAGAGGAGTTTAAGACTGGCTGTCCATGGGAACTTCTCTATGCTGACGATCTGGCTCTTATGGCAGAATCAGTAGAGGAGCTAGAGAATAAATTCCGGCTATGGAAACAGCAGTTGGAAGCAAGAGGACTGAGAGTAAATCTAGCTAAGACAAAAGTGTTGATGAGTAGAAAAGAGGACAAAACCCTGATTCCGTCAGGGAAATGGCCATGTTCGATATGCAGAAAAGGAACTGGCATAAATTCTATAAAATGCACACAATGTAGGTCCTGGGTACACAAGAGATGTAGCGGGATAGCAGGCAAACTAACAGGTAGGGAGAACTATGTATGCAGTAGATGTACAGGGAAATTAGACAGTAGAAGTCGCACTGATAGACACATTTTTCAAATGCGAGAGGGCGCTATAGAAGTGGTGGATAGCTTCCGGTACCTAGGAGATCAGATTAGCATGGGAGGAGGGTGTTCCGAGGCCATAGTATCTAGAATAAGGACGGGTTGGAAGAAGTTTAGGGAGCTGCTTCCTCTGTTGACGAAGAAGGGTTTCTCCCTGCGTACGAAAGGCTGGTTGTATGATGCCTGTGTGAGGAGCGCGATGCTGCATGGTAGTGAGACATGGGCAGCTACCGCAGAAGATATGCGACGGCTGGAGAGAAATGAGGCAAGCATGCTCCGTTGGATGTGCAGTGTAAATGTGCGTGAACGACCCAGCATAAATGTGTTGAGAGAGAAACTGTGTCTGAGAGGGATAGAATGTAGTGTACGGGAGAGGAGACTGAGGTGGTATGGACATGTGATGCGCATGGAGGATGACCGATGGGTGAAGAAGTGCCAGGAAATGCCAGTTGAAGGAAGACGTGGTAGAGGTAGACCACGAAAAACATGGGCGGAGGTGGTGAGAACAGACCTCAGATCATTGAAGCTCACGGTGGAGATGACGAGGGACCGTCACGAGTGGAGAGATGCTGTGCTGAATAAGACCCGTCCCACCCTTGCAAGCAGGGAAAAGCGGACGTAAAATGATGATGATGATGATGATGATATCAGTTTCGATTTGTATGTCAATTTCGATTGGTATGTCAGTTTCGATTGGTATATCAGATTCGACTGGTATATCATTTATATTGCTATATCAGTTTCTATTGGTATGTCAGTTTCAATTTGTATGTCAGTTTCTATTCGTATATAAGTTTCGATTGGTATCTCAGTTTCTATTGGTATGTAAGTTTCTATTGGTATATCAGTTTCGATTGATATGTCAGTTTCGATTTTTATATCAGTTTCGATTGGTATGTCAGTTTCGATTGGTATATCAGTTTCTATTGGTATATCAGTTTCGATTGGTATGTCAGTTCCTATTGCTATGTCAGTTTAGATTGGTATGTCAGTTTCAATTGGTATATCAGTTTCAATTGGTATATCAGTTTCGAATGGTATTTCAATCTCGATTGGTATGTCTTTTTCGATTGGTATATCAGTTTCGATTAGTATGTCAGTTTCTATTGGTATATCAGTTTTGATTGGTATATCAGTTTCCATTGGTATGTTAGTTTCTATTGGTATGTCAGTTTCGATTAGTATATCAGTTTCTATTGGTATGTCAGTTTCGATTGGTATGTTAGTCCTCTATTTGTATGTCAGTTTCTATTGGTATATCAGTTTCGATTGGTATGTTTGTTTCGATTAGTATATCAGTTTCTATCTGCATGTTAGTTTCTATTGGTATATCAATTTCTATTGCTATATCAGTTTCTATTGGTATGTCAGTTTCAATTGGTATGTCAGTTTCTATTGGTATATCAGTTTCGATTGGTATGTCAGTTTCTATTGGTATGTCAGTTTCAATTGGTATGTTAGTTTCTATTGGTATATCAGTTTCGATTGGTATGTCAGTTTCTATTAGTATATTAGTTTCTATTGGTATATCAGTTTCAATTGGTATATCAGTTTCTATTGGTATATCAGTTTCGATTGGTATGTCAGTTTCGATTGGTATGTCAGTTTTGATTGCTACGTCAGTTTCGATTGGTATATCAGTTTCGATTGGTATATCAGTTTTGAATGGTATTTCAATCCCGATTGGTATGTTAGTTTCTATTGGTATGTCAGTTTCGATTAGTATATCAGCTTCTATTGGTATGTCAGTTCCGAATGGTATGTTAGTCCTCGATTTGTATGTTAGTTTCTATTGGTATATCAGTTTCGATTGGTATGTCAGTTTCAATTAGGATATCAGTTTCCATTGGTATATCAGTTTCTATTGGTATATCAGTTTTGATTGGTATGTCAGTTTCTATTGTTATATCAGTTGCGATTGGTATGTCAGTTTCTATTGGTATGTCAGTTTTGATTGGTATATCAGTATCGAATGGTATTTCAATCTCGATTGGTATGTCAGTTTCGATTGGTATATCAATTTCGATTGGTATATCAGTTTCGATAGGTATGTTAGTTTCTATTGGTATGTCAGTTTCGATTAGCATATCAGTTTCTATTGGTATGTCAGTTTCGATTGGTATGTTAGTCCTCTATTTGTTTGTCAGTTTCTATTGGTATATCAGTTTCGATTGGTATGTCAGTTTCGATTAGTATATCAGTTTCTATCTGTATGTCAGTTTCTATTGGTATGTCAGTTTCAATTGGTATGTTAGTTTCTATTGGTATATCAGTTTCGATTGGTATGTGAGTTTCTATTAGTATATCGGTTTCGAATAGTATGTCAGTTTCGATTACTATATTAGTTTGTATTGGTATATCAGTTTCGATTGGTATATCAGTTTCGATTGGTACGTCAGTTTTGATTGGTATATCAGTTTCTATTGGTATATCAGTTTCGATTGGTTTGTCAGTTTCGATTGGTATGTCAGTTTCTATTGGTATGTCAGTTTCGATTGGTATATCAGTTTCTATTGGTATGTCAGTCTCTATTGGTATATCAGTTTCGATTGGTATATCAGTTTCTATTGGTATATCAGTTTCGATTGGTATGTCAGTTTCGATTGCTATGTCAGTTTCGATTGGTATGTCAGTTTCGATTAGTATATCAGTTTCTATCTGTATGTCAGTTTCTATTGGTATGTCAGTTTCAATTGGTATGTTAGTTTCTATTGGTATATCAGTTTCGATTGGTATGTGAGTTTCTATTAGTATATCGGTTTCGAATAGTATGTCAGTTTCGATTACTATATTAGTTTGTATTGGTATATCAGTTTCGATTGGTATATCAGTTTCGATTGGTACGTCAGTTTTGATTGGTATATCAGTTTCTATTGGTATATCAGTTTCGATTGGTTTGTCAGTTTCGATTGGTATGTCAGTTTCTATTGGTATGTCAGTTTCGATTGGTATATCAGTTTCTATTGGTATGTCAGTCTCTATTGGTATATCAGTTTCGATTGGTATATCAGTTTCTATTGGTATATCAGTTTCGATTGGTATGTCAGTTTCGATTGCTATGTCAGTTTCGATTGGTATGTCAGTTTCGATTAGTATATCAGTTTCTATCTGTATGTCAGTTTCTATTGGTATGTCAGTTTCAATTGGTATGTTAGTTTCTATTGGTATATCAGTTTCGATTGGTATGTCAGTTTCTATTAGTATATCGGTTTCGATTAGTATGTCAGTTTCGATTAGTATATTAGTTTCTATTGGTATATCAGTTTATATTGGTATGTCAGTTTCAATTGGTATGTCAGTTTCTATTGGTACATCAGTTTCGATTGGTATGTCAGTTTCTATTGGTATATAAGTTTCAATTGGTATGTTAATTGCTATTGGTATATCAGTTTCGATTGGTATGTCAGTTTCGATTAGTATATTAGTTTCTATTGGTATATCAGTTTCGATTGGTTTGTCATTTTCTATTGGTATGTCAGTTCCGATTGGTATGTTAGTCCTCGATTTGTATGTCAGTTTCTATTGGTATATCAGTTTCGATTGGTATGTCAGTTTCAATTAGGATATCAGTTTCTATTGGTATATCAGTTTCTATTGGTATATCAGTTTCGATTGGTATATCAGATTCGACTGGTATGTCAGTTTCGATTGGTATGTCAGTTTCGATTGGTATATCAGTTTCGATTGGTATGTCAGTTTCGATTAGTATATCAGTTCCTATATGTGTCAGTTTCTATTGGTATATCAGTTTCGATTGGTATGTAAGTTTCTATTGGTATATCAGTTTCGATTGGTATGTCAGTTTCGATTAGTATATCAGTTTCTATTGGTACGTCAGTTTCTATTGGTACGTCAGTATCTATTGGTATATCAGTTTCGATTGGTATATCAGTTTCGACTTGTATGTCAATTTCGAATAGTATGTCAGTTTCAATTGGTATATCAGATTCGACTGGTATATCACTTTCTATTGCTATATCAGTTTCTATTGGTATGTCAGTTTCAATTTGTATGTCAGTTTCTATTGGTATATCAGTTTTGATTGGTATGTCAGTTTCTATTGGCATGTCAGTCTCTATTGGTATATCAGTTTCGATTGGTATGTAAGTTTCTATTGGTATATCAATTTCTATTGGTATATCAGTTTCGATTGTTATGTCAGTTCCGATCGCTATGTCAGTTTAGATTGGTATGTCAGATTCAATTGGTATATCATTTTGAGTATGGTATTTCAATCTCGATTGGTATGTCTTTTTCGATTGGTATATCAGTATCGATTAGTATGTCAGTTTCTATTGGTATGTCAGTTTCGATTGGTATATCAGTTTCTATTGGTATGTCAGTCTCTATTGGTATGTTAGTTTCTATTGGTATGTCAGTTTCGATTAGAATATCAGTTTAGATTGGTATGTCAGTTTCTATTGGTATGTCCGTTTCGATTGGTATGTCAGTTTCGATTTGTATGTTTGTTTCGATTGCTATGTCAGTTTCGATTGGTATGTCAGTGTCGATTGGTATATCAGTTTTGAATGGTAATTCAATCTCGATTGGTATGTTAGTTTCTATTGGTATGTCAGTTTCGATTTGTATGTCAGTCCTCGATTTGTATGTCAGTTTCTATTGGTATATCAATTTCGATTGGTATATCAGTTTCTATTGCTATATCAGTTTCTATTGGTATATCAGTTTCGATTGGTATATCAGTTTCTATTGCTATATCAGTTTCTATTGGTATATCAGTTTCGATTGGTATGTCAGTTTCTATTGGTATGTCAGTTTCGAGTATTATATCAGTTATTATTGGTATGTCAGTTTCGATTGGTATGTCAGTTTCGATTGTTATGTCAGTCTCTATTGGTATATCAGTTTCGATTGGTATGTCAGTTTCGATTAGTATATCAGTTCCTACAGGTGTCAGTTTCTATTGGTATATCAATTTCGATTGGTATGTAAGTTTCTATTGGTATATCAGTTTCGATTGGTATGTCAGTTTCTATTAGTATATTAGTTTCTATTGGTATGTCAGTCTCTATTGGTATATCAGTTTCTATTGGTATGTCAGTTTCTATTGGTATATCAGTTTCCATTGGTATATCAGTTTCTATTGGTATGTCAGTTTCTATTGGTATATCAGTTTCTATTGGTATGTCAGTTACGATTGGTATGTCAGTTTCGATTAGTATATCAGTTTCTATCTGTATGTCAGTTTCAATTGGTATATCAGTTTCGATTGGTATATCAGTTTCGATTTGCATGTAGGTTTCTATTGGTATGTCAGTTTCGATTAGTATATCAGTTTATATTGGTATGTCAGTTTCGATTGGTATGTTTGTCCTCTATTTGTATGTCAGTTTCTATTGGTATATCAGTTTCGATTGGTATGTCAGTTTCGATTAGTATATCAGTTTCTATCTGTATGTCAGTTTCTATTTGTATATCAATTTCTATTGCTATATCACTTTCTATTGGTATGTCAGTTTCAATTGGTATGTCAGTTTCTATTGGTATATCAGTTTCGATTGGTATGTCAGTTTCTATTGGTATATCAGTTTCAATTGGTATGATAATTTCTATTGGTATATTAGTTTCTATTGGTATATCAGTTTCGATTGGTTTGTCATTTTCTATTGGTATGTCAGTTCCGATTGGTACGTTAGTCCTCGATTTGTATGTCAGTTTCTATTGGTGTATCAGTTTCTATTCGTATATCAGTTGCGATTGGTATGTCAGTTTCAATTGGTATTTCAGTTTCGATTGTTATGTCAGTCTCTATTGGTATATCAGTTTCGATTGGTATGTCAGTTTCGATTAGTATATCAGTTCCTATAGGTGTCAGTTTCTATTGGTATATCAGATTCGACTGGTATATCACTTTCTATTGCTATATCAGTTTCTATTGGTATGTCAGTTTCAATTTGTATGTCAGTTTCTATTGGTATATCAGTTTCGATTGGTATGTCAGTTTCTATTGGTATGTCAGTTTCTATTAGTATATTAGTTTCTATTGGTATGTCAGTCTCTATTAGGTATATCAGTTTCGATTGGTATATCAGTTTCGATTGGTATATCAGTTTCTATTGGTATATCAGTTTCGATTGGTATGTCAGTTTCGATTGGTTTATCAGTTTCGATTGGTATATCAGTTTCGATTGGTATGTCAGTTTCGATTGGTATATCAGTTTCTACTGGAATATCAATTTCGATTGGTATATCACTTTCGATTGGTATATCAGTTTCGATTGGTATCTCAGTTTCTATTGGTATATCAGATGCGATTGGTATGTCAGTTTCGATTGGTATGTCAGTTTCGATTGTTATGTCAGTCTCTATTGGTATATCAATTTCGATTGGTATGTCAGTTTCGATTGGTATGTCAGTTTCGATTAGCATATCAGTTTCTATTGGTATGTCAGTTTCTATTGGTATATCACTTTCGATTGGCATATCAGTTTCTATTGGTATATCAGTTTCGATTGGTATGTCAGTTTGTATTGGTATATCAGTTGCGATTGGTATTCAGTTTCTATTGGTATGTCAGTTTCGATTATTATATCAGTTACTATTTGTATGTCAGTTTCTATTGGTATATCAGTTTCATTTGGTATGTAAGTCTCTATTGGTATATCAGTTTCGATTAGTATATCAGTTCCTATAGGTGTCAGTTTCTATTGGTATATCAGTTTCGATTGGTATGTAAGTTTCTATTGGTATATCAGTTTCGATTGGTATGTCAGTTTCGATTAGTATATCAGTTTCTATTGGTACGTCAGTTTCTATTAGTATATCAGTTTCGATTGGTATATCAGTTTCGATTGGTATATCAATTTCTATTGCTATATCACTTTCTATTGGTATATCAGTTTCGTTTGGTATCTCAGTTTCTATTGGTATATCAGATGCGATTGGTATGTCAGTTTCGATTGGTATGTCAGTTTCGATTGTTATGTCAGTCTCTATTGGTATATCAGTTTCGATTGGTATGTCAGTTTCGATTGGAATATCAGTTTCTACTGGAATATCAATTTCGATTGGTATGTCAGTTTCGATTGGTATGTCAGTTTCGATTAGCATATCAGTTTCTATTGGTATGTCAGTTTCTATTGGTATATCACTTTCGATTCGCATATCAGTTTCTATTGGTATATCAGTTTCGATTGGTATGTCAGTTTGTATTGGTATATCAGTTGCGATTGGTATTCAGTTTCTATTGGTATGTCAGTTTCGATTATTATATCAGTTACTATTTGTATGTCAGTTTCTATTGGTATATCAGTTTCATTTGGTATGTAAGTCTCTATTGGTATATCAGTTTCGATTGGTATGTCAGTCTCGATTAGTATATCAGTTTCTATTGGTACGTCAGTTTCTATTAGTATATCAGTTTCGATTGGTATATCAGTTTCGATTTGTATGTCAATTTCGATTGGTATGTCAGTTTCGATTGGTATATCATATTCGACTGGTATATCACTTTCTATTGCTATATCAATTTCTATTGGTATGTCAGTTTCTATTAGTATATCTGTTTCAATTGGTATGTCAGTTTCTATTGGTATGTCAGTTTCTACTAGTATATTAGTTTCTATTGGTATGTCTGTCTCTATTGGTATATCAGTTTCGATTGGTATGTCCGTTTCGATTGGTATATCAGTTTCTATTGGTATATTCAAGCATGTTCTACAACGTGAGGACCAAAAACGTGAGGTGTTCAGGATTGCCAGGCAATGTGTCAAGGAAAACCGTGATATTGTCGGGGAGAAGTGTGTACTTAACGATGATGGCATACTTGCCATCACCGACGCTGATAAGAAGGTAGCTTGGAAGTGTCACTACGAAAGGCTTCTAAATGAGGAGAACAAATGGGAGAAAGACAGTCTCCCCCAGATCGATCCAATAGAGGGACCAGCAGTGTTAGTTGAAGGTTGTATAATAAGTAAGGCAATCAAAGATATGAAGACGGGTAAGGCGGCTGGGCCTTCGGAAATAGTTGCTGAGATGCTGAAGGCATCTGGTTCGGTGGGACACACCATGGTCACCCGGATAGTTAACCAAGTCGTACAGAATGGGGTTGTTCCGAAGGACTGGCGTAGCAGCATCATCGTCAACTGCTATAAGGGAAAAGGAGATGACCTAGATAGGAGTAACTATAGAGGCATTAAATTAATCGACCAGGTCATGAAGGTCACGGAAAAAGTAATAGCGCAACTAATCAGAGAGAGAATTGATCTAGATGAAATGCAGTTCGGGTTTGTGTCAGGCAAAAGTACCACAGACGCTCTTTTCATTGTACGACAACTACAGGAGAAGTACCTAGCTAAAAGTAAACCCCTATACTTAGCTTTCGTCGACTTGGAGAAAGCCTTCGACAGAGTCCCCCGTTCCATTATCTGGTGGTCTCTTAGAAAACTAGGTGTTGACGAATGGCTTGTGAGAGCTATACAAGCCATGTATAAAGAAACAGTCAGTAAGGTTAGAATTAACAACGAATATAGTGAAGAGTTTAGCGTAAAAGTTGGTGTCCATCAGGGCTCTGTTCTTAGCCCCCTACTATTTATTATTGCCCTTCAGGCTATAACAGAGGAGTTCAAGACCGGCTGCCCATGGGAACTCCTATACGCAGATGATCTAACGCTCATAGCTGAATCAATGACCGAACTAGAGAAGAAATTCCAAACGTGGAAGCACGGCCTAGTATCAAAAGGCCTTAAAATTAACCTGGCTAAGACTAAAGTTCTAGTTTGTAGGAAAGAAAATAAGGCGGCGGTCCCATCGGGGAAATGGCCATGCTCAGTGTGTAGGAAAGGCGTAGGTAGAAACTCCATTTTATGTCCCAAATGCAAAGTATGGGTGCATAAAAGATGTAGTGGGATCACAGGTAAGCTAACTAAGAACATAGATTTTACATGTGGCCGGTGCTCTGGTGCAATAAGTAGCAGCAAGTGCCCACAAAATACTAGCTCCTTCAACTGCGCAGAGGGTTCTATAGAAATAGTGGACAGCTTCCGTTATCTGGGTGACAAAATCAGCAGTGGGGGAGGGTGCTCTGAAAGTACAGTAGCTAGAGTCAGAACTGGATGGAAAAAGTTCAGAGAGCTTATACCACTATTAGCCGCTAGAGGGTTCTCCCTAAAAATGAAAGGCAGGTTATACGATGCCTGCATACGAACAGCAATGCTGCATGGCAGTGAGACCTGGGCATTGTGTGCAGAGGATATACGCAGACTAGAGAGGAACGAAGCTAGCATGCTCCGCTGGATGTGCAATAGTAATATACGTGAACGGCAAAGCATAAACAAACTAAGGAAAAAATTAGAAATAAGAGGGATCAGATGTTGTTTACTCGAGAGAAGGCTACGTTGGTACGGTCACGTGATGCGCATGAAAGACGACAGCTGTATAACAAAGTGCAGGGCAATAAAGATAGACGGTAGCCACGGAGTAGGCAGACCCAGAAAAACATGGGACGAGCTGATAAATTCCGACCTCACACGCTTACACCTCTCCAAGACAATGTCACTGGACCGAGACCTTTGGCGATACTCAGTAATAGAGAAGACCCGCCTTACCTAAATACAAAGTAAAAACCTACTACAGTCAGTAGGCATCTCTATCAAAACACACCCCCGCCCCACCACCTCCACCCCACCCACACCGCCCCTTTCAATGTAAAGTTATGTTGGTCCCACAACATCCAGGCCGAAACAAATGAGATCGTGTAGGTGTCACGACAAAAAAACACACAGTCCACTCTGTAAATGTGGCCGTGTAGGCAACACGGTAAAAACCTCCCAGCCCCACACTGTAAATGTGGTTGGTGTTAGGAAGGGCATCCAGCTGTAGAAAACCCGCCAGACAGTCCACGCTGTAATGTGGCCGTGTAGGCAACACGGTAAAAACCTCCCAGCCCCACACTGTAAATGTGGTTGGTGTTAGGAAGGGCATCCAACTGTAGAAAACCCGCCAGACAGTCCTATGCGAGCAAGACAACCACTCTTGCCTCAAGTGGGAAAACCCCCGTCCAAACCCATGCAAGCGTGGAACACGGACGCTAAACCTGATGATGATGATGATGATGATGATGATATTAGTTTCTATTGGTATGTACTATTAGCTGCTAATGGGTTCTCCCTAAAAATGAAAGGCAGGTTGTACGATGCCTGCATACGAACAGCAATGTTGCATGGCAGTGAGACCTGGGCATTGTGTGCAGAGGATATATGCAGAATAGAGAGGAACGAAGCTTGCATGCTCCGCTGGATGTGTAACAGTAATATACGTGAATGGCAAAGCATAAACGAACTAAGGAAAAAATTAGAAATAAGAGGGATCAGATGTTGTTTACTCGAGAGAAGGCTACGTTGGTATGGACACGTGATGCGCATGAAAGTCGATAGCTGTATAACAAAGTGCAGGGCAATAAAGATAGACGGTAGCCACGGAATAGGCAGACCTAGAAAAACCTGGGACGAGCTGATAAATTCCGACCTCACACACTTACACCTCTCCAAGACAATGTCACTGGACCGAGACCTTTGGCGGTACTCAGTAACAGAGAAGACCCGCCTTACTTAAATACATAGTAAAACCTACTCCAGCCAGTAGGCATCTCTAACAAAATACACCCCGTCCCACCACCACCCCCACCCCATCCACACCACCCCGTTCTATGTAAAGTTATGTTGGTGCCGCGCCATCCAGGCCATAACAAATGAGATCGTGTAGGTGTCACGACAAAAAAACACACAGTCCACGCTGTAATGTGGCCGTGTAGGCAACACGGTAAAAACCTCCCAGACCCACACTGTAAATGTGGTTGGTGTTAGGAAGGGCATCCAACTGTAGAAAACCTGCCAGACAGTCCTATGCGAGCAGGACAATCACTCTTGCCTCAAGTGGGACTACCCCCGTCCAAACCCATGCAAGTGTGGAACACGGACGTTAAACGTTGATGATGATGATGATGATGATGTCAGTTTCGATTGATATGTCAGTTTAGATTGGTATGTCAGTTTCGATTGGTATATCAGTTTCGAATGGTATTTCAATCTCGATTGGTATGTCAGTTTCGATTGGTATATCAGTTTCGAATGGTATATCAGTTTCGATTGGTATGTCAGTTTCGATTGGTATATCAGTTTCTATTAGAATATCAGTTTCGATTGGTATGTCAGTTTCGATTAGTATATCAGTTTCTATTGGTATGTCAGTCTCTATTGGTATATCAGTTCCTATAGGTATGTCAGTTTCTATTGGTATATCAGTTTCGATTGGTATGTCAGTTTCTATTTGTATATCAGTTTCGATTGGTATGTCAGTCTAGATTAGTATATCTGTTTTGATTGGTATGTCAGTTTCGATTAGTATATCAGTTTCTACTGGTATATCAGTTTCGATTGGTATATCAGTTTCGATTGGTATGTTAATTTCGATTGGTATGTCAGTTTCGATTGTTATATCAGATTCGACTGGTATATCAGTTCCTATTGGTATATCAGTTTCTATTGGTATATCAGTTTCTATTGGTATGTCAGTTTCTATTAGTATATCAGTTTCTATTGGTATGCCAGTCTCTATTGGTATATCATTTTCGATTGGTATGTCAGTTTCGATTGGTATGTCAGTTTCTATTAGTATATCAGTTTGTATTGGTATGTTAATCTCTATTGGTATATCAGTTTCGATTGGTATGTCAGTTTCGATTGGTATGTCAGTTTCTATTGGTATGTCAGTTTCTATTAGTATATCAGTTTGTATTGGTATGTTAATCTCTATTGGTATATCAGTTTCGATTCGTATGTCAGTTTCGATTGGTATGTCAGTTTCGATTGGTATGTCAGTTTCGATTGGTATATCAGTTTCGAATGGTATTTCAATCTCGATTGTTATGTCAGTTTCGATTGGTATATCAGTTTCTATTGGTATGTCAGTTTCTATTGGTATAACAGTTTCGATTGGCATATCAGTTTCGATAGGTATGTCAGTTTCGATTGGTATGTCAGTTTCTATTGGTATATCAGTTGCGATTGGTATGTCAGTTTCTATTGGTATGTCAGTTTCGATTATTATATCAGTTCCTATAGGTATGTCAGTTTCTATTGGTATATCAGTTTCGATTGGTATATCAGTTTTGATTGGTATGTCAATTTCGATTAGTATATCAGATTCTATTGGTATGTCAGTTTCTATTGGTATATCAGTTTCAATTGGTATATCAGTTTCGATTGGCATATCAGTTTCGATTGGTATGTCAGTTTCGATTGGTATATCAGATTCGACTAGTATATCAGTTTCGATTGGTATATCAGTTTCTATTGCTATATCTGTTTCTATTGGTATATCAGTTTCGATTGGTATGTCAGTTTCTATTGGTATGTCAGTTTCGATTATTATATCAGTTTCTATTGGTATGTCAGTTTCTATTGGTATATCAGTTTCGATTGGTATGTCAGTTTCGATTGGTATGTCAGTTTCGATTAGTATATCAGTTTCTATTGGTATGTCAGTCACTATTGGTATATCAGTTCCTATAGGTATGTCAGTTTCTATTGGTATGTCAGTTTCGATTTGTATATCAGTTTCTATTGGTATGTCAGTCTCTATTGGTATATCAGTTTCGATTGGTATGTCAGTTTTGATTGGTATATCAGTTTCGATTGGTGTATCAGTTTCAATTGGTATATCAGTTTCTATTGGTATATTCAGTTTAAATTGGTATGTCAGTTTCTATTGGTATGTTAGTTTCGATTAGTATATCAGTTTCTATTGGTATGTCAGTGTCTATTGGTATATCAGTTTCAATTGGTATGTCAGTTTCGATTGCTATGTCAGTTTCGATTGGTATATCAGTTTTGAATGGTATTTAAATCTCGATTGGTATGTCAGTTTCGATTGGTATATCAATTTCTATTGGTATGTCAGTTTCTATTGGTATATCAGTTTCTATTGGTATGTCAGTTTCTATTGGTATATCAGTTTCTATTGGTATGTCAGTTTCTATTGGTATATCAGTTTCTATTTGTATGTCAGTTTCTATTGGTATATCAGTTTCTATTGGTATGTCAGTTTCGATTAGTATATCAGTTTCTATTGGTATGTCAGTTTCTATTGGTATATCAGTTTCGATTGGTATATCAGTTTCGATTGGTATGTCAGTTTCTATTAGTATATCAGTTTGTATTGGTATGTTAATCTCTATTGGTATATCAGTTTCGATTGGTATGTCAGTTTCGATTGGTATGTCAGTTTCTATTGGTATGTCAGTTTCTATTAGTATATCAGTTTGTATTGGTATGTTAATCTCTATTGGTATATCAGTTTCGATTCGTATGTCAGTTTCGATTGGTATGTCAGTTTCGATTGGTATGTCAGTTTCGATTGGTATATCAGTTTCGAATGGTATTTCAATCTCGATTGTTATGTCAGTTTCGATTGGTATATCAGTTTCTATTGGTATGTCAGTTTCTATTGGTATAACAGTTTCGATTGGCATATCAGTTTCGATAGGTATGTCAGTTTCGATTGGTATGTCAGTTTCTATGGGTATATCAGTTGCGATTGGTATGTCAGTTTCTATTGGTATGTCAGTTTCGATTATTATATCAGTTCCTATAGGTATGTCAGTTTCTATTGGTATATCAGTTTCGATTGGTATATCAGTTTTGATTGGTATGTCAATTTCGATTAGTATATCAGTTTCTATTGGTATGTCAGTTTCTATTGGTATATCAGTTTCAATTGGTATATCAGTTTCGATTGGCATATCAGTTTCGATTGGTATGTCAGTTTCGATTTGTATATCAGATTCGACTAGTATATCAGTTTCGATTGGTATATCAGTTTCTATTGCTATATCTGTTTCTATTGGTATATCAGTTTCGATTGGTATGTCAGTTTCTATTCGTATATCAGTTTCGATTGGTATGTCAGTTTCTATTGGTATGTCAGTTTCGATTATTATATCAGTTTCTATTGGTATGTCAGTTTCTATTGGTATATCAGTTTCGATTGGTATGTCAGTTTCGATTGGTATGTCTGTTTCGATTAGTATATCAGTTTCTATTGGTATGTCAGTCACTATTGGTATATCAGTTCCTATAGGTATGTCAGTTTCTATTGGTATGTCAGTTTCGATTTGTATATCAGTTTCTATTGGTATGTCAGTCTCTATTGGTATATCAGTTTCGATTGGTATGTCAGTTTTGATTGGTATATCAGTTTCGATTGGTGTATCAGTTTCGATTGGTATATCAGTCTCTATTGGTATATTCAGTTTAAATTGGTATGTCAGTTTCTATTGGTATGTTAGTTTCGATTAGTATATCAGTTTCTATTGGTATGTCAGTGTCTATTGGTATATCAGTTTCGATTGGTATGTCAGTTTCGATTGCTATGTCAGTTTCGATTGGTATGTCAGTTTCGATTGGTATATCAGTTTTGAATGGTATTTAAATCTCGATTGGTATGTCAGTTTCGATTGGTATATCAGTTTCTATTGGTATGTCAGTTTCTATTGGTATATCAGTTTCTATTGGTATGTCAGTTTCTATTGGTATATCAGTTTCTATTGGTATATCAGTTTCGATTGGTATGTCAATTTCGATTGGTATGTCAGTTTCGATTGGTATATCAGTTTCTATTTGTATGTCAGTTTCTATTGGTATATCAGTTTCTATTGGTATGTCAGTTTCGATTATTATATCAGTTTCTATTGGTATGTCAGTTTCTATTGGTATATCAGTTTCGATTGGTATATCAGTTTCGATTGGTATGTCAATTTCGATTGGTATGTCAGTTTCGATTGGCATATCAGATTCGACTGGTATATCACTTTCTATTTCTATATCAGTTTCTATTGGTATGTCAGTTTCAATTGGTATGTCAGTTTCTATTAGTATATCAGTTTCTATTTGTATGTCAGTCTCTATTGGTATATCAGTTTCGAATGGTATGTCAGTTTCGATTGGTATATCTGTTTCGATTGGTATGTCAATTTCGATTGCTATGTCAGTTTCGATTGGTATGTCAGTTTCGATTGGTATATCAGTTTCGATTGGTATATCAGTTGCAATTGGTATGTTAGTTTCTATTGGTATGTCAGTTTCGATTAGTATATCAGTTTCTATTGCTATATCAGTTTCTATTTGTATATCAGTTTCGATTGGTATATCAGTTTCGATTAGTTTAGCAGTTTCTATTGGCATGTCAGTTTTTATTGGTATATCAATTTCGATTGGTATATCAGTTTCAATTGGTATATCAGATTCGACTGGTATATCACTTTCTATTGCTATATCAGTTCGATTGGTATGTCAGTTTCTATTAGTATGTCAGTTTCTATTGGTATGTTAGTCCTCGATTTGTATGTCAGTTTCTATTGGTATGTCAGTTTCGATTAGCATATCAGTTTCTATTGGTATGTCAGTTTCTATTGGTATATCACTTTCGATTGGCATATCAGTTTCTATTGGTATATCAGTTTCGATTGGTATGTCAGTTTGTATTGGTATATCAGTTGCGATTGGTATTCAGTTTCTATTGGTATGTCAGTTTCGATTATTATATCAGTTACTATTTGTATGTTAGTTTCTATTGGTATATCAGTTTCATTTGGTATGTAAGTCTCTATTGGTATATCAGTTTCTATTGGTACGTCAGTTTCTATTAGTATATCAGTTTCGATTGGTATATCAGTTTCGATTGGTATATCAATTTCTATTGCTATATCACTTTCTATTGGTATATCAGTTTCGATTGGTATCTCAGTTTCTATTGGTATATCAGATGCGATTGGTATGTCAGTTTCGATTGGTATGTCAGTTTCGATTGTTATGTCAGTCTCTATTGGTATATCAGTTTCGATTGGTATGTCAGTTTCGATTGGAATATCAGTTTCTACTGGAATATCAATTTCGATTGGTATGTCAGTTTCGATTGGTATGTCAGTTTCGATTAGCATATCAGTTTCTATTGGTATGTCAGTTTCTATTGGTATATCACTTTCGATTCGCATATTAGTTTCAATTGGTATATCAGTTTCGATTGGTATGTCAGTTTGTATTGGTATATCAGTTGCGATTGGTATTCAGTTTCTATTGGTATGTCAGTTTCGATTATTATATCAGTTACTATTTGTATGTCAGTTTCTATTGGTATATCAGTTTCATTTGGTATGTAAGTCTCTATTGGTATATCAGTTTTGATTAGTATATCAGTTCCTATAGGTGTCAGTTTCTATTGGTATATCAGTTTCGATTGGTATGTAAGTTTCTATTGGTATATCAGTTTCGATTGGTATGTCAGTTTCGATTAGTATATCAGTTTCTATTGGTACGTCAGTTTCTATTAGTATATCAGTTTCGATTGGTATATCAGTTTCGATTTGTATGTCAATTTCGATTGGTATGTCAGTTTCGATTGGTATATCAGATTCGACTGGTATATCACTTTCTATTGCTATATCAATTTCTATTGGTATGTCAGTTTCTATTAGTATATCTGTTTCAATTGGTATGTCAGTTTCTATTGGTATGTCAGTTTCTACTAGTATATTAGTTTCTATTGGTATGTCAGTCTCTATTGGTATATCAGTTTCGATTGGTATGTCCGTTTCGATTGGTATATCAGTTTCTATTGGTATATTCAAGCATGTTCTACAACGTGAGGACCAAAAACGTGAGGTGTTCAGGATTGCCAGGCAATGTGTCAAGGAAAACCGTGATATTGTCGGGGAGAAGTGTGTACTTAACGATGATGGCATACTTGCCATCACCGATGCTGATAAAAAGGTAGCTTGGAAGTGTCACTACGAAAGGCTTCTAAATGAGGAGAACAAATGGGAGAAAGACAGTCTCCCCCAGATCGATCCAATAGAGGGACCAGCAGTGTTAGTTGAAGGTAGTATAATAAGTAAGGCAATCAAAGATATGAAGACGGGTAAGGCGGCTGGGCCTTCGGAAATAGTTGCTGAGATGCTGAAGGCATCTGGTTCGGTGGGACACACCATGGTCACCCGGATAGTTAACCAAGTCGTACAGAATGGGGTTGTTCCGAAGGACTGGCGTAGCAGCATCATCGTCAACTGCTATAAGGGAAAAGGAGATGCCCTAGATAGGAGTAACTATAGAGGCATTAAATTAATCGACCAGGTCATGAAGGTCACGGAAAAAGTAATAGCGCAACTAATCAGAGAGAGAATTGATCTAGATGAAATGCAGTTCGGGTTTGTGTCAGACAAAAGTACCACAGACGCTCTTTTCATAGTACGACAACTACAGGAGAAGTACCTAGCTAAAGGTAAACCCCTATACTTAGCTTTCGTCGACTTGGAGAAAGCCTTCGACAGAGTCCCCCGTTCCATTATCTGGTGGTCTCTTAGAAAACTAGGTGTTGACGAATGGCTTGTGAGAGCTATACAAGCCATGTATAAAGAAACAGTCAGTAAGGTTAGAATTAACAACGAATATAGTGAAGAGTTTAGCGTAAAAGTTGGTGTCCATCAGGGCTCTGTTCTTAGCCCCCTACTATTTATTATTGCCCTTCAGGCTATAACAGAGGAGTTCAAGACCGGCTGCCCATGGGAACTCCTATACGCAGATGATCTAACGCTCATAGCTGAATCAATGACCGAACTAGAGAAGAAATTCCAAACGTGGAAGCACGGCCTAGTATCAAAAGGCCTTAAAATTAACCTGGCTAAGACTAAAGTTCTAGTTTGTAGGAAAGAAAATAAGGCGGCGGTCCCATCGGGGAAATGGCCATGCTCAGTGTGTAGGAAAGGCGTAGGTAGAAACTCCATTTTATGTCCCAAATGCAAAGTATGGGTGCATAAAAGATGTAGTGGGATCACAGGTAAGCTAACTAAGAACATAGATTTTACATGTGGCCGGTGCTCTGGTGCAATAAGTAGCAGCAAGTGCCCACAAAATACTAGCTCCTTCAACTGCGCAGAGGGTTCTATAGAAATAGTGGACAGCTTCCGTTATCTGGGTGACAAAATCAGCAGTGGGGGAGGGTGCTCTGAAAGTACAGTAGCTAGAGTCAGAACTGGATGTAAAAAGTTCAGAGAGCTTATACCACTATTAGCCGCTAGAGGGTTCTCCCTAAAAATGAAAGGCAGGTTATACGATGCCTGCATACGAACAGCAATGCTGCATGGCAGTGAGACCTGGGCATTGTGTGCAGAGGATATACGCAGACTAGAGAGGAACGAAGCTAGCATGCTCCGCTGGATGTGCAATAGTAATATACGTGAACGGCAAAGCATAAACGAACTAAGGAAAAAATTAGAAATAAGAGGGATCAGATGTTGTTTACTCAAGAGAAGGCTACGTTGGTACGGTCACGTGATGCGCATGAAAGACGACAGCTGTATAACAAAGTGCAGGGCAATAAAGATAGACGGTAGCCACGGAGTAGGCAGACCCAGAAAAACATGGGACGAGCTGATAAATTCCGACCTCACACGCTTACACCTCTCCAAGACAATGTCACTGGACCGAGACCTTTGGCGGTACTCAGTAATAGAGAAGACCCGCCTTACCTAAATACAAAGTAAAAACCTACTACAGTCAGTAGGCATCTCTATCAAAACACACCCCCGCCCCACCACCTCCACCCCACCCACACCGCCCCTTTCAATGTAAAGTTATGTTGGTCCCACAACATCCAGGCCGAAACAAATGAGATCGTGTAGGTGTCACGACAAAAAAACACACAGTCCACTCTGTAAATGTGGCCGTGTAGGCAACACGGTAAAAACCTCCCTGCCCCACACTGTAAATGTGGTTGGTGTTAGGAAGGGCATCCAGCTGTAGAAAACCCGCCAGACAGTCCACGCTGTAATGTGGCCGTGTAGGCAACACGGTAAAAACCTCCCAGCCCCACACTGTAAATGTGGTTGGTGTTAGGAAGGGCATCCAACTGTAGAAAACCCGCCAGACAGTCCTATGCGAGCAAGACAACCACTCTTGCCTCAAGTGGGAAAACCCCCGTCCAAACCCATGCAAGCGTGGAACACGGACGCTAAACCTGATGATGATGATGATGATGATGATGATATTAGTTTCTATTGGTATGTACTATTAGCTGCTAATGGGTTCTCCCTAAAAATGAAAGGCAGGTTGTACGATGCCTGCATACGAACAGCAATGTTGCATGGCAGTGAGACCTGGGCATTGTGTGCAGAGGATATATGCAGACTAGAGAGGAACGAAGCTTGCATGCTCCGCTGGATGTGTAACAGTAATATACGTGAACGGCAAAGCATAAACGAACTAAGGAAAAAATTAGAAATAAGAGGGATCAGATGTTGTTTACTCAAGAGAAGGCTACGTTGGTACGGTCACGTGATGCGCATGAAAGACGACAGCTGTATAACAAAGTGCAGGGCAATAAAGATAGACGGTAGCCACGGAGTAGGCAGACCCAGAAAAACATGGGACGAGCTGATAAATTCCGACCTCACACGCTTACACCTCTCCAAGACAATGTCACTGGACCGAGACCTTTGGCGGTACTCAGTAATAGAGAAGACCCGCCTTACCTAAATACAAAGTAAAAACCTACTACAGTCAGTAGGCATCTCTATCAAAACACACCCCCGCCCCACCACCTCCACCCCACCCACACCGCCCCTTTCAATGTAAAGTTATGTTGGTCCCACAACATCCAGGCCGAAACAAATGAGATCGTGTAGGTGTCACGACAAAAAAACACACAGTCCACTCTGTAAATGTGGCCGTGTAGGCAACACGGTAAAAACCTCCCTGCCCCACACTGTAAATGTGGTTGGTGTTAGGAAGGGCATCCAGCTGTAGAAAACCCGCCAGACAGTCCACGCTGTAATGTGGCCGTGTAGGCAACACGGTAAAAACCTCCCAGCCCCACACTGTAAATGTGGTTGGTGTTAGGAAGGGCATCCAACTGTAGAAAACCCGCCAGACAGTCCTATGCGAGCAAGACAACCACTCTTGCCTCAAGTGGGAAAACCCCCGTCCAAACCCATGCAAGCGTGGAACACGGACGCTAAACCTGATGATGATGATGATGATGATGATGATATTAGTTTCTATTGGTATGTACTATTAGCTGCTAATGGGTTCTCCCTAAAAATGAAAGGCAGGTTGTACGATGCCTGCATACGAACAGCAATGTTGCATGGCAGTGAGACCTGGGCATTGTGTGCAGAGGATATATGCAGACTAGAGAGGAACGAAGCTTGCATGCTCCGCTGGATGTGTAACAGTAATATACGTGAATGGCAAAGCATAAACGAACTAAGGAAAAAATTAGAGATAAGAGGGATCAGATGTTGTTTACTCGAGAGAAGGCTACGTTGGTATGGACACGTGATGCGCATGAAAGTCGATAGCTGTATAACAAAGTGCAGGGCAATAAAGATAGACGGTAGCCACGGAATAGGCAGACCTAGAAAAACCTGGGACGAGCTGATAAATTCCGACCTCACACACTTACACCTCTCCAAGACAATGTCACTGGACCGAGACCTTTGGCGGTACTCAGTAATAGAGAAGACCCGCCTTACTTAAATACATAGTAAAACCTACTCCAGCCAGTAGGCATCTCTAACAAAATACACCCCGTCCCACCACCACCCCCACCCCATCCACACCACCCCGTTCTATGTAAAGTTATGTTGGTGCCGCGCCATCCAGGCCGTAACAAATGAGATCGTGTAGGTGTCACGACAAAAAAACACACAGTCCACGCTGTAATGTGGCCGTGTAGGCAACACGGTAAAAACCTCCCAGACCCACACTGTAAATGTGGTTGGTGTTAAGAAGGGCATCCAACTGTAGAAAACCTGCCAGACAGTCCTATGCGAGCAGGACAATCACTCTTGCCTCAAGTGGGACTACCCCCGTCCAAACCCATGCAAGCGTGGAACACGGACGTTAAACGTTGATGATGATGATGATGATGATGTCAGTTTCGATTGCTATGTCAGTTTAGATTGGTATGTCAGTTTCGATTGGTATATCAGTTTCGAATGGTATTTCAATCTCGATTGGTATGTCAGTTTCGATTGGTATATCAGTTTCGAATGGTATATCAGTTTCGATTGGTATGTCAGTTTCGATTGGTATATCAGTTTCTATTAGAATATCAGTTTCGATTGGTATGTCAGTTTCAATTAGTATATCAGTTTCTATTGGTATGTCAGTCTCTATTGGTATATCAGTTCCTATAGGTATGTCAGTTTCTATTGGTATATCAATTTCGATTGGTATGTCAGTTTCTATTTGTATATCAGTTTCGATTGGTATGTCAGTCTAGATTAGTATATCTGTTTTGATTGGTATGTCAGTTTCGATTAGTATATCAGTTTCTACTGGTATATCAGTTTCGATTGGTATATCAGTTTCGATTGGTATGTTAATTTCGATTGGTATGTCAGTTTCGATTGTTATATCAGATTCGACTGGTATATCAGTTCCTATTGGTATATCAGTTTCTATTGGTATATCAGTTTCTATTGGTATGTCAGTTTCTATTAGTATATCAGTTTCTATTGGTATGTCAGTCTCTATTGGTATATCATTTTCGATTGGTATGTCAGTTTCGATTGGTATGTCAGTTTCTATTAGTATATCAGTTTGTATTGGTATGTTAATCTCTATTGGTATATCAGTTTCGATTGGTATGTCAGTTTCTATTGGTATGTCAGTTTCTATTGGTATGTCAGTTTCTATTAGTATATCAGTTTGTATTGGTATGTTAATCTCTATTGGTATATCAGTTTCGATTCGTATGTCAGTTTCGATTGGTATGTCAGTTTCGATTGGTATGTCAGTTTCGATTGGTATATCAGTTTCGAATGGTATTTCAATCTCGATTGTTATGTCAGTTTCGATTGGTATATCAGTTTCTATTGGTATGTCAGTTTCTATTGGTATAACAGTTTCGATTGGCATATCAGTTTCGATAGGTATGTCAGTTTCGATTGGTATGTCAGTTTCTATTGGTATATCAGTTGCGATTGGTATGTCAGTTTCTATTGGTATGTCAGTTTCGATTATTATATCAGTTCCTATAGGTATGTCAGTTTCTATTGGTATATCAGTTTCGATTGGTATATCAGTTTTGATTGGTATGTCAATTTCGATTAGTATATCAGTTTCTATTGGTATGTCAGTTTCTATTGGTATATCAGTTTCAATTGGTATATCAGTTTCGATTGGCATATCAGTTTCGATTGGTATGTCAGTTTCGATTGGTATATCAGATTCGACTAGTATATCAGTTTCGATTGGTATATCAGTTTCTATTGCTATATCTGTTTCTATTGGTATATCAGTTTCGATTGGTATGTCAGTTTCTATTCGTATATCAGTTTCGATTGGTATGTCAGTTTCTATTGGTATGTCAGTTTCGATTATTATATCAGTTTCTATTGGTATGTCAGTTTCTATTGGTATATCAGTTTCGATTGGTATGTCAGTTTCGATTGGTATGTCAGTTTCGATTAGTATATCAGTTTCTATTGGTATGTCAGTCACTATTGGTATATCAGTTCCTATAGGTATGTCAGTTTCTATTGGTATGTCAGTTTCGATTTGTATATCAGTTTCTATTGGTATGTCAGTCTCTATTGGTATATCAGTTTCGATTGGTATGTCAGTTTTGATTGGTATATCAGTTTCGATTGGTGTATCAGTTTCGATTGGTATATCAGTTTCTATTGGTATATTCAGTTTAAATTGGTATGTCAGTTTCTATTGGTATGTTAGTTTCGATTAGTATATCAGTTTCTATTGGTATGTCAGTGTCTATTGGTATATCAGTTTCGATTGGTATGTCAGTTTCGATTGCTATGTCAGTTTCGATTGGTATGTCAGTTTCGATTGGTATATCAGTTTTGAATGGTATTTAAATCTCGATTGGTATGTCAGTTTCGATTGGTATATCAGTTTCTGTTGGTATGTCAGTTTCTATTGGTATATCAGTTTCTATTGGTATGTCAGTTTCTATTGGTATATCAGTTTCTATTGGTATGTCAGTTTCTATTGGTATATCAGTTTCTATTTGTATGTCAGTTTCTATTGGTATATCAGTTTCTATTGGTATGTCAGTTTCGATTAGTATATCAGTTTCTATTGGTATGTCAGTTTCTATTGGTATATCAGTTTCGATTGGTATATCAGTTTCGATTGGTATATCAGTTTCTATTAGTATATCAGTTTGTATTGGTATGTTAATCTCTATTGGTATATCAGTTTCGATTGGTATGTCAGTTTCGATTGGTATGTCAGTTTCTATTGGTATGTCAGTTTCTATTAGTATATCAGTTTGTATTGGTATGTTAATCTCTATTGGTATATCAGTTTCGATTCGTATGTCAGTTTCGATTGGTATGTCAGTTTCGATTGGTATGTCAGTTTCGATTGGTATATCAGTTTCGAATGGTATTTCAATCTCGATTGTTATGTCAGTTTCGATTGGTATATCAGTTTCTATTGGTATGTCAGTTTCTATTGGTATAACAGTTTCGATTGGCATATCAGTTTCGATAGGTATGTCAGTTTCGATTGGTATGTCAGTTTCTATGGGTATATCAGTTGCGATTGGTATGTCAGTTTCTATTGGTATGTCAGTTTCGATTATTATATCAGTTCCTATAGTTATGTCAGTTTCTATTGGTATATCAGTTTCGATTGGTATATCAGTTTTGATTGGTATGTCAATTTCGATTAGTATATCAGTTTCTATTGGTATGTCAGTTTCTATTGGTATATCAGTTTCAATTGGTATATCAGTTTCGATTGGCATATCAGTTTCGATTGGTATGTCAGTTTCGATTTGTATATCAGATTCGACTAGTATATCAGTTTCGATTGGTATATCAGTTTCTATTGCTATATCTGTTTCTATTGGTATATCAGTTTCGATTAGTATATCAGTTTCTATTGGTATGTCAGTCACTATTGGTATATCAGTTCCTAGAGGTATGTCAGTTTCTATTGGTATGTCAGTTTCGATTTGTATATCAGTTTCTATTGGTATGTCAGTCTCTATTGGTATATCAGTTTCGATTGGTATGTCAGTTTTGATTGGTATATCAGTTTCGATTGGTGTATCAGTTTCGATTGGTATATCAGTTTCTATTGGTATATTCAGTTTAAATTGGTATGTGAGTTTCTATTGGTATGTTAGTTTCGATTAGTATATCAGTTTCTATTGGTATGTCAGTGTCTATTGGTATATCAGTTTCGATTGGTATGTCAGTTTCGATTGCTATGTCAGTTTCGATTGGTATGTCAGTTTCGATTGGTATATCAGTTTTGAATGGTAGTTAAATCTCGATTGGTATGTCAGTTTCGATTGGTATATCAGTTTCTATTGGTATGTCAGTTTCTATTGGTATATCAGTTTCTATTGGTATGTCAGTTTCTATTGGTATATCAGTTTCTATTGGTATGTCAGTTTCGATTAGTATATCAGTTTCTATTGGTATGTCAGTTTCTATTGGTATGTCAGTTTCGATTGGCATATCAGATTCGACTGGTATATCACTTTCTATTTCTATATCAGTTTCTATTGGTATGTCAGTTTCAATTGGTATGTCAGTTTCTATTAGTATATCAGTTTCTATTTGTATGTCAGTCTCTATTGGTATATCAGTTTCGAATGGTATGTCAGTTTCGATTGGTATATCTGTTTCGATTGGTATGTCAATTTCGATTGCTATGTCAGTTTCGATTGGTATGTCAGTTTCGATTGGTATATCAGTTTTGAATGGTAATTCAATCTCGATTGGTATGTCAGTTTCGATTGGTATATCAGTTTCGATTGGTATATCAGTTGCAATTGGTATGTTAGTTTCTATTGGTATGTCAGTTTCGATTAGTATATCAGTTTCTATTGCTATATCAGTTTCTATTTGTATATCAGTTTCGATTGGTATATCAGTTTCGATTAGTTTAGCAGTTTCCATTGGCATGTCAGTTTTTATTGGTATATCAATTTCGATTGTTATATCAGTTTCAATTGGTATATCAGATTCGACTGGTATATCACTTTCTATTGGTATATCAGTTCGATTGGTATGTTAGTTTCTATTAGTATGTCAGTTTCTATTGGTATGTTAGTCCTCGATTTGTATGTCAGTTTCTATTGGTATATCAGTTTCGATTGGTATGTCAGTTTCAATTAGTATATCAGTTTCTATTGGTATGTCAGTTTCGATTATTATATCAGTTTCGATTGGTATATCAGTTTCTATTGCTATATCAGTTTCTATTGGTATGTCAGTTTCAATTGGTATGTCAGTTTCTATTGGTATATCAGTTTCGATTGGTATGTCAGTTTCTATTGGTATGTCAGTTTCTATTAGTATATCAGTTTCTATTGGTATGTCAGTCTCTATTGGTATATCAGTTTCGATTGGTATGTCAGTTTCGATTGGTATGTCAGTTTTGATTAGTATATCAGATCCTATTGGTATGTCAGTTTCTATTGGTATATCAGTTTCGATTGGTATATCAGTTTCGATTGGTATGTCAATTTCGATTGGTATGTCAGTTTCGATTGGTATATCAGATTTGATTGGTATGTCAGTTTCGATTGGTATGTCAGTTTCTATTGGTATGTCAGTTTCGATTAGTATATCAGTTTCTATTGGTATGTCAGTCTCTATTGGTATATCAGTTTCGATTGGTATGTCAGTTTTGATTGGTATGTCAGTTTCGATTGGTATGTCAGTTACTATTGGTATGTCAGTTTCGATTAGTATATCAGTTTCTATTGGTATGTCAGTCTCTATTGGTATATCAGTTACGATCGGTATGTCAGTTTTGATTGGTATGTCAGTTTCTATTGGTATGTCAGTTTCGATTAGTATATCAGTTTGTATTGGTATGTCAATCTCTATTGGTATATCAGTTTCTATTGGTATATCAGTTTCGATTAGTATGTCAGTTTCGATTAGTATATCAGTTTTGATTGGTATGTCAATTTCGATTAGTATATCAGTTTCTATTGGTATGTCACTTTCAATTGTTATGTCAGTTTCTATTAGTATATCAGTTTCGATTGGTATGTATGTTTCGATTGCTATGTCAGTTTCGATTGGTATGTCAGTTTCGATTGGTATATCAGTTTCGAATGCTATTTCAATCTCGATTGTTATGTCAGTTTCGATTGGTATATCAGTTTCTATTGGTATATCAGTTTCGATTGGTATGTCAGTTTCTATTGGTATATCAGTTTCGATTAGTATGTCAGTTTCGATTAGTATATCAGTTTTGATTGGTATGTCAATTTCGATTAGTATATCAGTTTCTATTGGTATGTCACTTTCAATTGTTATGTCAGTTTCTATTGGTATATCAGTTTCGATTGGTATGTCAGTTTCTATTGGTATATCAGTTGAGAATGGTATGTCAGTTTCTATTGGTATGTCACTTTCTATTGGTATGTCAGTTTCGATTTGTATATCAGTTTCTATTGGTATGTCAGTCTCTATTGGTATATCAGTTTCTATTGGTATGTCAGTGTTGATTGGTATGTCAGTTTCGATTGGTATGTCAGTTACTATTGGTATGTCAGTTTCGATTAGTATATCAGTTTTGATTGGTATGTCAATTTCGATTAGTATATCAGTTTCTATTGGTATGTCACTTTCAATTGTTATGTCAGTTTCTATTGGTATATCAGTTTCGATTGGTATGTCAGTTTCTATTGGTATATCAGTTTCGATTGGTATGTCAGTTTCTATTGGAATATCAGTTTCGATTGGTATGTCAGTTTCGATTGGTGTGTCAGTTTCAATTAGTATATCAGTTTCTATTGGTATGTCAGTCTCTATTGGTATATCAGTTCCTATAGGTATGTCAGTTTCTATTGGTATATCAGTTTCGATTGGTATGTCAGTTTCTATTTGTATATCAGTTTCGATTGGTATATCAGTTTCGATTGGTATATCAGTTGTGATTGGTATGTTAGTTTCTATTGGTATGTCATTTTCGATTAGTATATCAGTTTCTATTGGTATGTCAGTTTCGATTGGTATATCAGTTTCGATTGGTATATCACTTTATATTGCTATATCAGTTTCTATTGGTATGTCTGTTTCAATCGGTATGTCAGTTTCTATTGTTATATCAATTTCGATTGGTATGTCAGTCTCTATCGGTATATCAGTTTCGAATGGTATGTCAATTTCGATTGCTATGTCAGTTTCGATTGGTATGTCAGTTTCGATTAGTATATCAGTTTTGAATGGTATTTCAATCTCGATTGGTATGTCAGTTACGATTGGTATATCAGTTTCGATTGGTATATCAGTTGCGATTGGTATGTTAGTTTCTATTGGTATGTCAGTTTTGATTAGTATATCAGTTTCTATTGGTATGTCAGTTTCTATTGGTATGTCAGTTGCGATTATTATATCAGTTACTATTGGTATGTTATTGTCGATTGGTATGTCAGTTTCTATTGGTATGTCTGTTTCTATTAGTATATCAGTTTCTATTGGTATGTCAGTCTCTATTGGTACATCCGTTTCGATTAGTATGTCAGTTTCGATTGGTATGTCAGTTTCGATCGGTATGTCAGTATTGATTGGTATATCAGTTTCTATTGGTATATCAGTTTCGATTGGTATGTCAGTCTCTATTGGTATGTCAGTTTCGATTAGTATATCAGTTTCTATTGGTATGTCAGTCTCTATTGGTATATCCGTTTCGATTGGTATGTCAGTTTCGATTGGTATGTCAGTTTCGATTGGTATATCAGTTTCTATTGGTTTATCAGTTTTGATTTGTATGTCAGTTTATATTGGTATGTCAGTTTCGATTAGTATATTAGTTTCTATTGGTTTGTCAGTCTCCATTGGTATATCAGTTTCGATTGGTATGTCAGTTTCGATTAGTATATCAGTTCATATAGGTTTAGCAGTTTCGATTGGTGTATCAGTTTCTATTGGTATATCAGTTTTGATTGGTATGTCAGTTTCTATTGGTATGTCAGTTTCTATTATTATATCAGTTTCTCTTTGTATGTCAGTCTCTATTGGTATATCAGTTTCGATTGGTATGTCAGTTTCGATTGGTATATGAGTTTCGATTGGTATGTCAGTTTCGATTGGTATATCAGTTTCTATTGGTATATCAGTTTCGATTGGTATGTTATTTTCTATTGGTATGTCAGTTTCTATTGGTATGTCAGTTTCGATTAGTATATCATTTTCGATTGGTATATCAGTTTCTTTTGGTATGTTAGTCCTCGATTTGTATGTCAGTTTCTATTGGTAGATCAGTTTGATTGGTATGTCAGTTTCAATTAGTATATAAGTTTCTATTGGTATCTCAGTTTCTATTGGTATGTCAGTTTCTGTTAGTATATTAGTTTCAATTGGTATGTCAGTCTCTATTGGTATATCAGTTTCTATTGGTTTATCAGTTTTGATTTGTATGTCAGTTTCGATTTGTATGTCAGTTTCTATTGGTTTGTCAGTCTCCATTGTTATATCAGTTTCGATTAGTATGTCAGTTTCAATTAGTATATCAGTTCATATAGGTATGTCAGTTTCGATTGGTATGTCATTTTAGATTGGTATATCAGTTTCTATTGGTATATCAGTTTCGATTGGTATGTCAGTCTCTATTTGTATGTCTGTTTCGATTAGTATATCACTTTCTATTGCTTTATCAGTTTCTATTGGTATAGCAGTTTCGATTAGTATGTCAGTTTCTATTGGTATGTCAGTTTCGATTGGTATATCAGTTTCGATATGTATGTCAGTTTAGATTGGTATATCAGTTTCTATTGGTATATCAGTTTCGATAGGTATATCCGTTTCGATTGGTAAGTCAATTTCGATTGGTATGTCAGTTTCGATTGGTATGTCAGTTTCTATTATTATATCAGTTTCTCTTTGTATGTCAGTCTCTATTGGTATATCAGTTTTGATTGGTATGTCAGTTTCGATTGGTATATGAGTTTCGATTGGTATGTCAGTTTCGATTGGTATATCAGTTTCTATTGGTATATCAGTTTCGATTGGTATGTTAGTTTCGATTGGTATGTCAGTTTCTATTCGTATGTCAGTTTCGATTAGTATATCAGTTTCGATTGGTATATCAGTTTCTTTTGGTATGTTAGTTCTCGATTTGTATGTCAGTTTGTATTGGTAGATCAGTTTCGATTGGTATGTTAGTTTCAATTAATATATAAGTTTCTATTGGTATGTCAGTTTCTATTGGTATATCAGTTTCGATTGGCATATCACTTTCGATTGGTATGTCAGTTTCGATTGGTATGTCAGTATCGATTGGTATATCAGTTTCTATTGGTATATCAGTTTCGATTGGTATATCAGTTTCTATTGGTATGTCAGTTTCTATTAGTATATGAGTTACTATTGGTATGTCAGTCTCTATTGGTATATCAGTTTCGATTGATATATCAGATTCGACTGGTATATCACTTTCTATTGACATATCAGTTTCTATTGGTATGTCAGTTTCTATTGGTATATCAGTTTCGATTGGTATGTCAATTTCGATTGGTATGTCAGTTTCTATTAGTATATCAGTTTCTATTGCTATGTGAGTCTCTATTGGTATATCAGTTTCGATTGGTATGTCAGTTTCGATTGGTATATCAGTTTCGATTAGTATGTCAATTTCGATTGGTATGTCAGTTTCGATTGGTATATCAGATTCGACTGGTATATCACTTTCTATTGCTATATCAGTTTCTATTGGTATGTCAGTTTCGATTGCTATATCAGTTTCGATCGGTATGTCAGTTTTGATTGGTATATCAGTTTCTATTGGTATATCAGTTTCGATTGGTATTTCAGTTTCGATTGGTGTGTCAATTTCGACTAGTATGTCAGTTTCGATTGGTATATTAGATTCGACTGGTATATCACTTTCTATTGCTATATCAGTTTCTATTGGTATGTCAGATTCTATTGGTATATCAGTCTCGATTGGTATGTCAGTTTCTATTGGTATGTCAGTTTCTATGACTATATCAGTTTCTCTTCGTTTGTCAGTCTCTATTGGTATATCAGTTTCGATTGGTATGTCAGTTTCGATTGGTATGTCAGTTTCGATTGGTATATCAGTTTCGATTGGTATATCAGTTTCTATTGCTACATGAATTTCTATTGGTATAAAAGTTTTGATTGGTATGTCAGTTTCTATTGCTATATCAGTTGCGATTGGTATGTCAGTTTCTATTGGTATGTCAGTTGCGATTATTATATCAGTTACTATTGGTATGTTAGTTTCGATTGGTATGTCAGTTTTGATTTTTATGTCAGTTTCTATTGGTATATCAGTTTCGATTGGTATGTCAGTTTCTATTGGTATGTCAGTTTCGATTGGTATATCAGTTTCGATTGGTATGTCAGTTTTGATTGGTATATCAGTTTCTATTCGTATGTCAGTTTCGATTGGAATTTCAGTTTCTATTGGTATGACAGTTTCGATTAGTATATCACTTTCTCTTGCTATATCAGTTTCTATTGCTATGTCAGTTTCAATTGTTATGTCAGTTTCTATTGGTATATCAGTTTCGATTGGTATGTCAGTTTCTATTGGTATGTCAGTTTCGATTGGTATATCAGTTTCGATTGGTATGTCAGTTTTGATTGGTATATCAGTTTCTATTGGTATATCAGTTTCTATTGGTATATCAGTTTCGATTGGTATGTCAGTTTCTATTGGTATGTGAGTTTCTATTGGTATATCAGTTTCGATTGGTATGTCAGTTTCTATTAGTATATCAGTTTCGATTGGTATGTCAGTCTCGATTGGTATGTCAGTTTTGATTGGTCTATCAATTTTGAATGGTACTTCAATCGCGATTAGTATGTCAGTTTCTCTTGGTATATCAGTTTTGATTGGTATGTCATTTTCGATTGGTATATCAGTTACTATTGGTATATCAGTTTCGATTAGTATATAATTTTATATTGGTATGTCAGTTTCCATTTGTATGTCAGTTTCGAGTGGTATGTTAGTCCTCGATTTGTATGTCTGTTTCTATTGGTATATCAGTTTCGATTGGTATGTCAGTTTCAATTAGTATATCAGTTTCTATTGGTATGTCAGTTTCTATTGGTATATCAGTTCCTATAGATATGTCAGTTTCTATTGGTATATCAGTTTCGATTGGTATGTCAGTTTCTATTGGTATATCAGTTTCGATTCGTATGTCAGTTTCGATTAGTATATCAGTTTCTATTGGTATGTCAGTCTCTATTGGTATATCAGTTTCGATTGGTATATCAGATTCAACTGGTATATCACTTTCTATTGCTATATCAGTTTCTATTGGTATGTCACTTTCTATTGGTATATCAGTTTCGATTGGTATGTCAATTTCTATTGGTATGTCAGTTTCTATTAGTATATAAGTTTCTATTGCTATGTGAGTCTCTATTGGTATATCAGTTTCGATTGGTATGTCAGTTTCGATTGGTATATCAGTTTCGATTGGTATGTCAGTTTCGATTGGAATTTCAATTTCTATTGGTATGTCAGTTTCGATTAGTATATCACTTTCTATTGGTATGTCAGTTTCAATTGTTATGTCAGTTTCTATTGGTATATCAGTTTCGATTGGTATGTCAGTTTCTATTGGTATGTCAGTTTCGATTGGTATATCAGTTTCGATTGGTATGTCAGTTTTGATTGGTATATCAGTTTCTATTGATATATCAGTTTCGATTGGTATATCAGCTTCGATTTGTATGTCAATTTCGATTGGTATGTCAGTTTCGATTGGTATATCAGATTCGACTGGTATATCACTTTCTATTGCTATATCAGTTTCTATTGGTATGTCAGTTTCTATTGGTATATCACTTTCGATTGGTATGTCAGTTTCTATTGGTATGTCAGTTTCTATTAGTATATCAATTTCTCTTCGTATGACAGTCTCTATTGGTATATCAGTTTCGATTGGTATGTCAGTTTCGATTGGTATGTCAGTTTCGATTGGTATATCAATTTCGATTGGTATATCAGTTTCTATTGCTATATGAATTTCTATTGGTATAAAAGTTTTGATTGGTATGTCAGTTTCTATTGCTATATCAGTTGCGATTGGTATGTCAGTTTCTATTAGTATGTCAGTTGCGATTATTATATCAGTTACTATTGGTATGTTAGTTTCGATTGGTCTGTCAGTTTCGATTTTTATGTCAGTTTCTATTGGTATATCAGTTTCGATTGGTATGTCAGTTTTGATTGGTATATCAGTTTCTATTGGTATGTCATTTTCGATTGGAATTTCAGTTTCTATTGGTATGTTAGTTTCGATTAGTATATCACTTTCTATTGCTATATCAGTTTCTATTGGTATGTCAGTTTCAATTGTTATGTCAGTTTCTATTGGTATGTCAGTTTTGATTGGTATATCAGTTTCGATTGGTATATCAGTTTCGATTGGTATGTCAGTTTCTATTGGTATGTCAGTTTCGATTAGTATATCAGTTTCGATTGGTATATCAGTTTCTTTTGGTATGTTAGTCCTCGATTTGTATGTCAGTTTCTATTGGTAGATCAGTTTCGATTGGTATGTCAGTTTCAATTAGTATATAAGTTTCTATTGGTATGTCAGTTTTTATTAGTATATCAGTTTCGATTGGCATATCAGTTTCGATTGGTATGTCAGTTTCGATTGGTATGTCAGTTTCGATTGGTATGTCAGTTTCTATTGGTATGTCAGTTGCAATTATTATATCAGTTACTATTGGTATGTTATTTTCGATTGGTATGTCAGTTTCTATTGGTATGTCTGTTTCTATTAGTATATCAGTTTCTATTGGTATGTCAGTATCTATTGGCATATCCGTTTCGATTGGTATGTCAGTTTCGATTGGTATGTCAGTTTCGATCGGTATGTCAGTATTGATTGGTATATCAGTTTCTATTGGTATATCAGTTTCGATTGGTATGTCAGTCTCTATTGGTATGTCAGTTTCGATTAGTATATCAGTTTCTATTGGTATGTCAGTCTCTATTGGTATATCCGTTTCGATTGGTATGTCAGTTTCGATTGGTATGTCAGTTTCGATTGGTATATCAGTTTCTATTGGTTTATTAGTTTTGATTGGTATGTCAGTTTCGATTTGTATGTAAGTTTATATTGGTATGTCAGTTTCGATTCGTATATTAGTTTCTATTGGTTTGTCAGTCTCCATTGGTATATCAGTTTCGATTGGTATGTCAGTTTCGATTAGTATATCAGTTCATATAGGTTTATCAGTTTCGATTGGTATATCAGTTTCTATTGGTATATCAGTTTTCATTGGTATGTCAGTTTCTATTATTATATCAGTTTCTCTTTGTATGTCAGTCTCTATTGGTATATCAGTTTCGATTGGTATGTCAGTTTCGATTGGTATATGAGTTTCGATTGGTATGTCAGTTTCGATTGGTATATCAGTTTCGATTAGTATATCATTTTCGATTGGTATATCAGTTTCTTTTGGTATGTTAGTCCTCGATTTGTATGTCAGTTTCTATTGGTAGATCAGTTTGATTGGTATCTCAGTTTTAATTAGTATATAAGTTTCTATTGGTATGTCAGTTTCTATTGGTATGTCAGTTTCTGTTAGTATATCAGTTTCAATTGGTATGTCAGTCTCTATTGTTATATCCGTTTCGATTGGTATGTCAGTTTCGATTGGTATGTCAGTTTCGATTGGTATATCAGTTTCTATTGGTTTATCAGTTTTGATTGGTATGTCAGTTTCGATTTGTATGTCAGTTTCTATTGGTTTGTCAGTCTCCATTGTTATATCAGTTTCGATTGGTATGTCAGTTTCTATTAGTATATCAGTTCATATAGGTATGTCAGTTTCGATTGGTTTATCAGTTTCGATTGCTATGTCAGTTTAGATTGGTATATCAGTTTCTATTGGTATATCAGTTTCGATTGGTATGTCAGTTTTGATTGTAATTTCAGTTTCTATTGGTATGTCTGTTTCGATTAGTATATCACTTTCTATTTCTATATCAGTTTCTATTGGTATATCAGTTTCTATTGGTATGTCAGTTTCTATTGGTATATAAGTTTCGATTGGTATGTCAGTTTCTATTGGTATGTCAGTTTCGATTGGTATGTCAGTTTCGATTGGTATATCAGATTCGACTGGTATATCACTTTCTATTGCTATATCAGTTGCAATTGGTATATCAGTTTCTATTGGTATTTCAGTTTCGATTGGTATGTCAGTTTCTATTGGTATGTCAGTGTCTATTGGTATATCAGTTTCTATTGGTATATCAGTTTCGATTGGTATGTCAGTTTCTATTGGTATGTCAGTTTCTATTAGTATATCAGTTTCTATTGGTATGTCAGTCTCTATTGTTATATCCATTTCGATTGGTATGTCAGTTTCTATTGGTATATCAGTTTCGATTGGTATGTCAGTTTTGATTGGTATATCAGTTTCTATTGGTATATCAGTTTCGATTGGTATGTAAGTTTCGATTTGTATGTCAGTTTCTATTGGTATGTCAGTTTCGATTAGTATATCACTTTCTATTGGTTTGTCAGTCTCCATTGGTATATCAGTTTCGATTGGTATGTCAGTTTCGATTGGTATATCAGTTTCGATTGGTATGTCACTTTCGATCGGTATATCAGTTTCTATTTGTATATCAGTTTCGATTGGTATGTCAGTCTGTATTGGTATGTCAGTTTCGATTAGTATATCAGTTTCTATTGGTATGTCAGTCTCTCTTGGTATGTCAGTTTCGATTAGTATATCAGTTTCTATTGGTATATCAGTTTCGATTGGTATGTCAGTTTCTATTGGTATGTCAGATTCTATTGGTATATCAGTTTTGATTGGTATGTCAGTTTCGATTAGTACATCAGTTTCTATTGGTATATCAGTTTCGATTGGTATGTCACTTTCGATTGTTATGTCAGTTTCTATTGGTATGTCAGTTTCGATTGGTATATCAGTTTCGATTAGTATGTCAGTTTCTATTGGTATATCGGTTTCCATTGGTAGATCAGTTTCGATTGGTATGTCAGTTTCGATTGGTATATCAGTTTCGATATGTATGTCAGTTTAGATTGGTATATCAGTTTCTATTGGTATATCAGTTTCGATAGGTATATCCGTTTCGATTGGTAAGTCAATTTCGATTGGTATGTCAGTTTCGATTGGTATGTCAGTTTCTATTATTATATCAGTTTCTCTATGTATGTCAGTCTCTATTGGTATATCAGTTTTGATTGGTATGTCAGTTTCGATTGGTATATGAGTTTCGATTGGTATGTCAGTTTCGATTGGTATATCAGTTTCTATTGGTATATCAGTTTCGATTGGTATGTTAGTTTCGATTGGTATGTCAGTTTCTATTCGTATGTCAGTTTCGATTAGTATATCAGTTTCGATTGGTATATCAGTTTCTTTTGGTATGTTAGTTCTCGATTTGTATGTCAGTTTGTATTGGTAGATCAGTTTCGATTGGTATGTTAGTTTCAATTAATATATAAGTTTCTATTGGTATGTCAGTTTCTATTGGTATATCAGTTTCGATTGGCATATCACTTTCGATTGGTATGTCAGTTTCGATTGGTATGTCAGTATCGATTGGTATATCAGTTTCTATTGGTATATCAGTTTCGATTGGTATATCAGTTTCTATTGGTATGTCAGTTTCTATTAGTATATGAGTTACTATTGGTATGTCAGTCTCTATTGGTATATCAGTTTCGATTGATATATCAGATTCGACTGGTATATCACTTTCTATTGACATATCAGTTTCTATTGGTATGTCAGTTTCTATTGGTATATCAGTTTCGATTGGTATGTCAATTTCGATTGGTATGTCAGTTTCTATTAGTATATCAGTTTCTATTGCTATGTGAGTCTCTATTGGTATATCAGTTTCGATTGGTATGTCAGTTTCGATTGGTATATCAGTTTCGATTAGTATGTCAATTTCGATTGGTATGTCAGTTTCGATTGGTATATCAGATTCGACTGGTATATCACTTTCTATTGCTATATCAGTTTCTATTGGTATGTCAGTTTCGATTGCTATATCAGTTTCGATCGGTATGTCAGTTTTGATTGGTATATCAGTTTCTATTGGTATATCAGTTTCGATTGGTATTTCAGTTTCGATTGGTGTGTCAATTTCGACTAGTATGTCAGTTTCGATTGGTATATTAGATTCGACTGGTATATCACTTTCTATTGCTATATCAGTTTCTATTGGTATGTCAGATTCTATTGGTATATCAGTCTCGATTGGTATGTCAGTTTCTATTGGTATGTCAGTTTCTATGACTATATCAGTTTCTCTTCGTTTGTCAGTCTCTATTGGTATATCAGTTTCGATTGGTATGTCAGTTTCGATTGGTATGTCAGTTTCGATTGGTATATCAGTTTCGATTGGTATATCAGTTTCTATTGCTACATGAATTTCTATTGGTATAAAAGTTTTGATTGGTATGTCAGTTTCTATTGCTATATCAGTTGCGATTGGTATGTCAGTTTCTATTGGTATGTCAGTTGCGATTATTATATCAGTTACTATTGGTATGTTAGTTTCGATTGGTATGTCAGTTTTGATTTTTATGTCAGTTTCTATTGGTATATCAGTTTCGATTGGTATGTCAGTTTCTATTGGTATGTCAGTTTCGATTGGTATATCAGTTTCGATTGGTATGTCAGTTTTGATTGGTATATCAGTTTCTATTCGTATGTCAGTTTCGATTGGAATTTCAGTTTCTATTGGTATGACAGTTTCGATTAGTATATCACTTTCTCTTGCTATATCAGTTTCTATTGCTATGTCAGTTTCAATTGTTATGTCAGTTTCTATTGGTATATCAGTTTCGATTGGTATGTCAGTTTCTATTGGTATGTCAGTTTCGATTGGTATATCAGTTTCGATTGGTATGTCAGTTTTGATTGGTATATCAGTTTCTATTGGTATATCAGTTTCTATTGGTATATCAGTTTCGATTGGTATGTCAGTTTCTATTGGTATGTGAGTTTCTATTGGTATATCAGTTTCGATTGGTATGTCAGTTTCTATTAGTATATCAGTTTCGATTGGTATGTCAGTCTCGATTGGTATGTCAGTTTTGATTGGTCTATCAATTTTGAATGGTACTTCAATCGCGATTAGTATGTCAGTTTCTCTTGGTATATCAGTTTTGATTGGTATGTCATTTTCGATTGGTATATCAGTTACTATTGGTATATCAGTTTCGATTAGTATATAATTTTATATTGGTATGTCAGTTTCCATTTGTATGTCAGTTTCGAGTGGTATGTTAGTCCTCGATTTGTATGTCTGTTTCTATTGGTATATCAGTTTCGATTGGTATGTCAGTTTCAATTAGTATATCAGTTTCTATTGGTATGTCAGTTTCTATTGGTATATCAGTTCCTATAGATATGTCAGTTTCTATTGGTATATCAGTTTCGATTGGTATGTCAGTTTCTATTGGTATATCAGTTTCGATTCGTATGTCAGTTTCGATTAGTATATCAGTTTCTATTGGTATGTCAGTCTCTATTGGTATATCAGTTTCGATTGGTATATCAGATTCGACTGGTATATCACTTTCTATTGCTATATCAGTTTCTATTGGTATGTCACTTTCTATTGGTATATCAGTTTCGATTGGTATGTCAATTTCTATTGGTATGTCAGTTTCTATTAGTATATAAGTTTCTATTGCTATGTGAGTCTCTATTGGTATATCAGTTTCGATTGGTATGTCAGTTTCGATTGGTATATCAGTTTCGATTGGTATGTCAGTTTCGATTGGAATTTCAATTTCTATTGGTATGTCAGTTTCGATTAGTATATCACTTTCTATTGGTATGTCAGTTTCAATTGTTATGTCAGTTTCTATTGGTATATCAGTTTCGATTGGTATGTCAGTTTCTATTGGTATGTCAGTTTCGATTGGTATATCAGTTTCGATTGGTATGTCAGTTTTGATTGGTATATCAGTTTCTATTGATATATCAGTTTCGATTGGTATATCAGCTTCGATTTGTATGTCAATTTCGATTGGTATGTCAGTTTCGATTGGTATATCAGATTCGACTGGTATATCACTTTCTATTGCTATATCAGTTTCTATTGGTATGTCAGTTTCTATTGGTATATCACTTTCGATTGGTATGTCAGTTTCTATTGGTATGTCAGTTTCTATTAGTATATCAATTTCTCTTCGTATGACAGTCTCTATTGGTATATCAGTTTCGATTGGTATGTCAGTTTCGATTGGTATGTCAGTTTCGATTGGTATATCAATTTCGATTGGTATATCAGTTTCTATTGCTATATGAATTTCTATTGGTATAAAAGTTTTGATTGGTATGTCAGTTTCTATTGCTATATCAGTTGCGATTGGTATGTCAGTTTCTATTAGTATGTCAGTTGCGATTATTATATCAGTTACTATTGGTATGTTAGTTTCGATTGGTCTGTCAGTTTCGATTTTTATGTCAGTTTCTATTGGTATATCAGTTTCGATTGGTATGTCAGTTTTGATTGGTATATCAGTTTCTATTGGTATGTCATTTTCGATTGGAATTTCAGTTTCTATTGGTATGTTAGTTTCGATTAGTATATCACTTTCTATTGCTATATCAGTTTCTATTGGTATGTCAGTTTCAATTGTTATGTCAGTTTCTATTGGTATGTCAGTTTTGATTGGTATATCAGTTTCGATTGGTATATCAGTTTCGATTGGTATGTCAGTTTCTATTGGTATGTCAGTTTCGATTAGTATATCAGTTTCGATTGGTATATCAGTTTCTTTTGGTATGTTAGTCCTCGATTTGTATGTCAGTTTCTATTGGTAGATCAGTTTCGATTGGTATGTCAGTTTCAATTAGTATATAAGTTTCTATTGGTATGTCAGTTTTTATTAGTATATCAGTTTCGATTGGCATATCAGTTTCGATTGGTATGTCAGTTTCGATTGGTATGTCAGTTTCGATTGGTATGTCAGTTTCTATTGGTATGTCAGTTGCAATTATTATATCAGTTACTATTGGTATGTTATTTTCGATTGGTATGTCAGTTTCTATTGGTATGTCTGTTTCTATTAGTATATCAGTTTCTATTGGTATGTCAGTATCTATTGGCATATCCGTTTCGATTGGTATGTCAGTTTCGATTGGTATGTCAGTTTCGATCGGTATGTCAGTATTGATTGGTATATCAGTTTCTATTGGTATATCAGTTTCGATTGGTATGTCAGTCTCTATTGGTATGTCAGTTTCGATTAGTATATCAGTTTCTATTGGTATGTCAGTCTCTATTGGTATATCCGTTTCGATTGGTATGTCAGTTTCGATTGGTATGTCAGTTTCGATTGGTATATCAGTTTCTATTGGTTTATTAGTTTTGATTGGTATGTCAGTTTCGATTTGTATGTAAGTTTATATTGGTATGTCAGTTTCGATTCGTATATTAGTTTCTATTGGTTTGTCAGTCTCCATTGGTATATCAGTTTCGATTGGTATGTCAGTTTCGATTAGTATATCAGTTCATATAGGTTTATCAGTTTCGATTGGTATATCAGTTTCTATTGGTATATCAGTTTTCATTGGTATGTCAGTTTCTATTATTATATCAGTTTCTCTTTGTATGTCAGTCTCTATTGGTATATCAGTTTCGATTGGTATGTCAGTTTCGATTGGTATATGAGTTTCGATTGGTATGTCAGTTTCGATTGGTATATCAGTTTCGATTAGTATATCATTTTCGATTGGTATATCAGTTTCTTTTGGTATGTTAGTCCTCGATTTGTATGTCAGTTTCTATTGGTAGATCAGTTTGATTGGTATCTCAGTTTCAATTAGTATATAAGTTTCTATTGGTATGTCAGTTTCTATTGGTATGTCAGTTTCTGTTAGTATATCAGTTTCAATTGGTATGTCAGTCTCTATTGTTATATCCGTTTCGATTGGTATGTCAGTTTCGATTGGTATGTCAGTTTCGATTGGTATATCAGTTTCTATTGGTTTATCAGTTTTGATTGGTATGTCAGTTTCGATTTGTATGTCAGTTTCTATTGGTTTGTCAGTCTCCATTGTTATATCAGTTTCGATTGGTATGTCAGTTTCTATTAGTATATCAGTTCATATAGGTATGTCAGTTTCGATTGGTTTATCAGTTTCGATTGCTATGTCAGTTTAGATTGGTATATCAGTTTCTATTGGTATATCAGTTTCGATTGGTATGTCAGTTTTGATTGTAATTTCAGTTTCTATTGGTATGTCTGTTTCGATTAGTATATCACTTTCTATTTCTATATCAGTTTCTATTGGTATATCAGTTTCTATTGGTATGTCAGTTTTTATTAGTATATCAGTTTCGATTGGCATATCAGTTTCGATTGGTATGTCAGTTTCGATTGGTATGTCAGTTTCTATTGGTATGTCAGTTGCAATTATTATATCAGTTACTATTGGTATGTTATTTTCGATTGGTATGTCAGTTTCTATTGGTATGTCTGTTTCTATTAGTATATCAGTTTCTATTGGTATGTCAGTATCTATTGGCATATCCGTTTCGATTGGTATGTCAGTTTCGATTGGTATGTCAGTTTCGATCGGTATGTCAGTATTGATTGGTATATCAGTTTCTATTGGTATATCAGTTTCGATTGGTATGTCAGTCTCTATTGGTATGTCAGTTTCGATTAGTATATCAGTTTCTATTGGTATGTCAGTCTCTATTGGTATATCCGTTTCGATTGGTATGTCAGTTTCGATTGGTATGTCAGTTTCGATTGGTATATCAGTTTCTATTGGTTTATTAGTTTTGATTGGTATGTCAGTTTCGATTTGTATGTAAGTTTATATTGGTATGTCAGTTTCGATTCGTATATTAGTTTCTATTGGTTTGTCAGTCTCCATTGGTATATCAGTTTCGATTGGTATGTCAGTTTCGATTAGTATATCAGTTCATATAGGTTTATCAGTTTCGATTGGTATATCAGTTTCTATTGGTATATCAGTTTTCATTGGTATGTCAGTTTCTATTATTATATCAGTTTCTCTTTGTATGTCAGTCTCTATTGGTATATCAGTTTCGATTGGTATGTCAGTTTCGATTGGTATATGAGTTTCGATTGGTATGTCAGTTTCGATTGGTATATCAGTTTCGATTAGTATATCATTTTCGATTGGTATATCAGTTTCTTTTGGTATGTTAGTCCTCGATTTGTATGTCAGTTTCTATTGGTAGATCAGTTTGATTGGTATCTCAGTTTCAATTAGTATATAAGTTTCTATTGGTATGTCAGTTTCTATTGGTATGTCAGTTTCTGTTAGTATATCAGTTTCAATTGGTATGTCAGTCTCTATTGTTATATCCGTTTCGATTGGTATGTCAGTTTCGATTGGTATGTCAGTTTCGATTGGTATATCAGTTTCTATTGGTTTATCAGTTTTGATTGGTATGTCAGTTTCGATTTGTATGTCAGTTTCTATTGGTTTGTCAGTCTCCATTGTTATATCAGTTTCGATTGGTATGTCAGTTTCTATTAGTATATCAGTTCATATAGGTATGTCAGTTTCGATTGGTTTATCAGTTTCGATTGCTATGTCAGTTTAGATTGGTATATCAGTTTCTATTGGTATATCAGTTTCTATTGGTATGTCAGTTTCTATTGGTATATAAGTTTCGATTGGTATGTCAGTTTCTATTGGTATGTCAGTTTCGATTGGTATGTCAGTTTCGATTGGTATATCAGATTCGACTGGTATATCACTTTCTATTGCTATATCAGTTGCAATTGGTATATCAGTTTCTATTGGTATTTCAGTTTCGATTGGTATGTCAGTTTCTATTGGTATGTCAGTGTCTATTGGTATATCAGTTTCTATTGGTATATCAGTTTCGATTGGTATGTCAGTTTCTATTGGTATGTCAGTTTCTATTAGTATATCAGTTTCTATTGGTATGTCAGTCTCTATTGTTATATCCATTTCGATTGGTATGTCAGTTTCTATTGGTATATCAGTTTCGATTGGTATGTCAGTTTTGATTGGTATATCAGTTTCTATTGGTATATCAGTTTCGATTGGTATGTAAGTTTCGATTTGTATGTCAGTTTCTATTGGTATGTCAGTTTCGATTAGTATATCACTTTCTATTGGTTTGTCAGTCTCCATTGGTATATCAGTTTCGATTGGTATGTCAGTTTCGATTGGTATATCAGTTTCGATTGGTATGTCACTTTCGATCGGTATATCAGTTTCTATTTGTATATCAGTTTCGATTAGTATGTCAGTCTGTATTGGTATGTCAGTTTCGATTAGTATATCAGTTTCTATTGGTATGTCAGTCTCTCTTGGTATGTCAGTTTCGATTAGTATATCAGTTTCTATTGGTATATCAGTTTCGATTGGTATGTCAGTTTCTATTGGTATGTCAGATTCTATTGGTATATCAGTTTTGATTGGTATGTCAGTTTCGATTAGTACATCAGTTTCTATTGGTATATCAGTTTCGATTGGTATGTCACTTTCGATTGTTATGTCAGTTTCTATTGGTATGTCAGTTTCGATTGGTATATCAGTTTCGATTAGTATGTCAGTTTCTATTGGTATATCGGTTTCCATTGGTAGATCAGTTTCGATTGGTATGTCAGTTTCGATTGGTATATCAGTTTCGATTGATATAGCAGTTTGGATTAATATGTCAGTTTCTATTGGTATATCAGTTTCGATTACTATATCAGGTTCTATTGGTATGTCAGTTTTATTGGTATGTCAATTTTGATTGGTATATTAGTTTCGGTTGGTATGTCAGTTTCGATTGGTATGTCAGTTTCTATTGGTATAACAGTTTCGATTGGTATGTCAGTTTCTACTGGTATGTCAGTTTCAATTAGTATATCAGTTTCTATTGGTATGTCAGTTTCCATTGGTATGTCAGTTTCTATTGGTATATGAGTTTCGATTGATATATCAGTTTCGATTTTTATGTTAGTTTCTATTGGTATATCAGTTTCGATTGGTATGGCAAAGCATAAACGAACTAAGGAAAAAATTAGAAATAAGAGGGATCAGATGTTGTTTACTCGAGAGAAGGCTACGTTGGTATGGTCACATGATGCGCATGAAATACGACAGCTGTATAGCAAAGTGGAGGGCAATAAAGTTAGACGGTAGCCACGGAGTAGGCAGACCCAGAAAAACCTGGGACGAGCTGATAAATTCCGACCTTACACACTTACTCCTCTCCAAGACAATGTCACTGGACCGAGACCTTTGGCAGTACTCAGTAATAGAGAAGACCCGCCTTACCTAAATACAAAGTAAAACCTACTACAGTCAGTAGGCATGTCTAACAAAATACACCCCCGTCCCACCACCACCACCCCATCCACACCACCTCTTTCAATGTAAAATTATATTGGTGCCACAAAATCCAGGCCGAAACAAATGAGATCGTGTAGGTGTCACGACAAAAAAACACACAGTCCACGCTGTAATGTGTCCTTGTAGGCAACACGGTAAAAAACCTCTCAGTCCCACACTGTAAATGTGGTTGGTGTTAGGAAGGGCATCCAGCTGTAGAAAACCCGCCAGACAGTCCACGCTGTAATGTGGCCATGTAGGCAACACGGTAAAAACCTCTCAACCCCACACTGTAAATGTGGTATGTGTTAGGAAGGGCATCCAACTGTAGAAAACCTGCCAGACAGTCCTATGCGAGAAAAACAACCACCCTTGCCTCAAGTGGGAAAACTCCCGTCCAACCCATGCAAGCATGGAACATGGACGTTAAACGATGATGATGATGATGATGATGTCAGTTTCGATTAGTAAATCAGTTTCTATTTGTATGTCAGTTTCTATTGGAATATCAGTTTCGATTGGTATATCAGTTTCGATTAGTATATCAGTTTCGATTGGTATATCAGTTTAGATTGGTATGTCAGTTTCTATTATTATGTCAGTTTCTATTGGTATGTCACTTTCAATTGGTATATCAGTTTCGATTGGTATGTCAGTTTTATTGGTATGTCAGTTTCGATTGGTATATCAGTTTCTGTTGGTATGTCAGTTTTGATTAGTATATCAGTTTCTATTGGTATGTCTGTTTCGATTGGTATATCAGTTTCTATTTGTATGTCAGTTTCGATTTGTATGCCAGTTTCCATTGGTATATCAGTTTCGATTTGTATGTCAGTTTAGATTGGTATATCAGTTTCGAATGGTATGTCAGTTTCGATTGGTATGTCAGTTTCTATTTGTATGTCAGTTTCAATTGGTATGTCAGTTTCTGTTGGTATATCAGTTTCGATTGGTATGTTAGTTTCTATTGGTGTGTCAGTTTTGATTAGTATATCAGTTTCTATTGGTATGTCACTTTCGATTGGTATGTCAGTTTAGATTGATATGTCAGTTTCTATTGATATATCAGTTCCGTTTGGTATATCAGTTTCTATTGGTATATCAGTTTCGATTGGTTTGTCAGTTTCGATTAGTATATCAGTTTCTATTGGTATGTGAGTTTCTACTCGTATATCAGTTTCTATTGGTATATCATTTTCGATTTGTATGTCAGTTTAGATTGGTATATCAGTTTCGAATGGTATGTCACTTTCGATTGGTATGTCAGTTTAGAATAGTATATCAGATTCGATTAGTATGTCAGTTTCTATTGGTATATCAGTTTCCATTGGTATATCAATCTCGATTGGTATGTCAGTTTCGATTGGTATGTCAGTTTCGTTTGATATATCAGTTTTGAATGGTATGTCAGCCTTGATTGGTATGTCCGTTTCGATTTGCATATCAGTTTCGATTTGTACGCTCATAGCTGAATCAATGGCCGAGCTAGAGAAGAAATTCCAAACATGGAAGCACGGCCTAGAATCAAAAGGCCTTAAAATTAACCTGGCTAAGACTAAAGTTCTAGTTTGTAAGAAAGAAAATAAGGCGGCGGTCCCCTCCGGGAAGTGGCCATGCTCAGTGTGTAGGAAAGGCGTAGGTAGAAACTCCATCTTGTGTCCCAAATGCAAAGTATGGGTGCATAAAAGATGTAGTGGGATCACAGGTAAGCTAACTAAGAACATAGATTTTACATGTGGCCGGTGTTCTGGGGCAATAAGTAGCAGCAAGTGCCCATAAATACTAGCTCTTTCAACTGCGCAGAGGGTTCTATAGAAATAGTGGACAGCTTCCGTTACCTGGGTGACAAAATCAGCAGTGGGGGAGGGTGCTCTGAAAGTATAGTAGCTAGAGTCAGAACTGGATGGAAAAAGTTTAGAGAGATTATACCGCTATTAGCCGCTAAAGGGTTCTCCCTAAAAATGAAAGGCAAATTGTACGATGCCTGCATACAAACAACAATGTTGCATGGCAGTGAGACCTGGGCATTGTGTGCAGAGGATATACGCAGACTAGAGAGAAACGAAGCTTGCATGCTCCACTGGATGTGTAATAGTAATATACGTGAACGGCAAAGCATAAACGAACTAAGGAAAAAATTAGAAATAAGGGGGATCAGATGTTGTTTACTCGAGAGAAGGCTACGTTGGTATGGTCACATGATGCGCATGAAATACGACAGCTGTATAGCAAAGTGGAGGGCAATAAAGTTAGACGGTAGCCACGGAGTAGGCAGACCCAGAAAAACCTGGGACGAGCTGATAAATTCCGACCTTACACACTTAATCCTCTCCAAGACAATGTCACTGGACCGAGACCTTTGGCAGTACTCAGTAATAGAGAAGACCCGCCTTACCTAAATACAAAGTAAAACCTACTACAGTCAGTAGGCATGTCTAACAAAATACACCCCCGTCCCACCACCACCACCCCATCCACACCACCTCTTTCAATGTAAAATTATATTGGTGCCACAAAATCCAGGCCGAAACAAATGAGATCGTGTAGGTGTCACGACAAAAAAACACACAGTCCACGCTGTAATGTGTCCGTGTAGGCAACACGGTAAAAAACCTCTCAGTCCCACACTGTAAATGTGGTTGGTGTTAGGAAGGGCATCCAGCTGTAGAAAACCCGCCAGACAGTCCACGCTGTAATGTGGCCATGTAGGCAACACGGTAAAAACCTCTCAACCCCACACTGTAAATGTGGTATGTGTTAGGAAGGGCATCCAACTGTAGAAAACCTGCCAGACAGTCCTATGCGAGAAAAACAACCACCCTTGCCTCAAGTGGGAAAACTCCCGTCCAACCCATGCAAGCATGGAACATGGACGTTAAACGATGATGATGATGATGATGATGTCAGTTTCGATTAGTAAATCAGTTTCTATTTGTATGTCAGTTTCTATTGGAATATCAGTTTCGATTGGTATATCAGTTTCGATTAGTATATCAGTTTCGATTGGTATATCAGTTTAGATTGGTATGTCAGTTTCTATTATTATGTCAGTTTCTATTGGTATGTCACTTTCAATTGGTATATCAGTTTCGATTGGTATGTCAGTTTTATTGGTATGTCAGTTTCGATTGGTATATCAGTTTCTGTTGGTATGTCAGTTTTGATTAGTATATCAGTTTCTATTGATATGTCTGTTTCGATTGGTATATCAGTTTCTATTTGTATGTCAGTTTCGATTTGTATGCCAGTTTCCATTGGTATATCAGTTTCGATTTGTATGTCAGTTTAGATTGGTATATCAGTTTCGAATGGTATGTCAGTTTCGATTGGTATGTCAGTTTCTATTTGTATGTCAGTTTCAATTGGTATGTCAGTTTCTGTTGGTATATCAGTTTCGATTGGTATGTTAGTTTCTATTGGTGTGTCAGTTTTGATTAGTATATCAGTTTCTATTGGTATGTCACTTTCGATTGGTATGTCAGTTTAGATTGATATGTCAGTTTCTATTGATATATCAGATCCGTTTGGTATATCAGTTTCTATTGGTATATCAGTTCCGATTGGTTTGTCAGTTTCGATTAGTATATCAGTTTCTATTGGTATGTGAGTTTCTACTCGTATATCAGTTTCTATTGGTATATCAGTTTCGATTGCTATGTCAGTTACGATTGGTATGTCAATTTCGATTGGTATGTCAGTTTCGATTTTTATATCATTTTCGATTTGTATGTCAGTTTAGATTGGTATATCAGTTTCGAATGGTATGTCAGTTTCGATTGGTATGTCAGTTTAGAATAGTATATCAGATTCGATTAGTATGTCAGTTTCTATTGGTATATCAGTTTCCATTGATATATCAATCTCGATTGGTATGTCAGTTTCGATTGGTATGTCAGTTTCGTTTGATATATCAGTTTTGAATGGTATGTCAGCCTTGATTGGTATGTCCGTTTCGATTTGCATATCAGTTTCGTTTTGTACGCTCATAGCTGAATCAATGGCCGAGCTAGAGAAGAAATTCCAAACATGGAAGCACGGCCTAGAATCAAAAGGCCTTAAAATTAACCTGGCTAAGACTAAAGTTCTAGTTTGTAAGAAAGAAAATAAGGTGGCGGTCCCCTCCGGGAAGTGGCCATGCTCAGTGTGTAGGAAAGGCGTAGGTAGAAACTCCATCTTGTGTCCCAAATGCAAAGTATGGGTGCATAAAAGATGTAGTGGGATCACAGGTAAGCTAACTAAGAACATAGATTTTACATGTGGCCGTTGTTCTGGGGCAATAAGTAGCAGCAAGTGCCCATAAATACTAGCTCTTTCAACTGCGCAGAGGGTTCTATAGAAATAGTGGACAGCTTCCGTTACCTGGGTGACAAAATCAGCAGTGGGGGAGGGTGCTCTTATACCGCTATTAGCCGCTAAAGGGTTCTCCCTAAAAATGAAAGGCAGATTGTACGATGCCTGCATACAAACAACAATGTTGCATGGCAGTGAGACCTGGGCATTGTGTGCAGAGGATATACGCAGACTAGAGAGAAACGAAGCTTGCATGCTCCGCTGGATGTGTAATAGTAATATACGTGAACGGCAAAGCATAAACGAACTAAGGAAAAAATTAGAAATAAGGGGGATCAGATGTTGTTTACTCGAGAGAAGGCTACGTTGGTATGGTCACGTGATGCGCATGAAAGACGACAGCTGTATAACAAAGTGCAGGGCAATAAAGATAGACGGTAACTACGGTGTAGGCAGACCCAGAAAAACCTGGGACGAGCTGATAAATTCCGACCTCACACAATTACACCTCTCCAAGACAATGTCACTGGACCAAGACCTTTGGCGGTACTCAGTAATAGAGAAGACCCGCCTTACCTAAATACAAAGTAAAACATACTACAGTCAGTAGGCATCTCTAATAAAATACACCCCCGTCCCACCACCCCGACCCCATCCACACCGCCCCTTTCAATGTAAAGTTATGTTGGTGCCACAACATCCAGGCCGAAACAAATGAGATCGTGTAGGTGTCACGACAAAAAAACACACTGTCCACGCTGTAATGTGGCCGTGTAGACAACACGGTAAAAACCTCCCAGTCACACGCTGTAAATGTGGTTGGTGTTAGGAAGGGCATCCAGCTGTAGAAAACCCGCCAGACAGTCCACGCTGTAATGTGGCCGTGTAGGCAACACGGTAAAAACCTCCCAGTCCCACACTGTAAATGTGGTTGGTGTTAGGAAGGGCATCCAGCTGTAGAAAACCCGCCAGACAGTCCTATGCGAGCAAGACAATCACTCTTGCCTCAAGTGGGAAAACCCCCGTCCAAACCCATGCAAGCGTGCAACAGGAACGTTAAACGATGATGATGATATCAGTTTCCATTGGTATATCAGTTTCGATTGGTATGTTAGTTTCTATTGGTATGACAGTTTCGACTAGTATATCAGTTTCTATTGGTATGTCAGTTTCGATTGGTATGTCAGTTTCTATTGGTATATCAGTTTCGATTGGTATGTCAGTTTTGATTGGCATGTCAGTTTCGATTGGTATGTCAGTTTCGATTGGTATGTCAGTTTCGATTGGTATATCAGTTTCGACTAGCATGTCAGTTTCTATTGGTATATCGGTTTCCATTGGTATATCAGTTTTGATTGGTATGTCAGTTTCTATTGGTATATCAGTCTCTATTGGTATGTCAGTTTTGATTTGTATGTCAGATTCTATTGGTATATCAGTTTCGATTGGTATATCAGTTTCTATTGGTACATCAGTTCCGATTGGTATATCAGTTTCGATTGGTATGTCAGTTTCTATTATTATATCAGTTTCTATTGGTATGCCAATTTCGATTGATATATCAGTTTCGATTAGTATGTCAGTTTCTATTGGTATGTCAGTTTCGATTAATATATCAGTTTCTATTAATATGTTAGTTTCTATTGGTATATCAGTTTCTATTGGTATGTCAGTTTCTATTGGTATATCAGTTTCGATTGGTATATCAGTTTTGATTAGTAAGTTTTGATTAGTCAGTTTTGCCCCACACTGTAAATGTGGTTGGTGTTAGGAAGGGCATCCAACTGTAGAAAACCCCCCAGACAGTCCTATGCGAGCAAGACAACCACTCTTGCCTCAAGTGGGAAAACCCCCGTCCAAACCCATGCAAGCGTGGAACACGGACGCTAAACATGATGATGATGATGATGATGATGATGTCAGTTTCATTGGTATGTCAGTTTCGATTGGTATATCAGTTTCGGTTGGTATGTCAGTTTCGATTGATATATCAGATTCGATTAGTATGTCAGTTTCTATTGGTATGTCAGTTTTATACGTATGTCAGTTTCGATTTTTATATCGGTTTCGGTTAGTATGTCAGTTTCGATTGGTATGTCAGTTTCTAATGGTATATCAGTTTCGATTGGTATGTTAGTTTCTATTGGTATGTCACTTTCGATTAGTATATTAGTTTCTATAGGTATATCATTTTCTATTGGTATGTCACTTTCGATTGGTATGTCAGTTTCTATTGGTATATCAGATATGATTTGTATGTCAGTTTGGTATGTCAGTTTTGATTGGTATGTCACTTTCGATTGATATATCAGTTTCGATTAGTATGTCAGTTTCTATTGATATGTCAGTTACGATTAGTATATCAGTTTCTATTGGTATGTCAGTTTCTATTGGTATATCAGTTTTGATTGGTATATCAGTTTCTATTGGTATGTCAGTTTCTATTGGTATGTCAGTTTCAATTGATATATCAGTTTTAATTGGTATGTTAATTTCGATTGGTATGTCAGTTTCGATTGGTCTATCAGTTTCGATTTGTATGTCAGTTTCGATTGGTATATCAGTTTCGATTTATATGTCAGTTTCGATTGGTATGTCAGTTCCTATTGCTATATCAATTTCGATTGGTATATCAGTTTCGATTTATATGTCAGTTTCGATTGGTATGTCAGTTCCTATTGCTATATCAATTTCGATTGGTATATCAGTTTCTATTGATATATCAGTTTCGATCGGTATGTCAGTTTCATTGGTATGTCAGTTTCGGTTGGTATATCAGTTTCTGTTGGTATGTCAGTTTCGATTGTTATATCAGTTTCTATTGGTATATCAGTTTCGAATAGTATGTCAGTGTCTATTGGTATGTCAGTTTTGATTAGTATATCAGTTTCTATTGGTATGTCCGTTTCGATTGGTATGTTAGTCCTCGATTTGTTTGTAGGTTTCTATTGGCATATCAGTTTCGATTGGTATTTCAGTTTCGATTAGTAAATCAGTTTCTATTTGTTTGTCAGTTTCTATTGGTATATCAGTTTCGATTGGTATATCAGTTTCGATTGATATATCAGTTTCGATTAGTATGTAAGTTTCTATTGGTGTGTCAGTTTCGATTAGTATATCAGTTTCTATTATAATGTCAGTTTCTATTGGTATATCAGTTTCGATTGGTATGTTAGTCCTCGATTAGTATGTCAGTTTCTATTGGTATATCAATATCGATTGGTATGTCAGTTTCTGTTGGTATGTCAGTTTCTATTGGTATATCAGTTTCGATTGGTATATCAGTTTCTATTGGTATATCAGTTTTGATTGGTATGTCTGTTTCTATTATAATGTCAGTTTCTATTGGTATGTCAGTTTCAATTGGTATATCAGTTTCGATTGGTATGTCAGTTTAGAATAGTATATCAGATTCGATTAGTATGTCAGTTTCTATTGGTATATCAGTTTCCATTGATATATCAATCTCGATTGGTATGTCAGTTTCGATTGGTATGTCAGTTTCGTTTGATATATCAGTTTTGAATGGTATGTCAGCCTTGATTGGTATGTCCGTTTCGATTTGCATATCAGTTTCGTTTTGTACGCTCATAGCTGAATCAATGGCCGAGCTAGAGAAGAAATTCCAAACATGGAAGCACGGCCTAGAATCAAAAGGCCTTAAAATTAACCTGGCTAAGACTAAAGTTCTAGTTTGTAAGAAAGAAAATAAGGTGGCGGTCCCCTCCGGGAAGTGGCCATGCTCAGTGTGTAGGAAAGGCGTAGGTAGAAACTCCATCTTGTGTCCCAAATGCAAAGTATGGGTGCATAAAAGATGTAGTGGGATCACAGGTAAGCTAACTAAGAACATAGATTTTACATGTGGCCGTTGTTCTGGGGCAATAAGTAGCAGCAAGTGCCCATAAATACTAGCTCTTTCAACTGCGCAGAGGGTTCTATAGAAATAGTGGACAGCTTCCGTTACCTGGGTGACAAAATCAGCAGTGGGGGAGGGTGCTCTTATACCGCTATTAGCCGCTAAAGGGTTCTCCCTAAAAATGAAAGGCAGATTGTACGATGCCTGCATACAAACAACAATGTTGCATGGCAGTGAGACCTGGGCATTGTGTGCAGAGGATATACGCAGACTAGAGAGAAACGAAGCTTGCATGCTCCGCTGGATGTGTAATAGTAATATACGTGAACGGCAAAGCATAAACGAACTAAGGAAAAAATTAGAAATAAGGGGGATCAGATGTTGTTTACTCGAGAGAAGGCTACGTTGGTATGGTCACGTGATGCGCATGAAAGACGACAGCTGTATAACAAAGTGCAGGGCAATAAAGATAGACGGTAACTACGGTGTAGGCAGACCCAGAAAAACCTGGGACGAGCTGATAAATTCCGACCTCACACAATTACACCTCTCCAAGACAATGTCACTGGACCAAGACCTTTGGCGGTACTCAGTAATAGAGAAGACCCGCCTTACCTAAATACAAAGTAAAACATACTACAGTCAGTAGGCATCTCTAATAAAATACACCCCCGTCCCACCACCCCGACCCCATCCACACCGCCCCTTTCAATGTAAAGTTATGTTGGTGCCACAACATCCAGGCCGAAACAAATGAGATCGTGTAGGTGTCACGACAAAAAAACACACTGTCCACGCTGTAATGTGGCCGTGTAGACAACACGGTAAAAACCTCCCAGTCACACGCTGTAAATGTGGTTGGTGTTAGGAAGGGCATCCAGCTGTAGAAAACCCGCCAGACAGTCCACGCTGTAATGTGGCCGTGTAGGCAACACGGTAAAAACCTCCCAGTCCCACACTGTAAATGTGGTTGGTGTTAGGAAGGGCATCCAGCTGTAGAAAACCCGCCAGACAGTCCTATGCGAGCAAGACAATCACTCTTGCCTCAAGTGGGAAAACCCCCGTCCAAACCCATGCAAGCGTGCAACAGGAACGTTAAACGATGATGATGATATCAGTTTCCATTGGTATATCAGTTTCGATTGGTATGTTAGTTTCTATTGGTATGACAGTTTCGACTAGTATATCAGTTTCTATTGGTATGTCAGTTTCGATTGGTATGTCAGTTTCTATTGGTATATCAGTTTCGATTGGTATGTCAGTTTTGATTGGCATGTCAGTTTCGATTGGTATGTCAGTTTCGATTGGTATGTCAGTTTCGATTGGTATATCAGTTTCGACTAGCATGTCAGTTTCTATTGGTATATCGGTTTCCATTGGTATATCAGTTTTGATTGGTATGTCAGTTTCTATTGGTATATCAGTCTCTATTGGTATGTCAGTTTTGATTTGTATGTCAGATTCTATTGGTATATCAGTTTCGATTGGTATATCAGTTTCTATTGGTACATCAGTTCCGATTGGTATATCAGTTTCGATTGGTATGTCAGTTTCTATTATTATATCAGTTTCTATTGGTATGCCAATTTCGATTGATATATCAGTTTCGATTAGTATGTCAGTTTCTATTGGTATGTCAGTTTCGATTAATATATCAGTTTCTATTAATATGTTAGTTTCTATTGGTATATCAGTTTCTATTGGTATGTCAGTTTCTATTGGTATATCAGTTTCGATTGGTATATCAGTTTTGATTAGTAAGTTTTGATTAGTCAGTTTTGCCCCACACTGTAAATGTGGTTGGTGTTAGGAAGGGCATCCAACTGTAGAAAACCCCCCAGACAGTCCTATGCGAGCAAGACAACCACTCTTGCCTCAAGTGGGAAAACCCCCGTCCAAACCCATGCAAGCGTGGAACACGGACGCTAAACATGATGATGATGATGATGATGATGATGTCAGTTTCATTGGTATGTCAGTTTCGATTGGTATATCAGTTTCGGTTGGTATGTCAGTTTCGATTGATATATCAGATTCGATTAGTATGTCAGTTTCTATTGGTATGTCAGTTTTATACGTATGTCAGTTTCGATTTTTATATCGGTTTCGGTTAGTATGTCAGTTTCGATTGGTATGTCAGTTTCTAATGGTATATCAGTTTCGATTGGTATGTTAGTTTCTATTGGTATGTCACTTTCGATTAGTATATTAGTTTCTATAGGTATATCATTTTCTATTGGTATGTCACTTTCGATTGGTATGTCAGTTTCTATTGGTATATCAGATATGATTTGTATGTCAGTTTGGTATGTCAGTTTTGATTGGTATGTCACTTTCGATTGATATATCAGTTTCGATTAGTATGTCAGTTTCTATTGATATGTCAGTTACGATTAGTATATCAGTTTCTATTGGTATGTCAGTTTCTATTGGTATATCAGTTTTGATTGGTATATCAGTTTCTATTGGTATGTCAGTTTCTATTGGTATGTCAGTTTCAATTGATATATCAGTTTTAATTGGTATGTTAATTTCGATTGGTATGTCAGTTTCGATTGGTCTATCAGTTTCGATTTGTATGTCAGTTTCGATTGGTATATCAGTTTCGATTTATATGTCAGTTTCGATTGGTATGTCAGTTCCTATTGCTATATCAATTTCGATTGGTATATCAGTTTCGATTTATATGTCAGTTTCGATTGGTATGTCAGTTCCTATTGCTATATCAATTTCGATTGGTATATCAGTTTCTATTGATATATCAGTTTCGATCGGTATGTCAGTTTCATTGGTATGTCAGTTTCGGTTGGTATATCAGTTTCTGTTGGTATGTCAGTTTCGATTGTTATATCAGTTTCTATTGGTATATCAGTTTCGAATAGTATGTCAGTGTCTATTGGTATGTCAGTTTTGATTAGTATATCAGTTTCTATTGGTATGTCCGTTTCGATTGGTATGTTAGTCCTCGATTTGTTTGTAGGTTTCTATTGGCATATCAGTTTCGATTGGTATTTCAGTTTCGATTAGTAAATCAGTTTCTATTTGTTTGTCAGTTTCTATTGGTATATCAGTTTCGATTGGTATATCAGTTTCGATTGATATATCAGTTTCGATTAGTATGTAAGTTTCTATTGGTGTGTCAGTTTCGATTAGTATATCAGTTTCTATTATAATGTCAGTTTCTATTGGTATATCAGTTTCGATTGGTATGTTAGTCCTCGATTAGTATGTCAGTTTCTATTGGTATATCAATATCGATTGGTATGTCAGTTTCTGTTGGTATGTCAGTTTCTATTGGTATATCAGTTTCGATTGGTATATCAGTTTCTATTGGTATATCAGTTTTGATTGGTATGTCTGTTTCTATTATAATGTCAGTTTCTATTGGTATGTCAGTTTCAATTGGTATATCAGTTTCGATTGGTATGTCAGTTTTATTAGTATGTCAGTTACGATTGGTATATCAGTTTCTGTTGGTATGTAAATTTCGATTGGTATGTCAGTTTCTATTGGTATATCAGTTTATATTGGTATGTCAGTTTTGACTAGTATATCAGTCTCTATTGGAATGTCAGTTTCGATTGGTATGTCTATTTGGATTGGTATATCAGTTTCTATTTGTATGTCAGTCTCGATTGGTATTTCGATTTCGATTGGCATAGTAGTTTCGATTCGTATTTCAGTTACGATTGGTATATCAGTTTCCATTGGTATATCAGTTTCGATTGGTATGTCAGTTTCTATTGGTATATCAGTTTCTATTTGTATGTGAGTTTCTATTGGTATATCAGTTTCGATTGGTATGTCAGTTTCGATTATTATGTCAATTTCGATTGGTATGTCAGTTTCGATTGGTATATCAGTTTTGATTTGTATGTCAATTACGATTGGTATATCAGTTTCGATTTATATGTCAGTTTCGATTGGTATGTCAGTTTCTATTGGTATATCAGTTTCTATTGGTATGTCAGTTTCTATTGCTATATCAGTTTTGAATGGTATGTCAGTTTTGATTAGTATATCAGTTTCTATTTGTATGTCAGTTTCGATTGGTATGTTAGTCCTCGATTTGTTTGTCAGTTTCTATTGGCATATCTGTTTCGATTGGTATTTCAGTTTCGATTAGTAATTATGTTTCTATTTGTTTGTCAGTTTCTATTGGCATATCAGTTTTGATTGGTATATCAGTTTCGATTGGTATGTCAATTTCGATTTGTATGTCAGTTTCGACTTGTATGTCAGTTTCGAGTGGTATATCAGTTTCGAATGGTATGTCAGTTTTGATTGGTATGTCAGTTTGGATGGTATGTCAGTTTCTATTGGTATATCGGTTTCCATTGGTATATCAATTTCGGTTGGTATGTCAGTTTCAATGGGTATATCAGTTTCTATTGGTATGTCAGTTTCGATTGGTATGTCAGTTTCTATTGGTATATCAGTTTCGATTGTTATATCAGTTTCGATTAGCATGTTAGTTTCGATTAGTATATCAGATTCTATTTGTATGACAATTTCCGATTGGTATGTCAGTCTCTATTGGTATATCAGTTTCTATTGGTATATCAGTTCCGATCGATATATCAGTTTCGATTAGTATGTCAGTTTCTATTGATGTGTCAGTTTCGATTAGTATATCAGCTTCTGTTTGTATGTCAGTTTCGATTGGAACGTCAGTTTCTATTGGTATATCAGTTTCGATTGGTATATCAGTTTCGATTGGTATATCAGTTTCGATTGGTATGTCAATTTCTATTTTTATGTCAGTTTCTATTCGTATATCAGTTTCAATTGGTATCTCAGTTTCTATTGGTATGTCAGTTTTATTAGTATGTCAGTTTCGATTGGTATATCAGTTTCTGTTGGTATGTCAATTTCGATTAGTACGTTAGTTTCTATTGGTATATCAGTTTCGATTGGTATGTCAGTTTCTATTGTTATGTCAGTTACGATTAGTATATCAGTTACTATTGGTTTGTCAGTTTCGATTGGTATGTCAGTTTCGATTGGTATGTCAGTTTCTATTGGTATATCAGTATTGATTGGTATGTCAGTTTCGATTAGTATATCAGTTTCTATTGGTATGTCAGTTTCGATTGGTATATCAGTTTCTATTGGTATGTCAGTTCCTATTGGTATATCGGTTTCCATTGGTATATCAGTTTCGATTGGTATGTCAGTTTCTATTGGTATATCAGTTTCTATTGGTATGTCAGTTTTGATTGGTATGTCAGTTTCTATTGGTATATCAGTTTCGATTGGTATGTCAGTTTCTATTGGTATGTCAGTTTTGATTATTATATCAGCTTCGATTGGTATATCAGTTTCAAATGGTATGTCAGTCTCGATTGGTATGTCCGTTTCGACTGGCATAACAGTTTCGATCCGTATGTCAGTTTCTATTAGTATATCAGTTTCTGTTGGTATATCATTTTCGATTGGTATGTTAGTTTCTAATGGTATTTAATTTATATTTGTATGTCAGTTTCGATTGGTATGTCAGTTTCTATTGGTATATCAGTTTTGATTGGTATGTTAGTTTCTATTGGTATGTCATTTTCGATTAGTATATCAGTGTCTATTGGTATATCAGTTTTGATTGGTATGTTAGTCCTCGATATGTATGTCAGTTTCTATTGGTATGTCAATTTCGATTGGTATGTCAGTTTCTATTGGTATATCAGTTTCGATTGGTTTGTCAGTTCCTATTGGTATGTCAGTTTTGACTAGTATATCAGTCTCTCATGGTATGTCAGTTTCGATTGGTATGTCCGTTTCAATTGGCATAGTAGTTTCGATTCTTATGTCAGTTTCTATTGGTATATCAGTTTACATTGGTATAACAGTTTCGATTGGTATCATCATCATCATCATCAACGTTTAACGTCCGTGTTGCACGCTTGCATGGGTTTGGACGGGGGTATTCCCACTTGAGGCAAGAGTGATTGTCTTGCTCGCATAGGACTGTCTGGCAAGTTTTCTACAGCTGGATGCCCTTCCTAACACCAACCACATTTACAGTGTGGGTCTGGGAGGTTTTTACCGTGTTGCCTACACGGCCACATTACAGCGTGGACTGTGTGTTTTTTGTCGTGACACCTACACGATCTCATTTGTTTCGGCCTGGATGGTGTGGCACCAACACAACTTTACATAGAAGGGGGCGGTATGGATGGGGTGGGGGTGGTGGGGCGGGGGTGTATTTTGTTAGAGATGCCTACTGACTGTAGTAGGTTTTACTATGTATTTAGGTAAGGCGGGTCTTCTCTATTACTGAGTACCGCCAAAGGTCTCGGTCCAGTGACATTGTCTTGGAGAGGTGTAAGTGTGTGAGGTAGGAGTTTATCAGCTCGTCCCAGGTTTTTCTAGGTCTGCCTATTCCCTGGCTACCGTCTATCTTTATTGCCCTGCACTTTGTTATACAGCTATCGACTTTCATGCGCATCACGTGTCCATACCAATGTAGCCTTCTCTCGAGTAAACAACATCTGATCACTCTTATTTGTAATTTTTTCCTTAGTTCGTTTATGCGTTGCCATTCACGTATATTACTATTACACATCCAGCAGAGCATGCAAGCTTCGTTCCTCTCTAGTCTGCGTATATCCTCTGCACACAATGCCCAGGTCTCACTGCCATGCAACATTGTTGTTTGTATGCAGGCATCATACAACCTGCCTTTCATTTTTAGGGAGAACACTTTAGCAGCTAATAGTGGTATAAGCTCACTGAACTTTTTCCATCCAGTTCTGACTCTAGCTACTGTACTTTCTGAGCACCCTCCACCACTGCTGATTTTGTCACCCAGGTAATGGAAGCTGTCCACTATTTCTATAGAGCCCTCTGCGCAATTGTAAGAGCTAGTATTTTTTGTGGGCACTTGCAGCTACTTATTGCACCAGTATGTTAGTTTCTATTGGTATGTCAGTTTCGATTAGTATATCAGTTTCTATTGGTATGTCAGTTTCGATTGGTATGTCAGTTTCGATTGTTATGTCAGTTTCTATTGGTATATCAGTTTCGATTGGTATGTCAGTTTTGATTGGCATGTCAGTTTCGATTGGTATGTCAGTTTCGATTGGTATATCAGTTTCTATTGTTATGTCACTTTCGATTGGTATGTCAGTTTCTATTGGTATGTTAGTTTCTATTGGTATGTCAGTTTCGATTAGTATATCAGATTCTATTGTTATGTCACTTTCGATTGGTATGTCAGTTTCGAATGGTATGTCAGTTTCTATTGGTATATCAGTTTCTATTGGTATGTCGGTTTTGATTGGTATGTCAGTTTCTATTGGTATATCAGTTTCCGTTGGTATATCAGTTTCTATTGGTATATCAGTTCCGATTGGTATATCAGTTTCGATTGGTATGTCAGTTTCTATGATTATATCAGTTTCTATTGGTATGTCAATTTCGATTTATATATCAGTTACGATTAGTATATCAGTTTCTATTGGTATGTCAGTTTCGATTGGTATGTCAGTTTCTATTGGTATATCAGTTTAGATTGGTATATCAGTTACTATTAGTATATCAGTTTCTGTGGGTATATCATTTTCGATTGGTATGTTAGTTTCTAATGGTATTTATTTTATATTTGTATGTCAGTTTCGATTGGTATGTCAGTTTCTATTGGTATATCAGTTTTGATTGGTATGTTAGTTTCTATTGGTATGTCAGTTTCGATTAGTATATCAATTTCTATTGGTATATCAGTTTCGATTGGTATGTTAGTCCTTGATTTGTATGTCAGTTTCTATTGGTATATCAATTTCGATTGGTATGTCAGTTTCTGTTGGTATGTCAATTTCGATTGGTATGTCAGTTTCTATTGGTATATCAGTCTCGATTGGTTTGTCAGTTCCTGTTGGTATGTCAGTTTTGACTAGTATATCAGTCTCTATTGGTATGTCAGTTTCGATTTGTATGTCTATTTCGATTGGTATATCAGTTTCTATTTGTATGTCAGTCTCGATTGGTATGTCCGTTTCGATTGGCATATCAGTTTCGAATGGTATGTCATTTTTTTTATTGGTTTGTCAGTTTGGATTGGTATGTCAGTGTCTATTGGTATGTCAGTTTCTATTGGTATATCAATTTCTATTGATATATCAGTTTCGATTAGCATGTCAGTTTCGATTAGTATATCAGTTTCTATTTGTATGTCAATGTCCGATTGGTATGTCAGTTTCTATTGTTATATCAGTTTCTATTGGTATATCAGTTTCGATTGGTATGTCAGTTTCGATTAGTAAATCAGTTTCTGTTTGTATGTCAGTTTCTATTGGTATATCAGTTTCGATTGTAATATCAGTTTCGATTGGTATGTCAGTTTTGGTTGGTATGTCAGTTTCGATTGGTATGTCAGTTTCGATTGGTATATCAGTTTCTATTGGTATATCAGTTCCGATTGATATATCAGTTTCGATTAGTATATCAGTTTCTATTTGTATGTCAATTTCCAATTGGTATGTCAGTTTCTATTGTTATATCAGTTTCTATTGGTATATCAGTTTCGACTGGTATATCAGTTTCGATTGGTATATCAGTTTCGATTGGTATGTCAGCATTCTATTATTATGTCAGTTTCTATTGGTATATCAGTTTCAATTGGTATCTCAGTTTCTGTTGCTGTGTAAGTTTTATTGGTATGTCAGTTTCGATTGGTATATCAGTTTCTGTTGGTATGTCAATTTCGATTGGTATGTCATTTTCTGTTGGTATGTCCATTTCGATTGGTATGTCAGTTTCTATTGGTATATCAGTTTCGATTGGTTTGTCAGTTCCTGTTGGTATGTCAGTTTTGACTAGTATATCAGTCTCTATTGGTATGTCAGTTTCGATTGGTATATCAGTTTCTATTTGTATCTCAGTCTCGATTGGTATGTCCGTTTCGATTGGCATATCAGTTTCGAATGGTATGTCATTTTTTTATTGGTAATGTCAGTTTGGATTGGTATGTCAGTTTCTATTGGTATGTCAGTTTCTATTGGTATATCAGTTCCGATTGATATATCAGTTTCGATTAGTATGTCAGTTTCTATTGGTATATCAGTTTCGATTGGTATGTCAGTTTCGATTAGTAAATCAGTTTCTATTTGTATGTCAGTTTCTATTGGTATATCAGTTTCGATTGGTATATCAGTTCCGATTGATATATCAGTTTCGATTAGTATGTCAGTTTCTATTGATGTGTCAGTATTGATTAGTATATCAGCTTCTATTTGTATGTCAGTTTCTATTGGTATATCAGTTTCTATTGGTATATCAGTTTCGATTGGTATGTCAGTTTCGATTAGTAAATCTGTTTCTATTTGTATGTCAGTTTCTATTGGTATATCAGTTTCGATTGGTATATCAGTTTCGATTGGTATGTCAGTTTTGGTTGGTATGTCAGTTTCGATTGGTATGTCAGTTTCGATTGGTATATCAGTTTCTATTGGTATATCAGTTCCGATTGATATATCAGTTTCGATTAGTATGTCAGTTTCTATTGATGTGTCAGTATTGATTAGTATATCCGCTTATATTTGTATGTCAGTTTCGATTGGTATGTCAGTTTCTATTGGTATATCAGTTTCGACTGGTATATCAGTTTCGATTGGTAAATCAGTTTCGATTGGTATGTCAGCTTTCTATTATTATGTCAGTTTCTATTGGTATATCAGTTTCGATTGGTATGTCAGTTTCTATTGGTATATCAGTTTCGATTGGTATGTCAGTTTTAATTGTCATGTCAGTATCGATTGGTATGTCAGTTTCGTTTGGTATGTCAGTTTCGATTGGTATATCAGTTTTGACTAGCATGTCACCTTCTATTGGTATATCGGTTTCCATTGGTATATCAGTTTCGATTGGCATGTCAGTTTCTATTGGTATATGAGTTTCTATTGCTATGTCAGTTTTTATTGGTATGTCAGTTTCTATTGGTATATAAGTTTCGATTGGTATATCAGTTTCTATTGGTATATCAGTTCCGATTGGTATATCAGTTTCGATTGGTATGTCAGTTTCTATTATTATATCAGTTTCTATTGGTATGTCAGTTTCTATTGATATGTCAGTTACGATTAGTATATCAGTTTCTATTGGTATGTCAGTTTCGATTGGTATGTCAGTTTCTATTGATATATCAGTTTTAATTGGTATATCAGTTTCGATTGGTATGTCAGTTTCTATTAGTATATCAGTTTCTAATGGTATGTGAGTTTCTATTGGTATATCAGTTTCGATTGGTATATCAGTTTCGATTGGTATGTCAGTTTCGATTGTTATGTCAAATTCGATTGGTATGTCAGTTTCGATTGGTATATCAGTTTCGATTTGTATGTCAGTTTCGATTGGTATATCAGTTTCTATTGGTATGTCAGTTTCAATTAGTATATCAGTTTCTATTGGTATATGAGTTTCGATTGGTATGTTAGTCCTCGATTTGTATGTCAGTTTCTATTGGTATGTCAATTCCGATTGGTATGTCAGTTTCTGTTGGTATGTGATTAGTATATCAGTTTCTATTGGTATGTCAGTTTCGATTGGTATGTCTGTTATGATTGGTATGTCAGTTTCGATTAGTATATCAGTTTCTGTTGGTATATCCGTTTCGATTGGTACGTCAGTTTCGATTAGTATATCAGTTTCTGTTGGTATATCATTTTCGAATGGTATGTTAGTTTCTAATGGTATGTCAGTTTATATTTTTATGTCAGTTTCGATTGCTATGTCAGTTTCTATTGGTATGTCATTTTTGATTAGTATATCAGTTTCTATTGGTATATCAGTTTCGATTGGTAAGTTAGTCCTCGATTGGTATATCAGTTTCGATTGGTATATCTGTTTTGATTGGTATGTTAGTTTCTATTGGTATATCAGTTTCGATTAGTATATCAGTTTCTATTGGTATATCAGTTTCGATTGGTATGTTAGTCCTCGATTTGTATGTTAGTTTCTATTGTTATATCAATTTCGATTGGTATGTCAGTTTCTGTTGGTATGTCAATTTCGATTGGTATGTCAGTTTCTATTGGTATATCAGTTTCGATTGGTATGTCAATTTCTATTGGTGTGTAAGTTTAGATTAGTATATCAGTTTCTCTTTGTATGTCAATTTTCGATTAATATGTCAGTTTCTCTTGGTATATCAGTTTCTATTGATATATCAGTTTCGATTGGTATGTCAGTTTCGTTTGGTATGTCAGTTTTGGTTGGTATCTCAGTTTTGATAGGTATGTCAGTTTCGATTGGTATATCAGTTTCGATTGGTATGTCAGTTTTGGTTGGTATGTCAGTTTCGATTGGTATATCAGTTTCAATTGGTATATCAGTTTCTATTGGTATGTCAGTTTTATTGGTATGTCAGTTTCGATTGGTATATCAGTTTCTGTTGGTATTTCAATTTCGATTAGTATGTCAGTTTCGATTGGTGTATCTACTTCGATTGGTATATCAGTTTCTGTTTGTATGTCAGTCTCGATTGGTATATCATTTTTGATTGGTATATCAGGTTCTATTGGTATATCAGTTCCGATTGTTATATCAGTTTCGATTGGTATGTCAGTATCTATTGGTATATCAGTTTCGATTGATATATCAGTTTTGATTAGTATGTTAGTTTCTATTGGTATGTCAGTTTCGATTAGTATATCAGTTTCTATTTGTATGTCAGTTTCGAATGGTATATCAGTTTCGATTGGTATATCAGTTTCGATTGGTATATCAGTTTCAATTGGTATGTCAGTTTCTATTGGTATGTCAGTTTCTATTGGTATGTCAGTTTCAATTGGTATATCAGTTTCAATTGGTATGTCAGTTTCGATTAGTAAATCAGTTTCTATTTGTATGTCAGTTTCTATTGGTATATCAGTTTCTATTTGTATGTCAGTTCTGGTTGGTATGTCAGTTTTGATTGGTATGTCAGTTTCGATTGGTATATCAGTTTCGATTGGTATGTCAGTTTCGGTTGGTATGTCAGTTTCGATTAGTATATCAGTTTCTATTGGTATATCAGTTTCGATTGGTATGTTAGTCTTCGATTTGTATGTCAGTTTCTATTGGTATATCAATTTCGATTGGTATGTCAGTTTCTGTTGGTATGTGATTAGTACATCAGTTGCTATTGGTATGTCAGTTTCGATTGGTATGTCTGTTTCGATTGGTATATCAGTTTCAAATGGTATGTCAGTCTCGATTGGTATGTCCGTTTCGATTGGTTTGTCAGTTTCGATTAGTATATCAGTTTCTGTTGGTATATCCGTTTCGATTGGTACATCAGTTTCGATTAGTATATCAGTTTCTGTTGGTATATCAGTTTCGATTCGTATGTCAGTCTCTATTAGTATATCAGTTTATGTTGGTATATCAATTTCGATTGGTATATTAGTTTCGATTAGTATGTCAGTTTCGATTCATATGTCAGTTTCTATTGGTATGCCAGTTTCGATTAGTATATCAGTTTCTATTGGTATATAAGTTTTGATTGGTAAGTTAGTCCTCGATTCGTATATCAGTTTCGATTGGTATATCACTTTTGATTGGTATGTTAGTTTCTATTGGTATGTCAGTTTCGATTAGTATATCAGTTTCTATTGGTATATCAGTTTCTATTGGTATGTCAGTTTCTATTGGTATATCAATTTCGATTGGTATATTAGTTTCGATTAGTATGTCAGTTTCGATTCATATGTCAGTTTCTATTGGTATGCCAGTTTCGATTAGTATATCAGTTTCTATTGGTATATAAGTTTTGATTGGTAAGTTAGTCCTCGATTCGTATATCAGTTTCGATTGGTATATCACTTTTGATTGGTATGTTAGTTTCTATTGGTATGTCAGTTTCGATTAGTATATCAGTTTCTATTGGTATATCAGTTTCGATTGATATGTTAGTCCTCGATTTGTATGTCAGTTTCTATTGGTATATCAGTTTCGATTGGTATGTCAATTTCGATTTGTATGTCAGTTTCGATTTGTATATCAGTTTCGATTGGTATGTCAGTTTCGATTGGTATGTCGGTTTCGATTGGTATGTCAGTTTCTATTGGTATATCCGTTTCGATTCATATATCGGTTTCGATTACTATATCAGTTTATATTGATGTGTAAGTTTCGATTAGTATATCAGCTTCTATTTGTATGTCAGTTTCGATTCGTATGTCAGTTTCGATTCGTATGTCAGTTTCTATTATTATGTCAGTTTGTATTGGTATATCAGTTTCAATTGGTATATCAGTTTCTATTGGCATGTCAGTTTTATTGGTATGTCACTTTCGATTGGTATATCAGTTTCTGTTGGTATGTCAATTTCGATTAGTATGTCAGTTTCTATTGGTATATCAGTTTCGATTGGTATCTCAGTTTCTATTGGTATGTCAGTTTTGACTACTATATCAGTCTCTATTGGTATGTCAGTTTCGATTGATATGTCTATTTCATTGGTATATCAGTTTCTATTTGTATGTCAGTCTCGATTGTTATATCAGTTTTGATTGGTATATCAGTTTCTATTGGTATATCAGTTTCGATTGGTATATCAGTTTCGATTTGTATGTCAGTTTCTATTGGTCTGTCAGTTTCTATTGGTATGTCAGTTTCAACTGGTATATCAGTTTCAATTGGTATGTCAGTTTCGATTAGTAAATCAGTTTCTATTTGTATGTCAGTTTCTATTGGTATATCAGTTTCGATTGGTATATCAGTTTCGATTGGTATGTCAGTTTTGGTTGGTATGTCAGTTTCGATTGGTATGTCAGTTTCTATTGGTATGTCAGTTACGATTAGTATATCAGTTACTATTGGTATGTCAGTTTCGATTGGTATGTCAGTTTCGATTGGAATGTAAGTTTCTATTGGTATATCAGTTTTAATTGGTATGTCAATTTCGATTAGTATATCAGTTTCTGTTGGTATACCATTTTTGATTGGTACGTTAGTTTCTAATGGTATGTCAGTACATATTTGTATATCAGTTTCGATTTGTATGTCAGTTTCCATTGGTATGTCAGTCTCGATTGTTATATCAGTTTTGATTGGTATATCAGTTTCTATTGGTATATCAGTTCCGATTGTTATATTAGTTTCGATTGGTATGTCAGTTTCTACTGGTATATCAGTTTCGATTGATATATCAGTTTCGATTAGTATATCAGTTTCGATTTCTATGTCAGTTTCTATTGGTCTGTCAGTTTCTATTGGTATGTCAGTTTCAACTGGTATATCAGTTTCAATTGGTATGTCAGTTTCGATTAGTAAATCAGTTTCTATTTGTATGTCAGTTTCTATTGGTATATCAGTTTCGATTGGTATATCAGTTTCGATTGGTATGTCAGTTTTGGTTGGTATGTCAGTTTCGATTGGTATGTCAGTTTCTATTGGTATGTCAGTTACGATTAGTATATCAGTTACTATTGGTATGTCAGTTTCGATTGGTATGTCAGTTTCGATTGGTATGTCATTTTCTATTGGTATATCAGTTTCAATTGGTATGTCAGTTTCGATTAGTATATCAGTTTCTATTCGTATGTCAGTTTATATTGGTATATCAGTTTCTATTGGTATGTCAGTTTATATTGGTATGTCAGTTTTGATTAGTATATCAGTTTCTTTTGGTATGTTAGTTTCGATTATTATGTCTGTTTCGATTGGTATATCAGTTTCAAATGGTATGTCAGTCTCGATTGGTATATCCGTTTTGACTGGCATATCAGTTTCGATTCGTAGGTCAGTTTCTATTAGTATATCAGTTTCTGTTGGTATATCATTTTCTATTGGTATGTTAGTTTCTAATGGTATGTCAGTTTATATTTGTATGTCAGTTTCGATTGGTATGTTAGTTTCTAATGGTATGTCAGTTTCTATTGGTATGTCAGTTTTGATTGGTATGTCAGTTCCTATTGGTATGTCAGTTTTGACTAGTATATCATTGGTATGTCGATTGGTATGTCTATTTCGATTGGTATGTCAGTTTCTATTTGTATGTCAGTCTCGATTGGTATGTCCGTTTTAATTGGCATGTCAGTTTCGATTCGTATGTCCGTTTCGATTGGTATGTTAGTTTCTAATGGTATGTCAGTTTCTATTGGCATATCAGTTTCTGTTGGTATACAATTTTCGATTGGTATGTTAGTTTCTAATGGTATGTCAGTATATGTCAGTATATACAATTTTCGATTGGTATGTTAGTTTCTAATGGTATGTCAGTATATGTCAGTATATATTTGTATGTCAGTTTCGATTGGTATGTCAGTTTCCATTGGTATGTCAGTTTCTATTGGTATGTCAGTTTATATTGGTATATCAGTTTTGATTCATATATCGGTTTCGATTAGTATATCAGTTTCTATTGATGTGTCAGTTTCGATTAGTATATCAGCTTCTATTTGTATGTCAGTTTCGATTGGTATATCAGTTTCGAATGGTATATCAGTTTCGATTCGTATGTCAGTTTCTATTATTATGTCAGTTTGTATTGGTATATCAGTTTCAATTCGTATATCAGTTTCTATTGGTATGTCAGTTTTATTGCTATGTCAGTTTCCATTGGTATATCAGTTTCTGTTGGTATGTCAATTAAGATTAGTATGTCAGTTTCTATTGGTATATCAGTTTCGATTGGTACGTCTGTTTCCATTGGTATGTCAGTTTTGACTAGTATATCAGTCTCTATTGGTATGTCAGTTTCGATTGGTATGTCTATTTCGATTGGTATATCAGTTTCTATATGTATGTCAGTCTCGATTGGTACATCAGTTTTGATTGGTATATCAGTTTCTATTGGTATATCAGTTCCGATTGGTATATCAGTTTCTATTGGTATGTCAGTTTCTATTTTGTATATCAGTTTCGATTGATATATCAGTTTCGATTAGTATGTTAGTTTCTATTGGTATGTCAGTTTCGATTAGTATATCAGTTTCTATTGGTATGTCAGTTTCCATTGGTATAACAATTTTTATTGGTATATCAGTCTCGATTGGTATATCAGTTTCGATTGGTATATCAGTTTCGATTGGTATGTCAGTTTCTATTGGTATGTCAGTTTCTATTGGTATGTCAGTTTCAATTGGTATATCAGTTTCAATTGGTATGTCAGTTTAATTGGTATGTCTATTTCGATTGGTATATCAGTTTCTATTTGTATGTCAGTCTCGATTGGTATATGAGTTTTGATTGGTATATCAGTTTCTATTTGTATATCAGTTCCGATTGGTATATCAGTTTCGATTGGTATGTCAGTTTCTATTGGTATATCAGTTTCGATTGATATATCAGTTTCGATTAGTATGTTAGTTTCTATTGGTATGTTAGACCTCGATTTGAATGTCAGTTTCTATTGGTATATCAATTTCGATTGGTATGTCAGTTTCTATTGGTATGTCAGTTTCTATTGGTATATCAGTTTCGATTGGTATGTCAGTTTCGATTAGTATATCAGATTCTATTGGTATGTCAGTTTCTATTGGTATATCAATTTCGATTGGTATATCAGTTTCGATTAGTATGTCAGTTTCTATTAATATATCAGTTTCTGTTGGTATACCATTTTTGATTGGTACGTTAGTTTCTAATGGTATGTCAGTATATATTTGTATATCAGTTTCGATTTGTATGTCAGTTTCCATTGGTATGTCAGTTTCGATTTGTATATCAGTTTCTATTTGTATATCAGTTTCGATTGGTATGTTAGTCCTCGATTGTTATATCAGTTTCGATTGGTATATCAGTTTTGATTGGTATGTTAGTTTCTATTGGTATGTCAGTTTCCATTAGTATATCAGTTTCTATTGGTATATCAGTTTCGATTTGTATGTTAGTCCTCGATTTGTATGTCAGTTTCTGTTGGTATGACAATTTCGATTGGTATGTCAGTTTCTATTAGTATATCAGTTTCGAATGGTATGTCAATTTCTATTGGTGTGTAAGTTTCGATTAGTATATCAGTTTCTATTTGTATGTCAATTTTCGAGTGATATGTCAGTTTCTCTTGGTATATCAGTTTCTATTGATATATCAGTTTCGATTGGTATGTCAGTTTCGATTAGTTAATCAGTTTCTATTTGTATGTCAATTTCTATTGGTATATCAGTTTCGATTGGTATATCAGTTTCGATTGGTATGTCAATTTCGATTGGTATGTCAGTTTCGATTAGTATATCAGTTTCGATTGGTATGTCAGTTTCGATTGGTAATGTCAGTTTCTATTGGTATATCAGTTCCGATTCATATATCGGTTCCGATTAGTATATCAGATTCTATTGATGTGTCAGTTTCGATTACTATATCAGCTTCTATTTGTATGTCAGTTTCAATTAGTATATCAGTTTCTATTGGTATGTCAGTTTCTATTGGTATATCAATTTCGATTGGTATATTAGTTTCGATTAGTATGTCAGTTTCGATTCATATGTCAGTTTCTATTGGTATGCCAGTTTCGATTAGTATATCAGTTTCTATTGGTATATAAGTTTTGATTGGTATATCAGTTTTGATTAGTATGTCAGTTTCTATTGGTATATCAGTTTCTATTGGTATGTCAGTTTTGATTGGTATGTCAGTTTCTATTGGTATATCAGTTTCGATTGGTATATCAGTGTCGATTGGTATGTCAGTTTCGATTAGTATATCAGTGTCGATTGGTATGTCAGTTTCGATTAGTATATAAGTTTCTGTTGGTATATCATTTTCTATTGGTATGTTAGTTTCTAATGGTATGTCAGTTTATATTTGTATGTCAGTTTCGATTGGTATGTTAGTTTCTAATGGTATGTCAGTTTCTATTGGTATGTCAGTTTTGATTAGTATATCAGTTTCTATTGGTATATCAATTTCGATTGGTATATCAGTTTCGATTAGTATGTCAGTTTCGATTCATATGTCAGTTTCAATTTGTATGTCAGTTTCGATTTGTATATCAGTTTCGATTAGTATGTCAGTTTCTATTGGTATATCAGTTTCTATTGGTATGTCAGTTTTGATTGGTATGTCAGTTTCTATTGGTATATCAGTTTCGATTGGTATATCAGTGTCGATTGGTATGTCAGTTTCGATTAGTATATCAGTGTCGATTGGTATATCAGTTTCTGTTGGTATATCATTTTCGATTGGTATGTTAGTTTCTAATGGTATGTCAGTATATATTTATATGTCAGTTTCGATTGGTATGTCAGTTTCCATTGGTATGTCAGTTTCGATTGGTATGTCAGTTTATATTGGTATATCAGTTTTGATTCATATATCGGTTTCGATTAGTATATCAGTTTCTATTGATGTGTCAGTTTCGATTAGTATATCAGCTTCTAATATGTATGTCAGTTTCGATTGGTATGTCAGTTTCTATTGGTATATCTGTTTCGATTGGTATATCAGTTTTTCGATTCGTATGTCAGTTTCTATTATTATGTCAGTTTGTATTGGTATATCAGTTTCAATTCGTATATCAGTTTCTATTGGTATGTCAGTTTTATTGGTATGTCAGTTTCCATTGGTATATCAGTTTCTGTTGGTATGTCTGTTTCTATTGGTATGTCAGTTTTGACTAGTATATCAGTCTCTATTGGTATGTCAGTTTCGATTGGTATATCAGTTTTGATTGGTATATCAGTTTCTATTTGTATGTCAGTCTCGATTGGTATATCAGTTTTGATTGGTATATCAGATTCTATTGATATATCAGTCTCGATTGGTATGTCAGTTTCAATTAGTATATCAGTTTCTATTGGTATGTCAGTTTCTATTGGTATATCAATTTCGATTGGTATATCAGTTTCGATTAGTATGTCAGTTTCGATTCATATGTCAGTTTCAATTTGTATGTCAGTTTCGATTTGTATATCAGTTTCGATTAGTATGTCAGTTTCTATTGGTATATCAGTTTCTACTGGTATGTCAGTTTTGATTGGTATGTCAGTTTCTATTGGTATATCAGTTTCGATTGGTATATCAGTGTCGATTGGTATGTCAGTTTCGATTAGTATATCAGTGTCGATTGGTATGTCAGTTTCGATAAGTATATCAGTTTCTGTTTGTATATCATTTTCTATTGGTATGTTAGTTTCTAATGGTATGTCAGTTTATATTGGTATGTCAGTTTCGATTAGTATATCAGTTTCTATTGGTATATCAGTTTCGATTGGTATTTAGTCCTCGATTTGTATGTCAGTTTCTATTGGTATATCAGTTTTGATTGGTATGTCAGTTTCTATTGGTATGTCAGTTTCAATTGGTATATCAGTTTCAATTGGTATGTCAGTTTTATTGGTATGTCAATTTCGATTGGTATATCAGTTTTGATTGGTACGTCAGTTTCTATTGGTATATCAGTTTATATTTGTATGTCAGTTTCGATTGGTATCTCAGTTTCTATTGGTATATCAGTTTTGATTGCTATGTTAGTTTCGATTGGTATATCAGTTTCGATTGATATATCAATTTCTACGTGTATATCAGTTCAGATTGGTATATCAGTTTTGATTGGTATGTCAGTTTTGATTGGTATGTCAGTTTCTATTGGTATATCAGTTTCTATTGGTATATCAGTTTCTATTGGTATGTTAGTTTCTATTGGTATATCAGTTTTGATTGGTATGTTAGTTTCTATTGGTATGTCAGTTTCGATTAGTATATCAGTTTCTATTGGTATGTCAGTTTCGATTGGTATGTTAGTCCTCGATTCGTATGTCAGTTTCTATTGGTATATCAATTTCGATTGGTAGGTCAGTTTCTATTGGTATATCAGTTTCTATTGGTATGCCAGTTTTGATTAGTATGTCAGTTTCTATTGGTATATCAGTTTCGATTGGTATATCAGTTTCTATTGTTATATCACTCCCGATTGGTATATCAGTTTCTATTGGTATATCAGTTTCGATTGGTATGTTGGATTCTATTGGTATGTCAGTTTATATGTGTATGTCAGTTTCGATTGGTATGTCAGTTTCTATTGGTATATCAGTTTTGATTGGTATGTTAGTTTCTATTGGTATGTCAGTTCCGATTGGTATGTTAGTCCTCGATTTGTATGTCAATTTCTATTGGTATATCAATATCGATTGGTATGTCAGTTTCTATTGGTATGTCAGTTTCTATTCGTATATCAATTTCGATTGGTATATCAGTTTCGATTAGTATGTCAGTTTCGATTCATATGTCAGTTTCGATTGGTATGTCAGTTTCGATTGGTTTGTCAGTTTCAATTTGTATGTCAGTTTCGATTGCTATGTCAGTTTTGATTGGTATGTCAGTTTCTATTGGTATATCAGTTTCGATTGGTATATCAGTGTCGATTGGTATGTCAGTTTCGATTAGTATATCAGTGTCGATTGGTATGTCAGTTTCGATGAGTATATCAGTTTCTATTGGTATGTCAGTTTCTATTGGTATATCAGTTTCTATTGGTATATCAGTTTCTATTGGTATGTTAGTTTCTATTTGTATATCAGTTTTGATTGGTATGTTAGTTTCTATTGGTATATCAGTTTCAATTGGTATGTCAGTTTTATTGGTATGTCAATTTCGATTGGTATATCAGTTTCGATTGGTATGTCAATTTCGATTGGTATGTCAGTTTAGATTTGTATATCAGTTTGAATTTGTATGTCAGTTTCGATTGGTATGTCAGTTTCGATTGGTATGTCAGTTTCTATTGGTATATCAATATCGATTCATATATCGGTTTCAATTAGTATATCAGTTTCTATTGATGTGTCAGTTTCAAATGGTATATCAGTTTCGATTAGTATGTCAGTTTCTATTATTATGTCAGTATGTATTGGTATATCAGTTTCAATTGGTATATCAGTTTCTATTGGTATGTCAGTTTTATTGGTATGTCAGTTTCGATTGGTATATCAGTTTCTGTTGGTATGTCAATTTCGATTATTATGTCAGTTTATATTGGAATATCAGTTTCTATTGGTATGTCAGTTTTGACTAGTATATCAGTCTCTATTGGTATGTCAATTTCGATTGGTATGTCTATTTCGATTGGTATATCAGTTTCTACATGTATGTCAGTCTCGATTGGTATATCAGTTTCTATTGGTATATCAGTTCCGATTGGTATATCAGTTTCGATTGGTATGTCAGTTTATATTGGTATATCAGTTTCGATTGATATATCAGTTTTGATTAGTATGTCAGTTTCTATTGGTATGTCAGTTTCGATTAGTATATCAGTTTCTATTGGTATGTCAGTTTCGATTGGTATGTCAGTTTCTATTGGTATATCAGTTTAGGTTGGTATATCAGTTTCGATTGGTATGTCAGTTTCTCTTGGTATGTCAGTTTCTATTGGTATGTCAGTTTCAATTGGTATATCAGTTTCAATTGGTATGTCAGTTTAATTGGTACGTCAATTTTGATTGGTATATCAGTTTCGATTGGTATGTCAGTTTCTATTGGTATTTCAGTTTATATTTGTATGTCAGTTTCGATTTGTATGTCAGTTTCTATTGTTATATCAGTTTTGATTGGTATGTTAGTTTCTATTGGTATGTCAGTTCCGATTGGTATGTTAGTCCTCGATTTGTATGTCAGTTTCTATTGGTATATCAATTTCGATTGGTATGTCTGTTTCTATTGGTATGTCAGTTTCTATTAGTATATCAGTTTCGAATCATATGTCAGTTTCGATTGGTATGTCAGTTTCGATTGGTATGTCAGTTTCAATTTGTATGTCAGTTTCGATTGGTATATCAGTTTCGATTAGTATGTCAGTTTCTATTGGTATATCAGTTTCTATTGGTATGTCAGTTTTGATTGGTATGTGAGTTTCCATTGGTATATCAGTTTCGATTGGTATATCAGTGTCGATTGGTATGTCAGTTTCGATTAGTATATCAGTGTCGATTGGTATTTCAGTTTCGATTAGTACATCAGTTTCTATTGGTATGTCAGTTTCTATTGTATATCAGTTTCTATTCGTATGTTAGTTTCTATTTGTATATCAGTTTTGATTGGTATGTTAGTTTCTATTGGTATGTCAGTTTCGATTAGTATATCAGTTTCTATTAGTATGTCAGTTTCGATTTGTATGTCAGTTTCTATTGGTATGTCAGTTTTGATTAGTATATCAGTTTCAATTTGTATGTCAGTTTCTATTGGTATGTCAGTTTCGATTAGTATATCAGTTTCTATTAGTATATCAGTTTCGATTAGTATGTCAGTTTCTATTGGTATGTCAGTTTTGATTAGTATATCAGTTTCTATTGGTATATCAGTTTCGATTGGTATGTCAGTTTCTATTGGTATATCAGTGTCGATTGGTATGTCAGTTTCGATTAGTATATCAGTTTCTATTGGTATATCAGTTTCTATTGGTATATCAGATTCTATTGGTATATCAGTTTCTATTGGTATGTTAGTTTCTATTTGTATATCAGTTTTGATTGGTATGTTAGTTTCTATTGGTATGTCAGTTTCGATTAGTATACCAGTTTCTTTTAGTATGTCAGTTTCGATTTGTATGTCAGTTTCTATTGGTATATCAATTTCGATTGGTATATCAGTTTCAATTGGTATGTCAGTTTTGATTGGTATGTCAGTTTCTATTGGTATATCAGTTTCGATTGATATATCAGTTTCGATTAGTATGTCAGTTTCTATTGGTATGTCAGTTTCGATTAGTATATCAGTTTCTATTGGTATATCAGTTTCGATTGGTATGTCAGTTTCGATTGGTATATCAGTTTCGATTGGTATATATGTTTTGATTAGTATATAGGTTTCGATTGGTATGTCAGTTTCTATTGGTATGTCAGTTTCTATTGGTATGTCAGTTTCTATTGGTATGTCAGTTTCAATTGGTATATCAGTTTCGATTGGTATATCAGTTTCTATTGGTATATCAGATTATATTTGTATGTCAGTTTCGATTGGTATCTCAGTTTCTATTGGTATATTAGTTTTGATTGGTATGTTAGTTTCGATTGGTATATCAGTTTCGATTGGTATATCAATTTCTACGTGTATATCAGTTCCGATTGGTATATCAGTTTCGATTGGTATGTCAGTTTCGATTGGTATGTCAGTTTCTATTGGTATATCAGTTTATATTTGTATGTCAGTTTCGATTGGTATGTCAGTTTCGATTGGTATATCAGTTTCAATTTGTATGTCAGTTTCTATTGGTATGTCAGTTTCGATTAGTATATCAGTTTCTATTAGTATATCAGTTTCGATTAGTATGTCAGTTTCTATTGGTATATCAGTGTCGATTGGTATGTCAGTTTCGATTAGTATATCAGTTTCTATTGGTATATCAGATTCTATTGGTATATCAGTTTCTATTGGTATGTTAGTTTCTATTTGTATATCAGTTTTGATTGGTAGGTTAGTTTCTATTGGTATGTCAGTTTCGATTAGTATACCAGTTTCTATTAGTATGTCAGTTTCGATTTGTATGTCAGTTTCTATTGGTATATCAATTTCGATTGGTATATCAGTTTCAATTGGTATGTCAGTTTTGATTGGTATGTCAGTTTCTATTGGTATATCAGTTTCGATTGATATATCAGTTTCGATTAGTATGTCAGTTTCTATTGGTATGTCAGTTTCGATTAGTATATCAGTTTCTATTGGTATATCAGTTTCGATTGGTATGTCAGTTTCGATTGGTATATCAGTTTCGATTGGTATATCAGTTTTGAGTAGTATATAGGTTTCGATTGGTATGTCAGTTTCTATTGGTATGTCAGTTTCTATTGGTATGTCAGTTTCAATTGGTATATCAGTTTCAATTGTTATGTCAGTTTTATTGGTATGTCAATTTCGATTGGTATATCAGTTTCGATTGGTATATCAGTTTCTATTGGTATATCAGATTATATTTGTATGTCAGTTTCGATTGGTATCTCAGTTTCTATTGGTATATCAGTTTTGATTAGTATGTTAGTTTCGATTGGTATATCAGTTTTGATTGGTATGTGAGGTTTTGATTGGTATGTCAGTTTCTATTGGTATATCAGTTTCTATTGGTATATCAGTTTCTATTGGTATGTTAGTTTCTATTGGTATATCAGTTATTATTGGTATGTTAGTTTCTATTGGTATGTCAGTTTCGATTAGTATATCAGTGTCTAATGGTATGTCAGTTTCGATTGGTATGTTAGTCCTCGATTTGTATATCAATTTCGATTGGTAGGTCAGTTTCTATTAGTATATCAGTTTCTATTGGTATGTCAGTTTCGATTGGTATGTTAGTCCTCGATTTGTATATCAGTTTCTATTGGTATATCAATTTCGATTGGTAGGTCAGTTTCTATTGGTATATCAGTTTCTATTGGTATGTCAGTTTTGATTGGTATGTCAGTTTCTATTGGTATATCAGTTTCGATTGGTATATCAGTTTCTATTGTTATATCAGTTCCAATTGGTATATCAGTTTCGATTAGTATATCAGTTTCTATTTGTATATCAGTCCCCATTGGTATATCAGTTTCAATTGGTATGTCAGTTTCGATTGGTATATCAGTTTCGCTTGATATATCCGTTTCGACTAGTATATCAGTTTCTATTGGTATGTCAGTTTCGATTAGTATATCAGTTTCTATTGGTATATCAGTTTCGATTGGTATGTTAGTTTCTTTTGGTATGTCAGTTTTATTGGTATGTCAATTTCAATTGGTATATCAGTTTATATTTGTATGTCAGTTTCGATTGGTATGTCAGTTTCTATTGGTATATCAGTTTTGATTGGTATGTTAGTTTCTATTGGTATGTCAGGTCCGATTGGTATGTTAGTCCGCGATTCGTACATAAGTTTCTATTGGTATATCAATTTAGATTGGTATGTCAGTTTCTATTGGTCTGTTAGTTTCTATTGGTATATCAGTTTCTATTGGTATGACAGTTTTGATTGGTATGTCAGTTTCTATTGGTATATCAGTTTCGATTGGTATATCAGTTTCTATTGGTATATCAGTTCCGATTGGTATATCAGTTTCGATTGCTATGTCAGTTTCGATTAGTATATCAGTTTCTATTGGTATGTCAGTTATGATTGGTATGTCAGTTTCTATTGGTATATCAGTTTCTATTGGTATATCAATTTCGATTGGTATGTCAGTTTCTATTGGTATGTCAGTTTCTATTGGTATATCAATTTCGATTGATATGCCAGTTTCGATTGGTATGTCAGTTTCGATTTGTATGTCAGTTTCGATTGGTATATCAGTTTCGATTAGTATGTCAGTTTCTATTGGTATATCGGTTTCCATTGGTATATCAGTTTCGATTAGTATATAAGTTTCGATTGGTATGTCAGTTTCTATTGGTATGTCAGTTTCTATTGGTATGTCAGTTTCAATTGGTATATCAGTTTCAATTGGTATGTCAGTTTTATTGGTATGTCAATTTCGATTGGTATATCAGTTTTGATTGGTACGTCAGTTTCTATTGGTATATCAGTTTATATTTGTATGTCAGTTTCGATTGGTATCTCAGTTTCTATTGGTATATCAGTTTTGATTGCTATGTTAGTTTCGATTGGTATATCAGTTTTGATTGATATATCAATTTCTACGTGTATATCAGTTCAGATTGGTATATCAGTTTTGATTGGTATGTCAGTTTTGATTGGTATGTCAGTTTCTATTGGTATATCAGTTTCTATTGGTATATCAGTTTCTATTGGTATATCAGTTTCTATTGGTATGTTAGTTTCTATTGGTATATCAGTTTTGATTGGTATGTTAGTTTCTATTGGTATGTCAGTTTCGATTAGTATATCAGTTTCTATTGGTATGTCAGTTTCGATTGGTATGTTAGTCCTCGATTCGTATGTCAGTTTCTATTGGTATATCAATTTCGATTGGTAGGTCAGTTTCTATTGGTATATCAGTTTCTATTGGTATGCCAGTTTTGATTAGTATGTCAGTTTCTATTGGTATATCAGTTTCGATTGGTATATCAGTTTCTATTGTTATATCACTCCCGATTGGTATATCAGTTTCTATTGGTATATCAGTTTCGATTGGTATGTTAGATTCTATTGGTATGTGAGTTTATATTTGTATGTCAGTTTCGATTGGTATGTCAGTTTCTATTGGTATATCAGTTTTGATTGGTATGTTAGTTTCTATTGGTATGTCAGTTCCGATTGGTATGTTAGTCCTCGATTTGTATGTCAATTTCTATTGGTATATCAATATCGATTGGTATGTCAGTTTCTATTGGTATGTCAGTTTCTATTCGTATATCAATTTCGATTGGTATATCAGTTTCGATTAGTATGTCAGTTTCGATTCATATGTCAGTTTCGATTGGTATCTCAGTTTCGATTGGTTTGTCAGTTTCAATTTGTATGTCAGTTTCTATTGGTATATCAGTTTCGATTGGTATATCAGTGTCGATTGGTATGTCAGTTTCGATTAGTATATCAGTGTCGATTGGTATGTCAGTTTCGATGAGTATATCAGTTTCTATTGGTATGTCAGTTTCTATTGGTATATCAGTTTCTATTGGTATATCAGTTTCTATTGGTATGTTAGTTTCTATTTGTATATCAGTTTTGATTGGTATGTTAGTTTCTATTGGTATATCAGTTTCAATTGGTATGTCAGTTTTATTGGTATGTCAATTTCGATTGGTATATCAGTTTCGATTGGTATGTCAATTTCGATTGGTATGTCAGTTTAGATTTGTATATCAGTTTGAATTTGTATGTTAGTTTCGATTGGTATGTCAGTTTCGATTGGTATGTCAGTTTCTATTGGTATATCAATATCGATTCATATATCGGTTTCAATTAGTATATCAGTTTCTATTGATGTGTCAGTTTCAAATGGTATATCAGTTTCGATTAGTATGTCAGTTTCTATTATTATGTCAGTATGTATTGGTATATCAGTTTCAATTGGTATATCAGTTTCTATTGGTATGTCAGTTTTATTGGTATGTCAGTTTCGATTGGTATATCAGTTTCTGTTGGTATGTCAATTTCGATTATTATGTCAGTTTATATTGGAATATCAGTTTCTATTGGTATGTCAGTTTTGACTAGTATATCAGTCTCTATTGGTATGTCAATTTCGATTGGTATGTCTATTTCGATTGGTATATCAGTTTCTACATGTATGTCAGTCTCGATTGGTATATCAGTTTCTATTGGTATATCAGTTCCGATTGGTATATCAGTTTCGATTGGTATGTCAGTTTATATTGGAATATCAGTTTCGATTGATATATCAGTTTTGATTAGTATGTCAGTTTCTATTGGTATGTCAGTTTCGATTAGTATATCAGTTTCTATTGGTATGTCAGTTTCGATTGGTATGTCAGTTTCTATTGGTATATCAGTTTAGGTTGGTATATCAGTTTCGATTGGTATGTCAGTTTCTCTTGGTATGTCAGTTTCTATTGGTATGTCAGTTTCAATTGGTATATCAGTTTCAATTGGTATGTCAGTTTAATTGGTACGTCAATTTTGATTGGTATATCAGTTTCGATTGGTATGTCAGTTTCTATTGGTATTTCAGTTTATATTTGTATGTCAGTTTCGATTTGTATGTCAGTTTCTATTGTTATATCAGTTTTGATTGGTATGTTAGTTTCTATTGGTATGTCAGTTCCGATTGGTATGTTAGTCCTCGATTTGTATGTCAGTTTCTATTGGTATATCAATTTCGATTGGTATGTCTGTTTCTATTGGTATGTCAGTTTCTATTGGTATATCAGTTTCGATTGGTATGTCAGTTTCAATTAGTATATCAGTTTCGAATCATATGTCAGTTTCGATTGGTATGTCAGTTTCGATTGGTATGTCAGTTTCAATTTGTATGTCAGTTTCGATTGGTATATCAGTTTCGATTAGTATGTCAGTTTCTATTGGTATATCAGTTTCTATTTGTATGTCAGTTTTGATTGGTATGTCAGTTTCCATTGGTATATCAGTTTCGATTGGTATATCAGTGTCGATTGGTATGTCAGTTTCGATTAGTATATCAGTGTCGATTGGTATGTCAGTTTCGATTAGTATATCAGTTTCTATTGGTATGTCAGTTTCTATTGTATATCAGTTTCTATTCGTATGTTAGTTTCTATTTGTATATCAGTTTTGATTGGTATGTTAGTTTCTATTGGTATGTCAGTTTCGATTAGTATATCAGTTTCTATTAGTATGTCAGTTTCGATTTGTATGTCAGTTTCTATTGGTATGTCAGTTTCGATTGGTATGTCAGTTTCGATTGGTATGTCAGTTTCAATTTGTATGTCAGTTTCTATTGGTATGTCAGTTTCGATTAGTATATCAGTTTCTATTAGTATATCAGTTTCGATTAGTATGTCAGTTTCTATTGGTATGTCAGTTTTGATTAGTATATCAGTTTCTATTGGTATATCAGTTTCGATTGGTATGTCAGTTTCTATTGGTATATCAGTGTCGATTGGTATGTCAGTTTCGATTAGTATATCAGTTTCTATTGGTATGTTAGTTTCTATTTGTATATCAGTTTTGATTGGTATGTTAGTTTCTATTGGTATGTCAGTTTCGATTAGTATACCAGTTTCTTTTAGTATGTCAGTTTCGATTTGTATGTCAGTTTCTATTGGTATATCAATTTCGATTGGTATATCAGTTTCAATTGGTATGTCAGTTTTGATTGGTATGTCAGTTTCTATTGGTATATCAGTTTCGATTGATATATCAGTTTCGATTAGTATGTCAGTTTCTATTGGTATGTAAGTTTCGATTAGTATATCAGTTTCTATTGGTATATCAGTTTCGATTGGTATGTCAGTTTCGATTGGTATATCAGTTTCGATTGGTATATATGTTTTGATTAGTATATAGGTTTCGATTGGTATGTCAGTTTCTATTGGTATGTCAGTTTCTATTGGTATGTCAGTTTCTATTGGTATGTCAGTTTCAATTGGTATATCAGTTTCAATTGTTATGTCAGTTTTATTGGTATGTCAATTTCGATTGGTATATCAGTTTCGATTGGTATATCAGTTTCTATTGGTATATCAGATTATATTTGTATGTCAGTTTCGATTGGTATCTCAGTTTCTATTGGTATATTAGTTTTGATTGGTATGTTAGTTTCGATTGGTATATCAGTTTCGATTGGTATATCAATTTCTACGTGTATATCAGTTCCGATTGGTATATCAGTTTCGATTGGTATGTCAGTTTCGATTGGTATGTCAGTTTCTATTGGTATATCAGTTTATATTTGTATGTCAGTTTCGATTGGTATGTCAGTTTCGATTGGTATATCAGTTTCTATTGGTATATCAGTTTCTATTGATATGTTAGTTTCTATTGGTATATCAGTTATTATTGGTATGTTAGTTTCTATTGGTATGTCAGTTTCGATTAGTATATCAGTGTCTAATGGTATGTCAGTTTCGATTGGTATGTTAGTCCTCGATTTGTATATCAATTTCGATTGGTAGGTCAGTTTCTATTAGTATATCAGTTTCTATTGGTATGTCAGTTTCGATTGGTATGTTAGTCCTCGATTTGTATATCAGTTTCTATTGGTATATCAATTTCGATTGGTAGGTCAGTTTCTATTGGTATATCAGTTTCTATTGGTATGTCAGTTTTGATTGGTATGTCAGTTTCTATTAGTATATCAGTTTCGATTGGTATATCAGTTTCTATTGTTATATCAGTTCCAATTGGTATATCAGTTTCGATTAGTATATCAGTTTCTATTGGTATATCAGTCCCCATTGGTATATCAGTTTCAATTGGTATGTCAGTTTCGATTGGTATATCAGTTTCGATTGATATATCCGTTTCGATTAGTATATCAGTTTCTATTGGTATGTCAGTTTCGATTAGTATATCAGTTTCTATTGGTATATCAGTTTCGATTGGTATGTTAGTTTCTTTTGGTATGTCAGTTTTATTGGTATGTCAATTTCAATTGGTATATCAGTTTATATTTGTATGTCAGTTTCGATTGGTATGTCAGTTTCTATTGGTATATCAGTTTTGATTGGTATGTTAGTTTCTATTGGTATGTCAGGTCCGATTGGTATGTTAGTCCGCGATTCGTACATCAGTTTCTATTGGTATATCAATTTAGATTGGTATGTCAGTTTCTATTGGTCTGTTAGTTTCTATTGGTATATCAGTTTCTATTGGTATGACAGTTTTGATTGGTATGTCAGTTTCTATTGGTATATCAGTTTCGATTGGTATATCAGTTTCTATTGGTATATCAGTTCCGATTGGTATATCAGTTTCGATTGGTATGTCAGTTTCGATTAGTATATCAGTTTCTATTGGTATGTCAGTTATGATTGGTATGTCAGTTTCTATTGGTATATCAGTTTCTATTGGTATATCAATTTCGATTGGTATGTCAGTTTCTATTGGTATGTCAGTTTCTATTGGTATATCAATTTCGATTGGTATGCCAGTTTCGATTGGTATGTCAGTTTCGATTTGTATGTCAGTTTCGATTGGTATATCAGTTTCGATTAGTATGTCAGTTTCTATTGGTATATCGGTTTCCATTGGTATATCAGTTTCAATTGGTATGTCAGTTTCTATTGGTATATCAGTTTCTATTGGTATGTCAATTTGATGGAGGCACATGGCTTAGTGGTTAGAGCATTGGCCTTGCAATCGAAAGGTTGTGAGTTCAATTCTCAGACTGGGTGATGTGTTGTTTCCTTGAGCAAGACACTTTATTTCACATTGCTCCAGTTTACTCAGCTGTAGAAATGAGATGATAGGGACTGGGGTCCATATCATTCCACTGTAAAGTGGTCGTGGAGGTGCCACAGCAAAAAAGCACCCAGCACTCACTGTAAATGAGGTTGGTGTTAGGAAGGGCATCCAGCTGTAGAAATCAAGCCAGCATCAGTTCCCGTCCCACCCTTGCAAGCAGGGAAAAGCGGACGTAAAATGAAATGAATGAAATGAATGATGTCAGTTTTGATTGGTATGTCAGTTTCTATTGGTATATCAGTTTTGATTGGTATATGAGTTTCTATTGGTATATCAGTTCCGATTGGTATATCAGTTTCGATTGGTATATCAGTTTCTATTGGTATATCAGTTTCGAGTGATATACCAGTTTCGATTAGTATGTCAGTTTCTATTGGTATGTCAGTTTCGATTAGTATATCAGTTTCTATTGGTATGTCAGTTTCGATTGGTATCATCATCATCATCATCAGATTTAGCGTCCGTGTTCCACGCTAGCATGGGTTTGGACGGGGGTTTTCCCACTTGAGGCAAGAGTGGTTGTCTTGCTCGCATAGGACTGTCTGGCGGGTTTTCTACAGTTGGATGCCCTTCCTAACACCAACCACATTTACAGTGTGGGGCTGGGAGATTTTTACCGTGTTGCCTACACGGCCACATTACAGCGTGGACTGTCTGGCGGGTTTTCTACAGCTGGATGCCCTTCCTAACACCAACCACATTTACAGTGTGGGGCTGGGAGGTTTTTACCGTGTTGCCTACACGGCCACATTTACAGCGTGGACTGTGTGTTTTTTGTCGTGACACCTACACGATCTCATTTGTTTCGGCCTGGATGTTGTGGGACCAACATTGGTATGTCAGTTTTTATTGGTATATCAGTTTCGATTGGTATATCAGTTTCGATTGGTATATCAGTTTCGATTGGTATGTCAGTTTATATTGGTATGTCAGTTTCTATTGGTATGTCACTTTCAATTGGTATATCAGTTTCGATTGATATGTCAGTGTTATTGGTACGTCAATTTCGATTGGTATATCAGTTTCGATTGGTATGTCAGTCTCTATTGGTATATCAGTTTATAATTGTATGTCAGTTTCGATTGGTATGTCAGTTTCTATTGGTATATCAGTTTTGATTGGATTGGTATGTTAGTTTCTATTGGTATGTCAGTTCCGATTGGTATGTTAGTCCTCGATTCGTATGTCAGTTTCTATTGGTATATCAATTTCGATTGGTATGTCAGTTTCTATTGGTATGTCAGTTTCTATTGGTATATCAGTTTCGATTGGTACGTCAGTTTTGATTGGTATGTCAGTTTCGATTGGTATGTTAGTCCTTGATTCGTATGTCAGTTTCTATTGGTATATCAATTTCGATTGGTATATCAGTTTCTATTGGTATGTCAGTTTTGATTGGTATGTAAGTTTCTATTGGTATATCAGTTTCGATTGGTATATCTGTGTCTGTTGTTATATCAGTTCCGATTGGTATATCAGTTTCGATTAGTATGTCAGTTTCTATTGGTATATCAGTTTCGATTAATATATCAGTTTCGATTAGTATGTCAGTTTCTATTGGTATGTCAGTTTCGATTAGTATATCAGTTTCTATTGGTATATCAGTTTCGATTGGTATGTCAGTTTCTATTGGTATATCAGTTTCGATTGGTATATCAGTTTCGATTAGTATATAAGTTTCGATTGGTATGTCAGTTTACATTGGTATGTCAGTTTCTATTGGTATGTCAGTTTCAATTGGTATATCAGTTTCAATTGGTATGTCAGTTTTATTGGTATGTCAATTTCGATTGGTATATCAGTTTCGATTGGTATGTCAGTTTCTATTGGTATATCAGTTTATATTTGTATGTTAGTTTCGATTGGTATCTCAGTTTCTATTGGTATATCAGTTTTGATTAGTATGTTAGTTTCGATTGGTATATCAGTTTTGATTGGTATGTCAGTTTTGATTGGTATGTCAGTTTCTATTGGTATATCAGTTTCTATTGGTATATCAGTTTCTATTGGTATGTTAGTTTCTATTGGTATATCAGTTATTATTGGTATGTTAGTTTCTATTGGTATGTCAGTTTCGATTAGTATATCAGTGTCTAATGGTATGTCAGTTTCGATTGGTATGTTAGTCCTCGATTTGTATATCAATTTCGATTGGTAGGTCAGTTTCTATTAGTATATCAGTTTCTATTGGTATGTCAGTTTCGATTGGTATGTTAGTCCTCGATTTGTATATCAGTTTCTATTGGTATATCAATTTCGATTGGTAGGTCAGTTTCTATTGGTATATCAGTTTCTATTGGTACGTCAGTTTTGATTGGTATGTCAGTTTCTATTGGTATATCAGTTTCGATTGGTATATCAGTTTCTATTGTTATATCAGTTCCAATTGGTATATCAGTTTCGATTAGTATATCAGTTTCTATTGGTATATCAGTCCCCATTGGTATATCAGTTTCAATTGGTATGTCAGTTTCGATTGGTATATCAGTTTCGATTGATATATCCGTTTCGATTAGTATATCAGTTTCTATTGGTATGTCAGTTTCGATTAGTATATCAGTTTCTATTGGTATATCAGTTTCGATTGGTATGTTAGTTTCTTTTGGTATGTCAGTTTTATTGGTATGTCAATTTCAATTGGTATATCAGTTTATATTTGTATGTCAGTTTCGATTGGTATGTCAGTTTCTATTGGCATATCAGTTTTAATTGGTATGTTAGTTTCTATTGGTATGTCAGGTCCGATTGGTATGTTAGTCCGCGATTCGTACATCAGTTTCTATTGGTATATCAATTTAGATTGGTATGTCAGTTTCTATTGGTCTGTTAGTTTCTATTGGTATATCAGTTTCTATTGGTATGACAGTTTTGATTGGTATGTCAGTTTCTATTGGTATATCAGTTTCGATTGGTATATCAGTTTCTATTGGTATATCAGTTCCGATTGGTATATCAGTTTCGATTGGTATGTCAGTTTCGATTAGTATATCAGTTTCTATTGGTATGTCAGTTATGATTGGTATGTCAGTTTCTATTGGTATATCAGTTTCTATTGGTATATCAATTTCGATTGGTATGTCAGTTTCTATTGGTATGTCAGTTTCTATTGGTATATCAATTTCGATTGGTATGTCAGTTTCGATTGGTATGTCAGTTTCGATTTGTATGTCAGTTTCGATTGGTATATCAGTTTCGATTAGTATGTCAGTTTCTATTGGTATATCGGTTTCCATTGGTATATCAGTTTCAATTGGTATGTCAGTTTCTATTGGTATATCAGTTTCTATTGGTATGTCAGTTTTGATTGGTATGTCAGTTTCTATTGGTATATCAGTTTTGATTGGTATATGAGTTTCTATTGGTATATCAGTTCCGATTGGTATATCAGTTTCGATTGGTATATCAGTTTCTATTGGTATATCAGTTTCGAGTGATATACCAGTTTCGATTAGTATGTCAGTTTCTATTGGTATGTCAGTTTCGATTAGTATATCAGTTTCTATTGGTATATCAGTTCCGATTGGTATATCAGTTTCGATTGGTATGTCAGTTTCGATTAGTATATCAGTTTCTATTGGTATGTCAGTTATGATTGGTATGTCAGTTTCTATTGGTATATCAGTTTCTATTGGTATATCAATTTCGATTGGTATGTCAGTTTCTATTGGTATGTCAGTTTCTATTGGTATATCAATTTCGATTGGTATGTCAGTTTCGATTGGTATGTCAGTTTCGATTTGTATGTCAGTTTCGATTGGTATATCAGTTTCGATTAGTATGTCAGTTTCTATTGGTATATCGGTTTCCATTGGTATATCAGTTTCAATTGGTATGTCAGTTTCTATTGGTATATCAGTTTCTATTGGTATGTCAGTTTTGATTGGTATGTCAGTTTCTATTGGTATATCAGTTTTGATTGGTATATGAGTTTCTATTGGTATATCAGTTCCGATTGGTATATCAGTTTCGATTGGTATATCAGTTTCTATTGGTATATCAGTTTCGAGTGATATACCAGTTTCGATTAGTATGTCAGTTTCTATTGGTATGTCAGTTTCGATTAGTATATCAGTTTCTATTGGTATGTCAGTTTCGATTGGTATCATCATCATCATCATCAGGTTTAGCGTCCGTGTTCCACGCTAGCATGGGTTTGGATGGGGGTTTTCCCACTTGAGGCAAGAGTGGTTGTCTTGCTCGCATAGGACTGTCTGGCGGGATTTCTACAGTTGGATGCCCTTCCTAACACCAACCACATTCACAGTGTGGGGCTGGGAGATTTTTACTGTGTTGCCTACACGGCCACATTACAGCGTGGACTGTCTGGCGGGTTTTCTACAGCTGGATGCCCTTCCTAACACCAACCACATTTACAGTGTGGGGCTGGGAGGTTTTTACCGTGTTGCCTACACGGCCACATTTACAGCGTGGACTGTGTGTTTTTTGTCGTTACACCTACACGATCTCATTTGTTTCGGCCTGGATGTTGTGGGACCAACATTGGTATGTCAGTTTCTATTGGTATATCAGTTTCTATTGGTATATCAGTTTCGATTGGTATATCAGTTTCGATTGGTATGTCAGTTTAAATTGGTATGTCAGTTTCTATTGGTATGTCACTTTCAATTGGTATATCAGTTTCGATTGATATGTCAGTGTTATTGGTACGTCAATTTCGATTGGTATATCAGTTTCGATTGGTATGTCAGTCTCTATTGGTATATCAATTTATAATTGTATGTCAGTTTCGATTGGTATGTCAGTTTCTATTGGTATATCAGTTTTGATTGGATTGGTATGTTAGTTTCTATTGGTATGTCAGTTCCGATTGGTATGTTAGTCCTCGATTCGTATGTCAGTTTCTATTGGTATATCAATTTCGATTGGTATGTCAGTTTCTATTGGTATGTCAGTTTCTATTGGTATATCAGTTTCGATTGGTACGTCAGTTTGATTGGTATGTCAGTTTCGATTGGTATGTTAGTCCTTGATTTGTATGTCAGTTTCTATTGGTATATCAATTTCGATTGGTAGGTCAGTTTCTATTGGTATGTCAGTTTCAATTTGTATGTCAGTTTAGATTGGTATGTCAGTTCCTATTGGTATATCAGTTTCTATTTGTATGTCAGTTTCGATTGGTATGTCAGTTTCTATTGGTATATCAGTTTCGATTGGTATGTTAGTTTCTATTGTCATGTCAGTTTCGATTAGTATATCACTTTCTATTGGTATGTCAGTTTCGATTGGTATGACAGTTTCGATTGGTATGTCAGTTTCTATTGGTATATCAGTTTCGATTGGTATGTCAGTTTTGATTGGTATATCAGTTTCTATTATTATAGCAGTTTCTATTGGTATGTGAGTTTCAATTGGTATATCAGTATCTATTGGTACATCAGTTCCGATTGGTATATCAGTTTCGATTGTTATGTCAGTTTCTATTGGTTTATCAGTTCCGATTGGTATATCAGTTTCGATTGGTATGTCAGTTTCTATTGGTATATAGCACAGCTGATTAGGTACCGGGTGAATATAGACGAGATGCAATTTGGGTTTGTACCAGGAAGAAGCACCACTGATGCCCTCTTCCTTGTGAGGCAATTACAGGAAAAGTACCTAGCTAAAAGTAAGCCACTCTACTTGGCATTTGTCGACCTTGAGAAAGCCTTTGACAGAGTTCCACGTGCAGTAATCTGGTGGGCTCTTGGAAAACTAGGAATAGATGAATGGCTTGTGAAAGCGGTACAAGCCATGTATAGGGGAGCAGTCAGCAAAGTTAGGATTAGCAATGAGTATAGCGAGGAATTTAGCGTACAGGTTGGGGTCCACCAGGGCTCTGTTCTTAGCCCTCTCCTGTTCATCATAGTCCTGCAGGCAATAACGGAGGAATTTAAGACCTGATGCCCATGGGAACTCCTGTATGCTGATGACCTCGCACTCATAGCTGAATCTATGATAGAACTAGAGAATAAATTCCAAACCTGGAAGCAGGGACTAGAGAGAAAGGGCCTCAAAGTCAACATGACAAAGACTAAGGTCCTTATAAGTAGACGAGAAAACAGAACCCAGATCCCCTCAGGGAAATGGCCTTGCTCAGTATGTAGGAAAGGTGTAGGTAGGAACTCCATTCTCTGCCCCAAATGCAAACAATGGGTACACAAGAGATGTAGCGGGATCTCAGGAAGCTTAATTAAGAATGTAGGATTCACATGCAGCAGCTGTGCTGAAACAGCAAGCAAACAGCCACAGGAAACAAGTACCACCAATCTCTGGGAGGGCCCTGTAGAAACAGTAGACAGCTTCTGCTACCTAGGTGACCGAATTAGCAGCGGAGGTGGGTGTTCAGAAAGTACAATAACTAGGGTAAGAACGGGATGGAAGAAGTTTAGGGAACTACTACCACTGCTAGCTGCAAAAGACTTCTCCCTCAGAATGAAAGGCAGACTGTATGATGCGTGTATCCGAACAGCGATGGTGCATGGTAGTGAGACCTGGGCGCTGAAGGTGGAAGACTTACGTAGATTAGAGAGAAACGAAGCCTGCATGCTCCGATGGATGTGTAACAGTAATATACGTGAACGACAAAGCATAAATGAATTGAGAGGGAGACTGAGCATAAGAGGAATCAAATGCTGTGTGCAGGAGAGGTGGATGCGCTGGTATGGACATGTGATGCGTATGAAGGATGACAGCTGCATAAAAAGGTGCAGAGCACTAGAAGTTGATGGAAACCGCGGAGTGGGGAGACCCAAGATGACCTGGGATGAGGTGATAAAAGCCGACCTTACCCAATTACACCTCTCAAAGACAATGACACACGACCGTGACTTCTGGCGTCACGCAGTAATACAGAGTACCCGACCTCCCATGGGTACATGCTGAAGCATATAAACAATATGACCCCACAGCCCCCACCGCCAGGTGGTCGTGGAGGTGCCACGGAAAAAAAGCACCCAGCCCACACTGTAAAGTGGACGTGTAGGCGCCACGAAAAAAGTACCCAGCACTCACTGTAAATGAGGTTGGTGTTAGGAAGGGCATCCAGCTGTAGAAACCAGGCCAAATCAGTTCCTGTATGAGCAAGGCATGGTCAGCCGACCAGACACAGCCCACAACAGGACAACCCGTCTAACCCATGCTAGCGTGGAAGAACGGATGTAAAACGGTGATGATGATGATGATGATGATGTCAGTTTCTATTGGTATATCAGTTTTGATTGGTATGTCAGTTTCGATTGGTATATCAGTTTAGAATGGTATGTCAATCTCGATTGGTATGTCAGTTTCGATTGGTATATCAGTTTTGATTAGTATGTCAATTTCTATTGGTATATCAGTTTTGATTGGTATATCAGTTTCGATTGGTATGTCAGTTTCGATTGGTATGTCAGTTTCTATTGGTATGTCAGTTTCGATTAGTATGTCAGTTTCTATTGGTATATCAGTTCCTATTGGTATATCAGTTTCGATTGGTATGTCAGTTTCTATTGGTATGTCAGTTTTGATTGGTAGCTCAGTTTCTATTGGTATGTCAGTTTCGCATAGTATGTCAGTTTCGATTAGTATGTCTGTTTCTATTGGTATATCAGTTTTAATTGGTATGTCAGTTTTGATTGGTATGTCAGTTTCTATTGGTATATCAGTTTCGATTGGTATATCAATTTCTATTGGTATATCAGTTCCGATTGGTATATCAGTTTCGATTGGTATATCAGTTTCTATTGGTATATCAGTTCCGATTGGTATATCAGTTTCGATTGGTATGTCAGTTTCGATTAGTATATCAGTTTCTATTGATATATCAGTCTCGATTGGTATGTAAGTTTCGATTGGCATGTCAGTTTCTATTGGTATATCATTTTCGATGAGTATATCAGTTTCTATTGGTATATCAGTTTTGATTGGTATGTCAGTTTCTATTGGCATATCAGTTTCTATTGGTATGTTAGTTTCTATTGGTATGTCAGTTTCGATTAGTATATCAGTTTCTATTGGTATGTCAGTTTCGATTGGTTTGTTAGTCCTCGATTTGTATGTCAGTTTCTATTGGTATATCAATTTCGATTGGTAGGTCAGTTTCTATTGGTATATCAGTTTCTATTGGTATGTCAGTTTTGATTGGTATGTCAGTTTCTATTGGTATATCAGTTTCGATTGGTATATCAGTTTCTATTGTTATATCAGTTCCGATTGGTATATCAGTTTCGATTAGTATATCAGTTTCTATTGGTATATCAGTCCCGATTGGTATATCAGTTTCGATTGGTATGTCAGTTTCTATTGGTATATCAGTCTCGATTGATATATCAGTTTCAATTAGTATGTCAGTTTCTATTGGTATGTCAGTTTCGATTAGTATATCAGTTTCTATTGGTATATCAATTTCGATTGGTAGGTCAGTTTCAATTTGTATGTCAGTTTCGATTGGTATGTCAGTTTCTATTGGTATATCAGTTTCTATTTGTATGTCAGTTTCGATGGTATGTCAGTTTCTATTGGTATATCAGTTTCGATTGGTATGTTAGTTTCTATCGGTATATCAGTTTCGATTGGTATGTCAGTTTTGATTGGTATGTCAGTTTCTATTATTATATTAGTTTCTATTGGTATGTGAGTTTAAATTGGTATATCAGTTTCTATTGGTATATCAGTTCCGATTGGTATATCAGTTTCGATTGGTATATCAGTTTCTATTGGTATATCAGTTCCGATTGGTATATCAGTTTCGATTGGTATGTCAGTTTCTATTGCTATATCAGTTTCGATTGATATATCAGTTTCGATTAGTATGTCAGTTTTTATTGGTATGTCAGTTTCGATTAGTATATCAGTTTCTATTGTTATGTCAGTTTCAATTGGTATGTCAGTTTCTATTGGTATATCAGTTTTGATTGGTATATCAGTTTTGATTGGTATATCAGTTTCGATTGGTATGTCAGTTTCGATTAGTATATCAGTTTCTATTGGTATGTCAGTTTCGATTTTTATGTTAGTCCTCGATTTGTATGTCAGTTTCTATTGGTATATCAATTTCGATTGGTATGTCAGTTTCTATTGGTATGTCAGTTTCTATTGGTATATCAATTTCGATTGGTATTTCAGTTTCGATTGGTATGTCAGTTTCGATTGGTATGTCAGTTTCTATTGGTATATCAGTTTCGATTGGTATATCAGTTTTGATTGGTATATCAGTTTCGATTGGTATGTCAGTTTCGATTGGTATGTCAGTTTTATTTGTATGTCAATTTCGATTGGTATATCACTTTCAATTGGTATGTCAGTTTCTATTTGTATATCAGTTTATATTTGTATGTCAGTTTCGATTGGTATGTCAGTTTCTATTGGTATATCAGTTTTGATTGGTATGTTAGTTTCTATTAGTATGTCAGGTCCGATTGGTATGTTAGTCCGCGATTCGTACGTCAGTTTCTATTGGTATATCAATTTCGATTGGTATGTCAGTTTCTATTGGTCTGTGAGTTTCTATTGGTATGTCAGTTTCGATTAGTATATCAGTTTCTATTGGTATGTCAGTTTCTATTGGTATATCAATTTCGATTGGTATATCAGTTTCGATTAGTATGTCAGTTTCGATTCGTATGTCAGTTTCGATTAGTATATCAGTTTCTATTGGTATGTCAGTTTCAATTGGTATGTTAGTCCTCGATTTGTATGTCAGTTTCTATTGGTATATCAATTTCGATTGGTATATCAGTTTCGATTGGTATGTCAGTTTCGATTAGTATATCAGTTTCTATTGGTATGTCAGTTTCTATTGGTATATCAATTTCGATTGGTAGGTCAGTTTCTATTGGTATGTCAGTTTCAATTTGTATGTCAGTTTCGATTGGTATGTCAGTTTCTATTGGTATATCAGTTTCTATTTGTATGTCAGTTTCGATGGTATGTCAGTTTCTATTGGTATATCAGTTTCAATTGGTATGTTAGTTTCTATTGTTATTTCAGTTTCGATTAGTATATCACTTTCTATTGGTATGTCAATTTCGATTCGTATGTCAGTTTCGATTGGTATGTCAGTTTCTATCGGTATATCAGTTTCGATTGGTATGTCAGTTTTGATTGGTATGTCAGTTTCTATTATTATATTAGTTTCTATTGGTATGTGAGTTTAAATTGGTATATCAGTTTCTATTGGTATATCAGTTCCGATTGGTATATCAGTTTCGATTGGTATATCATTTTCTATTGGTATATCAGTTCCGATTGGTATATCAGTTTCGATTGGTATGTCAGTTTCTATTGGTATATCAGTTTCGATTGATATATCAGTTTCGATTAGTATGTCAGTTTTTATTGGTATGTCAGTTTCGATTAGTATATCAGTTTCTATTGGTATGTCAGTTTCAATTGGTATGTCAGTTTCTATTGGTATATCAGTTTTGATTGGTATATCAGTTTCGATTGGTATGTCAGTTTCGATTAGTATATCAGTTTCTATTGGTATGTCAGTTTCGATTTTTATGTTAGTCCTCGATTTGTATGTCAGTTTCTATTGGTATATCAATTTCGATTGGTATGTCAGTTTCTATTGGTATGTCGGTTTCTATTGGTATATCAATTTCGATTGGTATTTCAGTTTCGATTGGTATATCAGTTTCGATTGGTATGTCAGTTTCTATTGGTATATCAGTTTCGATTGTTATATCAGTTTTGATTGGTATATCAGTCTCGATCGGTATGTCAGTTTCGATTGGTATGTCAGTTTTATTGGTATGTCAATTTCGATTGGTATATCACTTTCGATTGGTATGTCAGTTTCTATTTGTATATCAGTTTATATTTGTATGTCAGTTTCGATTGGTATGTCAGTTTCTATTGGTATATCAGTTTTGATTGGTATGTTAGTTTCTATTAGTATGTCAGGTCCGATTGGTATGTTAGTCCGCGATTCGTACGTCAGTTTCTATTGGTATATCAATTTCGATTGGTATGTCAGTTTCTATTGGTCTGTCAGTTTCTATTGGTATGTCAGTTTCGATTAGTATATCAGCTTCTATTGGTATGTCAGTTTCTATTTGTATATCAATTTCGATTGGTATATCAGTTTCGATTAGTATGTCAGTTTCGATTCGTATGTCCGTTTCGATTGGTACATCAGTTTCGATTAGTAAGTCAGTTTCAATTTGTATGTCAGTTTCTATTGGTATATAAGTTTCGATTGGTATATCAGTTTCTATTGGTATATCAGTTCTGATTGGTATATCAGTTTCGATTGGTATGTGAGTTTCGATTAGTATATCAGTTTCTATTGGTATGTCAGTTATGATTGGTATGTCAGTTTCTATTGGTATATCAGTTTCTATTGGTATGTCAGTTTCTATTGGTATGTTAGTCCTCGATATGTATGTCAGTTTCTATTGGTATATCAATTTCGATTGGTATGTCAGTTTCTATTGGTATGTCAGTTTTTATTGGTATATCAATTTCGATTGGTATGTCAGTTTCGATTTGTATATCAGTTTCTATTGGTATGTCAGTTTCGATTTTTATGTTAGTCCTCGATTTGTATGTCAGTTTCTATTGGTATATTAATTTCGATTGGTATGTCAGTTTCTATTGGTATGTCAGTTTCTATTGGTATATCAATTTCGATTGGTATTTCAGTTTCGATTTGTATATCAGTTTCGATTCGTATGTCAATTTATATTGGTATGTCAGTTTCGATTGGTATATCAGTTTCGATTGATATATCAGTTTCGATTGGTATATCGGTTTCCATTGGTATATCAGTTTTGATTGGTATATCAGTTTCTATTGGTATATCAGTTTCTATTGGTATGTCAGTCTTGATTGGTATGTCAGTTTCTATTGGTATGTCAGTTTCTATTGGTATATCAGTTTCGATTGATATATCAGTTTCGATTAGTATGTCAGTTTCTATTGGTATGTCAGTTTCGATTAGTATATCAGTTTCTATTGGTATGTCAGTTTCGATTGGTATGTCAGTTTCTATTGGTATATCAGTTTCGATTGGTATATCAGTTTTGATTGGTATATCAGTTTCGATTGGTATGTCAGTTTCGATTGGTATGTCAGTTTTATTGGTATGTCAATTTCGATTGGTATATCACTTTCGATTGGTATGTCAGTTTCTATTTGTATATCAGTTTATATTTGTATGTCAGTTTCCATTGGTATGTCAGTTTCTATTGGTATATCAGTTTTGATTGGTATGTTAGTTTCTATTAGTATATCAGGTCCGATTGGTATGTTAGTCCGCGATTCGTACGTCAGTTTCTATTGGTATATCAATTTCGATTGGTATGTCAGTTTCTATTGGTCTGTCAGTTTCTATTGGTATGTCAGTTTCGATTAGTATGTCAGTTTCGATTCGTATGTCAGTTTCGATTCGTACATCAGTTTCGATTAGTATGTCAGTTTCGATTTGTATGTCAGTTTCTATTGGTATATCAGTTTCGACTGGTATATCAGTTTCTATTGGTATATCAGTTCCGATTGGTATATCAGTTTCGATTGGTATGTGAGTTTCGATTAGTATATCAGTTTCTATTGGTATGTCCGTTATGATTGGTATGTCAGTTTCTATTGGTATATCAGTTTCTATTGGTATATCAGTTTCTATTGGTATGTCAGTTTCTATTGGTATGTTAGTCCTCGATATGTATGTCAGTTTCTATTGGTATATCAATTTCGATTGGTATGTCAGTTTCTATTGGTATGTCAGTTTCTATTGGTATATCAATTTCGATTGGTATGTCAGTTTCGATTTGTATATCAGTTTCGATTCGTATGTCAGTTTCGATTGGTATGTCAGTTTCGATTGGTATGTCAGTTTCGATTTGTATGTCAGTTTCGATTGGTATATCAGTTTCGATTAGTATGTCAGTTTCTATTGGTATATCGGTTTCCATTGGTATATCAGTTTCAATTGGTATGTCAGTTTCTATTGGTATATCAGTTTCTATTGGTATGTTAGTTTTGATTGGTATGTCAGTTTCTATTGGTATATCAGTTTCGATTGGTATATCAGGTTCTATTGGTATATCAGTTCCGATTGGTATATCAGTTTCGATTTGTATATCAGTTTCGATTGGTATATCAGTTTCAATTGGTATATCAGTTTCGATTGGTATGTCAGTTTCTATTTGTATGTCAGTTTCTATTGGTATGTCAGTTTCAATTGGTATATCAGTGTCGATTGGTATGTCAGTTTCGATTGGTATATCAGTTTTGATTGGTATGTTAGTTTCTATTGGTATGTCAGTTCCGATTGTTATGTCATTTTCTATTGGTATATCAATTTCGATTGGTATATCAGTTTCGATTAGTATGTCAGTTTCGATTCATATGTCAGTTTCGATTGGTATGTCAGTGTCGATTGGTATGTCAGTGTCGATTGGTATATCAGTTTTGATTGGTATGTCAGTTTCGATTAGTATATCAGTTTCTATTGATATGTCAGTTTCGATTGGTATGTCAGTTTCTATTGGTATATCAATTTCGATTTGTAGGTCAGTTTCTATTGGTATATCAGTTTCTATTGGTATGTCAGTTTTGATTAGTATATCAGTTTCCATAGGTATATCAGTTTCGATTGGTATGTCAGTTTCTATTGGTATATCAGTTTCGATTGGTATATCAGTTTCGATTGTATATAAGTTTCGATTGGTATGTCAGTTTCTATTGGTATTTCAGTTTCAATTTGTATGTCAGTTTCGATTGGTATGTCAGTTTCTATTGGTATATCATTTTCTATCTGTATGTCAGTTTCGATTGGTATGTCAGTTTCTATTGGTATATCAGTTTCGATTGGTATATCAGTTTCTATTGGTATATCAGTTCCGATTGTTATATCAGTTTCGATTGGTATATCAGTTTCTATTGGTATATCAGTTCCGATTGGTATATCAGTTTCGATTGGTATGTCAGTTTCTATTAGTATATCAGTTTCGATTGATATATCAGTTTCTATTAGTATGTCAGTTTCTATTGGTATGTCAGTTTCAATTAGTATATCAGTTTCTATTGGTATGTCAGTTTTGATTGGTATGTCAGTTTCTATAGGTATGTCAGTTTCTATTGGTATGTCAGTTTCGATAGGTATGTCAGTTTTATTGGAATGTCAATTTCGAGTGGTATATCAGTTTCGATTGTTATGTCAGTTTTATTGGTACGTCAATTTCGATTGGTATATCAGTTTCGATTGGTATATCAGTTTTGATTGGTATGTTGGTTTCTATTGGTATGTCAGGTCTGATTGGTATGTTAGTCCGCGATTCGTACGTCAGTTTCTATTGGTATATCAATTTCGATTGGTATGTCAGTTTCTATTGGTATGTCAGTTTCTATTGGTATATCAATTTCGATTGGTATATCAGTTTCGATTAGTATGTCAGTTTCGATTCGTATGTCAGTTTCGATTGGTACATCAGTTTCGATTGGTATGTCAGTTTCGATTTGTATGTCAATTTCGATTTGTATGTCAGTTTCGATTAGTATGTCAGTTTCTATTGGTATATCAGTTCCGATTGGTATATCAGTTTCGATTGGTATGTCAGTCTCGATTAGTATATCAGTTTCTATTGGTATGTCAGTAATGATTGGAATGTCAGTTTCTATTGGTAAATCAGTTTCTATTGGTATATTAGTTTCTATTGTTATGTCAGTTTCTATTGGTATATCAGTTTCGATCGGTATGTCAGTTTCTATTGCTATATCAGTTTTGATTGGTATATCAGTTTCGAATGGTATGTCAGTTTCTATTGGTATGTCAGTTTCAATTGGTATATCAGTTACGATTGATATGTCAGTTTTATTGGTATGTCAATTTCGATTGGTATATCAGTTTCGATTGGTATGTCAGTTTCTATTGGTATATCAGTTTATATTTGTTTGTCAGTTTCGATTGGTATGTTAGTTTCTATTGGTATATCAGTTTTGATTGGTATGTTAGTTTCTATTGTTATGTCAGTACCAATCGGTATGTTAGTCATCGATTCGTATGTCAGTTTCTATTGGTATATCAATTTCGATTGCTATGACAGTTTCGATTGGTATGTCAGTTTCGATTGGTATATCAGTTTCAAATGGTATGTCTGTTTTGATTGGTATGTCAGTTTGGATTGGTATATCAGTTTCTATTAGTATGTCAGTTTCTATTGGTATATCAGTTTCTATTGGTATATCAGTTTCGATTGGTATGTCTGATTCATTGGTATATCAGTTTCGATTGGTATATCAGTTTCGGTTGGTATGTCAGTTTCGATTGGTATATCAGTTTCTATTGGTATATCAGTTTCGAATGGTATGTCAGTTTCTATTGGAATGTCAGTTTTGATTAGTATATCAGTTTCTATTGGTATGTGAGTTTCGATTGGTATGTTAGTCCTCGCTTTGTTTGTCAGTTTCTCTTGGCATATCAGTTTCGATTGGTATTTCAATTTCGATTAGTAAATCAGTTTCTGTTTGTTTGTCAGTTTCTATTGGTATATCAGTTTCGATTGGTATGTCTGTTTTGATTGGTATGTCTGTTTTGATTGGTATGTCAGTTTGGATTGGTATATCAGTTCCTATTGGTATATCAGTTTCGATCGATATATCCGTTTCTATTTGTATGTCAATTTTCGATTGGTATGTCAGTCTCTATTGGTATATCAGTTTCTATTGGTATATCAGTTTCGATATGGATGTCAGTTTCGATTGATATGTCAGATACGATTAGTATATCAGTTTCTATTGGTAAGTCAGTTTCTATTGGTATATGAGTTTCAATTGGTATATCAGTTTTAATAGGTATATCAGTTTCGATTGGTATGTCAGTTTCGAATAGTATATCAGTTTCTTTTGGTATGTGAGTTTCTATTGGTATATCAGTTTCGATAGCTATGTAAATTTCGATTGGTATTTCAGTTTCGATTGGTATATCAGTTTCGAGTCGTATGTCAGTTTCGATTGGTATATCAGTTTCGATTTATATGTCAGTTTCGATTGGTATGTCAGTTTATATTGGTATAACAGTTTCTGCTGGTATGTCAGTTTCTATTGGTATATCAGATTCGATTGGTATATCAGTTTCTATTGGTATATCAGTTTCGATTGGTATGTCTGATTCATTGGTATATCAGTTTCGATTGGTATATCAGTTTCGGTTGGTATGTCAGTTTCGATTGGTATATCAGTTTCTATTGGTATATCAGTTTCGAATGGTATATCAGTTTCTATTGGTATGTCAGTTTCGATTGGTATGTTAGTCCTCGATTTGTTTGTCAGTTTCTATTAGTATGTCAGTTTCTATTGGTATATCAGTTCCTATTGGTATATCAGTTTCGATTGATAAATCCGTTTCTATTTGTATGTCAATTTTCGATTGGTTTGTCAGTTTCTATTGGTATATCAGTTTCTATTGGTATATCAGTTTCTATTGGTATGTCAGGTCCGATTGGTATGTTAGACCGCGATTCGTACGTCAGTTTCTATTGGTATATCAATTTCGATTGGTATGTCAGTTTCTATTGGTCGGTCAGTTTCTATTGGTATATCAGTTTCGATTGGTATGTCAGTTTCTATAGGTATATCAATTTAGATTGGTATATCAGTTTCGATTCGTATGTCAGTTTCGATTGGTACGTCAGTTTCGATTGGTATATCAGTTTTGAATGGTATGTCTGTTTTGATTGGTATGTCAGTTTCGATTGGTATGTCAGTTTCGATTGGTATATCAGTTTCTATTGGTATGTCAGTTATGATTGATATGTCAGTTTCTATTGGTATATCAGTTTCTATTGGTATATCAGTTTCTATTGGTACGTCAGTTTCTCTTGGTATGTTAGTCCTCGATTTGTATGTCAGTTTCTATTGGTATATTAATTTCGATTGGTATGTCAGTTTATATTGGTATGTCAGTTTCTATTGCTATATCAATTTCGATTGGTATGCCAGTTTCGATTTGTATATCAGTTTCGATTCGTACATCAGTTTCGATTGTTATGTCAGTTTCGATTGGTATGTAAGTTTCGATTTGTATGTCAGTTTCGATTAGTATGTCAGTTTCTATTGGTATATCGGTTTCCATTGGTATATCAGTTTCAATTGGTATGTCAGTTTCTATTGGTATATCAGTTTCTATTGGTACGTCAGTTTTTAGTGGTATGTCAGTTTCTATTGGTATATCAGTTTCGATTTGTATATCAGTTTCTATTGGTATATCATTTCCGATTGGTATATCAGTTTCGATTGGTATATCAGTTTCTATTGTTATATCAGTTCCGATTGGTATATCAGTTTCGATTGGTATATCAGTTTCTATTGTTATGTCAGTTTCGACTAGTATATCAGTTTCTATTGGTATGTCAGTTTCGATTGGTATGTCAGTTTCTATTGGTATATCAGTTTCGATTGGTTTATCAGTTTCGATTGGTATGTCAGTTTCTATTGGTATGTCAGTTTCTATTCGTATGTCAGTTTCATTTGGTATATCAGTTTCGATTGATATGTCAGTTTTATTGGTATGTCAATTTCGATTGATATATCAGTTTCGATTGGTATGTCAGTTTCTATTGGTATATCAGTTTATATTTGTCTGTCAGTTTCGATTGGTATATCAGTTTTGATTGTTATGTTAGTTTCTATTGGGATGTCAGTACCGATTGGTATGTTAGTCCTTGATTCGTATGTCAGTTTCTATTGGTATCTCAATTTCGATTGGTATGTCAGTTTCTATTGGTATGTCAGTTTCAATTGGTATATCAGTTTCGATTGGTATGTCAGTTTCGATTAGTTTATCAGTTTCTATTGGTATGTCAGTTTTGATTGGTATGTTAGTTTCTATTGGTATGTCAGTTTCGACTGGTATGTTAGTCCTCGATTCGTATGTCAGTTTCTATTGGTATATCAATTTCGATTGGTAGGTCAGTTTCGATTGGTATGTCAGTTTCGATTGGTATGTCAATTTCGATTGGTATGTCAGTTTCGATTGGTATATCAGTTTCAAATGGTATGTCTGTTTTGATCGGTATGTCAGTTTGGATAGGGATATCAGTTTCTATTAGTATGTCAGTTTCTATTGGTATATCAGTTTCTATTGGTATGTCAGTTTCGATTGGTATGTTAGTCCTCGATTCGTATGTCAGTTTCTTTTGGTATATCAATTTAAATTGGTATGTCAGTTTTGATTGGTATGTCAGTTTCGATTAGTATATCAGTTTCTATTAGTATGTCAGTTTCGATTTGTATGTCAGTTTCTATTGGTATGTCAGTTTTGATTAGTATATCAGTTTCAATTTGTATGTCTGTTTTGATCGGTATGTCAGTTTGGATAGGGATATCAGTGTCGATTGGTATTTCAGTTTCGATTAGTACATCAGTTTCTATTGGTATGTCAGTTTCTATTGTATATCAGTTTCTATTCGTATGTTAGTTTCTATTTGTATATCAGTTTTGATTGGTATGTTAGTTTCTATTGGTATGTCAGTTTCGATTAGTATATCAGTTTCTATTAGTATGTCAGTTTCGATTTGTATGTCAGTTTCTATTGGTATGTCAGTTTTGATTAGTATATCAGTTTCAATTTGTATGTCAGTTTCTATTGGTATGTCAGTCTCGATTAGTATATCAGTTTCTATTAGTATATCAGTTTCGATTAGTATGTCAGTTTCTATTGGTATGTCAGTTTTGATTAGTATATCAGTTTCTATTGGTATATCAGTTTCGATTGGTATGTCAGTTTCTATTGGTATATCAGTGTCGATTGGTATGTCAGTTTCGATTAGTATATCAGTTTCTATTGGTATATCAGTTTCTATTGGTATATCAGATTCTATTGGTATATCAGTTTCTATTGGTATGTTAGTTTCTATTTGTATATCAGTTTTGATTGGTATGTTAGTTTCTATTGGTATGTCAGTTTCGATTAGTATACCAGTTTCTTTTAGTATGTCAGTTTCGATTTGTATGTCAGTTTCTATTGGTATATCAATTTCGATTGGTATATCAGTTTCAATTGGTATGTCAGTTTTGATTGGTATGTCAGTTTCTATTGGTATATCAGTTTCGATTGATATATCAGTTTCGATTAGTATGTCAGTTTCTATTGGTATGTCAGTTTCGATTAGTATATCAGTTTCTATTGGTATATCAGTTTCGATTGGTATGTCAGTTTCGATTGGTATATCAGTTTCGATTGGTATATATGTTTTGATTAGTATATAGGTTTCGATTGGTATGTCAGTTTCTATTGGTATGTCAGTTTCTATTGGTATGTCAGTTTCTATTGGTATGTCAGTTTCAATTGGTATATCAGTTTCGATTGGTATATCAGTTTCTATTGGTATATCAGATTATATTTGTATGTCAGTTTCGATTGGTATCTCAGTTTCTATTGGTATATTAGTTTTGATTGGTATGTTAGTTTCGATTGGTATATCAGTTTCGATTGGTATATCAATTTCTACGTGTATATCAGTTCCGATTGGTATATCAGTTTCGATTGGTATGTCAGTTTCGATTGGTATGTCAGTTTCTATTGGTATATCAGTTTATATTTGTATGTCAGTTTCGATTGGTATGTCAGTTTCGATTGGTATATCAGTTTCAATTTGTATGTCAGTTTCTATTGGTATGTCAGTTTCGATTAGTATATCAGTTTCTATTAGTATATCAGTTTCGATTAGTATGTCAGTTTCTATTGGTATATCAGTGTCGATTGGTATGTCAGTTTCGATTAGTATATCAGTTTCTATTGGTATATCAGATTCTATTGGTATATCAGTTTCTATTGGTATGTTAGTTTCTATTTGTATATCAGTTTTGATTGGTAGGTTAGTTTCTATTGGTATGTCAGTTTCGATTAGTATACCAGTTTCTATTAGTATGTCAGTTTCGATTTGTATGTCAGTTTCTATTGGTATATCAATTTCGATTGGTATATCAGTTTCAATTGGTATGTCAGTTTTGATTGGTATGTCAGTTTCTATTGGTATATCAGTTTCGATTGATATATCAGTTTCGATTAGTATGTCAGTTTCTATTGGTATGTCAGTTTCGATTAGTATATCAGTTTCTATTGGTATATCAGTTTCGATTGGTATGTCAGTTTCGATTGGTATATCAGTTTCGATTGGTATATCAGTTTTGAGTAGTATATAGGTTTCGATTGGTATGTCAGTTTCTATTGGTATGTCAGTTTCTATTGGTATGTCAGTTTCAATTGGTATATCAGTTTCAATTGTTATGTCAGTTTTATTGGTATGTCAATTTCGATTGGTATATCAGTTTCGATTGGTATATCAGTTTCTATTGGTATATCAGATTATATTTGTATGTCAGTTTCGATTGGTATCTCAGTTTCTATTGGTATATCAGTTTTGATTAGTATGTTAGTTTCGATTGGTATATCAGTTTTGATTGGTATGTGAGGTTTTGATTGGTATGTCAGTTTCTATTGGTATATCAGTTTCTATTGGTATATCAGTTTCTATTGGTATGTTAGTTTCTATTGGTATATCAGTTATTATTGGTATGTTAGTTTCTATTGGTATGTCAGTTTCGATTAGTATATCAGTGTCTAATGGTATGTCAGTTTCGATTGGTATGTTAGTCCTCGATTTGTATATCAATTTCGATTGGTAGGTCAGTTTCTATTAGTATATCAGTTTCTATTGGTATGTCAGTTTCGATTGGTATGTTAGTCCTCGATTTGTATATCAGTTTCTATTGGTATATCAATTTCGATTGGTAGGTCAGTTTCTATTGGTATATCAGTTTCTATTGGTATGTCAGTTTTGATTGGTATGTCAGTTTCTATTGGTATATCAGTTTCGATTGGTATATCAGTTTCTATTGTTATATCAGTTCCAATTGGTATATCAGTTTCGATTAGTATATCAGTTTCTATTTGTATATCAGTCCCCATTGGTATATCAGTTTCAATTGGTATGTCAGTTTCGATTGGTATATCAGTTTCGATTGATATATCCGTTTCGACTAGTATATCAGTTTCTATTGGTATGTCAGTTTCGATTAGTATATCAGTTTCTATTGGTATATCAGTTTCGATTGGTATGTTAGTTTCTTTTGGTATGTCAGTTTTATTGGTATGTCAATTTCAATTGGTATATCAGTTTATATTTGTATGTCAGTTTCGATTGGTATGTCAGTTTCTATTGGTATATCAGTTTTGATTGGTATGTTAGTTTCTATTGGTATGTCAGGTCCGATTGGTATGTTAGTCCGCGATTCGTACATAAGTTTCTATTGGTATATCAATTTAGATTGGTATGTCAGTTTCTATTGGTCTGTTAGTTTCTATTGGTATATCAGTTTCTATTGGTATGACAGTTTTGATTGGTATGTCAGTTTCTATTGGTATATCAGTTTCGATTGGTATATCAGTTTCTATTGGTATATCAGTTCCGATTGGTATATCAGTTTCGATTGGTATGTCAGTTTCGATTAGTATATCAGTTTCTATTGGTATGTCAGTTATGATTGGTATGTCAGTTTCTATTGGTATATCAGTTTCTATTGGTATATCAATTTCGATTGGTATGTCAGTTTCTATTGGTATGTCAGTTTCTATTGGTATATCAATTTCGATTGATATGCCAGTTTCGATTGGTATGTCAGTTTCGATTTGTATGTCAGTTTCGATTGGTATATCAGTTTCGATTAGTATGTCAGTTTCTATTGGTATATCGGTTTCCATTGGTATATCAGTTTCGATTAGTATATAAGTTTCGATTGGTATGTCAGTTTCTATTGGTATGTCAGTTTCTATTGGTATGTCAGTTTCAATTGGTATATCAGTTTCAATTGGTATGTCAGTTTTATTGGTATGTCAATTTCGATTGGTATATCAGTTTTGATTGGTACGTCAGTTTCTATTGGTATATCAGTTTATATTTGTATGTCAGTTTCGATTGGTATCTCAGTTTCTATTGGTATATCAGTTTTGATTGCTATGTTAGTTTCGATTGGTATATCAGTTTTGATTGATATATCAATTTCTACGTGTATATCAGTTCAGATTGGTATATCAGTTTTGATTGGTATGTCAGTTTTGATTGGTATGTCAGTTTCTATTGGTATATCAGTTTCTATTGGTATATCAGTTTCTATTGGTATGTTAGTTTCTATTGGTATATCAGTTTTGATTGGTATGTTAGTTTCTATTGGTATGTCAGTTTCGATTAGTATATCAGTTTCTATTGGTATGTCAGTTTCGATTGGTATGTTAGTCCTCGATTCGTATGTCAGTTTCTATTGGTATATCAATTTCGATTGGTAGGTCAGTTTCTATTGGTATATCAGTTTCTATTGGTATGCCAGTTTTGATTAGTATGTCAGTTTCTATTGGTATATCAGTTTCGATTGGTATATCAGTTTCTATTGTTATATCACTCCCGATTGGTATATCAGTTTCTATTGGTATATCAGTTTCGATTGGTATGTTAGATTCTATTGGTATGTGAGTTTATATTTGTATGTCAGTTTCGATTGGTATGTCAGTTTCTATTGGTATATCAGTTTTGATTGGTATGTTAGTTTCTATTGGTATGTCAGTTCCGATTGGTATGTTAGTCCTCGATTTGTATGTCAATTTCTATTGGTATATCAATATAGATTGGTATGTCAGTTTCTATTGGTATGTCAGTTTCTATTCGTATATCAATTTCGATTGGTATATCAGTTTCGATTAGTATGTCAGTTTCGATTCATATGTCAGTTTCGATTGGTATGTCAGTTTCGATTGGTTTGTCAGTTTCAATTTGTATGTCAGTTTCTATTGGTATATCAGTTTCGATTGGTATATCAGTGTCGATTGGTATGTCAGTTTCGATTAGTATATCAGTGTCGATTGGTATGTCAGTTTCGATGAGTATATCAGTTTCTATTGGTATGTCAGTTTCTATTGGTATATCAGTTTCTATTGGTATATCAGTTTCTATTGGTATGTTAGTTTCTATTTGTATATCAGTTTTGATTGGTATGTTAGTTTCTATTGGTATATCAGTTTCAATTGGTATGTCAGTTTTATTGGTATGTCAATTTCGATTGGTATATCAGTTTCGATTGGTATGTCAATTTCGATTGGTATGTCAGTTTAGATTTGTATATCAGTTTGAATTTGTATGTTAGTTTCGATTGGTATGTCAGTTTCGATTGGTATGTCAGTTTCTATTGGTATATCAATATCGATTCATATATCGGTTTCAATTAGTATATCAGTTTCTATTGATGTGTCAGTTTCAAATGGTATATCAGTTTCGATTAGTATGTCAGTTTCTATTATTATGTCAGTATGTATTGGTATATCAGTTTCAATTGGTATATCAGTTTCTATTGGTATGTCAGTTTTATTGGTATGTCAGTTTCGATTGGTATATCAGTTTCTGTTGGTATGTCAATTTCGATTATTATGTCAGTTTATATTGGAATATCAGTTTCTATTGGTATGTCAGTTTTGACTAGTATATCAGTCTCTATTGGTATGTCAATTTCGATTGGTATGTCTATTTCGATTGGTATATCAGTTTCTACATGTATGTCAGTCTCGATTGGTATATCAGTTTCTATTGGTATATCAGTTCCGATTGGTATATCAGTTTCGATTGGTATGTCAGTTTATATTGGTATATCAGTTTCGATTGATATATCAGTTTTGATTAGTATGTCAGTTTCTATTGGTATGTCAGTTTCGATTAGTATATCAGTTTCTATTGGTATGTCAGTTTCGATTGGTATGTCAGTTTCTATTGGTATATCAGTTTAGGTTGGTATATCAGTTTCGATTGGTATGTCAGTTTCTCTTGGTATGTCAGTTTCTATTGGTATGTCAGTTTCAATTGGTATATCAGTTTCAATTGGTATGTCAGTTTAATTGGTACGTCAATTTTGATTGGTATATCAGTTTCGATTGGTATGTCAGTTTCTATTGGTATTTCAGTTTATATTTGTATGTCAGTTTCGATTTGTATGTCAGTTTCTATTGTTATATCAGTTTTGATTGGTATGTTAGTTTCTATTGGTATGTCAGTTCCGATTGGTATGTTAGTCCTCGATTTGTATGTCAGTTTCTATTGGTATATCAATTTCGATTGGTATGTCTGTTTCTATTGGTATGTCAGTTTCTATTGGTATATCAGTTTCGATTGGTATGTCAGTTTCAATTAGTATATCAGTTTCGAATCATATGTCAGTTTCGATTGGTATGTCAGTTTCGATTGGTATGTCAGTTTCAATTTGTATGTCAGTTTCGATTGGTATATCAGTTTCGATTAGTATGTCAGTTTCTATTGGTATATCAGTTTCTATTTGTATGTCAGTTTTGATTGGTATGTCAGTTTCCATTGGTATATCAGTTTCGATTGGTATATCAGTGTCGATTGGTATGTCAGTTTCGATTAGTATATCAGTGTCGATTGGTATGTCAGTTTCGATTAGTATATCAGTTTCTATTGGTATGTCAGTTTCTATTGTATATCAGTTTCTATTCGTATGTTAGTTTCTATTTGTATATCAGTTTTGATTGGTATGTTAGTTTCTATTGGTATGTCAGTTTCGATTAGTATATCAGTTTCTATTAGTATGTCAGTTTCGATTTGTATGTCAGTTTCTATTGGTATGTCAGTTTCGATTGGTATGTCAGTTTCGATTGGTATGTCAGTTTCAATTTGTATGTCAGTTTCTATTGGTATGTCAGTTTCGATTAGTATATCAGTTTCTATTAGTATATCAGTTTCGATTAGTATGTCAGTTTCTATTGGTATGTCAGTTTTGATTAGTATATCAGTTTCTATTGGTATATCAGTTTCGATTGGTATGTCAGTTTCTATTGGTATATCAGTGTCGATTGGTATGTCAGTTTCGATTAGTATATCAGTTTCTATTGGTATGTTAGTTTCTATTTGTATATCAGTTTTGATTGGTATGTTAGTTTCTATTGGTATGTCAGTTTCGATTAGTATACCAGTTTCTTTTAGTATGTCAGTTTCGATTTGTATGTCAGTTTCTATTGGTATATCAATTTCGATTGGTATATCAGTTTCAATTGGTATGTCAGTTTTGATTGGTATGTCAGTTTCTATTGGTATATCAGTTTCGATTGATATATCAGTTTCGATTAGTATGTCAGTTTCTATTGGTATGTAAGTTTCGATTAGTATATCAGTTTCTATTGGTATATCAGTTTCGATTGGTATGTCAGTTTCGATTGGTATATCAGTTTCGATTGGTATATATGTTTTGATTAGTATATAGGTTTCGATTGGTATGTCAGTTTCTATTGGTATGTCAGTTTCTATTGGTATGTCAGTTTCTATTGGTATGTCAGTTTCAATTGGTATATCAGTTTCAATTGTTATGTCAGTTTTATTGGTATGTCAATTTCGATTGGTATATCAGTTTCGATTGGTATATCAGTTTCTATTGGTATATCAGATTATATTTGTATGTCAGTTTCGATTGGTATCTCAGTTTCTATTGGTATATTAGTTTTGATTGGTATGTTAGTTTCGATTGGTATATCAGTTTCGATTGGTATATCAATTTCTACGTGTATATCAGTTCCGATTGGTATATCAGTTTCGATTGGTATGTCAGTTTCGATTGGTATGTCAGTTTCTATTGGTATATCAGTTTATATTTGTATGTCAGTTTCGATTGGTATGTCAGTTTCGATTGGTATATCAGTTTCTATTGGTATATCAGTTTCTATTGATATGTTAGTTTCTATTGGTATATCAGTTATTATTGGTATGTTAGTTTCTATTGGTATGTCAGTTTCGATTAGTATATCAGTGTCTAATGGTATGTCAGTTTCGATTGGTATGTTAGTCCTCGATTTGTATATCAATTTCGATTGGTAGGTCAGTTTCTATTAGTATATCAGTTTCTATTGGTATGTCAGTTTCGATTGGTATGTTAGTCCTCGATTTGTATATCAGTTTCTATTGGTATATCAATTTCGATTGGTAGGTCAGTTTCTATTGGTATATCAGTTTCTATTGGTATGTCAGTTTTGATTGGTATGTCAGTTTCTATTAGTATATCAGTTTCGATTGGTATATCAGTTTCTATTGTTATATCAGTTCCAATTGGTATATCAGTTTCGATTAGTATATCAGTTTCTATTGGTATATCAGTCCCCATTGGTATATCAGTTTCAATTGGTATGTCAGTTTCGATTGGTATATCAGTTTCGATTGATATATCCGTTTCGATTAGTATATCAGTTTCTATTGGTATGTCAGTTTCGATTAGTATATCAGTTTCTATTGGTATATCAGTTTCGATTGGTATGTTAGTTTCTTTTGGTATGTCAGTTTTATTGGTATGTCAATTTCAATTGGTATATCAGTTTATATTTGTATGTCAGTTTCGATTGGTATGTCAGTTTCTATTGGTATATCAGTTTTGATTGGTATGTTAGTTTCTATTGGTATGTCAGGTCCGATTGGTATGTTAGTCCGCGATTCGTACATCAGTTTCTATTGGTATATCAATTTAGATTGGTATGTCAGTTTCTATTGGTCTGTTAGTTTCTATTGGTATATCAGTTTCTATTGGTATGACAGTTTTGATTGGTATGTCAGTTTCTATTGGTATATCAGTTTCGATTGGTATATCAGTTTCTATTGGTATATCAGTTCCGATTGGTATATCAGTTTCGATTGGTATGTCAGTTTCGATTAGTATATCAGTTTCTATTGGTATGTCAGTTATGATTGGTATGTCAGTTTCTATTGGTATATCAGTTTCTATTGGTATATCAATTTCGATTGGTATGTCAGTTTCTATTGGTATGTCAGTTTCTATTGGTATATCAATTTCGATTGGTATGCCAGTTTCGATTGGTATGTCAGTTTCGATTTGTATGTCAGTTTCGATTGGTATATCAGTTTCGATTAGTATGTCAGTTTCTATTGGTATATCGGTTTCCATTGGTATATCAGTTTCAATTGGTATGTCAGTTTCTATTGGTATATCAGTTTCTATTGGTATGTCAGTTTTGATTGGTATGTCAGTTTCTATTGGTATATCAGTTTTGATTGGTATATGAGTTTCTATTGGTATATCAGTTCCGATTGGTATATCAGTTTCGATTGGTATATCAGTTTCTATTGGTATATCAGTTTCGAGTGATATACCAGTTTCGATTAGTATGTCAGTTTCTATTGGTATGTCAGTTTCGATTAGTATATCAGTTTCTATTGGTATGTCAGTTTCGATTGGTATCATCATCATCATCATCAGATTTAGCGTCCGTGTTCCACGCTAGCATGGGTTTGGACGGGGGTTTTCCCACTTGAGGCAAGAGTGGTTGTCTTGCTCGCATAGGACTGTCTGGCGGGTTTTCTACAGTTGGATGCCCTTCCTAACACCAACCACATTTACAGTGTGGGGCTGGGAGATTTTTACCGTGTTGCCTACACGGCCACATTACAGCGTGGACTGTCTGGCGGGTTTTCTACAGCTGGATGCCCTTCCTAACACCAACCACATTTACAGTGTGGGGCTGGGAGGTTTTTACCGTGTTGCCTACACGGCCACATTTACAGCGTGGACTGTGTGTTTTTTGTCGTGACACCTACACGATCTCATTTGTTTCGGCCTGGATGTTGTGGGACCAACATTGGTATGTCAGTTTTTATTGGTATATCAGTTTCGATTGGTATATCAGTTTCGATTGGTATATCAGTTTCGATTGGTATGTCAGTTTATATTGGTATGTCAGTTTCTATTGGTATGTCACTTTCAATTGGTATATCAGTTTCGATTGATATGTCAGTGTTATTGGTACGTCAATTTCGATTGGTATATCAGTTTCGATTGGTATGTCAGTCTCTATTGGTATATCAGTTTATAATTGTATGTCAGTTTCGATTGGTATGTCAGTTTCTATTGGTATATCAGTTTTGATTGGATTGGTATGTTAGTTTCTATTGGTATGTCAGTTCCGATTGGTATGTTAGTCCTCGATTCGTATGTCAGTTTCTATTGGTATATCAATTTCGATTGGTATGTCAGTTTCTATTGGTATGTCAGTTTCTATTGGTATATCAGTTTCGATTGGTACGTCAGTTTTGATTGGTATGTCAGTTTCGATTGGTATGTTAGTCCTTGATTCGTATGTCAGTTTCTATTGGTATATCAATTTCGATTGGTATATCAGTTTCTATTGGTATGTCAGTTTTGATTGGTATGTAAGTTTCTATTGGTATATCAGTTTCGATTGGTATATCTGTGTCTGTTGTTATATCAGTTCCGATTGGTATATCAGTTTCGATTAGTATGTCAGTTTCTATTGGTATATCAGTTTCGATTAATATATCAGTTTCGATTAGTATGTCAGTTTCTATTGGTATGTCAGTTTCGATTAGTATATCAGTTTCTATTGGTATATCAGTTTCGATTGGTATGTCAGTTTCTATTGGTATATCAGTTTCGATTGGTATATCAGTTTCGATTAGTATATAAGTTTCGATTGGTATGTCAGTTTACATTGGTATGTCAGTTTCTATTGGTATGTCAGTTTCAATTGGTATATCAGTTTCAATTGGTATGTCAGTTTTATTGGTATGTCAATTTCGATTGGTATATCAGTTTCGATTGGTATGTCAGTTTCTATTGGTATATCAGTTTATATTTGTATGTTAGTTTCGATTGGTATCTCAGTTTCTATTGGTATATCAGTTTTGATTAGTATGTTAGTTTCGATTGGTATATCAGTTTTGATTGGTATGTCAGTTTTGATTGGTATGTCAGTTTCTATTGGTATATCAGTTTCTATTGGTATATCAGTTTCTATTGGTATGTTAGTTTCTATTGGTATATCAGTTATTATTGGTATGTTAGTTTCTATTGGTATGTCAGTTTCGATTAGTATATCAGTGTCTAATGGTATGTCAGTTTCGATTGGTATGTTAGTCCTCGATTTGTATATCAATTTCGATTGGTAGGTCAGTTTCTATTAGTATATCAGTTTCTATTGGTATGTCAGTTTCGATTGGTATGTTAGTCCTCGATTTGTATATCAGTTTCTATTGGTATATCAATTTCGATTGGTAGGTCAGTTTCTATTGGTATATCAGTTTCTATTGGTACGTCAGTTTTGATTGGTATGTCAGTTTCTATTGGTATATCAGTTTCGATTGGTATATCAGTTTCTATTGTTATATCAGTTCCAATTGGTATATCAGTTTCGATTAGTATATCAGTTTCTATTGGTATATCAGTCCCCATTGGTATATCAGTTTCAATTGGTATGTCAGTTTCGATTGGTATATCAGTTTCGATTGATATATCCGTTTCGATTAGTATATCAGTTTCTATTGGTATGTCAGTTTCGATTAGTATATCAGTTTCTATTGGTATATCAGTTTCGATTGGTATGTTAGTTTCTTTTGGTATGTCAGTTTTATTGGTATGTCAATTTCAATTGGTATATCAGTTTATATTTGTATGTCAGTTTCGATTGGTATGTCAGTTTCTATTGGCATATCAGTTTTAATTGGTATGTTAGTTTCTATTGGTATGTCAGGTCCGATTGGTATGTTAGTCCGCGATTCGTACATCAGTTTCTATTGGTATATCAATTTAGATTGGTATGTCAGTTTCTATTGGTCTGTTAGTTTCTATTGGTATATCAGTTTCTATTGGTATGACAGTTTTGATTGGTATGTCAGTTTCTATTGGTATATCAGTTTCGATTGGTATATCAGTTTCTATTGGTATATCAGTTCCGATTGGTATATCAGTTTCGATTGGTATGTCAGTTTCGATTAGTATATCAGTTTCTATTGGTATGTCAGTTATGATTGGTATGTCAGTTTCTATTGGTATATCAGTTTCTATTGGTATATCAATTTCGATTGGTATGTCAGTTTCTATTGGTATGTCAGTTTCTATTGGTATATCAATTTCGATTGGTATGTCAGTTTCGATTGGTATGTCAGTTTCGATTTGTATGTCAGTTTCGATTGGTATATCAGTTTCGATTAGTATGTCAGTTTCTATTGGTATATCGGTTTCCATTGGTATATCAGTTTCAATTGGTATGTCAGTTTCTATTGGTATATCAGTTTCTATTGGTATGTCAGTTTTGATTGGTATGTCAGTTTCTATTGGTATATCAGTTTTGATTGGTATATGAGTTTCTATTGGTATATCAGTTCCGATTGGTATATCAGTTTCGATTGGTATATCAGTTTCTATTGGTATATCAGTTTCGAGTGATATACCAGTTTCGATTAGTATGTCAGTTTCTATTGGTATGTCAGTTTCGATTAGTATATCAGTTTCTATTGGTATATCAGTTCCGATTGGTATATCAGTTTCGATTGGTATGTCAGTTTCGATTAGTATATCAGTTTCTATTGGTATGTCAGTTATGATTGGTATGTCAGTTTCTATTGGTATATCAGTTTCTATTGGTATATCAATTTCGATTGGTATGTCAGTTTCTATTGGTATGTCAGTTTCTATTGGTATATCAATTTCGATTGGTATGTCAGTTTCGATTGGTATGTCAGTTTCGATTTGTATGTCAGTTTCGATTGGTATATCAGTTTCGATTAGTATGTCAGTTTCTATTGGTATATCGGTTTCCATTGGTATATCAGTTTCAATTGGTATGTCAGTTTCTATTGGTATATCAGTTTCTATTGGTATGTCAGTTTTGATTGGTATGTCAGTTTCTATTGGTATATCAGTTTTGATTGGTATATGAGTTTCTATTGGTATATCAGTTCCGATTGGTATATCAGTTTCGATTGGTATATCAGTTTCTATTGGTATATCAGTTTCGAGTGATATACCAGTTTCGATTAGTATGTCAGTTTCTATTGGTATGTCAGTTTCGATTAGTATATCAGTTTCTATTGGTATGTCAGTTTCGATTGGTATCATCATCATCATCATCAGGTTTAGCGTCCGTGTTCCACGCTAGCATGGGTTTGGATGGGGGTTTTCCCACTTGAGGCAAGAGTGGTTGTCTTGCTCGCATAGGACTGTCTGGCGGGATTTCTACAGTTGGATGCCCTTCCTAACACCAACCACATTCACAGTGTGGGGCTGGGAGATTTTTACTGTGTTGCCTACACGGCCACATTACAGCGTGGACTGTCTGGCGGGTTTTCTACAGCTGGATGCCCTTCCTAACACCAACCACATTTACAGTGTGGGGCTGGGAGGTTTTTACCGTGTTGCCTACACGGCCACATTTACAGCGTGGACTGTGTGTTTTTTGTCGTTACACCTACACGATCTCATTTGTTTCGGCCTGGATGTTGTGGGACCAACATTGGTATGTCAGTTTCTATTGGTATATCAGTTTCTATTGGTATATCAGTTTCGATTGGTATATCAGTTTCGATTGGTATGTCAGTTTAAATTGGTATGTCAGTTTCTATTGGTATGTCACTTTCAATTGGTATATCAGTTTCGATTGATATGTCAGTGTTATTGGTACGTCAATTTCGATTGGTATATCAGTTTCGATTGGTATGTCAGTCTCTATTGGTATATCAATTTATAATTGTATGTCAGTTTCGATTGGTATGTCAGTTTCTATTGGTATATCAGTTTTGATTGGATTGGTATGTTAGTTTCTATTGGTATGTCAGTTCCGATTGGTATGTTAGTCCTCGATTCGTATGTCAGTTTCTATTGGTATATCAATTTCGATTGGTATGTCAGTTTCTATTGGTATGTCAGTTTCTATTGGTATATCAGTTTCGATTGGTACGTCAGTTTGATTGGTATGTCAGTTTCGATTGGTATGTTAGTCCTTGATTTGTATGTCAGTTTCTATTGGTATATCAATTTCGATTGGTAGGTCAGTTTCTATTGGTATGTCAGTTTCAATTTGTATGTCAGTTTAGATTGGTATGTCAGTTCCTATTGGTATATCAGTTTCTATTTGTATGTCAGTTTCGATTGGTATGTCAGTTTCTATTGGTATATCAGTTTCGATTGGTATGTTAGTTTCTATTGTCATGTCAGTTTCGATTAGTATATCACTTTCTATTGGTATGTCAGTTTCGATTGGTATGACAGTTTCGATTGGTATGTCAGTTTCTATTGGTATATCAGTTTCGATTGGTATGTCAGTTTTGATTGGTATATCAGTTTCTATTATTATAGCAGTTTCTATTGGTATGTGAGTTTCAATTGGTATATCAGTATCTATTGGTACATCAGTTCCGATTGGTATATCAGTTTCGATTGTTATGTCAGTTTCTATTGGTTTATCAGTTCCGATTGGTATATCAGTTTCGATTGGTATGTCAGTTTCTATTGGTATATAGCACAGCTGATTAGGTACCGGGTGAATATAGACGAGATGCAATTTGGGTTTGTACCAGGAAGAAGCACCACTGATGCCCTCTTCCTTGTGAGGCAATTACAGGAAAAGTACCTAGCTAAAAGTAAGCCACTCTACTTGGCATTTGTCGACCTTGAGAAAGCCTTTGACAGAGTTCCACGTGCAGTAATCTGGTGGGCTCTTGGAAAACTAGGAATAGATGAATGGCTTGTGAAAGCGGTACAAGCCATGTATAGGGGAGCAGTCAGCAAAGTTAGGATTAGCAATGAGTATAGCGAGGAATTTAGCGTACAGGTTGGGGTCCACCAGGGCTCTGTTCTTAGCCCTCTCCTGTTCATCATAGTCCTGCAGGCAATAACGGAGGAATTTAAGACCTGATGCCCATGGGAACTCCTGTATGCTGATGACCTCGCACTCATAGCTGAATCTATGATAGAACTAGAGAATAAATTCCAAACCTGGAAGCAGGGACTAGAGAGAAAGGGCCTCAAAGTCAACATGACAAAGACTAAGGTCCTTATAAGTAGACGAGAAAACAGAACCCAGATCCCCTCAGGGAAATGGCCTTGCTCAGTATGTAGGAAAGGTGTAGGTAGGAACTCCATTCTCTGCCCCAAATGCAAACAATGGGTACACAAGAGATGTAGCGGGATCTCAGGAAGCTTAATTAAGAATGTAGGATTCACATGCAGCAGCTGTGCTGAAACAGCAAGCAAACAGCCACAGGAAACAAGTACCACCAATCTCTGGGAGGGCCCTGTAGAAACAGTAGACAGCTTCTGCTACCTAGGTGACCGAATTAGCAGCGGAGGTGGGTGTTCAGAAAGTACAATAACTAGGGTAAGAACGGGATGGAAGAAGTTTAGGGAACTACTACCACTGCTAGCTGCAAAAGACTTCTCCCTCAGAATGAAAGGCAGACTGTATGATGCGTGTATCCGAACAGCGATGGTGCATGGTAGTGAGACCTGGGCGCTGAAGGTGGAAGACTTACGTAGATTAGAGAGAAACGAAGCCTGCATGCTCCGATGGATGTGTAACAGTAATATACGTGAACGACAAAGCATAAATGAATTGAGAGGGAGACTGAGCATAAGAGGAATCAAATGCTGTGTGCAGGAGAGGTGGATGCGCTGGTATGGACATGTGATGCGTATGAAGGATGACAGCTGCATAAAAAGGTGCAGAGCACTAGAAGTTGATGGAAACCGCGGAGTGGGGAGACCCAAGATGACCTGGGATGAGGTGATAAAAGCCGACCTTACCCAATTACACCTCTCAAAGACAATGACACACGACCGTGACTTCTGGCGTCACGCAGTAATACAGAGTACCCGACCTCCCATGGGTACATGCTGAAGCATATAAACAATATGACCCCACAGCCCCCACCGCCAGGTGGTCGTGGAGGTGCCACGGAAAAAAAGCACCCAGCCCACACTGTAAAGTGGACGTGTAGGCGCCACGAAAAAAGTACCCAGCACTCACTGTAAATGAGGTTGGTGTTAGGAAGGGCATCCAGCTGTAGAAACCAGGCCAAATCAGTTCCTGTATGAGCAAGGCATGGTCAACCGACCAGACACAGCCCACAACAGGACAACCCGTCTAACCCATGCTAGCGTGGAAGAACGGATGTAAAACGGTGATGATGATGATGATGATGATGTCAGTTTCTATTGGTATATCAGTTTTGATTGGTATGTCAGTTTCGATTGGTATATCAGTTTAGAATGGTATGTCAATCTCGATTGGTATGTCAGTTTCGATTGGTATATCAGTTTTGATTAGTATGTCAATTTCTATTGGTATATCAGTTTTGATTGGTATATCAGTTTCGATTGGTATGTCAGTTTCGATTGGTATGTCAGTTTCTATTGGTATGTCAGTTTCGATTAGTATGTCAGTTTCTATTGGTATATCAGTTCCTATTGGTATATCAGTTTCGATTGGTATGTCAGTTTCTATTGGTATGTCAGTTTTGATTGGTAGCTCAGTTTCTATTGGTATGTCAGTTTCGCATAGTATGTCAGTTTCGATTAGTATGTCTGTTTCTATTGGTATATCAGTTTTGATTGGTATGTCAGTTTTGATTGGTATGTCAGTTTCTATTGGTATATCAGTTTCGATTGGTATATCAATTTCTATTGGTATATCAGTTCCGATTGGTATATCAGTTTCGATTGGTATATCAGTTTCTATTGGTATATCAGTTCCGATTGGTATATCAGTTTCGATTGGTATGTCAGTTTCGATTAGTATATCAGTTTCTATTGATATATCAGTCTCGATTGGTATGTAAGTTTCGATTGGCATGTCAGTTTCTATTGGTATATCATTTTCGATGAGTATATCAGTTTCTATTGGTATATCAGTTTTGATTGGTATGTCAGTTTCTATTGGCATATCAGTTTCTATTGGTATGTTAGTTTCTATTGGTATGTCAGTTTCGATTAGTATATCAGTTTCTATTGGTATGTCAGTTTCGATTGGTTTGTTAGTCCTCGATTTGTATGTCAGTTTCTATTGGTATATCAATTTCGATTGGTAGGTCAGTTTCTATTGGTATATCAGTTTCTATTGGTATGTCAGTTTTGATTGGTATGTCAGTTTCTATTGGTATATCAGTTTCGATTGGTATATCAGTTTCTATTGTTATATCAGTTCCGATTGGTATATCAGTTTCGATTAGTATATCAGTTTCTATTGGTATATCAGTCCCGATTGGTATATCAGTTTCGATTGGTATGTCAGTTTCTATTGGTATATCAGTCTCGATTGATATATCAGTTTCAATTAGTATGTCAGTTTCTATTGGTATGTCAGTTTCGATTAGTATATCAGTTTCTATTGGTATATCAATTTCGATTGGTAGGTCAGTTTCAATTTGTATGTCAGTTTCGATTGGTATGTCAGTTTCTATTGGTATATCAGTTTCTATTTGTATGTCAGTTTCGATGGTATGTCAGTTTCTATTGGTATATCAGTTTCGATTGGTATGTTAGTTTCTATCGGTATATCAGTTTCGATTGGTATGTCAGTTTTGATTGGTATGTCAGTTTCTATTATTATATTAGTTTCTATTGGTATGTGAGTTTAAATTGGTATATCAGTTTCTATTGGTATATCAGTTCCGATTGGTATATCAGTTTCGATTGGTATATCAGTTTCTATTGGTATATCAGTTCCGATTGGTATATCAGTTTCGATTGGTATGTCAGTTTCTATTGCTATATCAGTTTCGATTGATATATCAGTTTCGATTAGTATGTCAGTTTTTATTGGTATGTCAGTTTCGATTAGTATATCAGTTTCTATTGTTATGTCAGTTTCAATTGGTATGTCAGTTTCTATTGGTATATCAGTTTTGATTGGTATATCAGTTTTGATTGGTATATCAGTTTCGATTGGTATGTCAGTTTCGATTAGTATATCAGTTTCTATTGGTATGTCAGTTTCGATTTTTATGTTAGTCCTCGATTTGTATGTCAGTTTCTATTGGTATATCAATTTCGATTGGTATGTCAGTTTCTATTGGTATGTCAGTTTCTATTGGTATATCAATTTCGATTGGTATTTCAGTTTCGATTGGTATGTCAGTTTCGATTGGTATGTCAGTTTCTATTGGTATATCAGTTTCGATTGGTATATCAGTTTTGATTGGTATATCAGTTTCGATTGGTATGTCAGTTTCGATTGGTATGTCAGTTTTATTTGTATGTCAATTTCGATTGGTATATCACTTTCAATTGGTATGTCAGTTTCTATTTGTATATCAGTTTATATTTGTATGTCAGTTTCGATTGGTATGTCAGTTTCTATTGGTATATCAGTTTTGATTGGTATGTTAGTTTCTATTAGTATGTCAGGTCCGATTGGTATGTTAGTCCGCGATTCGTACGTCAGTTTCTATTGGTATATCAATTTCGATTGGTATGTCAGTTTCTATTGGTCTGTGAGTTTCTATTGGTATGTCAGTTTCGATTAGTATATCAGTTTCTATTGGTATGTCAGTTTCTATTGGTATATCAATTTCGATTGGTATATCAGTTTCGATTAGTATGTCAGTTTCGATTCGTATGTCAGTTTCGATTAGTATATCAGTTTCTATTGGTATGTCAGTTTCAATTGGTATGTTAGTCCTCGATTTGTATGTCAGTTTCTATTGGTATATCAATTTCGATTGGTAGGTCAGTTTCTATTGGTATATCAGTTTCTATTGGCATGTCAGTTTTGATTGGTATGTCAGTTTCTATTGGTATATCAGTTTCGATTGGTATATCAGTTTCTATTGTTATATCAGTTCCGATTGGTATATCAGTTTCGATTAGTATATCAGTTTCTGTTGGTATATCAGTCCCGATTGGTATATCAGTTTCGATTGGTATGTCAGTTTCGATTAGTATATCAGTTTCTATTGGTATGTCAGTTTCTATTGGTATATCAATTTCGATTGGTAGGTCAGTTTCTATTGGTATGTCAGTTTCAATTTGTATGTCAGTTTCGATTGGTATGTCAGTTTCTATTGGTATATCAGTTTCTATTTGTATGTCAGTTTCGATGGTATGTCAGTTTCTATTGGTATATCAGTTTCAATTGGTATGTTAGTTTCTATTGTTATTTCAGTTTCGATTAGTATATCACTTTCTATTGGTATGTCAATTTCGATTCGTATGTCAGTTTCGATTGGTATGTCAGTTTCTATCGGTATATCAGTTTCGATTGGTATGTCAGTTTTGATTGGTATGTCAGTTTCTATTATTATATTAGTTTCTATTGGTATGTGAGTTTAAATTGGTATATCAGTTTCTATTGGTATATCAGTTCCGATTGGTATATCAGTTTCGATTGGTATATCATTTTCTATTGGTATATCAGTTCCGATTGGTATATCAGTTTCGATTGGTATGTCAGTTTCTATTGGTATATCAGTTTCGATTGATATATCAGTTTCGATTAGTATGTCAGTTTTTATTGGTATGTCAGTTTCGATTAGTATATCAGTTTCTATTGGTATGTCAGTTTCAATTGGTATGTCAGTTTCTATTGGTATATCAGTTTTGATTGGTATATCAGTTTCGATTGGTATGTCAGTTTCGATTAGTATATCAGTTTCTATTGGTATGTCAGTTTCGATTTTTATGTTAGTCCTCGATTTGTATGTCAGTTTCTATTGGTATATCAATTTCGATTGGTATGTCAGTTTCTATTGGTATGTCGGTTTCTATTGGTATATCAATTTCGATTGGTATTTCAGTTTCGATTGGTATATCAGTTTCGATTGGTATGTCAGTTTCTATTGGTATATCAGTTTCGATTGTTATATCAGTTTTGATTGGTATATCAGTCTCGATTGGTATGTCAGTTTCGATTGGTATGTCAGTTTTATTGGTATGTCAATTTCGATTGGTATATCACTTTCGATTGGTATGTCAGTTTCTATTTGTATATCAGTTTATATTTGTATGTCAGTTTCGATTGGTATGTCAGTTTCTATTGGTATATCAGTTTTGATTGGTATGTTAGTTTCTATTAGTATGTCAGGTCCGATTGGTATGTTAGTCCGCGATTCGTACGTCAGTTTCTATTGGTATATCAATTTCGATTGGTATGTCAGTTTCTATTGGTCTGTCAGTTTCTATTGGTATGTCAGTTTCGATTAGTATATCAGCTTCTATTGGTATGTCAGTTTCTATTTGTATATCAATTTCGATTGGTATATCAGTTTCGATTAGTATGTCAGTTTCGATTCGTATGTCCGTTTCGATTGGTACATCAGTTTCGATTAGTAAGTCAGTTTCAATTTGTATGTCAGTTTCTATTGGTATATAAGTTTCGATTGGTATATCAGTTTCTATTGGTATATCAGTTCCGATTGGTATATCAGTTTCGATTGGTATGTGAGTTTCGATTAGTATATCAGTTTCTATTGGTATGTCAGTTATGATTGGTATGTCAGTTTCTATTGGTATATCAGTTTCTATTGGTATGTCAGTTTCTATTGGTATGTTAGTCCTCGATATGTATGTCAGTTTCTATTGGTATATCAATTTCGATTGGTATGTCAGTTTCTATTGGTATGTCAGTTTTTATTGGTATATCAATTTCGATTGGTATGTCAGTTTCGATTTGTATATCAGTTTCTATTGGTATGTCAGTTTCGATTTTTATGTTAGTCCTCGATTTGTATGTCAGTTTCTATTGGTATATTAATTTCGATTGGTATGTCAGTTTCTATTGGTATGTCAGTTTCTATTGGTATATCAATTTCGATTGGTATTTCAGTTTCGATTTGTATATCAGTTTCGATTCGTATGTCAATTTATATTGGTATGTCAGTTTCGATTGGTATATCAGTTTCGATTGATATATCAGTTTCGATTGGTATATCGGTTTCCATTGGTATATCAGTTTTGATTGGTATATCAGTTTCTATTGGTATATCAGTTTCTATTGGTATGTCAGTCTTGATTGGTATGTCAGTTTCTATTGGTATGTCAGTTTCTATTGGTATATCAGTTTCGATTGATATATCAGTTTCGATTAGTATGTCAGTTTCTATTGGTATGTCAGTTTCGATTAGTATATCAGTTTCTATTGGTATGTCAGTTTCGATTGGTATGTCAGTTTCTATTGGTATATCAGTTTCGATTGGTATATCAGTTTTGATTGGTATATCAGTTTCGATTGGTATGTCAGTTTCGATTGGTATGTCAGTTTTATTGGTATGTCAATTTCGATTGGTATATCACTTTCGATTGGTATGTCAGTTTCTATTTGTATATCAGTTTATATTTGTATGTCAGTTTCCATTGGTATGTCAGTTTCTATTGGTATATCAGTTTTGATTGGTATGTTAGTTTCTATTAGTATATCAGGTCCGATTGGTATGTTAGTCCGCGATTCGTACGTCAGTTTCTATTGGTATATCAATTTCGATTGGTATGTCAGTTTCTATTGGTCTGTCAGTTTCTATTGGTATGTCAGTTTCGATTAGTATGTCAGTTTCGATTCGTATGTCAGTTTCGATTCGTACATCAGTTTCGATTAGTATGTCAGTTTCGATTTGTATGTCAGTTTCTATTGGTATATCAGTTTCGACTGGTATATCAGTTTCTATTGGTATATCAGTTCCGATTGGTATATCAGTTTCGATTGGTATGTGAGTTTCGATTAGTATATCAGTTTCTATTGGTATGTCCGTTATGATTGGTATGTCAGTTTCTATTGGTATATCAGTTTCTATTGGTATATCAGTTTCTATTGGTATGTCAGTTTCTATTGGTATGTTAGTCCTCGATATGTATGTCAGTTTCTATTGGTATATCAATTTCGATTGGTATGTCAGTTTCTATTGGTATGTCAGTTTCTATTGGTATATCAATTTCGATTGGTATGTCAGTTTCGATTTGTATATCAGTTTCGATTCGTATGTCAGTTTCGATTGGTATGTCAGTTTCGATTGGTATGTCAGTTTCGATTTGTATGTCAGTTTCGATTGGTATATCAGTTTCGATTAGTATGTCAGTTTCTATTGGTATATCGGTTTCCATTGGTATATCAGTTTCAATTGGTATGTCAGTTTCTATTGGTATATCAGTTTCTATTGGTATGTTAGTTTTGATTGGTATGTCAGTTTCTATTGGTATATCAGTTTCGATTGGTATATCAGGTTCTATTGGTATATCAGTTCCGATTGGTATATCAGTTTCGATTTGTATATCAGTTTCGATTGGTATATCAGTTTCAATTGGTATATCAGTTTCGATTGGTATGTCAGTTTCTATTTGTATGTCAGTTTCTATTGGTATGTCAGTTTCAATTGGTATATCAGTGTCGATTGGTATGTCAGTTTCGATTGGTATATCAGTTTTGATTGGTATGTTAGTTTCTATTGGTATGTCAGTTCCGATTGTTATGTCATTTTCTATTGGTATATCAATTTCGATTGGTATATCAGTTTCGATTAGTATGTCAGTTTCGATTCATATGTCAGTTTCGATTGGTATGTCAGTGTCGATTGGTATGTCAGTGTCGATTGGTATATCAGTTTTGATTGGTATGTCAGTTTCGATTAGTATATCAGTTTCTATTGATATGTCAGTTTCGATTGGTATGTCAGTTTCTATTGGTATATCAATTTCGATTTGTAGGTCAGTTTCTATTGGTATATCAGTTTCTATTGGTATGTCAGTTTTGATTAGTATATCAGTTTCCATAGGTATATCAGTTTCGATTGGTATGTCAGTTTCTATTGGTATATCAGTTTCGATTGGTATATCAGTTTCGATTGTATATAAGTTTCGATTGGTATGTCAGTTTCTATTGGTATTTCAGTTTCAATTTGTATGTCAGTTTCGATTGGTATGTCAGTTTCTATTGGTATATCATTTTCTATCTGTATGTCAGTTTCGATTGGTATGTCAGTTTCTATTGGTATATCAGTTTCGATTGGTATATCAGTTTCTATTGGTATATCAGTTCCGATTGTTATATCAGTTTCGATTGGTATATCAGTTTCTATTGGTATATCAGTTCCGATTGGTATATCAGTTTCGATTGGTATGTCAGTTTCTATTAGTATATCAGTTTCGATTGATATATCAGTTTCTATTAGTATGTCAGTTTCTATTGGTATGTCAGTTTCAATTAGTATATCAGTTTCTATTGGTATGTCAGTTTTGATTGGTATGTCAGTTTCTATAGGTATGTCAGTTTCTATTGGTATGTCAGTTTCGATAGGTATGTCAGTTTTATTGGAATGTCAATTTCGAGTGGTATATCAGTTTCGATTGTTATGTCAGTTTTATTGGTACGTCAATTTCGATTGGTATATCAGTTTCGATTGGTATATCAGTTTTGATTGGTATGTTGGTTTCTATTGGTATGTCAGGTCTGATTGGTATGTTAGTCCGCGATTCGTACGTCAGTTTCTATTGGTATATCAATTTCGATTGGTATGTCAGTTTCTATTGGTATGTCAGTTTCTATTGGTATATCAATTTCGATTGGTATATCAGTTTCGATTAGTATGTCAGTTTCGATTCGTATGTCAGTTTCGATTGGTACATCAGTTTCGATTGGTATGTCAGTTTCGATTTGTATGTCAATTTCGATTTGTATGTCAGTTTCGATTAGTATGTCAGTTTCTATTGGTATATCAGTTCCGATTGGTATATCAGTTTCGATTGGTATGTCAGTCTCGATTAGTATATCAGTTTCTATTGGTATGTCAGTAATGATTGGAATGTCAGTTTCTATTGGTAAATCAGTTTCTATTGGTATATTAGTTTCTATTGTTATGTCAGTTTCTATTGGTATGTTAGTCCACGATTAGTATGTCAGTTTCTATTGGTATATCAATTTTCATTGGTATGTCAGTTTCTATTGGTATATCAATTTCGATTGGTATGCAACTTTCGATTTGTATATCTGTTTCGATTCGTATGTCAGTTTCGATTGTTATGTCAGTTTCGATTGGTATGTCAGTTTCGATTGGTATATCAGTTTCGATTAGTATGTCAGTTTCTATTGGTATATCAGTTTCGATCGGTATGTCAGTTTCTATTGCTATATCAGTTTTGATTGGTATATCAGTTTCGAATGGTATGTCAGTTTCTATTGGTATGTCAGTTTCAATTGGTATATCAGTTACGATTGATATGTCAGTTTTATTGGTATGTCAATTTCGATTGGTATATCAGTTTCGATTGGTATGTCAGTTTCTATTGGTATATCAGTTTATATTTGTTTGTCAGTTTCGATTGGTATGTTAGTTTCTATTGGTATATCAGTTTTGATTGGTATGTTAGTTTCTATTGTTATGTCAGTACCAATCGGTATGTTAGTCATCGATTCGTATGTCAGTTTCTATTGGTATATCAATTTCGATTGCTATGACAGTTTCGATTGGTATGTCAGTTTCGATTGGTATATCAGTTTCAAATGGTATGTCTGTTTTGATTGGTATGTCAGTTTGGATTGGTATATCAGTTTCTATTAGTATGTCAGTTTCTATTGGTATATCAGTTTCTATTGGTATATCAGTTTCGATTGGTATGTCTGATTCATTGGTATATCAGTTTCGATTGGTATATCAGTTTCGGTTGGTATGTCAGTTTCGATTGGTATATCAGTTTCTATTGGTATATCAGTTTCGAATGGTATGTCAGTTTCTATTGGAATGTCAGTTTTGATTAGTATATCAGTTTCTATTGGTATGTGAGTTTCGATTGGTATGTTAGTCCTCGCTTTGTTTGTCAGTTTCTCTTGGCATATCAGTTTCGATTGGTATTTCAATTTCGATTAGTAAATCAGTTTCTGTTTGTTTGTCAGTTTCTATTGGTATATCAGTTTCGATTGGTATGTCTGTTTTGATTGGTATGTCTGTTTTGATTGGTATGTCAGTTTGGATTGGTATATCAGTTCCTATTGGTATATCAGTTTCGATCGATATATCCGTTTCTATTTGTATGTCAATTTTCGATTGGTATGTCAGTCTCTATTGGTATATCAGTTTCTATTGGTATATCAGTTTCGATATGGATGTCAGTTTCGATTGATATGTCAGATACGATTAGTATATCAGTTTCTATTGGTAAGTCAGTTTCTATTGGTATATGAGTTTCAATTGGTATATCAGTTTTAATAGGTATATCAGTTTCGATTGGTATGTCAGTTTCGATTAGTATATCAGTTTCTTTTGGTATGTGAGTTTCTATTGGTATATCAGTTTCGATAGCTATGTAAATTTCGATTGGTATTTCAGTTTCGATTGGTATATCAGTTTCGAGTCGTATGTCAGTTTCGATTGGTATATCAGTTTCGATTTATATGTCAGTTTCGATTGGTATGTCAGTTTATATTGGTATAACAGTTTCTGCTGGTATGTCAGTTTCTATTGGTATATCAGATTCGATTGGTATATCAGTTTCTATTGGTATATCAGTTTCGATTGGTATGTCTGATTCATTGGTATATCAGTTTCGATTGGTATATCAGTTTCGGTTGGTATGTCAGTTTCGATTGGTATATCAGTTTCTATTGGTATATCAGTTTCGAATGGTATATCAGTTTCTATTGGTATGTCAGTTTCGATTGGTATGTTAGTCCTCGATTTGTTTGTCAGTTTCTATTAGTATGTCAGTTTCTATTGGTATATCAGTTCCTATTGGTATATCAGTTTCGATTGATATATCCGTTTCTATTTGTATGTCAATTTTCGATTGGTTTGTCAGTTTCTATTGGTATATCAGTTTCTATTGGTATATCAGTCTCGATTGGGATGTCAGTTTCGATTAGTAAATCATTTTCTATTTGTATGTCAGTTTCTATTGGTATATCAGTTTCTATTGGTATGTCAGGTCCGATTGGTATGTTAGACCGCGATTCGTACGTCAGTTTCTATTGGTATATCAATTTCGATTGGTATGTCAGTTTCTATTGGTCGGTCAGTTTCTATTGGTATATCAGTTTCGATTGGTATGTCAGTTTCTATAGGTATATCAATTTAGATTGGTATATCAGTTTCGATTCGTATGTCAGTTTCGATTGGTACGTCAGTTTCGATTGGTATATCAGTTTTGAATGGTATGTCTGTTTTGATTGGTATGTCAGTTTCGATTGGTATGTCAGTTTCGATTGGTATATCAGTTTCTATTGGTATGTCAGTTATGATTGGTATGTCAGTTTCTATTGGTATATCAGTTTCTATTGGTATATCAGTTTCTATTGGTACGTCAGTTTCTCTTGGTATGTTAGTCCTCGATTTGTATGTCAGTTTCTATTGGTATATTAATTTCGATTGGTATGTCAGTTTATATTGGTATGTCAGTTTCTATTGCTATATCAATTTCGATTGGTATGCCAGTTTCGATTTGTATATCAGTTTCGATTCGTACATCAGTTTCGATTGTTATGTCAGTTTCGATTGGTATGTAAGTTTCGATTTGTATGTCAGTTTCGATTAGTATGTCAGTTTCTATTGGTATATCGGTTTCCATTGGTATATCAGTTTCAATTGGTATGTCAGTTTCTATTGGTATATCAGTTTCTATTGGTACGTCAGTTTTTAGTGGTATGTCAGTTTCTATTGGTATATCAGTTTCGATTTGTATATCAGTTTCTATTGGTATATCATTTCCGATTGGTATATCAGTTTCGATTGGTATATCAGTTTCTATTGTTATATCAGTTCCGATTGGTATATCAGTTTCGATTGGTATATCAGTTTCTATTGTTATGTCAGTTTCGACTAGTATATCAGTTTCTATTGGTATGTCAGTTTCGATTGGTATGTCAGTTTCTATTGGTATATCAGTTTCGATTGGTTTATCAGTTTCGATTGGTATGTCAGTTTCTATTGGTATGTCAGTTTCTATTCGTATGTCAGTTTCATTTGGTATATCAGTTTCGATTGATATGTCAGTTTTATTGGTATGTCAATTTCGATTGATATATCAGTTTCGATTGGTATGTCAGTTTCTATTGGTATATCAGTTTATATTTGTCTGTCAGTTTCGATTGGTATATCAGTTTTGATTGTTATGTTAGTTTCTATTGGGATGTCAGTACCGATTGGTATGTTAGTCCTTGATTCGTATGTCAGTTTCTATTGGTATCTCAATTTCGATTGGTATGTCAGTTTCTATTGGTATGTCAGTTTCAATTGGTATATCAGTTTCGATTGGTATGTCAGTTTCGATTAGTTTATCAGTTTCTATTGGTATGTCAGTTTTGATTGGTATGTTAGTTTCTATTGGTATGTCAGTTTCGACTGGTATGTTAGTCCTCGATTCGTATGTCAGTTTCTATTGGTATATCAATTTCGATTGGTAGGTCAGTTTCGATTGGTATGTCAGTTTCGATTGGTATGTCAATTTCGATTGGTATGTCAGTTTCGATTGGTATATCAGTTTCAAATGGTATGTCTGTTTTGATCGGTATGTCAGTTTGGATAGGGATATCAGTTTCTATTAGTATGTCAGTTTCTATTGGTATATCAGTTTCTATTGGTATGTCAGTTTCGATTGGTATGTTAGTCCTCGATTCGTATGTCAGTTTCTTTTGGTATATCAATTTAAATTGGTATGTCTGTTTCTATTGGTATGTCAGTTTCTATTGGTATATCAGTTTCTATTGGTATGTCAGTTTTGATTGGCTTGTCAGTTTCTATTATTATATCAGTTTCTATTGGTATGTGAGTTTCTATTGGTATATCAGTTTCGATTGCTATGTCAATTTCGATTGGTATTTCAGTTTCGATTGGTATATCAGTTTCGATTTGTATGTCAGTTTCGATTGGTATATCAGTTTCGATTTATAAGTCATTTTCGATTGGTATGTCAGTTTCTATAGGTATATCAGTTTCTATTGGTATGTCAGTTTCTATTGGTATATCAGTTTCGATTGGTATGTCTGTTTAAATTGGTATATCAGTTTCGATTAGTATATCAGTTTCGGTTGGTATGACAGTTTCGATTGGTATATCATTTTCTATTGGTATATCAGTTTCGAATGGTATGTCAGTTTCTATTGGTATGTCAGTTTTGATTAGTATAACAGTTTCTATTGGTATGTCAGTTTCGATTGGTATGTTAGTCCTCGATTTGTTTGTCAGTTTCTATTGGCATATCAGTTTCGATTGGTATTTCAATTTCGATTAGTAAATCAGTTTCTATTGGTATATCAGTTTCAATTGGTATGTCAGTTTCGATTGGTATATCAGTTTCGACTGGTATATCAGTTTCGATTGGTATGTCAATTTCGATTGGTATGTCAGTTTCGATTGGTATGTCAGTTTCGATTGGTATATCAGTTTCAAATGGTATGTATGTTTTCATTGGTATGTCAGTTTGGATAGGTATATCAGTTTCTATTAGTATGTCAGTTTCTATTGGTATATCAGTTTCAATTGGTATGTCAGTTTCGATTGGTATGTCAGTTTCTATTGGTATATCACTTTCGATTGATATATCAATTTCCATTTGTATGTCAATTTTCGACTGGTATGTCAGTTTCTATTGGTATATCAGTTTCGATTGCTATGTCAATTTCGATTGGTATGTCAGTTTCGATTGGTATATCAGTTTCGATTGGTATGTCAGTTTCGATTGGTATGTCAGTTTTGATTGGTATGTCAGTTTCTATTGGTATATCAGTTTCAAATGGTATATCAGTTTCTATTGATATGTCAGTTTTATTAGTATGTCAGTTTCTATTGGTATATTAGTTTCGATTGGTATGTCAGTTTCTATTGGTATGTCAGTTTCGATCAGTATATCAGTTACTATTGTTATGTCAATTTCGATTGGTATGTCAGTTTCGATTGGTATATCAGTTTTGATTTGTATGTCAGTTTCGATTACTATATCAGTTTCTTTTGGTATCTCAGTTTATATTGGTATATCAGTTTCTATTCAGATGTCAGTTTCTATTGGTATGTCAGTCTCGATTTGTATGTCCGTTTCGAGAGGCATATCATTTTCGATTCGTATGTCAGTTTCTCTTGGTATATCAGTTTCTATTGGTATATCATTTTCGATTGGTATGTCAATTTCTATTGGTATGTCAGTTTATATTTGTATGTCAGTTTCGATTGGTATGTCAGTTTCTATTGGTATATCAGTTTTGATTGGTATGTTAGTTTCTATTGGTATGTCAGTTTCGATTAGTATATCAGTTTCTATTGGTATGTCAGTTTCGATTGGTATGTTAGTCCTCGATTTGTATGTCAGTTTCTTTTGGTATATCAATTTAGATTATATGTCAGTTTCTATTGGTATGTCAGTTTCTATTGGTATATCAGTTTCGATTGATATATCAGTTTCGATTGGTATATCGGTTTCCATTGGTATATCAGTTTCGATTGGTATGTCAGTTTCGATTGGAATATCAGTTTCTATTGGTATATCAGTTTCTATTGGTATATCAGTTCCGATTGGTATAACAGTTTCGATTGGTATGTCAGTTTCTATTGGTATATCAGTTTCGATTCATATATCAGTTTCGATTTGTATGTCCGTTTCTATTGGTATGTCAGTTTCGATTAGTATATCAGTTTCTATTGGTATGTCAGTTTCGATTGGTATGTCAATTTCTATTGGTATATCAGTTTTGATTGGTATATCAGTTTTGATTGGTATGTCAGTTTTGATTAGTATATCAGTTTCTATTGGTATGTCAGTTTCAATTGGTATGTTAGTCCTCGATTTGTATGTCAGTTTCTATTGGTATATCAATTTCGATTGGTATGTCAGTTTCTATTGGTAAGTCAGTTTCTATTGGTATATCAATTTCAAATTGGTATGTGAGTTTCGATTTGTATATCAGTTTCGATTCGTATGTCAGTTTCGAATGGTATATCAGTTTCGATTGATATATCAGTTTTGATTGGTATGTCAGTATCTATTGGTATGTCAGTTTCTATTTGTATATCAGTTTCGATTGGTATATCAGTTTCTATTGGTATATCAGTTCCGATTGGTATATCAGTTTCGATTGGTATATCAGTTTCTATTGGTATATCAGTTCTGATTGGTATATCAGTTTCGATTGGTATGTCAGTTTCTATTGGTATATCAGTTTCGATTGGTATATCAATTTTTGATTGGTATATCAGTTTCGATTGGTATGTCAGTTTCTATTAGTATGTCAGTTTCGATTGGTATGTCAGTTTCGATTTGTACGTCAGTTTCGATTGGTATGTCAATTTCGATTGGTATGTCAATTTCGATTAGTATGTCAGTTCCTATTGGTATATCAGTTTCTATTGGTATGTCAGTTTTGATTGGTATGTCAGTTTCTATTGGTATATCAGTTTCGATTGGTATATCAGTTTCTATTGGTATATCAATTCCGATTGGTATATCAGTTTCGATTGGTATGTCAGTTTTGATTGGTATGTCAGTTTCTATTGGTATATCAGTTTCGATTGGTATATCAGCTTCTATTGGTATATCAGTTCCGATTGGTATATCAGTTTCGGTTGGCATATCAGTTCCGATTGGTATATCAGTTTCTATTGGTATGTCAGTTTCTATTGGTATATCAATTTCGATTGGTATATCAGTTTCAATTAGTATGTCAGCTTCGATTCGTATGTCAGTTTCGATTGGTACGTCAGTTTCGATTGGTATGTCAGTTGCGATTTGTATGTAAGTTTCTATTGGTATATCAGTTTCGATTGGTATATCAGTTTCTATTGGTATATCAGTTCCGATTGGTATATCAGTTTCCATTGGTATATCAGTTTCTATTGTTATATCAGTTCCGATTGGTATATCAGTTTCGATTGGTATATCAGTTTCTATTGGTATATCAGTTTCTATTGGTATATCAGTTCCGATTGGTATGTCTGTTTCGATTGGTATGTCAGTTTCTATTGGTACATCAGTTTCGATTGGTATATCAGTTTCGATTGCTATATCAGTTTCGATTGGTATGTCAGTTTCTATTGGTATGTCAGTTTCTATTGGTATGTCAATTTCGATTGGTATATCAGTTTCGATTGGTATGTCAGTTTCTATTGGCATATCAGTTTTGATTGGTATGTTAGTTTCTGTTGGTATGTCAGTTCCGATTGGTATGTTAGTCCTCGATTCTTATGTCAGTTTCTATACGTATATCAATTTCGATTGACATGTCAGATTCTATTGGTCTGTCCGTTTCTATTGGTATATCAGTTTCTATTGGTATGTTAATTTCGATTGGTATATCAATTTCGATTGGTATGTCAGTTTCTATTGGTATGTCAGTTTCTATTGGTATATCAGTTTCAATTGGTATATCAGTTTCGATTGGTATGTTAATTTCGATTGGTATATCAATTTCGATTGGTATGTCAGTTTCTATTGGTATGTCAGTTTCTATTGATATGTCAGTTTCTATTGGTATATCAGTTTCGATTGGTATGTCAATTTGAATTGGTATATCAGTTTCGATTGGTATGTCAGTTTCTATTGGTATATCAGTTTCAATTGGTATGTCAGTTTCTATTGGTATATTAGTTTGTATTGGTATGTCAGTTTTGATTGGTATGTCAGTGTCTATTGGTATATCAGTTTCGATTGGTATATCAGTTTCTATTGGTATATCAGTTCCGATTGGTATATTAGTTTCGATTGGTATATCAGTTTCTATTGGTATATCAGTTTCTATTGGTATGTCAGTTCAATTGGTATATCAGTTTCTATTGGTATATCAGTTCCGATTGGTATATCAGTTTCGATTGGTATGTCAGTTTCGATTAGTATATCAGTTTCTATTGGTATGTCAGTTATGATTGGTATGTCAGTTTCTATTAGTATATCAGTTTCTATTGGTATGTCAGTTTCTATTGGTATGTTAGTCCTCGATTTGTATGTCAGTTTCTATTGGTATATCAATTTCGATTGGTATGTCAGTTTCTGTTGGTATATCAATTTCTATTGGTAAGTCGGTTTCGATTTGTGTATCAGTTTCGATTGGTATGTCAGTTTCGATTGGTATGTCAGTTTCGATTGGTATGTCAGTTTCGATTGGTATATCAGTTTCGATTAGTATGTCAGTTTCTATTGGTATATCGGTTTCCATTGGTATATCAGTTTCAATTGGTATGTCAGTTTTGATTGGTATATCAATTTCGATTGGTATATCAGTTTCGATTAGTATGTCAGCTTCGATTCGTATGTCAGTTTCGATTGGTACGTCAGTTTCGATTGGTATGTCAGTTTCTATAGGCATATCAATTTCGATTGGTATGTCAGTTTCTATTGGTCTGTCCGTTTCTATTGGTATATCAGTTTCTATTGGTATGTCAGTTTCTATTGGTATATCAGTTTCAATTGGTATATCAGTTTCGATTGGTATGTCAATATCGATTGGTATATCAATTTCGATTAGTATGTCAGTTTCTATTGGTATGTCAGTTTCTATTGGTATATCAGTTTCAATTGGTATATCAGTTTCGATTGGTATGTCAATTTCGATTGGTATATCAATTTCGATTGGTATGTCAGTTTCTATTGGTATGTCAGTTTCTATTGATATGTCAGTTTCAATTGGTATATCAGTTTCGATTGGTATGTCAATTTCGATTGGTATATCAGTTTTGATTGGTATGTCAGTTTCTATTGGTATATCAGTTTATATTTATATGTCAGTTTCTATTGGTATATCAGTTTTGATTGGTATGTCAATTTCGATTGGTATATCAATTTCGAGTGGTATATCAGTTTCAATTGGTATATCAGTTTCGATTGGTATGTCAATTTCGATTGGTATATCAATTTCGATTGGTATGTCAGTTTCTATTGGTATGTCAGTTTCTATTGGTATATCAGTTTCAATTGGTATATCAGTTTCGATTGAAATGTCAATTTCGATTGGTATATCAATTTCGATTAGTATGTCAGTTTCTATTGGTATATCAATTTCGATTGGTATGTCAGTTTCGATTTGTATATCAGTTTCGATTCGTATGTCAGTTTCGATTGCTATGACAGTTTCGATTGGTATGTCAGTTTCGATTAGTATGTCAGTTTCGATTGGTATATCAGTTTCGATTAGTATGTCAGTTTCTATTGGTATATCGGTTTCCATTGGTATATCAGTTTCAATTGGTATGTCAGTTTCTATTGGTATATCAGTTTCTATTGGCATGTCAGTTTTGATTGGTATGTCAGTTTCTATTGGTATATCTGTTTCGATTGGTACATCAGTTTCGATTGGTATATCAGTTCCGATTGGTATGTCAGTTTCTATTGGTATATCAATTTCGATTGGTATATCAGTTTCGATTAGTATGTCTGTTTCGAATCATATGTCAGTTTCGATTAGTACGTCAGTTTCGATTGGTATGTCAGTTTCGATTTGTATATCAGTTTCGATTCTTATGTAAGTTTCTATTGGTATATCAATTTTGATTGGTATGTCAGTTTCGATTTGTATATCAGTTTCGATTCGTATGTCAGTTTCGATTCGTATGTCAGTTGCGATTGGTATATCAGTTTCGATTAGTATGTCAGTTTTGATTGGTATGTCAGTTTCTATTGGTATATCAGTTTCGATTGGTATATCAGTTTCTATTGGTATATCAGTTCCGATTGGTATGTCAGTTTCTATTGGTATATCGGTTTCCATTGGTATATCAGTTTCAATTGGTATGTCAGTTTCTATTGGTATATCAGTTTCGATTGGTATATCAGTTTCTATTGGTATATCAGTTCCGATTAGTATATCAGTTTCGATTGGTATATCAGTTTCCATTGGTATATCAGTTTCAATTGGTATGTCAGTTTCGATTAGTATGTCAGATTCAATTGGTATGTCAGTTTCGATTAGTATATCAGTTTCTATTGGTATGTCAGTTTCTATTGGTATGTCAGTTTCTATTGGTAAATCAGTTTCGATTGGTATATCAGTTTCGATTGGCATATCAGTTTCTATTGGTATGTCAGTTTCTATTGGTATGTCAGTTTCTATTGGTATGTCAGTTTCAATTGGTATATCTGTTTCTATTGGTACATCAGTTCCGATTGGTATATCAGTCTCGATTGGTATGTCAGTTTCGATTAGTATATCAGTTTCTATTGGTATGTCAGTTATGATTGGTATGTCAGTTTCTATTAGTATATCAGTTTCTATTGGTGTGTCAGTTTCTATTGGTATGTTAGTCCTCGATTGGTATGTCAGTTTCTATTGGTATATCAATTTCGATTGGTATGTCAGTTTCTATTGGTATATCAATTTCGATTGGTATGTCAGTTTCGATTTGTGTATCAGTTTCGATTCATATGTCAGTTTCGATTGGTATGTCAGTTTCGATTGGTATGTCAGTTTCGATTAGTATGTCAGTTTCGATTGGTATATCAGTTTCGATTAGTATCATCATCATCACCGTTTTACGTCCGTTCTTCCACGCTAGCATGGGTTAGACGGGTTGTCCTGTTGTGGGCAGTGTCTGGTCGGCTGACCATGCCTTGCTCATACAGGAACTGATCTGGCTTGATTTCTACAGCTGGATGCCCTTCCTAACACCAACCTCATTTACAGTGAGTGCTGGGTGCTTTTTCGTGGCGCCTACACGTCCACTTTACAGTGTGGGCTGGGTGCTTTTTTGCCGTGGCACCTCCACGACCACCTTGCGGTGGGGGGAGGGGGGGCATATTGATTATATGCTTCAGCATGTACCCATGGGAGGTCGGGTACCCTGTATTACTGCGTGACGCCAGAGGTCACGGTCGTGTGTCATTGACTTTGAGAGGTGTAGTTGGGTAAGGTCGGCTTTTATCACCTCATCCCAAGTCATCTTGGGTCTCCCCACTCCGCGGTTTCCATCAACTTCTAGTGCTCTGCACCTTTTTATGCAGCTGTCATCCTTCATACGCATCACATGTCCATACCAGCGTAACCGCCTCTCCTGCACGCAGCATTTGATTCCTCTTATGCTCAGTCTCTCTCTCAATTCCTTTATGCTTTGTCGTTCACGTATATTACTGTTACACATCCATCGGAGCATGCAGGCTTCGTTTCTCTCTAATCTACGTAAGTCTTCCACCTTCAGCGCCCAGATCTCACTACCATGCAACATCGCTGTTCGGATACACGCATTATACAGTCTGCCTTTCATTCTGAGGGAGAAGCCTTTTGCAGCTAGCAGTGGTAGTAGTTCCCTAAACTTCTTCCATCCCGTTCTTACCCTAGTTATTGTACTTTCTGAGCACCCACCTCCGTTGCTAATTCGGTCACCTAGGTAGCAGAAGCTGTCTACTGTTTCTACAGGGCCCTCCCAGAGATTGGTGGTACTTGTTTCCTGTGGCTGTTTGCTTGCTGTTTCAGCACAGCTGCTGCATGTGAATCCTACAATCTTAATTAAGCTTCCTGAGATCCCGCTACATCTCTTGTGTACCCATTGTTTGCATTTGGGGCAAAGAATGGAGTTCCTACCTACACCTTTCCTACATACTGAGCAAGGCCATTTCCCTGAGGGGATCTGGGTTCTGTTTTCTCGTCTACTTATAAGGACCTTAGTCTTTGTCATGTTGACTTTGAGGCCCTTTCTCTCTAGTCCCTGCTTCCAGGTTTGGAATTTATTCTCTAGTTCTACCATAGATTCAGCTATGAGTGCGAGGTCATCAGCATACAGGAGTTCCCATGGGCATCCGGTCTTAAACTCCTCCGTTATTGCCTGCAGGACTATGATGAACAGGAGAGGGCTAAGAACAGAGCCCTGGTGGACCCCAACCTGTACGCTAAATGCCTCGCTATACTCATTGCCAATCCTAACTTTGCTGACCAGTTTCTATTGGTATATCGGTTTCCATTGGTATATCAGTTTCAATTGGTATGTCAGTTTATATTGGTATATCAGTTTCTATTGGTATGTCAGTTTTGATTGGTATGTCAGTTTCTATTGATATATCAGTTCCGATTGGTATATCAGTTTCGATTGGTATATCAGTTCCGATTGGTATATCAGTTTCTATTGGTATGTCAGTTTCTATTGGTATTTCAATTTCGATTGGTATATCAGTTCCGATTAGTATGTCAGTTTCGATTTGTATGTCAGTTTCGATTTGTACGTCAGTTTCGATTTGTACGTCAGTTTTGATTGGTATGTCAGTTTCGATTTGTATATCAGTTTCGATTCCTATGTCAGTTTCGATTGGTATGTCAGTTTCGATTGGTATGTCAGTTTCGATTAGTATGTCAGTTTCGAATGGTATATCAGTTCCGATTAGTATATCAGTTTCGATTGGTATATCAGTTTCCATTGGTATATCAGTTTCTATTGGTACATCAGTTTCGATTGGTATATCAGTTCCGATTGGTATGTCAGTTTCTATTGGTATATCAATTTCGATTGGTATATCAGTTTCGATTAGTATGTCTGTTTCGAATCATATGTCAGTTTCGATTAGTACGTCAGTTTCGATTGGTATGTCAGTTTCGATTTGTATATCAGTTTCGATTCTTATGTAAGTTTCTATTGGTATATCAATTTTGATTGGTATGTCAGTTTCGATTTGTATATCAGTTTCGATTCCTATGTCAGTTTCGATTGGTATGTCAGTTGCGATTGGTATATCAGTTTCGATTAGTATGTCAGTTTTGATTGGTATGTCAGTTTCTATTGGTATATCAGTTTCGATTGGTATATCAGTTTCTATTGGTATATCAGTTCCGATTGGTATGTCAGTTTCTATTGGTATATCGGTTTCCATTGGTATATCAGTTTCAATTGGTATGTCAGTTTCTATTGGTATATCAGTTTCGATTGGTATATCAGTTTCTATTGGTATATCAGTTCCGATTAGTATATCAGTTTCGATTGGTATATCAGTTTCCATTGGTATATCAGTTTCAATTGGTATGTCAGTTTCGATTAGTATGTCAGATTCAATTGGTATGTCAGTTTCGATTAGTATATCAGTTTCTATTTGTATGTCAGTTTCTATTGGTATGTCAGTTTCTATTGGTAAATCAGTTTCGATTGGTATATCAGTTTCGATTGGTATATCAGTTTCTATTGGTATGTCAGTTTCTATTGGTATGTCAGTTTCTATTGGTATGTCAGTTTCAATTGGTATATCAGTTTCTATTGGTACATCAGTTCCGATTGGTATATCAGTCTCGATTGGTATGTCAGTTTCGATTAGTATATCAGTTTCTATTGGTATGTCAGTTATGATTGGTATGTCAGTTTCTATTAGTATATCAGTTTCTATTGGTGTGTCAGTTTCTATTGGTATGTTAGTCCTCGATTGGTATGTCAGTTTCTATTGGTATATCAATTTCGATTGGTATGTCAGTTTCTATTGGTATATCAATTTCGATTGGTATGTCAGTTTCGATTTGTGTATCAGTTTCGATTCGTATGTCGGTTTCGATTGGTATGTCAGTTTCGATTGGTATGTCAGTGTCGATTAGTATGTCAGTTTTGATTGGTATATCAGTTTCGATTAGTATGTCAGTTTCTATTGGTATATCGGTTTCCATTGGTATATCAGTTTCAATCTGTATGTCAGTTTATATTGGTATATCAGTTTCTATTGGTATGTCAGTTCCGATTGGTATATCAGTTTCTATTGGTATGTCAGTTTCTATTGGTATTTCAATTTCGATTGGTATATCAGTTCCGATTAGTATGTCAGTTTCGATTTGTATGTCAGTTTCGATTTGTACGTCAGTTTCGATTTGTACGTCAGTTTTGATTGGTATGTCAGTTTCGATTTGTATATCAGTTTCGATTCCTATGTCAGTTTCGATTGCTATGTCAGTTGCGATTGGTATATCAGTTTCGATTAGTATGTCAGTTTTGATTGGTATGTCAGTTTCTATTGGTATATCAGTTTCGATTGGTATGTCAGTTTCTATTGGTATATCGGTTTCCATTAGTATATCAGTTTCAATTGGTATGTCAGTTTCTATTGGTATATCAGTTTCGATTGGTATATCAGTTTCTATTGGTATATCAGTTCCGATTAGTATATCAGTTTCCATTGGTATATCAGTTTCCATTGCTATATCAGTTTCAATTGGTATGTCAGTTTCGATTAGTATGTCAGATTCAATTGGTATGTCAGTTTCGATTAGTATATCAGTTTCTATTGGTATGTCAGTTTCTATTGGTATGTCAGTTTCTATTGGTAAATCAGTTTCGATTGGTATATCAGTTTCGATTGGTATATCAGTTTCTATTGGTATGTCAGTTTCTATTGGTATGTCAGTTTCTATTGGTATGTCAGTTTCAATTGGTATATCAGTTTCTATTGGTACATCAGTTCCGATTGGTATATCAGTCTCGATTGGTATGTCAGTTTCGATTAGTATATCAGTTTCTATTGGTATGTCAGTTATGATTGGTATGTCAGTTTCTATTAGTATATCAGTTTCTATTGGTGTGTCAGTTTCTATTGGTATGTTAGTCCTCGATTGGTATGTCAGTTTCTATTGGTATATCAATTTCGATTGGTATGTCAGTTTCGATTGGTATGTCAGTTTCGATTGGTATGTCAGTTTCGATTAGTATGTCAGTTTCGATTGGTATATCAGTTTCGATTAGTATGTCAGTTTCTATTGGTATATCGGTTTCCATTGGTATATCAGTTTCAATTGGTATGTCAGTTTATATTGGTATATCAGTTTCTATTGGTATGTCAGTTTTGATTGGTATGTCAGTTTCTATTGATATATCAGTTCCGATTGGTATATCAGTTTCGATTGGTATATCAGTTCCGATTGGTATATCAGTTTCTATTGGTTTGTCAGTTTCTATTGGTATTTCAATTTCGATTGGTATATCAGTTCCGATTAGTATGTCAGTTTCGATTTGTATGTCAGTTTCGATTTGTACGTCAGTTTCGATTTGTACGTCAGTTTTGATTGGTATGTCAGTTTCGATTTGTATATCAGTTTCGATTCCTATGTCAGTTTCGATTGGTATGTCAGTTTCGATTGGTATGTCAGTTTCGATTAGTATGTCAGTTTCGAATGGTATATCAGTTTCGATTAGTATGTCAGTTTCTATTGGTATATCGGTTTCCATTGTTATATCAGTTCCGATTAGTATATCAGTTTCGATTGGTATATCAGTTTCCATTGGTATATCAGTTTAAATTGGTATGTCAGTTTCGATTAGTATGTCAGTTTCAATTGGTATGTCAGTTTCGATTAGTATATCAGTTTCTATTGGAATGTCAGTTTCGATTGGTATGTCAGTTTCTATTTGTATATCAGTATTGATTGGTATATCAGTTTCGATTGGTATATCAGTTTCTATTGGTATGTCAGTTTCTATTGGTATGTCAGTTTCAATTGGTATATCAGTTTCGATTGGTATGTCAGTTTCTATTGGTATATCAGTTTATATTTGTATGTCAGTTTCGATTGGTATGTCACTTTCTATTGGTATATCAGTTTTGATTGGTATGTTAGATTCTGTTGGTATGTTAGTTCCGATTGGTATGTTAGTGCTCGATTCGTATGTCAGTTTCTATTGGTATTTCAGTTTCGATTAGTATGTCAGTTTCGATTCGTATGTCAGTTTCAATTGGTATGTCAGTTTCGATTAGTATATCAGTTTCTATTGGTATGTCAGTTTCTATTGGTATGTCAGTTTCTATTGGTAAATCAGTTTCGATTGGTATATCAGTTTCGATTGGCATATCAGTTTCTATTGGTATGTCAGTTTCTATTGGTATGTCAGTTTCTATTGGTATGTCAGTTTCAATTGGTATATCTGTTTCTATTGGTACATCAGTTCCGATTGGTATATCAGTCTCGATTGGTATGTCAGTTTCGATTAGTATATCAGTTTCTATTGGTATGTCAGTTATGATTGGTATGTCAGTTTCTATTAGTATATCAGTTTCTATTGGTGTGTCAGTTTCTATTGGTATGTTAGTCCTCGATTGGTATGTCAGTTTCTATTGGTATATCAATTTCGATTGGTATGTCAGTTTCTATTGGTATATCAATTTCGATTGGTATGTCAGTTTCGATTTGTGTATCAGTTTCGATTCATATGTCAGTTTCGATTGGTATGTCAGTTTCGATTGGTATGTCAGTTTCGATTAGTATGTCAGTTTCGATTGGTATATCAGTTTCGATTAGTATCATCATCATCACCGTTTTACGTCCGTTCTTCCACGCTAGCATGGGTTAGACGGGTTGTCCTGTTGTGGGCAGTGTCTGGTCGGCTGACCATGCCTTGCTCATACAGGAACTGATCTGGCTTGATTTCTACAGCTGGATGCCCTTCCTAACACCAACCTCATTTACAGTGAGTGCTGGGTGCTTTTTCGTGGCGCCTACACGTCCACTTTACAGTGTGGGCTGGGTGCTTTTTTGCCGTGGCACCTCCACGACCACCTTGCGGTGGGGGGAGGGGGGGCATATTGATTATATGCTTCAGCATGTACCCATGGGAGGTCGGGTACCCTGTATTACTGCGTGACGCCAGAGGTCACGGTCGTGTGTCATTGACTTTGAGAGGTGTAGTTGGGTAAGGTCGGCTTTTATCACCTCATCCCAAGTCATCTTGGGTCTCCCCACTCCGCGGTTTCCATCAACTTCTAGTGCTCTGCACCTTTTTATGCAGCTGTCATCCTTCATACGCATCACATGTCCATACCAGCGTAACCGCCTCTCCTGCACGCAGCATTTGATTCCTCTTATGCTCAGTCTCTCTCTCAATTCCTTTATGCTTTGTCGTTCACGTATATTACTGTTACACATCCATCGGAGCATGCAGGCTTCGTTTCTCTCTAATCTACGTAAGTCTTCCACCTTCAGCGCCCAGATCTCACTACCATGCAACATCGCTGTTCGGATACACGCATTATACAGTCTGCCTTTCATTCTGAGGGAGAAGCCTTTTGCAGCTAGCAGTGGTAGTAGTTCCCTAAACTTCTTCCATCCCGTTCTTACCCTAGTTATTGTACTTTCTGAGCACCCACCTCCGTTGCTAATTCGGTCACCTAGGTAGCAGAAGCTGTCTACTGTTTCTACAGGGCCCTCCCAGAGATTGGTGGTACTTGTTTCCTGTGGCTGTTTGCTTGCTGTTTCAGCACAGCTGCTGCATGTGAATCCTACAATCTTAATTAAGCTTCCTGAGATCCCGCTACATCTCTTGTGTACCCATTGTTTGCATTTGGGGCAAAGAATGGAGTTCCTACCTACACCTTTCCTACATACTGAGCAAGGCCATTTCCCTGAGGGGATCTGGGTTCTGTTTTCTCGTCTACTTATAAGGACCTTAGTCTTTGTCATGTTGACTTTGAGGCCCTTTCTCTCTAGTCCCTGCTTCCAGGTTTGGAATTTATTCTCTAGTTCTACCATAGATTCAGCTATGAGTGCGAGGTCATCAGCATACAGGAGTTCCCATGGGCATCCGGTCTTAAACTCCTCCGTTATTGCCTGCAGGACTATGATGAACAGGAGAGGGCTAAGAACAGAGCCCTGGTGGACCCCAACCTGTACGCTAAATGCCTCGCTATACTCATTGCCAATCCTAACTTTGCTGACCAGTTTCTATTGGTATATCGGTTTCCATTGGTATATCAGTTTCAATTGGTATGTCAGTTTATATTGGTATATCAGTTTCTATTGGTATGTCAGTTTTGATTGGTATGTCAGTTTCTATTGATATATCAGTTCCGATTGGTATATCAGTTTCGATTGGTATATCAGTTCCGATTGGTATATCAGTTTCTATTGGTATGTCAGTTTCTATTGGTATTTCAATTTCGATTGGTATATCAGTTCCGATTAGTATGTCAGTTTCGATTTGTATGTCAGTTTCGATTTGTACGTCAGTTTCGATTTGTACGTCAGTTTTGATTGGTATGTCAGTTTCGATTTGTATATCAGTTTCGATTCCTATGTCAGTTTCGATTGGTATGTCAGTTTCGATTGGTATGTCAGTTTCGATTAGTATGTCAGTTTCGAATGGTATATCAGTTCCGATTAGTATATCAGTTTCGATTGGTATATCAGTTTCCATTGGTATATCAGTTTCTATTGGTACATCAGTTTCGATTGGTATATCAGTTCCGATTGGTATGTCAGTTTCTATTGGTATATCAATTTCGATTGGTATATCAGTTTCGATTAGTATGTCTGTTTCGAATCATATGTCAGTTTCGATTAGTACGTCAGTTTCGATTGGTATGTCAGTTTCGATTTGTATATCAGTTTCGATTCTTATGTAAGTTTCTATTGGTATATCAATTTTGATTGGTATGTCAGTTTCGATTTGTATATCAGTTTCGATTCCTATGTCAGTTTCGATTGGTATGTCAGTTGCGATTGGTATATCAGTTTCGATTAGTATGTCAGTTTTGATTGGTATGTCAGTTTCTATTGGTATATCAGTTTCGATTGGTATATCAGTTTCTATTGGTATATCAGTTCCGATTGGTATGTCAGTTTCTATTGGTATATCGGTTTCCATTGGTATATCAGTTTCAATTGGTATGTCAGTTTCTATTGGTATATCAGTTTCGATTGGTATATCAGTTTCTATTGGTATATCAGTTCCGATTAGTATATCAGTTTCGATTGGTATATCAGTTTCCATTGGTATATCAGTTTCAATTGGTATGTCAGTTTCGATTAGTATGTCAGATTCAATTGGTATGTCAGTTTCGATTAGTATATCAGTTTCTATTTGTATGTCAGTTTCTATTGGTATGTCAGTTTCTATTGGTAAATCAGTTTCGATTGGTATATCAGTTTCGATTGGTATATCAGTTTCTATTGGTATGTCAGTTTCTATTGGTATGTCAGTTTCTATTGGTATGTCAGTTTCAATTGGTATATCAGTTTCTATTGGTACATCAGTTCCGATTGGTATATCAGTCTCGATTGGTATGTCAGTTTCGATTAGTATATCAGTTTCTATTGGTATGTCAGTTATGATTGGTATGTCAGTTTCTATTAGTATATCAGTTTCTATTGGTGTGTCAGTTTCTATTGGTATGTTAGTCCTCGATTGGTATGTCAGTTTCTATTGGTATATCAATTTCGATTGGTATGTCAGTTTCTATTGGTATATCAATTTCGATTGGTATGTCAGTTTCGATTTGTGTATCAGTTTCGATTCGTATGTCGGTTTCGATTGGTATGTCAGTTTCGATTGGTATGTCAGTGTCGATTAGTATGTCAGTTTTGATTGGTATATCAGTTTCGATTAGTATGTCAGTTTCTATTGGTATATCGGTTTCCATTGGTATATCAGTTTCAATCTGTATGTCAGTTTATATTGGTATATCAGTTTCTATTGGTATGTCAGTTCCGATTGGTATATCAGTTTCTATTGGTATGTCAGTTTCTATTGGTATTTCAATTTCGATTGGTATATCAGTTCCGATTAGTATGTCAGTTTCGATTTGTATGTCAGTTTCGATTTGTACGTCAGTTTCGATTTGTACGTCAGTTTTGATTGGTATGTCAGTTTCGATTTGTATATCAGTTTCGATTCCTATGTCAGTTTCGATTGCTATGTCAGTTGCGATTGGTATATCAGTTTCGATTAGTATGTCAGTTTTGATTGGTATGTCAGTTTCTATTGGTATATCAGTTTCGATTGGTATGTCAGTTTCTATTGGTATATCGGTTTCCATTAGTATATCAGTTTCAATTGGTATGTCAGTTTCTATTGGTATATCAGTTTCGATTGGTATATCAGTTTCTATTGGTATATCAGTTCCGATTAGTATATCAGTTTCCATTGGTATATCAGTTTCCATTGCTATATCAGTTTCAATTGGTATGTCAGTTTCGATTAGTATGTCAGATTCAATTGGTATGTCAGTTTCGATTAGTATATCAGTTTCTATTGGTATGTCAGTTTCTATTGGTATGTCAGTTTCTATTGGTAAATCAGTTTCGATTGGTATATCAGTTTCGATTGGTATATCAGTTTCTATTGGTATGTCAGTTTCTATTGGTATGTCAGTTTCTATTGGTATGTCAGTTTCAATTGGTATATCAGTTTCTATTGGTACATCAGTTCCGATTGGTATATCAGTCTCGATTGGTATGTCAGTTTCGATTAGTATATCAGTTTCTATTGGTATGTCAGTTATGATTGGTATGTCAGTTTCTATTAGTATATCAGTTTCTATTGGTGTGTCAGTTTCTATTGGTATGTTAGTCCTCGATTGGTATGTCAGTTTCTATTGGTATATCAATTTCGATTGGTATGTCAGTTTCGATTGGTATGTCAGTTTCGATTGGTATGTCAGTTTCGATTAGTATGTCAGTTTCGATTGGTATATCAGTTTCGATTAGTATGTCAGTTTCTATTGGTATATCGGTTTCCATTGGTATATCAGTTTCAATTGGTATGTCAGTTTATATTGGTATATCAGTTTCTATTGGTATGTCAGTTTTGATTGGTATGTCAGTTTCTATTGATATATCAGTTCCGATTGGTATATCAGTTTCGATTGGTATATCAGTTCCGATTGGTATATCAGTTTCTATTGGTTTGTCAGTTTCTATTGGTATTTCAATTTCGATTGGTATATCAGTTCCGATTAGTATGTCAGTTTCGATTTGTATGTCAGTTTCGATTTGTACGTCAGTTTCGATTTGTACGTCAGTTTTGATTGGTATGTCAGTTTCGATTTGTATATCAGTTTCGATTCCTATGTCAGTTTCGATTGGTATGTCAGTTTCGATTGGTATGTCAGTTTCGATTAGTATGTCAGTTTCGAATGGTATATCAGTTTCGATTAGTATGTCAGTTTCTATTGGTATATCGGTTTCCATTGTTATATCAGTTCCGATTAGTATATCAGTTTCGATTGGTATATCAGTTTCCATTGGTATATCAGTTTAAATTGGTATGTCAGTTTCGATTAGTATGTCAGTTTCAATTGGTATGTCAGTTTCGATTAGTATATCAGTTTCTATTGGAATGTCAGTTTCGATTGGTATGTCAGTTTCTATTTGTATATCAGTATTGATTGGTATATCAGTTTCGATTGGTATATCAGTTTCTATTGGTATGTCAGTTTCTATTGGTATGTCAGTTTCAATTGGTATATCAGTTTCGATTGGTATGTCAGTTTCTATTGGTATATCAGTTTATATTTGTATGTCAGTTTCGATTGGTATGTCACTTTCTATTGGTATATCAGTTTTGATTGGTATGTTAGATTCTGTTGGTATGTTAGTTCCGATTGGTATGTTAGTGCTCGATTCGTATGTCAGTTTCTATTGGTATTTCAGTTTCGATTAGTATGTCAGTTTCGATTCGTATGTCAGTTTCAATTGGTATGTCAGTTTCGATTGGTATGTCAGTTTCTATTGGTATATCAGTTTCTAATGGTATATCAGTTTCTATTGGTATGTCAGTTTCTATTGTTATATCAGTTTCGATTGATATACCAGTTTCGATTAGTATGTCAGTTTATATTGGTATGTCAGTTTCGATTAGTATATCAGTTTCTATTGGTATGTCAGTTTCGATTGGTATGTCAGTTTCTATTGGTATATCAGTTTCGATTGGTATATCAGTTTCGATTGGTATATCAGTTTCGATTGGTATGTCAGTTTCTATTGGTATGTCAGTTTCTATTAGTATGTCAGTTTCAATCGGGATATCAGTTTCGATTGGTATGTCAGATTTATTGGTATGTCAATTTCGATTGGTATATCAGTTTCGATTGGTATGTCAGTTTCTATTGGTATATCAGTTTATATTTGTATGTCATTTTCGATTGGTATGTCAGTTTCTATTGGTATATCAGTTTTGATTGGTATATTAGTTTCTGTTGGTATGTCAGTTTCTATTGGTATATCAGTTTCCATTGGTATATCAGTTTCAATTGGTATGTCAGTTTCTATTGTTATATCAGTTTCTATTGGTATGCCAGTTGTGATTGGTATGTCAGTTTCTATTGGTATATCAGTTTCGATTGGTATATCACTTTCTATTGGTATATCAGTTCCGATTGGTATATCAGTTTCGATTTGTATATCAGTTTCTATTGGTATATCAGTTCCGATTGGTATATCAGTTTTGATTGGAATATCAGTTGCTATTGGTATATCAGTTTCGATTGATATACCAGTTTCGATTAGTATGTCAGTTTCTATTCGTATGTAAGTTTCGATTAGTATATTAGTTTCTATTGGTATGTCAGTTTCGATTGGTATGTCAGTTTCTATTGGTATATCAGTTTCTATTGGTATGTCAGATTTATTGGTATGTCAATTTCGATTGGTATGTCAGTTTCTATTATTATGTCAGTTTCTATTGGTATGTCAGTTTCAATTGGTATATCAGTTTCGATTGGTATGTCAGATTTATTGGTATATCAGTTTTGAATGGTATGTCAGTTTCGATTGGTATGTCAGTTTCTATTGGTATATCAGTTTTGATTGTTTGTTAGTTTCTGTTGGTATGTCAGTTCCGATTGGTATGTTAGTCCTCGATTCGTATGTCAGTTTCTATTGGTATATCAATTTCGATTGGTATGTCAGTTTATATTGGTATGTCAGTTTCTATTGGTATATCAGTTTCGATTGGTATGTCAGTTTCGAATAGTATATCAGTTTCTAATAGTATGTCAGTTTCTATTGGTATATCAATTTCGATTGGTATATCAGTTTCAATTAGTATATCAGTTTCGATTCGTATATCAGTTTCAATTGGTATGTCAGTTTCTATTGGTATATCAGTTTCTAGTGGTATGTCATTTTTGATTGGTATGTCAGTTTCTATTGATATATCAGTTCCGATTGTTATATCAGTTTCGATTGTTATATCAGTTCCGATTGGTATATCAGTTTCTATTGGTATGTCAGTTTCTATTGGTATTTCAATTTCGATTGGTATATCAGTTCCGATTAGTATGTCAGTTTCGATTTGTATGTCAGTTTCGATTGGTACGTCAGTTTTGATTGGTATGTCAGTTTCGATTTGTATATCAGCTTCAATTCCTATGTCAGTTTCGATTGGTATGTCAGTTTCGATTGGTATGTCAGTTTCGATTAGTATGTCAGTTTCGATTGGTATATTAGTTTTGATTAGTATGTCAGTTTCTATTGGTATATCGGTTTCGATTGGTATATCAGTTTCAATTGGTATGTCAGTTTCTATTGGTATATCAGTTTCGATTGGTATATCAGTTTCTATTGGTATATCAGTTCCGTTTAGTATATCAGTTTCGATTGGTATATCAGTTACCATTGGTATATCAGTTTCAATTGGTATGTCAGTTTCGATTAGTATGTCAGTTTCAATTGGTATGTCAGTTTCGATTAGTATATCAGTTTCTATTGGTATGTCAGTTTCGATTGGTATGTCAGTTTCTATTTGTATATCAGTTTTGATTGGTATATCAGTTTCGATTGGTATATCAGTTTCTATTGGTATGTCAGTTTCTATTGGTATGTCAGTTTCAATTGGTATATCAGTTTCGATTGGTATGTCAGATTTATTGGTATGTCAATTTCGATTGGTATATCAGTTTCGATTGGTATGTCAGTTTCTATTGGTATATTAGTTTATATTTGTATGTCATTTCCGATTGGTATGTCAGTTTGTATTGGTATATCAGTTTTGATTGGTATGTTAGTTTCTGTTGGTATGTCAGATTCTATTGCTATATCAATTTCGATTGGTATGTCAGTTTCGATTGGTATATCAGTTTCGATTTGTATGTCAGTTTCGATTGGTATGTCAGTTTCGATTGGTATGTCTGTTTCCATTAGTATATCAGTTTCGATTGGTATATCAGTTTCTATTAGTATGTCAGTTTCTATTGGTATATCGGTTTCCATTGGTATATCAGTTTCAATTGGTATGTCAGTTTCTATTGGTATATCAGTTTCTATTGGTATATCCGTTTCGATTGGTATATGAGTTTCTATTGGTATATCAGTTTCGATTAGTATATCATTTTCTATTTGTATGTCAGTTTGATTGGTATGTCAGTTTCTATTGGTATATCAGTTTCGATTGGTATACCAGTTTCGATTGGTATATCAGTTTCGATTGGTATGTCAGTTTCTATTATTATGTCAGTTTCTATTGGTATGTCAGTTTCAATTGGTATATCAGTTTCGATTGGTATGTCAGATTTATTGGTATGTCAATTTCGATTGGTATATCAGGTTCGATTGGTATGTCAGTTTCTATTGGTATATCAGTTTTGATTGTTTGTTAGTTTCTGTTGGTATGTCAGTTCCGATTGGTATGTTAGTCCTCGATTCGTATGACAGTTTCAATTGGTATGTCAGTTTCGATTGGTATGTCAGTTTCGATTAGTATGTCAGTTTTGATTGGTTTGTCAGTTTCTATTGGTATAGCGGTTTCCATTGGTATATCAGTTTCAATTGGTATGTCAGTTTCTATTGGTATATCAGTTTCTATTGGTATGTCAATTGTGATTTGTATGTAAGTTTCTATTGGTATATCAGTTTCGATTGGTATATCAGTTTCTATTCGTATATCATTTCCGATTGGTATATCAGTTTCGATTTCTATATCAATTTCTATTGGTATATCAGTTCCGATTGGTATATCAGTTTCAATTGGTATATCAGTTTCTATTGGTATATCAGTTTCGATTGATATACCAGTTTCGATTAGTATGTCAGTTTCTATTGGTATGTAAGTTTCGATTACTATATCAATTTCTATTGGTATGTCAGTTTCGATTGGTATGTCAGTTTCTACTGGTATGTTAGTCCTCGATTCGTATGTCAGTTTCTATTGGTATATCAATTTTGATTGGTATGTCAGTTTCTATTGGTATGCCAGTTTCTATTGGTATATCAGTTTCGATTGGTATATCAGTTTCGATTAGTATGTCAGTTTCGATTCGTTTGTCAGTTTCAATTGGTATGTCAGTTTCGATTGGTATGTCAGTTTCGATTAGTATGTCAGTTTCTATTGGTATATCAGTTTCTATTGGTATGTCAGTTTTGATTGGTATGTCAGTTTCTATTGGTATATCAGTTTCGATTGGTATATCAGTTTCTATTAGTATATCAGTTCCAATTGGTATATCAGTTTCGATTGCTATGTCAGTTTCGATTACTATATCAGTTTCTATTGGTATATCAGTTTCTATTGGTATGTCAATTGTGATTTGTATGTAAGTTTCTATTGGTATATCAGTTTCGATTGGTATATCAGTTTCTATTCGTATATCATTTCCGATTGGTATATCAGTTTCGATTTCTATATCAATTTCTATTGGTATATCAGTTCCGATTGGTATATCAGTTTCAATTGGTATATCAGTTTCTATTGGTATATCAGTTTCGATTGATATACCAGTTTCGATTAGTATGTCAGTTTCTATTGGTATGTAAGTTTCGATTACTATATCAATTTCTATTGGTATGTCAGTTTCGATTGGTATGTCAGTTTCTATTGGTATGTTAGTCCTCGATTCGTATGTCAGTTTCTATTGGTATATCAATTTTGATTGGTATGTCAGTTTCTATTGGTATGCCAGTTTCTATTGGTATATCAGTTTCGATTGGTATATCAGTTTCGATTAGTATGTCAGTTTCGATTCGTTTGTCAGTTTCAATTGGTATGTCAGTTTCGATTGGTATGTCAGTTTCGATTAGTATGTCAGTTTCTATTGGTATATCAGTTTCTATTGGTATGTCAGTTTTGATTGGTATGTCAGTTTCTATTGGTATATCAGTTTCGATTGGTATATCAGTTTCTATTAGTATATCAGTTCCAATTGGTATATCAGTTTCGATTGCTATGTCAGTTTCGATTACTATATCAGTTTCTATTGCTATGTCAGTTTGGATTGGTTTGTCAGTTTCTATTGGTATATCAGTTTCTATAGGTATATCAGTTTCTATTGGTATGTCAGTTTCTATTGGTAAATCAGTTTCGATTGGTATATCAGTCTCGATTGGTATGTCAGTTTCGATTAGTATATCAGTTTCTATTGGTATGTCAGTTATGATTGGTATGTCAGTTTCTATTAGTATATCAGTTTCTATTGGTATGTCAGTTTCTATTGGTATATCAATTTCGATTGGTATGTCAGTTTCGATTGGTATGTCAGTTTCGATTGGTATGTCAGTTTCGATTAGTATGTCAGTTTCGATTGGTATATCAGTTTCGATTAGTATGTCAGTTTCTATTGGTATATCGGTTTCCATTGGTATATCAGTTTCAATTGGTATGTCAGTTTATATTGGTATATCAGTTTCTATTGGTATGTCAGTTTTGATTGGTATGTCAGTTTCTATTGATATATCAGTTCCGATTGGTATATCAGTTTCGATTGGTATATCAGTTCCGATTGGTATATCAGTTTCTATTGGTTTGTCAGTTTCTATTGGTATTTCAATTTCGATTGGTATATCAGTTCCGATTAGTATGTCAGTTTCGATTTGTATGTCAGTTTCGATTTGTACGTCAGTTTCGATTTGTACGTCAGTTTTGATTGGTATGTCAGTTTCGATTTGTATATCAGTTTCGATTCCTATGTCAGTTTCGATTGGTATGTCAGTTTCGATTGGTATGTCAGTTTCGATTAGTATGTCAGTTTCGAATGGTATATCAGTTTCGATTAGTATGTCAGTTTCTATTGGTATATCGGTTTCCATTGTTATATCAGTTCCGATTAGTATATCAGTTTCGATTGGTATATCAGTTTCCATTGGTATATCAGTTTAAATTGGTATGTCAGTTTCGATTAGTATGTCAGTTTCAATTGGTATGTCAGTTTCGATTAGTATATCAGTTTCTATTGGAATGTCAGTTTCGATTGGTATGTCAGTTTCTATTTGTATATCAGTATTGATTGGTATATCAGTTTCGATTGGTATATCAGTTTCTATTGGTATGTCAGTTTCTATTGGTATGTCAGTTTCAATTGGTATATCAGTTTCGATTGGTATGTCAGTTTCTATTGGTATATCAGTTTATATTTGTATGTCAGTTTCGATTGGTATGTCACTTTCTATTGGTATATCAGTTTTGATTGGTATGTTAGATTCTGTTGGTATGTTAGTTCCGATTGGTATGTTAGTGCTCGATTCGTATGTCAGTTTCTATTGGTATTTCAGTTTCGATTAGTATGTCAGTTTCGATTCGTATGTCAGTTTCAATTGGTATGTCAGTTTCGATTGGTATGTCAGTTTCTATTGGTATATCAGTTTCTAATGGTATATCAGTTTCTATTGGTATGTCAGTTTCTATTGTTATATCAGTTTCGATTGATATACCAGTTTCGATTAGTATGTCAGTTTATATTGGTATGTCAGTTTCGATTAGTATATCAGTTTCTATTGGTATGTCAGTTTCGATTGGTATGTCAGTTTCTATTGGTATATCAGTTTCGATTGGTATATCAGTTTCGATTGGTATATCAGTTTCGATTGGTATGTCAGTTTCTATTGGTATGTCAGTTTCTATTAGTATGTCAGTTTCAATCGGGATATCAGTTTCGATTGGTATGTCAGATTTATTGGTATGTCAATTTCGATTGGTATATCAGTTTCGATTGGTATGTCAGTTTCTATTGGTATATCAGTTTATATTTGTATGTCATTTTCGATTGGTATGTCAGTTTCTATTGGTATATCAGTTTTGATTGGTATATTAGTTTCTGTTGGTATGTCAGTTTCTATTGGTATATCAGTTTCCATTGGTATATCAGTTTCAATTGGTATGTCAGTTTCTATTGTTATATCAGTTTCTATTGGTATGCCAGTTGTGATTGGTATGTCAGTTTCTATTGGTATATCAGTTTCGATTGGTATATCACTTTCTATTGGTATATCAGTTCCGATTGGTATATCAGTTTCGATTTGTATATCAGTTTCTATTGGTATATCAGTTCCGATTGGTATATCAGTTTTGATTGGAATATCAGTTGCTATTGGTATATCAGTTTCGATTGATATACCAGTTTCGATTAGTATGTCAGTTTCTATTCGTATGTAAGTTTCGATTAGTATATTAGTTTCTATTGGTATGTCAGTTTCGATTGGTATGTCAGTTTCTATTGGTATATCAGTTTCTATTGGTATGTCAGATTTATTGGTATGTCAATTTCGATTGGTATGTCAGTTTCTATTATTATGTCAGTTTCTATTGGTATGTCAGTTTCAATTGGTATATCAGTTTCGATTGGTATGTCAGATTTATTGGTATATCAGTTTTGAATGGTATGTCAGTTTCGATTGGTATGTCAGTTTCTATTGGTATATCAGTTTTGATTGTTTGTTAGTTTCTGTTGGTATGTCAGTTCCGATTGGTATGTTAGTCCTCGATTCGTATGTCAGTTTCTATTGGTATATCAATTTCGATTGGTATGTCAGTTTATATTGGTATGTCAGTTTCTATTGGTATATCAGTTTCGATTGGTATGTCAGTTTCGAATAGTATATCAGTTTCTAATAGTATGTCAGTTTCTATTGGTATATCAATTTCGATTGGTATATCAGTTTCAATTAGTATATCAGTTTCGATTCGTATATCAGTTTCAATTGGTATGTCAGTTTCTATTGGTATATCAGTTTCTAGTGGTATGTCATTTTTGATTGGTATGTCAGTTTCTATTGATATATCAGTTCCGATTGTTATATCAGTTTCGATTGGTATATCAGTTCCGATTGGTATATCAGTTTCTATTGGTATGTCAGTTTCTATTGGTATTTCAATTTCGATTGGTATATCAGTTCCGATTAGTATGTCAGTTTCGATTTGTATGTCAGTTTCGATTGGTACGTCAGTTTTGATTGGTATGTCAGTTTCGATTTGTATATCAGCTTCAATTCCTATGTCAGTTTCGATTGGTATGTCAGTTTCGATTGGTATGTCAGTTTCGATTAGTATGTCAGTTTCGATTGGTATATTAGTTTTGATTAGTATGTCAGTTTCTATTGGTATATCGGTTTCGATTGGTATATCAGTTTCAATTGGTATGTCAGTTTCTATTGGTATATCAGTTTCGATTGGTATATCAGTTTCTATTGGTATATCAGTTCCGTTTAGTATATCAGTTTCGATTGGTATATCAGTTACCATTGGTATATCAGTTTCAATTGGTATGTCAGTTTCGATTAGTATGTCAGTTTCAATTGGTATGTCAGTTTCGATTAGTATATCAGTTTCTATTGGTATGTCAGTTTCGATTGGTATGTCAGTTTCTATTTGTATATCAGTTTTGATTGGTATATCAGTTTCGATTGGTATATCAGTTTCTATTGGTATGTCAGTTTCTATTGGTATGTCAGTTTCAATTGGTATATCAGTTTCGATTGGTATGTCAGATTTATTGGTATGTCAATTTCGATTGGTATATCAGTTTCGATTGGTATGTCAGTTTCTATTGGTATATTAGTTTATATTTGTATGTCATTTCCGATTGGTATGTCAGTTTGTATTGGTATATCAGTTTTGATTGGTATGTTAGTTTCTGTTGGTATGTCAGATTCTATTGCTATATCAATTTCGATTGGTATGTCAGTTTCGATTGGTATATCAGTTTCGATTTGTATGTCAGTTTCGATTGGTATGTCAGTTTCGATTGGTATGTCTGTTTCCATTAGTATATCAGTTTCGATTGGTATATCAGTTTCTATTAGTATGTCAGTTTCTATTGGTATATCGGTTTCCATTGGTATATCAGTTTCAATTGGTATGTCAGTTTCTATTGGTATATCAGTTTCTATTGGTATATCCGTTTCGATTGGTATATGAGTTTCTATTGGTATATCAGTTTCGATTAGTATATCATTTTCTATTTGTATGTCAGTTTCGATTGGTATGTCAGTTTCTATTGGTATATCAGTTTCGATTGGTATACCAGTTTCGATTGGTATATCAGTTTCGATTGGTATGTCAGTTTCTATTATTATGTCAGTTTCTATTGGTATGTCAGTTTCAATTGGTATATCAGTTTCGATTGGTATGTCAGATTTATTGGTATGTCAATTTCGATTGGTATATCAGTTTCGATTGGTATGTCAGTTTCTATTGGTATATCAGTTTTGATTGTTTGTTAGTTTCTGTTGGTATGTCAGTTCCGATTGGTATGTTAGTCCTCGATTCGTATGACAGTTTCAATTGGTATGTCAGTTTCGATTGGTATGTCAGTTTCGATTAGTATGTCAGTTTTGATTGGTTTGTCAGTTTCTATTGGTATAGCGGTTTCCATTGGTATATCAGTTTCAATTGGTATGTCAGTTTCTATTGGTATATCAGTTTCTATTGGTATGTCAATTGTGATTTGTATGTAAGTTTCTATTGGTATATCAGTTTCGATTGGTATATCAGTTTCTATTCGTATATCATTTCCGATTGGTATATCAGTTTCGATTTCTATATCAATTTCTATTGGTATATCAGTTCCGATTGGTATATCAGTTTCAATTGGTATATCAGTTTCTATTGATATACCAGTTTCGATTAGTATGTCAGTTTCTATTGGTATGTAAGTTTCGATTACCATATCAATTTCTATTGGTATGTCAGTTTCGATTGGTATGTCAGTTTCTACTGGTATGTTAGTCCTCGATTCGTATGTCAGTTTCTATTGGTATATCAATTTTGATTGGTATGTCAGTTTCTATTGGTATGTCAGTTTCTATTGGTATATCAATTTTGATTGGTATATCAGTTTCTATTGGTATGTCAGTTTCTATTGGTATGTCAGTTTCAATTGGTATATCAGTTTCGATTGGTATGTCAGTTTCTATTGGTATATCAGTTTATATTTGTATGTCAGTTTCGATTGGTATGTCACTTTCTATTGGTATATCAGTTTTGATTGGTATGTTAGATTCTGTTGGTATGTTAGTTCCGATTGGTATGTTAGTGCTCGATTCGTATGTCAGTTTCTATTGGTATTTCAGTTTCGATTAGTATGTCAGTTTCGATTCGTATGTCAGTTTCAATTGGTATGTCAGTTTCGATTGGTATGTCAGTTTCTATTGGTATATCAGTTTCTAATGGTATATCAGTTTCTATTGGTATGTCAGTTTCTATTGTTATATCAGTTTCGATTGATATACCAGTTTCGATTAGTATGTCAGTTTATATTGGTATGTCAGTTTCGATTAGTATATCAGTTTCTATTGGTATGTCAGTTTCGATTGGTATGTCAGTTTCTATTGGTATATCAGTTTCGATTGGTATATCAGTTTCGATTGGTATATCAGTTTCGATTGGTATGTCAGTTTCTATTGGTATGTCAGTTTCTATTAGTATGTCAGTTTCAATCGGGATATCAGTTTCGATTGGTATGTCAGATTTATTGGTATGTCAATTTCGATTGGTATATCAGTTTCGATTGGTATGTCAGTTTCTATTGGTATATCAGTTTATATTTGTATGTCATTTTCGATTGGTATGTCAGTTTCTATTGGTATATCAGTTTTGATTGGTATATTAGTTTCTGTTGGTATGTCAGTTTCTATTGGTATATCAGTTTCCATTGGTATATCAGTTTCAATTGGTATGTCAGTTTCTATTGTTATATCAGTTTCTATTGGTATGCCAGTTGTGATTGGTATGTCAGTTTCTATTGGTATATCAGTTTCGATTGGTATATCACTTTCTATTGGTATATCAGTTCCGATTGGTATATCAGTTTCGATTTGTATATCAGTTTCTATTGGTATATCAGTTCCGATTGGTATATCAGTTTTGATTGGAATATCAGTTGCTATTGGTATATCAGTTTCGATTGATATACCAGTTTCGATTAGTATGTCAGTTTCTATTCGTATGTAAGTTTCGATTAGTATATTAGTTTCTATTGGTATGTCAGTTTCGATTGGTATGTCAGTTTCTATTGGTATATCAGTTTCTATTGGTATGTCAGATTTATTGGTATGTCAATTTCGATTGGTATGTCAGTTTCTATTATTATGTCAGTTTCTATTGGTATGTCAGTTTCAATTGGTATATCAGTTTCGATTGGTATGTCAGATTTATTGGTATATCAGTTTTGAATGGTATGTCAGTTTCGATTGGTATGTCAGTTTCTATTGGTATATCAGTTTTGATTGTTTGTTAGTTTCTGTTGGTATGTCAGTTCCGATTGGTATGTTAGTCCTCGATTCGTATGTCAGTTTCTATTGGTATATCAATTTCGATTGGTATGTCAGTTTATATTGGTATGTCAGTTTCTATTGGTATATCAGTTTCGATTGGTATGTCAGTTTCGAATAGTATATCAGTTTCTAATAGTATGTCAGTTTCTATTGGTATATCAATTTCGATTGGTATATCAGTTTCAATTAGTATATCAGTTTCGATTCGTATATCAGTTTCAATTGGTATGTCAGTTTCTATTGGTATATCAGTTTCTAGTGGTATGTCATTTTTGATTGGTATGTCAGTTTCTATTGATATATCAGTTCCGATTGTTATATCAGTTTCGATTGGTATATCAGTTCCGATTGGTATATCAGTTTCTATTGGTATGTCAGTTTCTATTGGTATTTCAATTTCGATTGGTATATCAGTTCCGATTAGTATGTCAGTTTCGATTTGTATGTCAGTTTCGATTGGTACGTCAGTTTTGATTGGTATGTCAGTTTCGATTTGTATATCAGCTTCAATTCCTATGTCAGTTTCGATTGGTATGTCAGTTTCGATTGGTATGTCAGTTTCGATTAGTATGTCAGTTTCGATTGGTATATTAGTTTTGATTAGTATGTCAGTTTCTATTGGTATATCGGTTTCGATTGGTATATCAGTTTCAATTGGTATGTCAGTTTCTATTGGTATATCAGTTTCGATTGGTATATCAGTTTCTATTGGTATATCAGTTCCGTTTAGTATATCAGTTTCGATTGGTATATCAGTTACCATTGGTATATCAGTTTCAATTGGTATGTCAGTTTCGATTAGTATGTCAGTTTCAATTGGTATGTCAGTTTCGATTAGTATATCAGTTTCTATTGGTATGTCAGTTTCGATTGGTATGTCAGTTTCTATTTGTATATCAGTTTTGATTGGTATATCAGTTTCGATTGGTATATCAGTTTCTATTGGTATGTCAGTTTCTATTGGTATGTCAGTTTCAATTGGTATATCAGTTTCGATTGGTATGTCAGATTTATTGGTATGTCAATTTCGATTGGTATATCAGTTTCGATTGGTATGTCAGTTTCTATTGGTATATTAGTTTATATTTGTATGTCATTTCCGATTGGTATGTCAGTTTGTATTGGTATATCAGTTTTGATTGGTATGTTAGTTTCTGTTGGTATGTCAGATTCTATTGCTATATCAATTTCGATTGGTATGTCAGTTTCGATTGGTATATCAGTTTCGATTTGTATGTCAGTTTCGATTGGTATGTCAGTTTCGATTGGTATGTCTGTTTCCATTAGTATATCAGTTTCGATTGGTATATCAGTTTCTATTAGTATGTCAGTTTCTATTGGTATATCGGTTTCCATTGGTATATCAGTTTCAATTGGTATGTCAGTTTCTATTGGTATATCAGTTTCTATTGGTATATCCGTTTCGATTGGTATATGAGTTTCTATTGGTATATCAGTTTCGATTAGTATATCATTTTCTATTTGTATGTCAGTTTCGATTGGTATGTCAGTTTCTATTGGTATATCAGTTTCGATTGGTATACCAGTTTCGATTGGTATATCAGTTTCGATTGGTATGTCAGTTTCTATTATTATGTCAGTTTCTATTGGTATGTCAGTTTCAATTGGTATATCAGTTTCGATTGGTATGTCAGATTTATTGGTATGTCAATTTCGATTGGTATATCAGTTTCGATTGGTATGTCAGTTTCTATTGGTATATCAGTTTTGATTGTTTGTTAGTTTCTGTTGGTATGTCAGTTCCGATTGGTATGTTAGTCCTCGATTCGTATGACAGTTTCAATTGGTATGTCAGTTTCGATTGGTATGTCAGTTTCGATTAGTATGTCAGTTTTGATTGGTTTGTCAGTTTCTATTGGTATAGCGGTTTCCATTGGTATATCAGTTTCAATTGGTATGTCAGTTTCTATTGGTATATCAGTTTCTATTGGTATGTCAATTGTGATTTGTATGTAAGTTTCTATTGGTATATCAGTTTCGATTGGTATATCAGTTTCTATTGGTATATCAGTTTCGATTGGTATATCAGTTTCTATTCGTATATCATTTCCGATTGGTATATCAGTTTCGATTTCTATATCAATTTCTATTGGTATATCAGTTCCGATTGGTATATCAGTTTCAATTGGTATATCAGTTTCTATTGATATACCAGTTTCGATTAGTATGTCAGTTTCTATTGGTATGTAAGTTTCGATTACTATATCAATTTCTATTGGTATGTCAGTTTCGATTGGTATGTCAGTTTCTACTGGTATGTTAGTCCTCGATTCGTATGTCAGTTTCTATTGGTATATCAATTTTGATTGGTATGTCAGTTTCTATTGGTATGCCAGTTTCTATTGGTATATCAGTTTCGATTGGTATATCAGTTTCGATTAGTATGTCAGTTTCGATTCGTTTGTCAGTTTCAATTGGTATGTCAGTTTCGATTGGTATGTCAGTTTCGATTAGTATGTCAGTTTCTATTGGTATATCAGTTTCTATTGGTATGTCAGTTTTGATTGGTATGTCAGTTTCTATTGGTATATCAGTTTCGATTGGTATATCAGTTTCTATTAGTATATCAGTTCCAATTGGTATATCAGTTTCGATTGCTATGTCAGTTTCGATTACTATATCAGTTTCTATTGGTATATCAGTTTCTATTGGTATGTCAATTGTGATTTGTATTTAAGTTTCTATTGGTATATCAGTTTCGATTGGTATATCAGTTTCTATTCGTATATCATTTCCGATTGGTATATCAGTTTCGATTTCTATATCAATTTCTATTGGTATATCAGTTCCGATTGGTATATCAGTTTCAATTGGTATATCAGTTTCTATTGGTATATCAGTTTCGATTGATATACCAGTTTCGATTAGTATGTCAGTTTCTATTGGTATGTAAGTTTCGATTACTATATCAATTTCTATTGGTATGTCAGTTTCGATTGGTATGTCAGTTTCTATTGGTATGTTAGTCCTCGATTCGTATGTCAGTTTCTATTGGTATATCAATTTTGATTGGTATGTCAGTTTCTATTGGTATGCCAGTTTCTATTGGTATATCAGTTTCGATTGGTATATCAGTTTCGATTAGTATGTCAGTTTCGATTCGTTTGTCAGTTTCAATTGGTATGTCAGTTTCGATTGGTATGTCAGTTTCGATTAGTATGTCAGTTTCTATTGGTATATCAGTTTCTATTGGTATGTCAGTTTTGATTGGTATGTCAGTTTCTATTGGTATATCAGTTTCGATTGGTATATCAGTTTCTATTAGTATATCAGTTCCAATTGGTATATCAGTTTCGATTGCTATGTCAGTTTCGATTACTATATCAGTTTCTATTGCTATGTCAGTTTGGATTGGTTTGTCAGTTTCTATTGGTATATCAGTTTCTATAGGTATATCAGTTTCTATTGGTATGTCAGTTTCGATTGGTATGTTAGTCCTCGATTTGTATGTCAGTTTCTATTGGTATAGCAATTTCGATTGGTAGGTCAGTTTCTATTGGTAGTTCAGATTCTATTGATATATTAATTTCGATTGGTATGTCAGTTTCGATTTGTATATAATTTTCGATTCGTATGTCAGTATCGATTGGTATGTCAGTTTCGATTGGTATGTCAGTTTCAATTTGTATGTCAGTTTCGATTGGTATATCAGTATCGATTAGTATGTCAGTTTCTATTGGTATATAAGTTTTGATTAGTATATCAGTTACTATTGATATGTCAGTTTCGATTGGTATGTCAGTTTCAATTGGTATGTCACTTTCTAATGGTATATAAGATTCGATTGGTATGTTAGTTTCGATTAGTATATCAGCTTCTATTGGTACGTGAGTTTCTATTGTTATGTCAGTTTCGATTGGTATATAAGTTTCGAATAGTATGTCATTTTCTATTGGTATATCGGTTTCCATTGGTATATCAGTTTCGATTGGTATGTCAGTTTCTATTGGTATATCAGTTTCTATTGGTATGTCAGTTTTGATTGGTATGTCAGTTTCTATTGGTATATCAGTTTCTATTGGTATATCAGTTTCTATTGGTATATCAGTTTTGATTGGTATGTTAGTTTCTATTGGTATGTCAGTTTTGATTAGCATATCAGTTTCTATTGGTATGTCAGTTTCGATTGGTATGTTAGTCCTCGATTTGTATGTCAGTTTCTATTGGTATATCAATTTCGATTGGTAGGTCAGTTTCTATTGGTACATCAGTTTCGATTGGCATGTCAGTTTCTATTTGTATGTCAGTTTCGATTGGTATGTGAGTTTCGATTGGTATATCAGTATCGATGGGTATGTCAGTTTTGATTGGTATGTCAGTTTCTATTGGTATATCAGTTTCGATTGGTATGTCAATTTTGATTGGTATGTCAGTTTCTATTGGTATATGAGTTTCAATTGGTATATCAGTTTTAATTGGTATATCAGTTTCCATTGGTATGTCAGTTTCGATTAGTATATCAGTGTGTATTGGTATATCAGTTTCGATTGCTATGTCAATTTCGATTGGTATTTCAGTTTCGATTGGTATATCAGTTTCGATTTGTATGTCAGTTTCGATTGGTATATCAGTTTCGATTTATATGTCAGTTTCGATTGCTATGTCAGATTCTACTGGTATATCAGTTTCTATTGGTATGTCAGTTTCTATTGGTATATCAGATTCGATTGGTATATCAGTTTCTATTGGTATATCAGTTTTGATTGGTATGTCATTTTCATTTGTATATCAGTTTCGATTGGTATATCAGTTTCGGTTGGTATGTCAGTTTTGATTAGTATATCAGTTTCTATTGGTATGTCAATTTCGATTGGTATGTTAGTCCTCGATTTGTTTGTCAGTTTCTATTGGTATATCAGTTTTAATTGGTATATCAGTTTCGATTGGTATGTCAGTTTCGATTAGTATATCAGTTTCTATTGGTATATCAGTTTCGATTGCTATGTCAATTTCGATTGGTATATCAGTTTCGATTGGTATGTCAGTTTCGATTAGTATATCAGTTTCGATTTGTATGTCAGTTTCGATTGGTATATCAGTTTCGATTTATATGTCAGTTTCGATTGGTATGTCAGTTTCTATTGGTATGTCAGTTTCTATTGGTATATCAGTTCCTATTGGTATATCAGTTTCGATTTGTATGTCAGTTTCGATTAGTAAATCATTTTCTATTTGTATGTCAGTTTCTATTGGTATATCAGTTTCTATTGTAATATCAGTTTCGATTGGTATGTCAATTTCGATTGGTATATCAGTTTCGATTCGTATATCAGTTTCGATTGGTATGTCAGTTTCGATTGGTACGTCAGTTTTGATTGGTATGTCAGTTTCTATTGTTATATCAGTTTCGATTGATATATCAGTTTCTATTGATGTGTCAGTTTCGCTTAGTATATCAGTTTCTATGATGATGATGATGATGTCAGTTTCTATTGGTATATCAGTTTCCATTTGTATATCAGTTTCGATTGGTATGTCAGTTTGTATTGGTATATCAGTTTCTATTGGTATATCAGTCTCAAATGGTATGTCAGTTTCTATTGGTATGTCAGTTTTGATTAGTATATCAGTTTCTATTGGTATGTCAATTTTCGATTGGTATGTCAGTTTCTATTGGTATATCAGTTCCTATTGGTATATCAGTTTCGATTGGTATGTCAGTTTCGATTAGTAAATCAGTTTCTATTTCTATGTCAGTTTCGATTGGTATATCAGTTCCCATTGGTATATCAGTTTTGATTGGTATGTCAGTTTCGATTCGTGTGTCAGTTTCTATTGGTATATCAGTTTCTATTGGTATATCAGTTTCTATTAGTATATCAGTTCCGATTGGTATATCAGTTTCGATTGGTATGTCAGTTTCGATTACTATATCAGTTTCTATTAGTATAACAGTTCCGATTGGTATATCAGTTTCGATTTCTATATCAATTTCTATTGGTATGTCAGTTTTGATTGGTTTGTCAGTTTCTATTGGTATATCAGTTTCGATTGGTATATCAGTTTCTATTAGTATAACAGTTCCGATTGGTATATCAGTTTCGATTTCTATATCAATTTCTATTGGTATATCAGTTCCGATTGGTATATCAGTTTCAATTGGTATATCAGTTTCTATTGGTATGTCAGTTTTGATTGGTATGTCAGTTTCTATTGGTATATCAGTTTCTATTGATATACCAGTTTCGATTAGTATGTCAGTTTCTATTGGTATGTAAGTTTCGATTACTATATCAATTTCTATTGGCATGTCAGTTTCGATTGGTATGTCAGTTTCTATTGGTATGTTAGTCCTCGATTCGTATGTCAGTTTCTATTGGTATATCAATTTTGATTGGTATGTCAGTTTCTATTGGTATGCCAGTTTCTATTGGTATATCAGTTTCGATTGGTATATCAGTTTCGATTAGTATGTCAGTTTCGATTCGTTTGTCAGTTTCAATTGGTATGTCAGTTTCGATTGGTATGTCAGTTTCGATTAGTATGTCAGTTTCTATTGGTATATCAGTTTCTATTGGTATGTCAGTTTTGATTGGTATGTCAGTTTCTATTGGTATATCAGTTTCGATTGGTATATCAGTTTCTATTAGTATATCAGTTCCAATTGGTATATCAGTTTCGATTGCTATGTCAGTTTCGATTACTATATCAGTTTCTATTGGTATGTCAGTTTGGATTGGTTTGTTAGTTTCTATTGGTATATCAGTTTCTATAGGTATATCAGTTTCTATTGGTATGTCAGTTTCGATTGGTATGTTAGTCCTCGATTTGTATGTCAGTTTCTATTGGTATAGCAATTTCGATTGGTAGGTCAGTTTCTATTAGTATGTCAGATTCTATTGATATATTAATTTCGATTGGTATGTCAGTTTCGATTTGTATATAATTTTCGATTGGTATGTCAGTATCGATTGGTATGTCAGTTTCGATTGGTATGTCAGTTTCAATTTGTATGTCAGTTTCGATTGGTATATCAGTATCGATTAGTATGTCAGTTTCTATTGGTATATAAGTTTTGATTAGTATATCAGTTACTATTGATATGTCAGTTTCGATTGGTATGTCAGTTTCAATTGGTAGGTCAGTTTCTATTGGTACATCAGTTTCGATTGGCATGTCAGTTTCTATTTGTATGTCAGTTTCGATTGGTATGTGAGTTTCGATTGGTATATCAGTATCGATGGGTATGTCAGTTTTGATTGGTATGTCAGTTTCTATTGGTATATCAGTTTCGATTGGTATGACAATTTTGATTGGTATGTCAGTTTCTATTGGTATATGAGTTTCAATTGGTATATCAGTTTTAATTGGTATATCAGTTTCCATTGGTATGTCAGTTTCGATTAGTATATCAGTGTGTATTGGTATATCAGTTTCGATTGCTATGTCAATTTCGATTGGTATTTCAGTTTCGATTGGTGTATCAGTTTCGATTTGTATGTCAGTTTCGATTGGTATATCAGTTTCGATTTGTATGTCAGTTTCGATTGGTATATCAGTTTCGATTCATATGTCAGTTTCGATTGCTATGTCAGATTCTACTGGTATATCAGTTTCTATTGGTATGTCAGTTTCTATTGGTATATCAGATTCGATTGGTATATCAGTTTCTATTGGTATATCAGTTTTGATTGGTATGTCATTTTCATTTGTATATCAGTTTCGATTGGTATATCAGTTTCGGTTGGTATGTCAGTTTTGATTAGTATATCAGTTTCTATTGGTATGTCAATTTCGATTGGTATGTTAGTCCTCGATTTGTTTGTCAGTTTCTATTGGTATATCAGTTTTAATTGGTATATCAGTTTCGATTGGTATGTCAGTTTCGATTAGTATATCAGTTTCTATTGGTATATCAGTTTCGATTGCTATGTCAATTTCGATTGGTATATCAGTTTCGATTGGTATGTCAGTTTCGATTAGTATATCAGTTTCGATTTGTATGTCAGTTTCGATTGGTATATCAGTTTCGATTTATATGTCAGTTTCGATTGGTATGTCAGTTTCTATTGGTATGTCAGTTTCTATTGGTATATCAGTTCCTATTGGTATATCAGTTTCGATTTGTATGTCAGTTTCGATTAGTAAATCATTTTCTATTTGTATGTCAGTTTCTATTGGTATATCAGTCTCTATTGTAATATCAGTTTCGATTGGTATGTCAATTTCGATTGGTATATCAGTTTCGATTCGTATATCAGTTTCGATTGGTATGTCAGTTTCGATTGGTACGTCAGTTTCGATTGGTATGTCAGTTTCTATTGTTATATCAGTTTCGATTGATATATCAGTTTCTATTGATGTGTCAGTTTCGATTAGTATATCAGTTTCTATGATGATGATGATGATGTCAGTTTCTATTGGTATATCAGTTTCCATTTGTATATCAGTTTCGATTGGTATGTCAGTTTGTATTGGTATATCAGTTTCTATTGGTATATCAGTTTCAAATGGTATGTCAGTTTCTATTGGTATGTCAGTTTTGATTAGTATATCAGTTTCTATTGGTATGTCAATTTTCGATTGGTATGTCAGTTTCTATTGGTATATCAGTTCCTATTGGTATATCAGTTTCGATTGGTATGTCAGTTTCGATTAGTAAATCAGTTTCTATTTCTATGTCAGTTTCGATTGGTATATCAGTTCCCATTGGTATATCAGTTTTGATTGGTATGTCAGTTTCGATTCGTGTGTCAGTTTCTATTGGTATATCAGTTTCTATTGGTATATCAGTTTCTATTAGTATATCAGTTCCGATTGGTATATCAGTTTCGATTGGTATGTCAGTTTCGATTACTATATCAGTTTCTATTGGTATGTCAGTTTTGATTGGTTTGTCAGTTTCTATTGGTATATCAGTTTCGATTGGTATATCAGTTTCTATTAGTATAACAGTTCCGATTGGTATATCAGTTTCGATTGGTATGTCAGTTTCGATTGCTATATCAGTTTCTATTGGTATGTCAGTTTTGATTGGTATGTCAGTTTCTATTGGTATATCAGTTTCGATTGGTATATCAGTTTCTATTAGTATATCAGTTCCGATTGGTATATCAGTTTCGATTGTTATGTCAGTTTCGATTACTATATCAGTTTCTATTGGTATGTCAGTTTTGATTGGTTTGTCAGTTTCTATTGGTATATCAGTTTCTATTGGTATATCAGTTTCTATTGGTATGTCAGTTTCTATTGGTATATCAGTTTTGATTGGTATGTTAGTTTCTATTGGTATGACAGTTTCGATTAGTGTATCAGTTTCTATTGGTATGTCAGTTTCGATTGGTATGTTAGTCCTCGATTTGTATGTCAGTTTATATTGGTATAGCAATTTCGATTAGTAGGTCAGTTTCGATTGGTATGTCTCATTCTATTGGTATATTTATTTCGATTAGTATGTCAGTTTTGATTTGTATATAATTTTCGATTCGTATGTCAGTTTCGATTCGTATGTCAGTTTCGATTGGTATGTTAGTCCTCGATCAGTATGTCAGTTTCGATTCGTATGTCAGTTTCAATTGGTATGTCAGTTTCGATTGGTATGTCAGTTTCGATTAGTATATCAGTTTCTATTCGTATGTCAGTTTTGATTGGTTTGTCAGTTTCTATTGGTATATCAGTTTCTATTGGTATATCAGTTTCTATTGGTATGTCAATTTCGATTGGTATGTCAGTTTCTATTGGTATATCAGCTTCAATTGGTATATCAGTTTCGATTGGTATATCACTTTCGATTGGTATGTCAGTTTCTATTGGTATGTCAGTTTCGATTGGTATGTCAGTTTCTATTGATATATCAGTTTTTATTTATATGCCAGTTTCAATTGGTATGTCAGTTTCTATTGGTATATCAGTTTTGATTGGTATGTTAGTTTCTGTTGGTATGTCAGTTCCGATTGGTATGTTAGTCCTCGATTTGTTTGTCAGTTTCTATTGGTATATCAGTTTCGATTGGTATGTCAGTTTCGATTGGTATATCAGTTTCTATTGGTATATCAGTTTCAAATGGTATGTCAGTTTCTATTGGTATGTCAGTTTTGATTAGTATATCAGTTTCTATTGGTATGTCAATTTTCGATTGGTATGTCAGTTTCTATTGGTATATCAGTTCCTATTGGTATATCAGTTTCGATTGGTATGTCAGTTTCGATTAGTATATCTGTTTCTATTTGTATGTCAGTTTTTATTGGTATATCAGTTTCTATTGGTATATCAGTTTCGATTGGTATGTCAATTTCGATTGGTATGTCAGTTTCTATTGGTATATCAGTTCCTATTGGTATATCAGTTTCTATTGGTATATCAGTTCCGATTGGTATATCAGTTTCGATCGGTATGTCAGTTTCGATTACTATATCAGTTTCTATTGGTATGTCAGTTTCGATTGGTTTGTCAGTTTCTATTGGTATATCAGTTTCTATTGGTAATACAGTTTCTATTGGTATGTCAGTTTCTATTGGTATATCAGTTTCGATTGATATACCAGTTTCGATTAGTATGTCAGTTTATATTGGTATGTCAGTTTCGATTAGTATATCAGTTTCTATTGGTATGTCAGTTTCGATTGGTATGTCAGTTTCTATTGGTATATCAGTTTCGATTGGTATATCAGTTTCGATTGGTATGTCAGTTTCTATTGGTATATCAGTTTATATTTGTATGTCAGTTTCGATTGGTATGTCAGTTCCGATTGGTATGTTAGTCGTCGATTCGTATGTCAGTTTCTATTGGTATATCAATTTCGATTGGTATGTGAGTTTCGATTGGTATGTCAGTTTCGATTAGTATATCAGTTTCTATTGGTATGTCAGTTTCTATTGGTAAATCAATTTCGATTGGTATATCAGTTTCGATTAATATGTCAGTTTCCATTCGTATGTCAGTTTCAATTGGTATGTCCGTTTCGATTGGTATGTCCGATTCGATTAGTATGTCAGTTTCTATTGGTATATCAGTTTCTATTGGTATGTCAGTTTTGATTGGTATGTCTGTTTCTATTGGCATATCAGTTTCGATTGGTATATCAGTTTCTATTAGTATATCAGTTCCGATTGGTGTATCAGTTTCGATTGGTATATCAGTTTCGATTACTATATCAGTTTCTATTGGTATGTCAGTTTTGATTGGTTTGTCAGTTTCTATTGGTATATCAGTTTCTATTGGTATATCAGTTTCTATTCGTATGTCAGTTCCTATTGCTATATCAGTTTTGATTGGTATGTTAGTTTCTATTGGTATGAGAGTTTCTATTAGTATATCAGTTTCTATTGGTATGTCAGTTTCGATTGGTATGTTAGTCCTCAATTTGTGAGTCAGTTTCTATTGGTATAGCAATTTCTATTGGTATGTCAGTTTTGATTTGTATATAATTTTCGATTCGTATTCAATTTCGATTAGTATGTCAGTTTCTATTGGTATATCAGTTTCTCTTGGTATATAAGTTTTGAATACTATGTCAGTTTCTATTGGTATATCGGTTTCCATTGGTATATCAGTTTCGATTGGTATGTCAGTTTCGATTAGTAAATCAGTTTCTATTTGTATGTCAGTTTCTATTGGTATATCAGTTTCTATTGGTTTATCAGTTTCGATTGGTATGTCAACTTCGATTGGTATGTCAGTTTCGATTGGTATATCATTTTCGCATGGTATGTCGGTTTCGATTGGTATGTCAGTTTCGATTGGTATGTCAGTTTCTATTGGTATATCAGTTTCGATTGATATATCAGTTTCGATTAGTATGTCAGTTTCTATTGATGTGTCAGTTTCGATTAGTATATCAGTTTCTATTGGTATATCAGTTTTGATTGGTATGTCAGTTTCGATTGGTATGTTAGTCCTCGATTTGTTTGTCAGTTTCTATTGGTATATCAGTTTCGATTGGTATGTCAGTTTCGATTGGTATATCAGTTTCTATTGGTATATCAGTTTCAAATGGTATGTCAGTTTCTATTGGTATGTCAGTTTTGATTAGTATATCAGTTTCTATTGCTATGTCAATTTTCGATTGGTATGTCAGTTTCTATTGGTATATCAGTTTCTATTGGTATATCAGTTTCGATTGGTATATCAGTTTCGATTGGTATGTCAGTTTCTATTGGTATGTCAGTTTCTATTGGTATGTCAGTTTCAATTGGTATATCAATTTCGATTGGTATGTCAGATTTATTTGTATGTCAATTTCGATTGGTATATCATTTTCGATTGGTATGTCAGTTTCTATTGGTATATCAGTTTATATTTGTATGTCAGTTTCGATTGGAATGTCAGTTTCTATTGGTATATCAGTTTTGATTGGTATGTGAGTTTCTGTTGGTATGTCAGTTTCTCTTGGTATATAAGTTTCGAATACTATGTCAGTTTCTATTGGTATATCGGTTTCCATTGGTATATCAGTTTCGATTGGTATGTCAGTTTCTATTGTTATGTCAGTTTTCATTGGTATGTCAGTTTCTATTGGTATATGAGTTTTTATTGGTATATCAGTTTCTATTCGTATGTCAGTTTCTATTGGTATATCAGTTTTGATTGGTATGTTAGTTTCTATTGTTATGTCAGTTTCGATTAGTATATCAGTTTCTATTGGTATGTCAGTTTCGATTGGTATGTCAGTTTTGATTTGTATGTCAGTTTCTATGTGTATATCAGTTCCGATTGGTATATCACTTTCGATTGGTACGTCAGTTTCTATTATTATATCAGTTTCTATTGGTATGTCAATTTCGATTGATATATCAGTTTCGATTAGTATGTCAGTTTCTATTGATATGTCAGTTATGATTAGTATATCAGTTTCTATTGGTATGTCAGTTTCTATTGGTATATGAGTTTCAATTGGTATATCAGTTTTAATTGGTATATCAGTTTTGATTGGTATGTTAGTTTCTGTTGGTATGTCTGTTCCGATTGGTATGTCAGTTCCGATTGGTATGTTAGTCCTCGATTCGTATGTCAGTTTCTATTGGTATATCAATTTCCATTGGTATGTCAGCTTAGATTGGTATGTCAGTTTCTATTGGTATATCAGTTCCTATTGGTATATCAGTTTCGATTGGTATGTCAGTTTCGATTAGTAAATCAGTTTCTATTTGTATGTCAGTTTCTATTGGTATATCAGTTTCTATTGGTATATCAGTTTCGATTGGTACGTCAATTTCGATTGGTATGTCAGTTTCGATTGGTATATCAGTTTCGATTGGTATGTCAGTTTCGATTGGTATGTCAGTTTCGATTGGTATATCAGTTTCGATTGATATATCAGTTTCGATTAGTATATCAGTTTCTATTGATGTGTCAGTTTTGATTAGTATATCAGTTACTATTGGTATATCAGTTTTGATTGGTATGTCAGTTTCGATTGGTATGTTAGTCCTCGATTTGTTTGTCAGTTTCTATTGGTATATCAGTTTCCATTGGTATGTCAGTTTCGATTGGTATATCAGTTTCTATTGGTATATCAGTTTCAAATGGTATGTCAGTTTCTATTGGTATGTCAGTTTTGATTAGTATATCAGTTTCTATTGGTATATCAGTTTCGATTGGTATGTCAATTTCGATTGGTATGTCAGTTTCTATTGGTATATCACTTCCTATTGGTATATCAGTTTCTATTGGTATATCAGTTTCGATTGGTATATCAGTTTCTATTAGTATATCAGTTCGGATTGGTATATCAGTTTCGATCGGTATGTCAGTTTCGATTAGTATATCAGTTTCTATTGGTATGTCAGTTTCGATTGGTTCGTCAGTTTCTATTGGTATATCAGTTTCTATTGGTATATCAGTTTCAATTGGTATGTCAGTTTCTATTGGTACATCAGTTTCGATTGATATACCAGTTTCGATTAGTATGTCAGTTTCTATTGGTATGTCAGTTTAGATTAGTATATCAGTTTCAATTGGTATGTCAGTTTCGATTGGTATGTCAGTTTCTATTGGTATATCAGTTTTGATTGGTATATCAGTTTTGATTGGTATATCAGTTTCGATTGGTATGTCAGTTTCTATTGGTATGTCAGTTTCTATTGGTATGTCAGTTTCAATTGGTATATCAGTTTCGATTGGTATGTCAGTTTCTATTGGTATATCAGTTTCGATTGGTATGTCAGTTTTGATTAGTATATCAGTTTCTATTGTTATGTCAGTTTCTATTTGTATATCAATTTCGATTGATATATCAGTTTCGATTAGTATGTCAGTTTCGATTCGTATGTCAGTTTCTATTGATGTGTCAGTTTCGATTAGTATATCAGTTTCTATTGGTATATCAGTTTTGATTGGTATGTCAGTTTCTATTGGTATATCAGTTTCAAATGGTATGTCAGTTTCTATTGGAATGTCAGTTTTGATCAGTATATCAGTTTCTATTGGTATATCAGTTTCGATTGGTATGTCATTTTCGATTGGTATGTCAGTTTCTATTGGTATATCAGTTCCTATTGGTATATCAGTTTCTATTGGTATATCAGTTTCGATTGGTATATCAGTTTCTATTAGTATATCAGTTCCGATTGGTATATCAGTTTTGATTGGTATGTCAGTTTCGATTGGTATGTTAGTCCTCGATTTGTTTGTCAGTTTCTATTGGTACATCAGTTTCGATTGATATACCAGTTTCGATTAGTATATCAGTTTCTATTGGTATGTCAGTTTCGATTGGTATGTCAGTTTCTATTGGTAGATCAGTTTCGATTGGTATATCAGTTTCGATTGGTATATCAGTTTCGATTGGTATGTCAGTTTCTATTGGTATGTCAGTTTCCATTGGTATGTCAGTTTCAATTGGTATATCAGTTTCGATTGGTATGCCAGATTTATTGGTATGTCAATTTCGATTGGTATATCAGTTTCGATTGCTATGTCAGTTTCTATTGGTATATCAGTTTTGATTGGTATGTTAGTTTCTGTTGGTATCTCAGTTCCGATTGGTATATCAGTTTCGATTAGTATGTCAGTTTCGATTCGTATGTCAGTTTCTATTGGTATATCAATTTCGATTGGTATGTCAGTTTCGATTGGTATGTCAGTTTCTATTGGTATATCAGTTTCGATTGGTATGTCAGTTTTGATTGGTATGCCAGTTTCTACTGGTATATCAGTTTCGATTGGTATATCAGTTTCTATTAGTATATCAGTTCCGATTGGTATATCAGTTTCGATTGGTATGTCAGTTTCGATTACTATGTCAGTTTCTATTGGTATGTCAGTTTTGATTGGTATATCAGTTTCTATTGGTATATCAGTTTCTATTGCTATATCAGTTTCTATTGGTATGTCAGTTTCTATTGCTATATCAGTTTCTATTGGTATGTCAGTTTCGATTAGTATATCATTTTCTATTGGTGTGTCAGTTTCGATTGGTATGTTAGTCCTCGATTTGTATGTCAGTTTCTAATGGTATATCAATTTCGATTGGTAGGTCAGTTTCTATTGGTATGTCAGTTTCTATTTGTATGTCAGTTTCGATTGGTATGTCAGTTTCTATTGGTATATCAGTTTCTATTTGTATGTCAGTTTCGATTGGTATGTCAGTTTCTATTGTTATGTCAGTTTCGATTAGTATATCACTTTCTATTGGTATATCAGTTTCGATTGGTATGTCAGTTTTGATTGGTATGACAGTTTCTATGTGTATATCAGTTCCGATTGGTATATCACTTTCGATTGGTATGTCAGTTTCTATTATTATATCAGTTTCTATTGGTATGTCAATTTCGATTGATATATCAGTTTCGATTAGTATGTCAGTTTCTATTGATATGTCAGTTACGATTGGTATATCAGTTTCTATTGGTTTGTCAGTTTCTATTGGTATATCAGTTTCAATTGGTATGTAAGCTTCGATTAATATATCAGTTTCTATTGGTATGTGAGTTTCTATTGGTATATCAGTCTCGATTGCTATGTCAATTTCGATTGGTATATCAGTTTCTATTAGTATATCAGTTACGATTGGTATATCAGTTTCGATTGGTATGTCAGTTTCGATTACTATATCAGTTTCTATTGGTATGTCAGTTTTGATTTGTTTGTCAGTTTCTATTGGTATATCAGTTTCTATTGGTATATCAGTTTCTATTGGTAGGTCAGTTTCTATTGGTATATCAGTTTCGATTGATATACCAGTTTCGATTAGTATGTCAGTTTATATTGGTATGTCAGTTTCGATTAGTATATCAGTTTCAATTGGTATATCAGTTTCGATTTGTATGTCAGTTTCTACTGGTATGTAAGTTTCGATTAGTATATCATTTTCGATTGGTATGTCAGTTTCTATTGGTATATCAGTTTCGATTGGTACGTCAGTTTCGATTAGTATATCAGTTACTATTGGTATGTCAGTTTCTATTGGTATATCAATTTCGATTGGTATATCTGTTTCGATTAGTATGTTAGTCCTCGATTTGTATGTCAGTTTCTAATGGTATATCAATTTCGATTGGTAGGTCAGTTTCTATTGGTATGTCAGTTTCTATTTGTATGTCAGTTTCGAATGGTATGTCAGTTTCTATTGGTATATCAGTTTCTATTTGTATGTCAGTTTCGATTGGTATGTCAGTTTCTATTGTTATGTCAGTTTCGATTAGTATATCACTTTCTATTGGTATATCAGTTTCGATTGGTATGTCAGTTTTGATTGGTATGTCAGTTTCTATGTGTATATCAGTTCGGATTGGTATATCACTTTCGATTGGTATATCAGTTTCTATTACTATGTCAGTTTCTATTGATATGTCAGTTTCTATTGGTATATGAGTTTCAATTGGTATATCAGTTTTAATTGGTATATCAGTTTCGATTGGTATGTAAGTTAATATTAGTATATCAGTTTCTATTGGTATGTGAGTTTCTATAGGTATATCAGTTTCGATTGCTATGTCAATTTCGATTGGTATATCAGTTTCTATTAGTATATCAGTTCCGATTGGTATATCAGTTTCGATTGGTATGTCAGTTTCGATTACTATATCAGTTTCTATTGGTATGTCAGTTTATATTGGTATGTCAGTTTCGATTAGTATATCAGTTTCAATTGGTATATCAGTTTCGATTGGTATGTCAGTTCTTATTGGTATGTCAGTTTCTATTGGTATGTCAGTTTCAATTGGTATATCAGTTTCGAATGGTATGTCAGATTTATTGGTATGTCAATTTCGATTGGTATATCAGTTTTGATTTGTATGTCAGTTTCTATTGGTATGTAAGTTTCGATTAGTATATCATTTTCGATTGGTATGTCAGTTTCTATTGGTATATCAGTTTTGATTGGTATGTTAGTTTCTGTTGGTATATCAGTTTCGATTAGTATGTCAGTTTCGATTCGTATGTCAGTTTCAATTGGTATGTCAGTTTCGATTGGTATGTCAGTTTTGATTGGTATATCAGTTTCGATTGGTATGTCAGTTTCGATTACTATATCAGTTTCAATTGGTATGTCAGTTTTGATTGGTTTGTCAGTTTCTATTGGTATATCAGTTTCTATTGGTATGACAGTTTCGATTAGTATATCAGTTTCTATTGGTATGTCAGTTTCGATTGTTATGTTAGTCCTCGATTTGTATCTCAGTTTCTATTGGTATAGTAATTTCGATTGGTAGGTCAGTTTCTATTGGTATGTCAGATTCTATTGGTATATTAATTTCGATTTGTATGTTAGTTTCGATTAGTATATCGGATTCTATTGGTATGTGAGTTTCGATTGGTAGGTCAGTTTCTATTGGTAAGACAGTTACTATTTGTATGTCAGTTTCGATTGGTATGTCAGTTTCGATTGGTATGTCAGTTTCTATTGGTATATCAGTTTCGATTGGTATGTCAGTTTTGATTGGTGTGTCAGTTTCTATGTGTATATCAGTTCCGATTGGTATATCACTTTCGAGTGGTATGTCAGTTTCTATTATTATATCAGTTTCTATTGGTATGTCAATTTCGATTGATATATCAGTTTCGACTAGTATGTCAATTTCTATTGATATGTCAGTTACGATTAGTATATCAGTTTCTATTGGTATATGAGTTTCAATTGGTATATCAGTTTTAAATGGTATAACAGTATCGATTGGTATGTCAGTTTCGATTAGTATATCAGTTTCTATTGGTATGTGTGTTTCTATTGGTATATCAGTTTCGATTGCTATGTCAATTTCGATTGGTATTTCAGTTTCGATTGGTATATCAGTTTTGATTTGTATGTCAGTTTCGATTGGTATATCAGTTTCGATTTATATGTCAGTTTCGATTGGTAGGTCAGTTTCTATTGGTATATCAGTTTCTATTGGGATGTCAGTTTCTATTGGTATATCAGATTCGATTGGTATATTAGTTTCTATTGGTATATCAGTTTTGATTGGTATGTCAGTTTCATTGGTATATCTGTTTCGATTTGTATATCAGTTTCTATTGGTATATCAGTTTCGAATGGTATATCAGTTTATATTGGTATGTCAGGTTTGATTAGTATATCAGTTTCTATTGGTATGTCAGTTTCGATTGGTATGTCAGTTTCGATTGGTATGTCAGTTTCGATTGGTATATCAGTTTCTATTGGTATATCAGTTTCAAATGGTATGTCAGTTTCTATTGGTATGTCAGTTTTGATTAGTATATCAGTTTCTATTGGTATGTCAATTTTCGATTGGTATGTCAGTTTCTATTGGTATATCTGTTTCCATTGGTATGTCAATTTCGATTGGTATGTCAGTTTCTATTGGTATATCAGTTTCAAATGGTATGTCAGTTTCTATTTGTATATCAGGTTCGATTGGTATATCAGTTTCCATCCTCATTTACAGTGAGTGCTGGGTGCTTTTTGTTGGCGCCTACACGTCCACTTTACAGTGTGGGCTGGGTGCTTTTTTGCCGTGGCACCTCCACGGCCACCTTGCGATGGGGGGGGAGGGGCATATTGTTTATATGCTTCAGCATGTACCCATGGGAGGTCGGGTACCCTGTATTACTGCGTGACGCCAGAAGTCACGGTCGTGTGTCATTGACTTTGAGAGGTGTAGTTGGGTAAGGTCGGCTTTTATCACCTCATCCCAAGTCATCTTGGGTCTCCCCACTCCGCGGTTTCCATCAACTTCTAGTGCTCTGCACCTTTTTATGCAGCTGTCATCCTTCATACGCATCACATGTCCATACCAGCGTAACCGCCTCTCCTGCACGCAGCATTTGATTCCTCTTATGCTCAGTCTCTCTCTCAATTCCTTTATGCTTTGTCGTTCACGTATATTACTGTTACACATCCATCGGAGCATGCAGGCTTCGTTTCTCTCTAATCTACGTAAGTCTTCCACCTTCAGCGCCCAGGTCTCACTACCATGCAACATCGCTGTTCGGATACACGCATCATACAGTCTGCCTTTCATTCTGAGGGAGAAGCCTTTTGCAGCTAGCAGTGGTAGTAGTTCCCTAAACTTCTTCCATCCCGTTCTTACCCTAGTTATTGTACTTTCTGAGCACCCACCTCCGTTGCTAATTCGGTCACCTAGGTTGCAGAAGCTGTCTACTGTTTCTACAGGGCCCTCCCAGAGATTGGTGGTACTTGTTTCCTGTGGCTGTTTGCTTGCTGTTTCAGCACAGCTGCTGCATGTGAATCCTACATTCTTAATTAAGCTTCCTGAGATCCCGCTACATCTCTTGTGTACCCATTGTTTGCATTTGGGGCAGAGAATGGAGTTCCTACCTACACCTTTCCTACATACTGAGCAAGGCCATTTCCCTGAGGGGATCTGGGTTCTGTTTTCTCGTCTACTTATAAGGACCTTAGTCTTTGTCATGTTGACTTTGAGGCCCTTTCTCTCTAGTCCCTGCTTCCAGGTTTGGAATTTATTCTCTAGTTCTACCATAGATTCAGCTATGAGTGTGAGGTCATCAGCATACAGGAGTTCCCATGGGCATCCGGTCTTAAACTCCTCCGTTATTGCCTGCAGGACTATGATGAACAGGAGAGGGCTAAGAACAGAGCCCTGGTGGACCCCAACCTGTACGCTAAATTCCTCGCTATACTCATTGCTAATCCTAACTTTGCTGACTGCTCCCCTATACATGGCTTGTACCGCTTTCACAAGCCATTCATCTACTCCTAGTTTTCTAAGAGCCCACCAGATTACTGCACGTGGAACTCTGTCAAAGGCTTTCTCAAGGTCGACAAATGCCAAGTAGAGTGGCTTACTTTTAGCTAGGTACTTTTCCTGTAATTGCCTCACAAGGAAGAGGGCATCAGTGGTGCCTTTCCCTGGTACAAACCCAAATTGCATCTCGTCTATATTCACCCGGTCCCTAATCAGCTGTGCTATAACTCTTTCTGTTACTTTCATGACCTGGTCCATCAACTTTATACCTCTATAGTTTCCTCTATCTAGTGCATCGCCTTTACCTTTGTAGCAGTTGACAATGATGCTACTGCACCAATCTTTTGGTATGGCCCCCTCTAGTATTACCTGGTTAACGATACGTGTGGTTATAGTGTGACCTACAGACCCAGATGCCTTCAGCATCTCGGCAGCTATACCCGATGGACCGGTTGCCTTCCCTATCTTCATATCTCTGATTGCCTTACTTACTACGCTGCTGCTGACTTGTACTGCTGGTCCCTCTATAGGGTCTACGTGGGGTAGGGTCTCTTCTTCCCATGCATTCTCCTCATTTAGTAATCTATCATAATGACTCTTCCATGCATCTTTCTTCTCAGCACTTGTGAGGGCAAGCTCACCTTTATCATTCCGGATACACTTCTCTCCAATGACATCACAACTATCTCTGATACACTGCCTCGCAATCTTGAATACCTCCTGTTTCTGGTCCTCACGTTGTAAAACATGCTTGAATTTTCTATCCTCTGCTTCCCTCCTAGCTAAGTATACTTGTCGCCTAGCTTCCCTCTTGGTCTCTATGTAATGTCAGTTTCGTATGGTGTGTCAGTTTCGTATATGTGATTCGTATGTCAGTTTCGATTGGTGTGTCAGTTTCGATTGGTATGTCAGTTTCTATTGGTATATCAGTTTTGATTGGTATATCAGTTTCTATTGGTATATCAGTTCCAATTGGTATATCAGTTTCGATTGGTATGTCAGTTTCTATTGGTATATCAGTTTCGATTGATATATCAGTTTCGATTAGTATGTCAGTTTCTATTGGTATGTCAGTTTCGATTAGTATATCAGTTTCTATTGGTATGTAAGTTTCGATTGGTATGTCTGTTTCTATCTGTATATCAGTTTCGATTGGTATATCAGTTTTGATTGGTATATCAGTTTCGATTGGTATGACAGTTTCTATTGGTATGTCAGTTTCTATTGGTATGTCAGTTTCGATTGGTATGTCAGTTTTATTGGTATGTCAATTTCGATTGGTATATCAGTTTCGATTGGTATGTCAGTTTTATTGGTATGTAAATTTCAATTGGTATATCAATTTCGATTGGTATGTCAATTTCTATTGGTATATCAGTCTATATTTGTATGTCTGTTTCGATTGGTATGTCAGTTTCTATTGTTATATCAGTTTTGATTGGTATGTTAGTTTCTATTGGTATGTCAGGTCCGATTGGTATGTTAGTCCTCGATTCGTATGTCAGTTTCTATTGGTATATCAATTTTTCGATTGGTATGTCAGTTTCTATTGGTCTGTTAGTTTCTATTGGTATGTCAGTTTCGATTAGTATATCAATTTCTATTGGTATATCAGTTCCGATTGGTATATCAGTGTCTATTGGTATGTCAATTTTGATTGGTTTGTCAGTTTCTATTGGTATATCAGTTTCTATTGGTATATCAGTTTCTATTGGTATGTCAGTTTCTATTGGTATGTCAGTTTTGATTGGTATGTTAGTTTCTATTGGTATGACAGTTTCGATTAGTATATCAGTTTCTATTGGTATGTCAGTTTCGATTGGTATGTTAGTCCTCGATTTGTATGTCAGTTTCTATTGGTATAGCAATTTCAATCGGTAGGTCAGTTTCTATTGGTATGTCAGATTCTATTGGTATATCAATTTCGATTGGTATGTCAGTTTCGATTTGTATACCAGTTTCGATTCGTATGTCAGTTTCGATTTGTATGTCAGTTTCGATTGGTATGTCAGTTTCGATTTGTATGTCAGTTTCTATTGGTATATCGGTTTCCATTGGTATATCAGTTTCGATTAGTATATCAGTTACTATTTGTATGTCAGTTTTGATTGGTATATCAATTTCTATTGGTATGTGAGTTTCTATTGGTATGTCATTTTCGATTGGTATATCAGTTTCGATTAGTATGTCAGTTTTTATTGGTATATCGGTTTCTATTGGTATATCAGTTTTGATTGGTATGTCAGTTTCGATTGGTATATCAGTATCGATTAGTAGTCAGTTTCTATTGGTATATCGGTTTCCATTGGTATATCAGTTTCGATTGGTATATCAGTTTCGATTGGTATATCAGTTTCGATTGGTATGTAAGTTTCTATTGGTATCTCAGATTCAATTAGTATATCAGTTTCGATTGGTATGTCAGTTTCGATTAGTATATCAGTTTCTATTGGTATGTCAGTTTCTATTGGTATATCAATTTCGATTGGTATATCAGTTTCGATTAGTATGTCAGTTACGATTCGTATGTCAGTTTCGATTTGTATGTCAGTTTCGATTGGTATGTCAGTTTCTATTAGTATGTCAGTTTCTATTGGTATATCAGTTTCTATTGGTATGTCAGTTTTGATTGGTATGTCAGTTTCTATTGGTATATCAGTTTCGATTGGTATATCAGTTTCTATTGGTATATCAGTTCCGATTGGTATATCAGTTTCGATTGGTATGTCAGTTTCGATTACTATATCAGTGTCTATTGGTATGTCAGTTTTGATTGGTTTGTCAGTTTCTATTGGTATATCAGTTTCTATTGGTATATCAGTTTCTATTGGTACGTCAGTTTCTATTGGTATGTCAGTTTTGATTGGTATGTTAGTTTCTATTGGTATGGCAGTTTCGATTAGTATATCAGTTTCTATTTTTATGTTAGTTTCGAGTGGTATGTTAGTCCTCGATTTGTATGTCAGTTTCCATTGGTATAGCAATTTCGATTGGTAGGTCAGTTTCTATTGGTATGTCAGATTCTATTGGTATATCAATTTCGATTGGTATGTCAGTTTCGATTTGTATGTCAGTTTCGATTCGTATGTCAGTTTCGATTGGTGTGTCAGTTTCGATTGGTATGTCAGTTTCTATTGGTATATCAGTTTCGATTGGTATATCAGTTTCTATTGGTATATCAGTTCCGATTGGTATATCAGTTTCGATTGGTATGTCAGTTTCTATTGGTATATCAGTTTTGATTGATATATCAGTTTCGATTAGTATGTCAGTTTCTATTGCTATGTCAGTTTCAATTAGTATATCATTTTCTATTGGTATGTAAGTTTCGATTGGTATGTCTGTTTCTATCTGTATATCAGTTTCGATTGGTATATCAGTTTTGATTGGTATATCAGTTTCGATTGGCATGATAGTTTCTATTGGTATGTCATAAATGTAGGCACCCTAAAGGGTCTCGCTAACGAGGTTGTAGAAATGCTTGAACGTATGGAGGTCGATGTTTGTTGTATTCAAGAGACCAGGTGGAGGGGTGGGTCTGCTAGATTCATTGAGGGTAAAAAACGATGTTATAAGCTTTTCTGGGTGGGAAACGACGATGGGCTGGGTGGAGTAGGAATCATGGTAGCAGAAAAGTGGGCAGATAAGATAATAGACGTAAATAGAGTGAACGACAGAATAATTAAAATAAGACTTGTCCTCAATAGAACTACGGTGACAGTAATATCTGCGTACGCACCCCAATCCGGACTGCCCGGCACTATAAAAGACAGATTCTATGAGACACTGTTGCTAACTACCTCCCAAATATCTGACAGTGACTATATAATTATTGCAGGCGACCTAAATGGTCACGTTGGACAACATTGTGACGGCTACGACGAAATCCATGGAGGCTATGGGTTTGGTACTAGAAATGAGGAAGGCTCCAGAATCCTGGAATACTGTGATGCAAATAACCTAACTATCTGTAACACTAACTTCAAAAAACATGACAATCACCTGATTACCTATAGATCCGGGGAACACACAAGCCAGGTAGATTATATCCTTACCAGAAGACGTGACAGAGTGTCTGTTGTAAACACTAAATCCCTCCCCCATGAAGAATGCACCTCCCAACATAGACTGATAATTAGCGACCTCATAGTCAGGACGAGACGTACCCGACAGCAGAAGAGGACTATCCTCAGGAGGAAAATATGGAAACTAAAGGACCCCACAGCCAGAAATAAATTTCAAAGCATATTACTTGATGCTTTCGACAGTAAGGAAGAGCATCTAGAATCGGACAATATAGAGGGACAGTGGAAATTTCTGAAAGCAAACCTGCTGTTGGCGACAGACGAAGTCTGTGGCTGGAGCAGGCCTGTAGGCAGGAGGAGAGTAACATGGTGGTGGAACAATAGGGTGGAGGGGTCAATTAAGGCCAAAAAGCAGGCTTGGAAAGTATGGCGGGATGGGGGAAGTAGAGTAGACTATCAAGTGGCCAGGAGGGAAGCTAGGAGAGAAGTGTACTTAGCAAGAAGGGAAGCTGAGGAAAGAAAGTTCAAGCATGTTCTACAACGCGATGACCAAAAACGTGAGGTGTTCAGGATTGCCAGCCAATGCGTCAAGGAAAACCGTGATATTGTCGGGGAGAAGTGTGTACTTAACGATGATGGCATACTTGCCATCACCGACACTGATAAGAAGGTAGCTTGGAAGTGTCACTATGAAAGGCTACTAAATGAGGAGAATAAATGGGAGAAAGACAGTCTCCCCCATATCGACCCGATAGAGGGACCAGCAGTGTTAGTCGAGGGGAGTATAATAAGTAAGGCAATCAAGGATATGAAGACTGGTAAGGCGGCTGGGGCTTCAGAAATAGTTGCTGAGATGCTGAAGGCATCTGGCACGGTGGGACACACCATGGTCACCCGCATAGTTAACCAAGTCGTACAGAATGGGGTTGTTCCGAAGGACTGGCATAGCAGCATCATCGTTAACTGTTATAAGGGTAAAGGAGACGCCCTAGATAGGAGTAACTATAGAGGCATTAAATTAATCGACCAGGTCATGAAGGTCACGGAAAAAGTAATAGCGCAACTAATCAGAGAGAGAATTGATCTAGATGAAATGCAGTTCGGGTTTGTGTCAGGCAAAAGCACCACAGACGCTCTTTTCATAGTACGACAACTACAGGAGAAGTACCTAGCTAAAGGTAAACCCCTCTACTTAGCTTTTGTCGACCTGGAGAAAGCCTTCGACAGAGTCCCCCGCTCCATTATCTGGTGGGCTCTTAGAAAACTAGGCGTTGACGAATGGCTTGTGAGGGCTATACAAGCCATGTATAAAGAAACAGTCAGCAAGGTTAGAATTAACAACGAATATAGTGAAGAGTTTAGCGTAAAAGTTGGCGTCCATCAGGGCTCTGTTCTCAGCCCCCTACTATTTATTATTGCCCTTCAGGCTATAACAGAGGAGTTCAAGACAGGCTGCCCATGGGAACTCCTATACGCAGACGACCTGACACTCATAGCGGAATCAATGGCCGAGCTAGAGAAGAAATTCCAAACATGGAAGCACGGCCTAGAGTCAAAAGGACTTAAAATTAACCTGGCTAAGACCAAAGTTCTAGTTTGTAGGAAAGAAAACAAGGCGGCGGTCCCTTCTGGGAAATGGTCGTGCTCGGTATGTAGGAAAGGCGTAGGTAGAAACTCCATCTTATGTCCTAAATGCAAAGTATGGGTGCATAAAAGATGTAGTGGGATCACAGGTAAGCTAACTAAGAACATAGACTTTACATGTGGCCGGTGTTCTGGTGCAATAAGTAGCAGCAAGTGCCCACAAAATACTAGCTCTTTCAATTGCGCAGAGGGTTCTATAGAAATAGTGGACAGCTTCCGTTACCTGGGCGATAAAATCAGCAGTGGGGGAGGGTGCTCTGAAAGTACTGTAGCTAGAGTCAGAACTGGTTGGAAAAAGTTCAGAGAGCTTATACCACTATTAGCTGCTAAAGGGTTCTCCCTAAAAATGAAAGGCAGGTTGTACGATGCCTGCATACGAACAGCAATGTTGCATGGTAGTGAGACCTGGGCATTGTGTGCAGAGGATATACGCAGACTAGAGAGGAACGAAGCTTGCATGCTCCGCTGGATGTGTAACAGTAATATACGTGAACGGCAAAGCATAAACGAACTAAGGAAAAAATTAGAGATAAGAGGGATCAGATGTTGTTTACTCGAGAGAAGGCTGCGTTGGTATGGACACGTGATGCGCATGAAAGTCGATAGCTGTATTACAAAGTGCAGGGCAATAAAGATAGACGGTAGCCACGGAATAGGCAGACCTAGAAAAACATGGGATGAGCTGATAATCTCCGACCTCACACACTTACACCTCTCCAAGACAATGTCACTGGACCGTGACCTTCGGCGGTACTCAGTAACAGAGAAGACCCGCCTTGCCAGTAGGCATCTCTAACAAACTACACCCCGTCCCGCCACCACCCCCACCCCATCCACACCACCCCGTTCTATGTAAAGTTATGTTGGTGCCGCGCCATCCAGGCCGAAACAAATGAGATCGTGTAGGTGTCACGACAAAAAAACACACAGTCCACGCTGTAATGTGGCCGTGTAGGCAACACGGTAAAAACCTCCCAGACCCACACTGTAAATGTGGTTGGTGTTAGGAAGGGCATCCAACTGTAGAAAACCTGCCAGACAGTCCTATGCGAGCAAGACAATCACTCTTGCCTCAAGTGGGACTACCCCCGTCCAAACCCATGCAAGCGTGGAACACGGACGTTAAACGTTGATGGTGATGATGATGATGATGTCAGTTTCTATTGGTATGTCAGTTTCGATTGGTATGTCAGTTTTATTGGGATGTCAATTTCGATTGGTATATCAGTTTCAATTGGTATGTCAGTTTTATTGGTATGTCAATTTCGATTGGTATATCAATTTCGATTGGTATGTCAATTTCTATTGGTATATCAGTTTATATTTGTATGTCTGTTTCGATTGGTATGTCAGTTTCTATTGTTATATCAGTTTTGATTGGTATGTTAGTTTCTAATGGTATGTCAGGTCCGATTGGTATGTTAGTCCTCGATTCGTATGTCAGTTTCTATTGGTATATAAATTTAAGATTGGTATGTCAGTTTCTATTGGTCTGTCAGTTTCTATTGGTATATTAGTTTCGATTGGTATGTCAGTTTCGATTGGTATGTCAGTTTCTATTGGTATATCAGTTTCGATTGGTATATCAGTTTCTATTGGTATATCAGTTCCGATTGGTATATCAGTTTCGATTGGTATGTCAGTTTCTATTGGTATATCAGTTTCAATTGATATATCAGTTTCGATTAATATGTCAGTTTCTATTGGTATGTCAGTTTCGATTAGTATATCAGTTTCTATTGGTATGTCAGTTTCGATTGGTATGTCAGTTTCTATTGGTATATCAGTTTCGATTGGTATATCAGTTTTGATTGGTATATCAGTTTCGATTGGTATGACAGTTTCTATTGGTATGTCAGTTTCTATTGGTATGTCAGTTCCGATTGGTATGTCAATTTTATTGGTATGTCACTTTCTATTGGTATGTCAGTTATGATTGGTATGTCAGTTTCTATTGGTATATCAGTTTCTATTGGTATATCAGTTTCTATTGGTATGTCAGTTTCTATTGTTATGTTAGTCCTCGATTTGTATGTCAGTTTCTATTGGTATATCAATTTCGATTGGTATGTCAGTTTCTATTGGTATGTCAGTTTCTATTGGTAAATCAATTTCGATTGGTATGTCAGTTTTGATTTGTATATCAGTTTCGATTCCTATGTCAGTTTCAATTGGTATGTCAGTTTCTATTGGTATGTCAGTTTCGATTGGTATGTCAGTTTCGATTTGTATGTCAGTTTCGATTGGTATGTCAGTTTCGATTTGTATGTCAGTTTCTATTGGTATATCGGTTTCCATTGGTATATCAGTTTCGATTAGTATATCAGTTACTATTTGTATGTCAGTTTTGATTGGTATATCAGTTTCTATTGGTATGTGAGTTTCTATTGGTATGTCAGTTTCGATTGGTATATCAGTATCGATTAGTAGTCAGTTTCTATTGGTATATCGGTTTCCATTGGTATATCAGTTTCAATTGGTATGTCAGTTTCTATTGGTATATCAGTTTCTATTGGTATGTCAGTTTCGATTGGTATATCAGTTTCGACTGGTATATCAGTTTCGATTGGTATATCAGTTTCGATTGGTATGTCAGTTTCTATTGGTATGTCAGATTCAATTAGTATATCAGTTTCGATTGGTATGTCAGTTTCGATTAGTATATCAGTTTCTATTGGTATGTCAGTTTCTATTGGTATATCAATTTCGATTGGTATATCAGTTTCGATTAGTATGTCAGTTTCGATTCGTATGTCAGTTTCGATTGGTATGTCAGTTTCGATTGGTATGTCAGTTTCTATTGGTATGTCAGTTTTGATTGGTATGTCAGTTTCTATTGGTATATCAGTTTCTATTGGTATGTCAGTTTTGATTGGTATGTCAGTTTCTATTGGTATATCAGTTTCGATTGGTATATCAGTTTCTATTGGTATATCAGTTCCGATTGGTATATCAGTTTCGATTGGTATGTCAGTTTCGATTACTATATCAGTGTCTATTGGTATGTCAGTTTTGATTGGTTTGTCAGTTTCTATTGGTATATCAGTTTCTATTGGTATATCAGTTTCTATTGGTACGTCAGTTTCTATTGGTATATCAGTTTTGATTGGTATGTTAGTTTCTATTGGTATGACAGTTTCGATTAGTATATCAGTTTCTATTTTTATGTCAGTTTCGAGTGGTATGTTAGTCCTCGATTTGTATGTCAGTTTCCATTGGTATAGCAATTTCGATTGGTAGGTCAGTTTCTATTGGTATGTCAGATTCTATTGGTATATCAATTTCGATGGGTATGTCAGTTTCGATTTGTATGTCAGTTTCGATTCGTATGTCAGTTTCGATTGGTGTGTCAGTTTCGATTGGTATGTCAGTTTCTATTGGTATATCAGTTTCGATTGGTATATCAGTTTCTGTTGGTATATCAGTTCCGATTGGTATATCAGTTTCGATTGGTATATCAGTTTCGATTGGCATGATAGTTTCTATTGGTATGTCAGTTTCTATTGGTATGTCAGTTTCGATTGGTATGTCAGTTTTATTGGGATGTCAATTTCGATTGGTATATCAGTTTCGATTGGTATGTCAGTTTTATTGGTATGTCAATTTCGATTGGTATATCAATTTCGATTGGTATGTCAATTTCTATTGGTATGTCAGTTTCTATTGGTATGTCTGTTTCGATTGGTATGTCAGTTTCTATTGTTATATCAGTTTTGATTGGTATGTTAGTTTCTATTGGTATGTCAGGTCCGATTGGTATGTTAGTCCTCGATTCGTATGTCAGTTTCTATTGGTATATAAATTTCGATTGATATGTCAGTTTCTATTGGTCTGTCAGTTTCTATTGGTATATCAGTTTCGATTGGTATGTCAGTTTCGATTGGTATGTCAGTTTCTATTGGTATATCAGTTTCGATTGGTATATCAGTTTCTATTGGTATATCAGTTCCGATTGGTATGTCAGTTTCTATTGGTATATCAGTTTCAATTGATATATCAGTTTCGATTAATATGTCAGTTTCTATTGGTATGTCAGTTTCGATTAGTATATCAGTTTCTATTGGTATGTCAGTTTCGATTGGTATGTCAGTTTCTATTGGTATATCAGTTTCGATTGGTATATCAGTTTTGATTGGTATATCAGTTTCGATTGGTATGACAGTTTCTATTGGTATGTCAGTTTCTATTGGTATGTCAGTTCCGATTGGTATGTCAGTTTTATTGGTATGTCAGTTTCTATTGGTATATCAGTTTCTATTGGTATGTCAGTTTCTATTGTTATGTTAGTCCTCGATTTGTATGTCAGTTTCTATTGGTATATCAATTTCGATTGGTATGTCAGTTTCTATTGGTATGTCAGTTTCTATTGGTAAATCAATTTCGATTGGTATGTCAGTTTTGATTTGTATATCAGTTTCGATTCCTATGTCAGTTTCGATTGGTATGTCAGTTTCTATTGGTATGTCAGTTTAGATTGGTATGTCAGTTTTAAGGGTATGTCAATTTCGATTGTTATATAAGTTTCGATTGGTGTGTCAGTTTTATTGGTATATCAGTTTCTATTGGTATGTCAGTTTCGATTGGTATGTCAGCTTTCTTGATATGTCAATTTCGATTGGTATATTAATTACGATTGGTATGTCAGTTTTATTGGTATTTCAATTTCGATTAGTATATCAGTTTCGATCGGTATATCAGTTTCGATTAGTATGTCAGTTTCTATTGGTATGTCAGTTTCGATTGGTATATCAGTTACTATTTGTATGTCAATTTCGATTGGTATGTCAGTTTCGATTGGTTTGTCAGTTTCTATTGGTATATCAGTTTTGATTGGTATGTCAGTTTTGATTTGTATATCAGTTTCTATTGGTATGTCAGTTTATATTGGTATATCAGTTTCTATTCGTATATCATTTTTTATTGGTATGTCAGTTTTAATTAGTATATCAGTTTCTATTGGTATATCTGTTTCAAATGGTATGACAGTCTCGATTGGTATGTCAGTTTCTATTGGTATATCAGTTTCTATTGGTATGTCAGTTTATATTGGTATATCAGTTTCTACTCGTATGTCAGTTTATATTGGTATGTCAGTTTTGATTAGTATATCAGTTTCTATTGGTATGTCAGTTTCGATTGGTATATCTGTTTCGATTGGTATATCTGTTTTAAATGCTATGACAGTCTCGATTGGTATGTCCGTTTCGACTGAGATATCAGTTTCGATTCGTATGTCAGTTTCTCTTAGTATATCAGTTTCTATTGGTATATCATTTTCGATTGGTATGTTAGTTTCTATTGGTATGTCAGTTTATATTTGTATGTCAGTTTCGATTGGTATGTCAGTTTCTATTGATATATCAGTTTTGATTGGTATGTAAGTTTCTATTGGATTGTCAGTTTCGATTAGTATATCAGTTTCTATTGGTATGTCAGTTTCGATTGGTATGTTAGTCCTCGATTCCTATGTCAGTTTCTATTGGTATATCAGTTTCTATTGGTATGTCAGTTTTGATTGGTATGTCAGTTTATATTGGTATATCAGTTTCGATTGGTATATCAGTTTCTATTGTTATATAAATTCCAATTGGTACATCAGTTTCGATTGGTATGTCAGTTTCGATTGGTATGTCAGTTTCTATTGGTGTATCAGTTTCGATTGATATATCAGTTTCGATTAATATGTCAGTTTCTATTGGTATGTCAGTTTCGATTAGTATATCAGTTTCTATTGGTATATCAGTTTCGATTGGTATATCAGTTTTGATTGGCATATCAGTTTCGATTGGTATGAGAGTTTCTATTGGTATGTCAGTTTCTATTGGTATGTCAGTTTCGATTGGTATGTCAGTTTTATTGGTATGTCAATTTCGATTCGTATATCAGTTTCAATTAGTATTTCAGTTTTATTGGTATGTCAATTTCGATTGGTATATTAGTTTCGATTGGTATGTCACTTTCTATTGGTATATTAGTTTATATTTGTATGTGTGTTTCGATTGGTATGTCAGTTTCTATTGTTACATCAGTTTCTATTGGTCTGTCAGTTTCTATTGGTATATCAGTTTCGATTGGTATGTTAGTTTCGATTAGTATATCAGTTTTTATTGGTATGTCAGTTTCTATTGGTATATCAGTTTCGATTAGTATGTCAGTTTCGATTGGTATGTCAGTTTCAATTGGTATGTCAGTTTTGATTGGTATATCAGTTTCGATTTGTATGTCAATTTCGATTGGTATGACAGTTTTGATTGGTATGACAGTTTCTATTGGTATATCTGTTTCGATTTGTATGTCAGTTTCGATTAGTATATCAGTTTCTATTGCTTAGTCAGTTATGATTGTTATGTCAGTTTCTATTGGTATATCAGTTTGTATTGGTATATCAATTTCGATTGGTATGTTAGTTTGTATTGGTATGTCAGTTTCTATTGGTAAATCAATTATCGATTGGTATGTCAGTTTAGATTTGTATATCAGTTTCGATTGGTATGTCAGTTTCGATTGGTATGTCAGTTTCGATTGGTATGTCAGTTTCGATTTGTATGTCAGTTTCGATTGGTATATCAGTTTCGATTAGTATGTCAGTTTCTATTGGTATATCGGTTTCCATTGGTATATCAGTTTATATTGGTATGTCATTTTCTATTTGTATATCAGTTTCTATTGATATGTCAGTTTCTATTCGTATGTCAGTTTCTATTGGTATGTCAATTTCAATTGGTATATCAATTTCGATTGGTATGTCAATTTCTATTGGTATATCAGTTTATATTTGTATGTCTGTTTCGATTGGTATGTCAGTTTCTATTGTTATATCAGTTTTGATTGGTATGTTAGTTTCTATTGTTATGTCAGTTCCGATTGGTATGTTAGTCCTGGATTCGTATGTCAGTTTCTATTGGTATATCAATTTTGATTGGTATGTCAGTTTCTATTGGTATATCAATTTCAATTGTATGTCAGTTTCTATTGGTATGTCAGTTTCTATTGGTATATCAGTTTCGATTGGTATGTCACTTTCGATTAGTATATCAGTTTCTATTGGTATGTCAGTTTCTATTGGTATATCAATTTCGATTGGTATATCAGTTTCTATTAGTATGTCAGTTTCGATTCTTATGTCAGTTTTGATTGGTATGTCAGTTTCGATTGGTATGTCAGTTTCTATTGGTATGTCAGTTTCTATTGGTATATCAGTTTCTATTGGTATGTCAGTTTTGATTGGTATGTCAGTTTGTATTGGTATATCAGTCTCGATTTGTATATCAGTTACTATTGGTATATCAGTTCCGATTGGTATATCAGTTTCGATTGGTATGTCAGTTTCGATTACTATATCAGTTTCTATTCGTATGTCAGTTTTGATTGGTTTGTCAATTTCTATTGGTATATCAGTTTCGATGGTATGTCAGTTTCTATTGTTATATCAGTTCCGATTGGTATATCAGTTTCGATTGGTATATCAGTTTCTATTGGTATATCAGTTCCGATTGGTATATCAGTTTCGATTGGTATGTCAGTTTCTATTGGTATATCAGTTTCGATTGATATATCAGTTTCGATTAATATGTCAGTTTCTATTGGTATGTCAGTTTCGATTAGTATATCAGTTTCTATTGGTATGTCAGTTTTGATTGGTATGTCAGTTTCTATTGGTATATCAGTTTCGATTGGTATATCAGTTTTGATTGGTATGACAGTTTCTATTGGTATGTCAGTTTCTATTGGTATGTCAGTTTCGATTGGTATGTCAGTTTTATTGGTATGTCAATTTCGATTGGTATATCAGTTTCGATTGGTATGTCAGTTTCTATTCGTATATCAGTTTTGATTAGTATGTTAGTTTCTATTGGTATGTCAGGTCCGATTGGTATGTTAGTCCTCGATTCGTATGTCAGTTTCTATTGGTATATCAATTTCGATTGGTATGTCAGTTTCTATTGGTCTGTCATTTTCTATTGTTATGTCAGGTCCGATTGGTATGTTAGTCCTCGATTCGTATGTCAGTTTCTAATGGTATATCAGTTTCGATTGGTATGTCAGTTTCTATTGGTCTGTCAGTTTCTATTGGTATATCAGTTTCGATTGGTATGTCAGTTTCGATTAGTATATCAGTTTCTATTGGTATGTCAGTTTCTATTGGTATATCAATTTCGATTGGTATATCAGTTTCGATTAGTTTGACAGTTTCGATTCGTATGTCAGTTTCGATTGGTATGTCAGTTTTGATTGGTATGTCAGTTTCGATTTGTATGTCAATTTCGATTGGTATGACAGTTTTGATTGGTATGTCAGTTTCTATTGGTATATCAGTTTCGATTGGTATATCAGTTTCTATTGGTATATCAGTTCCTTTTTGTATATCAGTTTCGATTTGTATGTCAGTTTCGATTAGTATATCAGTTTCTGTTGGTATGTCAGTTATGATTGGTATGTGAGTTTCTATAGGTATATCAGTTTCGATTGGTATATCAGTTTCTATTGGTATATCAGTTCCGATTGGTATATCAGTTTATATTTGTATGTCAGTTTCGATTGGTATATCAGTTACTATTGGTATGTCAGTTATGATTGGTATGTGAGTTTCTATTGGTATATCAGTTTCTATTGGTATATCAGTTTTGATTGGTATATCAGTTTCGATTCGTATGTCACTTTCGATTAGTATATCAGTTTGTATTGGTATGTCAGTTTCTATTGGTATATCAATTTCGATTGGTATATCAGTTTCGATTAGTATGTCAGTTTCGATACTTATGTCAGTTTCGATTGGTATGTCAGTTTCGATTGGTATGTCAGTTTCTATTAGTATGTCAGTTTCTATTGGTATATCAGTTTCTATTGGTATGTCAGTTTTGATTAGTATGTCAGTTTCTATTGGTATATCAGTTTCGATTGGTATATCAGTTTCTATTGGTATATCAGTTCCGATTGGTATATCAGTTTCGATTGGTATGTCAGTTTCGATTACTATATCAGTTTCGATTGGTATATCAGTTTCTATTGGTATATCAGTTCCGATTGGTATATCAGTTTCGATTGGTATGTCAGTTTTAATTGGTATATCAGTTTCGATTGATATATCAGTTTCGATTAATACATCAGTTTCTATTGGTATATCAATTTCAATTGTATGTCAGTTTCTATTGGTATGTCAGTTTCTATTGGTATATCAGTTTCGATTGGTATGTCACTTTCGATTAGTATATCAGTTTCTATTGGTATGTCAGTTTCTATTGGTATATCAATTTCGATTGGTATATCAGTTTCTATTAGTATGTCAGTTTCGATTCTTATGTCAGTTTTGATTGGTATGTCAGTTTCGATTGGTATGTCAGTTTCTATTGGTATGTCAGTTTCTATTGGTATATCAGTTTCTATTGGTATGTCAGTTTTGATTGGTATGTCAGTTTGTATTGGTATATCAGTCTCGATTTGTATATCAGTTACTATTGGTATATCAGTTCCGATTGGTATATCAGTTTCGATTGGTATGTCAGTTTCGATTACTATATCAGTTTCTATTCGTATGTCAGTTTTGATTGGTTTGTCAATTTCTATTGGTATATCAGTTTCGATGGTATATCAGTTTCTATTGTTATATCAGTTCCGATTGGTATATCAGTTTCGATTGGTATATCAGTTTCTATTGGTATATCAGTTCCGATTGGTATATCAGTTTCGATTGGTATGTCAGTTTCTATTGGTATATCAGTTTCGATTGATATATCAGTTTCGATTAATATGTCAGTTTCTATTGGTATGTCAGTTTCGATTAGTATATCAGTTTCTATTGGTATGTCAGTTTTGATTGGTATGTCAGTTTCTATTGGTATATCAGTTTCGATTGGTATATCAGTTTTGATTGGTATGACAGTTTCTATTGGTATGTCAGTTTCTATTGGTATGTCAGTTTCGATTGGTATGTCAGTTTTATTGGTATGTCAATTTCGATTGGTATATCAGTTTCGATTGGTATGTCAGTTTCTATTCGTATATCAGTTTTGATTAGTATGTTAGTTTCTATTGGTATGTCAGGTCCGATTGGTATGTTAGTCCTCGATTCGTATGTCAGTTTCTATTGGTATATCAATTTCGATTGGTATGTCAGTTTCTATTGGTCTGTCAGTTTCTATTGTTATGTCAGGTCCGATTGGTATGTTAGTCCTCGATTCGTATGTCAGTTTCTAATGGTATATCAGTTTCGATTGGTATGTCAGTTTCTATTGGTCTGTCAGTTTCTATTGGTATATCAGTTTCGATTGGTATGTCAGTTTCGATTAGTATATCAGTTTCTATTGGTATGTCAGTTTCTATTGGTATATCAATTTCGATTGGTATATCAGTTTCGATTAGTTTGACAGTTTCGATTCGTATGTCAGTTTCGATTGGTATGTCAGTTTTGATTGGTATGTCAGTTTCGATTTGTATGTCAATTTCGATTGGTATGACAGTTTTGATTGGTATGTCAGTTTCTATTGGTATATCAGTTTCGATTGGTATATCAGTTTCTATTGGTATATCAGTTCCTTTTTGTATATCAGTTTCGATTTGTATGTCAGTTTCGATTAGTATATCAGTTTCTGTTGGTATGTCAGTTATGATTGGTATGTGAGTTTCTATAGGTATATCAGTTTCGATTGGTATATCAGTTTCTATTGGTATATCAGTTCCGATTGGTATATCAGTTTATATTTGTATGTCAGTTTCGATTGGTATATCAGTTACTATTGGTATGTCAGTTATGATTGGTATGTGAGTTTCTATTGGTATATCAGTTTCTATTGGTATATCAGTTTTGATTGGTATATCAGTTTCGATTGGTATGTCACTTTCGATTAGTATATCAGTTTGTATTGGTATGTCAGTTTCTATTGGTATATCAATTTCGATTGGTATATCAGTTTCGATTAGTATGTCAGTTTCGATACTTATGTCAGTTTCGATTGGTATGTCAGTTTCGATTGGTATGTCAGTTTCTATTAGTATGTCAGTTTCTATTGGTATATCAGTTTCTATTGGTATGTCAGTTTTGATTAGTATGTCAGTTTCTATTGGTATATCAGTTTCGATTGGTATATCAGTTTCTATTGGTATATCAGTTCCGATTGGTATATCAGTTTCGATTGGTATGTCAGTTTCGATTACTATATCAGTTTCGATTGGTATATCAGTTTCTATTGGTATATCAGTTCCGATTGGTATATCAGTTTCGATTGGTATGTCAGTTTTAATTGGTATATCAGTTTCGATTGATATATCAGTTTCGATTAATACATCAGTTTCTATTGGTATGTCACTTTCGATTAGTATATCAGTTTCTATTGGTATGTCAGTTTCGATTGGAATGTCAATTTCGATTAGTATATCAGTTTCTATTGGTATGTCAGTTTCTATTGGTATATCAATTTAGATTGGTATATCAGTTTCGATTAGTATGTCAGTTTCGATTCGTATGTCAGTTTCGATTGGTATGTCAGTTTTGATTGGTATGTCAGTTTCTATTGGTATATCAGTTACGATTTGTATATCAGTTTTGATTTGTATATCAGTTTCGATTGGTATGACAGTTTCTATTGGTATGTCAGTTTCTATTGGTATGTCAGTTTCGATTGGTATGTCAGTTTTATTGGTATGTCAATTTCGATTGGTATATCAGTTTCGATTGGTATGTCAGTTTCGATTTGTATGTCAATTTCGATTGGTATGACAGTTTTGATTGGTATGTCAGTTTCTATTGGTATATCAGTTTCAATTGGTATATCAGTTTCTATTAGTATATCAGTTCCGATTGGTATATCAGTTTCGATTTGTATGTCAGTTTCGATTAGTATATCAGTTTCTATTGGTATGTCAGTTATGATTGGTATGTGAGTTTCTATTGGTATATCAGTTTCTATTGGTATATCAGTTTTGATTGGTATGTTAGTTTCGATTGGTATGTCAGTTTTATTGGTATGTCAATTTCGATTGGTATATCAGTTTCGATTGGTATGTCAGTTTCTATTCGTATATCAGTTTTGATTAGTATGTTAGTTTCTATTGGTATGTCAGGTCCGATTGGTATGTTAGTCCTCGATTCGTATGTCAGTTTCTATTGGTATATCAATTTCGATTGGTATGTCAGTTTCACTTGGTCTGTCAGTTTCTATTGTTATGTCAGGTCCGATTGGTATGTTAGTCCTCGATTCGTATGTCAGTTTCTAATGGTATATCAGTTTCGATTGGTATGTCAGTTTCGATTAGTATATCAGTTTCTATTGGTATGTCAGTTTCTATTGGTATATCAATTTCGATTGGTATATCAGTTTCGATTAGTATGACAGTTTCGATTCGTATGTCAGTTTCGATTGGTATGTCAGTTTTGATTGGTATGTCAGTTTCGATTTGTATGTCAATTTCGATTGGTATGACAGTTTTGATTGGTATGTCAGTTTCTATTGGTATATCAGTTTCAATTGGTATATCAGTTTCTATTAGTATATCAGTTCCGATTGGTATATCAGTTTCGATTTGTATGTCAGTTTCGATTAGTATATCAGTTTCTATTGGTATGTCAGTTATGATTGGTATGTGAGTTTCTATTGGTATATCAGTTTCTATTGGTATATCAGTTTTGATTGGTATGTTAGTTTCTATTGGTATGTCAGTTCCGATAGGTATGTTAGTCCTCGATTGGTATGTCAGTTTCTATTGGTATATCAATTTCGATTGGTATATCAGTTTCGATTGGTATGTCACTTTCGATTAGTATATCAGTTTGTATTGGTATGTCAGTTTCTATTGGTATATCAATTTCGATTGGTATATCAGTTTCTTTAGTATGTCAGTTTCGATTCTTATGTCAGTTTCGATTGGTATGTCAGTTTCGATTGGTATGTCAGTTTCTATTAGTATGTCAGTTTCTATTGGTATATCAGTTTCTATTGGTATGTCAGTTTTGATTAGTATGTCAGTTTCTATTGGTATGTCAGTTTCGATTGGTATATCAGTTTCTATTGGTATATCAGTTCCGATTGGTATATCAGTTTCGATTGGTATGTCAGTTTCGATTACTATATCAGTTTCGATTGGTATATCAGTTTCTATTGGTATATCAGTTCCGATTGGTATATCAGTTTCGATTGGTATGTCAGTTTTAATTGGTATATCAGTTTCGACTGATATATCAGTTTCGATTAATATATCAGTTTCTATTGGTATGTCACTTTCGATTAGTATATCAGTTTCTATTGGTATGTCAGTTTCGATTGGAATGTCAATTTCTATTAGTATATCAGTTTCTATTGGTATGTCAGTTTCTATTGGTATATCAGTTTCTATTGGTATATCAGTTCCTTTTTGTATATCAGTTTCGATTTGTATGTCAGTTTCGATTAGTATATCAGTTTCTGTTGGTATGTCAGTTATGATTGGTATGTGAGTTTCTATAGGTATATCAGTTTCGATTGGTATATCAGTTTCTATTGGTATATCAGTTCCGATTGGTATATCAGTTTATATTTGTATGTCAGTTTCGATTGGTATATCAGTTTCTATTGGTATGTCAGTTATGATTGGTATGTGAGTTTCTATTGGTATATCAGTTTCTATTGGTATATCAGTTTTGATTGGTATATCAGTTTCGATTGGTATGTCACTTTCGATTAGTATATCAGTTTGTATTGGTATGTCAGTTTCTATTGGTATATCAATTTCGATTGGTATATCAGTTTCGATTAGTATGTCAGTTTCGATACTTATGTCAGTTTCGATTGGTATGTCAGTTTCGATTGGTATGTCAGTTTCTATTAGTATGTCAGTTTCTATTGGTATATCAGTTTCTATTGGTATGTCAGTTTTGATTAGTATGTCAGTTTCTATTGGTATATCAGTTTCGATTGGTATATCAGTTTCTATTGGTATATCAGTTCCGATTGGTATATCAGTTTCGATTGGTATGTCAGTTTCGATTACTATATCAGTTTCGATTGGTATATCAGTTTCTATTGGTATATCAGTTCCGATTGGTATATCAGTTTCGATTGGTATGTCAGTTTTAATTGGTATATCAGTTTCGATTGATATATCAGTTTCGATTAATACATCAGTTTCTACTGGTATGTCACTTTCGATTAGTATATCAGTTTCTATTGGTATGTCAGTTTCGATTGGAATGTCAATTTCGATTAGTATATCAGTTTCTATTGGTATGTCAGTTTCTATTGGTATATCAATTTAGATTGGTATATCAGTTTCGATTAGTATGTCAGTTTCGATTCGTATGTCAGTTTCGATTGGTATGTCAGTTTTGATTGGTATGTCAGTTTCTATTGGTATATCAGTTACGATTTGTATATCAGTTTTGATTTGTATATCAGTTTCGATTGGTATGACAGTTTCTATTGGTATGTCAGTTTCTATTGGTATGTCAGTTTCGATTGGTATGTCAGTTTTATTGGTATGTCAATTTCGATTGGTATATCAGTTTCGATTGGTATGTCAGTTTCTATTCGTATATCAGTTTTGATTAGTATGTTAGTTTCTATTGGTATGTCAGGTCCGATTGGTATGTTAGTCCTCGATTCGTATGTCAGTTTCTATTGGTATATCAATTTCGATTGGTATGTCAGTTTCACTTGGTCTGTCAGTTTCTATTGTTATGTCAGGTCCGATTGGTATGTTAGTCCTCGATTCGTATGTCAGTTTCTAATGGTATATCAGTTTCGATTGGTATGTCAGTTTCGATTAGTATATCAGTTTCTATTGGTATGTCAGTTTCTATTGGTATATCAATTTCGATTGGTATATCAGTTTCGATTAGTATGACAGTTTCGATTCGTATGTCAGTTTCGATTGGTATGTCAGTTTTGATTGGTATGTCAGTTTCGATTTGTATGTCAATTTCGATTGGTATGACAGTTTTGATTGGTATGTCAGTTTCTATTGGTATATCAGTTTCAATTGGTATATCAGTTTCTATTAGTATATCAGTTCCGATTGGTATATCAGTTTCGATTTGTATGTCAGTTTCGATTAGTATATCAGTTTCTATTGGTATGTCAGTTATGATTGGTATGTGAGTTTCTATTGGTATATCAGTTTCTATTGGTATATCAGTTTTGATTGGTATGTTAGTTTCTATTGGTATGTCAGTTCCGATAGGTATGTTAGTCCTCGATTGGTATGTCAGTTTCTATTGGTATATCAATTTCGATTGGTATATCAGTTTCGATTGGTATGTCACTTTCGATTAGTATATCAGTTTGTATTGGTATGTCAGTTTCTATTGGTATATCAATTTCGATTGGTATATCAGTTTCTTTAGTATGTCAGTTTCGATTCTTATGTCAGTTTCGATTGGTATGTCAGTTTCGATTGGTATGTCAGTTTCTATTAGTATGTCAGTTTCTATTGGCATATCAGTTTCTATTGGTATGTCAGTTTTGATTAGTATGTCAGTTTCTATTGGTATGTCAGTTTCGATTGGTATATCAGTTTCTATTGGTATATCAGTTCCGATTGGTATATCAGTTTCGATTGGTATGTCAGTTTCGATTACTATATCAGTTTCGATTGGTATATCAGTTTCTATTGGTATATCAGTTCCGATTGGTATATCAGTTTCGATTGGTATGTCAGTTTTAATTTGTATATCAGTTTCGATTGATATATCAGTTTCGATTAATATATCAGTTTCTATTGGTATGTCACTTTCGATTAGTATATCAGTTTCTATTGGTATGTCAGTTTCGATTGGAATGTCAATTTCTATTAGTATATCAGTTTCTATTGGTATGTCAGTTTCTATTGGTATATCAATTTCGATTGGTATATCAGTTACGATTAGTATGTCAGTTTCGATTCGTATGTCAGTTTCGATTGGTATGTCAGTTTTGATTGGTATGTCAGTTTCTATTGGTATATCAGTTACGATTGGTATATCAGTTTTGGTTGGTATATCAGTTTCGATTGGTATGTCAGTTTCTATTGGTATATCAGTTACGATTTGTATATCAGTTTTGATTTGTATATCAGTTTCGATTGGTATGACAGTTTCTATTGGTATGTCAGTTTCTATTGGTATGTCAGTTTCGATTGGTATGTCAGTTTTATTGGTATGTCAATTTCGATTGGTATATCAGTTTCGATTGGTATGTCAGTTTCTATTCGTATATCAGTTTTGATTAGTATGTTAGTTTCTATTGGTATGTCAGGTCCGATTGGTATGTTAGTCCTCGATTCGTATGTCAGTTTCTATTGGTATATCAATTTCGATTGGTATGTCAGTTTCACTTGGTCTGTCAGTTTCTATTGTTATGTCAGTTTTAATTGGTATATCAGTTTCGATTGATATATCAGTTTCGATTAATACATCAGTTTCTACTGGTATGTCACTTTCGATTAGTATATCAGTTTCTATTGGTATGTCAGTTTCGATTGGAATGTCAATTTCGATTAGTATATCAGTTTCTATTGGTATGTCAGTTTCTATTGGTATATCAATTTAGATTGGTATATCAGTTTCGATTAGTATGTCAGTTTCGATTCGTATGTCAGTTTCGATTGGTATGTCAGTTTTGATTGGTATGTCAGTTTCTATTGGTATATCAGTTACGATTTGTATATCAGTTTTGATTTGTATATCAGTTTCGATTGGTATGACAGTTTCTATTGGTATGTCAGTTTCTATTGGTATGTCAGTTTCGATTGGTATGTCAGTTTTATTGGTATGTCAATTTCGATTGGTATATCAGTTTCGATTGGTATGTCAGTTTCTATTCGTATATCAGTTTTGATTAGTATGTTAGTTTCTATTGGTATGTCAGGTCCGATTGGTATGTTAGTCCTCGATTCGTATGTCAGTTTCTATTGGTATATCAATTTCGATTGGTATGTCAGTTTCACTTGGTCTGTCAGTTTCTATTGTTATGTCAGGTCCGATTGGTATGTTAGTCCTCGATTCGTATGTCAGTTTCTAATGGTATATCAGTTTCGATTGGTATGTCAGTTTCGATTAGTATATCAGTTTCTATTGGTATGTCAGTTTCTATTGGTATATCAATTTCGATTGGTATATCAGTTTCGATTAGTATGACAGTTTCGATTCGTATGTCAGTTTCGATTGGTATGTCAGTTTTGATTGGTATGTCAGTTTCGATTTGTATGTCAATTTCGATTGGTATGACAGTTTTGATTGGTATGTCAGTTTCTATTGGTATATCAGTTTCAATTGGTATATCAGTTTCTATTAGTATATCAGTTCCGATTGGTATATCAGTTTCGATTTGTATGTCAGTTTCGATTAGTATATCAGTTTCTATTGGTATGTCAGTTATGATTGGTATGTGAGTTTCTATTGGTATATCAGTTTCTATTGGTATATCAGTTTTGATTGGTATGTTAGTTTCTATTGGTATGTCAGTTCCGATAGGTATGTTAGTCCTCGATTGGTATGTCAGTTTCTATTGGTATATCAATTTCGATTGGTATATCAGTTTCGATTGGTATGTCACTTTCGATTAGTATATCAGTTTGTATTGGTATGTCAGTTTCTATTGGTATATCAATTTCGATTGGTATATCAGTTTCTTTAGTATGTCAGTTTCGATTCTTATGTCAGTTTCGATTGGTATGTCAGTTTCGATTGGTATGTCAGTTTCTATTAGTATGTCAGTTTCTATTGGCATATCAGTTTCTATTGGTATGTCAGTTTTGATTAGTATGTCAGTTTCTATTGGTATGTCAGTTTCGATTGGTATATCAGTTTCTATTGGTATATCAGTTCCGATTGGTATATCAGTTTCGATTGGTATGTCAGTTTCGATTACTATATCAGTTTCGATTGGTATATCAGTTTCTATTGGTATATCAGTTCCGATTGGTATATCAGTTTCGATTGGTATGTCAGTTTTAATTTGTATATCAGTTTCGATTGATATATCAGTTTCGATTAATATATCAGTTTCTATTGGTATGTCACTTTCGATTAGTATATCAGTTTCTATTGGTATGTCAGTTTCGATTGGAATGTCAATTTCTATTAGTATATCAGTTTCTATTGGTATGTCAGTTTCTATTGGTATATCAATTTCGATTGGTATATCAGTTACGATTAGTATGTCAGTTTCGATTCGTATGTCAGTTTCGATTGGTATGTCAGTTTTGATTGGTATGTCAGTTTCTATTGGTATATCAGTTACGATTGGTATATCAGTTTTGGTTGGTATATCAGTTTCGATTGGTATGTCAGTTTCTATTGGTATATCAGTTACGATTTGTATATCAGTTTTGATTTGTATATCAGTTTCGATTGGTATGACAGTTTCTATTGGTATGTCAGTTTCTATTGGTATGTCAGTTTCGATTGGTATGTCAGTTTTATTGGTATGTCAATTTCGATTGGTATATCAGTTTCGATTGGTATGTCAGTTTCTATTCGTATATCAGTTTTGATTAGTATGTTAGTTTCTATTGGTATGTCAGGTCCGATTGGTATGTTAGTCCTCGATTCGTATGTCAGTTTCTATTGGTATATCAATTTCGATTGGTATGTCAGTTTCACTTGGTCTGTCAGTTTCTATTGTTATGTCAGGTCCGATTGGTATGTTAGTCCTCGATTCGTATGTCAGTTTTTAATGGTATATCAGTTTCGATTGGTATGTCAGTTTCGATTAGTATATCAGTTTCTATTGGTATGTCAGTTTCTATTGGTATATCAATTTCGATTGGTATATCAGTTTCGATTAGTATGACAGTTTCGATTCGTATGTCAGTTTCGATTGGTATGTCAGTTTTGATTGGTATGTCAGTTTCGATTTGTATGTCAATTTCGATTGGTATGACAGTTTTGATTGGTATGTCAGTTTCTATTGGTATATCAGTTTCAATTGGTATATCAGTTTCTATTAGTATATCAGTTCCGATTGGTATATCAGTTTCGATTTGTATGTCAGTTTCGATTAGTATATCAGTTTCTATTGGTATGTCAGTTATGATTGGTATGTGAGTTTCTATTGGTATATCAGTTTCTATTGGTATATCAGTTTTGATTGGTATGTTAGTTTCTATTGGTATGTCAGTTCCGATAGGTATGTTAGTCCTCGGTTGGTATGTCAGTTTCTATTGGTATATCAATTTCGATTGGTATATCAGTTTCGATTGGTATGTCACTTTCGATTAGTATATCAGTTTGTATTGGTATGTCAGTTTCTATTGGTATATCAATTTCGATTGGTATATCAGTTTCTTTAGTATGTCAGTTTCGATTCTTATGTCAGTTTCGATTGGTATGTCAGTTTCGATTGGTATGTCAGTTTCTATTAGTATGTCAGTTTCTATTGGCATATCAGTTTCTATTGGTATGTCAGTTTTGATTAGTATGTCAGTTTCTATTGGTATGTCAGTTTCGATTGGTATATCAGTTTCTATTGGTATATCAGTTCCGATTGGTATATCAGTTTCGATTGGTATGTCAGTTTCGATTACTATATCAGTTTCGATTGGTATATCAGTTTCTATTGGTATATCAGTTCCGATTGGTATATCAGTTTCGATTGGTATGTCAGTTTTAATTTGTATATCAGTTTCGATTGATATATCAGTTTCGATTAATATATCAGTTTCTATTGGTATGTCACTTTCGATTAGTATATCAGTTTCTATTGGTATGTCAGTTTCGATTGGAATGTCAATTTCTATTAGTATATCAGTTTCTATTGGTATGTCAGTTTCTATTGGTATATCAATTTCGATTGGTATATCAGTTACGATTAGTATGTCAGTTTCGATTCGTATGTCAGTTTCGATTGGTATGTCAGTTTTGATTGGTATGTCAGTTTCTATTGGTATATCAGTTACGATTGGTATATCAGTTTTGATTGGTATATCAGTTTCGATTGGTATGTCAGTTTCTATTGGTATGTCAGTTTCTATTGGTATGTTAGTTTCAATTGGTATATCAGTTTCGATTGGTATGTCAGTTTTATTGGTACGTCAATTTCGATTGGTACATAAGTTTTGATTGGTATGTCAGTTTCTATTGGTATATCAGTTTAAATTTGTATGTCAGTTTCGATTGGTATGTCAGTTTCTATTGGTATATCAATTTTGATTTGTATGTCAGTTTCTATTGGTATATCAATTTCAATTGGTATGTCAGTTTCTATTGGTATGTCAGTTTCTATTGGTATATCAGTTTCGATTGGTATGTCACTTTCGATTAGTATATCAGTTTCTAATGGTATGTCAGTTTCTATTGGTATATCAATTTCGATTGGTATATCAGTTTCGATTAGTATGTCAGTTTCGATTCTTATGTCAGTTTCGATTGGTACGTCAGTTTCGATTGGTATGTCAGTTTCTATTAGTATGTCAGTTTCTATTGGTATATCAATTTCGATTGGTATATCAGTTTCGATTAGTATGTCAGTTTCGATTCTTATGTCAGTTTCTATTGGTATATCAGTTTCGATTGGTATATCAGTTTCTATTGGCATATCAGTTCCGATTGGTATATCAGTTTCGATTGGTATGTCAGTTTCGATTACTATATCTGTTTCTATTCGTATGTCAGTTTTGATTGGTTTGTCAGTTTCTATTGGTATATCAGTTTCGATGGTATATCAGTTTCTATTGTTATATCAGTTCCGATTGGTATATCAGTTTTGATTGGTATATCAGTTTCTATTGGTATATCAGTTCCGATTGGTATATCAGTTTCGATTGGTATATCAGTTTCGATTGCTATGTCAGTTTCTATTGGTATGTCAGTTTCTATTGGTATGTCAGTTTCAATTGGTATATCAGTTTCGATTGGTATGTCAGTTTTATTGGTATGTCAATTTCGATTGGTATATAAGTTTCGATTGGTATGTCAGTTTCTATTGGTATATCAGTTTTGATCGCTATGTTAGTTTCTATTGGTATGTCAGTTCCGATTGGTATGTTAGTCCTCGATTCGTATGTCAGTTTCTATTGGTATATCAATTTTGATTGGTATGTCAGTTTCTATTGGTATATCAATTTCAATTGGTATGTCACTTTCGTTTAGTATATCAGTTTCTATTGGTATGTCAGTTTCTATTGGTATGTAAGTTTCGATTACTATATCAGTTTCTATTCGTATGTCAGTTTTGATTGGTTTGTCAATTTCTATTGGTATATCAGTTTCGATGGTATATCAGTTTCTATTGTTATATCAGTTCCGATTGGTATATCAGTTTCGATTGGTATATCAGTTTCTATTGGTATATCAGTACCGATTGGTATATCAGTTTCGATTTGTATGTCAGTTTCGATTAGTATATCATTTTCTATTGCTATGTCAGTTATGATTGGTATGTGAGTTTCTATTGGTATATCAGTTTCTATTGGTATATCAGTTTCTATTGGTATATCAGTTACGATTGGTATATCAGTTTCGATTGGTATATCAGTTTCGATTGGTATGTCCGTTTCTATTGGTATGTCAGTTTCTATTGGTATGTCAGTTTTATTGGTACGTCAATTTCGATTGGTACATAAGTTTTGATTGGTGTGTCAGTTTCTATTGGTATATCAGTTTAAATTTGTATGTCAGTTTCGATTGGTACGTCAGTTTCTATTGGTATATCAATTTTGATTGGTATGTCAGTTTCTATTGGTATATCAATTTCAATTGGTATGTCAGTTTCTATTGGTATGTCAGTTTCTATTGGTATATCAGTTTCGATTGGTATGTCACTTTCGATTAGTATATCAGTTTCTAATGGTATGTCAGTTTCTATTGGTATATCAATTTCGATTGGTATATCAGTTTCGATTAGTATGTCAGTTTCGATTCTTATGTCAGTTTCGATTGGTATGTCAGTTTCGATTGGTATGTCAGTTTCTATTAGTATGTCAGTTTCTATTGGTATATCAGTTTCTATTGGTATGTCAGTTTTGATTGGTATGTCAGTTTCTATTGGTATATCAGTTTCGATTGGTATATCAATTTCTATTGGCATATCAGTTCCGATTGGTATATCAGTTTCGATTGGTATGTCAGTTTCGATTACTATATCTGTTTCTATTCGTATGTCAGTTTTGATTGGTATGTCAGTTTCTATTGTTATATCAGTTCCGATTGGTATATCAGTTTCGATTGGTATATCAGTTTCTATTAGTATATCAGTTCCGATTGGTATATCAGTTTCGATTGGTATATCAGTTTCGATTGCTATGTCAGTTTCTATTGGTATGTCAGTTTCTATTGGTATGTCAGTTTCAATTGGTATATCAGTTTCGATTGGTATGTCAGTTTTATTGGTATGTCAATTTCGATTGGTATATAAGTTTCGATTGGTATGTCAGTTTCTATTGGTATATAAGTTTTGATCGTTATGTTAGTTTCTATTGGTATGTCAGTTCCGATTGGTATGTTAGTCCTCGATTCGTATGTCAGTTTCTATTCGTATATCAATTTTGATTGGTATGTCAGTTTCTATTGGTATATCAATTTCAATTGGTATGTCAGTTTCTATTGGTATGTCAGTTTCTATTGTTATATCAGTTTCGATTGGTATGTCACTTTCGTTTAGTATATCAGTTTCTATTGGTATGTCAGTTTCTATTGGTATATCAATTTCGATTGGTATATCAGTTTCGATTAGTATGTCAGTTTCGATTCTTATGTCAGTTTTCATTGGTATGTCAGTTTCGATTGGTATGTCAGTTTCTATTAGTATGTCAGTTTCTATTGGTATATCAGTTTCTATTGGTATGTCAGTTTTGATTGGTATGTAAGTTTCTATTGGTATATCAGTTCCGATTGGTATATCAGTTTTGATTGGTATGTCAGTTTCGATTACTATATCAGTTTCTATTCGTATGTCAGTTTTGATTGGTTTGTCAATTTCTATTGGTATATCAGTTTCGATGGTATATCAGTTTCTATTGTTATATCCGTTCCGATTGGTATATCAGTTTCGATTGGTATATCAGTTTCTATTGGTATATCAGTTCCGATTGGTATATCAGTTTCGATTGGTATGTCAGTTTCTATTGGTATATCAGTTTCGATTGATATATCAGTTTCGATTAATATGTCAGTTTCAATTGGTATGTCAGTTTCGATTAGTATATCAGTTTCTATTGGTATGTCAGTTTCGATTGGTATGTCAGTTTCTATTGGTATATCAGTTTCGATTGGTATATCAGTTTTGATTTGTATATCAGTTTCGATTGGTATGACAGTTTCTATTGGTATGTCAGTTTCTATTGGTATGTCAGTTTCGATTGGTATGTCAGTTTTATTGTTAAGTCAATTTCGATTGGTATGTCAGTTTCTATTCGTATATCAGTTTATATTTGTATGTCTGTTTCGATTGGTATGTCTGTTTCTATTGGTATATCAATTTCGATTGGTATATCAGTTTCGATTAGTATGACAGTTTCGATTCGTATGTCAGTTTCGATTCGTATGTCAGTTTTGATTGGTATGTCAGTTTCGATTGTTATATCAGGTCTGATTGGTATGTTAGTGCTCGATTCGTATGTCAGTTTCTATTGGTATGTCAGTTTCTATTGGTATATCAATTTCGATTGGTATATCAGTTTCGATTAGTATGACAGTTTCGATTCGTATGTCAGTTTCGATTCGTATGTCAGTTTTGATTGGTATGTCAGTTTCGATTTGTATGTCAATTTCGATTGGTATGACAGTTTTGATTGGTATGTCAGTTTCTATTGGTATATCAGTTTCGATTGGTATATCAGTTTCTATTGGTATATCAGTTCCGATTGGTATATCAGTTTCGATTTGTATGTCAGTTTCGATTAGTATATCAGTTTCTATTGGTATGTCAGTTATGATTGGTATGTGAGTTTCTATTGGTATATCAGTTTCGATTGGTATATCAGTTTCTATTGGTATATCAGTTCCGACTGGTATATCAGTTTCGATTTGTATGTCAGTTTCGATTAGTATATCAGTTTCTATTGCTATGTCAGTTATGATTGGTATGTGAGTTTCTATTGGTATCTCAGTTTCTATTGGTATATCAGTTTTGATTGGTATGTTAGTTTCTATTGGTATGTCAGTTCCGATTGATATGTTAGTCCTCGATTGGTATGTCAGTTTCTATTGGTATATCAATTTCGATTGGTATATCAGTTTCCATTGGTATGTCACTCTCGATTAGTATATCAGTTTCTATTGGTATGTCAGTTTCTATTGGTATATCAATTTCGATTGGTATATCAATTTCGATTAGTATGTCAGTTTCGATTCTTATGTCAGTTTCGATTGGTATGTCAGTTTCGATTGGTATGTCAGTTTCTATTAGTATGTCAGTTTCTATTGGTATATCAGTTTCTATTGGTATGTCAGTTTTGATTAGTATGTCAGTTTCTATTGGTATATCAGTTTCTATTGGTATATCAGTTTCTATTGGTATGTCAGTTCCGATTGGTATGTCAGTTTTGATTGGTATGTCAGTTTCTATTGGTATATCAGTCTCGATTTGTATAACAGTTTCTATTGGTATATCAGTTCCGATTGGTATATCAGTTTCGATTGGTATGTCAGTTTCGATTACTATATCAGTTTCTATTCGTATGTCGGGGAAATGGTCGTGCTCGGTGTGTAGGAAAGGCGTAGGTAGAAACTCCATTTTATGTCCTAAATGCAAAGTATGGGTGCATAAAAGATGTAGTGGGATCACAGGTAAGCTAACTAAGAACATAGATTTTACATGTGGCCGGTGCTCTGGTGCAATAAGTAGCAGCAAGTGCCCACACAATACTAGCTCTTTCAATTGCGCAGAGGGTTCTATAGAAATAGTGGACAGCTTCCGTTACCTGGGCGATAAAATCAGCAGTGGGGGAGGGTGCTCTGAAAGTACTGTAGCTAGAGTCAGAACTGGTTGGAAAAAGTTCAGAGAGCTTATACCACTATTAGCTGCTAAAGGGTTCTCACTAAAAATGAAAGGCAGGTTGTACGATGCCTGCATACGAACAGCAATGCTGCATGGCAGTGAGACCTGGGCATTGTGTGCAGAGGATATACGCAGACTAGAGAGGAACGAAGCTTGCATGCTCCGCTGGATGTGTAACAGTAATATACGTGAACGGCAAAGCATAAACGAACTAAGGAATAAATTAGAGATAAGAGGGATCAGATGTTGTTTACTCGAGAGAAGGCTACGTTGGTATGGACACGTGATGCGCATGAAAGTCGATAGCTGTATAACAAAGTGCAGGGCAATAAAGATAGACGGTAGTCACGGAATAGGCAGACCTAGAAAAACCTGGGACGAGCTGATAAACTCCGACATCACACACTTACACCTCTCCAAGACAATGTCACTGGACCGAGACCTTTGGCGGTACTCAGTAACAGAGAAGACCCGCCTTACCTAAATATATAGTAAAACCTACTCCAGCCAGTAGGCATCTCTAACAAAATACACCCCGTCCCACCACCCCCACCCCCACCCGATCCACACCACCCCGTTCTATGTAAAGTTATGTTGGTGCCGCGCCATCGAGGCCGAAACAAATGAGATCGTGTAGGTGTCACGACAAAAAAACACACAGTCCACGCTGTAATGTGGCCGTGTAGGCAACACGGTAAAAACCTCCCAGACCCACACTGTAAATGTGGTTGGTGTTAGGAAGGGCATCCAACTGTAGAAAACCTGCCAGACAGTCCTATGCGAGCAAGACAATCACTCTTGCCTCAAGTGGGACTACCCCCGTCCAAACCCATGCAAGCGTGGAACACGGACGTTAAACGTTGATGATGATGATGATGATGATGTCAGTTTTGATTGGTTTGTCAATTTCTATTGGTATTTCAGTTTCGATGGTATATCAGTTTCTATTGTTACATCAGTTCCGATTGGTATATCAGTTTCGATTGGTATATCAGTTTTTATTGGTACATCAGTTCCGATTGGTATATTAGTTTCGATTGGTATGTCAGTTTCTATTGGTATATCAGTTTCGATTGATATATCAGTTTCGATTAATATGTCAGTTTCTATTGGTATGTCAATTTCGATTAGTATATCAGTTTCTATTGGTATGTCAGTTTCGATTGGTATGTCAGTTTCTATTGGTATATCAGTTTCGATTGGTATATCAGTTTTGATTTGTATATCAGTTTCGATTGGTATGACAGTTTCTATTGGTATGTCAGTTTCTATTGGTATGTCAGTTTCGATTGGTATGTCAGTTTTATTGGTATGTCAGTTTTATTGGTATGTCAATTTCGATTGGTATATCAGTTTCGATTGGTATGTCAGTTTCTATTGGTATATCAGTTTTGATTGGTATGTTAGTTTCTATTGGTATGTCAGGTCTGATTGGTATGTTAGTCCTCGATTCGTATGTCAGTTTCTATTGGTATATCAATTTCGATTGGTATGTCAGTTTCTATTGGTCTGTCAGTTTCTATTGGTATATCAGTTTCGATTGGTATGTCAGTTTCGATTAGTATATCAGTTTCTATTGGTATGTCAGTTTCTATTGGTATATCAATTTCGATTGGTATGACAGTTTTGATTGGTATGTCAGTTTCTATTGGTATATCAGTTTCGATTGGTATGTCACTTTCGATTAGTATATCAGTTTCTATTGGTATGTCAGTTTCTATTGGTATATCAATTTCGATTGGTATATCAGTTTCGATTAGGATGTCAGTTTCGATTCTTATGTCAGTTTCGATTGGTATGTCAGTTTCGATTTGTATGTCAGTTTCTATTAGTATGTCAGTTTCTATTGGTATATCAGTTTCTATTGGTATGTCAGTTTTGATTAGTATGTCAGTTTCTATTGGTATATCAGTTTCGATTGGTATATCAGTTTCTATTGGTATATCAGTTCCGATTGGTATATCAGTTTCGATTGGTATGTCAGTTTCGATTAGTATATCAGTTTCTATTGGTATGTCAGTTATGATTGGTATGTCAGTTTCGATTTGTATGTCAGTTTCTATTAGTATGTCAGTTTCTATTGGTATATCAGTTTCTATTGGTATGTCAGTTTCGATTGGTATGTCAGTTTCTATTAGTATGTCAGTTTCTATTGGTATATCAATTTCGATTGGTATATCAGTTTCGATTAGTATGTCAGTTTCGATTCTTATGTCAGTTTCTATTGGTATATTAGTTTCGATTGGTATATCAGTTTCTATTGGCATATCAGTTCCGATTGGTATATCAGTTTCGATTGGTATGTCAGTTTCGATTACTATATCTGTTTCTATTCGTATGTCAGTTTTGATTGGTTTGTCAGTTTCTATTGGTATATCAGTTTCGATGGTATATCAGTTTCTATTGTTATATCAGTTCCGATTGGTATATCAGTTTTGATTGGTATATCAGTTTCTATTGGTATATCAGTTCCGATTGGTATATCAGTTTCGATTGGTATATCAGTTTCGATTGCTATGTCAGTTTCTATTGGTATGTCAGTTTCTATTGGTATGTCAGTTTCAATTGGTATATCAGTTTCGATTGGTATGTCAGTTTTATTGGTATGTCAATTTCGATTGGTATATAAGTTTCGATTGGTATGTCAGTTTCTATTGGTATATCAGTTTTGATCGCTATGTTAGTTTCTATTGGTATGTCAGTTCCGATTGGTATGTTAGTCCTCGATTCGTATGTCAGTTTCTATTGGTATATCAATTTTGATTGGTATGTCAGTTTCTATTGGTATATCAATTTCAATTGGTATGTCAGTTTCTATTGGTATGTCAGTTTCTATTGGTATATCAGTTTCGATTGGTATGTCACTTTCGTTTAGTATATCAGTTTCTATTGGTATGTCAGTTTCTATTGGTATGTAAGTTTCGATTACTATATCAGTTTCTATTCGTATGTCAGTTTTGATTGGTTTGTCAATTTCTATTGGTATATCAGTTTCGATGGTATATCAGTTTCTATTGGTATTTCAGTTTCTATTGTTATGTTAGTCCTCGATTTGTATGTCAGTTTCTATTGGTATGTCAGTTTCTATTGGTATGTCAGTTTCAATTGGTATATCAGTTTAGATTGGTATGTCCGTTTTATTGGTATGTCAATTTCGATTGGTATATAAGTTTCGATTGGTATGTCAGTTTCTATTGGTATATCAGTTTATATTTGTATGTCAGTTTCGATTGGTATGTCAGTTTCTATTGGTATATCAGTTTTGATTGGTATGTTAGTTTCTATTGGTATGTCAGTTCCGATTGGTATGTTAGTCCTCGATTCGTATGTCAGTTTCTATTGGTATATCAATTTTGATTGGTATGTCAGTTTCTATTGGTATATCAGTTTCGATTGGTATGTCAGTTTCGATTGGTATGTCAGTTTCTATTAGTACGTCAGTTTCTATTGGTAAATCAGTTTCTATTGGTATGTCAGTTTTGATTGGTATGTCAGTTTCTATTGGTATATCAGTTTCGATTGGTATATCAGTTTCTATTGGTATATCAGTTCCGATTGGTATATCAGTTTCGATTGGTATGTCAGTTTCGATTACTATATCAGTTTCTATTCGTATGTCAGTTTTGATTGGTTTGTCAGTTTCTATTGGTATATCAGTTTCGATGGTATATCAGTTTCTATTGTTATATCAGTTCCGATTGGTATATCAGTTTCGATTGGTATATCAGTTTCTATTGGTATATCAGTTCCGATTGGTATATCAGTTTCGATTGGTATGACAGTTTCTATTGGTATGTCAGTTTCGATTGATATATCAGTTTCGATTAATATGTCAGTTTCTATTGGTATCTCAGTTTCGATTAGTATATCAGTTTCTATTGGTATGTCAGTTTCGATTGGTATGTCAGTTTCTATTGGTATATCAGTTTCGATTGGTATATCAGTTTCGATTGGTATGACAGTTTCTATTGGTATGTCAGTTTCTATTGGTATGTCAGTTTCGATTGGTATGTCAGTTTTATTGGTATGTCAATTTCGATTGGTATATCAGTTTCGATTGGTATGTCAGTTCCTATTCGTATATCAGTTTATATTTGTATGTCTGTTTCGATTGGTATGTCAGTTTCTATTAGTATATCAGTTTTGATTGGTATGTTAGTTTCTATTTGTATGTCAGGTCCGATTGGAATGTTAGTCCTCGATTCGTATGTCAGTTTCTATTGGTATATCAATTTCGATTGGTATGTCAGTTTCTATTGGTCTGTCAGTTTCTATTGGTATATCAGTTACGATTGGTATGTCAGTTTCGATTAGTATATCAGTTTCTATTGGTATGTCAGTTTCTATTGGTATATCAATTTCTAGTGGTATATCAGTTTCGATTAGTATGTCAGTTTCGATTCGTATGTCAGCTTCGATTGGTATGTCAGTTTTGATTTGTATGTCAATTTCGATTGGTATGACAGTTTTTATTGGTATGTCAGTTTCTATTGGTATATCAGTTTCGATTGGTATATCAGATTCTATTGGTATATCAGTTCCGATTGGTATATCAGTTTCGATTTGTATGTCTGTTTCGATTAGTATATCAGTTTCTATTGGTATGTCAGTTATGATTGGTATGTGAGTTTCTATTGGTATATCAGTTTCTATTGGTATATCAGTTTCTATTGTTATATCAGTTCCGATTGGTATATCAGTTTCGATTGGTATATCAGTTTCTATTGGTATATCAGTTCCGATTATTATATCAGTTTCGATTGGTATGTCAGATTCTATTGGTATATCAGTTTCGATTGATATATCAGTTTCGATTAATATGTCAGTTTCTATTGGTATGTCAGTTTCGATTAGTATATCAGTTTCTATTGGTATGTCAGTTTCGATTGGTATATCAGTTTCGATTGGTATGACAGTTTCTATTGGTATATCAGTTTCGATAGGTATATCAGTTTTGATTGGTATATCAGTTTCTTTTGTTATGTTAGTTTCTATTGGTATATCAATTTCGATTGGTATATCAGTTCCGATTAGTATGTCAGTTTCAATTCATATGTCAGTTTCGATTGGTATGTCAGTTTTGATTGGTATGACAGTTTTGATTGGTATGTCAGTTTCTATTGGTATATCAGTTTCGATTGGTATATCAGTTTCTATTGGTATATCAGTTCCGATTGGTATATCAGTTTCCATTTGTATGTCAGTTTCGATTAGTATATCAGTTTCTATTGGTATATCAGTTTCTATTGGTATATCAGTTTCAATTGGTATGTCAGTTTCTATTGTTATGTTAGTCCTCGATTTGTATGTCAGTTTCTATTGGTATATCAATTTCGATTGGTATGTCAATTTCTTTCGGTATGTCAGTTTCTATTGGTAAATCAATTTCGATTGGTATGTCAGTTTTTATTTGTATATCAGTTTCGATTGGTATGTCAGTTTCGATTTGTATGTCAGTTTCAATAGGTATATCAGTTTCGATTCGTATGTCAGTTTCTATTGGTATATCGGTTTCCATTGGTATATCAGTTTCAATTGGTATGTCATTTTCTCTTTGTATATCAGTTTCTATTAGTATGTCAGTTTCTATTGGTATGTCAGTTTCGATTTGTATGACAGTTTCTATTGGTATATCAGTTTCGATTGGTATATCAGTTTCGATTGGTATATCAGTTTCGATTGGTATGTCAGTTTCTATTGGTATGTCAGTTTTTATTGGTATGTCAGTTTCAATTGGTATATCAGTTTTGACTGGTATGTCAGTTTTATTGGTATGTCAATTTCGAATGGTATAGCAGTTTCGATTGGTATGTCAGTTTCTATTGGTATATCAGTTTATATTTGTATGTCAGTTTCGATTGGTATGTCAGTTTCTATTGGTATATCAGTTCCGATTGGTATGTTAGTCCTCGATTCGTATGTCAGTTTCTATTGGTATTTCAATTTCGATTGGTATGTCAGTTTCTTTTGGTATGTCAGTTCCTATTGGTATATCAGTTTCGATTGGTATGTCACTTTCGATTAGTATGTCAGTTTCGATTCTTATGTCAGTTTCGATTGGTATGTCAGTTTCGATGGGTATGTCAGTTTCTATTAGTATGTCAGTTTCTATTGGTATATCAGTTTCTATTGGTATGTCAGTTTTGATTAGTATGTCAGTTTCTATTGGTATATCAGTTTCGATTGGTATATCAGTTTCTATTGGTATATCAGTTCCGAATGGTATATCAGTTTCAATTTGTATGTCAATTTCGATTAGTATATCAGTTTCTATTGGTATGTCAGTTATGATTGGTATGTCAGTTTCTATTGGTATATCAGTTTCTATTGGTATATCAGTTTCTATTGGTATGTCAGTTTCTATTGTTATGTTAGTCCTCAATTTGTATGTCAGTTTCTATTGGTATATCAATTTCGATTGGTATATCAGTTTCGATATGTATGTCAGATTCTATTGGTATGTCAGTTTTTATTGGTATGGCGGTTTCAATTGGTATATCAGTTTTGATTGGTATGTCAGTTTTATTGGTATGTCAATTTCGATTGTGATATCAGTTTCGATTGGTATGTCAGTTTCTATTGGTATATCAGTTTCGATTGGTATATCAGTTTCTATTGGTATATCAGTTCCGATTGGTATGTCAGTTTCGATTACTATATCAGTTTCTATTGGTATGTCAGTTTTGATTGGTTTGTTAGTTTCTATTGGTATATCAGTTTCGATTGGTATATCAGTTTCTATTGTTATATCAGTTCCGATTGGTATATCAGTTTCGATTGGTATATCAGTTTCTATTGGTATATCAGTTCCGATTGGTATATCAGTTTCGATTGGTATGTCAGTTTCTATTGGTATATCAGTTTCGATTGATATATCAGTTTCAATTAATATGTCAGTTTCTATTGGTATGTCAGTTTCGATTAGTATATCAGTTTCTATTGGTATGTCAGTTTCGATTAGTATGTCAGTTTCTATTGGTATATAAGTTTTGATTGGTATATCAGTTTTGATTGGTATATCAGTTTCGAGTGGTATGACAGTTTCTATTGGTATGTCAGTTTCTATTGGTATGTCAGTTTCGATTGGTATGTCAGTTTTATTGGTATGTCAATTTCGATTCGTATATCAGTTTCAATTAGTATGTCAGTTTTATTGGTATGTCAATTTCGATTGGTATATCAGTTTCGATTGGTATGTCAGTTTCTATTGGTATATCAGTTTATATTTGTATGTCTGTTTCGATTGGTATGTCAGTTTCTATTGGTATATAAGTTTTGATTGGTATGTTAGTTTCTATTAGTATGTCAGGTCCGATTGGTATGTTTGTCCTCGATTCGTATGTCAGTTTCTATTGGTATATCAATTTCGATTGGTATGTCAGTTTCTATTGGTATATCAGTTTCTATTGGTATGTCAGTTTCTATTGGTATATCAGTTTCGATTGGTATGTCACTTTCGATTAGTATATCAGTTTCTATTGGTATGTCAGTTTCTATTGGTATATCAATTTCGATTGGTATATCAGTTTCGATTAGTATGTCAGTTTCGATTCTTATGTCAGTTTCGATTGGTATGTCAGTTTCGATTGGTATGTCAGTTTCTATTAGTACGTCAGTTTCTATTGGTATATCAGTTTCTATTGGTGTGTCAGTTTTGATTGGTATGTCAGTTTCTATTGGTATATCAGTTTCGATTGGTATATCAGTTTCTATTGGTATATCAGTTCCGATTGGTATATCAGTTTCGATTGGTATGTCAGTTTCGATTACTATATCAGTTTCTATTCGTATGTCAGTTTTGATTGGTTTGTCAGTTTCTATTGGTATATCAGTTTCGATGGTATATCAGTTTCTATTGTTATATCAGTTCCGATTGGTATATCAGTTTCGATTGGTATATCAGTTTCTATTGGTATATCAGTTCCGATTGGTATATCAGTTTCGATTGGTATGTCAGTTTCTATTGGTATATCAGTTTCGATTGATATATCAGTTTCGATTAATATGTCAGTTTCTATTGGTATGTCAGTTTCGATTAGTATACCAGTTTCTATTGGTATGTCAGTTTCGATTGGTATGTCAGTTTCTATTGGTATATTAGTTTCGATTGGTATATCAGTTTCGATTGGTATGACAGTTTCTATTGGTATGTCAGTTTCTATTGGTATGTCAGTTTCGATTGGTATGTCAGTTTTATTGTTATGTCAATTTCGATTGGTATATCAGTTTCGATTGGTATGTCAGTTTCTATTCGTATATCAGTTTATATTTGTATGTCTGTTTCGATTGGTATGTCAGTTTCTATTGGTATATCAGTTTTGATTGGTATGTTAGTTTCTATTGGTATGTCAGGTCCGATTGGAATGTTAGTCCTCGATTCGTATGTCAGTTTCTATTGGTATATCAATTTCGATTGGTATGTCAGTTTCTATTGGTCTGTCAGTTTCTATTGGTATATCAGTTACGATTGGTATGTCAGTTTCGATTAGTATATCAGTTTCTATTGGTATGTCAGTTTCTATTGGTATATCAATTTCGATTGGTATATCAGTTTCGATTAGTATGTCAGTTTCGATTCGTATGTCAGTTTCGATTGGTATGTCAGTTTTGATTGGTATGTCAGTTTCGATTTGTATGTCAATTTCGATTGGTATGACAGTTTTTATTGGTATGTCAATTTCTATTAGTATATCAGTTTCGATTGGTATATCAGTTTCTATTGGTATATCAGTTCCGATTGGTATATCAGTTTCGATTTGTATGTCTGTTTCGATTAGTATATCAGTTTCTATTGGTATGTCAGTTATGATTGGTATGTGAGTTTCTATTGGTATATCAGTTTCTATTGGTATATCAGTTTCTATTGTTATATGAGTTCCGATTGGTATATCAGTTTCGATTGGTATATCAGTTTCTATTGGTATATCAGTTCCGATTGGTATATCAGTTTCGATTGGTATGTCAGTTTCTATTGTTATGTTAGTCCTCGATTTGTATGTCAGTTTCTATTGGTATATCAATTTCGATTGGTATGTCAATTTCTATCGGTATGTCAGTTTCTATTGGTAAATCAATTTCGATTGGTATGTCAGTTTTGATTTGTATATCAGTTTCGATTCGTATGTCAGTTTCGATTGGTATGTCAGTTTCGATTGGTGTGTCAGTTTCGATTTGTATGTCAGTTTCAATAGGTATATCAGTTTCGATTCGTATGTCAGTTTCTATTGGTATATCGGTTTCCATTGGTATATCAGTTTCAATTGGTATGTCATTTTCTATTTGTATATCAGTTTCTATTAGTATGTCAGTTTCTATTGGTAAGTCAGTTTCGATTAGTATATCAGTTTCTATTGGTATGTCAGTTTCGATTGGTATGACAGTTTCTATTGGTATATCAGTTTCGATTGGTATATCAGTTTCGATTGGTATATCAGTTTCGATTGGTATGTCAGTTTCTATTGGTATGTCAGTTTTTATTGGTATGTCAGTTTCAATTGGTATATCAGTTTCGATTGGTATATCAGTTTTGATTAGTATATCAGTTTCGATTGATATGTCAGTTTCTATTGGTATGTCAGTTTTTATTGGTATGTCAATTTCGAATGGTATATCAGTTTCGATTGGTATGTCAGATTCTATTGGTATATCAGTTTATATTTGTATGTCAGTTTCGATTGGTATGTCAGTTTTTATTGGTATATCAGTTTTGATTCGTATGTTAGTTTCTATTGGTATGTCAGTTCCGATTGGTATGTTAGTCCTCGATTCGTATGTCAGTTTCTATTGGTATTTCAATTTCGATTGGTATGTCAGTTTCTATTGGTATGTCAGTTCCTATTGGTATATCAGTTTCGATTGGTATGTCACTTTCGATTAGTATATCAGTTTCTATTGGTATGTCAGTTTCTATTGGTATATCAGTTTCGATTGGTATGTCAGTTTCGATTGGTATGTCAGTTTCTATTAGTATGTCAGTTTCTATTGGTATATCAGTTTCTATTGGTATGTCAGTTTTGATTAGTATGTCAGTTTCTATTGGTATATCAGTTTCGATTGGTATATCAGTTTCTATTGGTATATCAGTTCCGATTGGTATATCAGTTTCAATTTGTATGTCAATTTCGATTAGTATATCAGTTTCTATTGGTATGTCAGTTATGATTGGTATGTCAGTTTCTATTGGTATATCAGTTTCTATTGGTATATCAGTTTCTATTGGTATGTCAGTTTCTATTGTTATGTTAGTCCTCGATTTGTATGTCAGTTTCTATTGGTATATCAATTTCGATTGGTATATCAGTTTCGATTGGTATGTCAGTTTCTATTGGTATGTCAGTTTTTATTGGTATGGCGGTTTCAATTGGTATATCAGTTTTTATAGGTATGTCAGTTTTATTGTTATGTCAATTTCGATTGTGATATCAGTTTCGATTGGTATGTCAGTTTCTATTGGTATATCAGTTTCGATTGGTATATCAGTTTCTATTGGTATATCAGTTTCGATTGGTATGTCAGTTTCGATTACTATATCAGTTTCTATTGGTATGTCAGTTTTGATTTGTTTGTTAGTTTCTATTGGTATATCAGTTTCGATTGGTATATCAGTTTCTATTGTTATATCAGTTCCGATTGGTATATCAGTTTCGATTGGTATATCAGTTTCTATTGGTATATCAGTTCCGATTGGTATATCAGTTTCGATTGGTATGTCAGTTTCTATTGGTATATCAGTTTCGATTGATATATCAGTTTCAATTAATATGTCAGTTTCTATTGGTATGTCAGTTTCGATTAGTATATCAGTTTCTATTGGTATGTCAGTTTCGATTAGTATGTCAGTTTCTATTGGTATATAAGTTTTGATTGGTATATCAGTTTTGATTGGTATATCAGTTTTGATTGGTATGACAGTTTCTATTGGTATGTCAGTTTCTATTGGTATGTCAGTTTCAATTAGTATGTCAGTTTTATTGGTATGTCAATTTCGATTGGTATATCAGTTTCGATTGGTATGTCAGTTTCTATTGGTATATCAGTTTATATTTGTATGTCTGTTTCGATTGGTATGTCAGTTTCTATTGGTATATAAGTTTTGATTGGTATGTGAGTTTCTATTGGTATATCAGTTTCTATTGGTATATCAGTTTCTATTGTTATATGAGTTCCGATTGGTATATCAGTTTCGATTGGTATATCAGTTTCTATTGGTATATCAGTTCCGATTGGTATATCAGTTTCGATTGGTATGTCAGTTTCTATTGTTATGTTAGTCCTCGATTTGTATGTCAGTTTCTATTGGTATATCAATTTCGATTGGTATGTCAATTTCTATCGGTATGTCAGTTTCTATTGGTAAATCAATTTCGATTGGTATGTCAGTTTTGATTTGTATATCAGTTTCGATTCGTATGTCAGTTTCGATTGGTATGTCAGTTTCGATTGGTGTGTCAGTTTCGATTTGTATGTCAGTTTCAATAGGTATATCAGTTTCGATTCGTATGTCAGTTTCTATTGGTATATCGGTTTCCATTGGTATATCAGTTTCAATTGGTATGTCATTTTCTATTTGTATATCAGTTTCTATTAGTATGTCAGTTTCTATTGGTAAGTCAGTTTCGATTAGTATATCAGTTTCTATTGGTATGTCAGTTTCGATTGGTATGACAGTTTCTATTGGTATATCAGTTTCGATTGGTATATCAGTTTCGATTGGTATATCAGTTTCGATTGGTATGTCAGTTTCTATTGGTATGTCAGTTTTTATTGGTATGTCAGTTTCAATTGGTATATCAGTTTCGATTGGTATATCAGTTTTGATTAGTATATCAGTTTCGATTGATATGTCAGTTTCTATTGGTATGTCAGTTTTTATTGGTATGTCAGTTTCAATTGGTATATCAGTTTTGACTGGTATGTCAGTTTTATTGGTATGTCAATTTCGAATGGTATATCAGTTTCGATTGGTATGTCAGTTTCTATTGGTATATCAGTTTATATTTGTATGTCAGTTTCGATTGGTATGTCAGTTTTTATTGGTATATCAGTTTTGATTCGTATGTTAGTTTCTATTGGTATGTCAGTTCCGATTGGTATGTTAGTCCTCGATTCGTATATCAGTTTCTATTGGTATTTCAATTTCGATTGGTATGTCAGTTTCTATTGGTATGTCAGTTCCTATTGGTATATCAGTTTCGATTGGTATGTCACTTTCGATTAGTATATCAGTTTCTATTGGTATGTCAGTTTCTATTGGTATATCAATTTCGATTGGTATATAAGTTTATATTAGTATGTCAGTCTCGATTCTTACGTCAGTTTCGATTGGTATGTCAGTTTCGATTGGTATGTCAGTTTCTATTAGTATGTGGAGGCACATGGCTTAGTGGTTAGAGCATTGGCCTTGCAATCGAAAGGTTGTGAGTTCAATTCTCAGACTGGGTGATGTGTTGTTTCAATTCTCAGACTGGGTGATGTGTTGTTTCCTTGAGCAAGACACTTTATTTCACATTGCTCCAGTTTACTCAGCTGTAGAAATGAGATGATTGGGACTGGGGTCCCTATCATTCCACTGTAAAGTGGTCGTGGAGGTGCCACGGCAAAAAAAGCACCCAGCACTCACTGTAAATGAGTTTGGTGTTAGGAAGGGCATCCAGCTGTAGAAATCAAGCCAGAATCAGTTCCCGTCCCACCCTTGCAAGCAGGGAAAAGTGGACGTAAAATGAAATGATGATGAAATGATGATGATGTCAGTTTCTATTGGTATATCAGTTTCTATTGGTATGTCAGTTTTGATTAGTATGTCAGTTTCTATTGGTATATCAGTTTCGATTGGTATATCAGTTTCTATTGGTATATCAGTTCCGATTGGTATATCAGTTTCAATTTGTATGTCAATTTCGATTAGTATATCAGTTTCTATTGGTATGTCAGTTATGATTGGTATGTCAGTTTCTATTGGTATATCAGTTTCTATTGGTATATCAGTTTCTATTGGTATGTCAGTTTCTATTGTTATGTTAGTCCTCGATTTGTATGTCAGTTTCTATTGGTATATCAATTTCGATTGGTATATCAGTTTCGATTGGTATGTCAGTTTCTATTGGTATGTCAGTTTTTATTGGTATGGCGGTTTCAATTGGTATATCAGTTTTTATAGGTATGTCAGTTTTATTGGTATGTCAATTTCGATTGTGATATCAGTTTCGATTGGTATGTCAGTTTCTATTGGTATATCAGTTTCGATTGGTATATCAGTTTCTATTGGTATATCAGTTTCGATTGGTATGTCAGTTTCGATTACTATATCAGTTTCTATTGGTATGTCAGTTTTGATTTGTTTGTTAGTTTCTATTGGTATATCAGTTTCGATTGGTATATCAGTTTCTATTGTTATATCAGTTCCGATTGGTATATCAGTTTCGATTGGTATATCAGTTTCTATTGGTATATCAGTTCCGATTGGTATATCAGTTTCGATTGGTATGTCAGTTTCGATTAGTATGTCAGTTTCTATTGGTATATAAGTTTTGATTGGTATATCAGTTTTGATTGGTATATCAGTTTTGATTGGTATGACAGTTTCTATTGGTATGTCAGTTTCTATTGGTATGTCAGTTTCGATTGGTATGTCAGTTTTATTGGTATGTCAATTTCGATTCGTATATCAGTTTCAATTAGTATGTCAGTTTTATTGGTATGTCAATTTCGATTGGTATATCAGTTTCGATTGGTATGTCAGTTTCTATTGGTATATCAGTTTATATTTGTATGTCTGTTTCGATTGGTATGTCAGTTTCTATTGGTATATAAGTTTTGATTGGTATGTTAGTTTCTATTGGTATGTCAGGTCCGATTGGTATGTTTGTCCTCGATTTGTATGTCAGTTTCTATTGGTATATCAATTTCGATTGGTATGTCAGTTTCTATTGGTATGTCAGTTTCTATTGGTATGTCAGTTTCAATTGGTATATCAGTTTAGATTGGTATGTCCGTTTTATTGGTATGTCAATTTCGATTGGTATATAAGTTTCGATTGGTTTGTCAGTTTCTATTGGTATATCAGTTTATATTTGTATGTCAGTTTCGATTGGTATGTCAGTTTCTATTGGTATATCAGTTTTGATTGGTATGTTAGTTTCTATTGGTATGTCAGTTCCGATTGGTATGTTAGTCCTCGATTCGTATGTCAGTTTCTATTGGTATATCAATTTTGATTGGTATGTCAGTTTCTATTGGTATATCAATTTCAATTGGTATGTCAGTTTCTATTGGTATGTCAGTTTCTATTGGTATATCAGTTTCGATTGGTATGTCACTTTCGATTAGTATATCAGTTTCTATTGGTATGTCAGTTTCTATTGGTATATCAATTTCGATTGGTATATCAGTTTCGATTAGTATGTCAGTTTCGATTCTTATGTCAGTTTCGATTGGTATGTCAGTTTCGATTGGTATGTCAGTTTCTATTAGTACGTCAGTTTCTATTGGTATATCAGTTTCTATTGGTGTGTCAGTTTTGATTGGTATGTCAGTTTCTATTGGTATATCAGTTTCGATTGGCATATCAGTTTCTATTGGTATATCAGTTCCGATTGGTATATCAGTTTCGATTGGTATGTCAGTTTCGATTACTATATCAGTTTCTATTCGTATGTCAGTTTTGATTGGTTTGTCAGTTTCTATTGGTATATCAGTTTCGATGGTATATCAGTTTCTATTGTTATATCAGTTCCGATTGGTATATCAGTTTCGATTGGTATATCAGTTTCTATTGGTATATCAGTTCCGATTGGTATATCAGTTTCGATTGGTATGTCAGTTTCTATTGGTATATCAGTTTCGATTGATATATCAGTTTCGATTAATATGTCAGTTTCTATTGGTATGTCAGTTTCGATTAGTATACCAGTTTCTATTGGTATGTCAGTTTCGATTGGTATGTCAGTTTCTATTGGTATATCAGTTTCGATTGGTATATCAGTTTCGATTGGTATGACAGTTTCTATTGGTATGTCAGTTTCAATTGGTATATCAGTTTTGATTGGTATGTCAGTTTTATTGGTATATCAGTTTATATTTGTATGTCAGTTTCGATTGGTATGTCAGTTTCTATTGGTATATCAGTTTTGATTTGTATGTTAGTTTCTATTGGTATGTCAGTTTCTATTGGTATATCAGTTTCTATTGGTATGTCAGTTTCTATTGGTATATCAGTTTCTATTGGTATGTCAGTTTCTATTGGTATATCAATTTCGATTGGTATATCAGTTTCGATTGGTATGTCAGTTTCTATTGGTATGTCAGTTTTTATTGGTATGGCTGTTTCAATTGGTATATCAGTTTTGATTGGTATGTCAGTTTTATTGGTATGTCAATTTCGATTGTGATATCAGTTTCGATTGGTATGTCAGTTTCTATTGGTATATCAGTTTCGATTGGTATATAAGTTTCTATTGGTATATCAGTTTCGATTGGTATGTCAGTTTCGATTACTATATCAGTCTCTATTGGTATGTCAGTTTTGATTGGTTTGTTAGTTTCTATTGGTATATCTGTTTCGATTGGTATATCAGTTTCTATTGTTATATCAGTTCCGATTGGTATATCAGTTTCGATTGGTATATCAGTTTCTATTGGTATATCAGTTCCGATTGGTATGTCAGTTTCGATTGTTATGACAGTTTCTATTGGTATATCAGTTTCGATTGGTATATCAGTTTCGATTAATATGTCAGTTTCTATTGGTATGTCAGTTTCGATTAGTATACCAGTTTCGATTGGTATGTCAGTTTCTATTGGTATATCAGTTTATATTTGTATGTCAGTTTCGATTGGTATGTCAGTTTCTATTGGTATATCAGTTTTGATTCGTATGTTAGTTTCTATTGGTATGTCAGTTCCGATTGGTATGTTAGTCCTCGATTCGTATGTCAGTTTCTATTGGTATTTCAATTTCGATTGGTATGTCAGTTTCTATTGGTATGTCAGTTCCTATTGGTATATCAGTTTCGATTGGTATGTCACTTTCGATTAGTATATCAGTTTCTATTGGTATGTCAGTTTCTATTGGTATATCAATTTCGATTGGTATATCAGTTTCGATTAGTATGTCAGTTTCGATTCTTATGTCAATTTCGATTGGTATGTCAGTTTCGATTGGTATGTCAGTTTCTATTAGTATGTCAGTTTCTATTGGTATATCAGTTTCTATTGGTATGTCAGTTTTGATTAGTATGTCAGTTTCTATTGGTATATCAGTTTCGATTGGTATATCAGTTTCTATTGGTATATCAGTTCCGATTGGTATATCAGTTTCGATTTGTATGTCAATTTCGAGTAGTATATCAGTTTCTATTGGTATGTCAGTTATGATTGGTATGTCAGTTTCTATTGGTATATCAGTTTCTATTGGTATATCAGTTTCTATTGGTATGTCAGTTTCTATTGTTATCTTAGTCCTCGATTTGTATGTCAGTTTCTATTGGTATATCAATTTTGATTGGTATATCAGTTTCGATTGGTATGTCAGTTTCTATTGGTATGTCAGTTTTTATTGGTATGGCGGTTTCAATTGGTTTATCAGTTTTGATTGGTATGTCAGTTTTATTGGTATGTCAGTTTCTATTGGTATATCAATTTTGATTTGTATGTCAGTTTCTATTGGTATATCAATTTCAATTGGTATGTCAGTTTCTATTGGTATGTCAGTTTCTATTGGTATATCAGTTTCGATTGGTATGTCACTTTCGATTAGTATATCAGTTTCTATTGGTATGTCAGTTTCTATTGGTATATCAATTTCGATTGGTATATCAGTTTCGATTAGTATGTCAGTTTCGATTCTTATGTCAGTTTCGATTGGTATGTCAGTTTCGATTGGTATGTCAGTTTCTATTAGTACGTCAGTTTCTATTGGTATATCAGTTTCTATTGGTGTGTCAGTTTTGATTGGTATGTCAGTTTCTATTGGTATATCAGTTTCTATTGGTATATCAGTTTCTATTGGTATGTCAGATTCTATTGTTATGTTAGTCCTCGATTTGTATGTCAGTTTCTATTGGTATATCAATTTCGATTGGTATATCAGTTTCGATTGGTATGTCAGTTTCTATTGGTATGTCAGTTTTTATTGGTATGGCGGTTTCAATTGGTTTATCAGTTTTGATTGGTATGTCAGTTTTATTGGTATGTCAGTTTCTATTGGTATATCAGTTTATATTTGTATGTCAGTTTCGATTGGTATGTCAGTTTCGATTGGTATGTCAGTTTCTATTAGTACGTCAGTTTCTATTGGTATATCAGTTTCTATTGGTGTGTCAGTTTTGATTGGTATGTCAGTTTCTATTGGTATATCAGTTTCGATTGGTATATCAGTTTCTATTGGTATATCAGTTCCGATTGGTATATCAGTTTCGATTGGTATGTCAGTTTCGATTACTATATCAGTTTCTATTCGTATGTCAATTTTGATTGGTTTGTCAGTTTCTATTGGTATATCAGTTTCGATGGTATATCAGTTTCTATTGTTATATCAGTTCCGATTGGTATATCAGTTTCGATTGGTATATCAGTTTCTATTGGTATATCAGTTCCGATTGGTATATCAGTTTCGATTGGTATGTCAGTTTCTATTGGTATATCAGTTTCGATTGATATATCAGTTTCGATTAATATGTCAGTTACTATTGGTATGTCAGTTTCGATTAGTATACCAGTTTCTATTGGTATGTCAGTTTCGATTGGTATGTCAGTTTCTATTGGTATATCAGTTTATATTTGTATGTCAGTTTCGATTAGTATGTCAGTTTCTATTGGTATATCAGTTTTGATTCGTATGTTAGTTTCTATTGGTATGTCAGTTCCGATTGGTATGTTAGTCCTTGATTCGTATGTCAGTGTCTATTGGTATATCAATTTCGATTGGTATGACAGTTTCTATTGGTATGTCAGTTCCTATTGGTATATCAGTTTCGATTTGTATGTCACTTTCGATTAGTATATCATTTTCTATTGGTATGTCAGTTTCTATTGGTATATCAGTTTCGATTGGTATATCAGTTTCTATTGGTATATCAGTTTCGATTGGTATGTCAGTTTCGATTACTATATCAGTTTCTATTGGTATGTCAGTTTTGATTTGTTTGTTAGTTTCTATTGGTATATCAGTTTCGATTGTTATATCAGTTTCTATTGTTATATCAGTTCCGATTGGTGTATCAGTTTCGATTGGTATATCAGTTTCTATTGGTATATCAGTTCCGATTGGTATATCAGTTTCGATTCGTATGTCAGTTTCTATTGGTATATCAGTTTCGATTGATATATCAGTTTCAATTAATATGTCAGTTTCTATTGGTATGTCAGTTTCGATTAGTATATCAGTTTCTATTGGTATGTCAGTTTCGATTAGTATGTCAGTTTCTATTGGTATATAAGTTTTGATTGGTATATCAGTTTTGATTGGTATATCAGTTTTGATTGGTATGACAGTTTCTATTGGTATGTCAGTTTCTATTGGTATGTCAGTTTCGATTGGTATGTCAGTTTTATTGGTATGTCAATTTCGATTCGTATATCAGTTTCAATTAGTATGTCAGTTTTATTGGTATGTCAATTTCGATTGGTATATCAGTTTCGATTGGTATGTCAGTTTCTATTGGTATATCAGTTTATATTTGTATGTCTGTTTCGATTGGTATGTCAGTTTCTATTGGTATATAAGTTTTGATTGGTATGTGAGTTTCTATTGGTATATCAGTTTCTATTGGTATATCAGTTTCTATTGTTATATGAGTTCCGATTGGTATATCAGTTTCGATTGGTATATCAGTTTCTATTGGTATATCAGTTCCGATTGGTATATCAGTTTCGATTGGTATGTCAGTTTCTATTGTTATGTTAGTCCTCGATTTGTATGTCAGTTTCTATTGGTATATCAATTTCGATTGGTATGTCAATTTCTATCGGTATGTCAGTTTCTATTGGTAAATCAATTTCGATTGGTATGTCAGTTTTGATTTGTATATCAGTTTCGATTCGTATGTCAGTTTCGATTGGTATGTCAGTTTCGATTGGTGTGTCAGTTTCGATTTGTATGTCAGTTTCAATAGGTATATCAGTTTCGATTCGTATGTCAGTTTCTATTGGTATATCGGTTTCCATTGGTATATCAGTTTCAATTGGTATGTCATTTTCTATTTGTATATCAGTTTCTATTAGTATGTCAGTTTCTATTGGTAAGTCAGTTTCGATTAGTATATCAGTTTCTATTGGTATGTCAGTTTCGATTGGTATGACAGTTTCTATTGTTATATCAGTTTCGATTGGTATATCAGTTTCGATTGGTATATCAGTTTCGATTGGTATGTCAGTTTCTATTGGTATGTCAGTTTTTATTGGTATGTCAGTTTCAATTGGTATATCAGTTTCGATTGGTATATCAGTTTTGATTAGTATATCAGTTTCGATTGATATGTCAGTTTCTATTGGTATGTCAGTTTTTATTGGTATGTCAGTTTCAATTGGTATATCAGTTTTGACTGGTATGTCAGTTTTATTGGTATGTCAATTTCGAATGGTATATCAGTTTCGATTGGTATGTCAGTTTCTATTGGTATATCAGTTTATATTTGTATGTCAGTTTCGATTGGTATGTCAGTTTTTATTGGTATATCAGTTTTGATTCGTATGTTAGTTTCTATTGGTATGTCAGTTCCGATTGGTATGTTAGTCCTCGATTCGTATATCAGTTTCTATTGGTATTTCAATTTCGATTGGTATGTCAGTTTCTATTGGTATGTCAGTTCCTATTGGTATATCAGTTTCGATTGGTATGTCACTTTCGATTAGTATATCAGTTTCTATTGGTATGTCAGTTTCTATTGGTATATCAATTTCGATTGGTATATAAGTTTATATTAGTATGTCAGTCTCGATTCTTACGTCAGTTTCGATTGGTATGTCAGTTTCGATTGGTATGTCAGTTTCTATTAGTATGTCAGTTTCTATTGGTATATCAGTTTCTATTGGTATGTCAGTTTTGATTAGTATGTCAGTTTCTATTGGTATATCAGTTTCGATTGGTATATCAGTTTCTATTGGTATATCAGTTCCGATTGGTATATCAGTTTCAATTTGTATGTCAATTTCGATTAGTATATCAGATTCTATTTGTATGTCAGTTATGATTGGTATGTCAGTTTCTATTGGTATATCAGTTTCTATTGGTATATCAGTTTCTATTGGTATGTCATTTTCTATTGTTATGTTAGTCCTCGATTTGTATGTCAGTTTCTATTGGTATATCAATTTCAATTGGTATATCAGTTTCGATTGGTATGTCAGTTTCTATTGGTATGTCAGTTTTTATTGGTATGGCGGTTTCAATTGGTATATCAGTTTTTATAGGTATGTCAGTTTTATTGGTATGTCAATTTCGATTGTGATATCAGTTTCGATTGGTATGTCAGTTTCTATTGGTATATCAGTTTCGATTGGTATATCAGTTTCTATTGGTATATCAGTTTCGATTGGTATGTCAGTTTCGATTACTATATCAGTTTCTATTGGTATGTCAGTTTTGATTTGTTTGTTAGTTTCTATTGGTATATCAGTTTCGATTGGTATATCAGTTTCTATTGTTATATCAGTTCCGATTGGTATATCAGTTTCGATTGGTATATCAGTTTCTATTGGTATATCAGTTCCGATTGGTATATCAGTTTCGATTGGTATGTCAGTTTCTATTGGTATGTCAGTTTCGATTAGTATATCAGTTTCTATTGGTATGTCAGTTTCGATTAGTATGTCAGTTTCTATTGGTATATAAGTTTTGATTGGTATATCAGTTTTGATTGGTATATCAGTTTTGATTGGTATGACAGTTTCTATTGGTATGTCAGTTTCTATTGGTATGTCAGTTTCGATTGGTATGTCAGTTTTATTGGTATGTCAATTTCGATTCGTATATCAGTTTCAATTAGTATGTCAGTTTTATTGGTATGTCAATTTCGATTGGTATATCAGTTTCGATTGGTATGTCAGTTTCTATTGGTATATCAGTTTATATTTGTATGTCTGTTTCGATTGGTATGTCAGTTTCTATTGGTATATAAGTTTTGATTGGTATGTTAGTTTCTATTGGTATGTCAGGTCCGATTGGTATGTTTGTCCTCGATTTGTATGTCAGTTTCTATTGGTATATCAATTTCGATTGGTATGTCAGTTTCTATTGGTATGTCAGTTTCTATTGGTATGTCAGTTTCAATTGGTATATCAGTTTAGATTGGTATGTCCGTTTTATTGGTATGTCAATTTCGATTGGTATATAAGTTTCGATTGGTATGTCAGTTTCTATTGGTATATCAGTTTATATTTGTATGTCAGTTTCGATTGGTATGTCAGTTTCTATTGGTATATCAGTTTTGATTGGTATGTTAGTTTCTATTGGTATGTCAGTTCCGATTGGTATGTTAGTCCTCGATTCGTATGTCAGTTTCTATTGGTATATCAATTTTGATTGGTATGTCAGTTTCTATTGGTATATCAATTTCAATTGGTATGTCAGTTTCAATTGGTATGTCAATTTCGATTGGTATATAAGTTTCGATTGGTATGTCAGTTTCTATTGGTATGTCAGTTTCTATTGGTATATCAATTTCGATTGGTATATCAGTTTCGATTAGTATGTCAGTTTCGATTCTTATGTCAGTTTCGATTGGTATGTCAGTTTCGATTGGTATGTCAGTTTCTATTAGTACGTCAGTTTCTATTGGTATATCAGTTTTGATTGGTTTGTCAGTTTCTATTGGTATATCAGTTTCGATGGTATATCAGTTTCTATTGTTATATCAGTTCCGATTGGTATATCAGTTTCGATTGGTATATCAGTTTCTATTGGTATATCAGTTCCGATTGGTATATCAGTTTCGATTGGTATGTCAGTTTCTATTGGTATATCAGTTTCGATTGATATATCAGTTTCGATTAATATGTCAGTTTCTATTGGTATGTCAGTTTCGATTAGTATACCAGTTTCTATTGGTATGTCAGTTTCGATTGGTATGTCAGTTTCTATTGGTATATCAGTTTCGATTGGTATATCAGTTTCGATTCGTATGACGGTTTCTATTGGTATGTCAGTTTCTATTGGTATGTCAGTTTCGATTGGTATGTCAGTTTTATTGGTATGTCAATTTCGATTGGTATATCAGTTTCGATTGGTATGTCAGTTTCTATTCGTATATCAGTTTATATTTGTATGTCTGTTTCGATTGGTATGTCAGTTTCCATTGGTATATCAGTTTTGATTGGTATGTTAGTTTCTATTGGTATGTCAGGTCCGATTGGAATGTTAGTCCTCGATTCGTATGTCAGTTTCTATTGGTATATCAATTTCGATTGGTATGTCAGTTTCTATTGGTCTGTCAATTTCTATTGGTATATCAGTTACGATTGGCATGTCAGTTTCGATTAGTATATCAGTTTCTATTGGTATGTCAGTTTCTATTGGTATATCAATTTCGATTGGTATATCAGTTTCGATTAGTATGTCAGTTTCGATTGGTATGTCAGTTTTGATTGGTATGTCAGTTTCGATTTGTATGTCAATTTCGATTGGTATGACAGTTTTTATTGGTATGTCAGTTTCTATTAGTATACCAGTTTCGATTGGTATATCAGTTTCTATTGGTATATCAGTTCCGATTGGTATATCAGTTTCGATTTGTATGTCTGTTTCGATTAGTATATCAGTTTCTATTGGTATGTCAGTTATGATTGGTAATTGAGTTTCTATTGGTATATCAGTTTCTATTGGTATATCAGTTTCTATTGTTACATGAGTTCCGATTGGTATATCAGTTTCGATTGGTATATCAGTTTCTATTGGTATATCAGTTCCGATTGGTATATCAGTTTCGATTGGTATGTCAGTTTCTATTTGTATATCAGTTTCGATTGATATATCAGTTTCGATTGATATGTCAGTTTCTATTGGTATGTCAGTTTCGATTAGTATATCAGTTTCTATTGGTATGTCAGTTTCGATTGGTATATCAGTTTCGATTGGTATGACAGTTTCTATTGGTATATCAGTTTCGATTGGTATATCAGTTTTGATTGGTATATCAGTTTCGATTGGTATGACAGTTTCTATTGGTATGTCAGTTTCTATTAGTATGTCAGTTTCGATTAGTATGTCAGTTTTATTGGTATGTCAATTTCGATTCGTATATCAGTTTCAATTAGTATGTCAGTTTTATTGGTATGTCAATTTCGATTGGTATGTCAGTTTCTATTGGTCTGTCAGTTTCTATTGGTATATCAGTTTCGATTGGTATGTCAGTTTCGATTATTATATCAGTTTCTTTTGGTATGTTAGTTTCTATTGGTATATCAATTTCGATTGGTATATCAGTTTCGATTAGTATGTCAGTTTCAATTCGTATGTCAGTTTCGATTGGTATGTCAGTTTTGATTGGTATGTCAGTTTGGATTTGTATGTCAGTTTCTATTGGTATATCAGTTTCGATTGGTATATCAGTTTCTATTGGTATATCAGTTCCGATTGGTATATCAGTTTCTATTGGTATGTCAGTTATGATTGGTATGTCAGTTTCTATTGGTATATCAGTTTCTATTGGTATATCAGTTTAATTTGGTATGTCAGTTTCTATTGTTATGTTAGTCCTCGATTTGTATGTCAGTTTCTATTGGTATATCAATTTCGATTGGTATGTCAATTTCTATCGGTATGTCAGTTTCTATTGGTAAATCAATTTCGATTGGTATGTCAGTTTTGATTTGTATATCAGTTTCGATTCGTATGTCAGTTTCGATTGGTATGTCAGTTTCGATTGGTATGTCAGTTTCGATTTGTATGTCAGTTTCAATAGGTATATCAGTCTCGATTCGTATGTCAGTTTCTATTGGTATATCGGTTTCCATTGGTATATGAGTTTCAATTGGTATGTCATTTTCTATTTGTATATCAGTTTCTATTAGTATGTCAGTTTCTATTGGTAAGTCAGTTTCGATTAGTATATCAGTTTCTATTGGTATGTCAGTGTCGATTGGTATGACAGTTTCTATTGGTATATTAATTTCGATTGGTATATCAGTTTCGATTGGTATATCAGTTTCGATTCGTATGTCAGTTTCTATTGGTATGTCAGTTTTTATTGGTATGTCAGTTTCAATTGGTATATCAGTTTCGATTGGTATATCAGTTTTGATTGGTATATCAGTTTCGATTGGTATGTCAGTTTCTATTGGTATGTCAGTTTTTATTGGTATGTCAGTTTCAATTGGTATATCAGTTTTGATTGGTATGTCAGTTTTATTGGTATGTCAATTTCGAATGGTATATCAGTTTCGATTGGTATGTCAGTTTCTATTGGTATGTCAGTTTATATTTGTATGTCAGTTTTGATTGGTATGTCAGTTTCTATTGGTATATCAGTTTTGATTTGTATGTTAGTTTCTATTGGTATGTCAGTTTCTATTGGTATATCAGTTTCTATTGGTATGTCAGTTTCTATTGTTATGTTAGTCCTCGATTTGTATGTCAGTTTCTATTGGTATATCAATTTCGATTGGTATATCAGTTTCGATTAGTATGTCAGTTTCTATTGGTATGTCAGTTTTTATTGGTATGGCAGTTTCAATTGGTATATCAGTTTTGATTGGTATGTCAGATTTATTGGTATGTCAATTTCGATTGTGATATCAGTTTTCATTGGTATGTCAGTTTCTATTGGTATATCAGTTTCGATTGGTATATAAGTTTCTATTGGTATATCAGTTTCGATTGGTATGTCAGTTTCGATTACTATATCAGTCTCTATTGGTATATCAGTTTTGATTGGTTTGTTAGTTTCTATTGGTATATCAGTTTTGATTGGTATATCAGTTTCTATTGTTATATCAGTTCCGATTGGTATATCAGTTTCGATTGGTATATCAGTTTCTATTGGTATATCAGTTCCGATTGGTATATCAGTTTCGATTGGTATGTCAGTTTCTATTGGTATATCAGTTTCGATTGATATATCAGTATCAATTAATATGTTAGTTTCTATTGGTATGTCAGTTTCGATTAGTATATCAGTTTCTATTGGTATGTCAGTTTCGATTAGTATGTCAGTTTCTATTGGTATATAAGTTTTGATTGGTATATCAGTTTTGATTGGTATATCAGTTTCGATTGGTATGACTGTTTCTATTGGTATGTCAGTTTCTATTGGTATGTCAGTTTCGATTGGTATGTCAGTTTTATTGGTATGTCAATTTCGATTCGTATATCAGTTTCAATTAGTATGTCAGTTTTATTGGTATGTCAATTTTGATTGGTATATCAGTTTCGATTGGTATGTCAGTTTCTATTGGTATATCAGTTTATATTTGTATGTCTGTTTCGATTGGTATGTCAGTTTCTATTGGTATATAAGTTTTGATTGGTATGTTAGTTTCTATTGGTATGTCAGGTCCGATTGGTATGCTTGTCCTCGATTCGTATGTCAGTTTCTATTGGTATATCAATTTCGATTGGTATGTCAGTTTCTATTGGTATGTCAGTTTCTATTGGTATGTCAGTTTCAATTGGTATATCAGTTTAGATTGGTATGTCCGTTTTATTGTTATGTCAATTTCGATTGGTATATAAGTTTCGATTGGTATGTCAGTTTCTATTGGTATATCAGTTTATATTTGTATGTCAGTTTCGATTGGTATGTCAATTTCTATTGGTATATCAGTTTTGATTGGTATGTTAGTTTCTATTGGTATGTCAGTTCCGATTGGTATGTTAGTCCTCGATTCGTATGTCAGTTTCTATTGGTATATCAATTTTGATTGGTATGTCAGTTTCTATTGGTATATCAATTTCAATTGGTATGTCAGTTTCTATTGGTATGTCAGTTTCTATTGGTATATCAGTTTCGATTGGTATGTCACTTTCGATTAGTATATCAGTTTCTATTGGTATGTCAGTTTCTATTGGTATATCAATTTCGATTGGTATATCAGTTTCGATTAGTATGTCAGTTTCGATTCTTATGTCAGTTTCGATTGGTATGTCAGTTTCGATTGGTATGTCAGTTTCTATTAGTATGTCAGTTTCTATTGGTATATCAGTTTCGATGGTATATCAGTTTCTATTGTTATATCAGTTCCGATTGGTATATCAGTTTCGATTGGTATATCAGTTTCTATTGGTATATCAGTTCCGATTGGTATATCAGTTTCGATTGGTATGTCAGTTTCTATTGGTATATCAGTTTCGATTGATATATCAGTTTCGATTAATATGTCAGTTTCTATTGGTATGTCAGTTTCGATTAGTATACCAGTTTCTATTGGTATGTCAGTTTCGATTGGTATGTCAGTTTCTATTGGTATATCAGTTTCGATTGGTATATCAGTTTCGATTGGTATGACAGTTTCTATTGGTATGTCACTTTCTATTCTTATGTCAGTTTCGATTGGTATGTCAGTTTTATTGGTATGTCAATTTCGATTGGTATATCAGTTTCGATTGGTATGTCAGTTTCTATTCGTATATCAGTTTATATTTGTATGTCTGTTTCGATTGGTATGTCAGTTTCTATTGGTATATCAGTTTTGATTGGTATGTTAGTTTCTATTGGTATGTCAGGTCCGATTGGAATGTTAGTCCTCGATTCGTATGTCAGTTTCTATTGGTATATCAATTTCGATTGGTATGTCAGTTTCTATTGGTCTGTCAGTTTCTATTGGTATATCAGTTACGATTGGTATGTCAGTTTCGATTAGTATATCAGTTTCTATTGGTATGTCAGTTTCTATTTGTATATCAATTTCGATTGGTATATCAGTTTCGATTAGTATGTCAGTTTCGATCCGTATGTCATTTTCGATTGGTATGTCAGTTTTGATTGGTATGTCAGTTTCGATTTGTATGTCAATTTCGATTGGTATGACAGTTTTTATTGGTATGTCAGTTTCTATTAGTATATCAGTTTCGATTGGTATATCAGTTTCTATTGGTATATCAGTTCCGATTGGTATATCAGTTTCGATTTGTATGTCTGTTTCGATTAGTATATCAGTTTCTATTGGTATGTCAGTTATGATTGGTATGTGAGTTTCTATTGGTATATCAGTTTCTATTGGTATATCAGTTTCTATGTTTATATGAGTTCCGATTGGTATATCAGTTTCGATTGGTATATCAGTTTCTATTGGTATATCATTTCCGATTGGTATATCAGTTTCGATTGGTATGTCAGTTTCTATTGGTATATCATTTTCGATTGATATATCAGTTTCGATTAATATGTCAGTTTCTATTGGTATGTCAGTTTCGATTGGTATATCAGTTTCGATTGGTATGACAGTTTCTATTGGTATATCAGTTTCGATTGGTATATCAGTTTTGATTGGTATATCAGTTTCGATTGGTATGACAGTTTCTATTGGTATGTCAGTTTCTATTGGTATGTCAGTTTCGATTAGTATGTCAGTTTTATTGGTATGTCAATTTCGATTCGTATATCAGTTTCAATTAGTATGTCAGTTTTATTGGTATGTCAATTTCGATTGGTATGTCAGTTTCTATTGGTCTGTCAGTTTCTATTGGTATATCAGTTTCGATTGGTATGTCAGTTTCGATTATTATATCAGTTTCTTTTGGTATGTTAGTTTCTGTTGGTATATCAATTTCGATTGGTATATCAGTTTCGATTAGTATGTCAGTTTCAATTCGTATGTCGGTTTCGATTGGTATGTCAGTTTTGATTGGTATGTCAGTTTGGATTTGTATGTCAATTTCTATTGGTATATCAGTTTCGATTGGTATATCAGTTTCTATTGGTATATCAGTTCCGATTGGTATATCAGTTTCGATTTGTATGTCAGTTTCGATTAGTATATCAGTTTCTATTGGTATGTCAGTTATGATTGGTATGTCAGTTTCTATTGGTATATCAGTTTCTATTGGTATATCAGTTTCATTTGGTATGTCAGTTTCTATTGTTATGTTAGTCCTCGATTTGTATGTCAGTTTCTATTGGTATATCAATTTCGATTGGTATGTCAATTTCTATCGGTATGTCAGTTTCTATTGGTAAATCAATTTCGATTGGTATGTCAGTTTTGATTTGTATATAAGTTTCGATTCGTATGTCAGTTTCGATTGGTATGTCAGTTTCGATTGGTATGTCAGTTTCGATTTGTATGTCAGTTTCAATAGGTATATCAGTTTCGATTCGTATGTCAGTTTCTATTGGTATATCGGTTTCCATTGGTATATCAGTTTCAATTGGTATGTCATTTTCTATTTGTATATCAGTTTCTATTTGTATGTCAGTTTCTATTGGTAAGTCAGTTTCGATTAGTATATCAGTTTCTATTGGTATGTCAGTTTCGATTGTTATGACAGTTTCTATTGGTATATCAGTTTCGATTGGTATATCAGTTTCGATTGGTATATCAGTTTCGATTTCTATGTCAGTTTCTATTGGTATGTCAGTTTCAATTGGTATATCAGTTTCGATTGGTATATCAGTTTTGATTGGTATATCAGTTTCGATTGGTATGTCAGTTTCTATTGGTATGTCAGTTTTTATTGGTATGTCAGTTTCAATTGGTATATCAGTTTTGATTGGTATGTCAGTTTTATTGGTATGTCACTTTCGAATGGTATATCAGTTTCGATTGGTATGTCAGTTTCTATTGGTATATCAGTTTATATTTGTATGTCAGTTTCGATTGGTATGTCAGTTTCTATTGGTATATCAGTTTTGATTCGTATGTTAGTTTCTATTGGTATGTCAGTTCCGATTGGTATGTTAGTCCTCGATTCGTATGTCAGTTTCTATTGGTATTTCAATTTCGATTGGTATGTCAGTTTCTATTGGTATGTCAGTTCCTATTGGTATATCAGTTTCGATTGGTATGTCACTTTCGATTAGTATATCAGTTTCTATTGGTATGTCAGTTTCTATTGGTATATCAATTTCGATTGGTATATCAGTTTCTATTGGTATGTCAGTTTTGATTAGTATGTCAGGTTCGATTCTTATGTCAGTTTCGATTGGTATGTCAGTTTCGATTGGTATGTCAGTTTCTATTAGTATGTCAGTTTCTATTGGTATATCAGTTTCTATTGGTATGTCAGTTTTGATTAGTATGTCAGTTTCTTTTGGTATATCAGTTTCGATTGGTATATCAGTTTCTATTGGTATATCAGTTCCGATTGGTATATCAGTTTCGATTTGTATGTCAATTTCGATTAGTATATCAGTTTCTATTGGTATGTCAGTTATGATTGGTATGTCAGTTTCTATTGGTATATCAGTTTCTATTGGTATATCAGTTTCTATTGGTATGTCAGTTTCTATTGTTATCTTAGTCCTCGATTTGTATGTCAGTTTCTATTGGTATATCAATTTTGATTGGTATATCAGTTTCGATTGGTATGTCAGTTACTATTGGTATGTCAGTTTTTATTGGTATGGCGGTTTCAATTGGTTTATCAGTATTGATTGGTATGTCAGTTTTATTGGTATGTCAGTTTCTATTGGTATATCAATTTTGATTTGTATGTCAGTTTCTATTGGTATATCAATTTCAATTGGTATGTCAGTTTCTATTGGTATGTCAGTTTCTATTGGTATATCAGTTTCGATTGGTATGTCACTTTCGATTAGTATATCAGTTTCTATTGGTATGTCAGTTTCTATTGGTATATCAGTTTCGATTAGTATGTCAGTTTCGATTCTTATGTCAGTTTCGATTGGTATGTCAGTTTCGATTGGTATGTCAGTTTCTATTAGTACGTCAGTTTCTATTGGTATATCAGTTTCTATTGGTGTGTCAGTTTTGATTGGTATGTCAGTTTCTATTGGTATATCAGTTTCGATTGGTATATCAGTTTCTATTTGTATGTCAGTTATGATTGGTATGTCAGTTTCTATTGGTATATCAGTTTCTATTGGTATATCAGTTTCTATTGGTATGTCAGATTCTATTGTTATGTTAGTCCTCGATTTGTATGTCAGTTTCTATTGGTATATCAATTTCGATTGGTATATCAGTTTCGATTGGTATGTCAGTTTCTATTGGGATGTCAGTTTTTATTGGTATGGCGGTTTCAATTGGTTTATCAGTTTTCATTGGTATGTCAGTTTTATTGGTATGTCAGTTTCTATTGGTATATCAGTTTATATTTGTATGTCAGTTTCGATTGGTATGTCAGTTTCGATTGGTATGTCAGTTTCTATTAGTACGTCAGTTTCTATTGGTATATCAGTTTCTATTGGTGTGTCAGTTTTGATTGGTATGTCAGTTTCTATTGGTATATCAGTTTCGATTGGTATATCAGTTTCTATTGGTATATCAGTTCCGATTGGTATATCAGTTTCGATTGGTATGTCAGTTTCGATTACTATATCAGTTTCTATTCGTATGTCAATTTTGATTGGTTTGTCAGTTTCTATTGGTATATCAGTTTCGATGGTATATCAGTTTCTATTGTTATATCAGTTCCGATTGGTATATCAGTTTCGATTGGTATATCAGTTTCTATTGGTATATCAGTTCCGATTGGTATATCAGTTTCGATTGGTATGTCAGTTTCTATTGGTATATCAGTTTCGATTGATATATCAGTTTCGATTAATATGTCAGTTACTATTGGTATGTCAGTTTCGATTAGTATACCAGTTTCTATTGGTATGTCAGTTTCGATTGGTATGTCAGTTTCTATTGGTATATCAGTTTATATTTGTATGTCAGTTTCGATTAGTATGTCAGTTTCTATTGGTATATCAGTTTTGATTCGTATGTTAGTTTCTATTGGTATGTCAGTTCCGATTGGTATGTTAGTCCTCGATTCGTATGTCAGTGTCTATTGGTATATCAATTTCGATTGGTATGACAGTTTCTATTGGTATGTCAGTTCCTATTGGTATATCAGTTTCGATTTGTATGTCACTTTCGATTAGTATATCATTTTCTATTGGTATGTCAGTTTCTATTGGTATATCAATTTCGATTGGTATATCAGTTTCGATTAATATGTCAGTTTCGATTCTTATGTCAGTTTCGATTGGTATGTCAGTTTCGATTGGTATGTCAGTTTCTATTAGTATGTCAGTTTCTATTGGTATATCAGTTTCTATTGGTATGTCAGTTTTGATTAGTATGTCAGTTTCTATTGGTATATCAGTTTCGATTGGTATATCAGTTTCTATTGGTATATCAGTTCCGATTGGTATATCAGTTTCGATTGGTATGTCAGTTTCGATTACTATATCAGTTTCTATTGGTATGTCAGTTTTGATTGGTTTGTTAGTTTCTATTGGTATATCAGTTTCGATTGGTATATCAGTTTCTATTGTTATATCAGTTCCGATTGGTATATCAGTTTCGATTGGTATATCAGTTTCTATTGGAATATCAGTTCCGATTGGTATATCAGTTTCGATTGGTATGTCAGTTTCTATTGGTATATCAGTTTCGATCGATATATCAGTTTCAATTAATATGTCAGTTTCTATTGGTATGTCAGTTTCGATTAGTATATCAGTTTCTATTGGTATGTCAGTTTCGATTAGTATGTCAGTTTCTATTGGTATATAAGTTTCGATTGGTATATCAGTTTCTATTGGTATATCAGTTTATATTTGTATGTCTGTTTCGATTGGTATGTCAGTTTCTATTGGTATATAAGTTTTGATTGGTATGTTAGTTTCTATTGATATGTCAGTTTCTATTGGTATATCAGTTTCGATTGGTATGTCAGTTTGGATTAGTATATCAGTTTCTATTGGTATGTCAGTTTCTATTGGTATATCAATTTCGATTGGTATGTCAGTTTCTATTGGTCTGTCAGTTTCTATTGGTATATCAGTTTCGATTGGTATGTCAGTTTTGATTAGTATATCAGTTTCTATTGGTATGTCAGTTTCTATTGGTATATTAATTTCGATTGGTATATCAGTTTCGATTGGTATATCAGTTTCGATTAGTATGTCAGTTTCTATTGGTATATCAGTTTCAATTGGTATGTCATTTTCTATTTGTATATCAGTTTCTATTGGTATGTCAGTTTCTATTGGTATGTCAGTTTCGATTAGTATATCAGTTTCTATTGGTATGTCAGTTTCGATTGGTATGTCAGTTTCCATGGTATATCAGTTTCGATTGGTATATCAGTTTCGATTGGTATGTCAGTTTCTATTGGTATGTCAGTTTTTATTGTTATGTCAGTTTCAATTGTTATATCAGTTTCGATTGGTATATCAGTTTCGATTGGTATATCAGTTTCGATTGGTATGTCAGTTTCTATTGGTATGTCAGTTTTTATTGGTATGTCAGTTTCAATTGGAATATCAGTTTTGATTAGTATGTCAGTTTTATTGGTATGTCAATTTCGATTGGTATATCAGTTTCGATTGGTATGTCAGTTTCTATTAGTATGTCAGTTTCTATTGGTATATCAGTTCCGATTGGTATGTTAGTCCTCGATTCGTATGTCAGTTTCTATTGGTATATCAATTTCGATTGGTATGTCAGTTTCTATTGGTATGTCAGTTCCTATTGGTATATCAGTTTCGATTGGTATGTCACTTTCGATTAGTATATCAGTTTCTATTGGTATGTCAGTTTCTATTGGTATATCAATTTCCATTGGTATATCAGTTTCGATTAATATGTCAGTTTCGATTCTTATGTCAGTTTCGATTGGTATGTCAGTTTCGATTGGTATGTCAGTTTCTATTAGTATGTCAGTTTCTATTGGTATATCAGTTTCTATTGGTATGTCAGTTTTGATTAGTATGTCAGTTTCTATTGGTATATCAGTTTCGATTGGTATATCAGTTTCTATTGGTATATCAGTTCCGATTGGTATATCAGTTTCGATTGGTATGTCAGTTTTATTGGTATGTCAATTTCGATTCGTATATCAGTTTCAATTAGTATGTCAGTTTTATTAGTATGTCAATTTCGATTGGTATATCAGTTTCGATTGGTATGTCAGTTTCTATTGGTATATCAGTTTCGATTAGTATGTCAGTTTCTATTGGTATGTCATTTTCTATTTGTATATCAGTTTCGATTGGTATATCAGTTTCGATTGGTATGTCAGTTTTTATTGGTATGTCAGTTTCAATTGGTATATCAGTTTCGTTTGGTATATCAGTTTCGATTGGTATATCAGTTTCGATTGCTATGTCAGTTTCTATTGGTATGTCAGTTTTTATTGGTATGTCTGTTTCAATTGGTATATCAGTTTTGATTGGTATGTCAGTTTCTATTTGTATGTCAGTTTCGATTGGTATGTCAGTTTCTATTGGTATATCAGTTTTGATTGGTATGTCACTTTCGATTAGTATATCAGTTTCTATTGGTATGTCAGTTTCTATTGGTATATCAATTTCGATTTGTATATCAGTTTCGATTTTCGACATTATCTGGTGGGCTCTTAGAAAACTAGGTGTTGATGAATGGCTTGTGAGAGCTATACAAGCCATGTATAAAGAAACAGTTAGCAAGGTTAGAATTAACAACGAATATAGTGAAGAGTTTAGCGTAAAAGTTGGCGTCCATCAGGGCTCTGTTCTCAGCCCCCTACTATTTATTATTGCCCTTCAGGCTATAACAGAGGAGTTCAAGACAGGCTGCCCATGGGAACTCCTATACGCAGACGACCTGACACTCATAGCGGAATCAATGGCCGAGCTAGAGAAGAAATTCCAAACATGGAAGCACGGCCTAGAGTCAAAAGGACTTAAAATTAACCTGGCTAAGACCAAAGTTCTAGTTTGTAGGAAAGAAAACAAGGCGGCGGTCCCTTCTGGGAAATGGTCGTGCTCAGTGTGTAGGAAAGGCGTAGGTAGAAACTCCATTTTATGTCCTAAATGCAAAGTATGGGTGCATAAAAGATGTAGTGGGATCACAGGTAAGCTAACTAAGAACATAGATTTTACATGTGGCCGGTGTTCTGGTGCAATAAGTAGCAGCAAGTGCCCACAAAATACTAGCTCTTTCAATTGCGCAGAGGGTTCTATAGAAATAGAGGACAGCTTTCGTTACCTGGGCGATAAAATCAGCAGTGGGGGAGGGTGCTCTGAAAGTACTGTAGCTAGAGTCAGAACTGGTTGGAAAAAGTTCAGAGAGCTTATACCACTATTAGCTGCTAAAGGGTTCTCCCTAAAAATGAAAGGCAGGTTGTACGATGCCTGCATACGAACAGCAATGTTGCATGGTAGTGAGACCTGGGCATTGTGTGCAGAGGATATACGCAGACTAGAGAGGAACGAAGCTTGCATGCTCCGCTGGATGTGTAACAGTAATATACGTGAACGGCAAAGCATAAACGAACTAAGGAAAAATTAGAGATAAGAGGGATCAGATGTTGTTTACTCGAGAGAAGGCTGCGTTGGTATGGACACGTGATGCGCATGAAAGTCGATAGCTGTATAACAAAGTGCAGGGCAATAAAGATAGACGGTAGCCACGGAATAGGCAGACCTAGAAAAACCTGGGATGAGCTGATAAACTCCGACCTCACACACTTACACCTCTCCAAGACAATGTCACTGGACCGAGACCTTTGGCGGTACTCAGTAACAGAGAAGACCCGCCTTGCCAGTAGGCATCTCTAACAAAATACACCCCGTCCCACCACCACCACCCCCATCCCATCCACACCACCCCCGTTCTATGTAAAGTTATGTTGGTGCCGCGCCATCCAGGCCGAAACAAATGAGATCGTGTAGGTGTCACGACAAAAAAACACACAGTCCACGCTGTAATGTGGCCGTGTAGTCAACACGGTTAAAACCTCCCAGACCCACACTGTAAATGTGGTTGGTGTTAGGAAGGGCATCCAACTGTAGAAAACCTGCCAGACAGTCCTATGCGAGCAAGACAATCACTCTTGCCTCAAGTGGGACTACCCCCGTCCAAACCCATGCAAGCGTGGAACACGGACGTTAAACGTTGATGATGATGATGATGATATGAGTTTCTATCGGTATGTCAGTTTCGATTGGTATATCAGTTTCGAATGGTATGTCAGTTTGGATTGGTATGTCAGTTTCGATTAGTATATCAGTTTCGATTGCTATGTTAGTTCTCGATTTGTATGTCAGTTTCTATTTGTATATCAGTTTCGATTGGTATGTCAGTTTCGATTGGTATATCAGTTTCGATTAGTATATCAGTTTCGATTAGTATGTCAATTTCTATTGGTATATCAGTTTCGATTGATATGTCAGTTTCCATTGGTATATCAGTTTGTATTGGTATGTCAGTTTCTATTAGTATGTCAGTTTCTATTGGTATATCAGTTTCGATTGGTATATCAGCTTCGATTGGTATGCCAGTATAGATTGGTATGTCAGTGTCGATGGGTATATCAGTTTCGATTGTTATGTCAGTTTCTATTGGTATATCAGTTTCGACTAGTATGTGATTTTCGATTGGTATGTAAGTCCTTGATTTGTATGTCAGTTTATATTGGTATATCAGTTTCGATTGGTATATCAGTTTCTATTAGTATATCAGTTACTATTTGTATGTCAGTTTCTATTGGTATATCAGTTTCGATTGGTATATCAGTTTCGATTGGTATGTCAATTTCGATTGGTATATCAGTTTCGATTGGTATATCAGTTTCGATTGGTATGTCAGTTTCGATTGGTATGTAAGTTTCGATTGGTATATCAGTTTCGATTGTTATGTCAGTTTCTATTGGTATATCAGTTTCGACTGGTATGTTAGTCCTCGATTTGTATGTCAGTTTCTATTGGTATATCAGTTTCAATTAGTATATCAGTTACTATTTGTATGTCAGTTTCTATTGGTATATCAGTTTCGATTGGTATATCAGTTTCCATTGGTATGTCAGTTTCTATTGGTATGTCAATTTCGATTGGTATATCAGTTTCGGACGGTATGTTAGTTTCGATTGGTAAGTCAGTTTCGATTGGTATATCAGTTTCGATTGTTATGTCAGTTTCTATTGGTATGTCAGTTTCGACTGGTATGTGATTTTCGATTGGTATGTTAGTCCTCGATTTGTATGTCAGTTTCTATTGGTATATCCCTTTCGATTGGTATGTCAGTTTCGATTAGTATATCACTTACTATTTGTATGTCAGTTTATATTGGTATATCAGTTTCGATTGGTATGTCAATTTCGATTGGTATATCAGTTTCGATTGGTATATCAGTTTCGATTGGTATGTAAGTTTCGATTGGTATATCAGTTTTGATTGTTATGTCAGTTTCTATTGGTATATCAGTTTTGATTATTATATTAGTTACTATTTGTATTTCAGTTTCTATTGGTATATCAGTTTCGATTGGTATATCATTTTCGATTGATATTTCAGTTTCGATTGGTATATCAGTTTCGATTGGTATGTCAGTTTAATTGGTATGTCAATTTCGATTTGTATATCAGTTTCGGTTGGTATGTTAGTTTCGATTGGTAAGTCAGTTTCGATTAGTATATCAGTTTCGAATGATATGTCTGTTTCGATTGGTATGTCAGTTTCAATTGGTTTATCAGATTCGATTAGTATGTCAATTTCTATTGGTATGTTAGTTTCGATTGGTATGTCAGTTTCTATTGGTATATAAGTTTCTGTTGGTATGTCAGTTTCTATTGGTATGTCAGTTTTTATTGGTATATCAGTTTCGATTGTTATATCAGTTTCGATTGGTATGTCAGTTTCGATTGGTATGTCAGTTTCTATTGGTATATCAGTTTTGACTGGTATGTTAGTTTCTATTGGTATGTCAGTTTCGATTAGTATATTAGTTTCTATTGGTATGTCATTTTCGATTGGTATGTTAGTCCTCGATTTGTATGTCCGTTTCTATTGGTATATCAGTTTCGATTTGAATGTCAGTTTCGATTAGTGTATCAGTTACTATTTGTATGTCAGTTTCTATTGGTATATCAGTTTCGATTGGTATATCAGTTTCGATTGGTATGTCAATTTCGATTGGTATGTAATTTTCGATTAGTATATCAGTTTCGAATGGTATGTCAGTTTTGATTGGTATATCAGTTTCGATTGGTATGTCAGTTTCGATTGGTATGTTAGTTTCGATTGGTATATCAGTTTCTATTGCTATGTCAGTTTCGATTGTTATGTCAGATTCTATTTGTATATCAGTTTCGATTGATATATCAGTTTCGATTAGTATGTCAGTTTTTATTGGTATGTCAGTGTCGATTAGTATATCAGTTTCTATTGGTATGTCAGTTTCGATTAGTATGTCAGTTTCTATTGGTATATCAGTTTTGATTGGTATATCAGTTTCGATTGGTATATCAGTTTTGATTGGTATGTCAGTTTCTATTATTATGTCAGTTTCAATTGGTATATCAGTTTCGATTGGTATGTAAGTTTTATTGGTATGTCAGTTTCGATTGGTATATCAGTTTTGGTTGGTATGTCAGTTTCGAATGGGATGTCAGTTTCTATTGGTATATCAGTTTCGATTGGTATGTCAGTTTCTATTGGTATGTCAGTTTCGATTGGTATGTCTGTTTCGATTGGTATATCAGTTTCGAATGGTATGTCAGTCTCGATTGGTATGTCCGTTTTGATTGGTATAACAGTTTCAATTTGAATGTCTGTTTCGATTTGTATGTCAGTTTCGATTGGTATATCAGTTTTGGTTGGTATGTCAGTTTCGTTTGGTGTGTTAGTTTCTATTGGTAAGTCAGTATCGATTAGTATATCAGTTTCTATTGGTATGTTAGTTTCGATTGGTATGTTAGTTCTCGATTCGTATGTCAGTTTCTATTGGTATATCAGTTTCGATTGGTATGTCAGTTTCGATTGGTATGTCAGTTTCAATTGGTAAGTCAATTTCGATTGGTTTATCAGATTCGATTAGTATGTCAATTTCTATCGGTATATCAGTTTCCATTGGTATATCAGTTTCGATTGGTATGTCAGTTTCGATTGGTATATCAGTTTCGAATGGTATGTCAGTTTCGATTGGTATGTCAGTTTCGATTAGTATATCAGTTTCGATTAGTATGTCAATTTCTATTGGTATATCAGTTTCAATTGGATTGTCAGTTTCTATTGGTATATCAGTTTGTATTAGTATGTCAGTTTCTATTAGTATGTCAGTTTCTATTGTTATATCAGTTTCGATTGTTATGTCAGTTTCTATTGGTATATCAGTTTCGACTGGTATGTGATTTTCGATTGGTATGTTAGTACTCGATTTGTATGTCAGTTTCTATTGATATATCAGTTTCGATTGGTATATCAGTTACTATTTGTATGTCAGTTTCTATTGGTATATCAGTTTCGATTGGTATATCAGTTTCGACTGGAATGTTATTTTCGATTGGTATGTTAGTCCTCGATTTGTATGTCAGTTTCTATCGGGATATCAGTTTCAATTATTATATCAGTTACTATTTGTATGTCAGTTTCTATTGGTATATCAGTTTCGATTGGTATATCAGTTTCGATTGGTATGTCAGTTTCGATTGGTATATCAGTTTCGATTGGTATGTCAGTTTCGATTGGTATGTAAGTTTTGATTAGTATATCAGTTTCGAATGGTATGTCAGTTTTGATTGGTATATCAGTTTCGATTGGTATGTCAGTATCGATTGGTATGTCAGTTTCGATTGGTATATCAGTTTCGATTAGTATGTCAGTTTCTATTGGTATATCGGTTTCCATTGGTATTTCAGTTTCTATGGGTATATCAGTTTCTATTTGTATGTCAGTTTCAATTGGTAGGTCAGTTTCGATTAGTATATCAGTTTCTATTGGTATGTCTGTTTCGATTGGTATATCAGTTTCTATTGTTATGTCAATTTCGATTGGTATGTCAGTTTAGATTGGTATATCAGTTTCGATTGGTATGTCAGTTTCTATTATTAAGTCTGTTTCGATTGGTATATCAGTTTCGGTTGGTATGTCAGTTTCGATTGGTATGTCAATTTTGATTAGTATATGAGTTTCTATTGGTATGTCAGTTTCGATTGGTATATCAGTTTTGAATGGTATGTCAGTTTGCATTGGTATGTCAGTTTGGATAGGTATATCAGTTTCGATTGATATATCAGTTTCGATTACTATGTCAGTTTCTATTGGTATGTCAGTTTCGATTAGTATATCAGTTTCGATTGCTATGTTAGTTCTCGATTTGTATGTCAGTTTCTATTTGTATATCAGTTTCGATTGGTATGTCTGTTTCGATTGTTATGTCAGTTTCGATTGGTATATCAGTTTCGAATGGTATGTCAGTTTCGATTGGTATGTCAGTTTCGATTGGTATATCAGTTTCGATTAGTATGTCAATTTCTATTGGTATATCAGTTTCGATTGGTATGTCAGATTCTATTGGTATATCAGTTTGTATTGGTATATCAGTTTCGATTGGTATATCAGCTTCGATTGGTATGTCAGTTTCGATTGCTATGTCAGTTTCGATTGGTATATCAGTTTCGATTGTTATGTCAGTTTCTACTGGTATATCAGTTTCGACTAGTATGTGATTTTCGATTGGTATGTTAGTCCTCGATTTGTATGTCAGTTTATATTGGTATATCAGTTTCGATTAGTATATCAGTTACTATTTGTATGTCAGTTTATATTGGTATATCAGTTTCGATTGGTATGTCAGATTCTATTGGTATATCAGTTTCGATTGGTATATCAGTTTCGACTGGTATGTCAATTTCGATTGGTATATCAGTTTCGATTGGTATATCAGTTTCGATTGGTATATCAGTTTCGATTGGTATGTAAGTTTCGATTGGTATATCAGTTTCGATTGTTATGTCAGTTTCTATTGGTATATCAGTTTCGACTGGTATGTTATTTTCGGTTGGTATCTTAGTCCTCGATTTGTATGTCAGTTTCTATTGGTATATCAGTTTCAATTAGTATATCAGTTACTATTTGTATGTCAGTTTCTATTGGTATATCAGTTTCGATTGGTATATCAGTTTCGATTGGTATATCAGTTTTGATTGGTATGTCAGTTTCTATTATTATGTCAGTTTCAATTGGTATATCAGTTTCGATTGGTATGTAAGTTTTATTGGTATGTCAGTTTCGATTGGTATATCAGTTTTGGTTGGTATGTCAGTTTCGAATGGGATGTCAGTTTCTATTGGTATATCAGTTTCGATTGGTATGTCAGTTTCTATTGGTATGTCAGTTTCGATTGGTATGTCTGTTTCGATTGGTATATCAGTTTCGAATGGTATGTCAGTCTCGATTGGTATGTCCGTTTTGATTGGTATAACAGTTTCTATTTGAATGTCTGTTTCGATTTGTATGTCAGTTTCGATTGGTATATCAGTTTTGGTTGGTATGTCAGTTTCATTTGGTGTGTTAGTTTCTATTGGTAAGTCAGTATCGATTAGTATATCAGTTTCTATTGGTATGTTAGTTTCGATTGGTATGTTAGTTCTCGATTCGTATGTCAGTTTCTATTGGTATATCAGTTTCGATTGGTATGTCAGTTTCGATTGGTATGTCAGTTTCAATTGGCAAGTCAATTTCGATTGGTTTATCAGATTCGATTAGTATGTCAATTTCTATCGGTATATCAGTTTCCATTGGTATATCAGTTTCGATTGGTATGTCAGTTTCGATTGGTATATCAGTTTCGAATGGTATGTCAGTTTCGATTGGTATGTCAGTTTCGATTAGTATATCAGTTTCGATTAGTATGTCAATTTCTATTGGTATATCAGTTTCAATTGGATTGTCAGTTTCTATTGGTATATCAGTTTGTATTAGTATGTCAGTTTCTATTAGTATGTCAGTTTCTATTGTTATATCAGTTTCGATTGTTATGTCAGTTTCTATTGGTATATCAGTTTCGACTGGTATGTGATTTTCGATTGGTATGTTAGTACTCGATTTGTATGTCAGTTTCTATTGATATATCAGTTTCGATTGGTATATCAGTTACTATTTGTATGTCAGTTTCTTTTGGTATATCAGTTTCGATTGGTATATCAGTTTCGACTGGAATGTTATTTTCGATTGGTATGTTAGTCCTCGATTTGTATGTCAGTTTCTATCGGGATATCAGTTTCAATTATTATATCAGTTACTATTTGTATGTCAGTTTCTATTGGTATATCAGTTTCGATTGGTATATCAGTTTCGATTGGTATGTCAGTTTCGATTGGTATATCAGTTTCGATTGGTATGTCAGTTTCGATTGGTATGTAAGTTTTGATTAGTATATCAGTTTCGAATGGTATGTCAGTTTTGATTGGTATATCAGTTTCGATTGGTATGTCAGTATCGATTGGTATGTCAGTTTCGATTGGTATATCAGTTTCGATTAGTATGTCAGTTTCTATTGGTATATCGGTTTCCATTGGTATTTCAGTTTCTATGGGTATATCAGTTTCTATTTGTATGTCAGTTTCAATTGGTATGTCAGTTTCGATTAGTATATCAGTTTCTATTGGTATGTCTGTTTCGATTGGTATATCAGTTTCTATTGTTATGTCAATTTCGATTGGTATGTCAGTTTAGATTGGTATATCAGTTTCGATTGGTATGTCAGTTTCTATTATTAAGTCTGTTTCGATTGGTATATCAGTTTCGGTTGGTATGTCAGTTTCGATTGGTATGTCAATTTTGATTAGTATATGAGTTTCTATTGGTATGTCAGTTTCGATTGGAATATCAGTTTTGAATGGTATGTCAGTTTGCATTGGTATGTCAGTTTGGATAGGTATATCAGTTTCGATTGATATATCAGTTTCGATTACTATGTCAGTTTCTATTGGTATGTCAGTTTCGATTAGTATATCAGTTTCGATTGCTATGTTAGTTCTCGATTTGTATGTCAGTTTCTATTTGTATATCAGTTTCGATTGGTATGTCTGTTTCGATTGTTATGTCAGTTTCGATTGGTATATCAGTTTCGAATGGTATGTCAGTTTCGATTGGTATGTCAGTTTCGATTGGTATATCAGTTTCGATTAGTATGTCAATTTCTATTGGTATATCAGTTTCGATTGGTATGTCAGATTCTATTGGTATATCAGTTTGTATTGGTATATCAGTTTCGATTGGTATATCAGCTTCGATTGGTATGTCAGTTTCGATTGGTATGTCAGTTTCGATTGGTATATCAGTTTCGATTGTTATGTCAGTTTCTACTGGTATATCAGTTTCGACTAGTATGTGATTTTCGATTGGTATGTTAGTCCTCGATTTGTATGTCAGTTTATATTGGTATATCAGTTTCGATTTGTATATCAGTTTCGATTAGTATATCAGTTACTATTTGTATGTCAGTTTATATTGGTATATCAGTTTCGATTGGTATGTCAGATTCTATTGGTATATCAGTTTCGATTGGTATATCAGTTTCGACTGGTATGTCAATTTCGATTGGTATATCAGTTTCGATTGGTATATCAGTTTCGATTGGTATATCAGTTTCGATTGGTATGTAAGTTTCGATTGGTATATCAGTTTCGATTGTTATGTCAGTTTCTATTGGTATATCAGTTTCGACTGGTATGTTATTTTCGGTTGGTATCTTAGTCCTCGATTTGTATGTCAGTTTCTATTGGTATATCAGTTTCAATTAGTATATCAGTTACTATTTGTATGTCAGTTTCTATTGGTATATCAGTTTCGATTGGTATATCAGTTTCCATTGGTATATCAGTTTCTATTGGTATATCACTATCGATTGGTATGTCAGTTTCTATTGGTATGTCAGTGTCAATTGGTATATCAGTTTTAATTGGTATGTCAGTTTTATTGGTATGTCAATTTCGATTGGTATATCAGTTTCGGTTGGTATGTTAGTTTCGATTGGTAAGTCAGTTTCGATTGGTATATCAGTTTCAAATGATATGTCAGTTTCTATTGGTATATCAGTTTCTGTTGGTATGTCAGTTTCTATTGGTATGTCAATTTTTATTGGTATATCAGTTTCGATTGTTATATCAGTTTCGATTGGTATGTCAGTTTCATAGGTATGTCAGTCTCGATAGGTATATCAGTTTCGATTGTTATGTCAGTTTCTATTGGTATATCAGTTTTGACTGGTATGTTAGTTTCTACTGGTATGTCAGTTTCGATTAGTATATTAGTTTCTATTGGTATGTCACTTTCGATTGGTATGTTAGTCCTCGATTGGTATGTCCGTTTCTATTGGTATATCAGTTTCGATTGGTATGTCAGTTTCGATTAGTGTATCAGTTACTATTTGTATGTCAGTTTCTATTGGTATATCAGTTTCGATTGGTATATCAGTTTCGAATGGTATGTCAGTTTGTATTGGTATGTCAGTTGGGATAGGTATATCAGTTTCGATTGATATATCAGTTTCGATTACTATGTCAGTTTCTATTGGTATGTCAGTTTCGATTAGTATATCAGTTTCGATTGCTATGTTAGTTCTCGATTTGTATGTCAGTTTCCATTTGTATATCAGTTTCGATTGGTATGTCTGTTTCGATTGTTATGTCAGTTTCTATTGGAATATCAGTTTCGATTGTTATGTCAGTTTCGATTATTATATCAGTTTATATTGGTATGTCAGTTTTTATTGGTATATCGGTTTCCATTGGTATATCAGTTTCCATTGGTATGTCAGTTTCTATTGGTATATCAGTATCGATTGGTATGTCAGTTTCTATTGGTATGTCAGTGACAATTGGTATATCAGTTTTAATTGGTATTTCAGTTTTATTGGTATGTCAATTTCGATTGGTATGTCAGTTTCGATTGGTATATCAGTTTCGAATGGTATGTCAGTTTCGATTGGTATGTCAGTTTCGATTGGTATATTAGTTTCGATTAGTATGTCAATTTCTATTGGGATATCAGTTTCGATTGGTATGTCAGTTTCTATTGGTATATCAGTTTGTATTGGTATGTCAGTTTCTATTAGTATGTCAGTTTCTATTGGTATATCAGTTTCAATTGGTATATCAGCTTCGATTGGTATGTCAGTTTCGATTGGTATGTCAGTTTCAATTGGTATATCAGTTTCGAATGTTATGTCAGTTTCTATTGGTACATCAGTTTCGACTGGTATGTGATTTTTCGATTGGTATGTTAGTCCTCGATTTGTATGTCAGTTTCTATTGGTATATCAGTTTCGATTGGTATATCAGTTTCGATTGGTATGTCAATTTCGATTGGTATATCAGTTTCGATCGGTATATCAGTTTCGATTGGTATGTCAGTTTCGATTGGTATATCAGTTTCGAATGGTATGTCAGTTTCGATAGGTATGTAATTTTTGATTAGTATATCAGTTTTGAATGGTTTGTCAGTTTTATTGGTATGTCAATTTCGATTGGTATATCAGTTTCGGTTGGTATGTTAGTTTCGATTGGTATATCAGTTTCTGTTGGTATGTCAGTTTCGATTAGTATATCAGTTTCTGTTGGTATGTCTGTTTCTATTGGTATGTCAGTTTCGATTAGTGTATTAGTTTCTATTGGTATCTCATTTTCGATTGGTATGTTAGTCCTCGATTTGTATGTCTGTTTCTATTGGTATATCAGTTTAGATTGGTATGTCAGTTTCGATTAGCGTATCAGTTTCTAATGGTATGTCAGTTTTGATTGGTATATCAGTTTCGATTGGTATGTCAGTTTCGATTGGTATGTCAGTTTCGACTGGTATATCAATTTCTATTGCTATGTCAGTTTCGATTGGTATATTTTCAAACCTTAATTCCAAACGTATTTTCAAACCCCAATCCCTAATTCTAGCGTATCTTCAAAACAAAAAAAACAAAATCCTTTCCTTCTTCCTTCTTCGAAGGCACGGGGCGGTCAAACGCCTAACACTCACAGCCATCATGTGGCCCCCTCCCCTCGCTCTCTCTCACTCTCTCTCTCTCCCTATAAATATATGATAGGAATTCACTTCGCCAAATTTCATTTCATTGCTTGCTGTCCACACGATATTCATGTAAACGTAATGTACAGACTTCATCTCTCTCTCTCTCTCTCTCCTCTCCCTCCACAAATCTTAATTCTAGCGTATTTTCAAAACAATCCATATTTCGTATCAAGTCCAAATAGCCAATCTATCGCTAAAACAAACTACATTTCCTGTTTCTATTAATTGCTAAATACGTAGGTTTTTGGACGTATTTAACAGAACAAATTTTGTATTTTTGTTAATCGCTTGTTAAATGCATGGACCCCACTCAATCATTACCTTCTTGCTAGCTACCCAACACCCCTCCCTCCCACCCCCACTCACCACCATTGCTATTACGTGGACCAATCATAAAACAGAGCCCCCACGCATCACCAGTATTATTACGCGGACCAATCAGAAACCAGAGGCCTATACTATCGCTTGCCTGGTTGCCTTTCGATATACGATATATAATGGATGGATGGACTGCGGAATCCTGGAGAGTGAAGGAGAGAGAGAGAAAAATCTGGACGCTCAGCGACAATGCCAAAGATAAAGACAAATTCACCTCTTGGACGAGAATGCAAGCACTCCTCATTGTTTCGACCGCGGACGGCTAACATAACCCCATCGCCCCCCGCCCCTCACCGCCCCCAACCCCCAAACGCAATCCAAAACTTCAGAGTTGGTACCATAAATGTAGGCACCCTAAAGGGTCGCGCTAACGAGGTTGTAGAAATGCTTGAACGTAAGGAGGTCGATGTTTGTTGTATTCAAGAGACCAGGTGGAGGGGTGGGTCTGCTAGGTTCATTGAGGGTAAAAAACGATGTTATAAGCTTTTCTGGGTGGGAAACGACGATGGGCTGGGTGGAGTAGGAATCATGGTAGCAGAAAAGTGGGCAGATAAGATAATAGACGTAAATAGAGTGAACGACAGAATAATTAAAATACGACTTGTCCTCAATAGAACTACGGTGACAGTAATATCTGCGTACGCACCCCAATCCGGACTGCCCGGCACTATAAAAGACAGATTCTATGAGACACTGATGCTAACTACCTCCCAAATATCCGACAGTGACTATATAATTATCGCAGGCGACCTAAATGGTCACGTTGGACAACATTGTGACGGTTACGACGAAATCCATGGAGGCTATGGGTTTGGTACTAGAAATGAGGAAGGCGCCAGAATCCTGGAATTCTGTGATGCAAATAACCTAACTATCTGTAACACTAACTTCAAAAAACGTGACAATCACCTGATCACCTATAGATCCGGGGAACACACAAGCCAGGTAGATTATATCTTTACCAGAAGACGTGACAGAGTGTCTGTTGTTAACACTAAATCCCTCCCCCATGAAGAATGCACCTCCCAACATAGACTGATAATTAGCGACCTCATAGTCAGGACGAGACGTACTCGACAACAGAAGAGGACTATCCTCAGGAGGAAAATATGGAAGCTAAAGGACCCCACAGCCAGGAATAAATTTCAAAGCATATTACTTGATGCTTTCGACAGTAAGGAAGAACATTTAGAGTCGGACAATATAGAGGGAGAGTGGGAATTTCTGAAAGCAAACCTGCTGTTGGCGACAGACGAGGTCTGTGGCTGGAGCAGGCCTGTAGGCAGGAGGAGAGTAACATGGTGGTGGAACAGTAAGGTGGAGGGGTCAATTAAGGCCAAAAAGCAGGCTTGGAAAGTATGGCGGGATGGGGGAAGTAGAGAGGACTATCAAGTGGCCAGGAGGGAAGCTAGGAGACAAGTGTACTTAGCAAGAAGGGAAGCTGAGGAAAGAAAGTTCAAGCATGTTCTACAACGCGATGACCAAAAACGTGAGGTGTTCAGGATTGCTAGGCAATGCGTCAAGGAAAACCGTGATATTGTCGGGGAGAAGTGTGTACTAAACGACGATGGCACACTTGCCATCACCGACGCTGATAAGAAGGTAGCTTGGAAGTGTCACTATGAAAGGCTACTAAATGAGGAGAATAATTGGGAGAAAGGCAGTCTCCCCCATATCGACCCAATAGAGGGACAAGCAGTGTTAGTCGAGGGGAGTATAATAAGTAAGGCAATCAAGGATATGAAGACTGGTAAGGCGGCTGGGCCTTCGGAAATAGTTGCTGAGATGCTGAAGGCATCTGGCACGGTGGGACACACCATGGTCACCCGCATAGTTAACCAAGTCGTACAGAATGGGGTTGTTCCGAAGGACTGGCATAGCAGCATCATCGTTAACTGTTATAAGGGTAAAGGAGACGCCCTAGATAGGAGTAACTATAGAGGCATTAAATTAATCGACCAGGTCATGAAGGTCACGGAAAAAGTAATAGCGCAACTAATCAGAGAGAGAATTGACCTAGATGAAATGCAGTTCGGGTTTGTGTCAGGCAAAAGTACCACAGACGCTCTTTTCATAGTACGACAACTACAGGAGAAGTACCTAGCTAAAGGTAAACCCCTCTACTTAGCTTTTGTCGACTTGGAGGAAGCCTTCGACAGAGTCCCCCGCTCCATTATCTGGTGGGCTCTTAGAAAACTAGGCGTTGACGAATGGCTTGTGAGGGCTATACAAGCCATGTATAAAGAAACAGTCAGCAAGGTTAGAATTAACAACGAATATAGTGAAGAGTTTAGCGTAAAAGTTGGCGTCCATCAGGGCTCTGTTCTCAGTCCACTACTATTTATTATTGCCCTTCAGGCTATAACAGAGGAGTTCAAGACAGGCTGCCCATGGGAACTCCTATACGCAGACGACCTGACACTCATAGCGGAATCAATGGCCGAACTAGAGAAGAAATTCCAAACATGGAAGCACGGCCGAGAGTCAAAAGGACTTAAAATTAACCTGGCTAAGACCAAAGTACTAGTTTGTAGGAAAGAAAACAAGGCGGCGGTCCCTTCTGGGAAATGGTCGTGCTCGGTGTGTAGGAAAGGCGTAGGTAGAAACTCCATTTTATGTCCTAAATGCAAAGTATGGGTGCATAAAAGATGTAGTGGGATCACAGGTAAGCTAACTAAGAACATAGATTTTACATGTGGCCGGTGCTCTGGTGCAATAAGTAGCAGCAAGTGCCCAAAAACTACCAGCTCTTTCAATTGCGCAGAGGGTTCTATAGAAATAGTGGACAGCTTCCGTTACCTGGGCGATAAAATCAGCAGTGGGGGAGGGTGCTCTGAAAGTACTGTAGCTAGAGTCAGAACTGGGTGGAAAAAGTTCAGAGAGCATATACCACTATTAGCTGCTAAAGGGTTCTCACTAAAAATGAAAGGCAGGTTGTACGATGCCTGCATACGAACAGCAATGCTGCATGGCAGTGAGACCTGGGCATTGTGTGCAGAGGATATACGCAGACTAGAGAGGAACGAAGCTTGCATGCTCCGCTGGATGTGTAACAGTAATATACGTGAACGGCAAAGCATAAACGAACTAAGGAAAAAATTAGAGATAAGAGGGATCAGATGTTGTTTACTCGAGAGAAGGCTACGTTGGTATGGACACGTGATGCGCATGAAAGTCGATAGCTGTATAACAAAGTGCAGGGCAATAAAGATAGACGGTAGTCACGGAATAGGCAGACCTAGAAAAACCTGGGACGAGCTGATAAACTCCGACATCACACACTTACACCTCTCCAAGACAATGTCACTGGACCGAGACCTTTGGCGGTACTCAGTAACAGAGAAGACCCGCCTTACCTAAATATATAGTAAAACCTACTCCAGCCAGTAGGCATCTCTAACAAAATACACCCCGTCCCACCACCACCACCCCCACCCGATCCACACCACCCCGTTCTATGTAAAGTTATGTTGGTGCCGCGCCATCGAGGCCGAAACAAATGAGATCGTGTAGGTGTCACGACAAAAAAACACACAGTCCACGCTGTAATGTGGCCGTGTAGGCAACACGGTAAAAACCTCCCAGACCCACACTGTAAATGTGGTTGGTGTTAGGAAGGGCATCCAACTGTAGAAAACCTGCCAGACAGTCCTATGCGAGCAAGACAATCACTCTTGCCTCAAGTGGGACTACCCCCGTCCAAACCCATGCAAGCATGGAACACGGACGTTAAACGTTGATGATGATGATGATGATGATGATATCAGTTTCGATTGGTATGTCAGTTTCTATTATTATGTCAGTTTCAATTGGTATATCAGTTTCGATCGGTATGTAAGTTTTATTGGTATGTCAGTTTTGATTGGTATATCAGTTTTGGTTGGTATGTCAGTTTCGATTGGGATGTCAGTTTCTATTGGTATATCAGTTTCGATTGGTATGTCAGTTTCTATTGGTATATCAGTTTTGATAAGTATATCAGTTTCTATTGGTATGTCAGTTTCGATTGGTATGTCTGTTTCGATTGGTATATCAGTTTCGAATGGTATGTCAGTCTCGATTAGTATGTCCGTTTTGATTGCTATAGCAGTTTCTATTTGTATGTCAGTTTCGATTTGTATGTCAGTTTCTATTGGTATATCAGTTTCATTTGGTGTGTTTATTTCTATTGGTATGTCAGTTTCGATTAGTATATAAATTTCTATTGGTATGTTAGTTTCGATTGGTATGTTAGTTCTCGATTTGTATGTTAGTTTCTATTGGTATATCAGTTTCGATTGGTATGTCAGTTTCGATTAGTATATCAGTTACTACTTGTATGTCAGTTTCTATTGCTATATCAGTTTTGATTGGTATATCAGTTTCGATTGGTATGTCTGTTTCGATTGGTATATCAGTTTCGATTGGTATGTCAGTTTCGATTGGTATGTAAGTTTCGATTAGTATATCTGTTTCGAATGGTATGTCAGTTTTGATTGGTATATCAGTTTCGATTGGTATGTCAGTTTCGATTGGTATGTAAGTTTCGATTAGTATATCAGTTTCGAATGGTATGTCAGTTTTGATTGGTATATCAGTTTCGATTGGTATGTCAGTTTCGATTGGTATGTCAGTTTTGTTTGGTATATCAGTTTCGATTAGTATGTCAGTTTCTATTGGTATATCGGTTTCCATTGCTATATCAGTTTCGATTGGTATTTCAGTTTCTATGGGTGTATCAGTTTCTATTTGTATGTCAGTTTCAATTGGTATGTCAGTTTCTATTGGTATATCAGTTTTAACTGGTATGTTAGTTTCTATTGGTATGTCAGTTTCGATTAGTATGTTAGTTTCTATTGGTATGTCATTTTCGATTGGTATGTTAGTCCTCGATTGGTATATCAGTTTCTATTGATATGTCAATTTCGATTGGTATGTCAGTTTCGATTGTTATGTATGTTTCGATTAATATATCAGTTTCGATTGGTATGTCAGTTTCTATTGGTATGTTTGTTTCGATTGGTATATCAGTTTCTATTGGTATGTCAATTTCGATTGGTATGTCAGTTTAGATTGGTATATCAGTTTCGATTGGTATGTCAGTTTCTATTATTATGTCAGTTTCAATTGGTATATCGGTTTCGATTGTTATGTAAGTTTTATTGTTATTTCAGTTTCGATTGGTATATCAGTTTCGAACGGTATGTCAGTTTCGATTGGTATGTCAGTTTTCGATTGGTATATCAGTTTCGATTAGTATGTCAATTTCTATTGGTATATCAGTTTCGATTGGTATGTCAGTTTCTATTGGTATATCAGTTTGTATTGGTGTGTCTTTTTCTATTAGTATGTCAGTTTCTATTGGTATATCAGTTTCGATTGATATATCAGTTTCTATTGGTATGTCAGTTTCGATTGGTATGTCAGTTTCTATTGTTATGTCAGTTTCGATTGGTATGTCTGTTTCGATTGATATATCAGTTTCTATTGGTATGTCAGTTTCGATTGGTATGTCAGTTTCTATTGTTATATCAGTTTCGATTGGTATGTCAGTTTCGATTGGTATGTCAGTTTCGATTGATATATCAGTTTCGATTGTTATGTCAGTTTCTATTGGTATATCAGTTTCGATTGTTATGTCAGTTTCGATTATTATATCAGTTTATATTGGTATGTCAGTTTCTATTGGTATGTCAGTTTCGATTGGTATGTCAGTTTCTATTGTTATGTCAATTTCGATTGGTATGTCAGTTTAGATTGGTATATCAGTTTCGATTGGTATGTCAGTTTCTATTATTATGTCAGTTTCAATTGGTATATCGGTTTCGATTGTTATGTAAGTTTTATAGTTATTTCAGTTTCGATTGGTATATCAGTTTCGATTGGTATGTCAGTTTAGATTGGTATATCAGTTTCGATTGGTATGTCAGTTTCGATAGGTATGTAAGTTTCGATTAGTATATCAGTTTCGAATGGTATGTCAGTTTTATTGGTATGTCAATTTCGATTGGTATATCAGTTTCGGTTGGTATGTTAGTTTCGATTGGTATATCAGTTTCTGTTGGTATGTCAGTTTCGATTAGTATATCAGTTTCTGTTGGTATGTCAGTATATATTGGTATGTCAGTTTTTATTGGTATATCAGTTTCGATTGTTATATCAGTTTCGATTGTTATGTCAGTTTCGATTGGTATGTCAGTTTCGATTGATATATCAGTTTCGCTTGTTATGTCAGTTTCTATTGGTATATCAGTTTTTACTGGTATGTTCGTTTCTATTGGTATGTCAGTTTCGATTAGTGTATTAGTTTCTATTGGTATGTCATTTTCGATTGGTATGGTAGTCCTCGATTTGTATGTCTGTTTCGATTGATATATCAGTTTCTATTGGTATGTCAGTTTCGATTGGTATGTCAGTTTCTATTGTTATGTCAGTTTCGATTGGTATGTCTGTTTCGATTGATATATCAGTTTCTATTGGTATGTCAGTTTCGATTGATATGTCAGTTTCTATTGTTATATCAGTTTCGATTGGTATGTCAGTTTCGATTGGTATGTCAGTTTCGATTGATATATCAGTTTCGATTGTTATGTCAGTTTCTATTGGTATATCAGTTTCGATTGTTATGTCAGTTTCGATTATTATATCAGTTTATATTGGTATGTCAGTTTCTATTGGTATGTCAGTTTCGATTGGTATGTCAGTTTCTATTGTTATGTCAATTTCGATTGGTATGTCAGTTTAGATTGGTATATCAGTTTCGATTGGTATGTCAGTTTCTATTATTATGTCAGTTTCAATTGGTATATCGGTTTCGATTGTTATGTAAGTTTTATTGTTATTTCAGTTTCGATTGGTATATCAGTTTCGATTGGTATGTCAGTTTAGATTGGTATATTAGTTTCGGTTGGTATGTTAGTTTCGATTGGTATATCAGTTTCTGTTGGTATGTCAGTTTCGATTAGTATATCAGTTTCTGTTGGTATGTCAGTATCTATTGGTATGTCAGTTTTTATTGGTATATCAGTTTCGATTGTTATATCAGTTTCGATTGGTATGTCAGTTTCGATTGGTATGTCAGTTTCGATTGATATATCAGTTTCGATTGTTATGTCAGTTTCTATTGGTATATCAGTTTTGACTGGTATGTTCGTTTCTATTGGTATGTCAGTTTCGATTAGTGTATTAGTTTCTATTGGTATGTCATTTTCGATTGGTATGGTAGTCCTCGATTTGTATGTCTGTTTCGATTGATATATCAGTTTCTATTGGTATGTCAGTTTCGATTGGTATGTCAGTTTCTATTGTTATGTCAGTTTCGATTGGTATGTCTGTTTCGATTGATATATCAGTTTCTATTGGTATATCAGTTTCGATTGGTATGTCAGTTTCTATTGTTATATCAGTTTCGATTTGTATGTCAGTTTCGATTGGTATGTCAGTTTCGATTGATATATCAGTTTCGATTGTTATGTCAGTTTCTATTGGTATATCAGTTTTGACTGGTATGTTCGTTTCTATTGGTATGTCAGTTTCGATTAGTGTATTAGTTTCTATTGGTATGTCATTTTCGATTGGTATGGTAGTCCTCGATTTGTATATCAGTTTCGATTGGTATGTCAGTTTCTATTGGTATGTCAGTTTCGATTGGTATGTCAGTTTCTATTGTTATGTCAATTTCGATTGGTATGTCAGTTTAGATTGGTATATCAGTTTCGATTGGTATGTCAGTTTCTATTATTATGTCAGTTTCAATTGGTATATCGGTTTCGATTGTTATGTAAGTTTTATTGTTATTTCAGTTTCGATTGGTATATCAGTTTCGGTTGGTATGTCAATTTTAAATTAGTATATGAGTTTCTATTGGTATGTCAGTTTCGATGGTATATCAGTTTCGAATGGTATGTCAGTTTGGATTGGTATGTCAGTTGGGATAGGTATATCAGTTTCGATTGATATATCAGTTTCGATTACTATGTCAGTTTCTATTGGTATGTCAGTTTCGATTAGTATATCAGTTTCGATTGCTATGTTAGTTCTCGATTTGTATGTCAGTTTCCATTTGTATATCAGTTTCGATTGGTATGTCTGTTTCGATTGTTATGTCAGTTTCTATTGGAATATCAGTTTCGATTGTTATGTCAGTTTCGATTATTATATCAGTTTATATTGGTATGTCAGTTTTTATTGGTATGTCAGTTTTTATTGGTATATCGGTTTCCATTGGTATATCAGTTTCCATTGGTATGTCAGTTTCTATTGGTATATCAGTATCGATTGGTATGTCAGTTTCTATTGGTATGTCAGTGACAATTAGTATATCAGTTTTAATTGGTATTTCAGTTTTATTGGTATGTCAATTTCGATTGGTATGTCAGTTTCGATTGGTATATCAGTTTCGAATGGTATGTCAGTTTCGATTGGTATGTCAGTTTCGATTGGTATATCAGTTTCGATTAGTATGTCAATTTCTATTGGTATATCAGTTTCGATTGGTATGTCAGTTTCTATTGGTATATCAGTTTGTATTGGTATGTCAGTTTCTATTAGTATGTCAGTTTCTATTGGTATATCAGTTTCGATTGGTATATCAGTTTCGGCTGGTATGTTATTTTCGATTGTTTTGTCAGTTTCTATTGGTATATCAGTTTCGGCTGGTATGTTATTTTCGATCGGTATGTTAGTCCTCGATTTGTATGTCAGTTTCTATTGGTATATCAGTTTCAATTAGTATATCAGTTACTATTTGTATGTCAGTTTCTATTGGTATACCAGTTTCGATTGGTATATCAGTTTCGATTGGTATGTCAATTTCGATTGGTATATCAGTTTCGATTGGTATATCAGTTTCGATTGGTATGTCAGTTTCGATTGGTACGTAAGTTTCGATTGGTATATCAGTTTCGATTGTTATGTCAGTTTCTATTGGTATATCAGTTTCGGCTGGTATGTTATTTTCGATCGGTATGTTAGTCCTCGATTTGTATGTCAGTTTCTATTGGTATATCTGTTTCAATTAGTATATCAGTTACTATTTGTATGTCAGTTTCTATTGGTATATCAGTTTCGATTGGTATATCAGTTTCGATTGGTATATCAGTTTCGATTGGTATTTCAGTTTCTACAGGTATGTAAGTTTCGATTAGTATATCAGTTTCGAATGGTATGTCAGTTTTATTGGTATGTTAATTTCGATTGGTATATCAGTTTCGGTTGGTATGTTAGTTTCGATTGGTATATCAGTTTCTGTTGGTATGTCAGTTTCGATTAGTATATCAGTTTCTGTTGGTATGTCAGTTTCTCTTGGTATGTCAGTTTTTATTGGTATATCAGTTTCGATTGTTATATCAGTTTCGATTTGTATGTCAGTTTCGATTGGTATGTCAGATTCGATTGATATATCAGTTTCGATTGTTATGTCAGTTTCTAATAGTATATCAGTTTTGACTGGTATGTTAGTTTCTATTGGTATGTCATTTTCGATTGGTATGTTAGTCCTCGATTTGTATGTCTGTTTCTATTGGTATATCAGTTTCGATTGGTATGTCAGTTTCGATTGGTATGTCAGTTTCGACTGGTATATCAGTTTCTATTGCTATGTCAGTTTCGATTGTTATGTCAGTTTCTATTGGTATATCTGTTTCGATTGATATATCAGTTTCGATTTGTATATCAGTTTTGATTGGTATGTCAGTTTCTATTATTATGTCAGTTTCTATTGGTATATCAGTTTCGATTGGTATATCGGTTTCGATTGGTATATCAGTTTTGATTGGTATGTCAGTTTCTATTATTATGTCAGTTTCAATTGGTATGTCAGTTTCGATCGGTATGTAAGTTTTATTGGAATGTCAGTTTTGATTGGTATATCAGTTTTGGTTGGTATGTCAGTTTCGATTGGGATGTCAGTTTCTATTGGTATATCAGTTTCGATTGGTATGTCAGTTTCTATTGGTATATCAGTTTCGAATGGTATGTCTGTCTCGATTGGTATGTCCGTTTTGATTGGTATAGCAGTTTCTATTTGTATGTCAGTTTCGATTTGTATGTCAGTTTCTATTGGTATATCAGTTTCATTTGGTGTGTTTATTTCTATTGGTATGTCAGTTTCGATTAGTATATCAATTTCTATTGGTATGTTAGTTTCGATTGGTATGTTAGTTCTCGATTTGTATGTCAGTTTCTATTGGTATATCAGTTTCGATTGGTATGTCAGTTTCGATTGGTATGTCAGTTTCTATTGGTATATCAGTTTCGCGTAGGTATCTCAGTTTCGATTGGTATGTCAGTTTCAATTGGTAAGTCAATTTCGATTGGTTTATCAGATCCGATTAGTATGTCAATTTCTATCAGTATATCAGTTTCCATTGGTATATCAGTTTCGATTGGTATGTCAGTTTCGATTGGTATATCAGTTTCGATTGGTATGTCAGTTTCGATTAGTATATCAGTTACTACTTGTATGTCAGTTTCTATTGCTATATCAGTTTTGATTGGTATATCAGTTTCGATTGGTATGTCTGTTTCGATTGGTATATCAGTTTCGATTGTTATGTCAGTTTCTATTGGTATATCAGTTTCGGCTGGTATGTTATTTTCGATTGGTATGTTAGTCCTTGATTTGTATGTCAGTTTCTATTGGTATATCAGTTTCAATTAGTATATCAGTTACTATTTGTATGTCAGTTTCTATTGGTATATCAGTTTCGATTGGTTTGTCAGTTTCGATTGGTATATTAGTTTCGATTGGTATGTCAGTTTCGACAGGTATGTAAGTCTCGATTAGTATATCAGTTTCGAATGGTATGTCAGTTTTATTGGTATGTCAATTTCGATTGGTATATCAGTTTCGGTTGGTATGTTAGTTTCGATTGGTATATCAGTTTCTGTTGGTATGTCAGTTTCGATTTGTATATCAGTTTGTGTTGGTTTTTCAGTTTCTATTGGTATGTCAGTTTTTATTGGTATATCAGTTTCGATTAGTATATCAGTTTCGATTGGTATGTCAGTTTCGATTGGTATGTCAGATTCGATTGATATATCAGTTTCGATTGTTATGTCAGTTTCTATTAGTATATCAGTTTTGACTGGTATGTTAGTTTCTATTGGTATGTCAGTTTCGATTAGTGTATTAGTTTCTATTGGTATGTCATTTTCGATTGGTATGTTAGTCCTCGATTTGTATGTCTGTTTCTATTGGTATATCAGTTTCGATTGGTACGTCAGTTTCGATTAGCGTATCAGTTTCTAATGGTATGTCAGTTTTGATTGGTATATCAGTTTCGATTGGTATGTCAGTTTCGATTGGTATGTTAGTTTCGACTGGTATATCAGTTTCTATTGCTATGTCAGTTTCGATTGTTATGTCAGTTTCTATTGGTATATCAGTTTCGATTGATATATCAGTTTCGATTTCTATATCAGTTTTGATTGGTATGTCAGTTTCTATTATTGTGTCAGTTTCTATTGGTATATCAGTTTCGATTGGTATATCGGTTTCGATTGGTATATCAGTTTTGATTGGTATGTCAGTTTCTATTATTATGTCAGTTTCAATTGGTATATCAGTTTCGATCGGTATGTAAGTTTTATTGGTATGTCAGTTTTGATTGGTATATCAGTTTTGGTTGGTATGTCAGTTTCGTTTGGGATGTCAGTTTCGATTGGTATATCAGTTTCGATTGGTATGTCAGTTTCTATGGGTATATCAGTTTCTATTTGTATGTCAGTTTCAATTGGTATGTCAGTTTCTATTGGTATATCAGTTTTGACTGGTATGTTAGTTTCTATTGGTATGTCAGTTTCGATTAGTATATTAGTTTCTATTGGTATGTCATTTTCGATTGGTATGTTAGTCCTCGATTGGTATGTCCGTTTCTATTGGTATATCAGTTTCGATTGGTATGTCAGTTTCTATTGGTATATCAGTTTCGATTGGTATATCAGTTTCGATTGGTATGTCAATTTCGATTGGTATGTCAGTTTCGATTGTTATGTAAGTTTCGATTAATATATCAGTTTCGATTGGTATGTCAGTTTCAATTGGTATGTCAGTTTCGATTAGTATGTCAGTTTCTATTGTTATGTCAATTTCGATTGGTATGTCAGTTTAGATTGGTATATCAGTTTCGATTGGTATGTCAGTTTCTATTATTATGTCAGTTTCAATTGGTATATCGGTTTCGATTGTTATGTAAGTTTTATTGTTATTTCAGTTTCGATTGGTATATCAGTTTCGATTAGTATGTCAATTTCTATTGGTATATCAGTTTCGATTGGTATGTCAGTTTCTATTGGTATATCAGTTTCGATTATTATATCAGCTTCGATTGGTATGTCAGTTTCGATTGGTATGTCTGTTTCAATTGGTATATCAGTTTCGAATGTTATGTCAGTTTCTATTGGTATGTCAGTTTCGATTAGTATATTAGTTTCTATTGGTATGTCATATTCGATTGGTATGTCAGTTTAGATTGGTATATCAGTTTCGATTGGTATTTCAGTTTCTATTATTATGTCAGTTTCAATTGGTATATCGGTTTCGATTGTTATGTAAGTTTTATTGTTATTTCAGTTTCGATTGGTATATCAGTTTCGATTAGTATGTCAATTTCTATTGGTATATCAGTTTGTATTGGTATGTCAGTTTCTATTAGTATTTTAGTTTCTATTGGTATATCAGTTTCGATTATTATATCAGCTTCGATTGGTATGTCAGTTTCTATTGGTATATTAGTTTCGATTGGTATGTCAGTTTCTATGGGTATATCAGTTTCTATTTGTATGTCAGTTTCAATTGGTATGTCAGTTTCTATTGGTATATCAGTTTTGACTGGTATGTTAGTTTCTATTGGTATGTCAGTTTCGATTAGTATATTAGTTTCTATTTGTATGTCATTTTCGATTGGTATGTTAGTCCTCGATTGGTATGTCCGTTTCTATTGGTATATCAGTTTCGATTGGTATGTCAGTTTCGATTAGTGTATCAGTTACTATTTGTATGTCAGTTTCAATTGGTATATCGGTTTCGATTGTTATGTAAGTTTTATTGTTATTTCAGTTTCGATTGGTATATCAGTTTCGATTAGTATGTCAATTTCTATTGGTATATCAGTTTGTATTGGTATGTCAGTTTCTATTAGTATTTTAGTTTCTATTGGTATATCAGTTTCGATTATTATATCAGCTTCGATTGGTATGTCAGTTTCTATTGGTATATTAGTTTCGATTGGTATGTCAGTTTCTATGGGTATATCAGTTTCTATTTGTATGTCAGTTTCAATTGGTATGTCAGTTTCTATTGGTATATCAGTTTTGACTGGTATGTTAGTTTCTATTGGTATGTCAGTTTCGATTAGTATATTAGTTTCTATTTGTATGTCATTTTCGATTGGTATGTTAGTCCTCGATTGGTATGTCCGTTTCTATTGGTATATCAGTTTCGATTGGTATGTCAGTTTCGATTAGTGTATCAGTTACTATTTGTATGTCAGTTTCTAGTGGTATATCAGTTTCGATTGGTATATCAGTTTCGATTGGTATGTCAATTTCGATTGGTATGTCAGTTTCGATTGTTATGTAAGTTTCGATTAATATATCAGTTTCGATTGGTATGTCAGTTTCAATTGGTATGTCAGTTTCGATTAGTATGTCAGTTTCTATTGTTATGTCAATTTCGATTGGTATGTCAGTTTAGATTGGTATATCAGTTTCGATTGGTATTTCAGTTTCTATTATTATGTCAGTTTCAATTGGTATATCGGTTTCGATTGTTATGTAAGTTTTATTGTTATTTCAGTTTCGATTGGTATATCAGTTTCGATTAGTATGTCAATTTCTATTGGTATATCAGTTTGTATTGGTATGTCAGTTTCTATTAGTATTTTAGTTTCTATTGGTATATCAGTTTCGATTATTATATCAGCTTCGATTGGTATGTCAGTTTCGATTGGTATGTCTGTTTCAATTGGTATATCAGTTTCGAATGTTATGTCAGTTTCTATTGGTACATCAGTTTCGACTGGAATGTGATTTTCGATTGGTATGTTAGTCCTCGATTTGTATGTCAGTTTCTATTGGTATATCAGTTTCGATTGGTATATCAGTTTCGATTGGTATGTCAATTTCGATTGGTATATCAGTTTCGATTGGTATATCAGTTTCGATTGGTATGTCAGTTTCGATTGGTATGTCAGTTTCGATTGGTATGTAAGTGTCTATTGGTATATCAGTTTCGGCTGGTATGTTATTTTCGATTGGTATGTTAGTCCTCGATTTGTATGTCAGTTTCTATTGGTATATCAGTTTCAATCAGTATATCAGTTACTATTTGTATGTCAGTTTCTATTGGTATATCAGTTTCGATTGGTATCTCAGTTTCGATTAGTGTATCAGTTATTATTTGTATGTCAGTTTCTAGTGGTATATCAGTTTCGATTGGTATATCAGTTTCGATTGGTATGTCAATTTCGATTGGTACGTCAGTTTCGATTGTTATGTAAGTTTCGATTAATATATCAGTTTCGATTGGAATGTCAGTTTCAATTGGTATGTCAGTTTCGATTAGTATGTCAGTTTCTATTGATATGTCAATTTCGATTGGTATGTCAGTTTAGATTGGTATATCAGTTTCGATTGGTATGTCAGTTTCTATTATTATGTTAGTTTCAATTGGTATATCGGTTTCGATTGTTATGTAAGTTTTATTGTTATTTCAGTTTCGATTGGTATATCAGTTTCGATTAGTATGTCAATTTCTATTGGTATATCAGTTTCGATTGGTATGTCAGTTTCTATTGGTATATCAGTCTGTATTGGTATGTCAGTTTCTATTAGTATTTCAGTTTCTATTGGTATATCAGTTTCGATTATTATATCAGCTTCGATTGGTATGTCAGTTTCGATTGGTATGTCTGTATCAATTGGTATATCAGTTTCGAATGTTATGTCAGTTTCTATTGGTACATCAGTTTCGACTGGAATGTGATTTTCGATTGGTATGTTAGTCCTCGATTTGTATGTCAGTTTCTATTGGTATATCAGTTTCGATTGGTATATCAGTTTCGATTGGTATGTCAATTTCGATTGGTATATCAGTTTCGATTGGTATATCAGTTTCGATTGGTATGTCAGTTTCGATTGGTATGTAAGTTTCGATTGGTATATCAGTTTCGATTGTTATGTCAGTTTCTATTGGTATATCAGTTTCGATTGGTATGATAGTCCTCGATTTGTATGTCAGTTTCTATTGGTATATCAGTTTCAATTAGTATATCAGTTACTATTTGTATGTCAGTTTCTATTGGTATATTAGTTTCGATTGGTATGTCAGTTTCGATTGGTATATCAGTTTCGAATGGTATGTCAGTTTCGACAGGTATGTAAGTTTCGATTAGTATATCAGTTTCGAATGGTATGTCAGTTTTATTGGTATGTCAATTTCGATTGGTATATCGGTTTCGGTTGGTATGTTAGTTTCGATTGGTATATCAGTTTCTGTTGGTATGTCAGTTTCGATTAGTATATCAGTATCTGTTGGTATGTCAGTTTCTATTGGTATGTCAGTTTTTATTTGTATATCAGTTTCGATTGTTATATCAGTTTCGATTGGTATGTCAGTTTCGATTGGTATGTCAGATTCAATTGATATATCAGTTTCGATTGTTATGTCAGTTTCTATTAGTATATCAGTTTTGACTGGTATGTTAGTTTCTATTGGTATGTCAGTTTCGATTAGTGTATTAGTTTCTATTGGTATGTCATTTTCGATTGGTATGTTAGTCTTCGATTTGTATGTCTGTTTCTATTGGTATAAAAGTTTCGATTGGTACGTCAGTTTCGATTAGCGTATCAGTTTCTAATGGTATGTCAGTTTTGATTGGTATATCAGTTTCGATTGGTATGTCAGTTTCGATTGGTATGTCAGTTTCGACTGGTATATCAGTTTCTATTGCTATGTCAGTTTCGATTGTTATGTCAGTTTCTATTGGTATATCAATTTCTATTGATATATCAGTTTCGATTTGTATATCAGTTTTGATTGGTATGTCAGTTTCTATTATTGTGTCAGTTTCTATTGGTATATCAGTTTCGATTGGTATATCGGTTTCGATTGGTATATCAGTTTTGATTGGTATGTCAGTTTCTATTATTATGTCAGTTTCAATTGGTATATCAGTTTCGATCGGTATGTAAGTTTTATTGGTATGTCAGTTTTGATTGGTATATCAGTTTTGGTTGGTATGTCAGTTTCGATTGGGATGTCAGTTTCGATTGGTATATCAGTTTCGATTGGTATGTCAGTTTCTATGGGTATATCAGTTTCTATTTGTATGTCAGTTTCAATTGGTATGTCAGTTTCTATTGGTATATCAGTTTTGACTGGTATGTTAGTTTCTATTGGTATGTCAGTTACGATTAGTATATTAGTTTCTATTGGTATGTCATTTTCGATTGGTATGTTAGTCCTCGATTGGTATGTCCGTTTCTATTGGTATATCAGTTTCGATTGGTATGTCAGTTTCTATTGGTATATCAGTTTCGATTGGTATATCAGTTTCGATTGGTATGTCAATTTCGATTGGTATGTCAGTTTCGATTGTTATGTAAGTTTCGATTAATATATCAGTTTCGATTGGTATGTCAGTTTCAATTGGTATGTCAGTTTCGATTAGTATGTCAGTTTCTATTGTTATGTCAATTTCGATTGGTATATCAGTTTAGATTGGTATATCAGTTTCGATTGGTATGTCAGTTTCTATTATTATGTCAGTTTCAATTGGTATATCGGTTTCGATTGTTATGTAAGTTTTAATGTTATTTCAGTTTCGATTGGTATATCAGTTTCGATTAGTATGTCAATTTCTATTGGTATATCAGTTTCGATTGGTATGTCAGTTTCTATTGGTATATCAGTTTCGATTATTATATCAGCTTCGATTGGTATGTCAGTTTCGATTGGTATGTCTGTTTCAATTGGTATATCAGTTTCGAATGTTATGTCAGTTTCTATTGGTATGTCAGTTTCGATTAGTATATTAGTTTCTATTGGTATGTCATTTTCGATTGGTATGTTAGTCCTCGATTGGTATGTCCGTTTCTATTGGTATATCAGTTTCGATTGGTATGTCAGTTTCGATTAGTGTATCAGTAACTATTTGTATGTCAGTTTCTATTGGTATATCAGTTTCGATTGGTATATCAGTTTCGATTGGTATGTCAATTTCGATTGGTATGTCAGTTTCGATTGTTATGTAAGTTTCGATTAATATATCAGTTTCGATTGGTATGTCAGTTTCTATTGGTATATCAGTTTCGATTGGTATGTCAGTTTCTATGGGTATATCAGTTTCTATTTGTATGTCAGTTTCAATTGGTATGTCAGTTTCTATTGGTATATCAGTTTTGACTGGTATGTTAGTTTCTATTGGTATGTCAGTTTCGATTGGTATGTCAGTTTCAATTGGTATGTCAGTTTCGATTAGTATGTCAGTTTCTATTGTTATGTCAGTTTCAATTGGTATATCGGTTTCGATTGTTATGTAAGTTTTATTGTTATTTCAGTTTCGATTGGTATATCAGTTTCGATTAGTATGTCAATTTCTATTGGTATATCAGTTTCGATTGGTATGTGAGTTTCTATTGGTATATCAGTTTGTATTGCTATGTCAGTTTCTATTAGTATTTCAGTTTCTATTGGTATATCAGTTTCGATTATTATATCAGCTTCGATTGGTATGTCAGTTTCGATTGGTATGTCTGTTTCAATTGGTATATCAGTTTCGAATGTTATGTCAGTTTCTATTGGTACATCAGTTTCGACTGGAATGTGATTTTCGATTGGTATGTTAGTCCTCGATTTGTATGTCAGTTTCTATTGGTATATCAGTTTCGATTGGTATATCAGTTTCGATTGGTATGTCAATTTCGATTGGTATATCAGTTTCGATTGGTATATCAGTTTCGATTGGTATGTCAGTTTCGATTGGTATGTAAGTTTCGATTGGTATATCAGTTTCGATTGTTATGTCAGTTTCTATTGGTATATCAGTTTCGGCTGGTATGTTATTTTCGATTGGTATGTTTGTCCTCGATTTGTATGTCAGTTTCTATTGGTATATCAGTTTCAATTAATATATCAGTTACTATTTGTATGTCAGTTTCTATTGGTATATCAGTTTCGAATGGTATGTCAGTTTCGATTGGTATATCAGTTTCGATTGGTATGTCAGTTTTGACAGGTATGTAAGTTTCGATTAGTATATCAGTTTCGAATGGTATATCAGTTTTATTGGTATGTCAATTTCGATTGGTATATCAGTTTCGGTTGGTATGTTAGTTTCGATTGGTATATCAGTTTCTGTTGGTATGTCAGTTTCGATTAGTATATCAGTTTCTGTTGGTATGTCAGTTTCTATTGGTATGTCAGTTTTTATTGGTATATCAGTTTCGATTGTTATATTAGTTTCGATTGGTATGTCAGTTTCGATTGGTATGTCAGATTCGATTGATATATCAGTTTCGATTGTTATGTCAGTTTCTATTAGTATATCAGTTTTGACTGGTATGTTAGTTTCTATTGGTATGTCAGTTTCGATTAGTGTATTAGTTTCTATTGGTATGTCATTTTCGATTGGTATGTTAGTCTTCGATTTGTATGTCTGTTTCTATTGGTATATCAGTTTCGATTGGTATGTCAGTTTCGATTAGCGTATCAGGTTCTAATGGTATGTCAGTTTCGATTGGTATATCAGTTTCGATTGGTATGTCAGTTTCGATTGGTATGTCAGTTTCGACTGGTATATCAGTTTCTATTGCTATGTCAGTTTCGATTGTTATGTCAGTTTCTATTGGTATATCAGTTTCCATTGATATATCAGTTTCGATTTGTATATCAGTTTTGATTGGTATGTCAGTTTCTATTATTATGTCAGTTTCTATTGGTATATCAGTTTCGATTGGTTTATCGGTTTCGATTGGTATATCAGTTTTGATTGGTATGTCAGTTTCTATTATTATGTCAGTTTCAATTGGTATATCAGTTTCGATCGGTATGTAAGTTTTATTGGTATGTCAGTTTTGATTGGTATATCAGTTTTGGTTGGTATGTCAGTTTCGATTGGGATGTCAGTCTCTATTGGTATATCAGTTTCGATTGGTATGTCAGTTTCTATTGGTATATCAGTTTTGATAAGTATATCAGTTTCTATTGGTATATCAGTTTCGATTGGTATGTCTGTTTCGATTGGTATATCAGTTTCGAATGGTATGTCCGTTTTGATTGGTATAGCAGTTTCTATTTGTATGTCAGTTTCGATTTGTATGTCAGTTTCTATTGGTATATCAGTTTCATTTGGTGTGTTTATTTCTATTGGTATGTCAGTTTCGATTAGTATATCAACTTCTATTGGTATGTTAGTTTCGATTGGTATGTTAGTTCTCGATTTGTATGTCAGTTTCTATTGGTATATCAGTTTCGATTGGTATGTCAGTTTCGATTGGTATGTCAGTTTCTATTGGTATATCAGTTTCGATAGGTATCTCAGTTTCGATTGGTATGTCAGTTTCAATTGGTAAGTCAATTTCGATTGGTTTATCAGATCCGATTAGTATGTCAATTTCTATCATCATCATCATCATCATCATCAGGTTTAGCGTCCGTGTTCCACGCTTGCATGGGTTTGGACGGGGGTTTTCCCACTTGAGGCAAGAGTGGTTGTCTTGCTCGCATAGGACTGTCTGGCGGGTTTTCTATAGTTGGATGCCCTTCCTAACACCAACCACATTTGCAGTGTGGGGCTGGGAGGTTTTTACCGTGTTGCCTACACGGCCACATTACAGCGTGGACTGTCTGGCGGGTTTTCTACAGCTGGATGCCCTTCCTAACACCAACCACATTTACAGTGTGGGGCTGGGAGGTTTTTACCGTGTTGCCTACACGGCCACATTTACAGCGTGGACTGTGTGTTTTTTGTCGTGACACCTACACGATCTCATTTGTTTCGGCCTGGATGTTGTGGGACCAACATAACTTTACATTGAAAGGGGCAGTGTGGGTGGGGTGGAGGTGGTGGGACGGGGGTGTGTTTTGATAGAGATGCCTACTGACTGTAGTAGGTTTTTACTTTGTATTTAGGTAAGGCGGGTCTTCTCTATTACTGAGTACCGCCAAAGGTCTCGGTCCAGTGACATTGTCTTGGAGAGGTGTAAGCGTGTGAGGTCGGAATTTATCAGCTCGTCCCATGTTTTTCTGGGTCTGCCTACTCCGTGGCTACCGTCTATCTTTATTGCCCTGCACTTTGTTATACAGCTGTCGTCTTTCATGCGCATCACGTGACCGTACCAACGTAGCCTTCTCTCGAGTAAACAACATCTGATCCCTCTTCTTTCTAATTTTTTCCTTAGTTCGTTTATGCTTTGCCGTTCACGTATATTACTATTGCACATCCAGCGGAGCATGCAAGCTTCGTTCCTCTCTAGTCTGCGTATATCCTCTGCACACAATGCCCAGGTCTCACTGCCATGCAGCATTGCTGTTCGTATGCAGGCATCGTATAACCTGCCTTTCATTTTTAGGGAGAACCCTCTTGCGGCTAATAGTGGTATAAGCTCTCTGAACTTTTTCCATCCAGTTCTGACTCTAGCTACTGTACTTTCAGAGCACCCTCCCCCACTGCTGATTTTGTCACCCAGATAACGGAAGCTGTCCACTATTTCTATAGTACCATCTGCGCAGTTGAAGGAGCTAGTATTTTGTGGGCACTTGCTGCTACTTATTACACCAGAGCACCGGCCACATGTAAAATCTATGTTCTTAGTTAGCTTACCTGTGATCCCACTACATCTTTTATGCACCCATACTTTGCATTTGGGACATAAAATGGAGTTTCTACCTACGCCTTTCCTACACACTGAGCATGGCCATTTCCCAGATGGGACCGCCGCCTTATTTTCTTTCCTACAAACTAGAACTTTAGTCTTAGCCAGGTTAATTTTAAGGCCTTTTGATTCTAGGCCGTGCTTCCATGTTTGGAATTTCTTCTCTAGTTCGGTCATTGATTCAGCTATGAGCGTTAGATCATCTGCGTATAGGAGCTCCCATGGGCAGCCGGTCTTGAAATCCTCTGTTATAGCCTGAAGGGCAATAATAAATAGTAGGGGGCTAAGAACAGAGCCCTGATGGACACCAACTTTCACGCTAAACTCTTCACTATATTCGTTGTTAATTCTAACCTTACTGACTGTTTCTTTATACATGGCTTGTATAGCTCTCACAAGCCATTCGTCAACACCTAGTTTTCTAAGAGACCACCAGATAATGGAACGGGGGACTCTGTCGAAGGCTTTCTCCAAGTCGACGAAAGCTAAGTATAGGGGTTTACTTTTAGCTAGGTACTTCTCCTGTAGTTGTCGTACAATGAAAAGAGCGTCTGTGGTACTTTTGCCTGACACAAACCCGAACTGCATTTCATCTAGATCAATTCTCTCTCTGATTAGTTGCGCTATTACTTTTTCCGTGACCTTCATGACCTGGTCGATTAATTTAATGCCTCTATAGTTACTCCTATCTAGGGCATCTCCTTTTCCCTTATAGCAGTTAACGATGATGCTGCTACGCCATTCCTTCGGAACAACCCCATTCTGTACGACTTGGTTACCTATCCGGGTGACCATGGTGTGTCCCACCGAACCAGATGCCTTCAGCATCTCAGCAACTATTTCCGAAGGCCCAGCCGCCTTACCCGTCTTCATATCTTTGATTGCCTTACTTATTATACTACCTTCAACTAACACTGCTGGTCCCTCTATTGGATCGATCTGGGGGAGACTGTCTTTCTCACATTTGTTCTCCTCATTTAGAAGCCTTTCGTAGTGACACTTCCAAGCTACCTTCTTATCAGCGTCGGTGATGGCAAGTATGCCATCATCGTTAAGCACACACTTCTCCCCGACAATATCACGGTTTTCCTTGACACATTGCCTGGCAATCCTGAACACCTCACGTTTTTGGTCCTCACGTTGTAGAACATGCTTGAACTTTCTTTCCTCTGCTTCCCTTCTTGCGAAGTACACTTGTCTCCTAGCTTCCCTCCTGGCCACTTGATAGTCTTCTCTACTTCCCCCATCCCGCCATACTTTCCAAGCCTGCTTTTTGGCCTTAATTGACTCCTCCACCTTACTGTTCCACCACCATGTTACTCTCCTCCTACCTACAGGCCTGCTCCAGCCACAGACTTCGTCTGCCGCCGTCAGCAGGTTTGCTCTCAGGAATTCCCACTGTTCCTCTATATTATACGACTCTAATTGCTCTTCCTTACTGTCGAAAGCGTCAAGTAATATGCTTTGAAATTTATTCCTGGCTATGGGGTCCTTTAGCTTCCATATTTTTCTCCTGAGGACAGTCCTCTTCCGCTGTCTAGTACGTCTCGTCCTGACTATGAGGTCGCTAATTATCAGTCTATGTTGGGAGGTGAATTCTTCATGGGGGTGGGATTTAGTCTTAAAAACAGACACTCTGTCACGTCTTCTGGTAAGGATATAATCTACCTGGCTTGTGTGTTCCCCCGATCTATAGGTGATCAAGTGATTGTCTCGTTTTTTGAAGTTAGTGTTACAGATAGTTAAGTTATTTGCGTCGCAGAATTCCAGGATTCTGGAGCCTTCCTCATTTCTAGTACCGAACCCATAGCCTCCATGGATTCCGTCATAGCCGTCACAATGTTGTCCAACGTGACCATTTAGGTCGCCTGCAATAACTATATAGTCACTGTCGGTTATTTGGGAGGTAGCGAGCATCAGTGTCTCGTAGAATCTGTCTTTTATAGTGCCGGGCAGTCCGGATTGGGGTGCGTACGCAGATATTACTGTCACCGTAGTTTTATTGAGGACAAGTCTTATTTTAATTATTCTGTCGTTCACTCTATTTACGTCTATTATCTTATCTGCCCACTTTTCTGCTACCATGATTCCTACCCCACCCAACCCATTGCCATTTCCCACCCAAAAAAGCTTATAGCATCGTTCTTTACCCAAGATGAATCTAGCCGACCCTCCCCTCCACCTGGTCTCTTGAATACAACAAACATCGACCTCCTTACGTTCAAGCATTTCTACAACCTCGTTAGAGCGACCCTTTAAGGTACCTACATTCATGGTACCAACTCTGAAGTTTTGGGTTGCGTTTGGAGGGAGGGAGCGGTGGGGAGCGGTGGGGGATGGGGTTATGTTAGCCATCCTGGTCCGAAACAAGGAGGAGTGCTTGCATTCTCGTCCACGAGGTGAATTTGGCTTTATCTTTGGCATTGTCGCTGAGCGTCCACATTTTTCTCTCTTCAACTCTCCAGAATTCCGTAGTCCATCCATCATATCGAAAAGCAACCAGTTAAGCGATAGTATGGGCCTCTGACTTATGATTGGTCCACGTAATAATGGTGGTGCGTGGGGGCGGGAGGGAGGGATGATGGGTTGTTAGCGAGAATGTAAGGTTTAAGATAAGATCGCCGTATTTTGGGCATGATTTAACAATAAACGAAAATACAAGATTTGTTTTGTTTAAGAAAATATGATAGAGAAAATGCGGTGATAGGGAAAATATGATTTTTAGAGAAAAGATATGATATAGAATGGTGAAAATATGATATAGTGTGAATTTAGGACATAGAAGTGATTGAATGAATGGGTTCGAATGGAGAGAAGAATCGAGAAAAATTTTGAACGTTACTTTATACCGAAGGAACCGAAGGGAACAGCCATCCCAGAAATAGCGAGTTGGCAATTTTGATTAATTTTGGTAGGGTTTTTATCTTATATGTATAGAGAGGGAGGGGGGGGGCAGCCAGTATATCAGTTTCCATTGGTATATCAGTTTCGATTGGTATGTCAGTTTCGATTGGTATATCAGTTTCGATTGGTATGTCAGTTTCGATTAGTATATCAGTTACTACTTGTATGTCAGTTTCTATTGCTATATCAGTTTCGATTGGTATGTCTGTTTCGATTGGTATGTAAGTTTCGATTAGTATATCAGTTTCGATTGGTATGTCAGTTTTGATTGGTATATCAGTTTCGATTGGTATGTCAGTTTTGATTGGTATATCAGTTTAGATTGGTATGTCAGTTTTGATTGGTATATCAGTTTCGAATGGTATGTCAGTTTTGATTGGTATATCAGTTTCGAATGGTATGTCAGTTTTGATTGGTATATCAGTTTCGAATGGTATGTCAGTTTTGATTGGTATATCAGTTTCTATTGGTATATCGGTTTCTATTGGTATATCAGTTTCTATTGGTATATCGGTTTCCATTGCTATATCAGTTTCGATTGGTATTTCAGTTTCTATGGGTATATCAGTTTTTATTTGTATGTGAGTTTCAATTGGTATTTCAGTTTCTATGGGTATATCAGTTTTGACTGGTATGTTAGTTTCTATTGGTATGTCAGTTTCGAGTAGTATATTAGTTTCTATTGGTATGTCATTTTCGATTGGTATGTTAGTCCTCGATTGGTATGTCCGTTTCTATTGGTATATCAGTTTCGATTGGTATGTCAATTTCGATTGGTATGTCAGTTTCGATTGTTATGTAAGTTTCGATTAATATATCAGTTTCGATTGGTATGTCAGTTTCTATTGGTATGTCAGTTTCGATTGGTATGTCAGTTTCTATTGTTATGTCAATTTCGATTGGTATGTCAGTTTAGATTGGTATATCAGTTTCGATTGGTATGTCAGTTTCTATTATTATGTCAGTTTCAATTGGTATATCGGTTTCGATTGTTATGTAAGTTTTATTGTTATTTCAGTTTCGATTGGTATATCAGTTTCGGTTGGTATGTCAATTTTAAATTAGTATATGAGTTTCTATTGGTATGTCAGTTTCGATTGGTATATCAGTTTCGAATGGTATGTCAGTTTGGATTGGTATGTCAGTTGGGATAGGTATATCAGTTTCGATTGATATATCAGTTTCGATTACTATGTCAGTTTCTATTGGTATGTCAGTTTCGATTAGTATATCAGTTTCGATTGCTATGTTAGTTCTCGATTTGTATGTCAGTTTCCATTTGTATATCAGTTTCGATTGGTATGTCTGTTTCGATTCTTATGTCAGTTTCTATTGGAATATCAGTTTCGATTGTTATGTCAGTTTCGATTATTATATCAGTTTATATTGGTATGTCAGTTTTTATTGGTATATCGGTTTCCATTGGTATATCAGTTTCCATTGGTATGTCAGTTTCTATTGGTATATCAGTATCGATTGGTATGTCAGTTTCTATTGGTATGTCAGTGACAATTGGTATATCAGTTTTAATTGGTATTTCAGTTTTATTGGTATGTCAATTTCGATTGGTATGTCAGTTTCGATTGGTATAACAGTTTCGAATGGTATGTCAGTTTCGATTGGTATGTCAGTTTCGATTGGTATATCAGTTTCGATTAGTATGTCAATTTCTATTGGTTTATCAGTTTCGATTGTTATGTTAGTTTCTATTGGTATATCAGTTTCGGCTGGTATGTTGTTTTCGATTGGTATGTTAGTTCTCGATTTGTATGTCAGTTTCTATTGGTATATCAGTTTCAATTAGTATATCAGTTACTATTTGTATGTCAGTTTCTATTGGTATATCAGTTTGTATTGGTGTGTCAGTTTCTATTAGTATGTCAGTTTCTATTGGTATATCAGTTTCGATTGGTATATCAGCTTCGATTGGTATGTCAGTTTCGATTGGTATGTCAGTTTCAATTGGTATATCAATTTCGAATGTTATGTCAGTTTCTATTGGTACATCAGTTTCGACTGGTATGTGATTTTCGATTGGTATGTTAGTCCTCGATTTGTATGTCAGTTTCTATTGGTATATCAGTTTCGATTGGTATATCAGTTTCGATTGGTATGTCAATTTCGATTGGTATATCAGTTTCGATTGGTATATCAGTTTCGATTGGTATATCAGTTTCGATTGGTATGTAAGTTTCGATTGGTATATCAGTTTCGATTGTTATGTCAGTTTCTATTGGTATATCAGTTTCGGCTGGTATGTTATTTTCGATTGGTATGTTAGTTCTCGATTTGTATGTCAGTTTCTATTGGTATATCAGTTTCAATTAGTATATCAGTTACTATTTGTATGTCAGTTTCTATTGGTATATCAGTTTCGATTGGTATATCAGTTTCGATTGGTATGTCAGTTTCGATTGGTATATCAGTTTCGATTGGTATGTCAGTTTCGATAGGTATGTAAGTTTCGATTAGTATATCAGTTTCGAATGGTATGTCAGTTTTATTGTTATGTCAATTTCGATTGGTATATCAGTTTCGGTTGGTATGTTAGTTTCGATTGGTATATCAGTTTCTGTTGGTATGTCAGTTTCGATTAGTATATCAGTTTCTGTTGGTATGTCAGTTTCGATTGATATATCAGTTTCGATTGTTATGTCAGTTTCTATTGGTATATCAGTTTTGACTGGTATGTTAGTTTCTATTGGTATGTCAGTTTCGATTAGTGTATTAGTTTCTATTGGTATGTCATTTTCGATTGGTATGTTAGTCCTCGATTTGTATGTCTGTTTCTATTGGTATATCAGTTTCGATTGGTATGTAAGTTTCGATTGGTATGTCAGTTTCGACTGGTATATCAGTTTCTATTGCTATGTCAGTTTCGATTGTTATGTCAGTTTCTGTTGGTATATCAGTTTCGATTGATATATCAGTTTCGATTAGTATATCAGTTTTGATTGGTATGTCAGTTTCTATTATTATGTCAGTTTCTATTGGTATATCAGTTTCGATTGGTATATCGGTTTCGATTGGTATATCAGTTTTGATTGGTATGTCAGTTTCTATTATTATGTCAGTTTCAATTGGTATATCAGTTTCGATCGGTATGTAAGTTTTATTGGTATGTCAGTTTTGATTGGTATATCAGTTTTGGTTGGTATGTCAGTTTCGATTGGGATGTCAGTTTCTATTGGTATATCAGTTTCGATTGGTATGTCAGTTTCTATTGGTATATCAGTTTCGATTGGTATATCAGTTTCAATTGGTATGTCAGTTTCGATTGGTATATCAGTTTCGATTGGTATGTCAGTTTCGATAGGTATGTAAGTTTCGATTAGTATATCAGTTTCGAATGGTATGTCAGTTTTATTGTTATGTCAATTTCGATTGGTATATCAGTTTCGGTTGGTATGTTAGTTTCGATTGGTATATCAGTTTCTGTTGGTATGTCAGTTTCGATTAGTATATCAGTTTCTGTTGGTATGTCAGTTTCGATTGATATATCAGTTTCGATTGTTATGTCAGTTTCTATTGGTATATCAGTTTTGACTGGTATGTTAGTTTCTATTGGTATGTCAGTTTCGATTAGTGTATTAGTTTCTATTGGTATGTCATTTTCGATTGGTATGTTAGTCCTCGATTTGTATGTCTGTTTCTATTGGTATATCAGTTTCGATTGGTATGTAAGTTTCGATTGGTATGTCAGTTTCGACTGGTATATCAGTTTCTATTGCTATGTCAGTTTCGATTGTTATGTCAGTTTCTGTTGGTATATCAGTTTCGATTGATATATCAGTTTCGATTAGTATATCAGTTTTGATTGGTATGTCAGTTTCTATTATTATGTCAGTTTCTATTGGTATATCAGTTTCGATTGGTATATCGGTTTCGATTGGTATATCAGTTTTGATTGGTATGTCAGTTTCTATTATTATGTCAGTTTCAATTGGTATATCAGTTTCGATCGGTATGTAAGTTTTATTGGTATGTCAGTTTTGATTGGTATATCAGTTTTGGTTGGTATGTCAGTTTCGATTGAGATGTCAGTTTCTATTGGTATATCAGTTTCGATTGGTATGTCAGTTTCTATTGGTATATCAGTTTTGATAAGTATATCAGTTTCTATTGGTATGTCAGTTTCGATTGGTATGTCTGTTTCGATTGGTATATCAGTTTCGAATGGTATGTCAGTCTCGATTGGTATGTCCGTTTTGATTGGTATAGCAGTTTCTATTTGTATGTCAGTTTCGATTTGTATGTCAGTTTCTATTGGTATATCAGTTTCATTTAGTGTGTTTATTTCTATTGGTATGTCAGTTTCGATTAGTATATCAATTTCTATTGGTATGTTAGTTTCGATTGGTATGTTAGTTCTCGATTTGTATGTCAGTTTCTATTGGTATATCAGTTTCGATTTGTATGTCAGTTTTGATTGGTAAGTCAATTTCGATTGGTTTATCAGATCCGAATAGTATGTCAGTTTCGATTAGTATATCAGTTACTACGTGTATGTCAGTTTCTATTGCTATATCAGTTTTGATTGGTATATCAGTTTCGATTGGTATGTCTGTTTCGATTGGTATATCAGTTTCGATTGGTATGTCAGTTTCGATTGGTATGTAAGTTTCGATTAGTATATCAGTTTCGAATGGTATGTCAGTTTTGATTGGTATATCAGTTTCGATTGGTATGTCAGTTTCGATTGGTATGTAAGTTTCGATTAGTATATCAGTTTCGAATGGTATGTCAGTTTTGATTGGTATATCAGTTTCGATTGGTATGTCACTTTCGATTGGTATGTCAGTTTCGTTTGGTATATCAGTTTCGATTAGTATGTCAGTTTCTATTGGTATATCGGTTTCCATTGCTATATCAGTTTCGATTGGTATTTCAGTTTCTATGTGTATATCAGTTTCTATTTGTATGTCAGTTTCAATTGGTATGTCAGTTTCTATTGGTATATCAGTTTTGATTGGTATGTCAGTTTCTATTGGTATATCAGTTTTGATTAGTATATCAGTTTCTATTGGTATGTCAGTTTCGATTGGTATGTCTGTTTCGATTGGTATATCAGTTTCGAATGGTATGTCAGTCTCGATTGGTATGTCCGTTTTGATTGGTATAGCAGTTTCTATTGGTATGTCAGTTTCGATTAGTATATCAGTTTCTATTGGTATGTTAGTTTCGATTGGTATGTTAGTTCTCGATTTGTATGTCAGTTTCTATTTAGCATATCAGTTTAGATTGGTATGTCAGTTTCTATTGGTATATCAGTTTCGATAGGTATCTCAGTTTCGATTGGTATGTCAGTTTCAATTGGTAAGTCAATTTCGACTGGTTTATCAGATCCGATTAGTATGTCAATTTCTATCAGTATATCAGTTTCGAATGGTTTGTCAGTTTCGATTGGTATGTTAGTTTCTATTGGTATATCAGTTTGTATTGGTATGTCAGTTTCTGTTAGTATATCAGTTTCGATTGGTATATCAGTTTCGATTGGTATGTCAATTTCGATTGGTATATCAGTTTCGTTTGGTATATCAGTTTCGATTGTTATGTCAGTTTCTATTGGTATATCAGTTTCAACTGGTATGTTATTTTCGATTGGTATGTTAGTCCTTGATTTGTATGTCAGTTTCTATTGGTATATCAGTTTCAATTAGTATATCAGTTACTATTTGTATGTCTGTTTCTATTGCTATATCAGTTTCGATTGGTATGTCAGTTTCGATTGGTATGTAAGTTTCGATTAGTATATCAGTTTCGAATGGTATGTCAGTTTCGATTGGTATGTCAGTTTCGATTGGTATATCAGTTTCGATTAGTATGTCAGTTTCTATTGGTATATCGGTTTCCATTGCTATATCAGTTTCGATTGGTATTTCAGTTTCTATGGGTATATCAGTTTCTATTTGTATGTATATATATTTGTATGTATATATATATATATATATATATATATATATATATATATATAAGATAAGTTCTCCTTCATGTTTATTCACTTTCGCCAATCCATCGCTGCTTCAATTATTCCTACTACGGTGTACCCATGTAAATCGTAAAGTACAAATTTTTCTCTATCTACTCCACGCTCAATTTCGTACATAGTCCAAACATCCAATCTCGCAAAATCCGAAATCTGTATTTTTTGTTATCTATTTAAGGTTTAAATACGGTGTTTTTGTCGTATTGAACAGAACAAATCTTGCAGTTTTGCTTTTTGTTAAATCGCTTGTTAAACATTCATAACCTTCCAGCTAGCTACCCCACACCCCTCCCACCCGCCCCCACACACCACCATTCTTAATACGTTGACCAATCATAAGCCAGAGCCTCCCCCCACGCATCACCATTATTATTATTACGCGGACCAATCATAAGCCAGAGGCCTATACTATCGCTTGCCCGGTTGCCTTCGATATATGATGGATGAATGGATGGATGGACGGACTGCGGAATCCTGGAGAGTGGAAGGGAGAGAAAAATCTGGACGCTCAGAGCGAAAATGCCAAAGTTAAAGTCAAATTCACCTCGTGGACGAGAATGCGAGCACTCCTCTTTGTTTCGTCCGCGGATGGCTAACATAACCCTATCTCCCCCCGCCCCCCACCACCCCCACCCTCCAAACGCAACCCAAAACTTCAGAGTTGGTACCATAAATGTAGGCACCCTAAAGGATCGCGCTAACGAGGCTGTAGAAATGCTTGAACGTAAGGAGGTCGATGTTTGTTGTATTCAAGAGACCAGGTGGAGGGGTGGGTCTGCTAGATTCATTGAGGGTAAAAAACGATGTTATAAGCTTTTCTGGGTGGGAAACGACGATGGGCTGGGTGGAGTAGGAATCATGGTAGCAGAAAAGTGGGCAGATAAGATAATAGACGTAAATAGAGTGAACGACAGAATAATTAAAATATGACTTGTCCTCAATAGAACTACGGTGACAGTAATATCTGCGTACGCACCCCAATCCGGACTGCCCGGCACTATAAAAGACAGATTCTATGAGACACTGTTGCTAACTACCTCCCAAATATCTGACAGTGACTATATAATTATTGCAGGCGACCTAAATGGTCACGTTGGACAACATTGTGACGGCTACGACGAAATCCATGGAGGCTATGGGTTTGGTACTAGAAATGAGGAAGGCTCCAGAATCCTGGAATTCTGTGATGCAAATAACCTAACTATCTGTAACACTAACTTCAAAAAACGTGACAATCACCTGATCACCTATAGATCCGGGGAACACACAAGCCAGGTAGATTATATCCTTACCAGAAGACGTGACAGAGTGTCTGTTGTAAACACTAAATCCCTCCCCCATGAAGAATGCACCTCCCAACATAGACTGATAATTAGCGACCTCATAGTCAGGACGAGACGTACTCGACAGCAGAAGAGGACTATCCTCAGGAGGAAAATATGGAAACTAAAGGACCCCACAGCCAGAAATAAATTTCAAAGCATATTACTTGATGCTTTTGACAGTAAGGAAGAGCATCTAGAATCGGACAATATAGAGGGACAGTGGGAATTTCTGAAAGCAAACCTGCTGTTGGCGACAGACGAAGTCTGTGGCTGGAGCAGGCCTGTAGGCAGGAGGAGAGTAACATGGTGGTGGAACAGTAGGGTGGAGGGGTCAATTAAGGCCAAAAAGCAGGCTTGGAAAGTATGGCGGGATGGGGGAAGTAGAGTAGACTATCAAGTGGCCAGGAGGGAAGCTAGGAGAGAAGTGTACTTAGCAAGAAGGGAAGCTGAGGAAAGAAAGTTCAAGCATGTTCTACAACGCGATGACCAAAAACGTGAGGTGTTCAGGATTGCTAGGCAATGCGTCAAGGAAAACCGTGATATTGTCGGGGAGAAGTGTGTACTTAACGATGATGGCATACTTGCCATCACCGACACTGATAAGAAGGTAGCTTGGAAGTGTCACTATGAAAGGCTACTAAATGAGGAGAATAAATGGGAGAAAGACAGTCTCCCCCATATCGACCCAATACAGGGACCAGCAGTGTTAGTCGAGGGGAGTATAATAAGTAAGGCAATCAAGGATATGAAGACGGGTAAGGCAGCTGGGCCTTCGGAAATAGTTGCTGAGATGCTGAAGGCATCTGGCACGGTGGGACACACCATGGTCACCCGCATAGTTAACCAAGTCGTACAGAATGGGGTTGTTCCGAAGGACTGGCATAGCAGCATCATCGTTAACTGTTATAAGGGTAAAGGAGACGCACTAGATAGGAGTAACTATAGAGGCATTAAATTAATCGACCAGGTCATGAAGGTCACGGAAAAAGTAATAGCGCAACTAATCAGAGAGAGAATTGACCTAGATGAAATGCAGTTCGGGTTTGTGTCAGGCAAAAGCACCACAGACGCTCTTTTCATAGTACGACAACTACAGGAGAAGTACCTAGCTAAAGGTAAACCCCTCTACTTAGCTTTTGTCGACCTGGAGAAAGCCTTCGACAGAGTCCCCCGCTCCATTATCTGGTGGGCTCTTAGAAAACTAGGCGTTGACGAATGGCTTGTGAGGGCTATACAAGCCATGTATAAAGAAACAGTCAGCAAGGTTAGAATTAACAACGAATATAGTGAAGAGTTTAGCGTAAAAGTTGGCGTCCATCAGGGCTCTGTTCTCAGCCCCCTACTATTTATTATTGCCCTTCAGGCTATAACAGAGGAGTTCAAGACAGGCTGCCCATGGGAACTCCTATACGCAGACAACCTGACACTCATAGCGGAATCAATGGCCAAGCTAGAGAAGAAATTCCAAACATGGAAGCACGGCCTAGAGTCAAAAGGACTTAAAATTAACCTGGCTAAGACCAAAGTTCTAGTTTGTAGGAAAGAAAACAAGGCGGCGGTCCCTTCTGGGAAATGGTCGTGCTCGGTGTGTAGGAAAGGCGTAGGTAGAAACTCCATTTTATGTCCTAAATGCAAAGTATGGGTGCATAAAAGATGTAGTGGGATCACAGGTAAGCTAACTAAGAACATAGATTTTACATGTGGCCGGTGTTCTGGTGCAATAAGTAGCAGCAAGTGCCCACAAAATACTAGCTCTTTCAATTGCGCAGAGGGTTCTATAGAAATAGTGGACAGCTTCCGTTACCTGGGCGATAAAATCAGCAGTGGGGGAGGGTGCTCTGAAAGTACTGTAGCTAGAGTCAGAACTGGTTGGAAAAAGTTCAGAGAGCTTATACCACTATTAGCTGCTAAAGGGTTCTCCCTAAAAATGAAAGGCAGGTTGTACGATGCCTGCATACGAACAGCAATGTTACATGGTAGTGAGACCTGGGCATTGTGTGCAGAGGATATACGCAGACTAGAGAGGAACGAAGCTTGCATGCTCCGCTGGATGTGTAACAGTAATATACGTGAACGGCAAAGCATAAACGAACTAAGGAAAAAATTAGAGATAAGAGGGATCAGATGTTGTTTACTCGAGAGAAGGCTGCGTTGGTATTGACACGTGATGCGCATGAAAGTCGATAGCTGTATAACAAAGTGCAGGGCAATAAAGATAGACGGTAGCCACGGAATAGGCAGACCTAGAAAAACCTGGGATGAGCTGATAAACTCCGACCTCACACACTTACACCTCTCCAAGACAATGTCACTGGACCGAGACCTTTGGCGGTACTCAGTAACAGAGAAGACCCGCCTTGCCAGTAGGCATCTCTAACAAAATACACCCCGTCCCGCCACCACCCCCACCCCATCCACACCACCCCGTTCTATGTAAAGTTATGTTGGTGCCGCGCCATCCAGGCCGAAACAAATGAGATCGTGTAGGTGTCACGACAAAAAAACACACAGTCCATGCTGTAATGTGGCCGTGTAGGCAACACGGTAAAAACCTCCCAGACCCACACTGTAAATGTGGTTGGTGTTAGGAAGGGCATCCAACTGTAGAAAACCTGCCAGACAGTCCTATGCGAACAAGACAATCACTCTTGCCTCAAGTGGGACTACCCCCGTCCAAACCCATGCAAGCGTGGAACACGGACGTTAAACGTTGATGATGATGATGATGATGATGTCAGTTTCAATTGGTATGTCAGTTTCTATTGGTATATCAGTTTCAATTGGTATATCAGTTTCGATTGGTACATCAGTTTCGATTGGTATGTCAGTTTCGATTGGTATAATAATGATAATGAAATTATTGTGTAAAGTGCTCAGGTGCACTACAACTCGTCAATATAGTACATAGAATAATACACAAATGTCAGGGAAGTTCATGTGTGTATGTGTTAGCTGTTCTGTTGGCGGATCTCGGGAAGCATGGAGGCCTTAAAGGATGCAGTGTCTCGACAGCTGACAACTGATGCAGGTAGTTTGTTCCATGCTTCAGCAACGCTGAGCGTGAAAAAATGTTTCCGAAAGTCATGGGAACTGTGCTGTTTTCTTACTTTGTGGGCATGTCCACGTGTGTTAGACACATGGAAATCGAAAAGGTACTCAGGGTTGTTGTTGGCAACATGGTTAACAATTTTGTGGGTGTTTACCAAGTCAGTTGCCAGGCGTCGGAGCTTCAATGAATCCATGCCCAGGGAAGCAAGGCGCTCAGAGTATAGTAGATGCCTGATGGAGGGTATTCGCTTGGTTGCACGTCTCTGAACAGTTTCCAGGCGGTCAATGTCCTGAGCAAGATAGGGGTTCCAGACTGGTGATGCAAATTCTAAGTGTGGTCGCACAATAGCTGTATACAGCCTTAAATAGATGTAAGTTTCGATTGGTATATCAGTTTCGATTGTTATGTCAGTTTCTATTGGTATATCAGTTTCGACTGGTATGTTATTTTCGATTGGTATGTTAGTCCTCGATTTGTATGTCAGTTTCTATTGGTATATCAGTTTCAATTAGTATATCAGTTACTATTTGTATGTCAGTTTCTATTGGTATATCAGTTTCAATTGGTATATCAGTTTCGATTGGTATGTCTGTTTCGATTGGTATATCAGTTTCGATTGGTATGTCAGTTTCGATTGGTATGTAAGTTTCGATTAGTATATCAGTTTCGAATGGTATGTCAGTTTTGATTGGTATATCAGTTTCGATTGGTATGTCAGTTTCGATTGGTATGTCAGTTTCGATTGGTATATCAGTTTCGATTAGTATGTCAGTTTCTATTGGTATATCGGTTTCCATTGCTATATCAGTTTCGTTTGGTATTTCAGTTTCTATGGGTATATCAGTTTCTATTTGTATGTCGGTTTCAATTGGTATGTCAGTTTCTATTGGTATATCAGTTTCGATTGATATATCAATTTCGATTAGTATGTGAGGCAATTACAGGAAAAGTACCTAGCTAAAAGTAAGCCACTCTACTTGGCATTTGTCGTAATACTAGAAGGGGCCATACCAAAAGATTGGTGCAGTAGCATCATTGTCAACTGCTACAACGGTAAAGGCGATGCACTAGATAGAGGAAACTATAGAGGTATAAAGTTGATGGACCAGGTCATGAAAGTAACAGAAAGAGTTATAGCACAGCTGATTAGGGACCGGGTGAATATAGACGAGATGCAATTTGGGTTTGTACCAGGGAAAGGCACCACTGATGCCCTCTTTCTTGTGAGGCAATTACAGGAAAAGTACCTAGCTAAAAGTAAGCCACTCTACTTGGCATTTGTCGACCTTGAGAAAGCCTTTGACAGAGTTCCACGTGCAGTAATCTGGTGGGCTCTTAGAAAACTAGGAGTAGATGAATGGCTTGTGAAAGCGGTACAAGCCATGTATAGGGGAGCAGTCAGCAAAGTTAGGATTGGCAATGAGTATAGCGAGGAATTTAGCGTACAGGTTGGGGTCCACCAGGGCTCTGTTCTTAGCCCTCTCCTGTTCATCATAGTCCTGCAGGCAATAACGGAGGAGTTTAAGACCGGATGCCCATGGGAACTCCTGTATGCTGATGACCTCGCACTCATAGCTGAATCTATGGTAGAACTAGAGAATAAATTCCAAACCTGGAAGCAGGGACTAGAGAGAAAGGGCCTCAAAGTCAACATGACAAAGACTAAGGTCCTTATAAGTAGACGAGAAAACAGAACCCAGATCCCCTCAGGGAAATGGCCTTGCTCAGTATGTAGGAAAGGTGTAGGTAGGAACTCCATTCTCTGCCCCAAATGCAAACAATGGGTACACAAGAGATGTAGCGGGATCTCAGGAAGCTTAATTAAGAATGTAGGATTCACATGCAGCAGCTGTGCTGAAACAGCAAGCAAACAGCCACAGGAAACAAGTACCACCAATCTCTGGGAGGGCCCTGTAGAAACAGTAGACAGCTTCTGCTAACTAGGTGACCGAATTAGCAACGGAGGTGGGTGCTCAGAAAGTACAATAACTAGGGTAAGAACGGGATGGAAGAAGTTTAGGGAACTACTACCACTGCTAGCTGCAAAAGGCTTCTCCCTCAGAATGAAAGGCTGACTGTATGATGCGTGTATCCGAACAGCGATGTTGCATGGTAGTGAGACCTGGGCGCTGAAGGTGGAAGACCTACGTAGATTAGAGAGAAACGAGGCCTGCATGCTCCGATGGATGAGTAACAGTAATATACGTGAACGACAAAGCATAAAGGAATTGAGAGAGAGACTGAGCATAAGAGGAATCAAATGCTGCGTGCAGGAGAGGCGGTTACGCTGGTATGGACATGTGATGCGTATGAAGGATGACAGCTGCATAAAAAGGTGCAGAGCACTAGAAGTTGATGGAAACCGCGGAGTGGGGAGACCCAAGATGACTTGGGATGAGGTGATAAAAGCCGACCTTACCCAACTACACCTCTCAAAGACAATGACACACGACCGTGACTTCTGGCGTCACGCAGTAATACAGGGTACCCGACCTCCCATGGGTACATGCTGAAGCATATAAACAATATGCCCCCACTCCCCCCACCGCAAGGTGGTCGTGGAGGTGCCACGGCAAATAAGCACCCAGCCCACACTGTAAAGTGGACGTGTAGGCGCCACGAAAAAGCACCCAGCACTCACTGTAAATGAGGTTGGTGTTAGGAAGGGCATCCAGCTGTAGAAATCAAGCCAGATCAGTTCCTGTATGAGCAAGGCATGGTCAGCCGACCAGACACTGCCCACAACAGGACAACCCGTCTAACCCATGCTAGCGTGGAAGAACGGACGTAAAACGGTGATGATGATGATGATGATGTCAGTTTCGATTGGTATGTCAGTTTCGATTGGTATATCAGTTTCGATTAGTATGTCAGTTTCTATTGGTATATCGGTTACCATTGGTATATCAGTTTCTATTGGTATATCAGTTTCCATTGGTACATCAGTTTCGATTGGTATGTCAGTTTCTATGGGTATATCAGTTTCTATTTATATGTCAGTTTCGATTGGTATGTCAGTTTCGATTGGTATATCATTTTCGATTGGTATGTTAGTTTCGATTAGTATATCAGTTTCTATTGGTATGTCAGTTTCTATTGGTATATCAATTTCGATTGGTATGTCAGTTTCGATTTGTATATCAGTTTTGATTCGTATGTCAGTTTCGATTGGTATGTCAGTTTCTATTGGTATGTCAGTTTTGATTGGTATGTCAGTTTCTATTGGTATATCAGTTTCGATTGGTATATCAGTTTCTATTGGTATATCAGTTTCGATTGGTATATCAGTTTCGACAGGTATGTAAATTTCGATTGGTATGTCAGTTTCGATTGGTATATCAGTTTCGAATGTTATGTCAGTTTTGATTGGTATATCAGTTTCGATTGGTATGTCAGTTTCGATTGGTATGTCAGTTTCGATTGGTATATCAGTATCGATTAGTATGTCATTTTCTATTGGTATATCGGTTTCCATTGGTATATCAGTTTCTATTTGTATATCAGTTTTGATTGGTATGTTGGTTTTGATTGGTATGTCAGTTTCGATTTGTATATCAGTTTCTATTGGTATGTCAGTTTCGACTGGTATGTTAGTCCTCGATTTGTATGTCAGTTTCTATTGGTATATCAATTTCAATTGGTATGTCAGTTTCTATTGGTATGTCAGTTTCGAATGGTATGTCAGTTTTGATTGGTATATCAGTTTCGATTGGTATGTCAGTTTCGATTGGTATGTCAGTTTCGATTGGTATATCAGTTTCGATTAGTATGTCAGTTTCTCTTGGTATATCAGTTTTGATTGGTATATCAGTTTCGATTGGTATGTCAGTTTCTATTGGTATGTTAGTGCTCAATTTGCATGTCAGTTTCTATTGGTATATCAATTTCGATTGGTATGTCAGTTTCTATTGGTATGTCAGTTTCTATTGGTATATCAATTTCGATTGGTATGTCAGTTTCAATTTGTATATCAGTTTTGATTCGTATGTTAGTTTCGATTGGTATGTCAGTTCAATTGGTATATCAGTTTTCATGTGTATGTCAGTTTCGATTGGTATATCAGTTTCGATTAGTATGTCAGTTTCTATTGGTATATCGGTTTCCATTGCTATATCAGTTTTGATCGGTATGTCAGTTTCGATTAGTATATCAGTTTCTATTGGTATGTCAGTTTCTATTGGTATATCGGTTTCCATTGGTATATCAGTTTCTATTTGTATATCAGTTTTGATTGGTATGTTAGTTTTGATTTGTATGTCAGTTTCGATTTGTATATCAGTTTCTATTGGTATGTCAGTTTCGACTGGTATGTTAGTCCTCGATTTGTATGTCAGTTTCTATTCGTATCTCAATTTCGATTGGCATGTCAGTTTCTATTGGTATGTCAGTTTCTATTGGTATATCAGTTTCGATTGGTATGTTAGTTTCGATTAGTATATCAGTTTCTATTGGTATGTAAGTTTCTATTGGTATATCAATTTCGATTGGTATGTCAGTTTCTATTGGTATATCGGTTTCCATTGGTATATCAGTTTTGATTGGTATATCAGTTTCTATTGGTATATCAGTTTCTATTGGTACGTCAGTTTTGATTGGTATGTCAGTTTCTATTGGTATATCAGTTCCTATTGATATATCAGTTTCGATTGGTATGTCAGTTTCGATTAGTATATCAGTTTCTATTAGTATGTCAGTTTCTATTGATATGTCAGTTTCAATTGGTATATCAGTTTCGATGTGTATGTCAGTTTCTATTGGTATATTAGTATCGACTGGTATGTCTGTTTCGATTAGTATATCAGTTTCTATTTGTATGTCAGTTTCTATTGGTATATCAGTTTTGATAGGTATATCAGTTTCTATTGGTATGTCAGTTTCTATTGGTATGTCAGTTTCAATTGGTATATCAGTTTTGATCCGTATGTCAGTTTCGATTGTTATGTCAGTTTCTATTGGTATATCAGTATTGATTTGTATGTCAGTTTCGATTAGTATATCAGTTTCTATTTGTATGTCAGTTTCTATTGGTATATCAATTTCGATTGGTATATCAGTTTCTATTGGTATGTCAGTTTCAATTGGTGTCAGTTTCTATTGGTATATCAGTTTCTATTGGTATGTCAGTTTGTATTGGCATGTCAGTTTCAATTGGTATATCAGTTTCGATTCGTATGTCAGTTTCGATTGTTATGTCAGTTTATATTGGTATATCAGTATCGATTGGTATGTCCGTTTCGAATGGTATATCAATTTCTATTTGTATGTCAGTTTCTATTCGTATATCAGTTTCGACGTGTATTCAATTGGTATATCGGTTTAGATTGGTATGTCAGTTTCGATTGGTATGTTAGTTTCGATTAGTATATCATTTCTATTTGTATGTTAGTTTCTATTGGTATATCAGTTTCGATTGGTATATCAGTTTCGACTGGTATGTCAATTTTGATTGGTATGTCAGTTTCAATTGGTATATCGGTTTCGATTGGTATGTCAGTTTCGATTGGTATATCAGTTTCGATTAGTATATCAGTTTCGAATGGTATGTCAGTTTTGATTGGTATGTCAGTTTCGATTGGTATGTCAGTTTCGATTGGTATATCTAGGTAATACTAGAAGGGGCCAAACCAAAAGATTGGTGCAGTAGAATCATTGTCAACTACTACAAAGATAAAGGCGATGCACTAGATAGAGGAAACTATAGAGGTATAAAGTTGATGGACCAGGTCATGAAAGTAACAGAAAGAGTTATAGCACAGCTGATTAGGGACTGGGTGAATATAGACGAGATGCAATTTGGGTTTGTACCAGGGAGAGGCACCACTGATGCCCTCTTCCTTGTGAGGCAATTACAGGAAAAGTACCTAGCTAAAAGTAAGCCACTCTACTTGGCATTTGTCGACCTTGAGAAAGCCTTTGACAGAGTTCCACGTGCAGTAATCTGGTGGGCTCTTAGAAAACTAGGAGTAGATGAATGGCTTGTGAAAGCGGTACAAGCCATGTATAGGGGAGCAGTCAGCAAAGTTAGGATTAGCAATGAGTATAGCAAGGAATTTAGCGTACAGGTTGGGGTCCACCAGGGCTCTGTTCTTAGCCCTCTCCTGTTCATCATAGTCCTGCAGGCAATAACGGAGGAGTTTAAGACCGGATGCCCATGGGAACTACTGTATGCTGATGACCTCGCACTCATAGCTGAATCTATGGTAGAACTAGAGAATAAATTCCAAACCTGGAAGCAGGGACTAGAGAGAAAGGGCCTCAAAGTCAACGTGACAAAGACTAAGGTCCTTGTAAGTAGACGAGAAATCAGAACCCAGATCCCCTCAGGGAAATGGCCTTGCTCAGTATGTAGGAAAGGTGTAGGTAGGAACTCCATTCTCTGCCCCAAATGCAAACAATGGGTACACAAGAGATGTAGCGTGATCTCAGGAAGCTTAATTAAGAATGTAGGATTCACATGCAGCAGCTGTGCTGAAACAGCAAGCAAACAGCCACAGGAAACAAGTACCACCAATCTCTGGGAGGGCCCTGTAGAAACAGTAGACAGCTTCTGCTACCTAGGTGACCGAATTAGCAACGGAGGTGGGTGCTCAGAAAGTACAATAACTAGGGTAAGAACGGGATGGAAGAAGTTTAGGGAACTACTACCACTGCTAGTTGCAAAAGGCTTCTCCTTCAGAATGAAAGGCAGACTGTATGATGCGTGTATCCGGACAGCGATGTTGCATGGTAGTGAGACCTGGGCGCTGAAGGTGGAAGACTTACGTAGATTAGAGAGAAACGAAGCCTGCATGCTCCGATGGATGTGTAACAGTAATATACGTGAAGGACAAAGCATAAAGGAATTGAGAGAGAGACGGAGCATAAGAGGAATCAAATGCTGCGTGCAGGAGAGGCGGTTACGCTGGTATGGACATGTGATGCGTATGAAGGATGACAGCTGCATAAAAAGGTGCAGAGCACTAGAAGTTGATGGAAACCGCGGAGTGGGGAGACCCAAGATGACTTGGGATGAGGTGATAAAAGCCGACCTTACCCAACTACACCTCTCAAAGACAATGACACACGACCGTGACTTCTGGCGTCATGCAGTAATACAGGGTACCCGACCACCCATGGGTACATGCTGAAGCATATAAACAATATGCCCCACTCCCCCCACCGCAAGGTGGTCGTGGAGGTGCCACGGCAAAAAAATCACCCAGCCCACACTGTTAAGTGGACGTGTAGGCGCCACGAAAAAGCACCCAGCACTCACTGTAAATGAGGTTGGTGTTAGGAAGGGCATCCAGCTGTAGAAATCAAGCCAGATCAGTTCCTGTATGAGCAAGGCATGGTCAGCCGACAGAACACTGCCCACAACAGGACAACCCGTCTAACCCATGCTAGCGTGAAAGAACGGACGTAAAACGGTGATGATGATGATGATGATGATGACAGTTTCTATTGGTATATCAGTTTCTATTGGTATGTCAGTTTTGATTGGTATGTCAGTTTCTATTGGTATATCAGATTCTATTGGTATATCAGTTTCGATTGGTATATCAGTTTCTATTGGTATATCAGTTTCTATTAGTATATCAGTTTCTATTGGTATGTCAGTTTCTATTGGTATATCAATTTCGATTGGTATGTCAGTTTCGATTGGTATATCAGCTTCGATTTGTATGTCAGTTTCGATAGTTATGTCAGTTTCTATTGGTATATCAGTTTTGATTGATATATCAGTTTCGATTCGTATGTCAGTTTCGATTGGTATGTCAGTTTCGATTAGTATATCAGTTTCTATTGGTATGTCAGTTTCTATTCGTATGTCAGTTTCGATTGTTATATCAGTTTCTATTGGTATATCAGTTTCGTTTGATATATCAGTTTCGATTAGTATGTCACTTTCTATTGGTATGTCAGTTACGATTAGTATATCAGTTTGTATTGGTGTGTCAGTTTCGATTGGTATGTCAGTTTCTATCGGTATATCAGTTTCCATTTGTATATCAGTTTCGATTGGTATGTCCGTTTCGAATGGTATGTCAGTTTCGATTGGTTTATCATATTCGATTATTATGTCAAATTCTATTGGTATATCAGTTTCGATTGGTATGTCAGTTTCGATTGATATATCAGTTTCGATTGGTATGTCAGTTTCGATTGGTATGTCAGTTTCTATTGGTATATCAGTTTCGATTGGTATGTCAGTTTCGATTAGTATATCAGTTTCTATTGGTATGTCAGTTTCTATTGATATATCAATTTCGATTTGTATATCAGTTTCGATTGTCATGTCAGTTTCTAATGGTACATCAGTTTCGAATGGTATGTTAGTTTCTATTGGTACGTCAGTTTCGATTAGGCAACACGGTAAAAACCTCCCAGACCCACACTGTAAATGTGGTTGGTGTTAGGAAGGGCATCCAACTATAGAAAACATGCCAGACGGTCCTATGCGAGCAAGACAATCACTCTTGCCTCAAGTGGGACTACCCCCGTCCAAACCCATGCAAGCGTGGAACACGGACGTTAAACATTGATGATGATGATGATGATGATGACAGTTTCGATTGTTATGTCAGTTTCTATTGGTATATCAGTTTCGTTTGATATATCAGTTTCGATTAGTATGTCACTTGCTATTGGTATGTCAGTTATGATTAGTATGTCAGTTTGTATTGGTGTGTCAGTTTCGATTGGTATGTCAGTTTCTATTGGTATATGAGTTTCGATTGGTATATCAGTTTCGATTGGTATATCAGTTTCGATTGGTATGTCAGTTTCTATTGGTATGTCAGTTTCTATTGGTATGTCAGTTTCAATTGGTATATCAGTTTCGATTGGTATGTCAGTTTTATTGGTATGTCAATTTCGATTCGTATTTCAGTTACAGTTGGTATGTAGGTTTCGATTGGTATGTCAGTTTCTATTGGTATGTCAGTTTCGATTAGTATATCAGTTTCTATTGGTATGTCAGTTTCAATTGGTATGTCAGTTTCTATTGGTATATCAGTTTCTATTGGTATGTCAGTTTCTATTGGTATGACAGTTTCAATTGGTATATCAGTTTCGATTCGTATGTCAGTTTCGATTGTTATGTCAGTTTCTTTTGGTATATCACTATCGATTGGTATGTCAGTTTCGATTAGTATATCAATTTCTAATTGTATGTCAGTTTCTATTGGTATATCGGTTTCGATTGGTATGTCAGTTTCTATTGGTATGTCAGTTTCGATTTGTATATCAGTTTCTATTGGTATGTCAGATTTGATTGGTATGTTAGTCCTCGATTTGTATGTCAGTTTCTATTGGTATATCAATTTCGATTCGTATGTCAGTTTCTATTGGTATATCAGTTTCGATTAGTATATCAGTTTCTATTGGTATGTCAGTTTCTATTGGTATATCAATTTCGATTTGTATGTCAGTTTCGATTGGTATATCAGTTTCGATTAGTATGTCAGTTTCTATTGGTATATCGGTTTCCATTGGTATATCAGTTTCGATTGGTATGTCAGTTTCTATTGGTATATCAGTTTCGAATGGTATGTCAGTTTTGATTGGTATATCAGTTTCAATTGGTATGTCAGTTTCTATGGGTATATCAGTTTTGATTGGTATGTTAGTTTCGACTGGTATGTTAGTTTCGATTTGTATATCAGTTTCCATTGGTATGTCAGTTTCGATTGGTATGTCAGTTTCGATTGGTATGTCAGTTTCTATTGGTATATCAGTTTCGAATGGTATGTCAGTTTTGGTTGGTATATCAGTTTCAATTGGTATGTCAGTTTCTATGGGTATATCAGTTTTGATTGGTATGTTAGTTTCTATTGGTATGTCAGTTTCGATTTGTATATCAGTTTCTATTGGTATGTCAGTTTCGATTGGTATGTCAGTTTCGATTGGTATGTCAGTTTCGATTGGTATGTCAGTTTCTATTGGTATATCAGTTTCCATTGGTATATCAGTTTCGATTGGTATGTCAGTTTCTATTGGTATATCAGTTTCTATCGGTATGTCAGTTTCTAATGGTATGTCAGTTTCTATTGGTATATCAGTTTCGATTGGTATGTCAGTTTCTATTGGTATGTCAGTTTCCATTGGTATATCAGTTTCGATTGGTATGTCAGTTTCTATTGGTATGTCAGTTTCTATTGGTATATCAATTTCGATTGGTATATCAGTTTCTATTGGTATATCAGTTTAGATTGGTGTATCTGTTTCTATTGGTATGTCAGTTTCGATTGGTATGTCAGTTTCGATTGGTATGTCAGTTTCGATTGTTATGTCAGTTTCTAATGGAACATCAGTTTCGAATGGTATGTTAGTTTCTATTGGTATGTCGGTTTCGATTAGTATATCAGTTTCTATTGGTATATCAGTTTCGATTGGTATGTTAGTCCTCGATTTGTATGTCAGTTTCTATTGGTATATCAGTTTCGATTGGTATGTCAGTTTCGATTGGTATGTCAGTTTCTATTGGTATATCAGTTTCGATTAGTATGTCAGTTTCGATTAGTATATCAGTTTCGATTTTTGTTTCAGTTTCGATTGGTATGTCAGTTTCGATTAGTATGTCAGTTTCTATGCGTATATCAGTTTCTATTGGTATGTCAGTTTTGATTGGTATGTCAGTTTCTATTGGTATATCAGTTTCTATTGGTATATCAATTTCGATTGGTATGTCAGTTTCGATTGGTGTATCAGCTTCGATTCGTATGTCAGTTTCGATTGTTATGTCAGTTTCTATTGGTATAACAGTTTTGATTGGTATATCAGTTTTGATTGGTATGTCAGTTTCGATTGGTATGTCAGTTACGATTGGTATATCAGCTTCGATTCGTATGTCAGTTTCGATTGTTATGTCAGTTTCTATTGGTATATCAGTTTCGATTGGTATGTCAGTTTCGATTGTTATGTCAGTTTCTATTGGTATATCAGTTTCTTTGATATATCAGTTTCGATTAGTATGTCACTTTCTATTGGTATGTCAGTTACGATTAGTATATCAGTTTGTATTGGTGTGTCAGTTTCGATTCGTATGTCAGTTTCTATTGGTATATGAGTTTGGATTGGTATATGAGTTTTGATTAGTATATCAGTTTCGATTGGTATGAAGGTTTCTATTGGTATGTCAATTTTGATTAGTATATCAGTTTCTATTGGTATGTCAGTTTCAATTGTTATGTCAGTTTCTATTGGTATATCAGTTTCTATTGGTATGTCAGTTTCTATTGGTATGTTAGTTTCAATTAGTATATAAGTTTCGATTCGTATGTCAGTTTCGAGTGTTATGTCAGTTTCTGTTGGTATATCAGGATCGATTGGTATGTCAGTTTCGATTAGTATATCAATTTCTATGTGTATGTCAGTTTGTATTGGTATATCAGTTTCGATTAGTATATCAATTTCTATGTGTATGTCAGTTTGTATTGGTATATCAGTTTCGATTGGTATATTAGTTTCGACTGGTATGTCAATTTTGATTGGTATGTCAGTTTCAATTGGTATATCGGTTTCGATTGGTATGTCAGTTTCGATTGGTATGTCAGTTTCGATTGGTTTATCAGTTTCGATTAGTATGTCAGTTCCTATTGGTATATCAGTTTCCATTGGTATATCAGTTTCGATTGTTATGTCAGTTTCTTTTGGTATATCAGTATCGATTGGTATGTCAGTTTCGATTAGTATATCAATTTCTAATTGTATGTCAGTTTCTATTGGTATATCAGATTCGATTGGTATATCAGTTTCGACTGGTATGTCAATTTTGATTGTTATGTCAGTTTCGATTGTTATGTCAGTTTCGATTGGTATGTCAGTTTCGATTTTATATCAGTTTTCATTGGTATATCAGTTTCGATTCGTATGTCAGTTTCGATTGGTATGTCAGTTTCGATTGGTATATCTGTTTCAATTAGTATGTCAGTTTCTATTGGTATATCGGTTTCCATTGGTATATCAGTTTCGATTGGTATGTCAGTTTCTATTGGTATATCAATTTTGATTGGTATGTTAGTTTCTATTGGTATGTCAGTTTCGATTTGTATATCAGTTTCTATTGGTATGTCAGATTCGATTGGTATGTTAGTCCTCGATTTGTATGTCAGTTTCTATTGGTATATCAATTTCGATTGGTATGTCAGTTTCTATTGGTATATCAGTTTCGATTAGTATATCAGTTTCTATTGGTATGTCAGTTTCTATTGGTATATCAATTTCTATTGGTATATCGGTTTCCATTGGTATATCAGTTTTGATTGGTATGTCAGTTTCTATTGGTATATCAGTTTCTATTGGTATGTCAGTTTCGATTGGTATGTCAGTTTCGATTGGTATGTCAGTTTCGATTGGTATGTCAGTTTCGATTAGTATATCAGTTTCTATTGGTATGTCAGTTTCTATTGGTATGTCAGTTTCGATTGGTATATCAGTTTCTATTGGTATATCAGTTTCATTTGATATATCAATTTCGATTAGTATGTCACTTTCTATTGGTATGTCAGGTACGATTAGTATATCAGTTTGTGTTGGTGTATCAGTTTCGATTGGTATGTCAGTTTCTATTGGTATATGACTTTCGATTGGTATATCAGTTTCGACTGGTATATCAGTTTCGATTGGTATGTCAGTTTCTATTGGTATGTCAGTTTCGATTAGTATATCAGTTTCTATTGGTATGTCAGTTTCAATTGGTATGTCAGTTTCTATTGGTATATCAGTTTCTATTGGTATGTCAGTTTCTATTGGTATGTCAGTTTCAATTGGTATATCAGTTTCGATTCGTATGTCAGTTTCTATTGGCATGTCAGTTTCAATTGGTATGTCTGTTTCTATTGGTATATCAGTTTCTATTGGTATGTCAGTTTCTATTGGTATGTCAGTTTCAATTGGTATATCAGTTTCAATTGGTATGTCAGTTTCTATTGGTATATCAGTTTCTATTGGTATGTCAGTTTCTATTGGTATGTCAGTTTCAATTGGTATATCAGTTTCGATTCGTATGTCAGTTTCTATTGGTATGTCAGTTTCAATTGGTATGTCAGTTTCTATTGGTATATCAGTTTCTATTGGTATGTCAGTTTCTATTGGTATGTCAGTTTCAATTGGTATATCAGTTTCAATTGGTATGTCAGTTTCTATTGGTATATCAGTTTCTATTGGTATGTCAGTTTCTATTGGTATATCAGTTTCGATTCGTATGTCAGTTTCTATTGGTATGTCAGTTTCAATTGGTATGTCAGTTTCTATTGGTATATCAGTTTCTATTGGTATGTCAGTTTCTATTGGTATGTCAGTTTCAATTGGTATATCAGTTTCGATTCGTATGTCAGTTTCTATTGGTATGTCAGTTTCAATTGGTATGTCAGTTTCTATTGGTATATCAGTTTCTATTGGTATGTCAGTTTCTATTGGTATGTCAGTTTCTATTGGTATATCAGTTTCTATTGGTTTGTCAGTTTCTATTGGTATGTCAGTTTCTATTGGTTTGTCAGTTTCAATTGGCATATCAGTTTCGATTCGTATGTTTGTATTTATTAATTGTTAAATACGAAAGTTTTTGGTCGTATTGAACAGAACAAATTTTGTATTTTTTGTTAATCGCTTGTTAAATGCAAGGACCCCATTCAATCATTACCTCCTATCTCTTCTCCTTCTTATAAATTCCTTAATTCCTTAATTCTTAATCTAGCGTATTTTCAAACCTTAATTCCTAGCGTATTTTCAAACCTCAATCCCTAATTCTAGCGTATTTTCAAAAAAAAAAAAAAAAAAATCCTTTCCTTCTTCCGAAACTCCCGCTTACACTCGACCCCCCCACCCGCTACTTCGAAGGCATGGGGCGGTCAAACGCCTAACACACACAACCATCATGCGGCCACCCCCCTCTCTCTCTCTCTCTATATATATATATATATATGATAGGAATTCACTTCGCCAAATTTCATTGCTTTGCTGTCTACCCCACGATATTCATGTAATGTACATATTTTCCTTCATCTCTACCTCCACAAATCCTAAAACGCACCACCATTGCTATTACGTGGACCAATCATAAGCCAGAGCCCCCACGCATCACCAGTATTATTACGCGGACCAATCAGAAGCCAGAGGCCTATACTATCGCTTGCCTGGTTGCCTTTCGATATATGATGGATGGATGGACTGCGGAATCCTGGAGAGTGAAGGAGAGAGAGAGAAAAATCTGGACGCTCAGCGACAATGCCAAAGATAAAGACAAATTCACCTCTTGGACGAGAATGCGAGCACTCCTCATTGTTTCGACCGCGGACGGCTAACATAACCCCATCGCCCCCGCCCCCCACCGCCCCCAACCCCCAAACGCAATCCAAAACTTCAGAGTTGGTAGCATAAATGTAGGCACCCTAAAGGGTCGCGCTAACGAGGTTGTAGAAATGCTTGAACGTAAGGAGGTCGATGTTTGTTGTATTCAAGAGACCAGGTGGAGGGGTGGGTCTGCTAGGTTCATTGAGGGTAAAAAACGATGTTATAAGCTTTTCTGGGTGGGAAACGACGATGGGCTGGGTGGAGTAGGAATCATGGTAGCAGAAAAGTGGGCAGATAAGATAATAGACGTAAATAGAGTGAACGACAGAATAATTAAAATACGACTTGTCCTCAATAGAACTACGGTGACAGTAATATCTGCGTACGCACCCCAATCCGGACTGCCCGGCACTATAAAAGACAGATTCTATGAGACACTGATGCTAACTACCTCCCAAATATCCGACAGTGACTATATAATTATCGCAGGCGACCTAAATGGTCACGTTGGACAACATTGTGACGGCTACGACGAAATCCATGGAGGCTATGGGTTTGGTACTAGAAATGAGGAAGGCTCCAGAATCCTGGAATTCTGTGATGCAAATAACCTAACTATCTGTAACACTAACTTCAAAAAACGTGACAATCACCTGATCACCTATAGATCCGGGGAACACACAAGCCAGGTAAATTATATCCTTACCAGAAGACGTGACAGAGTGTCTGTTGTAAACACTAAATCCCTCCCCCATGAAGAATGCACCTCCCAACATAGACTGATAATTAGCGACCTCATAGTCAGGACGAGACGTACTCGACAGCAGAAGAGGACTATCCTCAGGAGAAAAATATGGAAGCTAAAGGACCCCACAGCCAGGAATAAATTTCAAAGCACAATACTTGATGCTTTCGAAAGTAAGGAAGAACATTTAGAGTCGGACAATATAGAGGGAGAGTGGGAATTTCTGAAAGCAAACCTGCTGTTGGCGACAGACAAAGTCTGTGGCTGGAGCAGGCCTGCAGGCAGGAGGAGAGTAACATGGTGGTGGAACAGTAAGGTGGAACGGTCAATTAAGGCCAAAAAGCAGGCTTGGAAAGTATGGCGGGATGGGGGAAGTAGAGAAGACTATCAAGTGGCCAGGAAGGAAGCTAGGAGACAAGTGTACTTAGCAAGAAGGGAAGCTGAGGAAAGAAAGTTCAAGCATGTTCTACAACGCGATGACCAAAAACGTGAGGTGTTCAGGATTGCTAGGCAATGCGTCAAGGAAAACCGTGATATTGTCGGGGAGAAGTGTGTACTAAACGACGATGGCACACTTGCCATCACCGACGCTGATAAGAAGGTAGCTTGGAAGTGTCACTATGAAAGGCTACTAAATGAGGAGAATAAATGGGAGAAAGACAGTCTCCCCCATATCGACCCAATAGAGGGACCAGCAGTGTTAGTCGAGGGGAGTATAATAAGTAAGGCAATCAAGGATATGAAGACGGGTAAGGCGGCTGGGGCTTCGGAAATAGTTGCTGAGATGCTGAAGGCATCTGGCACGGTGGGACACACCATGGTCACCCGCATAGTTAACCAAGTCGTACAGAATGGGGTTGTTCCGAAGGACTGGCATAGCAGCATCATCGTTAACTGTTATAAGGGTAAAGGAGACGCCCTAGATAGGAGTAACTATAGAGGCATTAAATTAATCGACCAGGTCATGAAGGTCATGAAAAAGTAATAGCGCAACTAATCAGAGAGAGAATTGACCTAGATGAAATGCAGTTCGGGTTTGTGTCAGGCAAAAGTACCACAGACGCTCTTTTCATAGTACGACAACTACAGGAGAAGTACCTAGCTAAAGGTAAACCCCTCTACTTAGCTTTTGTCGACTTGGAGAAAGCCTTCGACAGAGTCCCCCGCTCCATTATCTGGTGGGCTCTTAGAAAACTAGGCGTTGACGAATGGCTTGTGAGGGCTATACAAGCCATGTATAAAGAAACAGTCAGCAAGGTTAGAATTAACAACGAATATAGTGAAGAGTTTAGCGTAAAAGTTGGCGTCCAACAGGGCTCTGTTCTCAGCCCCCTACTATTTATTATTGCCCTTCAGGCTATAACAGAGGAGTTCAAGACAGGCTGCCCATGGGAACTCCTATACGCAGACGACCTCACACTCATAGCGGAATCAATGGCCGAGCTAGAGAAGAAATTCCAAACATGGAAGCACGGGCTAGAGTCAAAAGGACTTAAAATTAACCTGGCTAAGACCAAAGTACTAGTTTGTAGGAAAGAAAACAAGGCGGCGGTCCCTTCTGCGAAATGGTCGTGCTCGGTGTGTAGGAAAGGCGTAGGTAGAAACTCCATTTTATGTCCTAAATGCAAAGTATGGGTGCATAAAAGATGTAGTGGGATCACAGGTAAGCTAACTAAGAACATAGATTTTACATGTGGCCGATGTTCTGGTGCAATAAGTAGCAGCAAGTGCCCACAAAATACTAGCTCTTTCAATTGCGCAGAGGGTTCTATAGAAATAGTGGACAGCTTCCGTTACCTGGGCGATAAAATCAGCAGTGGGGGAGGGTGCTCTGAAAGTACTGTAGCTAGAGTCAGAACTGGTTGGAAAAAGTTCAGAGAGCTTATACCACTATTAGCTGCTAAAGGGTTCTCCCTAAAAATGAAAGGCAGGTTGTACGATGCCTGCATACGAACAGCAATGCTGCATGGCAGTGAGACCTGGGCATTGTGTGCAGAGGATATACGCAGACTAGAGAGGAACGAAGCTTGCATGCTCCGCTGATGTGTAACAGTAATATACGTGAACGGCAAAGCATAAACGAACTAAGGAAAAAATTAGAGATAAGAGGGATCAAATGTTGTTTACTCGAGAGAAGGCTACGTTGGTATGGACACGTGATGCGCATGAAAGTCGATAGCTGTATAACAAAGTGCAGCGCAATAAAGATAGACGGTAGTCACGGAATAGGCAGACCTAGAAAAACCGGGGACGAGCTGATAAACTCCGACATCACACACTTACACCTCTCCAAGACAATGACACTGGACCGAGACCTTTGGCGGTACTCAGTAACAGAGAAGACCCGCCTTACCTAAATATATAGTAAAACCTACTCCAGCCAGTAGGCATCTCTAACAAAATACACCCCGTCCCACCACCACCACCCCCACCCCATCCACACGACCCCGTTCTATGTAAAGTTATGTTGGTGCCGCGCCATCGAGGCCGAAACAAATGAGATCGTGTAGGTGTCACGACAAAAAAACACACAGTCCACGCTGTAATGTGGCCGTGTAGGCAACACGGTAAAAACCTCCCAGACCCACACTGTAAATGTGGTTGGTGTTAGGAAGGGCATCCAACTGTAGAAAACCTGCCAGACAGTCCTATGCGAGCAAGACAATCACTCTTGCCTCAAGTGGGACTACCCCCGTCCAAACCCATGCAAGCGTGGAACACGGACGTTAAACGTTGATGATGATGATGATGATGTCAGTCTCGATTGTTATGTCAGTTTCTTTTGGTATATCAGTTTCGAATGGTATGTCAGTTTTGATTGGTATATCAGTTTCGATTGGTATGTCAGTTTCTATGGGTATATCAGTTTTGATTGGTATGTTAGTTTCTATTGGTATGTCAGTTTCGATTTGTATATCAGTTTCTATTGGTATGTCAGTTTCGATTGGTATGTTCGTCCTTGATTTGTATGTCAGTTTCTATTGGTATATCAATTTCGATTGGTATGTCAGTTTTAATTGGTATATCAGTTTCGATTGGTATATCAGTTTCTATTGGTATATCAATTTCGATTTGTATGTCAGTTTCGATTGGCATATCAGTTTCGATTGGTATATCAGTTTCGATTGGTATGTCAGTTTCTATTGGTATGTCAGTTTCAATTGGTATATCAGTTTTGATTGGTATGTCAGTTTTATTGGTATACCAGTTTCGATTGGTATGTCAGTTTCTATTGGTATGTCAGTTTCGATTGGTATGTCAGTTTTGATTGGTATATCAGTTTCGATTGGTATGTCAGTTTCTATTGGTATATCAGTTTCTATCGGAATCTCAGTTTCTAATGGTATGTCAGTTTCTATTGGTATATCAGTTTCGATTGGTATATCAGTTTCGATTGGCATGTCAGTTTCGATTGGTATGTCAGTTTCGATGGTATGTCAGTTTCGATTGGTATATCAGTTTCGATTAGTATATCAGTTTCTATTGGTATGTCAGTTTTGATTGGTATGTCAGTTTCTACTGGTATATCAGTTTTGATTGGTATATCAGTTTCTATTGGTATATCAGTTTCGATTAGTATATCAGTTTCTATTGGTATGTCAGTTTCTATTGGTATATCAATTTCGATTGGTATGTCAGTTTCGATTGGTATATCAGCTTCGATTCGTATGTCAGTTTCGATTAGTATATCAATTTCTAATTGTATGTCAGTTTCTATTGGTATATCAGATTCGATTGGTATATCAGTTTCGACTGGTATGTCAATTTTGATTGTTATGTCAGTTTCGATTGTTATGTCAGTTTCGATTGGTATGTCAGTTTCGATTTTATATCAGTTTTCATTGGTATATCAGTTTCGATTCGTATGTCAGTTTCGATTGGTATGTCAGTTTCGATTGGTATATCTGTTTCGATTAGTATGTCAGTTTCTATTGGTATATCGGTTTCCATTGGTATATCAGTTTCGATTGGTATGTCAGTTTCTATTGGTATATCAATTTTGATTGGTATGTTAGTTTCTATTGGTATGTCAGTTTCGATTTGTATATCAGTTTCTATTGGTATGTCAGATTCGATTGGTATGTTAGTCCTCGATTTGTATGTCAGTTTCTATTGGTATATCAATTTCGATTGGTATGTCAGTTTCTATTGGTATATCAGTTTCGATTAGTATATCAGTTTCTATTGGTATGTCAGTTTCTATTGGTATATCAATTTCTATTGGTATATCGGTTTCCATTGGTATATCAGTTTTGATTGGTATGTCAGTTTCTATTGGTATATCAGTTTCTATTGGTATGTCAGTTTCGATTGGTATGTCAGTTTCGATTGGTATGTCAGTTTCGATTGGTATGTCAGTTTCGATTAGTATATCAGTTTCTATTGGTATGTCAGTTTCTATTGGTATGTCAGTTTCGATTGGTATATCAGTTTCTATTGGTATATCAGTTTCATTTGATATATCAATTTCGATTAGTATGTCACTTTCTATTGGTATGTCAGGTACGATTAGTATATCAGTTTGTGTTGGTGTATCAGTTTCGATTGGTATGTCAGTTTCTATTGGTATATGACTTTCGATTGGTATATCAGTTTCGACTGGTATATCAGTTTCGATTGGTATGTCAGTTTCTATTGGTATGTCAGTTTCGATTAGTATATCAGTTTCTATTGGTATGTCAGTTTCAATTGGTATGTCAGTTTCTATTGGTATATCAGTTTCTATTGGTATGTCAGTTTCTATTGGTATGTCAGTTTCAATTGGTATATCAGTTTCGATTCGTATGTCAGTTTCTATTGGCATGTCAGTTTCAATTGGTATGTCTGTTTCTATTGGTATATCAGTTTCTATTGGTATGTCAGTTTCTATTGGTATGTCAGTTTCAATTGGTATATCAGTTTCAATTGGTATGTCAGTTTCTATTGGTATATCAGTTTCTATTGGTATGTCAGTTTCTATTGGTATGTCAGTTTCAATTGGTATATCAGTTTCGATTCGTATGTCAGTTTCTATTGGTATGTCAGTTTCAATTGGTATGTCAGTTTCTATTGGTATATCAGTTTCTATTGGTATGTCAGTTTCTATTGGTATGTCAGTTTCAATTGGTATATCAGTTTCAATTGGTATGTCAGTTTCTATTGGTATATCAGTTTCTATTGGTATGTCAGTTTCTATTGGTATATCAGTTTCGATTCGTATGTCAGTTTCTATTGGTATGTCAGTTTCAATTGGTATGTCAGTTTCTATTGGTATATCAGTTTCTATTGGTATGTCAGTTTCTATTGGTATGTCAGTTTCAATTGGTATATCAGTTTCGATTCGTATGTCAGTTTCTATTGGTATGTCAGTTTCAATTGGTATGTCAGTTTCTATTGGTATATCAGTTTCTATTGGTATGTCAGTTTCTATTGGTATGTCAGTTTCTATTGGTATATCAGTTTCTATTGGTTTGTCAGTTTCTATTGGTATGTCAGTTTCTATTGGTTTGTCAGTTTCAATTGGCATATCAGTTTCGATTCGTATGTTTGTATTTATTAATTGTTAAATACGAAAGTTTTTGGTCGTATTGAACAGAACAAATTTTGTATTTTTTGTTAATCGCTTGTTAAATGCAAGGACCCCATTCAATCATTACCTCCTATCTCTTCTCCTTCTTATAAATTCCTTAATTCCTTAATTCTTAATCTAGCGTATTTTCAAACCTTAATTCCTAGCGTATTTTCAAACCTCAATCCCTAATTCTAGCGTATTTTCAAAAAAAAAAAAAAAAAAATCCTTTCCTTCTTCCGAAACTCCCGCTTACACTCGACCCCCCCACCCGCTACTTCGAAGGCATGGGGCGGTCAAACGCCTAACACACACAACCATCATGCGGCCACCCCCCTCTCTCTCTCTCTCTATATATATATATATATATGATAGGAATTCACTTCGCCAAATTTCATTGCTTTGCTGTCTACCCCACGATATTCATGTAATGTACATATTTTCCTTCATCTCTACCTCCACAAATCCTAAAACGCACCACCATTGCTATTACGTGGACCAATCATAAGCCAGAGCCCCCACGCATCACCAGTATTATTACGCGGACCAATCAGAAGCCAGAGGCCTATACTATCGCTTGCCTGGTTGCCTTTCGATATATGATGGATGGATGGACTGCGGAATCCTGGAGAGTGAAGGAGAGAGAGAGAAAAATCTGGACGCTCAGCGACAATGCCAAAGATAAAGACAAATTCACCTCTTGGACGAGAATGCGAGCACTCCTCATTGTTTCGACCGCGGACGGCTAACATAACCCCATCGCCCCCGCCCCCCACCGCCCCCAACCCCCAAACGCAATCCAAAACTTCAGAGTTGGTAGCATAAATGTAGGCACCCTAAAGGGTCGCGCTAACGAGGTTGTAGAAATGCTTGAACGTAAGGAGGTCGATGTTTGTTGTATTCAAGAGACCAGGTGGAGGGGTGGGTCTGCTAGGTTCATTGAGGGTAAAAAACGATATTATAAGCTTTTCTGGGTGGGAAACGACGATGGGCTGGGTGGAGTAGGAATCATGGTAGCAGAAAAGTGGGCAGATAAGATAATAGACGTAAATAGAGTGAACGACAGAATAATTAAAATACGACTTGTCCTCAATAGAACTACGGTGACAGTAATATCTGCGTACGCACCCCAATCCGGACTGCCCGGCACTATAAAAGACAGATTCTATGAGACACTGATGCTAACTACCTCCCAAATATCCGACAGTGACTATATAATTATCGCAGGCGACCTAAATGGTCACGTTGGACAACATTGTGACGGCTACGACGAAATCCATGGAGGCTATGGGTTTGGTACTAGAAATGAGGAAGGCTCCAGAATCCTGGAATTCTGTGATGCAAATAACCTAACTATCTGTAACACTAACTTCAAAAAACGTGACAATCACCTGATCACCTATAGATCCGGGGAACACACAAGCCAGGTAAATTATATCCTTACCAGAAGACGTGACAGAGTGTCTGTTGTAAACACTAAATCCCTCCCCCATGAAGAATGCACCTCCCAACATAGACTGATAATTAGCGACCTCATAGTCAGGACGAGACGTACTCGACAGCAGAAGAGGACTATCCTCAGGAGAAAAATATGGAAGCTAAAGGACCCCACAGCCAGGAATAAATTTCAAAGCACAATACTTGATGCTTTCGAAAGTAAGGAAGAACATTTAGAGTCGGACAATATAGAGGGAGAGTGGGAATTTCTGAAAGCAAACCTGCTGTTGGCGACAGACAAAGTCTGTGGCTGGAGCAGGCCTGCAGGCAGGAGGAGAGTAACATGGTGGTGGAACAGTAAGGTGGAACGGTCAATTAAGGCCAAAAAGCAGGCTTGGAAAGTATGGCGGGATGGGGGAAGTAGAGAAGACTATCAAGTGGCCAGGAAGGAAGCTAGGAGACAAGTGTACTTAGCAAGAAGGGAAGCTGAGGAAAGAAAGTTCAAGCATGTTCTACAACGCGATGACCAAAAACGTGAGGTGTTCAGGATTGCTAGGCAATGCGTCAAGGAAAACCGTGATATTGTCGGGGAGAAGTGTGTACTAAACGACGATGGCACACTTGCCATCACCGACGCTGATAAGAAGGTAGCTTGGAAGTGTCACTATGAAAGGCTACTAAATGAGGAGAATAAATGGGAGAAAGACAGTCTCCCCCATATCGACCCAATAGAGGGACCAGCAGTGTTAGTCGAGGGGAGTATAATAAGTAAGGCAATCAAGGATATGAAGACGGGTAAGGCGGCTGGGGCTTCGGAAATAGTTGCTGAGATGCTGAAGGCATCTGGCACGGTGGGACACACCATGGTCACCCGCATAGTTAACCAAGTCGTACAGAATGGGGTTGTTCCGAAGGACTGGCATAGCAGCATCATCGTTAACTGTTATAAGGGTAAAGGAGACGCCCTAGATAGGAGTAACTATAGAGGCATTAAATTAATCGACCAGGTCATGAAGGTCATGAAAAAGTAATAGCGCAACTAATCAGAGAGAGAATTGACCTAGATGAAATGCAGTTCGGGTTTGTGTCAGGCAAAAGTACCACAGACGCTCTTTTCATAGTACGACAACTACAGGAGAAGTACCTAGCTAAAGGTAAACCCCTCTACTTAGCTTTTGTCGACTTGGAGAAAGCCTTCGACAGAGTCCCCCGCTCCATTATCTGGTGGGCTCTTAGAAAACTAGGCGTTGACGAATGGCTTGTGAGGGCTATACAAGCCATGTATAAAGAAACAGTCAGCAAGGTTAGAATTAACAACGAATATAGTGAAGAGTTTAGCGTAAAAGTTGGCGTCCATCAGGGCTCTGTTCTCAGCCCCCTACTATTTATTATTGCCCTTCAGGCTATAACAGAGGAGTTCAAGACAGGCTGCCCATGGGAACTCCTATACGCAGACGACCTCACACTCATAGCGGAATCAATGGCCGAGCTAGAGAAGAAATTCCAAACATGGAAGCACGGGCTAGAGTCAAAAGGACTTAAAATTAACCTGGCTAAGACCAAAGTACTAGTTTGTAGGAAAGAAAACAAGGCGGCGGTCCCTTCTGCGAAATGGTCGTGCTCGGTGTGTAGGAAAGGCGTAGGTAGAAACTCCATTTTATGTCCTAAATGCAAAGTATGGGTGCATAAAAGATGTAGTGGGATCACAGGTAAGCTAACTAAGAACATAGATTTTACATGTGGCCGATGTTCTGGTGCAATAAGTAGCAGCAAGTGCCCACAAAATACTAGCTCTTTCAATTGCGCAGAGGGTTCTATAGAAATAGTGGACAGCTTCCGTTACCTGGGCGATAAAATCAGCAGTGGGGGAGGGTGCTCTGAAAGTACTGTAGCTAGAGTCAGAACTGGTTGGAAAAAGTTCAGAGAGCTTATACCACTATTAGCTGCTAAAGGGTTCTCCCTAAAAATGAAAGGCAGGTTGTACGATGCCTGCATACGAACAGCAATGCTGCATGGCAGTGAGACCTGGGCATTGTGTGCAGAGGATATACGCAGACTAGAGAGGAACGAAGCTTGCATGCTCCGCTGATGTGTAACAGTAATATACGTGAACGGCAAAGCATAAACGAACTAAGGAAAAAATTAGAGATAAGAGGGATCAAATGTTGTTTACTCGAGAGAAGGCTACGTTGGTATGGACACGTGATGCGCATGAAAGTCGATAGCTGTATAACAAAGTGCAGCGCAATAAAGATAGACGGTAGTCATGGAATAGGCAGACCTAGAAAAACCGGGGACGAGCTGATAAACTCCGACATCACACACTTACACCTCTCCAAGACAATGACACTGGACCGAGACCTTTGGCGGTACTCAGTAACAGAGAAGACCCGCCTTACCTAAATATATAGTAAAACCTACTCCAGCCAGTAGGCATCTCTAACAAAATACACCCCGTCCCACCACCACCACCCCCACCCCATCCACACGACCCCGTTCTATGTAAAGTTATGTTGGTGCCGCGCCATCGAGGCCGAAACAAATGAGATCGTGTAGGTGTCACGACAAAAAAACACACAGTCCACGCTGTAATGTGGCCGTGTAGGCAACACGGTAAAAACCTCCCAGACCCACACTGTAAATGTGGTTGGTGTTAGGAAGGGCATCCAACTGTAGAAAACCTGCCAGACAGTCCTATGCGAGCAAGACAATCACTCTTGCCTCAAGTGGGACTACCCCCGTCCAAACCCATGCAAGCGTGGAACACGGACGTTAAACGTTGATGATGATGATGATGATGTCAGTCTCGATTGTTATGTCAGTTTCTTTTGGTATATCAGTTTCGAATGGTATGTCAGTTTTGATTGGTATATCAGTTTCGATTGGTATGTCAGTTTCTATGGGTATATCAGTTTTGATTGGTATGTTAGTTTCTATTGGTATGTCAGTTTCGATTTGTATATCAGTTTCTATTGGTATGTCAGTTTCGATTGGTATGTTCGTCCTTGATTTGTATGTCAGTTTCTATTGGTATATCAATTTCGATTGGTATGTCAGTTTTAATTGGTATATCAGTTTCGATTGGTATATCAGTTTCTATTGGTATATCAATTTCGATTTGTATGTCAGTTTCGATTGGCATATCAGTTTCGATTGGTATATCAGTTTCGATTGGTATGTCAGTTTCTATTGGTATGTCAGTTTCAATTGGTATATCAGTTTTGATTGGTATGTCAGTTTTATTGGTATACCAGTTTCGATTGGTATGTCAGTTTCTATTGGTATGTCAGTTTCGATTGGTATGTCAGTTTTGATTGGTATATCAGTTTCGATTGGTATGTCAGTTTCTATTGGTATATCAGTTTCTATCGGAATCTCAGTTTCTAATGGTATGTCAGTTTCTATTGGTATATCAGTTTCGATTGGTATATCAGTTTCGATTGGCATGTCAGTTTCGATTGGTATGTCAGTTTCGATGGTATGTCAGTTTCGATTGGTATATCAGTTTCGATTAGTATATCAGTTTCTATTGGTATGTCAGTTTTGATTGGTATGTCAGTTTCTACTGGTATATCAGTTTTGATTGGTATATCAGTTTCTATTGGTATATCAGTTTCGATTAGTATATCAGTTTCTATTGGTATGTCAGTTTCTATTGGTATATCAATTTCGATTGGTATGTCAGTTTCGATTGGTATATCAGCTTCGATTCGTATGTCAGTTTCGATTGTTATGTCAGTTTCTATTGGTATATCAGTATCGATTGGTATGTCAGTTTCGATTGGTATGTCAGTTTCGATTGTTATGTCAGTTTCTATTGGTATATAAGTTTCTTTGATATATCAGTCTCGATTATTATGTCACTTTCTATTGGTATGTCAGTTACGATTAGTATATCAGTTTGTATTGGTGTTTCAGTTTCGATTGGTATGTCAGTTTCTATTGGTATATGAGTTTCGATTGGTATATCAGTTTCGATTGGTATATCAGTTTCGATTGGTATGAAGGTTTCTATTGGTATGTCAATTTCGATTAGTATATCAGTTTCTATTGGTATGTCAGTTTCAATTGGTATGTCAGTTTCTATTGGTATATCAGTTTCTATTGGTATGTCAGTTTCTATTGGTATGTCAGTTTCAATTGGTATATAAGTTTCGATTCGTATGTCAGTTTCGAGTGTTATGTCAGTTTCTGTTGGTATATCAGTATCGATTGGTATGTCAGTTTCGATTAGTTTATCAATTTCTATGTGTATGTCAGTTTGTATTGGTATATAAGTTTCGATTGGTATATTAGTTTCTACTGGTATGTCAATTTTAATTGGTATGTCAGTTTCAATTGGTATATCGGTTTCGATTAGTATGTCAGTTTCGATTGGTATGTCAGTTTCAATTGGTATATCAGTTTCGATTAGTATGTCAGTTCCTATTGGTATATCAGTTTCCATTGGTACATCAGTTTCGATTGTTATGTCAGTTTCTTTTGGTATATCAGTATCGATTGGTATGTCAGTTTTAATTGGTATATCAATTTCGATTGGTATGTCAGTTTTAATTGGTATATCAGTTTCGATTGGTATGTTAGTTTCGATTAGTATATCAGTTTCTATTGGTATGTCAGTTTCTATTGGTATATCAATTTCGATCTGTATGTCAGTTTCGATTGGTATATCAGTTTCGATTGGTATATCAGTTTCGATTGGTTTGTCAGTTTCTATTGGTATGTCAGTTTCAATTGGTATATCAGTTTTGATTGGTATGTCAGTTTTATTGGTATACCAGTTTCGATTGGTATGTCAGTTTCTATTGGTATGTCAGTTTCGATTGGTATGTCAGTTTCGAATGGTATGTCAGTTTCTATTGGTATATCAGTTTTCATTGGTATATCAGTTTCGATTGGTATGTCAGTTTCTATTGGTATATCAGTTTCTATCGGAATCTCAGTTTCTAATGGTATGTCAGTTTCTATTGGTATATCAGTTTCGATTGGTATATCAGTTTCGATTGGCATGTCAGTTTCGATTGGTATGTCAGTTTCGATGGTATGTCAGTTTCGATAGGTATATCAGTTTCGATTTTTGTTTCAGTTTCGATTGGTATGTCAGTTTCGATTAGTATGTCAGTTTCTATGCGTATATCAGTTTCTATTGGTATGTCAGTTTTGATTGGTATGTCAGTTTCTACTGGTATATCAGTTTTGATTGGTATATCAGTTTCTATTGGTATATCAGTTTCGATTAGTATATCAGTTTCTATTGGTATGTCAGTTTCTATTGGTATATCAATTTCGATTGGTATGTCAGTTTCAATTCGTATATCAGCTTCGATTCGTATGTCAGTTTCGATTGTTATGTCAGTTTCTATTGGTATATCAGTTTTGATTGGTATATCAGTTTCGATTGGTATGTCAGTTTCGATTGGTATGTCAGTTTCGATGGGTATATCAGCTTCGATTCGTATGTCAGTTTCGATTGTTATGTCAGTTTCTATTGGTATATCAGTATCGATTGGTATGTCAGTTTCGATTGGTATGTCAGTTTCGATTGTTATGTCAGTTTCTATTGGTATATAAGTTTCTTTGATATATCAGTCTCGATTAGTATGTCACTTTCTATTGGTATGTCAGTTACGATTAGTATATCAGTTTGTATTGGTGTTTCAGTTTCGATTGGTATGTCAGTTTCTATTGGTATATGAGTTTCGATTGGTATATCAGTTTCGATTGGTATATCAGTTTCGATTGGTATGAAGGTTTCTATTGGTATGTCAATTTCGATTAGTATATCAGTTTCTATTGGTATGTCAGTTTCAATTGGTATGTCAGTTTCTATTGGTATATCAGTTTCTATTGGTATGTCAGTTTCTATTGGTATGTCAGTTTCAATTGGTATATAAGTTTCGATTCGTATGTCAGTTTCGAGTGTTATGTCAGTTTCTGTTGGTATATCAGTATCGATTGGTATGTCAGTTTCGATTAGTATATCAATTTCTATGTGTATGTCAGTTTGTATTGGTATATCAGTTTCGATTGGTATATTAGTTTCGACTGGTATGTCAATTTTGATTGGTATGTCAGTTTCAATTGGTATATCGGTTTCGATTGGTATGTCAGTTTCGATTGGTATGTCAGTTTCGATTGGTATATCAGTTTCGATTAGTATGTCAGTTCCTATTGGTATATCAGTTTCCATTGGTACATCAGTTTCGATTGTTATGTCAGTTTCTTTTGGTATATCAGTATCGATTGGTATGTCAGTTTCGATTAGTATATCAATTTCTAATTGTATGTCAGTTTCTATTGGTATATACGATTCGATTGGTATATCAGTTTCGACTGGTATGTCAATTTTGATTGGTATGTGAGTTTCAATTGGTATATCGGTTTCGATTGTTATGTCAGTTTCAATTGGTATGTCAGTTTCGATTGTATATCAGTTTCGAATGGTATGTCAGTTTTCATTGGTATATCAGTTTCGATTCGTATGTCAGTTTCGATTGGTATGTCAGTTTCGATTGGTATATCAGTTTCGATTAGTATGTCAGTTTCTATTGGTATATCGGTTTCCATTGGTATATCAGTTTGGATTGGTATGTCAGTTTCTATTGGTATATCAGTTTTGATTGGTATGTTAGTTTCTATTGGTATGTCAGTTTCGATTTGTATATCAGTTTCTATTGGTATGTCAGATTCGATTGGTATGTTATTCCTCGATTTGTATGTCAGTTTCTATTGGTATATCAATTTCGATTGGTATGTCAGTTTCTATTGGTATATCAGTTTCGATTAGTATATCAGTTTCTATTGGTATGTCAGTTTCTATTGGTATATCAGTTTCGATTGGTATATCAGTTTCGATTGGTATATCAATTTCTATTGGTATATCAGTTTCGATTGGTATGTTAGTTTCTATTGGTATGTCAATTTCGATTGGTATATCAGTTTCGGTTGTATGTGAGTTTCGATTGGTATGTCAGTTTCTATTGGTATATCCGTTTCTATCGGTATGTCTGTTTCTATTGGTATGTCAGTTTCTATTGGTATGTCAGTTTCGAGTGGTATATCAGCTTCGATTTGTATGTCAGTTTCGATTGTTATGTCAGTTTCTATTGGTATATCAGTTTTGATTGGTATATCAGTTTCGATTGGTATGTCAGTTACGATTGGTATGTCAGTTTCGATTAGTATATCAGTTTCTATTAGTATGTCAGTTTCGATTGTTATGTCAGTTTCTATTGGTATATCAGTTTCTTTTGTATATCAGTTTCGATTAGTATGTCACTTTCTATCGGTATGTCAGTTACGATTAGTATATCAGTTTGTATTGGTGTATCAGTTTCGATTGGTATGTGAGTTTCTATTGGTATATGACTTTCGATTGGTATATCAGTTTCGATTGGTATATCAGTTTCGATTGGTATGTAGGTTTCGATTGGTATGTTAGTTTCTATTGGTATGTCAGTTTCGATTAGTATATCAGTTTCTATTGGTATGTCAGTTTCAATTGGTATGTCAGTTTCTATTGGTATATCAGTTTCTATTGGTATGTCAGTTTCTATTGGTATGTCAGTTTCAATTGGTATATCAGTTTCGATTCGTATGTCGGTTTCGATTGTTATGTCAGTTTCTTTTGGTATGTCAGTATCGATTGGTATGTCAGTTTCGATTCGTATGTCAGTTTCGATTGTTATATCAGTTTGTATTGGTATATCAGTTTCGAATGGTATGTCAGTTTTGATTGGTATATCAGTTTCGATTGGTACGTCAGTTTCGATTGGTATGTCAGTTTCGATTGGTATATCAGTTTCGATTAGTATGTCAGTTTCTATTGTTATATCGGTTTCCATTGGTATATCAGTTTCGATTGGTATGTCAGTTTCTATTGGTATGTCAGTTTCGATTTGTATATCAGTTTCTATTGGTATGTCAGTTTCGATTGGTGTGTTCGTCCTCGATTTGTATGTCAGTTTCTATTGGTATATCAATTTCGATTGGTATGTCAGTTTTAATTTGTATATCAGTTTCTATGGGTATATCAGTTTCGATTGGTATGTTAGTTTCGATTAGTATATCAGTTTCTATTGGTATGTCAGTTTCTATTGGTATATCAATTTCGATTTGTATGTCAGTTTCGATTGGTATATCAGTTTCGATTGGTATATCAGTTTCGATTGGTATGTCAGTTTCTATTGGTATGTCAGTTACAATTGGTATATCAGTTTCGATTGGTATGTCAGTTTTATTGGTATGTCAATATTGATTGGTATATCAGTTTCGGTTGTATGTGAGTTTCGATTGGTATGTCAGTTTCTATTGGTATACCAGTTTCGATTGGTATGTCAGTTTGTATTGGTATGTCAGTTTCAATTGGCATGTCAGTTTCGATTGGTATGTCAGTTTCTATTGGTATATCAGTTTCCATTGGTATATAAGTTTCGATTGGTATGTCAGTTTCTATTGGTATATTAGTTTCTATCGGTATGTCAGTTTCTAATGGTATGTCAGTTTCTATTGGTATATCAGTTTCGATTGGTATATGAGTTTCGATTGGTATGTCAGTTTCGATTTGTATGTCAGTTTCTATTGGTATATCAATTTCGATTGGTATGTCAGTTTCTATTGGTATATCAGTTTCGATTAGTATATTAGTTTCTATTGGTATGTCAGTTTCTATTGGTATATCAATTTCTATTGGTATATCGGTTTCCATTGGTATATCAGTTTCGATTGGTATGTCAGTTTCTATTGGTATATCAGTTTCTATTGGTATGTCAGTTTTGATTGGTATGTCAGTTTCTATTGGTATATGTGTTTCGATTGGTATATCAGTTTCTATTGGTATATCAGTTCCGATTGGTATATCAGTTTCGATTGGTATGTCAGTTTCAATTAGTATATCAGTTTCTATTAGTATGTCAGTTTCTATTGGTATATCAATTTCGATTGGTATATCAGTTTCGATTGGTATGTCAGTTTCTATTGGTATGTCAATTTCGATTGGTATATCAGTTTCGGTTGTATGTGAGTTTCTATTGGTATGTCAGTTTCTATAGGTATATCAGTTTCTATCGGTATGTCTGTTTCGATTTGTATGTCAGTTTCGAGTGTTATGTCAGTTTCTTTTGGTATATCAGTATCGATTGGTATGTCAGTTTCGATTAGTATATCAATTTCTATGTGTATGTCTGTTTGTATTAGTATATCAGTTTCGATTATAATATCAGTTTCGATTAGTATGTCAGTTTCGATTGGTATGTCAGTTTCGATTGGTATATCAGTTTTGATTATTATGTCAGTTCCTATTGGTATATCAGTTTCCATTGGTATATCAGTTTCGATTGGTATGTCAGTTTCGATCAGTATATCAGTTTCTATTGGCATGTCAGTTTCTATTGGTATGTCAGTTTCGATTGATATATCAGTTTCGATTAGTCTGTCACTTTCTATTGGTATATCAGTTTCCATTGGTATATCAGTTTCGATTGGTATGTCAGTTTCTATTGGTATATCAGTTTCGATTGTTATGTGAGTTTCTATTGGTATGTCAGTTTCGATTGGTATGTCAGTTTCGATTGGTATGTCAGTTTCTATTGGTATGTCAGTTACGATTAGTATATCAGTTTGTATTGGTGTATCAGTTTCGATTGATATGTCAGTTTCTATTGGTATCTGAGGTTCGATTGGTATATCAGTTTCGATTGGTATATCAGTTTAGATTCGTATGTAGGTTTCGATTGCTATGTCAGTTTCTATTGGTATGTCAGTTTCGATTAGTATATCAGTTTCTATTGGTATGTCTGTTTCAAGTGGTATGTCAGTTTCTATTGGTATATCAGTTTCTATTGGTATGTCAGTTTCTATTGGTATGTCAGTTTCGATTCGTATGTCAGTTTCGATTGTTATGTCAGTTTCTTTTGGTATATCAGTATCGATTGGTATGTTAGTTTCGATTAGTATATCAATTTCTATGTGTATGTCAGTTTGTATTGGTATGTCAGTTTCGATTGGTATATCAGTTTCGACTGGTATGTCAATTTTGATTGGTATGTCAGTTTCAATTGGTATATCGGTTTCGATTGGTACGTCAGTTTCGATTTGTATTTCAGTTTCGATTGTATATCAGTTTCGAATGGTATGTCAGTTTTTATTGGTATATCAGTTTCGATTGGTATGTCAGTTTCGATTGGTATGTCAGTTTCGATTGGTATACCAGTTTCGATTAGTATGTCAGTTTCTATTGTTATATCGGTTTCCATTGGTATATCAGTTTCGATTGGTATGTTAGTTTCTATTGGTATGTCAGTTTCGATTGGTATGTTCGTCCTCGATTTGTATGTCAGTTTCTATTGGTATATCAATTTCGATTGGTATGTCAGTTTCTATTGGTATATCAGTTTCGATTGGTATGTTAGATTCGATTAGTATATCAGTTTCTATTGGTGTGTCAGTTTCTATTGGTATATCAATTTCGATTTGTATGTCAGTTTCGATTGGTATATCAGTTTCGATTAGTATGTCAGTTTCTATTGGTATATCGGTTTCCATTGGTATATCAGTTTCGATTGGTATGTCAGTTTCTATTGGTATGTCAGTTTCTATTGGTATATCAGTTTCCATTGGTATATCAGTTTCGATTGGTATGTCAGTTTCTATTGGTATATCAGTTTCGATTGGTATGTGAGTTTCTATTGGTATGTCAGTTTCGATTGGTATGTCAGTTTCGATTGGTATGTCAGTTTCTATGGGTATACCAGTTTCAATTGGTATGTGAGTTTCTATTGGTATGTCAGTTTCGATTGGTATGTCAGTTTCGATTGGTATGTCAGTTTCTATTGGTATATTAGTTTCCATTGGTATATCAGTTTCGATTGGTATGTCAGTTTCTATTGGTATATCAGTTTCTATCGGTATGTCAGTTTCTATTGGTATATCAGTTTCGATTGTTATGTCAGTTTCTAATGGTACATAAGTTTCGAATGGTATGTTAGTTTCTATTGGTACGTCGGTTTCGATTGTATATCAGTTTCTATTGGTATGTCAGTTTCGATTGGTATGTTAGTCCTCGATTTGTATGTCAGTTTCTATTGGTATATCAGTTTCGATTGGTATATCAGTTTCTATTGGTATATCAGTTTCGATTGGTATATCAGATTCTATTGGTATGTCAGTTTCTATTGGTATGTCAGTTTCAATTGGTATATCAGTTTCGATTCGTATGTCAGTTTCGATCGTTATGTCAGTTTCTATTGGTATATCAGTTTTGATTGTTATATCATTTTCGATTGGTATGTCAGTTTCGATTAGTATATCAGTTTCGATTAGTATGTAACTTTCTATTGGTATGTCAGTTACGATTAGTATATCAGTTTCGATTGGTATATCAGTTTCGATTGGTGTGTCAGTTTCGATTGGTATGTCAGTTTCTATTGGTATATGAGTTTCGATTGGTATATCAGTTTCAATTGGTATATCAGTTTCGATTGGTATGCAGGTTTCGATTGGTATGTCAGTTTCTATTGGTATGTTAGTTTCGATTAGTATATCAGTTTCTATAGGTATATCAGTTTCAATTGGTATGTCAGTTTCTATTGGAATATTAGTTTCTATTGGTATGTCAGTTTCTATTGGTATGTCAGTTTCGATTGTTATGTCATTTTCTTTTGGTATATCAGTATCGATTGGTATGTCAGTTTCGATTAGTATATCAATTTCTATGTGTATGTCAGTTTGTATTGGTATATCAGTTTCGATTGGTATATCAGTTTCGACTGCTATGTCAATTTTGATTGGTATGTCAGTTTCAATTGGTGTATCGGTTTCGATTGGTATGTCAGTTTCGATTGTTATGTCAGTTTTGATTGTATATCAGTTTCGAATGGTATGTCAGTTTTGATTGGTATATCTGTTTCGATTGGTATGTCTGTTTCGATTGGTATGTCAGTTTCGATTGGTATGTCAGTTTCTATTGGTATATCAGTTTCCATTGGTATATAAGTTTCGATTGGTATGTCAGTTTCTATTGGTATGTCAGTTTCTATCGGTATGTCAGTTTCTATTGGTATGTCAGTTTCTATTGGTATATCAGTTTCGATTGGTATATCAGTTTCAATTGGTATGTCAGTTTCGATTGGTATGTCAGTTTCGATTGGTATATCAGTTTCGATTGTTATGTCAGTTTCGATTGGTATGTTAGTCCTCGATTTGTATGTCAGTTTCTATTGGTATATCAGTTTCGATTGGTATATCAGTTTCGATTAGTATATCAGTTTCTATTGGTATGTCAGCTTCTATTGGTATAGCAATTTCGATTGCTATGTTAGTTTCGATGGTTATATCAGTTTCGATTTTTATTTCAGTTTCAATTGGTATGTCAGTTTCTATGCGTATATCAGTTTCTATTGGTATGTCAGTTTTGATTGGTATGTCAGTTTCTATTGGTATATCAGTTTCGATTGGTATATCAGTTTCTATTGGTATATCAGTTTTGATTGGTATATCAGATTCTATTGGTATGTCAGTTTCTATTGGTATGTCAGTTTCTATTGGTATGTCAGTTTCAATTGGTATATCAGTTTCGATTCGTATGTCAGTTTCGATCGTTATGTCAGTTTCGATTAGTATATCAGTTTCGATTAGTATGTAACTTTCTATTGGTATGTCAGTTACGATCAGTATATCAGTTTCGATTGGTATATCAGTTTCGATTGGTGTGTCAGTTTCGATTGGTATGTCAGTCTCGATTGGTATGTCAGTTTCTATTGGTATATGAGTTTCGATTGGTATATCAGTTTCGATTTGTATATCAGTTTCGATTGGTATGTAGGTTTCGATTGGTATGTCAGTTTCTATTGGTATGTTAGTTTCGATTAGTATCTCAGTTTCTATAGGTATATCAGTTTCAATTGGTATGTCAGTTTCTATTGGTATGTCAGTTTCAATTGGTATATCAGTTTCGATTCGTATGTCAGTTTCGATTGTTATGTCATTTTCTTTTGGTATATCAGTATCGATTGTTATGTCAGTTTCGATTAGTATATCAATTTCTATGTGTATGTCAGTTTGTATTGGTATATCAGTTTCGATTGGTATATCAGTTTCGACTGGTATGTCAATTTTGATTGGTATGTCAGTTTCAATTGGTATATCGGTTTCGATTGGTATGTCAATTTCGATTGTTATGTCAGTTTTGATTGTATATCAGTTTCGAATGGTATGTCAATTTTGATTGGTATATCTGTTTCGATTGGTATGTCCGTTTCGATTGGTATGTCAGTTTCGATTGGTATATCAGTTTCGATTAGTATGTCAGTTTCTATTGGTATATCAGTTTCGATTGGTATGTCAGTTTCTATTGGTATATCAGTTTCGATTGGTATGTCAGTTTCGATTAGTATGTTAGTTTCTATTGGTATGTCAGTTTCGATTTGTATGTCAGTTTCTATTGGTATGTCAGATTCGATTGGTATGTTATTCCTCGATTTGTATGTCAGTTTCTATTGGTATATCAATTTCGATTGGTATGTCAGTTTCTATTGGTATATCAGTTTCGATTAGTATATCAGTTTCTATTGGTATGTCAGTTTCTATTGGTATATCAATTTCTATTGGTATATCGGTTTCCATTGGTATATCAGTTTCGACTGGTATGTCAATTTTGATTGGTATGTCAGTTTCAATTCGTATATCGGTTTCGATTGGTATGTCAGTTTTGATTGGTATGTCAGTTTCGATTGGTATATCAGTTTCGATTAGTATGTCAGTTCCTATTGGTATATCAGTTTCCATTGGTACATCAGTTTCGATTGTTATGTCAGTTTCCTTTGGTATATCAGTATCGATTGGTATGTCAGTTTCGATTAGTATATCAATTTCTAATTGTATGTCAGTTTCTATTGGTATATCAGATTCGATTGGTATATCAGTTTCGACTGGTATGTCAATTTTGATTGGTATGTCAGTTTCAATTGGTCTATCGGTTTCGATTGTTATGTCAGTTTCAATTGGTATGTCAGTTTCGATTGTATATCAGTTTCGAATGGTATGTCAGTTTTCATTGGTATATCAGTTTCGATTTGTATGTCAGTTTCGATTGGTATGTCAGTTTCGATTGGTATATCAGTTTCGATTAGTATGTCAGTTTCTATTGGTATATCGGTTTCCATTGGTATATCAGTTTGGATTGGCATGTCAGTTTCTATTGGTATATCAGTTTTGATTGGTATGTTAGTTTCTATTGGTATGTCAGTTTCGATTTGTATATCAGTTTCTATTGGTATGTCAGATTCGATTGGTATGTTATTCCTCGATTCGTATGTCAGTTTCTATTGATATATCAATTTCGATTGGTATGTCAGTTTCGACTGCTATGTCAATTTTGATTGGTATGTCAGTTTCAATTGGTGTATCGGTTTCGATTGGTATGTCAGTTTCGATTGTTATGTCAGATTTGATTGTATATCAGTTTCGAATGGTATGTCAGTTTTGATTGGTATATCTGTTTCGATTGGTATGTCTGTTTCGATTGGTATGTCAGTTTCGATTGGTATGTCAGTTTCTATTGGTATATCAGTTTCCATTGGTATATCAGTTTCAATTGGTATGTCAGTTTCGATTGGTATGTCAGTTTCGATTGGTATATCAGTTTCGATTGTTATGTCAGTTTCGATTGGTATGTTAGTCCTCGATTTGTATGTCAGTTTCTATTGGTATATCAGTTTCGATTGGTATATCAGTTTCGATTAGTATATCAGTTTCTATTGGTATGTCAGCTTCTATTGGTAGATCAATTTCGATTGCTATGTTAGTTTCGATGGTTATATCAGTTTCGATTTTTATTTCAGTTTCAATTGGTATGTCAGTTTCTATGCGTATATCAGTTTCTATTGGTATGTCAGTTTTGATTGGTATGTCAGTTTCTATTGGTATATCAGTTTCGATTGGTATATCAGTTTCTATTGGTATATCAGTTTTGATTGGTATATCAGATTCTATTGGTATGTCAGTTTCTATTGGTATGTCAGTTTCTATTGGTATGTCAGTTTCAATTGGTATATCAGTTTCGATTCGTATGTCAGTTTCGATCGTTATGTCAGTTTCGATTAGTATATCAGTTTCGATTAGTATGTAACTTTCTATTGGTATGTCAGTTACGATTAGTATATCAGTTTCGATTGGTATATCAGTTTCGATTGGTGTGTCAGTTTCGATTGGTATGTCAGACTCGATTGGTATGTCAGTTTCTATTGGTATATGAGTTTCGATTGGTATATCAGTTTCGATTTGTATATCAGTTTCGATTGGTATGTAGGTTTCGATTGGTATGTCAGTTTCTATTGGTATGTTAGTTTCGATTAGTATCTCAGTTTCTATAGGTATATCAGTTTCAATTGGTATGTCAGTTTCTATTGGTATGTCAGTTTCAATTGGTATATCAGTTTCGATTCGTATGTCAGTTTCGATTGTTATGTCATTTTCTTTTGGTATATCAGTATCGATTGTTATGTCAGTTTCGATTAGTATATCAATTTCTATGTGTATGTCAGTTTGTATTGGTATATCAGTTTCGATTGGTATATCAGTTTCGACTGGTATGTCAATTTTGATTGGTATGTCAGTTTCAATTGGTATATCGGTTTCGATTGGTATGTCAATTTCGATTGTTATGTCAGTTTTGATTGTATATCAGTTTCGAATGGTATGTCAATTTTGATTGGTATATCTGTTTCGATTGGTATGTCCGTTTCGATTGGTATGTCAGTTTCGATTGGTATATCAGTTTCGATTAGTATGTCAGTTTCTATTGGTATATCAGTTTCGATTGGTATGTCAGTTTCTATTGGTATATCAGTTTCGATTGGTATGTCAGTTTCGATTAGTATGTTAGTTTCTATTGGTATGTCAGTTTCGATTTGTATGTCAGTTTCTATTGGTATGTCAGATTCGATTGGTATGTTATTCCTCGATTTGTATGTCAGTTTCTATTGGTATATCAATTTCGATTGGTATGTCAGTTTCTATTGGTATATCAGTTTCGATTAGTATATCAGTTTCTATTGGTATGTCAGTTTCTATTGGTATATCAATTTCTATTGGTATATCGGTTTCCATTGGTATATCAGTTTCGACTGGTATGTCAATTTTGATTGGTATGTCAGTTTCAATTCGTATATCGGTTTCGATTGGTATGTCAGTTTTGATTGGTATGTCAGTTTCGATTGGTATATCAGTTTCGATTAGTATGTCAGTTCCTATTGGTATATCAGTTTCCATTGGTACATCAGTTTCGATTGTTATGTCAGTTTCCTTTGGTATATCAGTATCGATTGGTATGTCAGTTTCGATTAGTATATCAATTTCTAATTGTATGTCAGTTTCTATTGGTATATCAGATTCGATTGGTATATCAGTTTCGACTGGTATGTCAATTTTGATTGGTATGTCAGTTTCAATTGGTCTATCGGTTTCGATTGTTATGTCAGTTTCAATTGGTATGTCAGTTTCGATTGTATATCAGTTTCGAATGGTATGTCAGTTTTCATTGGTATATCAGTTTCGATTCGTATGTCAGTTTCGATTGGTATGTCAGTTTCGATTGGTATATCAGTTTCGATTAGTATGTCAGTTTCTATTGGTATATCGGTTTCCATTGGTATATCAGTTTGGATTGGCATGTCAGTTTCTATTGGTATATCAGTTTTGATTGGTATGTTAGTTTCTATTGGTATGTCAGTTTCGATTTGTATATCAGTTTCTATTGGTATGTCAGATTCGATTGGTATGTTATTCCTCGATTCGTATGTCAGTTTCTATTGATATATCAATTTCGATTGGTATGTCAGTTTCTATTGGTATATCAGTTTTGGTCAGTTTCTATTGGTAAATCAATTTCTATTGGTATATCGGTTTCCATTGGTATATCAGTTTCGATTGGTATGTCAGTTTCTATTGGTCTATCAGTTTCTATTGCTATGTCAGTTTTGAATGGTATGTCAGTTTCTATTGGTATATCAGTTTCGATTGTTATATCAATTTCTATTGGTATATCAGTTCCGATTGGTATGTCAGTTTCAATTAGTATATCAGTTTCTATTAGTATGTCAGTTTCTATTGGTATCTCAGTTTCGATTGATATCAGTTTCTATTGGTATGTCAGTTTCTATTGGTATATCAATTTCGATTCGTATATCAGTTTCGATTGGTATATCAGTTTCGATTGGTATGTTAGTTTCTATTGGTATGTCAATTTCGATTGGTATATCAGTTTCGGTTGTATGTGAGTTTCGATTGGTATGTCAGTTTCTATTGGTATATCAGTTTCTATCGGTATGTCTGTTTCTATTGGTATGTCAGTTTCTATTGGTATGTCAGTTTCGAGTGGTATATCAGCTTCGATTTGTATGTCAGTTTCGATTGGTATGTCAGTTTCTATTGGTATATCAGTTTTGATTGGTATTTCAGTTTCGATTGGTATGTCAGTTTCGATTGGTATGTCAGTTTCGATTAGTATATCAGTTTCTATTGGTATGTCAGTTTCTATTGGTATGTCAGTTTCGATTGTTATGTCAGTTTCTATTGGTATATCAGTTTCGTTTGATATATCTGTTTCGATTAGTATGTCACTTTCTATCGGTATGTCAGTTACGATTAGTATATCAGTTTGTATTGGTGTATCAGTTTCGATTGGTATGTGAGTTTTTATTGGTATATGACTTTCGATTGGTATATCAGTTTCGATTGGTATGTAGGTTTCGATTGGTATGTTAGTTTCTATTGTTATGTCAGTTTCGATTAGTATATCAGTTTCTATTGGTATGTCAGTTTCAATTGGTATGTCAGTTTCTATTGGTATATCAGTTTCTATTGGTATGTCAGTTCTATTGGTATGTCAGTTTCAATTGGTATATCAGTTTCGATTCGTATGTCAGTTTCGATTGTTATGTCAGTTTCTTTTGGTATATCAGTATCGATTGGTATGTCAGTTTCGATTCGTATGTCAGTTTCGATTGTTATATCAGTTTGTATTGGTATGTCAGTTTCTATTGGTATGTCAGTTACAATTGGTATATCAGTTTCGATTGGTATGTCAGTTTCGATTGGTATGTCAGTTTCGATTGGTATATCAGTTTCGATTAGTATGTCAGTTTCTATTGTTATATCGGTTTCCATTGGTATATCAGTTTCGATTGGTATGTCAGTTTCGATTGGTATATCAGTTTCTATTGGTATGTCAGTTTTGATTGGTATGTCAGTTTCTATTGGTATATGAGTTTCGATTGGTATATCAGTTTCTATTGGTATATCAGTTTCGATTGGTACGTCAGTTTCGATTGGTATGTCAGTTTCGATTGGTATATCAGTTTCGATTAATATGTCAGTTTCTATTGTTATATCGGTTTCCATTGGTATATCAGTTTCGATTGGTATGTCAGTTTCTATGGGTATATCAGTTTTGATTGGTATGTTAGTTTCTATTGGTATGTCAGTTTCGATTTGTATATCAGTTTCTATTGGTATGTCAGTTTCGATTGGTGTGTTCGTCCTCGATTTGTATGTCAGTTTCTATTGGTATATCAGTTTCGATTAGTATATTAGTTTCTATTGGTATGTCAGTTTCTATTGGTATATCAATTTTTATTGGTATATCGGTTTCCATTGGTATATCAGTTTCGATTGGTATGTCAGTTTCTATTGGTATATCAGTTTCTATTGGTATGTCAGTTTTGATTGGTATGTCAGTTTCTATTGGTATATGTGTTTCGATTGGTATATCAGTTTCTATTGGTATATCAGTTCCGATTGGTATATCAGTTTCGATTGGTATGTCAGTTTCAATTAGTATATCAGTTTCTATTAGTATGTCAGTTTCTATTGGTATATCAATTTCGATTGGTATATCAGTTTCGATTGGTATGTCAGTTTCTATTGGTATGTCAATTTCGATTGGTATATCAGTTTCGGTTGTATGTGAGTTTCTATTGGTATGTCAGTTTCTATAGGTATATCAGTTTCTATCGGTATGTCTGTTTCGATTTCTATGTCAGTTTCGAGTGTTATGTCAGTTTCTTTTGGTATATCAGTATCGATTGGTATGTCAGTTTCGATTAGTATATCAATTTCTATGTGTATGTCTGTTTGTATTAGTATATCAGTTTCGATTATAATATCAGTTTCGATTAGTATGTCAGTTTCGATTGGTATGTCAGTTTCGATTGGTATATCAGTTTTGATTATTATGTCAGTTCCTATTGGTATATCAGTTTCCATTGGTATATCAGTTTCGATTGGTATGTCAGTTTCGATCAGTATATCAGTTTCTATTGGCATGTCAGTTTCTATTGGTATGTCAGTTTCGATTGATATATCAGTTTCGATTAGTCTGTCACTTTCTATTGGTATATCAGTTTCCATTGGTATATCAGTTTCGATTGGTATGTCAGTTTCTATTGGTATATCAGTTTCGATTGTTATGTGAGTTTCTATTGGTATGTCAGTTTCGATTGGTATGTCAGTTTCGATTGGTATGTCAGTTTCTATTGGTATGTCAGTTACGATTAGTATATCAGTTTGTATTGGTGTATCAGTTTCGATTGATATGTCAGTTTCTATTGGTATCTGAGGTTCGATTGGTATATCAGTTTCGATTGGTATATCAGTTTAGATTCGTATGTAGGTTTCGATTGCTATGTCAGTTTCTATTGGTATGTCAGTTTCGATTAGTATATCAGTTTCTATTGGTATGTCTGTTTCAAGTGGTATGTCAGTTTCTATTGGTATATCAGTTTCTATTGGTATGTCAGTTTCTATTGGTATGTCAGTTTCGATTCGTATGTCAGTTTCGATTGTTATGTCAGTTTCTTTTGGTATATCAGTATCGATTGGTATGTTAGTTTCGATTAGTATATCAATTTCTATGTGTATGTCAGTTTGTATTGGTATGTCAGTTTCGATTGGTATATCAGTTTCGACTGGTATGTCAATTTTGATTGGTATGTCAGTTTCAATTGGTATATCGGTTTCGATTGGTACGTCAGTTTCGATTTGTATTTCAGTTTCGATTGTATATCAGTTTCGAATGGTATGTCAGTTTTTATTGGTATATCAGTTTCGATTGGTATGTCAGTTTCGATTGGTATGTCAGTTTCGATTGGTATACCAGTTTCGATTAGTATGTCAGTTTCTATTGTTATATCGGTTTCCATTGGTGTATCAGTTTCGATTGGTATGTTAGTTTCTATTGGTATGTCAGTTTCGATTGGTATGTTCGTACTCGATTTGTATGTCAGTTTCTATTGGTATATCAATTTCGATTGGTATGTCAGTTTCTATTGGTATATCAGTTTCGATTGGTATGTTAGATTCGATTAGTATATCAGTTTCTATTGGTGTGTCAGTTTCTATTGGTATATCAATTTCGATTTGTATGTCAGTTTCGATTGGTATATCAGTTTCGATTAGTATGTCAGTTTCTATTGGTATATCGGTTTCCATTGGTATATCAGTTTCGATTGGTATGTCAGTTTCTATTGGTATGTCAGTTTCTATTGGTATATCAGTTTCCATTGGTATATCAGTTTCGATTGGTATGTCAGTTTCTATTGGTATATCAGTTTCGATTGGTATGTGAGTTTCTATTGGTATGTCAGTTTCGATTGGTATGTCAGTTTCGATTGGTATGTCAGTTTCTATGGGTATACCAGTTTCAATTGGTATGTGAGTTTCTATTGGTATGTCAGTTTCGATTGGTATGTCAGTTTCGATTGGTATGTCAGTTTCTATTGGTATATTAGTTTCCATTGGTATATCAGTTTCGATTGGTATGTCAGTTTCTATTGGTATATCAGTTTCTATCGGTATGTCAGTTTCTATTGGTATATCAGTTTCGATTGTTATGTCAGTTTCTAATGGTACATAAGTTTCGAATGGTATGTTAGTTTCTATTGGTACGTCGGTTTCGATTGTATATCAGTTTCTATTGGTATGTCAGTTTCGATTGGTATGTTAGTCCTCGATTTGTATGTCAGTTTCTATTGGTATATCAGTTTCGATTGGTATATCAGTTTCTATTGGTATATCAGTTTCGATTGGTATATCAGATTCTATTGGTATGTCAGTTTCTATTGGTATGTCAGTTTCAATTGGTATATCAGTTTCGATTCGTATGTCAGTTTCGATCGTTATGTCAGTTTCTATTGGTATATCAGTTTTGATTGTTATATCATTTTCGATTGGTATGTCAGTTTCGATTAGTATATCAGTTTCGATTAGTATGTAACTTTCTATTGGTATGTCAGTTACGATTAGTATATCAGTTTCAATTGGTATATCAGTTTCGATTGGTGTGTCAGTTTCGATTGGTATGTCAGTTTCTATTGGTATATGAGTTTCGATTGGTATATCAGTTTCAATTGGTATATCAGTTTCGATTGGTATGCAGGTTTCGATTGGTATGTCAGTTTCTATTGGTATGTTAGTTTCGATTAGTATATCAGTTTCTATAGGTATATCAGTTTCAATTGGTATGTCAGTTTCTATTGGAATATTAGTTTCTATTGGTATGTCAGTTTCTATTGGTATGTCAGTTTCGATTGTTATGTCATTTTCTTTTGGTATATCAGTATCGATTGGTATGTCAGTTTCGATTAGTATATCAATTTCTATGTGTATGTCAGTTTGTATTGGTATATCAGTTTCGATTGGTATATCAGTTTCGACTGCTATGTCAATTTTGATTGGTATGTCAGTTTCAATTGGTATATCGGTTTCGATTGGTATGTCAGTTTCGATTGTTATGTCAGTTTTGATTGTATATCAGTTTCGAATGGTATGTCAGTTTTGATTGGTATATCTGTTTCGATTGGTATGTCTGTTTCGATTGGTATATCAGTTTCGATTGGTATGTCAGTTTCTATTGGTATATCAGTTTCCATTGGTATATAAGTTTCGATTGGTATGTCAGTTTCTATTGGTATGTCAGTTTCTATCGGTATGTCAGTTTCTATTGGTATGTCAGTTTCTATTGGTATATCAGTTTCGATTGGTATATCAGTTTCAATTGGTATGTCAGTTTCGATTGGTATGTCAGTTTCGATTGGTATATCAGTTTCGATTGTTATGTCAGTTTCGATTGGTATGTTAGTCCTCGATTTGTATGTCAGTTTCTATTGGTATATCAGTTTCGATTGGTATATCAGTTTCGATTAGTATATCAGTTTCTATTGGTATGTCAGCTTCTATTGGTATAGCAATTTCGATTGCTATGTTAGTTTCGATGGTTATATCAGTTTCGATTTTTATTTCAGTTTCGATTGGTATGTCAGTTTCTATGCGTATATCAGTTTCTATTGGTATGTCAGTTTTGATTGGTATGTCAGTTTCTATTGGTATATCAGTTTCGATTGGTATATCAGTTTCTATTGGTATATCAGTTTTGATTGGTATATCAGATTCTATTGGTATGTCAGTTTCTATTGGTATGTCAGTTTCGATTCGTATGTCAGTTTCGATCGTTATGTCAGTTTCGATTAGTATATCAGTTTCGATTAGTATGTAACTTTCTATTGGTATGTCAGTTACGATTAGTATATCAGTTTCGATTGGTATATCAGTTTCGATTGGTGTGTCAGTTTCGATTGGTATGTCAGTCTCGATTGGTATGTCAGTTTCTATTGGTATATGAGTTTCGATTGGTATATCAGTTTCGATTTGTATATCAGTTTCGATTGGTATGTAGGTTTCGATTGGTATGTCAGTTTCTATTGGTATGTTAGTTTCGATTAGTATCTCAGTTTCTATAGGTATATCAGTTTCAATTGGTATGTCAGTTTCTATTGGTATGTCAGTTTCAATTGGTATATCAGTTTCGATTCGTATGTCAGTTTCGATTGTTATGTCATTTTCTTTTGGTATATCAGTATCGATTGTTATGTCAGTTTCGATTAGTATATCAATTTCTATGTGTATGTCAGTTTGTATTGGTATATCAGTTTCGATTGGTATATCAGTTTCGACTGGTATGTCAATTTTGATTGGTATGTCAGTTTCAATTGGTATATCGGTTTCGATTGGTATGTCAATTTCGATTGTTATGTCAGTTTTGATTGTATATCAGTTTCGAATGGTATGTCAATTTTGATTGGTATATCTGTTTCGATTGGTATGTCCGTTTCGATTGGTATGTCAGTTTCGATTGGTATATCAGTTTCGATTAGTATGTCAGTTTCTATTGGTATATCAGTTTCGATTGGTATGTCAGTTTCTATTGGTATATCAGTTTCGATTGGTATGTCAGTTTCGATTAGTATGTTAGTTTCTATTGGTATGTCAGTTTCGATTTGTATGTCAGTTTCTATTGGTATGTCAGATTCGATTGGTATGTTATTCCTCGATTTGTATGTCAGTTTCTATTGGTATATCAATTTTGATTGGTATGTCAGTTTCTATTGGTATATCAGTTTCGATTAGTATATCAGTTTCTATTGGTATGTCAGTTTCTATTGGTATATCAATTTCTATTGGTATATCGGTTTCCATTGGTATATCAGTTTCGACTGGTATGTCAATTTTGATTGGTATGTCAGTTTCAATTCGTATATCGGTTTCGATTGGTATGTCAGTTTCGATTGGTATGTCAGTTTCGATTGGTATATCAGTTTCGATTAGTATGTCAGTTCCTATTGGTATATCAGTTTCCATTGGTACATCAGTTTCGATTGTTATGTCAGTTTCCTTTGGTATATCAGTATCGATTGGTATGTCAGTTTCGATTAGTATATCAATTTCTAATTGTATGTCAGTTTCTATTGGTATATCAGATTCGATTGGTATATCAGTTTCGACTGGTATGTCAATTTTGATTGGTATGTCAGTTTCAATTGGTCTATCGGTTTCGATTGTTATGTCAGTTTCAATTGGTATGTCAGTTTCGATTGTATATCAGTTTCGAATGGTATGTCAGTTTTCATTGGTATATCAGTTTCGATTCGTATGTCAGTTTCGATTGGTATGTCAGTTTCGATTGGTATATCAGTTTCGATTAGTATGTCAGTTTCTATTGGTATATCGGTTTCCATTGGTATATCAGTTTGGATTGGCATGTCAGTTTCTATTGGTATATCAGTTTTGATTGGTATGTTAGTTTCTATTGGTCTATCAGTTTCTATTGCTATGTCAGTTTTGAATGGTATGTCAGTTTCTATTGGTATCTCAGTTTCGATTGATATCAGTTTCTATTGGTATGTCAGTTTCTATTGGTATATCAATTTCGATTCGTATATCAGTTTCGATTGGTATATCAGTTTCGATTGGTATGTCAATTTCGATTGGTATATCAGTTTCGGTTGTATGTGAGTTTCGATTGGTATGTCAGTTTCTATTGGTATATCAGTTTCTATCGGTATGTCTGTTTCTATTGGTATGTCAGTTTCTATTGGTATGTCAGTTTCGAGTGGTATATCAGCTTCGATTTGTATGTCAGTTTCGATTGGTATGTCAGTTTCTATTGGTATATCAGTTTTGATTGGTATGTCAGTTTCGATTGGTATGTCAGTTTCGATTAGTATATCAGTTTCTATTGGTATGTCAGTTTCTATTGGTATGTCAGTTTCGATTGTTATGTCAGTTTCTATTGGTATATCAGTTTTGTTTGATATATCTGTTTCGATTAGTATGTCACTTTCTATCGGTATGTCAGTTACGATTAGTATATCAGTTTGTATTGGTGTATCAGTCTCGATTGGTATGTGAGTTTTTATTGGTATATGACTTTCGATTGGTATATCAGTTTCGATTGGTATATCAGTTTCGATTGGTATGTAGGTTTCGATTGGTATGTTAGTTTCTATTGTTATGTCAGTTTCGATTAGTATATCAGTTTCTATTGGTATGTCAGTTTCAATTGGTATGTCAGTTTCTATTGGTATATCAGTTTCTATTGGTATGTCAGTTCTATTGGTATGTCAGTTTCAATTGGTATATCAGTTTCGATTCGTATGTCAGTTTCGATTGTTATGTCAGTTTCTTTTGGTATATCAGTATCGATTGGTATGTCAGTTTCGATTCGTATGTCAGTTTCGATTGTTATATCAGTTTGTATTGGTATGTCAGTTTCGATTGGTATATCAATTTCTATTGGTATATCAGTTTCGATTGGTAAGTCAGTTTCGATTGGTATGTCAGTTTCGATTGGTATATCAGTTTCGATTAATATGTCAGTTTCTATTGTTATATCGGTTTCCATTGGTATATCAGTTTCGATTGGTATGTCAGTTTCTATGGGTATATCAGTTTTGATTGGTATGTTAGTTTCTATTGGTATGTCAGTTTCGATTTGTATATCAGTTTCTATTGGTATGTCAGTTTCGATTGGTGTGTTCGTCCTCGATTTGTATGTCAGTTTCTATTGGTATATCAATTTCGATTGGTATGTCAGTTTTAATTTGTATATCAGTTTCTATGGGTATATCAGTTTCGATTGGTATGTTAGTTTCGATTAGTATATCAGTTTCTATTGGTATGTCAGTTTCTATTGGTATATCAATTTCGATTTGTATGTCAGTTTCGATTGGTATATCAGTTTCGATTGGTATGTCAGTTTCTATTGGTATGTCAGTTACAATTGGTATGTCAGTTTCGATTGGTATGTCAGTTTTATTGGTATGTCAATATTCATTGGTATATCAATTTTGGTTGTATGTGAGTTTCGATTGGTATGTCAGTTTCTATTGGTATACCAGTTTCGATTGGATGTCAGTTTGTATTGGTATGTCAGTTTCAATTGGCATGTCAGTTTCGATTGGTATGTCAGTTTCTATTGGTATATCAGTTTCCATTGGTATATCAGTTTCGATTGGTATGTCAGTTTCTATTGGTATATTAGTTTCTATCGGTATGTCAGTTTCTAATGGTATGTCAGTTTCTATTGGTAAATCAGTTTCGATTGGTATATCAGTTTCGATTGGTATGTCAGTTTCGATTTGTATGTCAGTTGCTATTGGTATATCAATTTCGATTGGTATGTCAGTTTCTATTGGTATATCAGTTTCGATTAGTATATTAGTTTCTATTGGTATGTCAGTTTCTATTGTTATATCAATTTCTATTGGTATATCGGTTTCCATTGGTATATCAGTTTCGATTGGTATGTCAGTTTCTATTGGTATATCAGTTTCTATTGGTATATCAGTTTCTATTTGTATGTCAGTTTTGATTGGTATGTCAGTTTCTATTGGTATATGTGTTTCGATTGGTATATCAGTTTCTATTGGTATATCAGTTCCGATTGGTATATCAGTTTCGATTGGTATGTCAGTTTCAATTAGTATATCAGTTTCTATTAGTATGTCCGTTTCTATTGGTATATCAATTTCGATTGGTATATCAATTTCGATTGGTATGTCAGTTTCTATTGGTATGTCAATTTCGATTGGTATATCAGTTTCGGTTGTATGTGAGTTTCTATTGGTATATCAGTTTCTATAGGTATATCAGTTTCTATCGGTATGTCTGTTTCGATTTGTATGTCAGTTTCGAGTGTTATGTCAGTTTCTTTTGGTATATCAGTATCGATTGGAATGTCAGTTTCGATTAGTATATCAATTTCTATGTGTATGTCTGTTTGTATTAGTATATCAGTTTCGATTATAATATCAGTTTCGATTAGTATGTCAGTTTCGATTGGTATGTCAGTTTCGATTGGTATATCAGTTTTGATTATTATGTCAGTTCCTATTGGTATATCAGTTTCCATTGGTATATCAGTTTCGATTGGTATGTCAGTTTCGATCAGTATATCAGTTTCTATTGGCATGTCAGTTTCTATTGGTATATCAGTTTCGATTGATATATCAGTTTCGATTAGTCTGTCACTTTCTATTGGTATGTCAGTTACGATTAGTATATCAGTTTGTACTGGTGTATCAGTTTCGATTGATATGTCAGTTTCTAATGGTATATGAGGTTCGATCGGTATATCAGTTTCGATTGGTATATCAGTTTCGTTGGTATGTAGGTTTCGATTGGTATGTCAATTTCGATTGGTATGTCAGTTTCTATTGGTATATCAGTTTCGATTAGTATGTCAGTTTCTATTGTTATGTCAGTTTCTATTGGTATATCAATTTCGATTTGTATGTCAGTTTCGATTGGTATATCAGTTTCGATTAGTATGTCAGTTTCTATTGGTATATCGGTTTCCATTGGTATATCAGTTTCGATTGGTATGTCAGTTTCTATTGGTATGTCAGTTTCTATTGGTATATCAGTTTCCATTGGTATATCAGTTTCGATTGGTATGTCAGTTTCTATTGGTATATCAGTTTCGATTGTTATGTGAGTTTCTATTGGTATGTCAGTTTCGATTGGTATGTCAGTTTCGATTGGTATGTCAGTTTCTATTGGTATGTCAGTTACGATTAGTATATCAGTTTGTATTGGTGTATCAGTTTCGATTGATATGTCAGTTTCTATTGGTATCTGAGGTTCGATTGGTATATCAGTTTAGATTCGTATGTAGGTTTCGATTGGTATGTCAGTTTCTATTGGTATGTCAGTTTCGATTAGTATATCAGTTTCTATTGGTATGTCTGTTTCAAGTGGAATGTCAGTTTCTATTGGTATATCAGTTTCTATTGGTATGTCAGTTTCTATTGGTATGTCAGTTTCGATTCGTATGTCAGTTTCGATTGTTATGTCAGTTTCTTTTGGTATATCAGTATCGATTGGTATGTTAGTTTCGATTAGTATATCAATTTCTATGTGTATGTCAGTTTGTATTGGTATGTCAGTTTCGATTGGTATATCAGTTTCGACTGGTATGTCAATTTTGATTGGTATGTCAGTTTCAATTGGTATATCGGTTTCGATTGGTACGTCAGTTTCGATTTGTATTTCAGTTTCGATTGTATATCAGTTTTGAATGGTATGTCAGTTTTTATTGGTATATCAGTTTCGATTGGTATGTCAGTTTCGATTGGTATGTCAGTTTCGATTGGTATACCAGTTTCGATTAGTATGTCAGTTTCTATTGTTATATCGGTTTCCAATGGTATATCAGTTTCGATTGGTATGTTAGTTTCTATTGGTGTGTCAGTTTCGATTGGTATGTTCGTCCTCGATTTGTATGTCAGTTTCTATTGGTATATCAATTTCGATTGGTATGTCAGTTTCTATTAGTATATCAGTTTCGATTGGTATGTTAGATTCGAATAGTATATCAGTTTCTATTGGTATGTCAGTTTCTATTGGTATATCAATTTCGATTTGTATGTCAGTTTCGATTGGTATGTCAGTTTCGATTAGTATGTCAGTTTCTATTGGTATATCGGTTTCCATTGGTATATCAGTTTCGATTGGTATGTTAGTTTCTATTGGTATGTCAGTTTCTATTGGTATATCAGTTTCCATTGGTATATCAGTTTCGATTGGTATGTCAGTTTCTATTGGTATATCAGTTTCGATTGGTATGTGAGTTTCTATTGGTATGTGAGTTTCGATTGGTATGTCAGTTTCGATTGGTATGTCAGTTTCTATTGGTATACGAGTTTCGATTGGTATGTGAGTTTCTATTGGTATGTCAGTTTCGATTGGTATATCAGTTTCGATTAGTATGTCAGTTTCTATTATTATATCAGTTTCGATTGGTATGTCAGTTTGTATTGGTATATCAGTTTCGATTGGTATGTCAGTTTCGATTAGTATGTTAGTTTCTATTGGTATGTCAGTTTCGATTTGTATGTCAGTTTCTATTGGTATGTCAGATTCGATTGGTATGTTATTCCTCGATTTGTATGTCAGTTTCTATTGGTATATCAATTTCGATTGGTATGTCAGTTTCTATTGCTATATCAGTTTCGATTAGTATATCAGTTTCTATTGGTATGTCAGTTTCTATTGGTATATCAATTTCTATTGGTATATCGGTTTCCATTGGTATATCAGTTTTGACTGGTATGTCAATTTTGATTGGTATGTCAGTTTCAATTCGTATATCGGTTTCGATTGGTATGTCAGTTTCGATTGGTATGTCAGTTTCGATTGGTATATCGGTTTCGATTAGTATGTCAGTTCCTATTGGTATATCAGTTTCCATTGGTACATCAGTTTCGATTGTTATGTCAGTTTCCTTTGGTATATCAGTATCGATTGGTATGTCAGTTTCGATTAGTATATCAATTTCTAATTGTATGTCAGTTTCTATTGGTATATCAGATTCGATTGGTATATCAGTTTCGACTGGTATGTCAATTTTGATTGGTATGTCAGTTTCAATTGGTATATCGGTTTCGATTGTTATGTCAGTTTCAATTGGTATGTCAGTTTCGATTGTATATCAGTTTCGAATGGTATGTCAGTTTTCATTGGTATATCAGTTTCAATTCGTATGTCAGTTTCGATTGGTATGTCAGTTTCGATTGGTATATCAGTTTCGATTAGTATGTCAGTTTCTATTGGTATATCGGTTTCCATTGGTATATCAGTTTGGATTGGCATGTCAGTTTCTATTGGTATATCAGTTTTGATTGGTATGTTAGTTTCTATTGGTATGTCAGTTTCGATTTGTATATCAGTTTCTATTGGTATGTCAGATTCGATTGGTATGTTATTCCTCGATTCGTATGTCAGTTTCTATTGATATATCAATTTCGATTGGTATGTCAGTTTCTATTGGTATATCAGTTTTGATTAGTATATCAGTTTCTATTGGTATGTCAGTTTCTATTGGTAAATCAATTTCTATTGGTATATCGGTTTCCATTGGTATATCAGTTTCGATTGGTATGTCAGTTTCTATTGGTCTATCAGTTTCTATTGCTATGTCAGTTTTGAATGGTATGTCAGTTTCTATTGGTATATCAGTTTCGATTGGTATATCAATTTCTATTGGTATATCAGTTCCGATTGGTATATCAGTTTCGATTGGTATGTCAGTTTCAATTAGTATATCAGTTTCTATTAGTATGTCAGTTTCTATTGGTATCTCAGTTTCGATTGATATCAGTTTCTATTGGTATGTCAGTTTCTATTGGTATATCAATTTCGATTCGTATATCAGTTTCGATTGGTATATCAGTTTCGATTGGTATGTTAGTTTCTATTGGTATGTCAATTTCGATTGGTATATCAGTTTCGGTTGTATGTGAGTTTCGATTGGTATGTCAGTTTCTATTGGTATATCAGTTTCTATCGGTATGTCTGTTTCTATTGGTATGTCAGTTTCTATTGGTATGTCAGTTTCGAGTGGTATATCAGCTTCGATTTGTATGTCAGTTTCGATTGGTATGTCAGTTTCTATTGGTATATCAGTTTTGATTAGTATTTCAGTTTCGATTGGTATGTCAGTTTCGATTGGTATGTCAGTTTCGATTAGTATATCAGTATCTATTGGTATGTCAGTTTCTATTGGTATATCAGTTTCGTTTGATATATCTGTTTCGATTAGTATGTCACTTTCTATCGGTATGTCAGTTACGATTAGTATATCAGTTTGTATTGGTGTATCAGTTTCGATTGGTATGTGAGTTTTTATTGGTATATGACTTTCGATTGGTATATCAGTTTCGATTGGTATATCAGTTTCGATTGGTATGTAGGTTTCGATTGGTATGTTAGTTTCTATTGTTATGTCAGTTTCGATTAGTATATCAGTTTCTATTGGTATGTCAGTTTCAATTGGTATGTCAGTTTCTATTGGTATATCAGTTTCTATTGGTATGTCAGTTCTATTGGTATGTCAGTTTCAATTGGTATATCAGTTTCGATTCTTATGTCAGTTTCGATTGTTATGTCAGTTTCTTTTGGTATATCAGTATCGATTGGTATGTCAGTTTCGATTCGTATGTCAGTTTCGATTGTTATATCAGTTTGTATTGGTATGTCAGTTTCTATTGGTATGTCAGTTACAATTGGTATATCAGTTTCGATTGGTATGTCAGTTTCGATTGGTATGTCAGTTTCGATTGGTATATCAGTTTCGATTAGTATGTCAGTTTCTATTGTTATATCGGTTTCCATTGGTATATCAGTTTCGATTGGTATGTCAGTTTCGATTGGTATATCAGTTTCTATTGGTATGTCAGTTTTGATTGGTATGTCAGTTTCTATTGGTATATGAGTTTCGATTGGTATATCAGTTTCTATTGGTATATCAGTTTCGATTGGTACGTCAGTTTCGATTGGTATGTCAGTTTCGATTGGTATATCAGTTTCGATTAATATGTCAGTTTCTATTGTTATATCGGTTTCCATTGGTATATCAGTTTCGATTGGTATGTCAGTTTCTATGGGTATATCAGTTTTGATTGGTATGTTAGTTTCTATTGGTATGTCAGTTTCGATTTGTATATCAGTTTCTATTGGTATGTCAGTTTCGATTGGTGTGTTCGTCCTCGATTTGTATGTCAGTTTCTATTGGTATATCAATTTCGATTGGTATGTCAGTTTTAATTTGTATATCAGTTTCTATGGGTATATCAGTTTCGATTGGTATGTTAGTTTCGATTAGTATATCAGTTTCTATTGGTATGTCAGTTTCTATTGGTATATCAATTTCGATTTGTATGTCAGTTTCGATTGGTATATCAGTTTCGATTGGTATATCAGTTTCGATTGGTATGTCAGTTTCAATTGGTATGTCAGTTACAATTGGTATGTCAGTTTCGATTGGTAAGTCAGTTTTATTGGTATGTCAATATTGATTGGTATATCAATTTTGGTTGTATGTGAGTTTCGATTGGTATGTCAGTTTCTATTGGTATACCAGTTTCGATTGGATGTCAGTTTGTATTGGTATGTCAGTTTCAATTGGCATGTCAGTTTCGATTGGTATGTCAGTTTCTATTGGTATATCAGTTTCCATTGGTATATCAGTTTCGATTGGTATGTCAGTTTCTATTGGTATATTAGTTTCTATCGGTATGTCAGTTTCTAATGGTATGTCAGTTTCTATTGGTATATCAGTTTCGATTGGTATATCAGTTTCGATTGGTATGTCAGTTTCGATTTGTATGTCAGTTTCTATTGGTATATCAATTTCGATTGGTATGTCAGTTTCTATTGGTATATCAGTTTCGATTAGTATATTAGTTTCTATTGGTATGTCAGTTTCTATTGTTATATCAATTTCTATTGGTATATCGGTTTCCATTGGTATATCAGTTTCGATTGGTATGTCAGTTTCTATTGGTATATCAGTTTCTATTGGTATGTCAGTTTTGATTGGTATGTCAGTTTCTATTGGTATATGTGTTTCGATTGGTATATCAGTTTCTATTGGTATATCAGTTCCGATTGGTATATCAGTTTCGATTGGTATGTCAGTTTCAATTAGTATATCAGTTTCTATTAGTATGTCAGTTTCTATTGGTATATCAATTTCGATTGGTATATCAGTTTCGATTGGTATGTCAGTTTCTATTGGTATGTCAATTTCGATTGGTATATCAGTTTCGGTTGTATGTGAGTTTCTATTGGTATGTCAGTTTCTATAGGTATATCAGTTTCTATCGGTATGTCTGTTTCGATTTGTATGTCAGTTTCGAGTGTTATGTCAGTTTCTTTTGGTATATCAGTATCGATTGGAATGTCAGTTTCGATTAGTATATCAATTTCTATGTGTATGTCTGTTTGTATTAGTATATCAGTTTCGATTATAATATCAGTTTCGATTAGTATGTCAGTTTCGATTGGTATGTCAGTTTCGATTGGTATATCAGTTTTGATTATTATGTCAGTTCCTATTGGTATATCAGTTTCCATTGGTATATCAGTTTCGATTGGTATGTCAGTTTCGATCAGTATATCAGTTTCTATTGGCATGTCAGTTTCTATTGGTATGTCAGTTTCGATTGATATATCAGTTTCGATTAGTCTGTCACTTTCTATTGGTATGTCAGTTACGATTAGTATATCAGTTTGTACTGGTGTATCAGTTTCGATTGATATGTCAGTTTCTAATGGTATATGAGGTTCGATTGGTATATCAGTTTCGATTGGTATATCAGTTTCGTTGGTATGTAGGTTTCGATTGGTATGTCAATTTCGATTGGTATGTCAGTTTCTATTGGTATATCAGTTTCGATTGGTATGTTAGATTCGATTAGTATATCAGTTTCTATTGTTATGTCAGTTTCTATTGGTATATCAATTTCGATTTGTATGTCAGTTTCGATTGGTATATCAGTTTCGATTAGTATGTCAGTTTCTATTGGTATATCGGTTTCCATTGGTATATCAGTTTCGATTGGTATGTCAGTTTCTATTGGTATGTCAGTTTCTATTGGTATATCAGTTTCCATTGGTATATCAGTTTCGATTGGTATGTCAGTTTCTATTGGTATATCAGTTTCGATTGTTATGTGAGTTTCTATTGGTATGTCAGTTTCGATTGGTATGTCAGTTTCGATTGGTATGTCAGTTTCTATTGGTATGTCAGTTACGATTAGTATATCAGTTTGTATTGGTGTATCAGTTTCGATTGATATGTCAGTTTCTATTGGTATCTGAGGTTCGATTGGTATATCAGTTTCGATTGGTATATCAGTTTAGATTCGTATGTAGGTTTCGATTGGTATGTCAGTTTCTATTGGTATGTCAGTTTCGATTAGTATATCAGTTTCTATTGGTATGTCTGTTTCAAGTGGTATGTCAGTTTCTATTGGTATATCAGTTTCTATTGGTATGTCAGTTTCTATTGGTATGTCAGTTTCGATTCGTATGTCAGTTTCGATTGTTATGTCAGTTTCTTTTGGTATATCAGTATCGATTGGTATGTTAGTTTCGATTAGTATATCAATTTCTATGTGTATGTCAGTTTGTATTGGTATGTCAGTTTCGATTGGTATATCAGTTTCGACTGGTATGTCAATTTTGATTGGTATGTCAGTTTCAATTGGTATATCGGTTTCGATTGGTACGTCAGTTTCGATTTGTATTTCAGTTTCGATTGTATATCAGTTTTGAATGGTATGTCAGTTTTTATTGGTATATCAGTTTCGATTGGTATGTCAGTTTCGATTGGTATGTCAGTTTCGATTGGTATACCAGTTTCGATTAGTATGTCAGTTTCTATTGTTATATCGGTTTCCATTGGTATATCAGTTTCGATTGGTATGTTAGTTTCTATTGGTGTGTCAGTTTCGATTGGTATGTTCGTCCTCGATTTGTATGTCAGTTTCTATTGGTATATCAATTTCGATTGGTATGTCAGTTTCTATTAGTATATCAGTTTCGATTGGTATGTTAGATTCGATTAGTATATCAGTTTCTATTGGTATGTCAGTTTCTATTGGTATATCAATTTCGATTTGTATGTCAGTTTCGATTGGTATATCAGTTTCGATTAGTATGTCAGTTTCTATTGGTATATCGGTTTCCATTGGTATATCAGTTTCGATTGGTATGTTAGTTTCTATTGGTATGTCAGTTTCTATTGGTATATCAGTTTCCATTGGTATATCAGTTTCGATTGGTATGTCAGTTTCTATTGGTATATCAGTTTCGATTGGTATGTGAGTTTCTATTGGTATGTCAGTTTCGATTGGTATGTCAGTTTCGATTGGTATGTCAGTTTCTATTGGTATACCAGTTTCGATTGGTATGTCAGTTTCGATTGGTATGTCAGTTTCTATTGGTATATCAGTTTCCATTGGTATATCAGTTTCGATTGGTATGTCAGTTTCTATTGGTATATCAGTTTCTATCGGTATGTCAGTTTCTATTGGTATATCACTTTCGATTGGTATGTCAGTTTCGATTGGTATGTCAGTTTCTATTGGTATATCAGTTTCCATTGGTATATCAGTTTCGATTGGTATGTCAGTTTCTATTGGTATATCAGTTTCGATAGGTATGTGAGTTTCTATTGGTATGTCAGTTTTGATTGGTATGTCAGTTTCGATTGGTATGTCAGTTTCTATTGGTATACCAGTTTCGATTGGTATGTGAGTTTCTATTGGTATGTCAGTTTCAATTGGTATGTCAGTTTCGATTGGTATGTCAGTTTCTATTGGTATATCAGTTTCCATTGGTATATCAGTTTCGATTGGTATATCAGTTTCGATTAGTATGTCAGTTCCTATTGGTATATCAGTTTCCATTGGTACATCAGTTTCGATTGTTATGTCAGATTCTTTTGGTATATCAGTATCGATTGGTATGTCAGTTTCGATTAGTATATCAATTTCTAATTGTATGTCAGTTTCTATTGGTATATCAGATTCGATTGGTATATCAGTTTCGACTGGTATGTCAATTTTGATTGGTATGTCAGTTTCAATTGGTATATCGGTTTCGATTGTTATGTCAGTTTCAATTGGTATGTCAGTTTCGATTGTATATCAGTTTCGAATGGTATGTCAGTTTTCATTGGTATATCAGTTTCGATTCGTATGTCAGTTTCGATTGGTATGTCAGTTTCGATTGGTATATCAGTTTCGATTAGTATGTCAGTTTCTATTGGTATATCGGTTTCCATTGGTATATCAGTTTGGATTGGTATGTCAGTTTCTATTGGTATATCAGTTTTGATTGGTATGTTAGTTTCTATTGGTATGTCAGTTTCGATTTGTATATCAGTTCCTATTGGTATGTCAGATTCGATTGGTATGTTATTCCTCGATTTGTATGTCAGTTTCTATTGGTATATCAATTTCGATTGGTATGTCAGTTTCTATTGGTATATCAGTTTCGATTAGTATATCAGTTTCTATTGGTATGTCAGTTTCTATTGGTATATCAGTTTCGATTGGTATATCAGTTTCGATTGGTATATCAATTTCTATTGGTATATCAGTTTCGATTGGTATGTTAGTTTCTATTGGTATGTCAATTTCGATTGGTATATCAGTTTCGGTTGTATGTGAGTTTCGATTGGTATGTCAGTTTCTATTGGTATATCAGTTTCTATCGGTAGGTCTGTTTCTATTGGTATGTCAGTTTCTATTGGTATGTCAGTTTCGAGTGGTATATCAGCTTCGATTTGTATGTCAGTTTCGATTGTTATGTCAGTTTCTATTGGTATATCAGTTTTGATTGGTATATCAGTTTCGATTGGTATGTCAGTTTCGATTGGTATGTCAGTTTCGATTAGTATATCAGTTTCTATTAGTATGTCAGTTTCTATTGGTATGTCAGTTTCGATTGTTATGTCAGTTTCTATTGGTATATCAGTTTCGTTTGATATATCAGTTTCGATTAGTATGTCACTTTCTATCGGTATGTCAGTTACGATTAGTATATCAGTTTGTATTGGTGTATCAGTTTCGATTGGTATGTGAGTTTCTATTGGTATATGACTTTCGATTGGTATATCAGTTTCGATTGGTATATCAGTTTCGATTGGTATGTAGGTTTCGATTGGTATGTTAGTTTCTATTGGTATGTCAGTTTCGATTAGTATATCAGTTTCTATTGGTATGTCAGTTTCAATTGGTATGTCAGTTTCTATTGGTATATCAGTTTCTATTGGTATGTCAGTTTCTATTGGTATGTCAGTTTCAATTGGTATATCAGTTTCGATTCGTATGTCGGTTTCGATTGTTATGTCAGTTTCTTTTGGTATATCAGTATCGATTGGTATGTCAGTTTCGATTCGTATGTCAGTTTCGATTGTTATATCAGTTTGTATTGGTATATCAGTTTCGAATGGTATGTCAGTTTCTATTGGTATATCAGTTTCGATTGGTACGTCAGTTTCGATTGGTATGTCAGTTTCGATTGGTATATCAGTTTCGATTAGTATGTGAGTTTCTATTGGTATATGACTTTCGATTGGTATATCAGTTTCGATTGGTATATCAGTTTCTATTGGTATGTCAGTTTCGATTGGTGTGTTCGTCCTCGATTTGTATGTCAGTTTCTATTGGTATATCAATTTCGATTGGTATGTCAGTTTTAATTTGTATTTCAGTTTCTGTGGGTATATCAGTTTCGATTGGTATGTTAGTTTCGATTAGTATATCAGTTTCTATTGGTATGTCAGTTTCTATTGGTATATCAATTTCGATTTGTATGTCAGTTTCGATTGGTATATCAGTTTCGATTGGTATATCAGTTTCGATTGGTATGTCAGTTTCTATTGGTATGTCAGTTACAATTGGTATATCAGTTTCGATTGGTATGTCAGTTTGTATTGGTATGTCAGTTTCAATTGGCATGTCAGTTTCGATTGGTATGTCAGTTTCTATTGGTATATCAGTTTCCATTGGTATATCAGTTTCGATTGGTATGTCAGTTTCTATTGGTATATTAGTTTCTATCGGTATGTCAGTTTCTAATGGTATGTCAGTTTCTATTGGTATATCAGTTTCGATTGGTATATCAGTTTCGATTGGTATGTCAGTTTCGATTTGTATGTCAGTTTCTATTGGTATATCAATTTCGATTGGTATGTCAGTTTCTATTGGTATATCAGTTTCGATTAGTATATTAGTTTCTATTGGTATGTCAGTTTCTATTGGTATATCAATTTCTATTGGTATATCGGTTTCCATTGGTATATTAGTTTCGATTGGTATGTCAGTTTCTATTGGTATATCAGTTTCTATTGTTATGTCAGTTTTGATTGGTATGTCAGTTTCTATTGGTATATGTGTTTCGATTGGTATATCAGTTTCTATTGGTATATCAGTTCCGATTGGTATATCAGTTTCGATTGGTATGTCAGTTTCAATTAGTATATCAGTTTCTATTAGTATGTCAGTTTCTATTGGTATGTCAATTTCGATTGGTATATCAGTTTCGGTTGTATGTGAGTTTCTATTGGTATGTCAGTTTCTATAGGTATATCAGTTTCTATCGGTATGTCTGTTTCGATTTGTATGTCAGTTTCGAGTGTTATGTCAGTTTCTTTTGGTATATCAGTATCGATTGGTATGTCAGTTTCGATTAGTATATCAATTTCTATGTGTATGTCTGTTTGTATTAGTATATCAGTTTCGATTATAATATCAGTTTCGATTAGTATGTCAGTTTCGATTGGTATGTCAGTTTCGATTGGTATATCAGTTTTGATTATTATGTCAGTTCCTATTGGTATATCAGTTTCCATTGGTATATCAGTTTCGATTGGTATGTCAGTTTCGATCAGTATATCAGTTTCTATTGGCATGTCAGTTTCTATTGGTATGTCAGTTTCGATTGATATATCAGTTTCGAATAGTCTGTCACTTTCTATTGGTATATCAGTTTCCATTGGTATATCAGTTTCGATTGGTATGTCAGTTTCTATTGGTATATCAGTTTCGATTGTTATGTGAGTTTCTATTGGTATGTCAGTTTCGATTGGTATGTCAGTTTCGATTGGTATGTCAGTTTCTATTGGTATATCAGTTACGATTAGTATATCAGTTTGTATTGGTGTATCAGTTTCGATTGATATGTCAGTTTCTATTGGTATCTGAGGTTCGATTGTTATATCAGTTTCGATTGGTATATCAGTTTAGATTCGTATGTAGGTTTCGATTGCTATGTCAGTTTCTATTGGTATGTCAGTTTCGATTAGTATATCAGTTTCTATTGGTATGTCTGTTTCAAGTGGTATGTCAGTTTCTATTGGTATATCAGTTTCTATTGGTATGTCAGTTTCTATTGGTATGTCAGTTTCAATTCGTATGTCAGTTTCGATTGTTATGTCAGTTTCTTTTGGTATATCAGTATCGATTGGTATGTTAGTTTCGATTAGTATATCAATTTCTATGTGTATGTCAGTTTGTATTGGTATGTCAGTTTCGATTGGTATATCAGTTTCGACTGGTATGTCAATTTTGATTGGTATGTCAGTTTCAATTGGTATATCGGTTTCGATTGGTACGTCAGTTTCAATTTGTATTTCAGTTTCGATTGTATATCACTTTCGAATGGTATGTCAGTTTTTATTGGTATATCAGTTTCGATTGGTATGTCAGTTTCGATTGGTATACCAGTTTCGATTAGTATGTCAGTTTCTATTGTTATATCGGTTTCCATTGGTATATCAGTTTCGATTGGTATGTTAGTTTCTATTGGTATGTCAGTTTCGATTGGTATGTTCGTCCTCGATTTGTATGTCAGTTTCTATTGGTATATCAATTTCGATTGGTATGTCAGTTTCTATTGGTATGTCAGTTTCTATTGGTATATCAATTTCGATTTGTATGTCAGTTTCGATTGGTATATCAGTTTCGATTAGTATGTCAGTTTCTATTGGTATATCGGTTTCCATTGGTATATCAGTTTCGATTGGTATGTCAGTTTCTATTGGTATGTCAGTTTCTATTGGTATATCAGTTTCCATTGGTATATCAGTTTCGATTGGTATGTCAGTTTCTATTGGTATATCAGTTTCGATTGGTATGTGAGTTTCTATTGGTATGTCAGTTTCGATCGGTATGTCAGTTTCGATTGGTATGTCAGTTTCTATGGGTATACCAGTTTCGATTGGTATGTGAGTTTCTATTGGTATGTCAGTTTCGATTGGTATGTCAGTTTCGATTGGTATGTCAGTTTCTATTGGTATATCAGTTTCCATTGGTATATCAGTTTCGATTGGTATGTCAGTTTCTATTGGTATATCAGTTTCTATCGGTATGTCAGTTTCTATTGGTATATCAGTTTCGATTGTTATGTCAGTTTCTAATGGTACATAAGTTTCGAATGGTATGTTAGTTTCTATTGGTACGTCGGTTTCGATTGTATATCAGTTTCTATTGGTATGTCAGTTTCGATTGGTATGTTAGTCCTCGATTTGTATGTCAGTTTCTATTGGTATATCAGTTTCGATTGGTATATCAGTTTCTATTGGTATATCAGTTTCGATTGGTATATCAGATTCTATTGGTATGTCAGTTTCTATTGGTATGCAGGTTTCGATTGGTATGTCAGTTTCTATTGGTATGTTAGTTTCGATTGTTATATCATTTTCGATTGGTATGTCAGTTTCGATTAGTATATCAGTTTCGATTAGTATGTAACTTTCTATTGGTATGTCAGTTACGATTAGTATATCAGTTTCGATTGGTATATCAGTTTCGATTGGTGTGTCAGTTTCGATTGGTATGTCAGTTTCTATTGGTATATGAGTTTCGATTGGTATATCAGTTTCAATTGGTATATCAGTTTCGATTGGTATGCAGGTTTCGATTGGTATATCAGTTTCTATCGGTATGTCAGTTTCTATTGGTATATCACTTTCGATTGGTATGTCAGTTTCGATTGGTATGTCAGTTTCTATTGGTATATCAGTTTCCATTGGTATATCAGTTTCGATTGGTATGTCAGTTTCTATTGGTATATCAGTTTCGATAGGTATGTGAGTTTCTATTGGTATGTCAGTTTTGATTGGTATGTCAGTTTCGATTGGTATGTCAGTTTCTATTGGTATACCAGTTTCGATTGGTATGTGAGTTTCTATTGGTATGTCAGTTTCAATTGGTATGTCAGTTTCGATTGGTATGTCAGTTTCTATTGGTATATCAGTTTCCATTGGTATATCAGTTTCGATTGGTATATCAGTTTCGATTAGTATGTCAGTTCCTATTGGTATATCAGTTTCCATTGGTACATCAGTTTCGATTGTTATGTCAGATTCTTTTGGTATATCAGTATCGATTGGTATGTCAGTTTCGATTAGTATATCAATTTCTAATTGTATGTCAGTTTCTATTGGTATATCAGATTCGATTGGTATATCAGTTTCGACTGGTATGTCAATTTTGATTGGTATGTCAGTTTCAATTGGTATATCGGTTTCGATTGTTATGTCAGTTTCAATTGGTATGTCAGTTTCGATTGTATATCAGTTTCGAATGGTATGTCAGTTTTCATTGGTATATCAGTTTCGATTCGTATGTCAGTTTCGATTGGTATGTCAGTTTCGATTGGTATATCAGTTTCGATTAGTATGTCAGTTTCTATTGGTATATCGGTTTCCATTGGTATATCAGTTTGGATTGGTATGTCAGTTTCTATTGGTATATCAGTTTTGATTGGTATGTTAGTTTCTATTGGTATGTCAGTTTCGATTTGTATATCAGTTCCTATTGGTATGTCAGATTCGATTGGTATGTTATTCCTCGATTTGTATGTCAGTTTCTATTGGTATATCAATTTCGATTGGTATGTCAGTTTCTATTGGTATATCAGTTTCGATTAGTATATCAGTTTCTATTGGTATGTCAGTTTCTATTGGTATATCAGTTTCGATTGGTATATCAGTTTCGATTGGTATATCAATTTCTATTGGTATATCAGTTTCGATTGGTATGTTAGTTTCTATTGGTATGTCAATTTCGATTGGTATATCAGTTTCGGTTGTATGTGAGTTTCGATTGGTATGTCAGTTTCTATTGGTATATCAGTTTCTATCGGTAGGTCTGTTTCTATTGGTATGTCAGTTTCTATTGGTATGTCAGTTTCGAGTGGTATATCAGCTTCGATTTGTATGTCAGTTTCGATTGTTATGTCAGTTTCTATTGGTATATCAGTTTTGATTGGTATATCAGTTTCGATTGGTATGTCAGTTTCGATTGGTATGTCAGTTTCGATTAGTATATCAGTTTCTATTAGTATGTCAGTTTCTATTGGTATGTCAGTTTCGATTGTTATGTCAGTTTCTATTGGTATATCAGTTTCGTTTGATATATCAGTTTCGATTAGTATGTCACTTTCTATCGGTATGTCAGTTACGATTAGTATATCAGTTTGTATTGGTGTATCAGTTTCGATTGGTATGTGAGTTTCTATTGGTATATGACTTTCGATTGGTATATCAGTTTCGATTGGTATATCAGTTTCGATTGGTATGTAGGTTTCGATTGGTATGTTAGTTTCTATTGGTATGTCAGTTTCGATTAGTATATCAGTTTCTATTGGTATGTCAGTTTCAATTGGTATGTCAGTTTCTATTGGTATATCAGTTTCTATTGGTATGTCAGTTTCTATTGGTATGTCAGTTTCAATTGGTATATCAGTTTCGATTCGTATGTCGGTTTCGATTGTTATGTCAGTTTCTTTTGGTATATCAGTATCGATTGGTATGTCAGTTTCGATTCGTATGTCAGTTTCGATTGTTATATCAGTTTGTATTGGTATATCAGTTTCGAATGGTATGTCAGTTTCTATTGGTATATCAGTTTCGATTGGTACGTCAGTTTCGATTGGTATGTCAGTTTCGATTGGTATATCAGTTTCGATTAGTATGTGAGTTTCTATTGGTATATGACTTTCGATTGGTATATCAGTTTCGATTGGTATATCAGTTTCTATTGGTATGTCAGTTTCGATTGGTGTGTTCGTCCTCGATTTGTATGTCAGTTTCTATTGGTATATCAATTTCGATTGGTATGTCAGTTTTAATTTGTATTTCAGTTTCTATGGGTATATCAGTTTCGATTGGTATGTTAGTTTCGATTAGTATATCAGTTTCTATTGGTATGTCAGTTTCTATTGGTATATCAATTTCGATTTGTATGTCAGTTTCGATTGGTATATCAGTTTCGATTGGTATATCAGTTTCGATTGGTATGTCAGTTTCTATTGGTATGTCAGTTACAATTGGTATATCAGTTTCGATTGGTATGTCAGTTTGTATTGGTATGTCAGTTTCAATTGGCATGTCAGTTTCGATTGGTATGTCAGTTTCTATTGGTATATCAGTTTCCATTGGTATATCAGTTTCGATTGGTATGTCAGTTTCTATTGGTATATTAGTTTCTATCGGTATGTCAGTTTCTAATGGTATGTCAGTTTCTATTGGTATATCAGTTTCGATTGGTATATCAGTTTCGATTGGTATGTCAGTTTCGATTTGTATGTCAGTTTCTATTGGTATATCAATTTCGATTGGTATGTCAGTTTCTATTGGTATATCAGTTTCGATTAGTATATTAGTTTCTATTGGTATGTCAGTTTCTATTGGTATATCAATTTCTATTGGTATATCGGTTTCCATTGGTATATTAGTTTCGATTGGTATGTCAGTTTCTATTGGTATATCAGTTTCTATTGTTATGTCAGTTTTGATTGGTATGTCAGTTTCTATTGGTATATGTGTTTCGATTGGTATATCAGTTTCTATTGGTATATCAGTTCCGATTGGTATATCAGTTTCGATTGGTATGTCAGTTTCAATTAGTATATCAGTTTCTATTAGTATGTCAGTTTCTATTGGTATGTCAATTTCGATTGGTATATCAGTTTCGGTTGTATGTGAGTTTCTATTGGTATGTCAGTTTCTATAGGTATATCAGTTTCTATCGGTATGTCTGTTTCGATTTGTATGTCAGTTTCGAGTGTTATGTCAGTTTCTTTTGGTATATCAGTATCGATTGGTATGTCAGTTTCGATTAGTATATCAATTTCTATGTGTATGTCTGTTTGTATTAGTATATCAGTTTCGATTATAATATCAGTTTCGATTAGTATGTCAGTTTCGATTGGTATGTCAGTTTCGATTGGTATATCAGTTTTGATTATTATGTCAGTTCCTATTGGTATATCAGTTTCCATTGGTATATCAGTTTCGATTGGTATGTCAGTTTCGATCAGTATATCAGTTTCTATTGGCATGTCAGTTTCTATTGGTATGTCAGTTTCGATTGATATATCAGTTTCGAATAGTCTGTCACTTTCTATTGGTATATCAGTTTCCATTGGTATATCAGTTTCGATTGGTATGTCAGTTTCTATTGGTATATCAGTTTCGATTGTTATGTGAGTTTCTATTGGTATGTCAGTTTCGATTGGTATGTCAGTTTCGATTGGTATGTCAGTTTCTATTGGTATATCAGTTACGATTAGTATATCAGTTTGTATTGGTTTATCAGTTTCGATTGATATGTCAGTTTCTATTGGTATCTGAGGTTCGATTGTTATATCAGTTTCGATTGGTATATCAGTTTAGATTCGTATGTAGGTTTCGATTGCTATGTCAGTTTCTATTGGTATGTCAGTTTCGATTAGTATATCAGTTTCTATTGGTATGTCTGTTTCAAGTGGTATGTCAGTTTCTATTGGTATATCAGTTTCTATTGGTATGTCAGTTTCTATTGGTATGTCAGTTTCAATTCGTATGTCAGTTTCGATTGTTATGTCAGTTTCTTTTGGTATATCAGTATCGATTGGTATGTTAGTTTCGATTAGTATATCAATTTCTATGTGTATGTCAGTTTGTATTGGTATGTCAGTTTCGATTGGTATATCAGTTTCGACTGGTATGTCAATTTTGATTGGTATGTCAGTTTCAATTGGTATATCGGTTTCGATTGGTACGTCAGTTTCAATTTGTATTTCAGTTTCGATTGTATATCACTTTCGAATGGTATGTCAGTTTTTATTGGTATATCAGTTTCGATTGGTATGTCAGTTTCGATTGGTATACCAGTTTCGATTAGTATGTCAGTTTCTATTGTTATATCGGTTTCCATTGGTATATCAGTTTCGATTGGTATGTTAGTTTCTATTGGTATGTCAGTTTCGATTGGTATGTTCGTCCTCGATTTGTATGTCAGTTTCTATTGGTATATCAATTTCGATTGGTATGTCAGTTTCTATTGGTATGTCAGTTTCTATTGGTATATCAATTTCGATTTGTATGTCAGTTTCGATTGGTATATCAGTTTCGATTAGTATGTCAGTTTCTATTGGTATATCGGTTTCCATTGGTATATCAGTTTCGATTGGTATGTCAGTTTCTATTGGTATGTCAGTTTCTATTGGTATATCAGTTTCCATTGGTATATCAGTTTCGATTGGTATGTCAGTTTCTATTGGTATATCAGTTTCGATTGGTATGTGAGTTTCTATTGGTATGTCAGTTTCGATCGGTATGTCAGTTTCGATTGGTATGTCAGTTTCTATGGGTATACCAGTTTCGATTGGTATGTGAGTTTCTATTGGTATGTCAGTTTCGATTGGTATGTCAGTTTCGATTGGTATGTCAGTTTCTATTGGTATATCAGTTTCCATTGGTATATCAGTTTCGATTGGTATGTCAGTTTCTATTGGTATATCAGTTTCTATCGGTATGTCAGTTTCTATTGGTATATCAGTTTCGATTGTTATGTCAGTTTCTAATGGTACATAAGTTTCGAATGGTATGTTAGTTTCTATTGGTACGTCGGTTTCGATTGTATATCAGTTTCTATTGGTATGTCAGTTTCGATTGGTATGTTAGTCCTCGATTTGTATGTCAGTTTCTATTGGTATATCAGTTTCGATTGGTATATCAGTTTCTATTGGTATATCAGTTTCGATTGGTATATCAGATTCTATTGGTATGTCAGTTTCTATTGGTATGCAGGTTTCGATTGGTATGTCAGTTTCTATTGGTATGTTAGTTTCGATTGTTATATCATTTTCGATTGGTATGTCAGTTTCGATTAGTATATCAGTTTCGATTAGTATGTAACTTTCTATTGGTATGTCAGTTACGATTAGTATATCAGTTTCGATTGGTATATCAGTTTCGATTGGTGTGTCAGTTTCGATTGGTATGTCAGTTTCTATTGGTATATGAGTTTCGATTGGTATATCAGTTTCAATTGGTATATCAGTTTCGATTGGTATGCAGGTTTCGATTGGTATGTCAGTTTCTATTGGTATGTTAGTTTCGATTAGTATATCAGTTTCTATAGGTATATCAGTTTCAATTGGTATGTCAGTTTCTATTGGAATATTAGTTTCTATTGGTATGTCAGTTTCTATTGGTATGTCAGTTTCGATTGTTATTTCATTTTCTTTTGGTATATCAGTATCGATTGGTATGTCAGTTTCGATTAGTATATCAATTTCTATGTGTATATCAGTTTGTATTGGTATATCAGTTTCGATTGGTATATCAGTTTCGACTGCTATGTCAATTTTGATTGGTATGTCAGTTTCAATTGGTATATCGGTTTCGATTGGTATGTCAGTTTCGATTGTTATGTCAGTTTTGATTGTATATCAGTTTTGAATGGTATGTCAGTTTTGATTGGTATATCTGTTTCGATTGGTATGTCTGTTTCGATTGGTATGTCAGTTTCGATTGGTATGTCAGTTTCTATTGGTATATCAGTTTCCATTGGTATATAAGTTTCGATTGGTATGTCAGTTTCTATTGGTATGTCAGTTTCTATCGGTATGTCAGTTTCTATTGGTATGTCAGTTTCTATTGGTATATCAGTTTCGATTGGTATATCAGTTTCAATTGGTATGTCAGTTTCGATTGGTATGTCAGTTTCGATTGGTATATCAGTTTCGATTTTTATGTCAGTTTCTAATGGTACATAAGTTTCGAATGGTATGTTAGTTTCTATTGGTATGTCGGTTTCGATTGTATATCAGTTTCTATTGGTATGTCAGTTTCGATTGGTATGTTAGTCCTCGATTTGTATGTCAGTTTCTATTGGTATATCAGTTTCGATTGGTATATCAGTTTCGATTAGTATATCAGTTTCTATTGGTATGTCAGCTTCTATTGGTATAGCAATTTCGATTGCTATGTTAGTTTCGATGGTTATATCAGTTTCGATTTTTATTTCAGTTTCGATTGGTATGTCAGTTTCTATGCGTATATCAGTTTGTATTGGTATGTCAGTTTTGATTGGTATGACAGTTTCTATTGGTATATCAGTTTCGATTGGTATATCAGTTTCTATTGGTATATCGGTTTTGATTGGTATATCAGATTCTATTGGTATGTCAGTTTCTATTGGTATGTCAGTTTCTATTGGTATGTCAGTTTCAATTGGTATATCAGTTTCGATTCGTATGTCAGTTTCGATCGTTATGTCAGTTTCGATTAGTATATCAGTTTCGATTAGTATGTAACTTTCTATTGGTATGTCAGTTACGATTAGTATATCAGTTTCGATTGGTATATCAGTTTCGATTGGTGTGTCAGTTTCGATTGGTATGTCAGTTTCGATCGGTATGTCAGTTTCTATTGGTATATGAGTTTCGATTGGTATATCAGTTTCGATTTGTATATCAGTTTCGATTGGTATGTAGGTTTCGATTGGTATGTTAGTTTCTATTGGTATGTTAGTTTCGATTAGTATCTCAGTTTCTATAGGTATATCAGTTTCAATTGGTATGTCAGTTTCTATTGGTATGTCAGTTTCAATTGGTATATCAGTTTCCATTCGTATGTCAGTTTCGATTGTTATGTCATTTTCTTTTGGTATATCAGTATCGATTGTTATGTCAGTTTCGATTAGTATATCAATTTCTATGTGTATGTCAGTTTGTATTGGTATATCAGTTTCGATTGGTATATCAGTTTCGACTGGTATGTCAATTTTGATAGGTATGTCAGTTTCAATTGGTATATCGGTTTCGATTGGTATGTCAATTTCGATTGTTATGTCAGTTTTGATTGTATATCAGTTTCGAATGGTATGTCAATTTTGATTGGTATATCTGTTTCGATTGGTATGTCTGTTTCGATTGGTATGTCAGTTTCGATTGGTATATCAGTTTCGATTAGTATGTCAGTTTCTATTGGTATATCAGTTTCGATTGGCATGTCAGTTTCTATTGGTATATCAGTTTCGATTGGTATGTCAGTTTCGATTAGTATGTTAGTTTCTATTGGTATGTCAGTTTCGATTTGTATATCAGTTTCTATTGGTATGTCAGATTCGATTGGTATGTTATTCCTCGATTTGTATGTCAGTTTCTATTGGTATATCAATTTCGATTGGTATGTCAGTTTCTATTGGTATATCAGTTTCGATTAGTATATCAGTTTCTATTGGTATGTAAGTTTCTATTGGTATATCAATTTCTATTGGTATATCGGTTTCCATTGGTATATCAGTTTCGACTGGTATGTCAATTTTGATTGGTATGTCAGTTTCAATTCGTATATCGGTTTCGATTGGTATGTCAGTTTCGATTGGTATGTCAGTTTCGATTGGTATATCAGTTTCGATTAGTATGTCAGTTCCTATTGGTATATCAGTTTCCATTGGTACATCAGTTTCGATTGTTATGTCAGTTTCTTTTGGTATATCAGTATCGATTGGTATGTCAGTTTCGATTAGTATATCAATTTCTAATTGTATGTCAGTTTCTATTGGTATATCAGATTCGATTGGTATATCAGTTTCGACTGGTATGTCAATTTTGATTGGTATGTCAGTTTCAATTGGTATATCGGTTTCGATTGTTATGTCAGTTTCAATTGGTATGTCAGTTTCGATTGTATATCAGTTTCGAATGGTATGTCAGTTTTCATTGGTACATCAGTTTCGATTCGTATGTCAGTTACGATTGGTATGTCAGTTTCGATTGGTATATCAGTTTCGATTAGTATGTCAGTTTCTATTGGTATATCGGTTTCCATTGGTATATCAGTTTGGATTGGTATGTCAGTTTCTATTGGTATATCAGTTTTGATTGGTATGTTAGTTTCTATTGGTATGTCAGTTTCGATTTGTATATCAGTTTCTATTGGTATGTCAGATTCGATTGGTATGTTATTCCTCGATTCGAATGTCAGTTTCTATTGATATATCAATTTCGATTGGTATGTCAGTTTCTATTGGTATATCAGTTTCGATTAGTATATCAGTTTCTATTGGTATGTCAGTTTCTATTGGTAAATCAATTTCTATTGGTATATCGGTTTCCATTGGTATATCAGTTTCGATTGGTATGTCAGTTTCTATTGGTCTATCCGTTTCTATTGCTATGTCAGTTTTGATTGGTATGTCAGTTTCTATTGGTATATCAGTTCCGATTGGTATATCAGTTTCGATTGGTATGTCAGTTTCAATTAGTATATCAGTTTCTATTAGTATGTCAGTTTCTATTGGTATCTCAGTTTCGATTGATATCAGTTTCTATTGGTATGTCAGTTTCTATTGGTATATCAATTTCGATTCGTATATCAGTTTCGATTGGTATATCAGTTTCGATTGGTATGTTAGTTTCTATTGGTATGTCAATTTCGATTGGTATATCAGTTTCGGTTGTATGTGAGTTTCGATTGGTATGTCAGTTTCTATTGGTATATCAGTTTCTATCGGTATGTCTGTTTCTATTGGTATGTCAGTTTCTATTGGTATGTCAGTTTCGAGTGGTATATCAGCTTCGATTTGTATGTCAGTTTCGATTGGTATGTCACTTTCTATTGGTATATCAGTTTTGATTGGTATATCAGTTTCGATTGGTATGTCAGTTTCGATTGGTATGTCAGTTTCGATTAGTATATCAGTTTCTATTGGTATGTCAGTTTCTATTGGTATGTCAGTTTCGATTGTTATGTCAGTTTCTATTGGTATATCAGTTTCGTTTGATATATCTGTTTCGATTAGTATGTCACTTTCTATCGGTATGTCAGTTACGATTAGTATATCAGTTTGTATTGGTGTATCAGTTTCGATTGGTATGTGAGTTTCTATTGGTATATGACTTTCGATTGGTATATCAGTTTCGATTGGTATATCAGTTTCGATTGGTATGTAGGTTTCGATTGGTATGTTAGTTTCTATTGGTATGTCAGTTTCGATTAGTATATCAGTTTCTATTGGTATGTCAGTTTCAATTGGTATGTCAGTTTCTATTGGTATATCAGTTTCTATTGGTATGTCAGTTTCTATTGGTATGTCAGTTTCAATTGGTATATCAGTTTCGATTCGTATGTCAGTTTCGATTGTTATGTCAGTTTCTTTTGGTATATCAGTATCGATTGGTATGTCAGTTTCGATTCGTATGTCAGTTTCGATTGTTATATCAGTTTGTATTGGTATGTCAGTTTCTATTGGTATGTCAGTTACAATTGGTATATCAGTTTCGATTGGTATGTCAGTTTCGATTGGTATGTCAGTTTCGATTGGTATATCAGTTTCGATTAGTATGTCAGTTTCTATTGTTATATCGGTTTCCATTGGTATATCAGTTTCGATTGGTATGTCAGTTTCGATTGGTATATCAATTTCGATTGGTATGTCAGTTTTAATTGGTATATCAGTTTCTATGGGTATATCAGTTTCGATTGATATGTTAGTTTCGATTTGTATATCAGTTTCTATTGGTATGTCAGTTTCTATTGGTATATCAATTTCGACTTGTATGTCAGTTTCGATTGGTATATCAGTTTCGATTGGTATATCAGTTTCGATTGGTATGTCAGTTTCTATTGGTATGTCAGTTACAATTGGTATATCAGTTTCGATTGGTATGTCAGTTTTATTGGTATGTCAATATTGATTGGTATATCAGTTTCGGTTGTATGTGAGTTTCGATTGGTATGTCAGTTTCTATTGGTATACCAGTTTCGATTGGTATGTCAGTTTGTATTGGTATGTCAGTTTCGATTGGCATGTCAGTTTCGATTGGTATGTCAGTTTCTATTGGTATATCAGTTTCCATTGGTATATCAGTTTCGATTGGTATGTCAGTTTCTATTGGTATATTAGTTTCTATCGTTATGTCAGTTTCTAATGGTATGTCAGTTTCAATTGGTATATCAGTTTCGATTGGTATATCAGTTTCGATTGGTATGTCAGTTTCGATTTGTATGTCAGTTTCTATTGGTATATCAATTTCGATTGGTATGTCAGTTTCGATTGGCATGTCAGTTTCGATTGGTATGTCAGTTTCTATTGGTATATCAGTTTCTATTGGTATGTCAGTTTTGATTGGTATGTCAGTTTCTATTGGTATATGAGTTTCGATTGGTATATCAGTTTCTATTGGTATATCAGTTCCGATTGGTATATCAGTTTCGATTGGTATGTCAGTTTCAATTAGTATATCAGTTTCTATTAGTATGTCAGTTTCTATTGGTATATCAATTTCGATTGGTATATCAGTTTCGATTGCTATATCAGTTTCGATTGGTATATCAGTTTCGATTGGTATGTCAGTTTCTATTGGTATGTCAATTTCGATTGGTATATCATTTTCGGTTGTATGTGAGTTTCTATTGGTATGTCAGTTTCTATTGGTATATCAGTTTCGAGTGTTATGTCAGTTTCTTTTGGTATATCAGTATCGATTGGTATGTCAGTTTCGATTAGTATATCAATTTCTATGTGTATGTCTGTTTGTATTAGTATATCAGTTTCGATTATAATATCAGTTTCAATTAGTATGTCAGTTTCGATTGGTATGTCAGTTTCGATTGGTATATCAGTTTCGATTAGTATGTCAGTTCCTATTGGTATATCAGTTTCCATTGGTATATCAGTTTCGATTGGTATGTCAGTTTCGATCAGTATATCAGTTTCTATTGGTATGTCAGTTTCTATTGGTATGTCAGTTTCGATTGATATATCAGTTTCGATTAGTATGTCACTTTCTATTGGTATGTCAGTTACTATTAGTATATCAGTTTGTATTGGTGTATCAGTTTCGATTGATATGTCAGTTTCTAATGGTATATGAGGTTCGATTGGTATATCAGTTTCGATTGGTATATCAGTTTCGATTGGTATGTAGGTTTCGATTGGTACGTCAATTTCGATTGGTATGTCAGTTTCTATTGGTATATCAGTTTCGATTGGTATGTTAGATTCGATTAGTATATCAGTTTCTATTGTTATGTCAGTTTCTATTGGTATATCAATTTCGATTTGTATGTCAGTTTCGATTGGTATATCAGTTTCGATTAGTATGTCAGTTTCTATTGGTATATCGGTTTCCATTGGTATATCAGTTTCGATTGGTATGTCAGTTTCTATTGGTATGTCAGTTTCCATTGGTATATCAGTTTCGTTTGGTATGTGAGTTTCGATTGGTATGTCAGTTTCGATTGGTATGTCAGTTTCGATTGGTATGTCAGTTTCTATTGGTATGTCAAAGCATAAATGAATTGAGAGAGAGACTGAGCATAAGAGGAATCAAATGCTGCGTGCAGGAGAGGCGGTTACGCTGGTATGGACATGTGATGCGTATGAAGGATGACAGCTGCATAAAAAGGTGCAGAGCACTAGAAGTTGATGGAAACCGCGGAGTGGGGAGACCCAAGATGACTTGGGATGAGGTGATAAAAGCCGACCTTACCCAACTACACCTCTCAAAGTCAATGACACACGACCGTGACTTCTGGCGTCACGCAGTAATACAGGGTACCCGACCTCCCATGGGTACATGCTGAAGCATATAAACAATATGCCCCCCCCCCCCCCCCACCGCAAGGTGGTCGTGGAGGTGCCACGGCAAAAAAGCACCCAGCCCACACTGTAAAGTGGACGTGTACGCGCCACGAAAAAGCACCCAGCACTCACTGTAAATGAGGTTGGTGTTAGGAAGGGCATCCAGCTGTAGAAATCAAGCCAGATCAGTTCCTGTATGAGCAAGGCATGGTCAGCCGACCAGACACTGCCCACAACAGGACAACCCGTCTAACCCATGCTAGCGTGGAAGAACGGACGTAAAACGGTGATGATGATGATGATGATGTCAGTTACGATTAGTATATCAGTTTGTATTGGTGTATCAGTCTAGATTGATATGTCAGTTTCTATTGGTATCTGAGGTTCGATTGGTATATCAGTTTCGATTGGTATATCAGTTTCGATTGGTATGTAGGTTTCGATTGGTATGTCAGTTCTATTGGTATGTCAGTTTCGATTAGTATATCAGTTTCTATTGGTATGTCTGTTTCAAGTGGTATGTCAGTTTCTATTGGTATATCAGTTTCTATTGGTATGTCAGTTTCTATTGGTATGTCAGTTTCAATTGGTATATCAGTTTCGATTCGTATGTCAGTTTCGATTGTTATGTCAGTTTCTTTTGGTATATCAGTATCGATTGGTATGTTAGTTTCGATTAGTATATCAATTTCTATGTGTATGTCATTTTGTATTGGTATATCAGTTTCTATTGGTATATCAGTGTCGACTGGTATGTCAATTTTGATTGGTATATCAGTTTCAATTGGTATATCGGTTTCGATTGGTACGTCAGTTTCGATTGGTATTTCAGTTTCGATTGTATATCAATTTCGAATGGTATGTCAGTTTTTATTGGTATATCAGTTTCGATTGGTATGTCAGTTTCGATTGGTATGTCAGTTTCGATTGGTATACCAGTTTCGATTAGTATGTCAGTCTCTATTGTTATATCGGTTTCCATTGGTATATCAGTTTCGATTGGTATGTCAGTTTCTATGGGTATATCATTTTCGATTGGTATGTCAGTTTCGATTGGTATGTTCGTCCTCGATTTGTATGTCAGTTTCTATTGGTATATCAATTTCGGTACAAGCCATGTATAGGGGAGCAGTCAGCAAAGTTAGGATTGGCAATGAGTATAGCGAGGAATTTAGCGTACAGGTTGGGGTCCACCAGGGCTCTATTCTTAGCCCTCTCCTGTTCATCATAGTCCTGCAGGCAATAACGGAGGAGTTTAAGACCGGATGCCCATGGGAACTCCTGTATGCTGATGACCTCGCACTCATAGCTGAATCTATGGTAGAACTAGAGAATAAATTCCAAACCTGGAAGCAGGGACTAGAGAGAAAGGGCCTCAAAGTCAACATGACAAAGACTAAGGTCCTTGTAAGTAGACGAGAAAACAGAACCCAGATCCCCTCAGGGAAATGGCCTTGCTCAGTATGTAGGAAAGGTGTAGGTAGAAACTCCATTCTCTGCCCCAAATGCAAACAATGGGTACACAAGAGATGTAGCGGGATCTCAGGAAGCTTAATTAAGAATGTAGGATTCACATGCAGCATCTGTGCTGAAACAGCAAGCAAACAGCCACAGGAAACAAGTACCACCAATCTCTGGGAGGGCCCTGTAGAAACAGTAGACAGCTTCTGCTACCTAGGTGACCGAATTAGCAACGGAGGTGGGTGCTCAGAAAGTACAATAACTAGGGTAAGAACGGGATGGAAGAAGTTTAGGGAACTACTACCACTGCTAGCTGCAAAAGGCTTCTCCCTCAGAATGAAAGGCAGACTGTATGATGCGTGTATCCGAACAGCGATGTTGCATGGTAGTGAGACCTGGGCGCTGAAGGTGGAAGACTTACGTAGATTAGAGAGAAACGAAGCCTGCATGCTCCGATGGATGTGTAACAGTAATATACGTGAACGACAAAGCATAAAGGAATTGAGAGAGAGACTGAGCATAAGAGGAATCAAATGCTGCGTGCAGAAGAGGCGGTTACGCTGGTATGGACATGTGATGCGTATGAAGGATGACAGCTGCATAAAAAGGTGCAGAGCACTAGAAGTTGATGGAAACCGCGGAGTGGGGAGACCCAAGATGACTTGGGATGAGGTGATAAAAGCCGACCTTACCCAACTACACCTCTCAAAGTCAATGACACACGACCGTGACTTCTGGCGTCACGCAGTAATACAGGGTACCCGACCTCCCATGGGTACATGCTGAAGCATATAAACAATATGCCCCCCCCCCTCCACCGCAAGGTGGCCGTGGAGGTGCCACGGCAAAAAAGCACCCAGCCCACACTGTAAAGTGGACGTGTAGGCGCCACGAAAAAGCACCCAGCACTCACTGTAAATGAGGTTGGTGTTAGGAAGGGCATCCAGCTGTAGAAATCAAGCCAGATCAGTTCCTGTATGAGCAAGGCATGGTCAACCGACCAGACACTGCCCACAACAGGACAACCCGTCTAACCCATGCTAGCGTGGAAGAACGGACGTAAAACGGTGATGATGATGATGATGATGATGTCAGTTTCTATTGGCATATCAGTTTCGATTGGTATGTTAGATTCGATTAGTATATCAGTTTCTATTGGTATGTCAGTTTCTATTGGTATATCAATTTCGATTTGTATGTCAGTTTCGATTGGTATATCAGTTTCGATTAGTATGTCAGTTTCTATTGGTATATCGGTTTCCATTGGTATATCAGTTTCGATTGGTATGTCAGTTTCTATTGGTATGTCAGTTTCTATTGGTATATCAGTTTCCATTGGTATATCAGTTTCTATTGGTATGTCAGTTTCGATTGGTATGTCAGTTTCGATTGGTATGTCAGTTTCTATTGATATACCAGTTTCGATTGGTATGTGAGTTTCTATTGGTATGTCAGTTTCGATTGGTATGTCAGTTTCGATTGGTATGTCAGTTTCTATTGGTATATCAGTTTCCATTGGTATATCAGTTTCGATTGGTATGTCAGTTTCTATTGGTATATCAGTTTCTATCGGTATGTCAGTTTCTATAGTTATGTCAGTTTCTATTGGTATATCAGTTTCGATTGGTATATCAGTTTCGATTGGTATGTCAGTTTCGATTGGTATGTCAGTCTCTAATGGTACATAAGTTTCGAATGGTATGTTAGTTTCTATTGGTACGTCGGTTTCGATTGTATATCAGTTTCTATTGGTATGTCAGTTTCGATTGGTATGTTAGTCCTCGATTTGTATGTCAGTTTCTATTGGTATATCAGTTTCGATTGGTATATCAGTTTCGATTAGTATATCAGTTTCTATTGGTATGTCAGCTTCTATTGGTATAGCAATTTCGATTGCTATGTTAGTTTCGATGGTTATATCAGTTTCGATTTTTATTTCAGTTTCGATTGGTATGTCAGTTTCTATGCGTATATCAGTTTCGATTGGTATATCAGATTCTATTGGTATGTCAGTTTCTATTGGTATGTCAGTTTCAATTGGTATATCAGTTTCGATTCGTATGTCAGTTTCGATCGTTATGTCAGTTTCTATTGGTATATAAGTTTTGATTGTTATATCATTTTCGATTGGTATGTCAGTTTCGATTAGTATATCAGTTTCGATTAGTATGTAACTTTCTATTGGTATGTCAGTTACGATTAGTATATCAGTTTCGATTGGTATATCAGTTTCGATTGGTGTGTCAGTTTTGATTGGTATGTCAGTTTCTATTGGTATATGAGTTTCGATTGGTATGCAGGTTTCGATTGGTATGTCAGTTTCTATTGGTGTGTTAGTTTCGATTAGTATATCAGTTTCTATAGGTATATCAGTTTCAATTGGTATGTCAGTTTCTATTGGAATATCAGTTTCTATTGGTATGACAGTTTCTATTGGTATGTCAGTTTCAATTGGTATATCAGTTTCGATTCGTATGTCAGTTTCGATTGTTATGTCATTTTCTTTTGGTATATCACTATCGATTGGTATGTCAGTTTCGATTAGTATATCAATTTCAATGTGTATGTCAGTTTGTATTGGTATATCAGTTTCGATTGGTATATCAGTTTCGACTGGTGTGTCAATTTTGATTGGTATGTCAGTTTCAATTGGTATATCGGTTTCGATTGGTATGTCAGTTTCGATTGTTATGTCAGTTTTAATTGTATATCAGTTTCGAATGGTATCTCAGTTTTGATTGGTATATCTGTTTCGATTGGTATGTCTGTTTCGATTGGTATGTCAGTTTCGATTGGTATGTCAGTTTCTATTGGTATATCAGTTTCCATTGGTATATCAGTTTCGATTGGTATGTCAGTTTCTATTGGTATATCAGTTTCTATCGGTATGTCAGTTTCTATTGGTATGTCAGTTTCTATTGGTATATCAGTTTCGATTTGTATGTCAGTTTCGATTGGTATGTCAGTTTCGATTGGTATGTCAGTTTCGATTGGTATATCAGTTTCGATTGTTATGTCAGTTTCTAATGGTACATAAGTTTTGAATGGTATGTTAGTTTCTATTGGTATGTAGATTTCGATTGCATATCAGTTTCTATTGGTATGTCAGTTTCGATTGGTATGTTAGTCCTCGATTTGTATGTCAGTTTCTATTGGTATATCAGTTTCGATTGGTATATCAGTTTCGATTAATATATCAGTTTCTATTGGTATGTCAGCTTCTATTGGTATAGCAATTTCGATTGCTATGTTAGTTTCGATGGTTATATCAGTTTCGATTTTTATTTCAGTTTCGATTGGTATGTCAGTTTCTATGCGTATATCAGTTTCTATTGGTATGTCAGTTTTGATTGGTATGTCAGTTTCTATTGGTATATCAGTTTCGATTGGTATATCAGTTTCTATTGGTATATCAGTTTCGATTGGTATATCAGATTCTATTGGTATGTCAGTTTCTATTGGTATGTCAGTTTCTATTGGTATGTCAGTTTCAATTGGTATATCAGTTTCGATTCGTATGTCAGTTTCGATCGTTATGTCAGTTTCTATTGGTATATCAGTTTTGATTGGTATATCATTTTCGAATGGTATGTCAGTTTCGATTAGTATATCAGTTTCGATTAGTATGTAACTTTCTATTGGTATGTCAGTTACGATTAGTATATCAGTTTCGATTGGTATATCAGTTTCGATTGGTGTGTCAGTTTCGATTGGTATGTCAGTTTCTATTGGTATATGAGTTTCGATTGGTATATCAGTTTCGATTGGTATATCAGTTTCGATTGGTATGTAGGTTTCGAATCGTATGTCAGTTTCTATTGGTATGTTAGTTTCGATTAGTATATCAGTTTCTATAGGTATATCAGTTTCAATTGGTATGTCAGTTTCTATTGGAATATCAGTTTCTATTGGTATGTCAGTTTCTATTGGTATGTCATTTTCAATTGGTATATCAATTTCGATTCGTATGTCAGTTTCGATTGTTATGTCATTTTCTTTTGGTATATCATTATCGATTGGTATGTCAGTTTCGATTAGTATATCAATTTCTATGTGTATGTCAGTTTGTATTGGTATATCAGTTTCGATTGGTATATCAGTTTCGACTGGTATGTCAATTTTGATTGGTATGTCAGTTTCAATTGGTATATCGGTTTCGATTGGTATGTCAGTTTCGATTGTTATGTCAGTTTTGATTGTATATCAGTTTCGAATGGTATGTCAGTTTTGATTGGTATATCTGTTTCGATTGGTATGTCTCTTTCGATTGGTATATAAGTTTCGATTGGTATATCAGTTTCGATTGATATATCAGTTTTCATTAGTATGTCAGTTTCTATTGGTATGTCAGTTTCGATTAGTATATGAGGTTTCTATTGGTATGTCAGTTTCGATTGGTATGTCAGTTTCTATTGGTATGTCAGTTTCGATTTGTATATCAGTTTCTATTGGTATGTTAGTTTCTATTGGTATGTCAGTTTCAATTGGTATATCAGTTTCGATTGGTATGTCAGTTTCTATTGGTATATCGGTTTCCATTGGTATATCAGTTTCGATTGGTATGTCAGTTTCTATTGGTATATCAGTTTTGATTGGTATGTTAGTTTCTATAGGTATGTCAGTTTCGATTTGTATATCAGTTTCGATTCGTATGTTAGTCCTCGATTTGTATGTCAGTTTCTATTGGTATATCAATCTCGATTGGTATGTCAGTTTCTATTGGTATGTCGGTTTCTATTGGTATATCAGTTTCTATTTCTATGTCAGTTTCTATTGGTATGTCAGTTTCTATTGGTATATCAGGTTCGATTGGTATGTCAGTTTCGATTAGTATATCAGTTTCTATTGGTATGTCAGCTTCTATTGGTATATCAATTTTGATTGGTATGTCAGTTTCGATGGGTATATCTGTTTCGATTTTTATGTCAGTTTCGATTGGTATGTCAGTTTCGATTAGTACTTCAATTTCAATGTGTATATCAGTTTCTATTGGTATGTCAGTTTTGATTGGTATGTCAGTTTCTATTCGTATATCAGTTTCGATTGGTATATCAGTTTCGATTAGTATATCAGTTTCTATTGGTATGTCAGCTTCTATTGGTATAGCAATTTCGATTGCTATGTTAGTTTCGATGGTTATATCAGTTTCGATTTTTATTTCAGTTTCGATTGGTATGTCAGTTTCTATGCGTATATCAGTTTCTATTGGTATGTCAGTTTTGATTGGTATGTCAGTTTCGATTAGTATATCAATTTCAATGTGTATGTCAGTTTGTATTGGTATATCAGTTTCGATTGGTATATCAGTTTCGACTGGTATGTCAATTTTGATTGGTATGTCAGTTTCAATTGGTATATCGGTTTCGATTGGTATGTCAGTTTCGATTGTTATGTCAGTTTTGATTGTATATCAGTTTCGAATGGTATCTCAGTTTTGATTGGTATATCTGTTTCGATTGATATGTCTGTTTCGATTGGTATGTCAGTTTCGATTGGTATGTCAGTTTCTATTGGTATATCAGTTTCCATTGGTGTATCAGTTTCGATTGGTATGTCAGTTTCTATTGGTATATCAGTTTCTATCGGTATGTCAGTTTCAATTGGTATGTCAGTTTCTATTGGTATATCAGTTTCGATTGGTATATCAGTTTCGATTGGTATGTCAGTTTCGATTGGTATGTCAGTTTCGATTGGTATGTCAGTTTCGATTGGTATGTCAGTTTCGATTGGTATATCAGTTTCGGTTGTTATGTCAGTTTCTAATGGTACATAAGTTTCGAATGGTATGTTAGTTTCTATTGGTATGTCGGTTTCGATTGCATATCAGTTTCTATTGGTATGTCAGTTTCGATTGGTATGTTAGTCCTCGATTTGTATGTCAGTTTCTATTGGTATATCAGTTTCGATTGGTATATCAGTTTCGATTACTATATCAGTTTCTATTGGTATGTCAACTTCTATTGGTATAGCAATTTCGATTGCTATGTTAGTTTCGATGGTTATATCAGTTTCGATTTTTATTTCAGTTTCGATTGGTATGTCAGTTTCTATGCGTATATCAGTTTCTATTGGTATGTCAGTTTTGATTGGTATGTCAGTTTCTATTGGTATATCAGTTTCGATTGGTATATCAGTTTCTATTGGTATATCAGTTTCGATTGGTATATCAGATTCTATTGGTATGTCAGTTTCTATTGGTATGTCAGTTTCTATTGGTATGTCAGTTTCAATTGGTATATCAGTTTCGATTCGTATGTCAGTTTCGATCGTTATGTCAGTTTCTATTGGTATATCAGTTTTGATTGGTATATCATTTTCGATTGGTATGTCAGTTTCGATTAGTATATCAGTTTCGATTAGTATGTAACTTTCTATGGGTATGTCAGTTACGATTAGTATATCAGTTTCGATTAGTATGTAACTTTCTATTGGTATGTCAGTTACGATTAGTATATCAGTTTCGATTGGTATATCAGTTTCGATTGGTGTGTCAGTTTCGATTGGTATGTCAGTTTCTATTGGTATATGAGTTTCGATTGGTATGCAGGTTTCGATTGGTATGTTAGTTTCGATTAGTATATCAGTTTCTATAGGTATATCAGTTTCAATTGGTATGTCAGTTTCTATTGGAATATCAGTTTCTATTGGTATGTCAGTTTCTATTGGTATGTCAGTTTCAATTGGTATATCAGTTTCGATTCGTATGTCAGTTTCGATTGTTATGTCATTTTCTTTTGGTATATCAGTATCGATTGGTATGTCAGTTTCGATTAGTATATCAATTTCTATGTGTATGTCAGTTTGTATTGGTATATCAGTTTCGATTGGTATATCAGTTTCGACTGGTATGTCAATTTTGATTGGTATGTCAGTTTCAATTGGTATATCGGTTTCGATTGGTATGTCAGTTTCGATTGTTATGTCAGTTTTGATTGTATATCAGTTTCGAATGGTATGTCAGTTTTGATTGGTATATCTGTTTCGATTGGTATGTCTCTTTCGATTGGTATGTCAGTTTCGATTGGTATATCAGTTTCGATTAGCATGTCAGTTTCTATTGGTATATCAGTTTCGATTGGTATGTCAGTTTCGATTAGTATATCAGTTTCTATTGGTATATCAGTTTCGATTGATATTTCAGTTTTCATTAGTATGTCAGTTTCTATTGGTATGTCAGTTTCGATTAGTATATGAGGTTTCTATTGGTATGTCAGTTTCGATTGGTATGTCAGTTTCTATTGGTATGTCAGTTTCGATTAGTATATCAGTTTCTATTGGTATGTTAGTTTCTATTGGTATGTCAGTTTCAATTGGTATATCAGTTTCGATTCGTATGTCAGTTTCGATTGTTATGTCAGTTTCTATTGGTATATCAGTTTCGATTGGTATGTCAGTTTCTATTGGTATATCAGTTTTGATTGGTATGTTAGTTTCTATAGGTATGTCAGTTTCGATTTGTATATCAGTTTCGATTCGTATGTTAGTCCTCGATTTGTATGTCAGTTTCTATTGGTATATCAATCTCGATTGGTATGTCAGTTTCTATTGGTATGTCAGTTTCTATTGGTATATCAGGTTCGATTGGTATGTCAGTTTCGATTAGTATATCTGTTTCTATTGGTATGTCAGCTTCTATTGGTATATCAATTTTGATTGGTATGTCAGTTTCGATGGGTATATCAGTTTCGATTTTTATGTCAGTTTCGATTGGTATGTCAGTTTCGATTAGTACTTCAGTTTCAATGTGTATATCAGTTTCTATTGGTATGTCAATTTTGATTGGTATGTCAGTTTCTATTGGTATATCAGTTTCGATTGGTATATCACTTTCTATTGATATATCAGTTTCGATTAGTATATCAGTTTCTATTTGTATGTCAGTCCCTATTGGTATATCAATTTCGATTGGTATGTCAGTTTCTATGGGTATATCATTTTTGATTGGTATGTTAGTCTCTATTGATATGTCAGTTTCGATTTGTATATCAGTTTCTATTGGTATGTCAGTTTCGATTAGTATGTTCGTCCTCGATTTGTATGTCAGTTTCTATTGGTATATCAATTTCGATTGGTATGTCAGTTTCTATTGTTATATCAGTTTCGATTGGTATGTTAGATTCGATTAGTATATCAGTTTCTATTGGTATGTCAGTTTCTATTGGTATATCAATTTCGATTGGTATGTCAGTTTCTATGCGTATATCAGTTTCTATTGGTATGTCAGTTTTGATTGGTATGTCAGTTTCTATTGGTATATCAGTTTCGATTGGTATATCAGTTTCTATTGGTATATCAGTTTCGATTGGAATATCAGATTCTATTGGTATGTCAGTTTCTATTGGTATGTCAGTTTCTATTGGTATGTCAGTTTCAATTGGTATATCAGTTTCGATTCATATGTCAGTTTCGATCGTTATGTCAGTTTCTATTGGTATATCAGTTTTCATTGGTATATCATTTTCGATTGGTATGTCAGTTTCGATTAGTATATCAGTTTCGATTAGTATGTAACTTTCTACTGGTATGTCAGTTACGATTAGTATATCAGTTTCGATTGGTATATCAGTTGCGATTGGTGTGTCAGTTTCGATTGGTATGTCAGTTTCTACTGGTATATGAGTTTCGATTGGTATATCAGTTACCATTGGTATATCAGTTTCGATTGGTATGTAGGTTTCGATTCGTATGTCAGTTTCTATTGGTATGTTAGTTTCGATTAGTATATCAGTTTCTATAGGTATATCAGTTTCAATTGGTATGTCAGTTTCTATTGGAATATCAGTTTCTATTGGTATGTCAGTTTCTATTGGTATGTCAGTTTCAATTGGTATATCAGTTTCGATTCGTATGTCAGTTTCGATTGTTATGTCATTTTCTTTTGGTATATCAGTATCGATTGGTATGTCAGTTTCGATTAGTATATCAATTTCTATGTGTATGTCAGTTTGTATTGGTATATCAGTTTCGATTGGTATATCAGTTTCGACTGGTATGTCAATTTTGATTGGTATGTCAGTTTCAATTGGTATATTGGTTTCGATTGGTATGTCAGTTTCGATTGTTATGTCAGATTTGATTGTATATCAGTTTTGAATGGTATGTCAGTTTTGATTGGTATATCTGTTTCGATTGGTATGTCTCTTTCGATTGGTATGTCAGTTTCGATTGGTATATCAGTTTCGATTAGCATGTCAGTTTCTATTGGTATATCAGTTTCGATTGGTATGTCAGTTTCGATTAGTATATCAGTTTCTATTGGTATATCAGTTTCGATTGATATATCAGTTTTGATTAGTATGTCAGTTTCTATTGGTATGTCAGTTTCGATTAGTATATGAGGTTTCTATTGATATGTCAGTTTCGATTGGTATGTCAGTTTCTATTGGTATGTCAGTTTCGATTAGTATATCAGTTTCTATTGGTATGTTAGTTTCTATTGGTATGTCAGTTTCAATTGGTATATCAGTTTCGATTCGTATGTCAGTTTCGATTGTTATGTCAGTTTCTATTGGTATATCAGTTTCGATTAGTATGTCAGTTTCTATTGGTATATCGGTTTCCATTGGTATATCAGTTTCGATTGGTATGTCAGTTTCTATTGGTATATCAGTTTTGATTGGTATGTTAGTTTCTATAGGTATGTTAGTTTCGATTTGTATATCAGTTTCGATTCGTATGTTAGTCCTCGATTTGTATGTCAGTTTCTATTGGTATATCAATCTCGATTGGTATGTCAGTTTCTATTGGTATGTCGGTTTCTATTGGTATATCAGTTTCTATTTCTATGTCAGTTTCTATTGGTATGTCAGTTTCTATTGGTATATCAGGTTCGATTGGTATGTCAGTTTCGATTAGTATATCAGTTTCTATTGGTATGTCAGCTTCTATTGGTATATCAACTTTGATTGGTATGTCAGTTTCGATGGGTATATCAGGTTCGATTTTTATGTCAGTTTCGATTGGTATGTCAGTTTCGATTAGTACTTCAGTTTCAATGTGTATATCAGTTTCTATTGGTATGTCAGTTTTGATTGGTATGTCAGTTTCTATTGGTATATCAGTTTCGATTGGTATATCACTTTCTATTGATATATCAGTTTCGATTAGTATATCAGTTTCTATTTGTATGTCAGTTCCTATTGGTATATCAATTTCGATTGGTATGTCAGTTTCTATGGGTATATCATTTTTGATTGGTATGTTAGTTTCTATTGATATGTCAGTTTCGATTTGTATATCAGTTTCTATTGGTATGTCAGTTTCGATTGGTATGTTCGTCCTCGATTTGTATGTCAGTTTCTATTGTTATATCAGTTTCGATTGGTATGTTAGATTCGATTAGTATATCAGTTTCTATTGGTATGTCAGTTTCTATTGGTATATCAATTTCGATTAGTATATCAGTTTCTATTGGTATGTCAGCTTCGATTGGTATGTCAGTTTCTATTGGTATACCAGTTTGGATTGGTATGTGAGTTTCTATTGGTATGTCAGTTTCGATTGGTATGTCAATTTCGATTGGTATGTCAGTTTCTATTGGTATATCAGTTTCCATTGGTATATCAGTTTCGATTGGTATGTCAGTTTCTATTGGTATATCAGTTTCTATCGGTATGTCAGTTTCTATTGGTATGTCAGTTTCTATTGGTATATCAGTTTCGATTGGTATATCAGTTTCGATTGGTATGTCAGTTTCGATTGGTATGTCAGTTTCGATTGGTATATCAGTTTCGATTGTTATATCAGTTTCCATTGGTATGTTAGTCCTCGATTTCTATGTCAGTTTCTATTGGTATATCAGTTTCGATTGGTATGTCAGTTTCGATTCGTATGTCAGTTTCTATTGGTATATCAGTTTCGATTGGTATATCAGTTTCGATTAGTATATCAGTTTCTATTGGTATGTCAGCTTCTATTGGTATAGCAATTTCGATTGGTATGTTAGTTTCGATGGTTATATCAGTTTCGATTTTTATTTCAGTTTCGATTCGTATGTTAGTCCTCGATTTGTATGTCAGTTTCTATTGGTATATCAATTTCGATTGGTATGTCAGTTTCTATTGGTATGTCGGTTTCTATTGGTATATCAGTTTCTATTTCTATGTCAGTTTCTATTGGTATGTCAGTTTTATTGGTATGTCAATTTCGATTGGAATGTCACTTTCGATTGGTATATCAGTTTCGAATGCTATGTCAGTTTCGATTGATATGTCAGTTTCGATTGGTATATCAGTTTCCATTGGTATATCTGTTTCGATTGCTATGTCAGTTTCTATTGGTATATCAGTTTCCATTGGTATATCCATGTCGATTTGTATATCAGTTTCGATTTGTATGTCAGTTTTATTGGTATGTCAATTTCGATTGGTATTTCAGTTTCGGTTGGAATGTAAGTTTCGATTGGTATGTCAGTTTTTATTGGTATATCAGTTTCGATTGGTATATCAGTTTCTAATGGTATGTCAGTTTTGATTGGTATGTAAATTTCGATTGGTATGTCACTTTCGATTGGTATATCAGTTTCAAATGGTATGTCTGTTTCGATTGGTATGTCAGTTTCGATTGGTATATCAGTTTCCATTGGTATATCAGTTTCGATTGCTATGTCAGTTTCTATTGGTATATCAGTTTCGAATGGTATCTCAATTTCTATTGGTATATCAGTTTTGATTGTTATATCAGTTACGATTTGTATGTCAGTTTCGATTGGTATATCAGTTTCGATTGGTTTATCAGTTTCGATTCGTATGTCACTCTCAGTTGTTATGTCAATTTCGATTGGTTTATCAGATTCGATTAGTATGTCAATTTCTATCGGTATATCAGTTTCCATTTGTATATCAGTTTCGATTGGTATGTCAGTTTCGATTGGTATATCAGTCTCGAATGGTATGTCAGTTTCGATTGGTATGTCTGTTTTGATTGGTATATCAGTTTCAAATGGTATGTCAGTCTCGATTAGTATGTCCGTTTCGATTGGCATATCAGTTTCGATTCCTGTGTCAGTTTCTATTGGTATATCAGTTTCCATTGGTATATCAGTTTCGATTTGTATATCAGTTTCAATATGTATGTCAGTTTCTATTGGTATGTCAGTTTCAATTCGTGTATCAGTTTCGATTGGTATGTCAGTTTTATTGGTATGTCAATTTCGATTGGTATATCAGTTTCGGCTGGAATGTCAGTTTCGATTGGTATGTCAGTTTCTATTGGTATATCAGTTTCGATTGGTATATCAGTTTCTATTGGTATGTCAGTTTTGATTGGTATGTAAATTTCGATTGGTATCTCACTTTCGATTGGTGTGTCCGTTTCGATTGGTATATCAGTTTCTATTGGTATGTCAGTTTCGATTGGTATGTCAATTTCGATTGGTATGTCACTTTCGATTGGTATATCAGTTTCGAATGGTATGTCAGTTTTGATTGGTATGTCAGTTTCCATTGGTATATCAATTTCCATTGGTATATCAGTTTCGATTGGTATATCAGTTTCTATTGGTATGTCAGTTTTGATTGGTATGTAAATTTCGATTGGTATGTCACTTTCGATTGGTATATCAGATTCGAATGGTATGTCAGTTTCGATTGGTGTGTCAGTTTCGATTGGTATATCAGTTCCATTGGTATATCAGTTTCAATTGCTATGTCAGTGTCTATTGGTATATCAGTTTCTATTGGTATGTCAATTTCTATTGGTATATCAGTTTTGATTGGTATATCGGTTTCGATTCGTATGTCAGTTTCGATTGGTATGTCAGTTTCGATTGGTTTATCAGTTTCGATTGGTATGTCAGTCTCAATTGGTATGTCAATTTCGATTGGTTTATCAGATTCGATTAGAATGTCAATTTCTATCGGTATATCAGTTTCCATTTGTATATCAGTTTCGATTGGTATGTCAGTTTCGATTGGTATATCAGTTTCGAATGGTATGTCAGTTTCGATTGGTATGTCTGTTTTGATTGGTATATCAGTTTCAAATGGTATGTCAGTCTCGATTAGTATGTCCGTTTCGATTGGCATATCAGTTTCGATTCGTATGTCAGTTGCGATTGTTATATCAGTTTCGATTATTATGTCTGTTTCGATTGGTATATCAGTTTCTATTGGTATGGTAGCTTCTATTGGTATATCAATTTTGATTGGTATGTCAGTTTCGATGGGTATATCATTTTAGATTTTTATGTCAGTTTCGATTGTTATGTCAGTTTCGATTAGTATGTCAGTTTCAATGTGTATATCAGTTTCTATTGGTATGTCAGTTTTAATTGGTATGTCAGTTTCTATTGGTATATCAGTTTCGATTGGTATATCAGTTTCTATTGATATATCAGTTTCGATTAGTATATCAGTTTCTATTTGTATGTCAGTTCCTATTGGTATATCAATTTCGATTTGTATGTCAGTTTCGATTGGTATATCAGTTTGTATTGGTATGTCAGTTTCTATTGGTATGTCAGTTTCTATTGGTATATCAGTTACTATTGGTATGTCAGTTTCGATTGGTATGTCAGTTTCGATTGGTATGTCAGTTTCTATTAGTATATCAGTTTCGATTGGTATATCAGTTTCTATTGGTATGTCAGTTTTGATTGGTATGTAAATTTCGATTGGTATGTCACTTTCGATTGGTATATCAGTTTTGAATGGTATGTCAGTTTCGATTGGTGTGTCAGTTTCGATTGGTATATCAGTTCCATTGCTATATCAGTTTCGATTGCTATGTCAGTGTCTATTGGTATATTAGTTTCTACTGGTTTGTCAATTTCTATTGGTATATCAGTTTTGATTGGTATATCGGTTTCGATTCGTATGTCAGTTTCGATTGGTATATCAGTTTCGATTGGTTTATCAGTTTCGATTGGTTTGTCAGTCTCAATTGGTATGTCAATTTCGATTGGTATATCAGTGTCGATTCGTATGTCAGTTTCGATCGTTATGTCAGTTTCTATTGGTATATCAGTTTTGATTGGTATATCAGTTTCGATTGGTATGTCAGTTTCGATTAGTATATCAGTTTCGATTAGTATGTAACTTTCTATTGGTATGTCAGTTACGATTAGTATATCAGTTTCGATTGGTATATCAGTTTCGATTGGTGTGTCAGTTTCGATTGGTATGTCAGTTTCTATTGGTATGTCAGCTTCTATTGGTATAGCAATTTCGATTGCTATGTTAGTTTCGATGGTTATATCAGTTTCGATTTTTATTTCAGTTTCGATTGGTATGTCAGTTTCTATGCGTATATCAGTTTCCATTGGTATGTCAGTTTTGATTGGTATGTCAGTTTCTATTGGTATATCAGTTTCGATTGGTATATCAGTTTCTATTGGTATATCAGTTTCGATTGGTATATCACATTCTATTGGTATGTCAGTTTCTGTTGGTATGTCAGTTTCTATTGGTATGTCAGTTTCAATTGGTATATCAGTTTCGATTCGTATGTCAGTTTCGATCGTTATGTCAGTTTCTATTGGTATATCAGTTTTGATTGGTATATCAGTTTAGATTGGTATGTCAGTTTCGATTAGTATATCAGTTTCGATTAGTATGTAACTTTCTATTGGTATGTCAGTTACGATTAGTATATCAGTTTCGATTGGTATATCAGTTTCGATTGGTGTGTCAGTTTCGATTGGTATGTCAGTTTCTATTGGTATATGAGTTTCGATTGGTAGATCAGTTTCGATTGGTATATCAGTTTCGATTGGTATGTAGGTTTCGATTGGTATGTCAGTTTCTATTGGTGTGTTAGTTTCGATTAGTATATCAGTTTCTATTGGTATATCAGTTTCAATTGGTATGTCAGTTTCTATTGGAATATCAGTTTCTATTGGTATGTCAGTTTCTATTGGTATGTCAGTTTCAATTGGTATATCAGTTTCGATTCGTATGTCAGTTTCGATTGTTATGTCATTTTCTTTTGGTATATCAGTATCGATTGGTATGTCAGTTTCGATTAGTATATCAATTTCTATGTGTATGTCAGATTCAATTGGTATATCGGTTTCGATTGGTATGTCAGTTTCGATTGTTATGTCAGTTTTGATTGTATATCAGTTTCGATTAGTATATCAGTTTCTATTGGTATGTCAGCTTCTATTGGTATAGCAATTTCGATTGCTATGTTAGTTTCGATGGTTATATCAGTTTCGATTTTTATTTCAGTTTCGATTGGTATGTCAGTTTCTATGCGTATATCAGTTTCTATTGGTATGTCAGTTTTGATTGGTATGTCAGTTTCGATTAGTATATCAATTTCAATGTGTATGTCAGTTTGTATTGGTATATCAGTTTCGATTGGTATATCAGTTTCGACTGGTATGTCAATTTTGATTGGTATGTCAGTTTCAATTGGTATATCGGTTTCGATTGGTATGTCAGTTTCGATTGTTATGTCAGTTTTGATTGTATATCAGTTTCGAATGGTATCTCAGTTTTGATTGGTATATCTGTTTCGATTGATATGTCTGTTTCGATTGGTATGTCAGTTTCGATTGGTATGTCAGTTTCTATTGGTATATCAGTTTCCATTGGTGTATCAGTTTCGATTGGTATGTCAGTTTCTATTGGTATATCAGTTTCTATCGGTATGTCAGTTTCAATTGGTATGTCAGTTTCTATTGGTATATCAGTTTCGATTGGTATATCAGTTTCGATTGGTATGTCAGTTTCGATTGGTATGTCAGTTTCGATTGGTATGTCAGTTTCGATTGGTATGTCAGTTTCGATTGGTATATCAGTTTCGGTTGTTATGTCAGTTTCTAATGGTACATAAGTTTCGAATGGTATGTTAGTTTCTATTGGTATGTCGGTTTCGATTGCATATCAGTTTCTATTGGTATGTCAGTTTCGATTGGTATGTTAGTCCTCGATTTGTATGTCAGTTTCTATTGGTATATCAGTTTCGATTGGTATATCAGTTTCGATTACTATATCAGTTTCTATTGGTATGTCAACTTCTATTGGTATAGCAATTTCGATTGCTATGTTAGTTTCGATGGTTATATCAGTTTCGATTTTTATTTCAGTTTCGATTGGTATGTCAGTTTCTATGCGTATATCAGTTTCTATTGGTATGTCAGTTTTGATTGGTATGTCAGTTTCTATTGGTATATCAGTTTCGATTGGTATATCAGTTTCTATTGGTATATCAGTTTCGATTGGTATATCAGATTCTATTGGTATGTCAGTTTCTATTGGTATGTCAGTTTCTATTGGTATGTCAGTTTCAATTGGTATATCAGTTTCGATTCGTATGTCAGTTTCGATCGTTATGTCAGTTTCTATTGGTATATCAGTTTTGATTGGTATATCATTTTCGATTGGTATGTCAGTTTCGATTAGTATATCAGTTTCGATTAGTATGTAACTTTCTATGGGTATGTCAGTTACGATTAGTATATCAGTTTCGATTAGTATGTAACTTTCTATTGGTATGTCAGTTACGATTAGTATATCAGTTTCGATTGGTATATCAGTTTCGATTGGTGTGTCAGTTTCGATTGGTATGTCAGTTTCTATTGGTATATGAGTTTCGATTGGTATGCAGGTTTCGATTGGTATGTTAGTTTCGATTAGTATATCAGTTTCTATAGGTATATCAGTTTCAATTGGTATGTCAGTTTCTATTGGAATATCAGTTTCTATTGGTATGTCAGTTTCTATTGGTATGTCAGTTTCAATTGGTATATCAGTTTCGATTCGTATGTCAGTTTCGATTGTTATGTCATTTTCTTTTGGTATATCAGTATCGATTGGTATGTCAGTTTCGATTAGTATATCAATTTCTATGTGTATGTCAGTTTGTATTGGTATATCAGTTTCGATTGGTATATCAGTTTCGACTGGTATGTCAATTTTGATTGGTATGTCAGTTTCAATTGGTATATCGGTTTCGATTGGTATGTCAGTTTCGATTGTTATGTCAGTTTTGATTGTATATCAGTTTCGAATGGTATGTCAGTTTTGATTGGTATATCTGTTTCGATTGGTATGTCTCTTTCGATTGGTATGTCAGTTTCGATTGGTATATCAGTTTCGATTAGCATGTCAGTTTCTATTGGTATATCAGTTTCGATTGGTATGTCAGTTTCGATTAGTATATCAGTTTCTATTGGTATATCAGTTTCGATTGATATTTCAGTTTTCATTAGTATGTCAGTTTCTATTGGTATGTCAGTTTCGATTAGTATATGAGGTTTCTATTGGTATGTCAGTTTCGATTGGTATGTCAGTTTCTATTGGTATGTCAGTTTCGATTAGTATATCAGTTTCTATTGGTATGTTAGTTTCTATTGGTATGTCAGTTTCAATTGGTATATCAGTTTCGATTCGTATGTCAGTTTCGATTGTTATGTCAGTTTCTATTGGTATATCAGTTTCGATTGGTATGTCAGTTTCTATTGGTATATCAGTTTTGATTGGTATGTTAGTTTCTATAGGTATGTCAGTTTCGATTTGTATATCAGTTTCGATTCGTATGTTAGTCCTCGATTTGTATGTCAGTTTCTATTGGTATATCAATCTCGATTGGTATGTCAGTTTCTATTGGTATGTCAGTTTCTATTGGTATATCAGGTTCGATTGGTATGTCAGTTTCGATTAGTATATCTGTTTCTATTGGTATGTCAGCTTCTATTGGTATATCAATTTTGATTGGTATGTCAGTTTCGATGGGTATATCAGTTTCGATTTTTATGTCAGTTTCGATTGGTATGTCAGTTTCGATTAGTACTTCAGTTTCAATGTGTATATCAGTTTCTATTGGTATGTCAATTTTGATTGGTATGTCAGTTTCTATTGGTATATCAGTTTCGATTGGTATATCACTTTCTATTGATATATCAGTTTCGATTAGTATATCAGTTTCTATTTGTATGTCAGTCCCTATTGGTATATCAATTTCGATTGGTATGTCAGTTTCTATGGGTATATCATTTTTGATTGGTATGTTAGTCTCTATTGATATGTCAGTTTCGATTTGTATATCAGTTTCTATTGGTATGTCAGTTTCGATTAGTATGTTCGTCCTCGATTTGTATGTCAGTTTCTATTGGTATATCAATTTCGATTGGTATGTCAGTTTCTATTGTTATATCAGTTTCGATTGGTATGTTAGATTCGATTAGTATATCAGTTTCTATTGGTATGTCAGTTTCTATTGGTATATCAATTTCGATTGGTATGTCAGTTTCTATGCGTATATCAGTTTCTATTGGTATGTCAGTTTTGATTGGTATGTCAGTTTCTATTGGTATATCAGTTTCGATTGGTATATCAGTTTCTATTGGTATATCAGTTTCGATTGGAATATCAGATTCTATTGGTATGTCAGTTTCTATTGGTATGTCAGTTTCTATTGGTATGTCAGTTTCAATTGGTATATCAGTTTCGATTCATATGTCAGTTTCGATCGTTATGTCAGTTTCTATTGGTATATCAGTTTTCATTGGTATATCATTTTCGATTGGTATGTCAGTTTCGATTAGTATATCAGTTTCGATTAGTATGTAACTTTCTACTGGTATGTCAGTTACGATTAGTATATCAGTTTCGATTGGTATATCAGTTGCGATTGGTGTGTCAGTTTCGATTGGTATGTCAGTTTCTACTGGTATATGAGTTTCGATTGGTATATCAGTTACCATTGGTATATCAGTTTCGATTGGTATGTAGGTTTCGATTCGTATGTCAGTTTCTATTGGTATGTTAGTTTCGATTAGTATATCAGTTTCTATAGGTATATCAGTTTCAATTGGTATGTCAGTTTCTATTGGAATATCAGTTTCTATTGGTATGTCAGTTTCTATTGGTATGTCAGTTTCAATTGGTATATCAGTTTCGATTCGTATGTCAGTTTCGATTGTTATGTCATTTTCTTTTGGTATATCAGTATCGATTGGTATGTCAGTTTCGATTAGTATATCAATTTCTATGTGTATGTCAGTTTGTATTGGTATATCAGTTTCGATTGGTATATCAGTTTCGACTGGTATGTCAATTTTGATTGGTATGTCAGTTTCAATTGGTATATTGGTTTCGATTGGTATGTCAGTTTCGATTGTTATGTCAGATTTGATTGTATATCAGTTTTGAATGGTATGTCAGTTTTGATTGGTATATCTGTTTCGATTGGTATGTCTCTTTCGATTGGTATGTCAGTTTCGATTGGTATATCAGTTTCGATTAGCATGTCAGTTTCTATTGGTATATCAGTTTCGATTGGTATGTCAGTTTCGATTAGTATATCAGTTTCTATTGGTATATCAGTTTCGATTGATATATCAGTTTTGATTAGTATGTCAGTTTCTATTGGTATGTCAGTTTCGATTAGTATATGAGGTTTCTATTGATATGTCAGTTTCGATTGGTATGTCAGTTTCTATTGGTATGTCAGTTTCGATTAGTATATCAGTTTCTATTGGTATGTTAGTTTCTATTGGTATGTCAGTTTCAATTGGTATATCAGTTTCGATTCGTATGTCAGTTTCGATTGTTATGTCAGTTTCTATTGGTATATCAGTTTCGATTAGTATGTCAGTTTCTATTGGTATATCGGTTTCCATTGGTATATCAGTTTCGATTGGTATGTCAGTTTCTATTGGTATATCAGTTTTGATTGGTATGTTAGTTTCTATAGGTATGTTAGTTTCGATTTGTATATCAGTTTCGATTCGTATGTTAGTCCTCGATTTGTATGTCAGTTTCTATTGGTATATCAATCTCGATTGGTATGTCAGTTTCTATTGGTATGTCGGTTTCTATTGGTATATCAGTTTCTATTTCTATGTCAGTTTCTATTGGTATGTCAGTTTCTATTGGTATATCAGGTTCGATTGGTATGTCAGTTTCGATTAGTATATCAGTTTCTATTGGTATGTCAGCTTCTATTGGTATATCAACTTTGATTGGTATGTCAGTTTCGATGGGTATATCAGGTTCGATTTTTATGTCAGTTTCGATTGGTATGTCAGTTTCGATTAGTACTTCAGTTTCAATGTGTATATCAGTTTCTATTGGTATGTCAGTTTTGATTGGTATGTCAGTTTCTATTGGTATATCAGTTTCGATTGGTATATCACTTTCTATTGATATATCAGTTTCGATTAGTATATCAGTTTCTATTTGTATGTCAGTTCCTATTGGTATATCAATTTCGATTGGTATGTCAGTTTCTATGGGTATATCATTTTTGATTGGTATGTTAGTTTCTATTGATATGTCAGTTTCGATTTGTATATCAGTTTCTATTGGTATGTCAGTTTCGATTGGTATGTTCGTCCTCGATTTGTATGTCAGTTTCTATTGTTATATCAGTTTCGATTGGTATGTTAGATTCGATTAGTATATCAGTTTCTATTGGTATGTCAGTTTCTATTGGTATATCAATTTCGATTAGTATATCAGTTTCTATTGGTATGTCAGCTTCGATTGGTATGTCAGTTTCTATTGGTATACCAGTTTGGATTGGTATGTGAGTTTCTATTGGTATGTCAGTTTCGATTGGTATGTCAATTTCGATTGGTATGTCAGTTTCTATTGGTATATCAGTTTCCATTGGTATATCAGTTTCGATTGGTATGTCAGTTTCTATTGGTATATCAGTTTCTATCGGTATGTCAGTTTCTATTGGTATGTCAGTTTCTATTGGTATATCAGTTTCGATTGGTATATCAGTTTCGATTGGTATGTCAGTTTCGATTGGTATGTCAGTTTCGATTGGTATATCAGTTTCGATTGTTATATCAGTTTCCATTGGTATGTTAGTCCTCGATTTCTATGTCAGTTTCTATTGGTATATCAGTTTCGATTGGTATGTCAGTTTCGATTCGTATGTCAGTTTCTATTGGTATATCAGTTTCGATTGGTATATCAGTTTCGATTAGTATATCAGTTTCTATTGGTATGTCAGCTTCTATTGGTATAGCAATTTCGATTGGTATGTTAGTTTCGATGGTTATATCAGTTTCGATTTTTATTTCAGTTTCGATTCGTATGTTAGTCCTCGATTTGTATGTCAGTTTCTATTGGTATATCAATTTCGATTGGTATGTCAGTTTCTATTGGTATGTCGGTTTCTATTGGTATATCAGTTTCTATTTCTATGTCAGTTTCTATTGGTATGTCAGTTTTATTGGTATGTCAATTTCGATTGGAATGTCACTTTCGATTGGTATATCAGTTTCGAATGCTATGTCAGTTTCGATTGATATGTCAGTTTCGATTGGTATATCAGTTTCCATTGGTATATCTGTTTCGATTGCTATGTCAGTTTCTATTGGTATATCAGTTTCCATTGGTATATCCATGTCGATTTGTATATCAGTTTCGATTTGTATGTCAGTTTTATTGGTATGTCAATTTCGATTGGTATTTCAGTTTCGGTTGGAATGTAAGTTTCGATTGGTATGTCAGTTTTTATTGGTATATCAGTTTCGATTGGTATATCAGTTTCTAATGGTATGTCAGTTTTGATTGGTATGTAAATTTCGATTGGTATGTCACTTTCGATTGGTATATCAGTTTCAAATGGTATGTCTGTTTCGATTGGTATGTCAGTTTCGATTGGTATATCAGTTTCCATTGGTATATCAGTTTCGATTGCTATGTCAGTTTCTATTGGTATATCAGTTTCGAATGGTATCTCAATTTCTATTGGTATATCAGTTTTGATTGTTATATCAGTTACGATTTGTATGTCAGTTTCGATTGGTATATCAGTTTCGATTGGTTTATCAGTTTCGATTCGTATGTCACTCTCAGTTGTTATGTCAATTTCGATTGGTTTATCAGATTCGATTAGTATGTCAATTTCTATCGGTATATCAGTTTCCATTTGTATATCAGTTTCGATTGGTATGTCAGTTTCGATTGGTATATCAGTCTCGAATGGTATGTCAGTTTCGATTGGTATGTCTGTTTTGATTGGTATATCAGTTTCAAATGGTATGTCAGTCTCGATTAGTATGTCCGTTTCGATTGGCATATCAGTTTCGATTCCTGTGTCAGTTTCTATTGGTATATCAGTTTCCATTGGTATATCAGTTTCGATTTGTATATCAGTTTCAATATGTATGTCAGTTTCTATTGGTATGTCAGTTTCAATTCGTGTATCAGTTTCGATTGGTATGTCAGTTTTATTGGTATGTCAATTTCGATTGGTATATCAGTTTCGGCTGGAATGTCAGTTTCGATTGGTATGTCAGTTTCTATTGGTATATCAGTTTCGATTGGTATATCAGTTTCTATTGGTATGTCAGTTTTGATTGGTATGTAAATTTCGATTGGTATCTCACTTTCGATTGGTGTGTCCGTTTCGATTGGTATATCAGTTTCTATTGGTATGTCAGTTTCGATTGGTATGTCAATTTCGATTGGTATGTCACTTTCGATTGGTATATCAGTTTCGAATGGTATGTCAGTTTTGATTGGTATGTCAGTTTCCATTGGTATATCAATTTCCATTGGTATATCAGTTTCGATTGGTATATCAGTTTCTATTGGTATGTCAGTTTTGATTGGTATGTAAATTTCGATTGGTATGTCACTTTCGATTGGTATATCAGATTCGAATGGTATGTCAGTTTCGATTGGTGTGTCAGTTTCGATTGGTATATCAGTTCCATTGGTATATCAGTTTCAATTGCTATGTCAGTGTCTATTGGTATATCAGTTTCTATTGGTATGTCAATTTCTATTGGTATATCAGTTTTGATTGGTATATCGGTTTCGATTCGTATGTCAGTTTCGATTGGTATGTCAGTTTCGATTGGTTTATCAGTTTCGATTGGTATGTCAGTCTCAATTGGTATGTCAATTTCGATTGGTTTATCAGATTCGATTAGAATGTCAATTTCTATCGGTATATCAGTTTCCATTTGTATATCAGTTTCGATTGGTATGTCAGTTTCGATTGGTATATCAGTTTCGAATGGTATGTCAGTTTCGATTGGTATGTCTGTTTTGATTGGTATATCAGTTTCAAATGGTATGTCAGTCTCGATTAGTATGTCCGTTTCGATTGGCATATCAGTTTCGATTCGTATGTCAGTTGCGATTGTTATATCAGTTTCGATTATTATGTCTGTTTCGATTGGTATATCAGTTTCTATTGGTATGGTAGCTTCTATTGGTATATCAATTTTGATTGGTATGTCAGTTTCGATGGGTATATCATTTTAGATTTTTATGTCAGTTTCGATTGTTATGTCAGTTTCGATTAGTATGTCAGTTTCAATGTGTATATCAGTTTCTATTGGTATGTCAGTTTTAATTGGTATGTCAGTTTCTATTGGTATATCAGTTTCGATTGGTATATCAGTTTCTATTGATATATCAGTTTCGATTAGTATATCAGTTTCTATTTGTATGTCAGTTCCTATTGGTATATCAATTTCGATTTGTATGTCAGTTTCGATTGGTATATCAGTTTGTATTGGTATGTCAGTTTCTATTGGTATGTCAGTTTCTATTGGTATATCAGTTACTATTGGTATGTCAGTTTCGATTGGTATGTCAGTTTCGATTGGTATGTCAGTTTCTATTAGTATATCAGTTTCGATTGGTATATCAGTTTCTATTGGTATGTCAGTTTTGATTGGTATGTAAATTTCGATTGGTATGTCACTTTCGATTGGTATATCAGTTTTGAATGGTATGTCAGTTTCGATTGGTGTGTCAGTTTCGATTGGTATATCAGTTCCATTGCTATATCAGTTTCGATTGCTATGTCAGTGTCTATTGGTATATTAGTTTCTACTGGTTTGTCAATTTCTATTGGTATATCAGTTTTGATTGGTATATCGGTTTCGATTCGTATGTCAGTTTCGATTGGTATATCAGTTTCGATTGGTTTATCAGTTTCGATTGGTTTGTCAGTCTCAATTGGTATGTCAATTTCGATTGGTATATCAGTGTCGATTCGTATGTCAGTTTCGATCGTTATGTCAGTTTCTATTGGTATATCAGTTTTGATTGGTATATCAGTTTCGATTGGTATGTCAGTTTCGATTAGTATATCAGTTTCGATTAGTATGTAACTTTCTATTGGTATGTCAGTTACGATTAGTATATCAGTTTCGATTGGTATATCAGTTTCGATTGGTGTGTCAGTTTCGATTGGTATGTCAGTTTCTATTGGTATGTCAGCTTCTATTGGTATAGCAATTTCGATTGCTATGTTAGTTTCGATGGTTATATCAGTTTCGATTTTTATTTCAGTTTCGATTGGTATGTCAGTTTCTATGCGTATATCAGTTTCCATTGGTATGTCAGTTTTGATTGGTATGTCAGTTTCTATTGGTATATCAGTTTCGATTGGTATATCAGTTTCTATTGGTATATCAGTTTCGATTGGTATATCACATTCTATTGGTATGTCAGTTTCTGTTGGTATGTCAGTTTCTATTGGTATGTCAGTTTCAATTGGTATATCAGTTTCGATTCGTATGTCAGTTTCGATCGTTATGTCAGTTTCTATTGGTATATCAGTTTTGATTGGTATATCAGTTTAGATTGGTATGTCAGTTTCGATTAGTATATCAGTTTCGATTAGTATGTAACTTTCTATTGGTATGTCAGTTACGATTAGTATATCAGTTTCGATTGGTATATCAGTTTCGATTGGTGTGTCAGTTTCGATTGGTATGTCAGTTTCTATTGGTATATGAGTTTCGATTGGTAGATCAGTTTCGATTGGTATATCAGTTTCGATTGGTATGTAGGTTTCGATTGGTATGTCAGTTTCTATTGGTGTGTTAGTTTCGATTAGTATATCAGTTTCTATTGGTATATCAGTTTCAATTGGTATGTCAGTTTCTATTGGAATATCAGTTTCTATTGGTATGTCAGTTTCTATTGGTATGTCAGTTTCAATTGGTATATCAGTTTCGATTCGTATGTCAGTTTCGATTGTTATGTCATTTTCTTTTGGTATATCAGTATCGATTGGTATGTCAGTTTCGATTAGTATATCAATTTCTATGTGTATGTCAGATTCAATTGGTATATCGGTTTCGATTGGTATGTCAGTTTCGATTGTTATGTCAGTTTTGATTGTATATCAGTTTCGAATGGTATGTCAGTTTTGATTGGTATATCTGTTTCGATTGGTATGTCAGTTTCGATTGGTATGTCAGTTTCGATTGGTATATCAGTTTCGATTAGTATGTCAGTTTCTATTGGTATATCAGTTTCGATTGGTATGTCAGTTTCTATTGGTATATCAGTTTCGATTGGTATGTCAGTTTCGATTAGTATATCAGTTTCTATTGGTATATCAGTTTCGATTGACATATCAGTTTCGATTAGTATGTCAGTTTCTATTGGTATGTCAGTTTCTATTGGTATATCAGTTTCGATTAGTATGTCAGTTTCTATTGGTATATCGGTTTCCATTGGTATATCAGTTTCGATTGGTATGTCAGTTTCTATTGGTATGTCGGTTTCTATTGGTATATCAGTTTCTATTTCTATGTCAGTTTCTATTGGTATGTCAGTTTCTATTGGTATATCAGGTTCGATTGGTATGTCAGTTTCGATTAGTATATCAGTTTCTATTGGTATGTCAGCTTGTATTGGTATATCAATTTTGATTGGTATGTCAGTTTCCATGGGTATATCAGTTTCGATTTTTATATCAGTTTCGATTGGTATGTCAGTTTCGATTAGTATTTCAGTTTCAATGTGTATATCAGTTTCTATTGGTATGTCAGTTTTGATTGGTATGTCAGTTTCTATTGGTATATCAGTTTCGATTGGTATATCATTTTCTATTGATATATCAGTTTCGATTAGTATATCAGTTTCTATTTGTATGTCAGTTCCTATTGGTATATAAATTTCGATTGGTATGTCAGTTTCTATGGGTATATCATTTTTGATTGGTATGTTAGTTTCTATTGGTATGTCAGTTTCGATTTGTATATCAGTTTCTATTGGTATGTCAGTTTCGATTGGTATGTTCGTCCTCGATTTGTATGTCAGTTTCTATTGGTATATCAATTTCGATTGGTATGTCAGTTTCTATTGGTATATCGGTTTCCATTGGTATATCAGTTTCGATTGGTATGTCAGTTTCTATTGGTATGTCAGTTTCTATTGATATATCAGCTTCGATTTGTATGTCAGTTTCGATTGGTATGTCAGTTTCTATTGGTATATCAGTTTCGATTGGTATGTGAGTTTCTATTGGTATGTCAGTTTCGATTGGTATGTCAGTTTCGATTGGTATGTTAGTTTCTATTGGTATGTCAGTTTCGATTGGTATGTCAGTTTCGATTGGTATGTCAGTTTCTATTGGTATACCAGTTTCGATTGATATGTGAGTTTCTATTGGTATGTCAGTTTCTAATGATATATCAGCTTCGATTTGTATGTCAGTTTCGATTGGTATGTCAGTTTCTATTGGTATATCAGTTTCGATTGGTTATCAGTTTCGATTGGTATGTAGGTTTCGATTGGTATGTCAGTTTCGATTGGTATATCAGTTTCGATTGTTATGTCAGTTTCTATTCGTGTGTTAGTTTCTATTGGTATATCAGTTTCGATTAGTATATCAGTTTCTATTGGTATGTCAGCTTCTATTGGTATAGCAATTTCGATTGGTATGTTAGTTTCGATGGTTATATCAGTTTCGGTTTTTATTTCAGTTTCGATTGGTATGTCAGTTTCTATGCGTATATCAGTTTCTATTGGTATGTCAGTTTTGATTGGTATGTCAGTTTCTATTGGTATATCAGTTTCAATTGGTATATCAGTTCTTATTTGTATATCAGTTTCGATTGGTATGTCAGTTTCGATTAGTATATCAGTTTCGATTAGTATGTAACTTTCTATTGGTATGTCAGTTACGATTAGTATATCAGTTTCGATTGGTGTGTCAGTTTCGATTGGTATGTCAGTTTCTATTGGTATATGAGTTTCGATTGGTATATCAGTTTCGATTGGTTATCAGTTTCGATTGGTATGTAGGTTTCGATTGGTATGTCATTTTCTATTGGTATGTTAGTTTCGATTGGTATATAAGTTTCTATTGGTATATCAGTTTCAAGTGGTATGTCAGTTTCTATTGGAATATCAGTTTCTATTGGTATGTCAGTTTCTATTGGTATGCCAGTTTCAATTGGTATATCAGTTTCGATTCGTATGTCAGTTTCGATTGTTATGTCATTTTCTTTTGGTATATCAGTATCGATTGGTATGTCAGTTTCGATTAGTATATCAATTTCTATGTGTATGTCAGTTTGTATTGGTATATCAGTTTCGATTGGTATATCAGTTTCGACTGGTATGTCAATTTTGATTGGTATGTCAGTTTCAATTGGTATATCGGTTTCGATTGGTATGTCAGTTTCGATTGTTATGTCAGTTTTGATTGTATATCAGTTTCGAATGTTATGTCAGTTTTGATTGGTATATCTGTTTCGATTGGTATGTCAGTTTCGATTGGTATGTCAGTTTCGATTGGTATATCAGTTTCGATTAGTATGTCAGTTTCTATTGGTATATCAGTTTCGATTGGTATGTCAGTTTCTATTGGTATGTCAGTTTCGATTAGTATATCAGTTTCTATTGGTATGTCAGTTTCTATTGGTATATCGGTTTCCATTGGTATATCAGTTTCGATTGGTATGTCAGTTTCTATTGGTATATCAGTTTTGATTGGTATGTTAGTTTCTATAGGTATGTCAGTTTCGATTTGTATATCAGTTTCGATTCGTATGTTAGTCCTCGATTTGTATGTCAGTTTGTATTGGTATAGCAATTTCGATTGGTATGTCAGTTTCTATTGGTATGTTGGTTTCTATTGGTATATCAGTTTCTATTTCTATGTCAGTTTCTATTGGTATGTCAGTTTTATTGGTATGGCAATTTCGATTGGAATGTCACTTTCGATTGGTATATCAGTTTCGAATGCTATATCTGTTTCGATTGCTATGTCAGTTTCTATTGGTATATCAGTTTCGATTGTTATGTCAGTTTTGATTGTATATCAGTTTCGAATGGTATGTCAGTTTTGATTGGTATATCTGTTTCGATTGGTATGTCAGTTTCGCTTGGTATGTCAGTTTCGATTGGTATATCAGTTTCGATTAGTATGTCAGTTTCTATTGGTATATCAGTTTCGATTGGTATGTCAGTTTCTATTGGTATATCAGTTTCGATTGGTATGTCAGTTTCGATTAGTATATCAGTTTCTATTGGTATATCAGTTTCGATTGACATATCAGTTTCGATTAGTATGTCAGTTTCTATTGGTATGTCAGTTTCGATTAGTATATGAGGTTTCTATTGGTATGTCAGTTTCGATTGGTATGTCACTTTCTATTGGTATGTCAGTTTCGATTAGTATATCAGTGTCTATTGGTATGTCAGTTTCTATTGGTATGTCAGTTTCAATTGGTATATCAGTTTCGATTCGTATGTCAGTTTCGATTGTTATGTCAGTTTCTATTGGTATATCAGTTTCGATTAGTATGTCAGTTTCTATTGGTATATCGGTTTCCATTGGTATATCAGTTTCGATTGGTATGTCAGTTTCTATTGGTATATCAGTTTTGATTGGTATGTTAGTTTCTATAGGTATGTCAGTTTCGATTTGTATATCAGTTTCGATTCGTATGTTAGTCCTCGATTTGTATGTCAGTTTCTATTGGTATATCAATTTCGATTGGTATGTCAGTTTCTATTGGTATGTCGGTTTCTATTGGTATATCAGTTTCTATTTCTGCGTCAGTTTCTATTGGTATGTCAGTTTCTATTGGTATATCAGGTTCGATTGGTATGTCAGTTTCGATTAGTATATCAGTTTCTATTGGTATGTCAGCTTCTATTGGTATATCAATTTTGATTGGTATGTCAGTTTCGATGGGTATATCAGTTTCGATTTTTATGTCAGTTTCGATTGGTATGTCAGTTTCGATTAGTATTTCAGTTTCAATGTGTATATCAGTTTCTATTGGTATGTCAGTTTTGATTGGTATGTCAGTTTCCATTGGTATATCAATTTCGATTGGTATATCAGTTTCTATTGATATATCAGTTTCGATTAGTATATCAGTTTTTTATTGTATGTCAGTTCCTATTGGTATATCAATTTCGATTGGTATGTCAGTTTCTATGGGTATATCATTTTTGATTGGTATGTTAGTTTCTATTGGTATGTCAGTTTCGATTTGTATATCAGTTTCTGTTGGTATGTCAGTTTCGATTGGTATGTTAGTCCTCGATTTGTATGTCAGTTTCGATTGGCATGTCAGTTTCTATTGGTATATCAGTTTCGATTGGTATGTGAGTTTCTATTGGTATGTCAGTTTCGATTGGTATGTCAGTTTCGATTGGTATGTCAGTTTCTATTGGTATACCAGTTTCGATTGGTATGTGAGTTTCTATTGGTATGTCAGTTTCCATTGGTATATCAGTTTCGATTGGTATATCAGTTTCGATTGGTATGTCAGTTTCGATTGGTATGTCAATTTCGATTGGTATATCAGTTTCGATTGTTATGTCACTTTCTAATGGTACATAAGTTTCGAATGGTATGTTAGTTTCTATTGGTATGTCGGTTTCGATTGTATATCAGTTTCTATTGGTATGTCAGTTTCGATTTGTATGTTAGTCCTCGATTTGTATATCAGTTTCGATTGGTATGTCAGTTTCGATTCGTATGTCAGTTTCTATTGGTATATCAGTTTCGATTGGTATATCAGTTTCGATTAGTAAATCAGTTTCTATTGGTATGTCAGCTTCTATTGGTATAGCAATTTCGATTGGTATGTTAGTTTCGATGGTTATATCACTTTCGGTTTTTATTTCAGTTTCTATTGGTATGTCAGTTTCTATGCGTATATCAGTTTCTATTGGTATGTCAGTTTTGATTGGTATGTCAGTTTCTATTGGTATATCAGATTCTATTGGTATGTCAGTTTCTATTGGTATGTCAGTTTCAATTGATATATCAGTTTCGATTCGTATGTCAGTTTCGATCAATATGTCAGTTTCGATTGGTATGTCAGTTTCGATTAGTATATCAGTTCGATTAGTATGTAACTTTCTATTGGTATGTCAGTTACGATTAGTATATCAGTTTCGATTGGTATATCAGTTTCGATTGGTGTGTCAGTTTCGATTGGTATGTCAGTTTCTATTGGTATATGAGTTTCGATTGGTATATCAGTTTCGATTGTTATATCAGTTTCGATTGGTATGTAGGTTTCGATTGGTATGTCAGTTTCTATTGGTATGTTAGTTTCGATTAGTATATCAGTTTCTATTTGTATATCAGTTTCAATTGGTATGTCAGTTTCTATTGGAATATCAGTTTCTATTGTTATGTCAGTTTCTATTGGTATGTCAGTTTCAATTGGTATATCAGTTTCGATTCGTATGTCAGTTTCGATTGTTATGTCATTTTCTTTTGGTATATCAGTATCGATTGGTATGTCAGTTTCGATTAGTATATCAATTTCTATGTTTATGTCAGTTTGTATTGGTATATCAGTTTCGATTGGTATATCAGTTTCGACTGGTATGTAAATTTTGATTGGTATGTCAGTTTCAATTGGTATATCGGTTTCGATTGGTATGTCAGTTTCGATTGTTATGTCAGTTTTGATTGTATATCAGTTTCGAATGGTATGTCAGTTTTGATTGGTATATCTGTTTCGATTGGTATGTCAGTTTCGATTGGTATGTCAGTTTCGATTGGTATATCAGTTTCGATTAGTATGTCAGTTTCTATTGGTATATCAGTTTCGATTGGTATGTCAGTTTCTATTGGTATGTCAGTTTCGATTAGTATATCAGTTTCTATTGGTATGTCAGTTTCTATTGGTATGTCAGTTTCAATTGGTATATCAGTTTCGATTCGTATGTCAGTTTCGATTGTTATGTCAGTTTCTATTGGTATATCAGTTTCGATTAGTATGTCAGTTTCTATTGGTATATCGGTTTCCATTGGTATATCAGTTTCGATTGGTATGTCAGTTTCTATTGGTATATCAGTTTTGATTGGTATGTTAGTTTCTATAGGTATGTCAGTTTCGATTTGTATATCAGTTTCGATTCGTATGTTAGTCCTCGATTTGTATGTCAGTTTCTATTGGTATAGCAATTTCGATTGGTATGTCAGTTTCTATTGGTATGTTGGTTTCTATTGGTATATCAGTTTCTATTTCTATGTCAGTTTCGATTGGTATATCAGTTTAAAATGCTATATCTGTTTCGATTGCTATGTCAGTTTCTATTGGTATATCAGTTTCCGTTGGTATATCCATGTCGATTGGTATATCAGTTTCGATTTGTATGTCAGTTTTATTGGTATGTTAATTTCGATTGGTATTTCAGTTTCGGTTGGAATGTCAGTTTCGATTGGTATGTCAGTTTCTATTGGTATATCAGTTTCGATTGGTATATCAGTTTCTATTGGTATGTCAGTTTTCATTGGTATGTAAATTTCGATTGGTATGTCAATTTCGATTGGTATATCAGTTTCGAATGGTATGTCTGTTTCGATTGGTGTGTCAGTTTCGATTGGTATATCAGTTTCCATTGGTATATCAGTTTCGATTGCTATGTCAGTTTTTATTGGTATATCAGTTTCTATTGGTATCTCAATTTCTATTGGTATATCAGTTTTGATTGTTATATCAGTTACGATTTGTATGTCAGTTTCGATTGGTATATCAGTTTCGATTGGTATGTCACTCTCAATTGGTATGTCAATTTCGATTGGTTTATCAGATTCGATTAGTATGTCAATTTCTATCGGTATATCAGTTTCCATTTGTATATCAGTTTCAAATGGTATGTCAGTCTCGATTAGTATGTCCGTTTCGATTGGCATATCAGTTTCGATTCCTGTGTCAGTTTCTATTGGTATATCAGTTTCCATTGGTATATCAGTTTCGATTTGTATATCAGTTTCACTATGTATGTCAGTTTCTATTGGTATGTCAGTTTCAATTCGTATATCAGTTTCGATTGGTAAGTCAGTTTTATTGGTATGTCACTTTCGATTGGTATATCAGTTTCGAATGGTATGTCAGTTTCGATTGGTGTGTCAGTTTCGATTGGTATATCAGTTTCTATTGGTATGTCAGTTTCGATTGGTATGTCAATTTCGATTGGTATGTCACTTTCGATTGGTATATCAGTTTCGAATGGTATGTCAGTTTTGATTGGTATGTCAGTTTCCATTGGTATATCAATTTCCATTGGTATATCAGTTTTGATTGGAATGTCAGTTTCTATTGGTATATCAGTTTCTATTGGTATGTCAGTTTCTATTGGTACATCAGTTTTGATTGGTATATCAGTTTCGATTGGTATGTATGTTGCGATTGTTATATCAGTTTCGATTAGTATGTCAGTTTCTATTGGTATATCAGTTTCGATTGGTATATCAGTTTCGATTGGTATGTCAGTTTCAAATGGTATATCAATTTCGATTGGTATATCAGTTTCGGTTGGAATGTCAGTTTCGATTGGTATGTCAGTTTCTATTGGTATATCAGTTTCGATTGGTATATCAGTTTCTATTGGTATGTCAGTTTTGATTGCTATGCAAATTTCGATTGGTATGTCATTTTCGATTGGTGTGTCAGTTTCGATTGGTATATCAATTCCATTGATATATCAGTTTCGATTGCTATGTCAGTGTCTATTGGTATATCAGTTTCTATTGGTATGTCAATTTCTATTGGTATATCAGTTTTGATTGGTATATCAGTTTCGATTCGTATGTCAGTTTCGATTGGTATATCAGTTTCTATTGGTATGTCAGTTTCTATTGGTATGTTAGTTTCGATTAGTATATCAGTTTCTATTGGTATATCAGTTTCGATTGGTATATCAGTTTCGATTGGTTTATCAGTTTCGATTGGTATGTCAATTTCTATCGGTATATCAGTTTCCATTTATATATCAGTTTCGATTGGTATGTCAGTTTCGATTGGTATATCAGTTTCGAATGGTATGTCAGTTTCGATTGGTATGTCTGTTTTGATTGGTATATCAGTTTCAAATGGTATGTCAGTCTCGATTAGTATGTCCGTTTCGATTGGCATATCAGTTTCGATTCGTATGTCAGTTTCTATTGGTATATCAGTTTCCATTGGTATATCAGCTTCGATTTGTATATCAGTTTCGATTTGTATGTCAGTTTCTATTGGTATGTCAGTTTCAATTCGTATATCAGTTTCGATTGGTATGTCAGTTTTATTGGTATGTCAATTTCGATTGGTAATTCAGTTTCGGCTGGAATGTCAGTTCCGATTGGTATATCAGTTTCTGTTGGTATGTCAGTTTTGATTGGTATGTCAATTTCGATTGGTATGTCACTTTCGATTGGTATATCAGTTTCGAATGGTATGTCAGTTTCGATTGGTATGTCAGTTTCCATTGGTATATCAATTTCCATTGGTATATCAGTTTCGAGTGCTATGTCAGTTTCTATTGGTATATCAATTTCTATTGGTATGTCAGTTTCTATTGGTATATCAGTTTTGATTGGTATATCAGTTTCGATTGGTATGTCAGTTGCGATTGTTATATCAGTTTCGATTATTATGTCTGTTTCGATTGGTATATCAGTTTCTATTGGTATGTCAGCTTCTATTGGTATATCAATTTTGATTGGTATGTCAGTTTCGATGGGTATATCATTTTCAATTTTTATGTCAGTTTCGATTGTTATGTCAGTTTCGATTAGTATGTCACTTTCAATGTGTATATCAGTTTCTATTGGTATGTCAGTTTTGATTGGTATGTCAGTTTCTATTGGTATATCAGTTTCGATTGGTATATCAGTTTCTATTGATATATCAGTTTCGATTAGTATATCAGTTTCTATTTGTATGTCAGTTCCTATTGGTATATCAATTTCGATTGGTATGTCAGTTTCGATTGGTATATCAGTTTGTATTGGTATGTCAGTTTCTATTGGTATGTCAGTTTCTATTGGTATATCAGTTACTATTGGTATGTCAGTTTCGATTGGTATGTCAGTTTCGATTGGTATGTCAGTTTCTATTGGTATATTAGTTTCGATTGGTATGTCAGTTTCGATTAGTATATCAGTTTCTATTGGTATGTCAGTTTATATTGGTACATCAGTTTCTATTGGTATGACAGTTTTGATTGGTATGTAAATTTCGATTGGTATGTCACTTTCGATTGGTATATCAGTTTCGAATGGTATGTCTGTTTCGATTGGTGTGTCAGTTTCTATTGGTATCTCAATTTCTATTGGTATATCAGTTTTGATTGTTATATCAGTTACGATTTGTATGTCAGTTTCGATTGGTATATCAGTTTCGATTGGTTTATCAGTTTCGATTGTTATGTCAGTTTTGATTGTATATCAGTTTTGAATGGTATGTCAGTTTTGATTGGTATATCTGTTTCAATTGGTATGTCAGTTTCGATTGGTATGTCAGTTTCGATTGTTATATCAGTTTCGATTAGTATGTCAGTTTCTATTGGTATATCGGTTTCCATTGGTATATCAGTTTCGATTGGTATGTCAGTTTCTATTGGTATATCAGTTTCGATTGGTATGTCAGTTTCGATTAGTATATCAGTTTCTATTGGCATATCAGTTTCGATTGGTATATCAGTTCCTATTGGTATGTCAGTTTCGATTGGTATGTCAGTTTCAATTGGTATATCAGGTTCGAATGGTATGTCAGTTTCGATTGGTATGTCAGTTTGGATTGGTATATCAGTTTGGATTAGTATGTCAATTTCTATTGGTATATCGGTTTCCATTGGTATATCAGTTTTGATTGGTATATCAGTTTCGATTCGTATGTCAGTTTCGACTGGTATATCAGTTTCGATTGGTTTATCAGTTTCGATTGGTATGTCAGTCTCAATTGGTATGTCAATTTCGATTGGTTTATCAGATTCGATTAGTATGTCAATTTCTATCGGTATATCAGTTTCCATTTATATATCAGTTTCGATTGGTATGTCAGTTTCGATTGGTATATCAGTTTCGAATGGTATGTCAGTTTCGATTGGTATGTCTGTTTTGATTGGTATAACAGTTTCAAATGGTATGTCAGTCTCGATTAGTATGTCCGTTTCGATTGGCATATCAGTTTCGATTGGTATGTCAGTTTCGATTGGTATATCAGTTTCTATCGGTATGTCAGTTTCGATTGGTAATTCAATTTCCGTTGGTATCACACTTTCGACTGGTATATCAGTTTCTATTGGTATGTCAGTTTTGATTGGTATGTAAATTTCGATTGGTATGTCACTTTCGATTGGTATATCAGTTTCGAATGGTATGTCAGTTTCGATTGGTGTGTCAGTTTCGATTGGTATATCAGTTTCTATTGGTATGTCAGTTTCGATTGGTATGTCAATTTCGATTGGTATGTCACTTTCGATTGGTATATCAGTTTCGAATGGTATGTCAGTTTTGATTGGTATGTCAGTTTCCATTGGTATATCAATTTCCATTGGTATATCAGTTTTGATTGCAATGTCAGTTTCTATTGGTATATCAGTTTCTATTGGTATGTCAGTTCCTATTGGTACATCAGTTTTGATTGGTATATCAGTTTCGATTGGTATGTATGTTGCGATTGTTATATCAGTTTCGATTAGTATGTCAGTTTCTATTGGTATATCAGTTTCGATTGGTATATCAGTTTCCATTGGTATATCAGTTTCGATTTGTATATCAGTTTCGATTTGTATGTCAGTTTCTATTGGTATGTCAGTTTCAATTCGTATATCAGTTTCGATTGGTATGTCAGTTTTATTGGTATGTCAATTTCGATTGGTATATCAGTTTCGCCTGGAATGTCAGTTCCGATTGGTATATCAGTTTCTGTTGGTATGTCAGTTTTGATTGGTATGTCAATTTCGATTGGTATGTCACTTTCGATTGGTATATCAGTTTCGAATGGTATGTCAGTTTCGATTGGTATGTCAGTTTCCATTGGTATATAAATTTCCATTGGTATATCAGTTTCTATTGGTATGTCAGCTTCTATTGGTATATCAATTTTGATTGGTATGTCAGTTTCGATGGGTATATCATTTTCAATTTTTATGTCAGTTTCGATTGTTATGTCAGTTTCGATTAGTATGTCACTTTCAATGTGTATATCAGTTTCTATTGGTATGTCAGTTTTGATTGGTATGTCAGTTTCTATTGGTATGTCAGTTTCTATTGATATATCAGTTTCGATTAGTATATCAGTTTCTATTTGTATGTCAGTTCCTATTGGTATATCAATTTCGATTGGTATGTCAGTTTCGATTGGTATATCAGTTTGTATTGGTATGTCAGTTTCTATTGGTATGTCAGTTTCTATTGGTATATCAGTTTCGATTGTTATGTCAGTTTCGATTGGTATATCAGTTTCTATTGATATATATGTTTCGATTAGTATATCAGTTTCTAAACATTCATAACCTTCCAGCTTATCCTCCAATTCCCTAATTCTATCGTATTCTCAAACAAAAAAAAAAAACAAAAAACAACAAAATCCTTTCCATTCTACTTCTTATAATTTACTTTAAATATATATATCATGCTACCTCGAAAGTCAAAAATCCCGCTCATACACCCCTCACCCACCATTTTCTTCACGAGGGGTTGCGGTCAGCCACTCTCTCTCTCTCTCTCTCCCCCTTCCCACTCTCTCTCTCTCTCTCTTAGCTACACACACACACACACACACATATATATATAAGATAAATTCCCGTTCATGTTTATTCACTTTCGCCAAACAATTGCTGCTTCAACTACCCCTACTACGGTGTAACCATGTAATCGTAACGTTCACGTTTTTCCTATCTCCTCCACACACCACAATTTCGTACAAACATCCAATCCCGCAAAATCCGAAATCTGTATTTTTTGTTATTTATTAAGGTTTAAATACGGTGTTTTTGTCGTATTGAACAGAACAAATCTTGCAGTTTTGCTTTTTGTTACTCGCTGGTAAACATTCATAACCTTCCAGCTAGCTACCCCACATCCCTCCCACCCGCCCCCACACACCACCATTCTTAATACGTGGACCAATCATAAGCCAGAGACCCCCCCCCCCACACGCATCACCATTATTACTATAAGCCAGAGACCCCCCCCCCCACACGCATCACCATTATTATTATTACGCGGACCAATCATAAGCCAGAGGCCTATACTATCGCTTGCACGGTTGCCTTCGATATATGATGGATGGATGGACGGACTGCGGAATCCTGGAGAGTGGAGGGGAGAGAAAAATCTGGACGCTCAGAGCGAAAATGCCAATGCTAAAGTCAAATTCACCTCGTGGACGAGAATGCGAGCACTCTTCTTTGTTTCGCCCGCGGATGGCTAACATAACCCCATCTCCCCCCGCCACACACCACCCCCACCCTCCAAACGCGATCCAAAACTTCAGAGTTGGTACCATAAATGTAGGCACCCTAAAGGGGCGCGCTAACGAGGTTGTAGAAATGCTTGAACGTAAGGAGGTCGATGTTTGTTGTATTCAAGAGACCAGGTGGAGGGGTGGGTCTGCTAGATTCATTGAGGGTAAAAAACGATGTTATAAGCTTTTCTGGGTGGGAAACGACGATGGGCTGGGTGGAGTAGGAATCATGGTAGCAGAAAAGTGGGCGGATAAGATAATAGACGTAAATAGAGTGAACGACAGAATAATTAAAATACGACTTGTCCTCAATAGAACTACGGTGACAGTAATATCTGCGTATGCACCCCAATCCGGACTGCCCGGCACTATAAAAGACAGATTCTATGAGACACTGATGCTCACTACCTCCCAAATATCTGACAGTGACTATATAATTATTGCAGGCGACCTAAATGGTCACGTTGGGCAACATTGTGACGGCTACGACGAAATCCATGGAGGCTATGGGTTTGGTACTAGAAATGAGGAAGGCTCCAGAATCCTGGAATTCTGTGATGCAAATAACCTAACTATCTGTAACACTAACTTCAAAAAACGTGACAATCACCTGATCACCTATAGATCCGGGGAACACACAAGCCAGGTAGATTATATCCTTACCAGAAGACGTGACAGAGTGTCTGTTGTAAACACTAAATCCCTCCCCCATGAAGAATGCACCTCCCAACATAGACTGATAATTAGCGACCTCATAGTCAGGTCGAGACGTACTCGACAGCAGAAGAGGACTATCCTCAGGAGAAAAATATGGAAGCTAAAGGACCCCACAGCCAAAAATAAATTTCAAAACATATTACTTGATGCTTTCGACAGTAAGGAAGAACACTTAGAGTCGGACAATATAGAGGGACAGTGGGAATTTCTGAAAGCAAACCTGCTGTTGGCCACAGACAAAGTCTGTGGCTGGAGCAGGCCTGTAGGCAGGAGGAGAGTAACATGGTGGTGGAACAGTAAGGTGGAGGAGTCAATTAAGGCCAAAAAGCAGGCTTGGAAAGTATGGCGGGATGGGGGAAGTAGAGTAGACTATCAAGTGGCCAGGAGGGAAGCTAGGAGAGAAGTGTACTTAGCAAGAAGGGAAGCTGAGGAAAGAAAGTTCAAGCATGTCCTACAACGCGATGACCAAAAACGTGAGGTGTTCAGGATTGCTAGGCAATGCGTCAAGGAAAACCGTGATATTGTCGGGGAGAAGTGTGTACTTAACGATGATGGCATACTTGCCATCACTGACACTGATAAGAAGGCAGCTTGGAAGTGTCACTATGAAAGGCTACTAAATGAGGAGAATAAATGGGAGAAAGACAGTCTCCCCCATGTCGACCCAATAGAGGGACCAGCAGTGTTAGTCGAGGGGAGTATAATAAGTAAGGCAATCAAGGATATGAAGACAGGTAAGGCGGCTGGGCCTTCGGAAATAGTTGCTGAGATGCTGAAGGCATCTGGCACGGTGGGACACACCATGGTCACCCGCATAGTTAACCAAGTCGTACAGAATGGGGCTGTTCCGAAGGACTGGCATAGCAGCATCATCGTTAACTGTTATAAGGGTAAAGGAGACGCCCTAGATAGGAGTAACTATAGAGGCATTAAATTAATCGACCAGGTCATGAAGGTCACAGAAAAAGTAATAGCGCAACTAATCAGAGAGAGAATTGACCTAGATGAAATGCAGTTCGGGTTTGTGTCAGGCAAAAGTACCACAGACGCTCTTTTCATAGTACGACAACTACAGGAGAAGTACCTAGCTAAAGGTAAACCCCTCTACTTAGCTTTTGTCGACTTGGAGAAAGCCTTCGACAGAGTCCCCCGCTCCATTATCTGGTGGGCTCTTAGAAAACTAGGCGTTGACGAATGGCTTGTGAGGGCTATACAAGCCATGTATAAAGAAACAGTCAGCAAGGTTAGAATTAACAACGAATATAGTGAAGAGTTTAGCGTAAAAGTTGGCGTCCATCAGGGCTCTGTTCTCAGCCCCCTACTATTTATTATTGCCCTTCAGGCTATAACAGAGGAGTTCAAGACAGGCTGCCCATGGGAACTCCTATACGCAGACGACCTGACACTCATAGCGGAATCAATGGCCGAGCTAGAGAAGAAATTCCAAACATGGAAGCACGGCCTAGAGTCAAAAGGACTTAAAATTAACCTGGCTAAGACCAAAGTTCTAGTTTGTAGGAAAGAAAACAAGGCGGCGGTCCCTTCTGGGAAATGGTCGTGCTCGGTGTGTAGGAAAGGCGTAGGTAGAAACTCCATTTTGTGTCCTAAATGCAAAGTATGGGTGCATAAAAGATGTAGTGGGATCACAGGTAAGCTAACTAAGAACATAGATTTTACATGTGGCCGGTGTTCTGGTGCAATAAGTAGCAGCAAGTGCCCACACAATACTAGCTCTTTCAATTGCGCAGAGGGTTCTATAGCAATAGTGGACAGCTTCCGTTACCTGGGCGATAAAATCAGCAGTGGGGGAGGGTGCTCTGAAAGTACTGTAGCTAGAGTCAGAACTGGTTGGAAAAAGTTCAGAGAGCTTATACCACTATTAGCTGCTAAAGGGTTCTCCCTAAAAATGAAAGGCAGGTTGTACGATGCCTGCATACGAACAGCAATGTTGCATGGCAGTGAGACCTGGGCATTGTGTGCAGAGGATATACGCAGACTAGAGAGGAACGAAGCTTGTATGCTCCGCTGGATGTGTAACAGTAATATACGTGAACGGCAAAGCATAAACGAACTAAGGAAAAAATTAGAGATAAGAGGGATCAGATGTTGTTTACTCGAGAGAAGGCTACGTTGGTATGGACACGTGATGCGCATGAAAGTCGATAGCTGTATAACAAAGTGCAGGGCAATAAAGATAGACGGTAGCCACGGAATAGGCAGACCTAGAAAAACCTGGGACGAGCTGATAAACTCCGACCTCACACACTTACACCTCTCCAAGACAATGTCACTGGACCGAGACCTTTGGCGGTACTCAGTAACAGAGAAGACCCGCCTTGCCAGTAGGCATCTCTAACAAAATACACCCCGTCCCACCACCACCACCCCCACCCCATCCACACCACCCCGTCCTATGTAAAGTTATGTTGGTGCCGCGCCATCCGGGCCGAAACAAATGAGATCGTGTAGGTGTCACGACAAAAAAACACACAGTCCACGCAGTAATGTGGCCGTGTAGGCAACACGGTAAAAACCTCCCAGACCCACACTGTAAATGTGGTTGGTGTTAGGAAGGGCATCCAACTGTAGAAAACCTGCCAGACAGTCCTATGCGAGCAAGACAATCACTCTTGCCTCAAGTGGGACTACCCCCGTCCAAACCCATGCAAGCGTGGAACACGGACGTTAAACGTTGATGATGATGATGATGATGATGTCAGTTCCTATTGGTATATCAATTTCGATTGGTATGTCAGTTTCGATTAGTATATCAGTTTGTATTGGTATGTCAGTTTCTATTGGTATGTCAGTTTCTATTGGTATATCAGTTACTATTGGTATGTCAGTTTCGATTGGTATGTCAGTTTCGATTGTTATGTAAATTTCGATTGGTATGTCACTTTCGATTGGTATATCAGTTTCGAATGGTATGTCTGTTTCGATTGGTGTGTCAGTTTCTATTGGTATCTCAATTTCTATTGGTATATCAGTTTTGATTGTTATATCAGTTACGATTTGTATGTCAGTTTCGATTGGTATATCAGTTTCGATGGTTATGTCAGTTTTGATTGTATATCAGTTTCGAATGGTATGTCAGTTTTGATTGGTATATCTGTTTCAATTGGTCTGTCAGTTTCGATTGGTATGTCAGTTTCTATTGGTATATCAGTTTCGATTGGTATGTCAGTTTCGATTAGTATATCAGTTTCTGTTGGCATATCAGTTTCGATTGGTATATCAGTTCCTATTGGTATGTCAGTTTCGATTGGTATGTCAGTTTCAATTGGTATGTCAGTTTCTATTGGTATGTCAGTTTCGATTGTTATGTGAGTTTCTATTGGTATATCAGTTTCGATTGAATATCAGTTTCGATTAGTATGGCAGTTTCTATTGGTATGTCAGTCTCGATTAGTATATCAGTTTCTATTGGTATGTCAGTTTCTATTGGTATATCAGTTTCGATTGGTATATCAGTTTCGATTGGTATATCAGTTTCGATTGGTACGTCAGTTTCTATTGGTATATCAGTTTCGGTTGGAATGTCAGTTTCGATTGGTATGTCAATTTCGATTGGTATGTCACTTTCGATTGGTATATCAGTTTCTATTGGTATGTCAGTTTCTATTAGTATGTCAGTTTCTAATGGTATGTCAGTTTCGACTGGTATGTTAGTCCTCGATACGTATGTCAGTTTCGATTGGTATGTCAGTTTCGATTGGTATATCAGTTTCGAATGGTATGTCAGTTTCGATTGGTATGTCTGTTTTGATTAGTATATCAGTTTCAAATGGTATGTCAGTCTCGATTAGTATGTCCGTTTCGATTGGCATATCAGTTTCGATTCGTATGTCAGTTTCTATTGGTATATCAGTTTCCATTGGTATATCAGTTTCGATTTGTATATCAGTTTCGATTTGTATGTCAGTTTCTATTGGTATGTCAGTTTCAATTCGTATATCAGTTTCGATTGGTATGTCAGTTTTATTGGTATGTCAATTTCGATTGGTATATCAGTTTCGCCTGGAATGTCAGTTCCGATTGGTATATCAGTTTCTGTTGGTATGTCAGTTTTGATTGGTATGTCAATTTCGATTGGTATGTCACTTTCGATTGGTATATCAGTTTCGAATGGTATGTCAGTTTCGATTGGTATGTCAGTTTCCATTGGTATATAAATTTCCATTGGTATATCAGTTTCTATTGGTATGTCAGCTTCTATTGGTATATCAATTTTGATTGGTATGTCAGTTTCGATGGGTATATCATTTTCAATTTTTATGTCAGTTTCGATTGTTATGTCAGTTTCGATTAGTATGTCACTTTCAATGTGTATATCAGTTTCTATTGGTATGTCAGTTTTGATTGGTATGTCAGTTTCTATTGGTATGTCAGTTTCTATTGATATATCAGTTTCGATTAGTATATCAGTTTCTATTTGTATGTCAGTTCCTATTGGTATATCAATTTCGATTGGTATGTCAGTTTCGATTGGTATATCAGTTTGTATTGGTATGTCAGTTTCTATTGGTATGTCAGTTTCTATTGGTATATCAGTTTCGATTGTTATGTCAGTTTCGATTGGTATATCAGTTTCTATTGATATATATGTTTCGATTAGTATATCAGTTTCTATTTATATGTCAGTTCCTATTGGTATATCAATTTCGATTGGTATGTCAGTTTCGATTGGTATATCAGTTTGTATTGGTATGTCAGTTTCTATTGGTATGTCAGTTTCTATTGGTATATCAGTTACTATTGGTATGTCAGTTTCGATTGGTATGTCAGTTTCGATTGTTATGTAAATTTCGATTGGTATGTCACTTTCGATTGGTATATCAGTTTCGAATGGTATGTCTGTTTCGATTGGTGTGTCAGTTTCTATTGGTATCTCAATTTCTATTGGTATATCAGTTTTGATTGTTATATCAGTTACGATTTGTATGTCAGTTTCGATTGGTATATCAGTTTCGATTGTTATGTCAGTTTTGATTGTATATCAGTTTCGAATGGTATGTCAGTTTTGATTGGTATATCTGTTTCAATTGGTATGTCAGTTTCGATTGGTATGTCAGTTTCGATTGTTATATCAGTTTCGATTGGTATGTCAGTTTCTATTGGTATATCAGTTTCGATTGGTATGTCAGTTTCGATTAGTATATCAGTTTCTGTTGGCATATCAGTTTCGATTGGTATATCAGTTCCTATTGGTATGTCAGTTTCGATTGGTATGTCAGTTTCAATTGGTATGTCAGTTTCTATTGGTATGTCAGTTTCGATTGTTATGTGAGTTTCTATTGGTATATCAGTTTCGATTGAATATCAGTTTCGATTAGTATGGCAGTTTCTATTGGTATGTCAGTCTCGATTAGTATATCAGTTTCTATTGGTATGTCAGTTTCTATTGGTATATCAGTTTCGATTGGTATATCAGTTTCGATTGGTATATCAGTTTCGATGGGTACGTCAGTTTCTATTGGTATATCAGTTTCGGTTGGAATGTCAGTTTCGATTGGTATGTCAATTTCTATTGGTATGTCACTTTCGATTGGTATATCAGTTTCTATTGGTATGTCAGTTTCTATTAGTATGTCAGTTTCTAATGGTATGTCAGTTTCGACTGGTATGTTAGTCCTCGATACGTATGTCAGTTTCTATTGGTATATCAGTTTCGATTGGTATGTCAGATTCGATTGGTATGTCAGTTTCTATTGGTATATCAGTTTCTATTGGTATGTCAGTTTCTACTGGTATGTCAGTTTCGATTGGTAAGTCAGTTTCGATTGGTATATCAATTTCAATTCGTATGTCAGTTTCGATTGGTATATCAGTTTCTATTTGTATGTCAGTTTCGATTGGTATCTCAGTTTTGCTTGGTATATCAGTTTCTATTGGTTTGTCTGTTTATATTGGTATATCAGTTTCTATTGGTAAGTCAGTTTATATTGGTATATCAGTTTCTATTGGTATGTCAGTTTCTATTGGAATGTTAGTCCTCGATTTGCATGTCAGTTTCTGTTGGTATATCAGTTTCAATTGGTATGTCAGTTTTGATTAGCATATCAGTTTCTATTTGTATGTCAGTTTCTATTGGTATATCAGTTTCCATTGGTATATCAGTTTAGATTGGTATGTCAGTTTCTATTGGTACATCAGTTTCGATTAGTATGTTAGTTTCTATTGGTATGTCAGTTTCAAATTAGTATATCTGTTTCTATTGGTATGTCATTTTCGATTGGTATTTTAGTCCTTGATTTGTATGTCAGTTTCTATTGGTATATAAGTTTCGATTGGTATGCCAGTTTCGATTGGTATGTCAGTTTCTATTGGTATATCAGTTTCTATTGGTATGTCAGTTTTTATTGGTATGTCAGTTTCGATTGGTATATCAGACTCGATTAGTATGTCAGTTTCTATTGGTATATCAGTTTCCATTGGTATATCAGTTTCGACTGGTATATCAGTTTCTATTGGTATATCAGTTTCTATTGGTATGTCAGTTTCTATTCGTATGTCAGTTTCTATTGGTATATCAGTTTCGATTGGTATGTCAGTTTCGATTGGTATGTCAGTTTCGATTGGTATATCAGTTACGATTGTTATGTTAGTTTCTATTGGTATGTCAGTTTCTATTGGTATATCAGTTTCAATTGGTGTATCAGTTTCGATTGGTATGTCAGTTTCAATTTGTATATCAGTTTCGATTGGTATGTCAGTTTTATTGGTATGTCAATTTCGATTGGTATATCAGTTTTGGTTGGTATGTGAGTTTCAATTGGTATGTGTAGTTTCTATTGGCATACGAGTTTCGATTGGTATGTCAGTTTCTATTGGTATGTCAGTTTCGATTAGTATATCAGTTTCTATTGGTATGTCAGTTTCGATTGGTATGTTAGTCCTTGATTCGTATGTCAGTTTCTATTGGTATATTAGTATCGATTGGTATGTCAGTTTCGATTAGTATATCATTTTCTGTTTGTATGTCAGTTTCTATTGGTATATCAGTTTCTATTGGTATATCAGTTTCGATTGATATGTCAGTTTCGATTGGTTTGTCAGTTTCGATTAGTATATCAGTTTCGAATGGTATGTCAGTTTGGATTGGTATATCAGTTTAGATTAGTATATCAGTCTCGATTGGTATGTCAGTTTCGATTGGCATATCAGTTTTGATTCGTATGTCAGTTTCTATTGGTATATCAGTTTCCATTAGTATATCAGTTTCGATTAGAATGTCAGTTTCTATTGGTATGTCAGCTTCGATTAGTATGTTAGTCCTCGATTGGTATGTCAGTTTCAAATGGTATATCAGTTTCGACTGGTATATCAGTTTCTATTGGTATATCAGTTTCTATTGGTATGTCAGTTACTATTGGTATGTCAGTTTCGATTGGTATATCAGATTCGATTAATATGTCAGTTTCTATTGGATTATCAGTTTCCATTGGTATATCAGTTTCGACTGGTATATCAGTTTCTATTGATATATCAGTTTCTATTGGTATGTCAGTTTCTATTCGGATGTCAGTTTCTATTGGTATATCAGTTTCGATTGGTATGTCAGTTTCGATTGGTATGTCAGTTTCGATTGGTATATCAGTTACGATTGTTATTTTAGTTTCTATCGGTATGTCAGTTTCTATTGGTATATCAGTTTCAATTGGTGTATCAGTTTCGATTGGTATGTCAGTTTCAATTTATATATCAGTTTCGATTGGTATGTCAGTTTTATTGGTATGTCAATTTCGATTGGTATATCAGTTTCGGTTGGTATGTGAGTTTCAATTGGTACGTGTAGTTTCTATTTGTATACGAGTTTCGATTGGTATGTCAGTTTCTATTGGTATGTCAGTTTCGATTGGTATATCAGTTTCTATTGGTATGTCAGTTTCGATTGGTATGTTAGTCCTTGATTCGTATGTCAGTTTCTATTGGTATATTAGTATCGATTGGTATGTCAGTTTCGATTAGTATATCAGTTTCTGTTTGTATGTCAGTTTCTATTGGTATATCAGTTTCCATTGGTATATCAGTTTCGATTGATATGTCAGTTTCGATTGGTATGTCAGTTTCGATTAGTATATCAGTTTCGAATGGTATGTCAGTTTGGATTGGTATATCAGTTTAGATTAGTATATCAGTCTCGATTGGTATGTCAGTTTCGATTGGCATATCGGTTTTGATTCGTATGTCAGTTTCTATTAGTATATCAGTTTCCATTAGTATATCAGTTTCGATTAGAATGTCAGTTTCTATTGGTATGTCAGCTTCGATTAGTATGTTAGTCCTCGATTTGTATGTCAGTTTCAAATGGTATATCAGTTTCGACTGGTATATCAGTTTCTATTGGTATATCAGTTTCTATTGGTATGTCAGTTTCTATTGGTATGTCAGTTTCGATTGGTATATCAGATTCGATTAATATGTCAGTTGCTATTGGTATATCAGTTTCCATTGGTATATCAGTTTCGACTGGTATATCAGTTTCTATTGGTATATCAGTTTCTATTGGTATGTCAGTTTCTATTGGTATGTCAGTTTATATTGGTATATCAGTTTCGATTGGTATATCAGTTTCGATTAGTATGTCAGCTTCTATTGGTATGTCAGTTTCGATTGGTATGTTATTCCTCGATTTGTATGTCAGTTTCTGTTGGTATATAAGTTTCGATTGTTATGTCAATTTCGATTGGTATATCAGTTTCTATTGGTATATCAGTTTCGATTGGTATGTCAGTTTTGATTGGTATGTCAGTTTCTATTGGTATATCAGTTTCCATTGGTATATCAGTTTCGATTGTTATGTCAATTTCGATTGGTATGTCAGTTTCTATTGGTATATCAGTTTCCATTGGTATATCAGTTTAGATCGGTATGTCAGTTTCTATTGGTATATCCGTTTCGATTAGTATGTTAGTTTCTATTGGTATGTCAGTTTCGATTAGTATATCAGTTTCTATTGGTATGTCAGTTTCGATTGGTATGTTAGTTCTCGATTTGTATGTCAGTTTCTATTGGTATATCAGTTTCCATTGGTATATCAGTTTTGACTGGTATATCAGTTTCTATTGGTATATTAGTTTCTATTGGTATGTCAGTTTCTATTCGTATCTCAGTTTCTATTGGTATATCAGTTTCGATTGGTATGTCAGTTTCGATTGGTATGTCAGTTTCGATTGGTATATCAGTTTCGATTGTTATGTTAGTTTCTATTGGTATGTCAGTTTCTATTGGTATATCAGTTTCAATTGGTGTATCAGTTTCGATTGGTATGTCAGTTTCAATTTGTATCTCAGTTTCGATTGGTATGTCAGTTTTATTGTTATGTCAATTTCGATTGGTATATGAGTTTCGGTTGGTATGTCAGTTTCAATTGATATGTGTAGTTTCTATTGGTATACGAGTTTCGATAGGTATGTCAGTTTCTATTGGTATGTCAGTTTCGATTAGTATATCAGTTTCTATTGGTATGTCAGTTTCGATTGGTATGTTAGTACTCGATTTGTATGTTAGTTTGTATTGGTATATTAGAATCGATTGGTATGTCAGTTTCGATTAGTATATCAGTTTCTATTTGTATGTCAGTGTCTATTGGTATATCAATTTCTATTGGTATATCAGTTTCGATTGATATGTCAGTTTCGATTGGTATCTCAGTTTCGATTAGTATATCAGTTTCGAATGGTATGTCAGTTTGGATTGGTATATCAGTTTCGAATAGTATATCAGTCTCGATTGGTATGTCAGCTTCGATTAGTATGATAGTCCTCGATTTGTATGTCAGTTTCAAATGGTATATCAGTTTCAACTGGTATATCAGTTTCTAATGGTATATCAGTTTCTATTGGTAAGTCAGTTTCTATTGGTATGTCAGTTTCGATTGGTATATCAGATTCGATTAATATGTCAGTTTCTATTTGTATATCAGTTTCCATTGGTATATCAGTTTCGACTGGTATATCAGTTTCTATTGGTATATCAGTTTCAATTGGTATATCAGTTTCGATTAGTATGTCTGTTTATATTGGTATGTCAGTTTCGATTGGTATATCAGTTTCGATTGTTATGTCAATTTCGATTGGTATATCAGTTTCCATTGGTATATCAGTTTAGATTTGTATGTCAGTTTCTATTGGTATAAATGTTTCGATTAGTATCTCAGTTTCTATTTGTATCTCAGTTTCGATTAGTATGTCAGTTTCTATTGGTATAAATGTTTCGATTAGCATGTTAGTTTCTATTGGTATGTCAGTTTCGTTTATTATATCAGTTTCTAATGGTATGTCAGTTTCGATTGGTATGTTAGTCCTCGATTTGTATGTCAGTTTCTATTGGTAAATCAGTTTCGATTGGTATGTCAGTTTCGATTAGTATGTCAGTTTCTATTGGTATGTCAGTTTCTATTGGTATATCAGTTTTGATTGGTATATAAGTTTCTATTGGTATGTCAGTTTTGATTGGTATGTCACTTTCGATTGGTATATCAGTTTCGATTGTTATGTTAGTTTCTATTGGTATGTCAGTTTCTATTGGTATATCAGTTTCAATTGGTGTATCAGTTTCGATTGGTATGTCAATTTCAATTTGTATATCAGTTTCGATTGGTATGTCAGTTCTATTGGTATGTCAATTTCGATTGGTATATCAGTTTAGGTTGGTATGTCAGTTTCGATTGGTATGTCAGTTTCTATTGGTATACGAGTTTCGATTGGTATATCAGTTTTGATTGGTATGTCAGTTTTGATTGGTATGTCAGATTCGATTGGTATATCAGTTACTATTGATATGTCAGTTTAGATTGGGATGTCAGTTTCGATTGGTATTTCAGCTTCTATTGGTAAATCAGTTTCGATTGGTATGTCAGTTTCGATTAGTATATCAGTTTCTACTGGTATGTGAGTTTCTATTGGTAAATCAGTTTCGATTGGTATAACAGTTTCGATTGGAAAGTCAGTTTTGATTGGTATGTAAATTTCGATTTGTATGTCAGTTTGGATTGGTATATCAGTTTCAATTGGTATGTCAGTTTCGATTGGTATATCAGTTTCCATTGATATATCAGTTTCGATTGGTATGTCAGTTTGTATTGGTATATCAGTTTCTATTGGTATGTCAGTTTCTATTGGTATATCAGTTTCGATTGGTATATCAGTTTCGATTGGCATGTCAGTTTCGATTGGTAAGTCAGTTTCGATTGGTATAACAATTTCGATTGTTATATCAGTTTCTATTGGTATATCAGTTTCGATTCATATATCAGTTTTCGATTAGTATGTCAGTGTCTATTGGTATGTCAGTTTTGACTGGTACATTAGTCCTCGATTTGTATGTCAGTTTCTATTGGTATATCAGTATTGATTGGTATGTCAGTTTCGATTAGTATATCAGTTTCATAAGGTATGTCAGTTTTGATTGTTATGTCAGTTTGGATTGGTATATCAGTTTCGATTAGTATGTCAGTTTCTATTGGTATATCGGTTTCCATTCGTATATTAGTTTCAATTGGTATGTCAGTTTCTATTGGTATATCAGTTTCTATTGGTATGTCATTTTCGATTGGTATATCAGTTTCGATTGATATATCAGTTTCGATTAGTATGTCCGTTTCTATTGGTATGTCAGTTTCGATTAGTATATCAGTTTTGATTGGTATGTCAGTTTGGATTGGTATATCAGTTTGGATTAGTATGTCAATTTCTATTGGTATATCGGTTAACATTGGTATATCAGTTTTGCTTGGTATGTCAGTTTCGATTGGTATGTCAATTTCTATTGATATATCAGTTTAGATTGGTAGGTCAGTTTCTAGGGGTATGTCAGTTTCAATTAGTATATCAGTTTCTATTGGTATGTCAGTTTCGATTGGTATGTCAGTTTCTATTGGTATGTCAGTTTCAATTGGTATATCAGGTTTGAATGGTATGTCAGTGTCGATTGGTATGTCAGTTTGGATTGGTATATCAGTTTGGATTAGTATGTCAATTTCTATTGGTATATCGGTTTCCATTGGTTAATCAGTTTTTATTGGTATGTCAGTTTCTATTGGTATGTCAGTTTCTATTGTTATGTGAGTTTCTATTTGTATATCAGTTTCGATTGATATATCAGTTTTGATTAGTATGGCAGTTTCTATTGGTATGTCAATTTCGATTAGTATATCAGTTTCTATTGCTATGTCAGTTTCTATTGGTATATCATTTTCGATTGGTATATCAGTTTCGATTGGTATGTCAGTTTGGATTGGTATATCAGTTTAGATTAGTATATCAGTCTCGATTGGTATGTCAGTTTGGATTGGTATATCAGTTTAGATTAGTATATCAGTTTCGATTGGTATGTCAGTTTCGATTGGCATATCAGTTTTGATTTGTATGTCAGTTTCTATTAGTATATCAGTTTCCATTAGTATATCAGTTTCGATTAGAATGTCAGTTTCTATTGGTATGTCAGCTTCGATTAGTATGTTAGTCCTCGATTTGTATGTCAGTTTCAAATGGTATATCAGTTTCGACTGGTATATCAGTTTCTATTGGTATATCAGTTTCTATTGGTATGTCAGTTTCGATTGGTATATCAGATTCGATTAATATGTCAGTTGCTATTGGTATATCAGTTTCCATTGGTATATCAGTTTCGACTGGTATATCAGTTTCTATTGGTATATCAGTTTCTATTGGTATGTCAGTTTCTATTGGTATGTCAGTTTATATTGGTATATCAGTTTCGATTGGTATATCAGTTTCGATTAGTATGTCAGCTTCTATTGGTATGTCAGTTTCGATTGGTATGTTATTCCTCGATTTGTATGTCAGTTTCTGTTGGTATATCAGTTTCGATTGTTATGTCAATTTCGATTGGTATATCAGTTTCTATTGGTATATCAGTTTCGATTGATATGTCAGTTTTGATTGGTATGTCAGTTTCTATTGGTATATCAATTTCGATTGGTATATCAGTTTCGATTGTTATGTCAATTTCGATTGGTATGTCAGTTTCTATTGGTATATCAGTTTCCATTGGTATATCAGTTTAGATCGGTATGTCAGTTTCTATTGTTATATCAGTTTCGATTAGTATGTTAGTTTCTATTGGTATGTCAGTTTCGATTAGTATATCAGTTTCTATTGGTATGTCAGTTTCGATTGGTATGTTAGTTCTTGATTTGTATGTCAGTTTCTATTGGTATATCAGTTTCCATTGGTATATCAGTTTCGACTGGTATATCAGTTTCTATTGGTATATCAGTTTCTATTGGTATGTCAGTTTCTATTCGTATGTCAGTTTCTATTGGTATATCAGTTTCGATTGGTATGTCAGTTTCGATTGGTATGTCAGTTTCGATTGGTATATCAGTTTCGATTGTTATGTTAGTTTCTATTGGTATGTCAGTTTCTATTGGTATATCAGTTTCAATTGGTGTATCAGTTTCGATTGGTATGTCAGTTTCAATTTGCATCTCAGTTTCGATTGGTATGTCAGTTTTATTGTTATGTCAATTTCGATTGGTATATCAGTTTCGGTTGGTATGACAGTTTCAATTGATATGTGTAGTTTCTATTGGTATACGAGTTTCGATTGGTATGTCAGTTTCTATTGGTATGTCAGTTTCGATTAGTATATCAGTTTCTATTGGTATGTCAGTTTCGATTGGTATGTTAGTACTCGATTTGTATGTTAGTTTGTATTGGTATATTAGAATCGATTGGTATGTCAGTTTCGATTAGTATATCAGTTTCTATTTGTATGTCAGTGTCTATTGGTATATCAGTTTCTATTGGTATATCAGTTTCGATTGATATGTCAGTTTCGATTGGTATCTCAGTTTCGATTAGTATATCAGTTTCGAATGGTATGTCAGTTTGGATTGGTATATCAGTTTCAAATAGTATATCAGTCTCGATTGGTATGTCAGCTTCGATTAGTATGTTAGTCCTCGATTTGTATGTCAGTTTCAAATGGTATATCAGTTTCAACTGGTATATCAGTTTCTAATGGTATCTCAGTTTCTATTGGTAAGTCAGTTTCTATTGGTATGTCAGTTTCGATTGGTATATCAGATTCGATTAATATGTCAGTTTCTATTTGTATATCAGTTTCCATTGGTATATCAGTTTCGACTGGTATATCAGTTTCTATTGGTATATCAGTTTCAATTGGTATATCAGTTTCGATTCGTATGTCTGTTTATATTGGTATGTCAGTTTCGATTGGTATATCAGTTTCCATTGGTATATCAGTTTAGATTTGTATGTCAGTTTCTATTGGTATAAATGTTTCGATTAGTATGTCAGTTTCTATTTGTATCTCAGTTTCGATTAGTATGTCAGTTTCTATTGGTATAAATGTTTCGATTAGTATGTTAGTTTCTATTGGTATGTCAGTTTCGTTTATTATATCAGTTTCTAATGGTATGTCAGTTTCTATTGGTATGTTAGTCCTCGATTTGTATGTCAGTTTCTATTGGTAAATCAGTTTCGATTGGTATGTCAGTTTCGATTGGTATGTCAGTTTCTATTGGTATGTCAGTTTCTATTGGTATATCAGTTTTGATTTGTATATAAGTTTCTATTGGTATGTCAGTTTTGATTGGTATGTCACTTTCGATTGGTATATTAGTTTCGATTGTTATGTTAGTTTCTATTGGTATGTCAGTTTCTATTGGTATATCAGTTTCAATTGGTGTATCAGTTTCGATTGGTATGTCAATTTCAATTTGTATATCAGTTTCGATTGGTATGTCAGTTCTATTGGTATGTCAGTTTCGATTGGTATGTCAGTTTCTATTGGTATACGAGTTTCGAATGGTATATCAGTTTTGATTGGTATGTCAGTTTTGATTGGTATGTCAGATTCGATTGGTATATCAGTTACTATTGATATGTCAGTTTCGATTGGGATGTCAGTTTCGATTGGTATGTCAGCTTCTATTGGTATATCAGTTTCGATTGGTATGTCAGTTTCGATTAGTATATCAGTTTCTACTCGTATGTGAGTTTCTATTGGTAAATCAGTTTCGATTGGTATAACAGTTTCGATTGGAAAGTCAGTTTTGATTGGTATGTAAATTTCGATTTGTATGTCAGTTTGGATTGGTATATCAGTTTCAATTGGTATGTCAGTTTGTATTGGTATATCAGTTTCTATTGGTATGTCAGTTTCTATTGGTATATCAGTTTCGATTGGTATATCAGTTTCGATTGGTATGTCAGTTTCGATTGGTATGTCAGTTTCGATTGGTATAACAGTTTCGATTGTTATATCAGTTTCTATTGGCATATCAGTTTCGATTCATATATCAGTTTTCGATTAGTATGTCAGTTTCTATTGGTATGTCAGTTTTGACTGGTACATTAGTCCTCGATTTGTATGTCAGTTTCTATTGGTATATCAGTATTGATTGGTATGTCAGTTTCGATTAGTATATCAGTTTCATAAGGTATGTCAGTTTTGATTGTTATGTCAGTTTGGATTGGTATATCAGTTTCGATTAGTATGTAAGTTTCTATTGGTATATCGGTTTCCATTCGTATATTAGTTTCAATTGGTATGTCAGTTTCTATTGGTATATCAGTTTCTATTGGTATGTCATTTTCGATTGGTATATCAGTTTCGATTGATATATCAGTTTCGATTAGTATGTCCGTTTCTATTGGTATGTCAGTTTCGATTAGTATATCAGTTTTGATTGGTATGTCAGTTTGGATTAGTATGTCAATTTCTATTGGTATATCGGATTCCATTGGTTAATCAGTTTTTATTGGTATGTCAGTTTCTATTGGTATGTCAGTTTCTATTGGTATGTGAGTTTCGATTGTTATGTGAGTTTCTATTGGTATGTCAGTTTCTATTGGTATATCAGTTTCTATTTGTATGTCAGTTTCGATTGGTATGTCAGTTTCAAATGGTATATCAGGTTTGAATGGTATGTCAGTGTCGATTGGTATGTCAGTTTGGATTGGTATATCAGTTTGGATTAGTATGTCAATTTCTATTGGTATATCGGTTTCCATTGGTTAATCAGTTTTTATTGGTATGTCAGTTTCTATTGGTATGTCAGTTTCTATTGGTATGTGAGTTTCGATTGTTATGTGAGTTTCTATTGGTATGTCAGTTTCTATTGGTATATCAGTTTCTATTTGTATGTCAGTTTCGATTGGTATGTCAGTTTCTATTGGTTTATTTGTTTCGATTGGTATGTTAGTTTCTATTGGTATATCAGTTTCGATTGGTATGTCAGTTTCGATTAGTATATCAGTTTCTATTGGTATGTCAGTTTCTATTGGTATATCATTTTCGATTGGTATATCAGTTTCGATTGGTATATCAGTTTCGATTGGTATGTCAGTTTCTATTGGTATATCAGTTTCTATTTGTATGTCAGTTTCGATTGGTATGTCAGTTTCTATTGGTTTATTTGTTTCGATTGGTATGTTAGTTTCTATTGGTATATCAGTTTCGATTGGTATGTCAGTTTCGATTAATATATCAGTTTCTATTGGTATGTCAGTTTCTATTGGTATGTCAGTTTCTATTGGTATGTCAGTTTCGACTGGTATGTTAGTTCTCGATTTGTATGTCAGTTTCTATTGGTATATCAGTTTCAATTGGTATGTCAGATTCGATTGGTATGTCAGTTTCTATTGGTATATCAGTTTCGATTGGTATGTCAGTTTCGATTAGTATATCAGTTTCTATTGGTATGTCAGTTTCTATTGGTATGTCAGTTTCGATTGGTATGTCAGTTTCGATTGGTATATCAATTTCAATTCGTATGTCAGTTTCGATTGGTATATCAGCTTCTATTTGTATGTCAGTTTCGATTGGTATGTCAATTTCGCTTGGTATATCAGTTTCTATTGGTATATCAGTTTCTATTGGTAGGTCAGTTTATATTGGTATATCAGTTTCGATTGGTATGTCAGTTTTGATTAGCATATCAGTTTATATTTGAATGTCAGTTTCTATTGGTATATCAGTTTCGATTGGTATATCAGTTTCGATTGTTATGTCAATTTCGATTGGTATGTCAGTTTCTATTGGTATATCAGTTTCCATTGGTATATCAGTTTAGATTGGTATGTCAGTTTCTATTGGTATATCAGTTTCTATTTGTATCTCAGTTTCGATTTGTATGTCAGTTTCTATTGGTATATCAGTTTCTATTGGTATAGCAGTTTCGATTACTATGTTAGTTTCTATTGGTATATCAGTTTCTATTTGTATCTCAGTTTCGATTAGTATATCAGTTTCTATTGGTATGTCAGTTTCTATTGGTATGTCAGTTTCGAATGGTATGTTAGTCCTCGATTTGTATGTCACTTTCTATTGGTATATCAGTTTCGATTGGTATGTCAGTTTCGATTGGTATGTCAGTTTCTATTGGTATTTCAGTTTCTATTGGTATGTCAGTTTCTATTGGTATGTCAGTTTCGATTGGTATATCAGATTTGATTAGTATGTCAAATTCTATTGGTATATCTGTTTCCATTGGTATATCAGTTTCGATTGGTATATCAGTTTCTATTGGTATATCAGTTTCTATTGGTATGTCAGTTTCTATTGGTATGTCAGTTTCTATTGGTATATCAGTTTCTATTGGTATATCAGTTTCGATTGGTATGTCAGTTTCGATTTGTATGTCAGTTTCTGTTGGTATATCAGTTTCAATTGGTATGTCAGTTTTGATTAGCATATCAGTTTCTATTTGTATCTCTGTTTCTATTGGTATATCAGTTAGAATTGGTATATCAGTTTCGATTGTTATGTCAGTTTCGATTGGTATGTCAGTTTCTATTGGTATATCAGTTTCCATTGGTATATCAGTTTAGATTGGTATCTCAGTTTCTATTGATATATCAGTTTCTGTTCGTATCTCAGTTTCGATTGGTATGTCAGTTTCTATTGGTATATCAGTTTTGATTATTATGTTAGTTTCTATTGGTATGTCAGTTTCGATTAGTATATCAGTTTCTATTGGTATGTCAGTTTCGATTGGTATGTTAGTCCTCGATTTGTATGTCAGTTTCTATTGGTATATCAGTTTCGATTGGTATGTCAGTTTCGATTGGTATGTCAGTTTCTATTCGTATATCAGTTTCTATTGTTATGTCAGTTTCTATTGGTATGTCAGTTTCTATTGGTATATCAGTTTCTATTGGTATATCAGTTTCGATTGGTATGTCAGTTTTGATCGGTATGTCAGTTTCAATTGGTATATTAGTTTCGATTGTTATGTTAGTTTCTATTGTTATGTCACTTTCTATTGGTATATCAGTTTCAATTGGTGTATCAGTTTCGATTGGTATGTCAGTTTCAATTTGTATATCAGTTTCGATTGTTTATATCCTTACCAGAAGACGTGACAGAGTGTCTGTTGTTAACACTAAATCCCTCCCCCATGAAGAATGCACCTCCCAACATAGACTGATAATTAGCGACCTCATAGTCAGGACGAGACGTACTCGACAACAGAAGAGGACTATCCTCAGGAGGAAAATATGGAAGCTAAAGGACCCCACAGCCAGGAATAAATTTCAAAGCATATTACTTGATGCTTTCGACAGTAAGGAAGAACATTTAGAGTCGGACAATATAGAGGGAGAGTGGGAATTTCTGAAAGCAAACCTGCTGTTGGCGACAGACGAGGTCTGTGGCTGGAGCAGGCCTGTAGGCAGGAGGAGAGTAACATGGTGGTGGAACAGTAAGGTGGAGGGGTCAATTAAGGCCAAAAAGCAGGCTTGGAAAGTATGGCGGGATGGGGGAAGTAGAGAGGACTATCAAGTGGCCAGGAGGGAAGCTAGGAGACAAGTGTACTTAGCAAGAAGGGAAGCTGAGGAAAGAAAGTTCAAGCATGTTCTACAACGCGATGACCAAAAACGTGAGGTGTTCAGGATTGCTAGGCAATGCGTCAAGGAAAACCGTGATATTGTCGGGGAGAAGTGTGTACTAAACGACGATGGCACACTTGCCATCACCGACGCTGATAAGAAGGTAGCTTGGAAGTGTCACTATGAAAGGCTTCTAAATGAGGAGAATAATTGGGAGAAAGGCAGTCTCCCCCATATCGACCCAATAGAGGGACCAGCAGTGTTAGTCGAGGGGAGTATAATAAGTAAGGCAATCAAGGATATGAAGACTGGTAAGGCGGCTGGGCCTTCGGAAATAGTTGCTGAGATGCTGAAGGCATCTGGCACGGTGGGACACACCATGGTCACCCGCATAGTTAACCAAGTCGTACAGAATGGGGTTGTTCCGAAGGACTGGCATAGCAGCATCATCGTTAAATGTTATAAGGGTAAAGGAGACGCCCTAGATAGGAGTAACTATAGAGGCATTAAATTAATCGACCAGGTCATGAAGGTCACGGAAAGAGTAATAGCGCAACTAATCAGAGAGAGAATTGACCTAGATGAAATGCAGTTCGGGTTTGTGTCAGGCAAAAGTACCACAGACGCTCTTTTCATAGTACGACAACTACAGGAGAAGTACCTAGCTAAAGGTAAACCCCTCTACTTAGCTTTTGTCGACTTGGAGAAAGCCTTCGACAGAGTCCCCCGCTCCATTATCTGGTGGGCTCTTAGAAAACTAGGCGTTGACGAATGGCTTGTGAGGGCTATACAAGCCATGTATAAAGAAACAGTCAGCAAGGTTAGAATTAACAACGAATATAGTGAAGAGTTTAGCGTAAAAGTTGGCGTCCATCAGGGCTCTGTTCTCAGTCCACTACTATTTATTATTGCCCTTCAGGCTATAACAGAGGAGTTCAAGACAGGCTGCCCATGGGAACTCCTATACGCCGACGACCTGACACTCATAGCGGAATCAATGGCCGAGCTAGAGAAGAAATTCCAAACATGGAAGCACGGCCTAGAGTCAAAAGGACTTAAAATTAACCTGGCTAAGACCAAAGTACTAGTTTGTAGGAAAGAAAACAAGGCGGCGGTCCCTTCTGGGAAATGGTCGTGCTCGGTGTGTAGGAAAGGCGTAGGTAGAAACTCCATTTTATGTCCTAAATGCAAAGTATGGGTGCATAAAAGATGTAGTGGGATCACAGGTAAGCTAACTAAGAACATAGATTTTACATGTGGCCGGTGCTCTGGTGCAATAAGTAGCAGCAAGTGCCCACAAACTACTAGCTCTTTCAATTGCGCAGAGGGTTCTATAGAAATAGTGGACAGCTTCCGTTACCTGGGCGATAAAATCAGCAGTGGGGGAGGGTGCTCTGAAAGTACTGTAGCTAGAGTCAGAACTGGTTGGAAAAAGTTCAGAGAGCTTATACCACTATTAGCTGCTAAAGGGTTCTCACTAAAAATGAAAGGCAGGTTGTACGATGCCTGCATACGAACATCAATGCTGCATGGCAGTGAGACCTGGGCATTGTGTGCAGAGGATATACGCAGACTAGAGAGGAACGAAGCTTGCATGCTCCGCTGGATGTGTAACAGTAATATACGTGAACGGCAAAGCATAAACGAACTAAGGAAAAAATTAGAGATAAGAGGGATCAGATGTTGTTTACTCGAGAGAAGGCTACGTTGGTATGGACACGTGATGCGCATGAAAGTCGATAGCTGTATAACAAAGTGCAGGGCAATAAAGATAGACGGTAGTCACGGAATAGGCAGACCTAGAAAAACCTGGGACGAGCTGATAAACTCCGACATCACACACTTACACCTCTCCAAGACAATGTTACTGGACCGAGACCTTTGGCGGTACTCAGTAACAGAGAAGACCCGCCTTACCTAAATATATAGTAAAACCTACTCCAGCCAGTAGGCATCTCTAACAAAATACACCCCGTCCCACCACCACCACCCCCACCCGATCCACACCACCCCGTTCTATGTAAAGTTATGTTGGTGCCGCGCCATCGAGGCCGAAACAAATGAGATCGTGTAGGTGTCACGACAAAAAAACACACAGTCCACGCTGTAATGTGGCCGTGTAGGCAACACGGTAAAAACCTCCCAGACCCACACTGTAAATGTGGTTGGTGTTAGGAAGGGCATCCAACTGTAGAAAACCTGCCAGACAGTCCTATGCGAGCAAGACAATCACTCTTGCCTCAAGTGGGACTACCCCCGTCCAAACCCATGCAAGCGTGGAACACGGACGTTAAACGTTGATGATGATGATGATGATGATGATGTTAGTTTCGATTGGTATGTCAGTTTCAATTTGTATATCAGTTTCGATTGGTATGTCAGTTTTATTGGTATGTCAATTTCGATTGGTATATCAGTTTCGGTTGGTATGTCAGTTTCAATTGGTATGTGTAGTTTCTATTGGCATACGAGTTTCGATTCGTATGTCAGTTTATATTGGTATGTCAGTTTCGATTAGTATATCAGTTTCTATTGGTATGTCAGTTTCGATTGGTATGTTAGTCCTCGATTTGTATGTCAGTTTCTATTGGTATATTAGTATCGATTGGTATGTCAGTTTCGATTAGTATATCAGTTTCTACTTGTATGTCAGTTTCTGTTGGTATATCAGTTTCTATTGGTATATCAGTTTCGATTGATATGTCAGTTTCGATTGGTATGTCAGTTTCAAATAGTATATCAGTTTCGAATGGTATGGCAGTTTGGATTGGTATATCAGTTTCGATTGGTATGTCAGTTTCGATTTGTATGTCAGTTTCTGTTGGTATATCAGTTTCAATTGGTATGTCAGTTTTGATTAGCATATCAGTTTCTATTTGTATGTCAGTTTCTATTGGTATATCAGTTTCCATTGGTATGTCAGTTTCTATTGGTATATCAGTTTCGATTAGTATGTTAGTTGCTATTGTTATGTCAGTTTCGATTAGTATATCAGTTACTATTGGTATGTCAGTTTCGATTGGTATGTTAGTCCTCGATTTGTATGTCAGTTTCTATTGGTATATCAGTTTCGATTGGTATGTCAGTTTCGATTGGTATGTCAGTTTCTATTGGTATATCAGTTTCTATTGGTATGTCAGTTTCTATTGGTATGTCAGTTTCGATTGTTATATCAGATTCGATTAGTATGTCAGTTTCTATTGGTATATCAGTTTCCATTGGTATATCAGTTTCGATTGGTATATCAGTTTCTATTGGTATATCAGTTTCTATTGGTATGTCAGTTTCTATTGGTATGTCAGTTTCTATTGGTATATCAGTTTCGATTGGTATATCAGTTTCGATTGGTATGTCAGTTTTGATCGGTATGTCAGTTTCGATTGGTATGTCAGTTTCGATTGTTATGTTAGTTTCTATTGGTATGTCAGTTTCAATTGGTGTATCAGTTTCGATTGGTATGTCAGTTTCAATTTGTATATCAGTTTCGATTGGTATGTCAGTTTCTATTGGTATGTCAGCTTCTATTGGTATGTTAGTCCTCGATTTGTATGTCAGTTTCTGTTGGTATATCAGTTTCAATTGGTATGTCAGTTTTGATGAGCATATCAGTTTCTATTTGTATGTCAGTTTCTATTGGTATATCAGTTTCGATTGGTATATCAGTTTCGATTGTTATGTCAATTTCGATTGGTGTGTCAGTTTCTATTGGTATATCAGTTTCCATTGGTATAGCAGTTTAGATTGGTATGTCAGTTTCTATTGGTATATCAGTTTCTATTTGTATCTCAGTTTCGATTGGTATGTCAGTGTCGATTGGTATGTCAGTTTCTATTGGTATGTCAGTTTCTATTGGTATGTCAGTTTAGATTGGTATATCAGATTCGATTAGTATATCAGTTTCTATTGGTATATCAGTTTGCATTGGTATATCAGTTTCGATTGGCATATCAGTTTCTATTGGTATATCAGTTTCTATTGGTATATCAGTTTCTATTGGTATGTCAGTTTCGATTGGTATGTCAGTTTCGATTGGTATGTCAGTTTTATTGGTATGTCAATTTCGATTGGTATATCAGTTTCAATTTGTATATCAGTTTCGATTGGTATGTCAGTTTTAATTGGTATGTGTAGTTTCTATTGGTATACAAGTTTCGATTGGTATGTCAGTTTCTATTGGTATGTCAGTTTCGATTAGTATATCAGTTTCTATTGGTATGTCAGTTTCAATTAGTATGTTAGTCCTCGATTTGTATGTCAGTTTCTATTGGTATATTAGTATCGATTGGTACATCAGTTTCGATTAGTATGTCAGTTTCAATTTGTATATCAGTTTCGATTGGTATGTCAGTTTTATTGTTATGTCAATTTCAATTGGTATATCAGTTTCGGTTGGTATGTCAGTTTCAATTGGTATGTGTAGTTTCTATTGGTATACGAGTTTCGATTGGTATGTCAGTTTCTATTGGTATGTCAGTTTCGATTAGTATATCAGTTTCTATTGGTATGTCAGTTTCGATTAGTATGTTAGTCCTCGATTTGTATGTCAGTTTCTATTGGTATATTAGTATCGATTGGTACGTCAGTTTCGATTAGTATGTCAGTTTCAATTTTTATATCAGTTTCGATTGGTATGTCAGTTTTATTGGTATGTCAATTTCGATTGGTATGTCAATTTCTATTGGTATGTCAGTTTCGATTAGTATATCAGTTTCGATTGGTATATCAGTTTCGATCGTTATGTCAATGTCGATTGGTATGTCAGTTTCTATTGGTATATCAGTTTCCATTGGTATATCAGTTTAGATTGGTATGTCAGTTTCTATTGGTATATCAGTTTCTATTTGTATCTCAGTTTCGATTTGTATGTCAGTTTCTATTGGTATGTCAGTTTCGAATGGTATGTCAGTTTCGATTGGTATGTCAGTTTCTATTGGTATTTCAGTTTCTATTGGTATGTCAGTTTCTATTGGTATGTCAGTTTCGATTGGTATATCAGATTCGATTAGTATGTCAATTTCTATTGGTATATCTGTTACATTGGTATATCAGTTTCGATTGGTATATCAGTTTCTATTGGTATATCAGTTTCTATTGGTATGTCAGTTTCTATTGGTATGTCAGTTTCTATTGGTATGCTAGTTTCGATTGGTATGTCAGTTTCGATTGGTATGTCAGTTTCGATTGGTATATCAGTTTCGAGTGTCATGTTAGTTTCGATTGGTATGTCAGTTTCAATTTGTATATCAGTTTCGATTGGTATGTCAGTTTTATTGGTATGTGTAGTTTCTATTGGCATACGAGTTTCGATTGGTATGTCAGTTTCTATTGGTATGTCAGTTTCGATTAGTATATCAGTTTCTATTGGTATGACAGTTTCGATTGGTATGTTAGTCCTCGATTTGTATTTCAGTTTCTATTGGTATATTAGTATCGATTGTTATGTCAGTTTCGATTAGTATATCAGTTTCTAGTTGTATGTCGGTTTCTATTGGTATATCAGTTTCTATTGGTATATCAGTTTCGATTGATATGTCAGTTTCGATTGGTATGTCAGTTCCGATTATTATATCAGTTTCGAATGGTATGTCAGTTTGGATTGGTATATCCGTTTCGATTGGTATGTCAGTTTTGATTTGTATGTCAGTTTCTGTTGGTATATCAGTTTCAATTGGTATGTCAGTTTTGATTAGCATATCAGTTTCTATTTGTATGTCAGTTTCTATTGGTATATCAGTTTCCATTGGTATATCAGTTTAGATTGGTATGTCAGTTTCTATTAGTATGTCAGTTTCTGTTCGTATCTCAATTTCGATTGGTATGTCAGTTTCTATTGGTATATCAGTTTCGATTAGTATGTTAGTTCCTATTGGTATGTCAGTTTCAATTAGTATATCAGTTACTATTGGTATGTCAGTTTCGATTGGTATGTTAGTCCTCGATTTGTATGTCAGTTTCTATTGGTATATCAGTTTCGATTGGTATGTCAGTTTCGATTGGTATGTCAGTTTCTATTGGTATATCAGTTTCTATTGGTATGTCAGTTTCTATTGGTATGTCAGTTTCGATTGTTATATCAGATTCGATTAGTATGTCAGTTTCTATTGGTATATCAGTTGCAATTGGTGTATCAGTTTCGATTGGTACGTCAGTTTCAATTTGTATATCAGTTTTGATTGGTATGTCAGTATTATTGGTATGTCAATTTCGATTGGTATATCAGTTTCGATGGGTATATTAGTTTCTATTGGTATGTCAGTTTCTATTGGTATATCAGTTTCGATTGGTATATCAGATTCGATTAGTACGTCAGTTTCTATTGGTATATCAGTTTCCATTGGTATATCAGTTTCGATTGGTATATTAAATGCAAAGTATGGGTGCATAAAAGTATGGGTGCATAAAAGATGTAGTGGGATCACAGGTAAGCTAACTAAGAACATAGATTTTACATGTGGCCGGTGCTCTGGTGCAATAAGTAGCAGCAAGTGCCCACAAACTACTAGCTCTTTCAATTGCGCAGAGGGTTCTATAGAAATAGTGGACAGCTTCCGTTACCTGGGCGATAAAATCAGCAGTGGGGGAGGGTGCTCTGAAAGTACTGTAGCTAGAGTCAGAACTGGTTGGAAAAAGTTCAGAGAGCTTATACCACTATTAGCTGCTAAAGCGTTCTCACTAAAAATGAAAGGCAGGTTGTACGATGCCTGCATACGAACAGCAATGCTGCACGGCAGTGAGACCTGGGCATTGTGTGCAGAGGATATACGCAGACTAGAGAGGAACGAAGCTTGCATGCTCCGCTGGATGTGTAACAGTAATATACGTGAACGGCAAAGCATAAACGAACTAAGGAAAAAATTAGAGATAAGAGGGATCAGATGTTGTTTACTCGAGAGAAGGCTACGTTGGTATGGACACGTGATGCGCATGAAAGTCGATAGCTGTATAACAAAGTGCAGGGCAATAAAGATAGACGGTAGTCACGGAATAGGCAGACCTAGGAAAACCTGGGACGAGCTGATAAACTCCGACATCACACACTTACACCTCTCCAAGACAATGTCACTGGACCGAGACCTTTGGCGGTACTCAGTAACAGAGAAGACCCGCCTTACCTAAATATATAGTAAAACCTACTCCAGCCAGTAGGCATCTCTAACAAAATACACCCCGTCCCACCACCCCCGCCCCCACCCCATCCACACCACCCCGTTCTATGTAAAGTTATGTTGGTGCCGCGCCATCGAGGCCGAAACAAATGAGATCGTGTAGGTGTCACGACAAAAAAACACACAGTCCACGCTGTAATGTGGCCGTGTAGGCAACACGGTAAAAACCTGCCAGACCCACACTGTAAATGTGGTTGGATTTAGGAAGGGCATCCAACTGTAGAAAACCTGCCAGACAGTCCTATGCGAGCAAGACAATCACTCTTGCCTCAAGTGGGACTACCCCCGTCCAAACCCATGCAAGCGTGGAACACGGACGTTAAACGTTGATGATGATGATGATGATGATGATATCAGTTTCTATTGGTATATCAGTTTCTATTGGTATGTCAGTTTCTATTCGTATGTCAGTTTCTATTGGTATATCAGTTTCGATTGTTATGTTAGTTTCTATTGGTATGTCAGTTTCTATTGGTATATCGGTTTCAATTGGTGTATCAGTTTCGATTGGTATGTCAGTTTCAATTTGTATATCAGTTTCGATTGGTATGGCAGTTTCTATTGGTATGTCAGTTTCTATTGGTATGTTAGTCCTCGATTTGTATGTCAGTTTCTGTTGGTATATCAGTTTCTATTTGTATGTCAGTTTCTATTGGTATATCAGTTTCGATTGGTATATCAGATTCGATTGGTATATCAGTTTCGATTGGTATATCAGTTTCGATTGTTATGTCAATTTCGATTGGTATGTCAGTTTCTATTGGTTTATCAGTTTCCATTGGTATATCAGTTTAGATTGGTATGTCAGTTTCTATTGGTATATCAGTTTCTATTTGTATCTCAGTTTCAATTGCTATGTCAGTTTCCATTGGTATATCAATTTCTATTGGTATGTCAGTTTCTATTGGCATGTCAGTTTCGATTGGTATATCAGATTCGATTAGTATATCAGTTTCTATTGGTATATCAGTTTGCATTGATATATCAGTTTCGATTGGTATGTCAGTTTTGATTAGCATATCATTTTCTATTTGTATGTCTGTTTCTATTGGTATATCAGTTTCAATTGGTATATCAGTTTCGATTGTTATTTCAATTTCGATTGGTATGTCAGTTTCTATTGGTATAACAGTTTCCATTGGTATATCAGTTTCTATTGGTATGTCAGTTTCTATTGGTATATCAGTTTCTGTTCGCATCTCAGTTTCGATTGACATGTCACTTTCTATTGGTATATCAGTTTCGATTAGTATGTTAGTTTCTATTGGTATGTCAGTTTCGATTAGTATATCAGTTTCTATTGGTATGTCAGTTTCGATTGGTATGTTAGTCCTCGATTTGTATGTCAGTTTCTATTGGTATGTCAGGTTCGATTGGTATGTGAGTTTCTATTCGTATATCAGTTTCTATTGGTATGTCAGTTTCTATTGGTATGTCAGTTTCTATTGGTATATCAGTTTCGATTGGTATATCAGTTTCGATTGGTATGTCAGTTTTGATCGGTATGTCAGTTTCGATTGGTATATTAGTTTCGATTGGTATGTCAGTTTCTATTGGTATATCAGTTTCCATTGGTATATCAGTTTAGATTGGTATGTCAGTTTCTATTGGTATATTAGTTTCTATTGGTATGTCAGTTTCTATTGGTATATCAGTTTCAATTGGTGTATCAGTTTCGATTGGTATGTCAGTTTCAATTTGTATATCAGTTTCGATTGGTATGTCAGTTTCTATTGGTATGCCAGTTTCTATTGGTATGTTAGTCCTCGATTTGTATGTCGGTTTCTGTTGGTATATCAGTTTCAATTGGTATGTCAGTTTTGATCAGCATATCAGTTTCTATTTGTATGTCAGTTTCTATTGGTATATCAGTTTCGATTGGTATATCAGTTTCGATTGTTATGTCAATTTCGATTGGTATGTCAGTTTCTATTGGTATATCAGTTTCCAATTGTATATCAGTTTAGATTGGTATGTCAGTTTCTATTGGTATATCAGTTTCTATTTGTATCTCAGTTTCGATTGGTATGTCAGTTTCGATTGGTATATCAGTTTCGGTTGGTATGTCAGTTTCGATTGGTATATCAGTTTGCATTGGTATATCAGTTTCGATTGGTATATCAGTTTCGGTTGGTATGTCAGTTTCGATTGGTATGTCAGTTTCGATTGGCATATCAGTTTCGATTGTTATGTTAGTTTCGATTGGTATGTCAGTTTCAATTTGTATATCAGTTTCGATTGGTATGTCAGTTTTATTGGTATGTCAATTTTGATTGGTATATCAGTTTCGATTGGTATGTCAGTTTCTATTGGTATGTCAGTTTCGATTACTATATCAGTTTCTATTGGTATGTCAGTTTCGATTGGTATGTTAGTCCTCGATTTGTATGTCAGTTTCTATTAGTATATCAGTTTCGATTGATATGTCAGTTTCGATTGGTATGTCAGTTTCGATTAGTATATCAGTTTCGAATGGTATGTCAGTTTGGATTGGTATATCAGTTTCGATTGGTATGTCAGTTTCGATTTGTATGTCAGTTTCTGTTGGTATATCAGTTTCAATTGGTATGTCAGTTTTGATTAGCATATCAGTTTCTATTTTTATGTCTGTTTCAATTGGTATATCAGTTTCGATTGTTATGTCAATTTCGATTGGTATGTTAGTTTCTATTGGTATATCAGTTTCCATTGGTATATCAGTTTAGATTGGTATGTCAGTTTCTATTGGTATATCCGTTTCTGTTCGTATCTCAGTTTCGATTGTTATGTCAGTTTCTATTGGTATATCAGTTTCGATTAGTATGTTAGTTTCTATTGGTATGTCAGTTTCGATTAGTATATCAGTTTCTATTGGTATGTCAGTTTCGATTGGTATGTTAGTCCTCGATTTGTATGTCAGTTTCCATTGGTATATCAGTTTCGATTGGTATGTCAGTTTCTATTGGTATGTCAGTTTCTATTGGTATATCAGTTTCGATTGGTATATCAGTTTCGATTGGTATGTCAGTTTTGATCGGTATGTCCGTTTCGATTGGTATATTAGTTTCGATTGGTATGTCAGTTTCTATTGGTATATCAGTTTCCATTGGTATATCATTTTAGATTGGTATGTCAGTTTCTATTGGTATATCAGTTTCTATTTGTATCTCAGTTTCGATTGGTATGTCAGTTTCTATTGGTATATCAATTTCTATTTGTATGTCAGTTTCTATTGGTATGTCAGTTTCGATTGGTATATCAGATTCGATTAGTATATCAGTTTCTATTGGTATATCAGTTTGCATTGGTATATCAGTTTCGATTGGTATATCAGTTTCTATTGGTATATCAGTTTCTATTGGTATGTCAGTTTCTATTGGTATGTCAGTTTCAATTGGTATATCAGATTCGATTAGTATGTCATTTTCTATTGGTATATCAGTTTCCATTGGTATATCAGTTTCGAGTGGTATATCAGTTTCTATTGGTATAGCAGTTTCTATTGGTATGTCAGTTTCTATTGGTATGTCAGTTTCTATTGGTATATCAGTTTCGATTGGTATATCAGTTTCGATTGGTATGTCAGTTTTATCGGTATGTCAATTTTGATTGGTATATCAGTTTCGGTTGGTATGTCAGTTTCAATTGGTATCTGTAGTTTCTATTGGTATACCAGTTTCGATTGGTATGTCAGTTTCTATTGGTATGTCAGTTTCGATTAGTATATCAGTTTCTATTGGTGTGTCAGTTTCGATTGGTATGTTAGTCCTCGATTTGTATGTCAGTTTCTATTGGTATATTAGTATCGATTGGTACGTCAGTTTCAATTAGTATGTCAGTTTCAATTTCTATATCAGTTTCGATTGGTATGTCAGTTTTATTGGTATGTCAATTTCGATTGGTATATCAGTTTCGGTTGGTATATCAGTTTCAATTGGTATGTGTAGTTTCTATTGATATACGAGTTTCGATTGGTATGTCAGTTTCTATTGGTATGTCAGTTTCGATTAGTATATCAGTTTCTATTGGTATGTCAGTTTTATTGGTATGTCAATTTCGATTGGTATATCAGTTTTGTTTGGTATGTCAGTTTCAATTGGTATGTGTAGTTTCTATTGATATACGAGTTTCGAATGGTATGTCAGTTTCTATTGGTATGTCAGTTTCGATTAGTATGTCAGTTTCAATTTGTATATAAGTTTCGATTGGTATGTCAGTTTTATTGGTATGTCAATTTCGATTGGTATATCAGTTTCAATTGGTATGTCAGTTTCGATTTGTATGTCAGTTTCTGTTGGTATATCAGTTTCAATTGGTATGTCAGTTTTGATTAGCATATCAGTTTCTATTTGTATGTCAATTTCGATTGGTATGTTAGTTTCTATTGGTATATCAGTTTCGATTGGTATATCAGTTTAGATTGGTATGTCAGTTTCTATTGTTATATCAGTTTCTGTTCGTATCTCAGTTTCGATTGGTATGTCAGTTTCTATTGGTATATCAGTTTCGATTAGTATGTTAGTTTCTATTGGTATGTCAGTTTCGATTAGTATATCAGTTTCTATTGGTATGTCAGTTTCGATTGGTACGTTAGTCCACGATTTTTATGTCAGTTTCCATTGGTATATGAGTTTCGATTGGTATGTCAGTTTCTATTGGTATGTCAGTTTCTATTGGTATATCAGTTTTGATTGGTATATCAGTTTCGATTGGTATGTCAGTTTTGATCGGTATGTCCATTTCGATTGGTATATTAGTTTCGATTGGTATGTCAGTTTCTACTGGTATATCAGTTTCCATTGGTATGTCAGTTTTGATTGGTATATCAGTTTCTATTGGTATATCAGTTTCTATTGGTATGTCAGTTTCAATTGGTATATCAGATCCGATTAGTATGTCATTTTCTATTGGTATATCAGTTTCCATTGGTATATCAGTTTCGAGTGGTATGTCAATTTCTATTGGTATGTCAGTTTCTATTGGTATATCAGTTTCTATCGGTATATCAGTTTCTATTGGTATGTCAGTTTCTATTGGTATGTCAGTTTCTATTGGTATATCAGTTTCGATTGGTATATCAGTTTCGATTGGTATGTCAGTTTCAATTGGTATGTGTAGTTTCTATTGTTATACGAGTTTCGATTGGTATGTCAGTTTCTATTGGTATGTCAGTTTTGATTAGTATATCAGTTTCTATTGGTATGTCAGTTTCTATTTGTATATAAGTTTCGATTGGCATGTCAGTTTTATTGGTATGTCAGTTTCGATTGGTATGTCAGTTTCTATTGGTATACGAGTTTCGATTGGTATATCAGTTTCGATTGGTATGTCAGTTTTGATTGGTATGTCAGTTTCGATTGGTATATCAGATACTATTGATATGTCAGTTTCGATTGGGATGTCAGTTTCGATTGGTATGTCAGTTTCTATTGGTATATCAGTTTCGATTAGTATGTTAGTTTCTATTGGTATGTCAGTTTCGATTAGTATATCAGTTTCTATTGGTATGTTAGTTTCGACTGGTATGTTAGTCCTCGATTTGTATGTCAGTTTCCATTGGTATATTAGTTTTGATTGGTATGTTGTTTCGATTGGTATGTCAATTTCTATTGGTATATCAGTTTCTATTGGTATGTCAGTTTCTATTGGTATGGCAGTTTCGATTGGTATATCAGATTCGATTAGTATGTCAGTTTCTATTGGTATATCAGTTTCCATTGGTATATCAGTTTCGATTGGTATATCAGTTTCTATTGGTATATCAGTTTCTATTGGTATGTCAGTTTCTATTGGTATGTCAGTCTCTATTGTTATATCAGTTTCGATTGGTATATCAGTTTCGATTGGTATGTCAGTTTTGATCGCAATGTCAGTTTCGATTGGTATATCAGTTTCCATTGTTATGTTAGTTTCTATTGGTATGTCAGTTTCTATTGGTATATCAGTTTCAATTGGTGTATCAGTTTCGATTGGTATGTCAGTTTCAATTTGTATATCAGTTTCGATTGGTATGTCAGTTTCTATTGGTATGTCAGTTTCTATTGGTATGTTAGTCCTCGATTTGTATGTCAGTTTCTGTTGGTATATCAGTTTCAATTGGTATGTCAGTTTTGATTAGCATATCAGTTTCTATTTGTATGTCAGTTTCTATTGGTATATCAGTTTCGATTGGTATATCAGTTTCCAATGGTATATCAGTTTAGATTGGTATGTCAGTTTCTATTGGTATATCAGTTTCCAATGGTATATCAGTTTAGATTGGTATGTCAGTTTCTATTGGTATATCAGTTTCTATTTGTATCTCAGTTTCGATTGGTATGTCAGTTTCTATTGGTATATCAATTTCTATTGGTATGTCAGTTTCTACTGGTATGTCAGTTTCGATTTGTATATCAGATTCGATTAGTATATCAGTTTCTATTGGTATATCAGTTTGCATTGGTATATCAGTTTCGATTGGTATATCAGTTTCGATTGGTATGTCAGTTTCGATTGGTATGTCAGTTTCGATTGGCATATCAGTTTCGATTGTCATGTTAGTTTCGATTGGTATGTCAGTTTCAATTTGTATATCAGTTTCGATTGGTATGTGTAGTTTCTATTGGTATACGAGTTTCGATTGGTATGTCAGTTTCTATTGGTATGTCAGTTTCGATTAGTATATCAGTTTCTATTGGTATGTCAGTTTCGATTGGTATGTTAGTCCTCGATTTGTATGTCAGTTTCTATTGGTATATTAGTATCGATTGGTACGTCAGTTTCAATTAGTATGTCAGTTTCAATTTGTATATCAGTTTCGATTGGTATGTCAGTTTTATTGGTATGTCAGTTTTGATTGGTATATCAGTTTCGGTTGGTATGTCAGTTTCAATTGGTATGTGTAGTTTCTATTGGTATACGAGTTTCGATTGGTATGTCAGTTTCTATTGGTATATCAGTTTCGATTAGTATATCAGTTTCTATTGGTATGTCAGTTTCGATTGGTATGTTAGTCCTCGATTTGTATGTCAGTTTCCATTGGTATATGAGTTTCGATTGGTATGTCAGTTTCTATTGGTATGTCAGTTTCTATTGGTATATCAGTTTTGATTGGTATATCAGTTTCGATTGGTATGTCAGTTTTGATCGGTATGTCCATTTCGATTGGTATATTAGTTTCGATTGGTATGTCAGTTTCTATTGGTATATCAGTTTCCATTGGTATGTCAGTTTTGATTGGTATATCAGTTTCTATTGGTATATCAGTTTCTATTGGTATGTCAGTTTCAATTGGTATATCAGATCCGATTAGTATGTCATTTTCTATTGGTATATCAGTTTCCATTGGTATATCAGTTTCGAGTGGTATGTCAATTTCTATTGGTATGTCAGTTTCTATTGGTATATCAGTTTCTATCGGTATATCAGTTTCTATTGGTATGTCAGTTTCTATTGGTATGTCAGTTTCTATTGGTATATCAGTTTCGATTGGTATATCAGTTTCGATTGGTATGTCAGTTTCAATTGGTATGTGTAGTTTCTATTGTTATACGAGTTTCGATTGGTATGTCAGTTTCTATTGGTATGTCAGTTTTGATTAGTATATCAGTTTCTATTGGTATGTCAGTTTCTATTTGTATATAAGTTTCGATTGGCATGTCAGTTTTATTGGTATGTCAGTTTCGATTGGTATGTCAGTTTCTATTGGTATACGAGTTTCGATTGGTATATCAGTTTCGATTGGTATGTCAGTTTTGATTGGTATGTCAGTTTCGATTGGTATATCAGATACTATTGATATGTCAGTTTCGATTGGGATGTCAGTTTCGATTGGTATGTCAGTTTCTATTGGTATATCAGTTTCGATTAGTATGTTAGTTTCTATTGGTATGTCAGTTTCGATTAGTATATCAGTTTCTATTGGTATGTTAGTTTCGACTGGTATGTTAGTCCTCGATTTGTATGTCAATTTCCATTGGTATATTAGTTTTGATTGGTATGTTGTTTCGATTGGTATGTCAATTTCTATTGGTATATCAGTTTCTATTGGTATGTCAGTTTCTATTGGTATGGCAGTTTCGATTGGTATATCAGATTCGATTAGTATGTCAGTTTCTATTGGTATATCAGTTTCCATTGGTATATCAGTTTCGATTGGTATATCAGTTTCTATTGGTATATCAGTTTCTATTGGTATGTCAGTTTCTATTGGTATGTCAGTTTCTATTGTTATATCAGTTTCGATTGGTATATCAGTTTCGATTGGTATGTCAGTTTTGATCGCTATGTCAGTTTCGATTGGTATATCAGTTTCAATTGGTGTATCAGTTTCGATTGGTATGTCAGTTTCAATTTGTATATCAGTTTCGATTGGTATGTCAGTTTCTATTGGTATGTCAGTTTCTATTGGTATGTTAGTCCTCGATTTGTATGTCAGTTTCTGTTGGTATATCAGTTTCAATTGGTATGTCAGTTTTGATTAGCATATCAGTTTCTATTTGTATGTCAGTTTCTATTGGTATATCAGTTTCGATTGGCATATCAGTTTCCAATGGTATATCAGTTTAGATTGGTATGTCAGTTTCTATTGGTATATCAGTTTCCAATGGTATATCAGTTTAGATTGGTATGTCAGTTTCTATTGGTATATCAGTTTCTATTTGTATCTCAGTTTCGATTGGTATGTCAGTTTCTATTGGTATATCAATTTCTATTGGTATGTCAGTTTCTACTGGTATGTCTGTTTCGATTGGTATATCAGATTCGATTAGTATATCAGTTTCTATTGGTATATCAGTTTGCATTGGTATATCAGTTTCGATTGGTATATCAGTTTCGATTGGTATGTCAGTTTCGATTGGTATGTCAGTTTCGATTGGCATATCAGTTTCGATTGTTATGTTAGTTTCGATTGGTATCATCATCATCATCATCATCACCGTTTTACGTCCGTTCTTCCACGCTAGCATGGGTTAGACGGGTTGTCCTGTTGTTGGCAGTGTCTGGTCGGCTGACCATGCCTTGCTCATACAGGAACTGATCTGGCTTGATTTCTACAGCTGGATGCCCTTCCTAACACCAACCTCATTTACAGTGAGTGCTGGGTGCTTTTTCGTGGCGCCTACACGTCCACTTTACAGTGTGGGCTGGGTGCTTTTTTGCCGTGGCACCTCCACGACCACCTTGCGGTGGGGGGGGGGGGGGCATATTGTTTATATACTTCAGCATGTACCCATGGGAGGTCGGGTACCCTGTATTACTGCGTGACGCCAGAAGTCACGGTCGTGTGTCATTGACTTTGAGAGGTGTAGTTGGGTAAGGTCGGCTTTTATCACCTCATCCCAAGTCATCTTGGGTCTCCCCACTCCGCGGTTTCCATCAACTTCTAGTGCTCTGCACCTTTTTATGCAGCTGTCATCCTTCATACGCATCACATGTCCATACCAGCGTAACCGCCTCTCCTGCACGCAGCATTTGATTCCTCTTATGCTCAGTCTCTCTCTCAATTCATTTATGCTTTGTCGTTCACGTATATTACTGTTACACATCCATCGGAGCATGCAGGCTTCGTTTCTCTCTAATCTACGTAGGTCTTCCACCTTCAGCGCCCAGGTCTCACTACCATGCAACATCGCTGTTCGGATACACGCATCATACAGTCTGCCTTTCATTCTGAGGGAGAAGCCTTTTGCAGCTAGCAGTGGTATGTCAGTTTCAATTTGTATATCAGTTTCGATTGGTATGTGTAGTTTCTATTGGTATACGAGTTTCGATTGGTATATCAGTTTCTATTGGTATGTCAGTTTCGATTAGTATATCAGTTTCTATTGGTATGTCAGTTTCGATTGGTATGTTAGTCCTCGATTTGTATGTCAGTTTCTATTGGTATATTAGTATCGATTGGTACGTCAGTTTCAATTAGTATGTCAGTTTCAATTTGTATATCAATTTCGATTGGTATGTCAGTTTTATTGGTATGTCAGTTTTGATTGGTATATCAGTTTCGGTTGGTATGTCAGTTTCAATTGGTATGTGTAGTTTCTATTGGTATACGAGTTTCGATTAGTATGTCAGTTTCTATTGGTATATCAGTTTCGATTAGTATATCAGTTTCTATTGGTATGTCAGTTTCGATTGGTATGTTAGTCCTCGATTTGTATGTCAGTTTCTATTGGTATATTAGTATCGATTGGTACGTCAGTTTCAATTAGTATGTCAGTTTCAATTTGTATATCAGTTTCAATTGGTATGTCAGTTTTATTGGTATGTCAATTTCGATTGGTATATCAGTTTCGGTTGGTATATCAGTTTCGATTGGTATGTCAGTTTTGATCGCTATGTCAGTTTCGATTGGTATATCAGTTTCCATTGTTATGTTAGTTTCTATTGGTATGTCAGTTTCTATTGGTATATCAGTTTCAATTGGTGTATCAGTTTCGATTGGTATGTCAGTTTCTATTGGTATGTCAGTTTCTATTGGTATGTTAGTCCTCGATTTGTATGTCAGTTTCTGTTGGTATATCAGTTTCAATTGGTATGTCAGTTTTGATTAGCATATCAGTTTCTATTTGTATGTCAGTTTCAATTTGTATATCAGTTTCGATTGGTATGTCAGTTTTATTGGTATGTCAATTTCGATTGGTATATCAGTTTCGGTTGGTATGTCAGTTTCAATTGGTATGTGTAGTTTCTATTGGTATACGAGTTTCGATTGGTATGTCAGTTTCTATTGGTATGTCAGTTTCGATTAGTATATCAGTTTCTATTGGTATGTCAGTTTCGATTGGTATGTTAGTCCTCGATTTGTATGTCAGTTTCTATTGGTATATCAGTTTCGATTGATATGTCAGTTTCGATTGGTATGTCAGTTTCGATTAGTATATCAGTTTCAAATGGTATGTCAGTTTGGATTGGTATATCAGTTTCGATTGGTATGTCAGTTTCGATTTGTATGTCAGTTTCTGTTGGTATATCAGTTGCAATTGGTATGTCAGTTTTGATTAGCATATCAGTTTCTATTTGTATGTCTGTTTCTTTGGTATATCAGTTTCAATTGGTATATCAGTTTCGATTGTTATGTCAATTTCGATTGGTATGTTAATTTCTATTGGTATATCAGTCTCTGTTCGTATCTCAGTTTCGATTAGTATATCAGTTTCTATTGGTATGTCAGTTTCGATTGGTATGTTAGTCCTCGATTTGTATGTCAGTTTCCATTGGTATATCAGTTTCGATTGGTATGTCAGTTTCTATTGGTATGTCAGTTTCTATTTATATATCAGTTTCGATTGGTATATCAGTTTCGATTGGTATGTCAGTTTTGATCGGTATGTCCGTTTCGATTGGTATATTAGTTTCGATTGGTATGTCAGTTTCTATTGGTATATCAGTTTCCATTGGTATATCAGTTTAGATTGGTATGTCAGTTTCTATTGGTATATCAATTTCTATTGGTATGTCAGTTTCTATTGGTATGTCAGTTTCGATTGGTATATCAGATTCGATTAGTATATCAGTTTCTATTGGTATATCAGTTTGCATTGTTATATCAGTTTCGATTGGTATATCAGTTTCTATTGGAATATAAGTTTCTATGGGTATGTCAGTTTCAATTGGTATATCAGATTCGATTATTATGTCATTTTCTATTGGTATATCAGTTTCCATTGGTATATCAGTTTCGAGTGGTATATCAGTTTCTATTGGTATATCAGTTTATATTGGTATGTCACTTTCTATTGGTATGTCAGTTTCTATTGGTATATCAGTTTCGATTCGTATATCAGTTTCGATTGGTATGTCAGTTTTATTGGTATGTCAATTTTGATTGGTATATCAGTTTCGGTTGGTATGTCAGTTTCAATTGGTATGTGTAGTTTCTATTGGTATACGAGTTTCGATTGGTATGTCAGTTTCTATTGGTATGTCAGTTTCGATTAGTATAGCAGTTTCTATTGGTGTGTCAGTTTCGATTGGTATGTTAGTCCTCGATTTGTTTGTCAGTTTCTATTGGTATATTAGTATCGATTGGTACGTCAGTTTCAATTAGTATGTCAGTTTCAATTTGTATATCAGTTTCGATTGGTATGTCAGTTTTATTGGTATGTCAATTTCGATTGGTATATCAGTTTCGGTTGGTATGTCAGTTTTATTGGTATGTCAATTTCGATTGGTATATCAGTTTTGTTTGGTATGTCAGTTTCAATTGGTATGTGTAGTTTCTATTGTTATACGAGTTTCGATTGATATGTCAGTTTCTATTGGTATGTCAGTTTCGATTAGTATATCAGTTTCTATTGGTATGTCAGTTTTATTGGTATGTCAATTTCGATTGGTATATCAGTTTTGTTTGGTATGTCAGTTTCAATTGGTATGTGTAGTTTCTATTGATATACGAGTTTCGATTGGTATATCAGTTTCTATTGGTATGTCAGTTTGGATTAGTATGTCAGTTTCAATTTGTATAAAAGTTTCGATTGGTATGTCAGTTTTATTGGTATGTCAATTTCGATTGGTATATCAGTTTAGGTTGGTATGTCAGTTTCGATTGGTATGTCAGTTTCTATTGGTATACGAGTTTCGATTGGTATATCAGTTTCGATTGGTATGTCAGTTTTGATTGGTATGTCAGTTTCGATTGGTATATCAGTTACTATTGATATGTCAGTTTCGATTGGGATGTCAGTTTCGATTGGTATGTCAGTTTCTATTGGTATATCAGTTTCGATTAGTATGTTAGTTTCTATTGGTATGTCAGTTTCGATTAGTATATCAGTTTCTATTGGTATGTTAGTTTCGACTTGTATGTCAGTCCTCGATTTGTATGTCAGTTTCCATTGGTATATTAGTTTTGATTGGTATGTCAGTCTCGATTGGTATGTCAATTTCTATTGGTATATCAGTTTCTATTGGTATGTCAGTTTCTATTGGTATGGCAGTTTCGATTGGTATATCAGATTCGATTAGTTTTTCAGTTTCTATTGGTATATCAGTTTACATTGGTATATCAGTTTCGATTGGGATATCAGTTTCTATTGGTATATCAGTTTCTATTGGTATGTCAGTTTCTATTGGTATGTCAGTTTCTATTGTTATATCAGTTTCGATTGGTATATCAGTTTCGATTGGTATGTCAGTTTTGATCGGTATGTCAGTTTCGATTGGTATATCAGTTTCCATTGTTATGTTAGTTTCTATTGGTATGTCAGTTTCAATTTGTATATCAGTTTCGATTGGTATGTCAGTTTTATTGGTATGTCAATTTTGATTGGTATACGAGTTTCGATTGGTATGTCAGTTTCTATTGGCATGTCAGTTTCGATTAGTATATCAGTTTCTATTGGTATGTCAGTTTCGATTGGTATGTTAGTCCTCGATTTGTATGTCAGTTCTATTGGTATATTAGTATCGATTGGTACGTCAGTTTCAATTAGTATGTCAGTTTCAATTTGTATATCAGTCTCGATTAGTATGTCAGTTTTATTGGTATGTCAATTTCGATTGGTATATCAGTTTCGGTTGGTATGTAAGTTTCAATTGGTATGTGTAGTTTCTATTGGTATACGAGTTTCGATTAGTATATCAGTTTCGAATGGTATGTCAGTTTGGATTGGTATATCAGTTTCGATTGGTATGTCAGTTTCGATTTGTATGTCAGTTTCTGTTGGTATATCAGTTTCAATTGGTATGTCAGGTTTGATTAGCATATCAGTTTCTATTTGTATGTCTGTTTCTATTGGTATATCTGTTTCAATTGGTATATCAGTTTCGATTGTTATGTCAATTTCGATTGGTATGTTAGTTTCTATTGGTATATCAGTTTCCATTGGTATATTAGTTTAGATTGGTATGTCAGTTTCTGTTGGTATATCAGTTTCTGTTCGTATCTCAGTTTCGATTGGTATGTCAGTTTCTATTGGTATATCAGTTTCGATTAGTATGTTAGTTTCTATTGGTATGTCAGTTTCGATTAGTATATCAGTTTCTATTGGTATGTCAGTTTCGATTGGTATGTCAGTTTCTATTGGTATGTCAGTTTCTATTGGTATATCAGTTTCGATTGGTATATCAGTTTTGATTGGTATGTCAGTTTTGATCGGTATGTCCGTTTCGATTGGTATATTAGTTTCGATTGGTATGTCAGTTTCTATTGGTATATCAGTTTCCATTGGTATATCAGTTTAGATTGGTATGTCAGTTTCTATTGGTATATCAGTTTCTATTTGTAACTCAGTTTCGATTGTTATGTCAGTTTCTATTGGTATATCAATATCTATTGGTATGTCAGTTTCTATTGGTATGTCAGTTTCGATTGGTATATCAGATTCGATTAGTATATCAGTTTCTATTGGTATATCAGTTTGCATTGGTATATCAGTTTCGATTGGTATATCAGTTTCTATTGGTATATCAGTTTCTATTGGTATGTCAGTTTCTATTGGTATGTCAGTTTCAATTGGTATATCAGATTCGATTAGTATGTCATTTTCTATTGGTATATCAGTTTCCATTGGTATATCAGTTTCGATTGGTATATCAGGTTCTATTGGTATGTCAGTTTCTATTGGTATATCAGTTTCGATTGGTATATCAGTTTCGATTGGTATGTCAGTTTTATTGGTATGTCAATTTTGATTGGTATGTTACTCCTCGATTTGTATGTCAGTTTCTATTGGTATATTAGTATCGATTGGAACGTCAGTTTCAATTAGTATGTCAGTTTCAATTCGTATATCAGTTTCGATTGGTATGTCAGTTTTATTGGTATGTCAATTTCGATTGGTATATCAGTTTCGGTTGGTATATCAGTTTCAATTGGTATGTGTAGTTTCTATTGGTATACGAGTTTCGATTGGTATGTCAGTTTCGATTAGTATATCAGTTTCTATTGGTATGTCAGTTTCGATTGGTATGTTAGTCCTCGATTTGTATGTCAGTTTCTATTGGTATATCAGTTTCGATTGGTATGTCAGTTTCGACTGGTATGTCAGTTTCGATTAGTATATCAGTTTCGAATGGTATGTCAGTTTGGATTGGTATATCAGTTTCGATTGGTATGTCAGTTTCGATTTGTATGTCAGTTTCTGTTGGTATATCAGTTTCAATTGGTATGTCAGTTTTGATTAGCATATCAGTTTCTATTTGTATGTCTGTTTCTATTGGTATATCAGTTTCAATTGGTATATCAGTTTCGATTGTTATGTCAATTTCGATTGGTATGTCAGTTTCTATTGGTATATCAGTTTCCATTGGTATATCAGTTTAGATTGGTATGTCAGTTTCTATTGGTATATCAGTTTCTGTTCGTATCTCAGTTTCGATTTGTATGTCAGTTTCTATTGGTATATCAGTTTCGATTAGTATGTTAGTTTCTATTGGTATGTCAGTTTCGATTATTATATCAGTTTCTATTGGTATGTCAGTTTCGATTGGTATGTTAGTCCTCGATTTGTATGTCAGTTTCTATTGGTATATCAGTTTCGATTGGTATGTCAGTTTCGATTGGTATGTCAGTTTCTATTCGTATATCAGTTTCTATTGGTATGTCAGTTTCTATTGGTATGTCAGTTTCTATTGGTATATCAGTTTCAATTGGTGTATCAGTTTCGATTAGTATGTCAGTTTCAATTTGTATATCAGTTTCGATTGGTATGTCAGTTTCGATTGGTATATCAGTTACTATTGATATGTCAGTTTCGATTGGGATGTCAGTTTCGATTGGTATGTCAGTTTCTATTGGTATGTCAGTTTCGATTAGTATATCAGTTTCTATTGGTATGTTAGTTTTGATTGGTATGTTAGTCCTCGATTTGTATGTCAGTTTCTATTGGTATATCAGTTTCGATTGGCATGTCAGTTTCGATTGGTATGTCAGTTTCTATTGGTATATCAGTTTCTATTGGTATGTCAGTTTCTATTGTTATGTCAGTTTCAATTGGTATATCAGATTCGATTAGTATATCATTTTCTATTGGTATATCAGTTTCCATTGGTATATCAGTTTCGATTGGTATATCAGTTTCTATTGGTATATCAGTTTCTATTGGTATGTCAGTTTCTATTGGTATGTCAGTTTCTATTGGTATATCAGTTTCGATTGGTATATCAGTTTCGATTGGTGTGTCAGTTTTGATCGGTATGTCAGTTTCGATTGGTATATCAGTTTCGATTGTTATGTTTGTTTCTATTGGTATGTCAGTTTCTATTGGTTCATCAGTTTCAATTGGTGTATCAGTTTCGATTGGTATGTCAGTTTCAATTTGTATATTAGTTTCGATTGGTATGTCTGTTTTATTGGTATGTCAATTTCGATTGGTATATCAGTTTAGGTTGGTATGTCAGTTTCGATTGGTATGTCAGTTTCGATTGGTATATCAGTTACTATTAATATGTCAGTTTCGATTGGGATGTCTGTTTCGATTGGTATGTCAGTTTCTATTGGTATATCAGTTTCGATTAGTATGTTAGTTTCTATTGGTATGTCAGTTTCGATTAGTATATCAGTTTCTATTGGTAATGTTAGTTTCGACGGGTATGTTAGTCCTCGATTTGTATGTCAGTTTCCATTGGTATGTCAGTTTCTATTGGTATATCAGTTTCTATTGGTATGTCAGTTTCTATTGGTATGTCAGTTTCGATTGGTATATCAGATTCGATTAGTATGTCAGTTTCTATTGGTATATCAGTTTCCATTGGTATATCAGTTTCGATTGGTATATCAGTTTCTATTGGTAAATCAATTTCTATTGGTATGTCAGTTTCTATTGGTATGTCAGTTTCTATTGGTATATCAGTTTCGATTGGTATATCAGTTTCGATTGGTATGTCAGTTTTGATCGGTATGTCAGTTTCTAATTGTATATCAATTTCAATTGTTATGTTAGTTTCTATTGGTATGTTAGTTTCTATTGGTATATCAGTTTCAATTGGTGTATCAGTTTCGATTGGTATATCAGTTTCGATTGGTATGTCAGTTTTGATCGGCATGTCAGTTTCGATTGGTATATAAGTTTCGATTGTTATGTTAGTTTCTATTGGTATGTCAGTTTCTATTGGTATATCAGTTTCGATTGGTATATCAGTTTCGATTGGTATGTCAGTTTTGATCGGTATGTCAGTTTCTATTTGTATATCAGTTTCGATTGTTATGTTAGTTTCTATTGGTATATCAATATCTATTGGTATGTCAGTTTCTATTGGTATGTCAGTTTCGATTGGTATATCAGATTCGATTAGTATATCAGTTTCTATTGGTATATCAGTTTGCATTGGTATATCAGTTTCGATTGGTATATCAGTTTCTATTGGTATATCAGTTTCTATTGGTATGTCAGTTTCTATTGGTATGTCAGTTTCAATTGGTATATCAGATTCGATTAGTATGTCATTTTCTATTGGTATATCAGTTTCCATTGGTATATCAGTTTTGATTGGTATATCAGGTTCTATTGGTATGTCAGTTTCTATTGGTATATCAGTTTCGATTGGTATATCATTTTCGATTGGTATGTCAGTTTTATTGGTATGTCAATTTTGATTGGTATGTTACTCCTCGATTTGTATGTCAGTTTCTATTGGTATATTAGTATCGATTGGAACGTCAGTTTCAATTAGTATGTCAGTTTCAATTCGTATATCAGTTTCGATTGGTATGTCAGTTTCATTGGTATGTCAATTTCGATTGGTATATCAGTTTCGGTTGGTATATCAGTTTCAATTGGTATGTGTAGTTTCTATTGGTATACGAGTTTCGATTGGTATGTCAGTTTCGATTAGTATATCAGTTTCTATTGGTATGTCAGTTTCGATTGGTATGTTAGTCCTCGATTTGTATGTCAGTTTCTATTGGTATATCAGTTTCGATTGGTATGTCAGTTTCGACTGGTATGTCAGTTTCGATTTGTATGTCAGTTTCTGTTGGTATATCAGTTTCAATTGGTATGTCAGTTTTGATTAGCATATCAGTTTCTATTTGTATGTCTGTTTCTATTGGTATATCAGTTTCAATTGGTATATCAGTTTCGATTGTTATGTCAATTTCGATTGGTATGTCAGTTTCTATTGGTATATCAGTTTCCATTGGTATATCAGTTTAGATTGGTATGTCAGTTTCTATTGGTATATCAGTTTTGATCGGTATGTCAGTTTCTATTTGTATATCAGTTTCGATTGTTATGTTAGTTTCTATTGGTATGTCAGTTTCTATTGGTATATCAGTTTCAATTGGTGTATCAGTTTCGATTGGTATATCAGTTTCGATTGGTATGTCAGTTTTGATCGGTATGTCTGTTTTGATCGGTATGTCAGTTTCGATTGGAATATCAGTTTCGATTGTTAGGTTAGTTTCTATTGGTATATCAGTTTCAATTGGTGTATCAGTTTCGATTGGTATGTCAGTTTCAATTTGTATATCAGTTTCGAATGGTATGTCAGTTTCGATTGGTATATCAGTTTCGATTGGTATGTCAGTTTCGATTTGTATGTCAGTTTCTGTTGGTATATCAGTTTCAATTGGTATGTCAGTTTTGATTAGCATATCAGTTTCTATTTGTATGTCTGTTTCTATTGGTATATCAGTTTCAATTGGTATATCAGTTTCGATTGTTATGTCAATTTCGATTGGTATGTTAGTTTCTATTGGTATATCAGTTTCCATTGGTATATCAGTTTAGATTGGTATGTCAGTTTCTATTGGTATATCAGTTTCTGTTCGTATCTCAGTTTCGATTGGTATGTCAGTTTCTATTGGTATATCAGTTTTGATTAGTATGTTAGTTTCTATTGGTATGTCAGTTTCGATTAGTATATCAGTTTCTATTGGTATGTCAGTTTCGATTGGTATGTTAGTCCTCGATTTGTATGTCAGTTTCCATTGGTATATCAGTTTCCATTGGTATGTCAGTTTCCATTGGTGTGTCAGTTTCTATTGGTATATCAGTTTCGATAGGTATATCAGTTTCGATTGGTATGTCAGTTTTGATCGGTATGTCCATTTCGATTGGTATATTAGTTTCGATTGGTATGTCAGTTTCTATTGGTATATCAGTTTCCATTGGTATATCAGGTTAGATTGGTATGTCAGTTTCTATTGGTATATCAGTTTCTATTTGTATCTCAGTTTCGATTGGTATGTCAGTTTCTATTGGTATATCAATTTCTATTGGTATGTCAGTTTCTATTGGTATGTCAGTTTCGATTGGTATATCAGATTCGATTCGTATATCAGTTTCTATTGGTATATCAGTTTGCATTGGTATATCAGTTTCTATTGGTATATCAGTTTCTATTGGTATGTCAGTTTCTATTGGTATGTCAGTTTCAAATGGTATATCAGATTCGATTAGTATGTCATTTTCTATTGGTATATCAGTTTCCATTAGTATATCAGTTTCGAGTGGTATATCAGTTTCTATCGGTATATCAGTTTCTATTGGTATGTCAGTTTCTATTGGTATGTCAGTTTCTATTGGTATATCAGTTTCGATTGGTATATGAGTTTCGATTGGTATGTCAGTTTTATTGGTATGTCAATTTTGATTGGTATATCAGTTTCGGTTGGTATGTCAGTTTCAATTGGTATGTGTAGTTTCTATTGGTATACGAGTTTCGATTAGTATATCAGTTTCTATTGGTGTGTCAGTTTCGATTGGTATGTTAGTCCTCGATTTGTATGTCAGTTTCTATAGGTATATTAGTATCGATTGGTATATCAGTTTCGATTGTTATGTCAGTTTTGATTGGTATGTCAGTTTCGATTGGTATATCAGTTACTATTGATATGTCAGTTTCGATTGGGATGTTAGTTTCGATTGGTATGTCAGTTTCTATTGGTATATCAGTTTCGATTAGTATGTTAGTTTCTATTGGTATGTCAGTTTCGATTAGTATATCAGTTTCTATTGGTATGTTAGTTTCGACTGGTATATTAGTCCTCGATTTGTATGTCAGTTTCCATTGGTATATTAGTTTCGATTGGTATGTCAGTCTCGATTGGTATGTCAATTTCTATTGGTATATCAGTTTCTATTGGTATGTCAGTTTCTATTAGTTTGTCAGTTTCTATTGTTATATCAGTTTCGATTGGTATATCAGTTTCGATTGGTATGTCAGTTTTGATCGGTATGTCAGTTTCGATTGGTATATCAGTTTCCATTGTAATGTTAGTTTCTATTGGTATGTCAGTTTCTATTGGTATATCAGTTTCAATTGGTGTATCAGTTTCGATTTGTATGTCAGTTTCAATTTGTATATCAGTTTCGATTGGTATGTCAGTTTCTATTGGTATGTCAGTTTCTATTGGTATGCTAGTCCTCGATTTGTATGTCAGTTTCTGTTGGTATATCAGTTTCAATTCGTATGTCAGTTTTGATTAGCATATCAGTTTCTATTTGTATGTCAGTTTCTATTGGTATATCAGTTTCGATTGGTATATCAGTTTCCAATGGTATATCAGTTTAGATTGGTATGTCAGTTTCGATTGGTATGTCAGTTTCTATTGGTATATCAATTTCTATTTGTATGTCAGTTTCTACTGGTATGACAGTTTCGATTGGTATATCAGATTCGATTAGTATATCAGTTTCTATTGGTATATCAGTTTGCATTGGTATATCAGTTTCGATTGGTATATCAGTTTCGATTGGTATGTCTGTTTTGATTGGTATGTCAGTTTCGATTGGCATATCAGTTTCGATTGTTATGTTAGTTTCGATTGGTATGTCAGTTTCAATTTGTATATCAGTTTCGATTGGTATGTCAGTTTTATTGGTATGTCAATTTTGATTGGTATATCAGTTTCGGTTGGTATGTCAGTTTCAATTGGTATGTGTAGTTTCTATTGGTATACGAGTTTCGATTGGTATGTCAGTTTCTATTTGTATATCAGTTTCGATTAGTATATCAGTTTCTATTGGTATATCAGTTTCTATTGGTATGTCAGTTTCTATTGGTATATCAGTTTCGATTAGTATGTTAGTTTCTATTGGTATGTCAGTTTCGATTATTATATCAGTTTCTATTGGTATGTCAGTTTCGATTGGTATGTTAGTCCTCGATTTGTATGTCAGTTTCTATTGGTATATCAGTTTCGATTGGTATGTCAGTTTCGATTGGTATGTCAGTTTCTATTCGTATATCAGTTTCTATTGGTATGTCAGTTTCTATTGGTATGTCAGTTTCTATTGGTATATCAGTTTCAATTGGTGTATCAGTTTCGATTAGTATGTCAGTTTCAATTTGTATATCAGTTTCGATTGGTATGTCAGTTTCGATTGGTATATCAGTTACTATTGATATGTCAGTTTCGATTGGGATGTCAGTTTCGATTGGTATGTCAGTTTCTATTGGTATGTCAGTTTCGATTAGTATATCAGTTTCTATTGGTATGTTAGTTTTGATTGGTATGTTAGTCCTCGATTTGTATGTCAGTTTCTATTGGTATATCAGTTTCGATTGGCATGTCAGTTTCGATTGGTATGTCAGTTTCTATTGGTATATCAGTTTCTATTGGTATGTCAGTTTCTATTGTTATGTCAGTTTCAATTGGTATATCAGATTCGATTAGTATATCATTTTCTATTGGTATATCAGTTTCCATTGGTATATCAGTTTCGATTGGTATATCAGTTTCTATTGGTATATCAGTTTCTATTGGTATGTCAGTTTCTATTGGTATGTCAGTTTCTATTGGTATATCAGTTTCGATTGGTATATCAGTTTCGATTGGTGTGTCAGTTTTGATCGGTATGTCAGTTTCGATTGGTATATCAGTTTCGATTGTTATGTTTGTTTCTATTGGTATGTCAGTTTCTATTGGTTCATCAGTTTCAATTGGTGTATCAGTTTCGATTGGTATGTCAGTTTCAATTTGTATATTAGTTTCGATTGGTATGTCTGTTTTATTGGTATGTCAATTTCGATTGGTATATCAGTTTAGGTTGGTATGTCAGTTTCGATTGGTATGTCAGTTTCGATTGGTATATCAGTTACTATTAATATGTCAGTTTCGATTGGGATGTCTGTTTCGATTGGTATGTCAGTTTCTATTGGTATATCAGTTTCGATTAGTATGTTAGTTTCTATTGGTATGTCAGTTTCGATTAGTATATCAGTTTCTATTGGTAATGTTAGTTTCGACGGGTATGTTAGTCCTCGATTTGTATGTCAGTTTCCATTGGTATGTCAGTTTCTATTGGTATATCAGTTTCTATTGGTATGTCAGTTTCTATTGGTATGTCAGTTTCGATTGGTATATCAGATTCGATTAGTATGTCAGTTTCTATTGGTATATCAGTTTCCATTGGTATATCAGTTTCGATTGGTATATCAGTTTCTATTGGTAAATCAATTTCTATTGGTATGTCAGTTTCTATTGGTATGTCAGTTTCTATTGGTATATCAGTTTCGATTGGTATATCAGTTTCGATTGGTATGTCAGTTTTGATCGGTATGTCAGTTTCTAATTGTATATCAATTTCAATTGTTATGTTAGTTTCTATTGGTATGTTAGTTTCTATTGGTATATCAGTTTCAATTGGTGTATCAGTTTCGATTGGTATATCAGTTTCGATTGGTATGTCAGTTTTGATCGGCATGTCAGTTTCGATTGGTATATAAGTTTCGATTGTTATGTTAGTTTCTATTGGTATGTCAGTTTCTATTGGTATATCAGTTTCGATTGGTATATCAGTTTCGATTGGTATGTCAGTTTTGATCGGTATGTCAGTTTCTATTTGTATATCAGTTTCGATTGTTATGTTAGTTTCTATTGGTATATCAATATCTATTGGTATGTCAGTTTCTATTGGTATGTCAGTTTCGATTGGTATATCAGATTCGATTAGTATATCAGTTTCTATTGGTATATCAGTTTGCATTGGTATATCAGTTTCGATTGGTATATCAGTTTCTATTGGTATATCAGTTTCTATTGGTATGTCAGTTTCTATTGGTATGTCAGTTTCAATTGGTATATCAGATTCGATTAGTATGTCATTTTCTATTGGTATATCAGTTTCCATTGGTATATCAGTTTTGATTGGTATATCAGGTTCTATTGGTATGTCAGTTTCTATTGGTATATCAGTTTCGATTGGTATATCATTTTCGATTGGTATGTCAGTTTTATTGGTATGTCAATTTTGATTGGTATGTTACTCCTCGATTTGTATGTCAGTTTCTATTGGTATATTAGTATCGATTGGAACGTCAGTTTCAATTAGTATGTCAGTTTCAATTCGTATATCAGTTTCGATTGGTATGTCAGTTTTATTGGTATGTCAATTTCGATTGGTATATCAGTTTCGGTTGGTATATCAGTTTCAATTGGTATGTGTAGTTTCTATTGGTATACGAGTTTCGATTGGTATGTCAGTTTCGATTAGTATATCAGTTTCTATTGGTATGTCAGTTTCGATTGGTATGTTAGTCCTCGATTTGTATGTCAGTTTCTATTGGTATATCAGTTTCGATTGGTATGTCAGTTTCGACTGGTATGTCAGTTTCGATTTGTATGTCAGTTTCTGTTGGTATATCAGTTTCAATTGGTATGTCAGTTTTGATTAGCATATCAGTTTCTATTTGTATGTCTGTTTCTATTGGTATATCAGTTTCAATTGGTATATCAGTTTCGATTGTTATGTCAATTTCGATTGGTATGTCAGTTTCTATTGGTATATCAGTTTCCATTGGTATATCAGTTTAGATTGGTATGTCAGTTTCTATTGGTATATCAGTTTTGATCGGTATGTCAGTTTCTATTTGTATATCAGTTTCGATTGTTATGTTAGTTTCTATTGGTATGTCAGTTTCTATTGGTATATCAGTTTCAATTGGTGTATCAGTTTCGATTGGTATATCAGTTTCGATTGGTATGTCAGTTTTGATCGGTATGTCTGTTTTGATCGGTATGTCAGTTTCGATTGGAATATCAGTTTCGATTGTTAGGTTAGTTTCTATTGGTATATCAGTTTCAATTGGTGTATCAGTTTCGATTGGTATGTCAGTTTCAATTTGTATATCAGTTTCGAATGGTATGTCAGTTTCGATTGGTATATCAGTTTCGATTGGTATGTCAGTTTCGATTTGTATGTCAGTTTCTGTTGGTATATCAGTTTCAATTGGTATGTCAGTTTTGATTAGCATATCAGTTTCTATTTGTATGTCTGTTTCTATTGGTATATCAGTTTCAATTGGTATATCAGTTTCGATTGTTATGTCAATTTCGATTGGTATGTTAGTTTCTATTGGTATATCAGTTTCCATTGGTATATCAGTTTAGATTGGTATGTCAGTTTCTATTGGTATATCAGTTTCTGTTCGTATCTCAGTTTCGATTGGTATGTCAGTTTCTATTGGTATATCAGTTTTGATTAGTATGTTAGTTTCTATTGGTATGTCAGTTTCGATTAGTATATCAGTTTCTATTGGTATGTCAGTTTCGATTGGTATGTTAGTCCTCGATTTGTATGTCAGTTTCCATTGGTATATCAGTTTCCATTGGTATGTCAGTTTCCATTGGTGTGTCAGTTTCTATTGGTATATCAGTTTCGATAGGTATATCAGTTTCGATTGGTATGTCAGTTTTGATCGGTATGTCCATTTCGATTGGTATATTAGTTTCGATTGGTATGTCAGTTTCTATTGGTATATCAGTTTCCATTGGTATATCAGGTTAGATTGGTATGTCAGTTTCTATTGGTATATCAGTTTCTATTTGTATCTCAGTTTCGATTGGTATGTCAGTTTCTATTGGTATATCAATTTCTATTGGTATGTCAGTTTCTATTGGTATGTCAGTTTCGATTGGTATATCAGATTCGATTCGTATATCAGTTTCTATTGGTATATCAGTTTGCATTGGTATATCAGTTTCTATTGGTATATCAGTTTCTATTGGTATGTCAGTTTCTATTGGTATGTCAGTTTCAAATGGTATATCAGATTCGATTAGTATGTCATTTTCTATTGGTATATCAGTTTCCATTAGTATATCAGTTTCGAGTGGTATATCAGTTTCTATCGGTATATCAGTTTCTATTGGTATGTCAGTTTCTATTGGTATGTCAGTTTCTATTGGTATATCAGTTTCGATTGGTATATGAGTTTCGATTGGTATGTCAGTTTTATTGGTATGTCAATTTTGATTGGTATATCAGTTTCGGTTGGTATGTCAGTTTCAATTGGTATGTGTAGTTTCTATTGGTATACGAGTTTCGATTAGTATATCAGTTTCTATTGGTGTGTCAGTTTCGATTGGTATGTTAGTCCTCGATTTGTATGTCAGTTTCTATAGGTATATTAGTATCGATTGGTATATCAGTTTCGATTGTTATGTCAGTTTTGATTGGTATGTCAGTTTCGATTGGTATATCAGTTACTATTGATATGTCAGTTTCGATTGGGATGTTAGTTTCGATTGGTATGTCAGTTTCTATTGGTATATCAGTTTCGATTAGTATGTTAGTTTCTATTGGTATGTCAGTTTCGATTAGTATATCAGTTTCTATTGGTATGTTAGTTTCGACTGGTATATTAGTCCTCGATTTGTATGTCAGTTTCCATTGGTATATTAGTTTCGATTGGTATGTCAGTCTCGATTGGTATGTCAATTTCTATTGGTATATCAGTTTCTATTGGTATGTCAGTTTCTATTAGTTTGTCAGTTTCTATTGTTATATCAGTTTCGATTGGTATATCAGTTTCGATTGGTATGTCAGTTTTGATCGGTATGTCAGTTTCGATTGGTATATCAGTTTCCATTGTAATGTTAGTTTCTATTGGTATGTCAGTTTCTATTGGTATATCAGTTTCAATTGGTGTATCAGTTTCGATTTGTATGTCAGTTTCAATTTGTATATCAGTTTCGATTGGTATGTCAGTTTCTATTGGTATGTCAGTTTCTATTGGTATGCTAGTCCTCGATTTGTATGTCAGTTTCTGTTGGTATATCAGTTTCAATTCGTATGTCAGTTTTGATTAGCATATCAGTTTCTATTTGTATGTCAGTTTCTATTGGTATATCAGTTTCGATTGGTATATCAGTTTCCAATGGTATATCAGTTTAGATTGGTATGTCAGTTTCGATTGGTATGTCAGTTTCTATTGGTATATCAATTTCTATTTGTATGTCAGTTTCTACTGGTATGACAGTTTCGATTGGTATATCAGATTCGATTAGTATATCAGTTTCTATTGGTATATCAGTTTGCATTGGTATATCAGTTTCGATTGGTATATCAGTTTCGATTGGTATGTCTGTTTTGATTGGTATGTCAGTTTCGATTGGCATATCAGTTTCGATTGTTATGTTAGTTTCGATTGGTATGTCAGTTTCAATTTGTATATCAGTTTCGATTGGTATGTCAGTTTTATTGGTATGTCAATTTTGATTGGTATATCAGTTTCGGTTGGTATGTCAGTTTCAATTGGTATGTGTAGTTTCTATTGGTATACGAGTTTCGATTGGTATGTCAGTTTCTATTTGTATATCAGTTTCGATTAGTATATCAGTTTCTATTGGTATATCAGTTTCTATTGGTATGTCAGTTTCTATTGGTATGTCAGTTTCAATTGGTATATCAGATTCGATTAGTATGTCATTTTCTATTGGTATATCAGTTTCCATTGGTATATCAGTTTCGAGTGGTATATCAGTTTCGATTGGTATATCAGTTTCTATTGGTATGTCAGTTTCTATTGGTATGTCAGTTTCTATTGGTATATCAGTTTCGATTGGTATCTCAGTTTCGATTGGTATGTCAGTTTTATTGGTATGTCAATTTTGATTGGTATATCAGTTTCGGTTGGTATGTCAGTTTCAATTGGTATGTGTAGTTTCTATTGGTATACGAGTTTCGATTGGTATGTCAGTTTCTATTGGTATGTCAGTTTCGATTAGTATATCAGTTTCCATTGGTGTGTCAGTTTCGATTGGTATGTTAGTCCTCGATTTGTATGTTAGTTTCTATTGGTATATTAGTATCGATTGGTACGTCAGTTTCAATTAGTATGTCAGTTTCAATTTGTATATCAGTTTCGATTGGTATGTCAGTTTTATTGGTATGTCAATTTCGATTGGTATATCAGTTTCGGTTGGTATATCAGTTTCAATTGGTATGTGTAGTTTCTATTGGTATACGAGTTTCGATTGGTATGTCAGTTTCTATTGGTATGTCAGTTTCGATTAGTATATATCAGTTTCTATTGGTATGTCAGTTTCGATTGGTATGTTAGTCCTCGATTTGTATGTCAGTTTCTATTGGTATATCAGTTTCGATTGGTATGTCAGTTTCGATTGGTATGTCAGTTTCGATTAGTATATCAGTTTCGAATGGTATGTCAGTTTGGATTGGTATATCAGTTTCGATTGGTATGTCAGTTTCGATTTGTATGTCAGTTTCTGTTGGTATATCAGTTTCAATTAGTATGACAGTTTTGATTAGCATATCAGTTTCTATTTGTATGTCTGTTTCTATTGGTATATCAGTTTCAATTGGTATATCAGTTTCGATTGTTATGTCAATTTCGATTGGTATGTCAGTTTCTATTGGTATATCAGTTTCCATTGGTATATCAGTTTAGATTGGTATGTCAGTTTCTATTGGTATATCAGTTTCTGTTCGTATCTCAGTTTCGATTTGTATGTCAGTTTCTATTGGTATATCAGTTTCGATTAGTATGTTAGTTTCTATTGGTATGTCAGTTTCGATTATTATATCAGTTTCTATCGGTACGTCAGTTTCGATTGGTATGTTAGTCCTCGATTTGTATGTCAGTTTCTATTGGTATATCAGTTTCGATTGGTATGTCAGTTTCGATTGGTATGTCAGTTTCTATTCGTATATCAGTTTCTATTGGTATGTCAGTTTCTATTGGTATGTCAGTTTCTATTGGTATATCAGTTTCAATTGGTGTATCAGTTTCGATTGGTATGTCAGTTTCAATTTGTATATCAGTTTCGATTGGTATGACAGTTTCGATTGGTATATCAGTTACTATTGATATGTCAGTTTCGATTGGGATGTCAGTTTCAATTGGTATGTCAGTTTCTATTGGTATGTCAGTTTCGATTAGTATATCAGTTTCTATTGGTATGTTAGTCCTCGATTTGTATGTCAGTTTCTATTGGTATATCAGTTTCGATTGGTATGTCAGTTTCGATTGGTATGTCAGTTTCTATTGGTATATCAGTTTCTATTGGTATGTCAGTTTCTATTGGTATGTCAGTTTCAATTGGTATATCAGATTCGATTAGTATGTCGTTTTCTATTGGTATATCAGTTTCCATTGGTATATCAGTTTCGATTGGTATATCAGTTTCTATTGGTATATCAGTTTCTATTGGTATATCAGTTTCGATTGGTATATCAGTTTCGATTGGTATGTCAGTTTTGATCGGTATGTCAGTTTCGATTGGTATATCAGTTTCGATTGTTATGTTAGTTTCTATTGGTATATCAGTTTCTATTGGTATATCAGTTTCAATTGGTGTATCAGTTTCGATTGGTATGTCAGTTTCAATTTCTATATCAGTTTCGATTGGTATGTCAGTTTTATTGGTATGTCAATTTCGATTGGTATATCAGTTTAGGTTGGTACGTCAGTTTCGATTGGTATGTCAGTTTCTATTGGTATACGAGTTTCGATTGGTATATCAGTTTCGATTGGTATGTCTGTTTTGATTGGTATGTCAGTTTCGATTGGTATGTCAGTTTCTATTGGTATATCAGTTTCGATTAGTATGTTAGTTTCTATTGGTATGTCAATTTCGATTAGTATATCAGTTTCTATTGGTAATGTTAGTTTCGACGGGTATGTTAGTCCTCGATTTGTATGTCAGTTTCCATTGGTATATTAGTTTCGATTGGTATGTCAGTTTCGATTGGTATGTCAGTTTCTATTGGTATATCAGTTTCTATTGGTATGTCAGTTTCTATTGGTATGTCAGTTTCGATTGGTATATCAGATTCGATTAGTATGTCAGTTTCTATTGGTATATCAGTTTCCATTGGTATATCAGTTTCGATTGGTATATCAGTTTCTATTGGTATATCAGTTTCTATTGGTATGCCAGTTTCTATTGGTATGTCAGTTTCTATTGGTATATCAGTTTCGATTGGTATATCAGTTTCGATTGGTATGTCAGTTTTGATCGGTATGTCAGTTTCTATTTGTATATCAATTTCCATTGTTATGTTAGTTTCTATTGGTATGTCAGTTTCTATTGGTATATCAGTTTCAATTGGTGTATCAGTTACGATTGGTATATCAGTTTCGATTGGTATATCAGTTTCGATTGTTATGTTAGTTTCTATTGGTTTGTCAGTTTCTATTGGTATATCAGTTTCGATTGGTATATCAGTTTTGATCGGTATTTCAGTTTTGATCGGTATGTCAGTTTCGATTGGTATATCAGTTTCGATTGTTATGTTAGTTTCTATTGGTATATCAGTTTCAATTGGTGTATCAGTTTCGAATTGTATGTCAGTTTTGATTGGTATGTCAGTTTAGGTTGGTATGTCAGTTTCGATTGGTATGTCAGTTTCTATTGGTTTACGAGTTTCTATTGGTATATCAGTTTCGATTGGTATGTCAGTTTTGATTGGTATGTCAGTTTCGATTGGTATATCAGTTACTATTGATATGTCAGTTTCGATTGGGATGTCAGTTTCGATTGGTATGTCAGTTTCTATTGGTATATCAGTTTCGATTAGTATGTTAGTTTCTATTGGTATGTCAGTTTCGATTAGTATATCAGTTTCTATTGGTATTGTTAGTTTCGACTGGTATGTTAGTCCTCGATTTGTATGTCAGTTTCCATTGGTATATTAGTTTCGATTGGTATGTCAGTTTCGATTGGTATGTCAGTTTCTATTGGTATATCAGTTTCTATTGGTATGTCAGTTTCTATTGGTATGTCAGTTTCGATTGGTATATCAGATTCGATTAGTATGTCAGTTTCTATTGGTATATCAGTTTCCATTGGTATATCAGTTTCGATTGGTATATCAGTTTCTATTGGTTTATCAGTTTCTATTGGTATGTCAGTTTCTACTGGTATGTCAGTTTCTATTGGTATATCAGTTTCGATTGGTATATCAGTTTCGATTGGTATGTCAGTTTTGATCGGTATGTTAGTTTCTATTTGTATATCAGTTTCAATTAGTGTATCAGTTTCGATTGGTATGTCAGTTTCAATTTGTATATCAGTTTCGATTGGTATGTCAGTTTCTATTGGTATGTCAGTTTCTATTGGTATGTTAGTCCTCGATTTGTATGTCAGTTTCTGTTGGTATATCAGTTTCAATTGGTATGTCAGTTTTGATTAGCATATCAGTTTCTATTTGTATGTCAGTTTCTATTGGTATGTCAGTTTCGATTGGTATGTCAGTTTCTATTGGTATATCAGTTTCTATTGGTATGTCAGTTTCTATTGGTATGTCAGTTTCGATTGGTATATCAGATTCGATTAGTATGTCAGTTTCTATTGTTATATCAGTTTCCATTGGTATATCAGTTTCGATTGGTATATCAGTTTCTATTGGTTTATCAGTTTCTATTGGTATGTCAGTTTCTACTGGTACGTCAGTTTCTATTGGTATATCAGTTTCGATTGGTATATCAGTTTCGATTGGTATGTCAGTTTTGTCGGTATGTTAGTTTCTATTTGTATATCAGTTTCGATTGTTATGTTAGTTTCTATTTGTATGTCAGTTTCTATTGGTATATCAGTTTCAATTGGTGTATCAGTTTCGATTGGTATGTCAGTTTCAATTTGTATATCAGTTTCGATTGGTATGTCAGTTTCTATTGGTATGTCAGTTTCTATTGGTATGTTAGTCCTCGATTTGTATGTCAGTTTCTGTTGGTATATCAGTTTTAATTGGTATGTCAGTTTTGATTAGCATATCAGTTTCTATTTGTATGTCAGTTTCTATTGGTATATCAGTTTCGATTGGTATATCAGTTTCGATTGTTATGTCAATTTCGATTGGTATGTCAGTTTCTATTGGTATATCAGTTTCCATTGGTATGTCAGTTTCGATTGGTATGTCAGTTTCTATTGGTATATCAGTTTTCTATTGGTATGTCAGTTTCTATTGGTATGTCAGTTTGGATTGGTATATCAGTTTCGATTGGTATGTCAGTTTCAATTTGTATGTCAGTTTCTGTTGGTATATCAGTTTCAATTGGTATGTCAATTTTGATTAGCATATCAGTTTCTATTTGTATGTCAGTTTCTATTGGCATATCAGTTTTAATTGGTATATCAGTTTCGATTGTTATGTCAATTTCGATTGGTATGTCAGTATCTATTGGTATATCAGTTTCCATTGGTATATCAGTTTAGATTGGTATGTCAGTTTCTATTGGTATATCAGTTTCTGTTCGTATCTCAGTTTCGATTGGTATGTCAGTTTCTATTGGTATATCAGTTTTGATTAGTATGTTAGTTTCTATTGGTATGTCAGTTTCGATTAGTATATCAGTTTCTATTGGTATGTCAGTTTCTATTGGTATGTTAGTCCTCGATTTGTATGTCAGTTTCTATTGGTATATCAGTTTCGATTGGTATGTCAGTTTCGATTGGTATGTCAGTTTCTATTCGTATATCAGTTTCTATTGGTATGTCAGTTTCTATTTGTATTTCAGTTTCGATTGTTATATCAGATTCGATTAGTATGTCAGTTTCTATTGGTATATCAGTTTCCATTGGTATATCAAGCTTACTTAAGAATGTAGGATTCACATGCAGCAGCTGTGCTGAAACAGCAAGCAGCAAACAGCCACAGGAAACAAGTACCACCAATCTCTGGGAGGGCCCTGTAGAAACAGTAGACAGCTTCTGCTACCTAGGTGACCGAATTAGCAACGGAGGTGGGTGTTCAGAAATTACAATAACTAGGGTAAGAACGGGATGGAAGAAGTTTAGGGAACTACTACCACTGCTAGCTGCAAAAGGCTTCTCCCTCAGAATGAAAGGCAGACTGTATGATGCGTGTATCCGAACAGCGATGTTGCATGGTAGTGAGACCTGGGCGCTGAAGGTGGAAGACTTACGTAGAATAGAGAGAAACGAAGCCTGCATGCTCCGATGGATGTGTAACAGTAATATACGTGAACGACAAAGCATTAATGAATTGAGAGAGAGACTGAGCATAAGAGGAATCAAATGCTGTGTACAGGAGAGGTGGTTGCGCTGGTATGAATATGTGATGCGTATGAAGGATGACAGCTGCATAAAAAGGTGCAGAGCACTAGAAGTTGATGGAAACCGCGGAGTGGGGAGACCCAAGATGACCTGGGATGAGGTGATAAAAGCCGACCTTACCCAATTACACCTCTCAAAGACAATGACACACGACCGTGACTTCTGGCGTCACGCAGTAATACAGAATACCCGACCTCCCATGGGTACATGCTGAAGTATATAAACAATATGCCCCCACACCCCCCACCGCAAGGTGGTCGTGGAGGTGGCATGGCAAAAAAGCACCAGACCACACTGTAAAGTGGACGTGTAGGCGCCACGAAAAAGCACCCAGCATTCACTGTAAATGAGGTTGGTGTTAGGAAGGGCATCCAGCTGTAGAAATCAAGCCAGATCAGTTCCTGTATGAGCAAGGCATGGTCAGCCGACCAGACACTGCCCACAACAGAACAACCCGTCTAACCCATGCTAGCGTGGAAGAACGGACGTAAAACGGTGATGATGATGATGATGATGATATCAGTTTCTATTGGTATATGAGTTTCTATTCGTATGTCAGTTTCTATTGGTTTGTCAGTTTCTATTGGTATGTCAGTTTCGATTGGTATATCAGTTTCGATTGGTATGTCAGTTTCGATTGGTATGTCAGTTTCGATTGGTATGTCAGTTTCGATTGTTATATTAGTTTCTATTGGTATGTCAGTTTCTATTGGTACATCAGTTTCAATTGGTGTATCAGTTTCAATTGGTATGTCAGTTTCAATTTGTATATCAGTTTCGATTGGTATGTCAGTTTTATTGGTATGTCAATTTCTATTGGTATACGAGTTTCAATTGGTATGTCAGTTTCGATTAGTATATCAGTTTCTATTGGTATGTCAGTTTCTATTGGTATATCAGTTTCTTTTGGTATATCAGTTTTGATTGATATGTCAGTTTCGATTGGTATGTCAATTTCGATTAGTATATCAGTTTCGAATGGTATGTCAGTTTGGATTGTTATATCGGTTTCGATTAGTATATCAGTCTCAATTGGTATGTCAGTTTCGATTGGCATATCAGTTTTGATTCGTATGTCAGTTTCTATTGGTATATCAGTTTCCATTGGTATATCAGTTTTGATTAGTATGTCAGTTTCTATTGGTATGTCAGTTTCGATTGGTATGTTAGTCCTCGATTTGTATGTCAGTTTCTGTTGGTATATCAGTTTCAATTGGTATATCAGTTTCTATTGGTATGTCAGTTTATATTGGTATATCAGTTTCGATCGGTATATCAGTGTCGATTAGTATGTCAGTTTCTATTGGTATGTCAGTTTCGATTGGTATGTTAGTCCTCGATTTGTATGTCAGTTTCTGTTGGTATATCAGTTTCAATTGGTATGTCAGTTTTGATTAGCATATCAGTTTCTATTTGTATGTCAGTTTCTATTGGTATATCAGTTTCGATTGGTATATCAGTTTCTATTGGTATATCAGTTTCATTAAACTCAGACTAGTCCTGAATAAGACAATTACCACAACAATATCAACTTACGCACCCCAATCGGGGCTGCCAGACGAACTTAAGGATAGGTTTTACGAGTCCCTAATACACACTACTGCTCTAACAGACGACAAGGACTTCCTAATCATTGCAGGAGATTTTAACGGACACGTAGGTAAACACTGTGACGGCTTCAATAGAGTACATGGAGGCCATCGAGTTGGCACAAGGAATGAGGAAGGATTCAGACTTCTAGAATTCTGCGACGCCAATGACATGTCGATATGTAACACAAACTTTAAAAAACCCGACAACCACCTGATCACCTATAGATCAGGGGAGCACTCTAGTCAGTTAGATTTTATCCTCATCAGAGGACGTGACAGATGGACGGTCGTAAACACAAAAGCCTTCCCTAGTGAGGATTGTACATCCCAACATAGCTTAGTTGTCAGCGACCTCACGGTTAGAACTAGACGAACCCGGAAACAGAGGCCAACCTGGAGAAGAAAGATCTGGAAGCTGAAAGTCCCCTCAACCAGTAACAGATTTAAAGATATTTTACTCAACGCCTACGTCAGTAAAGAATAACAGATAGAGACATTTAACGTAGAAGAGAACTGGGAGTTCCTAAAAAATAACTTACTAGAGGCGACGGATGAGGTTTGTGGCTGGAGTAAGACCTCAAGCAGGAGGAGAGTGACTTGGTGGTGGAACAATAAGGTAGATGAAGCAGTCAAGGCCAAGAGACAGGCATGGAAAGAATGGAAGAACGGGGGGAGCAGGGTACATTACATAGAGACCAAGAGGGAAGCTAGGCGACAAGTATACTTAGCTAGGAGGGAAGCAGAGGATAGAAAATTCAAGGATGTTTTACAACGTGAGGACCAGAAACAGGAGGTATTCAAGATTGCGAGGCAGTGTGTCAGAGATAGTTGTGATGTCATTGGAGAGAAGTGTATCCGGAATGATAAAGGTGAACTTGCCCTCACAATTGCTGAGAAGAAAGATGCATGGAAGAGTCATTATGATAGATTACTAAATGAGGAGAATGCATGGGAAGAAGAGACCCTACCCCATGTAGACCCTATAGAGGGACCAGCAGTACAAGTCAGCGGCAGCGTAGTAAGTAAGGCAATCAGAGATATGAAGATGGGGAAGGCAACCGGTCCATCGGGTATAGCTGCCGAGATGCTGAAGGCATCTGGGTCTGTAGGTCACACTATAACCACACGTATCGTTAACCAGGTAATACTAGAAGGGGCCATACCAAAAGATTGGTGCAGTAGCATCATTGTCAACTGCTACAACGGTAAAGGCGATGCACTAGATAGAGGAAACTATAGAGGTATGAAGTTGATGGACCAGGTCATGAAAGTAACAGAAAGAGTTATAGCACAGCTGATTAGGGACCGGGTGAATATAGACGAGATGCAATTTGGGTTTGTACCAGGGAAAGGCACCACTGATGCCCTCTTCCTTGTGAGGCAATTACAGGAAAAGTACCTAGCTAAAAGTAAGCCACTCTACTTGGCATTTGTCGACCTTGAGAAAGCCTTTGACAGAGTTCCACGTGCGGTAATCTGGTGGGCTCTTAGAAAACTAGGAGTAGATGAATGGCTTGTGAAAGCGGTACAAGCCATGTATAGGGGAGCAGTCAGCAAAGTTAGGATTAGCAATGAGTATAGCGAGGAATTTAGCGTACAGGTTGGGGTCCATCAGGGCTCTGTTCTTTGCCCTCTCCTGTTCATCATAGTCCTGCAGGCAATAACGGAGGAGTTTAAGACCGGATGCCCATGGGAACTCCTGTATGCTGATGACCTCACACTCATACCTGAATCTATGGTAGAACTAGAGAATAAATTCCAAACCTGGAAGCAGGGACTAGAGAGAAAGGGCCTCAAAGTCAACGTGACAAAGACTAAGGTCCTTGTAAGTAGACGAGAAAACAGAACCCAGATCCCCTCAGGGAAATGGCCTTGCTCAGTATGTAGGAAAGGTGTAGGTAGGAACTCCATTCTCTGCCCCAAATGCAAACAATGGGTACACAAGAGATGTAGCGGGATCTCAGGAAGCTTAATTAAGAATGTAGGATTCACATGCAGCAGCTGTGCTGAAACAGCAAGCAGCAAACAGCCACAGGAAACAAGTACCACCAATCTCTGGGAGGGCCCTGTAGAAACAGTAGACAGCTTCTGCTACCTAGGTGACCGAATTAGCAACGGAGGTGGGTGTTCAGAAAGTACAATAACTAGGGTAAGAACGGGATGGAAGAAGTTTAGGGAACTACTACCACTGCTAGCTGCAAAAGGCTTCTTCCTCAGAATGAAAGGCAGACTGTATGATGCGTGTATCCGAACATCGATGTTGCATGGTAGTGAGACCTGGGCGCTGAAGGTGGAAGACTTACGTAGATTAGAGAGAAACGAAGCCTGCATGTTCCGATGGATGTGTAACAGTAATATACGTGAACGACAAAGCATAAAGGAATTGAGAGAGAGACTGAGCATAAGAGGAATCAAATGCTGCGTGCAGGTGAGGCGGTTACGCTGGTATGGACATGTGATGCGTATGAAGGATGACAGCTGCATAAAAAGGTGCAGAGCACTAGAAGTTGATGGAAACTGCGGAGTGGGGAGACCCAAGATGACTTGGGATGAGGTGATAAAAGCCGACCTTACCCAACTACACCTCTCAAAGACAATGACACACGACCGTGACTTCTGGCGTCACGCACGCAGTAATACAGGGTACCCGACCTCCCATGGGTACATGCTAAAGCATATAAACAATATGCCCCCACTCCCCCCACCGCAAGGTGGTCGTGGAGGTGCCACGGCAAAAAAGCACCCAGCCCACACTGTAAAGTGGACGTGTAGGCGCCACGAAAAAGCACCCAGCACTCACTGTAAATGAGGTTGGTGTTAGGAAGGGCATCCAGCTGTAGAAATCAAGCAAGATCAGTTCCTGTATGAGCAAGGCAAGGTCAGCCGACCAGACACAGCCCACAACAGGACAACCCGTCTAAACCATGTTAGCGTGGAAGAACGGACGTAAAACGGTGATGATGATATCAGTTTAGATTGGTATGTCAGTTTCTATTTGTATCTCAGTTTCGATTGGTATGTCAGTTTCTATTGGTATATCAGTTTCGATTGGTATGTCAGTTTCGATTGGTATGTCAGTTTCTATTGGTATATCAGTTTCTATTGGTGTGTCAGTTTCTATTGGTATGTCAGTTTCGATTGGTATATCAGATTCGATTAGTATGTCAGTTTCTATTGGTATATCAGTTTCCATTGGTATATCAGTTTCGATTGGTATATCAGTTTCTATTGGTATATCAGTTTCTATTGGTATGTCAGTTTCGATTGGTATATCAGTTTCGATTGGTATATCAGTTTCGATTGGTATGTCAGTTTCGATGGGTATGTCAGTTTCGATTGGTATATCAGTTTCGATTGTTATGTTAGTTTCTATTGGTATGTCAGTTTTATCGGTATGTCAATTTCGATTGGTATATCAGTTTAGGTTGGTATGTCAGTTTCGATTGGTATACGAGTTTCGATTGGTATATCAGTTTCGATTGGTATGTCAGTTTCGATTGGGATGTCAGTTTCGATTGGTATATCAGCTTCTATTGGTATATCAGTTTCGATTGGTATGTCAGTTTCGATTAGTATATCAGTTTCTATTGGTATGTGAGTTTCTATTGGTATATCAGTTTCGATTAACATATCAGTTTCGATTAGTATGTCAGTTTCTATTGGTATGTCAGTTTTGACTGGTACATTAGTCCTCGATTTGTATGTCAGTTTCTATTGGTATATTAGTATCGATTGGTATGTCAGTTTCTATTTGTATGTCAGTTTCTATTGGTATATCAGTTTCTATTGGTATATCAGTTTCGATTGATATGTCAGTTTCGATTGGTATGTCGGTTTCGATTAGTATATCAGTTTCTATTGGTATGTGAGTTTCTATTGGTAAATCAGTTTCGATTGCTATATCAGTTTCGATTGGTAAGTCAGTTTTGATTGGTATGTCAATTTCGATTGGTATGTCAGTTTGGATTGGTATATCAGTTTCAATTGGTACGTCAGTTTCGATTGGTATATCAGTTTCGATTAGTATGTCAGTTTCTATTGGTATATCAGTTTCCATTGGTATATCAGTTTCGATTGGTATGTCAGTTTGTATTGGTATCTCAGTTTGTATTGGTATGTCAGTTTCTATTGGTATATCAGTTTCGATTGGTATATCAGTTTCGATTGGTATGTCAGTTTCGATTGGTATGTCAGTTTCGATTGGTATATCAGTTTCGATTGTTATGTCAGTTTCTATTGGTATATCAGTTTCGATTGACATATCAGTTTCGATTAGTATGTCAGTTTCTATTGGTATGTCAGTTTTGACTGGTACATTAGTCCTCGATTTGTATGTCAGTTTCTATTGGTATATGAGTATCGATTGGTATGTCAGTTTCGATTAGTATATCAGTTTCATATGGTATGTCAGTTTTGATTGGTATGTCAGTTTGGATTGGTATATCAGTTTCGATTAGTATGTCAATATTTTCGATTAGTATGTCAGTATTTTAAATATATTTGTTATTATTTCAAACCCTTAATTCCCGCTCCCTAATATCGTCTCCACCACACTCTACAACATGCGGTCAACCCCCCCGTCTCTCTCTCTCTCTCTATCCATATACATATATAAGATAAAGTAACTCACTTTCGCCAATTCATGGCAGATTCTCTTTCATGGTAAAATGTAACGTACTCATTTTTCTAGCTTTCTAACATCCGCTTATTCCATAGTCCTTCCAAACCTATTTCCTCCTGTATTTTCCAAAACAAATCTCTTGTATTTTGTCCTGATTGTAAAATACGGAAGTTTTTGGCGTATCTTGCTAAACAAATCTTGTATTTTTGTTTACGTTCGTAAAATACTAGGATCTAACTTAAAACTATTCTTCTCGCTAACAACTCAACACCCCTCCCTCCCGCCCCCACGCACCACCATTATTATCACGTGGACCAATCATAAGCCAGAGGCCTATACTATCGCTTACCTGGTCGCCTTCGGTATGTAGGATGGAAGGACTACGGAGTTCCGGAGAGTTGAAGAGAGAAAAATCTGGACGCTCAGCGACAATGCCAAAGTTAAAGACAAACACACCTCGTGGACGAGAATGCGAGCATGCCTCTTTGTTTCGGCCGCGGATGGCTAACACAACCCCATCTCCCCCCTCTCTCCACCTTTCCCACCCCCCAAACGCAATCCAAAACTTCAGATTTGGTACCTTGAATGTAGGCACCTTAAAGGGTCGCTCTAACGAGGTTGTAGAAATGCTTGAACGTAAGGAGGTCGATGTTTGTTGTATTCAAGAGACCAGGTGGAGGGGTGGATCTGCTAGATTCATTGTGGGTAGAAAACGATGCTATAAGCTTTTCTGGGTGGGAAATGACAATGGGCTGGGTGGGGTAGGAATCATGGTAGCAGAAAAGTGGGCAGATAAGATAATAGACGTAAATAGAGTGAACGACAGAATAGTTAAAATAAGACTTGTCCTCAATAGAACCACGGTGACAGTAATATCCGCGTACGCACCCCAATCCGGACTGCCCAGCACTATAAAAGACAGATTCTATGAGACACTGATGCTCACTACCTCCCAAATAACCGACAGTGACTATATAATTATTGCAGGCGACCTAAATGGTCACGTTGGACAACATTGTAACGGCTACGACGAAATCCATGGAGGCTATGGGTTTGGTACTAGAAATGAGGAAGGCTCCAGAATCCTGGAATTCTGTGACGCAAATAACCTAACTATCTGCAACACTAACTTAAAAAAACGAGACAATCACTTGATCACCTACAGATCAGGGGAACATACCAGCCAGGTAGATTATATCCTTACCAGAAGATGTGACAAAGTGACTGTTGTAAACACTAAATCCCTCCCCCATGAAGAATGCACCTCCCAACATAGACTGATAATTAACGACCTAATAGGCAGGACGAGACGTACTAGGCAACAGAAGAGGACTACCCTCAGGAGAAAAATATGGAAGCTAAAGGACCCCACAGCCAAAAATAAATTCCAAAGCATATTACTTGATGCTTTCGACAGTAAGGAAGAGCAAATAGAGTCGTACAAGGTAGAGGAACAGTGGGAATTCCTGAAAGCAAACCTGCTGACGGCGACAGACGAAGTCTGTGGCTGGAGCAGGCCTGTAGGCAGGAGGAGAGTAACATGGTGGTGGAACAGTAAGGTGGAGGGGTCAATTAAGGCCAAAAAGCAGGCTTGGAAAGTATGGCGGGATGGGGGAAGCAGAGAAGACTATCAAGTGGCCAGGAGGGAAGCTAGGAGACAAGTGTACTTCGCAAGAAGGGAAGCAGAGGAAAGAAAGTTCAAGCATGTTCTACAACGTGAGGACCAAAAACGTGAGGTGTTCAGGATTGCTAGGCAATGTGTCAAGGAAAACAGTGATATTGTCGGGGAGAAGTGTGTACTTAATGATGACGGCGTACTTGCCATCACCGACGCCGATAAGAAGGTAGCTTGGAAGTGTCACTATGAAAGGCTACTCAATGAGGAGAATAAATGGGAGAAAGACAGTCTCCCCCACATCGACCCAATAGAGGGACCAGCAGTGTCAGTCGAGGGTAGTAAAATAAGTAAGGCAATCAAAGATATGAAGACAGGCAAGGCGGCTGGGCATTCGGAAATAGTTGCCGAGATGCTGAAGGCATCTGGTACGGTGGGACACACCATGGTCACCCGGATAGTCAACCAAGTCATACAGAATGGGGTTGTTCCGAAGGACTGGCGTAGCAGCATTATCGTTAACTGTTATAAGGGTAAAGGAGATGCCCTAGATAGGAGTAACTATAGAGGCATTAAATTAATCGACCAGGTCATGAAGGTCACGGAAAAAGTAATAGCGCAACTAATCAGAGAGCGAATTGATCTAGATGAAATGCAGTTCGGGTTTGTGTCAGGAAAAAGTACCACAGACGCTCTTTTCATTGTACGACAACTACAGGAGAAGTACCTAGCTAAAAGTAAACCCCTATACTTAGCTTTCGTCGACTTGGAGAAGGCCTTCGACAGAGTCCCCCGTTCCATTATCTGGTGGGCTCTTAGAAAACTAGGTGTCGATGAATGGCTTGTGAGAGCTATACAAGCCATGTATAAAGAAACAGTCAGCAAGGTTAGAATTAACAACGAATATAGTGAAGAGTTTAGTGTAAAAGTTGGTGTTCATCAGGGCTCTGTTCTTAGCCCCCTACTATTTATTATTGCCCTCCAGGCTATAACAGTGGAGTTCAAGACCGGCTGCCCATGGGAACTCCTATACGCAGATGATCTAACACTCATAGCTGAATCAATGGCCGAGCTAGAGAAGAAATTCCAAACATGGAAGCACGGGCTAGAATCAAAAGGCCTTAAAATTAACCTGGCTAAGACAAAAGTTCTAGTTTGTAAGAAAGAAAATAAGGCGGCGGTTCCCTCCGGGAAGTGGCCATGCGCAGAGTGTAGGAAAGGCGTAGGTAGAAATTCCATTTTGTGTCCCAAATGCAAAGTTTGGGTTCATAAAAGATGTAGTGGGATCACAGGTAAGCTAACTAAGAACATAGATTTTACATGTGGCCGGTGTTCTGGGGCAATGAGTAGCAGCAAGTGCCCACAAAATACTAGCTCTTTCAACTGCGCAGAGGGTTCTATAGAAATAGTGGACAGCTTCCGTTACCTGGGTGACAAAACCAGCAGTGGGGGAGGGTGCTCTGAAAGTACAGTAGCTAGAGTCAGAACTGGGTGGAAAAAGTTCAGAGAGCTTATACCACTATTAGCCGCTAAAGGGTTCTCCCTAAAAATGAAAGGCAGGCTGTACGATGCCTGCATACGAACAGCAATGTTGCATGGCAGTGAGACCTGGGCATTGTGTGCAGAGGATATACGCAGTCTAGAGAGAAATGAAGCTTGCATGCTCCGCTGGATGTGTAATAGTAATATACGTGAACGACAAAGCATAAACGAAATAAGAAAAAGATTAGAAATAAGAGGGATCAGATGTTGTTTACTTGAGAGAAGGCTACGTTGGTATGGTCACGTGATGCGCATGAAGGACGATAGCTGTATAACAAAGTGCAGGGCAATAAAGATAGACGGTAGCCACGGAATAGGCAGACCTAGAAAAACTTGGGACGAGCTGATAAACTCCGACCTCACACACTTACACCTCTCCAAGACAATGTCACTGGACCGAGTCCTTTGGCGGTACTCAGTAATAGAGAAGACCCGCCTTACCTAAATACAAAGTAAAAACCTACTATAGTCAGTAGGCATCTCTATCAACCCCCCCCCCCGTCCCACAACCTCCACCCCATCCCCACCGCCCCTTCCAATGTAAAGTTATGTTGGTCCCACAACATCCAGGCCGAAACAAATGAGATCGTGTAGGCGTCACGACAAAAAAACACACAGTTCACGCTGTAATGTGGCCGTGTAGGCAACACGGTAAAAACCTCCCAGACCCACACTGTAAATGTGGTTGGTGTTAGGAAGGGCATCCAACTGTAGAAAACCTGCCAGACAGTCCTATGCGAGCAAGACAATCACTCTTGCCTCAAGTGGGAAAACCCCCGTCCAAACCCATGCAAGCGTGGAACACGGACGTTAAACGATGATGATGATGATGATGATGATGATGATGTCAGTTTCTATTGGTATATCGGTTTCAATTGGTATATCAGTTTCGATTAGTATATCAGTTTCGAATGGTATGTCAGTTTTGATTGGTATGTCAGTTTGGATTGGTATATCAGTTTCGATTAGTATGTCAGTTTCTATTGGTATATCGGTTTCCATTGGTATATCAGTTTCTATTGGTATATCAGTTTCGATTGGTATATCCGTTTCGATTGGTATGTCTATTTCTATTGGTATGTCAGTTTTATTGGTATTTCAGTTTCGATTGGTATATCAGTTTCGGTTGGTATGTCAGTTTCGATTGGTATATCAGTTTCTATTGGTATATCAGTTTCGATTGGTATGTCAGTTTCTATTTGTATGTTAGTCCTCGATTTGTATGTCAGTTTCTATTGGTACATCAGTTTCGATTGGTATATCAGTTTCAATTGGTATATTAGTTTCGATTGTTATGTCAGTTTCTATTGGTATATCAGTTTCGATTGACATGTCAGTTTCGATTAGTATGTCAGTTTCTATTGGTATGTCAGTTTTGACTGGTACATTAGTCCTTGATTTGTATGTCAGTTTCTATTGGTATATCAGTATCGATTGGTATGTCAGTTTCGATTAGTATATCAGTTTCATATGGTATGTCAGTTTTGATTGGTATGTCAGTTTGGATTGGTATATCAGTTTCGATTAGTATGTCAGTTTCTATTGGTATATCGGTTTCAATTGGTATATCAGTTTCAATTGGTATGTCACTTTCTAGTGGTATATCAGTTTCTATTGGTATGTCAGTTTTTATTAGTATATCAGTTTCTATTGATATGTCAGTTTCGATTGGTATGTCAGTTTCTATTGGTATATCAGTTTCGATTGGTATATCCGTTTCGATTGGTATGTCTATTTCTATTGGTATGTCAGTTTTATTGGTATGTCAGTTTCGATTGGTATATCAGTTACGGTTGGTATGTTAGTTTCGATTGGTATATCAGTTTCTATTGGTATATCAGTTTCGATTGGTATGTCAGGTTCTATTTGTATGTCAGTTTCGATTGGTATATCAGTTTCGATTGGTATGTCAGTTTCGATTGGTCTATCAGTTTCGATTGGTATGTCAGTTTCGATTGGTATGTCAGTTTCGATTAGTATATCAGTTTCTATTGGTATGTCAGTTTATATTGGTATATCAGTTTCGATTGATATATCAGTATCGATTGATATATCAGTTTCTATTGGTATGCCAGTTTCGATTGGTATGTCAATTTCGATTGGTATGTCAGTTTCTATTGGTATATGAGTTTCTATTGGTATGTCAGTTTCTATTGGTATATGAGTTTCTATTGGTATGTCAGTTTCTATTGGTATGTCAGTTTCTATTGGTATATCAGTTTCTATTGGTATGTCAGTTTCTATTGGTATGTCAGTTTCTATTGGTATATCAGTTTCTATTGGTATGTCAGTTTCTATTGGTATGTCAGTTTTGATTAGTATGTCAGTTTCTATTGGTATATCAGTTTCGATTGGTATGTCAGTTTCTATTTGTCTGTCAGTTTCTATTGGGGAGACCCAAGATGACTTGGGATGAGGTGATAAAAGCCGACCTTACCCAACTACACCTCTCAAAGTCAATGACACACGACCGTGACTTCTGGCGTCACGCAGTAATACAGGGTACCCGACCTCCCATGGGTACATGCTGAAGCATATAAACAATATGCCCCCCCCCCCCCCCCCCCCACCGCAAGGTGGTCGTGGAGGTGCCACGGCAAAAAAGCACCCAGCCCACACTGTAAAGTGGACGTGTAGGCGCCACGAAAAAGCACCCAGCACTCACTGTAAATGAGGTTGGTGTTAGGAAGGGCATCCAGCTGTAGAAATCAAGCCAGATCAGTTCCTGTATGAGCAAGGCATGGTCAGCCGACCAGACACTGCCCACAACAGGACAACCCGTCTAACCCATGCTAGCGTGGAAGAACGGACGTAAAACGGTGATGATGATGATGATGATGATATCAGTTTCGATTGGTATGTCAGTATTGATAGGTATATCAGCTTCGATTAGTATGTCAGTTTCAATTGGTATGTCAGTTTCTATTGGTATATGAGTTTCTATTGGTATGTGAGTTTCTATTGGTATGTCAGTTTCTATTGGTATATCAGTTTCTATTGGTATATCAGTTTAGATTGGTATATCAGTTTCGATTAGTATGTCAGTTTCTATTGGTATATCAGTTTCGATTGGTATGACAGTTTCTATTGGTATGTCAGTTTCTATTGGTATGTCAGTTTCTATTGGTATATCAGTTTCTATTGGTATGTCACTTTCTATTGGTATGTCAGTTTCGATTGGTATGTCAGTTTCGATTAGTATATCAGTTTCTATTGGTATGTCAATTTCGATTGGTATGTCAGTTTCGATTGGTATATCAGTTTCTATTGGTATGTCAGTTTATATTTGTATATCAGTTGCAATTGGTATGTCAGTTTCGATTAGTATATCAGTTTCTATTGGTATGTCAGTTTCTATTGGTATGTCAGTTTCTATTGGTATATCAGTTTCTATTGGTATGTCAGTTTTGATTAGTATGTCAGTTTCTATTGGTATATCAGTTTTGATTGGTATGTCAGTTTCTATTTGTCTGTCAGTTTCTATTGGTATATCAGTTTCGATTGGTATGTCAGATTCGATAGGTATATCAGTTTCGATTAGTATGTCAGTTTCAATTGGTATGTCAGTTTCTATTGGTATATGAGTTTCTATTGGTATGTGAGTTTCTATTGGTATGTCAGTTTCTATTGGTATATCAGTTTCTATTGGTATGTCAGTTTAGATTGGCATGTCAGTTTCGATTAGTATATCAGTTTCTATTGGTAAGTCAGTTTGTATTGGTATATCAGTTTCGAATGGTATATCAGTTTCGATTAGTATGTCAGTTTCTATTGGTATATCAGTTTCCATTTGTATATCAGTTTCGATTGGTATGTCAGTTTCTATTGGTATGTCAGTTTCTATTGGTATGTCAGTTTCTATTGGTATATCAGTTTCGATTGGTATGTCACTTTCTATTGGTATGTCAGTTTCTATTGGGATATTAGTTTCTATTGGTATGTCAGTTTCGATTGGTATGTCAGTTTCGATTAGTATATCAGTTTCTATTGGTATGTCAATTTCGATTGGTAAGTCAGTTTCGATTGGTATATCAGTTTCTATTTGTATGTCAGTTCATATTTGTATATCAGTTGCGATTGGTATGTCAGTTTCGATTGGTATATCAGTTTCAATTCGTATGTCAGTTTCGATTGGTATGTCAATTTCGATTGGTATATCAGTTTCGGTTGGTATGTCAGTTTCGATTGGTATGTCAGTTTCTATTGGTATACGAGTTTCGATTGGTATATCAGTTTCAATTGGTATGTCAGTTTCGATTGGTATGTCAGTTTCTATTGGTATACGAGTTTCGATTGGTATATCAGTTTCGGTTGGTATGTCAGTTTCGATTGGTATATCAGTTTCTATTGGTATATCAGTTTCGATTGGTATGTCAGTTTCTATTTGTATGTTAGTCCTCGATTTGTATGTCAGTTTCTATTGGTACATCAGTTTCGATTGGTATATCAGTTTCAATTGGTATATTAGTTTCGATTGTTATGTCAGTTTCTATTGGTATATCAGTTTCGATTGACATATCAGTTTCGATTAGTATGTCAGTTTCTATTGGTATGTCAGTTTTGACTGGTACATTAGTCCTTGATTTGTATGTCAGTTTCTATTGGTATATCAGTATCGATTGGTATGTCAGTTTCGATTAGTATATCAGTTTCATATGGTATGTCAGTTTTGATTGGTATGTCAGTTTGGATTGGTATATCAGTTTCGATTAGTATGTCAGTTTCTATTGGTATATCGGTTTCAATTGGTATATCAGTTTCAATTGGTATGTCACTTTCTAGTGGTATATCAGTTTCTATTGGTATGTCAGTTTCTATTAGTATATCAGTTTCTATTGATATGTCAGTTTCGATTGGTATGTCAGTTTCTATTGGTATATCAGTTTCGATTGGTATATCCGTTTCGATTGGTATGTCTATTTCTATTGGTATGTCAGTTTTATTGGTATGTCAGTTTCGATTGGTATATCAGTTACGGTTGGTATGTTAGTTTCGATTGGTATATCAGTTTCTATTGGTATATCAGTTTCGATTGGTATGTCAGGTTCTATTTGTATGTCAGTTTCGATTGGTATATCAGTTTCGATTGGTATGTCAGTTTCGATTGGTCTATCAGTTTCGATTGGTATGTCAGTTTCGATTGGTATGTCAGTTTCGATTAGTATATCAGTTTCTATTGGTATGTCAGTTTATATTGGTATATCAGTTTCGATTGATATATCAGTATCGATTGATATATCAGTTTCTATTGGTATGCCAGTTTCGATTGGTATGTCAGGTTCTATTTGTATGTCAGTTTCTATTGGTATATCAGTTTCTATTGGTATATCAGTTTCTATTGGTATGTCAGTTTTGATTAGTATGTCAGTTTCTATTGGTATATCAGTTTCGATTGGTATGTCAGTTTCTATTTGTCTGTCAGTTTCTATTGGTATATCAGTTTCGATTGGTATGTCAGTATTGATAGGTATATCAGCTTCGATTAGTATGTCAGTTTCAATTGGTATGTCAGTTTCTATTGGTATATGAGTTTCTATGGGTATGTGAGTTTCTATTGGTATGTCAGTTTCTATTGGTATATCAGTTTCTATTGGTATATCAGTTTAGATTGGTATATCAGTTTCGATTAGTATGTCAGTTTCTATTGGTATATCAGTTTCGATTGGTATGACAGTTTCTATTGGTATGTCAGTTTCTATTGGTATGTCAGTTTCTATTGGTATATCAGTTTCTATTGGTATGTCACTTTCTATTGGTATGTCAGTTTCTATTGGGATATCAGTTTCTATTGGTATGTCAGTTTCGATTGGTATGTCAGTTTCGATTAGTATATCAGTTTCTATTGGTATGTCAATTTCGATTGGTATGTCAGTTTCGATTGGTATATCAGTTTCTATTGGTATGTCAGTTTATATTTGTATATCAGTTGCAATTGGTATGTCAGTTTCGATTAGTATATCAGTTTCTATTGGTATGTCAGTTTCTATTGGTATGTCAGTTTCTATTGGTATATCAGTTTCTATTGGTATGTCAGTTTTGATTAGTATGTCAGTTTCTATTGGTATATCAGTTTTGATTGTTATGTCAGTTTCTATTTGTCTGTCAGTTTCTATTGGTATATCAGTTTCGATTGGTATGTCAGATTCGATAGGTATATCAGTTTCGATTAGTATGTCAGTTTCAATTGGTATGTCAGTTTCTATTGGTATATGAGTTTCTATTGGTATGTGAGTTTCTATTGGTATGTCAGTTTCTATTGGTATATCAGTTTCTATTGGTATGTCAGTTTAAATTGGCATGTCAGTTTCGATTAGTATATCAGTTTCTATTGGTAAGTCAGTTTGTATTGGTATATCAGTTTCGAATGGTATATCAGTTTCGATTTGTATGTCAGTTTCTATTGGTATATCAGTTTCCATTTGTATATCAGTTTCGATTGGTATGTCAGTTTCTATTGGTATGTCAGTTTCTATTGGTATGTCAGTTTCTATTGGTATATCAGTTTCGATTGGTATGTCACTTTCTATTGGTATGTCAGTTTCTATTGGGATATTAGTTTCTATTGGTATGTCAGTTTCGATTGGTATGTCAGTTTCGATTAGTATATCAGTTTCTATTGGTATGTCAATTTCGATTGGTAAGTCAGTTTCGATTGGTATATCAGTTTCTATTTGTATGTCAGTTTATATTTGTATATCAGTTGCGATTGGTATGTCAGTTTCGATTGGTATATCAGTTTCAATTCGTATGTCAGTTTCGATTGGTATGTCAATTTCGATTGGTATATCAGTTTCGGTTGGTATGTCAGTTTCGATTGGTATGTCAGTTTCTATTGATATACGAGTTTCGATTGGTATATCAGTTTCAATTGGTATGTCAGTTTCGATTGGTATGTCAGTTTCTATTGGTATACGAGTTTCGATTGGTATATCAGTTTCGGTTGGTATGTCAGTTTCGATTGGTATATCAGTTTCTATTGGTATATCAGTTTCGATTGGTATGTCAGTTTCTATTTGTATGTTAGTCCTCGATTTGTATGTCAGTTTCTATTGGTACATCAGTTTCGATTGGTCTATCAGTTTCAATTGGTATATTAGTTTCGATTGTTATGTCAGTTTCTATTGGTATATCAGTTTCGATTGACATATCAGTTTCGATTAGTATGTCAGTTTCTATTGGTATGTCAGTTTTGACTGGTACATTAGTCCTTGATTTGTATGTCAGTTTCTATTGGTATATCAGTATCGATTGGTATGTCAGTTTCGATTAGTATATCAGTTTCATATGGTATGTCAGTTTTGATTGGTATGTCAGTTTGGATTGGTATATCAGTTTCGATTAGTATGTCAGTTTCTATTGGTATATCGGTTTCAATTGGTATATCAGTTTCAATTGGTATGTCACTTTCTAGTGGTATATCAGTTTCTATTGGTATGTCAGTTTCTATTAGTATATCAGTTTCTATTGATATGTCAGTTTCGATTGGTATGTCAGTTTCTATTGGTATATCAGTTTCGATTGGTATATCCGTTTCGATTGGTATGTCTATTTCTATTGGTATGTCAGTTTTATTGGTATGTCAGTTTCGATTGGTATATCAGTTACGGTTGGTATGTTAGTTTCGATTGGTATATCAGTTTCTATTGGTATATCAGTTTCGATTGGTATGTCAGGTTCTATTTGTATGTCAGTTTCGATTGGTATATCAGTTTCGATTGGTATGTCAGTTTCGATTGGTCTATCAGTTTCGATTGGTATGTCAGTTTCGATTGGTATGTCAGTTTCGATTAGTATATCAGTTTCTATTGGTATGTCAGTTTATATTGGTATATCAGTTTCGATTGATATATCAGTATCGATTGATATATCAGTTTCTATTGGTATGCCAGTTTCGATTGGTATGTCAATTTCGATTGGTATGTCAGTTTCTATTGGTATATGAGTTTCTATTGGTATGTCAGTTTCTATTGGTATATGAGTTTCTATTGGTATGTCAGTTTCTATTGGTATGTCAGTTTCTATTGGTATATCAGTTTCTATTGGTATGTCAGTTTCTATTGGTATGTCAGTTTCTATTGGTATATCTGTTTCTATTGGTATGTCAGTTTCTATTGGTATGTCAGTTTTGATTAGTATGTCAGTTTCTATTGGTATATCAGTTTCGATTGGTATGACAGTTTCTATTGGTATGTCAGTTTCTATTGGTATGTCAGTTTCTATTGGTATATCAGTTTCTATTGGTATGTCACTTTCTATTGGTATGTCAGTTTCTATTGGGATATCAGTTTCTATTGGTATGTCAGTTTCGATTGGTATGTCAGTTTCGATTAGTATATCAGTTTCTATTGGTATGTCAATTTCGATTGGTATGTCAGTTTCGATTGGTATATCAGTTTCTATTGGTATGTCAGTTTATATTTGTATATCAGTTGCAATTGGTATGTCAGTTTCGATTAGTATATCAGTTTCTATTGGTATGTCAGTTTCTATTGGTATGTCAGTTTCTATTGGTATATCAGTTTCTATTGGTATGTCAGTTTTGATTAGTATGTCAGTTTCTATTGGTATATCAGTTTTGATTGGTATGTCAGTTTCTATTTGTCTGTCAGTTTCTATTGGTATATCAGTTTCGATTGGTATGTCAGATTCGATAGGTATATCAGTTTCGATTAGTATGTCAGTTTCAATTGGTATGTCAGTTTCTATTGGTATATGAGTTTCTATTGGTATGTGAGTTTCTATTGGTATGTCAGTTTCTATTGGTATATCAGTTTCTATTGGTATGTCAGTTTAGATTGGCATGTCAGTTTCGATTAGTATATCAGTTTCTATTGGTAAGTCAGTTTGTATTGGTATATCAGTTTCGAATGGTATATCAGTTTCGATTAGTATGTCAGTTTCTATTGGTATATCAGTTTCCATTTGTATATCAGTTTCGATTGGTATGTCAGTTTCTATTGGTATGTCAGTTTCTATTGGTATGTCAGTTTCTATTGGTATATCAGTTTCGATTGGTATGTCACTTTCTATTGGTATGTCAGTTTCTATTGGGATATTAGTTTCTATTGGTATGTCAGTTTCGATTGGTATGTCAGTTTCGATTAGTATATCAGTTTCTATTGGTATGTCAATTTCGATTGGTAAGTCAGTTTCGATTGGTATATCAGTTTCTATTTGTATGTCAGTTTATATTTGTATATCAGTTGCGATTGGTATGTCAGTTTCGATTGGTATATCAGTTTCAATTCGTATGTCAGTTTCGATTGGTATGTCAATTTCGATTGGTATATCAGTTTCGGTTGGTATGTCAGTTTCGATTGGTATGTCAGTTTCTATTGGTATACGAGTTTCGATTGGTATATCAGTTTCGATTGGTATGTCAGCTTCTATTGGTATATCAGTTTCTATTGGTATATCAGTTTCTATTGGTATGTCAGTTTCGATGGTTATGTCAGTTTCCATTGGTATATCAGTTTCGATTGATATATCAGTTTCGATTAGTATGTCAGTTTCTATTGGTATGTCAGTTTCGATTGTTATGTTAGTCCTCGATTTGTATGTCAGTTTCTGTTGGTATATCAGTTTCAATTGGTATGTCAGTTTTGATTAGCATATCAGTTTCTATTTGTATGTCAATTTCGATTGGTATATCAGTTTCGGTTGGTATGTCAGTTTCGATTGGTATGTCAGTTTCTATTGGTATACGAGTTTCGATTGGTATATCAGTTTCAATTGGTATGTCAGTAAGCAGAGGATAGAAAATTCAAGCAAGCAGAGGATACAAAATTCAAGTATGTTTTACAACGTGAGGACCAGAAACAGGAGGTATTCAAGATTGCGATGCAGTGTGTCAGAGATAGTTGTGATGTCATTGGAGAGAAGTGTATCCGGAATGATAAAGGTGAGCTTGCCCTCACAAGTGCTGAGAAGAAAGATGCATGGAAGAGTCATTATGATAGATTACTAAATGAGGAGAATGCATGGGAAGAAGAGACCCTACCCCATGTAGACCCTATAGAGGGACCAGCAGTACAAGTCAGCGGCAGCGTAGTAAGTAAGGCAATCAGAGATATGAAGATAGGGAAGGCAACCGGTCCATCGGGTATAGCTGCCGAGATGCTGAAGGCATCTGGGTCTGTAGGTCACACTATAACCACATGTATCGTTAACCAGGTAATACTAGAGGGGGCCATAACCAAAAGATTGGTGCAGTAGCATCATTGTCAACTGCTACAAAGGTAAAGGCGATGCACTAGATAGAGGAAACTATAGAGGTATAAAGTTGATGGACCAGGTCATGAAAGTAAAAGAAAGAGTTATAGCAGAGTTGATTAGGGACCGGGTGAATATAGACGAGATGCAATTTGGGTTTGTACCAGGGAAAGGCACCACTGATGCCCTCTTCCTTGTGAGGCAATTACAGGAAAAGTACCTAGCTAAAAGTAAGCCACTCTACTTGGCATTTGTCGACCTTGAGAAAGCCTTTGACAGAGTTCCACGTGCGGTAATCTGGTGGGCTCTTAGAAAACTAGGAGTAGATGAATGGCTTGTGAAAGCGGTACAAGCCATGTATAGGGGAGCAGTCAGCAAAGTTAGGATTAGCAATGAGTATAGCGAGGAATTTAGCGTACAGGTTGGGGTCCACCAGGGCTCTGTTCTTAGCCCTCTCCTGTTCATCATAGTCCTGCAGGCAATAACGGAGGAGTTTAAGACCGGATGCCCATGGGAACTCCTGTATGCTGATGACCTCGCACTCATAGCTGAATCTATGATAGAACTAGAGAATAAATTCCAAACCTGGAAGCAGGGACTAGAGAGAAAGGGCCTCAAAGTCAACATGACAAAGATTAAGGTCCTTATAAGTAGATGAGAAAACAGAACCCAGATCCCCTCAGGGAAATGGCCTTGCTCAGTATGTAGGAAAGGTGTAGGTAGGAACTCCATTCTCTGCCCCAAATGCAAACAATGGGTACACAAGAGATGTAGCGGGATCTCAGGAAGCTTAATTAAGAATGTAGGATTCACATGCAGCATCTGTGCTGAAACAGCAAGCAGCAAACAGCCACAGGAAACAAGTACCACCAATCTCTGGGAGGGCCCTGTAGAAACAGTAGACAGCTCCTGCTACCTAGGTGACCGAATTAGCAATGGAGGTGGGTGCTCAGAAAGTACAATAACTAGGGTAAGAACGGGATGGAAGAAGTTTAGGGAACTACTACCACTGCTAGCTGCAAAAGGCTTCTCCCTCAGAATGAAAGGCAGACTGTATGATGCGTGTATCCGAACAGCGATGTTGCATGGTAGTGAGACCTGGGCGCTGAAGGTGGAAGACTTACGTAGAATAGAGAGAAACGAAGCCTGCATGTTCCGATGGATGTGTAACAGTAATATACGTGAACGACAAAGCATAAAGGAATTGAGAGAGAGACTGAGCATAAGAGGAATCAAATGCTGCGTGCAGGAGAGGCGGTTACGCTGGTATGGACATGTGATGCGTATGAAGGATGACAGCTGCATAAAAAGGTGCAGAGCACTAGAAGTTGATGGAAACCGCGGAGTGGGGAGACCCAAGATGACTTGGGATGAGGTGATAAAAGCCGACCTTACCCAACTACACCTCTCAAAGACAATGACACACGACCGTGACTTCTGGCGTCACGCAGTAATACAGGGTACCCGACCTCCCATGGGTACATGCTGAAGCATATAAATAATATGCCCCCACTCCCCCCACCGCAAGGTGGTCGTGGAGGTGCCACGGCAAAAAAGCACCCAGCCCACACTGTAAAGTGGACGTGTAGGCGCCACGAAAAATCACCCAGCACTCACTGTAAATTTGGTTGGTGTTAGGAAGGGCATCCAGCTGTAGAAATCAAGCCAGATCAGTTCCTGTATGAGCAAGGCATGGTCAGCCGACCAGACACTGCCCACAACAGGACAACCCATCTAACCCATGCTAGCGTGGAAGAACGGACGTAAAACGGTGATGATGATGATGATGATGATATCAGTTTCTATTGCTTTGTCAGTTTCGATTGGTATATCAGTTTTGAATTGTATGTCAGTTTCGAATTGTATGTCAGTTTCGATTGGTATATCAGTTTTGAATTGTATGTCAGTTTCGAATGGTATGTCAGTTTCGATTGGTATATCAGTTTTGAATTGTATGTCAGTTTCGAATTGTATGTCAGTTTCGATTGGTATATCAGTTTTGAATTGTATGTCAGTTTCGAATGGTATGTCAGTTTCGATTGGTATATCAGTTTCGAATGGTATGTCAGTTTCGAATGGTATATCAGTATCCATTGGAATATCCGTTTCGATTGGTATGTCAGTTTCTATTGGTATATCTGTTTCGATTGGTATGTCAGTTTCTATTGGTATGTCAAGTTCTATTGGTATGTAAGTTTCTATTGGTATGTCAGTTTCGATTAGTATGTCAGTTTCGATTGGTATGTCAGTTTCGATTGGTATATCAGTTTCTATTGGTATATCTGTTTCTATTGGTATGTCAGCTTCGATTGGTAAGTCATTTTCTATTGGGATGTCAGTTTCGATTGGTATGTCAGTTTCGATTGGTATATCAGTTACTATTGGTATATCTGTTTCTATTGGTATGTCAGCTTCGATTGGTAAGTCATTTTCTATTGGGATGTCAGTTTCGATTAGTATGTCAGTATCGATTAGTATATCAGTTTCGATTGGTATATCAGTTTCGATTGGTATGTCAGTTTCGATTGATTTGTCAGATTCGATTGGTATGTCAGTTTCTATTAGTATATCAGTTTCGATTGGTATGTAAGTTTCTATTGGTATGTCAATTTCGATTGCTATATCAGTTTCGACTGGTATATCAGTTTCTATTGCTATATCAGTTTCTATCGGTATGTTCAGTTTCGATTGGTATGTCAGTTTCTATTAGTATATCAGTTTCGATTGGTATGTTTGTTTCTATTGGTATGTCAGTTTCTATTAGTATATCAGTTACTATTGGGATGTCAGTTTCGTTTGGTATGTCAGTTTCTATTGTTAAATCAATTTCGATTGGTGTATCAGTTTCTATTAGTATGTCAGTTTCTATTGGTATATCAGTTTCTATTGGTATATCAGTTTCCATTGGTATATCAGTTTCGATTATTATATCAGTTTCTATTGGTATATCAGTTTCGATTGATATGTCAGTTTCAATTGGTATATCAGTTGTGATCGATATATCAGTTTCGATTGGAATATCAGTTACGATTGGTACGTCAGATTCTATTGGTTTATCAATTTCGATTGGTATGTCAGTATCGATTAGTATATGAGTTTCTATTTGTATGTCAGTTTCTATTGGTATATCAGTTTTGATTGGCATATCAGCTTCGATTAGTATGTCAATGTCGATAGGTATGTCAGTTTCGATTGGTATATCAGTTTTGAATTGTATGTCAGTTTCGAATGGTATGTCAGTTTCGATTGCTATATCAGTTTTGAATTGTATGTCAGTTTCGATTGGAATATCCGTTTCGATTGGTATGTCAGTTTCTATTAGTATATCAGTTTCGATTGGTATGTCAGTTTCTATTAGTACGTCAGTTTCGATTAGTATATCTGTTACTATTGGTATGTCAGTTTCGATTGGTATGTCAGTTTCTATTGGTATGTCAATTTCGATTGGTGTATCAGTTTCTATTAGTGTGTCAGTTTCTATTGGTATATCAGTTTCTATTGGTATATCAGTTTCGATTGGTATGTCAGTTTCTATTGGTATATCAGTTTCGATTGGTATAACAGTTTCGATTGGTATGTCAGTTTCGATTAGTATGTCATTTTCGAATGGTATGTCAGTTTCGATTGGTATGTCAGTTTCGATTGGTATGTCAGTTTCGATTGGTAAATCATTTTCGATTAGTATATTAGTTTAGATTGATATGTCAGTTTCGATTGGTATATCAGTTTCTATTGGTATGTTAGTTTCAATTAGTATGTCAGTCTTAATTGGTTTATCAGTTTCGATTGGTATATCAGTTTCTATTGGTATGTCAGTTTCGATTGGTATGTCAGTTTCAATTGGTATATCAGTTTCGATTGGTATGTCAGTTTCAGTTGGTATATCAGTTTCGATTAGTATGTCCGTTTCGATTGGTATGTCAGTTTTGATTAGTATATCAGTTTCGATTAGTATATCAGTTTTGATTGGTATGTCAGTTTCGATTGTTATATCAGTTTCTATTGGTATATCAGTTTCTATTAGTATATGAGTTTCGATTAGTATATCAGTTTCGATTAGTATATCAGTTTCGATTGTTATATCAGTTTCTATTGTTATATCAGTTTTGATTAGTATATCAATTTCTATTAGTATATCAGTTTCGATTAGTATATCTGTTTCGATTAGTATATCAGTTTCTATTGGTATATCAGTTTCTATTGGTATATCAGTTTCTATTGGTATGTCAGTTTCGATTAGTATATCAGTTTCGATTACTATATCATTTTCGAGTAGTATATCAATTTCGATTGGTATATCAGTTTCGATTAGTATGTCAGTTTCGATTAGTATGTCAGTTTCGATTGATATGTCAGTTTCGATTAGTATATCAGTTTCGATTGTTATATCAGTTTCGATTAGTATATCAGTTTCTATTGGTATATCAGTTTCTATTGGTATGTCAGTTTTGATTAGTATATCAGTTTCGATTACTATATCATTTTCAAGTAGTATATCAATTTCGATTGGTATATCAGTTTCGATTAGTATGTCAGTTTCGATTGATATGTCAGTTTCGATTAGTATATCAGTTTTGATTGGTATGTCAGTTTCGATTGCTATATCAGTTTCTATTGGTTTGTCAGTTTCGATTGGTATGTAAGTTTCGATTATTATGTTGATTGGTATATAAGATTTTGATTGGTATATCTGTTTCGATTAGTATGTCTGTATCGATTGGTATATCAGTTTCTATTACTATGTCAGTTTCGATTAGCCTATCAGTTTCGATAAGTATGTTAGTTTCTATTGGTATATCAGTTTCGATTGGTATGTCATTTTCGATTGGTATATCAGTTTCTATTTGTATATCAGTTTCGATTGGTATGTCAGTTTCGAATTGTATGTCAGTTTCCCTAGGTATATCAGTTTCGATTAGCATGTCAGTTTCGATTGGTATATCAGTTTCGATTGGTATGTCAGTTTCGAATCGTATGTCGGTTTCCCTTGGTATATCAGTTTCGATTAGTATGTCAGTTTCAATTGTTATATCAGTCTTGATTGGTATATCAGTTTCGATTGGTATATCAGTTTCGATTGGTATAACAGTTTCGATTGGTTTGTCAGTTACGATTGGTATATCCGTTTCTATTGGTATGTCAGTTTCGATTTGTATATCAGTTTCTATTGGTATGTCGGTTCCGATTAGTATGACATTTTAGAATGGCATGTCAGTTTCGATTGGTATGTCAGTTTCGATTGGTATATCAGTTTCGATTGGTATGTCAGTTTCTATTAGTATGTCAGTTTCTATTGGTATGTTATTTTCGATAGGTATGTCATTTTCGATTGGTATATCAGTTTCTATTCGTATATCAGTTTCGCTTAGTATGTCAGTTTCGATTGGTATATCAGTTGATGATGATGATGATGATGATGATGATATCAATTTCGATTTGTTATATCAGTTTCTATTGGTATCTCAGTTTTGATTAGTATGTCATTTTCGAATGGTATGTCAGTTTCGATTGGTATGTCAGTTTTGATTGGTATATCAGTTTCGATTGGTATATCAGTTTAGATTGATATGTCAGTTTCGATTGGTATATCAGTTTCGATTGGTATATCAGTTTCGATTATTATGTCAGTTTCGATTAGTATGTCAGTTTCGATTGCTATATCAGTTTCTATTGGTATGTTAGTTTCAATTAGTATGTCAGTCTTAATTGGTATATCAGTTTCGATTGGTATATCAGTTTCTATTGGTATGTTAGTTTCGATTGGTATGTCAGTTTCAATTAGTATATCAGTTTCGATTGGTATGTCAGTTTCGATTGGTATATCAGTTTCTATTGGTATATCAGTTTCGATTAGTATGTCCGTTTCGATTGGTATGTCAGATTTGATTAGTATATCAGTTTCGATTAGTATATCAGTTCTATTGTTATGTCAGATTCTATTGGTATGTCCGTTTCGATTAGCATATCAGTTTCGATTACTGTATCAGTTTCGAGTAGTATATCAATTTCGATTGGTATATCAGTTTCGATTAGTATATCAGTTTCGATTAGTATGTCAGTTTCGATTGATATGTCAGTTTCGATTGTTATATCAGTTTCGATTGTTATATCAATTTCTATTAGTATGTCAGTTCCGATTAGTATATCAATTTCGATTACTATATCATTTTCGAGTAGTATATTAATTTCGATTGGTATATCAGTTTCGATAGAGTCAGAACTGGTTGGAAAAAGTTCAGAGAGCTTATACCACTATTAGCTGCTAAAGGGTTCTCCCTAAAAATGAAAGGCAGGTTGTACGATGCCTGCATACGAACAGCAATGTTGCATGGTAGTGAGACCTGGGCATTGTGTGCAGAGGATATACGCAGACTAGAGAGGAACGAAGCTTGCATGCTCCGCTGGATGTGTAACAGTAATATACGTGAACGGCAAAGCATAAACGAACTAAGGAAAAAATTAGAGATAAGAGGGATCAGATGTTGTTTACTCGAGAGAAGGCTGCGTTGGTATGGACACGTGATGCGCATGAAAGTCGATAGCTGTATTACAAAGTGCAGGGCAATAAAGATAGACGGTAGCCACGGAATAGGCAGACCTAGAAAAACATGGGATGAGCTGATAAACTCCGACCTCACACACTTACACCTCTCCAAGACAATGTCACTGGACCGTGACCTTTGGCGGTACTCAGTAACAGAGAAGACCCGCCTTGCCAGTAGGCATCTCTAACAAAATACACCCCTCCCGCCGCCACCCCCACCCCATCCACACCACCCCGTTCTATGTAAAGTTATGTTGGTGCCGCGCCATCCAGGCCGAAACAAATGAGATCGTGTAGGTGTCACGACAAAAAAACACACAGTCCACGCTGTAATGTGGCCGTGTAGGCAACACGGTAAAAACCTCCCAGACCCACACTGTAAATGTGGTTGGTGTTAGGAAGGGCATCCAACTGTAGAAAACCTGCCAGACAGTCCTATGCGAGCAAGACAATCACTCTTGCCTCAAGTGGGACTACCCCCGTCCAAACCCATGCAAGCGTGGAACACGGACGTTAAACGTTGATGATGATGATGATGATGATGTCAGTTTCGATTAGTATTTCAGTTTCGTTTCGTATATCAGTTTCGATTGGTATGTCAGTTTCGATTAGTATGTCAGTTTCGATTAGTATGTCAGTTTCGATTGGTATATAAGATTTTGATTGGTATATCCGTTTCGATTGGTATGTCAGTTTCTATTGGTATATCAGTTTCTATTGGTATGTCAGTTTCGATTGGTATATCAGTTTCGATTAGTATGTCAGTTTCGATTAGTATGTCAGTTTCGATTAGTATGTCATTTTCGATTGGTATATAAGATTTTGATTGGTATATCCGTCTCGATAAGTATGTCAGTTTCAATTGGTATATCAGTTACATGAGAAAACCCGCCAGACAGTCCTATGTGAGCAAGACAACCACTCTAGCCTCAACTGGGAAAACTCCCGTCCAAACCCATGCGAGCGTGGAATATGGACGTTGAACGATGATGATGTCAGTTACGATTGGTATATCATTTTCGATTGGTATGTCAGTTTCTATTGGTATATCAGTTTCTATTGGTATATCAGTTTCTATTGGTATATCAGTTTCTATTGGTATATCAGTTTCGATTGGTATATTAGTTTCGATTTGTATATCAGTTTCTATTGTTATGTCAGTTTCAATTAGTATGTGCGTGAACGACCCAGCATAAATGTGTTGAGAGAGAAACTGTGTCTGAGAGGAATAGAATGTAGTGTACGGGAGAGGAGACTGTGGTGGTATGGACATGTGATGCGCATGGAGGATGACCGATGGGTGAAGAAGTGCCAGGAAATGCCAGTTGAGGGACGACGTGGTAGAGGTAGACCACGAAAAACATGGGCGGAGGTGGTGAGAACAGACCTCAGATCATTGAAGCTCACGGTGGAGATGACGAGGGACCGTGACGAGTGGAGAGATGCTGTGCTGAATAAGACCCGTCCCACCCTTGCAAGCAGGGAAAAGCAGACGTAAAATGATGATGATGATGATGATGATGATGATGTCAGTTTCGATTGGTATCTCAGTTTCGATTGGTATATCAGTTTTGATTAGTATATCAGTTTAGATTGATATGTCAGTTTCAATTGTTATATCAGTTTCGATTAGTATGTCAGTTTCGATTAGTATATCAGTTTCGATCAGTATATCAGTTTCGATTGGTATTTCAGTTTCGATTGGTATCATCATCATCATCATCGTTTAACGTCCATGTTCCACGCTTGCATGGATTTGGACGGGAGTTTTCCCACTTGAGGCAAGAGTGGTTGTCTTGCTCTCATACGACTGTTTGGCAGGTTTTCTACAGCTTGATGATGCCCTTCGTAACACCAACCACATTTACAGTGTGGGACTGGGAGGTTTTTACCGTGTTGCCTACACGGCCACATTACAGCGTGGACTGTGTGTTTTCTTGTCGTGACACCTACACTATCTCATTTGTTTCGGCCTGGATGTTGTGGCACCAACGTAACTTTACATTGAAAGGGGCGGTGTGGATGGGGTGGTGGTGGTGTGATGGGGGCGTATTTTGTTAGAGATGCCTACTGACTGTAGTAGGTTTACTTTGTATTTAGGCAAGGCGGGTCTTCTCTATTACTGAGTACCGCCAAAGCTCTCGGTCCAGTGACATTGTCTTGGAGAGGTGTAAGTGTGTGAGGTCGGAATTTATCAGCTCGTCCCAGGTTTTTCTGGGTCTGCCTACTCCGTGGCTACCGTCTATCTTTATTGCCCTGCACTTTTTTATACAGCTGTCGTCTTTCATGCGCATCACGTGACCATACCAACGTAGCCTTCTCTCAAGTAAACAACATCTGATCCCTCTTATTTCTAATTTTTCCCTTAGTTCGTTTATGCTTTGCCGTTCACGTATATTACTATTACACATTCAGCGGAGCATGCATGCTTCGTTCCTCTCTAGTCTGCGTATATCCTCTGCACACAATGCCCAGGTCTCACTGCCATGCAACATTGCTGTTCGTATGCAGGCATCATACAACCTGCCTTTCATTTTTAGAGAGAACCCTTTAGCGGCTAATAGTGGTATAAGCTCTCTGAACTTTTTCCATCCAGTTCTGACTCTAGCTACTGTACTTTCAGAGCACCCTCCCCCACTGCTGATTTTGTCACCCAGGTAACGGAAGCTGTCCACTATTTCTATAGAACCCTCTGCGCAATTGAAAGAGCTAATATTATTAGTGTGAACTTGCTGCTACTTATTGCACCAGAGCACCGGCCATATGTAAAATCTATGTTCTTAGTTAGCTTACCTGTGATCCCACTACATCTTTTATGCACCCATACTTTGCATTTGGGACATAAAATGAAGTTTCTACCTACGCCTTTCCTACACACTGAGCATGGCCATTTCCCAGAAGGGACCGGCGCCTTATTTTCTTTCCTACAAACTAGAACTTTAGTCTTAGCCAGGTATATCAGTTTCTATTGGTATGTCAGTTTCTATTGGTATGTCCGTTTCGATTGGTATGTCAGTTTCGATTGGTATATCAGTTTCGATTGGTATATCAGTTTCGATTAGTATATCAGTTTCGATTAGTATGTCAGTTTCGATTGGTATATAAGATTTCAATTGGTATATCCGTTTCGATTGGTATGTCAGTTTCAATTAGTATGTCAGTTTCGATTAGTATGTCAGTTTCTATTAGTATGTCAGTTTCTATTGGTATATCAGTTTCTATTGGTATGTCAGTTTCAATTAGTATGTCAGTTTCGATTAGTATGTCAGTTTCTATTAGTATGTCAGTTTCGATTGGTATATCAGTTTTGATTAGTATGTCAGTGTCGATTAGTATGTCAGTTTCGATTGGTATGTCAGTTTCTATTGGTATATCAGTTCCTATTGGTATGTCAGTTTCGATTAGTATGTCAGTTTTGATTAGTATATCAGTTTGTATTGGTATATCAGTTTCGAATAGTATGTCAGCTTTATTAAATATTAAAGAAAGTTTCTTCCTACATTCTATGGCAGTTAAAACGTGAATTTTCCCTCAAAATCTCTTCTCATGTATATGAAGGTGGGGTGGTGGAAGGCGGTTCAATAGATCAGGGTTCAACTGATTAACTCACACGTCTATCTATCCAACTTCCTTCACACACCAAAGAGGGGCGGTTTTCCTCTCTACAGTGGCTATGGTGAAAGAAGTTTTATGGTGGACGAGATTGAGAGGACTGAGGACAGATGCCTTTCTCTCCAGACAACAACACATTCCCTTCTTTAGGTACCACTTTAGAAGGAGAATCAGAGTGGGGAGAGAGGTACTGCACCCCAGTAAATTTACTGAAAGGTGGGTGAATCTGGCAAAAATGGTCCGAGTGATTGGGCCTTCTCTGTTTATAAACCTGTAGGTTAAAGAAGAGAGCAAAGGGAAGAAAGGAGCACTTGCACAACACGCTCCTGGAGTTGAGGGTCGTTCTATCGACGGGGTATAAAACAACCCATTTGTGGCGCCTCCCCCCTATTGGGGATTTCGATTGTTATAATTGTTTGCTTCATATTTTTACACGGCTGTATGTAAAATCCCCGGCATGTCTTTGTTTTGTCCCCTTTTCTTGTGCGCCCTTGTTTCAAATAAAGAAATATATCTATCCATCTCCTCTCGCTTTCTCTTTCTCTCTCTCTCTCTCCACACACACACACACACACACGCACACACATACAGACACACACACACACGTGCATATAATATTGTTGTGGTCGTGTTTTCATTGGCAATCGTCTGTTTACGACAGTACAGCGCGGCTCTACTTTATTTAACTGAGATAAAACTTATATGAGCATGAACAGTAGATCTTTACGCATCTTTTGGCTTAAAAATCTAGAAATTTGGTCCAGCGGGAAAAAGTTTATAATCAAAGTTTGATGATAAATCTTGTGTTCAAGTGAGTCAGTAGTAAGCGTGACGCTAGGGGAGGTAATCCAGAAATGACGACGTTTGGAAAAGTTTAATTACTGCATGAAAGAAATGATTCAAAAATTGAACTTGCCCAATCTTCACAACATTGAAAATTGGTCAAAATTTGACAAATCTGACTTCAAACCAGATATGATTCATTTGAACAATGTTGGAAATCTTAAATTGACACAAATTTTTGCCAATGTTTTTGCCACCTGATCCTTGTTCTATGGCTGACTGACTAAGATAGAAAAATGCGTACAGCAAAAAAAAGTAATATTGTTGGAATATAAACCTTTAAAAATACAGGACAAGAAACTAAAATAAAACTTTAAAAGGGACAAGAAACTAAGATAAAACTTTAAAAGAATAGGACAAGAAACTAAGATAAAACTTTAAAGAATTGGACAAGAAATAAAAAATTTTACAATAATATTAGTGGCAAAATTTTTTTATTCGTTTCCTGTGCTATGTCCCAGTATCTTCTTGATTAGTGCATAATAATTGTCATGCTCTCATTGTGCGTTGCCCCTGAGCGGTTGGTTCTGGTTGGGGTTGGTTGGCTGAGCAGTTCTGCTCCGTCAGAATGACCATTGCAAGAAGAATTGGCCGATGCAGCTGCAGGTCTCCTCCAAGAATGCACTTCTGGTCCCGCAACACCAGACGACGATGGAGAAGACGACCGGGACAAGATGTCGACTCTGACCACCGCCTACGGCACCTCCCTCAACCACCGGTCCTCCCTCCCTCTGTCCCGGCATCCCTCCAGTCCTCCTGCTCCCCCTTCCTGTACCAGAAAGCTGTGGCACGCATTCATCTGGACTGCCGGACTTGAACTCAAGGACAAGATGCAAGGAGAAGATGGACGGGTTGGTCAAGATCAAGGATGAGCGGGACAACAAGACCGTCCGCTGCTGCTCAAGATCTGTGCTCATGGGCCCATGGGTCCATTCACATTATGCATGACACATGAGGCGTGTCGCCGAATGATGAAATAGGGGTATGGTTATGGCCCAATTGGTGTTCAAACCAAGATCAAATGATTCCCCCGGTCTGACGACGACCTCTGAATGTGGAACCCAGAGCCTATGAATGTGGAACTCGATTTTTTACCAATAAAAATTTTGCCACTAATATTATTGTAACATTTTTTATTTCTTGTCCAATTCTTTAAAGTTTTATCTTAGTTTCTTGTCCTATTCTTTTAAAGTTTTATCTTAGTTTCTTGTCCTATTCTTTTAAAGTTTTATCTTAGTTTCTTATCCTATTCTTTTAAAGTTTTATTTTAGTTTCTTGTTGTGTATTTTAAAGGTTTATATTCCAACAATATTACTTTTTTTTGCTGTACGCATTTTTCTATCTGGTATATATAGTTCAAGGAAACAACAAACAAACAAACACACACACACACATACACACACATACACACACATACAGACACACACACACACACACACACATATACACACACACATACACACACACACACACACACACACACATATATATATATATATATATATATATATATATATATTTCTATATGAAGTAAGAATATTTTCGAAACAGCGAGCGAGTTTGAAATTATAAATGTAAGCTATCGCCGTATTTTGACTAAATAAATTAAAGAAAATTATTTAGTCTGATAGTGGGGTTAAGAACCCCCGGAGAAATGGAAAAAGATGAGTATTGATGTCAATACTGATCTTTTTCCATTTCTCCGAGGGTTCTTAACCCCACTATAAGGCTAAATAATTTTCTTTAATTTATTTAGTCAAAATACGGCGATAGCTTACACACACACACACACACACACACATATAATATATATATATATATATATATATATATATATATATATATATATATATATATATATATATATATATATATATATATATATATATATATATATATATATATATATATAATAACGAAGGAAATGTGGTAAGGAACCAGGTGGACCATAACGCACCAAAGTACTCAATACTTAGGGTAGTAGAGTGGGTAATAGGAACAAGTAAGACCTCGACGGGGTCTTACTTGTTCCTATATATATAATATATATATTCAGTTTTATTCATTTACCTGTGTAGAGGAATGGAAACTAATGCCAGTCTGATTAGAACTGGCGTATTAATGTCTGTTCCTATTACAGACTTCCATAAACAGACGACAGTTAACAATTGAAGTTTAACTAGATGTACTCATGTTGTTCTCTCGGGATTTGCTCATTTATACTCCTCCATCATTAATTGAATTTCAAAGTAAGTATTTGGATGTGTTCAACAAGAGTTGCCGGAAACACTTGTATTGTGACGGCCATAAACCAAGAGAGATAATATGTCCATGGTCATACACCAAAGAAGATGTAATAAAATACTTTCACTCACTGCCTCCGTCTCTCTCACTCTCCCCCATCTCTCACTACTATAAGCAAATGGGGGTCCACACGCTGGCCGCCCCACGGCCCCAGTGGGCAGAAAAGAGAAGGTGTTTCCTCGGAGGATGGTAAGGGAGACGTGTTGGAAGAGCAGCCATTCCAGCTGGCGAGGTTCACACCTGTGGGTGGCCAACTCTGTACCGATGGTGGTGAATAGGGAGTTGGTCTTAGAGCCAAGGACACCAGAAGTCTTCACAGTTACGGTGTACCGATTGTGGTGAGTAGGGAGTTGGTCCTAGGGCCAAGGACACCAGAAGTCTCCACATCCTGACAAACTATTCCATTCGCCAAAAACTCTTGCAGAGAAATCTATTGTTTTGATTTTGTCTCACGTCACATTTTAATCCCCAGCCACACCCCCACACCCCCAAAAAATAAAATAAAACAAACAATTAAATATCCGCTTCTCTAAAAAAAACCTTGATCAAAGTTTGTATATCATATAATATATGGCCTATATATATCCCATTGTGATGACGTCCCCCCCCCTTCCCCGCAAAAAAAAAAACACTATTACATCCCACTATGAAAAACATTGTTTTAAACTAGGGTTTCCCAATCTGGGTGATACAGCCACCGATTTCAACTGTTGGGTGGGTGATAAGCAACAGAAAATGGTGGCCGGTTGGAAATTTTAGTGGGTGATATAGGATTTTGAGTTTTAAGAAGATATTTCAACATATGATACCTTGAATAAAAATATTCAAAGAATATATGTAAAGAACCTGTATAAAATACTAGACCAAACAGGAGGCTAGATGGGAATAACAAAACACTAACAAATTTTACCAAATATTTTAGGTATGTTTTTTGAATATTTTCTATACAGGCAGAGCTTCTTCTTCTCCGAATTGACAGAACACAGCTCCGATACTGTGGCATGTGGTTAGAATGTCTCAGGAAAGAATCACAGGACAGATTTTATGGATAAAAACCAACCAAGAGGAGACCCAAGGGGAGACCTTGAGCAAGATGGTTGACCCTCCTTGGCTGGGTCCCACTTGGGGATCCAGCCGGATCGGTTGGAGATGGTTGCTTCTGACAGGACCTGCTGGAAGGAGTGGTTGAGGACTCTGACCCCACGATTCCCTCCGGAATAAGTGGAAGAAGAAGAAGAAGAAGAAGAAAGTGGTAGTGCTGGTGTCACTATAAAAGGCACCCAGGCCACACAGTAAGTGTGTTTGGTGTTAGGAAGGGCATCCAGTCGTTGACAATAAACCAAAACAGTTCTGTATAAGCAAGACATAGTCATCCGACTTAGATTTGCCTCACAACATCAGGACAACCCGACTAAGCCATGCTAGTGTGGAAAATGGACGTTAAACAATGATGATGGTGATGATGATAATGATGATGGTGATGGTGTTGATGATTATGATGATGATGATGATGATGATGATGATGATGGTGATAATGATGGTGATGATGATAGTGATAATGACGGCGATGATGATGGTGATGGTGATGATGATGGTGATAGTGATGATGATGGTGATGATGATGGTGATGGTGATGGTGATGGTGATGATGATGCACTGGAAAATTTTGTTAGAAACTTTTTCTTTTTTCTTTTATGAAAATTTGAAATTCTTTTTCTCTTATTTTTCTCTTTTCCATTTATAGATTATTGCAGCACAATCTGGAATCGATGTCTTGATCAATAATGCTGGATTAGGACTGAGTCCATTTAAATTAACCAAACAAGGTTACGACTATGTATTTGGTGTCAACCATGTGGGACCATTTCTACTAACACATCTACTGTTAGATCTACTGAAGAAATCTTCCCCCAGCCGAGTTATCAATATTATTCCATGTGGGGATACCTACCTCAAAGAAAAACCTGACTTTTCCCGGCGACTCACACCCGAATCGGACATCAAATATCCAAACCTTTTCGGATATAACATCAGTAAGCTTGCTCAGATTTGGCACGCTAAAATATTGAGTGAAAAACTGAAGGATTATCATGTGAGTACAATTAGTGTTCACATTGGTTTTAAGAGTTCCACCTATCGCAATTCAAAAGGCATGGCGCCACCAGTTAAAACGGCATACCGCTTTTTCGATTTTCTATCAGAAAAATTTAACATACTACCCCAAGATGTCACCATGACTGCTGTTTATCTGGCTATGGATCCGCACATTAAGAACAAATCTGGTCAATATTTTGAAAACACGGGAATTTCTCAAAATTTGAGTTCTTACGCAAAAGACAAACAGCTAGCCCAGAAAATGTGGGAGATTTCCATGGAGATGTGTGGTCTTTGTAAAAAAAAAGAGTAGACGTTTATTTTTCATGGGTCGTCGTTTTGCGTTTTGATTTACTTTGAAACAAGTTTCACTTGTATTATTATTATTACCACCACCACCACCACCACCACCACTATCATCATCATCATCATCATCATCATCATCATAATCATCATTATTATTATTATTATTATTATTATTGGTGGTGGATTGGCAGTATCAGTAGAGGGTCGGACACCATGCTTGACGCATAGAGTTATGGCCCTTGCCATTCTGAGTTCAAATTCCGCCGAGGTTAACTTTACCTTTCATCCTACGGGGTCGATAAAATAAAGTACCAGTAATACACTGGGTAATTGCTGGCCTTGTGCCAAAAGTAGAAACAATTATTATTATTATTATTATTTGAAACTTCCTCTGAATTTTGCTTCTTTCCCAAATCTTGCCGTGTGTCAACCTGCCAAGTGTCAACCTGACACCTGAGACAAAATGTGATACTACACACAGTTTACAATCAAGCAAATGATACCAGAAGGGCACAAACAACAGTAAATGTTTTTGAAAATGTTTATAAATTAATAATACTACCCTTCTCAGGACAGGGACAGTACCAGCCAGCACTAGTAACTCTGTAACTAATACTACCCTTCTCAGGACAGGGACAGTACCAGTCAGCACTACTAACTCTGTAACTAATACTACCCTTCTCAGGACAGGGACTACCAGTCAGCACTAGTAACTCTGTAACTAATACTACCCTTCTCAGGACAGGGACAGTACCAGTCAGCACTACTAACTCTGTAACTAATACTACCCTTCTCAGGACAGGGACAGTACCAGTCAGCACTAGTAACTCTGTAACTAATACTACCCTTCTCAGGACAGGGACAGTACCAGTCAGCACTAGTAACTCTGTAACTCTTGCAGAGATGGCTTTCCTGGTATTCGATCCAAATATTTTTCAGTACTCTTTTTTACCATTCCAAGTGCGCCGACTATCACAGACTTTAAGATGCCACATTTTCTCAATTCAATTGATATATCTTGATACTTGCTGAGCTTTCCGAACTCTTTCGGAGAGAGGTTACGATCTGATGGAATGCTCATGAACATGTTTTCTCTTTATGGTTCTTTACAATTATATCAGGTCTAATGATCTTGATTGTTCTGTCAGTATTTTCAAGGAAATCCCATTATTGTTATTATTGGTGGATTGGCAGTATCGGTAGAGCGTCGGACAACATGCTTTGTGGCATAGAGTTACAGTTCTTTACGTTCTGAATTAAAATACCGCCGAGGTTAGCTTTGCCTCTCATCTCTACGGGGTCGATAATATAAAGTACCAGTAACGAATTGAGGTTATTATAATCGACTTTCCCCTCCCGCAAAATTGTTGGCATGGTGCCTGTAGTAGTCATCCTTATTATAATCCCCCCCCCACCATCATTATTACAATCCACACCACCACCACCACCATCATCATTATTATCATTATTATCATTATTATCATCATCATCATTATCATCCTCTTTCTTCTTGTGGATTGGCAGTATCGGTAGAGGGTCGGACGCCATGCTTTGACGTATAGTTTTACGGCCCTTGCCATTCTGAGTTCAAATCACGCCGAGGTTAACTTTGCCTTTCATCCTTATGGGGTCGATAAAATAAAGTACCAGTAATGTACTGGGTAATTGCTGGCCTTGTGCCAAAAGTAGAAACATTTATTATTATTAATATTATTGCGTGGTGTTTCTCAATTACCGAGCACAGCTATGTGGACCTTGGCTATGTGCAGTGTTGTTTTTGGTGTGGTTGTTTCTATTATATTGAAAGTATTCTTCATAATATGTGTGCAGGACCCAAAGGATTAGCAGAATTGGTAGAGCATCAGGCATAATGAATGCCATTCCTGTATTTGTTCTGTCTCTTTACAATCTAACTTCATACCCCACCAAGATCAAACTTTGCCTTTGATCTTTCCAGGGTCGACAAAATAAAGTACCAGTCAAGTACCATGGATTGATTTAATCAACTTTGCCCCTCCCTCAAATTTGCTGGCCTTGTGGTGTCTAAATTGTGCAACCCAGAAAAGTAAATTCTTGTTAAAATCTGGTATTACCAAGTTTAATTGAAAAACAAAAGAAAATAAATCTTCTCTAGTTACTAACGAAGACGCGATTCCTCTTTGTTATATATTGTTTTGTTTTTTATGGATTAGCCAAAAAGTAAAGTATTATTTTGAAGACGTGAGTGTATACCTCCGAACACAAAGGAACCAAACTCCCACTGTCATTGCCTCCATCTCTCACTATAGGTTAAATAGCCTTCCCAACCATAATTAGCCCAGTGTCCTGAGTACGGCTACCCCGCTGACATGACCAGAACCAAAGAGAAAGCGGTGGAAGTCAACCAGGGAGGAGTTTCTTCAGCGTGAGTGAGAAGCTTCTAGACAGGATTAGATTGGTTTAACCCTTTAGCATTTACATTACTCTATATTTACTATTGTATTTTCACGGTAAAGGCTTTACCTCACATAATATCTCACATAAGATTTACATTACTCTATATATACTATTGTATTTTCATGGTAAAGGCTTTACCTCACATAACATTTACATTACTCTATATATACTATTGTATTTTCACAGTAAAGGCTTTACCTCACATAATATCTCACATAACATTTGCATTACTCTATATATACTATTATATTTTCATGGTAAAGGCTTTACCTCACATAATACCTCACATAACATTTACATTACTCTATATATACTAATATATTTTCACACGAAAGGCTTTACCTCACATAATATCTCACATAACATCTCGTATACGAGAGACGTGTGTTGACGTGTGAACAAACTCGGCTACCGAGTTGGATTTACTTACTTAAAAGTGAGTTTTGATTAATTTTTTTATACTGTAATATACGTTAACCCCTTGCCTTGGTCGTCAAACTTTGAGTTTATTTATTTTCGCCCCTTTTTGGGGCGAATTTATCCAGTTAAAAATTTATTACGGCAAACTAATAGAAATGGACGGAATTTTCACATCTCATCCTAACGAGAAAGCCACGCCCCCTAAGAAAGGTGATACAGAGAAGCTAGAAGCACAAGGCTCTAAGTCTTCCCTCCTCACTTCTGCAAAAGAAACATGGAACACGGAATTAAAAGAAAAATTTGTAAAAATGGGTGAAAACCCAGAAAGTCACATAAACGCAGACAAAAACAACAATGACAATAACAGCAATAGTCACAACACTAACCAAGGAGAAAATAACGATAACACCAAACAAAGCGAACCCACTACTGGTGCTTCCTTTGCACAGGCGGTCCGGAAAACACAGACCTGCAAGCAACTGGACATTACAACTCTGAGAGAAAAGATGAAGGAAGCAAAACAGTATGTAACTTTCAAAGAAGGAGGAGACTTCACAATCACCTCCCCACAAGAAATCAAAAGAGACACGACACTAAGAACGATATCTTTCAGTACAATTTCCAACATAACAAGGAAACCAGCTCAATTATCCCCAAAAGAAATTGACCTGGTCCTAAAAAATGTGTGGAGTGATATATCGTTCATACAAAAAGGGCCACTCTATGGGAATATAACGGTGCTAATGAAGGATCAATTGACGGCCAGGAAATACTCTGTAGCGCCAATTGTTTCCAAGCTACACACATTTTTCCCCACATATTTAGGGAAAAGAACGCAGAAAATAAAAGTCTCCGGAATCCGGCCAAATGCATGCATTTCCTGGGTACTAACAGGATTTTTAGAAGACGAGGACGGAATCCTCTCAGTAGGAGAAGTCACCACAGACGTTTTCGGCGGTTTGAGCGTGGAGGTTCTGGTCCAAATGAGACCAGAACGAATAGCTAGAATACGACAGAGGGTGTCCCTCGATGGAGAAACATTTATATACATTTCAGCCGAGGGTAGGAGGCCCATATGTTACTACTGTTCAAGCAGGGGTCATCTAAGGGCTGCCTGTCCTCAATTGACAAAAAAAAGGCTCTTTTGCCTACACCCCACACATCACCACCGCCACCACCACCACCACCTCCACCACCACCACCACCACCACAACAACAACAAAAACAACATGGAAAAATAACACAAGACACGGCCCCACCCAAAACAACTCCCAAAACACACACAAACACAACAAAACCCCAAAATACACCACTACCCGACAGCACGGACGAAGACCCAGCTGAAACGGCACCTAGTGACGAAGAGGGGGGACCCTTTCAACCTGTAAAAAGGAAAAAAAGAAAGCACCACTCGAACATAAACGAAACAAACACACAACCACCAACAAAAACAAAACAAACAGAACAAACAAAATCCGCCCCACCCCAAAACATAACACATACAACAAAACGTAAGCACACACAAGAACAACAAACAAACACAACACAAATTAAACAGTATACATACATTAACACAAATAACAAAGAACTAGTAAAAACAATATACAAAGACCCTTCGGTGGAAACTGAAGGGCAATTCTTTGCAAGCGCGGCCAACAAACCGCATTTAAAAATGATAAGACTCCCAATGGACACCTATGCAAAACTAAGAGAGAACTTTCCTGAGGACGTGGTGAAAACATGTACTCGACCCTATAACCGCGTCCTCTTGAAACGTTTCCCCACCCACACCTCACCAAACACCCCCACTCCACCACAGAACAACACCCCACCAAACAACCCCTCCAATACGCCCATGAATATTGTGCAACCTGCTCCTCAGGAGCCGAACAGGTAGGTCCTTCCTCTTTTAACCAACATGGCTGATATAAGAGTTGGGTGTCTGAATGTACGCGGCCTGGGACTGTCTTGGAAACAAGGCAAACTTTTAAACGATCTCAGGTCGCATAGAATGGATGTAATGGCTATTTGCGAGTCCAGGATCAGCAGCGAGCACCAACTGGCGCCCCTCTTCGACGACTTTGAGATCTTCGCATCTCTCTGTCAACCGGTGGGTGGGGGTGGAGTTGTCGTTCTGCTGCGAAAACACCTGGGCCTCGCCATACAGAAGGTGCACCTGGACCCGGAGGGTCGACTGGTGGTTTTAGACGTCGGCAGTAGTGAAAGTGGAGCCCTTAGACTAATAGCTGTGTACGCCCCTTTTTGGGCAGCGCGGCCGGAATACTTCCAACGTCTGGAAACTTTTCTGGGAACGTCCCGCTCCTTGCTTTCAGTGGGGGACTGGAATGGTATCCTGGATGCACGTTGGGACTATGTAGGGGCATGTGCCAATAGAGGGGGGTGTAAAAGCCTCAAAAGGTTAATCGGCCGATTTGACCTGGCCGATAGATATCGACTAGATTTTCCGACTGTACCACTATGGACGTGGACCAATCGCAGCGGAACATCTAGGTCGTACCTAGATAGGGTCCTAGTTAGAGAGAAGGATAGGGACTCATTTAGCTGTCCAAAAATGTTCATGGTTGACTATTCGGATCACAAGTTAGTGACCTGCATAGCCAACCTTGATAGAACCCATAGACAGGGACCCGGTTACTGGAAGCTGAACTTCTCCTTACCGACAAGCAAAGCTTACAGTAAACGGATTAGCACGTTAGTTAAGCAGAGTTTGACAGGGGCAATTGTCAACAACACGTGGTGGAGCTCTCTTAAGAGAGCAATTAGAATAGAATCGATAGGTTTTAGTCAGGAATTAGCAAGGGATAGGAACAAGACGGAAAGGGAATTAGTAGATAGAGTAGAAGAGGCGATTAGGAATGGCAATGTAGCCGGCGTGCTGGCATCAAGAATGGCCTTAGACCAGTTCTTTGAGGTGAAGCATGAAGGCTGCGTTGTCAGGAGTAAAATACGTGCTCTGGGTAATGAGGGAGCCAAAGCTGTGAGCTGGGCCCGAGTGACAGAGGCAAAAAGTGGGAACAAGTCCACGATTCGGTCTTTGAAGGACCAGGATGGGCGTGTGATCCTTGAACCTGGCCAGATGTGTGCGGCCTTTCAGCGGCACTTTGCACGACTGTTCGAGAGGGGCGGCGCGCCGGGTGATACTATGGATTTCAATCCATACCTCGACGGTCTGCCGCGCCTCTCGGACGCGGAGGCGAAGTCCTGCGAAAGGACGATTTCAGCTGCTGAGATAGGGGCGGCGCTGAGCCAATGCGGCAAACGCAAATCCCCGTGTCTCGATGGTCTACCATACGAGCTATATGTAGCGATGCCGGACTTGTTCTCCGATATCCTCGAAGCGGTCTACTGCAACTGGCAGCAGAACGGGAGAATTCCCAGTTCTGTGACCAAGGGCGTAGTTACGCTGGTGAGGAAGGATGAGAACAATGGCGATGACATAAGTAACTTCAGGCCTATAACTCTGCTAAATACAGAGTTAAAGATTTTGGCCAAGGTGTTAGCGAAGAGGTTGGCGCTTGTCGTGGGCAACCTGGTGGGAGAAGCGCAGACATGCGCAATCCCGTCCAGGTCCATTCACGACAATCTCCACCTTATGCGATACATCATAGAGAGGGTAGGGAATGAACCCGGCTTTGGTGGGGCCCTGATCAACTTGGATCAATCTAAAGCTTTCGATAGGGTTGACCATCGTTACCTGGATGCGGTGCTCGCGGCGGCAGGCTTCGGCCCCGTTTTCAGGGGTTGGATTGCTGCGATGCACAGCAGCAACGTCTGCTCAAGGGTCAAGGTGAACGGCCACCTCTCGGAGCCGTTCCAAATCATGCGATCCATCCGACAGGGATGCCCTCTCTCCTCCCTTCTGTATGTGCTGGCTCTTGAGCCACTACTGCGGAAGTTGGAGCGGTTGCAGGGCATCCCTTTGGAACCGGAATTGCAGAAAGCGGCGTCGGCCTACGCCGATGACGTGACAGTAATGGTGTCGAGAACCTTGCAAATCGGTGAGATCGGCACCTTACTGGAGGAATATGAAAGGTTTACAGGAGCCAAGCTGAACCGGGACAAGTCTGTCGGTTTGCAACTCGGAACATGGAGAGGCAAACCGATGCCCTCCAACGACGTCGTCGGACGCTGGACGGAGGGCCCGGTGAAGCTGCTTGGGGTCTGGTCCAAACCAGACCTCCAGGTGGAGAAAAACTGGAACGAAGTAACGGCCAGGGTGTTTGCACTCGCCCAGAAGTGGGCCCAGTGCAAACTATCCCTGAAAGGTCGAGCGGAGGTGGCGAACGCTTATATAGCATCCGTCATCTACTACCGCTTGACCGTCCTGCCTTGCTCAGTGAAAAGACTCGCGAAAATGGAGTGCGCGCTGTTCCAATTTCTTTGGAACAAGCGGACCCCTTTGGTGAGGAGATCCATCTGCTGTCAACACCCTTCGAAAGGAGGGCTGGGGATGCCGTGGCTACAGATGCGTAAACACGCATTAAGGCTACGGCACCTCCAGGTATTCTTCACCGGTCAACCGGTGTTGGCCCCGTTTGTGAGGCGAGCCTTTCCCAGACTCGTCTCGCTCACCGAGCTTCAATCCTGGGTCAAGCAAAGACCGAGAAAAGTGGGCGACTGGCACATTGAATGTGCCCAGGCGCTCACGGCCCTCTGGAAAGCGGACCCGGCAATCAGTGGAGACTCCACCTCGACATTCTATAGAGGGTTGGTACGCAGCAGGTGCGACGATGCTCTCGGAGAAGCTCTAGGCTTGGAGGAAGATGAACTGGCCAGTCTGTTCGGTAGGACGTTTGGCCCTGGACCGATGGACAACTTCCAAAAGTCCCTGGCTTGTCAGTGCTACCGAGGGGCTCTACCCGTTCGAGACAAGCTCCACAGGCATGGGAGCCTGGGTAGGGATCCTTTGAATAAGATCTGTCCGAGATGCGTGCATGACGACGAAACCGTTGCGCGCGCATTCGTACACTGCCCAGGCATTGCTGACCTGTGGGGCTATGTGGAACGACTACTGTTGAGGGTGGGACCAATCCGGTTGACCACCGCGTCCATTGTCACGATCAAACCCCCCCCCCCCTTTCAAAAACGAAGGCGGTTTTTCTCTGTGTGATAGCCATGGCTAAAGAAGTTGTATGGTGGACGAGGCTGAAACGGCTGAGGTCAGACACCTTTTTCTCCGGCCAACAACTGGTCCCCTTTTTCAAATACCATTTTAAAAGAAGGATCAGAATGGAGAGAGAGGTGCTCTACCCCAGCAAGTTTTATGAAAGGTGGGTGAAAGAAGGGAGAATGGCCAGAGTGATTGGGTCTTCTCTCTATATCAGCCTGTAGGTGAAAGAAGAGGAAAAAGAGGAGACGAGGGAAGCACCTACTCTTTGTGCTCCTGAGGAGAAGGGTTGCACATTTTTTCCGGGGTGTGTGCGACCCATGTTAATGCCCCCTCCCTATTGAGGACTTCGTTTGTTGTTGTTATTTCATTGTTATATTTTTGTACTCGTTTATTTATATATGTAAACTTCCCCCCTTGTATCTGTCCCTACCTTTTGTGCCCTGGTGGCAAATAAAGAAATTACTCTATAGATACTATTGTATTTTCACAGTAAAGTTTTTATCTCACATAATATCTCACATACCATTTACATTACTCTATATATATTATTGTATTTTCACAGTAAAGGCTTTCCCTCACATAATATCTCACATAACATCTACATTACTCCATATATACTATTGTATTTTCACAGTAAATGCTTTACCTCACATAACATTTACATTACTCTATATATACTATTGTATTTTCATGGTAAAGTTTTTATCTCACATAATATCTCACATAACATTTACATTACTCTATATATACTATTGTATTTTCACAGTAAAGGCTTTACCTCCCATATCTCACATAACATTTACATTACTGTATATATACTATTGTATTTTCACAGGAAGGGCTTTATCTCACATAATATCTCACATAACATTTACATTACTCTATATTTACTATTGTATTTTCACAGTAAAGGCTTTATCTCACATAATATCTCACATAACATTTACATTACTCTATATTTACTATTGTATTTTCACAGTAAAGGCTTTATCTCACATAATATCGAATCTATGAAATTTTGATGTTATTTATTTTGAGAACAATACCTTAACATCAGTATGAGTGGCCAGTTAGGGTCAGTTTGAACAGAATGAAGGGAGATAATTCTGGCTGGATACGGCCGGTTTAAATGCTAAAGAGTTAACGTGTATTATTTTTATTTTAGTTAACGTCGATCATAATAACTGATTATTCAATTACTCTTTCTTGTTTTCCTCTTTTCCTGTCGAATGATTCACACCTTATTTTCCTCCACCCACCCACCATAATAATGTGTGAAGGCACATGGCTTAGTGGTTACAGCATTGGGCTAGCAATCGAAAGGTTGTGAGTTCAATTCTCGGACCAGGTGATGTGTGGTTTCCTTGAGCTAGACACTTTATTTCACATTTATTTCCAGTTTACTCAGCTGTAGAAATGAGACTGGGGTCCTATCATTAAATTACCCAAGACACCTCCAACGAGATATATCTTGGAGGAGGCCAGCTAAACCTACATTGGTGTGAGCTGCCACACACCCGCCACAATTAACCCCAACTTGACCGACATCACTGTCAAGTTAAGAACATATGGCGGAACCTTAAATACGTAATAATCATTCCAAACACCATCTTAATAATGAGAAATTTAATTATATTAATTACTAAATTCCAACAAGTCCTTTCTTATTTTGAAAATGATGTGAAAATCCCAGACAGTGCCTCTTATTAGAAAGGTGCCAATGAAAGGGTTAACAATATTTTCGTCCTAACTATTATATTTATTCACAGTCAGCATCACACTTCTCCTCCTGGCTGCGGAAGTCATCATTTCTATATAAAATAAAAGATGCCTATACTCTACAATGTGGAATCCAACCATAATTATATATATATATATATATATGTGTGTGTGTGTGTGTGTGTGAATGAAGAAATTCAGTCGGAAAGGTACAGGAAAAAAGAGTGCTCTATGTCGGTTACAGTTGTTGTTTATTACATAACTATATATATATATATTTAGTTATGTAATAAACAACATAAGACAATTATTCCATTTACCAAAGGTTTCACGAAGATAGACGAGCTCGATACAGACATCTGAAATCGGTCATCAGAATGAAAAACTTTTTAATATGGGCGTTTTCATTCTGAGGAGCGATTTCAGCCGTCTGTGTCGAGCTCGTCTGTCTTCGTGAAACCTTTTGTAAATGGAAGAATTGTCTTATGTTGTTTATTACATAACTAAATAGCTCTGTAGCTTACATAGAGCACTCTCCTTTCCTTAACCTTTCCTACGGAAATATATTATATATATATCATATATATATATATATATATATATATCATATATATATATATATATATATATATATATATATATATATATATATATATATATGTATATATGTGTGTGTGTGTGTGTGTGTGTGTGTGTGTGTGTGTGTGTGTGTGTGTGTGTGTGTGTAAAAGGTAAACAGAAATAACAAAATAACAACACAATCGGTACAGTATATGGAAGGGATATATTAGGTTAACGCTTGATATATATATATATATATATATTGCAGAGCACTAGAAGTCGATGGAAACCGCGGAGTGGGGAGACCCAAGATGACCTGGGATGAGATGATAAAAGCCGACCTTACCCAATTACACCTCTCAAAGGCAATGACACACGACCGTGACCTCTGGCGTCACGCAGTAATACAGAGTACCCGACCACCCATGGGTACAAGCTGAAGCATATAGACAATATGCCCCCCCCCCCCACCGCAAGGTGGTTGTGGAGGTGCCACGGCAAAAAAGCACCCAGCCCACACTGTAAAGTGGACGTGTAGGCGCCACGAAAAAGCACCCAGCACTCACTGTAAATGAGGTTGGTGCTAGGAAGAGCATCCAGCTGTAGAAATCAAGCCAAATCAGTTCCTGTATGAGCAAGGCATGGTCAGCCGACCAGACACTGCCCACAACAGGACAACCCGTCTAACCCATGCTAGCGTGGAAGAACGGACGTAAAACGGTGATGATGATGATGATGATGATATATATAATTGTTAGACAATCGCCACGGACGAATGTGAGAAAGTGCTCCAGGAAAGTTAACCAGGAATCTTTAAAAACCTTCCCCCGAAGTTAACAAACAACTTACTAGATTTACAAAACCAAATTGTAAAATCATAATATAAAATTAAATTATTTAAAACTACAAGTTCTAAACAATTTTTAAACTATACCTAACTGTACCAAGGATCTGACACATTTTCATATTTATATATTTATATGCACGCAGATATACATATACACACATATTCATATACACACTTCTCTCTCTCTCTCTCTCTCTCTCACTCTCTCTCTCTCTCTCTCTCTCTCTCTCTCTCTCTCTCTATATATATATATATATATATATATATATATATATATATATATATATATATATATATGGGATAACAATGATCGTTATAGGTAATCCAGTTGACCATATTATTCTTCACTCTTTCACTATATATATATTTCGTTGACAAATATATCAATATGCCCAGACATGTAGATATATTGCCCTTGGTATGACAGTGTGGGTTTAGCTCAATGTAGGATAACTAGTATACTACAGAGCCATTATAGTTATAGGAATAACCAAAGAGTGCTTAGAAATACATTGTTTTATTAGCTAACGGTATTTCATCCATACACCATGGCAGGAATCTTCAGAGCCTATAAACATGAGTATATCAGTAGTTGCATGCTCCATCGAGCTGCGTCACCAGAACAAGGTTAAAGGACCAGCAGGGGGTCCCGAGGCCAGCGCTATATGGAAAAAGGCAGAATACATGATGTACTTAATGTCATAAAATGGCTTAAAAATTTTTAAATTAAAAATTACACAAAAAATGTATCACTTATATGGTGCAATAGATGATAAAGAGGTTGGGAGAGGGTAGCAAGGGATGAGTGAGGGTATTACTCAGCATAATCAGAAACAATCAGAAAATATAAGAAAATAACAAAAAAATAATAAAAAAGTACAAAAATACAGGGATAAGAAAAGAGATAAATACAAAAATACAAAACAATAAATGAACAAAAAGCCCGGACTCCCCCCCCCCAAAAAAAAAATGATCATGCTGAGTAATACCCTCACTCATCCCTTGCTACCCTCTCCCAACCTCTTTATCATCTATTGCACCATATAAGTGATAAATTTTTGATGTAATTTTTAATTTTTAAATTTTTAAGACATTTTATGACATTAAGTACATCATGTATTATGTCTTTTTCCATATAGCGCTGGCCTCGGGACCCCCTGCTGGTCATTTAACCTTGTTCTGGTGACGCAGCTCGATGGAGCATGCAACTACTGATATACTCATGTTTATAGGCTCTGAAGATTCCTGCCATTGTGTATGGATGAAACACCGTTAGCTAATAAAACAATGTACTTCTAAGCACTCTTTGGTTATTCCTATAACTATATATATATATATAAACGTTTGTATATGTATAATAAAGCCAAAACAATGCAGGTATGGACATAGAATAAAGAATGCAAATGCAAAAGATATTGTTGACAATTAGTCTTTTACCTTAGATTTATTTAAATGTCCTTAATTTTCGAGATAATATCTCTTCTTCGGAGGGAAGTAAAGCGGTTAAACCAGTGTTCTAAATAGCTTGCCAAGTCATGCTGACAGGAAATGGTATAGAGTATCTGTTCTATCTCTAATGTCAAAGAGTTAAGGTTAGGTGGATAAAGAGTAGTCTCCCTTTAAAAGGTTTTTTTTTGTACATGCCTGTTTAAGTGTGTGGGAGAATGTATGAAGGTGTAAGTATGTGAGTGTGTGTGTGTGAGTGTGAGAAGATATGTCTATACGTAAATGTGGGGGATAGATGTTATCTCGTGTTAGAACTGGTCTTTGTGTGTGTACGTGTGTGTGTGACAGAGAATAAGTGGTGGTGTAAGCGTGGGGGGGGGGGGGGGGTAAATATGGGGCTAGAAGCTCTATCAAGTTTTAAATTAGGTGTTGAGTTCTAGTCTATTATTGATTGGTGGTTGTGTTTTATCTATAATTAGTGCTTTCTTAATTCTAAGATTGCCGAGGTTTCTTTCCTTAGTTTCTATCCTAACTGTTATTGTTTTGTCGGTGTTTTTGCATTTAACTAGGTGTTTCTTAAATGAGGAAGCGTCAGTATTGAGGTGTTCTTTTATTCTTATGTGGAGTGGTCTGGTGGTGCTATCTACGTAGAAGTTGCTGCATTTGTCACACTCTAGTCTGTATACGACGTAAGCCTGGTGGCATAGGTCTGTGTCGTTGATGGGGCAGTTGGCTAGCCTGCAGCAGTTGTCATGTCTGGTGGAGTGTCTTTTGGTTAGTTGTCCGCGTAGAGAAGGACCTGAGTGGGCCAGTTGGATATCTAGTCCCTCTCGTCTGATAGCTCTGCGGATGACTGTTGTTGTTTCGTCACTGAAGTGTGGGAGCTTCAGGAAGCAAGTGTTAGTGCCTCGGGTGTGGTGTCTTCTGTTCTTTCTGGCACGGTTTGTGGTGGATGTCGTGTATCCGTTCAGTTTGAGTACTTCCAGGAAATGTGTGGTATGTGTGTCGCGGTCTCTAGCGTCGGTGCATTTGTTCCGGATACGTGTTAGTTCGTTCCTTATGTATCCGAACTTAGCGCCGGCTGGGAGGGCCGATCTGAAATGTACGAACAGGTCCCTGCTGGCAGCTTTTTTATAGAAGCAGGTGTGGATGTTTCCTTCCTCTGTTACCCTGAGTTGGAAGTCCAGTAGGGATAGGGATCCGCGGTCATCGGGGTGTTCCATGATGAACTTTATACTGGCGTCCATGCTGGAGAATGTTGTGTATATTTTATCTGCTTCCTCACGGGATGATGTAAGGACGAGTATGTCATCTACATATCGGGTGAAGAATGTATGCGAATGGCAGGTGTTGAGGGTTCGGCATTCTAGCTGGTTCATATAGGTGATGGCCAGCAGGCCCGATAGGCTGGATCCCATGGGTAATCCTGTTGTCTGTCTGTATGTGTGGTGGTGGAAGGTGAAGTACGTGTTGTCTACTGTGAAGGACAAAAGCTGGTGCATGTCCGCCGGATGGAGGTCGTAGCAGTGGATCTCCTCTGCTACCACGCAGTCCGTCAATAAATCGACAGCTGGATGAGCGGGGACTGTAGTGTAGAGGGAGACAACGTCGAGGCTAAAGGCGTATCTATTTAGTTTAAGTTGTTCTGGCTGGAGTTGGTGTAGTCTACGTATAACTTCGTCGGAGCTACTGACATGCCCGGGAAAGGTGGAGAGTAGAGGTTTGAGGACCTGGGAGAGGACCCAGGAAATTTTGTATAGGGGTCCTTCTATGCTAGAGACGATGGGTCTTATTTGCGTCTTAGTACTATTCTTGTGGGTCTTGATGAGGTGGTAGAAAGTGGGCAGTATGCTATTTCTAGTGGTGTAGTTGAGCTTAACTTTATTTGGGAGTTGTCTTCTCTTACAGATATCGAACCAGATGGAGTTGGTCTGTTTTTCGATCTGGGCTGCAGTCATGTCCGGGATCTCTGTATATAATTCATTGTCGCTTAGGTGTTCAAAGGCTAGGTTGTTGTATGTGGCTTGAGAGATGACGCAAAACTCTTTACCTTTGTCGGATGGTAAGTATATAAGTTCCCTATTCCGTAGGTTCTTCAGGGCGAGTTGTGGTGTCCTGGAGAGGTTTGGGGCTATCTTCTTCTGTTTCCGTAAGATGTTAAATACGGAATGTTTTAGCCTCGAGGGTTTTTCTTCAAGCTCGCGGTTGGCAGGCGGTGGACAGAGTGGGCGATCCAGTTGGTATATCGGGAATCTGGGTTTGTTAGATTCCGTGGTGTTGTTGCCGAGAGTCGATATCCATTTTAGTTGGTAGGCAGCCCGACAGAAATTCGTTTCTATGTCGAGCCATAATTTGTCGTCCAGTCTCTGTTTCAATATGAACTTGGGACCCAGGCTGAGGAGGTCTAATTCCTCTCGGGAGAGGGATCCTGTCAAGTCTGTGACGAGGTGTTTTGCGTCAGGTGTGTTGTTGGTCGGGGCGCCGCTAGGTTCGGTGTTGGTACCATCTTGTTCGCCTCTGTTGGTACTTAGAGTTGGGATGTTGTTAAGACGGTTAGCCATTTCCTGTCAGCATGACTTGGCAAGCTATTTAGAACACTGGTTTAACCGCTTTACTTCCCTCCGAAGAAGAGATATTATCTCGAAAATTAAGAACATTTAAATAAATCTAAGGTAAAAGACTAATTGTCAACAATATCTTTTGCATTTGCATTCTTTATTCTATGTCCATACTTGCATTGTTTTGGCTTTATTATACATATACAAACGTTTATACCTCATTACACAATGCTTCAAGTGAACTATAACCTCCTCCTATATATATATATATATATATATATATATATATAACGAAGGAAATGTGGTAAGGAACCAGGTGGACCATAACGCACCAAAGTACTCAATACTTAGGGTAGTAGAGTGGGTAATAGGAACAAGTAAGACCCCGACGGCTGAGCTCAAGCCGTTTCGACGGCTAATTCTGTACTGAATGAAAATTTATTCTGGTATTTAAATAGCCGAACTTATCAAGGGGTAATTCCATATATGGTCAAAGAGATAATCACCAGGATTGGTCACATCACAAGTTAGTAGTAAATCTGTGATGGCATGTTGGTGGGGGAGGGGGTAGCTAAGCCTGCCGGTAGGAGAAAAAGGGAGAGGGGGTGGAGTAGACCCATTCATGCGTTGGTAGTGCCAGCTACAGCTGGGTGTGAGGTCAAAGAGGATACTGGGGAGGGGGAGGGGGAGGAGGTCGAAACGGTAAGTAGAACAATGAAAGGTAAAACTATAAAAGGTACTGAGAGAGAAAAAAAATAAGCCAAATCTGGTTACTAAGACTTAAGTCTCTCGCTATTGCTAGGCTAAAGAAATACATAAATAAATAAATAAACAAATAAGTGAATAAAAGAATAGATAAATAAATTTTAAAAAAAATAAAAAAAACTATATATATATATATATAACGTAGAATAAAAAAATAAATAATAATAATAGAAATAAACTAGGTGGGACGGAAATAAGGGGACCCTTATACGAGGTATAAGTGCGTGTATCGTACGGTGGCGGGTCAACAAAGGGGGGGGGGGGGGGGCATGAATACTAAAAAGACTACCACGAAAATAATAAAGGTTTCTACCCCAATCACAGGGCCAGCAACCACCCAGTGCAAGAAAGTAAACTAGTACGAGAATATAATTCAGGGTCCCGCAAAAAAATACTAGTGCTAACTCTAAGGGTACCGCCACGAAACAAAAAGTCTTATACAAGCTACATGAAAGATCGTATGAAGTAAAAGTAAGCTACGGAAAGTTAATACAGGAACACACACCCCCCCTCCCCCCCCTCCCCCCCCAACAAAAAAAAAGGGAAAGAAGAAGAAAGAAATACTAGATAAACGAGAAATTAAAGCAAAGATGCCACTAAGAGATATAGAAGGCACGGAAAAAAGGGACAGCGGTCGGAGAGGGGGCGAGTATCCGAAGTCTAACACCTCTGCTATAAAAAGCGGAGTCAGCCAAATCTATCATAGAATAGGGGAGGGGTGGGGGTGCTGAAGCTACAAGGGACCGATGGGCTACCTCGGGTGGGCGAGAAAAAGACGACGACAAAGAAAATGAAGGGATGGGGGAAGGAGGAAATATAGAGGAAGCGATAAAAGAATGTAAAAGAAGATCTTACGTCTCCATTGGCAAGCGGGGGTTACCCATTACAAAATAGGCAAGTGGGGTGTTATAGCCCTAGTCTACCCCCCACCCCGGGTCATTATGGGGTTTGAGGGCGAGGTAAGTCCTACGTAATCAGTGTTTACATGCAGTAACCAGTTCATCTTTCTTTAGGAGTTGGTCCGTCGAAAACAGCATTTGTAATGTTTCCTCCGAGCATAAATTGCACGGACGGCGTCCTCCCGTGTAAGAGTTGGCTCTGGACAGTAATTTCCAAGTGAGATCAGATCATAGTTAGTTGATGTTGTCCTTGAGATCCCATATGTGGACCGAAAGTGTAGTGGCGTGACGCCGGGCCGGGTTTCGGAAGGTATGTCTGTGTTGGTATAGCCGGGTCTTGAAGTCGCATGCGGTTAATCCTATATAAGATTTATTGGAGGTGTCCGTGCTCACGTTGCACTGGTAGATCACATTACGGTCTCTGCATCTGTTGTCGAGGGGGCAACTGGATCTATCAGGACAGTTGCACCTCCTGGTCGGCACTCCACTGCTATTTAGGTTGTTTCTTCCATCGGGGTTGAGTTTTTTGTTGTTGGAGGAGACGATGTTTTGTGCGAAGTTAGGTGTAGTGCTGTAAGAGAGTTTGATGGTATTTTTGTTAATTATGTTGTGGTAGCGGTGTTGTGGTGGGAAGTGTTTTTCAATGAGCCTAAAGAAAATTTTCCCGATGGGAGTTGTCACCTCGGCGTTGTGGGGGAGGATTGAACCATGTTACATTGCGTGAGTAGCGGTGTCGCCTGCTGGTTCCGCTAATGGGAGCTGGACAGTAGGATATTTCCTCCCGGAAACCACTCCGCTTGAGGGCCTGGTTGTAGTAAGGCGCATGTTCATCGAATATCTTCTCATTAGCTGACAAACGGGATATACGGAGGGAGATGTTTTTGACCAGGTTGTTGGTGATGTTCCTAGGATGGTTAGATCGGCGGTGGATGTAGTGCAGGTTGTCATTGGGTTTCCTGTATGGGTAGTACAGGTCATTATTGAGATCGAGGGTAACGTCCAGGAAATTAACTCGGGTCAGGGACGTTTGTAGGGTTATTTTAAATCCCCAGTCGCGGAAGAAGCTGATTAATTGTTTACGGACCCGATCTGTACTACTGGGGTTGTACCCTTTAAGGGTAAGGAGCCCATCATCACGGTACAATCCACCACCGAAAGCAGGAAACATATCGGTGAATTTGGCTATAAGGAATAATCCTATAAGATCTGTGACCTCCGCCGAATCAGTAGCGCCCATGCTGACGTCGAAGGGTGAGTCGGGAGCTCTTTTTATCCATTTGGAGTTGTCAAAGAGTAAGACTGTCTTCCTGGCGTGGAGGATGATTTTTCTTTCCTGGTCGGTGATGGGCACAAGTGCTTCGGCGAAGTCCAAGGCGGCAGTAAGTAGCGGTAAAGTGATTGAAGCATAGTAGCTCTCTATGTCGAACTGGATAAATTTAGTGTCTCGTTTATCCTCCAAATTGCTGAACCATGAGATAACTTCCTGGGTGTTGATCCATAGGCTAAGTCGGGCGTGTTGCTTGACTTTTGGTATCACGCGGTCTAGGATTTTTTTTTTTTTAATTTATTTATCTATTCTTTTATTCACTTATTTGTTTATTTATTTATTTATGTATTTCTTTAGCCTAGCAATAGCGAGAGACTTAAGTCTTAGTAACCAGATTTTGCTTGTTTTTTTTCTCTCTCAGTACATTTTATAGTTTTACTTTTCATTGTTCTACTTACCGTTTCGACTTCCTCCCCCTCCCCCTCCCCAGTATCCTCTTTGACCTCACACCCAGCTGTAGCTGGCACTACCAACGCATGAATGGGTCTACTCCACCCCCTCTCCCTTTTTCTCCTACCGGCAGGCTTAGCTACCCCCTCCCCCACCAACTTGCCATCACAGATTTACAACTAACTTGTGATGTGACCAATCCTGGTGATTATCTCTTTGACCATATATGGAATTACCCCTTGATAAGTTCGGCTATTTAAATACCAGAATAAATTTTCATTCAGTACAGAATTAGCCGTCGAAACGGCTTGAGCTCAGCCGTCGGGGTCTTACTTGTTCCTATATATATATATATATATATATATATATATATATATATGTAGTGACCTACATTCTGAGGGCTCCTGAATACATTCTCCATGCCTTGTTTGGCTCAGTTCAGCCAATCGCTATCAACGTAGGAAAATGTATTTCAATTTCCGCCGAAATGTAAAAATTCCCGCTTCTATTCGAAAATCTCTCTCTTACAGCTCGTTACCGCCAAGGTAAACATCCCTTGATTTTGCTCAACAAACTTTCCAAAATTACCGCGGCCGTGGCTTCTAATTTAAGCCACCCGTCTACGTATTCCTTTCACACCATCTTAATTTCTTTTATTTCATTCTTATGACATGTCAACACAGCTAACATCTTTATAAATAAATATATCTCAAAAAACGTCGTGATGCCTTATGATGATGATATTTGACACATTCGGTTACTCTATGTGATACAATACACAATACATACAGTATATCAACCATTTACTCCTTCTAAATTGGTAAACTACAAAATAACTTCTTCCTCCCGTTCACTGGGAAAACGGTTTTCATTCTTTCTAACACCGGATTCACTAGCGAAAGGTCTGTTTTCTGACTCGCTCATATATTCACACAGCTTATGCTGAAAGAATAACTATGTTGCTTGTGTTTATTTCCATCTTCGGTTAGCTTCCCCCTGTGTTGTTTACTTGTCTCACTCGCTTTACGCGTTTCTATTGTCCTAATAACTTATTTTAGTTATTATCGCTCCAACGTGAGGTATATGATTTTTAATGCGATGAAATACCCATGATCGTTTGGTAAATCACTGATGAGGGACTCATTTTATAACATGTTATCCATGTACAACCAGCAGTTTTCTTTTCACCCATATTTTCATATATATATATATATATATATATATATATATATATATATAATATATATATATATATATATGATATTCAAAACAACAAATAGCGAAAGACGCGTTCCGGACTTGTCCGACAGACAACCTTTTCCCCCACCCCGGAAAAAAAACCCAGTTGATGGATGTGAATCCGAAAGATATAGGGACTATTAAATCTCTCTGAACGTAACTCTCTCTTGTGTTGTTATTTTTATTTTTATCCTTTATACTCTTCCCTTCATTCTACACATCTCACACGTCTTATATACACCACGCATCTCAACGTACATCCACTTACATCTCTCTCTCCACCACCGGACCTTGTTACCCGGAGATTTACCCATTTGCATTGTCGAGGCTTCCAAACGACTTAAAGATATTTATATATATATATATATATATATATATATATATATATATATATATATATATATATACATATACATTCACACACACACATATAAATATATATATATATATATATATATATATATATATATATATATATATATATATATATATATATATATATGTATATACATACACGACCACATACATACAAATGTCAACATGGAAGCTTTATGTGGTTGTACGACTTGTTAGTAATAGTAACCAAATTTCCTTTGGTCACATAAAGCTGTCATTGAAATAAAACTAGATACTGTTGTGTGTGATATATAAACAGACGGGATGGTCATGTCTGACCTGGGGCCCAACACCACCACCAACAACAACAACACACACACACATACACACACACAAAGGAAGAGTGAGTATGTCGGGTGACAGGTGGGTAAGTAAAACAGCAGGTGACGGTAATTAAATCGTTGGCAGGATTATTGAGTAACAGAAGGGCGGGGGATTGGCAGTATAGGTAGAGGGTCTGACACCATGCTAGGGTGGTGGATTGGTAGTATTGGTAGAGGGTCTGACACCATGGTAGGGTGGTGGATTGGTAGTATTGGTAGAGGGTCTGACACCATGGTAGGGTGGTGGATTGGTAGTATTGGTAGAGGGTCTGACACCATGCTAGGGCGGTGGATTGGTAGTATTGGTAGAATGTCAGACACCATGCTAGGGTGGTGGATTGGTAGTATTGGTAGAGGGTCAGACACCATGCTAGGGCGGTGGATTGGTAGTATTGGTAGAGGGTCAGACACCATGCTAGGGTGGTGGATTGGTAGTATTGGTAGAGGGTCTGACACCATGCTAGGGTGGTGGATTGGTAGTATTGGTAGAGGGTCTGACACCATGCTAGGGTGGTGGATTGGTAGTATTGGTAGAATGTCAGACACCATGCTAGGGTGGTGGATTGGTAGTATTGGTAGAGGGTCAGACACCATGCTAGGGCGGTGGATTGGTAGTATTGGTAGAGGGTCAGACACCATGCTAGGACGGTGGATTGGTAGTATTGGTAGAGGGTCAGACACCATGCTAGGGCGGTGGATTGGTAGTATTGGTAGAGGGTCAGACACCATGCTAGGACGGTGGATTGGCAGTATTGGTAGATGGTCAGACACCATGCTAGGGTGGTGGATTGGCAGTATTGGTAGAGGGTCTGACACCATGGTAGGGTGGTGGATTGGTAGTATTGGTAGAGGGTCTGACACCATGGTAGGGTGGTGGATTGGTAGTATTGGTAGAGGGTCTGACACCATGCTAGGGCGGTGGATTGGTAGTATTGGTAGAGGGTCTGACACCATGGTAGGGTGGTGGATTGGTAGTATTGGTAGAGGGTCTGACACCATGCTAGGGCGGTGGATTGGTAGTATTGGTAGAGGGTCAGACAGCATGCTAGGGCGGTGGATTGGTAGTATTGGTAGAGGGTCTGACACCATGGTAGGGTGGTGGATTGGTAGTATTGGTAGAGGGTCTGACACCATGCTAGGGCGGTGGATTGGTAGTATTGGTAGAGGGTCAGACAGCATGCTAGGGCGGTGGATTGGTAGAGGGTCTGACACCATGGTAGGGTGGTGGATTGGTAGTATAGGTAGAGGGTCTGACACCATGGTAGGGTGGTGGATTGGTAGTATTGGTAGAGGGTCAGACAGCATGCTAGGGTGGTGGATTGGTAGTATTGGTAGAGGGTCTTACACCATGCTAGGGTGGTGGATTGGTAGTATAGGTAGAGGGTCTGACACCATGGTAGGGTGGTGGATTGGTAGTATTGGTAGAGGGTCTGACACCATGGTAGGGTGGTGGATTGGTAGTATAGGTAGAGCGTCTGATACCATGCTAGGGTGGTGGATTGGTAGTATTGGTAGAGGGTCTGACACCATGCTAGGGTGGTGGATTGGTAGTATTGGTAGAGGGTCTTACACCATGCTAGGGTGGTGGATTGGTAGTATAGGTAGAGCGTCTGATACCATGCTAGGGTGGTGGATTGGTAGTATTGGTAGAGGGTCTGACACCATGCTAGGGTGGTGGATTGGTAGTATTGGTAGAGGGTCTGACACCATGGTAGGGTGGTGGATTGGTAGTATAGGTAGAGCGTCTGATACCATGCTAGGGCGGTGGATTGGTAGTATTGGTAGAGGGTCTGACACCATGCTAGGGCGGTGGATTGGTAGTATTGGTAGAGGGTCTGACACCATGCTAGGGTGGTGGATTGGTAGTATAGGTAGAGGGTCTGACACCATGGTAGGGTGGTGGATTGGTAGTATTGGTAGAGGGTCTGACACCATGCTAGGATGGTGGATTGGTAGTATTGGTAGAGGGTCTGACACCATGGTAGGGTGGTGGATTGGTAGTATAGGTAGAGCGTCTGATACCATGCTAGGACGGTGGATTGGTAGTATTGGTAGAGGGTCAGACACCATGCTAGGGCGGTGGATTGGTAGTATTGGTAGAGGGTCTGACACCATGGTAGGGTGGTGGATTGGCAGTATTGGTAGAGGGTCAGACACCATGCTAGGGCGGTGGATTGGTAGTATTGGTAGAGGGTCAGACACCATGCTAGGGTGGTGGATTGGTAGTATTGGTAGATGGTCTGACACCATGGTAGGGTGGTGGATTGGTAGTATAGGTAGAGGGTCAGACACCATGCTAGGGCGGTGGATTGGTAGTATTGGTAGAGGGTCAGACACCATGCTAGGGCGGTGGATTGGTAGAGGGTCTGACACCATGGTAGGGTGGTGGATTGGTAGTATTGGTAGAGGGTCTGACACCATGCTAGGGTGGTGGATTGGTAGTATTGGTAGAGGGTCTGACACCATGCTAGGGCGGTGGATTGGTAGTATTGGTAGAGGGTCAGACACCATGCTAGGGCGGTGGATTGGTAGAGGGTCTGACACCATGGTAGGGTGGTGGATTGGTAGTATTGGTAGAGGGTCTGACACCATGGTAGGGTGGTGGATTGGTAGTATAGGTAGAGCGTCTGATACCATGCTAGGGCGGTGGATTGGTAGTATTGGTAGAGGGTCTGACACCATGGTAGGGTGGTGGATTTGTAGTATAGGTAGAGGGTCTGACACCATGGTAGGGTGGTGGATTGGTAGTATTGGTAGAGGGTCTGACACCATGCTAGGGTGGTGGATTGGTAGTATTGGTAGAGGGTCTGACACCATGCTAAGGTGGTGGATTGGTAGTATAGGTAGAGGGTCTGACACTATGGTAGGGTGGTGGATTGGCAGTATCGGTAGAGGGTCTGACACCATGGTAGGGTGGTGGATTGGTAGTATAGGTAGAGGGTCTGACACCATGGTAGGGTGGTGGTTGGTAGTATTGGTAGAGGGTCTGACACCATGGTAGGGTGGTGGATTGGCAGTATAGGTAGAGGGTCTGACACCATGGTAGGGTGGTGGATTGGTAGTATAGGTAGAGGGTCTGACACCATGGTAGGTGGTGGATTGGTAGTATTGGTAGAGGGTCTGACACTATGGTAGGTGGTGGATTGGTAGTATTGGTAGAGGGTCTGACACCATGCTAGGGTGGTGGATTGGTAGTATAGGTAGAGGGTCTGACACCATGTTAGGTGGTAATTGGTAGTATTGGTAGAGGGTCTGACGCCATGCTAGGGTGGTGGATTGGTATTATTGGTAGAGGGTCTGACACCATGGTAGGTGGTGGATTGGTAGTATTGGTAGAGGGTCTGACACCATGCTAGGGTGGGGGATTGGTAGTATTGGTAGAGGGTCTGACACCATGCTAGGGCGGTGGATTGATAGTATTGGTAGAGGGTCTGACACCATGCTAGGGTGGGGGATTGGTAGTATTGGTAGAGGGTCTGACACCATGCTAGGGTGGGGGATTGGCAGTATTGGGAGAGGGTCTGACACCATGGTAGGGTGGTGGATTGGTAGAGGGTCTGACACCATGCTAGGGTGGGGGATTGGCAGTATTGGTAGAGGGTCTGACACCATGCTAGGCTGGTGGATTGGCAGTATTGGTAGAGGGTCTGACACCATGGTAGGGTGGTGGATTGGCAGTATCGGTAGAGGGTCTGACGTCATACTTTGCAGCAAAGAGTTACGGCCGTTTATGATCTGAGTTCAAATTCCGCAAAGGTTAACTTTGCCTTTCATCCTTACGGGATCGATAAAATAAAGCACCAGTAATGCACTGGGGTCGATTTAATCTATATTTGCCTCCCCCAAATTTGTAGGCCTTGTGCCTATATGAGAAAACATTATTGAGTAACAGAGAAGTTGGTAAGTAACCAGCGAGGTAGGTGTTATACCACACCTACTTAACATTTAACAGAAGTTAATTAACCAGCAATGAAGGTGCTATACCACACCTAGTTAACATTTAACAGAAGTTAATTAACCAGCAAGGTAGGGGCTATACCACACCTAGTTAACATATAACAGAAGTTAATTAACCAGCAAGGTAGATATTATACCACACCTAGTTAATATATAACAGGGAAGTTAATTAACCAGAAAGGTAGGTGTTATACAACACCTAGTTAACATATAACACGGAAGTTAATTAACCAGCAAGGTAGGTGTTATACCACACCTAGTTAACATATAACAGGGAAGTTAATTAACCAGGAATGTAGGTGTTATACCACACCTGGTTAACATATAACAGGGAACTTAATTAACCAGCAAGATAGGTATTATACCACACCTAGTTAACATATAACACGGAAGTTAATTAACCAGCAAGATAGGTATTATACCACACCTAATTAACATATAACAGGGAAGTTAATTAACCGACAAGGTAGGTGTTATACCACATCTAGTTAGCATATAAAGGGAAGTTAATTAACCGGCAAGGTAGGTGTTATACCACATCTAGTTAACATATAACAGGGAAGTTAATTAACCGGCAAGGTAGGTGTTATATCACACCTGGTTAACATATAACAGGGAAGTTAATTAACCAGCAAGGTAGGTGTTATACCACACCTAGTTAACGTGTAACAAATAAGTTAATTAACCAGCAAGGAAGGTGTTATACCACACCTAGTTAACGTGTAACAAATAAGTTAATTAACCGGCAAGGTAGGTGTTATACCACACATAGTTAACATGTAACAGGGAACTTAATTAACCAGCAAAGTAGGTGTTATACCACACCTAGTTAACATATAACTGGGAAGTTAATTAACCAGCAAGGTAGGTGTTATCCCACACCTAGTTAACATATAACAGGGAAGTTAATTAACCGGCAATGTAGGTGTTATACCACACCTAGTTAACATATAACAGGGAAGATAATTAACCAGCAAGGTAGGTGTTTTACCACACCTAGTTAACATGTAAAAGAGAAGTTAATTAACCAGGAAGATAGGTATTATACCACAACTAGTTAACGTATAACAGAGAAGTTAATTAACCAGGAAGGTAGGTGTTATATCACATCTAGTTAGCATATAACAATGAAGTTAATTAACCAGCAAGTTAGATATTATACCCCACCTACTTAACATATAAAAGAGCAGTTAATTAACCAGCAAGGTAGGTGTTATACCTCACCTAGTTAACATGTAACAAATAAGTTAATTAACCAGCGAGGTAGGTGTTATACCACACCTCGTTAACATATAACAGAGAAGTTAATTAACAAGCAAGGTAGGTGTTATACCACACCTAGTTAACATATAACAGGGAACTTAATTGACCAGCAAGGTAGGTATTATACCACACCTAGTTAACATATAAAGGGAAGTTAATTAACCGGCAAGGTAGGTGTTATACCACTCCTAGTTAACATAACAGGGAAGTTAATTAACCAGCAAGGTAGGTGTTATACCACACCTAGTTAACATGTAACAGAGAAGTTGATTAACCAGGAAGGTAGGTGTTATGCCAAAATTAATTAACATATAACAGAGAATTTATTTAACCAGGAATGTAGGTGTTATACCACACCTAGTTAACATATAACAGGGACGTTAATTAACCAGGAAGGTAGGTATTATAAAATACCTAGTTAACATATAACAGGGAAGTTAATTAACCCTTAGGTAGGTATTATACCACACCTAGTTAACATTTAACAGAGAAGTTAATTAACCAGCAAGTTAGGTATTATACCAAACTTAGCTAACATTTAACAGGTAAGTTAATTAACCAGCAAGGTAGGTGTTATACCACACCTAGTTAACATATAACAGAGAAGTTAATTAACCAGCAAGGTAGGTGTTATACCACACATAGTTAACATGTAACAGCGAAGTTAATTAACAAGGATGGTAGGTGTTATACCACACCTAGTTAACATATAACAGGGAAGTTAATTAAGCAGCAAGGTAGGTGTTTTACCACAACTAGTTAACATGTAACAGAGAAGTCAATTAACCAGCAAGGTAGGTGTTATAGCACACCTAGTTAACATATAACAGGGAACTTAATTAACCAGCAAGGTAGGTGTTATACCACACCTAGTTAACATATAACAGGGAACTTAATTAACCAGCAAGGTAGGTGTTATACCACACCTAGTTAACATATAACAGAGAAGTTAATTAACCAGCAAGGTAGGTGTTATACCACACCTAGTTAACATTTAACAGAAAGGTTAATTAACAAGGAAGGTAGGTATTATACCACACCTAGTTAACATATAACAGAGAAGTTAATTAACCAGCAAGATAGGTGTTATACCACACCTAGTTAACATATAACTGAGAAGTTAATTAACCAGGAAGGTAGGTATTATAAAGTACCTAGTTAACATATCACAGGGAAGTTAATTAACCAAGAAGGTAGGTATTATACCACAGCTAGTTAACATATAACAGTGAAGTTAATTAACCAGGAAGGTAGGTGTTATGCCACACCTAGTTAACATATAAAAGAGATGTTAATTAACCAGGAAGGTAAGCATTATACCACAACTAGTTAACATGTGAAAGTGAATTTAACTAACCAGCAAGGTAGGTGTTATACCACACCTAGTTATCATGTAATGGGGAAGTTAATTAACCAGCAAGGTAGGTGTTATACCACACCTAGTTAACGTATAACAGGGAAGTTTATTAACCGGCAAGATAGGTGTTATACCACATCTAGTTAACATTTAACAGAGAAGTTAATTAACCAGAAAGTTAGGTGTTATACCACACCTAGTTAACATATAACAGGGAATATAATTTACCGGCAACGTAGGTGTTATACCACACCTACTTAACATATAAAATAGAAGTTAATTAACCAGCAAGGTAGGTGTTATACCACACCTAGTTAACATGTAGCAGAGAAGTCAATTAACCAGCAAGGTAGGTGTTATACAACACATAGTTAACATATAACAGGGAACTTAATTAACCAGCAAGGTAGGTATTATACCACACCTAGTTGACATATAAAGAGAAGTTAATTAACCGGCAAGGTAGGTGTTATACCACTCCTAGTTAACATAACATGGAAGTAAATTAACCAGCAAGTTAGGTGTTATACCACACCTAGTTGACATGTAACAGGAAAGTTGATTAACCAGGAAGGTAGGTGTTATACCACAATTAATTAACATATAACAGGGAATTTATTTCACCAGGAAAGTAGGTGTCCTACCACACCTTGTTAACATATAACAGAGACCTTAATTAACCATCAAGGTAGTATTTATACCACACCTAGTTAACATATAACAGAAAGGTTAATTAACGAGGAAGGTAGGTATTATACCACACCTAGTTAACATTTAACAGAGAAGTTAATTAACCAGCAAGGTAAGGTGTTATACCACACCTAGTTAACATATAACAGAAGTAAATTAACCAGCAAGGGAGGTGTTATACCACACCTAGTTAACATATAACAGGGAAATTAAATAACCCTTAGGTAGGTATTATACCACACCTAGTTAACATTTAACAGAGAAGTTAATTAACCAGGAAGGTAGGTGTTATACCACACCTAGTTAACATATAACAGAAAGGTTAATTAACCAGCAAGATAGGTGTTATACCACACCTAGTTAACATTTAACAGAGAAGTTAATTAACCCTTAGGTAGGTATTATACCACACCTAGTTAACATTTAACAGAGAAGTTAATTAACCAGGAAGATAGGTATTATACCACACCTAGTTAACGTATAACAGAGAAGTGAATTAACCAGGAAGGTAGGTGTTATACCACACCTAGTTAACATATAACAGAAACGTTAATTAACCAGCAAGGTAGGTGTTATACCACCCCTAGTTAACATATAACAGGGAACTTAATTAACCAGCAAGGTAGGTGTTATACCACACCTAGTTAACGTATAACAAGGAAGTTTATTAACCGGCAAGATAGGTATTATACCACAATTAGTTAACATTTAACAGAGAAGTAAATTAACCAGCAAGGTAGGTGTTATACCACACCTAGTTAAAATATAACAGGAAAGTTAATTAACCAGTATGGTATGTGTTATACGACACCTAGTTAACATATTAAGGGAAGCTACTTTACCTGCAAGGTAGCTGTTTTACCACATCTACTTAACATATAACAGGGAAGTTAATTAACCAGGAAGATAGGTGTTATACCACAACTAGTTAATATGTAACAGAGAAGTTACTTAACCATCAGTGTATGTATTATACCACAGCTAGTTAACATATAACAGAGAAGTTAATTAACAAGGAAAGTAGGTGTTACATCACACCTAGTTAACATATAACAATGAAGTTAATTAACCAGCAAGTTAGGTGTTATACCAAAATTAGTTAACATATAACAGGTAAGTAAATTAACCAGCAAGGTAGGGGTTATACCACACCTGGTTAACATATAACAGGGAAGTTAATTAACCAGCAAGGTAGGTGTTATACCACACCTAGTTAACATATAACAGGGAAGTTAATTAACCAGCAACGTAGGTGTTATGCCACACCTAGTTAACATGTAACACAGAAGTTAATTAACCAGAGAGGTAGGTGTTATACCACGCCTAGTTAACGTGTAACAGAGAAGTTAATTAACCAGAAAGATAGGTATTATACCACACCTAGTTAATATGTAACAGAGAGTTTAATTAACCAGCAAGGTAGGTGTTATGCCACAGCTAGTTGACATGTAACAGGCAAGTTAATTAACCAGCAAGGTAGGTGTTATACCACACCTAGTTAACATATAACAGAAGTAAATTAACCAGCAAGGGAGGTGTTATACCACAACTAGTTAACATATAACAGGGAAATTAAATAACCCTTAGGTAGGTATTATACCACACCTAGTTAACATTTAACAGAGAAGTTAATTAACCAGGAAGGTAGGTATTATACCACACCTAGTTAACATTCAACAGAGAAGTTAATTAACCAGGAAGATAGGTATTATACCACACCTAGTTAACGTATAACAGAGAAGTGAATTAACCAGGAAGGTAGGTGTTATACCACACCTAGTTAACATATAACAGAAACGTTAATTAACCAGCAAGGTAGGTGTTATACCACCCCTAGTTAACATATAACAGGGAACTTAATTAACCAGCAAGGTAGGTGTTATACCACACCTAGTTAACGTATAACAGGGAAGTTTATTAACCGGCAAGATAGGTATTATACCACAATTAGTTAACATTTAACAGAGAAGTAAATTAACCAGCAAGGTAGGTGTTATACCACACCTAGTTAAAATATAACAGGAAAGTTAATTAACCAGTATGGTATGTGTTATACGACACCTAGTTAACATATTAAGGGAAGCTACTTTACCTGCAAGGTAGCTGTTTTACCACATCTAGTTAACATATAACAGGGAAGTTAATTAACCAGGAAGATAGGTGTTATACCACAACTAGTTAATATGTAACAGAGAAGTTACTTAACCATCAGTGTATGTATTATACCACAGCTAGTTAACATATAACAGAGAAGTTAATCAACAAGGAAAGTAGGTGTTACATCACACCTAGTTAACATATAACAATGAAGTTAATTAACCAGCAAGTTAGGTGTTATACCAAAATTAGTTAACATATAACAGGTAAGTAAATTAACCAGCAAGGTAGGGGTTATACCACACCTGGTTAACATATAACAGGGAAGTTAATTAACCAGCAAGGTAGGTGTTATACCACACCTAGTTAACATATAACAGGGAAGTTAATTAACCAGCAACGTAGGTGTTATGCCACACCTAGTTAACATGTAACACAGAAGTTAATTAACCAGAGAGGTAGGTGTTATACCACGCCTAGTTAACGTGTAACAGAGAAGTTAATTAACCAGAAAGATAGGTATTATACCACACCTAGTTAATATGTAACAGAGAGTTCAATTAACCAGCAAGGTAGGTGTTATGCCACAGCTAGTTGACATGTAACAGGCAAGTTAATTAACCAGCAAGGTAGGTGTTATACCACACCTAGTTAACATGTAACAGAGAAGTTAATTAACCAGCAAGGTAGGTGTTATACCAAAATTAGTTAACATATAACAGGTAAGTAAATTAACCAGCAAGGTAGGTGTTATACCACACCTAGTTAACATATAACAGGAAATTTAATTAACCAACAAGGTAGGTATTATACCACACCTAGTTAACATGTAACAAAGAAGATAATTAACCAGCAAAGTAGCTGTTATACCACACCTAGTTGACATGTAACAGGGAAGTCAATGAACCAGGAAGGTAGATGTTACACCACAACTAGTTAACATATGACAGCGAAGTTAATTAACCAGCAAGTTAATTGTTATATCACAACTAGCTAACATATAACAGAGAGGTTAATTAACCAGGAACGTAGGTGTTATACCACACCTAGTTAACATATAACAGAGAAGTTACTTAACCAGCAAGGTAAGTGTTATACCACATATAATTAACATGTAACACAGAAGTTAATTAACCAGGGAGGGAGGTGTTATACCACACCTAGTTAACATATAACAGGGAAGTTAATTAACCAGGAAGGTAGGTATTATACCACACCTAGTTAACATATAACAGAGAAGTTAATTAACCAGCAAGGTGGGTGTTATACCACACCTAGTTAACATATAACAGAGAGGTTAATTAACCAGGAAGGTAGGTGTTATACCACTCCTAATTAATATGTAACAGAGAAGTTAATTAACCTGCAAGGTGGGTGTTATACCACACCTAGTTAACATGTAACAGAGAAGTTAATTAACCAGCAAGGTGGGTGTTATACCACACCTAGTTAACATGTAACAGAGAAGTTAATTAACCAGCAAGGTGGGTGTTATACCACACCTAGTTAACATATAACAGAGAGGTTAATTAACCAGGAAGGTAGGTGTTATACCACTCCTAATTAATATGTAACAGAGAAGTTAATTAACCGGCAAGGTGGGTGTTATACCACACCTAATTAATATGTAACAGAGAAGTTAATTAACCAGCAAAGTAGGTGTTATACCACACCTAGTTGACATGTAACAGAGAAGTTAATTAACCAGCAAGGTGGGTGTTATACCACACCTAGTTAACATGTAACAGAGAAGTTAATTAACCAGCAAGGTGGGTGTTATACCACACCTAGTTAACATGTAACAGAGAAGTTAATTAACCGGCAAGGTGGGTGTTATACCACAACTAGTTAACATGTAACAGAGAAGTTAATTAACCAGCAAGGTATGTGTTATACCACATATAATTAACATGTAACACAGAAGTTAATTAACCAGGGAGGGAGGTGTTATACCACACCTAGTTAACATGTAAGAGGGAATTTAATTAACCAGCAAGGTAGATATTATACCACACCTAGTTAACATATAACAGGGAATTTAATTAACCAACATGGTAGGTGTTATACCACACCTAGTTAACATGTAACAGAGAAGTTAATTAACCATCAAGGTAGTATTTATCCCACACCTAGTTAACATATAACAGAATGGTTAATTAACAAGCAGGTAGGTGTTATACCACACCTAGTTAACATATAACAGGGACGTTAATTAACCAGCAAGTTAGGTATTATACCACACCTAGTTAACATTTAACATAGAAGTAAATTAACCAGCAGTGTATGTGTTATACCACACCTAGTTAACATTTAACAGAGAAGTTAATTAACCAGCAAGGTAGGTATTATACCACACCTAGTTAACATATAACAGAAGTTAATTAACCAAGAAGGTAGGTATTATACTACACCTAGTTAACATATAACAGGGAAGTTAATTAACCAGGAAGTTAGGTGTTATACCACACCTAGTTAACATATAACATGGAAGATAATTAACCGGCAACGTAGTTGTTATACCACACCTACATAACATATAATATAGAAGTTAATTAACCAGCAAGGTAGGTGTTATACCACATCTAGTTAACATGCAACAAAGAAGTTAATTAACCAGCAAGGTAGGTGTTATACCACACCTAGTTAACATGTAACAAAGAAGTTAATTAACCAGCAAGGTAGGTGTTATACCACACATAGTTAACATGTAGCAGAGAAGTCAATTAACCAGCAAGGTAGGTGTTATACCACACCTAGTTAACATATAACAGGGAAGTTAATTAACCAGCAAGGTAGGAGTTATACCACACCTAGTTAACATTATAACAGGGAAGTTAATTAACCAGCAAGGTAGGTGTTATACCACAACTAGTTAACATATAACAGGGAAGTTAATTAACCAGCAAGGTAGGTGTTATACCACACCTAGTTAACATATAACAGGGAAGTTAATTAACCAGCAAGGTAGGTGTTATACCACACCTAGTTAACATATAACAGTGAACTTAATTAACCAGCAAGGTAGGTATTATGCCACACCTAGTTAACATATAAAGGGAAGTTAATTAACAGTCAAGGTAGGTGTAAAAACCACTCCTAGTTAACATACCAGGGAAGTAAATTAACCAGCAAGTTAGGTGTTATACCACACCTAGTAGACATGTAACAGGGAATTTAATTAACCAGGAAGGTAGGTGTTATACCACACCTAGTTAACATTTAACAGAGAAGTTAATTAACCAGCAAGGTAGGTGTTATACCACATCTAGTTAACATATAACAATGAAGTTAATTAACCAGCAAGGTAGGAGTTATACCACACCTAGTTAACATTATAACAGAGACGTTAATTAACCAGCAAGGTAGGTGTTTTACTACACCAAATTAACATGTAACAGAGAAGTTAATTAACCAGGGAGGGAGGTGTTATACCACAGCTATTTAACATTTAACAGAGAAGTTAAGTAACCAGGAAGATAGGTATTATACCACACCTAGTTAACATATAACAGAGGAGTTAATTAACCAGCAAGGTAGGTGGTATCCCACACCTAGTTAATATGTAACAGAGAAGTTACTTAACCATCAGGGTAGATATTATACCACGGCTAGTTAACATATAACAGAGAAGTTAATTAACAAGGAAAGTAGGTATTATATCGCAACTAGTTAACATATAACAATGAAGTTAATTAACCAGCAAGTTAGGTGTTATACCAAAATTAGTTTACATATAACAGGTAAGTAAATTAACCAGCAAGGTAGGTGTTATACCACATTGAGTCAAAATATAACAGAAGTTAATTAACCAGCAATGTCGGTGTTATAACACACTTAGTTAACATATAACAGGGAAATTAATTAACCAGGAAGGTAGGTATTATAAAACACCTAGTTAACGTATAACAGGGAAGTTAATTAACCCGAAGGTATGTGTTATACCACACCTAGTTAACATATAACAGAAGTTAATTAACCAGCAAGGTAGGTGTTATACCACACCTAGTTAACATGTAACAGAGAAGTTAATTAACCAGCAAGATAGGTGTTATACCACACCTAGTTAATATGTAACAGCGAAGTTAATTAACCGGCTAGGTAGGTGTTATGCCACACCTAGTTAGCATTTAACAGAGAAGTTAATTAACCAGCAAGGTAGGTGTTATACCACACTTAGTTAAAATATAACAGAAGTTAATTAACCAGCAATAACGTATAACAGGGGAGTTAATTAACAATCAAGGTAGCTGTTATACCACACCTAGTTAACATGTAACAGAGAAGTTAATTAACCAGCAAGATAGTTGATATACCACACCTAGTTAATATGTAACAGAGAAGTTAATTAACCAGCAAGAAAGGTGTTATACCACACCTAATTAATATGTAACAGAGAAGTTAATTAACCAGCAAGGTAGGTGTTATACCGCAACTAGTTAACATATAACAGGGATGTTAATTAACCAGGAAGATAGGTATTATACCACACCTAGTTAACATATAATATGGAAGTTAATTAACCAGGAAGGTGTGTATTATACCACAACTAGTTAACATGTAACAGATAATTTAATTAACCAGCAAGGCATGTGCTATACCACACCTAGTTAACATATTACGGATGTTAATTAACCAGAAAGGTAGTTGTTATACCACACCTAGTTAACATATAACAGGGAAGTTAATTAACCAGCAATGTAGGTGTTATACCACACCTAGTTAACATATAATAGGGAAGTTAATTAACAAGCAAGGTAGGTGTTATACCACACCTAGTTAACATGTAACAGAGAAGTAAAATAACAAGGAAGGTAGGTGTTATACCACACCTACTTAACATATAACAGAAGTTAATTAACCCGGAAGGTAGGTATTATACCACACCTAGTTAACATATAACAGAAGTTAATTAACCAGGAAGGAAGGTGTTATGCCACACCTAGTTAACATATAACAGAAGTTAATTAACCAGCAAGGTAGGTATTATACGACACCTAGTTAACATTTAACAGAGATGTTAATTAACCAGCAAGGTAAGTGTTATACCACAACTATTTAACATATAACAGAAGTTAATTAACCAGCAAGGTAGGTGTTATACCACACCTAGTTAACATTTAACAGGAAAGTTAATTAACCAGCAAGGTAGGTGTTACACCACATCTAGTTAACATGTAACAGAGAAGTAAAATAACTACCAAGGTAGGTGTTATACCACATCTAGTTAACATATAATGGAGACCTTAATTAACCAGCAAGGTAGTATTTATCCCACACCTAGTTGACATATAACAGGGAATTTAATTAACCAGCAAGGTAGGTGTTATACCACACCTATTTAACATTTAACAGAGAAGTTAATTAACCAGCAAGGTAGGTGTTATACCACAGCTAGTTAACATTTAACAGAAAGGTTAATTAACAAGGAAGGTAGATGTTATGTGACACCTAGTTAAAGACATAATAGAGATGTTAATTAACCAGCAAGGTATGTATTATACCACAAATAGTTAACAAATAACAGGGAATTTAATTAACCGGCAAGGTAGATATTATACCACACCTAGTTAACATAGAACAGGGAAGTTAATTAACCAGGAAGGTAGGTGTTATACCACACATAGTTATCATAACAGGGAAGTTAATTAACCAGCAAGGATGGTGTTATACCACACCTAGTTAACATGTAACAGAGAAGTTAATTAACCAGCAAGGTAGGTGTTACACCACACCTAGTTAACATAAAAGAGAAGTTAATTGACCAGCAAGGTAGGTGTTATACCACACCTAGTTAACATTTAACAGGGAAGTTAATTAACCAGGAAGGTAGGTATTACACCACAACTAGTTAACGTATAACAGGGAAGTTAATTAACTAGCAAGTTAAGTGTTATACCACAACTAGTTAACATATAACAGGGAAGTTAATTAACCAGCAAGGTAAGGTGTTATATCACACCTAGTTAATGTATAACAGGGAAGTTAATTAACCAGCAAGGGAGGTGTTATACCACACCTAGTTAACATATAACAGAAGTTAATTAAGCCGGAAGGTAGGTGTTATGCCACAACTAGTTAACATATAATAGAGATGTTAATTAACCATCAAGGTAGGTATTATACCACAATTAGTTAACATATAAAGGGAAGTTAATTTACCGGAAAGGTAGGTGTTATACCACAACTAGTTAACATGTAACAGAGAAGTTAATTAACCTGAAAGATAGGTGTTATACCACACCTAGTTAACATATAACAGGGAAGTTAATTAACCAGCAATGTAGGTGTTATACCACACCTAGTTAACATATAATAGGGAAGTTAATTAACAAGCAAGGTAGGTGTTATACCACACCTAGTTAACATGTAACAGAGAAGTAAAATAACAAGGAAGGTAGGTGTTATACCACACCTAGTTAACATATAACAGAAGTTAATTAACCCGGAAGGTAGGTATTATACCACACCTAGTTAACATATAACAGAAGTTAATTAACCAGCAAGGAAGGTGTTATGCCACACCTAGTTAACATATAACAGAAGTTAATTTACCTGCAAGGTGGGTGTTTTACCACACCTAGTTAACATTTAACAGAAGTTAATTAACCAGCAAGGTAGGTATTATACGACACCTAGTTAACATTTAACAGAGATGTTAATTAACCAGCAAGGTAAGTGTTATACCACAACTATTTAACATATAACAGAAGTTAATTAACCAGCAAGGTAGGTGTTATACCACACCTAGTTAACATTTAACAGGAAAGTTAATTAACCAGCAAGGTAGGTGTTACACCACATCTAGTTAACATGTAACAGAGAAGTAAAATAACTACCAAGGTAGGTGTTATACCACATCTAGTTAACATATAATGGAGACCTTAATTAACCAGCAAGGTAGTATTTATCCCACACCTAGTTGACATATAACAGGGAATTTAATTAACCAGCAAGGTAGGAGTTATACCACACCTAGTTAACATATAACAGGGAAGTTAATTAACCAGCAAGGTAGGAGTTATACCACACCTAGTTAACATTATAACAGGGAAGTTAATTAACCAGCAAGGTAGGTGTTATACCACAACTAGTTAACATATAACAGGGAAGTTAATTAACCAGCAAGGTAGGTGTTATACCACACCTAGTTAACATATAACAGGGAAGTTAATTAACCAGCAAGGTAGGTGTTATACCACACCTAGTTAACATATAACAGTGAACTTAATTAACCAGCAAGGTAGGTATTATGCCACACCTAGTTAACATATAAAGGGAAGTTAATTAACAGTCAAGGTAGGTGTAAAAACCACTCCTAGTTAACATACCAGGGAAGTAAATTAACCAGCAAGTTAGGTGTTATACCACACCTAGTAGACATGTAACAGGGAATTTAATTAACCAGGAAGGTAGGTGTTATACCACACCTAGTTAACATTTAACAGAGAAGTTAATTAACCAGCAAGGTAGGTGTTATACCACATCTAGTTAACATATAACAATGAAGTTAATTAACCAGCAAGGTAGGAGTTATACCACACCTAGTTAACATTATAACAGAGACGTTAATTAACCAGCAAGGTAGGTGTTTTACTACACCAAATTAACATGTAACAGAGAAGTTAATTAACCAGGGAGGGAGGTGTTATACCACAGCTATTTAACATTTAACAGAGAAGTTAAGTAACCAGGAAGATAGGTATTATACCACACCTAGTTAACATATAACAGAGGAGTTAATTAACCAGCAAGGTAGGTGGTATCCCACACCTAGTTAATATGTAACAGAGAAGTTACTTAACCATCAGGGTAGATATTATACCACGGCTAGTTAACCTATAACAGAGAAGTTAATTAACAAGGAAAGTAGGTATTATATCGCAACTGGTTAACATATAACAATGAAGTTAATTAACCAGCAAGTTAGGTGTTATACCAAAATTAGTTTACATATAACAGGTAAGTAAATTAACCAGCAAGGTAGGTGTTATACCACATTGAGTCAAAATATAACAGAAGTTAATTAACCAGCAATGTCGGTGTTATAACACACTTAGTTAACATATAACAGGGAAATTAATTAACCAGGAAGGTAGGTATTTTAAAACACCTAGTTAACGTATAACAGGGAAGTTAATTAACCCGAAGGTATGTGTTATACCACACCTAGTTAACATATAACAGAAGTTAATTAACCAGCAAGGTAGGTGTTATACCACACCTAGTTAACATGTAACAGAGAAGTTAATTAACCAGCAAGATAGGTGTTATACCACACCTAGTTAATATGTAACAGCGAAGTTAATTAACCGGCTAGGTAGGTGTTATACCACACCTAGTTAGCATTTAACAGAGAAGTTAATTAACCAGCAAGGTAGGTGTTATACCACACTTAGTTAAAATATAACAGAAGTTAATTAACCAGCAATAACGTATAACAGGGGAGTTAATTAACAATCAAGGTAGCTGTTATACCACACCTAGTTAACATGTAACAGAGAAGTTAATTAACCAGCAAGATAGTTGATATACCACACCTAGTTAATATGTAACAGAGAAGTTAATTAACCAGCAAGAAAGGTGTTATACCACACCTAATTAATATGTAACAGAGAAGTTAATTAACCAGCAAGGTAGGTGTTATACCGCAACTAGTTAACATATAACAGGGATGTTAATTAACCAGGAAGATAGGTATTATACCACACCTAGTTAACATATAATATGGAAGTTAATTAACCAGGAAGGTGTGTATTATACCACAACTAGTTAACATGTAACAGATAATTTAATTAACCAGCAAGGCATGTGCTATACCACACCTAGTTAACATATTACGGATGTTAATTAACCAGAAAGGTAGTTGTTATACCACACCTAGTTAACATATAACAGGGAAGTTAATTAACCAGCAATGTAGGTGTTATACCACACCTAGTTAACATATAATAGGGAAGTTAATTAACAAGCAAGGTAGGTGTTATACCACACCTAGTTAACATGTAACAGAGAAGTAAAATAACAAGGAAGGTAGGTGTTATACCACACCTACTTAACATATAACAGAAGTTAATTAACCCGGAAGGTAGGTATTATACCACACCTAGTTAACATATAACAGAAGTTAATTAACCAGGAAGGAAGGTGTTATGCCACACCTAGTTAACATATAACAGAAGTTAATTAACCAGCAAGGTAGGTATTATACGACACCTAGTTAACATTTAACAGAGATGTTAATTAACCAGCAAGGTAAGTGTTATACCACAACTATTTAACATATAACAGAAGTTAATTAACCAGCAAGGTAGGTGTTATACCACACCTAGTTAACATTTAACAGGAAAGTTAATTAACCAGCAAGGTAGGTGTTACACCACATCTAGTTAACATGTAACAGAGAAGTAAAATAACTACCAAGGTAGGTGTTATACCACATCTAGTTAACATATAATGGAGACCTTAATTAACCGGCAAGGTAGTATTTATCCCACACCTAGTTGACATATAACAGGGAATTTAATTAACCAGCAATGTAGGTGTTATACCACACCTATTTAACATTTAACAGAGAAGTTAATTAACCAGCAAGGTAGGTGTTATACCACAGCTAGTTAACATTTAACAGAAAGGTTAATTAACAAGGAAGGTAGTTGTTATGTGACACCTAGTTAAACACATAATAGAGATGTTAATTAACCAGCAAGGTATGTATTATACCACAAATAGTTAACAAATAACAGGGAATTTAATTAACCGGCAAGGTAGATATTATACCACACCTAGTTAACATAGAACAGGGAAGTTAATTAACCAGGAAGGTAGGTGTTATACCACACATAGTTATCATAACAGGGAAGTTAAATAACCAGCAAGGATGGTGTTATACCACACCTAGTTAACATGTAACAGAGAAGTTAATTAACCAGCAAGGTAGGTGTTACACCACACCTAGTTAACATAAAAGAGAAGTTAATTGACCAGCAAGGTAGGTGTTATACCACACCTAGTTAACATTTAACAGGGAAGTTAATTAACCAGGAAGGTAGGTATTACACCACAACTAGTTAACGTATAACAGGGAAGTTAATTAACTAGCAAGTTAAGTGTTATACCACAACTAGTTAACATATAACAGGGAAGTTAATTGACCAGCAAGGTAAGGTGTTATATCACACCTAGTTAATGTATAACAGGGAAGTTAATTAACCAGCAAGGGAGGTGTTATACCACACCTAGTTAACATATAACAGAAGTTAATTAAGCCGGAAGGTAGGTGTTATGCCACAACTAGTTAACATATAATAGAGATGTTAATTAACCATCAAGGTAGGTATTATACCACAATTAGTTAACATATAAAGGGAAGTTAATTTACCGGAAAGGTAGGTGTTATACCACAACTAGTTAACATGTAACAGAGAAGTTAATTAACCTGAAAGATAGGTGTTATACCACAGCTAGTTAATGTATAACAGAGAAGTTAATTAACCAGGAAGGTAGGTATTATTCCACACCTTATTAACATATAACAGAGAAGTTAATTAACCAACAAGGAAGGTGTTATACCACACCTAGTTTACATATAACAGGGAAGTTAATTAACCAGGAAGGTCGGTGTTATACCACACCTAGTTAACATATAACAGGGAAGTTACTTAACCAGGGAGGGAGGTGTTATACCACAGCTATTTAACATTTAACAGAGAAGTTGAGTAACCAGGTAGATAGGTATTATATTACACCTAGTTAACGAATATCAGAGAAGTTAATTAACCAGCAAGGTAGGTGTTATACCACAGTTACTTAACATATAACATAGAAGTTAATTAACAAGAAAAGTAGGTGTTATATAACACCTAGTTAACATATTTCAATGAAGTTAATTAACCAGCAAGGTAGGTGTTATACCAAACTCAGTTAACATGTAACAGGGAAGTTAATTAACCAGCAATGTCAGTGTTATACAACACCTAGTTGACATATAACAGGAAATTTAATTAACCGGCAAGGTAGTTATTATACCACACGTAGTTAACATGTAACAGGGAAGTTAATTAACCAGCAAGGTAGGTATTATACCACAAATAGTTAACATATAACAGGGAATTTAATTAACCGGCAAGGTAGGTATTATACCACACCCAGTTAACATGTAACAGTGATGATAATTAACCAGCAAGGTAGGTGTTATTCCACACCTAGTTAACATATAACAGGGAAGTTAATTAACCAGGAAGGTATCTGTTATACCACACCTAGTTAACATATAACAGGGAAGTTAATTAACCAGCAAGGTAGGGGTTATACCACACTTAGTTAACATATAACAGGGAAAATAATTAACCAGCAAGGTAGGTGTTATACCATACCTAGTTAACATCTAACAGGGAAGGTAATTAACCAGCAGGGTAGGTGTTATACCATACCTAGTTAACATCTAACAGGGAAGGTAATTAACCAGCAAGGTAGGTGTTATACCATACCTAGTTAACATATAACAGGGGAGTTAATTAACCAGCAAGGTAGGTGTTATACCACACCTAGTTAACATATAATAGGGAAGGTAATAAAACAGCAAGGTAGGTGTTATACCACACCTAGTTAACATTGAACAGAAAGGTTAATTAAGAAGGAAGGTAGGTATTATTCCACACATAGTTAACATTTAACAGAGATGTTAATTAACCAGCAAGGTAGGTCTTATACTAGACCTAGTTAACATATAACAGGGAAGTTAATTAACCTGGAAGATAGGTGTTATACCACAGCTAGTTAATGTATAACAGAGTAGTTAATTAACAAGGAAAGTAGGTGTTATATCACACCTAGTTAACATATAACAATGAAGTTAATTAACCAGCAATTTAGGTATTATACCAAACTTAGTTAACATATAACAGGTAAGTTAATTAACCAGCAAGGTAGGTGTTATACCACACATAGTTAACATATAACAGGGAGGTTAATTTACCATGAAGGTAGGTGTTATAACCACACCTATTTAATATGTAACAGAGAAGTTAATTAACCAGCAAGAAAGGTGTTATACCACAACTAATTAACATGTAACAGGGAAGTTAATTAACCAGCAATGTAGGTGTTATACCGCACCTAGTTAACGTATAACAGAAGTTAATTAACCAGCAAGGTAGGTGTTATACCGCAACTAGTTAACATATAACAGGGATGTTAATTAACCAGGAAGATAGGTATTATACCACACCTAGTTAACATATAATATGGAAGTTAATTAACCGGGAAGGTGTGTATTATACCACAACTAGTTAACATGTAACAGATAATTTAAATAACCAGCAAGGTATGTGCTATACCACACCTAGTTAACATATTACGGATGTTAATTAACCAGAAAGGTAGTTGTTATACCACACCTAGTTAACATATAACAGGAAAGTTAATTAACCAGCAATGTAGGTGTTATACCACACCTAGTTAACATATAATAGGGAAGTTAATTAACAAGCAAGGTAGGTGTTATACCACACCTAGTTAACATATGACAGGGAATTTAATTAACCAGCAAGGTAGGTGTTATACCACACCTAGTTAACATGTAACAGAGAAGTAAAATAACAAGGAACGTAGGTGTTATACCACACCTAGTTAACATATAACAGAAGTTAATTAACCCGGAAGGTAGGTATTATACCACACCTAGTTAACATATTACAGAAGTTAATTAACCAGGAAGGAAGGTGTTATGCCACACCTAGTTAACATATAACAGAAGTTAATTTACCTGCATGGTAGGTGTTTTACCACACATAGTTAACATTTAACAGAAGTTAATTAACCAGCAAGGTAGGTATTATACGACACCTAGTTAACATTTAACAGAGATGTTAATTAACCAGCAAGGTAAGTGTTATACCACAACTATTTAACATATAACAGAAGTTGATTAACCAGCAAGGTAGGTGTTATACCACACCTAGTTAACATTTAACAGGAAAGTTAATTAACCAGCAAGGTAGGTGTTACACCACATCTAGTTAACATGTATCAGAGAAGTAAAATAACTAGCAAGGTAGGTGTTATACCACATCTAGTTAACATATAATGGAGACCATAATTAACCAGCAAGGTAGGTGTTTTACCACACCTAGTTAACATTTAACAGAGAAGTTAATTAACCAGCAAGGTAGGTGTTATACCATAGCTAGTTAACAGTTAACAGAAAGGTTAATTAACAAGGAAGGTAGTTGTTATGCAACACCTAGTTAAACATATAATAGAGATGTTAATTAACCAGCAAGGTATGTATTATACCACAAATAGTTAACATATAACAGGGAATTTAATTAACCGGCAAGGTAGATATTATACCACACCTAGTTAACATGTACCAGAGATGATAATTAACCTGCAAGGTAGGTGTTATACCACACCTAGTTAACATAGAACAGGGAAGTTAATTAACCAGGAAGGTAGGTGTTATACCACACCTAGTTATCATAACAGGGAAGTTAAATAACCAGCAAGGATGGTGTTATGCCACACCTAGTTAACATGTAACAGAGAAGTTAATTAACCAGCAAGGTAGGTGTTACACCACACCTAGTTAACATAAAAGAGAAGTTAATTGACCAACAATGTATGTGTTATACCACACCTAGTTAACATTTAACAGGGAAGTTAATTAACCAGGAAGGTGGGTATTACACCACAACTAGCTAACTTATAACAGGGTATTTAATTAACCAGCAAGTTAAGTGTTATACCACACCTAGTTAACATATAACATGGAAGTTAATTAACCAGCAAGGGAGGTGTTATACCACACATAGTTAACGTATAACAGGGAAGTTAATTAACCAGCAAGGGTATGTGTTATATCACACCTAGTTAACGTATAACAGGGAAGTTAATTAACCACAAAGGTACGTGTTATACCACAACTAGTTAACATATAACAGAAGTTAATTGAGCCGGAAGGTAGGTGTTTTGCCACAACTAGTTAACATATAATAGAGATGTTAATTAACCATCAAGGTAGGTATTATACGACAACTAGTTAACATATAACAGGGAATTTAATTAACCAGCAAGGTAGGTATTATACCACAATTAGTTAACATATAAAGGGAAGTTAATTTACCGGAAAGGTAGGTATTATACCACAACTAGTTAACATGTAACAGAGAAGTTAATTAACCAGGAAGGTAGGTATTATTCCACACCTTATTAACATATAACAGAGAAGTTAATTAACCAGCAAGGAAGGTGTTATACCACACCTAGTTTACATATAACAGGGAAGTTAATTAACCAGGAAGGTCGGTGTTATACCACGCCTAGTTAACATATAACAGGGAAGTTACTTAACCAGGGAGGGAGGTGTTATACCACAGCTATTTAACATTTAACAGAGAAGTTGAGTAACCAGGTAGATAGGTATTATATTACACCTAGTTAACGTATAACAGAGAAGTTAATTAACCAGCAAGGTAGGTGTTATACCACAGTTACTTAACATATAACAGAGAAGATAATTAACAATGAAAGTAGGTGTTATATAACACCTAGTTAACATATATCAATGAAGTTAATTAACCAGCAAGGTAGGTGTTATACCAAACTTAGTTAACATATAACAGGGAAGTTATTTAACCAGCAATGTCGGTGTTATACAACACCTAGTTGACATATAACAGGAAATCTAATTAACCGGCAAGGTAGTTATTATACCACACGTAGTTAACATGTAACGGAAGTTAATTAACCAGCAAGGTAGGTAATATACCACAAATAGTTAACATATAACAGGGAATTTAATTAACCGGCAAGGTAGGTATTATACCACACCCAGTTAACATGTAACAGTGATGATAATTAACCAGCAAGATAGGTGTTATACGACACCTAGTTAACATATAAAAGGGAAGTTAATTAACCAGGAAGGTCTGTGTTATACCACACATAGTTAACATGTAACAGAGAAGTTATTTAACCAGGGAGGGAGGTGTTATACCACAGCTATTTAACATTTAACAGAGAAGAAAAGTAACCAGGAAGATAGGTATTATATTACACCTAGTTAACGTATAACAGGGAAGTTAATTAACCTGCAATGTAGGTGTTATACCACACCTAGTTAACATGTAACAGAGAAGTAAAATAACCAGCAAGGTAGGTGTTATACCACACCTAGTTAACATATTAAAGAAGTTAATTAACCACAAAGGTACGTGTTATACCACACCTAGTTAACATATAACAGGGAAGTTAATTAACCAGGAATGTCGGTATTATACCACACCTAGTTAATATGCAACAGAGAAGCTAATTAACCAGCAAGGTAAGTGTTATACCACTGCTAGTTTACATATAACAGAGAAGTTAATTAACAAGGAAACTAGGTGTTATATCACACCTAGTTAACATATTACAGATGTTAATTAACTAGAAACCTATTATACCACACCTAGTTAACATATAACAGGGAAGTTAATTAACAGCAAGGTAAGGTGTTATACCACACCTAGTTAACGTATAACAGGAGTTAATTAACCAGCAAGGTAGGTGTTATACCACACTTAGTTAGCATATAACAGAAGTTAATTAACCAGGAAGATAGGTGTTATACCACACCTAGTTAACATGTAACAGAGAAGTTAATTAACCAGGAAGTTAGGTATTATACCACACCTAGTTAACCTATAAGAAAGAAGTTAATTAACCAGCAAGGTAGGTGTTATACCACAACTAGTTAACATATAACAGGTAATTTAATTAACCAGCAAGGTAGGGATTATACCACACCTAGTTAACATATAAAGGGCAGTTAATTTACCGGCAAGATAGGTGTTGTACCACACCTAGTTAACATATAACAGAGAAGTTAATTAACCAGGAAGGTAGGTGTTATACCACACCTACTTAACATATAAGAGAGAAGTTAATTAACCAGCAAGGTAGGTGTTATACCACACCTAGTTAACATATAACAGAGAAGTTAATTAACCAGGAAGGTAGCTGTTATACCACACCTATGTAACATATGACAGGGAAGTTAATTAACTGGCTATGTAGGTGTTATACCACTCCTAGTTAACATAACAGGGAAGTTAATTAACCATCAAGGTAGTATTTATCCCACACCTAGTTAACATATAACAGGGAATTTAATTAACCAGCAAGGGATGTGTTATACCACACCTAGTTAACATATAACAGGGAAGTTAATTAACCAGCAAGGGATGTGTTATACCACACCTAGTTAACATATAACAGAAGTTAATTAACCGGCAAGGTAGGTGTTATACCACATCTAGTTAGCATATAAAGGGAAGTTAATTAACCAGGAAGGTAGGTGTCACACCACAACTAGTTAACATATAACAGGAGAGTTAATTAACCAGCAAGTTAAGTGTTATACCACAACTAGTTAACATATAACAGAGAATTTATTTAACCAGGAAGGTAGGTATTATACACCACCTAGTTAACATTTAACAGAAAGGTTAATTAACAAGCAAGGTAGGTATTATACCACAACTAGTTAACATATAACAGGGAATTTAATTAACCAGCAAGGTAGATATTATAACACACCTACTTAACATGTAACAGTGATGATAATTAACCAGCAAGATAGGTATTATACCACACCTAGTTAACATATAACAGGGAAGTTAATTAACCAGAAAGGTAAGGTGTTATACGAGACCTAGTTAACATATAACAGGGAATTTAATTAAGCAGCAAGGTAGGTCTTATACCACACCTAGTTAACATATAACAGACGTTTATTAACCAGCAAGATAGGTGTTATACCGCAACTAGTTAACATATATCAGTGAAATTAATTAACAAGGAAAGTAGGTTTTATACCACACATAGTTAACATGTAACAGAGAAGTTAATTAACCAGCAAGGTAGGTGTTATACCACAACTAGTTGAGATGTAAAAGGGAAGTTAATTAACCAAGAAGGTAGGTGTTACATCACAACTAGTTAACATATAACTGGAGAGATAATTAACCAGCAAGTTAAGTGTTATACCACAACTAGTTAACATATAACAGAGAATTTATTTAAGCAGGAAGATAGGTGTTATACCACACCTAGTTAACATATAACAGAGACATTAATTCACCAGCAAGGTAGTATTTATCCCACACATTGTTAACATATAACAGGGAATTTAATTAACCAGCAAAGTAGGTGTTATACCACATCTAATTAACATATAACAGGAGTTAATTAACCAGCAAGGTAGGTGTTATACCAGACTTAGTTAGCATATAACAGAAGTTAATTAACCAGGAAGATAGGTGTTATACCACACCTAGTTAACATGTAACAGAGAAATTAATTAACCAGGAAGTTAGGTATTATACCACACCTAGTTAACATATAAGAAAGAAGTTAATTAACCAGCAAGGTAGGTGTTATACCACAACTAGTTAACATGTAACAGAGAAGTTAATTAACCAGGAAGGTAGGTATTATACCACACCTAGTTAATATGTAACAGAGAAGCTAATTATCCAGCAAGGTTGGTCTTATACCACAGCTAGTTAACATATAACAGAGAAGTTAATTAACCAGGAAAGTAGGTGTTATATCACACCAAGTTAACATATAACAATGAAGTTAATTAACCAGCAAGTTAGGTATTATACCAAAATTAGTTAACATATAACAGGTAAGTTAATTAACCAGGAAGGTAGGTGTTATACCACACCTAGTTAACATGAACAGAGAAGTTAATAAACCAGCAAGGTAGGTGTTATACCACACCTAGTTAACATATAACAGGGAAGTTAATTAACCAGCAAGGTAGGTGTTTTACCACACCTAGTTAACATGTAATAGAGAAGTTAATTAACCAGCGAAATAGGTGTTATACCACACCTAGTTAACATATAACAGATAATTTAATTAACCACCAATGTAGGTGTTATACCACACCTAGTTATCATGTAACAGAAGTTAATTAACCAGCAAGGTAGGTGTTATACCACAGCTAGTTAACATTTAACAGAAAGGTTAATTAACAAGGAAGGTAGGTATTATACCACACCAAGTTAACATTTAACAGAGAAGTTAATTAACCAGCAAGGTAGGTGTTATACCACAACTTGTGAACATATAACAGGGAAGTTAATTAACCGGCTATGTAGGTGTTATACCACACCTAGTTAACATATAAAATAGAAGTTAATTAACCAGCAAGGTAGGTGTTATACCACTCCTAGTTAACATAACAGGGAAGTTAATTAACCAGCAAGAGATGTGTTATACCACACCTATTTAACATATAACAGAAGTTAATTAACCTGGAAGGAAGGTATTATACCACATCTAGTTAACATATAACAGAAGTTAATTAACCAGGAAGGTAGGTGTTATGCCACAACTAGTTAACATATGACAGGGAAGTTAATTATCCAGCAAAGTAGGTGTTATAGCATACCTAGTTAACATATAACAGGGAACTTAATTAACCAGCAAGGTAGGTGTTATACCACATCTAGTTAGCATATAAAGGGAAGTTAATTAACCAGGAAGGTAGGTGTTACACCACAACTAGTTAACATATAACAGAGAATTTATTTAACCAGGAAGGTAGGTATTATACCACACCTAGTTAACATTTAACATAAAGGTTAATTAACAAGCAAGGTAGGTATTATACCACAACTAGTTAAGATATAACAGGGAATTTGATTAACCACCAAGGTAGGTATTATAACACACCTACTTAACATGTAACAGTGATGATAATTAACCAGCAAGATAGGTATTATACCACACCTAGTTAACATATAACAGGGAAGTTAATTAACCAGAAAGGTAAGGTGTTATACGACACCTAGTTAACATTTAACAGGGAATTTAATTAACCAGCAAGGTAGGTGTTATACCACACCTAGTTAACATGTAACAGAAGTTAATTAACCAGCAAGGTAGGTGTTATACCGCAACTAGTTAACATATATCAAAGAAATTAATTAACAAGGAAAGTAGGTGTTATACCACACATAGTTAACATGTAACCGAGAAGTTAATTAACCAGCAAGGTAGGAGTTATACCACACCTAGTTAACATGTAACAGAGAAGTTAATTAACCAGCAAGGTAGGTGTTATACTACACCTAGTTAACATGTAACAGAGAAGTTAATTAACCAGCAAGGTAGGTGTTACACCACACTTAGTTAACAAATAACAGAGACCTTAATTAACCAGCAAGGTAGCATTTATCCCACACATAGTTAACATATAACAGAGAATTTAATTAACCAGCAAAGTAGGTGTTATACCACATCTAATTAACATATAACTGAAGTTAATTAACCGGCAAGGTAGGTGTTATACCACACTTAGTTAACAAATAACAGAAGTTAATTAACCAGGAAGGTAGGTGTTATGCCACACCTAGTTAACATGTAACAGAGAAGTTAATTAACCAGCAAGGTAGCTATTATACCACAACTAGTTAGCATATAGCAGAAGTTAATTAACCAGGAAGGTAGGTGTTATACTACACCTAGTTAACATGTAACAGAGAAGTTAATTAACCAGGAAGGTAGATATTATACCACACCTAGTTAATGTGTAACAGAGAAGCTAATTATCCAGCAAGGTTGGTGTTATACCTACAGCTAGTTAACATATAACAGAGAAGTTAATTAACCAGGAAGGTAGGTGTTATACCACACCTAGTTAATATGTAACAGAGAAGTTAACTAACCAGCAGCTTAGATATTATACCACAGCTAGTTAACATATAAAGGGAAGTTAATTAACCGTCAAGGTAGGTGTTATACCACTCCTAGTTAACATACCAGGGAAGTAAATTAACCAGCAAGTTAGGTGTTATACCACACCTAGTAGACATGTAACAGGGAATTTAATTAACCATCAAGGTAGTATTTATCCCACACCTAGTTAACATATAACAGAAAGGTTAATTAACAAGGAAGGTAGGTATTATACCACACCTAGTTAACATATAACTGGGAAATTAATTAACCCTTATGTAGGTATTATACCACACCTAGTTAACATTTAACAGAGAAGTTAATAAACCAGCTAGGTAAGTATTATACCAAACTTAGTTAACATTTAACAGGTAAGTTAATTAACCAGCAATGTAGGTGTTATACCACATCTAGTTAACATATAACAATGAAGTTAATTAATCAGCAAGGTAGGTGTTATACCACACCTAGTTAACATATAACAGGGAAGTTAATTAGCCAGCAAGTTAGGTGTTATACCACACCTAGTTAACATATAACAGGGAAGTTAATTAACCAGCAAAGTAGGTGTTATACCACACCTAGTTAACATATAACTGGGAAGTTAATTAACCAGCAAGGTAGGTGTTATCCCACACCTAGTTAACATATAACAGGGAAGTTAATTAACCAGCAAGGTAGGTGTTATACCACATCTAGTTAACATATAACAATGAAGTTAATTAATCAGCAAGGTAGGTGTTATACCACACCTAGTTAACATATAACAGGGAAGTTAATTAGCCAGCAAGTTAGGTGTTATACCACACCTAGTTAACATATAACAGGGAAGTTAATTAACCAGCAAGGTAGGTGTTATACCACACCTAGTTAACATATAACAGGGAAGTTAATTAACCAGCAAAGTAGGTGTTATACCACACCTAGTTAACATATAACTGGGAAGTTAATTAACCAGCAAGGTAGGTGTTATCCCACACCTAGTTAACATATAACAGGGAAGTTAATTAACCAGCAAGGTAGGTGTTATACCACACCTAGTTAACATATAACAGGGAAGTTAGTTAACCAGCAAGGTAGGTGTTATACCACACCTAGTTAACATATAACAGGGAAGTTAATTAACCAGCAAGGTAGGTGTTATACCACACCTAGTTAACATATAACAGGGAAGTTAATTAACCAGCAAAGTAGGTGTTATACCACACCTAGTTAACATATAACAGGGAATTTAATTAACCAGCAAGGTAGGTGTTATCCCACACCTAGTTAACATATAACAGGGAAGTTAATTAACCAGCAAGGTAGGTGTTATACCACACCTAGTTAACATATAACAGGGAAGTTAATTAACCAGCAAGGTAGGTGTTATACTAGAACTAGTTAACATATAACAGGGAAGTTAATTAACCAGCAAGGTAGGTGTTATACCACACCTAGTTAACATATAACAGGGAAGTTAATTAACCAGCAAAGTAGATATTATACCACACCTAGTTGATGTGACCACTGGTCATCTGTTTTAGGTTTTTCACCAGACTGAGAGTGGGGTGCTGGTGGTAGTCTTGTGGTTGATGTGACCACTGGTCATCTGGTTTAGGCTTGTCACCAGACTGAGAGAGGGGTGCTGGTGGTAGTCTTGTGGCTGATGTGACCACTGATCATCTGGTTTAGGCTTGTCACCAGACTGAGAGAGAGGTGCTGGTGGTTGTCTTGTGGTTGATGTGACCACTGGTCATCTGGTTTAGGTTTTTCACCAGACTGAGAGTGGGGTGCTGGTGATAGTCTTGTGGTTGATGTGACCACTGGTCATCTGGTTTAGGCTTGTCACCAGACTGAGAGAGGGGTGATGGTGGTAGTCTTGTGGTTGATGTGACCACTGGTCATCTGGTTTAGGCTTGTCACCAGACTGAGAGAGAGGTGCTGGTGGTAGTCTTGTGGTTGATGTGACCACTGGTCATCTGGTTTATGTTTGTCACCAGACTGAGAGAGGGGTGCTGGTGGTAGTCGTGTGGTTGATGTGACCACTGGTCATCTGGTTTAGGTTTGTCACCAGACTGAGAGAGGGGTGCTGGTGGTAGTCTTGTGGTTGATGTGACCACTGGTCATCTGGTTTAGGTTTGTCACCAGACTGAGAAAGGGGTGCTGGTGGTAGTCTTGTGGTTGATGTGACCACTGGTCATCTGGTTTAGGCTTGTCACCAGACTGAGAGAGGTGTGCTGGTGGTAGTCTTGTGGTTGATGTGACCACTGGTCATCTGGTTTAGGCTTGTCACCAGACTGAGAGAGAGGTGCTGGTGGTAGTCTTGTGGTTGATGTGACCACTGGTCATCTGGTTTAGGTTTGTCACCAGACTGAGAGAGGGGTGCTGGTGGTAGTCTTGTGGTTGATGTGACCTCTGGTCATCTGGTTTAGGTTTGTCACCAGACTGAGAGAGGGGTGCTGGTGATAGTCTTGTGGTTGATGTGACCACTGGTCATCTGGTTTAGGTTTGTCACCAGACTGAGAAAGGGGTGCTGGTGGTAGTCTTGTGGTTGATGTGACCACTGGTCATCTGGTTTAGGCTTGTCACCATACTGAGAGAGGTGTGCTGGTGGTAGTCTTGTGGTTGATGTGACCACTGGTCATCTGGTTTAGGTTTGTCACCAGACTGAGAGAGGTGTGCTGGTGGTAGTCTTGTGGTTGATGTGACCACTGGTCATCTGGTTTAGGCTTGTCACCATACTGAGAGAGGGGTGCTGGTGATAGTCTTGTGGTTGATGTGACCACTGGTCATCTGGTTTAGGTTTGTCACCAGACTGAGAGAGGTGTGCTGGTGGTAGTCTTGTGGTTGATGTGACCACTGGTCATCTGGTTTAGGCTTGTCACCAGACTGAGAGAGGTGTGCTGGTGGTAGTCTTGTGGTTGATGTGACCACTGGTCATCTGGTTTAGGCTTGTCACCATACTGAGAGAGGGGTGCTGGTGATAGTCTTGTGGTTGATGTGACCACTGGTCATCTGGTTTAGGTTTGTCACCAGACTGAGAGAGGGGTGCTGGTGATAGTCTTGTGGTTGATGTGACCACTGGTCATCTGGTTTAGGCTTGTCACCATACTGAGAGAGGGGTGCTGGTGGGTGTCTTGTGGTTGATGTGACCACTGGTCATCTGGTTTAGGTTTGTCACCAGACTTAGAGAGGGGTGGTGGTGGTGGTCTTGTGGTTGATGTGACCACTGGTCATCTGGTTTAGGTTTTTCACCAGACTGAGAGTAGGGTGCTGGTGGTAGTCTTGTGGTTGATGTGACCACTGGTCATCTGGTCTAGGTTTGTCACCAGACTGAGAGAGAGGTGCTGGTGGTAGTCTTGTGGTTGATGTGACCACTTGTCATCTGGTTTAGGCTTGTCACCAGACTGAGAGAGGGGTGCTGGTGGTAGTCTTGTGGTCGATGTGATCACTGGTCATCTGGTCTAGGTTTGTCACCAGACTGAGAGAGAGGTGTTGGTGGTAGTCTTGTGGTTGATGTGACCACTGGTCATCTGGTTTAGGTTTTTCACCAGGCTGAGAAAGGGGTGCTGGTCGTAGTCTTGTGGTTGATGTGACCTCTGGTCATCTGGTTTAGGCTTGTCACAAGACTGAGTGAGATGTGCTGGTGGTAGTCTTGTGGTTGATGTAAACACTGGTCATCTGGTTTAGGTTTTTCACCAGACTGAGAGTGGGGTGCTGGTGATAGTTTTGTTGTGGATGTGACCACTGGTCATCTGGTTTAGGCTTGTCACCAGACTGAGAGAGGGGTGCTGGTGGTTGATGTGACCACTGGTCATCTGGTTTAGGCTTGTCACCAGACTGAGAGAGAGGTGCTGGTGGTTGTCTTGTGGTTGATGTGACCACTGGTCATCTGGTTTAGGTTTTTCACCAGACTGAGAGTGGGGTGCTGGTGATAGTCTTGTGGTTGATGTGACCACTGGTCATCTGGTTTAGGCTTGTCACCAGACTGAGAGAGGGGTGCTGGTGTTAGTCTTGTGGCTGATGTGACCACTGGTCATCTGGTTTATGCTTGTCACCAGACTGAGAGAGAGGTGCTGGTGGTTGTCTTGTGGTTGATGTGACCACTGGTCATCAGGTTTAGGTTTTTCACCAGACTGAGAGTGGGGTGCTGGTGATAGTCATGTGGTTGATGTGACCACTGGTCATCTGGTTTAGGCTTGTCACCAGACTGAGAGAGGGGTGCTGGTGGTAGTCTTGTGGTTGATGTGACCACTGGTCATCTGGTTTAGGCTTGTCACCAGACTGAGAGAGGGGTGCTGGTGGTAGTATTGTGGTTGATGTGACCACTGGTCATCTGGTTTAGGCTTGTCACCAGACTTAGAGAGGGTGCTGGTGGTTGTCTTGTGGTTGATGTGACCACTGGTCATCTGGTTTAGGTTTGTCACCAGACTGAGAGAGGGGTGCTGGTGGTAGTCTTGTGGTTGATGTGACCACTGGTCATCTGGTTTTAGTTTTGTCACCAGACTGAGAGAGGGGTGCTGGTGGTAGTCTTGTGGTTGATGTGACCACTGGTCATCTGGTTTAGGTTTGTCACCAGACTGAGAGAGGGGTGGTTGTGGTAGTATTGTGGTTGATGTGACCACTGGTCATCTGGTTTAGGTTTGTCACCAGACTGAGAAAGGGGTGCTGGTGGTAGTATTGTGGTTGATGGTACCACTGGTCATCTGGTTTAGGCTCGTCACGAGACTGAGAGAGGGGTGCTGGTGGTAGTATTGTGGTTGATGGTACCACTGGTCATCTGGTTTAGGCTCGTCACGAGACTGAGAGAGGGGTGCTGGTGGTAGTATTGTGGTTGATGTGACCACTGGTCATCTGGTTTAGGCTTGTCACCAGACTTAGAGAGGGGTGCTGGTGGTAGTCTTGTGGTTGATGTGACCACTGGTCATCTGGTTTTAGTTTTGTCACCAGACTGAGAGAGGGGTGCTGGTGGTAGTCTTGTGTTTGATGTGACCACTGGTCATCTGGTTTAGGTTTGTCACCAGACTGAGAGAGGGGTGCTTGTGGTAGTATTGTGGTTCATGTGACCACTGGTCATCTGGTTTAGGCTTGTCACCAGACTGAGAGAGGGGTGCTGGTGGTAGTCTTCTGGTTGATGTGACCACTGGTCATCTGGTTTAGGCTTGTCACCAGACTGAGAGAGGTGTGCTGGTGGTAGTCTTGTGGTTGATGTGACCACTGGTCATCTGGTTTAGGCTTGTCACCAGACTGAGAGAGGGGTGCTGGTGGTAGTCTTGTGGTTGATGTGACCACTGGTCATCTGGTTTAGGCTTGTCACCAGACTGAGAGAGAGGTGCTGGTGGTAGTCTTGTGGTTGATGTGACCACTGGTTATCTGGTTTAGGCTTGTCACCAGACTTAGAGAGGGGTGCTGGTGGTTGTCTTGTGGTTGATGTGACCACTGGTCATCTGGTTTAGGTTTGTCACCAGACTGAGAGAGGGGTGCTGGTGGTAGTCTTGTGGTTGATGTGACCACTGGTCATCTGGTTTAGGTTTGTCACCAGACTGAGAGAGGGGTGCTGGTGGTAGTCTTGTGGTTGATGTGACCACTGGTCATCTGGTTTAGGTTTGTCACCAGACTGAGAGAGGGGTGCTTGTGGTAGTCTTGTGGTTGATGTGACCACTGGTCATCTGGTTTAGGCTTGTCACCAGACTGAGAGAGGGGTGCTGGTGGTAGTCTTGTGGTTGATGTGACCACTGGTCATCTGGTTTAGGTTTGTCACCAGACTGAGAAAGGGGTGCTGGTGGTAGTCTTGTGGTTGATGTGACCACTGGTCATCTGGTTTAGGCTTGTCACCAGACTGAGAGAGGTGTGCTGGTGGTAGTCTTGTGGTTGATGTGACCACTGGTCATCTGGTTTAGGATTGTCACCAGACTGAGAGAGGTGTGCTGGCGGTAGTCTTATGGTTGATGTGACCACTGGTCATCTGGTTTAGGTTTTTCACCAGACTGAGAAAGGGGTGCTTGTCGTAGTCTTGTGGTCGATGTGACCACTGGTCATCTGGTCTAGGTTTGTCACCAGACTGAGAGAGAGGTGTTGGTGGTAGTCTTGTGGTTGATGTAAACACTGGTCATCTGGTTTAGGTTTTTCACCAGACTGAGAGTGGGGTGCTGGTGATAGTCTTGTTGTGGATGTGACCACTGGTCATCTGGTTTAGGCTTGTCACCAGACTGAGAGAGGGGTGCTGGTGGTTGATGTGACCACTGGTCATCTGGTTTAGGCTTGCCACCAGACTGAGAGAGAGGTGCTGGTGGTTGTCTTGTGGTTGATGTGACCACTGGTCATCTGGTTTAGGTTTTTGACCAGACTGAGAGTGGGGTGCTGGTGATAGTCTTGTGGTTGATGTGACCACTGGTCATCTGGTTTAGGCTTGTCACCAGACTGAGAGAGGGGTGCTGGTGTTAGTCTTGTGGCTGATGTGACCACTGGTCATCTGGTTTATGCTTGTCACCAGACTGAGAGAGAGGTGCTGGTGGTTGTCTTGTGGTTGATGTGACCACTGGTCATCAGGTTTAGGTTTTTCACCAGACTGAGAAAGGGGTGCTGGTGATAGTCATGTGGTTGATGTGACCACTGGTCATCTGGTTTAGGCTTGTCACCAGACTGAGAGAGGGGTGCTGGTGGTAGTCTTGTGGTTGATGTGACCACTGTTCATCTGGTTTAGGTTTGTCACCAGACTGAGAGAGGGGTGCTTGTGGTAGTATTGTGGTTGATGTGACCACTGGTCATCTGGTTTAGGCTTGTCACCAGACTGAGAGAGGGGTGCTGGTGGTAGTCTTGTGGTTGATGTGACCACTGGTCATCTGGTTTAGGTTTGTCACCAGACTGAGAAAGGGGTGCTGGTGGTAGTCTTGTGGTTGATGTGACTACTGGACATCTGGTTTAGGCTTGTCACCAGACAGAGAGGGGTGCTTGTAGTAGTATTGTGGTTCATGTGACCACTGGTCATCTGGTTTAGGCTCGTCACGAGACTGAGAGAGGGGTGCTGGTGGTAGTATTGTGGTTGATGTGACCACTGGTCATCTGGTTTAGGCTTGTCACCAGACTTAGAGAGGGGTGCTGGTGGTAGTCTTGTGGTTGATGTGACCACTGGTCATCTGGTTTTAGTTTTGTCACCAGACTGAGAGAGGGGTGCTGGTGGTAGTCTTGTGGTTGATGTGACCACTGGTCATCTGGTTTTAGTTTTGTCACCAGACTGAGAGAGGGGTGCTGGTGGTAGTCTTGTGGTTGATGTGACCACTGGTCATCTGGTTTAGGTTTGACACCAGACTGAGAGAGGGGTGCTTGTAGTAGTATTGTGGTTCATGTGACCACTGGTCATCTGGTTTAGGCTTGTCACCAGACTGAGAGAGGGGTGCTGGTGGTAGTCTTGTGGTTGATGTAACCACTGGTCATCTGGTTTAGGTTAGTCACCAGACTGAGAGAGGGGTGCTGGTGGTAGTCTTGTGGTTGATGTGACCACTGGTCATCTGGTTTAGGCTTGTCACCATACTGAGAGAGGGGTGCTGGTGGGTGTCTTGTGGTTGATGTGACCACTGGTCATCTGGTTTAGGCTTGTCACCATACTGAGAGAGAGGTGCTGGTGGGTGTCTTGTGGTTGATGTGACCACTGGTCATCTGGTTTAGGCTTGTCACCAGACCGAGAGAGGTGTGCTGGTGGTAGTCTTGTGGTTGATGTGACCACTGGTCATCTGGTTTAGGCTTGTCACCAGACTGAGAGAGGGGTGCTGGTGGTAGTCTTGTGGTTGATGTGACCACTGGTCATCTGGTTTAGGCTTGTCACCATACTGAGAGAGGGGTGCTGGTGGGTGTCTTGTGGTTGATGTGACCACTGGTCATCTGGTTTAGGTTTTTCACCAGACTGAGAGTAGGGTGCTGGTGGTAGTCTTGTGGTTGATGTGACCACTGGTCATCTAGTCTAGGTTTGTCACCAGACTGAGAGAGAGGTGCTGGTGGTAGTCTTTTGGTTGATGTGACCACTGGTCATCTGGTTTAGGCTTGTCACCAAACTGAGAGAGGGGTGCTGGTGGTAGTCTTGTGGTCGATGTGACCACTGGTCATCTGGTCTAGGTTTGTCACCAGACTGAGAGAGAAGTGCTGGTGGTAGTCTTGTGGTTGATGTGACCACTGGTCATCTGGTTTAGGTTTTTCACCAGACTGAGAAAGGGGTGCTGGTGGTAGTCTTGTGGTTGATGTGACCACTGGTCATCTGGTTTAGGTTTTTCACCGGACTGAGAGAGGTGTGCTGGTGGTAGCCTTGTGGTTGATTTGACCACTGGTCATCTGGTTTAGGCTTGTCACCAGACTGAGAGAGAGGTGCTGATGGTAGTCGTCTAGTTGATGTGACCACTGGTCATCTGGTTAAGGTTTGTCACCATACTGAGAGAGGGGTGCTGGCAGTAGTCTTGGGGTTGATGTGACCATTGGTCATCTGGTTTAGGTTTGTCACCAGACTGAGAAAGGGGTTCTGGTGGTAGTCTTGTGGTTGATCTGACCTCAGGTCATCTGGCTTAGGTTTGTCACCAGACTGAGAAAGGGGTGCTGGCGGTAGTCTTGTGGTTGATGTGACCACTGGTCATCTGGTTTAGGTTTGTCACCAGACTGAGAGAGGGGTGCTGGTGGTAGTCTTGTGGTTGATGTGACCACTGGTCATCTGGTTTAGGTTTGTCACCAGACTGAGAAAGGGGTGCTGGTGGTAGTCTTGTGGTTGATGTGACCTCTGGTCATCTGGTTTAGGTTTGTCACCAGACTGAGAAAGGGGTGCTGGTGGTAGTCTTGTGGTTGATGTGACCACTGGTCATCTGGTTTAGGTTTGTCACCAGACTGAGAAAGGGGTGCTGGTGGTAGTCTTGTGGTTGATGTGACCACTGGTCATCTGGTTTAGGTTTGTCACCAGACTGAGATAGGGGTGCTGGTGGTAGTCTTGTGGTTGATGTGACCTCTGGTCATCTGGTTTAGGTTTGTCACCAGAATGAGAAAGCGGTGCTGGTGGTAGTCTTGTGGTTGATGTGACCACTGGTCATCTGGTTTAGGTTTGTCACCAGACAGAGAAAGGGGTGCTGGTGGTAATCTTGTGGTTGATGTGACCACTGGTCATCTGGTTTAGGTTTGTCACCAGACAGAGAAAGGGGTGCTGGTGGTAGTCTTGTGGTTGATGTGACCACTGGTCATCTGGTTTAGGTTTGTCACCAGACAGAGAAAGGGGTGCTGGTGGTAGTCTTGTGGTTGATGTGACCACTGGTCATCTGGTTTAGGTTTGTCACCAGACAGTGAAAGGGGTGCTGGTGGTAGTATTGTGGTTGATGTGACCACTGGTCATCTGGTTTAGGTTTGTCACCAGACTGAGAAAGGGGTGCTGGTGGTAGTCTTGTGTTTGATGTGACGACTGTTCATCTGGTTTAGGTTTGTCACCAGACAGAGAAAGGGGTGCTGGTGATAGTCTTGTGGTTGATGTGACCACTGGTCATCTGGTTTAGGCTTGTCACCAGACTGAGAGAGAGGTGCTAGTGGTAGTCTTGTGGTTGATGTGACCACTGGTCATCTAGTCTAGCCTTGTCACCAGACTGAGAAAGGGGTGCTGGTGGTAGTCTTGCGGTTGATGTGACCTCTGGTCATCTGGTTTAGGTTTGTCACCAGACTGAGAGAGAGGTGCTAGTGGTAGTCTTGTGGTTGATGTGACCACTGGTCATCTAGTCTAGCCTTATCACCAGACTGAGAAAGGGGTGCTGGTGGTAGTCTTGTGGTTGATGTGACCTCTGGTCATCTGGTTTAGGTTTGTCACCAGACTGAGAGAGGGGTGCTGGTGGTAGTCTTGTGGTTGATGTGACCACTGGTCATCTGGTTTAGGTTTGTCACCACACTGAGAGAGGGCTGCTGGTGGTAGTCTTGTGGTTGATGTGACCACTGGTCATCTGGTTTAGGTTTGTCACCAGACTGAGAAAGGTGTGCTGGTGGTAGTCTTGTGGTTGATGTGACCTCTGGTCATCTGGTTTAGGTTTGTCACCAGACTGAGAAAGGGGTGCTGGTGGTAGTCTTGTGGTTGATGTGACCACTGGTCATCTGGTTTAGGTTTGTCACCAGACTGAGAAAGAGGTGCTGGTGGTAGTCTTGTGGTGGATGTAACCTCTGGTCATCTGGTTTAGGTTTGTCACCAGACTGAGATAGGGGTGCTGGTGGTAGTCTTGTGGTTGATGTGACCTCTGGTCATCTGGTTTAGGTTTGTCACCAGACTGAGAAAGGGGTGCTGGTCGTAGTCTTGTGGTTGATGTGACCACTGGTCATCTGGTTTAGGTTTGTCACCAGACAGAGAAAGGGGTGCTGGTGGTAATCTTGTGGTTGATGTGACCACTGGTCATCTGGTTTAGGTTTGTCACCAGACAGAGAAAGGGGTGCTGGTGGTAGTCTTGTGGTTGATGTGACCACTGGTCATCTGGTTTAGGCTTGTCACCAGACAGAGAAAGGGGTGCTGGTGGTAGTCTTGTGGTTGATTTGACCACTGGTCATCTGGTTTAGGTTTGTCACCAGACAGTGAAAGGGGTGCTGGTGGTAGTATTGTGGTTGATGTGACCACTGGTCATCTGGTTTAGGTTTGTCACCAGACTGAGAAAGGGGTGCTGGTGGTAGTCTTGTGTTTGATGTGACCACTGTTCATCTGGTTTAGGTTTGTCACCAGACAGAGAAAGGGGTGCTGGTGATAGTCTTGTGGTTGATGTGACCACTAGTCATCTGGTTTAGGCTTGTCACCAGACTGAGAGAGAGGTGCTAGTGGTAGTCTTGTGGTTGATGTGACCACTGGTCATCTAGTCTAGCCTTGTCACCAGACTGAGAAAGGGGTGCTGGTGGGAGTCTTGTGGTTGATGTGACCTCTGGTCATCTGGTTTAGGCTTGTCACAAGACTGAGTGAGATGTGCTGGTGGTAGTCTTGTGGTTGATGTGACCACTGGTCATCTGGTTTAGGTTTTTCACCAGACTGAGAGTGGGGTGCTGGTGATAGTCTTGTTGTGGATGTGACCACTGGTCATCTGGTTTAGGCTTGTCACCAGAGTGAGAGAGGGGTGCTGGTGGTTGATGTGACCACTGGCCATCTGGTTTAGGCTTGTCACCAGACTGAGAGAGAGGTGCTAGTGGTTGTCTTGTGGTTGATGTGACCACTGGTCATCTGGTTTAGTTTTTTCACCAGACTGAGAGTGGGGTGCTGGTGATAGTCTTGTGGTTGATGTGACCACTGGTCATCTGGTTTAGGCTTGTCACCATACTGAGAGAGGGGTGCTGGTGGTAGTCTTGTGGCTGATGTGACCACTGGTCATCAGGTTTAGGTTTTTCACCAGACTGAGAGTGGGGTGCTGGTGATAGTCTTGTGGTTGATGTGACCACTGGTCATCTGGTTTAGGCTTGTCACCAGACATAGAGAGGGGTGCTGGTGGTAGTCTTGTGGTTGATGTGACCACTGGTCATCTGGTTTAGGCTCGTCACGAGACTGAGAGAGGGGTGCTGGTGGTAGTATTGTGGTTGATGTGACCACTGGTCATCTGGTTTTAGTTTTGTCACCAGAGTGAGAGAGGGGTGCTGGTGGTAGTCTTGTGGTTGATGTGACCACTGGTCATCTGGTTTAGGCTTGTCACCAGACTGAGAGAGGGGTGCTGGTGGTAGTCTTGTGGTTGATGTGACCACTGGTCATCTGGTTTAGGTTTGTCACCAGACTGAGAAAGGGGTGCTGGTGGTAGTCTTGTGGTCGATGTGACCACTGGTCATCTGGTTTAGGTTTTTCACCGGACTGAGAGTGGGGTGCTGGTGTTAGTCTTGTGGTTGATGTGACCACTGGTCATCTGGTTTAGGCTTGTCACCAGACTGAGAGAGGGGTGCTGGTGGTAGTCTTGTGGTTGATGTGACCACTGGTCATCTGGTTTTAGTTTTGTCACCAGACTGAGAGAGGGGTGCTGGTGGTAGTCTTGTGGTTGATGTGACCACTGGTCATCTGGTTTAGGTTTGTCACCAGACTGAGAGAGGGGTGCTTGTGGTAGTATTGTGGTTGATGTGACCACTGGTCATCTGGTTTAGGCTTGTCACCAGACTGAGAGAGGGGTGCTGGTGGTAGTCTTGTGGTTGATGTGACCACTGGTCATCTGGTTTAGGCTTGTCACCAGACTGAGAGAGGTGTGCTGGTGGTAGTCTTGTGGTTGATGTGACCACTGGTCATCTGGTTTAGGCTTGTCACCAGACTGAGAGAGGGGTGCTGGTGGTAGTCTTGTGGTTGATGTGACCACTGGTCATCTGGTTTAGGCTTGTCACCATACTGAGAGAGGGGTGCTGGTGGGTGTCTTGTGGTTGATGTGACCACTGGTCATCTGGTTTAGGTTTTTCACCAGACTGAGAGTAGGGTGCTGGTGGTAGTCTTGTGGTTGATGTGACCACTGGTCATCTAGTCTAGGTTTGTCACCAGAGTGAGAGAGAGGTGCTGGTGGTAGTCTTGTGGTTGATGTGACCACTGGTCATCAGGTTTAGGCTTGTCACCATACTGAGAGTGGGGTGCTGGTGGGTGTCTTGTGGTTGATGTGACCACTGGTCATCTGGTTTAGGTTTTTCACCAGACTGAGAGTAGGGTGCTGGTGGTAGTCTTGTGGTTGATGTGACCACTGGTCATCTAGTCTAGGTTTGTCACCAGAGTGAGAGAGAGGTGCTGGTGGTAGTCTTGTGGATGATCTGACCACTGGTCATCTGGTTTAGGCTTGCAACCAGACTGAGAGAGGGGTGCTGGTGGTAGTCTTGTGGTCGATGTGACCACTGGTCATCTGGTCTAGGTTTGTCACCAGACTGAGAGAGAGGTGCTAGTGGTAGTCTTGTGGTTGATGTGACCTCTGGTCATCTGGTTTAGGTTTGTCACCAGACTGAGAAAGGGGTGCTGGTGGTAGTCTTGTGGTTGATGTGACCACTGGTCATCTGGTTTAGGTTTGTCACCAGACTGAGAAAGAGGTGCTGGTGGTAGTCTTGTGGTGGATGTGACCTCTGGTCATCTGGTTTAGGTTTGTCACCAGACTGAGATAGGGGTGCTGGTGGTAGTCTTGTGGTTGATGTGACCTCTGGTCATCTGGTTTAGGTTTGTCACCAGACTGAGAAAGGGGTGCTGGTGGTAGTCTTGTGGTTGATGTGACCACTGGTCATCTGGTTTTGGTTTGTCACTAGACAGAGAAAGGGGTGCTGGTGGTAATCTTGTGGTTGATGTGACCACTGGTCATCTGGTTTAGGTTTGTCACCAGACAGAGAAAGGGGTGCTGGTGGTAGTCTTGTGGTTGATGTGACCACTGGTCATCTGGTTTAGGTTTGTCACCAGACAGAGAAAGGGGTGCAGGTGGTAGTATTGTGGTTGATGTGGCCACTGGTCATCTGGTTTAGGTTTGTCACCAGACAGTGAAAGGGGTGCTGGTGGTAGTATTGTGGTTGATGTGACCACTGGTCATCTAGTTTAGGTTTGTCACCAGACTGAGAAAGGGGTGCTGGTGGTATTCTTGTGTTTGATGTGACCACTGTTCATCTGGTTTAGGTTTGTCACCAGACAGAGAAAGGGGTGCTGGTGATAGTCTTGTGGTTGATGTGACCACTGGTCATCTGGTTTAGGCTTGTCACCAGACTGAGAGAGAGGTGCTAGTGGTAGTCTTGTGGTTGATGTGACCACTGGTCATCTAATCTAGCCTTGTCACCAGACTGAGAAAGGGGTGCTGGTGGTAGTCTTGCGGTTGATGTGACCTCTGGTCATCTGGTTTAGGTTTGTCACCAGACTGAGAGAGAGGTGCTAGTGGTAGTCTTGTGGTTGATGTGACCACTGGTCATCTAGTCTAGCCTTATCACCAGACTGAGGAAGGGGTGCTGGTGGTAGTCATGTGGTTGATGTGACCTCTGGTCATCTGGTTTAGGTTTGTCACCAGACTGAGAGAGAGGTGCTAGTGGTAGTCTTGTGGTTGATGTGACCACTGGTCATCTGGTTTAGGTTTGTCACCAGACAGAGAAAGGGGTGCTGGTGGTAGTCTTGTGGTTGATGTGACCACTGGTCATCTGGTTTAGGTTTGTCACCAGACAGAGAAAGGGGTGCTGGTGGTAATCTTGTGGTTGATGTGACCACTGGTCATCTGGTTTAGGTTTGTCACCAGACAGAGAAAGGGGTGCTGGTGGTAGTCTTGTGGTTGATGTGACCACTGGTCATCTGGTTTAGGTTTGTCACCAGACAGAGAAAGGGGTGCAGGTGGTAGTCTTGTGGTTGATGTGGCCACTGGTCATCTGGTTTAGGTTTGTCACCAGACAGTGAAAGGGGTGCTGGTGGTAGTATTGTGGTTGATGTGACCACTGGTCATCTGGTTTAGGTTTGTCACCAGACTGAGAGAGGGGTGCTGGTGGTAGTCTTGTGGTTGATGTGACCACTGGCCATCTGGTTTAGGTTTGTCACCAGACTGAGAAAGGGGTGCTGGTGGTAGTCTTGTGGTTGATGTGACCTCTGGTCATCTGGTTTAGGTTTGTCACCACACTGAGAAAGGGGTGCTGGTGGTAGTCTTGTGGTTGATGTGACCACTGGTCATCTGGTTTAGGTTTGTCACCAGACTGAGAAAGAGGTGCTGGTGGTAGTCTTGTGGTGGATGTGACCTCTGGTCATCTGGTTTAGGTTTGTCACCAGACTGAGATAGGGGTGCTGGTGGTAGTCTTGTGGTTGATGTGACCTCTGGTCATCTGGTTTAGGTTTGTCACCAGACTGAGAAAGGGGTGCTGGTGGTAGTCTTGTGGTTGATGTGACCACTGGTCATCTGGTTTAGGTTTGTCACCAGACAGAGAAAGGGGTGCTGGTGGTAATCTTGTGGTTGATGTGACCACTGGTCATCTGGTTTAGGTTTGTCACCAGACAGAGAAAGGGGTGCTGGTGGTAGTCTTGTGGTTGATGTGACCACTGGTCATCTGGTTTAGGTTTGTCACCAGACAGAGAAAGGGGTGCTGGTGGTAGTCTTGTGGTTGATGTGACCACTGGTCATCTGGTTTAGGTTTGTCATCAGACAGTGAAAGGGGTGCTGGTGGTAGTATTGTGGTTGATGTGACCACTGGTCATCTGGTTTAGGTTTGTCACCAGAATGAGAAAGGGGTGCTGGTGGTAGTCTTGTGTTTGATGTGACCACTGTTCATCTGGTTTAGGTTTGTCACCAGACAGAGAAAGGGGTGCTGGTGATAGTCTTGTGGTTGATGTGACCACTGGTCATCTGGTTTAGGCTTGTCACCAGACTGAGAGAGAGGTGCTAGTGGTAGTCTTGGGGCTGATGTGACCACTGGTCATCTAATCTAGCCATGTCACCAGACTGAGAAAGGGGTGCTGGTGGTAGTCTTGCGGTTGATGTGACCTCTGGTCATCTGGTTTAGGTTTGTCACCAGACTGAGAGAGAGGTGCTAGTGGTAGTCTTGTGGTTGATGTGACCACTGGTCATCTGGTTTAGGTTTGTCACCAGACTGAGAGAGGGCTGCTGGTGGTAGTCTTGTGGTTGATGTGACCACTGGTCATCTGGTTTAGGTTTGTCACCAGACTGAGAAATGGGTGCTGGTGGTAGTCTTGTGGTTGATGTGACCTCTGGTCATCTGGTTTAGGTTTGTCACCAGACTGAGAAAGGGGTGCTGGTGGTAGTCTTGTGGTTGATGTGACCACTGGTCATCTGGTTTAGGTTTGTCACCAGACTGAGAAAGAGGTGCTGGTGGTAGTCTTGTGGTGGATGTGACCTCTGGTCATCTGGTTTAGGTTTGTCACCAGACTGAGATAGGGGTGCTGGTGGTAGTCTTGTGGTTGATGTGACCACTGGTCATCTGGTTTAGGTTTGTCACCAGACAGAGAAAGGGGTGCTGGTGGTAGTCTTGTGGTTGATGTGACCACTGTTCATCTGGTTTAGGTTTGTCACCAGACTGAGAAAGGGGTGCTGGTGATAGTCTTGTGGTTGATGTGACCACTGGTCATCTGGTTTAGGCTTGTCACCAGACTGAGAGAGAGGTGCTAGTGGTAGTCTTGTGGTTGATGTGACCACTGGTCATCTAATCTAGCCTTGTCACCAGACTGAGAAAGGGGTGCTGGTGGTAGTCTTGCGGTTGATGTGACCTCTGGTCATCTGGTTTAGGTTTGTCACCAGACTGAGAGAGAGGTGCTAGTGGTAGTCTTGTGGTTGATGTGACCACTGGTCATCTGGTTTAGGTTTTTCACCAGACTGAGAGTAGGGTGCTGGTGGTAGTCTTGTGGTTGATGTGACCACTGGTCATCTAGTCTAGGTTTGTCACCAGAGTGAGAGAGAGGTGCTGGTGGTAGTCTTGTGGTTGATGTGACCACTGGTCATCAGGTTTAGGCTTGTCACCATACTGAGAGTGGGGTGCTGGTGGGTGTCTTGTGGTTGATGTGACCACTGGTCATCTGGTTTAGGTTTTTCACCAGACTGAGAGTAGGGTGCTGGTGGTAGTCTTGTGGTTGATGTGACCACTGGTCATCTAGTCTAGGTTTGTCACCAGAGTGAGAGAGAGGTGCTGGTGGTAGTCTTGTGGTTGATCTGACCACTGGTCATCTGGTTTAGGCTTGCAACCAGACTGAGAGAGGGGTGCTGGTGGTAGTCTTGTGGTCGATGTGACCACTGGTCATCTGGTCTAGGTTTGTCACCAGACTGAGAGAGAGGTGCTAGTGGTAGTCTTGTGGTTGATGTGACCTCTGGTCATCTGGTTTAGGTTTGTCACCAGACTGAGAAAGGGGTGCTGGTGGTAGTCTTGTGGTTGATGTGACCACTGGTCATCTGGTTTAGGTTTGTCACCAGACTGAGAAAGAGGTGCTGGTGGTAGTCTTGTGGTGGATGTGACCTCTGGTCATCTGGTTTAGGTTTGTCACCAGACTGAGATAGGGGTGCTGGTGGTAGTCTTGTGGTTGATGTGACCTCTGGTCATCTGGTTTAGGTTTGTCACCAGACTGAGAAAGGGGTGCTGGTGGTAGTCTTGTGGTTGATGTGACCACTGGTCATCTGGTTTTGGTTTGTCACTAGACAGAGAAAGGGGTGCTGGTGGTAATCTTGTGGTTGATGTGACCACTGGTCATCTGGTTTAGGTTTGTCACCAGACAGAGAAAGGGGTGCTGGTGGTAGTCTTGTGGTTGATGTGACCACTGGTCATCTGGTTTAGGTTTGTCACCAGACAGAGAAAGGGGTGCAGGTGGTAGTATTGTGGTTGATGTGGCCACTGGTCATCTGGTTTAGGTTTGTCACCAGACAGTGAAAGGGGTGCTGGTGGTAGTATTGTGGTTGATGTGACCACTGGTCATCTAGTTTAGGTTTGTCACCAGACTGAGAAAGGGGTGCTGGTGGTATTCTTGTGTTTGATGTGACCACTGTTCATCTGGTTTAGGTTTGTCACCAGACAGAGAAAGGGGTGCTGGTGATAGTCTTGTGGTTGATGTGACCACTGGTCATCTGGTTTAGGCTTGTCACCAGACTGAGAGAGAGGTGCTAGTGGTAGTCTTGTGGTTGATGTGACCACTGGTCATCTAATCTAGCCTTGTCACCAGACTGAGAAAGGGGTGCTGGTGGTAGTCTTGCGGTTGATGTGACCTCTGGTCATCTGGTTTAGGTTTGTCACCAGACTGAGAGAGAGGTGCTAGTGGTAGTCTTGTGGTTGATGTGACCACTGGTCATCTAGTCTAGCCTTATCACCAGACTGAGGAAGGGGTGCTGGTGGTAGTCATGTGGTTGATGTGACCTCTGGTCATCTGGTTTAGGTTTGTCACCAGACTGAGAGAGAGGTGCTAGTGGTAGTCTTGTGGTTGATGTGACCACTGGTCATCTGGTTTAGGTTTGTCACCAGACAGAGAAAGGGGTGCTGGTGGTAGTCTTGTGGTTGATGTGACCACTGGTCATCTGGTTTAGGTTTGTCACCAGACAGAGAAAGGGGTGCTGGTGGTAATCTTGTGGTTGATGTGACCACTGGTCATCTGGTTTAGGTTTGTCACCAGACAGAGAAAGGGGTGCTGGTGGTAGTCTTGTGGTTGATGTGACCACTGGTCATCTGGTTTAGGTTTGTCACCAGACAGAGAAAGGGGTGCAGGTGGTAGTCTTGTGGTTGATGTGGCCACTGGTCATCTGGTTTAGGTTTGTCACCAGACAGTGAAAGGGGTGCTGGTGGTAGTATTGTGGTTGATGTGACCACTGGTCATCTGGTTTAGGTTTGTCACCAGACTGAGAGAGGGGTGCTGGTGGTAGTCTTGTGGTTGATGTGACCACTGGCCATCTGGTTTAGGTTTGTCACCAGACTGAGAAAGGGGTGCTGGTGGTAGTCTTGTGGTTGATGTGACCTCTGGTCATCTGGTTTAGGTTTGTCACCACACTGAGAAAGGGGTGCTGGTGGTAGTCTTGTGGTTGATGTGACCACTGGTCATCTGGTTTAGGTTTGTCACCAGACTGAGAAAGAGGTGCTGGTGGTAGTCTTGTGGTGGATGTGACCTCTGGTCATCTGGTTTAGGTTTGTCACCAGACTGAGATAGGGGTGCTGGTGGTAGTCTTGTGGTTGATGTGACCTCTGGTCATCTGGTTTAGGTTTGTCACCAGACTGAGAAAGGGGTGCTGGTGGTAGTCTTGTGGTTGATGTGACCACTGGTCATCTGGTTTAGGTTTGTCACCAGACAGAGAAAGGGGTGCTGGTGGTAATCTTGTGGTTGATGTGACCACTGGTCATCTGGTTTAGGTTTGTCACCAGACAGAGAAAGGGGTGCTGGTGGTAGTCTTGTGGTTGATGTGACCACTGGTCATCTGGTTTAGGTTTGTCACCAGACAGAGAAAGGGGTGCTGGTGGTAGTCTTGTGGTTGATGTGACCACTGGTCATCTGGTTTAGGTTTGTCATCAGACAGTGAAAGGGGTGCTGGTGGTAGTATTGTGGTTGATGTGACCACTGGTCATCTGGTTTAGGTTTGTCACCAGAATGAGAAAGGGGTGCTGGTGGTAGTCTTGTGTTTGATGTGACCACTGTTCATCTGGTTTAGGTTTGTCACCAGACAGAGAAAGGGGTGCTGGTGATAGTCTTGTGGTTGATGTGACCACTGGTCATCTGGTTTAGGCTTGTCACCAGACTGAGAGAGAGGTGCTAGTGGTAGTCTTGGGGCTGATGTGACCACTGGTCATCTAATCTAGCCTTGTCACCAGACTGAGAAAGGGGTGCTGGTGGTAGTCTTGCGGTTGATGTGACCTCTGGTCATCTGGTTTAGGTTTGTCACCAGACTGAGAGAGAGGTGCTAGTGGTAGTCTTGTGGTTGATGTGACCACTGGTCATCTGGTTTAGGTTTGTCACCAGACTGAGAGAGGGCTGCTGGTGGTAGTCTTGTGGTTGATGTGACCACTGGTCATCTGGTTTAGGTTTGTCACCAGACTGAGAAATGGGTGCTGGTGGTAGTCTTGTGGTTGATGTGACCTCTGGTCATCTGGTTTAGGTTTGTCACCAGACTGAGAAAGGGGTGCTGGTGGTAGTCTTGTGGTTGATGTGACCACTGGTCATCTGGTTTAGGTTTGTCACCAGACTGAGAAAGAGGTGCTGGTGGTAGTCTTGTGGTGGATGTGACCTCTGGTCATCTGGTTTAGGTTTGTCACCAGACTGAGATAGGGGTGCTGGTGGTAGTCTTGTGGTTGATGTGACCACTGGTCATCTGGTTTAGGTTTGTCACCAGACAGAGAAAGGGGTGCTGGTGGTAGTCTTGTGGTTGATGTGACCACTGTTCATCTGGTTTAGGTTTGTCACCAGACTGAGAAAGGGGTGCTGGTGATAGTCTTGTGGTTGATGTGACCACTGGTCATCTGGTTTAGGCTTGTCACCAGACTGAGAGAGAGGTGCTAGTGGTAGTCTTGTGGTTGATGTGACCACTGGTCATCTAATCTAGCCTTGTCACCAGACTGAGAAAGGGGTGCTGGTGGTAGTCTTGCGGTTGATGTGACCTCTGGTCATCTGGTTTAGGTTTGTCACCAGACTGAGAGAGAGGTGCTAGTGGTAGTCTTGTGGTTGATGTGACCACTGGTCATCTAGTCTAGCCTTATCACCAGACTGAGAAAGGGGTGCTGGTGGTAGTCATGTGGTTGATGTGACCTCTGGTCATCTGGTTTAGGTTTGTCACCAGACTGAGAGAGAGGTGCTAGTGGTAGTCTTGTGGTTGATGTGACCACTGGTCATCTGGTTTAGGTTTGTCACCAGACAGAGAAAGGGGTGCTGGTGGTAGTCTTGTGGTTGATGTGACCACTGGTCATCTGGTTTAGGTTTGTCACCAGACAGAGAAAGGGGTGCTGGTGGTAATCTTGTGGTTGATGTGACCACTGGTCATCTGGTTTAGGTTTGTCACCAGACAGAGAAAGGGGTGCTGGTGGTAGTCTTGTGGTTGATGTGACCACTGGTCATCTGGTTTAGGTTTGTCACCAGACAGAGAAAGGGGTGCAGGTGGTAGTCTTGTGGTTGATGTGGCCACTGGTCATCTGGTTTAGGTTTGTCACCAGACAGTGAAAGGGGTGCTGGTGGTAGTATTGTGGTTGATGTGACCACTGGTCATCTGGTTTAGGTTTGTCACCAGACTGAGAGAGGGGTGCTGGTGGTAGTCTTGTGGTTGATGTGACCACTGGCCATCTGGTTTAGGTTTGTCACCAGACTGAGAAAGGGGTGCTGGTGGTAGTCTTGTGGTTGATGTGACCTCTGGTCATCTGGTTTAGGTTTGTCACCACACTGAGAAAGGGGTGCTGGTGGTAGTCTTGTGGTTGATGTGACCACTGGTCATCTGGTTTAGGTTTGTCACCAGACTGAGAAAGAGGTGCTGGTGGTAGTCTTGTGGTGGATGTGACCTCTGGTCATCTGGTTTAGGTTTGTCACCAGACTGAGATAGGGGTGCTGGTGGTAGTCTTGTGGTTGATGTGACCTCTGGTCATCTGGTTTAGGTTTGTCACCAGACTGAGAAAGGGGTGCTGGTGGTAGTCTTGTGGTTGATGTGACCACTGGTCATCTGGTTTAGGTTTGTCACCAGACAGAGAAAGGGGTGCTGGTGGTAATCTTGTGGTTGATGTGACCACTGGTCATCTGGTTTAGGTTTGTCACCAGACAGAGAAAGGGGTGCTGGTGGTAGTCTTGTGGTTGATGTGACCACTGGTCATCTGGTTTAGGTTTGTCACCAGACAGAGAAAGGGGTGCTGGTGGTAGTCTTGTGGTTGATGTGACCACTGGTCATCTGGTTTAGGTTTGTCACCAGACAGTGAAAGGGGTGCTGGTGGTAGTATTGTGGTTGATGTGACCACTGGTCATCTGGTTTAGGTTTGTCACCAGAATGAGAAAGGGGTGCTGGTGGTAGTCTTGTGTTTGATGTGACCACTGTTCATCTGGTTTAGGTTTGTCACCAGACAGAGAAAGGGGTGCTGGTGATAGTCTTGTGGTTGATGTGACCACTGGTCATCTGGTTTAGGCTTGTCACCAGACTGAGAGAGAGGTGCTAGTGGTAGTCTTGGGGTTCATGTGACCACTGGTCATCTAATCTAGCCTTGTCACCAGACTGAGAAAGGGGTGCTGGTGGTAGTCTTGCGGTTGATGTGACCTCTGGTCATCTGGTTTAGGTTTGTCACCAGACTGAGAGAGAGGTGCTAGTGGTAGTCTTGTGGTTGATGTGACCACTGGTCATCTGGTTTAGGTTTGTCACCAGACTGAGAGAGGGCTGCTGGTGGTAGTCTTGTGGTTGATGTGACCACTGGTCATCTGGTTTAGGTTTGTCACCAGACTGAGAAATGGGTGCTGGTGGTAGTCTTGTGGTTGATGTGACCACTGGTCATCTGGTTTAGGTTTGTCACCAGACTGAGAAAGGGGTGCTGGTGGTAATCTTGTGGTTGATGTGACCACTGGTCATCTGGTTTAGGTTTGTCACCAGACAGAGAAAGGGGTGCTGGTGGTAGTCTTGTGGTTGATGTGACCACTGGTCATCTGGTTTAGGTTTGTCACCAGACTGAGAAAGGGGTGCTGGTGGTAATCTTGTGGTTGATGTGACCACTGGTCATCTGGTTTAGGTTTGTCACCAGACAGAGAAAGGGGTGCTGGTGGTAGTCTTGTGGTTGATGTGACCACTGGTCATCTGGTTTAGGTTTGTCACCAGACAGAGAAAGGGGTGCTGGTGGTAGTCTTGTGGTTGATGTGACCACTGGTCATCTGGTTTAGGTTTGTCACCAGACTGAGAAAGGGGTGCTGGTGGTAATCTTGTGGTTGATGTGACCACTGGTCATCTGGTTTAGGTTTGTCACCAGACAGAGAAAGGGGTGCTGGTGGTAGTCTTGTGGTTGATGTGACCACTGGTCATCTGGTTTAGGTTTGTCACCAGACAGTGAAAGGGGTGCTGGTGGTAGTATTGTGGTTGATGTGACCACTGGTCATCTGGTTTAGGTTTGTCACCAGACAGAGAAAGGGGTGCTGGTGGTAGTCTTGTGGTTGATGTGACCACTGGTCATCTGGTTTAGGTTTGTCACCAGACAGTGAAAGGGGTGCTGGTGGTAGTATTGTGGTTGATGTGACCACTGGTCATCTGGTTTAGGTTTGTCACCAGACTGAGAAAGGGGTGCTGGTGGTAGTCTTGTGTTTGATGTGACCACTGTTCATCTGGTTTAGGTTTGTCACCAGACAGAGAAAGGGGTGCTGGTGATAGTCTTGTGGTTGATGTGACCACTAGTCATCTGGTTTAGGCTTGTCACCAGACTGAGAGAGAGGTGCTAGTGGTAGTCTTGTGGTTGATGTGACCACTGGTCATCTAGTCTAGCCTTGTCACCAGACTGAGAAAGGGGTGCTGGTGGTAGTCTTGTGGTTGATGTGACCTCTGGTCATCTGGTTTAGGCTTGTCACAAGACTGAGTGAGATGTGCTGGTGGTAGTCTTGTGGTTGATGTGACCACTGGTCATCTGGTTTAGGTTTTTCACCAGACAGAGAGTGGGGTGCTGGTGATAGTCTTGTTGTGGATGTGACCACTGGTCATCTGGTTTAGGCTTGTCACCAGACTGAGAGAGGGGTGCTTGTGGTTGATGTGACCACTGGCCATCTGGTTTAGGCTTGTCACCAGACTGAGAGAGAGGTGCTGGTGGTTGTCTTGTGGTTGATGTGACCACTGGTCATCTGGTTTAGTTTTTTCACCAGACTGAGAGTGGGGTGCTGGTGATAGTCTTGTGGTTGATGTGACCACTGGTCATCTGGTTTAGGCTTGTCACCATACTGAGAGAGGGGTGCTGGTTGTAGTCTTGTGGCTGATGTGACCACTGGTCATCTGGTTTATGCTTGTCACCAGACTGAGAGAGGTGCTGGTGGTTGTCTTGTGGTTGATGTGACCACTGGTCATCTGGTTTAGGCTCGTCACGAGACTGAGAGAGGGTTGCTGGTGGTAGTATTGTGGTTGATGTGCCCACTGGTCATCTGGTTTAGGCTTGTCACCAGACTTAGAGAGGGTGCTGGTGGTTGTCTTGTGGTTGATGTGACCACTGGTCATCTGGTTTAGGTTTGTCACCAGACTGAGAGAGGGGTGCTGGTGGTAGTCTTGTGGTTGATGTGACCACTGGTCATCTGGTTTTAGTTTTGTCACCAGAGTGACAGAGAGGTGCTGGTGGTAGTCTTGTGGTTGATGTGACCACTGGTCATCTGGTTTAGGTTTGTCACCAGACTGAGAGAGGGGTGCTTGTGGTAGTATTGTGGTTGATGTGACCACTGGTCATCTGGTTTAGGCTTGTCACCAGACTGAGAGAGGGGTGCTGGTGGTAGTCTTGTGGTTGATGTGACCACTGGTCATCTGGTTTAGGTTTGTCACCAGACTGAGAAAGGGGTGCTGGTGGTAGTCTTGTGGTTGATGGTACCACTGGTCATCTGGTTTAGGCTTGTCGCCAGACTGAGAGAGGGGTGCTGATGGTAGTCTTGTGGTTGATGTGACCACTGGTCATCTGGTTTAGGTTTGTCACCAGACTGAGAAAGGGGTGCTGGTGGTAGTCTTGTGGTCGATGTGACCACTGGTCATCTGGTCTAGGTTTGTCACCAGACTGAGAGAGGGGTGCTGGTGGTAGTTTTGTGGTTGATGTGACCACTGGTCATCTGGTTTAGGTTTTTCACCGGACTGAGAGTGGGGTGCTGGTGATAGTCTTGTGGTTGATGTGACCACTGGTCATCTGGTTTAGGCTTGTCACCAGACTGAGAGAGGGGTGCTTGTGGTAGTATTGTGGTTGATGTGACCACTGGTCATCTGGTTTAGGCTTGTCACCAGACTGAGAGAGGGGTGCTGGTGGTAGTCTTGTGGTTGATGTGACCACTGGTCATCTGGTTTAGGCTTGTCACCAGACTGAGAGAGGTGTGCTGGTGGTAGTCTTGTGGTTGATGTGACCACTGGTCATCTGGTTTTAGTTTTGTCACCAGACTGAGAAAGGGGTGCTGGTGGTAGTCTTGTGGTTGATGTGACCACTGGTCATCTGGTTTAGGTTTGTCACCAGACTGAGAGAGGGGTGCTTGTGGTAGTATTGTGGTTGATGTGACCACTGGTCATCTGGTTTAGGCTTGTCACCAGACTGAGAGAGGGGTGCTGGTGGTAGTCTTGTGGTTGATGTGACCACTGGTCATCTGGTTTAGGCTTGTCACCAGACTGAGAGAGGTGTGCTGGTGGTAGTCTTGTGGTTGATGTGACCACTGGTCATCTGGTTTAGGCTTGTCACCAGACTGAGAGAGGGGTGCTGGTGGTAGTCTTGTGGTTGATGTGACCACTGGTCATCTGGTTTAGGCTTGTCACCATACTGAGAGAGGGGTGCTGGTGGGTGTCTTGTGGTTGATGTGACCACTGGTCATCTGGTTTAGGTTTTTCACCAGACTGAGAGTAGGGTGCTGGTGGTAGTCTTGTGGTTGATGTGACCACTGGTCATCTAGTCTAGCCTTGTCACCAGACTGAGAAAGGGGTGCTGGTGGTAGTCTTGTGGTTGATGTGACCTCTGGTCATCTGGTTTAGGCTTGTCACAAGACTGAGTGAGATGTGCTGGTGGTAGTCTTGTGGTTGATGTGACCACTGGTCATCTGGTTTAGGTTTTTCACCAGACTGAGAGTGGGGTGCTGGTGATAGTCTTGTTGTGGATGTGACCACTGGTCATCTGTTTTAGGCTTGTCACCAGACTGAGAGAGGGGTGCTGGTGGTTGATGTGACCACTGGCCATCTGGTTTAGGCTTGTCACCAGACTGAGAGAGAGGTGCTGGTGGTTGTCTTGTGGTTGATGTGACCACTGGTCATCTGGTTTAGTTTTTTCACCAGACTGAGAGTGGGGTGCTGGTGATAGTCTTGTGGTTGATGTGACCACTGGTCATCTGGTTTAGGCTTGTCACCATACTGAGAGAGGGGTGCTGGTGGTAGTCTTGTGGCTGATGTGACCACTGGTCATCTGGTTTATGCTTGTCACCAGACTGAGAGAGAGGTGCTGGTGGTTGTCTTGTGGTTGATGTGACCACTGGTCATCAGGTTTAGGTTTTTCACCAGACTGAGAGAGGGGTGCTGGTGGTAGTCTTGTGGTTGATGTGACCACTGGTCATCAGGTTTAGGTTTTTCACCAGACTGAGAGAGGGGTGCTGGTGGTAGTCTTGTGGTTGATGTGACCACTGGTCATCTGGTTTAGGCTCGTCACGAGACTGAGAGAGTGGTGCTGGTGGTAGTATTGTGGTTGATGTGACCACTGGTCATCTGGTTTAGGCTTGTCACCAGACTTAGAGAGGGGTGCTGGTGGTTGTCTTGTGGTTGATGTGATCACTGGTCATCTGGTTTAGGTTTGTCACCAGACTGAGAGAGGGGTGCTGGTGGTAGTCTTGTGGTTGATGTGACCACTGGTCATCTGGTTTTAGTTTTGTCACCAGAGTGAGAGAGGGGTGCTGGTGGTAGTCTTGTGGTTGATGTGACCACTGGTCATCTGGTTTAGGTTTGTCACCAGACAGAGAGAGGGGTGCTTGTGGTAGTATTATGGTTGATGTGACCACTGGTCATCTGGTTTAGGCTTGTCACCAGACTGAGAGGGGTGCTGGTGGTAGTCTTGTGGTTGATGTGACCACTGGTCATCTGGTTTAGGTTTGTCACCAGACTGAGAAAGGGGTGCTGGTGGTAGTCTTGTGGTTGATGGTACCACTGGTCATCTGGTTTAGGCTTGTCACCAGACTGAGAGAGGTGTGCTGGTGGTAGTCTTGTGGTTGATGTGACCACTGGTCATCTGGTTTAGGTTTGTCACCAGACTGAGAAAGGGGTGCTGGTGGTAGTCTTGTGGTCGATGTGACCACTGGTCATCTGGTCTAGGTTTGTCACCAGACTGAGAGAGGGGTGCTGGTGGTAGTCTTGTGGTTGATGTGACCACTGGTCATCTGGTTTAGGTTTGTCACCAGACTGAGAAAGGGGTGCTGGTGGTAGTCTTGTGGTCGATGTGACCACTGGTCATCTGGTCTAGGTTTGTCACCAGACTGAGAGAGGGGTGCTGGTGGTAGTCTTGTGGTTGATGTCACCACTGGTCATCTGGTTTAGGCTTGTCACCAGACTGAGAGAGGGGTGCTGGTGGTAGTCTTGTGGTTGGTGTGACCACTGGTCATCTGGTTTTAGTTTTGTCACCAGACTGAGAAAGGCGTGCTGGTGGTAGTCTTGTGGTTGATGTGACCACTGGTCATCTGGTTTTAGTTTTGTCACCAGACTGAGAAAGGCGTGCTGGTGGTAGTCTTGTGGTTGATGTGACCACTGGTCATCTGGTTTAGGTTTGTCACCAGACTGAGAGAGGGGTGCTTGTGGTAGTATTGTGGTTGATGTGACCACTGGTCATCTGGTTTAGGCTTGTCACCAGACTGAGAGAGGGGTGCTGGTGGTAGTCTTGTGGTTGATGTGACCACTGGTCATCTGGTTTAGGCTTGTCACCAGACTGAGAGAGGTGTGCTGGTGGTAGTCTTGTGGTTGATGTGACCACTGGTCATCTGGTTTAGGCTTGTCACCAGACTGAGAGAGAGGTGGTGGTGGTAGTCTTGTGGTTGATGTGACCACTGGTCATCTGGTTTAGGCTTGTCACCATACTGAGAGAGAGGTGCTGGTGGGTGTCTTGTGGTTGATGTGACCACTGGTCATCTGGTTTAGGTTTTTCACCAGACTGAGAGTAAGGTGCTGGTGGTAGTCTTGTGGTTGATGTGACCACTGGTCATCTAGTCTAGCCTTGTCACCAGACTGAGAGAGAGGTGCTGGTGGTTGTCTTGTGGTTGATGTGACCACTGGTCATCAGGTTTAGGTTTTTCACCAGACTGAGAGTGGGGTGCTGGTGATAGTCTTGTGGTTGATGTGACCACTGGTCATCTGGTTTAGGCTTGTCACCAGACTGAGAGAGGGGTGCTGGTGGTAGTCTTGTGGTTGATGTGACCACTGGTCATCTGGTTTTAGTTTTGTCACCAGAGTGAGAGAGGGGTGCTGGTGGTAGTCTTGTGGTTGATGTGACCACTGGTCATCTGGTTTAGGTTTGTCACCAGACTGAGAGAGGGGTGCTTGTGGTAGTATTGTGGTTGATGTGACCACTGGTCATCTGGTTTAGGCTTGTCACCAGACTGAGAGAGGGGTGCTGGTGGTAGTCTTGTGGTTGATGTGACCACTGGTCATCTGGTTTAGGTTTGTCACCAGACTGAGAAAGGGGTGCTGGTGGTAGTCTTGTGGTCGATGTGACCACTGGTCATCTGGTCTAGGTTTGTCACCAGACTGAGAGAGGGGTGCTGGTGGTAGTCTTGTGGTTGATGTGACCACTGGTCATCTGGTTTAGGTTTTTCACCGGACTGAGAGTGGGGTGCTGGTGGTAGTCTTGTGGTTGATGTGACCACTGGTCATCTGGTTTTAGTTTTGTCACCAGACTGAGAGAGGGGTGCTGGTGGTAGTCTTGTGGTTGATGTGACCACTGGTCATCTGGTTTTAGTTTGTCACCAGACTGAGATAGGGGTGCTGGTAGTAGTCTTGTGGTTGATGTGACCACTGGTCATCTGGTTTAGGCTTGTCACCAGACTGAGAGAGGGGTGCTGGTGGTAGTCTTGTGGTTGATGTGACCACTGGTCATCTAGTCTAGCCTTGTCACCAGACTGAGAAAGGGGTGCTGGTGGTAGTCTTGTGGTTGATGTGACCTCTGGTCATCTGGTTTAGGCTTGTCACAAGACTGAGTGAGATGTGCTGGTGGTTGTCTTGTGGTTGATGTGACCACTGGTCATCTGGTTTAGGTTTTTCACCAAACTGAGAAGTGGGGTGCTGGTGATAGTCTTGTTGTGGATGTGACCACTGGTCATCAGGTTTAGCTTTTTCACCAGGCTGAGAGTGGGGTGATGGTGATAGTCTTGTGGTTGATGTGACCACTGGTCATCTGGTTTAGGCTTGTCACCAGACTGAGAGAGGGGTGCTGGTGGTAGTCTTGTGGTTGATGTGACCACTGGTCATCTGGTTTAGGCTTGTCACCAGACTGAGAGATGGGTGCTGGTGGTTGTCTTGTGGTTGATGTGACCACTGGTCATCAGGTTTAGGTTTGTCACCAGGCTGAGAGAGAGGTGCTGGTGGTAGTCTTGTGGTTGATGTGACCACTGGTCATCTGGTTTAGGTTTTTCACCAGACTGAGAAAGGGGTGCTGGTGATAGTCTTGTGGTTGATGTGACCACTGGTCATCAGGTTTAGGTTTTTCACCAGACTGAGAGAGGGGTGCTGGTGGTAGTCTTGTGGTTGATGTGACCACTGGTCATCTGGTTTAGGCTCGTCACGAGACTGAGAGAGTGGTGCTGGTGGTAGTATTGTGGTTGATGTGACCACTGGTCATCTGGTTTAGGCTTGTCACCAGACTTAGAGAGGGGTGCTGGTGGTTGTCTTGTGGTTGATGTGATCACTGGTCATCTGGTTTAGGTTTGTCACCAGACTGAGAGAGGGGTGCTGGTGGTAGTCTTGTGGTTGATGTGACCACTGGTCATCTGGTTTTAGTTTTGTCACCAGAGTGAGAGAGGGGTGCTGGTGGTAGTCTTGTGGTTGATGTGACCACTGGTCATCTGGTTTAGGTTTGTCACCAGACAGAGAGAGGGGTGCTTGTGGTAGTATTATGGTTGATGTGACCACTGGTCATCTGGTTTAGGCTTGTCACCAGACTGAGAGGGGTGCTGGTGGTAGTCTTGTGGTTGATGTGACCACTGGTCATCTGGTTTAGGTTTGTCACCAGACTGAGAAAGGGGTGCTGGTGGTAGTCTTGTGGTTGATGGTACCACTGGTCATCTGGTTTAGGCTTGTCACCAGACTGAGAGAGGTGTGCTGGTGGTAGTCTTGTGGTTGATGTGACCACTGGTCATCTGGTTTAGGTTTGTCACCAGACTGAGAAAGGGGTGCTGGTGGTAGTCTTGTGGTCGATGTGACCACTGGTCATCTGGTCTAGGTTTGTCACCAGACTGAGAGAGGGGTGCTGGTGGTAGTCTTGTGGTTGATGTGACCACTGGTCATCTGGTTTAGGTTTGTCACCAGACTGAGAAAGGGGTGCTGGTGGTAGTCTTGTGGTCGATGTGACCACTGGTCATCTGGTCTAGGTTTGTCACCAGACTGAGAGAGGGGTGCTGGTGGTAGTCTTGTGGTTGATGTCACCACTGGTCATCTGGTTTAGGCTTGTCACCAGACTGAGAGAGGGGTGCTGGTGGTAGTCTTGTGGTTGGTGTGACCACTGGTCATCTGGTTTTAGTTTTGTCACCAGACTGAGAAAGGCGTGCTGGTGGTAGTCTTGTGGTTGATGTGACCACTGGTCATCTGGTTTTAGTTTTGTCACCAGACTGAGAAAGGCGTGCTGGTGGTAGTCTTGTGGTTGATGTGACCACTGGTCATCTGGTTTAGGTTTGTCACCAGACTGAGAGAGGGGTGCTTGTGGTAGTATTGTGGTTGATGTGACCACTGGTCATCTGGTTTAGGCTTGTCACCAGACTGAGAGAGGGGTGCTGGTGGTAGTCTTGTGGTTGATGTGACCACTGGTCATCTGGTTTAGGCTTGTCACCAGACTGAGAGAGGTGTGCTGGTGGTAGTCTTGTGGTTGATGTGACCACTGGTCATCTGGTTTAGGCTTGTCACCAGACTGAGAGAGAGGTGGTGGTGGTAGTCTTGTGGTTGATGTGACCACTGGTCATCTGGTTTAGGCTTGTCACCATACTGAGAGAGAGGTGCTGGTGGGTGTCTTGTGGTTGATGTGACCACTGGTCATCTGGTTTAGGTTTTTCACCAGACTGAGAGTAAGGTGCTGGTGGTAGTCTTGTGGTTGATGTGACCACTGGTCATCTAGTCTAGCCTTGTCACCAGACTGAGAGAGAGGTGCTGGTGGTTGTCTTGTGGTTGATGTGACCACTGGTCATCAGGTTTAGGTTTTTCACCAGACTGAGAGTGGGGTGCTGGTGATAGTCTTGTGGTTGATGTGACCACTGGTCATCTGGTTTAGGCTTGTCACCAGACTGAGAGAGGGGTGCTGGTGGTAGTCTTGTGGTTGATGTGACCACTGGTCATCTGGTTTTAGTTTTGTCACCAGAGTGAGAGAGGGGTGCTGGTGGTAGTCTTGTGGTTGATGTGACCACTGGTCATCTGGTTTAGGTTTGTCACCAGACTGAGAGAGGGGTGCTTGTGGTAGTATTGTGGTTGATGTGACCACTGGTCATCTGGTTTAGGCTTGTCACCAGACTGAGAGAGGGGTGCTGGTGGTAGTCTTGTGGTTGATGTGACCACTGGTCATCTGGTTTAGGTTTGTCACCAGACTGAGAAAGGGGTGCTGGTGGTAGTCTTGTGGTCGATGTGACCACTGGTCATCTGGTCTAGGTTTGTCACCAGACTGAGAGAGGGGTGCTGGTGGTAGTCTTGTGGTTGATGTGACCACTGGTCATCTGGTTTAGGTTTTTCACCGGACTGAGAGTGGGGTGCTGGTGGTAGTCTTGTGGTTGATGTGACCACTGGTCATCTGGTTTTAGTTTTGTCACCAGACTGAGAGAGGGGTGCTGGTGGTAGTCTTGTGGTTGATGTGACCACTGGTCATCTGGTTTTAGTTTGTCACCAGACTGAGATAGGGGTGCTGGTAGTAGTCTTGTGGTTGATGTGACCACTGGTCATCTGGTTTAGGCTTGTCACCAGACTGAGAGAGGGGTGCTGGTGGTAGTCTTGTGGTTGATGTGACCACTGGTCATCTAGTCTAGCCTTGTCACCAGACTGAGAAAGGGGTGCTGGTGGTAGTCTTGTGGTTGATGTGACCTCTGGTCATCTGGTTTAGGCTTGTCACAAGACTGAGTGAGATGTGCTGGTGGTTGTCTTGTGGTTGATGTGACCACTGGTCATCTGGTTTAGGTTTTTCACCAAACTGAGAAGTGGGGTGCTGGTGATAGTCTTGTTGTGGATGTGACCACTGGTCATCAGGTTTAGCTTTTTCACCAGGCTGAGAGTGGGGTGATGGTGATAGTCTTGTGGTTGATGTGACCACTGGTCATCTGGTTTAGGCTTGTCACCAGACTGAGAGAGGGGTGCTGGTGGTAGTCTTGTGGTTGATGTGACCACTGGTCATCTGGTTTAGGCTTGTCACCAGACTGAGAGATGGGTGCTGGTGGTTGTCTTGTGGTTGATGTGACCACTGGTCATCAGGTTTAGGTTTGTCACCAGGCTGAGAGAGAGGTGCTGGTGGTAGTCTTGTGGTTGATGTGACCACTGGTCATCTGGTTTAGGTTTTTCACCAGACTGAGAAAGGGGTGCTGGTGATAGTCTTGTGGTTGATGTGACCACTGGTCATCTGGTTTAGGCTTGTCACCAGACTGAGAGAGGGGTGCTGGTGGTAGTCTTGTGGTTGATGTGACCACTGGTCATCTGGTTTTAGTTTTGTCTCCAGACTGAGAGAGGGGTGCTGGTGGTAGTCTTGTGGTTGATGTGACCACTGGTCATCTGGTTTAGGCTTGTCACCAGACTGAGAGAGGGGTGCTGGTGGTAGTCTTGTGGTTGATGTGACCACTGGTCATCTGGTTTAGGCTTGTCACCAGACTGAGAGAGGTGTGCTGGTGGTAGTCTTGTGGTTGATGTGACCACTGGTCATCTGGTTTTGGCTTGTCACCATACTGAGAGAGGGGTGCTGGTGGGTGTCTTGTGGTTGATGTGACCACTGGTCATCTGGTTTAGGTTTTTCACCAGACTGAGAGTAGGGTGCTGGTGGTAGTCTTGTGGTTGATGTGACCACTGGTCATCTAGTCTAGGTTTGTCACCAGACTGAGAGAGAGGTGCTGGTGGTAGTCTTGTGGTTGATGTGACCACTGTTCATCTGGTTTAGGCTTGTCACCAGACTGAGAGAGGGGTGCTGGTGGTAGTCTTGTGGTCGATGTGACCACTGGTCATCTGGTCTAGGTTTGTCACCAGACTGAGAGAGAGGTGCTGGTGGTAGTCTTGTGGTTGATGTGACCACTGGTCATCTGGTTTAGGTTTTTCACCAGACTGAGAAAGGGATGCTGGTGGTAGTCTTGTGGTTGATGTGACCACTGGTCATCTGGTTTAGGTTTTTCACCGGACTGAGAGAGGTGTGCTGGTGGTAGCCTTGTGGTTGATTTGACCACTGGTCATCTGGTTTAGGCTTGTCACCAGACTGAGAGAGAGGTGCTGATGGTAGTCGTCTAGTTGATGTGACCACTGGTCATCTGGTTAAGGTTTGTCACCAGACTGAGAGAGGGGTGCTGGCAGTAGTCTTGGGGTTGATGTGACCATTGGTCATCTGGTTTAGGTTTGTCACCAGACAGAGAAAGGGGTGCTGGTGGTAGTCTTGTGGTTGATGTGACCACTGGTCATCTGGTTTAGGTTTGTCACCAGACAGAGAAAGGGGTGCTGGTGGTAGTCTTGTGGTTGATGTGACCACTGGTCATCTGGTTTAGGTTTGTCACCAGACAGTGAAAGGGGTGCTGGTGGTAGTATTGTGGTTGATGTGACCACTGGTCATCTGGTTTAGGTTTGTCACCAGACAGAGAAAGGGGTGCTGGTGATAGTCCTGTGGTTGATGTGACCACTGGTCATCTGGTTTAGGTTTGTCACCAGACTGAGAGAGAGGTGCTAGTGGTAGTCTTGCGGTTGATGTGACCTCTGGTCATCTGGTTTAGGTTTGTCACCAGACTGAGAGAGATGTGCTAGTGGTAGTCTTGTGGTTGATGTGACCACTGGTCATCTGGTTTAGGTTTGTCACCAGACATAGAAAGGGGTGCTGGTGGTAGTCTTGTGGTTGATGTGACCACTGGTCATCTAGTCTAGCCTTGTCACCAGACTGAGAAAGGGGTGCTGGTGGTAGTCTTGTGGTTGATGTGACCTCTGGTCATCTGGTTTAGGTTTGTCACCAGACTGAGAGAGAGGTGCTAGTGGTAGTCTTGTGGTTGATGTGACCACTGGTCATCTGGTTTAGGTTTTTCACCGGACTGAGAGTGGGGTGCTGGTGATAGTCTTGTGGTTGATGTGACCACTGGTCATCTGGTTTAGGCTTGTCACCAGACTGAGAGAGGGGTGCTGGTGGTAGTCTTGTGGTTGATGTGACCACTGGTCATCTGGTTTTAGTTTTGTCACCAGACTGAGAGAGGGGTGCTGGTGGTAGTCTTGTGGTTGATGTGACCACTGGTCATCTGGTTTAGGTTTGTCACCAGAGTGAGAGTAGGGTGCTGGTGGTAGTCTTGTGGTTGATGTGACCACTGGTCATCTGGTTTAGGTTTTTCACCGGACTGAGAGAGGGGTGCTGGTGGTAGTCTTGTGGTTGATGTGACCACTGGTCATCTGGTTTTGGCTTGTCACCATACTGAGAGAGGGGTGCTGGTGGGTGTCTTGTGGTTGATGTGACCACTGGTCATCTGGTTTAGGTTTTTCACCAGACTGAGAGTAGGGTGCTGGTGGTAGTCTTGTGGTTGATGTGACCACTGGTCATCTAGTCTAGGTTTGTCACCAGACTGAGAGAGAGGTGCTGGTGGTAGTCTTGTGGTTGATGTGACCACTGGTCATCTGGTTTAGGCTTGTCACCAGACTGAGAGAGGGGTGCTGGTGGTAGTCTTGTGGTTGATGTGACCACTGGTCATCTGGTTTAGGCTTGTCACCAGACTGAGAGAGGTGTGCTGGTGGTAGTCTTGTGGTTGATGTGACCACTGGTCATCTGGTTTTGGCTTGTCACCATACTGAGAGAGGGGTGCTGGTGGGTGTCTTGTGGTTGATGTGACCACTGGTCATCTGGTTTAGGTTTTTCACCAGACTGAGAGTAGGGTGCTGGTGGTAGTCTTGTGGTTGATGTGACCACTGGTCATCTAGTCTAGGTTTGTCACCAGACTGAGAGAGAGGTGCTGGTGGTAGTCTTGTGGTTGATGTGACCACTGGTCATCTGGTTTAGGCTTGTCACCAGACTGAGAGAGGGGTGCTGGTGGTAGTCTTGTGGTCGATGTGACCACTGGTCATCTGGTCTAGGTTTGTCACCAGACTGAGAGAGAGGTGCTGGTGGTAGTCTTGTGGTTGATGTGACCACTGGTCATCTGGTTTAGGTTTTTCACAAGACTGAGAAAGGGGTGCTGGTGGTAGTCTTGTGGTTGATGTGACCACTGGTCATCTGGTTTAGGTTTTTCACCGGACTGAGAGAGGTGTGCTGGTGGTAGCCTTGTGGTTGATTTGACCACTGGTCATCTGGTTTAGGCTTGTCACCAGACTGAGAGAGAGGTGCTGATGGTAGTCGTCTAGTTGATGTGACCACTGGTCATCTGGTTAAGGTTTGTCACCAGACTGAGAGAGGGGTGCTGGCAGTAGTCTTGGGGTTGATGTGACCATTGGTCATCTGGTTTAGGTTTGTCACCAGACAGAGAAAGGGGTGCTGGTGGTAGTCTTGTGGTTGATGTGACCACTGGTCATCTGGTTTAGGTTTGTCACCAGACAGAGAAAGGGGTGCTGGTGGTAGTCTTGTGGTTGATGTGACCACTGGTCATCTGGTTTAGGTTTGTCACCAGACAGTGAAAGGGGTGCTGGTGGTAGTATTGTGGTTGATGTGACCACTGGTCATCTGGTTTAGGTTTGTCACCAGACAGAGAAAGGGGTGCTGGTGATAGTCCTGTGGTTGATGTGACCACTGGTCATCTGGTTTAGGTTTGTCACCAGACTGAGAGAGAGGTGCTAGTGGTAGTCTTGCGGTTGATGTGACCTCTGGTCATCTGGTTTAGGTTTGTCACCAGACTGAGAGAGATGTGCTAGTGGTAGTCTTGTGGTTGATGTGACCACTGGTCATCTGGTTTAGGTTTGTCACCAGACATAGAAAGGGGTGCTGGTGGTAGTCTTGTGGTTGATGTGACCACTGGTCATCTAGTCTAGCCTTGTCACCAGACTGAGAAAGGGGTGCTGGTGGTAGTCTTGTGGTTGATGTGACCTCTGGTCATCTGGTTTAGGTTTGTCACCAGACTGAGAGAGAGGTGCTAGTGGTAGTCTTGTGGTTGATGTGACCACTGGTCATCTGGTTTAGGTTTTTCACCGGACTGAGAGTGGGGTGCTGGTGATAGTCTTGTGGTTGATGTGACCACTGGTCATCTGGTTTAGGCTTGTCACCAGACTGAGAGAGGGGTGCTGGTGGTAGTCTTGTGGTTGATGTGACCACTGGTCATCTGGTTTTAGTTTTGTCACCAGACTGAGAGAGGGGTGCTGGTGGTAGTCTTGTGGTTGATGTGACCACTGGTCATCTGGTTTAGGTTTGTCACCAGAGTGAGAGTAGGGTGCTGGTGGTAGTCTTGTGGTTGATGTGACCACTGGTCATCTGGTTTAGGTTTTTCACCGGACTGAGAGAGGGGTGCTGGTGGTAGTCTTGTGGTTGATGTGACCACTGGTCATCTGGTTTAGGTTTGTCACCAGACAGAGAAAGGGGTGCTGGAGGTAATCTTGTGGTTGGTGTGACCACTGGTCATCTGGTTTAGGTTTGTCACCAGACAGAGAAAGGGGTGCTTGTGGTAGTATTGTGGTTGATGTGACCACTGGTTATCTGGTTTAGGTTTGTCACCAGACAGTGAAAGGGGTGCTGGTGGTAGTCTTGTGGTTGATGTGACCACTGGTCATCTGGTTCAGGTTTGTCACCAGACTGAGAAAGGGGTGCTGGTGGTAGTCTTGTGTTTGATGTGACCACTGTTCATCTGGTTTAGGTTTGTCACCAGACAGAGAAGGGGTGCTGGTGATAATCTTGTGGTTGATGTGACCACTGGTCATCTGGTTTAGGCTTATCACCAGACTGAGAGAGGGGTGCTGGTGGTAGTCTTGTGGTTGATGTGACCACTGGTCATCTGGTTTAGGCTTGTCACCAGACTGAGAGAGGTGTGCTGGTGGTAGTCTTGTGGTTGATGTGACCACTGGTCATCTGGTTTAGGCTTGTCACCAGACTGAGAGAGGGGTGCTGGTGGTAGTCTTGTGGTTGATGTGACCATTGGTCATCTGGTTTAGGCTTGTCACCATACTGAGAGAGGGGTGCTGGTGGGTGTCTTTTGGTTGATGTGACCACTGGTCATCTGGTTTAGGTTTTTCACCAGACTGAGAGTAGGGTGCTGGTGGTAGTCTTGTGGTTGATGTGACCACTGGTCATCTAGTCTAGGTTTGTCACCAGACTGAGAGAGAGGTGCTGGTGGTAGTCTTGTGGTTGATATTACCACTGGTCATCTGGTTTAGGCTTGTCACCAGACTGAGAGAGAGGTGCTAGTGGTAGTCTTGCGGTTGATGTGACCTCTGGTCATCTGGTTTAGGTTTGTCACCAGACTGAGAGAGATGTGCTAGTGGTAGTCTTGTGGTTGATGTGACCACTGGTCATCTGGTTTAGGTTTGTCACCAGACATAGAAAGGGGTGCTGGTGGTAGTCTTGTGGTTGATGTGACCACTGGTCATCTAGTCTAGCCTTGTCACCAGACTGAGAAAGGGGTGCTGGTGGTAGTCTTGTGGTTGATGTGACCTCTGGTCATCTGGTTTAGATTTGTCACCAGACTGAGAGAGGGGTGCTGGTGGTAGTCTTGTGGTTGATGTGACCACTGGTCATCTGGTTTAGGTTTGTCACCAGACTGAGAGAGAGAGAGGGGTGCTGGTGGTAGTCTTGTGGTTGATGTGACCTCTGGTCATCTGGTTTAGGCTTGTCACCAGACTGAGAGAGAGGTGCTGGAGGTAGTCGTGTGGTTGATGTGACCACTGGTCATCTGGTTTAGGCTTGTCACCAGACTGAGAGAGGAGTGCTGGGAGTAGTCTGGTGGTTGATGTGACCACTGGTCATCTGATTTAGGCTTGTCACCAGACTGAGAGAGGAGTGCTGGGAGTAGTCTGGTGGTTGATGTGACCACTGGTCATCTGGTCTAGGCTTGTCACCAGACTGAGAGAGAGGTGCTGGTGGTAGTCTTGTGGTTGATGTGACCACTGGTCATCTGGTTTAAGCTTGTCACCAGACTGAGAGTGGGGTGCTGGTGGTAGTCTTGTGGTTGATGTGACCACTGGTCATCTGGTTTAGGCTTGTCACCAGACTGAGAGAGGGGTGCTGGTGGTAGTCTTGTGGTTGATGTGACCACTGGTCATCTGGTTTAGGCTTGTCACCAGACTGAGAGAGGGGTGCTGGTGGTAGTCTTGTGGTTGATGTGACCACTGGTCATCTGGTTTAGGCTTGTCACCAGACTGAGAGAGGGGTGCTGGTGGTAGTCGTGTGGTTGATGTGACCACTGGTCATCTGGTTTAGTCTTGTCACCAGACTGAGAGAGAGGTGCTGGTGGTAGTCTTGCGGTTGATGTGACCACTGGTCATCTGGTTTAGGCTTGTCACCAGACTGAGAGAGAGGTATTTGTGGTAGTCTTGTGGTTGATGTGACCACTGGTCATCTGGTTTAGGCTTGTCACCAGACTGAGAGAGAGGTGCTGGTGGTAGTCGTGTGGTTGATGTGACCACTGGTCATCTGGTTTAGGCTTGTCACCAGACTGAGAGAGAGGTGCTGGTGGTAGTCGTGTGGTTGATGTGACCACTGGTCATCTGGTTTAGGCTTGTCACCAGACTGAGAGAGGGGTGCTGGTGATAGTCTTGTGGTTGATGTGACCACTGGTCATCTGGTTTAGGCTTGTCACCAGACTGAGAGAGAGGTGCTGGTGGTAGTCGTGTGGTTGATGTGACTACTGGTCATCTAGTCTAGGTTTGTCACCAGACTGAGAGAGAGGTGCTGGTGGTAGTCGTGTGGTTGATGTGATCTCTGGTCATCTGGTTTAGGCTTGTCACCAGACTGAGAGAGGGGTGCTGGTGGTAGTCTTGCGGTTGATGTGACCACTGGTCATCTAGTCTAGGTTTGTCACCAGACTGAGAGAGAGGTGCTGGTGGTAGTCTTGCGGTTGATGTGACCACTGGTCATCTGGTTTAGGTATGTTTACCAGACTGAGAGAGGGGTGCTGGTTGTAGTCTTGTGGTTGATGTGACCACTGGTCATCTGGTTTAGGTTTGTCACCATACTGAGAGAGGGGTGCTTGTGGTAGTCTTGTGGTTGATGTGACCACTGGTCATCTGGTTTAGGTTTGTCACCATACTGAGAGAGGGGTGCTGGTGGTAGTCTTGTGGTTGATGTGACCACTGGTCAACTGGTTTAGGTTTGTCACCAGACTGAGAAAGGGGTGCTGGTGATAGTCTTGTGGTTGATGTGACCACTGGTCATCTGGTTTAGGTTTGTCACCAGACTGAGAAAGGGGTGCTGGTGGTAGTCTTGTGGTTGACGTGACCACTGGTCATCTGGTTTAGGCTTGTCACCAGACTGAGAGAGAAGTGCTGGTGGTAGTCTTGTGGTTGATGTGACCACTGGTCATCTGGTTTAGGCTTGTCACCAGACTGAGAGAGAGGTGCTGGTGGTAGTCTTGTGGTTGATGTGACCACTGGTCATCTGGTTTAGGCTTGTCACCAGAGTGAGAAAGGGGTGCTGGTGGTAGTCTTGTGGTTGATGTGACCACTGGTCATCTGGTTTAAGCTTGTCACCAGACTGAGAGAGGGGTGCTGGTGGTAGTCTTTTGGTTGATGTGACCACTGGTCATCTGGTCTAGGCTTGTCACCAGACTGAGAGAGAGGTGCTGGTGGTAGTCTTGTGGTTGATGTGACCACTGGTCATCTGGTTTAGGCTTGTCACCAGACTGAGAGAGAAGTGCTGGTGGTAGTCTTGTGGTTGATGTGACCACTGGTCATCTGGTTTAGGCTTGTCACCAGACTGAGAGAGAGGTGCTGGTGGTAGTCTTGTGGTTGATGTGACCACTGGTCATATGGTCTAGGCTTGTCACCTGACTGAGAAAGGGATGCTGGTGGTAGTCTTGTGGTTGATGTGACCACTGGTCATCTAGTATAGGTTTGTCACCAAACTGAGAGAGAGGTGCTGGTGGTAGTCGTGTGGTTGATGTGACCACTGGTCATCTGGTTTAGGTTTGTCACCATACTGAGAGAGGGGTGCTGGTGGTAGTCGTGTGGTTGATGTAACCACTGGTCATCTGGTTTAGGTTTTTCACCGGATTGAGAGTGGGGTGCTGGTGATAGTCTTGTGGTTGATGTGACCACTGGTCATCTGCTTTAGGCTTGTCACCAGACTGAGAGAGGGGTGCTGGTGGTAGTCTTGTGGTTGATGTGACCACTGGTCATCTGGTTTTAGTTTTGTCACCAGACTGAGAGAGGGGTGCTGGTGGTAGTCTTGTGGTTGATGTGACCTCTGGTCATCTGGTTTAGGCTTGTCACAAGACTGACTGAGATGTGCTGGTGGTAGTCTTGTGGTTGATGTGACCACTGGTCATCTGGTTTAGGTTTTTCACCAAACTGAGAGTGGGGTGCTGGTGATAGTCTTGTTGTGGATGTGACCACTGGTCATCAGGTTTAGGTTTTTCACCAGGCTGAGAGTGGGGTGATGGTGATAGTCTTGTGGTTGATGTGACCACTGGTCATCTGGTTTAGGCTTGTCACCAGACTGAGAGAGGGGTGCTGGTGGTAGTCTTGTGGTTGATGTGACCACTGGTCATCTGGTTTAGGCTTGTCACCAGACTGAGAGATGGGTGCTGGTGGTTGTCTTGTGGTTGATGTGACCACTGGTCATCAGGTTTAGGTTTTTCACCAGGCTGAGAGTGGGGTGATGGTGATAGTCTTGTGGTTGATGTGACCACTGGTCATCTGGTTTAGGCTTGTCACCAGACTAAAGAGAGGGGTGCTGGTGGTAGTCTTGTGGTTGATGTGACCACTGGTCATCTGGTTTAGGCTTGTCACCAGACTAAAGAGAGGGGTGCTGGTGGTAGTCTTGTGGTTGATGTGACCACTGGTCATCTGGTTTAGGTTTGTCACCAGACTGAGAAAGGGGTGCTGGTGGTAGTCTTGTGGTTGATGGTACCACTGGTCATCTGGTTTAGGCTTGTCGCCAGACTGAGAGAGGGGTGCTGGTGGTAGTCTTGTGGTTGATGTGACCACTGGTCATCTGGTTTAGGCTTGTCGCCAGACTGAGAGAGGGGTGCTGGTGGTAGTCTTGTGGTTGATGGTACCACTGGTCATCTGGTTTAGGCTTGTCACCAGACTGAGAGAGGGGTGCTGGTGGTAGTCTTGTGGTTGATGTGACCACTGGTCATCTGGTCTAGGTTTGTCACCAGACTGAGAGAGAGGTGCTGGTGGTAGTCTTGTGGTTGATGTGACCACTGGTCGTCTGGTTTAGGTTTTTCACCAGACTGAGAAAGGGGTGCTGGTGATAGTCTTGTGGTTGATGTGACCACTGGTCATCTGGTTTAGGCTTGTCACCAGACTGAGAGAGGGGTGCTGGTGGTAGTGTTGTGGTTGATGTGACCACTGGTCATCTGGTTTTAGTTTTGTCTCCAGACTGAGAGAGGGGTGCTGGTGGTAGTCTTGTGGTTGATGTGACCACTGGTCATCTGGTTTAGGCTTGTCACCAGACTGAGAGAGGGGTGCTGCTGGTAGTCTTGTGGTTGATGTGACCACTGGTCATCTAGTTTAGGCTTGTCACCAGACTGAGAGAGGTGTGCTGGTGGTAGTCTTGTGGTTGATGTGACCACTGGTCATCTGGTTTAGGCTTGTCACCAGACTGAGAGAGGGGTGCTGGTGGTAGTCTTGTGGTTGATGTGACCACTGGTCATCTGGTTTAGGCTTGTCACCAGACTGAGAGAGGGGTGCTGGTGGTAGTCTTGTGGTCGATGTGACCACTGGTCATCTGGTCTAGGTTTGTCACCAGACTGAGAGAGAGGTGCTGGTGGTAGTCTTGTGGTTGATGTGACCACTGCTCATCTGGTTTAGGTTTTTCACCAGACTGAGAAAGGGGTGCTGGTGGTAGTCTTGTGGTTGATGTGACCACTGGTCATCTGGTTTAGGTTTTTCACCGGACTGAGAGAGGTGTGCTGGTGGTAGCCTTGTGGTTGATTTGACCACTGGTCATCTGGTTTAGGCTTGTCACCAGACTGAGAGAGAGGTGCTGATGGTAGTCGTCTAGTTGATGTGACCACTGGTCATCTGGTTAAGGTTTGTCACCAGACTGAGAGAGGGGTGCTGGCAGTAGTCTTGGGGTTGATGTGACCATTGGTCATCTGGTTTAGGTTTGTCACCAGACTGAGAAAGGGGTTCTGGTGGTAGTCTTGTGGTTGATCTGACCTCAGGTCATCTGGCTTAGGTTTGTCACCACACTGAGAAAGGGGTGCTGACGGTAGTCTTGTGGTTGATGTGACCTCTGGTCCTCTGGTTTAGGTTTGTCACCAGACTGAGAAAGGGGTGCTGGTGGTAGTCTTGTGGTTGATGTGACCACTGGTCATCTGGTTTAGGTTTGTCACCAGACAGAGAAAGGGGTGCTGGTGGTAGTCTTGTGGTTGATGTGACCACTGGTCATCTGGTTTAGGTTTGTCACCAGACAGAGAAAGGGGTGCTGGTGGTAGTCTTGTGGTTGATGTGACCACTGGTCATCTGGTTTAGGTTTGTCACCAGACAGTGAAAGGGGTGCTGGTGGTAGTATTGTGGTTGATGTGACCACTGGTCATCTGGTTTAGGTTTGTCACCAGACTGAGAAAGGGGTGCTGGTGGTAGTCTTGTGTTTGATGTGACCACTGTTCATCTGGTTTAGGTTTGTCACCAGACAGAGAAAGGGGTGCTGGTGATAGTCTTGTGGTTGATGTGACCACTAGTCATCTGGTTTAGGCTTGTCACCAGACTGAGAAAGGGGTGCTGGTGGTAGTCTTGTGGTTGATGTGACCTCTGGTCATCTGGTTTAGGCTTGTCACAAGACTGAGTGAGATGTGCTGGTGGTAGTCTTGTGGTTGATGTGACCACTGGTCATCTGGTTTAGGTTTTTCACCAGACAGAGAGTGGGGTGCTGGTGATAGTCTTGTTGTGGATGTGACCACTGGTCATCTGGTTTAGGCTTGTCACCAGACTGAGAGAGGGGTGCTTGTGGTTGATGTGACCACTGGCCATCTGGTTTAGGCTTGTCACCAGACTGAGAGAGAGGTGCTGGTGGTTGTCTTGTGGTTGATGTGACCACTGGTCATCTGGTTTAGTTTTTTCACCAGACTGAGAGTGGGGTGCTGGTGATAGTCTTGTGGTTGATGTGACCACTGGTCATCTGGTTTAGGCTTGTCACCATACTGAGAGAGGGGTGCTGGTTGTAGTCTTGTGGCTGATGTGACCACTGGTCATCTGGTTTATGCTTGTCACCAGACTGAGAGAGGTGCTGGTGGTTGTCTTGTGGTTGATGTGACCACTGGTCATCTGGTTTAGGCTCGTCACGAGACTGAGAGAGGGTTGCTGGTGGTAGTATTGTGGTTGATGTGCCCACTGGTCATCTGGTTTAGGCTTGTCACCAGACTTAGAGAGGGTGCTGGTGGTTGTCTTGTGGTTGATGTGACCACTGGTCATCTGGTTTAGGTTTGTCACCAGACTGAGAGAGGGGTGCTGGTGGTAGTCTTGTGGTTGATGTGACCACTGGTCATCTGGTTTTAGTTTTGTCACCAGAGTGACAGAGAGGTGCTGGTGGTAGTCTTGTGGTTGATGTGACCACTGGTCATCTGGTTTAGGTTTGTCACCAGACTGAGAGAGGGGTGCTTGTGGTAGTATTGTGGTTGATGTGACCACTGGTCATCTGGTTTAGGCTTGTCACCAGACTGAGAGAGGGGTGCTGGTGGTAGTCTTGTGGTTGATGTGACCACTGGTCATCTGGTTTAGGTTTGTCACCAGACTGAGAAAGGGGTGCTGGTGGTAGTCTTGTGGTCGATGTGACCACTGGTCATCTGGTCTAGGTTTGTCACCAGACTGAGAGAGGGGTGCTGGTGGTAGTCTTGTGGTTGATGTGACCACTGGTCATCTGGTTTAGGTTTTTCACCGGACTGAGAGTGGGGTGCTGGTGATAGTCTTGTGGTTGATGTGACCACTGGTCATCTGGTTTAGGCTTGTCACCAGACTGAGAGAGGGGTGCTTGTGGTAGTATTGTGGTTGATGTGACCACTGGTCATCTGGTTTAGGCTTGTCACCAGACTGAGAGAGGGGTGCTGGTGGTAGTCTTGTGGTTGATGTGACCACTGGTCATCTGGTTTAGGCTTGTCACCAGACTGAGAGAGGTGTGCTGGTGGTAGTCTTGTGGTTGATGTGACCACTGGTCATCTGGTTTTAGTTTTGTCACCAGACTGAGAAAGGGGTGCTGGTGGTAGTCTTGTGGTTGATGTGACCACTGGTCATCTGGTTTAGGTTTGTCACCAGACTGAGAGAGGGGTGCTTGTGGTAGTATTGTGGTTGATGTGACCACTGGTCATCTGGTTTAGGCTTGTCACCAGACTGAGAGAGGGGTGCTGGTGGTAGTCTTGTGGTTGATGTGACCACTGGTCATCTGGTTTAGGCTTGTCACCAGACTGAGAGAGGTGTGCTGGTGGTAGTCTTGTGGTTGATGTGACCACTGGTCATCTGGTTTAGGCTTGTCACCAGACTGAGAGAGGGGTGCTGGTGGTAGTCTTGTGGTTGATGTGACCACTGGTCATCTGGTTTAGGCTTGTCACCATACTGAGAGAGGGGTGCTGGTGGGTGTCTTGTGGTTGATGTGACCACTGGTCATCTGGTTTAGGTTTTTCACCAGACTGAGAGTAGGGTGCTGGTGGTAGTCTTGTGGTTGATGTGACCACTGGTCATCTAGTCTAGCCTTGTCACCAGACTGAGAAAGGGGTGCTGGTGGTAGTCTTGTGGTTGATGTGACCTCTGGTCATCTGGTTTAGGCTTGTCACAAGACTGAGTGAGATGTGCTGGTGGTAGTCTTGTGGTTGATGTGACCACTGGTCATCTGGTTTAGGTTTTTCACCAGACTGAGAGTGGGGTGCTGGTGATAGTCTTGTTGTGGATGTGACCACTGGTCATCTGTTTTAGGCTTGTCACCAGACTGAGAGAGGGGTGCTGGTGGTTGATGTGACCACTGGCCATCTGGTTTAGGCTTGTCACCAGACTGAGAGAGAGGTGCTGGTGGTTGTCTTGTGGTTGATGTGACCACTGGTCATCTGGTTTAGTTTTTTCACCAGACTGAGAGTGGGGTGCTGGTGATAGTCTTGTGGTTGATGTGACCACTGGTCATCTGGTTTAGGCTTGTCACCATACTGAGAGAGGGGTGCTGGTGGTAGTCTTGTGGCTGATGTGACCACTGGTCATCTGGTTTATGCTTGTCACCAGACTGAGAGAGAGGTGCTGGTGGTTGTCTTGTGGTTGATGTGACCACTGGTCATCAGGTTTAGGTTTTTCACCAGACTGAGAGAGGGGTGCTGGTGGTAGTCTTGTGGTTGATGTGACCACTGGTCATCTGGTTTAGGCTTGTCACCAGACTGAGAGAGGGGTGCTGGTGGTAGTCTTGTGGTTGATGTGACCACTGGTCATCTGGTTTAGGCTCGTCACGAGACTGAGAGAGTGGTGCTGGTGGTAGTATTGTGGTTGATGTGACCACTGGTCATCTGGTTTAGGCTTGTCACCAGACTTAGAGAGGGGTGCTGGTGGTTGTCTTGTGGTTGATGTGATCACTGGTCATCTGGTTTAGGTTTGTCACCAGACTGAGAGAGGGGTGCTGGTGGTAGTCTTGTGGTTGATGTGACCACTGGTCATCTGGTTTTAGTTTTGTCACCAGAGTGAGAGAGGGGTGCTGGTGGTAGTCTTGTGGTTGATGTGACCACTGGTCATCTGGTTTAGGTTTGTCACCAGACAGAGAGAGGGGTGCTTGTGGTAGTATTATGGTTGATGTGACCACTGGTCATCTGGTTTAGGCTTGTCACCAGACTGAGAGGGGTGCTGGTGGTAGTCTTGTGGTTGATGTGACCACTGGTCATCTGGTTTAGGTTTGTCACCAGACTGAGAAAGGGGTGCTGGTGGTAGTCTTGTGGTTGATGGTACCACTGGTCATCTGGTTTAGGCTTGTCGCCAGACTGAGAGAGGGGTGCTGGTGGTAGTCTTGTGGTTGATGTGACCACTGGTCATCTGGTTTAGGTTTGTCACCAGACTGAGAAAGGGGTGCTGGTGGTAGTCTTGTGGTCGATGTGACCACTGGTCATCTGGTCTAGGTTTGTCACCAGACTGAGAGAGGGGTGCTGGTGGTAGTCTTGTGGTTGATGTGACCACTGGTCATCTGGTTTAGGCTTGTCACCAGACTGAGAGAGGGGTGCTGGTGGTAGTCTTGTGGTCGATGTGACCACTGGTCATCTGGTCTAGGTTTGTCACCAGACTGAGAGAGGGGTGCTGGTGGTAGTCTTGTGGTTGATGTGACCACTGGTCATCTGGTTTAGGCTTGTCACCAGACTGAGAGAGGGGTGCTGGTGGTAGTCTTGTGGTTGATGTGACCACTGGTCATCTGGTTTAGGCTTGTCACCAGACTGAGAGAGGTGTGCTGGTGGTAGTCTTGTGGTTGATGTGACCACTGGTCATCTGGTTTAGGCTTGTCACCAGACTGAGAGAGGGGTGCTGGTGGTAGTCTTGTGGTTGATGTGACCACTGGTCATCTGGTTTAGGCTTGTCACCATACTGAGAGAGAGGTGCTGGTGGGTGTCTTGTGGTTGATGTGACCACTGGTCATCTGGTTTAGGTTTTTCACCAGACTGAGAGTAAGGTGCTGGTGGTAGTCTTGTGGTTGATGTGACCACTGGTCATCTAGTCTAGCCTTGTCACCAGACTGAGAGAGAGGTGCTGGTGGTTGTCTTGTGGTTGATGTGACCACTGGTCATCAGGTTTAGGTTTTTCACCAGACTGAGAGTGGGGTGCTGGTGATAGTCTTGTGGTTGATGTGACCACTGGTCATCTGGTTTAGGCTTGTCACCAGACTGAGAGAGAGGTGCTGGTGGTAGTCTTGTGGTTGATGTGACCACTGGTCATCTGGTTTAGGCTTGTCACCAGACTGAGAGAGGGGTGCTGGTGGTAGTCTTGTGGTTGATGTGACCACTGGTCATCTGGTTTTAGTTTTGTCACCAGAGTGAGAGAGGGGTGCTGGTGGTAGTCTTGTGGTTGATGTGACCACTGGTCATCTGGTTTAGGTTTGTCACCAGACTGAGAGAGGGGTGCTTGTGGTAGTATTGTGGTTGATGTGACCACTGGTCATCTGGTTTAGGCTTGTCACCAGACTGAGAGAGGGGTGCTGGTGGTAGTCTTGTGGTTGATGTGACCACTGGTCATCTGGTTTAGGTTTGTCACCAGACTGAGAGAGGGGTGCTTGTGGTAGTATTGTGGTTGATGTGACCACTGGTCATCTGGTTTAGGCTTGTCACCAGACTGAGAGAGGGGTGCTGGTGGTAGTCTTGTGGTCGATGTGACCACTGGTCATCTGGTCTAGGTTTGTCACCAGACTGAGAGAGGGGTGCTGGTGGTAGTCTTGTGGTTGATGTGACCACTGGTCATCTGGTTTAGGTTTTTCACCGGACTGAGAGTGGGGTGCTGGTGGTAGTCTTGTGGTTGATGTGACCACTGGTCATCTGGTTTTAGTTTTGTCACCAGACTGAGAGAGGGGTGCTGGTGGTAGTCTTGTGGTTGATGTGACCACTGGTCATCTGGTTTTAGTTTGTCACCAGACTGAGATAGGGGTGCTGGTAGTAGTCTTGTGGTTGATGTGACCACTGGTCATCTGGTTTAGGCTTGTCACCAGACTGAGAGAGGGGTGCTGGTGGTAGTCTTGTGGTTGATGTGACCTCTGGTCATCTGGTTTAGGCTTGTCACAAGACTGAGTGAGATGTGCTGGTGGTTGTCTTGTGGTTGATGTGACCACTGGTCATCTGGTTTAGGTTTTTCACCAAACTGAGAAGTGGGGTGCTGGTGATAGTCTTGTTGTGGATGTGACCACTGGTCATCAGGTTTAGCTTTTTCACCAGGCTGAGAGTGGGGTGATGGTGATAGTCTTGTGGTTGATGTGACCACTGGTCATCTGGTTTAGGCTTGTCACCAGACTGAGAGAGGGGTGCTGGTGGTAGTCTTGTGGTTGATGTGACCACTGGTCATCTGGTTTAGGCTTGTCACCAGACTGAGAGATGGGTGCTGGTGGTTGTCTTGTGGTTGATGTGACCACTGGTCATCAGGTTTAGGTTTGTCACCAGGCTGAGAGAGAGGTGCTGGTGGTAGTCTTGTGGTTGATGTGACCACTGGTCATCTGGTTTAGGTTTTTCACCAGACTGAGAAAGGGGTGCTGGTGATAGTCTTGTGGTTGATGTGACCACTGGTCATCTGGTTTAGGCTTGTCACCAGACTGAGAGAGGGGTGCTGGTGGTAGTCTTGTGGTTGATGTGACCACTGGTCATCTGGTTTTAGTTTTGTCTCCAGACTGAGAGAGGGGTGCTGGTGGTAGTCTTGTGGTTGATGTGACCACTGGTCATCTGGTTTAGGCTTGTCACCAGACTGAGAGAGAGGTGCTGGTGGTAGTCGTGTGGTTGATGTGACCACTGGTCATCTGGTTTAGGCTTGTCACCAGACTGAGAGAGGGGTGCTGGTGGTAGTCTTGTGGTTGATGTGACCACTGGTCATCTGGTTTAGGCTTGTCACCAGACTGAGAGAGGTGTGCTGGTGGTAGTCTTGTGGTTGATGTGACCACTGGTCATCTGGTTTTGGCTTGTCACCATACTGAGAGAGGGGTGCTGGTGGGTGTCTTGTGGTTGATGTGACCACTGGTCATCTGGTTTAGGTTTTTCACCAGACTGAGAGTAGGGTGCTGGTGGTAGTCTTGTGGTTGATGTGACCACTGGTCATCTAGTCTAGGTTTGTCACCAGACTGAGAGAGAGGTGCTGGTGGTAGTCTTGTGGTTGATGTGACCACTGTTCATCTGGTTTAGGCTTGTCACCAGACTGAGAGAGGGGTGCTGGTGGTAGTCTTGTGGTCGATGTGACCACTGGTCATCTGGTCTAGGTTTGTCACCAGACTGAGAGAGAGGTGCTGCTGGTAGTCTTGTGGTTGATGTGACCACTGGTCATCTGGTTTAGGTTTTTCACCAGACTGAGAAAGGGATGCTGGTGGTAGTCTTGTGGTTGATGTGACCACTGGTCATCTGGTTTAGGTTTTTCACCGGACTGAGAGAGGTGTGCTGGTGGTAGCCTTGTGGTTGATTTGACCACTGGTCATCTGGTTTAGGCTTGTCACCAGACTGAGAGAGAGGTGCTGATGGTAGTCGTCTAGTTGATGTGACCACTGGTCATCTGGTTAAGGTTTGTCACCAGACTGAGAGAGGGGTGCTGGCAGTAGTCTTGGGGTTGATGTGACCATTGGTCATCTGGTTTAGGTTTGTCACCAGACAGAGAAAGGGGTGCTGGTGGTAGTCTTGTGGTTGATGTGACCACTGGTCATCTGGTTTAGGTTTGTCACCAGACAGAGAAAGGGGTGCTGGTGGTAGTCTTGTGGTTGATGTGACCACTGGTCATCTGGTTTAGGTTTGTCACCAGACAGTGAAAGGGGTGCTGGTGGTAGTATTGTGGTTGATGTGACCACTGGTCATCTGGTTTAGGTTTGTCACCAGACAGAGAAAGGGGTGCTGGTGATAGTCCTGTGGTTGATGTGACCACTGGTCATCTGGTTTAGGTTTGTCACCAGACTGAGAGAGAGGTGCTAGTGGTAGTCTTGCGGTTGATGTGACCTCTGGTCATCTGGTTTAGGTTTGTCACCAGACTGAGAGAGATGTGCTAGTGGTAGTCTTGTGGTTGATGTGACCACTGGTCATCTGGTTTAGGTTTGTCACCAGACATAGAAAGGGGTGCTGGTGGTAGTCTTGTGGTTGATGTGACCACTGGTCATCTGGTTTTAGTTTTGTCACCAGACTGAGAGAGGGGTGCTGGTGGTAGTCTTGTGGTTGATGTGACCACTGGTCATCTGGTTTAGGTTTGTCACCAGAGTGAGAGTAGGGTGCTGGTGGTAGTCTTGTGGTTGATGTGACCACTGGTCATCTGGTTTAGGTTTTTCACCGGACTGAGAGAGGGGTGCTGGTGGTAGTCTTGTGGTTGATGTGACCACTGGTCATCTGGTTTAGGTTTGTCACCAGACAGAGAAAGGGGTGCTGGAGGTAATCTTGTGGTTGGTGTGACCACTGGTCATCTAGTCTAGCCTTGTCACCAGACTGAGAAAGGGGTGCTGGTGGTAGTCTTGTGGTTGATGTGACCTCTGGTCATCTGGTTTAGGTTTGTCACCAGACTGAGAGAGAGGTGCTAGTGGTAGTCTTGTGGTTGATGTGACCACTGGTCATCTGGTTTAGGTTTTTCACCGGACTGAGAGTGGGGTGCTGGTGATAGTCTTGTGGTTGATGTGACCACTGGTCATCTGGTTTAGGCTTGTCACCAGACTGAGAGAGGGGTGCTGGTGGTAGTCTTGTGGTTGATGTGACCACTGGTCATCTGGTTTTAGTTTTGTCACCAGACTGAGAGAGGGGTGCTGGTGGTAGTCTTGTGGTTGATGTGACCACTGGTCATCTGGTTTAGGTTTGTCACCAGAGTGAGAGTAGGGTGCTGGTGGTAGTCTTGTGGTTGATGTGACCACTGGTCATCTGGTTTAGGTTTTTCACCGGACTGAGAGAGGGGTGCTGGTGGTAGTCTTGTGGTTGATGTGACCACTGGTCATCTGGTTTTGGCTTGTCACCATACTGAGAGAGGGGTGCTGGTGGGTGTCTTGTGGTTGATGTGACCACTGGTCATCTGGTTTAGGTTTTTCACCAGACTGAGAGTAGGGTGCTGGTGGTAGTCTTGTGGTTGATGTGACCACTGGTCATCTAGTCTAGGTTTGTCACCAGACTGAGAGAGAGGTGCTGGTGGTAGTCTTGTGGTTGATGTGACCACTGGTCATCTGGTTTAGGCTTGTCACCAGACTGAGAGAGGGGTGCTGGTGGTAGTCTTGTGGTTGATGTGACCACTGGTCATCTGGTTTAGGCTTGTCACCAGACTGAGAGAGGTGTGCTGGTGGTAGTCTTGTGGTTGATGTGACCACTGGTCATCTGGTTTTGGCTTGTCACCATACTGAGAGAGGGGTGCTGGTGGGTGTCTTGTGGTTGATGTGACCACTGGTCATCTGGTTTAGGTTTTTCACCAGACTGAGAGTAGGGTGCTGGTGGTAGTCTTGTGGTTGATGTGACCACTGGTCATCTAGTCTAGGTTTGTCACCAGACTGAGAGAGAGGTGCTGGTGGTAGTCTTGTGGTTGATGTGACCACTGGTCATCTGGTTTAGGCTTGTCACCAGACTGAGAGAGGGGTGCTGGTGGTAGTCTTGTGGTCGATGTGACCACTGGTCATCTGGTCTAGGTTTGTCACCAGACTGAGAGAGAGGTGCTGGTGGTAGTCTTGTGGTTGATGTGACCACTGGTCATCTGGTTTAGGTTTTTCACAAGACTGAGAAAGGGGTGCTGGTGGTAGTCTTGTGGTTGATGTGACCACTGGTCATCTGGTTTAGGTTTTTCACCGGACTGAGAGAGGTGTGCTGGTGGTAGCCTTGTGGTTGATTTGACCACTGGTCATCTGGTTTAGGCTTGTCACCAGACTGAGAGAGAGGTGCTGATGGTAGTCGTCTAGTTGATGTGACCACTGGTCATCTGGTTAAGGTTTGTCACCAGACTGAGAGAGGGGTGCTGGCAGTAGTCTTGGGGTTGATGTGACCATTGGTCATCTGGTTTAGGTTTGTCACCAGACAGAGAAAGGGGTGCTGGTGGTAGTCTTGTGGTTGATGTGACCACTGGTCATCTGGTTTAGGTTTGTCACCAGACAGAGAAAGGGGTGCTGGTGGTAGTCTTGTGGTTGATGTGACCACTGGTCATCTGGTTTAGGTTTGTCACCAGACAGTGAAAGGGGTGCTGGTGGTAGTATTGTGGTTGATGTGACCACTGGTCATCTGGTTTAGGTTTGTCACCAGACAGAGAAAGGGGTGCTGGTGATAGTCCTGTGGTTGATGTGACCACTGGTCATCTGGTTTAGGTTTGTCACCAGACTGAGAGAGAGGTGCTAGTGGTAGTCTTGCGGTTGATGTGACCTCTGGTCATCTGGTTTAGGTTTGTCACCAGACTGAGAGAGATGTGCTAGTGGTAGTCTTGTGGTTGATGTGACCACTGGTCATCTGGTTTAGGTTTGTCACCAGACATAGAAAGGGGTGCTGGTGGTAGTCTTGTGGTTGATGTGACCACTGGTCATCTAGTCTAGCCTTGTCACCAGACTGAGAAAGGGGTGCTGGTGGTAGTCTTGTGGTTGATGTGACCTCTGGTCATCTGGTTTAGGTTTGTCACCAGACTGAGAGAGAGGTGCTAGTGGTAGTCTTGTGGTTGATGTGACCACTGGTCATCTGGTTTAGGTTTTTCACCGGACTGAGAGTGGGGTGCTGGTGATAGTCTTGTGGTTGATGTGACCACTGGTCATCTGGTTTAGGCTTGTCACCAGACTGAGAGAGGGGTGCTGGTGGTAGTCTTGTGGTTGATGTGACCACTGGTCATCTGGTTTTAGTTTTGTCACCAGACTGAGAGAGGGGTGCTGGTGGTAGTCTTGTGGTTGATGTGACCACTGGTCATCTGGTTTAGGTTTGTCACCAGAGTGAGAGTAGGGTGCTGGTGGTAGTCTTGTGGTTGATGTGACCACTGGTCATCTGGTTTAGGTTTTTCACCGGACTGAGAGAGGGGTGCTGGTGGTAGTCTTGTGGTTGATGTGACCACTGGTCATCTGGTTTAGGTTTGTCACCAGACAGAGAAAGGGGTGCTGGAGGTAATCTTGTGGTTGGTGTGACCACTGGTCATCTGGTTTAGGTTTGTCACCAGACAGAGAAAGGGGTGCTTGTGGTAGTATTGTGGTTGATGTGACCACTGGTTATCTGGTTTAGGTTTGTCACCAGACAGTGAAAGGGGTGCTGGTGGTAGTCTTGTGGTTGATGTGACCACTGGTCATCTGGTTCAGGTTTGTCACCAGACTGAGAAAGGGGTGCTGGTGGTAGTCTTGTGTTTGATGTGACCACTGTTCATCTGGTTTAGGTTTGTCACCAGACAGAGAAGGGGTGCTGGTGATAATCTTGTGGTTGATGTGACCACTGGTCATCTGGTTTAGGCTTATCACCAGACTGAGAGAGGGGTGCTGGTGGTAGTCTTGTGGTTGATGTGACCACTGGTCATCTGGTTTAGGCTTGTCACCAGACTGAGAGAGGTGTGCTGGTGGTAGTCTTGTGGTTGATGTGACCACTGGTCATCTGGTTTAGGCTTGTCACCAGACTGAGAGAGGGGTGCTGGTGGTAGTCTTGTGGTTGATGTGACCATTGGTCATCTGGTTTAGGCTTGTCACCATACTGAGAGAGGGGTGCTGGTGGGTGTCTTTTGGTTGATGTGACCACTGGTCATCTGGTTTAGGTTTTTCACCAGACTGAGAGTAGGGTGCTGGTGGTAGTCTTGTGGTTGATGTGACCACTGGTCATCTAGTCTAGGTTTGTCACCAGACTGAGAGAGAGGTGCTGGTGGTAGTCTTGTGGTTGATATTACCACTGGTCATCTGGTTTAGGCTTGTCACCAGACTGAGAGAGGGGTGCTGGTGGTAGTCTTGTGGTCGATGTGACCACTGGTCATCTGGTTTAGGTTTGTCACCAGACAGAGAAAGGGGTGCTGGTGGTAGTCTTGTGGTTGATGTGACCACTGGTCATCTGGTTTAGGTTTGTCACCAGACAGAGAAAGGGGTGCTGGTGGTAGTCTTGTGGTTGATGTGACCACTGGTCATCTGGTTTAGGTTTGTCACCAGACAGTGAAAGGGGTGCTGGTGGTAGTATTGTGGTTGATGTGACCACTGGTCATCTGGTTTAGGTTTGTCACCAGACAGAGAAAGGGGTGCTGGTGATAGTCCTGTGGTTGATGTGACCACTGGTCATCTGGTTTAGGTTTGTCACCAGACTGAGAGAGAGGTGCTAGTGGTAGTCTTGCGGTTGATGTGACCTCTGGTCATCTGGTTTAGGTTTGTCACCAGACTGAGAGAGATGTGCTAGTGGTAGTCTTGTGGTTGATGTGACCACTGGTCATCTGGTTTAGGTTTGTCACCAGACATAGAAAGGGGTGCTGGTGGTAGTCTTGTGGTTGATGTGACCACTGGTCATCTAGTCTAGCCTTGTCACCAGACTGAGAAAGGGGTGCTGGTGGTAGTCTTGTGGTTGATGTGACCTCTGGTCATCTGGTTTAGATTTGTCACCAGACTGAGAGAGGGGTGCTGGTGGTAGTCTTGTGGTTGATGTGACCACTGGTCATCTGGTTTAGGTTTGTCACCAGACTGAGAGAGAGAGAGGGGTGCTGGTGGTAGTCTTGTGGTTGATGTGACCTCTGGTCATCTGGTTTAGGCTTGTCACCAGACTGAGAGAGAGGTGCTGGAGGTAGTCGTGTGGTTGATGTGACCACTGGTCATCTGGTTTAGGCTTGTCACCAGACTGAGAGAGGAGTGCTGGGAGTAGTCTGGTGGTTGATGTGACCACTGGTCATCTGATTTAGGCTTGTCACCAGACTGAGAGAGGAGTGCTGGGAGTAGTCTGGTGGTTGATGTGACCACTGGTCATCTGGTCTAGGCTTGTCACCAGACTGAGAGAGAGGTGCTGGTGGTAGTCTTGTGGTTGATGTGACCACTGGTCATCTGGTTTAAGCTTGTCACCAGACTGAGAGTGGGGTGCTGGTGGTAGTCTTGTGGTTGATGTGACCACTGGTCATCTGGTTTAGGCTTGTCACCAGACTGAGAGAGGGGTGCTGGTGGTAGTCTTGTGGTTGATGTGACCACTGGTCATCTGGTTTAGGCTTGTCACCAGACTGAGAGAGGGGTGCTGGTGGTAGTCTTGTGGTTGATGTGACCACTGGTCATCTGGTTTAGGCTTGTCACCAGACTGAGAGAGGGGTGCTGGTGGTAGTCGTGTGGTTGATGTGACCACTGGTCATCTGGTTTAGTCTTGTCACCAGACTGAGAGAGAGGTGCTGGTGGTAGTCTTGCGGTTGATGTGACCACTGGTCATCTGGTTTAGGCTTGTCACCAGACTGAGAGAGAGGTATTTGTGGTAGTCTTGTGGTTGATGTGACCACTGGTCATCTGGTTTAGGCTTGTCACCAGACTGAGAGAGAGGTGCTGGTGGTAGTCGTGTGGTTGATGTGACCACTGGTCATCTGGTTTAGGCTTGTCACCAGACTGAGAGAGGGGTGCTGGTGATAGTCTTGTGGTTGATGTGACCACTGGTCATCTGGTTTAGGCTTGTCACCAGACTGAGAGAGAGGTGCTGGTGGTAGTCGTGTGGTTGATGTGACTACTGGTCATCTAGTCTAGGTTTGTCACCAGACTGAGAGAGAGGTGCTGGTGGTAGTCGTGTGGTTGATGTGATCTCTGGTCATCTGGTTTAGGCTTGTCACCAGACTGAGAGAGGGGTGCTGGTGGTAGTCTTGCGGTTGATGTGACCACTGGTCATCTAGTCTAGGTTTGTCACCAGACTGAGAGAGAGGTGCTGGTGGTAGTCTTGCGGTTGATGTGACCACTGGTCATCTGGTTTAGGTATGTTTACCAGACTGAGAGAGGGGTGCTGGTTGTAGTCTTGTGGTTGATGTGACCACTGGTCATCTGGTTTAGGTTTGTCACCATACTGAGAGAGGGGTGCTTGTGGTAGTCTTGTGGTTGATGTGACCACTGGTCATCTGGTTTAGGTTTGTCACCATACTGAGAGAGGGGTGCTGGTGGTAGTCTTGTGGTTGATGTGACCACTGGTCAACTGGTTTAGGTTTGTCACCAGACTGAGAAAGGGGTGCTGGTGATAGTCTTGTGGTTGATGTGACCACTGGTCATCTGGTTTAGGTTTGTCACCAGACTGAGAAAGGGGTGCTGGTGGTAGTCTTGTGGTTGACGTGACCACTGGTCATCTGGTTTAGGCTTGTCACCAGACTGAGAGAGAAGTGCTGGTGGTAGTCTTGTGGTTGATGTGACCACTGGTCATCTGGTTTAGGCTTGTCACCAGACTGAGAGAGAGGTGCTGGTGGTAGTCTTGTGGTTGATGTGACCACTGGTCATCTGGTTTAGGCTTGTCACCAGAGTGAGAAAGGGGTGCTGGTGGTAGTCTTGTGGTTGATGTGACCACTGGTCATCTGGTTTAAGCTTGTCACCAGACTGAGAGAGGGGTGCTGGTGGTAGTCTTTTGGTTGATGTGACCACTGGTCATCTGGTCTAGGCTTGTCACCAGACTGAGAGAGAGGTGCTGGTGGTAGTCTTGTGGTTGATGTGACCACTGGTCATCTGGTTTAGGCTTGTCACCAGACTGAGAGAGAAGTGCTGGTGGTAGTCTTGTGGTTGATGTGACCACTGGTCATCTGGTTTAGGCTTGTCACCAGACTGAGAGAGAGGTGCTGGTGGTAGTCTTGTGGTTGATGTGACCACTGGTCATATGGTCTAGGCTTGTCACCTGACTGAGAAAGGGATGCTGGTGGTAGTCTTGTGGTTGATGTGACCACTGGTCATCTAGTATAGGTTTGTCACCAAACTGAGAGAGAGGTGCTGGTGGTAGTCGTGTGGTTGATGTGACCACTGGTCATCTGGTTTAGGTTTGTCACCATACTGAGAGAGGGGTGCTGGTGGTAGTCGTGTGGTTGATGTAACCACTGGTCATCTGGTTTAGGTTTTTCACCGGATTGAGAGTGGGGTGCTGGTGATAGTCTTGTGGTTGATGTGACCACTGGTCATCTGCTTTAGGCTTGTCACCAGACTGAGAGAGGGGTGCTGGTGGTAGTCTTGTGGTTGATGTGACCACTGGTCATCTGGTTTTAGTTTTGTCACCAGACTGAGAGAGGGGTGCTGGTGGTAGTCTTGTGGTTGATGTGACCTCTGGTCATCTGGTTTAGGCTTGTCACAAGACTGACTGAGATGTGCTGGTGGTAGTCTTGTGGTTGATGTGACCACTGGTCATCTGGTTTAGGTTTTTCACCAAACTGAGAGTGGGGTGCTGGTGATAGTCTTGTTGTGGATGTGACCACTGGTCATCAGGTTTAGGTTTTTCACCAGGCTGAGAGTGGGGTGATGGTGATAGTCTTGTGGTTGATGTGACCACTGGTCATCTGGTTTAGGCTTGTCACCAGACTGAGAGAGGGGTGCTGGTGGTAGTCTTGTGGTTGATGTGACCACTGGTCATCTGGTTTAGGCTTGTCACCAGACTGAGAGATGGGTGCTGGTGGTTGTCTTGTGGTTGATGTGACCACTGGTCATCAGGTTTAGGTTTTTCACCAGGCTGAGAGTGGGGTGATGGTGATAGTCTTGTGGTTGATGTGACCACTGGTCATCTGGTTTAGGCTTGTCACCAGACTAAAGAGAGGGGTGCTGGTGGTAGTCTTGTGGTTGATGTGACCACTGGTCATCTGGTTTAGGCTTGTCACCAGACTAAAGAGAGGGGTGCTGGTGGTAGTCTTGTGGTTGATGTGACCACTGGTCATCTGGTTTAGGTTTGTCACCAGACTGAGAAAGGGGTGCTGGTGGTAGTCTTGTGGTTGATGGTACCACTGGTCATCTGGTTTAGGCTTGTCGCCAGACTGAGAGAGGGGTGCTGGTGGTAGTCTTGTGGTTGATGTGACCACTGGTCATCTGGTCTAGGTTTGTCACCAGACTGAGAGAGAGGTGCTGGTGGTAGTCTTGTGGTTGATGTGACCACTGGTCGTCTGGTTTAGGTTTTTCACCAGACTGAGAAAGGGGTGCTGGTGATAGTCTTGTGGTTGATGTGACCACTGGTCATCTGGTTTAGGCTTGTCACCAGACTGAGAGAGGGGTGCTGGTGGTAGTGTTGTGGTTGATGTGACCACTGGTCATCTGGTTTTAGTTTTGTCTCCAGACTGAGAGAGGGGTGCTGGTGGTAGTCTTGTGGTTGATGTGACCACTGGTCATCTGGTTTAGGCTTGTCACCAGACTGAGAGAGGGGTGCTGGTGGTAGTCTTGTGGTTGATGTGACCACTGGTCATCTAGTTTAGGCTTGTCACCAGACTGAGAGAGGTGTGCTGGTGGTAGTCTTGTGGTTGATGTGACCACTGGTCATCTGGTTTTGGCTTGTCACCATACTGAGAGAGGGGTGCTGGTGGGTGTCTTGTGGTTGATGTGACCACTGGTCATCTGGTTTAGGTTTTTCACCAGACTGAGAGTAGGGTGCTGGTGGTAGTCTTGTGGTTGATGTGACCACTGGTCATCTAGTCTAGGTTTGTCACCAGACTGAGAGAGAGGTGCTGGTGGTAGTCTTGTGGTTGATGTGACCACTGGTCATCTGGTTTAGGCTTGTCACCAGACTGAGAGAGGGGTGCTGGTGGTAGTCTTGTGGTCGATGTGACCACTGGTCATCTGGTCTAGGTTTGTCACCAGACTGAGAGAGAGGTGCTGGTGGTAGTCTTGTGGTTGATGTGACCACTGCTCATCTGGTTTAGGTTTTTCACCAGACTGAGAAAGGGGTGCTGGTGGTAGTCTTGTGGTTGATGTGACCACTGGTCATCTGGTTTAGGTTTTTCACCGGACTGAGAGAGGTGTGCTGGTGGTAGCCTTGTGGTTGATTTGACCACTGGTCATCTGGTTTAGGCTTGTCACCAGACTGAGAGAGAGGTGCTGATGGTAGTCGTCTAGTTGATGTGACCACTGGTCATCTGGTTAAGGTTTGTCACCAGACTGAGAGAGGGGTGCTGGCAGTAGTCTTGGGGTTGATGTGACCATTGGTCATCTGGTTTAGGTTTGTCACCAGACTGAGAAAGGGGTTCTGGTGGTAGTCTTGTGGTTGATCTGACCTCAGGTCATCTGGCTTAGGTTTGTCACCACACTGAGAAAGGGGTGCTGACGGTAGTCTTGTGGTTGATGTGACCTCTGGTCCTCTGGTTTAGGTTTGTCACCAGACTGAGAAAGGGGTGCTGGTGGTAGTCTTGTGGTTGATGTGACCACTGGTCATCTGGTTTAGGTTTGTCACCAGACAGAGAAAGGGGTGCTGGTGGTAGTCTTGTGGTTGATGTGACCACTGGTCATCTGGTTTAGGTTTGTCACCAGACAGAGAAAGGGGTGCTGGTGGTAGTCTTGTGGTTGATGTGACCACTGGTCATCTGGTTTAGGTTTGTCACCAGACAGAGAAAGGGGTGCTGGTGGTAGTCTTGTGGTTGATGTGACCACTGGTCATCTGGTTTAGGTTTGTCACCAGACAGTGAAAGGGGTGCTGGTGGTAGTATTGTGGTTGATGTGACCACTGGTCATCTGGTTTAGGTTTGTCACCAGACAGAGGAAGGGGTGCTGGTGATAGTCCTGTGGTTGATGTGACCACTGGTCATCTGGTTTAGGTTTGTCACCAGACTGAGAGAGAGGTGCTAGTGGTAGTCTTGCGGTTGATGTGACCTCTGGTCATCTGGTTTAGGTTTGTCACCAGACTGAGAGAGATGTGCTAGTGGTAGTCTTGTGGTTGATGTGACCACTGGTCATCTGGTTTAGGTTTGTCACCAGACATAGAAAGGGGTGCTGGTGGTAGTCTTGTGGTTGATGTGACCACTGGTCATCTAGTCTAGCCTTGTCACCAGACTGAGAAAGGGGTGCTGGTGGTAGTCTTGTGGTTGATGTGACCTCTGGTCATCTGGTTTAGGTTTGTCACCAGACTGAGAGAGAGGTGCTAGTGGTAGACTTGTGGTTGATGTGACCACTGGTCATCTGGTTTAGGTTTTTCACCGGACTGAGAGTGGGGTGCTGGTGATAGTCTTGTGGTTGATGTGACCACTGGTCATCTGGTTTAGGTTTTTCACCGGACTGAGAGAGGGGTGCGGGTGGTAGTCTTGTGGTTGATGTGACCACTGGTCATCTGGTTTAGGTTTGTCACCAGACAGAGAAAGGGGTGCTGGAGGTAATCTTGTGGTTGATGTGACCACTGGTCATCTGGTTTAGGTTTGTCACCAGACAGAGAAAGGGGTGCTTGTGGTAGTATTGTGGTTGATGTGACCACTGGTCATCTGGTTTAGGTTTGTCACCAGACAGAGAAAGGGGTGCAGGTGGTAGTCTTGTGGTTGATGTGACCACTGGTTATCTGGTTTAGGTTTGTCACCAGACAGTGAAAGGGGTGCTGGCGGTAGTCTTGTGGTTGATGTGACCACTGGTCATCTGGTTCAGGTTTGTCACCAGACTGAGAAAGGGGTGCTGGTGGTAGTCTTGTGTTTGATGTGACCACTGTTCATCTGGTTTAGGTTTGTCACCAGACAGAGAAGGGGTGCTGGTGATAGTCTTGTGGTTGATGTGACCACTGGTCATCTGGTTTAGGCTTGTCACCAGACTGAGAGAGGGGTGCTGGTTGTAGTCTTGTGGTTGATGTGACCACTGGTCATCTGGTTTAGGCTTGTCACCAGACTGAGAGAGGTGTGCTGGTGGTAGTCTTGTGGTTGATGTGACCACTGGTCATCTGGTTTAGGCTTGTCACCAGACTGAGAGAGGGGTGCTGGTGGTAGTCTTGTGGTTGATGTGACCACTGGTCATTTGGTTTAGGCTTGTCACCATACTGAGAGAGGGGTGCTGGTGGGTGTCTTGTGGTTGATGTGACCACTGGTCATCTGGTTTAGGTTTTTCACCAGACTGAGAGTAGGGTGCTGGTGGTAGTCTTGTGGTTGATGTGACCACTGGTCATCTAGTCTAGGTTTGTCACCAGACTGAGAGAGAGGTGCTGGTGGTAGTCTTGTGGTTGATGTTACCACTGGTCATCTGGTTTAGGCTTGTCACCAGACTGAGAGAGGGGTGCTGGTGGTAGTCTTGTGGTCGATGTGACCACTGGTCATCTGGTTTAGGTTTGTCACCAGACAGAGAAAGGGGTGCTGGTGGTAGTCTTGTGGTTGATGTGACCACTGGTCATCTGGTTTAGGTTTGTCACCAGACAGAGAAAGGGGTGCTGGTGGTAGTCTTGTGGTTGATGTGACCACTGGTCATCTGGTTTAGGTTTGTCACCAGACAGTGAAAGGGGTGCTGGTGGTAGTATTGTGGTTGATGTGACCACTGGTCATCTGGTTTAGGTTTGTCACCAGACAGAGAAAGGGGTGCTGGTGATAGTCCTGTGGTTGATGTGACCACTGGTCATCTGGTTTAGGTTTGTCACCAGACATAGAAACGGGTGCTGGTGGTAGTCTTGTGGTTGATGTGACCACTGGTCATCTAGTCTAGCCTTGTCACCAGACTGAGAAAGGGGTGCTGGTGGTAGTCTTGTGGTTGATGTGACCTCTGGTCATCTGGTTTAGATTTGTCACCAGACTGAGAGAGGGGTGCTGGTGGTAGTCTTGTGGTTGATGTGACCACTGGTCATCTGGTTTAGGCTTGTCACCAGACTGAGAGAGGGGTGCTGGTTGTAGTCTTGTGGTTGATGTGACCACTGGTCATCTGGTTTAGGCTTGTCACCAGACTGAGAGAGGTGTGCTGGTGGTAGTCTTGTGGTTGATGTGACCACTGGTCATCTGGTTTAGGCTTGTCACCAGACTGAGAGAGGGGTGCTGGTGGTAGTCTTGTGGTTGATGTGACCACTGGTCATCTGGTTTAGGCTTGTCACCATACTGAGAGAGGGGTGCTGGTGGGTGTCTTGTGGTTGATGTGACCACTGGTCATCTGGTTTAGGTTTTTCACCAGACTGAGAGTAGGGTGCTGGTGGTAGTCTTGTGGTTGATGTGACCACTGGTCATCTAGTCTAGGTTTGTCACCAGACTGAGAGAGAGGTGCTGGTGGTAGTCTTGTGGTTGATGTTACCACTGGTCATCTGGTTTAGGCTTGTCACCAGACTGAGAGAGGGGTGCTGGTGGTAGTCTTGTGGTCGATGTGACCACTGGTCATCTGGTTTAGGTTTGTCACCAGACAGAGAAAGGGGTGCTGGTGGTAGTCTTGTGGTTGATGTGACCACTGGTCATCTGGTTTAGGTTTGTCACCAGACAGAGAAAGGGGTGCTGGTGGTAGTCTTGTGGTTGATGTGACCACTGGTCATCTGGTTTAGGTTTGTCACCAGACAGTGAAAGGGGTGCTGGTGGTAGTATTGTGGTTGATGTGACCACTGGTCATCTGGTTTAGGTTTGTCACCAGACAGAGAAAGGGGTGCTGGTGATAGTCTTGTGGTTGATGTGACCACTGGTCATCTGGTTTAGGTTTGTCACCAGACATAGAAAGGGGTGCTGGTGGTAGTCTTGTGGTTGATGTGACCACTGGTCATCTAGTCTAGCCTTGTCACCAGACTGAGAAAGGGGTGCTGGTGGTAGTCTTGTGGTTGATGTGACCTCTGGTCATCTGGTTTAGATTTGTCACCAGACTGAGAGAGGGGTGCTGGTGGTAGTCTTGTGGTTGATGTGACCACTGGTCATCTGGTTTAGGTTTGTCACCAGACTGAGAGAGAGAGAGGGGTGCTGGTGGTAGTCTTGTGGTTGATGTGACCTCTGGTCATCTGGTTTAGGCTTGTCACCAGACTGAGAGAGAGGTGCTGGAGGTAGTCGTGTGGTTGATGTGACCACTGGTCATCTGGTTTAGGCTTGTCACCAGACTGAGAGAGGAGTGCTGGGAGTAGTCTTGTGGTTGATGTGACAACTGGTCATCTGATTTAGGCTTGTCACCAGACTGAGAGAGGGGTGCTGGTGGTAGTCTTGTGGTTGATGTGACCACTGGTTATCTGGTTTAGGCTTGTCACCAGACTGAGAGAGGGGTGCTGGTGGTAGTCTTGTGGTTGATGTGACCACTGGTCATCTGGTTTAAGCTTGTCACCAGACTGAGAGTGGGGTGCTGGTGGTAGTCTTGTGGTTGATGTGACCACTGGTCATCTGGTTTAGGCTTGTCACCAGACTGAGAGAGGGGTGCTGGTGGTAGTCTTGTGGTTGATGTGACCACTGGTCATCTGGTTTAGGCTTGTCACCAGACTGAGAGAGGGGTGCTGGTGGTAGTCTTGTGGTTGATGTGACCACTGGTCATCTGGTTTAGGCTTGTCACCAGACTGAGAGAGGGGTGCTGGTGGTAGTCGTGTGGTTGATGTGACCACTGGTCATCTGGTTTAGGCTTGTCACCAGACTGAGAGAGAGGTGCTGGTGGTAGTCTTGCGGTTGATGTGACCACTGGTCATCTGGTTTAGGCTTGTCACCAGACTGAGAGAGGGGTGCTGGTGGTAGTCTTGTGGTCGATGTGACCACTGGTCATCTGGTTTAGGTTTGTCACCAGACAGAGAAAGGGGTGCTGGTGGTAGTCTTGTGGTTGATGTGACCACTGGTCATCTGGTTTAGGTTTGTCACCAGACAGAGAAAGGGGTGCTGGTGGTAGTCTTGTGGTTGATGTGACCACTGGTCATCTGGTTTAGGTTTGTCACCAGACAGTGAAAGGGGTGCTGGTGGTAGTATTGTGGTTGATGTGACCACTGGTCATCTGGTTTAGGTTTGTCACCAGACAGAGAAAGGGGTGCTGGTGATAGTCCTGTGGTTGATGTGACCACTGGTCATCTGGTTTAGGTTTGTCACCAGACATAGAAACGGGTGCTGGTGGTAGTCTTGTGGTTGATGTGACCACTGGTCATCTAGTCTAGCCTTGTCACCAGACTGAGAAAGGGGTGCTGGTGGTAGTCTTGTGGTTGATGTGACCTCTGGTCATCTGGTTTAGATTTGTCACCAGACTGAGAGAGGGGTGCTGGTGGTAGTCTTGTGGTTGATGTGACCACTGGTCATCTGGTTTAGGTTTGTCACCAGACTGAGAGAGAGAGAGGGGTGCTGGTGGTAGTCTTGTGGTTGATGTGACCACTGGTCATCTGGTTTAGGCTTGTCACCAGACTGAGAGAGAGGTATTGGTGGTAGTCTTGTGGTTGATGTGACCACTGGTCATCTGGTTTAGGCTTGTCACCAGACTGAGAGAGAGGTATTGGTGGTAGTCGTGTGGTTGATGTGACCACTGGTCATCTGGTTTAGGCTTGTCACCAGACTGAGAGAGAGGTGCTGGTGGTAGTCGTGTGGTTGATGTGACCACTGGTCATCTGGTTTAGGCTTGTCACCAGACTGAGAGAGGGGTGCTGGTGATAGTCTTGTGGTTGATGTGACCACTGGTCATCTGGTTTAGGCTTGTCACCAGACTGAGAGAGAGGTGCTGGTGGTAGTCTTGTGGTTGATGTGACCACTGATCATCTGGTTTAGGCTTGTCACCAGACTGAGAGAGGGGTGCTGGTGGTAGTCGTGTGGTTGATGTGACTACTGGTCATCTAGTCTAGGTTTGTCACCAGACTGAGAGAGAGGTGCTGGTGGTAGTCGTGTGGTTGATGTGACTACTGGTCATCTAGTCTAGGTTTGTCACCAGACTGAGAGAGAGGTGCTGGTGGTAGTCGTGTGGTTGATGTGATCTCTGGTCATCTGGTTTAGGCTTGTCACCAGACTGAGAGAGGGGTGCTGGTGGTAGTCTTGCGGTTGATGTGACCACTGGTCATCTAGTCTAGGTTTGTAACCAGACTGAGAGAGAGGTGCTGGTGGTAGTCTTGTGGTTGATGTGACCACTGGTCATCTGGTTTAGGCTTGTCACCAGACTGAGAGAGAAGTGCTGGTGGTAGTCTTGTGGTTGATGTGACCACTGGTCATCTGGTTTAGGTATGTTTACCAGACTGAGAGAGGGGTGCTGGTTGTAGTCTTGTGGTTGATGTGACCACTGGTCATCTGGTTTAGGTTTGTCACCATACTGAGAGAGGGGTGCTTGTGGTAGTCTTGTGGTTGATGTGACCACTGGTCATCTGGTTTAGGTTTGTCACCATACTGAGAGAGGGGTGCTGGTGGTAGTCTTGTGGTTGATGTGACCACTGGTCAACTGGTTTAGGTTTGTCACCAGACTGAGAAAGGGGTGCTGGTGATAGTCTTGTGGTTGATGTGACCACTGGTCATCTGGTTTAGGTTTGTCACCAGACTGAGAAAGGGGTGCTGGTGGTAGTCTTGTGGTTGACGTGACCACTGGTCATCTGGTTTAGGCTTGTCACCAGACTGAGAGAGAAGTGCTGGTGGTAGTCTTGTGGTTGATGTGACCACTGGTCATCTGGTTTAGGCTTGTCACCAGACTGAGAGAGAGGTGCTGGTGGTAGTCTTGTGGTTGATGTGACCACTGGTCATCTGGTTTAGGTATGTTTACCAGACTGAGAGAGGGGTGCTGGTTGTAGTCTTGTGGTTGATGTGACCACTGGTCATCTGGTTTAGGTTTGTCACCATACTGAGAGAGGGGTGCTTGTGGTAGTCTTGTGGTTGATGTGACCACTGGTATTCTGGTTTAGGTTTGTCACCATACTGAGAGAGGGGTGCTGGTGGTAGTCTTGTGGTTGATGTGACCACTGGTCAACTGGTTTAGGTTTGTCACCAGACTGAGAAAGGGGTGCTGGTGATAGTCTTGTGGTTGATGTGACCACTGGTCATCTGGTTTAGGTTTGTCACCAGACTGAGAAAGGGGTGCTGGTGGTAGTCTTGTGGTTGACGTGACCACTGGTCATCTGGTTTAGGCTTGTCACCAGACTGAGAGAGAAGTGCTGGTGGTAGTCTTGTGGTTGATGTGACCACTGGTCATCTGGTTTAGGCTTGTCACCAGACTGAGAGAGAGGTGCTGGTGGTAGTCTTGTGGTTGATGTGACCACTGGTCATCTGGTTTAGGCTTGTCACCAGAGTGAGAAAGGTGTGCTGGTGGTAGTCTTGTGGTTGATGTGACCACTGGTCATCTGGTTTAAGCTTGTCACCAGACTGAGAAAGGGGTGCTGGTGGTAGTCTTTTGGTTGATGTGACCACTGGTCATCTGGTCTAGGCTTGTCACCAGACTGAGAGAGAGGTGCTGGTGGTAGTCTTGTGGTTGATGTGACCACTGGTCATCTGGTTTAGGTTTGTCACCAGACTGAGAGAGGGGTGCTTGTGGTAGTATTGTGGTTGATGTGACCACTGGTCATCTGGTTTAGGCTTGTCACCAGACTGAGAGAGGGGTGCTGGTGGTAGTCTTGTGGTTGATGTGACCACTGGTCATCTGGTTTAGGTTTGTCACCAGACTGAGAAAGGGGTGCTGGTGGTAGTCTTGTGGTCGATGTGACCACTGGTCATCTGGTCTAGGTTTGTCACCAGACTGAGAGAGGGGTGCTGGTGGTAGTCTTGTGGTTGATGTGACCACTGGTCATCTGGTTTAGGTTTTTCACCGGACTGAGAGTGGGGTGCTGGTGGTAGTCTTGTGGTTGATGTGACCACTGGTCATCTGGTTTTAGTTTTGTCACCAGACTGAGAGAGGGGTGCTGGTGGTAGTCTTGTGGTTGATGTGACCACTGGTCATCTGGTTTTAGTTTGTCACCAGACTGAGATAGGGGTGCTGGTAGTAGTCTTGTGGTTGATGTGACCACTGGTCATCTGGTTTAGGCTTGTCACCAGACTGAGAAAGGGGTGCTGGTGGTAGTCTTGTGGTTGATGTGACCTCTGGTCATCTGGTTTAGGCTTGTCACAAGACTGAGTGAGATGTGCTGGTGGTTGTCTTGTGGTTGATGTGACCACTGGTCATCTGGTTTAGGTTTTTCACCAAACTGAGAAGTGGGGTGCTGGTGATAGTCTTGTTGTGGATGTGACCACTGGTCATCAGGTTTAGCTTTTTCACCAGGCTGAGAGTGGGGTGATGGTGATAGTCTTGTGGTTGATGTGACCACTGGTCATCTGGTTTAGGCTTGTCACCAGACTGAGAGAGGGGTGCTGGTGGTAGTCTTGTGGTTGATGTGACCACTGGTCATCTGGTTTAGGCTTGTCACCAGACTGAGAGATGGGTGCTGGTGGTTGTCTTGTGGTTGATGTGACCACTGGTCATCAGGTTTAGGTTTGTCACCAGGCTGAGAGAGAGGTGCTGGTGGTAGTCTTGTGGTTGATGTGACCACTGGTCATCTGGTTTAGGTTTTTCACCAGACTGAGAAAGGGGTGCTGGTGATAGTCTTGTGGTTGATGTGACCACTGGTCATCTGGTTTAGGCTTGTCACCAGACTGAGAGAGGGGTGCTGGTGGTAGTCTTGTGGTTGATGTGACCACTGGTCATCTGGTTTTAGTTTTGTCTCCAGACTGAGAGAGGGGTGCTGGTGGTAGTCTTGTGGTTGATGTGACCACTGGTCATCTGGTTTAGGCTTGTCACCAGACTGAGAGAGGGGTGCTGGTGGTAGTCTTGTGGTTGATGTGACCACTGGTCATCTGGTTTAGGCTTGTCACCAGACTGAGAGAGGTGTGCTGGTGGTAGTCTTGTGGTTGATGTGACCACTGGTCATCTGGTTTTGGCTTGTCACCATACTGAGAGAGGGGTGCTGGTGGGTGTCTTGTGGTTGATGTGACCACTGGTCATCTGGTTTAGGTTTTTCACCAGACTGAGAGTAGGGTGCTGGTGGTAGTCTTGTGGTTGATGTGACCACTGGTCATCTAGTCTAGGTTTGTCACCAGACTGAGAGAGAGGTGCTGGTGGTAGTCTTGTGGTTGATGTGACCACTGTTCATCTGGTTTAGGCTTGTCACCAGACTGAGAGAGGGGTGCTGGTGGTAGTCTTGTGGTCGATGTGACCACTGGTCATCTGGTCTAGGTTTGTCACCAGACTGAGAGAGAGGTGCTGCTGGTAGTCTTGTGGTTGATGTGACCACTGGTCATCTGGTTTAGGTTTTTCACCAGACTGAGAAAGGGATGCTGGTGGTAGTCTTGTGGTTGATGTGACCACTGGTCATCTGGTTTAGGTTTTTCACCGGACTGAGAGAGGTGTGCTGGTGGTAGCCTTGTGGTTGATTTGACCACTGGTCATCTGGTTTAGGCTTGTCACCAGACTGAGAGAGAGGTGCTGATGGTAGTCGTCTAGTTGATGTGACCACTGGTCATCTGGTTAAGGTTTGTCACCAGACTGAGAGAGGGGTGCTGGCAGTAGTCTTGGGGTTGATGTGACCATTGGTCATCTGGTTTAGGTTTGTCACCAGACAGAGAAAGGGGTGCTGGTGGTAGTCTTGTGGTTGATGTGACCACTGGTCATCTGGTTTAGGTTTGTCACCAGACAGAGAAAGGGGTGCTGGTGGTAGTCTTGTGGTTGATGTGACCACTGGTCATCTGGTTTAGGTTTGTCACCAGACAGTGAAAGGGGTGCTGGTGGTAGTATTGTGGTTGATGTGACCACTGGTCATCTGGTTTAGGTTTGTCACCAGACAGAGAAAGGGGTGCTGGTGATAGTCCTGTGGTTGATGTGACCACTGGTCATCTGGTTTAGGTTTGTCACCAGACTGAGAGAGAGGTGCTAGTGGTAGTCTTGCGGTTGATGTGACCTCTGGTCATCTGGTTTAGGTTTGTCACCAGACTGAGAGAGATGTGCTAGTGGTAGTCTTGTGGTTGATGTGACCACTGGTCATCTGGTTTAGGTTTGTCACCAGACATAGAAAGGGGTGCTGGTGGTAGTCTTGTGGTTGATGTGACCACTGGTCATCTAGTCTAGCCTTGTCACCAGACTGAGAAAGGGGTGCTGGTGGTAGTCTTGTGTTTGATGTGACCTCTGGTCATCTGGTTTAGGTTTGTCACCAGACTGAGAGAGAGGTGCTAGTGGTAGTCTTGTGGTTGATGTGACCACTGGTCATCTGGTTTAGGTTTTTCACCGGACTGAGAGTGGGGTGCTGGTGATAGTCTTGTGGTTGATGTGACCACTGGTCATCTGGTTTAGGCTTGTCACCAGACTGAGAGAGGGGTGCTGGTGGTAGTCTTGTGGTTGATGTGACCACTGGTCATCTGGTTTTAGTTTTGTCACCAGACTGAGAGAGGGGTGCTGGTGGTAGTCTTGTGGTTGATGTGACCACTGGTCATCTGGTTTAGGTTTGTCACCAGAGTGAGAGTAGGGTGCTGGTGGTAGTCTTGTGGTTGATGTGACCACTGGTCATCTGGTTTAGGTTTTTCACCGGACTGAGAGAGGGGTGCTGGTGGTAGTCTTGTGGTTGATGTGACCACTGGTCATCTGGTTTTGGCTTGTCACCATACTGAGAGAGGGGTGCTGGTGGGTGTCTTGTGGTTGATGTGACCACTGGTCATCTGGTTTAGGTTTTTCACCAGACTGAGAGTAGGGTGCTGGTGGTAGTCTTGTGGTTGATGTGACCACTGGTCATCTAGTCTAGGTTTGTCACCAGACTGAGAGAGAGGTGCTGGTGGTAGTCTTGTGGTTGATGTGACCACTGGTCATCTGGTTTAGGCTTGTCACCAGACTGAGAGAGGGGTGCTGGTGGTAGTCTTGTGGTTGATGTGACCACTGGTCATCTGGTTTAGGCTTGTCACCAGACTGAGAGAGGTGTGCTGGTGGTAGTCTTGTGGTTGATGTGACCACTGGTCATCTGGTTTTGGCTTGTCACCATACTGAGAGAGGGGTGCTGGTGGGTGTCTTGTGGTTGATGTGACCACTGGTCATCTGGTTTAGGTTTTTCACCAGACTGAGAGTAGGGTGCTGGTGGTAGTCTTGTGGTTGATGTGACCACTGGTCATCTAGTCTAGGTTTGTCACCAGACTGAGAGAGAGGTGCTGGTGGTAGTCTTGTGGTTGATGTGACCACTGGTCATCTGGTTTAGGCTTGTCACCAGACTGAGAGAGGGGTGCTGGTGGTAGTCTTGTGGTCGATGTGACCACTGGTCATCTGGTCTAGGTTTGTCACCAGACTGAGAGAGAGGTGCTGGTGGTAGTCTTGTGGTTGATGTGACCACTGGTCATCTGGTTTAGGTTTTTCACAAGACTGAGAAAGGGGTGCTGGTGGTAGTCTTGTGGTTGATGTGACCACTGGTCATCTGGTTTAGGTTTTTCACCGGACTGAGAGAGGTGTGCTGGTGGTAGCCTTGTGGTTGATTTGACCACTGGTCATCTGGTTTAGGCTTGTCACCAGACTGAGAGAGAGGTGCTGATGGTAGTCGTCTAGTTGATGTGACCACTGGTCATCTGGTTTAGGTTTGTCACCAGACTGAGAGAGGGGTGCTGGCAGTAGTCTTGGGGTTGATGTGACCATTGGTCATCTGGTTTAGGTTTGTCACCAGACAGAGAAAGGGGTGCTGGTGGTAGTCTTGTGGTTGATGTGACCACTGGTCATCTGGTTTAGGTTTGTCACCAGACAGAGAAAGGGGTGCTGGTGGTAGTCTTGTGGTTGATGTGACCACTGGTCATCTGGTTTAGGTTTGTCACCAGACAGTGAAAGGGGTGCTGGTGGTAGTATTGTGGTTGATGTGACCACTGGTCATCTGGTTTAGGTTTGTCACCAGACAGAGAAAGGGGTGCTGGTGATAGTCCTGTGGTTGATGTGACCACTGGTCATCTGGTTTAGGTTTGTCACCAGACTGAGAGAGAGGTGCTAGTGGTAGTCTTGCGGTTGATGTGACCTCTGGTCATCTGGTTTAGGTTTGTCACCAGACTGAGAGAGATGTGCTAGTGGTAGTCTTGTGGTTGATGTGACCACTGGTCATCTGGTTTAGGTTTGTCACCAGACATAGAAAGGGGTGCTGGTGGTAGTCTTGTGGTTGATGTGACCACTGGTCATCTAGTCTAGCCTTGTCACCAGACTGAGAAAGGGGTGCTGGTGGTAGTCTTGTGGTTGATGTGACCTCTGGTCATCTGGTTTAGGTTTGTCACCAGACTGAGAGAGAGGTGCTAGTGGTAGTCTTGTGGTTGATGTGACCACTGGTCATCTGGTTTAGGTTTTTCACCGGACTGAGAGTGGGGTGCTGGTGATAGTCTTGTGGTTGATGTGACCACTGGTCATCTGGTTTAGGCTTGTCACCAGACTGAGAGAGGGGTGCTGGTGGTAGTCTTGTGGTTGATGTGACCACTGGTCATCTGGTTTTAGTTTTGTCACCAGACTGAGAGAGGGGTGCTGGTGGTAGTCTTGTGGTTGATGTGACCACTGGTCATCTGGTTTAGGTTTGTCACCAGAGTGAGAGTAGGGTGCTGGTGGTAGTCTTGTGGTTGATGTGACCACTGGTCATCTGGTTTAGGTTTTTCACCGGACTGAGAGAGGGGTGCTGGTGGTAGTCTTGTGGTTGATGTGACCACTGGTCATCTGGTTTAGGTTTGTCACCAGACAGAGAAAGGGGTGCTGGAGGTAATCTTGTGGTTGGTGTGACCACTGGTCATCTGGTTTAGGTTTGTCACCAGACAGAGAAAGGGGTGCTTGTGGTAGTATTGTGGTTGATGTGACCACTGGTTATCTGGTTTAGGTTTGTCACCAGACAGTGAAAGGGGTGCTGGTGGTAGTCTTGTGGTTGATGTGACCACTGGTCATCTGGTTCAGGTTTGTCACCAGACTGAGAAAGGGGTGCTGGTGGTAGTCTTGTGTTTGATGTGACCACTGTTCATCTGGTTTAGGTTTGTCACCAGACAGAGAAGGGGTGCTGGTGATAATCTTGTGGTTGATGTGACCACTGGTCATCTGGTTTAGGCTTATCACCAGACTGAGAGAGGGGTGCTGGTGGTAGTCTTGTGGTTGATGTGACCACTGGTCATCTGGTTTAGGCTTGTCACCAGACTGAGAGAGGTGTGCTGGTGGTAGTCTTGTGGTTGATGTGACCACTGGTCATCTGGTTTAGGCTTGTCACCAGACTGAGAGAGGGGTGCTGGTGGTAGTCTTGTGGTTGATGTGACCATTGGTCATCTGGTTTAGGCTTGTCACCATACTGAGAGAGGGGTGCTGGTGGGTGTCTTTTGGTTGATGTGACCACTGGTCATCTGGTTTAGGTTTTTCACCAGACTGAGAGTAGGGTGCTGGTGGTAGTCTTGTGGTTGATGTGACCACTGGTCATCTAGTCTAGGTTTGTCACCAGACTGAGAGAGAGGTGCTGGTGGTAGTCTTGTGGTTGATATTACCACTGGTCATCTGGTTTAGGCTTGTCACCAGACTGAGAGAGGGGTGCTGGTGGTAGTCTTGTGGTCGATGTGACCACTGGTCATCTGGTTTAGGTTTGTCACCAGACAGAGAAAGGGGTGCTGGTGGTAGTCTTGTGGTTGATGTGACCACTGGTCATCTGGTTTAGGTTTGTCACCAGACAGAGAAAGGGGTGCTGGTGGTAGTCTTGTGGTTGATGTGACCACTGGTCATCTGGTTTAGGTTTGTCACCAGACAGTGAAAGGGGTGCTGGTGGTAGTATTGTGGTTGATGTGACCACTGGTCATCTGGTTTAGGTTTGTCACCAGACAGAGAAAGGGGTGCTGGTGATAGTCCTGTGGTTGATGTGACCACTGGTCATCTGGTTTAGGTTTGTCACCAGACTGAGAGAGAGGTGCTAGTGGTAGTCTTGCGGTTGATGTGACCTCTGGTCATCTGGTTTAGGTTTGTCACCAGACTGAGAGAGATGTGCTAGTGGTAGTCTTGTGGTTGATGTGACCACTGGTCATCTGGTTTAGGTTTGTCACCAGACATAGAAAGGGGTGCTGGTGGTAGTCTTGTGGTTGATGTGACCACTGGTCATCTAGTCTAGCCTTGTCACCAGACTGAGAAAGGGGTGCTGGTGGTAGTCTTGTGGTTGATGTGACCTCTGGTCATCTGGTTTAGATTTGTCACCAGACTGAGAGAGGGGTGCTGGTGGTAGTCTTGTGGTTGATGTGACCACTGGTCATCTGGTTTAGGTTTGTCACCAGACTGAGAGAGAGAGAGGGGTGCTGGTGGTAGTCTTGTGGTTGATGTGACCTCTGGTCATCTGGTTTAGGCTTGTCACCAGACTGAGAGAGAGGTGCTGGAGGTAGTCGTGTGGTTGATGTGACCACTGGTCATCTGGTTTAGGCTTGTCACCAGACTGAGAGAGGAGTGCTGGGAGTAGTCTGGTGGTTGATGTGACCACTGGTCATCTGATTTAGGCTTGTCACCAGACTGAGAGAGGAGTGCTGGGAGTAGTCTGGTGGTTGATGTGACCACTGGTCATCTGGTCTAGGCTTGTCACCAGACTGAGAGAGAGGTGCTGGTGGTAGTCTTGTGGTTGATGTGACCACTGGTCATCTGGTTTAAGCTTGTCACCAGACTGAGAGTGGGGTGCTGGTGGTAGTCTTGTGGTTGATGTGACCACTGGTCATCTGGTTTAGGCTTGTCACCAGACTGAGAGAGGGGTGCTGGTGGTAGTCTTGTGGTTGATGTGACCACTGGTCATCTGGTTTAGGCTTGTCACCAGACTGAGAGAGGGGTGCTGGTGGTAGTCTTGTGGTTGATGTGACCACTGGTCATCTGGTTTAGGCTTGTCACCAGACTGAGAGAGGGGTGCTGGTGGTAGTCGTGTGGTTGATGTGACCACTGGTCATCTGGTTTAGTCTTGTCACCAGACTGAGAGAGAGGTGCTGGTGGTAGTCTTGCGGTTGATGTGACCACTGGTCATCTGGTTTAGGCTTGTCACCAGACTGAGAGAGAGGTATTTGTGGTAGTCTTGTGGTTGATGTGACCACTGGTCATCTGGTTTAGGCTTGTCACCAGACTGAGAGAGAGGTGCTGGTGGTAGTCGTGTGGTTGATGTGACCACTGGTCATCTGGTTTAGGCTTGTCACCAGACTGAGAGAGGGGTGCTGGTGATAGTCTTGTGGTTGATGTGACCACTGGTCATCTGGTTTAGGCTTGTCACCAGACTGAGAGAGAGGTGCTGGTGGTAGTCGTGTGGTTGATGTGACTACTGGTCATCTAGTCTAGGTTTGTCACCAGACTGAGAGAGAGGTGCTGGTGGTAGTCGTGTGGTTGATGTGATCTCTGGTCATCTGGTTTAGGCTTGTCACCAGACTGAGAGAGGGGTGCTGGTGGTAGTCTTGCGGTTGATGTGACCACTGGTCATCTAGTCTAGGTTTGTCACCAGACTGAGAGAGAGGTGCTGGTGGTAGTCTTGCGGTTGATGTGACCACTGGTCATCTGGTTTAGGTATGTTTACCAGACTGAGAGAGGGGTGCTGGTTGTAGTCTTGTGGTTGATGTGACCACTGGTCATCTGGTTTAGGTTTGTCACCATACTGAGAGAGGGGTGCTTGTGGTAGTCTTGTGGTTGATGTGACCACTGGTCATCTGGTTTAGGTTTGTCACCATACTGAGAGAGGGGTGCTGGTGGTAGTCTTGTGGTTGATGTGACCACTGGTCAACTGGTTTAGGTTTGTCACCAGACTGAGAAAGGGGTGCTGGTGATAGTCTTGTGGTTGATGTGACCACTGGTCATCTGGTTTAGGTTTGTCACCAGACTGAGAAAGGGGTGCTGGTGGTAGTCTTGTGGTTGACGTGACCACTGGTCATCTGGTTTAGGCTTGTCACCAGACTGAGAGAGAAGTGCTGGTGGTAGTCTTGTGGTTGATGTGACCACTGGTCATCTGGTTTAGGCTTGTCACCAGACTGAGAGAGAGGTGCTGGTGGTAGTCTTGTGGTTGATGTGACCACTGGTCATCTGGTTTAGGCTTGTCACCAGAGTGAGAAAGGGGTGCTGGTGGTAGTCTTGTGGTTGATGTGACCACTGGTCATCTGGTTTAAGCTTGTCACCAGACTGAGAGAGGGGTGCTGGTGGAAGTCTTTTGGTTGATGTGACCACTGGTCATCTGGTCTAGGCTTGTCACCAGACTGAGAGAGAGGTGCTGGTGGTAGTCTTGTGGTTGATGTGACCACTGGTCATCTGGTTTAGGCTTGTCACCAGACTGAGAGAGAAGTGCTGGTGGTAGTCTTGTGGTTGATGTGACCACTGGTCATCTGGTTTAGGCTTGTCACCAGACTGAGAGAGAGGTGCTGGTGGTAGTCTTGTGGTTGATGTGACCACTGGTCATATGGTCTAGGCTTGTCACCTGACTGAGAAAGGGATGCTGGTGGTAGTCTTGTGGTTGATGTGACCACTGGTCATCTAGTATAGGTTTGTCACCAAACTGAGAGAGAGGTGCTGGTGGTAGTCGTGTGGTTGATGTGACCACTGGTCATCTGGTTTAGGTTTGTCACCATACTGAGAGAGGGGTGCTGGTGGTAGTCGTGTGGTTGATGTAACCACTGGTCATCTGGTTTAGGTTTTTCACCGGATTGAGAGTGGGGTGCTGGTGATAGTCTTGTGGTTGATGTGACCACTGGTCATCTGCTTTAGGCTTGTCACCAGACTGAGAGAGGGGTGCTGGTGGTAGTCTTGTGGTTGATGTGACCACTGGTCATCTGGTTTTAGTTTTGTCACCAGACTGAGAGAGGGGTGCTGGTGGTAGTCTTGTGGTTGATGTGACCTCTGGTCATCTGGTTTAGGCTTGTCACAAGACTGACTGAGATGTGCTGGTGGTAGTCTTGTGGTTGATGTGACCACTGGTCATCTGGTTTAGGTTTTTCACCAAACTGAGAGTGGGGTGCTGGTGATAGTCTTGTTGTGGATGTGACCACTGGTCATCAGGTTTAGGTTTTTCACCAGGCTGAGAGTGGGGTGATGGTGATAGTCTTGTGGTTGATGTGACCACTGGTCATCTGGTTTAGGCTTGTCACCAGACTGAGAGAGGGGTGCTGGTGGTAGTCTTGTGGTTGATGTGACCACTGGTCATCTGGTTTAGGCTTGTCACCAGACTGAGAGATGGGTGCTGGTGGTTGTCTTGTGGTTGATGTGACCACTGGTCATCAGGTTTAGGTTTTTCACCAGGCTGAGAGTGGGGTGATGGTGATAGTCTTGTGGTTGATGTGACCACTGGTCATCTGGTTTAGGCTTGTCACCAGACTAAAGAGAGGGGTGCTGGTGGTAGTCTTGTGGTTGATGTGACCACTGGTCATCTGGTTTAGGCTTGTCACCAGACTAAAGAGAGGGGTGCTGGTGGTAGTCTTGTGGTTGATGTGACCACTGGTCATCTGGTTTAGGTTTGTCACCAGACTGAGAAAGGGGTGCTGGTGGTAGTCTTGTGGTTGATGGTACCACTGGTCATCTGGTTTAGGCTTGTCGCCAGACTGAGAGAGGGGTGCTGGTGGTAGTCTTGTGGTTGATGTGACCACTGGTCATCTGGTCTAGGTTTGTCACCAGACTGAGAGAGAGGTGCTGGTGGTAGTCTTGTGGTTGATGTGACCACTGGTCGTCTGGTTTAGGTTTTTCACCAGACTGAGAAAGGGGTGCTGGTGATAGTCTTGTGGTTGATGTGACCACTGGTCATCTGGTTTAGGCTTGTCACCAGACTGAGAGAGGGGTGCTGGTGGTAGTGTTGTGGTTGATGTGACCACTGGTCATCTGGTTTTAGTTTTGTCTCCAGACTGAGAGAGGGGTGCTGGTGGTAGTCTTGTGGTTGATGTGACCACTGGTCATCTGGTTTAGGCTTGTCACCAGACTGAGAGAGGGGTGCTGGTGGTAGTCTTGTGGTTGATGTGACCACTGGTCATCTAGTTTAGGCTTGTCACCAGACTGAGAGAGGTGTGCTGGTGGTAGTCTTGTGGTTGATGTGACCACTGGTCATCTGGTTTTGGCTTGTCACCATACTGAGAGAGGGGTGCTGGTGGGTGTCTTGTGGTTGATGTGACCACTGGTCATCTGGTTTAGGTTTTTCACCAGACTGAGAGTAGGGTGCTGGTGGTAGTCTTGTGGTTGATGTGACCACTGGTCATCTAGTCTAGGTTTGTCACCAGACTGAGAGAGAGGTGCTGGTGGTAGTCTTGTGGTTGATGTGACCACTGGTCATCTGGTTTAGGCTTGTCACCAGACTGAGAGAGGGGTGCTGGTGGTAGTCTTGTGGTCGATGTGACCACTGGTCATCTGGTCTAGGTTTGTCACCAGACTGAGAGAGAGGTGCTGGCGGTAGTCTTGTGGTTGATGTGACCACTGCTCATCTGGTTTAGGTTTTTCACCAGACTGAGAAAGGGGTGCTGGTGGTAGTCTTGTGGTTGATGTGACCACTGGTCATCTGGTTTAGGTTTTTCACCGGACTGAGAGAGGTGTGCTGGTGGTAGCCTTGTGGTTGATTTGACCACTGGTCATCTGGTTTAGGCTTGTCACCAGACTGAGAGAGAGGTGCTGATGGTAGTCGTCTAGTTGATGTGACCACTGGTCATCTGGTTAAGGTTTGTCACCAGACTGAGAGAGGGGTGCTGGCAGTAGTCTTGGGGTTGATGTGACCATTGGTCATCTGGTTTAGGTTTGTCACCAGACTGAGAAAGGGGTTCTGGTGGTAGTCTTGTGGTTGATCTGACCTCAGGTCATCTGGCTTAGGTTTGTCACCACACTGAGAAAGGGGTGCTGACGGTAGTCTTGTGGTTGATGTGACCTCTGGTCCTCTGGTTTAGGTTTGTCACCAGACTGAGAAAGGGGTGCTGGTGGTAGTCTTGTGGTTGATGTGACCACTGGTCATCTGGTTTAGGTTTGTCACCAGACAGAGAAAGGGGTGCTGGTGGTAGTCTTGTGGTTGATGTGACCACTGGTCATCTGGTTTAGGTTTGTCACCAGACAGAGAAAGGGGTGCTGGTGGTAGTCTTGTGGTTGATGTGACCACTGGTCATCTGGTTTAGGTTTGTCACCAGACAGAGAAAGGGGTGCTGGTGGTAGTCTTGTGGTTGATGTGACCACTGGTCATCTGGTTTAGGTTTGTCACCAGACAGTGAAAGGGGTGCTGGTGGTAGTATTGTGGTTGATGTGACCACTGGTCATCTGGTTTAGGTTTGTCACCAGACAGAGAAAGGGGTGCTGGTGATAGTCCTGTGGTTGATGTGACCACTGGTCATCTGGTTTAGGTTTGTCACCAGACTGAGAGAGAGGTGCTAGTGGTAGTCTTGCGGTTGATGTGACCTCTGGTCATCTGGTTTAGGTTTGTCACCAGACTGAGAGAGATGTGCTAGTGGTAGTCTTGTGGTTGATGTGACCACTGGTCATCTGGTTTAGGTTTGTCACCAGACATAGAAAGGGGTGCTGGTGGTAGTCTTGTGGTTGATGTGACCACTGGTCATCTAGTCTAGCCTTGTCACCAGACTGAGAAAGGGGTGCTGGTGGTAGTCTTGTGGTTGATGTGACCTCTGGTCATCTGGTTTAGGTTTGTCACCAGACTGAGAGAGAGGTGCTAGTGGTAGACTTGTGGTTGATGTGACCACTGGTCATCTGGTTTAGGTTTTTCACCGGACTGAGAGTGGGGTGCTGGTGATAGTCTTGTGGTTGATGTGACCACTGGTCATCTGGTTTAGGTTTTTCACCGGACTGAGAGAGGGGTGCGGGTGGTAGTCTTGTGGTTGATGTGACCACTGGTCATCTGGTTTAGGTTTGTCACCAGACAGAGAAAGGGGTGCTGGAGGTAATCTTGTGGTTGATGTGACCACTGGTCATCTGGTTTAGGTTTGTCACCAGACAGAGAAAGGGGTGCTTGTGGTAGTATTGTGGTTGATGTGACCACTGGTCATCTGGTTTAGGTTTGTCACCAGACAGAGAAAGGGGTGCAGGTGGTAGTCTTGTGGTTGATGTGACCACTGGTTATCTGGTTTAGGTTTGTCACCAGACAGTGAAAGGGGTGCTGGCGGTAGTCTTGTGGTTGATGTGACCACTGGTCATCTGGTTCAGGTTTGTCACCAGACTGAGAAAGGGGTGCTGGTGGTAGTCTTGTGTTTGATGTGACCACTGTTCATCTGGTTTAGGTTTGTCACCAGACAGAGAAGGGGTGCTGGTGATAGTCTTGTGGTTGATGTGACCACTGGTCATCTGGTTTAGGCTTGTCACCAGACTGAGAGAGGGGTGCTGGTTGTAGTCTTGTGGTTGATGTGACCACTGGTCATCTGGTTTAGGCTTGTCACCAGACTGAGAGAGGTGTGCTGGTGGTAGTCTTGTGGTTGATGTGACCACTGGTCATCTGGTTTAGGCTTGTCACCAGACTGAGAGAGGGGTGCTGGTGGTAGTCTTGTGGTTGATGTGACCACTGGTCATTTGGTTTAGGCTTGTCACCATACTGAGAGAGGGGTGCTGGTGGGTGTCTTGTGGTTGATGTGACCACTGGTCATCTGGTTTAGGTTTTTCACCAGACTGAGAGTAGGGTGCTGGTGGTAGTCTTGTGGTTGATGTGACCACTGGTCATCTAGTCTAGGTTTGTCACCAGACTGAGAGAGAGGTGCTGGTGGTAATCTTGTGGTTGATGTTACCACTGGTCATCTGGTTTAGGCTTGTCACCAGACTGAGAGAGGGGTGCTGGTGGTAGTCTTGTGGTCGATGTGACCACTGGTCATCTGGTTTAGGTTTGTCACCAGACAGAGAAAGGGGTGCTGGTGGTAGTCTTGTGGTTGATGTGACCACTGGTCATCTGGTTTAGGTTTGTCACCAGACAGAGAAAGGGGTGCTGGTGGTAGTCTTGTGGTTGATGTGACCACTGGTCATCTGGTTTAGGTTTGTCACCAGACAGTGAAAGGGGTGCTGGTGGTAGTATTGTGGTTGATGTGACCACTGGTCATCTGGTTTAGGTTTGTCACCAGACAGAGAAAGGGGTGCTGGTGATAGTCCTGTGGTTGATGTGACCACTGGTCATCTGGTTTAGGTTTGTCACCAGACATAGAAACGGGTGCTGGTGGTAGTCTTGTGGTTGATGTGACCACTGGTCATCTAGTCTAGCCTTGTCACCAGACTGAGAAAGGGGTGCTGGTGGTAGTCTTGTGGTTGATGTGACCTCTGGTCATCTGGTTTAGATTTGTCACCAGACTGAGAGAGGGGTGCTGGTGGTAGTCTTGTGGTTGATGTGACCACTGGTCATCTGGTTTAGGCTTGTCACCAGACTGAGAGAGGGGTGCTGGTTGTAGTCTTGTGGTTGATGTGACCACTGGTCATCTGGTTTAGGCTTGTCACCAGACTGAGAGAGGTGTGCTGGTGGTAGTCTTGTGGTTGATGTGACCACTGGTCATCTGGTTTAGGCTTGTCACCAGACTGAGAGAGGGGTGCTGGTGGTAGTCTTGTGGTTGATGTGACCACTGGTCATCTGGTTTAGGCTTGTCACCATACTGAGAGAGGGGTGCTGGTGGGTGTCTTGTGGTTGATGTGACCACTGGTCATCTGGTTTAGGTTTTTCACCAGACTGAGAGTAGGGTGCTGGTGGTAGTCTTGTGGTTGATGTGACCACTGGTCATCTAGTCTAGGTTTGTCACCAGACTGAGAGAGAGGTGCTGGTGGTAGTCTTGTGGTTGATGTTACCACTGGTCATCTGGTTTAGGCTTGTCACCAGACTGAGAGAGGGGTGCTGGTGGTAGTCTTGTGGTCGATGTGACCACTGGTCATCTGGTTTAGGTTTGTCACCAGACAGAGAAAGGGGTGCTGGTGGTAGTCTTGTGGTTGATGTGACCACTGGTCATCTGGTTTAGGTTTGTCACCAGACAGAGAAAGGGGTGCTGGTGGTAGTCTTGTGGTTGATGTGACCACTGGTCATCTGGTTTAGGTTTGTCACCAGACAGTGAAAGGGGTGCTGGTGGTAGTATTGTGGTTGATGTGATCACTGGTCATCTGGTTTAGGTTTGTCACCAGACAGAGAAAGGGGTGCTGGTGATAGTCCTGTGGTTGATGTGACCACTGGTCATCTGGTTTAGGTTTGTCACCAGACATAGAAAGGGGTGCTGGTGGTAGTCTTGTGGTTGATGTGACCACTGGTCATCTAGTCTAGCCTTGTCACCAGACTGAGAAAGGGGTGCTGGTGGTAGTCTTGTGGTTGATGTGACCTCTGGTCATCTGGTTTAGATTTGTCACCAGACTGAGAGAGGGGTGCTGGTGGTAGTCTTGTGGTTGATGTGACCACTGGTCATCTGGTTTAGGTTTGTCACCAGACTGAGAGAGAGAGAGGGGTGCTGGTGGTAGTCTTGTGGTTGATGTGACCTCTGGTCATCTGGTTTAGGCTTGTCACCAGACTGAGAGAGAGGTGCTGGAGGTAGTCGTGTGGTTGATGTGACCACTGGTCATCTGGTTTAGGCTTGTCACCAGACTGAGAGAGGAGTGCTGGGAGTAGTCTTGTGGTTGATGTGACAACTGGTCATCTGATTTAGGCTTGTCACCAGACTGAGAGAGGGGTGCTGGTGGTAGTCTTGTGGTTGATGTGACCACTGGTTATCTGGTTTAGGCTTGTCACCAGACTGAGAGAGGGGTGCTGGTGGTAGTCTTGTGGTTGATGTGACCACTGGTCATCTGGTTTAAGCTTGTCACCAGACTGAGAGTGGGGTGCTGGTGGTAGTCTTGTGGTTGATGTGACCACTGGTCATCTGGTTTAGGCTTGTCACCAGACTGAGAGAGGGGTGCTGGTGGTAGTCTTGTGGTTGATGTGACCACTGGTCATCTGGTTTAGGCTTGTCACCAGACTGAGAGAGGGGTGCTGGTGGTAGTCTTGTGGTTGATGTGACCACTGGTCATCTGGTTTAGGCTTGTCACCAGACTGAGAGAGGGGTGCTGGTGGTAGTCGTGTGGTTGATGTGACCACTGGTCATCTGGTTTAGGCTTGTCACCAGACTGAGAGAGAGGTGCTGGTGGTAGTCTTGCGGTTGATGTGACCACTGGTCATCTGGTTTAGGCTTGTCACCAGACTGAGAGAGGGGTGCTGGTGGTAGTCTTGTGGTCGATGTGACCACTGGTCATCTGGTTTAGGTTTGTCACCAGACAGAGAAAGGGGTGCTGGTGGTAGTCTTGTGGTTGATGTGACCACTGGTCATCTGGTTTAGGTTTGTCACCAGACAGAGAAAGGGGTGCTGGTGGTAGTCTTGTGGTTGATGTGACCACTGGTCATCTGGTTTAGGTTTGTCACCAGACAGTGAAAGGGGTGCTGGTGGTAGTATTGTGGTTGATGTGACCACTGGTCATCTGGTTTAGGTTTGTCACCAGACAGAGAAAGGGGTGCTGGTGATAGTCCTGTGGTTGATGTGACCACTGGTCATCTGGTTTAGGTTTGTCACCAGACATAGAAACGGGTGCTGGTGGTAGTCTTGTGGTTGATGTGACCACTGGTCATCTAGTCTAGCCTTGTCACCAGACTGAGAAAGGGGTGCTGGTGGTAGTCTTGTGGTTGATGTGACCTCTGGTCATCTGGTTTAGATTTGTCACCAGACTGAGAGAGGGGTGCTGGTGGTAGTCTTGTGGTTGATGTGACCACTGGTCATCTGGTTTAGGTTTGTCACCAGACTGAGAGAGAGAGAGGGGTGCTGGTGGTAGTCTTGTGGTTGATGTGACCACTGGTCATCTGGTTTAGGCTTGTCACCAGACTGAGAGAGAGGTATTGGTGGTAGTCTTGTGGTTGATGTGACCACTGGTCATCTGGTTTAGGCTTGTCACCAGACTGAGAGAGAGGTATTGGTGGTAGTCGTGTGGTTGATGTGACCACTGGTCATCTGGTTTAGGCTTGTCACCAGACTGAGAGAGAGGTGCTGGTGGTAGTCGTGTGGTTGATGTGACCACTGGTCATCTGGTTTAGGCTTGTCACCAGACTGAGAGAGGGGTGCTGGTGATAGTCTTGTGGTTGATGTGACCACTGGTCATCTGGTTTAGGCTTGTCACCAGACTGAGAGAGAGGTGCTGGTGGTAGTCTTGTGGTTGATGTGACCACTGATCATCTGGTTTAGGCTTGTCACCAGACTGAGAGAGGGGTGCTGGTGGTAGTCGTGTGGTTGATGTGACTACTGGTCATCTAGTCTAGGTTTGTCACCAGACTGAGAGAGAGGTGCTGGTGGTAGTCGTGTGGTTGATGTGACTACTGGTCATCTAGTCTAGGTTTGTCACCAGACTGAGAGAGAGGTGCTGGTGGTAGTCGTGTGGTTGATGTGATCTCTGGTCATCTGGTTTAGGCTTGTCACCAGACTGAGAGAGGGGTGCTGGTGGTAGTCTTGCGGTTGATGTGACCACTGGTCATCTAGTCTAGGTTTGTAACCAGACTGAGAGAGAGGTGCTGGTGGTAGTCTTGCGGTTGATGTGACCACTGGTTATCTGGTTTAGGTATGTTTACCAGACTGAGAGAGGGGTGCTGGTTGTAGTCTTGTGGTTGATGTGACCACTGGTCATCTGGTTTAGGTTTGTCACCATACTGAGAGAGGGGTGCTTGTGGTAGTCTTGTGGTTGATGTGACCACTGGTCATCTGGTTTAGGTTTGTCACCATACTGAGAGAGGGGTGCTGGTGGTAGTCTTGTGGTTGATGTGACCACTGGTCAACTGGTTTAGGTTTGTCACCAGACTGAGAAAGGGGTGCTGGTGATAGTCTTGTGGTTGATGTGACCACTGGTCATCTGGTTTAGGTTTGTCACCAGACTGAGAAAGGTGTGCTGGTGGTAGTCTTGTGGTTGACGTGACCACTGGTCATCTGGTTTAGGCTTGTCACCAGACTGAGAGAGAAGTGCTGGTGGTAGTCTTGTGGTTGATGTGACCACTGGTCATCTGGTTTAGACTTGTCACCAGACTGAGAGAGAGGTGCTGGTGGTAGTCTTGTGGTTGATGTGACCACTGGTCATCTGGTTTAGGTATGTTTACCAGACTGAGAGAGGGGTGCTGGTTGTAGTCTTGTGGTTGATGTGACCACTGGTCATCTGGTTTAGGTTTGTCACCATACTGAGAGAGGGGTGCTTGTGGTAGTCTTGTGGTTGATGTGACCACTGGTATTCTGGTTTAGGTTTGTCACCATACTGAGAGAGGGGTGCTGGTGGTAGTCTTGTGGTTGATGTGACCACTGGTCAACTGGTTTAGGTTTGTCACCAGACTGAGAAAGGGGTGCTGGTGATAGTCTTGTGGTTGATGTGACCACTGGTCATCTGGTTTAGGTTTGTCACCAGACTGAGAAAGGGGTGCTGGTGGTAGTCTTGTGGTTGACGTGACCACTGGTCATCTGGTTTAGGCTTGTCACCAGACTGAGAGAGAAGTGCTGGTGGTAGTCTTGTGGTTGATGTGACCACTGGTCATCTGGTTTAGGCTTGTCACCAGACTGAGAGAGAGGTGCTGGTGGTAGTCTTGTGGTTGATGTGACCACTGGTCATCTGGTTTAGGCTTGTCACCAGAGTGAGAAAGGTGTGCTGGTGGTAGTCTTGTGGTTGATGTGACCACTGGTCATCTGGTTTAAGCTTGTCACCAGACTGAGAAAGGGGTGCTGGTGGTAGTCTTTTGGTTGATGTGACCACTGGTCATCTGGTCTAGGCTTGTCACCAGACTGAGAGAGAGGTGCTGGTGGTAGTCTTGTGGTTGATGTGACCACTGGTCATCTGGTTTATGCTTGTCACCAGACTGAGAGAGAAGTGCTGGTGGTAGTCTTGTGGTTGATGTGACCACTGGTCATCTGGTTTAGGCTTGTCACCAGACTGAGAGAGAGGTGCTGGTGGTAGTCTTGTGGTTGATGTGACCACTGGTCATATGGTCTAGGCTTGTCACCAGACTGAGAAAGGGATGCTGGTGGTAGTCTTGTGGTTGATGTGACCACTGGTCATCTAGTATAGGTTTGTCACCAAACTGAGAGAGAGGTGCTGGTGGTAGTCGTGTGGTTGATGTGACCACTGGTCATCTGGTTTAGGTTTGTCACCATACTGAGAGAGGGGTGCTGGTGGTAGTCGTGTGGTTGATGTAACCACTGGTCATCTGGTTTAGGTTTGTCACCACACTGAGAGAGGGGTGCTGGTGGTAGTCTTGTGGTTGATGTGACCACTGGTCATCTGGTGTAGGTTTGTCACCAGACTGAGAGAGGGGTGCTGGTGATAGTCTTGTGGTTGATGTGACCACTGGTCATCTGGTTTAGGTTTGTTACCAGACTGAGAGAGAGGTGCTGGTGGTAGTCTTGTGGTTGATGTGACCACTGGTCATCTGGTTTAGGCTTGTCACCAGACTGAAGGAGGGGTGCTGGTGGTAGTCTTGTGGTTGATGTGACCACTGGTCATCTGGTTTAGGCTTGTCACCAGACTGAGAGAGGGTTTCTGGTGGTAGTCTTGTGGTTGATGTGACCACTGGTCATCTGGTTTAGGCTTGTCACCAGACTGAGAGAGAGGTGCTGGTGGTTGTCTTGTGGTTGATGTGACCTCTGGTCATCTGGTTTAGGTTTTGCACCAGACTGAGAGTGGGGTGCTGGTGGTAGTCTTGTGGTTGATGTGACCACTGGTCATCTGGTTTAGGCTTGTCACCAGACTGAGAGAGGGTTTCTGGTGGTAGTCTTGTGGTTGATGTGACCACTGGTCATCTGGTTTAGGCTTGTCACCAGACTGAGAGAGAGGTGCTGGTGGTTGTCTTGTGGTTGATGTGACCTCTGGTCATCTGGTTTAGGTTTGTCACCAGACTGAGAAAGGGGTGCTGGTGGTAGTCTTGTGGTTGATGTGACCACTGGTCATCTGGTTTAGGCTTGTCACCAGACTGAGAGAGGGTGCTGGTGGTAGTCTTGTGGTTGATGTGACCACTGGTCATCTGGTTTAGGCTTGTCACCAGACTGAGAGAGGGGTGCTGGTGGTAGTCTTGTGGTTTATGAGACCACTGGTCATCTGGTTTAGACTTGTCACCAGACTGAGAGAGGGGTGCTGGTGGTAGTCGTGTGGTTGATGTGACCACTGGTCATCTGGTTTAGGCTTGTCACCATACTGAGAGAGGGGTGCTGGTTGTAGTCTTGTGGTTGATGTGACCACTGGTCATCTGGTTTAGGTTTGTCACCATACTGAGAGAGGGGTGCTGGTGGTAGTCTTGTGGTTGATGTGACCACTGGTCATCTGGTTTAGGTTTGTCACCAGACTGAGAGAGGGGTGCTGGTGGTAGTCTTGTGGTTGATGTGACCACTGGTCATCTGGTTTAGGTTTGTCACCAGACTGAGAGAGGGGTGGTGGTGGTGGTCTTGTGGTTGATGTGACCACTGGTCATCTGGTTTAGGTTTGTCACCAGACTGAGAGAGGGGTGCTGGTGGTAGTCTTGTGGTTGATGTGACCACTGGTCAACTGGTTTAGGTTTGTCACCATACTGAGAGAGGGGTGCTTGTGGTAGTCTTGTGGTTGATGTGACCACTGGTCATCTGGTTTAGGCTTGTCACCATACTGAGAGAGGGGTGCTGGTTGTAGTCTTGTGGTTGATGTGACCACTGGTCATCTGGTTTAGGTTTGTCACCATACTGAGAGAGGGGTGCTTGTGGTAGTCTTGTGGTTGATGTGACCACTGGTCATCTGGTTTAGGCTTGTCACCATACTGAGAGATGGGTGCTGGTGGTAGTCTTGTGGTTGATGTGACCACTGGTCAACTGGTTTAGGTTTGTCACCAGACTGAGAAAGGGGTGCTGGTGATAGTCTTGTGGTTGATGTGACCACTGGTCATCTGGTTTAGGTTTGTCACCAGACTGAGAAAGGGGTGCTGGTGGTAGTCTTGTGGTTGACGTGACCACTGGTCATCTGGTTTAGGCTTGTCACCAGACTGAGAGAGAAGTGCTGGTGGTAGTCTTGTGGTTGATGTGACCACTGGTCATCTGGTTTAGGCTTGTCACCAGACTGAGAGAGAGGTGCTGGTGGTAGTCTTGTGGTTGATGTGACCACTGGTCATCTGGTTTAGGCTTGTCACCAGAGTGAGAAAGGTGTGCTGGTGGTAGTCTTGTGGTTGATGTGACCACTGGTCATCTGGTTTAAGCTTGTCACCAGACTGAGAAAGGGGTGCTGGTGGTAGTCTTTTGGTTGATGTGACCACTGGTCATCTGGTCTAGGCTTGTCACCAGACTGAGAGAGAGGTGCTGGTGGTAGTCTTGTGGTTGATGTGACCACTGGTCATCTGGTTTATGCTTGTCACCAGACTGAGAGAGAAGTGCTGGTGGTAGTCTTGTGGTTGATGTGACCACTGGTCATCTGGTTTAGGCTTGTCACCAGACTGAGAGAGAGGTGCTGGTGGTAGTCTTGTGGTTGATGTGACCACTGGTCATATGGTCTAGGCTTGTCACCAGACTGAGAAAGGGATGCTGGTGGTAGTCTTGTGGTTGATGTGACCACTGGTCATCTAGTATAGGTTTGTCACCAAACTGAGAGAGAGGTGCTGGTGGTAGTCGTGTGGTTGATGTGACCACTGGTCATCTGGTTTAGGTTTGTCACCATACTGAGAGAGGGGTGCTGGTGGTAGTCGTGTGGTTGATGTAACCACTGGTCATCTGGTTTAGGTTTGTCACCACACTGAGAGAGGGGTGCTGGTGGTAGTCTTGTGGTTGATGTGACCACTGGTCATCTGGTGTAGGTTTGTCACCAGACTGAGAGAGGGGTGCTGGTGATAGTCTTGTGGTTGATGTGACCACTGGTCATCTGGTTTAGGTTTGTTACCAGACTGAGAGAGAGGTGCTGGTGGTAGTCTTGTGGTTGATGTGACCACTGGTCATCTGGTTTAGGCTTGTCACCAGACTGAAGGAGGGGTGCTGGTGGTAGTCTTGTGGTTGATGTGACCACTGGTCATCTGGTTTAGGCTTGTCACCAGACTGAGAGAGGGTTTCTGGTGGTAGTCTTGTGGTTGATGTGACCACTGGTCATCTGGTTTAGGCTTGTCACCAGACTGAGAGAGAGGTGCTGGTGGTTGTCTTGTGGTTGATGTGACCTCTGGTCATCTGGTTTAGGTTTTGCACCAGACTGAGAGTGGGGTGCTGGTGATAGTCTTGTGGTTGATGTGACCACTGGTCATCTGGTTTAGGCTTGTCACCAGACAGAGAGAGAGGTGCTGGTGGTTGTCTTGTGGTTGATGCGACCTCTGGTCATCTGGTTTAGGCTTGTCACCAGACTGAGAGAGAGGTGCTGGTGGTAGTCTTGTGGTTGATGTGACCACTGGTGTTCTGGTTTAGGTTTGTCACCAGACTGAGAAAGGGGTGCTGGTGGTAGTCTTGTGGTTGATGTGACCACTGGTCATCTGGTTTAGGTTTTTCACCAGACTGAGAGAGGGGTGCTGGTGGTAGTCTTGTGGTTGATGTGACCACTGGTCATCTGGTTTAGGCTTGTCACCAGACTGAGAGAGGGGTGCTGGTGGTAGTCGTGTGGTTGATGTGACCACTGGTCATCTGGTTTAGGCTTGTCACCAGACTGAGAGAGGGGTGCTGGTGGTAGTCTTGTGGTTGATGTGACCACTGGTCATCTGGTTTAGGCTTGTCACCAGACTGAGAGAGGGTTACTGGTGGTAGTCTTGTGGTTGGTGTGACCTCTTGTCATCTGGTTTAGGCTTGTCACCAGACTGAGAGAGAGGTGCTGGTGTTAGTCGTGTGGTTGATGTGACCACTGGTCATCTGGTTTAGGCTTGTCACCAGACTGAGAGAGGGGTGCTGGTGGTAGTCTTGTGGTTTATGAGACCACTGGTCATCTGGTTTAGACTTGTCACCAGACTGAGAGAGGGTTACTGGTGGTAGTCTTGTGGTTGATGTGACCACTGGTCATCTGGTTTAGGTTTGTCACCAGACTGAGAGAGGGGTGGTGGTGGTGGTCTTGTGGTTGATGTGACCACTGGTCATCTGGTTTAGGTTTGTCACCAGACTGAGAGAGGGGTGCTGGTGGTAGTCTTGTGCTTGATGTGACCACTGGTCATTTGGTTTAGGTTTGTCACCAGACTGAGAGAGGGGTGCTGGTGGTAGTCTTGTGGTTGATGTGACCACTGGTCATCTGGTTTAGGTTTGTCACCAGACTGAGGAAGGGGTGCTGGTGGTAGTCTTGTGGTTGATGTGACCACTGGTCATCTGGTTTAGGCTTGTCACCAGACTGAGAGAGAGGTGCTGGTGGTAGTCTTGTGGTTGATGTGACCACTGGTCATCTGGTTTAGGCTTGTCACCAGACTGAGAGAGGGGTTCTGGTGGTAGTCTTGTGGTTGATGTGACCACTGGTCATCTGGTTTAGGTTTTTCACCAGACTGAGAGAGGGGTGCTGGTGGTAGTCTTGTGGTTGATGTGACCACTGGTCATCTGGTTTAGGCTTGTCACCAGACTGAGAGAGGGGTGCTGGTGGTAGTCGTGTGGTTGATGTGACCACTGGTCATCTGGTTTAGGCTTGTCACCAGACTGAGAGAGGGTTACTGGTGGTAGTCTTGTGGTTGGTGTGACCACTGGTCATCTAGTCTAGGTTTGTCACCAGACTGAGAGAGAGGTGCTGGTGGTAGTCGTGTGGTTGATGTGATCTCTGGTCATCTGGTTTAGGCTTGTCACCAGACTGAGAGAGGGGTGCTGGTGGTAGTCTTGTGGTTGATGTGACCACTGGTCATCTGGTTTAGGTTTGTCACCATACTGAGAGAGGGGTGCTGGTGGTAGTCTTGTGGTTGATGTGACCACTGGTCAACTGGTTTAGGTTTGTCACCAGACTGAGAAAGGGGTGCTGGTGATAGTCTTGTGGTTGATGTGACCACTGGTCATCTGGTTTAGGTTTGTCACCAGAATGAGAAAGGGGTGCTGGTGGTAGTCTTGTGGTTGACGTGACCACTGGTCATCTGGTTTAGGCTTGTCACCAGACTGAGAGAGGGGTGCTGGTGGTAGTCTTGTGGTTGATGTGACCACTGGTCATCTGGTTTAGGCTTGTCACCAGACTGAGAGAGGGGTGCTTGTGGTAGTCTTGTGGTTGATGTGACCACTGGTCATCTGGTTTAGGTTTGTCACCAGACTGAGAGTAGGGTGCTGGTGGTAGTCTTGTGGTTGATGTGACCACTGGTCATCTGGTTTAGGTTTTTCACCGGACTGAGAGAGGGGTGCTGGTGGTAGTCTTGTGGTTGATGTGACCACTGGTCATCTGGTTTAGGTTTGTCACCAGACAGAGAAAGGGGTGCTGGAGGTAATCTTGTGGTTGATGTGACCACTGGTCATCTGGTTTAGGTTTGTCACCAGACAGAGAAAGGGGTGCTTGTGGTAGTATTGTGGTTGATGTGACCACTGGTCATCTGGTTCAGGTTTGTCACCAGACTGAGAAAGGGGTGCTGGTGGTAGTCTTGTGTTTGATGTGACCACTGTTCATCTGGTTTAGGTTTGTCACCAGACAGAGAAGGGGTGCTGGTGATAGTCTTGTGGTTGATGTGACCACTGGTCATCTGGTTTAGGCTTGTCACCAGACTGAGAGAGGTGTGCTGATGGTAGTCTTGTGGTTGATGTGACCACTGGTCATCTGGTTTAGGCTTGTCACCAGACTGAGAGAGGGGTGCTGGTGGTAGTCTTGTGGTTGATGTGACCACTGGTCATCTGGTTTAGGCTTGTCACCATACTGAGAGAGGGGTGCTGGTGGGTGTATTGTGGTTGATGTGACCACTGGTCATCTGGTTTAGGTTTTTCACCAGACTGAGAGTAGGGTGCTTGTGGTAGTCTTGTGGTTGATGTGACCACTGGTCATCTAGTCTAGGTTTGTCACCAGACTGAGAGAGAGGTGCTGGTGGTAGTCTTGTGGTTGATGTTACCACTGGTCATCTGGTTTAGGCTTGTCACCAGACTGAGAGAGGGGTGCTGGTGGTAGTCTTGTGGTCGATGTGACCACTGGTCATCTGGTTTAGGTTTGTCACCAGACAGAGAAAGGGGTGCTGGTGGTAGTCTTGTGGTTGATGTGACCACTGGTCATCTGGTTTAGGTTTGTCACCAGACAGAGAAAGGGGTGCTGGTGGTAGTCTTGTGGTTGATGTGACCACTGGTCATCTGGTTTAGGTTTGTCACCAGACAGTGAAAGGGGTGCTGGTGGTAGTATTGTGGTTGATGTGACCACTGGTCATCTGGTTTAGGTTTGTCACCAGACAGAGAAAGGGGTGCTGGTGATAGTCCTGTGGTTGATGTGACCACTGGTCATCTGGTTTAGGTTTGTCACCAGACTGAGAGAGAGGTGCTAGTGGTAGTCTTGCGGTTGATGTGACCTCTGGTCATCTGGTTTAGGTTTGTCACCAGACTGAGAGAGATGTGCTAGTGGTAGTCTTGTGGTTGATGTGACCACTGGTCATCTGGTTTAGGTTTGTCACCAGACATAGAAAGGGGTGCTGGTGGTAGTCTTGTGGTTGATGTGACCACTGGTCATCTAGTCTAGCCTTGTCACCAGACTGAGAAAGGGGTGCTGGTGGTAGTCTTGTGGTTGATGTGACCTCTGGTCATCTGGTTTAGATTTGTCACCAGACTGAGAGAGGGGTGCTGGTGGTAGTCTTGTGGTTGATGTGACCTCTGGTCATCTGGTTTAGGCTTGTCACCAGACTGAGAGAGAGGTGCTGGAGGTAGTCGTGTGGTTGATGTGACCACTGGTCATCTGGTTTAGGCTTGTCACCAGACTGAGAGAGGAGTGCTGGGAGTAGTCTTGTGGTTGATGTGACCACTGGTCATCTGATTTAGGCTTGTCACCAGACTGAGAGAGGGGTGCTTGTGGTAGTCTTGTGGTTGATGTGACCACTGGTTATCTGGTTTAGGCTTGTCACCAGACTGAGAGAGGGGTGCTGGTGGTAGTCTTGTGGTTGATGTGACCACTGGTCATCTGGTTTAAGCTTGTCACCAGACTGAGAGTGGGGTGCTGGTGGTAGTCTTGTGGTTGATGTGACCACTGGTCATCTGGTTTAGGCTTGTCACCAGACTGAGAGAGGGGTGCTGGTGGTAGTCTTGTGGTTGATGTGACCACTGGTCATCTGGTTTAGGCTTGTCACCAGACTGAGAGAGGGGTGCTGGTGGTAGTCGTGTGGTTGATGTGACCACTGGTCATCTGGTTTAGGCTTGTCACCAGACTGAGAGAGAGGTGCTGGTGGTAGTCTTGCGGTTGATGTGACCACTGGTCATCTGGTTTAGGCTTGTCACCAGACTGAGAGAGAGGTATTGGTGGTAGTCTTGTGGTTGATGTGACCACTGGTCATCTGGTTTAGGCTTGTCACCAGACTGAGAGAGAGGTGCTGGTGGTAGTCGTGTGGTTGATGTGACCACTGGTCATCTGGTTTAGGCTTGTCACCAGACTGAGAGAGGGGTGCTGGTGGTAGTCGTGTGGTTGATGTGACCACTGGTCATCTGGTTTAGGCTTGTCACCAGACTGAGAGAGGGGTGCTGGTGATAGTCTTGTGGTTGATGTGACCACTGGTCTTCTGGTTTAGGCTTGTCACCAGACTGAGAGAGAGGTGCTAGTGGTAGTCTTGCGGTTGATGTGACCTCTGGTCATCTGGTTTAGGTTTGTCACCAGACTGAGAGAGATGTGCAAGTGGTAGTCTTGTGGTTGATGTGACCACTGGTCATCTGGTTTAGGTTTGTCACCAGACATAGAAAGGGGTGCTGGTGGTAGTCTTGTGGTTGATGTGACCACTGGTCATCTAGTCTAGCCTTGTCACCAGACTGAGAAAGGGGTGCTGGTGGTAGTCTTGTGGTTGATGTGACCTCTGGTCATCTGGTTTAGATTTGTCACCAGACTGAGAGAGGGGTGCTGGTGGTAGTCTTGTGGTTGATGTGACCTCTGGTCATCTGGTTTAGGCTTGTCACCAGACTGAGAGAGAGGTGCTGGAGGTAGTCGTGTGGTTGATGTGACCACTGGTCATCTGGTTTAGGCTTGTCACCAGACTGAGAGAGGAGTGCTGGGAGTAGTCTTGTGGTTGATGTGACCACTGGTCATCTGATTTAGGCTTGTCACCAGACTGAGAGAGGGGTGCTTGTGGTAGTCTTGTGGTTGATGTGACCACTGGTTATCTGGTTTAGGCTTGTCACCAGACTGAGAGAGGGGTGCTGGTGGTAGTCTTGTGGTTGATGTGACCACTGGTCATCTGGTTTAAGCTTGTCACCAGACTGAGAGTGGGGTGCTGGTGGTAGTCTTGTGGTTGATGTGACCACTGGTCATCTGGTTTAGGCTTGTCACCAGACTGAGAGAGGGGTGCTGGTGGTAGTCTTGTGGTTGATGTGACCACTGGTCATCTGGTTTAGGCTTGTCACCAGACTGAGAGAGGGGTGCTGGTGGTAGTCGTGTGGTTGATGTGACCACTGGTCATCTGGTTTAGGCTTGTCACCAGACTGAGAGAGAGGTGCTGGTGGTAGTCTTGCGGTTGATGTGACCACTGGTCATCTGGTTTAGGCTTGTCACCAGACTGAGAGAGAGGTATTGGTGGTAGTCTTGTGGTTGATGTGACCACTGGTCATCTGGTTTAGGCTTGTCACCAGACTGAGAGAGAGGTGCTGGTGGTAGTCGTGTGGTTGATGTGACCACTGGTCATCTGGTTTAGGCTTGTCACCAGACTGAGAGAGGGGTGCTGGTGGTAGTCGTGTGGTTGATGTGACCACTGGTCATCTGGTTTAGGCTTGTCACCAGACTGAGAGAGGGGTGCTGGTGATAGTCTTGTGGTTGATGTGACCACTGGTCTTCTGGTTTAGGCTTGTCACCAGACTGAGAGAGAGGTGCTGGTGGTAGCCGTGTGGTTGATGTGACTACTGGTCATCTAGTCTAGGTTTGTCACCAGACTGAGAGAGAGGTGCTGGTGGTAGTCGTGTGGTTGATGTGATCTCTGGTCATCTGGTTTAGGCTTGTCACCAGACTGAGAGAGGGGTGCTGGTGGTAGTCTTGCGGTTGATGTGACCACTGGTCATCTAGTCTAGGTTTGTCACCAGACTGAGAGAGAGGTGCTGGTGGTAGTCTTGCGGTTGATGTGACCACTGGTCATCTGGTTTAGGTATGTTTACCAGACTGAGAGAGGGGTGCTGGTTGTAGTCTTGTGGTTGATGTGACCACTGGTCATCTGGTTTAGGTTTGTCACCATACTGAGAGAGGGGTGCTTGTGGTAGTCTTGTGGTTGATGAGACCACTGGTCATCTGGTTTAGGTTTGTCACCATACTGAGAGAGGGGTGCTGGTGGTAGTCTTGTGGTTGATGTGACCACTGGTCAACTGGTTTAGGTTTGTCACCAGACTGAGAAAGGGGTGCTGGTGATAGTCTTGTGGTTGATGTGACCACTGGTCATCTGGTTTAGGTTTGTCACCAGACTGAGAAAGGGGTGCTGGTGGTAGTCTTGTGGTTGACGTGACCACTGGTCATCTGGTTTAGGCTTGTCACCAGACTGAGAGAGAAGTGCTGGTGGTAGTCTTGTGGTTGATGTGACCACTGGTCATCTGGTTTAGGCTCGTCACCAGACTGAGAGAGAGGTGCTGGTGGTAGTCTTGTGGTTGATGTGACCACTGGTCATCTGGTTTAGGCTTGTCACCAGAGTGAGAAAGGGGTGCTGGTGGTAGTCTTGTGGTTGATGTGACCACTGGTCATCTGGTTTAAGCTTGTCACCAGACTGAGAAAGGGGTGCTGGTGGTAGTCTTTTGGTTGATGTGACCACTGGTCATCTGGTCTAGGCTTGTCACCAGACTGAGAGAGAGGTGCTGGTGGTAGTCTTGTGGTTGATGTGACCACTGGTCATCTGGTTTATGCTTGTCACCAGACTGAGAGAGAAGTGCTGGTGGTAGTCTTGTGGTTGATGTGACCACTGGTCATCTGGTTTAGGCTTGTCACCAGACTGAGAGAGAGCTGCTGGTGGTAGTCTTGTGGTTGATGTGACCACTGGTCATCTAGTATAGGTTTGTCACCAAACTGAGAGAGAGGTGCTGGTGGTAGTCGTGTGGTTGATGTGACCACTGGTCATCTGGTTTAGGTTTGTCACCAGACAGAGAAAGGGGTGCTGGTGGTAGTCTTGTGGTTGATGTGACCACTGGTCATCTGGTTTAGGTTTGTCACCAGACAGTGAAAGGGGTGCTGGTGGTAGTATTGTGGTTGATGTGACCACTGGTCATCTGGTTTAGGTTTGTCACCAGACAGAGAAAGGGGTGCTGGTGATAGTCCTGTGGTTGATGTGACCACTGGTCATCTGGTTTAGGTTTGTCACCAGACTGAGAGAGAGGTGCTAGTGGTAGTCTTGCGGTTGATGTGACCTCTGGTCATCTGGTTTAGGTTTGTCACCAGACTGAGAGAGATGTGCTAGTGGTAGTCTTGTGGTTGATGTGACCACTGGTCATCTGGTTTAGGTTTGTCACCAGACATAGAAAGGGGTGCTGGTGGTAGTCTTGTGGTTGATGTGACCACTGGTCATCTAGTCTAGCCTTGTCACCAGACTGAGAAAGGGGTGCTGGTGGTAGTCTTGTGGTTGATGTGACCTCTGGTCATCTGGTTTAGATTTGTCACCAGACTGAGAGAGGGGTGCTGGTGGTAGTCTTGTGGTTGATGTGACCACTGGTCATCTGGTTTAGGTTTGTCACCAGACTGAGAGAGAGAGAGGGGTGCTGGTGGTAGTCTTGTGGTTGATGTGACCTCTGGTCATCTGGTTTAGGCTTGTCACCAGACTGAGAGAGAGGTGCTGGAGGTAGTCGTGTGGTTGATGTGACCACTGGTCATCTGGTTTAGGCTTGTCACCAGACTGAGAGAGGAGTGCTGGGAGTAGTCTTGTGGTTGATGTGACCACTGGTCATCTGATTTAGGCTTGTCACCAGACTGAGAGAGGGGTGCTGGTGGTAGTCTTGTGGTTGATGTGACCACTGGTTATCTGGTTTAGGCTTGTCACCAGACTGAGAGAGGGGTGCTGGTGGTAGTCTTGTGGTTGATGTGACCACTGGTCATCTGGTTTAAGCTTGTCACCAGACTGAGAGTGGGGTGCTGGTGGTAGTCTTGTGGTTGATGTGACCACTGGTCATCTGGTTTAGGCTTGTCACCTGACTGAGAGAGGGGTGCTGGTGGTAGTCTTGTGGTTGATGTGACCACTGGTCATCTGGTTTAGGCTTGTCACCAGACTGAGAGAGGGGTGCTGGTGGTAGTCGTGTGGTTGATGTGACCACTGGTCATCTGGTTTAGGCTTGTCACCAGACTGAGAGAGAGGTGCTGGTGGTAGTCTTGCGGTTGATGTGACCACTGGTCATCTGGTTTAGGCTTGTCACCAGACTGAGAGAGAGGTGCTGGTGGTAGTCGTGTGGTTGATGTGACCACTGGTCATCTGGTTTAGGCTTGTCACCAGACTGAGAGAGGGGTGCTGGTGGTAGTCTTGTGGTTGATGTGACCACTGGTCATCTGGTTTAGGCTTGTCACCAGACTGAGAAAGGGGTGCTGGTGGTAGTCTTGTGGTTGATGTGACCACTGGTCATCTGGTTTAGGCTTGTCACCAGACTGAGAGAGAGGTGCTGGTGGTAGTCGTGTGGTTGATGTGACCACTGGTCATCTGGTTTAGGCTTGTCACCAGACTGAGAGAGGGGTGCTGGTGGTAGTCGTGTGGTTGATGTGACCACTGGTCATCTGGTTTAGGCTTGTCACCAGACTGAGAGAGGGGTGCTGGTGGTAGTCTTGTGGTTGATGTGACCACTGGTCATCTGGTTTAGGCTTGTCACCAGACTGAGAAAGGGGTGCTGGTGGTAGTCTTGTGGTTGATGTGACCACTGGTCATCTGGTTTAGGCTTGTCACCAGACTGAGAGAGAGGTGCTGGTGGTAGTCGTGTGGTTGATGTGACCACTGGTCATCTGGTTTAGGCTTGTCACCAGACTGAGAGAGGGGTGCTGGTGGTAGTCGTGTGGTTGATGTGACCACTGGTCATCTGGTTTAGGCTTGTCACCAGACTGAGAGAGGGGTGCTGGTGATAGTCTTGTGGTTGATGTGACCACTGGTCTTCTGGTTTAGGCTTGTCACCAGACTGAGAGAGAGGTGCTGGTGGTAGCCGTGTGGTTGATGTGACTACTGGTCATCTAGTCTAGGTTTGTCACCAGACTGAGAGAGAGGTGCTGGTGGTAGTCGTGTGGTTGATGTGATCTCTGGTCATCTGGTTTAGGCTTGTCACCAGACTGAGAGAGGGGTGCTGGTGGTAGTCTTGCGGTTGATGTGACCACTGGTCATCTAGTCTAGGTTTGTCACCAGACTGAGAGAGAGGTGCTGGTGGTAGTCTTGCGGTTGATGTGACCACAGGTCATCTGGTTTAGGTATGTTTACCAGACTGAGAGAGGGGTGCTGGTTGTAGTCTTGTGGTTGATGTGACCACTGGTCATCTGGTTTAGGTTTGTCACCATACTGAGAGAGGGGTGCTTGTGGTAGTCTTGTGGTTGATGTGACCACTGGTCATCTGGTTTAGGTTTGTCACCATACTGAGAGAGGGGTGCTGGTGGTAGTCTTGTGGTTGATGTGACCACTGGTCAACTGGTTTAGGTTTGTCACCAGACTGAGAAAAGGGTGCTGGTGATAGTCTTGTGGTTGATGTGACCACTGGTCATCTGGTTTAGGTTTGTCACCAGACTGAGAAAGGGGTGCTGGTGGTAGTCTTGTGGTTGACGTGACCACTGGTCATCTGGTTTAGGCTTGTCACCAGACTGAGAGAGAAGTGCTGGTGGTAGTCTTGTGGTTGATGTGACCACTGGTCATCTGGTTTAGGCTCGTCACCAGACTGAGAGAGAGGTGCTGGTGGTAGTCTTGTGGTTGATGTGACCACTGGTCATCTGGTTTAGGCTTGTCACCAGAGTGAGAAAGGGGTGCTGGTGGTAGTCTTGTGGTTGATGTGACCACTGGTCATCTGGTTTAAGCTTGTCACCAGACTGAGAAAGGGGTGCTGGTGGTAGTCTTTTGGTTGATGTGACCACTGGTCATCTGGTCTAGGCTTGTCACCAGACTGAGAGAGAGGTGCTGGTGGTAGTCTTGTGGTTGATGTGACCACTGGTCATCTGGTTTATGCTTGTCACCAGACTGAGAGAGAAGTGCTGGTGGTAGTCTTGTGGTTGATGTGACCACTGGTCATCTGGTTTAGGCTTGTCACCAGACTGAGAGAGAGGTGCTGGTGGTAGTCTTGTGGTTGATGTGACCACTGGTCATCTAGTATAGGTTTGTCACCAAACTGAGAGAGAGGTGCTGGTGGTAGTCGTGTGGTTGATGTGACCACTGGTCATCTGGTTTAGGTTTGTCACCATACTGAGAGAGGGGTGCTGGTGGTAGTCGTGTGGTTGATGTAACCACTGGTCATCTGGTTTAGGTTTGTCACCACACTGAGAGAGGGGTGCTGGTGGTAGTCTTGTGGTTGATGTGACCACTGGTCATCTGGTGTAGGTTTTTCACCAGACTGAGAGAGGGGTGCTGGTGATAGTCTTGTGGTTGATGTGACCACTGGTCATCTGGTTTAGGTTTGTTACCAGACTGAGAGAGAGGTGCTGGTGGTAGTCTTGTGGTTGATGTGACCACTGGTCATCTGGTTTAGGCTTGTCACCAGACTGAAGGAGGGGTGCTGGTGGTAGTCTTGTGGTTGATGTGACCACTGGTCATCTGGTTTAGGCTTGTCACCAGACTGAGAGAGGGTTTCTGGTGGTAGTCTTGTGGTTGATGTGACCACTGGTCATCTGGTTTAGGCTTGTCACCAGACTGAGAGAGGGTTTCTGGTGGTAGTCTTGTGGTTGATGTGACCACTGGTCATCTGGTTTAGGCTTGTCACCAGACTGAGAGAGAGGTGCTGGTGGTAGTCTTGTGGTTGATGTAACCACTGGTCATCTGGTTTAGGCTTGTCACCAGACTGAGAGAGGGTGCTGGTGGTAGTCTTGTGGTTGATGTGACCACTGGTCATCTGGTTTAGGCTTGTCACCAGACTGATGGAGGGGTGCTGGTGGTAGTCTTGTGGTTTATGTGACCACTGGTCATCTGGTTTAGACTTGTCACCAGACTGAGAGAAGGGTGCTAGTGGTAGTCTTGTGGTTGATGTGACCACTGGTCATCTGGTTTAGGTTTGTCACCAGACTGAGAGAGGGGTGGTGGTGGTGGTCTTGTGGTTGATGTGACCACTGGTCATCTGGTTTAGGTTTGTCACCAGACTGAGAGAGGGGTGCTGGTGGTTGTCTTTTATTGATGTGACCACTGGTCATCTGGTTTAGGCTTGTCACCAGACTGAGAGAGGGGTGCTGGTGGTAGTCTTGTGGTTGATGTAACCACTGGTCATCTGGTTTAGGTTTGTCACCAGACTGAGGAAGGGGTGCTGGTGGTAGTCTTGTGGTTGATGTGACCACTGGTCATCTGGTTTAGGCTTGTCACCAGACTGAGAGAGAGGTGCTGGTGGTAGTCTTGTGGTTGATGTGACCACTGGTCATCTGGTTTAGGCTTGTCACCAGACTGAGAGAGGGGTGCTGGTGGTATTCTTGTGGTTGATGTGACCACTGGTCATCTGGTTTAGGTTTGTCACCAGACTGAGAAAGGAGTGCTGGTGGTAGTCTTGTGGTTGATGTGACCACTGGTCATCTGGTTTAGGCTTGTCACCAGACAGAGAGAGAGGTGCTGGTGGTTGTCTTGTGGTTGATGTGACCTCTGGTCATCTGGTTTAGGCTTGTCACCAGACTGAGAGAGAGGTGCTGGTGGTAGTCTTGTGGTTGATGTGACCACTGGTCATCTGGTTTAGGCTTGTCACCAGACAGAGAGAGAGGTGCTGGTGGTTGTCTTGTGGTTGATGTGACCTCTGGTCATCTGGTTTAGGCTTGTCACCAGACAGAGAGAGAGGTGCTGGTGGTTGTCTTGTGGTTGATGTGACCTCTGGTCATCTGGTTTAGGCTTGTCACCAGACTGAGAGAGGGGTGCTGGTGGTAGTCTTGTGGTTGATGTGACCACTGGTGTTCTGGTTTAGGTTTGTCACCAGACTGAGAAAGGGGTGCTGGTGGTAGTCTTGTGGTTGATGTGACCACTGGTCATCTGGTTTAGGTTTTTCACCAGACTGAGAGAGGGGTGCTGGTGGTAGTCTTGTGGTTGATGTGACCACTGGTCATCTGGTTTAGGCTCGTCACCAGACTGAGAGAGGGGTGCTGGTGGTAGTCGTGTGGTTGATGTGACCACTGGTCATCTGGTTTAGGCTTGTCACCAGACTGAGAGAGGGGTGCTGGTGGTAGTCTTGTGGTTGATGTGACCACTGGTCATCTGGTTTAGGCTTGTCACCAGACTGAGAGAGGGTTACTGGTGGTAGTCTTGTGGTTGGTGTGACCTCTGGTCATCTGGTTTAGGCTTGTCACCAGACTGAGAGAGAGGTGCTGGTGTTGGTCGTGTGGTTGATGTGACCACTGGTCATCTGGTTTAGGTTTGTCACCAGACTGAGAGAGGGGTGCTGGTGGTAGTCTTGCGGTTGATGTGACCACTGGTCATCTAGTCTAGGTTTGTCACCAGACTGAGAGAGAGGTGCTGGTGGTAGTCGTGCGGTTGATGTGACCACTGGTCATCTAGTCTAGGTTTGTCACCAGACTGAGAGAGAGGTGCTGGTGGTAGTCTTGCAGTTGATGTGACCACTGGTCATCTGGTTTAGGTATGTTTACCAGACTGAGAGAGGGGTGCTGGTTGTAGTCTTGTGGTTGATGTGACCACTGGTCATCTGGTTTAGGTTTGTCACCATACTGAGAGAGGGGTGCTGGTGGTAGTCTTGTGGTTGATGTGACCACTGGTCAACTGGTTTAGGTTTGTCACCAGACTGAGAAAGGGGTGCTGGTGATAGTCTTGTGGTTGATGTGACCACTGGTCATCTGGTTTAGGTTTGTCACCAGACTGAGAAAGGGGTGCTGGTGGTAGTCTTGTGGTTGACGTGACCACTGGTCATCTGGTTTAGGCTTGTCACCAGACTGAGAGAGTGGTGCTGGTGGTAGTCTTGTGGTTGATGTGACCACTGGTCATCTGGTTTAGGCTTGTCACCAGACTGAGAGAGGGGTGCTGGTGGTAGTCGTGTGGTTGATGTGACCACTGGTCATCTGGTTTAGGCTTGTCACCAGACTGAGAGAGAGGTGCTGGTGGTAGTCTTGCGGTTGATGTGACCACTGGTCATCTGGTTTAGGCTTGTCACCAGACTGAGAGAGAGGTATTGGTGGTAGTCTTGTGGTTGATGTGACCACTGGTCATCTGGTTTAGGCTTGTCACCAGACTGAGAGAGGGGTGCTGGTGGTAGTCGTGTGGTTGATGTGACCACTGGTCATCTGGTTTAGGCTTGTCACCAGACTGAGAGAGAGGTGCTGGTGGTAGTCGTGTGGTTGATGTGACCACTGGTCATCTGGTTTAGGCTTGTCACCAGACTGAGAGAGGGGTGCTGGTGATAGTCTTGTGGTTGATGTGACCACTGGTCATCTGGTTTAGGCTTGTCACCAGACTGAGAGAGAGGTGCTGGTGGTAGTCGTGTGGTTGATGTGACTACTGGTCATCTGGTTTAGGCTTGTCACCAGACTGAGAGAGGGTTACTGGTGGTAGTCTTGTGGTTGATGTGACCTCTGGTCATCTGGTTTAGGCTTGTCACCAGACTGAGAGAGGGTTACTGGTGGTAGTCTTGTGGTTGGTGTGACCTCTGGTCATCTGGTTTAGGCTTGTCACCAGACTGAGAGAGAGGTGCTGGTGTTAGTCGTGTGGTTGATGTGACCACTGGTCATCTGGTTTAGGTTTGTCACCAGACTGAGAGAGGGGTGCTGGTGGTAGTCTTGCGGTTGATGTGACCACTGGTCATCTAGTCTAAGTTTGTCACCAGACTGAGAGAGAGGTGCTGGTGGTAGTCGTGTGGTTGATGTGATCTCTGGTCATCTGGTTTAGGCTTGTCACCAGACTGAGAGAGGGGTGCTGGTGGTAGTCTTGCGGTTGATGTGACCACTGGTCATCTAGTCTAGGTTTGTCACCAGACTGAGAGATAGGTGCTGGTGGTAGTCTTGTGGTTGATGTGACCTCTGGTCATCTGGTTTAGGCTTGTCACCAGACTGAGAGAGGGTTACTGGTGGTAGTCTTGTGGTTGGTGTGACCTCTGGTCATCTGGTTTAGGCTTGTCACCAGACTGAGAGAGAGGTGCTGGTGTTAGTCGTGTGGTTGATGTGACCACTGGTCATCTGGTTTAGGTATGTTTACCAGACTGAGAGAGGGGTGCTGGTTGTAGTCTTGTGGTTGATGTGACCACTGGTCATCTGGTTTAGGTTTGTCACCATACTGAGAGAGGGGTGCTTGTGGTAGTCTTGTGGTTGATGTGACCACTGGTCATCTGGTTTAGGTTTGTCACCATACTGAGAGAGGGGTGCTGGTGGTAGTCTTGTGGTTGATGTGACCACTGGTCAACTTGTTTAGGTTTGTCACCAGACTGAGAAAGGGGTGCTGGTGATAGTCTTGTGGTTGATGTGACCACTGGTCATCTGGTTTAGGTTTGTCACCAGACTGAGAAAGGGGTGCTGGTGGTAGTCTTGTGGTTGACGTGACCACTGGTCATCTGGTTTAGGCTTGTCACCAGACTGAGAGAGGGGTGCTGGTGGTAGTCTTGTGGTTGATGTGACCACTGGTCATCTGGTTTAGGCTTGTCACCAGACTGAGAGAGGGGTGCTGGTGGTAGTCGTGTGGTTGATGTGACCACTGGTCATCTGGTTTAGGCTTGTCACCAGACTGAGAGAGAGGTGCTGGTGGTAGTCTTGCGGTTGATGTGACCACTGGTCATCTGGTTTAGGCTTGTCACCAGACTGAGAGAGAGGTATTGGTGGTAGTCTTGTGGTTGATGTGACCACTGGTCATCTGGTTTAGGCTTGTCACCAGACTGAGAGAGGGGTGCTGGTGGTAGTCGTGTGGTTGATGTGACCACTGGTCATCTGGTTTAGGCTTGTCACCAGACTGAGAGAGAGGTGCTGGTGGTAGTCTTGCGGTTGATGTGACCACTGGTCATCTGGTTTAGGCTTGTCACCAGACTGAGAGAGAGGTATTGGTGGTAGTCTTGTGGTTGATGTGACCACTGGTCATCTGGTTTAGGCTTGTCACCAGACTGAGAGAGAGGTGCTGGTGGTAGTCGTGTGGTTGATGTGACCACTGGTCATCTGGTTTAGGCTTGTCACCAGACTGAGAGAGGGGTGCTGGTGGTAGTCTTGTGGTTGATGTGACCACTGGTCATCTGGTTTAGGCTTGTCACCAGACTGAGAGAGGGGTGCTGGTGATAGTCTTGTGGTTGATGTGACCACTGGTCATCTGGTTTAGGCTTGTCACCAGACTGAGAGAGGGTTACTGGTGGTAGTCTTGTGGTTGATGTGACCTCTGGTCATCTGGTTTAGGCTTGTCACCAGACTGAGAGAGGGTTACTGGTGGTAGTCTTGTGGTTGATGTGACCACTGGTCATCTGGTTTAGGCTTGTCACCAGACTGAGAGAGGGGTGCTGGTGATAGTCTTGTGGTTGATGTGACCACTGGTCATCTGGTTTAGGCTTGTCACCAGACTGAGAGAGAGGTGCTGGTGGTAGTCGTGTGGTTGATGTGACTACTGGTCATCTGGTTTAGGCTTGTCACCAGACTGAGAGAGGGTTACTGGTGGTAGTCTTGTGGTTGATGTGACCTCTGGTCATCTGGTTTAGGCTTGTCACCAGACTGAGAGAGGGTTACTGGTGGTAGTCTTGTGGTTGGTGTGACCTCTGGTCATCTGGTTTAGGCTTGTCACCAGACTGAGAGAGAGGTGCTGGTGGTAGTCGTGTGGTTGATGTGATCTCTGGTCATCTGGTTTAGGCTTGTCACCAGACTGAGAGAGGGGTGCTGGTGGTAGTCTTGCGGTTGATGTGACCACTGGTCATCTAGTCTAGGTTTGTCACCAGACTGAGAGATAGGTGCTGGTGGTAGTCTTGTGGTTGATGTGACCTCTGGTCATCTGGTTTAGGCTTGTCACCAGACTGAGAGAGAGGTGCTGGTGTTAGTCGTGTGGTTGATGTGACCTCTGGTCATCTGGTTTAGGTATGTTTACCAGACTGAGAGAGGGGTGCTGGTTGTAGTCTTGTGGTTGATGTGACCACTGGTCATCTGGTTTAGGTTTGTCACCATACTGAGAGAGGGGTGCTTGTGGTAGTCTTGTGGTTGATGTGACCACTGGTCATCTGGTTTAGGTTTGTCACCATACTGAGAGAGGGGTGCTGGTGGTAGTCTTGTGGTTGATGTGACCACTGGTCAACTTGTTTAGGTTTGTCACCAGACTGAGAAAGGGGTGCTGGTGATAGTCTTGTGGTTGATGTGACCACTGGTCATCTGGTTTAGGTTTGTCACCAGACTGAGAAAGGGGTGCTGGTGGTAGTCTTGTGGTTGACGTGACCACTGGTCATCTGGTTTAGGCTTGTCACCAGACTGAGAGAGAAGTGCTGGTGGTAGTCTTGTGGTTGATGTGACCACTGGTCATCTGGTTTAGGCTTGTCACCAGACTGAGAGAGGGGTGCTGGTGGTAGTCGTGTGGTTGATGTGACCACTGGTCATCTGGTTTAGGCTTGTCACCAGACTGAGAGAGAGGTGCTGGTGGTAGTCTTGCGGTTGATGTGACCACTGGTCATCTGGTTTAGGCTTGTCACCAGACTGGGCGAGAGGTATTGGTGGTAGTCTTGTGGTTGATGTGACCACTGGTCATCTGGTTTAGGCTTGTCACCAGACTGAGAGAGAGGTGCTGGTGGTAGTCGTGTGGTTGATGTGACCACTGGTCATCTGGTTTAGGCTTGTCACCAGACTGAGAGAGAGGTGCTGGTGGTAGTCGTGTGGTTGATGTGACCACTGGTCATCTGGTTTAGGCTTGTCACCAGACTGAGAGAGGGGTGCTGGTGATAGTCTTGTGGTTGATGTGACCACTGGTCATCTGGTTTAGGCTTGTCACCAGACTGAGAGAGAGGTGCTGGTGGTAGTCGTGTGGTTGATGTGATCTCTGGTCATCTGGTTTAGGCTTGTCACCAGACTGAGAGAGGGGTGCTGGTGGTAGTCTTGCGGTTGATGTGACCACTGTTCATCTAGTCTAGGTTTGTCACCAGACTGAGAGAGAGGTGCTGGTGGTAGTCTTGTGGTTGATGTGACCACTGGTCATCTGGTTTAGGCTTGTCACCAGACTGAGAGAGAGGTGCTGGTGGTAGTCGTGTGGTTGATGTGATCTCTGGTCATCTAGTCTAGGTTTGTCACCAGACTGAGAGAGAGGTGCTGGTGGTAGTCTTGCGGTTGATGTGACCACTGTTCATCTAGTCTAGGTTTGTCACCAGACTGAGAGAGAGGTGCTGGTGGTAGTCTTGCGGTTGATGTGACCACTGGTCATCTGGTTTAGGTATGTTTACCAGACTGAGAGAGGGGTGCTGGTGGTAGTCTTGCCGTTGATGTGACCACTGTTCATCTAGTCTAGGTTTGTCACCAGACTGAGAGAGAGGTGCTGGTGGTAGTCTTGCGGTTGATGTGACCACTGGTCATCTGGTTTAGGTTTGTCACCATACTGAGAGAGGGGTGCTTGTGGTAGTCTTGCGGTTGATGTGACCACTGGTCATCTGGTTTAGGCTTGTCACCAGACTGAGAAAGGGGTGCTGGTGGTAGTCTTGGGGTTGATGTGACCTCTGGTTATCTGGCTTAGGCTTGTCACCAGACTGAGAGAGAGGTATTGGTGGTAGTCTTGTGGTTGATGTGACCACTGGTCATCTGGTTTAGGCTTGTCACCAGACTGAGAGAGAGGTGCTGGTGGTAGTCGTGTGGTTGATGTGACCACTGGTCATCTGGTTTAGGCTTGTCACCAGACTGAGAAAGGGGTGCTGGTGGTAGTCTTGGGGTTGATGTGACCTCTGGTTATCTGGCTTAGGCTTGTCACCAGACTGAGAGAGAGGTATTGGTGGTAGTCTTGTGGTTGATGTGACCACTGGTCATCTGGTTTAGGCTTGTCACCAGACTGAGAGAGAGGTGCTGGTGGTAGTCGTGTGGTTGATGTGACCACTGGTCATCTGGTTTAGGCTTGTCACCAGACTGAGAGAGGGGTGCTGATGATAGTCTTGTGGTTGATGTGACCACTGGTCATCTGGTTTAGGCTTGTCACCAGACTGAGAGAGAGGTGCTGGTGGTAGTCGTGTGGTTGATGTGATCTCTGGTCATCTGGTTTAGGCTTGTCACCAGACTGAGAGAGAGGTGCTGGTGGTAGTCTTGTGGTTGATGTGACCACTGGTCATCTGGTCTAGGTTTGTCACCAGACTGAGAGAGGGGTGCTGATGATAGTCTTGTGGTTGATGTGACCACTGGTCATCTGGTTTAGGCTTGTCACCAGACTGAGAGAGAGGTGCTGGTGGTAGTCGTGTGGTTGATGTGATCTCTGGTCATCTGGTTTAGGCTTGTCACCAGACTGAGAGAGAGGTGCTGGTGGTAGTCTTGCGGTTGATGTGACCACTGTTCATCTAGTCTAGGTTTGTCACAAGACTGAGAAAGGGGTGCTGGTGGTAGTCTTGCGGTTGATGTGACCACTGGTCATCTGGTTTAGGCTTGTCACCAGACTGAGAGAGGGGTGCTGGTGGTAGTCGTGTGGTTGATGTGACCACTGTTCATCTAGTCTAGGTTTGTCACCAGACTGAGAGAGGGGTGCTGGTGGTAGTCGTGTGGTTGATGTGACCACTGGTCATCTGGTTTAGGCTTGTCACCAGACTGAGAGAGAGGTGCTGGTGTTAGTCGTGTGGTTGATGTGACCACTGGTCATCTGGTTTAGGCTTGTCACCAGACTGAGAGAGAGGTGCTGGTGTTAGTCTTGTGGTTGATGTGACCACTGGTCATCTAGTCTAGGTTTGTCACCAGACTGAGAGAGAGGTGCTGGTGGTAGTCGTGTGGTTGATGTGACCTCTGGTCATCTGGTTTAGGCTTGTCACCAGACTGAGAGAGAGGTGCTGGTGGTAGTCTTGTGGTTGATGTGACCACTGGTCATCTGGTTTAGGCTTGTCACCAGACTGAGAAAGGGGTGCTGATGGTAGTCTTGTGGTTGATGTGACCACTGGTCATCTGGTTTAGGCTTGTCACCAGACTGAGAGAGGGGTGCTGGTGGTAGTCTTGTGGTTGATGTGACCACTGGTCATCTAGTATAGGTTTGTCACCAAACTGAGAGAGAGGTGCTGGTGGTAGTCGTGTGGTTGATGTGACCACTGGTCATCTGGTTTAGGTTTGTCACCAGACTGAGAGAGGGGTGCTGGTGGTAGTCGTGTGGTTGATGTAACCACTGGTCATCTGGTTTAGGTTTGTCACCACACTGAGAGAGGGGTGCTGGTGGTAGTCTTGTGGTTGATGTGACCACTGGTCATCTGGTGTAGGTTTGTCACCAGACTGAGAGAGGGGTGCTGGTGATAGTCTTGTGGTTGATGTGACCACTGGTCATCTGGTTTAGGTTTGTCACCAGACTGAGAGAGGGGTGCTGGTGGTAGTCGTGTGGTTGATGTAACCACTGGTCATCTGGTTTAGGTTTGTCACCAGACTGAGAGAGGGGTGCTGGTGGTAGTCGTGTGGTTGATGTGACCACTGGTCATCTGGTTTAGGTTTGTCACCAGACTGAGAGAGAGAGAGAGGGGTGCTGGTGGTAGTCTTGTGGTTGATGTGACCTCTGGTCATCTGGTTTAGGCTTGTCACCAGACTGAGAGAGAGGTGCTCGAGGTAGTCATGTGGTTGATGTGACCACTGGTCATCTGGTTTAGGCTTGTCACCAGACTGAGAGAGGGGTGCTGGGAGTAGTCTTGTGGTTGATGTGACCACTGGTCATCTGATTTAGGCTTGTCACCAGACTGAGAGAGGGGTGCTGGTGGTAGTCTTGTGGTTGATGTGACCACTGGTTATCTGGTTTAGGCTTGTCACCAGACTGAGAGAGGGGTGCTGGTGGTAGTCTTGTGGTTGATTTGACCACTGGTCATCTGGTTTAAGCTTGTCACCAGACTGAGAGTGGGGTGCTGGTGGTAGTCTTGTGGTTGATGTGACCACTGGTCATCTGGTTTAGGCTTGTCACCAGACTGAGAGAGGGGTGCTGGTGGTAGTCTTGTGGTTGATGTGACCACTGGTCATCTGGTTTAGGCTTGTCACCAGACTGAGAGAGGGGTGCTGGTGGTAGTCTTGTGGTTGATGTGACCACTGGTCATCTGGTTTAGGCTTGTCACCAGACTGAGAGAGAGGTGCTGGTGGTAGTCTTGTGGTTGATGTGACCACTGGTCATCTGGTTTAGGCTTGTCACCAGACTGAGAGAGAGGTGCTGGTGGTAGTCGTGTGGTTGATGTGACCACTGGTCATCTAGTTTAGGCTTGTCACCAGACTGAGAGAGAGGTGCTGGTGGTAGTCGTGTGGTTGATGTGACCACTGGTCATCTGGTTTAGGCTTGTCACCAGACTGAGAGAGGGGTGCTGGTGATAGTCTTGTGGTTGATGTGACCACTGGTCATCTGGTTTAGGCTTGTCACCAGACTGAGAGAGAGGTGCTGGTGGTAGTCGTGTGGTTGATGTGACTACTGGTCATCTGGTTTAGGCTTGTCACCAGACTGAGAGAGGGTTACTGGTGGTAGTCTTGTGGTTGATGTGACCTCTGGTCATCTGGTTTAGGCTTGTCACCAGACTGAGAGAGGGTTACTGGTGGTAGTCTTGTGGTTGATGTGACCTCTGGTCATCTGGTTTAGGCTTGTCACCAGACTGAGAGAGAGGTGCTGGTGGTAGTCGTGTGGTTGATGTGACTACTGGTCATCTGGTTTAGGCTTGTCACCAGACTGAGAGAGGGGTGCTGGTGGTAGTATTGTGGTTGGTGTGACCTCTGGTCATCTGGTTTAGGCTTGTCACCAGACTGAGAGAGGGGTGCTGGTGGTAGTCTTGCAGTTGATGTGACCACTGGTCATCTAGTCTAGGTTTGTCACCAGACTGAGAGAGAGGTGCTGGTGGTAGTCGTGTGGTTGATGTGATCTCTGGTCATCTGGTTTAGGCTTGTCACCAGACTGAGAGTAGGGTGCTGGTGGTAGTCTTGTGGTTGGTGTGACCTCTGGTCATCTGGTTTAGGCTTGTCACCAGACTGAGAGAGGGGTGCTGGTGGTAGTCTTGCAGTTGATGTGACCACTGGTCATCTAGTCTAGGTTTGTCACCAGACTGAGAGAGAGGTGCTGGTGGTAGTCGTGTGGTTGATGTGATCTCTGGTCATCTGGTTTAGGCTTGTCACCAGACTGAGAGAGGGGTGCTGGTGGTAGTCTTGCGGTTGATGTGACCACTGGTCATCTAGTCTAGGTTTGTAACCAGACTGAGAGAGAGGTGCTGGTGGTAGTCTTGCGGTTGATGTGACCACTGGTCATCTGGTTTAGGTATGTTTACCAGACTGAGAGAGGGGTGCTGGTTGTAGTCTTGTGGTTGATGTGACCACTGGTCATCTGGTTTAGGTTTGTCACCATACTGAGAGAGGGGTGCTTGTGGTAGTCTTGTGGTTGATGTGACCACTGGTCATCTGGTTTAGGTTTGTCACCATACTGAGAGAGGGGTGCTAGTGGTAGTCTTGTGGTTGATGTGACCACTGGTCAACTGGTTTAGGTTTGTCACCAGACTGAGAAAGGGGTGCTGGTGATAGTCTTGTGGTTGATGTGACCACTGGTCATCTGGTTTAGGTTTGTCACCAGACTGAGAAAGGGGTGCTGGTGGTAGTCTTGTGGTTGACGTGACCACTGGTCATCTAGTTTAGGCTTGTCACCAGACTGAGAGAGAAGTGCTGGTGGTAGTCTTGTGGTTGATGTGACCACTGGTCATCTGGTTTAGGCTTGTCACCAGACTGAGAGAGAGGTGCTGGTGGTAGTCTTGTGGTTGATGTGACCACTGGTCATCTGGTTTAGGCTTGTCACCAGAGTGAGAAAGGGGTGCTGGTGGTAGTCTTGTGGTTGATGTGACCACTGGTCATCTGGTTTAAGCTTGTCACCAGACTGAGAAAGGGGTGCTGGTGGTAGTCTTTTGGTTGATGTGACCACTGGTCATCTGGTCTAGGCTTGTCACCAGACTGAGAGTGGGGTGCTGGTGGTAGTCTTGTGGTTGATGTGACCACTGGTCATCTGGTTTAGGCTTGTCACCAGACTGAGAGAGAAGTGCTGGTGGTAGTCTTGTGGTTGATGTGACCACTGGTCATCTGGTTTAGGCTTGTCACCAGACTGAGAGAGGTGCTGGTGGTAGTCTTGTGGTTGATGTGACCACTGGTCATATGGTCTAAGCTTGTCACCAGACTGAGAAAGGGATGCTGGTGGTAGTCTTGTGGTTGATGTGACCACTGGTCATCTAGTATAGGTTTGTCACCAAACTGAGAGAGAGGTGTTGGTGGTAGTCGTGTGGTTGATGTGACCACTGGTCATCTGGTTTAGGTTTGTCACCAGACTGAGAGAGGGGTGCTGGTGGTAGTCGTGTGGTTGATGTAACCACTGGTCATCTGGTTTAGGTTTGTCACCACACTGAGAGAGGGGTGCTGGTGGTAGTCTTGTGGTTGATGTGACCACTGGTCATCTGGTGTAGGTTTGTCACCAGACTGAGAGAGGGGTGCTGGTGATAGTCTTGTGGTTGATGTGACCACTGGTCATCTGGTTTAGGTTTGTTACCAGACTGAGAGAGAGGTGCTGGTGGTTGTCGTGTGGTTGATGTGACCTCTGGTCATCTGGTTTAGGCTTGTCACCAGACTGAGAGAGAGGTGCTGGTGGTAGTCTTGTGGTTGATGTGACCACTGGTCATCTGGTTTAGGCTTGTCACCAGACTGAGAAAGGGGTGCTGATGGTAGTCTTGTGGTTGATGTGACCACTGGTCATCTGGTCTAGGCTTGTCACCAGACTGAGAGAGAGGTGCTGGTGGTAGTCTTGTGGTTGATGTGACCACTGGTCATATGGTTTAGGCTTGTCACTAGACTGAGAGCGGGTGCTGGTGGTAGTCTTGTGGTTGATGTGACCACTGGTCATCTGGTTTAGGCTTGTCACCAGACTGAGAAAGGGGTGCTGGTGGTATTCTTGGGGTTGATGTGACCTCTGGTCATCTGGCTTAGGCTTCTCACCAGACTGAGAGAGAGGTATTGGTGGTAGTCTTGTGGTTGATGTGACAACTGGTCATATGGTCTAGGCTTGTCACCAGACTGAGAAAGGGGTGCTGGTGGTAGTCTTGTGGTTGATGTGACCACTGGTCATCTGGTTTAGGCTTGTCACCATACTGAGAGAGGGGTGCTGGTGGTAGTCTTGTGGTTGATGTGACCACTGGTCATCTAGTATAGGTTTGTCACCAAACTGAGAGAGAGGTGCTGGTGGTAGTCGTGTGGTTGATGTGACCACTGGTCATCTGGTTTAGGTTTGTCACCAGACTGAGAGAGGGGTGCTGGTGGTAGTCGTGTGGTTGATGTAACCACTGGTCATCTGGTTTAGGTTTGTCACCACACTGAGAGAGGGGTGCTGGTGGTTGTCTTGTGGTTGATGTGACCACTGGTCATCTGGTTTAGGCTTGTCACCAGACTGAGAGAGAGGTGCTGGTGGTAGTCTTGTGGTTTATGTGACCTCTGGTCATCTGGTGTAGGTTTGTCACCAGACTGAGAGAGGGGTGCTGGTGATAGTCTTGTGGTTGATGTGACCTCTGGTCATCTGGTTTAGGTTTGTCACCAGACTGAGAGAGAGGTGCTGGTGGTAGTCGTGTGGTTGATGTGACCACTGGTCATCTGGTTTAGGTTTGTCACCAGACTGAGAGAGGGGTGCTGGTGGTAGTCTTGTGGTTGATGTGACCACTGGTCATCTGGTTTAGGTTTGTCACCAGACTGAGAGAGGGGTGCTGGGAGTAGTCTTGTGGTTGATGTGACCACTGGTCATCTGATTTAGGCTTGTCACCAGACTGAGAGAGAGGTGCTGGTGATAGTCATGTGGTTGATGTGACCACTGGTCATCTGGTTTAGGTTTGTCACCAGACTGAGAGAGAGGTGCTGGTGGTAGTCTTGTGGTTGATGTGACCACTGGTCATCTGGTTTAAGCTTGTCACCAGACTGAGAGTGGGGTGCTGGTGGTAGTCTTGTGGTTGATGTGACCACTGGTCATCTGGTTTAGGCTTGTCACCAGACTGAGAGAGGGGTGCTGGTGGTAGTCTTGTGGTTGATGTGACCACTGGTCATCTGGTTTAGGCTTGTCACCAGACTGAGAGAGGGGTGCTGGTGGTAGTCTTGTGGTTGATGTGACCACTGGTCATCTGGTTTAGGCTTGTCACCAGACTGAGAGAGGGGTGCTGGTGGTAGTCGTGTGGTTGATGTGACCACTGGTCATCTGGTTTAGGCTTGTCACCAGACTGAGAGAGAGGTGCTGGTGGTAGTCTTGCGGTTGATGTGACCACTGGTCATCTGGTTTAGGCTTGTCACCAGACTGAGAGAGAGGTATTGGTGGTAGTCTTGTGGTTGATGTGACCACTGGTCATCTGGTTTAGGCTTGTCACCAGACTGAGAGAGAGGTGCTGGTGGTAGTCGTGTGGTTGATGTGACCACTGGTCATCTGGTTTAGGCTTGTCACCAGACTGAGAGAGAGGTGCTGGTGGTAGTCGTGTGGTTGATGTTACCACTGGTCATCTGGTTTAGGCTTGTCACCAGACTGAGAGAGAGGTGCTGGTGGTAGTCGTGTGGTTGATGTGACCACTGGTCATCTAGTTTAGGCTTGTCACCAGACTGAGAGAGAGGTATTGGTGGTAGTCTTGTGGTTGATGTGACCACTGGTCATCTGGTTTAGGCTTGTCACCAGACTGAGAGAGGGTTACTGGTGGTAGTCTTGTGGTTGATGTGACCTCTGGTCATCTGGTTTAGGCTTGTCACCAGACTGAGAGAGGGTTACTGGTGGTAGTCTTGTGGTTGGTGTGACCTCTGGTCATCTGGTTTAGGCTTGTCACCAGACTGAGAGAGGGGTGCTGGTGGTAGTCTTGCAGTTGATGTGACCACTGGTCATCTAGTCTAGGTTTGTCACCAGACTGAGAGAGAGGTGCTGGTGGTAGTCGTGTGGTTGATGTGATCTCTGGTCATCTGGTTTAGGCTTGTCACCAGACTGAGAGAGGGGTGCTGGTGGTAGTCTTGCGGTTGATGTGACCACTGGTCATCTGGTTTAGGTATGTTTACCAGACTGAGAGAGGGGTGCTGGTTGTAGTCTTGTGGTTGATGTGACCACTGGTCATCTGGTTTAGGTTTGTCACCATACTGAGAGAGAGGTGCTGGTGGTAGTCTTGCGGTTGATGTGACCACTGGTCATCTGGTTTAGGTATGTTTACCAGACTGAGAGAGGGGTGCTGGTTGTAGTCTTGTGGTTGATGTGACCACTGGTCATCTAGTCTAGGTTTGTAACCAGACTGAGAGAGAGGTGCTGGTGGTAGTCTTGCGGTTGATGTGACCACTGGTCATCTGGTTTAGGTATGTTTACCAGACTGAGAGAGGGGTGCTGGTTGTAGTCTTGTGGTTGATGTGACCACTGGTCATCTGGTTTAGGTTTGTCACCATACTGAGAGAGGGGTGCTTGTGGTAGTCTTGTGGTTGATGTGACCACTGGTCATCTGGTTTAGGTTTGTCACCATACTGAGAGAGGGGTGCTAGTGGTAGTCTTGTGGTTGATGTGACCACTGGTCAACTGGTTTAGGTTTGTCACCAGACTGAGAAAGGGGTGCTGGTGATAGTCTTGTGGTTGATGTGACCACTGGTCATCTGGTTTAGGTTTGTCACCAGACTGAGAAAGGGGTGCTGGTGGTAGTCTTGTGGTTGACGTGACCACTGGTCATCTAGTTTAGGCTTGTCACCAGACTGAGAGAGAAGTGCTGGTGGTAGTCTTGTGGTTGATGTGACCACTGGTCATCTGGTTTAGGCTTGTCACCAGACTGAGAGAGAGGTGCTGGTGGTAGTCTTGTGGTTGATGTGACCACTGGTCATCTGGTTTAGGCTTGTCACCAGAGTGAGAAAGGGGTGCTGGTGGTAGTCTTGTGGTTGATGTGACCACTGGTCATCTGGTTTAAGCTTGTCACCAGACTGAGAAAGGGGTGCTGGTGGTAGTCTTTTGGTTGATGTGACCACTGGTCATCTGGTCTAGGCTTGTCACCAGACTGAGAGTGGGGTGCTGGTGGTAGTCTTGTGGTTGATGTGACCACTGGTCATCTGGTTTAGGCTTGTCACCAGACTGAGAGAGAGGTGCTGGTGGTAGTCTTGTGGTTGATGTGACCACTGGTCATCTGGTTTAGGCTTGTCACCAGACTGAGAAAGGGGTGCTGATGGTAGTCTTGTGGTTGATGTGACCACTGGTCATCTGGTCTAGGCTTGTCACCAGACTGAGAGAGAGGTGCTGGTGGTAGTCTTGTGGTTGATGTGACCACTGGTCATATGGTTTAGGCTTGTCACTAGACTGAGAGCGGGTGCTGGTGGTAGTCTTGTGGTTGATGTGACCACTGGTCATCTGGTTTAGGCTTGTCACCAGACTGAGAAAGGGGTGCTGGTGGTATTCTTGGGGTTGATGTGACCTCTGGTCATCTGGCTTAGGCTTCTCACCAGACTGAGAGAGAGGTATTGGTGGTAGTCTTGTGGTTGATGTGACAACTGGTCATATGGTCTAGGCTTGTCACCAGACTGAGAAAGGGGTGCTGGTGGTAGTCTTGTGGTTGATGTGACCACTGGTCATCTGGTTTAGGCTTGTCACCATACTGAGAGAGGGGTGCTGGTGGTAGTCTTGTGGTTGATGTGACCACTGGTCATCTAGTATAGGTTTGTCACCAAACTGAGAGAGAGGTGCTGGTGGTAGTCTTGTGGTTGATGTGACCACTGGTCATCTGGTTTAGGTTTGTCACCAGACTGAGAGAGGGGTGCTGGTGGTAGTCGTGTGGTTGATGTAACCACTGGTCATCTGGTTTAGGTTTGTCACCACACTGAGAGAGGGGTGCTGGTGGTAGTCTTGTGGTTTATGTGACCTCTGGTCATCTGGTGTAGGTTTGTCACCAGACTGAGAGAGGGGTGCTGGTGATAGTCTTGTGGTTGATGTGACCTCTGGTCATCTGGTTTAGGTTTGTTACCAGACTGAGAGAGAGGTGCTGGTGGTAGTCTTGTGGTTTATGTGACCTCTGGTCATCTGGTGTAGGTTTGTCACCAGACTGAGAGAGGGGTGCTGGTGGTAGTCGTGTGGTTGATGTGACCACTGGTCATCTGGTTTAGGTTTGTCACCAGACTGAGAGAGGGGTGCTGGTGGTAGTCTTGTGGTTGATGTGACCACTGGTCATCTGGTTTAGGTTTGTCACCAGACTGAGAGAGAGAGAGGGGTGCTGGTGGTAGTCTTGTGGTTGATGTGACCTCTGGTCATCTGGTTTAGGCTTGTCACCAGACTGAGAGAGAGGTGCTGGAGGTAGTCATGTGGTTGATGTGACCACTGGTCATCTGGTTTAGGCTTGTCACCAGACTGAGAGAGGGGTGCTGGGAGTAGTCTTGTGGTTGATGTGACCACTGGTCATCTGATTTAGGCTTGTCACCAGACTGAGAGAGGGGTGCTGGTGGTAGTCTTGTGGTTGATGTGACCACTGGTCATCTGGTTTAAGCTTGTCACCAGACTGAGAGTGGGGTGCTGGTGGTAGTCTTGTGGTTGATGTGACCACTGGTCATCTGGTTTAGGCTTGTCACCAGACTGAGAGAGGGGTGCTGGTGGTAGTCTTGTGGTTGATGTGACCACTGGTCATCTGGTTTAGGCTTGTCACCAGACTGAGAGAGGGGTGCTGGTGGTAGTCTTGTGGTTGATGTGACCACTGGTCATCTGGTTTAGGCTTGTCACCAGACTGAGAGAGAGGTGCTGGTGGTAGTCTTGTGGTTGATGTGACCACTGGTCATCTGGTTTAGGCTTGTCACCAGACTGAGAGAGAGGTGCTGGTGGTAGTCGTGTGGTTGATGTGACCACTGGTCATCTGGTTTAGGCTTGTCACCAGACTGAGAGAGAGGTGCTGGTGGTAGTCGTGTGGTTGATGTGACCACTGGTCATCTGGTTTAGGCTTGTCACCAGACTGAGAGAGGGTTACTGGTGGTAGTCTTGTGGTTGATGTGACCTCTGGTCATCTGGTTTAGGCTTGTCACCAGACTGAGAGAGGGTTACTGGTGGTAGTCTTGTGGTTGGTGTGACCTCTGGTCATCTGGTTTAGGCTTGTCACCAGACTGAGTGAGAGGTGCTGGTGTTAGTCGTGTGGTTGATGTGACCACTGGTCATCTGGTTTAGGCTTGTCACCAGACTGAGAGAGGGGTGCTGGTGGTAGTCTTGCGGTTGATGTGACCACTGGTCATCTAGTCTAGGTTTGTCACCAGACTGAGAGAGAGGTGCTGGTGGTAGTCGTGTGGTTGATGTGATCTCTGGTCATCTGGTTTAGGCTTGTCACCAGACTGAGAGAGGGGTGCTGGTGGTAGTCTTGCGGTTGATGTGACCACTGGTCATCTGGTTTAGGTATGTTTACCAGACTGAGAGAGGGGTGCTGGTTGTAGTCTTGTGGTTGATGTGACCACTGGTCATCTGGTTTAGGTATGTTTACCAGACTGAGAGAGGGGTGCTGGTTGTAGTCTTGTGGTTGATGTGACCACTGGTCATCTGGTTTAGGTTTGTCACCATACTGAGAGAGGGGTGCTTGTGGTAGTCTTGTGGTTGATGTGACCACTGGTCATCTGGTTTAGGTTTGTCACCATACTGAGAGAGGGGTGCTGGTGGTAGTCGTGTGGTTGATGTGATCTCTGGTCATCTGGTTTAGGCTTGTCACCAGACTGAGAGAGGGGTGCTGGTGGTAGTCTTGCGGTTGATGTGACCACTGGTCATCTGGTTTAGGTATGTTTACCAGACTGAGAGAGGGGTGCTGGTTGTAGTCTTGTGGTTGATGTGACCACTGGTCATCTGGTTTAGGTATGTTTACCAGACTGAGAGAGGGGTGCTGGTTGTAGTCTTGTGGTTGATGTGACCACTGGTCATCTGGTTTAGGTTTGTCACCATACTGAGAGAGGGGTGCTTGTGGTAGTCTTGTGGTTGATGTGACCACTGGTCATCTGGTTTAGGTTTGTCACCATACTGAGAGAGGGGTGCTGGTGGTAGTCTTGTGGTTGATGTGACCACTGGTCAACTGGTTTAGGTTTGTCACCAGACTGAGAAAGGGGTGCTGGTGATAGTCTTGTGGTTGATGTGACCACTGGTCATCTGGTTTAGGTTTGTCACCAGACTGAGAAAGGGGTGCTGGTGGTAGTCTTGTGGTTGACGTGACCACTGGTCATCTAGTTTAGGCTTGTCACCAGACTGAGAGAGAAGTGCTGGTGGTAGTCTTGTGGTTGATGTGACCACTGGTCATCTGGTTTAGGCTTGTCACCAGACTGAGAGAGAGGTGCTGGTGGTAGTCTTGTGGTTGATGTGACCACTGGTCATCTGGTTTAGGCTTGTCACCAGAGTGAGAAAGGGGTGCTGGTGGTAGTCTTGTGGTTGATGTGACCACTGGTCATCTGGTTTAAGCTAGTCACCAGACTGAGAAAGGGGTGCTGGTGGTAGTCTTTTGGTTGATGTGACCACTGGTCATCTGGTCTAGGCTTGTCACCAGACTGAGAGAGAGGTGCTGGTGGTAGTCTTGTGGTTGATGTGACCACTGGTCATCTGGTTTAGGCTTGTCACCAGACTGAGAGAGAAGTGCTGGTGGTAGTCTTGTGGTTGATGTGACCACTGGTCATCTGGTTTAGGCTTGTCACCAGACTGAGAGAAATGCTGGTGGTAGTCTTGTGGTTGATGTGACCACTGGTCATATGGTCTAAGCTTGTCACCAGACTGAGAAAGGGATGCTGGTGGTAGTCTTGTGGTTGATGTGACCACTGGTCATCTAGTATAGGTTTGTCACCAAACTGAGAGAGAGGTGCTGGTGGTAGTCGTGTGGTTGATGTGACCACTGGTCATCTGGTTTAGGTTTGTCACCAGACTGAGAGAGGGGTGCTGGTGGTAGTCGTGTGGTTGATGTAACCACTGGTCATCTGGTTTAGGTTTGTCACCACACTGAGAGAGGGGTGCTGGTGGTAGTCTTGTGGTTGATGTGACCACTGGTCATCTGGTGTAGGTTTGTCACCAGACTGAGAGAGGGGTGCTGGTAATAGTCTTGTGGTTGATGTGACCACTGGTCATCTGGTTTAGGTTTGTTACCAGACTGAGAGAGAGGTGCTGGTGGTAGTCTTGTGGTTGATGTGACCACTGGTCATCTGGTTTAGGCTTGTCACCAGACTGAGAGAGGGTTTCTGGTGGTAGTCTTGTGGTTGATGTGACCACTGGTCATCTGGTTTAGGCTTGTCACCAGACTGAGAGAGAGGTGCTGGTGGTTGTCTTGTGGTTGATGTGACCTCTGGTCATCTGGTTTAGGTTTTGCACCAGACTGAGAGTGGGGTGCTGGTGATAGTCTTGTGGTTGATGTGACCACTGGTCATCTGGTTTAGGCTTGTCACCAGACTGAGAGAGGGTGCTGGTGGTAGTCTTGTGGTTGATGTGACCACTGGTCATCTGGTTTAGGCTTGCACCAGACTGATGGAGGGGTGCTGGTGGTAGTCTTGTGGTTTATGTGACCACTGGTCATCTGTTTTAGACTTGTCACCAGACTGAGAGAGGGGTGCTAGTGGTAGTCTTGTGGTTGATGTGACCACTGGTCATCTGGTTTAGGTTTGTCACCAGACTGAGAGAGGGGTGGTGGTGGTGGTCTTGTGGTTGATGTGACCACTGGTCATCTGGTTTAGGTTTGTCACCAGACTGAGAGAGGGGTGCTGGTGGTAGTCTTGTGTTTGATGTGACCACTGGTCATTTGGTTTAGGTTTGTCACCAGACTGAGAGAGGGGTGCTGGTGGTAGTCTTGTGGTTGATGTGACCACTGGTCATCTGGTTTAGGCTTGTCACCAGACTGAGAGAGGGGTGCTGGTGGTAGTCTTGTGGTTGATGTAACCACTGGTCATCTGGTTTAGGTTTGTCACCAGACTGAGGAAGGCGTGCTGGTGGTAGTCTTGTGGTTGATGTGACCACTGGTCATCTGGTTTAGGCTTGTCACCAGACTGAGAGTGGGGTGCTGGTGGTAGTCTTGTGGTTGATGTGACCTCTGGTCATCTGGTTTAGGCTTGTCACCAGACTGAGAGAGAGGTGCTGGTGGTAGTCTTGTGGTTGATGTGACCACTGGTGTTCTGGTTTAGGTTTGTCACCAGACTGAGAAAGGGGTGCTGGTGGTAGTCTTGTGGTTGATGTGACCACTGGTCATCTGGTTTAGGCTTTTCACCGGACTGAGAGAGGTGTGCTGGTGGTAGTCTTGTGGTTGATGTGACCACTGGTCATCTGGTTTAGGCTTGTCACCAGACTGAGAGAGAGGTGCTGGTGGTAGTCTTGTGGTTGATGTGACCACTGGTCATCTGGTTTAGGCTTGTCACCAGACTGAGAGAGGGGTGCTGGTGGTAGTCTTGTGGTTGATGTGACCACTGGTCATCTGGTTTAGGTTTGTCACCAGACTGAGAAAGGAGTGCTGGTGGTAGTCTTGTGGTTGATGTGACCACTGGTCATCTGGTTTAGGCTTGTCACCAGACAGAGAGAGAGGTGCTGGTGGTTGTCTTGTGGTTGATGTGACCTCTGGTCATCTGGTTTAGGCTTGTCACCAGACTGAGAGAGAGGTGCTGGTGGTAGTCTTGTGGTTGATGTGACCACTGGTGTTCTGGTTTAGGTTTGTCACCAGACTGAGAAAGGGGTCCTGGTGGTAGTCGTGTGGTTGATGTGACCACTGGTCATCTGGTTTAGGCTTGTCACCAGACTTAGAGAGGGTTACTGGTGGTAGTCTTGTGGTTGGTGTGACCTCTGGTCATCTGGTTTAGGCTTGTCACCAGACTGAGAGAGAGGTGCCGGTGTTAGTCGTGTGGTTGATGTGACCACTGGTCATCTGGTTTAGGTTTGTCACCAGACTGAGAGAGGGGTGCTGGTGGTAGTCTTGCGGTTGATGTGACCACTGGTCATCTAGTCTAGGTTTGTCACCAGACTGAGAGAGAGGTGCTGGTGGTAGTCGTGTGGTTGATGTGATCTCTGGTCATCTGGTTTAGGCTTGTCACCAGACTGAGAGAGGGGTGCTGGTGGTAGTCTTGCGGTTGATGTGACCACTGGTCATCTGGTTTAGGTATGTTTACCAGACTGAGAGAGGGGTGCTGGTTGTAGTCTTGCGGTTGATGTGACCACTGGTCATCTAGTCTAGGTTTGTCACCAGACTGAGAGAGAGGTGCTGGTGGTAGTCGTGCGGTTGATGTGACCACTGGTCATCTAGTCTAGGTTTGTCACCAGACTGAGAGAGAGGTGCTGGTGGTAGTCTTGCGGTTGATGTGACCACTGGTCATCTGGTTTAGGTATGTTTACCAGACTGAGAGAGGGGTGCTGGTTGTAGTCTTGTGGTTGATGTGACCGCTGGTCATCTGGTTTAGGTTTGTCACCATACTGAGAGAGGGGTGCTTGTGGTAGTCTTGTGGTTGATGTGACCACTGGTCATCTGGTTTAGGTTTGTCACCATACTGAGAGAGGGGTGCTGGTGGTAGTCTTGTGGTTGATGTGACCACTGGTCAACTGGTTTAGGTTTGTCACCAGACTGAGAAAGGGGTGCTGGTGATAGTCTTGTGGTTGATGTGACCACTGCTCATCTGGTTTAGGTTTGTCACCAGACTGAGAAAGGGGTGCTGGTGGTAGTCTTGTGGTTGACGTGACCACTGGTCATCTGGTTTAGGCTTGTCACCAGACTGAGAGAGGGGTGCTGGTGGTAGTCTTGTGGTTGATGTGACCACTGGTCATCTGGTTTAGGCTTGTCACCAGACTGAGAGAGGGGTGCTGGTGGTAGTCGTGTGGTTGATGTGACCACTGGTCATCTGGTTTAGGCTTGTCACCAGACTGAGAGAGAGGTGCTGGTGGTAGTCTTGCGGTTGATGTGACCACTGGTCATCTGGTTTACGCTTGTCACCAGACTGAGAGAGAGGTATTGGTGGTAGTCTTGTGGTTGATGTGACCACTGGTCATCTGGTTTAGGCTTGTCACCAGACTGAGAGAGGGGTGCTGGTGGTAGTCGTGTGGTTGATGTGACCACTGGTCATCTGGTTTAGGCTTGTCACCAGACTGAGAGAGAGGTGCTGGTGGTAGTCTTGCGGTTGATGTGACCACTGGTCATCTGGTTTAGGCTTGTCACCAGACTGAGAGAGAGGTATTGGTGGTAGTCTTGTGGTTGATGTGACCACTGGTCATCTGGTTTAGGCTTGTCACCAGACTGAGAGAGAGGTGCTGGTGGTAGTCGTGTGGTTGATGTGACCACTGGTCATCTGGTTTAGGCTTGTCACCAGACTGAGAGAGAGGTGCTGGTGGTAGTCGTGTGGTTGATGTGACCACTGGTCATCTGGTTTAGGCTTGTCACCAGACTGAGAGAGGGGTGCTGGTGATAGTCTTGTGGTTGATGTGACCACTGGTCATCTGGTTTAGGCTTGTCACCAGACTGAGAGAGAGGTGCTGGTGGTAGTCGTGTGGTTGATGTGACTACTGATCATCTGGTTTAGGCTTGTCACCAGACTGAGAGAGGGTTACTGGTGGTAGTCTTGTGGTTGATGTGACCTCTGGTCATCTGGTTTAGGCTTGTCACCAGACTGAGAGAGGGTTACTGGTGGTAGTCTTGTGGTTGGTGTGACCTCTGGTCATCTGGTTTAGGCTTGTCACCAGACTGAGAGAGAGGTGCTGGTGTTAGTCGTGTGGTTGATGTGACCACTGGTCATCTGGTTTAGGTTTGTCACCAGACTGAGAGAGGGGTGCTGGTGGTAGTCTTGCGGTTGATGTGACCACTGGTCATCTAGTCTAGGTTTGTCACCAGACTGAGAGAGAGGTGCTGGTGGTAGTCGTGTGGTTGATGTGATCTCTGGTCATCTGGTTTAGGCTTGTCACCAGACTGAGAGAGGGGTGCTGGTGGTAGTCTTGCGGTTGATGTGACCACTGGTCATCTAGTCTAGGTTTGTCACCAGACTGAGAGAGAGGTGCTGGTGGTAGTCTTGTGGTTGATGTGACCTCTGGTCATCTGGTTTAGGCTTGTCACCAGACTGAGAGAGGGTTACTGGTGGTAGTCTTGTGGTTGGTGTGACCTCTGGTCATCTGGTTTAGGCTTGTCACCAGACTGAGAGAGAGGTGCTGGTGTTAGTCGTGTGGTTGATGTGACCACTGGTCATCTGGTTTAGGTATGTTTACCAGACTGAGAGAGGGGTGCTGGTTGTAGTCTTGTGGTTGATGTGACCACTGGTCATCTGGTTTAGGTTTGTCACCATACTGAGAGAGGGGTGCTTGTGGTAGTCTTGTGGTTGATGTGACCACTGGTCATCTGGTTTAGGTTTGTCACCATACTGAGAGAGGGGTGCTGGTGGTAGTCTTGTGGTTGATGTGACCACTGGTCAACTGGTTTAGGTTTGTCACCAGACTGAGAAAGGGGTGCTGGTGATAGTCTTGTGGTTGATGTGACCACTGGTCATCTGGTTTAGGTTTGTCACCAGACTGAGAAAGGGGTGCTGGTGGTAGTCTTGTGGTTGACGTGACCACTGGTCATCTGGTTTAGGCTTGTCACCAGACTGAGAGAGAAGTGCTGGTGGTAGTCTTGTGGTTGATGTGACCACTGGTCATCTGGTTTAGGCTTGTCACCAGACTGAGAGAGAGGTGCTGGTGGTAGTCTTGTGGTTGATGTGACCACTGGTCATCTGGTTTAGGCTTGTCACCAGAGTGAGAAAGGGGTGCTGGTGGTAGTCTTGTGGTTGATGTGACCACTGGTCATCTGGTTTAAGCTTGTCACCAGACTGAGAAAGGGGTGCTGGTGGTAGTCTTTTGGTTGATGTGACCACTGGTCATCTGGTCTAGGCTTGTCACCAGACTGAGAGAGAGGTGCTGGTGGTAGTCTTGTGGTTGATGTGACCACTGGTCATCTGGTTTAGGCTTGTCACCAGACTGAGAGAGAAGTGCTGGTGGTAGTCTTGTGGTTGATGTGACCACTGGTCATCAGGTTTAGGCTTGTCACCAGACTGAGAGAGAGGTGCTGGTGGTAGTCTTGTGGTTGATGTGACCACTGGTCATATGGTCTAGGCTTGTCACCAGACTGAGAAAGGGATGCTGGTGGTAGTCTTGTGGTTGATGTGACCACTGGTCATCTAGTATAGGTTTGTCACCAAACTGAGAGAGAGGTGCTGGTGGTAGTCGTGTGGTTGATGTCACCACTGGTCATCTGGTTTAGGTTTGTCACCAGACTGAGAGAGGGGTGCTGGTGGTAGTCGTGTGGTTGATGTAACCACTGGTCATCTGGTTTAGGTTTGTCACCAGACTGAGAGAGAGGTGCTGGTGGTAGTCTTGCGGTTGATGTGACCACTGGTCATCTAGTCTAGGTTTGTCACCAGACTGAGAGAGAGGTGCTGGTGGTAGTCGTGTGGTTGATGTGATCTCTGGTCATCTGGTTTAGGCTTGTCACCAGACAGAGAGAGGGGTGCTGGTGGTAGTCTTGTGGTTGATGTGACCTCTGGTCATTTGGTTTAGGTTTTGCACCAGACTGAGAGTGGGGTGCTGGTGATAGTCTTGTGGTTGATGTGACCACTGGTCATCTGGTTTAGGCTTGTCACCAGACTGAGAGAGGGTGCTGGTGGTAGTCTTGTGGTTGATGTGACCACTGGTCATCTGGTTTAGGCTTGTCACCAGACTGAGAGAGGGGTGCTGGTGGTAGTCTTGTGGTTTATGTCACCACTGGTCATCTGGTTTAGACTTGTCACCAGACTGAGAGAGGGGTGCTGGTGGTAGTCTTGTGGTTGATGTGACCACTGGTCATCTGGTTTAGGCTTGTCACCAGACTGAGAGAGGGTGCTGGTGGTAGTCTTGTGGTTGATGTGACCACTGGTCATCTGGTTTAGGCTTGTCACCAGACTGAGAGAGGGGTGCTGGTGGTAGTCTTGTGGTTTATGTCACCACTGGTCATCTGGTTTAGACTTGTCACCAGACTGAGAGAGGGGTGCTGGTGGTAGTCTTGTGGTTGATGTGACCACTGGTCATCTGGTTTAGGCTTGTCACCAGACTGAGAGAGGGGTGCTGGTGGTAGTCGTGTGGTTGATGTGACCACTGGTCATCTGGTTTAGGTTTGTCACCAGACTGAGAGAGAGGTGCTGGTGGTAGTCTTGCGGTTGATGTGACCACTGGTCATCTGGTTTAGGCTTGTCACCAGACTGAGAGAGGGGTGCTGGTGGTAGTCGTGTGGTTGATGTGACCACTGGTCATCTGGTTTAGGCTTGTCACCAGACTGAGAGAGAGGTGCTGGTGGTAGTCTTGCGGTTGATGTGACCACTGGTCATCTGGTTTAGGCTTGTCACCAGACTGAGAAAGAGGTATTGGTGGTAGTCTTGTGGTTGATGTGACCACTGGTCATCTGGTTTAGGCTTGTCACCAGACTGAGAGAGGGGTGCTGGTGGTAGTCGTGTGGTTGATGTGACCACTGGTCATCTGGTTTAGGCTTGTCACCAGACTGAGAGAGAGGTGCTGGTGGTAGTCTTGCGGTTGATGTGACCACTGGTCATCTGGTTTAGGCTTGTCACCAGACTGAGAGAGAGGTATTGGTGGTAGTCTTGTGGTTGATGTGACCACTGGTCATCTAGTCTAGGTTTGTCACCAGACTGAGAGAGAGGTGCTGGTGGTAGTCTTGTGGTTGATGTGACCTCTGGTCATCTGGTTTAGGCTTGTCACCAGACTGAGAGAGGGTTACTGGTGGTAGTCTTGTGGTTGGTGTGACCTCTGGTCATCTGGTTTAGGCTTGTCACCAGACTGAGAGAGAGGTGCTGGTGTTAGTCGTGTGGTTGATGTGACCACTGGTCATCTGGTTTAGGTATGTTTACCAGACTGAGAGAGGGGTGCTGGTTGTAGTCTTGTGGTTGATGTGACCACTGGTCATCTGGTTTAGGTTTGTCACCATACTGAGAGAGGGGTGCTTGTGGTAGTCTTGTGGTTGATGTGACCACTGGTCATCTGGTTTAGGTTTGTCACCATACTGAGAGTGGGGTGCTGGTGGTAGTCTTGTGGTTGATGTGACCACTGGTCATCTGGTTTAGGCTTGTCACCAGACTGAGAAAGGGGTGCTGGTGGTATTCTTGTGGTTGATGTGACCACTGGTCAACTGGTTTAGGTTTGTCACCAGACTGAGAAAGGGGTGCTGGTGATAGTCTTGTGGTTGATGTGACCACTGGTCATCTGGTTTAGGTTTGTCACCAGACTGAGAAAGGGGTGCTGGTGGTATTCTTGTGGTTGACGTGACCACTGGTCATCTGGTTTAGGCTTGTCACCAGACTGAGAGAGAAGTGCTGGTGGTAGTCTTGTGGTTGATGTGACCACTGGTCATCTGGTTTAGGCTTGTCACCAGACTGAGAGAGAGGTGCTGGTGGTAGTCTTGTGGTTGATGTGACCACTGGTCATCTGGTTTAGGCTTGTCACCAGAGTGAGAAAGGGGTGCTGGTGGTAGTCTTGTGGTTGATGGGACCACTGGTCATCTGGTTTTAGCTTGTCACCAGACTGAGAAAGGGGTGCTGGTGGTAGTCTTTTGGTTGATGTGACCACTGGTCATCTGGTCTAGGCTTGTCACCAGACTGAGAGAGAGGTGCTGGTGGTAGTCTTGTGGTTGATGTGACCACTGGTCATCTGGTTTAGGCTTGTCACCAGACTGAGAGAGAAGTGCTGGTGATAGTCTTGTGGTTGATGTGACCACTGGTCATCTGGTTTAGGCTTGTCACCAGACTGAGAGAGAGGTGCTGGTGGTAGTCTTGTGGTTGATGTGACCACTGGTCATATGGTCTAGGCTTGTCACCAGACTGAGAAAGGGATGCTGGTGGTAGTCTTGTGGTTGATGTGACCACTGGTCATCTAGTATAGGTTTGTCACCAAACTGAGAGAGAGGTGCTGGTGGTAGTCGTCTGGTTGATGTGACCACTGGTCATCTGGTTTAGGTTTGTCACCAGACTGAGAGAGGGGTGCTGGTGGTAGTCGTGTGGTTGATGTAACCACTGGTCATCTGGTTTAGGTTTGTCACCACACTGAGAGAGGGGTGCTGGTGGTAGTCTTGTGGTTGATGTGACCACTGGTCATCTGGTTTAGGCTTGTCACCAGACTGAGAGAGAGGTACTGGTGGTAGTCGTGTGGTTGATGTGACTACTGCCATCTGGTTTAGGCTTGTCACCAGACTGAGAGAGGGTTACTGGTGGTAGTCTTGTGGTTGATGTGACCTCTGGTCATCTGGTTTAGGCTTGTCACCAGACTGAGAGAGGGTTACTGGTGGTAGTCTTGTGGTTGGTGTGACCTCTGGTCATCTGGTTTAGGCTTGTCACCAGACTGAGAGAGAGGTGCTGGTGTTAGTCGTGTGGTGGATGTGACCACTGGTCATCTGGTTTAGGTTTGTCACCAGACTGAGAGAGGGGTGCTGGTGGTAGTCTTGCGGTTAATGTGACCACTGGTCATCTAGTCTAGGTTTGTCACCAGACTGAGAGAGAGGTGCTGGTGGTAGTCGTGTGGCTGATGTGATCTCTGGTCATCTGGTTTAGGCTTGTCACCAGACTGAGAGAGGGGTGCTGGTGGTAGTTTTGCGGTTGATGTGACCACTGGTCATCTAGTCTAGGTTTGTCACCAGACTGAGAGAGAGGTGCTGGTGGTAGTCTTGTGGTTGATGTGACCTCTGGTCATCTGGTTTAGGCTTGTCACCAGACTGAGAGAGGGTTACTGGTGGTAGTCTTGTGGTTGGTGTGACCTCTGGTCATCTGGTTTAGGCTTGTCACCAGACTGAGAGAGAGGTGCTGGTGTTAGTCGTGTGGTTGATGTGACCACTGGTCATCTGGTTTAGGTATGTTTACCAGACTGAGAGAGGGGTGCTGGTTGTAGTCTTGTGGTTGATGTGACCACTGGTCATCTGGTTTAGGTTTGTCACCATACTGAGAGAGGGGTGCTTGTGGTAGTCTTGTGGTTGATGTGACCACTGGTCATCTGGTTTAGGTTTGTCACCATACTGAGAGTGGGGTGCTGGTGGTAGTCTTGTGGTTGATGTGACCACTGGTCAACTGGTTTAGGTTTCTCACCAGACTGAGAAAGGGGTGCTGGTGATAGTCTTGTGGTTGATGTGACCACTGGTCATCTGGTTTAGGTTTGTCACCAGACTGAGAAAGGGGTGCTGGTGGTATTCTTGTGGTTGACGTGACCACTGGTCATCTGGTTTAGGCTTGTCACCAGACTGAGAGAGAAGTGCTGGTGGTAGTCTTGTGGTTGATGTGACCACTGGTCATCTGGTTTAGGCTTGTCACCAGACTGAGAGAGAGGTGCTGGTGGTAGTCTTGTGGTTGATGTGACCACTGGTCATCTGGTTTAGGCTTGTCACCAGAGTGAGAAAGGGGTGCTGGTTGTAGTCTTGTGGTTGATGGGACCACTGGTCATCTGGTTTTAGCTTGTCACCAGACTGAGAAAGGGGTGCTGGTGGTAGTCTTTTGGTTGATGTGACCACTGGTCATCTGGTCTAGGCTTGTCACCAGACTGAGAGAGAGGTGCTGGTGGTAGTCTTGTGGTTGATGTGACCACTGGTCATCTGGTTTAGGCTTGTCACCAGACTGAGAGAGAAGTGCTGGTGGTAGTCTTGTGGTTGATGTGACCACTGGTCATCTGGTTTAGGCTTGTCACCAGACTGAGAGAGAGGTGCTGGTGGTAGTCTTGTGGTTGATGTGACCACTGGTCATATGGTCTAGGCTTGTCACCAGACTGAGAAAGGGATGCTGGTGGTAGTCTTGTGGTTGATGTGACCACTGGTCATCTAGTATAGGTTTGTCACCAAACTGAGAGAGAGGTGCTGGTGGTAGTCGTCTGGTTGATGTGACCACTGGTCATCTGGTTTAGGCTTGCACCAGACTGATGGAGGGGTGCTGGTGGTAGTCTTGTGGTTTATGTGACCACTGGTCATCTGTTTTAGACTTGTCACCAGACTGAGAGAGGGGTGCTAGTGGTAGTCTTGTGGTTGATGTGACCACTGGTCATCTGGTTTAGGTTTGTCACCAGACTGAGAGAGGGGTGGTGGTGGTGGTCTTGTGGTTGATGTGACCACTGGTCATCTGGTTTAGGTTTGTCACCAGACTGAGAGAGGGGTGCTGGTGGTAGTCTTGTGTTTGATGTGACCACTGGTCATTTGGTTTAGGTTTGTCACCAGACTGAGAGAGGGGTGCTGGTGGTAGTCTTGTGGTTGATGTGACCACTGGTCATCTGGTTTAGGCTTGTCACCAGACTGAGAGAGGGGTGCTGGTGGTAGTCTTGTGGTTGATGTAACCACTGGTCATCTGGTTTAGGTTTGTCACCAGACTGAGGAAGGCGTGCTGGTGGTAGTCTTGTGGTTGATGTGACCACTGGTCATCTGGTTTAGGCTTGTCACCAGACTGAGAGTGGGGTGCTGGTGGTAGTCTTGTGGTTGATGTGACCTCTGGTCATCTGGTTTAGGCTTGTCACCAGACTGAGAGAGAGGTGCTGGTGGTAGTCTTGTGGTTGATGTGACCACTGGTGTTCTGGTTTAGGTTTGTCACCAGACTGAGAAAGGGGTGCTGGTGGTAGTCTTGTGGTTGATGTGACCACTGGTCATCTGGTTTAGGCTTTTCACCGGACTGAGAGAGGTGTGCTGGTGGTAGTCTTGTGGTTGATGTGACCACTGGTCATCTGGTTTAGGCTTGTCACCAGACTGAGAGAGAGGTGCTGGTGGTAGTCTTGTGGTTGATGTGACCACTGGTCATCTGGTTTAGGCTTGTCACCAGACTGAGAGAGGGGTGCTGGTGGTAGTCTTGTGGTTGATGTGACCACTGGTCATCTGGTTTAGGTTTGTCACCAGACTGAGAAAGGAGTGCTGGTGGTAGTCTTGTGGTTGATGTGACCACTGGTCATCTGGTTTAGGCTTGTCACCAGACAGAGAGAGAGGTGCTGGTGGTTGTCTTGTGGTTGATGTGACCTCTGGTCATCTGGTTTAGGCTTGTCACCAGACTGAGAGAGAGGTGCTGGTGGTAGTCTTGTGGTTGATGTGACCACTGGTGTTCTGGTTTAGGTTTGTCACCAGACTGAGAAAGGGGTCCTGGTGGTAGTCGTGTGGTTGATGTGACCACTGGTCATCTGGTTTAGGCTTGTCACCAGACTTAGAGAGGGTTACTGGTGGTAGTCTTGTGGTTGGTGTGACCTCTGGTCATCTGGTTTAGGCTTGTCACCAGACTGAGAGAGAGGTGCCGGTGTTAGTCGTGTGGTTGATGTGACCACTGGTCATCTGGTTTAGGTTTGTCACCAGACTGAGAGAGGGGTGCTGGTGGTAGTCTTGCGGTTGATGTGACCACTGGTCATCTAGTCTAGGTTTGTCACCAGACTGAGAGAGAGGTGCTGGTGGTAGTCGTGTGGTTGATGTGATCTCTGGTCATCTGGTTTAGGCTTGTCACCAGACTGAGAGAGGGGTGCTGGTGGTAGTCTTGCGGTTGATGTGACCACTGGTCATCTGGTTTAGGTATGTTTACCAGACTGAGAGAGGGGTGCTGGTTGTAGTCTTGCGGTTGATGTGACCACTGGTCATCTAGTCTAGGTTTGTCACCAGACTGAGAGAGAGGTGCTGGTGGTAGTCGTGCGGTTGATGTGACCACTGGTCATCTAGTCTAGGTTTGTCACCAGACTGAGAGAGAGGTGCTGGTGGTAGTCTTGCGGTTGATGTGACCACTGGTCATCTGGTTTAGGTATGTTTACCAGACTGAGAGAGGGGTGCTGGTTGTAGTCTTGTGGTTGATGTGACCGCTGGTCATCTGGTTTAGGTTTGTCACCATACTGAGAGAGGGGTGCTTGTGGTAGTCTTGTGGTTGATGTGACCACTGGTCATCTGGTTTAGGTTTGTCACCATACTGAGAGAGGGGTGCTGGTGGTAGTCTTGTGGTTGATGTGACCACTGGTCAACTGGTTTAGGTTTGTCACCAGACTGAGAAAGGGGTGCTGGTGATAGTCTTGTGGTTGATGTGACCACTGCTCATCTGGTTTAGGTTTGTCACCAGACTGAGAAAGGGGTGCTGGTGGTAGTCTTGTGGTTGACGTGACCACTGGTCATCTGGTTTAGGCTTGTCACCAGACTGAGAGAGGGGTGCTGGTGGTAGTCTTGTGGTTGATGTGACCACTGGTCATCTGGTTTAGGCTTGTCACCAGACTGAGAGAGGGGTGCTGGTGGTAGTCGTGTGGTTGATGTGACCACTGGTCATCTGGTTTAGGCTTGTCACCAGACTGAGAGAGAGGTGCTGGTGGTAGTCTTGCGGTTGATGTGACCACTGGTCATCTGGTTTACGCTTGTCACCAGACTGAGAGAGAGGTATTGGTGGTAGTCTTGTGGTTGATGTGACCACTGGTCATCTGGTTTAGGCTTGTCACCAGACTGAGAGAGGGGTGCTGGTGGTAGTCGTGTGGTTGATGTGACCACTGGTCATCTGGTTTAGGCTTGTCACCAGACTGAGAGAGAGGTGCTGGTGGTAGTCTTGCGGTTGATGTGACCACTGGTCATCTGGTTTAGGCTTGTCACCAGACTGAGAGAGAGGTATTGGTGGTAGTCTTGTGGTTGATGTGACCACTGGTCATCTGGTTTAGGCTTGTCACCAGACTGAGAGAGAGGTGCTGGTGGTAGTCGTGTGGTTGATGTGACCACTGGTCATCTGGTTTAGGCTTGTCACCAGACTGAGAGAGAGGTGCTGGTGGTAGTCGTGTGGTTGATGTGACCACTGGTCATCTGGTTTAGGCTTGTCACCAGACTGAGAGAGGGGTGCTGGTGATAGTCTTGTGGTTGATGTGACCACTGGTCATCTGGTTTAGGCTTGTCACCAGACTGAGAGAGAGGTGCTGGTGGTAGTCGTGTGGTTGATGTGACTACTGATCATCTGGTTTAGGCTTGTCACCAGACTGAGAGAGGGTTACTGGTGGTAGTCTTGTGGTTGATGTGACCTCTGGTCATCTGGTTTAGGCTTGTCACCAGACTGAGAGAGGGTTACTGGTGGTAGTCTTGTGGTTGGTGTGACCTCTGGTCATCTGGTTTAGGCTTGTCACCAGACTGAGAGAGAGGTGCTGGTGTTAGTCGTGTGGTTGATGTGACCACTGGTCATCTGGTTTAGGTTTGTCACCAGACTGAGAGAGGGGTGCTGGTGGTAGTCTTGCGGTTGATGTGACCACTGGTCATCTAGTCTAGGTTTGTCACCAGACTGAGAGAGAGGTGCTGGTGGTAGTCGTGTGGTTGATGTGATCTCTGGTCATCTGGTTTAGGCTTGTCACCAGACTGAGAGAGGGGTGCTGGTGGTAGTCTTGCGGTTGATGTGACCACTGGTCATCTAGTCTAGGTTTGTCACCAGACTGAGAGAGAGGTGCTGGTGGTAGTCTTGTGGTTGATGTGACCTCTGGTCATCTGGTTTAGGCTTGTCACCAGACTGAGAGAGGGTTACTGGTGGTAGTCTTGTGGTTGGTGTGACCTCTGGTCATCTGGTTTAGGCTTGTCACCAGACTGAGAGAGAGGTGCTGGTGTTAGTCGTGTGGTTGATGTGACCACTGGTCATCTGGTTTAGGTATGTTTACCAGACTGAGAGAGGGGTGCTGGTTGTAGTCTTGTGGTTGATGTGACCACTGGTCATCTGGTTTAGGTTTGTCACCATACTGAGAGAGGGGTGCTTGTGGTAGTCTTGTGGTTGATGTGACCACTGGTCATCTGGTTTAGGTTTGTCACCATACTGAGAGAGGGGTGCTGGTGGTAGTCTTGTGGTTGATGTGACCACTGGTCAACTGGTTTAGGTTTGTCACCAGACTGAGAAAGGGGTGCTGGTGATAGTCTTGTGGTTGATGTGACCACTGGTCATCTGGTTTAGGTTTGTCACCAGACTGAGAAAGGGGTGCTGGTGGTAGTCTTGTGGTTGACGTGACCACTGGTCATCTGGTTTAGGCTTGTCACCAGACTGAGAGAGAAGTGCTGGTGGTAGTCTTGTGGTTGATGTGACCACTGGTCATCTGGTTTAGGCTTGTCACCAGACTGAGAGAGAGGTGCTGGTGGTAGTCTTGTGGTTGATGTGACCACTGGTCATCTGGTTTAGGCTTGTCACCAGAGTGAGAAAGGGGTGCTGGTGGTAGTCTTGTGGTTGATGTGACCACTGGTCATCTGGTTTAAGCTTGTCACCAGACTGAGAAAGGGGTGCTGGTGGTAGTCTTTTGGTTGATGTGACCACTGGTCATCTGGTCTAGGCTTGTCACCAGACTGAGAGAGAGGTGCTGGTGGTAGTCTTGTGGTTGATGTGACCACTGGTCATCTGGTTTAGGCTTGTCACCAGACTGAGAGAGAAGTGCTGGTGGTAGTCTTGTGGTTGATGTGACCACTGGTCATCAGGTTTAGGCTTGTCACCAGACTGAGAGAGAGGTGCTGGTGGTAGTCTTGTGGTTGATGTGACCACTGGTCATATGGTCTAGGCTTGTCACCAGACTGAGAAAGGGATGCTGGTGGTAGTCTTGTGGTTGATGTGACCACTGGTCATCTAGTATAGGTTTGTCACCAAACTGAGAGAGAGGTGCTGGTGGTAGTCGTGTGGTTGATGTCACCACTGGTCATCTGGTTTAGGTTTGTCACCAGACTGAGAGAGGGGTGCTGGTGGTAGTCGTGTGGTTGATGTAACCACTGGTCATCTGGTTTAGGTTTGTCACCAGACTGAGAGAGAGGTGCTGGTGGTAGTCTTGCGGTTGATGTGACCACTGGTCATCTAGTCTAGGTTTGTCACCAGACTGAGAGAGAGGTGCTGGTGGTAGTCGTGTGGTTGATGTGATCTCTGGTCATCTGGTTTAGGCTTGTCACCAGACAGAGAGAGGGGTGCTGGTGGTAGTCTTGTGGTTGATGTGACCTCTGGTCATTTGGTTTAGGTTTTGCACCAGACTGAGAGTGGGGTGCTGGTGATAGTCTTGTGGTTGATGTGACCACTGGTCATCTGGTTTAGGCTTGTCACCAGACTGAGAGAGGGTGCTGGTGGTAGTCTTGTGGTTGATGTGACCACTGGTCATCTGGTTTAGGCTTGTCACCAGACTGAGAGAGGGGTGCTGGTGGTAGTCTTGTGGTTTATGTCACCACTGGTCATCTGGTTTAGACTTGTCACCAGACTGAGAGAGGGGTGCTGGTGGTAGTCTTGTGGTTGATGTGACCACTGGTCATCTGGTTTAGGCTTGTCACCAGACTGAGAGAGGGTGCTGGTGGTAGTCTTGTGGTTGATGTGACCACTGGTCATCTGGTTTAGGCTTGTCACCAGACTGAGAGAGGGGTGCTGGTGGTAGTCTTGTGGTTTATGTCACCACTGGTCATCTGGTTTAGACTTGTCACCAGACTGAGAGAGGGGTGCTGGTGGTAGTCTTGTGGTTGATGTGACCACTGGTCATCTGGTTTAGGCTTGTCACCAGACTGAGAGAGGGGTGCTGGTGGTAGTCGTGTGGTTGATGTGACCACTGGTCATCTGGTTTAGGTTTGTCACCAGACTGAGAGAGAGGTGCTGGTGGTAGTCTTGCGGTTGATGTGACCACTGGTCATCTGGTTTAGGCTTGTCACCAGACTGAGAGAGGGGTGCTGGTGGTAGTCGTGTGGTTGATGTGACCACTGGTCATCTGGTTTAGGCTTGTCACCAGACTGAGAGAGAGGTGCTGGTGGTAGTCTTGCGGTTGATGTGACCACTGGTCATCTGGTTTAGGCTTGTCACCAGACTGAGAAAGAGGTATTGGTGGTAGTCTTGTGGTTGATGTGACCACTGGTCATCTGGTTTAGGCTTGTCACCAGACTGAGAGAGGGGTGCTGGTGGTAGTCGTGTGGTTGATGTGACCACTGGTCATCTGGTTTAGGCTTGTCACCAGACTGAGAGAGAGGTGCTGGTGGTAGTCTTGCGGTTGATGTGACCACTGGTCATCTGGTTTAGGCTTGTCACCAGACTGAGAGAGAGGTATTGGTGGTAGTCTTGTGGTTGATGTGACCACTGGTCATCTAGTCTAGGTTTGTCACCAGACTGAGAGAGAGGTGCTGGTGGTAGTCTTGTGGTTGATGTGACCTCTGGTCATCTGGTTTAGGCTTGTCACCAGACTGAGAGAGGGTTACTGGTGGTAGTCTTGTGGTTGGTGTGACCTCTGGTCATCTGGTTTAGGCTTGTCACCAGACTGAGAGAGAGGTGCTGGTGTTAGTCGTGTGGTTGATGTGACCACTGGTCATCTGGTTTAGGTATGTTTACCAGACTGAGAGAGGGGTGCTGGTTGTAGTCTTGTGGTTGATGTGACCACTGGTCATCTGGTTTAGGTTTGTCACCATACTGAGAGAGGGGTGCTTGTGGTAGTCTTGTGGTTGATGTGACCACTGGTCATCTGGTTTAGGTTTGTCACCATACTGAGAGTGGGGTGCTGGTGGTAGTCTTGTGGTTGATGTGACCACTGGTCATCTGGTTTAGGCTTGTCACCAGACTGAGAAAGGGGTGCTGGTGGTATTCTTGTGGTTGATGTGACCACTGGTCAACTGGTTTAGGTTTGTCACCAGACTGAGAAAGGGGTGCTGGTGATAGTCTTGTGGTTGATGTGACCACTGGTCATCTGGTTTAGGTTTGTCACCAGACTGAGAAAGGGGTGCTGGTGGTATTCTTGTGGTTGACGTGACCACTGGTCATCTGGTTTAGGCTTGTCACCAGACTGAGAGAGAAGTGCTGGTGGTAGTCTTGTGGTTGATGTGACCACTGGTCATCTGGTTTAGGCTTGTCACCAGACTGAGAGAGAGGTGCTGGTGGTAGTCTTGTGGTTGATGTGACCACTGGTCATCTGGTTTAGGCTTGTCACCAGAGTGAGAAAGGGGTGCTGGTGGTAGTCTTGTGGTTGATGGGACCACTGGTCATCTGGTTTTAGCTTGTCACCAGACTGAGAAAGGGGGTGCTGGTGGTAGTCTTTTGGTTGATGTGACCACTGGTCATCTGGTCTAGGCTTGTCACCAGACTGAGAGAGAGGTGCTGGTGGTAGTCTTGTGGTTGATGTGACCACTGGTCATCTGGTTTAGGCTTGTCACCAGACTGAGAGAGAAGTGCTGGTGATAGTCTTGTGGTTGATGTGACCACTGTCATCTGGTTTAGGCTTGTCACCAGACTGAGAGAGAGGTGCTGGTGGTAGTCTTGTGGTTGATGTGACCACTGGTCATATGGTCTAGGCTTGTCACCAGACTGAGAAAGGGATGCTGGTGGTAGTCTTGTGGTTGATGTGACCACTGGTCATCTAGTATAGGTTTGTCACCAAACTGAGAGAGAGGTGCTGGTGGTAGTCGTCTGGTTGATGTGACCACTGGTCATCTGGTTTAGGTTTGTCACCAGACTGAGAGAGGGGTGCTGGTGGTAGTCGTGTGGTTGATGTAACCACTGGTCATCTGGTTTAGGTTTGTCACCACACTGAGAGAGGGGTGCTGGTGGTAGTCTTGTGGTTGATGTGACCACTGGTCATCTGGTTTAGGCTTGTCACCAGACTGAGAGAGAGGTACTGGTGGTAGTCGTGTGGTTGATGTGACTACTGCCATCTGGTTTAGGCTTGTCACCAGACTGAGAGAGGGTTACTGGTGGTAGTCTTGTGGTTGATGTGACCTCTGGTCATCTGGTTTAGGCTTGTCACCAGACTGAGAGAGGGTTACTGGTGGTAGTCTTGTGGTTGGTGTGACCTCTGGTCATCTGGTTTAGGCTTGTCACCAGACTGAGAGAGAGGTGCTGGTGTTAGTCGTGTGGTGGATGTGACCACTGGTCATCTGGTTTAGGTTTGTCACCAGACTGAGAGAGGGGTGCTGGTGGTAGTCTTGCGGTTAATGTGACCACTGGTCATCTAGTCTAGGTTTGTCACCAGACTGAGAGAGAGGTGCTGGTGGTAGTCGTGTGGCTGATGTGATCTCTGGTCATCTGGTTTAGGCTTGTCACCAGACTGAGAGAGGGGTGCTGGTGGTAGTTTTGCGGTTGATGTGACCACTGGTCATCTAGTCTAGGTTTGTCACCAGACTGAGAGAGAGGTGCTGGTGGTAGTCTTGTGGTTGATGTGACCTCTGGTCATCTGGTTTAGGCTTGTCACCAGACTGAGAGAGGGTTACTGGTGGTAGTCTTGTGGTTGGTGTGACCTCTGGTCATCTGGTTTAGGCTTGTCACCAGACTGAGAGAGAGGTGCTGGTGTTAGTCGTGTGGTTGATGTGACCACTGGTCATCTGGTTTAGGTATGTTTACCAGACTGAGAGAGGGGTGCTGGTTGTAGTCTTGTGGTTGATGTGACCACTGGTCATCTGGTTTAGGTTTGTCACCATACTGAGAGAGGGGTGCTTGTGGTAGTCTTGTGGTTGATGTGACCACTGGTCATCTGGTTTAGGTTTGTCACCATACTGAGAGTGGGGTGCTGGTGGTAGTCTTGTGGTTGATGTGACCACTGGTCAACTGGTTTAGGTTTCTCACCAGACTGAGAAAGGGGTGCTGGTGATAGTCTTGTGGTTGATGTGACCACTGGTCATCTGGTTTAGGTTTGTCACCAGACTGAGAAAGGGGTGCTGGTGGTATTCTTGTGGTTGACGTGACCACTGGTCATCTGGTTTAGGCTTGTCACCAGACTGAGAGAGAAGTGCTGGTGGTAGTCTTGTGGTTGATGTGACCACTGGTCATCTGGTTTAGGCTTGTCACCAGACTGAGAGAGAGGTGCTGGTGGTAGTCTTGTGGTTGATGTGACCACTGGTCATCTGGTTTAGGCTTGTCACCAGAGTGAGAAAGGGGTGCTGGTTGTAGTCTTGTGGTTGATGGGACCACTGGTCATCTGGTTTTAGCTTGTCACCAGACTGAGAAAGGGGTGCTGGTGGTAGTCTTTTGGTTGATGTGACCACTGGTCATCTGGTCTAGGCTTGTCACCAGACTGAGAGAGAGGTGCTGGTGGTAGTCTTGTGGTTGATGTGACCACTGGTCATCTGGTTTAGGCTTGTCACCAGACTGAGAGAGAAGTGCTGGTGGTAGTCTTGTGGTTGATGTGACCACTGGTCATCTGGTTTAGGCTTGTCACCAGACTGAGAGAGAGGTGCTGGTGGTAGTCTTGTGGTTGATGTGACCACTGGTCATATGGTCTAGGCTTGTCACCAGACTGAGAAAGGGATGCTGGTGGTAGTCTTGTGGTTGATGTGACCACTGGTCATCTAGTATAGGTTTGTCACCAAACTGAGAGAGAGGTGCTGGTGGTAGTCGTCTGGTTGATGTGACCACTGGTCATCTGGTTTAGGTTTGTCACCAGACTGAGAGAGGGGTGCTGGTGGTAGTCGTGTGGTTGATGTAACCACTGGTCATCTGGTTTAGGTTTGTCACCACACTGAGAGAGGGGTGCTGGTGGTAGTCTTGTGGTTGATGTGACCACTGGTCATCTGGTGTAGGTTTGTCACCAGACTGAGAGAGGGGTGCTGGTGATGGTCTTGTGGTTGATGTGACCACTGGTCATCTGGTTTAGGTTTGTTACCAGACTGAGAGAGAGGTGCTGGTGGTAGTCTTGTGGTTGATGTGACCACTGGTCATCTGGTTTAGGCTTGTCACCAGACTGAAGGAGGGGTGCTCGTGGTAGTCTTGTGGTTGATGTGACCACTGGTCATCTGGTTTAGGCTTGTCACCAGACTGAGAGAGGGTTTCTGGTGGTAGTCTTGTGGTTGATGTGACCACTGGTCATCTGGTTTAGGCTTGTCACCAGACTGAGAGAGAGGTGCTGGTGGTTGTCTTGTGGTTGATGTGACCTCTGGTCATTTGGTTTAGGTTTTGCACCAGACTGAGAGTGGGGTGCTGGTGATAGTCTTGTGGTTGATGTGACCACTGGTCATCTGGTTTAGGCTTGTCACCAGACTGAGAGAGGGTGCTGGTGGTAGTCTTGTGGTTGATGTGACCACTGGTCATCTGGTTTAGGCTTGTCACCAGACTGAGAGAGGGGTGCTGGTGGTAGTCTTGTGGTTTATGTCACCACTGGTCATCTGGTTTAGACTTGTCACCAGACTGAGAGAGGGGTGCTGGTGGTAGTCTTGTGGTTGATGTGACCACTGGTCATCTGGTTTAGGCTTGTCACCAGACTGAGAGAGGGGTGCTGGTGGTAGTCGTGTGGTTGATGTGACCACTGGTCATCTGGTTTAGGCTTGTCACCAGACTGAGAGAGAGGTGCTGGTGGTAGTCTTGCGGTTGATGTGACCACTGGTCATCTGGTTTAGGCTTGTCACCAGACTGAGAGAGAGGTATTGGTGGTAGTCTTGTGGTTGATGTGACCACTGGTCATCTGGTTTAGGCTTGTCACCAGACTGAGAGAGGGGTGCTGGTGGTAGTCGTGTGGTTGATGTGACCACTGGTCATCTGGTTTAGGCTTGTCACCAGACTGAGAGAGAGGTGCTGGTGGTAGTCTTGCGGTTGATGTGACCACTGGTCATCTGGTTTAGGCTTGTCACCAGACTGAGAGAGAGGTATTGGTGGTAGTCTTGTGGTTGATGTGACCACTGGTCATCTGGTTTAGGCGTGTCACCAGACTGAGAGAGAGGTGCTGGTGGTAGTCGTGTGGTTGATGTGACCACTGGTCATCTGGTTTAGGCTTGTCACCAGACTGAGAGAGAGGTGCTGGTGGTAGTCGTGTGGTTGATGTGACCACTGGTCATCTGGTTTAGGCTTGTCACCAGACTGAGAGAGGGGTGCTGGTGATAGTCTTGTGGTTGATGTGACCACTGGTAATCTGGTTTAGGCTTGTCACCAGACTGAGAGAGAGGTGCTGGTGGTAGTCGTGTGGTTGATGTGACTACTGGTCATCTGGTTTAGGCTTGTCACCAGACTGAGAGAGGGTTACTGGTGGTAGTCTTGTGGTTGATGTGACCTCTGGTCATCTGGTTTAGGCTTGTCACCAGACTGAGAGAGGGTTACTGGTGGTAGTCTTGTGGTTGGTGTGACCTCTGGTCATCTGGTTTAGGCTTGTCACCAGACTGAGAGAGAGGTGCTGGTGTTAGTCGTGTGGTTGATGTGACCACTGGTCATCTGGTTTAGGTTTGTCACCAGACTGAGAGAGGGGTGCTGGTGGTACTCTTGCGGTTAATGTGACCACTGGTCATCTAGTCTAGGTTTGTCACCAGACTGAGAGAGAGGTGCTGGTGGTAGTCGTGTGGCTGATGTGATCTCTGGTCATCTGGTTTAGGCTTGTCACCAGACTGAGAGAGGGGTGCTGGTGGTAGTCTTGCGGTTGATGTGACCACTGGTCATCTAGTCTAGGTTTGTCACCAGACTGAGAGAGAGGTGCTGGTGGTAGTCTTGTGGTTGATGTGACCTCTGGTCATCTGGTTTAGGCTTGTCACCAGACTGAGAGAGGGTTACTGGTGGTAGTCTTGTGGTTGGTGTGACCTCTGGTCATCTGGTTTAGGCTTGTCACCAGACTGAGAGAGAGGTGCTGGTGTTAGTCGTGTGGTTGATGTGACCACTGGTCATCTGGTTTAGGTATGTTTACCAGACTGAGAGAGGGGTGCTGGTTGTAGTTTTGTGGTTGATGTGACCACTGGTCATCTGGTTTAGGTTTGTCACCATACTGAGAGAGGGGTGCTTGTGGTAGTCTTGTGGTTGATGTGACCACTGGTCAACTGGTTTAGGTTTGTCACCAGACTGAGAAAGGGGTGCTGGTGATAGTCTTGTGGTTGATGTGACCACTGGTCATCTGGTTTAGGTTTGTCACCAGACTGAGAAAGGGGTGCTGGTGGTAGTCTTGTGGTTGACGTGACCACTGGTCATCTGGTTTAGGCTTGTCACCAGACTGAGAGAGAAGTGCTGGTGGTAGTCTTGTGGTTGATGTGACCACTGGTCATCTGGTTTAGGCTTGTCACCAGACTGAGAGAGAGGTGCTGGTGGTAGTCTTGTGGTTGATGTGACCACTGGTCATCTGGTTTAGGCTGTTCACCAGAGTGAGAAAGGGGTGCTGGTGGTAGTCTTGTGGTTGATGTGACCACTGGTCATCTGGTTTTAGCTTGTAACCAGACTGAGAAAGGGGTGCTGGTGGTAGTCTTTTGGTTGATGTGACCACTGGTCATCTGGTCTAGGCTTGTCACCAGACTGAGAGAGAGGTGCTGGTGGTAGTCTTGTGGTTGATGTGACCACTGGTCATCTGGTTTAGGCTTGTCACCAGACTGAGAGAGAAGTGCTGGTGGTAGTCTTGTGGTTGATGTGACCACTGGTCATCTGGTTTAGGCTTGTCACCAGACTGAGAGAGGGGTGCTGGTGGTAGTCTTGTGGTTGATGTGACCACTGGTCATATGGTCTAGGCTTGTCACCAGACTGAGAAAGGGATGCTGGTGGTAGTCTTGTGGTTGATGTGACCACTGGTCATCTAGTATAGGTTTGTCACCAAACTGAGAGAGAGGTGCTGGTGGTAGTCGTCTGGTTGATGTGACCACTGGTCATCTGGTTTAGGTTTGTCACCAGACTGAGAGAGGGGTGCTGGTGGTAGTCGTGTGGTTGATGTAACCACTGGTCATCTGGTTTAGGTTTGTCACCACACTGAGAGAGGGGTGCTGGTGGTAGTCTTGTGGTTGATGTGACCACTGGTCATCTGGTGTAGGTTTGTCACCAGACTGAGAGAGGGGTGCTGGTGATAGTCTTGTGGTTGACGTGACCACTGGTCATCTGGTTTAGGCTTGTCACCAGACTGAGAGAGGGTTTCTGGTGGTAGTCTTGTGGTTGATGTGACCACTGGTCATCTGGTTTAGGTTTGTTACCAGACTGAGAGAGAGGTGCTGGTGGTAGTCTTGTGGTTGATGTCGCCACTGGTCATCTGGTTTAGGCTTGTCACCAGACTGAAGGAGGGGTGCTCGTGGTAGTCTTGCGGTTGATGTGACCACTGGTCATCTGGTTTAGGCTTGTCACCAGACTGAGAGAGGGTTTCTGGTGGTAGTCTTGTGGTTGATGTGACCACTGGTCATCTGGTTTAGGCTTGTCACCAGACTGAGAGAGAGGTGCTGGTGGTTGTCTTGTGGTTGATGTGACCTCTGGTCATCTGGTTTAGGTTTTGCACCAGACTGAGAGTGGGGTGCTGGTGATAGTCTTGTGGTTGATGTGACCACTGGTCATCTGGTTTAGGCTTGTCACCAGACTGAGAGAGGGTGCTGGTGGTAGTCTTGTGGTTGATGTGACCACTGGTCATCTGGTTTAGGCTTGTCACCAGACTGAGAGAGGGGTGCTGGTGGTAGTCTTGTGGTTTATGTGACCACTGGTCATCTGGTTTAGACTTGCCACCAGACTGAGAAAGGGGTGCTGGTGGTAGTCTTGTGGTTGATGTGACCACTGGTCATCTGGTTTAGGCTTGTCACCAGACTGAGAGTGAGGTGCTGGTGGTAGTCTTGTGGTTGATGTGACCACTGGTCATCTGGTTTAGGTTTGTCACCAGACTGAGAGAGGGGTGGTGGTGGTGGTCTTGTGGTTGATGTGACCACTGGTCATCTGGTTTAGGTTTGTCACCAGACTGAGAGAGGGGTGCTGGTGGTAGTCTTGTGTTTGATGTGACCACTGGTCATTTGGTTTAGGTTTGTCACCAGACTGAGAGAGGGGTGCTGGTGGTAGTCTTGTGGTTGATGTGACTACTGGTCATCTGGTTTAGGCTTGTCACCAGACTGAGAAAGGGGTGCTGGTGGTAGTCTTGTGGTTGATGTGACCACTGGTCATCTGGTTTAGGCTTGTCACCAGACTGAGAGTGAGGTGCTGGTGGTAGTCTTGTGGTTGATGTGACCTCTGGTCATCTGGTTTAGGCTTGTCACCAGACTGAGAGAGAGGTGCTGGTGGTAGTCTTGAGGTTGATGTGACCACTGGTGTTCTGGTTTAGGTTTGTCACCAGACTGAGAAAGGGGTGCTGGTGGTAGTTTGTGGTTGATGTGACCACTGGTCATCTGGTTTAGGCTTGTCACCAGACTGAGAGTGAGGTGCTGGTGGTAGTCTTGTGGTTGATGTGACCTCTGGTCATCTGGTTTAGGCTTGTCACCAGACTGAGAGAGAGGTGCTGGTGGTAGTCTTGAGGTTGATGTGACCACTGGTGTTCTGGTTTAGGTTTGTCACCAGACTGAGAAAGGGGTGCTGGTGGTAGTTTGTGGTTGATGTGACCACTGGTCATCTGGTTTAGGCTTTTCACCGGACTGAGAGAGGTGTGCTGGTGGTAGTCTTGTGGTTGATGTGACCACTGGTCATCTGGTTTAGGCTTGTCACCAGACTGAGAGAGAGGTGCTGGTGGTAGTCTTGTGGTTGATGTGACCACTGGTCATCTGGTTTAGGCTTGTCACCAGACTGAGAGAGGGTTAATGGTGGTAGTCTTGTGGTTGGTGTGACCTCTGGTCATCTGGTTTAGGCTTGTCACCAGACAGAGAGAGGTGCTGGTGTTAGTCGTGTGGTTGATGTGACCACTGGTCATCTGGTTTAGGTTTGTCACCAGACTGAGAGAGGGGTGCTGGTGGTAGTCTTGCGGTTGATGTGACCACTGGTCATCTAGTCTAGGTTTGTCACCAGACTGAGAGAGAGGTGCTGGTGGTAGTCGTGTGGTTGATGTGATCTCTGGTCATCTGGTTTAGGCTTGTCACCAGACTGAGAGAGGAGTGCTGGTGGTAGTCTTGCGGTTGATGTGACCACTGGTCATCTAGTCTAGGTTTGTCACCAGACTGAGAGAGAGGTGCTGGTGGTAGTCTTGCGGTTGATGTGACCACTGGTCATCTGGTTTAGGTATGTTTACCAGACTGAGAGAGGGGTGCTGGTTGTAGTCTTGTGGTTGATGTGACCACTGGTCATCTGGTTTAGGTTTGTCACCATACTGAGAGAGGGGTGCTTGTGGTAGTCTTGTGGTTGATGTGACCACTGGTCATCTGGTTTAGGTTTGTCACCATACTGAGAGAGGGGTGCTGGTGGTAGTCTTGTGGTTGATGTGACCACTGGTCAACTGGTTTAGGTTTGTCACCAGACTGAGAAAGGGGTGGTGGTGATAGTCTTGTGGTTGATGTGACCACTGGTCATCTGGTTTAGGTTTGTCACCAGACTGAGAAAGGGGTGCTGGTGGTAGTCTTGTGGTTGACGTGACCACTGGTCATCTGGTTTAGGCTTGTCACCAGACTGAGAGAGAAGTGCTGGTGGTAGTCTTGTGGTTGATGTGACCACTGGTCATCTGGTTTAAGCTTGTCACCAGACTGAGAGAGAGGTGCTGGTGGTAGTCTTGTGGTTGATGTGACCACTGGTCATCTGGTTTAGGCTTGTCACCAGAGTGAGAAAGGGGTGCTGGTGGTAGTCTTGTGGTTGATGTGACCACTGGTCATCTGGTTTAGGCTTGTCACTAGACTGAGAGTGGGGTGCTGGTGGTAGTCTTGTGGTTGATGTGACCACTGGTCATCTGGTTTAGGCTTGTCACCAGACTGAGAGAGAGGTGCTGGTGGTAGTCTTGTGGTTGATGTGACCACTGGTAATCTGGTTTAGGCTTGTCACCAGACTGAGAGAGAGGTGCTGGTGGTAGTCTTGTGGTTGATGTGACCACTGGTCATCTGGTTTAAGCTTGTCACCAGACTGAGAGAGAGGTGCTGGTGGTAGTCTTGTGGTTGATGTGACCACTGGTCATCTGGTTTAAGCTTGTCACCAGACTAAGGAAGGGGTGCTGGTGGTAGTCTTTTGGTTGATGTGACCACTGGTCATCTGGTCTAGGCTTGTCACCAGACTGAGAGAGAGGTGCTGGTGGTAGTCTTGTGGTTGATGTGACCACTGGTCATCTGGTTTAGGCTTGTCACCAGACTGAGAGAGAAGTGCTGGTGGTAGTCTTGTGGTTGATGTGACCACTGGTCATCTGGTTTAGGCTTGTCACCAGACTGAGAGAGAGGTGCTGGTGGTAGTCTTGTGGTTGATGTGACCACTGGTCATATGGTGTAGGCTTGTCACCAGACTGAGAAAGGGATGCTGGTGGTAGTCTTGTGGTTGATGTGACCACTGGTCATCTAGTATAGGTTTGTCACCAGACTGAGAGAGGGGTGCTGGTGGTAGTCGTGTGGTTGATGTAACCACTGGTCATCTGGTTTAGGTTTGTCACCACACGGAGAGAGGGGTGCTGGTGGTAGTCTTGTGGTTGATGTGACCACTGGTCATCTGGTGTAGGTTTGTCACCAGACTGAGAGAGAGGTGCTGGTGGTAGTCTTGAGGTTGATGTGACCACTGGTGTTCTGGTTTAGGTTTGTCACCAGACTGAGAAAGGGGTGCTGGTGGTAGTCTTGTGGTTGATGTGACCACTGGTCATCTGGTTTAGGCTTTTCACCGGACTGAGAGAGGTGTGCTGGTGGTAGTCTTGTGGTTGATGTGACCACTGGTCATCTGGTTTAGGCTTGTCACCAGACTGAGAGAGAGGTGCTGGTGGTAGTCTTGTGGTTGATGTGACCACTGGTCATCTGGTTTAGGCTTGTCACCAGACTGAAGGAGGGGTGCTCGTGGTAGTCTTGTGGTTGATGTGACCACTGGTCATCTGGTTTAGGCTTGTCACCAGACTGAGAGAGGGTTTCTGGTGGTAGTCTTGTGGTTGATGTGACCACTGGTCATCTGGTTTAGGCTTGTCACCAGACTGAGAGAGAGGTGCTGGTGGTTGTCTTGTGGTTGATGTGACCTCTGGTCATTTGGTTTAGGTTTTGCACCAGACTGAGAGTGGGGTGCTGGTGATAGTCTTGTGGTTGATGTGACCACTGGTCATCTGGTTTAGGCTTGTCACCAGACTGAGAGAGGGTGCTGGTGGTAGTCTTGTGGTTGATGTGACCACTGGTCATCTGGTTTAGGCTTGTCACCAGACTGAGAGAGGGGTGCTGGTGGTAGTCTTGTGGTTTATGTCACCACTGGTCATCTGGTTTAGACTTGTCACCAGACTGAGAGAGGGGTGCTGGTGGTAGTCTTGTGGTTGATGTGACCACTGGTCATCTGGTTTAGGCTTGTCACCAGACTGAGAGAGGGGTGCTGGTGGTAGTCGTGTGGTTGATGTGACCACTGGTCATCTGGTTTAGGCTTGTCACCAGACTGAGAGAGAGGTGCTGGTGGTAGTCTTGCGGTTGATGTGACCACTGGTCATCTGGTTTAGGCTTGTCACCAGACTGAGAGAGAGGTATTGGTGGTAGTCTTGTGGTTGATGTGACCACTGGTCATCTGGTTAGGCTTGTCACCAGACTGAGAGAGGGGTGCTGGTGGTAGTCGTGTGGTTGATGTGACCACTGGTCATCTGGTTTAGGCTTGTCACCAGACTGAGAGAGAGGTGCTGGTGGTAGTCTTGCGGTTGATGTGACCACTGGTCATCTGGTTTAGGCTTGTCACCAGACTGAGAGAGAGGTATTGGTGGTAGTCTTGTGGTTGATGTGACCACTGGTCATCTGGTTTAGGCTTGTCACCAGACTGAGAGAGAGGTGCTGGTGGTAGTCGTGTGGTTGATGTGACCACTGGTCATCTGGTTTAGGCTTGTCACCAGACTGAGAGAGAGGTGCTGGTGGTAGTCTTGCGGTTGATGTAACCACTGGTCATCTGGTTTAGGCTTGTCACCAGACTGAGAGAGAGGTATTGGTGGTAGTCTTGTGGTTGATGTGACCACTGGTCATCTGGTTTAGGCTTGTCACCAGACTGAGAGAGAGGTATTGGTGGTAGTCTTGTGGTTGATGTAACCACTGGTCATCTGGTTTAGGCTTGTCACCAGACTGAGAGAGAGGTATTGGTGGTAGTCTTGTGGTTGATGTGACCACTGGTCATCTGGTTTAGGCTTGTCACCAGACTGAGAGAGAGGTATTGGTGGTAGTCGTGTGGTTGATGTGACCACTGGTCATCTGGTTTAGGCTTGTCACCAGACTGAGAGAGGGGTGCTGGTGGTAGTCTTGCGGTTGATGTGACCACTGGTCATCTAGTCTAGGTTTGTCACCAGACTGAGAGAGAGGTGCTGGTGGTAGTCTTGTGGTTGATGTGACCACTGGTCATCTGGTTTAGGCTTGTCACCAGACTGAGAGAGAGGTATTGGTGGTAGTCTTGTGGTTGATGTGACCACTGGTCATCTGGTTTAGGCTTGTCACCAGACTGAGAGAGGGGTGCTGGTGGTAGTCTTGCGGTTGATGTGACCACTGGTCATCTAGTCTAGGTTTGTCACCAGACTGAGAGAGAGGTGCTGGTGGTAGTCTTGTGGTTGATGTGACCTCTGGTCATCTGGTTTAGGCTTGTCACCAGACTGAGAGAGGGTTACTGGTGGTAGTCTTGTGGTTGGTGTGACCTATGGTCATCTGGTTTAGGCTTGTCACCAGACTGAGAGAGAGGTGCTGGTGTTAGTCGTGTGGTTGATGTGACCACTGGTCATCTGGTTTAGGTATGTTTACCAGACTGAGAGAGGGGTGCTGGTTGTAGTCTTGTGGTTGATGTGACCACTGGTCATCTGGTTTAGGTTTGTCACCATACTGAGAGAGGGGTGCTTGTGGTAGTCTTGTGGTTGATGTGACCACTGGTCATCTGGTTTAGGTTTGTCACCATACTGAGAGTGGGGTGCTGGTGGTAGTCTTGTGGTTGATGTGACCACTGGTCAACTGGTTTAGGTTTGTCACCAGACTGAGAAAGGGGTGCTGGTGATAGTCTTGTGGTTGATGTGACCACTGGTCATCTGGTTTAGGTTTGTCACCAGACTGAGAAAGGGGTGCTGGTGGTAGTCTTGTGGTTGACGTGACCACTGGTCATCTGGTTTAGGCTTGTCACCAGACTGAGAGAGAAGTGCTGGTGGTAGTCTTGTGGTTGATGTGACCACTGGTCATCTGGTTTAGGCTTGTCACCAGACTGAGAGAGAGGTGCTTGTGGTAGTCTTGTGGTTGATGTGACCACTGGTCATCTGGTTTAGGCTTGTCACCAGAGTGAGAAAGGGGTGCTGGTGGTAGTCTTGTGGTTGATGTGACCACTGGTCATCTGGTTTTAGCTTGTCACCAGACTGAGAAAGGGGTGCTGGTGGTAGTCTTTTGGTTGATGTGACCACTGGTCATCTGGTCTAGGCTTGTCACCAGACTGAGAGAGAGGTGCTGGTGGTAGTCTTGTGGTTGATGTGACCACTGGTCATCTGGTTTAGGCTTGTCACCAGACTGAGAGAGAAGTGCTGGTGGTAGTCTTGTGGTTGATGTGACCACTGGTCATCTGGTTTAGGCTTGTCACCAGACTGAGAGAGAGGTGCTGGTGGTAGTCTTGTGGTTGATGTGACCACTGGTCATATGGTCTAGGCTTGTCACCAGACTGAGAAAGGGATGCTGGTGGTAGTCTTGTGGTTGATGTGACCACTGGTCATCTAGTATAGGTTTGTCACCAAACTGAGAGAGAGGTGCTTGTGGTAGTCGTCTGGTTGATGTGACCACTGGTCATCTGGTTTAGGTTTGTCACCAGACTGAGAGAGGGGTGCTGGTAGTAGTCGTGTGGTTGATGTAACCACTGGTCATCTGGTTTAGGTTTGTCACCACACTGAGAGAGGGGTGCTGGTGGTAGTCTTGTGGTGGATGTGACCACTGGTCATCTGGTGTAGGTTTGTCACCAGACTGAGAGAGGGGTGCTGGTGATAGTCTTGTGGTTGATGTGACCACTGGTCATCTGGTTTAGGTTTGTTACCAGACTGAGAGAGAGGTGCTGGTGGTAGTCTTGTGGTTGATGTGACCACTGGTCATCTGGTTTAGGCTTGTCACCAGACTGAAGGAGGGGTGCTCGTGGTAGTCTTGTGGTTGATGTGACCACTGGTCATCTGGTTTAGGCTTGTCACCAGACTGAGAGAGGGTTTCTGGTGGTAGTCTTGTGGTTGATGTGACCACTGGTCATCTGGTTTAGGCTTGTCACCAGACTGAGAGAGAGGTGCTGGTGGTTGTCTTGTGGTTGATGTGACCTCTGGTCATCTGGTTTAGGTTTTGCACCAGACTGAGAGTGGGGTGCTGGTGATAGTCTTGTGGTTGATGTGACCACTGGTCATCTGGTTTAGGCTTGTCACCAGACTGAGAGAGGGTGCTGGTGGTAGTCTTGTGGTTGATGTGACCACAGGTCATCTGGTTTAGGCTTGTCACCAGACTGAGAGGGGTGCTGGTGGTAGTCTTGTGGTTTATGTGACCACTGGTCATCTGGTTTAGACTTGCCACCAGACTGAGAAAGGGGTGCTGGTGGTAGTCTTGTGGTTGATGTGACCACTGGTCATCTGGTTTAGGCTTGTCACCAGACTGAGAGTGAGGTGCTGGTGGTAGTCTTGTGGTTGATGTGACCACTGGTCATCTAGTATAGGTTTGTCACCAGACTGAGAGAGGGGTGCTGGTGGTAGTCGTGTGGTTGATGTAACCACTGGTCATCTGGTTTAGGTTTGTCACCACACGGAGAGAGGGGTGCTGGTGGTAGTCTTGTGGTTGATGTGACCACTGGTCATCTGGTGTAGGTTTGTCACCAGACTGAGAGAGAGGTGCTGGTGGTAGTCTTGAGGTTGATGTGACCACTGGTGTTCTGGTTTAGGTTTGTCACCAGACTGAGAAAGGGGTGCTGGTGGTAGTCTTGTGGTTGATGTGACCACTGGTCATCTGGTTTAGGCTTTTCACCGGACTGAGAGAGGTGTGCTGGTGGTAGTCTTGTGGTTGATGTGACCACTGGTCATCTGGTTTAGGCTTGTCACCAGACTGAGAGAGAGGTGCTGGTGGTAGTCTTGTGGTTGATGTGACCACTGGTCATCTGGTGTAGGTTTGTCACCAGACTGAGAGAGAGGTGCTGGTGGTAGTCTTGAGGTTGATGTGACCACTGGTGTTCTGGTTTAGGTTTGTCACCAGACTGAGAAAGGGGTGCTGGTGGTAGTCTTGTGGTTGATGTGACCACTGGTCATCTGGTTTAGGCTTTTCACCGGACTGAGAGAGGTGTGCTGGTGGTAGTCTTGTGGTTGATGTGACCACTGGTCATCTGGTTTAGGCTTCTCACCAGACTGAGAGAGAGGTGCTGGTGGTAGTCTTGTGGTTGATGTGACCACTGGTCATCTGGTTTAGGCTTGTCACCAGACTGAAGGAGGGGTGCTCGTGGTAGTCTTGTGGTTGATGTGACCACTGGTCATCTGGTTTAGGCTTGTCACCAGACTGAGAGAGGGTTTCTGGTGGTAGTCTTGTGGTTGATGTGACCACTGGTCATCTGGTTTAGGCTTGTCACCAGACTGAGAGAGAGGTGCTGGTGGTTGTCTTGTGGTTGATGTGACCTCTGGTCATTTGGTTTAGGTTTTGCACCAGACTGAGAGTGGGGTGCTGGTGATAGTCTTGTGGTTGATGTGACCACTGGTCATCTGGTTTAGGCTTGTCACCAGACTGAGAGAGGGTGCTGGTGGTAGTCTTGTGGTTGATGTGACCACTGGTCATCTGGTTTAGGCTTGTCACCAGACTGAGAGAGGGGTGCTGGTGGTAGTCTTGTGGTTTATGTCACCACTGGTCATCTGGTTTAGACTTGTCACCAGACTGAGAGAGGGGTGCTGGTGGTAGTCTTGTGGTTGATGTGACCACTGGTCATCTGGTTTAGGCTTGTCACCAGACTGAGAGAGGGGTGCTGGTGGTAGTCGTGTGGTTGATGTGACCACTGGTCATCTGGTTTAGGCTTGTCACCAGACTGAGAGAGAGGTGCTGGTGGTAGTCTTGCGGTTGATGTGACCACTGGTCATCTGGTTTAGGCTTGTCACCAGACTGAGAGAGAGGTATTGGTGGTAGTCTTGTGGTTGATGTGACCACTGGTCATCTGGTTAGGCTTGTCACCAGACTGAGAGAGGGGTGCTGGTGGTAGTCGTGTGGTTGATGTGACCACTGGTCATCTGGTTTAGGCTTGTCACCAGACTGAGAGAGAGGTGCTGGTGGTAGTCTTGCGGTTGATGTGACCACTGGTCATCTGGTTTAGGCTTGTCACCAGACTGAGAGAGAGGTGCTGGTGGTAGTCGTGTGGTTGATGTGACCACTGGTCATCTGGTTTAGGCTTGTCACCAGACTGAGTGAGGGGTGCTGGTGGTAGTCTTGCGGTTGATGTGACCACTGGTCATCTAGTCTAGGTTTGTCACCAGACTGAGAGAGAGGTGCTGGTGGTAGTCTTGTGGTTGATGTGACCTCTGGTCATCTGGTTTAGGCTTGTCACCAGACTGAGAGAGGGTTACTGGTGGTAGTCTTGTGGTTGGTGTGACCTATGGTCATCTGGTTTAGGCTTGTCACCAGACTGAGAGAGAGGTGCTGGTGTTAGTCGTGTGGTTGATGTGACCACTGGTCATCTGGTTTAGGTATGTTTACCAGACTGAGAGAGGGGTGCTGGTTGTAGTCTTGTGGTTGATGTGACCACTGGTCATCTGGTTTAGGTTTGTCACCATACTGAGAGAGGGGTGCTTGTGGTAGTCTTGTGGTTGATGTGACCACTGGTCATCTGGTTTAGGTTTGTCACCATACTGAGAGTGGGGTGCTGGTGGTAGTCTTGTGGTTGATGTGACCACTGGTCAACTGGTTTAGGTTTGTCACCAGACTGAGAAAGGGGTGCTGGTGATAGTCTTGTGGTTGATGTGACCACTGGTCATCTGGTTTAGGTTTGTCACCAGACTGAGAAAGGGGTGCTGGTGGTAGTCTTGTGGTTGACGTGACCACTGGTCATCTGGTTTAGGCTTGTCACCAGACTGAGAGAGAGGTGCTGGTGGTAGTCTTGTGGTTGATGTGACCACTGGTCATCTGGTTTAGGCTTGTCACCAGACTGAGAGAGAGGTGCTTGTGGTAGTCTTGTGGTTGATGTGACCACTGGTCATCTGGTTTAGGCTTGTCACCAGAGTGAGAAAGGGGTGCTGGTGGTAGTCTTGTGGTTGATGTGACCACTGGTCATCTGGTTTTAGCTTGTCACCAGACTGAGAAAGGGGTGCTGGTGGTAGTCTTTTGGTTGATGTGACCACTGGTCATCTGGTCTAGGCTTGTCACCAGACTGAGAGAGAGGTGCTGGTGGTAGTCTTGTGGTTGATGTGACCACTGGTCATCTGGTTTAGGCTTGTCACCAGACTGAGAGAGAAGTGCTGGTGGTAGTCTTGTGGTTGATGTGACCACTGGTCATCTGGTTTAGGCTTGTCACCAGACTGAGAGAGAGGTGCTGGTGGTAGTCTTGTGGTTGATGTGACCACTGGTCATATGGTCTAGGCTTGTCACCAGACTGAGAAAGGGATGCTGGTGGTAGTCTTGTGGTTGATGTGACCACTGGTCATCTAGTATAGGTTTGTCACCAAACTGAGAGAGAGGTGCTTGTGGTAGTCGTCTGGTTGATGTGACCACTGGTCATCTGGTTTAGGTTTGTCACCAGACTGAGAGAGGGGTGCTGGTAGTAGTCGTGTGGTTGATGTAACCACTGGTCATCTGGTTTAGGTTTGTCACCACACTGAGAGAGGGGTGCTGGTGGTAGTCTTGTGGTGGATGTGACCACTGGTCATCTGGTGTAGGTTTGTCACCAGACTGAGAGAGGGGTGCTGGTGATAGTCTTGTGGTTGATGTGACCACTGGTCATCTGGTTTAGGTTTGTTACCAGACTGAGAGAGAGGTGCTGGTGGTAGTCTTGTGGTTGATGTGACCACTGGTCATCTGGTTTAGGCTTGTCACCAGACTGAAGGAGGGGTGCTCGTGGTAGTCTTGTGGTTGATGTGACCACTGGTCATCTGGTTTAGGCTTGTCACCAGACTGAGAGAGGGTTTCTGGTGGTAGTCTTGTGGTTGATGTGACCACTGGTCATCTGGTTTAGGCTTGTCACCAGACTGAGAGAGAGGTGCTGGTGGTTGTCTTGTGGTTGATGTGACCTCTGGTCATCTGGTTTAGGTTTTGCACCAGACTGAGAGTGGGGTGCTGGTGATAGTCTTGTGGTTGATGTGACCACTGGTCATCTGGTTTAGGCTTGTCACCAGACTGAGAGAGGGTGCTGGTGGTAGTCTTGTGGTTGATGTGACCACAGGTCATCTGGTTTAGGCTTGTCACCAGACTGAGAGGGGTGCTGGTGGTAGTCTTGTGGTTTATGTGACCACTGGTCATCTGGTTTAGACTTGCCACCAGACTGAGAAAGGGGTGCTGGTGGTAGTCTTGTGGTTGATGTGACCACTGGTCATCTGGTTTAGGCTTGTCACCAGACTGAGAGTGAGGTGCTGGTGGTAGTCTTGTGGTTGATGTGACCACTGGTCATCTGGTTTAGGTTTGTCACCAGACTGAGAGAGGGGTGGTGGTGGTGGTCTTGTGGTTGATGTGACCACTGGTCATCTGGTTTAGGTTTGTCACCAGACTGAGAGAGGGGTGCTGGTGGTAGTCTTGTGTTTGATGTGACCACTGGTCATTTGGTTTAGGTTTGTCACCAGACTGAGAGAGGGGTGCTGGTGGTAGTCTTGTGGTTGATGTGACCACTGGTCATCTGGTTTAGGCTTGTCACCAGACTGAGAGTGAGGTGCTGGTGGTAGTCTTGTGGTTGATGTGACCTCTGGTCATCTGGTTTAGGCTTGTCACCAGACTGAGAGAGAGGTGCTGGTGGTAGTCTTGAGGTTGATGTGACCACTGGTGTTCTGGTTTAGGTTTGTCACCAGACTGAGAAAGGGGTGCTGGTGGTAGTCTTGTGGTTGATGTGACCACTGGTCATCTGGTTTAGACTTTTCACCGGACTGAGAGAGGTGTGCTGGTGGTAGTCTTGTGGTTGATGTGACCACTGGTCATCTGGTTTAGGCTTGTCACCAGACTGAGAGAGAGGTGCTGGTGGTAGTCTTGTGGTTGATGTGACCACTGGTCATCTGGTTTAGGCTTGTCACCAGACTGAGAGAGGGGTGCTGGTGGTAGTCTTGCGGTTGATGTGACCACTGGTCATCTAGTCTAGGTTTGTCACCAGACTGAGAGAGAGGTGCTGGTGGTAGTCTTGCGGTTGATGTGACCACTGGTCATCTGGTTTAGGCTTGTCACCAGACTGAGAGAGAAGTGCTGGTGGTAGTCTTGTGGTTGATGTGACCACTGGTCATCTGGTTTAGGCTTGTCACCAGACTGAGAGAGAGGTGCTGGTGGTAGTCTTGTGGTTGATGTGACCACTGGTCATATGGTCTAGGCTTGTCACCAGACTGAGAAAGGGATGCTGGTGGTAGTCTTGTGGTTGATGTGACGACTGGTCATCTGGTTTAGGTTTGTCACCATACTGAGAGAGGGGTGCTTGTGGTAGTCTTGTGGTTGATGTGACCACTGGTCATCTGGTTTAGGTTTGTCACCATACTGAGAGAGGGGTGCTGGTGGTAGTCTTGTGGTTGATGTGACCACTGGTCAACTGGTTTAGGTTTGTCACCAGACTGAGAAAGGGGTGCTGGTGATAGTCTTGTGGTTGATGTGACCACTGGTCATCTGGTTTAGGTTTGTCACCAGACTGAGAAAGGGGTGCTGGTGGTAGTCTTGTGGTTGACGTGACCACTGGTCATCTGGTTTAGGCTTGTCACCAGACTGAGAGAGAAGTGCTGGTGGTAGTCTTGTGGTTGATGTGACCACTGGTCATCTGGTTTAGGCTTGTCACCAGACTGAGAGAGAGGTGCTGGTGGTAGTCTTGTGGTTGATGTGACCACTGGTCATCTGGTTTAGGCTTGTCACCAGAGTGAGAAAGGGGTGCTGGTGGTAGTCTTGTGGTTGATGTGACCACTGGTCATCTGGTTTAGGCTTGTCACTAGACTGAGAGTGGGGTGCTGGTGGTAGTCTTGTGGTTGATGTGACCACTGGTCATCTGGTTTAGGCTTGTCACCAGACTGAGAGAGAGGTGCTGGTGGTAGTCTTGTGGTTGATGTGACCACTGGTAATCTGGTTTAGGCTTGTCACCAGACTGAGAGAGAGGTGCTGGTGGTAGTCTTGTGGTTGATGTGACCACTGGTCATCTGGTTTAAGCTTGTCACCAGACTGAGAGAGAGGTGCTGGTGGTAGTCTTGTGGTTGATGTGACCACTGGTCATCTGGTTTAAGCTTGTCACCAGACTAAGGAAGGGGTGCTGGTGGTAGTCTTTTGGTTGATGTGACCACTGGTCATCTGGTCTAGGCTTGTCACCAGACTGAGAGAGAGGTGCTGGTGGTAGTCTTGTGGTTGATGTGACCACTGGTCATCTGGTTTAGGCTTGTCACCAGACTGAGAGAGAAGTGCTGGTGGTAGTCTTGTGGTTGATGTGACCACTGGTCATCTGGTTTAGGCTTGTCACCAGACTGAGAGAGAGGTGCTGGTGGTAGTCTTGTGGTTGATGTGACCACTGGTCATATGGTCTAGGCTTGTCACCAGACTGAGAAAGGGATGCTGGTGGTAGTCTTGTGGTTGATGTGACCACTGGTCATCTAGTATAGGTTTGTCACCAAACTGAGAGAGAGGTGCTGGTGGTAGTCGTGTGGTTGATGTGACCACTGGTCATCTGGTTTAGGTTTGTCACCAGACTGAGAGAGGGGTGCTGGTGGTAGTCGTGTGGTTGATGTAACCACTGGTCATCTGGTTTAGGTTTGTCACCACACTGAGAGAGGGGTGCTGGTGGTAGTCTTGTGGTTGATGTGACCACTGGTCATCTGGTGTAGGTTTGTCACCAGACTGAGAGAGAGGTGCTGGTGGTAGTCTTGAGGTTGATGTGACCACTGGTGTTCTGGTTTAGGTTTGTCACCAGACTGAGAAAGGGGTGCTGGTGGTAGTCTTGTGGTTGATGTGACCACTGGTCATCTGGTTTAGGCTTTTCACCGGACTGAGAGAGGTGTGCTGGTGGTAGTCTTGTGGTTGATGTGACCACTGGTCATCTGGTTTAGGCTTGTCACCAGACTGAGAGAGAGGTGCTGGTGGTAGTCTTGTGGTTGATGTGACCACTGGTCATCTGGTTTAGGCTTGTCACCAGACTGAGAGAGGGGTGCTGGTGGTAGTCTTGTGGTTGATGTGACCACTGGTCATCTGGTTTAGGCTTGTCACCAGACTGAGAGAGGGTTACTGGTGGTAGTCTTGTGGTTGGTGTGACCTCTGGTCATCTGGTTTAGGCTTGTCACCAGACTGAGAGAGAGGTGCTGGTGTTAGTCGTGTGGTTGATGTGACCACTGGTCATCTGGTTTAGGTTTGTCACCAGACTGAGAGAGGGGTGCTGGTGGTAGTCTTGCGGTTGATGTGACCACTGGTCATCTAGTCTAGGTTTGTCACTAGACTGAGAGAGAGGTGCTGGTGGTAGTCGTGTGGTTGATGTGATCTCTGGTCATCTGGTTTAGGCTTGTCACCAGACTGAGAAAGGGGTGCTGGTGGTAGTCTTTTGGTTGATGTGACCACTGGTCATCTGGTCTAGGCTTGTCACCAGACTGAGAGAGAGGTGCTGGTGGTAGTCTTGTGGTTGATGTGACCACTGGTCATCTGGTTTAGGCTTGTCACCAGACTGAGAGAGAAGTGCTGGTGGTAGTCTTGTGGTTGATGTGACCACTGGTCATCTGGTTTAGGCTTGTCACCAGACTGAGAGAGAGGTGCTGGTGGTAGTCTTGTGGTTGATGTGACCACTGGTCATATGGTCTAGGCTTGTCACCAGACTGAGAAAGGGATGCTGGTGGTAGTCTTGTGGTTGATGTGACCACTGGTCATCTAGTATAGGTTTGTCACCAAACTGAGAGAGAGGTGCTGGTGGTAGTCGTCTGGTTGATGTGACCACTGGTCATCTGGTTTAGGTTTGTCACCAGACTGAGAGAGGGGTGCTGGTGGTAGTCGTGTGGTTGATGTAACCACTGGTCATCTGGTTTAGGTTTGTCACCACACTGAGAGAGGGGTGCTGGTGGTAGTCTTGTGGTGGATGTGACCACTGGTCATCTGGTGTAGGTTTGTCACCAGACTGAGAGAGGGGTGCTGGTGATAGTCTTGTGGTTGATGTGACCACTGGTCATCTGGTTTAGGTTTGTTACCAGACTGAGAGAGAGGTGCTGGTGGTAGTCTTGTGGTTGATGTGACCACTGGTCATCTGGTTTAGGCTTGTCACCAGACTGAAGGAGGGGTGCTCGTGGTAGTCTTGTGGTTGATGTGACCACTGGTCATCTGGTTTAGGCTTGTCACCAGACTGAGAGAGGGTTTCTGGTGGTAGTCTTGTGGTTGATGTGACCACTGGTCATCTGGTTTAGGCTTGTCACCAGACTGAGAGAGAGGTGCTGGTGGTTGTCTTGTGGTTGATGTGACCTCTGGTCATCTGGTTTAGGTTTTGCACCAGACTGAGAGTGGGGTGCTGGTGATAGTCTTGTGGTTGATGTGACCACTGGTCATCTGGTTTAGGCTTGTCACCAGACTGAGAGAGGGTGCTGGTGGTAGTCTTGTGGTTGATGTGACCACAGGTCATCTGGTTTAGGCTTGTCACCAGACTGAGAGAGGGGTGCTGGTGGTAGTCTTGTGGTTTATGTGACCACTGGTCATCTGGTTTAGACTTGCCACCAGACTGAGAAAGGGGTGCTGGTGGTAGTCTTGTGGTTGATGTGACCACTGGTCATCTGGTTTAGGCTTGTCACCAGACTGAGAGTGAGGTGCTGGTGGTAGTCTTGTGGTTGATGTGACCACTGGTCATCTGGTTTAGGTTTGTCACCAGACTGAGAAAGGGGTGCTGGTGGTAGTCTTGTGTTTGATGTGACCACTGGTCATTTGGTTTAGGTTTGTCACCAGACTGAGAGAGGGGTGCTGGTGGTAGTCTTGTGGTTGATGTGACCACTGGTCATCTGGTTTAGGCTTGTCACCAGACTGAGAGTGAGGTGCTGGTGGTAGTCTTGTGGTTGATGTGACCTCTGGTCATCTGGTTTAGGCTTGTCACCAGACTGAGAGAGAGGTGCTGGTGGTAGTCTTGAGGTTGATGTGACCACTGGTGTTCTGGTTTAGGTTTGTCACCAGACTGAGAAAGGGGTGCTGGTGGTAGTCTTGTGGTTGATGTGACCACTGGTCATCTGGTTTAGACTTTTCACCGGACTGAGAGAGGTGTGCGGGTGGTAGTCTTGTGGTTGATGTGACCACTGGTCATCTGGTTTAGGCTTGTCACCAGACTGAGAGAGAGGTGCTGGTGGTAGTCTTGTGGTTGATGTGACCACTGGTCATCTGGTTTAGGCTTGTCACCAGACTGAGAGAGGGGTGCTGGTGGTAGTCTTGTGGTTGATGTGACCACTGGTCATCTGGTTTAGGCTTGTCACCAGACTGAGAGAGGGTTACTGGTGGTAGTCTTGTGGTTGGTGTGACCTCTGGTCATCTGGTTTAGGCTTGTCACCAGACTGAGAGAGAGGTGCTGGTGTTAGTCGTGTGGTTGATGTGACCACTGGTCATCTGGTTTAGGTTTGTCACCAGACTGAGAGAGGGGTGCTGGTGGTAGTCTTGCGGTTGATGTGACCACTGGTCATCTAGTCTAGGTTTGTCACCAGACTGAGAGAGAGGTGCTGGTGGTAGTCGTGTGGTTGATGTGATCTCTGGTCATCTGGTTTAGGCTTGTCACCAGACTGAGAGAGGGGTGCTGGTGGTAGTCTTGCGGTTGATGTGACCACTGGTCATCTGGTTTAGGTATGTTTACCAGACTGAGAGAGGGGTGCTGGTTGTAGTCTTGTGGTTGATGTGACGACTGGTCATCTGGTTTAGGTTTGTCACCATACTGAGAGAGGGGTGCTTGTGGTAGTCTTGTGGTTGGTGTGACCACTGGTCATCTGGTTTAGGTTTGTCACCATACTGAGAGAGGGGTGCTGGTGGTAGTCTTGTGGTTGATGTGACCACTGGTCAACTGGTTTAGGTTTGTCACCAGACTGAGAAAGGGGTGCTGGTGATAGTCTTGTGGTTGATGTGACCACTGGTCATCTGGTTTAGGTTTGTCACCAGACTGAGAAAGGGGTGCTGGTGGTAGTCTTGTGGTTGACGTGACCACTGGTCATCTGGTTTAGGCTTGTCACCAGACTGAGAGAGAAGTGCTGGTGGTAGTCTTGTGGTTGATGTGACCACTGGTCATCTGGTTTAGGCTTGTCACCAGACTGAGAGAGAGGTGCTGGTGGTAGTCTTGTGGTTGATGTGACCACTGGTCATCTGGTTTAGGCTTGTCACCAGAGTGAGAAAGGGGTGCTGGTGGTAGTCTTGTGGTTGATGTGACCACTGGTCATCTGGTTTAGGCTTGTCACTAGACTGAGTGTGGGGTGCTGGTGGTAGTCTTGTGGTTGATGTGACCACTGGTCATCTGGTTTAGGCTTGTCACCAGACTGAGAGAGAGGTGCTGGTGGTAGTCTTGTGGTTGATGTGACCACTGGTAATCTGGTTTAGGCTTGTCACCAGACTGAGAGAGAGGTGCTGGTGGTAGTCTTGTGGTTGATGTGACCACTGGTCATCTGGTTTAAGCTTGTCACCAGACTGAGAGAGAGGTGCTGGTGGTAGTCTTGTGGTTGATCTGACCACTGGTCATCTGGTTTAAGCTTGTCACCAGACTAAGGAAGGGGTGCTGGTGGTAGTCTTTTGGTTGATGTGACCACTGGTCATCTGGTCTAGGCTTGTCACCAGACTGAGAGAGAGGTGCTGGTGGTAGTCTTGTGGTTGATGTGACCACTGGTCATCTGGTTTAGGCTTGTCACCAGACTGAGAGAGAAGTGCTGGTGGTAGTCTTGTGGTTGATGTGACCACTGGTCATCTGGTTTAGGCTTGTCACCAGACTGAGAGAGAGGTGCTGGTGGTAGTCTTGTGGTTGATGTAACCACTGGTCATATGGTCTAGGCTTGTCACCAGACTGAGAAAGGGATGCTGGTGGTAGTCTTGTGGTTGATGTGACCACTGGTCATCTAGTATAGGTTTGTCACCAGACTGAGAGAGAGGTGCTGGTGGTAGTCTTGAGGTTGATGTGACCACTGGTGTTCTGGTTTAGGTTTGTCACCAGACTGAGAAAGGGGTGCTGGTTGTAGTCTTGTGGTTGATGTGACCACTGGTCATCTGGTTTAGGCTTTTCACCGGACTGAGAGAGGTGTGCTGGTGGTAGTCTTGTGGTTGATGTGACCACTGGTCATCTGGTTTAGGCTTGTCACCAGACTGAGAGAGAGGTGCTGGTGGTAGTCTTGTGGTTGATGTGACCACTGGTCATCTGGTTTAGGCTTGTCACCAGACTGAGAGAGGGGTGCTGGTGGTAGTCTTGTGGTTGATGTGACCACTGGTCATCTGGTTTAGGCTTGTCACCAGACTGAGAGAGGGTTACTGGTGGTAGTCTTGTGGTTGGTGTGACCTCTGGTCATCTGGTTAAGGCTTGTCACCAGACTGAGAGAGAGGTGCTGGTGTTAGTCGTGTGGTTGATGTGACCACTGGTCATCTGGTTTAGGTTTGTCACCAGACTGAGAGAGGGGTGCTGGTGGTAGTCTTGCGGTTGATGTGACCACTGGTCATCTAGTCTAGGTTTGTCACTAGACTGAGAGAGAGGTGCTGGTGGTAGTCGTGTGGTTGATGTGATCTCTGGTCATCTGGTTTAGGCTTGTCACCAGACTGAGAGAGAGGTGCTGTTGGTAGCCTTGCGGTTGATGTGACCACTGGTCATCTGGTTTAGGTATGTTTACCAGACTGAGAGAGGGGTGCTGGTTGTAGTCTTGTGGTTGATGTGACCACTGGTCAACTGGTTTAGGTTTGTCACCAGACTGAGAAAGGGGTGCTGGTGATAGTCTGTGGTTGATGTGACCACTGGTCATCTGGTTTAGGTTTGTCACCAGACTGAGAAAGGGGTGCTGGTGGTAGTCTTGTGGTTGACGTGACCACTGGTCATCTGGTTTAGGCTTGTCACCAGACTGAGAGAGAGGTGCTGGTGGTAGTCTTGTAGTTGATGTGACCACTGGTCATCTGGTTTAGGTTTGTCACTAGACTGAGAGAGAGGTGCTGGCGGTAGTCTTGTAGTTGATGTGACCACTGGTCATCTGGTTTAGGCTTGTCACCAGAGTGAGAAAGGGGTGCTGGTGGTAGTCTTGTGGTTGATGTGACCACTGGTCATCTGGTTTAGGCTTGTCACCAGACTGAGAGAGAGGTGCTGGTGGTAGTCTTGTGGTTGATGTGACCACTGGTAATCTGGTTTAGGCTTGTCACCAGACTGAGAGAGAGGTGCTGGTGGTAGTCTTGTGGTTGATGTGACCACTGGTCATCTGGTTTAAGCTTGTCACCAGACTGAGAGAGAGGTGCTGGTGGTAGTCTTGTAGTTGATGTGACCACTGGTCATCTGGTTTAGGCTTGTCACCAGAGTGAGAAAGGGGTGCTGGTGGTAGTTTTGTGGTTGATGTGACCACTGGTCATCTGGTTTAGGCTTGTCACTAGACTGAGAGTGGGGTGCTGGTGGTAGTCTTGTAGTTGATGTGACCACTGGTCATCTGGTTTAGGCTTGTCACCAGAGTGAGAAAGGGGTGCTGGTGGTAGTCTTGTGGTTGATGTGACCACTGGTCATCTGGTTTAGGCTTGTCACCAGACTGAGAGAGAGGTGCTGGTGGTAGTCTTGTGGTTGATGTGACCACTGGTAATCTGGTTTAGGATTGTCACCAGACTGAGAGAGAGGTGCTGGTGGTAGTCTTGTGGTTGATGTGACCACTGGTCATCTGGTTTAAGCTTGTCACCAGACTGAGAGAGAGGTGCTGGTGGTAGTCTTGTGGTTGATGTGACCACTGGTCATCTGGTTTAAGCTTGTCACCAGACTAAGGAAGGGGTGCTGGTGGTAGTCTTTTGGTTGATGTGACCACTGGTCATCTGGTCTAGGCTTGTCACCAGACTGAGAGAGAGGTGCTGGTGGTACTCTTGTGGTTGATGTGACCACTGGTCATCTGGTTTAGGCTTGTCACCAGACTGAGAGAGAAGTGCTGGTGGTAGTCTTGTGGTTGATGTGACCACTGGTCATCTGGTTTAGGCTTGTCACCAGACTGAGAGAGAGGTGCTGGTGGTAGTCTTGTGGTTGATGTGACCACTGGTCATATGGTCAAGGCTTGTCACCAGACTGAGAAAGGGATGCTGGTGGTAGTCTTGTGGTTGATGTGACCACTGGTCATCTGGTTTAGGCTTGTCACCAGACTGAGAGAGAGGTGCTGGTGGTAGTCTTGTGGTTGATGTGACCACTGGTCATATGGTCTAGGCTTGTCACCAGACTGAGAAAGGGATGCTGGTGGTAGTCTTGTGGTTGATGTGACCACTGGTCATCTAGTATAGGTTTGTCACCAAACTGAGAGAGAGGTGCTGGTGGTAGTCGTGTGGTTGATGTGACCACTGGTCATCTGGTTTAAGTTTGTCACCAGACTGAGAGAGGGGTGCTGGTGGTAGTCGTGTGGTTGATGTAACCACTGGTCATCTGGTTTAGGTTTGTCACCACACTGAGAGAGGGGTGCTGGTGGTAGTCTTGTGGTTGATGTGACCACTGGTCATCTGGTGTAGGTTTGTCACCAGACTGAGAGAGAGGTGCTGGTGGTAGTCTTGAGGTTGATGTGACCACTGGTGTTCTGGTTTAGGTTTGTCACCAGACTTAGAAAGGGGTGCTGGTGGTAGTCTTGTGGTTGATGTGACCACTGGTCATCTGGTTTAGGCTTTTCACCGGACTGAGAGAGGTGTGCTGGTGGTAGTCTTGTGGTTGATGTGACCACTGGTCATCTGGTTTAGGCTTGTCACCAGACTGAGAGAGAGGTGCTGGTGGTAGTCTTGTGGTTGATGTGACCACTGGTCATCTGGTTTAGGCTTGTCACCAGACTGAGAGAGGGGTGCTGGTGGTAGTCTTGTGGTTGATGTGACCACTGGTCATCTGGTTTAGGCTTGTCACCAGACTGAGAGAGGGTTACTGGTGGTAGTCTTGTGGTTGGTGTGACCTCTGGTCATCTGGTTTAGGCTTGTCACCAGACTGAGAGAGAGGTGCTGGTGTTAGTCGTGTGGTTGATGTGACCACTGGTCATCTGGTTTAGGTTTGTCACCAGACTGAGAGAGGGGTGCTGGTGGTAGTCTTGCGGTTGATGTGACCACTGGTCATCTAGTCTAGGTTTGTCACTAGACTGAGAGAGAGGTGCTGGTGGTAGTCGTGTGGTTGATGTGATCTCTGGTCATCTGGTTTAGGCTTGTCACCAGACTGAGAGAGGGGTGCTGGTGGTAGTCTTGCGGTTGATGTGACCACTGGTCATCTAGTCTAGGTTTGTTACCAGACTGAGAGAGAGGTGCTGTTGGTAGTCTTGCGGTTGATGTGACCACTGGTCATCTGGTTTAGGTATGTTTACCAGACTGAGAGAGGGGTGCTTGTGGTAGTCTTGTGGTTGATGTGACCACTGGTCATCTGGTTTAGGTTTGTCACCATACTGAGAGAGGGGTGCTTGTGGTAGTCTTGTGGTTGATGTGACCACTGGTCATCTGGTTTAGGTTTGTCACCATACTGAGAGAGGGGTGCTGGTGGTAGTCTTGTGGTTGATGTGACCACTGGTCAACTGGTTTAGGTTTGTCACCAGACTGAGAAAGGGGTGATGGTGATAGTCTTGTGGTTGATGTGACCACTGGTCATCTGGTTTAGGTTTGTCACCAGACTGAGAAAGGGCTGCTGGTGGTAGTCTTGTGGTTGACGTGACCACTGGTCATCTGGTTTAGGCTTGTCACCAGACTGAGAGAGGGGTGCTGGTGGTAGTCTTGTGGTTGATGTGACCACTGGTCATCTGGTTTAGGCTTGTCACTAGACTGAGAGTGGGGTGCTGGTGGTAGTCTTGTGGTTGATGTGACCACTGGTCATCTGGTTTAGGCTTGTCACCAGACTGAGAGAGAGGTGCTGGTGGTAGTCTTGTGGTTGATGTGACCACTGGTAATCTGGTTTAGGCTTGTCACCAGACTGAGAGAGAGGTGCTGGTGGTAGTCTTGTGGTTGATGTGACCACTGGTCATCTGGTTTAGGCGTGTCACCAGACTGAGAGAGAAGTGCTGGTGGTAGTCTTGTGGTTGATGTGACTACTGGTCATCTGGTTTAGGCTTGTCACCAGACTGAGAGAGAGGTGCTGGTGGTAGTCTTGTGGTTGATGTGACCACTGGTCATATGGTCAAGGCTTGTCACCAGACTGAGAAAGGGATGCTGGTGGTAGTCTTGTGGTTGATGTGACCACTGGTCATCTGGTTTAGGTTTGTCACCAGACTGAGAGAGGGGTGCTGGTGGTAGTCGTGTGGTTGATGTAACCACTGGTCATCTGGTTTAGGTTTGTCACCACACTGAGAGAGGGGTGCTGGTGGTAGTCTTGTGGTTGATGTGACCACTGGTCATCTGGTGTAGGTTTGTCACCAGACTGAGAGAGGGGTGCTGGTGATAGTCTTGTGGGTGATGTGACCACTGGTCATCTGGTTTAGGTTTGTTACCAGACTGAGAGAGAGGTGCTGGTGGTAGTCTTGTGGTTGATGTGACCACTGGTCATCTGGTTTAGGCTTGTCACCATACTGAGAGAGGGGTGCTGGTGGTAGTCTTGTGGTTGATGTGACCACTGGTCATCTGGTTTAGGCTTGTCACCAGACTGAAGGAGGGGTGCTGGTGGTAGTCTTGTGGTTGATGTGACCACTGGTCATCTGGTTTAGGCTTGTCACCAGACTGAGAGAGGGTATCTGGTGGTAGTCTTGTGGTTGATGTGACCACTGGTCATCTGGTTTAGGCTTGTCACCAGACTGAGAGAGAGGTGCTGGTGGTTGTCTTGTGGTTGATGTGACCTCTTGTCATCTGGTTTAGGTTTTGCCCCAGACTGAGAGTGGGGTGCTGGTGATAGTCTTGTGGTTGATGTGACCACTGGTCATCTTGTTTAGGCTTGTCACCAGACTGAGAGAGGGTACTGGTGGTAGTCTTGTGGTTGATGTGACCACTGGTATTCTGGTTTAGGCTTGTCAACAGACTGAGAGAGGGGTGCTGGTGGTAGTCTTGTGGTTGATGTGACCACTGGTATTCTGGTTTAGGCTTGTCACCAGACTGAGAGAGGGGTGCTAGTGGTAGTCTTGTGGTTGATGTGACCACTGGTCATCTGGTTTAGGTTTGTCACCAGACTGAGAGAGGGGTGGTGGTGGTGGTCTTGTGGTTGATGTGACCACTGGTCATCTGGTTTAGGTTTGTCACCAGACTGAGAGAGGGGTGCTGGTGGTAGTCTTGTGTTTGATGTGACCACTGGTCATTTGGGTTAGGTTTGTCACCAGACTGAGAGAGGGGTGCTGGTGGTAGTCTTGTGGTTGATGTGACCACTGGTCATCTGGTTTAGGCTTGTCACCAGACTGAGAGAGGGGTGCTGGTGGTAGTCTTGTGGTTGATGTAACCACTGGTCATCTGGTTTAGGTTTGTCACCAGACTGAGAAAGGGGTGCTGGTGGTAGTCTTGTGGTTGATGTGACCACTGGTCATCTGGTTTAGGTTTGTCACCAGACTGAGAAAGGTGTGCTGGTGGTAGTCTTGTGGTTGATGTGACCACTGGTCATCTGGTTTAGGCTTGTCACCAGACTGAGAGAGAGGTGCTGGTGGTAGTCTTGTGGTTGATGTGACCACTGGTCATCTGGTTTAGGCTTGTCACCAGACTGAGAGTGGGGTGCTGGTGATAGTCTTGTGGTTGATGTGACCACTGGTCATCTGGTTTAGGTTAGTCACAAGACTGAGAGAGGGGTGCTGGTGGTAGTCTTGTGGTTGATGTGACCACTGGTCATCTGGTTTAGGTTTGTCACCAGGCTGAGAGAGGGGTGCTGGTGGTAGTCTTGTGTTTGATGTGACCACTGGTCATCTGGTTTAGGTTTGTCACCAGACTGAGAGAGGGGTGCTGGTGGTAGTCTTGTGGTTGATGTGACCACTGGTCATCTGGTTTAGGCTTCTCACCAGACTGAGAGAGAGGTGCTGGTGATAGTCTTGTGGTTGATGTGACCACTGGTCATCTGGTTTAAGCTTGTCACCAGACTGAGAGAGAGGTGCTGGTGGTAGTCTTGTGGTTGATGTGACCACTGGTCATCTGGTTTAAGCTTGTCACCAGACTAAGGAAGGGGTGCTGGTGGTAGTCTTTTGGTTGATGTGACCACTGGTCATCTGGTCTAGGCTTGTCACCAGACTGAGAGAGAGGTGCTGGTGGTAGTCTTGTGGTTGATGTGACCACTGGTCATCTGGTTTAGGCTTGTCACCAGACTGAGAGAGAAGTGCTGGTGGTAGTCTTGTGGTTGATGTGACCACTGGTCATCTGGTTTAGGCTTGTCACCAGACTGAGAGAGAGGTGCTGGTGGTAGTCTTGTGGTTGATGTAACCACTGGTCATATGGTCTAGGCTTGTCACCAGACTGAGAAAGGGATGCTGGTGGTAGTCTTGTGGTTGATGTGACCACTGGTCATCTAGTATAGGTTTGTCACCAAACTGAGAGAGAGGTGCTGGTGGTAGTCGTGTGGTTGATGTGACCACTGGTCATCTGGTTTAGGTTTGTCACCAGACTGAGAGAGGGGTGCTGGTGGTAGTCTTGTGGTTGATGTGACCACTGGTCATCTGGTGTAGGTTTGTCACCAGACTGAGAGAGAGGTGCTGGTGGTAGTCTTGAGGTTGATGTGACCACTGGTGTTCTGGTTTAGGTTTGTCACCAGACTGAGAAAGGGGTGCTGGTGGTAGTCTTGTGGTTGATGTGACCACTGGTCATCTGGTTTAGGCTTTTCACCGGACTGAGAGAGGTGTGCTGGTGGTAGTCTTGTGGTTGATGTGACCACTGGTCATCTGGTTTAGGCTTGTCACCAGACTGAGAGAGAGGTGCTGGTGGTAGTCTTGTGGTTGATGTGACCACTGGTCATCTGGTTTAGGCTTGTCACCAGACTGAGAGAGGGGTGCTGGTGGTAGTCTTGTGGTTGATGTGACCACTGGTCATCTGGTTTAGGCTTGTCACCAGACTGAGAGAGGGTTACTGGTGGTAGTCTTGTGGTTGGTGTGACCTCTGGTCATCTGGTTAAGGCTTGTCACCAGACTGAGAGAGAGGTGCTGGTGTTAGTCGTGTGGTTGATGTGACCACTGGTCATCTGGTTTAGGTTTGTCACCAGACTGAGAGAGGGGTGCTGGTGGTAGTCTTGCGGTTGATGTGACCACTGGTCATCTAGTCTAGGTTTGTCACTAGACTGAGAGAGAGGTGCTGGTGGTAGTCGTGTGGTTGATGTGATCTCTGGTCATCTGGTTTAGGCTTGTCACCAGACTGAGAGAGAGGTGCTGTTGGTAGTCTTGCGGTTGATGTGACCACTGGTCATCTGGTTTAGGTATGTTTACCAGACTGAGAGAGGGGTGCTGGTTGTAGTCTTGTGGTTGATGTGACCACTGGTCAACTGGTTTAGGTTTGTCACCAGACTGAGAAAGGGGTGCTGGTGATAGTCTTGTGGTTGATGTGACCACTGGTCATCTGGTTTAGGTTTGTCACCAGACTGAGAAAGGGGTGCTGGTGGTAGTCTTGTGGTTGACGTGACCACTGGTCATCTGGTTTAGGCTTGTCACCAGACTGAGAGAGAGGTGCTGGTGGTAGTCTTGTAGTTGATGTGACCACTGGTCATCTGGTTTAGGCTTGTCACTAGACTGAGAGAGAGGTGCTGGTGGTAGTCTTGTAGTTGATGTGACCACTGGTCATCTGGTTTAGGCTTGTCACCAGAGTGAGAAAGGGGTGCTGGTGGTAGTCTTGTGGTTGATGTGACCACTGGTCATCTTGTTTAGGCTTGTCACCAGACTGAGAGAGAGGTGCTGGTGGTAGTCTTGTGGTTGATGTGACCTCTGGTAATCTGGTTTAGGCTTGTCACCAGACTGAGAGAGAGGTGCTGGTGGTAGTCTTGTGGTTGATGTGACCACTGGTCATCTGGTTTAAGCTTGTCACCAGACTGAGAGAGAGGTGCTGGTGGTAGTCTTGTAGTTGATGTGACCACTGGTCATCTGGTTTAGGCTTGTCACCAGAGTGAGAAAGGGGTGCTGGTGGTAGTCTTGTGGTTGATGTGACCACTGGTCATCTGGTTTAGGCTTAACACTAGACTGAGAGTGGGGTGCTGGTGGTAGTCTTGTAGTTGATGTGACCACTGGTCATCTGGTTTAGGCTTGTCACCAGAGTGAGAAAGGGGTGCTGGTGGTAGTCTTGTGGTTGATGTGACCACTGGTCATCTGGTTTAGGCTTGTCACCAGACTGAGAGAGAGGTGCTGGTGGTAGTCTTGTGGTTGATGTGACCACTGGTAATCTGGTTTAGGCTTGTCAAAAGACTGAGAGAGAGGTGCTGGTGGTAGTCTTGTGGTTGATGTGACCACTGGTCATCTGGTTTAAGCTTGTCACCAGACTGAGAGAGAGGTGCTGGTGGTAGTCTTGTGGTTGATGTGACCACTGGTCATCTGGTTTAAGCTTGTCACCAGACTAAGGAAGGGGTGCTGGTGGTAGTCTTTTGGTTGATGTGACCACTGGTCATCTGGTCTAGGCTTGTCACCAGACTGAGAGAGAGGTGCTGGTGGTACTCTTGTGGTTGATGTGACCACTGGTCATCTGGTTTAGGCTTGTCACCAGACTGAGAGAGAAGTGCTGGTGGTAGTCTTGTGGTTGATGTGACCACTGGTCATCTGGTTTAGGCTTGTCACCAGACTGAGAGAGAGGTGCTGGTGGTAGTCTTGTGGTTGATGTGACCACTGGTCATATGGTCAAGGCTTGTCACCAGACTGAGAAAGGGATGCTGGTGGTAGTCTTGTGGTTGATGTGACCACTGGTCATCTGGTTTAGGTTTGTCACCAGACTGAGAAAGGGGTGCTGGTGGTAGTCTTGTGGTTGACGTGACCACTGGTCATCTGGTTTAGGCTTGTCACCAGACTGAGAGAGAAGTGCTGGTGGTAGTCTTGTGGTTGATGTGACCACTGGTCATCTGGTTTAGGCTTGTCACCAGACTGAGAGAGAGGTGCTGGTGGTAGTCTTGTGGTTGATGTGACCACTGGTCATCTGGTTTAGGCTTGTCACCAGAGTGAGAAAGGGGTGCTGGTGGTAGTCTTGTGGTTGATGTGACCACTGGTCATCTGGTTTAGGCTTGTCACTAGACTGAGTGTGGGGTGCTGGTGGTAGTCTTGTGGTTGATGTGACCACTGGTCATCTGGTTTAGGCTTGTCACCAGACTGAGAGAGAGGTGCTGGTGGTAGTCTTGTGGTTGATGTGACCACTGGTAATCTGGTTTAGGCTTGTCACCAGACTGAGAGAGAGGTGCTGGTGGTAGTCTTGTGGTTGATGTGACCACTGGTCATCTGGTTTAAGCTTGTCACCAGACTGAGAGAGAGGTGCTGGTGGTAGTCTTGTGGTTGATCTGACCACTGGTCATCTGGTTTAAGCTTGTCACCAGACTAAGGAAGGGGTGCTGGTGGTAGTCTTTTGGTTGATGTGACCACTGGTCATCTGGTCTAGGCTTGTCACCAGACTGAGAGAGAGGTGCTGGTGGTAGTCTTGTGGTTGATGTGACCACTGGTCATCTGGTTTAGGCTTGTCACCAGACTGAGAGAGAAGTGCTGGTGGTAGTCTTGTGGTTGATGTGACCACTGGTCATCTGGTTTAGGCTTGTCACCAGACTGAGAGAGAGGTGCTGGTGGTAGTCTTGTGGTTGATGTAACCACTGGTCATATGGTCTAGGCTTGTCACCAGACTGAGAAAGGGATGCTGGTGGTAGTCTTGTGGTTGATGTGACCACTGGTCATCTAGTATAGGTTTGTCACCAGACTGAGAGAGAGGTGCTGGTGGTAGTCTTGAGGTTGATGTGACCACTGGTGTTCTGGTTTAGGTTTGTCACCAGACTGAGAAAGGGGTGCTGGTTGTAGTCTTGTGGTTGATGTGACCACTGGTCATCTGGTTTAGGCTTTTCACCGGACTGAGAGAGGTGTGCTGGTGGTAGTCTTGTGGTTGATGTGACCACTGGTCATCTGGTTTAGGCTTGTCACCAGACTGAGAGAGAGGTGCTGGTGGTAGTCTTGTGGTTGATGTGACCACTGGTCATCTGGTTTAGGCTTGTCACCAGACTGAGAGAGGGGTGCTGGTGGTAGTCTTGTGGTTGATGTGACCACTGGTCATCTGGTTTAGGCTTGTCACCAGACTGAGAGAGGGTTACTGGTGGTAGTCTTGTGGTTGGTGTGACCTCTGGTCATCTGGTTAAGGCTTGTCACCAGACTGAGAGAGAGGTGCTGGTGTTAGTCGTGTGGTTGATGTGACCACTGGTCATCTGGTTTAGGTTTGTCACCAGACTGAGAGAGGGGTGCTGGTGGTAGTCTTGCGGTTGATGTGACCACTGGTCATCTAGTCTAGGTTTGTCACTAGACTGAGAGAGAGGTGCTGGTGGTAGTCGTGTGGTTGATGTGATCTCTGGTCATCTGGTTTAGGCTTGTCACCAGACTGAGAGAGAGGTGCTGTTGGTAGTCTTGCGGTTGATGTGACCACTGGTCATCTGGTTTAGGTATGTTTACCAGACTGAGAGAGGGGTGCTGGTTGTAGTCTTGTGGTTGATGTGACCACTGGTCAACTGGTTTAGGTTTGTCACCAGACTGAGAAAGGGGTGCTGGTGATAGTCTGTGGTTGATGTGACCACTGGTCATCTGGTTTAGGTTTGTCACCAGACTGAGAAAGGGGTGCTGGTGGTAGTCTTGTGGTTGACGTGACCACTGGTCATCTGGTTTAGGCTTGTCACCAGACTGAGAGAGAGGTGCTGGTGGTAGTCTTGTAGTTGATGTGACCACTGGTCATCTGGTTTAGGTTTGTCACTAGACTGAGAGAGAGGTGCTGGCGGTAGTCTTGTAGTTGATGTGACCACTGGTCATCTGGTTTAGGCTTGTCACCAGAGTGAGAAAGGGGTGCTGGTGGTAGTCTTGTGGTTGATGTGACCACTGGTCATCTGGTTTAGGCTTGTCACCAGACTGAGAGAGAGGTGCTGGTGGTAGTCTTGTGGTTGATGTGACCACTGGTAATCTGGTTTAGGCTTGTCACCAGACTGAGAGAGAGGTGCTGGTGGTAGTCTTGTGGTTGATGTGACCACTGGTCATCTGGTTTAAGCTTGTCACCAGACTGAGAGAGAGGTGCTGGTGGTAGTCTTGTAGTTGATGTGACCACTGGTCATCTGGTTTAGGCTTGTCACCAGAGTGAGAAAGGGGTGCTGGTGGTAGTTTTGTGGTTGATGTGACCACTGGTCATCTGGTTTAGGCTTGTCACTAGACTGAGAGTGGGGTGCTGGTGGTAGTCTTGTAGTTGATGTGACCACTGGTCATCTGGTTTAGGCTTGTCACCAGAGTGAGAAAGGGGTGCTGGTGGTAGTCTTGTGGTTGATGTGACCACTGGTCATCTGGTTTAGGCTTGTCACCAGACTGAGAGAGAGGTGCTGGTGGTAGTCTTGTGGTTGATGTGACCACTGGTAATCTGGTTTAGGATTGTCACCAGACTGAGAGAGAGGTGCTGGTGGTAGTCTTGTGGTTGATGTGACCACTGGTCATCTGGTTTAAGCTTGTCACCAGACTGAGAGAGAGGTGCTGGTGGTAGTCTTGTGGTTGATGTGACCACTGGTCATCTGGTTTAAGCTTGTCACCAGACTAAGGAAGGGGTGCTGGTGGTAGTCTTTTGGTTGATGTGACCACTGGTCATCTGGTCTAGGCTTGTCACCAGACTGAGAGAGAGGTGCTGGTGGTACTCTTGTGGTTGATGTGACCACTGGTCATCTGGTTTAGGCTTGTCACCAGACTGAGAGAGAAGTGCTGGTGGTAGTCTTGTGGTTGATGTGACCACTGGTCATCTGGTTTAGGCTTGTCACCAGACTGAGAGAGAGGTGCTGGTGGTAGTCTTGTGGTTGATGTGACCACTGGTCATATGGTCAAGGCTTGTCACCAGACTGAGAAAGGGATGCTGGTGGTAGTCTTGTGGTTGATGTGACCACTGGTCATCTGGTTTAGGCTTGTCACCAGACTGAGAGAGAGGTGCTGGTGGTAGTCTTGTGGTTGATGTGACCACTGGTCATATGGTCTAGGCTTGTCACCAGACTGAGAAAGGGATGCTGGTGGTAGTCTTGTGGTTGATGTGACCACTGGTCATCTAGTATAGGTTTGTCACCAAACTGAGAGAGAGGTGCTGGTGGTAGTCGTGTGGTTGATGTGACCACTGGTCATCTGGTTTAAGTTTGTCACCAGACTGAGAGAGGGGTGCTGGTGGTAGTCGTGTGGTTGATGTAACCACTGGTCATCTGGTTTAGGTTTGTCACCACACTGAGAGAGGGGTGCTGGTGGTAGTCTTGTGGTTGATGTGACCACTGGTCATCTGGTGTAGGTTTGTCACCAGACTGAGAGAGAGGTGCTGGTGGTAGTCTTGAGGTTGATGTGACCACTGGTGTTCTGGTTTAGGTTTGTCACCAGACTGAGAAAGGGGTGCTGGTGGTAGTCTTGTGGTTGATGTGACCACTGGTCATCTGGTTTAGGCTTTTCACCGGACTGAGAGAGGTGTGCTGGTGGTAGTCTTGTGGTTGATGTGACCACTGGTCATCTGGTTTAGGCTTGTCACCAGACTGAGAGAGAGGTGCTGGTGGTAGTCTTGTGGTTGATGTGACCACTGGTCATCTGGTTTAGGCTTGTCACCAGACTGAGAGAGGGGTGCTGGTGGTAGTCTTGTGGTTGATGTGACCACTGGTCATCTGGTTTAGGCTTGTCACCAGACTGAGAGAGGGTTACTGGTGGTAGTCTTGTGGTTGGTGTGACCTCTGGTCATCTGGTTTAGGCTTGTCACCAGACTGAGAGAGAGGTGCTGGTGTTAGTCGTGTGGTTGATGTGACCACTGGTCATCTGGTTTAGGTTTGTCACCAGACTGAGAGAGGGGTGCTGGTGGTAGTCTTGCGGTTGATGTGACCACTGGTCATCTAGTCTAGGTTTGTCACTAGACTGAGAGAGAGGTGCTGGTGGTAGTCGTGTGGTTGATGTGATCTCTGGTCATCTGGTTTAGGCTTGTCACCAGACTGAGAGAGGGGTGCTGGTGGTAGTCTTGCGGTTGATGTGACCACTGGTCATCTAGTCTAGGTTTGTTACCAGACTGAGAGAGAGGTGCTGTTGGTAGTCTTGCGGTTGATGTGACCACTGGTCATCTGGTTTAGGTATGTTTACCAGACTGAGAGAGGGGTGCTTGTGGTAGTCTTGTGGTTGATGTGACCACTGGTCATCTGGTTTAGGTTTGTCACCATACTGAGAGAGGGGTGCTTGTGGTAGTCTTGTGGTTGATGTGACCACTGGTCATCTGGTTTAGGTTTGTCACCATACTGAGAGAGGGGTGCTGGTGGTAGTCTTGTGGTTGATGTGACCACTGGTCAACTGGTTTAGGTTTGTCACCAGACTGAGAAAGGGGTGATGGTGATAGTCTTGTGGTTGATGTGACCACTGGTCATCTGGTTTAGGTTTGTCACCAGACTGAGAAAGGGCTGCTGGTGGTAGTCTTGTGGTTGACGTGACCACTGGTCATCTGGTTTAGGCTTGTCACCAGACTGAGAGAGGGGTGCTGGTGGTAGTCTTGTGGTTGATGTGACCACTGGTCATCTGGTTTAGGCTTGTCACTAGACTGAGAGTGGGGTGCTGGTGGTAGTCTTGTGGTTGATGTGACCACTGGTCATCTGGTTTAGGCTTGTCACCAGACTGAGAGAGAGGTGCTGGTGGTAGTCTTGTGGTTGATGTGACCACTGGTAATCTGGTTTAGGCTTGTCACCAGACTGAGAGAGAGGTGCTGGTGGTAGTCTTGTGGTTGATGTGACCACTGGTCATCTGGTTTAGGCGTGTCACCAGACTGAGAGAGAAGTGCTGGTGGTAGTCTTGTGGTTGATGTGACTACTGGTCATCTGGTTTAGGCTTGTCACCAGACTGAGAGAGAGGTGCTGGTGGTAGTCTTGTGGTTGATGTGACCACTGGTCATATGGTCAAGGCTTGTCACCAGACTGAGAAAGGGATGCTGGTGGTAGTCTTGTGGTTGATGTGACCACTGGTCATCTGGTTTAGGTTTGTCACCAGACTGAGAGAGGGGTGCTGGTGGTAGTCGTGTGGTTGATGTAACCACTGGTCATCTGGTTTAGGTTTGTCACCACACTGAGAGAGGGGTGCTGGTGGTAGTCTTGTGGTTGATGTGACCACTGGTCATCTGGTGTAGGTTTGTCACCAGACTGAGAGAGGGGTGCTGGTGATAGTCTTGTGGGTGATGTGACCACTGGTCATCTGGTTTAGGTTTGTTACCAGACTGAGAGAGAGGTGCTGGTGGTAGTCTTGTGGTTGATGTGACCACTGGTCATCTGGTTTAGGCTTGTCACCATACTGAGAGAGGGGTGCTGGTGGTAGTCTTGTGGTTGATGTGACCACTGGTCATCTGGTTTAGGCTTGTCACCAGACTGAAGGAGGGGTGCTGGTGGTAGTCTTGTGGTTGATGTGACCACTGGTCATCTGGTTTAGGCTTGTCACCAGACTGAGAGAGGGTATCTGGTGGTAGTCTTGTGGTTGATGTGACCACTGGTCATCTGGTTTAGGCTTGTCACCAGACTGAGAGAGAGGTGCTGGTGGTAGTCTTGTGGTTGATGTAACCACTGGTCATATGGTCTAGGCTTGTCACCAGACTGAGAAAGGGATGCTGGTGGTAGTCTTGTGGTTGATGTGACCACTGGTCATCTAGTATAGGTTTGTCACCAAACTGAGAGAGAGGTGCTGGTGGTAGTCGTGTGGTTGATGTGACCACTGGTCATCTGGTTTAGGTTTGTCACCAGACTGAGAGAGGGGTGCTGGTGGTAGTCTTGTGGTTGATGTGACCACTGGTCATCTGGTGTAGGTTTGTCACCAGACTGAGAGAGAGGTGCTGGTGGTAGTCTTGAGGTTGATGTGACCACTGGTGTTCTGGTTTAGGTTTGTCACCAGACTGAGAAAGGGGTGCTGGTGGTAGTCTTGTGGTTGATGTGACCACTGGTCATCTGGTTTAGGCTTTTCACCGGACTGAGAGAGGTGTGCTGGTGGTAGTCTTGTGGTTGATGTGACCACTGGTCATCTGGTTTAGGCTTGTCACCAGACTGAGAGAGAGGTGCTGGTGGTAGTCTTGTGGTTGATGTGACCACTGGTCATCTGGTTTAGGCTTGTCACCAGACTGAGAGAGGGGTGCTGGTGGTAGTCTTGTGGTTGATGTGACCACTGGTCATCTGGTTTAGGCTTGTCACCAGACTGAGAGAGGGTTACTGGTGGTAGTCTTGTGGTTGGTGTGACCTCTGGTCATCTGGTTAAGGCTTGTCACCAGACTGAGAGAGAGGTGCTGGTGTTAGTCGTGTGGTTGATGTGACCACTGGTCATCTGGTTTAGGTTTGTCACCAGACTGAGAGAGGGGTGCTGGTGGTAGTCTTGCGGTTGATGTGACCACTGGTCATCTAGTCTAGGTTTGTCACTAGACTGAGAGAGAGGTGCTGGTGGTAGTCGTGTGGTTGATGTGATCTCTGGTCATCTGGTTTAGGCTTGTCACCAGACTGAGAGAGAGGTGCTGTTGGTAGTCTTGCGGTTGATGTGACCACTGGTCATCTGGTTTAGGTATGTTTACCAGACTGAGAGAGGGGTGCTGGTTGTAGTCTTGTGGTTGATGTGACCACTGGTCAACTGGTTTAGGTTTGTCACCAGACTGAGAAAGGGGTGCTGGTGATAGTCTTGTGGTTGATGTGACCACTGGTCATCTGGTTTAGGTTTGTCACCAGACTGAGAAAGGGGTGCTGGTGGTAGTCTTGTGGTTGACGTGACCACTGGTCATCTGGTTTAGGCTTGTCACCAGACTGAGAGAGAGGTGCTGGTGGTAGTCTTGTAGTTGATGTGACCACTGGTCATCTGGTTTAGGCTTGTCACTAGACTGAGAGAGAGGTGCTGGTGGTAGTCTTGTAGTTGATGTGACCACTGGTCATCTGGTTTAGGCTTGTCACCAGAGTGAGAAAGGGGTGCTGGTGGTAGTCTTGTGGTTGATGTGACCACTGGTCATCTTGTTTAGGCTTGTCACCAGACTGAGAGAGAGGTGCTGGTGGTAGTCTTGTGGTTGATGTGACCACTGGTAATCTGGTTTAGGCTTGTCACCAGACTGAGAGAGAGGTGCTGGTGGTAGTCTTGTGGTTGATGTGACCACTGGTCATCTGGTTTAAGCTTGTCACCAGACTGAGAGAGAGGTGCTGGTGGTAGTCTTGTAGTTGATGTGACCACTGGTCATCTGGTTTAGGCTTGTCACCAGAGTGAGAAAGGGGTGCTGGTGGTAGTCTTGTGGTTGATGTGACCACTGGTCATCTGGTTTAGGCTTGTCACTAGACTGAGAGTGGGGTGCTGGTGGTAGTCTTGTAGTTGATGTGACCACTGGTCATCTGGTTTAGGCTTGTCACCAGAGTGAGAAAGGGGTGCTGGTGGTAGTCTTGTGGTTGATGTGACCACTGGTCATCTGGTTTAGGCTTGTCACCAGACTGAGAGAGAGGTGCTGGTGGTAGTCTTGTGGTTGATGTGACCACTGGTAATCTGGTTTAGGCTTGTCAAAAGACTGAGAGAGAGGTGCTGGTGGTAGTCTTGTGGTTGATGTGACCACTGGTCATCTGGTTTAAGCTTGTCACCAGACTGAGAGAGAGGTGCTGGTGGTAGTCTTGTGGTTGATGTGACCACTGGTCATCTGGTTTAAGCTTGTCACCAGACTAAGGAAGGGGTGCTGGTGGTAGTCTTTTGGTTGATGTGACCACTGGTCATCTGGTCTAGGCTTGTCACCAGACTGAGAGAGAGGTGCTGGTGGTACTCTTGTGGTTGATGTGACCACTGGTCATCTGGTTTAGGCTTGTCACCAGACTGAGAGAGAAGTGCTGGTGGTAGTCTTGTGGTTGATGTGACCACTGGTCATCTGGTTTAGGCTTGTCACCAGACTGAGAGAGAGGTGCTGGTGGTAGTCTTGTGGTTGATGTGACCACTGGTCATATGGTCAAGGCTTGTCACCAGACTGAGAAAGGGATGCTGGTGGTAGTCTTGTGGTTGATGTGACCACTGGTCATCTGGTTTAGGCTTGTCACCAGACTGAGAGAGAGGTGCTGGTGGTAGTCTTGTGGTTGATGTGACCACTGGTCATATGGTCTAGGCTTGTCACCAGACTGAGAAATGGATGCTGGTGGTAGTCTTGTGGTTGATGTGACCACTGGTCATCTAGTATAGGTTTGTCACCAAACTGAGAGAGAGGTGCTGGTGGTAGTCGTGTGGTTGATGTGACCACTGGTCATCTGGTTTAAGTTTGTCACCAGACTGAGAGAGGGGTGCTGGTGGTAGTCGTGTGGTTGATGTAACCACTGGTCATCTGGTTTAGGTTTGTCACCACACTGAGAGAGGGGTGCTGGTGGTAGTCTTGTGGTTGATGTGACCACTGGTCATCTGGTGTAGGTTTGTCACCAGACTGAGAGAGAGGTGCTGGTGGTAGTCTTGAGGTTGATGTGACCACTGGTGTTCTGGTTTAGGTTTGTCACCAGACTGAGAAAGGGGTGCTGGTGGTAGTCTTGTGGTTGATGTGACCACTGGTCATCTGGTTTAGGCTTTTCACCGGACTGAGAGAGGTGTGCTGGTGGTAGTCTTGTGGTTGATGTGACCACTGGTCATCTGGTTTAGGCTTGTCACCAGACTGAGAGAGAGGTGCTGGTGGTAGTCTTGTGGTTGATGTGACCACTGGTCATCTGGTTTAGGCTTGTCACCAGACTGAGAGAGGGGTGCTGGTGGTAGTCTTGTGGTTGATGTGACCACTGGTCATCTGGTTTAGGCTTGTCACCAGACTGAGAGAGGGTTACTGGTGGTAGTCTTGTGGTTGGTGTGACCTCTGGTCATCTGGTTTAGGCTTGTCACCAGACTGAGAGAGAGGTGCTGGTGTTAGTCGTGTGGTTGATGTGACCACTGGTCATCTGGTTTAGGTTTGTCACCAGACTGAGAGAGGGGTGCTGGTGGTAGTCTTGTGGTTGATGTGACCACTGGTCATCTAGTCTAGGTTTGTCACTAGACTGAGAGAGAGGTGCTGGTGGTAGTCGTGTGGTTGATGTGATCTCTGGTCATCTGGTTTAGGCTTGTCACCAGACTGAGAGAGGGGTGCTGGTGGTAGTCTTGCGGTTGATGTGACCACTGGTCATCTAGTCTAGGTTTGTTACCAGACTGAGAGAGAGGTGCTGTTGGTAGTCTTGCGGTTGATGTGACCACTGGTCATCTAGTCTAGGTTTGTCACTAGACTGAGAGAGAGGTGCTGGTGGTAGTCTTGCGGTTGATGTGACCACTGGTCATCTGGTTTAGGTATGTTTACCAGACTGAGAGAGGGGTGCTTGTGGTAGTCTTGTGGTTGATGTGACCACTGGTCATCTGGTTTAGGTTTGTCACCATACTGAGAGAGGGGTGCTTGTGGTAGTCTTGTGGTTGATGTGACCACTGGTCATCTGGTTTAGGTTTGTCACCATACTGAGAGAGGGGTGCTGGTGGTAGTCTTGTGGTTGATGTGACCACTGGTCAACTGGTTTAGGTTTGTCACCAGACTGAGAAAGGGGTGCTGGTGATAGTCTTGTGGTTGATGTGACCACTGGTCATCTGGTTTAGGTTTGTCACCAGACTGAGAAAGGGCTGCTGGTGGTAGTCTTGTGGTTGACGTGACCACTGGTCATCTGGTTTAGGCTTGTCACCAGACTGAGAGAGGGGTGCTGGTGGTAGTCTTGTGGTTGATGTGACCACTGGTCATCTGGTTTAGGCTTGTCACCAGACTGAGAGAGGGGTGCTGGTGGTAGTCTTGTGGTTGATGTGACCACTGGTCATCTGGTTTAGGCTTGTCACTAGACTGAGAGTGGGGTGCTGGTGGTAGTCTTGTGGTTGATGTGACCACTGGTCATCTGGTTTAGGCTTGTCACCAGACTGAGAGAGAGGTGCTGGTGGTAGTCTTGTGGTTGATGTGACCACTGGTAATCTGGTTTAGGCTTGTCACCAGACTGAGAGAGAGGTGCTGGTGGTAGTCTTGTGGTTGATGTGACCACTGGTCATCTGGTTTAGGCGTGTCACCAGACTGAGAGAGAAGTGCTGGTGGTAGTCTTGTGGTTGATGTGACCACTGGTCATCTGGTTTAGGCTTGTCACCAGACTGAGAGAGAGGTGCTGGTGGTAGTCTTGTGGTTGATGTGACCACTGGTCATATGGTCAAGGCTTGTCACCAGACTGAGAAAGGGATGCTGGTGGTAGTCTTGTGGTTGATGTGACCACTGGTCATCTGGTTTAGGTTTGTCACCAGACTGAGAGAGGGGTGCTGGTGGTAGTCGTGTGGTTGATGTAACCACTGGTCATCTGGTTTAGGTTTGTCACCACACTGAGAGAGGGGTGCTGGTGGTAGTCTTGTGGTTGATGTGACCACTGGTCATCTGGTGTAGGTTTGTCACCAGACTGAGAGAGGGGTGCTGGTGATAGTCTTGTGGGTGATGTGACCACTGGTCATCTGGTTTAGGTTTGTTACCAGACTGAGAGAGAGTTGCTGGTGGTAGTCTTGTGGTTGATGTGACCACTGGTCATCTGGTTTAGGCTTGTCACCAGACTGAAGGAGGGGTGCTGGTGGTAGTCTTGTGGTTGATGTGACCACTGGTCATCTGGTTTAGGCTTGTCACCAGACTGAGAGAGAGGTGCTGGTGGTTGTCTTGTGGTTGATGTGACCTCTTGTCATCTGGTTTAGGTTTTGCCCCAGACTGAGAGTGGGGTGCTGGTGATAGTCTTGTGGTTGATGTGACCACTGGTCATCTTGTTTAGGCTTGTCACCAGACTGAGAGAGGGTACTGGTGGTAGTCTTGTGGTTGATGTGACCACTGGTATTCTGGTTTAGGCTTGTCACCAGACTGAGAGAGGGGTGCTAGTGGTAGTCTTGTGGTTGATGTGACCACTGGTCATCTTGTTTAGGCTTGTCACCAGACTGAGAGAGGGTACTGGTGGTAGTCTTGTGGTTGATGTGACCACTGGTCATCTTGTTTAGGCTTGTCACCAGACTGAGAGAGGGGTGCTGGTGGTAGTCTTGTGGTTTATGTGACCACTGGTCATCTGGTTTAGACTTGTCACCAGACTGAGAGAGGGGTGCTAGTGGTAGTCTTGTGGTTGATGTGACCACTGGCCATCTGGTTTAGGTTTGTCACCAGACTGAGAGAGGGGTGGTGGTGGTGGTCTTGTGGTTGATGTGACCACTGGTCATCTGGTTTAGGCTTGTCACCAGACTGAGAGAGGGTACTGGTGGTAGTCTTGTGGTTGATGTGACCACTGGTATTCTGGTTTAGGCTTGTCACCAGACTGAGAGAGGGGTGCTAGTGGTAGTCTTGTGGTTGATGTGACCACTGGTCATCTTGTTTAGGCTTGTCACCAGACTGAGAGAGGGTACTGGTGGTAGTCTTGTGGTTGATGTGACCACTGGTCATCTTGTTTAGGCTTGTCACCAGACTGAGAGAGGGGTGCTGGTGGTAGTCTTGTGGTTTATGTGACCACTGGTCATCTGGTTTAGACTTGTCACCAGACTGAGAGAGGGGTGCTAGTGGTAGTCTTGTGGTTGATGTGACCACTGGTCATCTGGTTTAGGTTTGTCACCAGACTGAGAGAGGGGTGGTGGTGGTGGTCTTGTGGTTGATGTGACCACTGGTCATCTGGTTTAGGCTTGTCACCAGACTGAGAGAGGGTACTGGTGGTAGTCTTGTGGTTGATGTGACCACTGGTATTCTGGTTTAGGCTTGTCACCAGACTGAGAGAGGGGTGCTAGTGGTAGTCTTGTGGTTGATGTGACCACTGGTCATCTTGTTTAGGCTTGTCACCAGACTGAGAGAGGGTACTGGTGGTAGTCTTGTGGTTGATGTGACCACTGGTCATCTTGTTTAGGCTTGTCACCAGACTGAGAGAGGGGTGCTGGTGGTAGTCTTGTGGTTTATGTGACCACTGGTCATCTGGTTTAGACTTGTCACCAGACTGAGAGAGGGGTGCTAGTGGTAGTCTTGTGGTTGATGTGACCACTGGTCATCTGGTTTAGGTTTGTCACCAGACTGAGAGAGGGGTGGTGGTGGTGGTCTTGTGGTTGATGTGACCACTGGTCATCTGGTTTAGGCTTGTCACCAGACTGAGAGAGGGGTGCTGGTGGTAGTCTTGTGGTTGATGTGACCACTGGTCATCTGGTTTAGGTTTGTCACCAGACTGAGAGAGGGGTGGTGGTGGTGGTCTTGTGGTTGATGTGACCACTGGTCATCTGGTTTAGGCTTGTCACCAGACTGAGAGAGGGGTGCTGGTGGTAGTCTTGTGTTTGATGTGACCACTGGTCATTTGGGTTAGGTTTGTCACCAGACTGAGAGAGGGGTGCTGGTGGTAGTCTTGTGGTTGATGTGACCACTGGTCATCTGGTTTAGGCTTGTCACCAGACTGAGAGAGGGGTGCTGGTGGTAGTCTTGTGGTTGATGTAACCACTGGTCATCTGGTTTAGGTTTGTCACCAGACTGAGAAAGGGGTGCTGGTGGTAGTCTTGTGGTTGATGTGACCACTGGTCATCTGGTTTAGGCTTGTCACCAGACTGAGAGTGGGGTGCTGGTGGTAGTCTTGTGGTTGATGTGACCTCTGGTCATCTGGTTTAGGCTTGTCACCAGACTGAGAGAGAGGTGCTGGTGGTAGTCTTGAGGTTGATGTGACCACTGGTGTTCTGGTTTAGGTTTGTCACCAGACTGAGAAAGGGGTGCTGGTTGTAGTCTTGTGGTTGATGTGACCACTGGTCATCTGGTTTAGGCTTTTCACCGGACTGAGAGAGGTGTGCTGGTGGTAGTCTTGTGGTTGATGTGACCACTGGTCATCTGGTTTAGGCTTGTCACCAGACTGAGAGAGAGGTGCTGGTGGTAGTCTTGTGGTTGATGTGACCACTGGTCATCTGGTTTAGGCTTGTCACCAGACTGAGAGAGGGGTGCTGGTGGTAGTCTTGTGGTTGATGTGACCGCTGGTCATCTGGTTTAGGTTTGTCACCAGACTGAGAAAGGAGTGCTGGTGGTAGTCTTGTGGTTGATGTGACCACTGGTCATCTGGTTTAGGCTTGTCACCAGACAGAGAGAGAGGTGCTGGTGGTTGTCTTGTGGTTGATGTGACCTCTGGTCATCTGGTTTAGGCTTGTCACCAGACTGAGAGAGAGGTGCTGGTGGTAGTCTTGTGGTTGATGTGACCACTGGTGTTCTGGTTTAGGTTTGTCACCAGACTGAGAAAGGGGTGCTGGTGGTAGTCTTGTGGTTGATGTGACCTCTGGTCATCTGGTTTAGGTTTTTCACCAGACTGAGAGAGGGGTGCTGGTGGTAGTCTTGTGGTTGATGTGACCACTGGTCATCTGGTTTAGGCTTGTCACCAGACTGAGAGAGGGGTGCTGGTGGTAGTCGTGTGGTTGATGTGACCACTGGTCATCTGGTTTAGGCTTGTCACCAGACTGAGAGAGGGGTGCTGGTGGTAGTCTTGTGGTTGATGTGACCACTGGTCATCTGGTTTAGGTTAGTCACAAGACTGAGAGAGGGGTGCTGGTGGTAGTCTTGTGGTTGATGTGACCACTGGTCATCTGGTTTAGGTTTGTCACCAGGCTGAGAGAGGGGTGCTGGTGGTAGTCTTGTGGTTGATGTGACCACTGGTCATCTGGTTTAGGTTTGTCACCAGACTGAGAAAGGGGTGCTGGTGGTAGTCTTGTGGTTGATGTGACCAGTGGTCATCTGGTTTAGGTTTGTCACCAGACTGAGAGAGGGGTGCTGGTGGTAGTCTTGTGTTTGATGTGACCACTGGTCATCTGGTTTAGGTTTGTCACCAGACTGAGAGAGGGGTGCTGGTGGTAGTCTTGTGTTTGATGTGACCACTGGTCATCTGGTTTAGGTTTGTCACCAGACTGAGAGAGGGGTGCTGGTGGTAGTCTTGTGGTTGATGTGACCACTGGTCATCTGGTTTAGGTTTGTCACCAGACTGAGAGAGGGGTGCTGGTGGTAGTCTTGTGGTTGATGTGACCACTGGTCATCTGGTTTAGGTTTGTCACCAGACTGAGAAAGGGGTGCTGGTGGTAGTCTTGTGGTTGATGTGACCAGTGGTCATCTGGTTTAGGCTTGTCACCAGACTGAGATTTGGGTGCTGGTGGTAGTCTTGTGGTTGATGTGACCACTGGTCATCTGGTGTAGGTTTGTCACCACACTGAGAGAGGAGAGAGGTGCTGGTGGTAGTCTTGTGGTTGATGTGACCACTGGTCATCTGGTTTAGGTTTGTCACCGGACTGAGAGAGGTGTGCTGGTGGTAGTCTTGTGGTTGATGTGACCACTGGTCATCTGGTTTAGGCTTGTCACCAGACAGAGAGAGAGGTGCTGGTGGTTGTCTTGTGGTTGATGTGACCTCTGGTCATCTGGTTTAGGCTTGTCACCAGACAGAGAGAGAGGTGCTGGTGGTTGTCTTGTGGTTGATGTGACCTCTGGTCATCTGGTTTAGGCTTGTCACCAGACTGAGAGAGAGGTGCTGGTGGTAGTCGTGTGGTTGATGTGACCACTGGTCATCTGGTTTAGGCTTGTCACCAGACTGAAGGAGGGGTGCTGGTGGTAGTCTTGTGGTTGATGTGACCACTGGTCATCTGGTTTAGGTTTTTCACCAGACTGAGAGAGAGGTGCTGGTGGTAGTCTTGCGGTTGATGTGACCACTGGTCATCTGGTTTAGGTTTTTCACCAGACTGAGAGAGGGGTGCTGGTGGTAGTCTTGTGGTTGATGTGACCACTGGTCATCTGGTTTAGGTTTTTCACCAGACTGAGAGAGGGGTGCTGGTTGTAGTCTTGTGGTTGATGTGACCACTGGTCATCTGGTTTAGGTTTTTCACCAGACTGAGAGAGGGGTGCTGGTGGTAGTCTTGTGGTTGATGTGACCACTGGTCATCTGGTTTAGGTTTTTCACCAGACTGAGAGAGGGGTGCTGGTGGTAGTCTTGTGGTTGATGTGACCACTGGTCATCTGGTTTAAGCTTGTCACCAGACTGAGAGAGAGGTGCTGGTGGTAGTCTTGTGGTTGATGTGACCACTGGTCATCTGGTTTAAGCTTGTCACCAGACTAAGGAAGGGGTGCTGGTGGTAGTCTTTTGGTTGATGTGACCACTGGTCATCTGGTCTAGGCTTGTCACCAGACTGAGAGAGAGGTGCTGGTGGTAGTCTTGTGGTTGATGTGACCACTGGTCATCTGGTTTAGGCTTGTCACCAGACTGAGAGAGAAGTGCTGGTGGTAGTCTTGTGGTTGATGTGACCACTGGTCATCTGGTTTAGGCTTGTCACCAGACTGAGAGAGAGGTGCTGGTGGTAGTCTTGTGGTTGATGTGACCACTGGTCATATGGTCTAGGCTTGTCACCAGACTGAGAAAGGGATGCTGGTGGTAGTCTTGTGGTTGATGTGACCACTGGTCATCTGGTTTAGGCTTGTCACCAGACTGAGAGAGGGGTGCTGGTGGTAGTCTTGTTGTTGATGTGACCACTGGTCATCTTGTCTAGGCTTGTCACCAGACTAAGAGAGGGGTGCTGGTGGTAGTCTTGCGGTTGATGTGACCACTGGTCATCTAGTCTAGGTTTGTCACTAGACTGAGAGAGAGGTGCTGGTGGTAGTCGTGTGGTTGATGTGATCTCTGGTCATCTGGTTTAGGCTTGTCACCAGACTGAGAGAGGGGTGCTGGTGGTAGTCTTGCGGTTGATGTGACCACTGGTCATCTAGTCTAGGTTTGTCACCAGACTGAGAGAGAGGTGCTGTTGGTAATCTTGCGGTTGATGTGACCACTGGTCATCTGGTTTAGGTATGTTTACCAGACTGAGAGAGGGGTGCTGGTTGTAGTCTTGTGGTTGATGTGACCACTGGTCATCTGGTTTAGGTTTGTCACCATACTGAGAGAGGGGTGCTTGTGGTAGTCTTGTGGTTGATGTGACCACTGGTCATCTGGTTTAGGTTTGTCACCATACTGAGAGAGGGGTGCTGGTGGTAGTCTTGTGGTTGATGTGACCACTGGTCAACTGGTTTAGGTTTGTCACCAGACTGAGAAAGGGGTGCTGGTGATAGTCTTGTGGTTGATGTGACCACTGGTCATCTGGTTTAGGCTTGTCACCAGACTGAGAGAGAGGTGCTGGTGGTAGTCTTGTGGTTGATGTGACCACTGGTCATCTGGTTTAGGCTTGTCACCAGACTGAGAGAGAGGTGCTGGTGGTAGTCTTGTGGTCGATGTGACCACTGGTCATCTGGTTTAGGCTTGTCACCAGACTGAGAGAGAAGTGCTGGTGGTAGTCTTGTGGTTGATGTGACCACTGGTCATCTGGTTTAGGCTTGTCACCAGACTGAGAGAGAGAGGTGCTGGTGGTAGTCTTGTGGTTGATGTGACCACTGGTCATCTGGTTTAGGCTTGTCACCAGAGTGAGAAAGGGGTGCTGGTGGTAGTCTTGTGGTTGATGTGACCACTGGTCATCTGGTTTAGGCTTGTCACTAGACTGAGAGTGGGGTGCTGGTGGTAGTCTTGTGGTTGATGTGACCACTGGTCATCTGGTTTATGCTTGTCACCAGACTGAGAGAGAGGTGCTGGTGGTAGTCTTGTGGTTGATGTGACCACTGGTAATCTGGTTTAGGCTTGTCACCAGACTGAGAGAGAGGTGCTGGTGGTAGTCTTGTGGTTGATGTGACCACTGGTCATCTGGTTTAAGCTTGTCACCAGACTGAGAGAGAGGTGCTGGTGGTAGTCTTGTGGTTGATGTGACCACTGGTCATCTGGTTTAAGCTTGTCACCAGACTAAGGAAGGGGTGCTGGTGGTAGTCTTTTGGTTGATGTGACCACTGGTCATCTGGTCTAGGCTTGTCACCAGACTGAGAGAGAGGTGCTGGTGGTAGTCTTGTGGTTGATGTGACCACTGGTCATCTGGTTTAGGCTTGTCACCAGACTGAGAGAGAAGTGCTGGTGGTAGTCTTGTGGTTGATGTGACCACTGGTCATATGGTCTAGGCTTGTCACCAGACTGAGAAAGGGATGCTGGTGGTAGTCTTGTGGTTGATGTGACCACTGGTCATCTGGTTTAGGCTTGTCACCAGACTGAGAGAGGGGTGCTGGTGGTAGTCTTGTTGTTGATGTGACCACTGGTCATCTGGTTTAGGCTTGTCACCAGACTGAGAGAGGGGTTCTGGTGGTAGTCTTGTGGTTGATGTGACCACTGGTCATCTGGTTTAGGCTTGTCACCAGACTGAGAGAGGGGTGCTGGTGGTTGTCTTGTGGTTGATGTGACCTCTGGTCATCTGGTTTAGGTTTTGCACCAGACTGAGAGAGGGTGCTGGTGGTAGTCTTGTGGTTGATGTGACCACTGGTCATCTGGTTTAGGCTTGTCACCAGACTGAGAGAGGGGTGCTGGTGGTAGTCTTGTGGTTTATGTGACCACTGGTCATCTGGTTTAGACTTGTCACCAGACTGAGAGAGGGGTGCTGGTGGTTGTCTTTTATTGATGTGACCACTGGTCATCTGGTTTAGGCTTCTCACCAGACTGAGAGAGAGAGGGGTGCTGGTGGTAGTCTTGTGGTTGATGTGACCACTGGTCATCTGGTTTCAGCTTGTCACCAGACTGAGAAAGAGGTGCTGGTGGTAGTTTTGTGGTTGATGTGACCACTGGTCATCTAGTCTAGCCTTGTCACCAGACTGAGAAAGGGGTGCTGCTAGTAGTCTTGTGGTTGATAGGACCACTGGTCATCTTGTCTAGGCTTGTCACCAGACTAAGAGAGGGGTGCTGGTGGTAGTCTTGCGGTTGATGTGACCACTGGTCATCTTGTTTAGGCTTGGCACCAGGCTGAGAGAGGGGTGCTGGTGGTAGTCGTCTAGTTGATGTGACCACTGGTCATCTGGTTTAGGTTTGTCACCAGACTGAGAGAGGGGTGCTGGCAGTCGTCTTGGGGTTGATGTGACCACTGGTCATCTGGTTTCGGTTTGTCACCAGACTAAGAGAGGGGTGCTGGTGGTAGTCTTGCGGTTGATGTGACCACTGGTCATCTAGTCTAGGTTTGTCACTAGACTGAGAGAGAGGTGCTGGTGGTAGTCGTGTGGTTGATGTGATCTCTGGTCATCTGGTTTAGGCTTGTCACCAGACTGAGAGAGGGGTGCTGGTGGTAGTCTTGCGGTTGATGTGACCACTGGTCATCTAGTCTAGGTTTGTCACCAGACTGAGAGAGAGGTGATGTTGGTAGTCTTGCGGTTGATGTGACCACTGGTCATCTGGTTTAGGTATGTTTACCAGACTGAGAGAGGGGTGCTGGTTGTAGTCTTGTGGTTGATGTGACCACTGGTCATCTGGTTTAGGTTTGTCACCATACTGAGAGAGGGGTGCTTGTGGTAGTCTTGTGGTTGATGTGACCACTGGTCATCTGGTTTAGGTTCGTCACCATACTGAGAGAGGGGTGCTGGTGGTAGTCTTGTGGTTGATGTGACCACTGGTCATCTGGTTTAGGTTTGTCACCAGACTGAGAGAGGGGTGCTGGTGGTAGTCGTGTGGTTGATGTAACCACTGGTCATCTGGTTTAGGTTTGTCACCACACTGAGAGAGGGGTGCTGGTGGTAGTCTTGTGGTTGATGTGACCACTGGTCATCTGGTGTAGGTTTGTCACCAGACTGAGAGAGGGGTGCTGGTGATAGTCTTGTGGTTGATGTGACCACTGGTCATCTGGTTTAGGTTTGTTACCAGACTGAGAGAGAGGTGCTGGTGGTAGTATTGTGGTTGATGTGACCACTGGTCATCTGGTTTAGGCTTGTCACCAGACTGAAGGAGGGCTGCTGGTGGTAGTCTTGTGGTTGATGTGACCACTGGTCATCTGGTTTAGGCTTGTCACCAGACTGAGAGAGGGTTTCTGGTGGTAGTCTTGTGGTTGATGTGACCACTGGTCATCTGGTTTAGGCTTGTCACCAGACTGAGAGAGAGGTGCTGGTGGTTGTCTTGTGGTTGATGTGACCTCTGATCATCTGGTTTAGGTTTTGCCCCAGACTGAGAGTGGGGTGCTGGTGGTAGTCTTGTGGTTTATGTGACCACTGGTCATCTGGTTTAGGCTTGTCACCAGACTGAGAGAGGGTGCTGGTGATAGTCTTGTGGTTGATGTGACCACTGGTCATCTGGTTTAGGCTTGTCACCAGACTGAGAGAGGGTGCTGGTGGTAGTCTTGTGGTTGATGTGACCACTGGTCATCTGGTTTAGGCTTGTCACCAGACTGAGAGAGGGGTGCTGGTGGTAGTCTTGTGGTTTATGTGACCACTGGTCATCTGGTTTAGACTTGTCACCAGACTGAGAGAGGGGTGCTAGTGGTAGTCTTGTGGTTGATGTGACCACTGGTCATCTGGTTTAGGTTTGTCACCAGACTGAGAGAGGGGTGGTGGTGGTGGTCTTGTGGTTGATGTGACCACTGGTCATCTGGTTTAGGTTTGTCACCAGACTGAGAGAGGGGTGCTGGTGGTAGTCTTGTGTTTGATGTGACCACTGGTCATTTGGTTTAGGTTTGTCACCAGACTGAGGGGTGCTGGTGGTAGTCTTGTGGTTGATGTGACCACTGGTCATCTGGTTTAGGCTTGTCACCAGACTGAGAGAGGGGTGCTGGTGGTAGTCTTGTGGTTGATGTAACCACTGGTCATCTGGTTTAGGTTTGTCACCAGACTGAGAAAGGGGTGCTGGTGGTAGTCTTGTGGTTGATGTGACCACTGGTCATCTGGTTTAGGCTTGTCACCAGACTGAGAGTGGGGTGCTGGTGGTAGTCTTGTGGTTGATGTGACCTCTGGTCATCTGGTTTAGGCTTGTCACCAGACTGAGAGAGAGGTGCTGGTGGTAGTCTTGAGGTTGATGTGACCACTGGTGTTCTGGTTTAGGTTTGTCACCAGACTGAGAAAGGGGTGCTGGTGGTAGTCTTGTGGTTGATGTGACCACTGGTCATCTGGTTTAGGCTTGTCACCAGACTGAGAGAGGGGTGCTGGTGGTAGTCGTGTGGTTGATGTGACCACTGGTCATCTGGTTTAGGCTTGTCACCAGACAGAGAGAGAGGTGCTGGTGGTTGTCTTGTGGTTGATGTGACCTCTGGTCATCTTGTCTAGGCTTGTCACCAGACTAAGAGAGGGGTGCTGGTGGTAGTCTTGTGGTTGATGTGACCACTGGTCATCTGGTTTAGGTTTGTCACCAGACTGAGAAAGGAGTGCTGGTGGTAGTCTTGTGGTTGATGTGACCACTGGTCATCTGGTTTAGGCTTGTCACCAGACAGAGAGAGAGGTGCTGGTGGTTGTCTTGTGGTTGATGTGACCTCTGGTCATCTGGTTTAGGCTTCTCACCAGACTGAGAGAGAGGTGCTGGTGGTAGTCTTGTGGTTGATGTGACCACTGGTGTTCTGGTTTAGGTCTGTCACCAGACTGAGAAAGGGGTGCTGGTGGTAGTCTTGTGGTTGATGTGACCACTGGTCATCTGGTTTAGGTTTTTCACCAGACTGAGAGAGGGGTGCTGGTGGTAGTCTTGTGGTTGATGTGACCACTGGTCATCTGGTTTAGGCTTGTCACCAGACTGAGAGAGAGGTGCTGGTGGTAGTCTTATGGTTGATGTGACCACTGGTCATCTGGTTTAGGCTTGTCACCAGACTGAGAGAGGGGTGCTGGTGGTAGTCGTGTGGTTGATGTGACCACTGGTCATCTGGTTTAGGTTTTTCACCAGACTGAGAGAGGGGTGCTGGTGGTAGTCTTGTGGTTGATGTGACCACTGGTCATCTGGTTTAGGCTTGTCACCAGACTGAGAGAGAGGTGCTGGTGGTAGTCTTATGGTTGATGTGACCACTGGTCATCTGGTTTAGGCTTGTCACCAGACTGAGAGAGGGGTGCTGGTGGTAGTCGTGTGGTTGATGTGACCACTGGTCATCTGGTTTAGGTTTTTCACCAGACTGAGAGAGGGGTGCTGGTGGTAGTCTTGTGGTTGATGTGACCACTGGTCATCTGGTTTAGGCTTGTCACCAGACTGAGAGAGGGGTGCTGGTGGTAGTCTTGTGGTTGATGTGACCACTGGTCATCTGGTTTAGGTTTTTCACCAGACTGAGAGAGGGGTGCTGGTGGTAGTCTTATGGTTGATGTGACCACTGGTCATCTGGTTTAGGCTTGTCACCAGACTGAGAGAGGGGTGCTGGTGGTAGTCTTGTGGTTGATGTGACCACTGGTCATCTGGTTTAGGTTTGTCACCAGACTGAGAAAGGAGTGCTGGTGGTAGTCTTGTGGTTGATGTGACCATTGGTCATCTGGTTTAGGCTTGTCACCAGGCTGAGAGGGGGTGCTGGTGGTAGTCTTGTGTTTGATGTGACCACTGGTCATCTGGTTTAGGTTTGTCACCAGACTGAGAGAGGTGTGCTGGTGGTAGTCTTGTGGTTGATGTGACCACTGGTCATCTGGTTTAGGTTTGTTACCAGACTGAGAGAGGGGTGCTGCTGGTAGTCTTGTGGTTGATGTGACCACTGGTCATCTGGTTTAGGCTTGTTTACCAGACTGAGAGAGAGTGAGAGAGAGGTACGTGTGGTAGTCTTGTGGTTGATGTGACCACTGGTCATCTGGTTTAGCTTTGTCACCAGACTGAGAGAGAGGTGCTGGTGGCAGTCTTGTGGTTGATGTGACCTCTGGTCATCTGGTTTAGGCTTGTCACCAGACTGAGAGAGATGTGCTAGTGGTAGTCTTGTGGTTGATGTGACCACTGGTCATCTGGTTTAGGTTTGTCACCAGACATAGAAAGGGGTGCTGGTGGTAGTCTTGTGGTTGATGTGACCACTGGTCATCTGGTTTAGGTTTGTCACCAGACTGAGAGAGAGGTGCTGGTGGTTGTCTTGTGGTTGATGTGACCACTGGTTATCTGGTTTAGGTTTTTCACCAGACTGAGAGTGGGGTGCTGGTGATAGTCTTGTGGTTGATGTGACCACTGGTCATCTGGTTTAGGCTCGTCACCAGACTGAGAGAGGGGTGCTGGTGGTAGTCTTGTTTTTGATGTGACCACTGGTCATCTGGTTTAGGCTTGTCGCCAGACTGAGAGAGAGGTTCTGGTGGTAGTCTTGTGGTTGATGTGACCACTGGTCATCTGGTTTAGGCTTGTCACTAGACTGAGAGAGAGGTGCTGGTGGTTGTCTTGTGGTTGATGTGACCTCTGGTCATCTGGTTTAGGTTTTGCACCAGACTGAGAGAGGGTGCTGGTGGTAGTCTTGTGGTTGATGTGACCACTGGTCATCTGGTTTAGGCTTGTCACCAGACTGAGAGAGGGGTGCTGGTGGTAGTCTTGTGGTTTATGTGACCACTGGTCATCTTGTCTAGGCTTGTCACCAGACTAAGAGAGGGGTGCTGGTGGTAGTCTTGCGGTTGATGTGACCACTGGTCATCTTGTTTAGGCTTGGCACCAGGCTGAGAGAGGGGTGCTGGTGGTAGTCGTCTAGTTGATGTGACCACTGGTCATCTGGTTTAGGTTTGTCACCAGACTGAGAGAGGGGTGCTGGCAGTAGTCTCGGGGTTGATGTGACCACTGGTCATCTGGTTTCGGTTTGTCACCAGACTGAGAAAGGGGTGCTGGTGGTAGTCTTGTGGTTGATCTGACCTCAGGTCATCTGGCTTAGGTTTGTCACCAGACTGAGAGAGAGGTGCTGGTGGTAGTCTTGTGGTTGATCTGACCTCAGGTCATCTGGCTTTGATTTGTTACCAGACTGAGAAAGGGGTGCTGGTGGTAGTCTTGTGGTTGATGTGACCTCTGGTCATCTGGCTTAGTCTTGTCACCAGACTGAGAGAGAGGTGCTGGTGGTAGTCTTGTCATTGGTCTGACAACTGGTCATCTGGTTTAGGTTTGTCACCAGACTGAGAAAGGGGTGCTGCTAGTAGTCTTGTGGTTGATGTGACCACTGGTCATCTGGTTTAGGTTTGTTACACGACTGAGACAGAGAGTGGTGCTGGTGGTAGTCTTGTGGTTGATGTGACCACTGGTCATCTGGTTTAGGTTTGTCACCAGACTGAGACAGGGGTGCTGGTGGTAGTCTTGTGGTTGATATGACCTCTGGTCATCTGGCTTAGGCTTGTCACCAGACTGAGAGAGGGGTGCTGGTGGTAGTCTTGTGGTTGACGTGACCACTGGTCATCTGGTTTAGGCTTGTCACCAGACTGAGAGAGAGGTGCTGGTGGTAGTCTTGTGGTTGATGTGACCACTGGTCATCTGGTTTAGGCTTGTCACCAGACTGAGAGAGGTGTGCTGGTGGTAGTCTTGTGGTTGATGTGACCACTGGTCATCTGGTTTAGACTTGTCACCAGACTGAGAGAGGGGTGCTGGTGGTTGTCTTGTGGTTGATGGAACCACTGGTCATCTGGTTTAGGCTTGTCACCAGACTGAGAGAGATGTATTGGTGGTAGTCTTGTGGTTGATGTGACCACTGGTCATCTTTTTTAGGCTTGTCACCAGACTGAGAGAGAGGTGCTGGTGATAGTCTTGAGGTTGATGTGACCACTGGTCATCTGGTTTAGGCTTGTCACCAGACTGAGAGAGAGGTGCTGGTGGTAGTCTTGCGGTTGATGTGACCACTGGTCATCTGGCTTATGCTTGTCACCAGACTGAGAGAGAGGTGCTGGTGGTAGTCGTGTGGTTGATGTGACCACTGTTCATCTGGTTTAGGCTTGTCACCAGACTGAGAGAGAGGTGCTGGTGGTAGTCGTGTGGTTGATGTGACCACTAGTCATCTGGTTTAGGCTTGTCACCAGACTGAGAGAGGGGTGCTGGTGATAGTCTTGTGGTTGATGTGACCATTGGTCATCTGGTTTAGGCTTGTCACCAGACTGAGAGAGGGGTGCTGGTGGTAGTCGTGTGGTTGATGTGACCACTGGTAATCTGGTTTAGGCTAGTCACCAGACTGAGAGAGAGGTATTGGTGGTAGTCTTGTGGTTGATGTGACCACTGGTCATCTGGTTTAGGCTTGTCACCAGACTGAGAGAGAGGTGCTGGTGGTAGTCGTGTGGTTGATGTGACCACTGGTAATCTGGTTTAGGCTTGTCACCAGACTGAGAGAGAGGTATTGGTGGTAGTCTTGTGGTTGATGTGACCACTGGTCATCTGGTTTAGGCTTGTCACCAGACTGAGAGAGAGGTGCTGGTGGTAGTCGTGTGGTTGATGTGACCACTGGTCATCTGGCTTAGGCTTGTCACCAGACTGAGAGAGAGGTGCTGGTGGTAGTCGTGTGGTTGATGTGACCACTGGTCATCTGGCTTAGGCTTGTCACCAGACTGAGAGAGAGGTGCTGGTGGTAGTCTTGTGGTTGATGTGACCACTGGTCATCTGGTTTAGGTTTGTCACCATACTGAGAGAGGGGTGCTTGTGGTAGTCTTGTGGTTGATGTGACCACTGGTCATCTGGTTTAGGTTCGTCACCATACTGAGAGAGGGGTGCTGGTGGTAGTCTTGTGGTTGATGTGACCACTGGTCATCTGGTTTAGGTTTGTCACCAGACTGAGAGAGGGGTGCTGGTGGTAGTCGTGTGGTTGATGTAACCACTGGTCATCTGGTTTAGGTTTGTCACCACACTGAGAGAGGGGTGCTGGTGGTAGTCTTGTGGTTGATGTGACCACTGGTCATCTGGTGTAGGTTTGTCACCAGACTGAGAGAGGGGTGCTGGTGATAGTCTTGTGGTTGATGTGACCACTGGTCATCTGGTTTAGGTTTGTTACCAGACTGAGAGAGAGGTGCTGGTGGTAGTATTGTGGTTGATGTGACCACTGGTCATCTGGTTTAGGCTTGTCACCAGACTGAAGGAGGGCTGCTGGTGGTAGTCTTGTGGTTGATGTGACCACTGGTCATCTGGTTTAGGCTTGTCACCAGACTGAGAGAGGGTTTCTGGTGGTAGTCTTGTGGTTGATGTGACCACTGGTCATCTGGTTTAGGCTTGTCACCAGACTGAGAGAGAGGTGCTGGTGGTTGTCTTGTGGTTGATGTGACCTCTGATCATCTGGTTTAGGTTTTGCCCCAGACTGAGAGTGGGGTGCTGGTGGTAGTCTTGTGGTTTATGTGACCACTGGTCATCTGGTTTAGGCTTGTCACCAGACTGAGAGAGGGTGCTGGTGATAGTCTTGTGGTTGATGTGACCACTGGTCATCTGGTTTAGGCTTGTCACCAGACTGAGAGAGGGTGCTGGTGGTAGTCTTGTGGTTGATGTGACCACTGGTCATCTGGTTTAGGCTTGTCACCAGACTGAGAGAGGGGTGCTGGTGGTAGTCTTGTGGTTTATGTGACCACTGGTCATCTGGTTTAGACTTGTCACCAGACTGAGAGAGGGGTGCTAGTGGTAGTCTTGTGGTTGATGTGACCACTGGTCATCTGGTTTAGGTTTGTCACCAGACTGAGAGAGGGGTGGTGGTGGTGGTCTTGTGGTTGATGTGACCACTGGTCATCTGGTTTAGGTTTGTCACCAGACTGAGAGAGGGGTGCTGGTGGTAGTCTTGTGTTTGATGTGACCACTGGTCATTTGGTTTAGGTTTGTCACCAGACTGAGGGGTGCTGGTGGTAGTCTTGTGGTTGATGTGACCACTGGTCATCTGGTTTAGGCTTGTCACCAGACTGAGAGAGGGGTGCTGGTGGTAGTCTTGTGGTTGATGTAACCACTGGTCATCTGGTTTAGGTTTGTCACCAGACTGAGAAAGGGGTGCTGGTGGTAGTCTTGTGGTTGATGTGACCACTGGTCATCTGGTTTAGGCTTGTCACCAGACTGAGAGTGGGGTGCTGGTGGTAGTCTTGTGGTTGATGTGACCTCTGGTCATCTGGTTTAGGCTTGTCACCAGACTGAGAGAGAGGTGCTGGTGGTAGTCTTGAGGTTGATGTGACCACTGGTGTTCTGGTTTAGGTTTGTCACCAGACTGAGAAAGGGGTGCTGGTGGTAGTCTTGTGGTTGATGTGACCACTGGTCATCTGGTTTAGGCTTGTCACCAGACTGAGAGAGGGGTGCTGGTGGTAGTCGTGTGGTTGATGTGACCACTGGTCATCTGGTTTAGGCTTGTCACCAGACAGAGAGAGAGGTGCTGGTGGTTGTCTTGTGGTTGATGTGACCTCTGGTCATCTTGTCTAGGCTTGTCACCAGACTAAGAGAGGGGTGCTGGTGGTAGTCTTGTGGTTGATGTGACCACTGGTCATCTGGTTTAGGTTTGTCACCAGACTGAGAAAGGAGTGCTGGTGGTAGTCTTGTGGTTGATGTGACCACTGGTCATCTGGTTTAGGCTTGTCACCAGACAGAGAGAGAGGTGCTGGTGGTTGTCTTGTGGTTGATGTGACCTCTGGTCATCTGGTTTAGGCTTCTCACCAGACTGAGAGAGAGGTGCTGGTGGTAGTCTTGTGGTTGATGTGACCACTGGTGTTCTGGTTTAGGTCTGTCACCAGACTGAGAAAGGGGTGCTGGTGGTAGTCTTGTGGTTGATGTGACCACTGGTCATCTGGTTTAGGTTTTTCACCAGACTGAGAGAGGGGTGCTGGTGGTAGTCTTGTGGTTGATGTGACCACTGGTCATCTGGTTTAGGCTTGTCACCAGACTGAGAGAGAGGTGCTGGTGGTAGTCTTATGGTTGATGTGACCACTGGTCATCTGGTTTAGGCTTGTCACCAGACTGAGAGAGGGGTGCTGGTGGTAGTCGTGTGGTTGATGTGACCACTGGTCATCTGGTTTAGGTTTTTCACCAGACTGAGAGAGGGGTGCTGGTGGTAGTCTTGTGGTTGATGTGACCACTGGTCATCTGGTTTAGGCTTGTCACCAGACTGAGAGAGAGGTGCTGGTGGTAGTCTTATGGTTGATGTGACCACTGGTCATCTGGTTTAGGCTTGTCACCAGACTGAGAGAGGGGTGCTGGTGGTAGTCGTGTGGTTGATGTGACCACTGGTCATCTGGTTTAGGTTTTTCACCAGACTGAGAGAGGGGTGCTGGTGGTAGTCTTGTGGTTGATGTGACCACTGGTCATCTGGTTTAGGCTTGTCACCAGACTGAGAGAGGGGTGCTGGTGGTAGTCTTGTGGTTGATGTGACCACTGGTCATCTGGTTTAGGTTTTTCACCAGACTGAGAGAGGGGTGCTGGTGGTAGTCTTATGGTTGATGTGACCACTGGTCATCTGGTTTAGGCTTGTCACCAGACTGAGAGAGGGGTGCTGGTGGTAGTCTTGTGGTTGATGTGACCACTGGTCATCTGGTTTAGGTTTGTCACCAGACTGAGAAAGGAGTGCTGGTGGTAGTCTTGTGGTTGATGTGACCATTGGTCATCTGGTTTAGGCTTGTCACCAGGCTGAGAGGGGGTGCTGGTGGTAGTCTTGTGTTTGATGTGACCACTGGTCATCTGGTTTAGGTTTGTCACCAGACTGAGAGAGGTGTGCTGGTGGTAGTCTTGTGGTTGATGTGACCACTGGTCATCTGGTTTAGGTTTGTTACCAGACTGAGAGAGGGGTGCTGCTGGTAGTCTTGTGGTTGATGTGACCACTGGTCATCTGGTTTAGGCTTGTTTACCAGACTGAGAGAGAGTGAGAGAGAGGTACGTGTGGTAGTCTTGTGGTTGATGTGACCACTGGTCATCTGGTTTAGCTTTGTCACCAGACTGAGAGAGAGGTGCTGGTGGCAGTCTTGTGGTTGATGTGACCTCTGGTCATCTGGTTTAGGCTTGTCACCAGACTGAGAGAGATGTGCTAGTGGTAGTCTTGTGGTTGATGTGACCACTGGTCATCTGGTTTAGGTTTGTCACCAGACATAGAAAGGGGTGCTGGTGGTAGTCTTGTGGTTGATGTGACCACTGGTCATCTGGTTTAGGTTTGTCACCAGACTGAGAGAGAGGTGCTGGTGGTTGTCTTGTGGTTGATGTGACCACTGGTTATCTGGTTTAGGTTTTTCACCAGACTGAGAGTGGGGTGCTGGTGATAGTCTTGTGGTTGATGTGACCACTGGTCATCTGGTTTAGGCTCGTCACCAGACTGAGAGAGGGGTGCTGGTGGTAGTCTTGTTTTTGATGTGACCACTGGTCATCTGGTTTAGGCTTGTCGCCAGACTGAGAGAGGGGTTCTGGTGGTAGTCTTGTGGTTGATGTGACCACTGGTCATCTGGTTTAGGCTTGTCACTAGACTGAGAGAGAGGTGCTGGTGGTTGTCTTGTGGTTGATGTGACCTCTGGTCATCTGGTTTAGGTTTTGCACCAGACTGAGAGAGGGTGCTGGTGGTAGTCTTGTGGTTGATGTGACCACTGGTCATCTGGTTTAGGCTTGTCACCAGACTGAGAGAGGGGTGCTGGTGGTAGTCTTGTGGTTTATGTGACCACTGGTCATCTTGTCTAGGCTTGTCACCAGACTAAGAGAGGGGTGCTGGTGGTAGTCTTGCGGTTGATGTGACCACTGGTCATCTTGTTTAGGCTTGGCACCAGGCTGAGAGAGGGGTGCTGGTGGTAGTCGTCTAGTTGATGTGACCACTGGTCATCTGGTTTAGGTTTGTCACCAGACTGAGAGAGGGGTGCTGGCAGTAGTCTCGGGGTTGATGTGACCACTGGTCATCTGGTTTCGGTTTGTCACCAGACTGAGAAAGGGGTGCTGGTGGTAGTCTTGTGGTTGATCTGACCTCAGGTCATCTGGCTTAGGTTTGTCACCAGACTGAGAGAGAGGTGCTGGTGGTAGTCTTGTGGTTGATCTGACCTCAGGTCATCTGGCTTTGATTTGTTACCAGACTGAGAAAGGGGTGCTGGTGGTAGTCTTGTGGTTGATGTGACCTCTGGTCATCTGGCTTAGTCTTGTCACCAGACTGAGAGAGAGGTGCTGGTGGTAGTCTTGTCATTGGTCTGACAACTGGTCATCTGGTTTAGGTTTGTCACCAGACTGAGAAAGGGGTGCTGCTAGTAGTCTTGTGGTTGATGTGACCACTGGTCATCTGGTTTAGGTTTGTTACCAGACTGAGACAGAGAGTGGTGCTGGTGGTAGTCTTGTGGTTGATGTGACCACTGGTCATCTGGTTTAGGTTTGTCACCAGACTGAGACAGGGGTGCTGGTGGTAGTCTTGTGGTTGATATGACCTCTGGTCATCTGGCTTAGGCTTGTCACCAGACTGAGAGAGGGGTGCTGGTGGTAGTCTTGTGGTTGACGTGACCACTGGTCATCTGGTTTAGGCTTGTCACCAGACTGAGAGAGAGGTGCTGGTGGTAGTCTTGTGGTTGATGTGACCACTGGTCATCTGGTTTAGGCTTGTCACCAGACTGAGAGAGGTGTGCTGGTGGTAGTCTTGTGGTTGATGTGACCACTGGTCATCTGGTTTAGACTTGTCACCAGACTGAGAGAGGGGTGCTGGTGGTTGTCTTGTGGTTGATGGAACCACTGGTCATCTGGTTTAGGCTTGTCACCAGACTGAGAGAGATGTATTGGTGGTAGTCTTGTGGTTGATGTGACCACTGGTCATCTTTTTTAGGCTTGTCACCAGACTGAGAGAGAGGTGCTGGTGATAGTCTTGAGGTTGATGTGACCACTGGTCATCTGGTTTAGGCTTGTCACCAGACTGAGAGAGAGGTGCTGGTGGTAGTCTTGCGGTTGATGTGACCACTGGTCATCTGGCTTATGCTTGTCACCAGACTGAGAGAGAGGTGCTGGTGGTAGTCGTGTGGTTGATGTGACCACTGTTCATCTGGTTTAGGCTTGTCACCAGACTGAGAGAGAGGTGCTGGTGGTAGTCGTGTGGTTGATGTGACCACTAGTCATCTGGTTTAGGCTTGTCACCAGACTGAGAGAGGGGTGCTGGTGATAGTCTTGTGGTTGATGTGACCATTGGTCATCTGGTTTAGGCTTGTCACCAGACTGAGAGAGGGGTGCTGGTGGTAGTCGTGTGGTTGATGTGACCACTGGTAATCTGGTTTAGGCTAGTCACCAGACTGAGAGAGAGGTATTGGTGGTAGTCTTGTGGTTGATGTGACCACTGGTCATCTGGTTTAGGCTTGTCACCAGACTGAGAGAGAGGTGCTGGTGGTAGTCGTGTGGTTGATGTGACCACTGGTAATCTGGTTTAGGCTTGTCACCAGACTGAGAGAGAGGTATTGGTGGTAGTCTTGTGGTTGATGTGACCACTGGTCATCTGGTTTAGGCTTGTCACCAGACTGAGAGAGAGGTGCTGGTGGTAGTCGTGTGGTTGATGTGACCACTGGTCATCTGGCTTAGGCTTGTCACCAGACTGAGAGAGAGGTGCTGGTGGTAGTCGTGTGGTTGATGTGACCACTGGTCATCTGGCTTAGGCTTGTCACCAGACTGAGAGAGAGGTGCTGGTGGTAGTCTTGTGGTTGATGTGACCACTGGTCATCTGGTTTAGGCTTGTCACCAGACTGAGAGAGAGGGGTGCTGGTGGTAGTCGTGTGATTGATGTGACCACTGGTCATCTGGTTTAGGCTTGTCACCAGACTGAGAGAGAGGTGCTGGAGGTAGTCGTGTGGTTGATGTGACCACTGGTCATCTGGTTTAGGCTTGTCACCAGACTGAGAGAGGGGTGCTGGTGATAGTCTTGTGGTTGATGTGACCACTGGTCATCTGGTTTAGGCTTGTCACCAGACTGAGAGAGAGGTGCTGGTGGTAGTATTGTGGTTGATGTGACCACTGGTCATCTGGTTTAGGCTTGTCACCAGACTGAGAGAGGGATACTGGTGGTAGTCTTGTGGTTGATGTGACCTCTGGTCATCTGGTTTAGGCTTGTCACCAGACTGAGAGAGGGTTACTCGTGGTAGTCTTGTGGTTGGTGTGACCTCTGGTCATCTAGTTTAGGCTTGTCACCAGACTGAGAGAGGGGTGCTGGTGGTAGTCTTGCGGTTGATGTGACCACTGGTCATCTAGTCTAGGTTTGTCACCAGACTGAGAGAGAGGTGCTGGTGGTAGTCGTGTGGTTGATGTGACCACTGGTCATCTGGTTTAGGCTTGTCACCAGACTGAGAGAGGGTTACTGGTGGTAGTCTTGTGGTTGATGTGACCTCTGGTCATCAGGTTTAGGCTTGTCACCAGACTGAGAGAGGGTTACTGGTGGTAGTCTTGTGGTTGGTGTGACCTCTGGTCATCTGGTTTAGGCTTGTCACCAGACTGAGAGAGGGGTGCTGGTGGTAGTCTTGCGGTTGATGTGACCACTGGTCATCTAGTCTAGGTTTGTCACCAGACTGAGGGAGAGGTGCTGGTGGTAGTCGTGTGGTTGATGTGACCACTGGTCATCTGGTTTAGGCTTGTCATCAGACTGAGAGAGAGGTGCTGGTGGTAGTTGTGTGGTTGATGTGACTACTGGTCATCTGGTTTAGGCTTGTCACCAGACTGAGAGAGGGTTACTGGTGGTAGTCTTGTGGTTGATGTGACCTCTGGTCATCTGGTTTAGGCTTGTCACCAGACTGAGAGAGGGTTACTGGTGGTAGTCTTGTGGTTGATGTGACCACTGGTCATCTGGTTTAGGCTTGTCACCAGACTGAGAGAGGGGTGCTGGTGGTAGTATTGTGGTTGACGTGACCACTGGTCATCTGGTTTAGGCTTGTCACCAGACTGAGAGAGGGGTGCTGGTGGTAGTATTGTGGTTGACGTGACCACTGGTCATCTGGTTTAGGCTTGTCACCAGATTGAGAGAGGGGCGCTGGTGGTAGTATTGTGGTTGACGTGACCACTGGTCATCTGGTTTAGGCTTGCCACCAGACTGAGAGAGGGGTGCTGGTGGTAGTCGTGTGGTTGATGTGACCACTGGTCATCTGGTTTAGGCTTGTCACCAGACTGAGAGAGGGGTGCTGGTGGTAGTCTTGTGGTTGATGTGACCACTGGTCATCTGGTTTAGGTTTGTCACCAGACTGAGAGAGAGAGGGGTGCTGGTGGTAGTCTTGTGGTTGATGTGACCTCTGGTCATCTGGTTTAGGCTTGTCACCAGACTGAGAGAGAGGTGCTGGTGGTGGTCGTGTGGTTGATGTGACCACTGGTCATCTGGTTTAGGCTTGTCACCAGACTGAGAGAGGGGTGCTGGTGGTAGTCTTGCGGTTGATGTGACGACTGGTCATCTGGTTTAGGCTTGTCACCAGACTGAGAGAGAGGTGCTGGGAGTAGTCTTGTGGTTGATGTGACCACTGGTCATCTAGTCTAGGTTTGTCACCAGACTGAGAGAGAGGTGCTGGGAGTAGTCTTGTGGTTGATGTGACCACTGGTCATCTGGTTTAGGCTTGTCACCAGACTGAGAGAGGCGTGCTGGTGGTAGTCTTGTGGTTGATGTGACCACTGGTTATCTGGTTTAGGCTTGTCACCAGACTGAGAGAGGGGTGCTGGTGGTAGTCTTGTGGTTGATGTGACCACTGGTCATCTGGTTTAGGTTTGTCACCAGACTGAGAGAGGGGTGCTGGTGGTAGTCTTGTGGTTGATGTGACCACTGGTCATCTGGTTTAAGCTTGTTACCAGACTGAGAGTGGGGTGCTGGTGGTAGTCTTGTGGTTGATGTGACCACTGGTCATCTGGTTTAGGCTTGTCACCAGACTGAGAGAGGTGTGCTGGTGGTAGTCTTGTGGTTGATGTGACCACTGGTCATCTGGTTTAGGCTTGTCACCAGACTGAGAGAGGGGTGCTGGTGGTTGTCTTGTGGTTGATGGGACCACTGGTCATCTTTTTTAGGCTTGTCACCAGACTGAGAGAGAGGTGCTGGTGATAGTCTTGTGGTTGATGTGACCACTGGTCATCTGGTTTAGGCTTGTCACCAGACTGAGAGAGAGGTGCTGGTGGTAGTCTTGCGGTTGATGTGACCACTGGTCATATGGTTTAGGCTTGTCACCAGACTGAGAGAGGGGTGCTGGTGATAGTCTTGTGGTTGATGTGACCATTGGTCATCTGGTTTAGGCTTGTCACCAGACTGAGAGAGAGGTGCTGGTGGTAGTCTTGTGGTTGATGTGACCACTGGTCATCTGGTTTAGGTTTGTTACCAGACTGAGAGAGGGGTGCTGCTGGTAGTCTTGTGGTTGATGTGACCACTGGTCATCTGGTTTAGGCTTGTCACCAGACAGAGAGACAGGTGCTGGTGGTTGTCTTGTGGTTGATGTGACCTCTGGTCATCTGGTTTAGGCTTGTCACCAGACTGAGAGAGAGGTGCTGGTGGTAGTCTTGTGGTTGATGTGACCACTGGTGTTCTGGTTTAGGTTTGTCACCAGACTGAGAAAGGGGTGCTGGTGGTAGTCTTGTGGTTGATGTGACCACTGGTCATCTGGTTTAGGTTTGTCACCAGGCTGAGAGAGGGGTGCTGGTGGTAGTCTTGTGTTTGATGTGATCACTGGTCATCTGGTTTAGGTTTGTCACCAGACTGAGAGAGGGGTGCTGGTGGTAGTCTTGTGGTTGATGTGACCACTGGTCATCTGGTTTAGGCTTGCCACCAGACTGAGAGAGGGGTGCTGGTGGTAGTCTTGTGGTTGATGTGACCACTGGTCATCTGGTTTAAGTTTGTCACCAGACTGAGAAAGGGGTGCTGGTGGTAGTCTTGTGGTTGATGTGACCACTGGTCATCTGGTTTAGGCTTGTCACCAGACTGAGAGTGGGGTGCTGGTGGTAGTCTTGTGGTTGATGTGACCACTGGTCATCTGGTCTAGGTTTGTCACCACACTGAGAGAGAGGTGCTGGTGGTAGTCTTGTGGTTGATGTGACCACTGGTCATCTGGTTTAGGCTTGTCACCAGACTGAGAGAGGGGTGCTTGTGGTAGTCTTGTGGTTGATGTGACCACTGGTCATCTGGTTTAGGTTTGTCACCGGACTGAGAGAGGTGTGCTGGTGGTAGTCTTGTGGTTGATGTGACCACTGGTCATCTGGTTTAGGTTTGTTACCAGACTGAGAGAGGGGTGCTGCTGGTAGTCTTGTGGTTGATGTGACCACTGGTCATCTGGTTTAGGCTTGTCACCAGACTGAGAGAGAGGTGCGTGTGGTAGTCTTGTGGTTGATGTGACCACTGGTCATCTGGTTTAGCTTTGTCACCAGACTGAGAGAGAGGTGCTGGTGGCAGTCTTGTGGTTGATGTGACCACTGGTCATCTGGTTTAGGCTTGTCACCAGACTGAGAGAGAGGTGCTGGTGGTTGTCTTGTGGTTGATGTGACCACTGGTCATCTGGTTTAGGCTTGTCACCAGACTGAGAGAGAGGTGCTGGTGGTAGTCTTGCGGTTGATGTGACCACTGGTCATATGGTTTAGGCTTGTCACCAGACTGAGAGAGGGGTGCTGGTGATAGTCTTGTGGTTGATGTGACCATTGGTCATCTGGTTTAGGCTTGTCACCAGACTGAGAGAGAGGTGCTGGTGGTAGTCTTGTGGTTGATGTGACCACTGGTCATCTGGTTTAGGTTTGTTACCAGACTGAGAGAGGGGTGCTGCTGGTAGTCTTGTGGTTGATGTGACCACTGGTCATCTGGTTTAGGCTTGTCACCAGACAGAGAGACAGGTGCTGGTGGTTGTCTTGTGGTTGATGTGACCTCTGGTCATCTGGTTTAGGCTTGTCACCAGACTGAGAGAGAGGTGCTGGTGGTAGTCTTGTGGTTGATGTGACCACTGGTGTTCTGGTTTAGGTTTGTCACCAGACTGAGAAATGGGTGCTGGTGGTAGTCTTGTGGTTGATGTGACCACTGGTCATCTGGTTTAGGTTTGTCACCAGGCTGAGAGAGGGGTGCTGGTGGTAGTCTTGTGTTTGATGTGACCACTGGTCATCTGGTTTAGGTTTGTCACCAGACTGAGAGAGGGGTGCTGGTGGTAGTCTTGTGGTTGATGTGACCACTGGTCATCTGGTTTAGGCTTGCCACCAGACTGAGAGAGGGGTGCTGGTGGTAGTCTTGTGGTTGATGTGACCACTGGTCATCTGGTTTAGGTTTGTCACCAGACTGAGAAAGGGGTGCTGGTGGTAGTCTTGTGGTTGATGTGACCACTGGTCATCTGGTTTAGGCTTGTCACCAGACTGAGAGTGGGGTGCTGGTGGTTGTCTTGTGGTTGATGTGACCACTGGTCATCTGGTCTAGGTTTGTCACCACACTGAGAGAGAGGTGCTGGTGGTAGTCTTGTGGTTGATGTGACCACTGGTCATCTGGTTTAGGTTTGTCACCGGACTGAGAGAGGTGTGCTGGTGGTAGTCTTGTGGTTGATGTGACCACTGGTCATCTGGTTTAGGTTTGTTACCAGACTGAGAGAGGGGTGCTGCTGGTAGTCTTGTGGTTGATGTGACCACTGGTCATCTGGTTTAGGCTTGTCACCAGACTGAGAGAGAGGTGCGTGTGGTAGTCTTGTGGTTGATGTGACCACTGGTCATCTGGTTTAGCTTTGTCACCAGACTGAGAGAGAGGTGCTGGTGGCAGTCTTGTGGTTGATGTGACCACTGGTCATCTGGTTTAGGCTTGTCACCAGACTGAGAGAGAGGTGCTGGTGGTTGTCTTGTGGTTGATGTGACCACTGGTCATCTGGTTTAGGTTTTTCACCAGACTGAGAGTGGGGTGCTGGTGATAGTCTTGTGGTTGATGTGACCACTGGTCATCTGGTTTAGGCTTGTCACCAGACTGAGAGAGGGGTGCTGGTGGTAGTCTTGTTGTTGATGTGACCACTGGTCATCTGGTTTAGGCTTGTCACCAGACTGAGAGAGGGGTTCTGGTGGTAGTCTTGTGGTTGATGTGACCACTGGTCATCTGGTTTAGGCTTGTCACCTGACTGAGAGAGAGGTGCTGGTTGTTGTCTTGTGGTTGATGTGACCACTGGTCATCTGGTTTAGGCTTGTCACCAGACTGAGAGAGGGGTGCTGGTGGTAGTCTTGTGGTTTATGTGACCACTGGTCATCTGGTTTAGGCTTGTCACCAGACTGAGAGAGGGGTGCTGGTGGTAGTCTTGTGGTTGATGTGACCACTGGTCATCTGGTTTAGGCTTGTCACCAGACTGAGAGAGGGGTGCTGGTGGTAGTCTTGTGGTTTATGTGACCACTGGTCATCTGGTTTAGGCTTGTCACCAGACTGAGAGAGGGGTGCTGGTGGTAGTCTTGTGGTTGATGTGACCACTGGTCATCTGGTTTAGGCTTGTCACCAGACTGAGAGAGGGGTGCTGGTGGTAGTCTTGTGGTTTATGTGACCACTGGTCATCTGGTTTAGGCTTGTCACCAGACTGAGAGAGGGGTGCTGGTGGTAGTCTTGTGGTTGATGTGACCACTGGTCATCTGGTTTAGGCTTGTCACCAGACTGAGAGAGGGGTGCTGGTGGTAGTCTTGTGGTTGATGTGACCACTGGTCATCTGGTTTAGGCTTGTCACCAGACTGAGAGAGGGTGCTGGTGGTAGTCTTGTGGTTGATGTGACCACTGGTCATCTGGTTTAGGCTTGTCACCAGACTGAGAGAGGGGTGCTGGTGGTAGTCTTGTGGTTTATGTGACCACTGGTCATCTGGTTTAGACTTGTCACCAGACTGAGAGAGGGGTGCTGGTGGTTATCTTTTATTGATGTGACCACTGGTCATCTGGTTTAGGCTTGTCACCAGACTGAGAGAGAGAGGGGTGCTGGTGGTAGTCTTGTGGTTGATGTGACCACTGGTCATCTGGTTTCAGCTTGTCACCAGACTGAGAAAGAGGTGCTGGTGGTAGTTTTGTGGTTGATGTGACCACTGGTCATCTAGTCTAGCCTTGTCACCAGACTGAGAAAGGGGTGCTGCTAGTAGTCTTGTGGTTGATAGGACCACTGGTCATCTTGTCTAGGCTTGTCACCAGACTAAGAGAGGGGTGCTGGTGGTAGTCTTGCGGTTGATGTGACCACTGGTCATCTTGTTTAGGCTTGGCACCAGGCTGAGAGAGGGGTGCTGGTGGTAGTCGTCTAGTTGATGTGACCACTGGTCATCTGGTTTAGGTTTGTCACCAGACTGAGAGAGGGGTGCTGGCAGTAGTCTTGGGGTTGATGTGACCACTGGTCATCTGGTTTCGGTTTGTCACCAGACTGAGAAAGGGGTGCTGGTGGTAGTCTTGTGGTTGATCTGACCTCAGGTCATCTGGCTTAGGTTTGTCACCAGACTGAGAAAGGGGTGCTGGTGGTAATCTTGTGGTTGATGTGACCTCTGGTCATCTGGCTTAGGCTTGTCACCAGACTGAGAGAGAGGTGCTGGTGGTAGTCTTGTGGTTGATCTGACCTCAGGTCATCTGGCTTTGATTTGTCACCAGACTGAGAAAGGGGTGCTGGTGGTAGTCTTGTGGTTGATGTGACCTCTGGTCATCTGGCTTAGTCTTGTCACCAGACTGAGAGAGAGGTGCTGGTGGTAGTCTTGTGATTGGTCTGACAACTGGTCATCTGGTTTAGGTTTGTCACCAGACTGAGAAAGGGGTGCTGCTAGTAGTCTTGTGGTTGATGTGACCACTGGTCATCTGGTTTAGGTTTGTTACCAGACTGAGACAGAGAGTGGTGCTGGTGGTAGTCTTGTGGTTGATGTGACCACTGGTCATCTGGTTTAGGTTTGTCACCAGACTGAGACAGGGGTGCTGGTGGTAGTCTTGTGGTTGATGTGACCTCTGGTCATCTGGCTTAGGCTTGTCACCAGACTGAGAGAGAGGTATTGGTGGTAGTCTTGTGGTTGATGTGACAAGTGGTCATATGGTCTAGGCTTGTCACCAGACTGAGAAAGGAGTGCTGGTGGTAGTCTTGTGGTTGATGTGACCACAGGTCATCTAGTATAGGTTTGTCACCAAACTGAGAGAGAGGTGCTGGTGGTAGTCGTGTGGTTGATGTGACCACTGGTCATCTGTTTTAGGTTTGTCACCAGACTGAGAGAGGGGTGCTGGTGGTAGTCGTGTGGTTGATGTAACCACTGGTAATCTGGTTTAGGTTTGTCACCAGACTGAGAGAGGGGTGCTGGTGGTGGTCTTGTGGTTGTTGTGACCTCTGGTCATCTGGTGTAGGTTTGTCACCAGACTGAGAGAGGGGTGCTGGTGGTAGTATTGTGGTTGACGTGACCACTGGTCATCTGGTTTAGGCTTGTCACCAGACTGAGAGAGGGGTGCTGGTGGTAGTCGTGTGGTTGATGTGACCACTGGTCATCTGGTTTAGGCTTGTCACCAGACTGAGAGAGAGAGGGTTGCTGGTGGTAGTCTTGTGGTTGATGTGACCTCTGGTCATCTGGTTTAGGCTTGTCACCAGACTGAGAGAGAGGTGCTGGTGGTAGTCGTGTGGTTGATGTGACCACTGGTCATCTGGTTTAGGCTTGTCACCAGACTGAGAGAGGGGTGCTGGTGATAGTCTTGTGGTTGATGTGACCACTGGTCATCTGGTTTAGGCTTGTCACCAGACTGAGAGAGGGGTGCTGGTGGTTGTCTTGCGGTTGATGTGACGACTGGTCATCTAGTCTAGGTTTGTCACCAGACTGAGAGAGAGGTGCTGGGAGTAGTCTTGTGGTTGATGTGACCACTGGTCATCTGGTTTAGGCTTGTCACCAGACTGAGAGAGGGGTGCTGGTGGTAGTCTTGTGGTTGATGTGACCACTGGTTATCTGGTTTAGGCTTGTCACCAGACTGAGAGAGGGGTGCTGGTGGTAGTCTTGTGGTTGATGTGACCACTGGTCATCTGGTTTAAGCTTGTCACCAGACTGAGAGTGGGGTGCTGGTGGTAGTCTTGTGGTTGATGTGACCACTGGTCATCTGGTTTAGGCTTGTCACCAGACTGAGAGTGGTGTGCTGGTGGTAGTCTTGTGGTTGATGTGGCCACTGGTCATCTGGTTTAGACTTGTCACTAGACTGAGAGAGGGGTGCTGGTGGTTGTCTTGTGGTTGATGGGACCACTGGTCATCTGGTTTAAGCTTGTCACCAGACTGAGAGAGGGGTGCTGGTGGTAGTCTTGTGGTTGATGTGACCACTGGTCATCTGGTTTAGGCTTGTCACCAGACTGAGAGAGATGTATTGGTGGTAGTCTTGTGGTTGATGTGACCACTGGTCATCTTTTTTAGGCTTGTCACCAGACTGAGAGAGAGGTGCTGGTGATAGTCTTGAGGTTGATGTGACCACTGGTCATCTGGTTTAGGCTTGTCACCAGACTGAGAGAGAGGTGCTGGTGGTAGTCTTGCGGTTGATGTGACCACTTGTCATCTGGCTTATGCTTGTCACCAGACTGAGAGAGAGGTGCTGGTGGTAGTCGTGTGGTTGATGTGACCACTGTTCATCTGGTTTAGGCTTGTCACCAGACTGAGAGAGAGGTGCTGGTGGTAGTCGTGTGGTTGATGTGACCACTAGTCATCTGGTTTAGGCTTGTCACCAGACTGAGAGAGGGGTGCTGGTGATAGTCTTGTGGTTGATGTGACCATTGGTCATCTGATTTAGGCTTGTCACCAGACTGAGAGAGGGGTGCTGGTGGTAGTCGTGTGGTTGATGTGACCACTGGTAATCTGGTTTAGGCTTGTCACCAGACTGAGAGAGAGGTATTGGTGGTAGTCTTGTGGTTGATGTGACCACTGGTCATCTGGTTTAGGCTTGTCACCAGACTGAGAGAGAGGTGCTGGTGGTAGTCGTGTGGTTGATGTGACCACTGGTAAACTGGTTTAGGCTTGTCACCAGACTGAGAGAGAGGTATTGGTGGTAGTCTTGTGGTTGATGTGACCACTGGTCATCTGGTTTAGGCTTGTCACCAGACTGAGAGAGAGGTGCTGGTGGTAGTCGTGTGGTTGATGTGACCACTGGTCATCTGGCTTAGGCTTGTCACCAGACTGAGAGAGAGGTGCTGGTGGTAGTCGTGTGGTTGATGTGACCACTGGTAATCTGGTTTAGGCTTGTCACCAGACTGAGAGAGGTATTGGTGGTAGTCTTGTGGTTGATGTGACCACTGGTCATCTGGTTTAGGCTTGTCACCAGACTGAGAGAGGGGTGCTGGTGGTAGTCGTGTGGTTGATGTGACCACTGGTCATCTGGTTTAGGCTTGTCACCAGACTGAGAGAGAGGTGCTGGAGGTAGTCGTGTGGTTGATGTGACCACTGGTCATCTGGTTTAGGCTTGTCACCAGACTGAGAGAGGGGTGCTGGTGATAGTCTTGTGGTTGATGTGACCACTGGTCATCTGGTTTAGGCTTGTCACCAGACTGAGAGAGAGGTGCTGGTGGTAGTCGTGTGGTTGATGTGACTACTGGTCATCTGGTTTAGGCTTGTCACCAGACTGAGAGAGGGTTACTGGTGGTAGTCTTTTGGTTGATGTGACCACTGGTCATCTGGTTTAGGCTTGTCACCAGACTGAGAGAGAGGTGCTGGTGGTAGTCGTGTGGTTGATGTGACTACTGGTCATCTGGTTTAGGCTTGTCACCAGACTGAGAGAGGGTTACTGGTGGTAGTCTTGTGGTTGATGTGACCACTGGTCATCTGGTTTAGGCTTGTCACCAGACTGAGAGAGGGTTACTGGTGGTAGTCTTGTGGTTGGTGTGACCTCTGGTCATCTGGTTTAGGCTTGTCACCAGACTGAGAGAGGGGTGCTGGTGGTAGTCTTGTGGTTGATGTGACCACTGGTTATCTGGTTTAGGCTTGTCACCAGACTGAGAGAGGGGTGCTGGTGGTAGTCTTGTGGTTGATGTGACCACTGGTCATCTGGTTTAAGCTTGTTACCAGACTGAGAGTGGGGTGCTGGTGGTAGTCTTGTGGTTGATGTGACCACTGGTCATCTGGTTTAGGCTTGTCACCAGACTGAGAGAGGTGTGCTGGTGGTAGTCTTGTGGTTGATGTGACCACTGGTCATCTGGTTTAGGCTTGTCACCAGACTGAGAGAGAGGTGCTGGTGGTAGTCTTGTGGTTGATGTGACCACTGGTCATCTGGTTTAGGCTTGTCACCAGACTGAGAGAGGGGTGCTGGTGGTAGTCTTGTGGTTGATGTGACCACTGGTCATCTGGTTTAGGCTTGTCACCAGACTGAGAGAGAGGTATTGGTGGTAATCTTGTGGTTGATGTGACCACTGGTCATCTTTTTTAGGCTTGTCACCAGACTGAGAGAGAGGTGCTGGTGATAGTCTTGTGGTTGATGTGACCACTGGTCATCTGGTTTAGGCTTGTCACCAGACTGAGAGAGAGGTGCTGGTGGTTGTCTTGTGGTTGATGGGACCACTGGTCATCTGGTTTAAGCTTGTCACCAGACTGAGAGAGGGGTGCTGGTGGTAGTCTTGTGGTTGATGTGACCACTGGTCATCTGGTTTAGGCTTGTCACCAGACTGAGAGAGAGGTATTGGTGGTAATCTTGTGGTTGATGTGACCACTGGTCATCTTTTTTAGGCTTGTCACCAGACTGAGAGAGAGGTGCTGGTGATAGTCTTGTGGTTGATGTGACCACTGGTCATCTGGTTTAGGCTTGTCACCACACTGAGAGAGAGGTGCTGGTGGTTGTCTTGTGGTTGATGGGACCACTGGTCATCTGGTTTAAGCTTGTCACCAGACTGAGAGAGGGGTGCTGGTGGTAGTCTTGTGGTTGATGTGACCACTGGTCATCTGGTTTAGGCTTGTCACCAGACTGAGAGAGAGGTATTGGTGGTAATCTTGTGGTTGATGTGACCACTGGTCATCTTTTTTAGGCTTGTCACCAGACTGAGAGAGAGGTGCTGGTGATAGTCTTGTGGTTGATGTGACCACTGGTCATCTGGTTTAGGCTTGTCACCAGACTGAGAGAGAGGTGCTGGTGGTAGTCTTGCGGTTGATGTGACCATTGGTCATCTGGTTTAGGCTTGTCACCAGACTGAGAGAGAGGTGCTGGTGGTAGTCGTGTGGTTGATGTGACCACTGGTAATCTGGTTTAGGCTTGTCACCAGACTGAGAGAGGGGTGCTGGTGGTAGTCTTGTGGTTGATGTGACCACTGGTCATCTGGTTTAGGCTTGTCACCAGACTGAGAGAGGGGTGCTTGTGGTAGTCGTGTGGTTGATGTGACCACTGGTCATCTGGTTTAGGCTTGTCACCAGACTGAGAGAGAGGTGCTGGTGGTAGTCTTGCGGTTGATGTGACCACTGGTCATCTGGTTTAGGCTTGTCACCAGACTGAGAGAGAGGTATTGGTGGTAGTCTTGTGGTTGATGTGACCACTGGTCATCTGGTTTAGGCTTGTCACCAGACTGAGAGAGAGGTGCTGGTGGTAGTCGTGTGGTTGATGTGACCACTGGTCATCTGGCTTAGGCTTGTCACCAGACTGAGAGAGAGGTGCTGGTGGTAGTCGTGTGGTTGATGTGACCACTGGTCATCTGGTTTAGGCTTGTCACCAGACTGAGAGAGGGGTGCTGGTGATAGTCTTGTGGTTGATGTGACCACTGGTCATCTGGTTAGGCTTGTCACCAGACTGAGAGAGGGTTACTGGTGGTAGTCTTGTGGTTGATGTGACCTCTGGTCATCTGGTTTAGGCTTGTCACCAGACTGAGAGAGGGGTGCTGGTGGTAGTATTGTGGTTGACGTGACCACTGGTCATCTGGTTTAGGCTTGTCACCAGACTGAGAGAGGGGTGCTGGTGGTAGTCGTGTGGTTGATGTGACCACTGGTCATCTGGTTTAGGCTTGTCACCAGACTGAGAGAGGGGTGCTGGTGGTAGTCTTGTGGTTGATGTGACCACTGGTCATCTAGTCTAGGTTTGTCACCAGACTGAGAGAGAGGTGCTGGGAGTAGTCTTGTGGTTGATGTCACCACTGGTCATCTGGTTTAGGCTTGTCACCAGACTGAGAGAGGTGTGCTGGTGGTAGTCTTGTGGTTGCTGTGACCACTGGTCATCTGGTTTAGGCTTGTCACCAGACTGTGAGAGGGGTGCTGGTGGTTGTCTTGTGGTTGATGGGACCACTGGTCATCTGGTTTAAGCTTGTCACCAGACTGAGAGACGGGTGCTGGTGGTAGTCTTGTGGTTGATGTGGCCACTGGTCATCTGGTTTAGGCTTGTCACCAGACTGAGAGAGAGGTATTGGTGGTAGTCTTGTGGTTGATGTGACCACTGGTCATCTTTTTTAGGCTTGTCACCAGACTGAGAGAGAGGTGCTGGTGATAGTCTTGGGTTTGATGTGACCACTGGTCATCTGGTTTAGGCTTGTCACCAGACTGAGAGAGAGGTGCTGGTGGTAGTCTTGCGGTTGATGTGACCACTGGTCATCTGGTTTAGTCTTGTCACCAGACTGAGAGAGGGGTGCTGGTGATAGTCTTGTGGTTGATGTGACCATTGGTCATCTGGTTTAGGCTTGTCACCAGACTGAGAGAGAGGTGCTGGTGGTAGTCTTGCGGTTGATGTGACCACTGGTCATCTGGTTTAGGCTTGTCACCAGACTGAGAGAGAGGTATTGGTGGTAGTCTTGTGGTTGATGTGACCACTGGTCATCTGGTTTAGGCTTGTCACCAGACTGAGAGAGAGGTGCTGGTGGTAGTCGTGTGGTTGATGTGACCACTGGTCATCTGGCTTAGGCTTGTCACCAGACTGAGAGAGAGGTGCTGGTGGTAGTCGTGTGGTTGATGTGACCACTGGTCATCTGGTTTAGGCTTGTCACCAGACTGAGAGAGTGGTGCTGGTGATAGTCTTGTGGTTGATGTGACCACTGGTCATCTGGTTTAGGCTTGTCACCAGACTGAGAGAGGGGTGCTGGTGATAGTCTTGTGGTTGATGTGACCACTGGTCATCTGGTTTAGGCTTGTCACCAGACTGAGAGAGGGTTACTGGTGGTAGTCTTGTGGTTGATGTGACCTCTGGTCATCTGGTTTAGGCTTGTCACCAGACTGAGAGAGGGTTACTGGTGGTAGTCTTGTGGTTGATGTGACCACTGGTCATCTGGTTTAGGCTTGTCACCAGACTGAGAGAGGGGTGCTGGTGGTAGTATTGTGGTTGACGTGACCACTGGTCATCTGGTTTAGGCTTGTCACCAGACTGAGAGAGGGGTGCTGGTGGTAGTCGTGTGGTTGATGTGACCACTGGTCATCTGGTTTAGGCTTGTCACCAGACTGAGAGAGGTGTGCTGGTGGTAGTCTTGTGGTTGATGTGACCACTGGTCATCTGGTTTAGGCTTGTCACCAGACTGAGAGTGGGGTGCTGGTGGTAGTCTTGTGGTTGATGTGACCACTGGTCATCTGGTTTAGGCTTGTCACCAGACTGAGAGAGGTGTGCTGGTGGTAGTCTTGTGGTTGATGTGACCACTGGTCATCTGGTTTAAGCTTGTCACCAGACTGAGAGTGGGGTGCTGGTGGTAGTCTTGTGGTTGATGTGACCACTGGTCATCTGGTTTAGGCTTGTCACCAGACTGAGAGAGGTGTGCTGGTGGTAGTCTTGTGGTTGATGTGACCACTGGTCATCTGGTTTAGGCTTGTCACCAGACTGAGAGAGGGGTGCTGGTGGTTGTCTTGTGGTTGATGGGACCACTGGTCATCTGGTTTAAGCTTGTCACCAGACTGAGAGAAGGGTGCTGGTGGTAGTCTTGTGGTTGATGTGACCACTGGTCATCTGGTTTAGGCTTGTCACCAGACTGAGAGAGAGGTATTGGTGGTAGTCTTGTGGTTGATGTGACCACTGGTCATCTTTTTTAGGCTTGTCACCAGACTGAGAGAGAGGTGCTGGTGATAGTCTTGTGGTTGATGTGACCACTGGTCATCTGGTTTAGGCTTGTCACCAGACTGAGAGAGAGGTGCTGGTGGTAGTCTTGCGGTTGATGTGACCACTGGTCATCTGGTTTAGGCTTGTCACCAGACTGAGAGAGGGGTGCTGATGATAGTCTTGTAGTTGATGTGACCATTGGTCATCTGGTTTAGGCTTGTCACCAGACTGAGAGAGGGGTGCTGGTGGTAGTCTTGTGGTTGATGTGACCACTGGTAATCTGGTTTAGGCTTCTCACCAGACTGAGAGAGGGGTGCTGGTGGTAGTCTTGTGGTTGATGTGACCACTGGTCATCTGGTTTAGGCTTGTCACCAGACTGAGAGAGAGGTGCTGGTGGTAGTCTTGTGGTTGATGTGACCACTGGTCATCTGGTTTAGGCTTGTCACCAGACTGAGAGAGAGGTGCTGGTGGTAGTCTTGCGGTTGATGTGACCACTGGTCATCTGGTTTAGGCTTGTCACCAGACTGAGAGAGAGGTATTGGTGGTAGTCTTGTGGTTGATGTGACCACTGGTCATCTGGTTTAGGCTTCTCACCAGACTGAGAGAGAGGTGCTGGTGGTAGTCGTGTGGTTGATGTGACCACTGGTCATCTGGCTTAGGCTTGTCACCAGACTGAGAGAGAGGTGCTGGTGGTAGTCGTGTGGTTGATGTGACCACTGGTCATCTGGTTTAGGCTTGTCACCAGACTGAGAGAGGGGTGCTGGTGATAGTCTTGTGGTTGATGTGACCACTGGTCATCTGGTTAGGCTTGTCACCAGACTGAGAGAGGGTTACTGGTGGTAGTCTTGTGGTTGATGTGACCTCTGGTCATCTGGTTTAGGCTTGTCACCAGACTGAGAGAGGGGTGCTGGTGGTAGTATTGTGGTTGACGTGACCACTGGTCATCTGGTTTAGGCTTGTCACCAGACTGAGAGAGGGGTGCTGGTGGTAGTCGTGTGGTTGATGTGACCACTGGTCATCTGGTTTAGGCTTGTCACCAGACTGAGAGAGGGGTGCTGGTGGTAGTCTTGTGGTTGATGTGACCACTGGTCATCTAGTCTAGGTTTGTCACCAGACTGAGAGAGAGGTGCTGGGAGTAGTCTTGTGGTTGATGTCACCACTGGTCATCTGGTTTAGGCTTGTCACCAGACTGAGAGAGGTGTGCTGGTGGTAGTCTTGTGGTTGATGTGACCACTGGTCATCTGGTTTAGGCTTGTCACCAGACTGAGAGAGGGGTGCTGGTGGTTGTCTTGTGGTTGATGGGACCACTGGTCATCTGGTTTAAGCTTGTCACCAGACTGAGAGACGGGTGCTGGTGGTAGTCTTGTGGTTGATGTGGCCACTGGTCATCTGGTTTAGGCTTGTCACCAGACTGAGAGAGAGGTATTGGTGGTAGTCTTGTGGTTGATGTGACCACTGGTCATCTTTTTTAGGCTTGTCACCAGACTGAGAGAGAGGTGCTGGTGATAGTCTTGGGTTTGATGTGACCACTGGTCATCTGGTTTAGGCTTGTCACCAGACTGAGAGAGAGGTGCTGGTGGTAGTCTTGCGGTTGATGTGACCACTGGTCATCTGGTTTAGTCTTGTCACCAGACTGAGAGAGGGGTGCTGGTGATAGTCTTGTGGTTGATGTGACCATTGGTCATCTGGTTTAGGCTTGTCACCAGACTGAGAGAGAGGTGCTGGTGGTAGTCTTGCGGTTGATGTGACCACTGGTCATCTGGTTTAGGCTTGTCACCAGACTGAGAGAGAGGTATTGGTGGTAGTCTTGTGGTTGATGTGACCACTGGTCATCTGGCTTAGGCTTGTCACCAGACTGAGAGAGAGGTGCTGGTGGTAGTCGTGTGGTTGATGTGACCACTGGTCATCTGGTTTAGGCTTGTCACCAGACTGAGAGAGTGGTGCTGGTGATAGTCTTGTGGTTGATGTGACCACTGGTCATCTGGTTTAGGCTTGTCACCAGACTGAGAGAGGGGTGCTGGTGATAGTCTTGTGGTTGATGTGACCACTGGTCATCTGGTTTAGGCTTGTCACCAGACTGAGAGAGGGATACTGGTGGTAGTCTTGTGGTTGATGTGACCTCTGGTCATCTGGTTTAGGCTTGTCACCAGACTGAGAGAGGGTTACTGGTGGTAGTCTTGTGGTTGATGTGACCACTGGTCATCTGGTTTAGGCTTGTCACCAGACTGAGAGAGGGGTGCTGGTGGTAGTATTGTGGTTGACGTGACCACTGGTCATCTGGTTTAGGCTTGTCACCAGACTGAGAGAGGGGTGCTGGTGGTAGTCGTGTGGTTGATGTGACCACTGGTCATCTGGTTTAGGCTTGTCACCAGACTGAGAGAGGTGTGCTGGTGGTAGTCTTGTGGTTGATGTGACCACTGGTCATCTGGTTTAGGCTTGTCACCAGACTGAGAGTGGGGTGCTGGTGGTAGTCTTGTGGTTGATGTGACCACTGGTCATCTGGTTTAGGCTTGTCACCAGACTGAGAGAGGTGTGCTGGTGGTAGTCTTGTGGTTGATGTGACCACTGGTCATCTGGTTTAAGCTTGTCACCAGACTGAGAGTGGGGTGCTGGTGGTAGTCTTGTGGTTGATGTGACCACTGGTCATCTGGTTTAGGCTTGTCACCAGACTGAGAGAGGTGTGCTGGTGGTAGTCTTGTGGTTGTTGTGACCACTGGTCATCTGGTTTAGGCTTGTCACCAGACTGAGAGAGGGGTGCTGGTGGTTGTCTTGTGGTTGATGGGACCACTGGTCATCTGGTTTAAGCTTGTCACCAGACTGAGAGAAGGGTGCTGGTGGTAGTCTTGTGGTTGATGTGACCACTGGTCATCTGGTTTAGGCTTGTCACCAGACTGAGAGAGAGGTATTGGTGGTAGTCTTGTGGTTGATGTGACCACTGGTCATCTTTTTTAGGCTTGTCACCAGACTGAGAGAGAGGTGCTGGTGATAGTCTTGTGGTTGATGTGACCACTGGTCATCTGGTTTAGGCTTGTCACCAGACTGAGAGAGAGGTGCTGGTGGTAGTCTTGCGGTTGATGTGACCACTGGTCATCTGGTTTAGGCTTGTCACCAGACTGAGAGAGGGGTGCTGATGATAGTCTTGTAGTTGATGTGACCATTGGTCATCTGGTTTAGGCTTGTCACCAGACTGAGAGAGGGGTGCTGGTGGTAGTCTTGTGGTTGATGTGACCACTGGTAATCTGGTTTAGGCTTCTCACCAGACTGAGAGAGGGGTGCTGGTGGTAGTCTTGTGGTTGATGTGACCACTGGTCATCTGGTTTAGGCTTGTCACCAGACTGAGAGAGAGGTGCTGGTGGTAGTCTTGTGGTTGATGTGACCACTGGTCATCTGGTTTAGGCTTGTCACCAGACTGAGAGAGAGGTGCTGGTGGTAGTCTTGCGGTTGATGTGACCACTGGTCATCTGGTTGAGGCTTGTCACCAGACTGAGAGAGAGGTATTGGTGGTAGTCTTGTGGTTGATGTGACCACTGGTCATCTGGTTTAGGCTTCTCACCAGACTGAGAGAGAGGTGCTGGTGGTAGTCGTGTGGTTGATGTGACCACTGGTCATCTGGCTTAGGCTTGTCACCAGACTGAGAGAGAGGTGCTGGTGGTAGTCGTGTGGTTGATGTGACCACTGGTCATCTGGTTTAGGCTTGTCACCAGACTGAGAGAGGGGTGCTGGTGATAGTCTTGTGGTTGATGTGACCACTGGTCATCTGGTTTAGGCTTGTCACCAGACTGAGAGAGAGGTGCTGGTGGTAGTCGTGTGGTTGATGTGACTACTGGACATCTGGTTTAGGCTTGTCACCAGACTGAGAGAGGGTTACTGGTGGTAGTCTTGTGGTTGATGTGACCTCTGGTCATCTGGTTTAGGCTTGTCACCAGACTGAGAGAGGGTTACTGGTGGTAGTCTTGTGGTTGGTGTGACCTCTGGTCATCTGGTTTCGGCTTGTCACCAGACTGAGAGAGGTGTGCTGGTGGTAGTCTTGCGGTTGATGTGACCACTGGTCATCTAGTCTAGGTTTGTCACCAGACTGAGAGAGAGGTGCTGGTGGTAGTCGTGTGGTTGATGTGACCACTGGTCATCTGGTTTAGGCTTGTCACCAGACTGAGAGAGAGGTGCTGGTGGTAGTCGTGTGGTTGATGTGACTACTGGTCATCTGGTTTAGGCTTGTCACCAGACTGAGAGAGGGTTACTGGTGGTAGTCTTGTGGTTGATGTGACCTCTGGTCATCTGGTTTAGGCTTGTCACCAGACTGAGAGAGGGTTACTGGTGGTAGTCTTCTGGTTGGTGTGACCTCTGTTCATCTGGTTTAGGCTTGTCACCAGACTGAGAGAAGGGTGCTGGTGGTTGTCTTGTGGTTGATGTGACCACTGGTCATCTAGTCTAGGTTTGTCACCAGACTGAGAGAGATGTGCTGGTGGTAGTCGTGTGGTTGATGTGACCTCTGGTCATCTGGTTTAGGTTTGTCGCCAGACTGAGAGAGGGGTGCTGGTGGTAGTCTTGTGGTTGATGTGACCACTGGTCATCTGGTTTAGGCTTGTCACCAGACTGAGAGAGAGGTATTGGTGGTAGTCTTGTGGTTGATGTGACCACTGGTCATCTTTTTTAAGCTTGTCACCAGACTGAGAGAGAGGTGCTGGTGATAGTCTTGTGGTTGATGTGACCACAGGTCATCTGGTTTAGGCTTGTCACCAGACTGAGAGAGAGGTGCTGGTGGTAGTCTTGTGGTTGATGTGACCACTGGTCATCTGGTTTAGGCTTGTCACCAGACTGAGAGAGAGGTATTGGTGGTAGTCTTGTGGTTGATGTGACCACTGGTCATCTTTTTTAAGCTTGTCACCAGACTGAGAGAGAGGTGCTGGTGATAGTCTTGTGGTTGATGTGACCACAGGTCATCTGGTTTAGGCTTGTCACCAGACTGAGAGAGAGGTGCTGGTGGTAGTCTTGCGGTTGATGTGACCACTGGTCATCTGGTTTAGGCTTGTCACCAGACTGAGAGAGGGGTGCTGATGATAGTCTTGTGGTTGATGTGACCATTGGTCATCTGGTTTAGGCTTGTCACCAGACTGAGAGAGAGGTGCTGGTGGTAGTCGTGTGGTTGATGTGACCACTGGTAATCTGGTTTAGGCTTGTCACCAGACTGAGAGAGGGGTGCTGGTGGTAGTCTTGTGGTTGATGTGACCACTGGTCATCTGGTTTAGGCTTGTCACCAGACTGAGAGAGAGGTATTGGTGGTAGTCTTGTGGTTGATGTGACCACTGGTCATCTGGTTTAGGCTTGTCACCAGACTGAGAGAGGGGTGCTGGTGGTAGTCTTGTGGTTGATGTGACCACTGATCATCTGGTTTAGGCTTGTCACCAGACTGAGAGAGAGGTGCTGGTGGTATTCTTGCGGTTGATGTGACCACTGGTCATCTGGTTTAGGCTTGTCACCAGACTGAGAGAGAGGTATTGGTGGTAGTCTTGTGGTTGATGTGACCACTGGTCATCTGGTTTAGGCTTCTCACCAGACTGAGAGAGAGGTGCTGGTGGTAGTCGTGTGGTTGATGTGACCACTGGTCATCTGGTTTAGGCTTGTCACCAGACTGAGAGAGGGGTGCTGGTGATAGTCTTGTGGTTGATGTGACCACTGGTCATCTGGTTTAGGCTTGTCACCAGACTGAGAGAGAGGTGCTGGTGGTAGTCGTGTGGTTGATGTGACCACTGGTCATCTGGTTTAGGCTTGTCACCAGACTGAGAGAGGGGTGCTGGTGATAGTCTTGTGGTTGATGTGACCACTGGTCATCTGGTTTAGGCTTGTCACCAGACTGAGAGAGAGGTGCTGGTGGTAGTCGTGTGGTTGATGTGACTACTGGACATCTGGTTTAGGCTTGTCACCAGACTGAGAGAGGGTTACTGGTGGTAGTCTTGTGGTTGATGTGACCTCTGGTCATCTGGTTTAGGCTTGTCACCAGACTGAGAGAGGGTTACTGGTGGTAGTCTTGTGGTTGGTGTGACCTCTGGTCATCTGGTTTAGGCTTGTCACCAGACTGAGAGAGGTGTGCTGGTGGTAGTCTTGCGGTTGATGTGACCACTGGTCATCTAGTCTAGGTTTGTCACCAGACTGAGAGAGAGGTGCTGGTGGTAGTCGTGTGGTTGATGTGACCACTGGTCATCTGGTTTAGGCTTGTCACCAGACTGAGAGAGAGGTGCTTGTGGTAGTCGTGTGGTTGATGTGACTACTGGTCATCTGGTTTAGGCTTGTCACCAGACTGAGAGAGGGTTATTGGTGGTAGTCTTGTGGTTGATGTGACCTCTGGTCATCTGGTTTAGGCTTGTCACCAGACTGAGAGAGGGTTACTGGTGGTAGTCTTCTGGTTGGTGTGACCTCTGGTCATCTGGTTTAGGCTTGTCACCAGACTGAGAGAGGGGTGCTGGTGGTAGTCTTGCGGTTGATGTGACCACTGGTCATCTAGTCTAGGTTTGTCACCAGACTGAGAGAGATGTGCTGGTGGTAGTCGTGTGGTTGATGTGACCTCTGGTCATCTGGTTTAGGTTTGTCGCCAGACTGAGAGAGGGGTGCTGGTGGTAGTCTTGTGGTTGATGTGACCACTGGTCATCTGGTTTAGGCTTGTCACCAGACTGAGAGTGGGGTGCTGGTGGTAGTCTTGTGGTTGATGTGACCACTGGTCATCTGGTTTAAGCTTGTCACCAGACTGAGAGTGGGGTGCTGGTGGTAGTCTTGTGGTTGATGTGACCACTGGTCATCTGGTTTAGGCTTGTCACCAGACTGAGAGAGGGGTGCTGGTGGTTGTCTTGTGGTTGATGTGACCACTGGTCATCTGGTTTAAGCTTGTCACCAGACTGAGAGTGGGGTGCTGGTGGTAGTCTTGTGGTTGATGTGACCACTGGTCATCTGGTTTAGGCTTGTCACCAGACTGAGAGAGGGGTGCTGGTGGTAGTCTTGTGGTTGATGTGACCACTGGTCATCTGGTTTAAGCTTGTCACCAGACTGAGAGTGGGGTGCTGGTGGTAGTCGTGTGGTTGATGTGACCACTGGTAATCTGGTTTAGGCTTGTCACCATACTGAGAGAGGGGTGCTGGTGGTAGTCGTGTGGTTGATGTGACCACTGGTAATCTGGTTTAGGCTTGTCACCAGACTGAGAGAGGGGTGCTGGTGGTAGTCTTGTGGTTGATGTGACCACTGGTCATCTGGTTTAGGCTTGTCACCAGACTGAGAGAGAGGTGCTGGTGGTAGTCTTGCGGTTGATGTGACCACTGGTCATCTGGTTTAGGCTTGTCACCAGACTGAGAGAGAGGTATTGGTGGTAGTCTTGTGGTTGATGTGACCACTGGTCATCTGGTTTAGGCTTCTCACCAGACTGAGAGAGAGGTGCTGGTGGTAGTCGTGTGGTTGATGTGACCACTGGTCATCTGGCTTAGGCTTGTCACCAGACTGAGAGAGAGGTGCTGGTGGTAGTCGTGTGGTTGATGTGACCACTGGTCATCTGGTTTAGGCTTGTCACCAGACTGAGAGAGGGGTGCTGGTGATAGTCTTGTGGTTGATGTGACCACTGGTCATCTGGTTTAGGCTTGTCACCAGACTGAGAGAGAGGTGCTGGTGGTAGTCGTGTGGTTGATGTGACTACTGGACATCTGGTTTAGGCTTGTCACCAGACTGAGAGAGGGTTACTGGTGGTAGTCTTGTGGTTGATGTGACCTCTGGTCATCTGGTTTAGGCTTGTCACCAGAGTGAGAGAGGGTTACTGGTGGTAGTCTTGTGGTTGGTGTGACCTCTGGTCATCTGGTTTAGGCTTGTCACCAGACTGAGAGAGGTGTGCTGGTGGTAGTCTTGCGGTTGATGTGACCACTGGTCATCTAGTCTAGGTTTGTCACCAGACTGAGAGAGAGGTGCTGGTGGTAGTCGTGTGGTTGATGTGACCACTGGTCATCTGGTTTAGGCTTGTCACCAGACTGAGAGAGAGGTGCTGGTGGTAGTCGTGTGGTTGATGTGACTACTGGTCATCTGGTTTAGGCTTGTCACCAGACTGAGAGAGGGTTACTGGTGGTAGTCTTGTGGTTGGTGTGACCACTGGTCATCTGGTTTAGGCTTGTCACCAGACTGAGAGAGGGGTGCTGGTGGTAGTCTTGCGGTTGATGTGACCACTGGTCATCTAGTCTAGGTTTGTCACCAGACTGAGAGAGATGTGCTGGTGGTAGTCGTGTGGTTGATGTGACCACTGGTCATCTGGTTTAGGCTTGTCACCAGACTGAGAGAGGGGTGCTGGTGGTAGTCTTGCGGTTGATGTGACCACTGGTCATCTAGTCTAGGTTTGTCACCAGACTGAGAGAGATGTGCTGGTGGTAGTCGTGTGGTTGATGTGACCTCTGGTCATCTGGTTTAGGTTTGTCACCAGACTGAGAGAGGGGTGCTGGTGGTAGTCTTGTGGTTGATGTGACCACTGGTTATCTGGTTTAGGCTTGTCACCAGACTGAGAGAGGGGTGCTGGTGGTTGTCTTTTGGTTGATGGGACCACTGGTCATCTGGTTTAGGCTTGTCACCAGACTGAGAGAGAGGTGCTGGTGGTAGTCTTGTGGTTGATGTGACCACTGGTCATCTTTTTTAGGCTTGTCACCAGACTGAGAGAGAGGTGCTGGTGGTAGTCTTGTGGTTGATGTGACCACTGGTCATCTGGTTTAGGCTTGTCACCAGACTGAGAGAGGGGTGCTGGTGGTAGTCGTGTGGTTGATGTGACCACTGGTCATCTGGTTTAGGCTTGTCACCAGACTGAGAGAGAGGTGCTGGTGGTAGTCTTGCGGTTGATGTGACCACTGGTCATCTGGTTTAGGCTTGTCACCAGACTGAGAGAGAGGTGCTGGTGGTAGTCTTGTGGTTGATGTGACCTCTGGTCATCTGGTTTAGGCTTGTCACCAGACTGAGAGAGGGGTGCTGGTGGTAGTCTTGTGGTTGATGTGACCTCTGGTCATCTGGTTTAGGCTTGTCACCAGACTGAGAGAGAGGTGCTGGTGGTAGTCTTGCGGTTGATGTGACCACTGGTCATCTGGTTTAGGCTTGTCACCAGACTGAGAGAGGGGTGCTGGTGGTAGTCTTGTGGTTGATGTGACCTCTGGTCATCTGGTTTAGGCTTGTCACCAGACTGAGAGAGAGGTGCTGGTGGTAGTCTTGCGGTTGATGTGACCACTGGTCATCTGGTTTAGGCTTGTCACCAGACTGAGAGAGAGGTGCTGGTGGTAGTCGTGTGGTTGATGTGACCACTGGTCATCTGGTTTAGGCTTGTCACCAGACTGAGAGAGAGGTGCTGGTGGTAGTCTTGTGGTTGATGTGACCACTGGTCATCTGGTTTAGGCTTGTCACCAGACTGAGAGAGAGGTGCTGGTGGTAGTCTTGCGGTTGATGTGACCACTGGTCATCTGGTTTAGGCTTGTCACCAGACTGAGAGAGGGGTGCTGGTGGTAGTCTTGTGGTTGGTGTGACCACTGGTCATCTGGTTTAGGCTTGTCACCAGACTGAGAGAGGGTACTGGTGGTAGTCTTGTGGTTGATGTGACCACTGGTCATCTGGTTTAGGCTTGTCACCAGACTGAGAGAGGGGTGCTGGTGGTAGTCGTGTGGTTGATGTGACCACTGGTCATCTGGTTTAGGCTTGTCACCAGACTGAGAGAGGGTGCTGGTGGTAGTCGTGTGGTTGATGTGACCACTGGTCATCTGGTTTAGGCTTGTCACCAGACTGAGAGAGGGGTGCTGGTGGTAGTCTTGTGGTTGATGTGACCACTGGTCATCTGGTTTAGGCTTGTCACCAGACTGAGAGAGGGGTGCTGGTGGTAGTCTTGTGGTTGATGTGACCACTGGTCATCTGGTTTAGGCTTGTCACCAGACTGAGAGAGGGGTGCTGGTGGTAGTCTTGTGGTTGATGTGACCTCTGGTCATCTGGTTTAGGCTTGTCACCAGACTGAGAGAGGGTTACTGGTGGTAGTCTTGTGGTTGATGTGACCACTGGTCATCTGGTTTAGGCTTGTCACCAGACTGAGAGAGGGTTACTGGTGGTAGTCTTGTGGTTGATGTGACCACTGGTCATCTGGTTTAGGCTTGTCACCAGACTGAGAGAGGGTTACTAGTGGTAGTCTTGTGGTTGATGTGACCACTGGTCATCTGGTTTAGGCTTGTCACCAGACTGAGAGAGGGTTACTGGTGGTAGTCTTGTGGTTGATGTGACCTCTGGTCATCTGGTTTAGGCTTGTCACCAGACTGAGAGAGGGTTACTAGTGGTAGTCTTGTGGTTGATGTGACCACTGGTCATCTGGTTTAGGCTTGTCACCAGACTGAGAGAGGGTTACTGGTGGTAGTCTTGTGGTTGATGTGACCACTGGTCATCTGGTTTAGGCTTGTCACCAGACTGAGAGAGGGTTACTGGTGGTAGTCTTGTGGTTGATGTGACCACTGGTCATCTGGTTTAGGCTTGTCACCAGACTGAGAGAGGGTTACTGGTGGTAGTCTTGTGGTTGATGTGACCACTGGTCATCTGGTTTAGGCTTGTCACCAGACTGAGAGAGGGTTACTGGTGGTAGTCTTGTGGTTGATGTGACCACTGGTCATCTGGTTTAGGCTTGTCACCAGACTGAGAGAGGGTTACTGGTGGTAGTCTTGTGGTTGATGTGACCACTGGTCATCTGGTTTAGGCTTGTCACCAGACTGAGAGAGGGGTGCTGGTGGTAGTCTTGTGGTTGATGTGACCACTGGTCATCTGGTTTAGGCTTGTCACCAGACTGAGAGAGGGTTACTGGTGGTAGTCTTGTGGTTGATGTGACCACTGGTCATCTGGTTTAGGCTTGTCACCAGACTGAGAGAGGGTTACTGGTGGTAGTCTTGTGGTTGGTGTGACCTCTGGTCATCTGGTTTAGGCTTGTCACCAGACTGAGAGAGGTGTGCTGGTGGTAGTCTTGCGGTTGATGTGACCACTGGTCATCTAGTCTAGGTTTGTCACCAGACTGAGAGAGAGGTGCTGGTGGTAGTCGTGTGGTTGATGTGACCACTGGTCATCTGGTTTAGGCTTGTCACCAGACTGAGAGAGAGGTGCTGGTGGTAGTCGTGTGGTTGATGTGACCACTGGTCATCTGGTTTAGGTTTGTCACCAGACTGAGAGAGGGGTGCTGCTGGTAGTCTTGCTGTTGATGTGACCACTGGTCATCTGGTTTAGGTATGTTTACCAGACTGAGAGAGTGGTGCTGGTTGTAGTCTTGTGGTTGATGTGACAACTGGTCATCTGGTTTAGGTTTGTCACCAGACTGAGAGAGGGGTGCTGCTGGTAGTCTTGTGGTTGATGTGACCACTGGTCATCTGGTTTAGGTATGTTTACCAGACTGAGAGAGGGGTGCTGGTGGTAGTCTTGTGGTTGATGTGACCACTGGTCAACTGGTTTAGGTTTGTCACCAGACTGAGAGAGGGGTGCTGGTGGTAGTCTTGTGGTTGATGTGACCACTGGTCAACTGGTTTAGGTTTGTCACCAGACTGAGAGAGGGGTGCTGCTGGTAGTCTTGTGGTTGATGTGACCACTGGTCAACTGGTTTAGGTTTGTCACCAGACTGAGAGAGGGGTGCTGCTGGTAGTCTTGTGGTTGATGTGACCACTGGTCAACTGGTTTAGGTTTGTCACTAGACTGAGAGAGGGGTGCTGCTGGTAGTCTTGTGGTTGATGTGACCACTGGTCAACTGGTTTAGGTTTGTCACCAGACTGAGAAAGGGGTGCTGGTGATAGTCTTGTGGTTGATGTGACCACTGTTCATCTGGTTTAGGTTTGTCACCAGACTGAGAAAGGGGTGCTGGTGGTAGTCTTGTGGTTGACGTGGCCACTGGTCATCTGGTTTAGGCTTGTCACCAGACTGAGAGAGAGGTGCTGGTGATAGTCTTGTGGTTGATCTGACCACTGGTCATCTGGTTTAGGCTTGTCACAAGACTGAGAGAGAGGTGCTGGTGGTAGTCTTCTGGTTGATGTGAACACTGGTCATCTGGTTTAGGCTTGTCACCAGAGTGAGAAAGGGGTGCTGGTGGTAGTCTTGTGGTTGATGTGACCACTGGTCATCTGGTTTAGGCTTGTCAATAGACTGAGAGTGGGGTGCTGGTGGTAGTCTTGTGGTTGATGTGACCACTGGTCATCTGGTTTAGGCTTGTCACCAGACTGAGAGAGAAGTGCTGGTGGTAGTCTTGTGGTTGATGTGACCACTGGTCATCTGGTTTAGGCTTGTCACCAGACTGAGTGAGAGGTGCTGGTGGTAGTCTTGTGGTTGATGTGACCACTGGTCATCTGGTTTAGGCTTGTCACCAGACTGAGAGAGAGGTGCTGGTGGTAGTCTTGTGCTTTATGTGACCACTGCTCATCTGGTTTAGACTTGTCACCAGACTGAGAAAGGGGTGCTGGTGGTAGTCTTGTGGTTGATGTGCCCACTGGTCATCTGGTCTAGGCTTGTCACCAGACTGAGAGAGAGGTGCTAGTGGTAGTCTTGTGGTTGATGTGACCACTGGTCATCAGGTTTAGGTTTGTCACCAGACTGAGAAAGAGGTGCTGGTGGTAGTCTTGTGGTTGATGTGACCACTGGTCATCTGGCTTAGATTTGTCACCAGACTGAGAGAGAGGTGCTAGTGGTAGTCTTGTAGTTGATGTGACCACTGGTCATCTGGTTTAGGTTTGTTACCAGACTGAGAGAGGGGTGCTGCTGGTAGTTTTGTGGTTGATCTGACCACTCGTCATCTGGTTTAGGCTTGTCACCAGAGTGAGAAAGGGGTGCTGGTGGTAGTCTTGTGGTTGATGTGACCACTGGTCATCTGGTTTAGGCTTGTCACCAGACTGAGAGAGAGGTGCTGGTGGTAGTCTTTTGGTTGATGTGACCACTGGTCATCTGGTTTAGGCTTGTCACCAAACTGAGAGAGTGGTGCTGGTGGTAGTCTTGTTGTTGATGTGACCACTGGTCATCTGGTTTAGGTTTATTACCAGACTGAGAGAGAGAGGGGTGTTGGTGGTAGTCTTGTGGTTGATGTGACCACTGGTCATCTGGTTTAGGTTTGTCACCATACTGAGAGAGGGGTGCTGGTGGTAGTCTTGTGGTTGATGTGACCACTGGTCAACTGGTTTAGGTTTGTCACCAGACTGAGAGAGGGGTGCTGATGGTAGTCTTGTGGTTGATGTGACCACTGGTCAACTGGTTTAGGTTTGTCACCAGACTGAGAAAGGGGTGCTGGTTATAGTCTTGTGGTTGATGTGACCACTGTTCATCTGGTTTCGGTTTGTCACCAGACTGAGAAAGGGGTGCTGGTGGTAGTCTTGTGGTTGACGTGGCCACTGGTCATCTGGTTTAGGCTTGTCACCAGACTGAGAGAGAGGTGCTGGTGATAGTCTTGTGGTTGATCTGACCACTGGTCATCTGGTTTAGGCTTGTCACAAGACTGAGAGAGAGGTGCTGGTGGTAGTCTTCTGGTTGATGTGAACACTGGTCATCTGGTTTAGGCTTGTCACCTGAGTGAGAAAGGGGTGCTGGTGGTAGTCTTGTGGTTGATGTGACCACTGGTCATCTGGTTTAGGCTTGTCAATAGACTGAGAGTGGGGTGCTGGTGGTAGTCTTGTGGTTGATGTGACCACTGGTCATCTGGTTTAGGCTTGTCACCAGACTGAGAGAGAATTGCTGGTGGTAGTCTTGTGGTTGATGTGACCACTGGTCATCTGGTTTAGGCTTGTCACCAGACTGAGTGAGAGGTGCTGGTGGTAGTCTTGTGGTTGATGTGACCACTGGTCATCTGGTTTAGGCTTGTCACCAGACTGAGAGAGAGGTGCTGGTGGTAGTCTTGTGCTTTATGTGACCACTGCTCATCTGGTTTAGACTTGTCACCAGACTGAGAAAGGGGTGCTGGTGGTAGTCTTGTGGTTGATGTGCCCACTGGTCATCTGGTCTAGGCTTGTCACCAGACTGAGAGAGAGGTGCTGGTGGTAGTCTTGTGGTTGATGTGACCACTGGTCATCTGGCTTAGATTTGTCACCAGACTGAGAGAGAGGTGCTAGTGGTAGTCTTGTAGTTGATGTGACCACTGGTCATCTGGTTTAGGTTTGTTCCCAGACTGAGAGAGGGGTGCTGCTGGTAGTTTTGTGGTTGATCTGACCACTGGTCATCTGGTTTAGGCTTGTCACCAGAGTGAGAAAGGGGTGCTGGTGGTAGTCTTGTGGTTGATGTGACCACTGGTCATCTGGTTTAGGGTTGTCACCAGACTGAGAGAGAGGTGCTGGTGGTAGTCTTGTGGTTGATGTGACCACTGGTCATCTGGTTTAGGCTTGTCACCAGGCTGAGAGAGAGGTGCTGGTGGTAGTCTTGTGGTTTATGTGACCACTGGTCATCTGGTTTAGGCTTGTCACCAGACTGAGAAAGGGGTGCTGGTGGTAGTCTTGTGGTTGATGTGACCACTGGTCATCTGGTCTAGGCTTGTCACCAGACTGAGAGAGAGGTGCTAGTGGTAGTCTTGTGGTTGTGACCTCTGGTCATCTGGTTTAGGTTTGTCACCAGACTGAGAGAGAGAAGGGGTGCTGGTGGTAGTCTTGTGGTTGATGTGACCACTGGTCATCTGGCTTAGGTTTGTCACCAGACTGAGAAAGGGGTGCTGGTGGTAGTCTTGTGGTTGATGTGACCACTGGTCATCTGGTTTAGGCTTGTCACCAGACTGAGAGAGAGGTGCTGGTGGTAGTCTTTTGGTTGATGTGACCACTGGTCATCTGGTTTAGGCTTGTCACCAAACTGAGAGAGTGGTGCTGGTGGTAGTCTTGTTGTTGATGTGACCACTGGTCATCTGGTTTAGGTTTATTACCAGACTGAGAGAGAGAGGGGTGTTGGTGGTAGTCTTGTGGTTGATGTGACCACTGGTCATCAGGTTTAGGTTTGTCACCAGACTGAGGGAGAGGTGCTGGTGGTAGTCTTGTGGTTGATGTGACCACTAGTCATCTGGCTTAGGTTTGTCACCATACTGAGAGAGAGGTGCTAGTGGTAGTCTTGTGGTTGATGTGACCACTGGTCATCTGGTTTAGGTTTGTTACCAGACTGAGAGAGGGGTGCTGCTGGTAGTCTTGTGGTTGATGTGACCACTGGTCATCTGGTTTAGCTTTGTCACCAGACTGAGAGAGAGGTGCGGGTGGTAGTCTTGTGGTTGATGTGACCACTGGTCATCTAGTCTAGGTTTGTCACCAGACTGAGAGAGAGGTGCTGGTGGTAGTCTTGCGATTGATGTGACCACTGGTCATCTGGTTTAGGTATGTTTACCAGACTGAGAGAGGGGTGCTGGTTGTAGTCTTGTGGTTGATGTGACCACTGGTCATCTGGTTTAGGTTTGTCACCATACTGAGAGAGGGGTGCTGGTGGTAGTCTTGTGGTTGATGTGACCACTGGTCAACTGGTTTAGGTTTGTCACCAGACTGAGAGAGGGGTGCTGCTGGTAGTATTGTGGTTGATGTGACCACTGGTCAACTGGTTTAGGTTTGTCACCAGACTGAGAAATGGGTGCTGGTGATAGTCTTGTGGTTGATGTGACCACTGGTCATCTGGTTTAGGTTTGTCACCAGACAGAGAAAGGGGTGCTGGTGGTAGTCTTGTGGTTGACGTGACCACTGGTCATATGGTTTAGGCTTGTCACCAGACTGAGAGAGAGGTGCTGGTGGTAGTCTTGTGGTTGATCTGACCACTGGTCATCTGGTTTAGGCTTGTCACCAGACTGAGAGAGAGGTGCTGGTGGTAGTCTTGTGGTTGATGTGACCACTGGTCATCTGGTTTAGGCTTGTCACCAGAGTGAGAAAGGGGTGCTGGTGGTAGTCTTGTGGTTGATGTGACCACTGGTCATCTGGTTTAGGCTTGTCACCAGACTGAGAGAGAGGTGCTGGTGGTAGTCTTGTGGTTGATGTGACCACTGGTCATCTGGTTTAGGCTTGTCACCAGACTGAGTGAGAGGTGCTGGTGGTAGTCTTGTGGTTGATGTGACCACTGGTCATCTGGTTTAGGCTTGTCACCAGACTGAGAGAGAGGTGCTGGTGGTAGTCTTGGGGTTTATGTGACCACTGGTCATCTGGTTTAGACTTGTCACCAGACTGAGAAAGGGGTGCTGGTGGTAGTCTTGTGGTTGGTGTGACCTCTGGTCATCTGGTTTAGGCTTGTCACCAGACTGAGAGAGGGGTGCTGGTGGTAGTCTTGCGGTTGATGTGACCACTGGTCATCTAGTCTAGGTTTGTCACCAGACTGAGAGAGATGTGCTGGTGGTAGTCGTGTGGTTGATGTTACCTCTGGTCATCTGGTTTAGGTTTGTCGCCAGACTGAGAGAGGGGTGCTGGTGGTAGTCTTGTGGTTGATGTGACCACTGGTCATCTGGTTTAGGCTTGTCACCAGACTGAGAGAGGGGTGCTGGTGGTAGTCTTGTGGTTGATGTGACCACTGGTTATCTGGTTTAGGCTTGTCACCAGACTGAGAGAGGGGTGCTGGTGGTAGTCTTGTGGTTGATGTGACCACTGGTCATCTGGTTTAAGCTTGTCACCAGACTGAGAGTGGGGTGCTGGTGGTAGTCTTGTGGTTGATGTGACCACTGGTCATCTGGTTTAGGCTTGTCACCAGACTGAGAGAGAGGTATTGGTGGTAGTCTTGCGGTTGATGTGACCACTGGTCATCTGGTTTAGGCTTGTCACCAGACTGAGAGAGGGGTGCTGATGATAATCTTGTGGTTGATGTGACCACGGGTCATCTGGTTTAGGCTTGTCACCAGACTGAGAGAGAGGTGCTGGTGGTAGTCGTGTGGTTGATGTGACCACTGGTAATCTGGTTTAGGCTTGTCACCAGACTGAGAGAGAGGTGCTGGTGGTAGTCTTGTGGTTGATGTGACCACTGGTCATCTGGTTTAGGCTTGTCACCAGACTGAGAGAGAGGTGCTGGTGGTAGTCTTGTGGTTGATGTGACCACTGGTCATCTGGTTTAGGCTTGTCACCAGACTGAGAGAGAGGTGCTGGTGGTAGTCTTGTGGTTGATGTGACCACTGGTCATCTGGTTTAGGCTTGTCACCAGACTGAGAGAGAGGTGCTGGTGGTAGTCGTGTGGTTGATGTGACAACTGGTCATCTGGTTTAGGCTTTTCACCAGACTGAGAGAGGGTTACTGGTGGTAGTCTTCTGGTTGGTGTGACCTCTGGTCATCTGGTTTAGGCTTGTCACCAGACTGAGAGAGGGGTGCTGGTGGTAGTCTTGTGGTTGGTGTGACCTCTGGTCATCTAGTCTAGGTTTGTCACCAGACTGAGAGAGATGTGCTGGTGGTAGTCGTGTGGTTGATGTGACCTCTGGTCATCTGGTTTAGGTTTGTCACCAGACTGAGAGAGGGGTGCTGGTGGTAGTCTTGTGGTTGATGTGACCACTGGTCATCTGGTTTAAGCTTGTCACCAGACTGAGAGTGGGGTGCTGGTGGTAGTCTTGTGGTTGATGTGACCACTGGTCATCTGGTTTAGGCTTGTCACCAGACTGAGAGAGGGGTGCTGGTGGTTGTCTTGTGGTTGATGGGACCACTGGTCATCTGGTTTAAGCTTGTCACCAGACTGAGAGAAGGGTGCTGGTGGTAGTCTTGTGGTTGATGTGACCACTGGTCATCTGGTTTAGGCTTGTCACCAGACTGAGAGAGAGGTATTGGTGGTAGTCTTATGGTTGATGTGACCACTGGTCATCTGGTTTAGGCTTCTCACCAGACTGAGAGAGAGGTGCTGGTGGTAGTCGTGTGGTTGATGTGACCACTGGTCATCTGGCTTAGGCTTGTCACCAGACTGAGAGAGAGGTGCTGGTGGTAGTCGTGTGGTTGATGTGACCACTGGTCATCTGGTTTAGGCTTGTCACCAGACTGAGAGAGGGGTGCTGGTGATAGTCTTGTGGTTGATGTGACCACTGGTCATCTGGTTTAGGCTTGTCACCAGACTGAGAGAGAGGTGCTGGTGGTAGTCGTGTGGTTGATGTGACTACTGGACATCTGGTTTAGGCTTGTCACCAGACTGAGAGAGGGTTACTGGTGGTAGTCTTGTGGTTGATGTGACCTCTGGTCATCTGGTTTAGGCTTGTCACCAGAGTGAGAGAGGGTTACTGGTGGTAGTCTTGTGGTTGGTGTGACCTCTGGTCATCTGGTTTAGGCTTGTCACCAGACTGAGAGAGGTGTGCTGGTGGTAGTCTTGCGGTTGATGTGACCACTGGTCATCTAGTCTAGGTTTGTCACCAGACTGAGAGAGAGGTGCTGGTGGTAGTCGTGTGGTTGATGTGACCACTGGTCATCTGGTTTAGGCTTGTCACCAGACTGAGAGAGAGGTGCTGGTGGTAGTCGTGTGGTTGATGTGACCACTGGTCATCTGGTTTAGGCTTGTCACCAGACTGAGAGAGGGTTACTGGTGGTAGTCTTGTGGTTGATGTGACCTCTGGTCATCTGGTTTAGGCTTGTCACCAGACTGAGAGAGGGTTACTGGTGGTAGTCTTCTGGTTGGTGTGACCTCTGGTCATCTGGTTTAGGCTTGTCACCAGACTGAGAGAGGGGTGCTGGTGGTAGTCTTGCGGTTGATGTGACCACTGGTCATCTAGTCTAGGTTTGTCACCAGACTGAGAGAGATGTGCTGGTGGTAGTCGTGTGGTTGATGTGACCTCTGGTCATCTGGTTTAGGTTTGTCACCAGACTGAGAGAGGGGTGCTGGTGGTAGTCTTGTGGTTGATGTGACCACTGGTTATCTGGTTTCGGCTTGTCACCAGACTGAGAGAGGGGTGCTGGTGGTAGTCTTGTGGTTGATGTGACCACTGGTCATCTGGTTTAGGTTTGTCACCAGACTGAGAGAGGGGTGCTGGTGGTAGTCTTGTGGTTGATGTGACCACTGGTTATCTGGTTTAGGCTTGTCACCAGACTGAGAGAGGGGTGCTGGTGGTAGTCTTGTGGTTGATGTGACCACTGGTCATCTGGTTTAGGTTTGTCACCAGACTGAGAGAGGGGTGCTGGTGGTAGTCTTGTGGTTGATGTGACCACTGGTCATCTGGTTTAAGCTTGTCACCAAACTGAGAGAGAGGTGCTGGTGGTAGTCTTGTGGTTGATGTGACCACTGGTCATCTGGTTTAAGCTTGTCACCAGACTGAGAGTGGGGTGCTGGTGGTAGTCTTGTGGTTGATGTGACCACTGGTCATCTGGTTTAGGCTTGTCACCAGAGTGAGAGAGGTGTGCTAGTGGTAGTCTTGTGGTTGATGTGACCACTGCTCATCTGGTTTAGGCTTGTCACCAGACTGAGAGAGGGGTGCTGGTGGTTGTCTTTTGGTTGATGGGACCACTGGTCATCTGGTTTAAGCTTGTCACCAGACTGAGAGAGGGGTGCTGGTGGTAGTCTTGTGGTTGATGTGACCACTGGTCATCTTTTTTAGGCTTGTCACCAGACTGAGAGAGAAGTGCTGGTGGTAGTCTTGCTGTTGATGTGACCACTGGTCATCTGGTTTAGGTATGTTTACCAGACTGAGAGAGTGGTGCTGGTTGTAGTCTTGTGGTTGATGTGACAACTGGTCATCTGGTTTAGGTTTGTCACCATACTGAGAGAGGGGTGCTGGTGGTAGTCTTGTGGTTGATGTGACCACTGGTCAACTGGTTTAGGTTTGTCACCAGACAGAGAGAGAGGTGCTGGTGGTAGTCGTGTGGTTGATGTGACTACTGGTCATCTGGTTTAGGTATGTTTACCAGACTGAGAAAGGGGTGCTGGTGATAGTCTTGTGGTTGATGTGACCACTGTTCATCTGGTTTAGGTTTGTCACCAGACTGAGAAAGGGGTGCTGGTGGTAGTCTTGTGGTTGACGTGGCCACTGGTCATCTGGTTTAGGCTTGTCACCAGACTGAGAGTGGGGTGCTGGTGGTAGTCTTGTGGTTGATGTGACCTCTGGTCATCTGGTTTAGGCTTGTCACAAGACTGAGAGAGAGGTGCTGGTGGTAGTCTTCTGGTTGATGTGAACACTGGTCATCTGGTTTAGGCTTGTCACCAGAGTGAGAAAGGGGTGCTGGTGGTAGTCTTGTGGTTGATGTGACCACTGGTCATCTGGTTTAGGCTTGTCAATAGACTGAGAGTGGGGTGCTGGTGGTAGTCTTGTGGTTGATGTGACCACTGGTCATCTGGTTTAGGCTTGTCACCAGACTGAGAGAGAAGTGCTGGTGGTAGTCTTGTGGTTGATGTGACCACTGGTCATCTGGTTTAGGCTTGTCACCAGACTGAGTGAGAGGTGCTGGTGGTAGTCTTGTGGTTGATGTGACCACTGGTCATCTGGTTTAGGCTTGTCACCAGACTGAGAGAGAGGTGCTGGTGGTAGTCTTGTGCTTTATGTGACCACTGCTCATCTGGTTTAGACTTGTCACCAGACTGAGAAAGGGGTGCTGGTGGTAGTCTTGTGGTTGATGTGCCCACTGGTCATCTGGTCTAGGCTTGTCACCAGACTGAGAGAGAGGTGCTAGTGGTAGTCTTGTGGTTGATGTGACCACTGGTCATCAGGTTTAGGTTTGTCACCAGACTGAGAGAGAGGTGCTGGTGGTAGTCTTGTGGTTGATGTGACCACTGGTCATCTGGCTTAGATTTGTCACCAGACTGAGAGAGAGGTGCTAGTGGTAGTCTTGTAGTTGATGTGACCACTGGTCATCTGGTTTAGGTTTGTTACCAGACTGAGAGAGGGGTGCTGCTGGTAGTTTTGTGGTTGATCTGACCACTGGTCATCTGGTTTAGGCTTGTCACCAGAGTGAGAAAGGGGTGCTGGTGGTAGTCTTGTGGTTGATGTGACCACTGGTCATCTGGCTTAGGTTTGTCACCAGACTGAGAAAGGGGTGCTGGTGGTAGTCTTGTGGTTGATGTGACCACTGGTCATCTGGTTTAGGCTTGTCACCAGACTGAGAGAGAGGTGCTGGTGGTAGTCTTTTGGTTGATGTGACCACTGGTCATCTGGTTTAGGCTTGTCACCAAACTGAGAGAGTGGTGCTGGTGGTAGTCTTGTTGTTGATGTGACCACTGGTCATCTGGTTTAGGTTTATTACCAGACTGAGAGAGAGAGGGGTGTTGGTGGTAGTCTTGTGGTTGATGTGACCACTGGTCATCTGGTTTAGGTTTGTCACCATACTGAGAGAGGGGTGCTGGTGGTAGTCTTGTGGTTGATGTGACCACTGGTCAACTGGTTTAGGTTTGTCACCAGACTGAGAGAGGGGTGCTGCTGGTAGTCTTGTGGTTGATGTGACCACTGGTCAACTGGTTTAGGTTTGTCACCAGACTGAGAAAGGGGTGCTGGTGATAGTCTTGTGGTTGATGTGACCACTGTTCATCTGGTTTAGGTTTGTCACCAGACTGAGAAAGGGGTGCTGGTGGTAGTCTTGTGGTTGACGTGGCCACTGGTCATCTGGTTTAGGCTTGTCACCAGACTGAGAGAGAGGTGCTGGTGATAGTCTTGTGGTTGATGTGACCACTGGTCATCTGGTTTAGGCTTGTCACAAGACTGAGAGAGAGGTGCTGGTGGTAGTCTTCTGGTTGATGTGAACACTGGTCATCTGGTTTAGGCTTGTCACCAGAGTGAGAAAGGGGTGCTGGTGGTAGTCTTGTGGTTGATGTGACCACTGGTCATCTGGTTTAGGCTTGTCAATAGACTGAGACTGGGGTGCTGGTGGTAGTCTTGTGGTTGATGTGACCACTGGTCATCTGGTTTAGGCTTGTCACCAGACTGAGAGAGAAGTGCTGGTGGTAGTCTTGTGGTTGATGTGACCACTGGTCATCTGGTTTAGGCTTGTCACCAGACTGAGTGAGAGGTGCTGGTGGTAGTCTTTTGGTTGATGTGACCACTGGTCATCTGGTTTAGGCTTGTCACCAAACTGAGAGAGTGGTGCTGGTGGTAGTCTTGTTGTTGATGTGACCACTGGTCATCTGGTTTAGGTTTATTACCAGACTGAGAGAGAGAGGGGTGTTGGTGGTAGTCTTGTGGTTGATGTGACCACTGGTCATCAGGTTTAGGTTTGTCACCAGACTGAGGGAGAGGTGCTGGTGGTAGTCTTGTGGTTGATGTGACCACTAGTCATCTGGCTTAGGTTTGTCACCATACTGAGAGAGAGGTGCTAGTGGTAGTCTTGTGGTTGATGTGACCACTGGTCATCTGGTTTAGGTTTGTTACCAGACTGAGAGAGGGGTGCTGCTGGTAGTTTTGTGGTTGATCTGACCACTGGTCATCTGGTTTAGGCTTGTCACCAGAGTGAGAAAGGGGTGCTGGTGGTAGTCTTGTGGTTGATGTGACCACTGGTCATCTGGTTTAGGGTTGTCACCAGACTGAGAGAGAGGTGCTGGTGGTAGTCTTGTGGTTGATGTGACCACTGGTCATCTGGTTTAGGCTTGTCACCAGGCTGAGAGAGAGGTGCTGGTGGTAGTCTTGTGGTTTATGTGACCACTGGTCATCTGGTTTAGGCTTGTCACCAGACTGAGAAAGGGGTGCTGGTGGTAGTCTTGTGGTTGATGTGACCACTGGTCATCTGGTCTAGGCTTGTCACCAGACTGAGAGAGAGGTGCTAGTGGTAGTCTTGTGGTTGTGACCTCTGGTCATCTGGTTTAGGTTTGTCACCAGACTGAGAGAGAGAAGGGGTGCTGGTGGTAGTCTTGTGGTTGATGTGACCACTGGTCATCTGGCTTAGGTTTGTCACCAGACTGAGAAAGGGGTGCTGGTGGTAGTCTTGTGGTTGATGTGACCACTGGTCATCTGGTTTAGGCTTGTCACCAGACTGAGAGAGAGGTGCTGGTGGTAGTCTTTTGGTTGATGTGACCACTGGTCATCTGGTTTAGGCTTGTCACCAAACTGAGAGAGTGGTGCTGGTGGTAGTCTTGTTGTTGATGTGACCACTGGTCATCTGGTTTAGGTTTATTACCAGACTGAGAGAGAGAGGGGTGTTGGTGGTAGTCTTGTGGTTGATGTGACCACTGGTCATCAGGTTTAGGTTTGTCACCAGACTGAGGGAGAGGTGCTGGTGGTAGTCTTGTGGTTGATGTGACCACTAGTCATCTGGCTTAGGTTTGTCACCATACTGAGAGAGAGGTGCTAGTGGTAGTCTTGTGGTTGATGTGACCACTGGTCATCTGGTTTAGGTTTGTTACCAGACTGAGAGAGGGGTGCTGCTGGTAGTCTTGTGGTTGATGTGACCACTGGTCATCTGGTTTAGCTTTGTCACCAGACTGAGAGAGAGGTGCGGGTGGTAGTCTTGTGGTTGATGTGACCACTGGTCATCTAGTCTAGGTTTGTCACCAGACTGAGAGAGAGGTGCTGGTGGTAGTCTTGCGGTTGATGTGACCACTGGTCATCTGGTTTAGGTATGTTTACCAGACTGAGAGAGGGGTGCTGGTTGTAGTCTTGTGGTTGATGTGACCACTGGTCATCTGGTTTAGGTTTGTCACCATACTGAGAGAGGGGTGCTGGTGGTAGTCTTGTGGTTGATGTGACCACTGGTCAACTGGTTTAGGTTTGTCACCAGACTGAGAAATGGGTGCTGGTGATAGTCTTGTGGTTGATGTGACCACTGGTCATCTGGTTTAGGTTTGTCACCAGACAGAGAAAGGGGTGCTGGTGGTAGTCTTGTGGTTGACGTGACCACTGGTCATATGGTTTAGACTTGTCACCAGACTGAGAGAGAGGTGCTGGTGGTAGTCTTGTGGTTGATCTGACCACTGGTCATCTGGTTTAGGCTTGTCACCAGACTGAGAGAGAGGTGCTGGTGGTAGTCTTGTGGTTGATGTGACCACTGGTCATCTGGTTTAGGCTTGTCACCAGAGTGAGAAAGGGGTGCTGGTGGTAGTCTTGTGGTTGATGTGACCACTGGTCATCTGGTTTAGGCTTGTCACTAGACTGAGAGTGGGGTACTGGTGGTAGTCTTGTGGTTGATGTGACCACTGGTCATCTGGTTTAGGCTTGTCACCAGACTGAGAGAGAGGTGCTGGTGGTAGTCTTGTGGTTGATGTGACCACTGGTCATCTGGTTTAGGCTTGTCACCAGACTGAGTGAGAGGTGCTGGTGGTAGTCTTGTGGTTGATGTGACCACTGGTCATCTGGTTTAGGCTTGTCACCAGACTGAGAGAGAGGTGCTGGTGGTAGTCTTGTGGTTTATGTGACCACTGGTCATCTGGTTTAGACTTGTCACCAGACTGAGAAAGGGGTGCTGGTGGTAGTCTTGTGGTTGATGTGCCCACTGGTCATCTGGTCTAGGCTTGTCACCAGACTGAGAGAGAGGTGCTAGTGGTAGTCTTGTGGTTGATGTGACCACTGGTCATCAGGTTTAGGTTTGTCACCAGACTGAGAGAGAGGTGCTGGTGGTAGTCTTGTGGTTGATGTGACCACTGGTCATCTGGCTTAGATTTGTCACCAGACTGAGAGAGAGGTGCTAGTGGTAGTCTTGTGGTTAATGTGACCACTGGTCATCTGGTTTAGGTTTGTTACCAGACTGAGAGAGGGGTGCTGCTGGTAGTTTTGTGGTTGATGTGACCACTGGTCATCTGGTTTAGGCTTGTCACCAGACTGAGAGAGAGGTGCTGGTGGTAGTCTTGTGGTTGATGTGACCACTGGTCATCTGGTTTAGGCTTGTCACCAGAGTGAGAAAGGGGTGCTGGTGGTAGTCTTGTGGTTGATGTGACCACTGGTCATCTGGTTTAGGCTTGTCACTAGACTGAGAGTGGGGTACTGGTGGTAGTCTTGTGGTTGATGTGACCACTGGTCATCTGGTTTAGGCTTGTCACCAAACTGAGAGAGAGGTGCTGGTGGTAGTCTTGTGGTTGATGTGACCACTGGTCATCTGGTTTAGGCTTGTCACCAGACTGAGTGAGAGGTGCTGGTGGTAGTCTTTTGGTTGATGTGACCACTGGTCATCTGGTTTAGGCTTGTCACCAGACTGAGAGAGAGGTGCTGGTGGTAGTCTTGTGGTTTATGTGACCACTGGTCATCTGGTTTAGACTTGTCACCAGACTGAGAAAGGGGTGCTGGTGGTAGTCTTGTGGTTGATGTGCCCACTGGTCATCTGGTCTAGGCTTGTCACCAGACTGAGAGAGAAGTGCTGGTGGTAGTCTTGTGGTTGATGTGACCACTGGTCAACTGGCTTAGGTTTGTCACCAGACTGAGAGAGAGGTGCTAGTGGTAGTCTTGTGGTTGATGTGACCACTGGTCATCTGGTTTAGGCTTGTCACCAGACTGAGAGAGGTGTGCTGGTGGTAGTCTTGTGGTTGATGTGACCACTGGTCATCTGGTTTAGCTTTGTCACCAGACTGAGAGAGAGTTGCTGCTACACTATAGCTACACTATAGCTACACTATAGCTACACTATAGCTACACAACACCACAGGATAGTATAGCTACACTATAGCTCCACTATAGCTACACTATAGCTACACTATAGCTACACTATCGCTCTACTATATTAACACTATAGTAACACTATAGCTACACTATAGCCACACCATAGCTACACTATAGCTCCACTATAGTTACACTATAGCTCCACCATAGCTACACTATAGCTACACTATAGCTAAACTATAGCTACACTATAGCTACACCATAGCTACACTATAGCCACACCATAGCAACCCAAGAGCTACACTAGAGATATACTATAGCTGCACTATAGCTACACTATAGCTACACCATAGCTACACTATAGCCACACCATAGCTACACTATAGCTACACAATAGCTACACTATAGCTACACTATAGCTACACTATAACTACACCATAGCTACACTATAGCTCCACTATATTAACACTATAGCTACACTGTAGCTACACTATAGCCACACCATAGCTACACTATAGCTACACAATAGCTACACTATAGCTACACTATAGCTACACTATAACTACACCATAGCTACACTATAGCTCCACTATATTAACACTATAGCTACACTGTAGCTACACTATAGCTACACTCTAGCTACACCATAGCTACATTATAGCTACACCATAGCTACACTATAGCTCCACTATAGCTACACTATAGCTACACTATAGCTACACTATAGCTACACTATAGCTACACTATAGCTACACTATAGCTACACTCTAGCTACACCATAGCTACACTATAGCTCCACTATATTAACACTATAGCTACACAGTAGCTACACTATAGCTACACTATAGCTACACTATAGCTCCAATATAACTACACAATAGCTACACTATAGCTACACTATAGCTACACCATAGCTACACAATAGCTACACTATAGCTACACGATAGCTACACTATAGCTCCACTATATTAACACTATAGCTACACTATAGCTACACTGTAGCTACACTATAGCTACACTATAGCTCCAATATAACTACACAATAGCTACACTATAGCTACACTATAGCTACACCATAGCTACACTATAGCTACACCATAACTACACTATAGCTCCACTATAGCAACACTATAGCTGCACTATAGCTACACTATAGCTACACTATAGCTACACTATAGCTATATTATAGCTACACTATAGTTACACTATTGCTCCACCATAGCTACACTATAGCTATACTATAGCTACACTATAGTTACACTATAGCTACACTATAGTTACACTATAACTACACTATTGTTACACTATAGCTCCACCATAGCTACACCATAGCTACACTATAGCTCCACTATAGCTACACTATAGCTACACCATAGCTACACCATAGCTACACTATAGCTACACTATAGCTACACTACACCACACCACACCACACCACACCACACCACACCACACTACACCACACTACAGTACAGTATACTACACCACACTACACCACACTACACTACACCACACTACACTACACTACACCGCAGCACACTACACTACACCACACAACACTACACCACACTTAACTACACTACACCACACTACACTACACAACACCACCTTACACTACACCACACTACACTATACTGCATTACACCACACCACACTACACCATGCTACACTACATTACACTATACTACACATTACACTACATTACGCTATATACACATATAGAAACATGTACATTGTTTGTGCAGGTGTATGCGTGACTGCATACGTGCTGACAAGTCTGTTGTATCACAACAGCTATCTATAGCTACCTACCTATGTATCAATCTTCGAACAATAAAAGCCGCAGTCACTATCTATCTATCTATCTATCTTGATAGAGTAAGGCACGCTTCACATCGGCTCCGCTATTCCATCGGGATTTACCCTTACTATTGTAAGTACCGGATAAATTTTTCAGTGCAACACGTTTGGAACACTAACCCCTGTTATTTAGGGAAACATTTTTTGCATTTACCCCCTTTTTAGGGGGTAAAATAAATATCTATTTTTGCCGAAAAATTTCTTTCTTGGCAGCATGGCGGAAAAGATGGCAGACATGTCTGCCATTAGCTCTGCCATTAGCTCTGCCACGCCCCCCAAGTCTGAAGAACAAAAAATAATTACAACAAAATTAGACAATGAAACAAACAAAGAAAATGAAAAAAACAAATGTTAAGGAAAATGAGCAAACGGAAAACAAACAAACAGAAAATAATACAAATAACAACAGGGCAACTTTCGCCCAGAAAACAAAACAATCCATTACATACACACCAATTGACCTAACTGCCGCCAGAGAAAAATTGGCCGAAGCAAAGAAACACATTGTTTTGGGGGAGAACGGAATGTTTTCCATTAACTCCCCCCCCCCCAGAATTCAAGAAAGAAAGAACAGAGAACACAGTTCTCTTCAGAACTATACTGAACCAGACAAGAAAGCCAGCACAGCCCAGCCAAATGGAAATAGAGTTAGTCCTAAAAGACTATATGAAGAATATTCTCTTCATACGAAAGGACCGACTCTATGGCAGCATTTCGGTCCTAACAAGAGACAAGGAAACGGCGGAGAAGCTTTCCCTAAGCCCACTCTCATCGACAACATACAGCTTCTATCCCTCCTACATGGGTAGAAGAACACAGAGAGTAAAAGTAAAAACAATGCTGCCCACAATGGACTTCTGGTGGGCTATTGCTGGCTTCATAGACATGGGCGAAGACACAATGCTGTCAATGGGGAAGGCAACTGGAGATGCGTTCCTGGGAATGGGCCTCGACATACTAGTCCAAATGAGGCCCGAAAGAATAGCACAAATCCCGGATCGCATCTGGCTGGATGACCTTACCCCAATAAACATAATTGTAGAGGGGAGAAGACCAGCATGCTATTTATGCATGGAAAGGGGACACGTTAAGGCTAACTGCCCGAAACGTATCCCCCAAAAAGGACTATTGCTCACACCCACCACAAACAGTACACCAACACCACCCACCTCCAAAAATACACTAATACCACACACAGCAAACAAAATACAGACACCACCAACCACAAACACAACACAAACATCACCACCACCAGCACCAAACACAAGCACGACACAAAAATCACCACCACCAACCACAACACAAACATCACCATCACCAACCACAAGCACGACACAAACATTACCACCACCACCACCACCACAAAACCCATTCCAAACAAATAATAAAAAAAACAGTAACAAATCTACCCCTCCCGCAAAAAAAAACAACCACACAACACGTCCCTCCCACCTAGCGCTGAAGAGTTTCCCCCAACTTCTGAAGAAGAAGGAGGAGAAGCCTTCAGACAAGTTAAAAGAAAAAAAAGAAAACACACACCCAGCACACCACAAATAACCCACACACAAACACCAACTCCAATCAAAAACACCCCACCCTCAACAAACAAAAATAAATCTGCGCCTCCCCTCTCCGAAACATTGACAGCATCACAAAAAAAGACGTTGCAATACACATATATAAATAAAGAAAACAAAAAACTGGTTAAATTAATAAACAATAACCCTATGGTGCAGACCGAAGGGCCAAACTTTATCTCAACAGAGAACTTCACCCATTTAAAAATGATAAAGGTCCCTCTGGACCTTTATCGTTCCTTAAAAGAACAATTTAGACGGGACGTGAGCCCCCCCCCCTGTTTAAAACCGTTGAATCGCGTCCTCTTGAAAGATTTCCCCATAACCGCCCCTCTCCCTGACACAACTCCAAATACCCCAACCCCACCACACACGTGTACCCCCACACCACCACAAAAGATCTCTCCACCCAACACACCTGATGCCATGGAAATTACGCAACCCGGAGAGGTAGGTGCTTTTCTTTCTTCACTTTCAACACCAAAATAGATCAATTGAGAGTTGGCTGTTTGAACGCGCGTGGCCTGGGCTCAGCTTGGAAGCAAGCAAAGCTTCTAAGTGACCTCAGGTCACAAAGTATAGATGTGATGGTTGTTTGCGAGAGTCGGATCAGCAGCGTGAGACAGCTGGCGCCCGCCTTCGATGACTTTGAGATGCACGCATCTCTCTGTCAACCCGGAGGCGGGGGGGGGGAGTTGCCGTACTGCTGGATAAACGTCTGACTCTCGACGTACTGATTGCTCACTCGGACCCGGGGGGTCGATTACTGGTGCTGGACGTCGGAGGCGGTGAAGGCGGGGCTTTCAGACTGGTCGGTCTTTATGCTCCCTTCGGGGCGGAAAGAGCCGACTTCTTCCAGCGTCTGGAGACTTTTCTAGGAACGTCGCGTTCCCTGCTTTTAGTGGGGGACTGGAATGGAATCCTAGATGCGCGTTGGGACTATGCAGGGGCATGTCCCGATAGAGGGGGGTGTAGCAGCCTCAAGGGGTTACTCGATCGATTCGACCTGGTCGATAGATTTCGACTAGATTGTCCAACTGCGCCAACCTGGACCTGGGCAAACCGCAGTGGACAATCTAGATCGTACCTAGATAGGTTTTTGGTTAGGAGTAAGGATAGGGACGTATTTAGTTGTCCAGAACTGATCATGGTTGGCTATTCAGATCACAAATTAGTGACCTGCGTGGTCAACCTTGATAGAACGCATAGACAGGGTCCCGGTTACTGGAAGATGAACTTGTCCTTGCCGACAAAGAAAGATTACAGAAACCGGATTAGTAGCTTAGTTAAGATGCGGTTGACGGGAGCGATCGTCAACAGTAGGTGGTGGGTATCTCTAAAGAGAGAGATTAGAGTAAGTTCGATAGGTTACAGTAAGGAACTAGCGGCGAATAGAAATAGGAAGGAAAGGGAGTTAACAGATAAACTAGAAGAGGCGATTAGGAGCGGAGACGTAGCCAGAGTGTTAGCGGCGAGAACGGCATTGAGCCAGTTCTTTGACGCGAAGCACGAAGGCTGCGTTGTCCGAAGTAAAATACGTGCTTTAGGAAACGAGGGGACCAAAGCTGTTAGCTGGGCCCGCGTGACAGAAGCCAAGAGTGGAATTAAATCCACCATTCGGTCTTTGCGAGACCAGGATGGACGGGTGATCCTTGAACCTGAGCGAATGTGTGAGGCCTTTCAAAGGCACTTTGCTCGACTGTTCGGAGGTGGCGGGGGGCCGGACGGGGATGTGGACTTCGGTCCATACCTCGACGGTCTACCGCGTCTTTCGAGCGGCGAAGCGGAGTGCTGCGAAAGGCCAATCACAGCCACTGAAATCGGGGAAGCGCTCAGCCAATGCAGCAGACGCAAATCCCCGGGTCTCGATGGTCTACCATACGAACTTTATTTAGCTATGCCGGTCTTGTTCTCCGAACTCCTCGAGGCTGTCTATTGCAACTGGCAACAGAACGGGAGAATTCCCTGTTCTGTGACCAAGGGCGTGGTCACGCTAGTGAGGAAGGACGAGAGCAAGGGGGACGACTTAAGTAACTTTAGGCCCATAACTCTGCTGAATGCAGTTACAGATTTTGGCCAAGGTGTTGGCGAAGAGGTTGGCGCTTGTGGTGGGTGGTTTGGTGGGAGACGCGCAGACATGCGCTATCCCGTCCAGGTCCATTCACGACAACCTCCACCTCATGCGATACATCATAGAGAGGGTTGGCTACCAACTCGGCTTTGGTGGGGCCCTGATCAACTTGGATCAATCTAAGGCGTTCGATAGGGTCGACCATGGTTACCTGGATGCGGTGCTAGCGGCGGCGGGCTTCGGACCCGTTTTCAGGGGCTGGATTTCTGCCATGCACAGTGGCAACATCTACTCTAGGATTAAAGTAAACGGCTACCTCTCGGAGCCGTTTCAAATCACCCGATCCATCAGACAGGGGTGCCCCCTCTCCTCCCTTCTGTACGTATTGACTCTCGAGCCACTGCTGCGGAAGTTGGAGTTGCTGCGGGGCATACCCCTGGAACCGGGATTGCACAAAGCGGTCTCGGCCTATGCCGACGACGTAACAGTAATGGTGGCGGCCGCCTCGGAAATCGGGGCGATCGCCACCCTACTGGAGGAATACGAAAGGCTGACGGGGGCTAAGCTGAACCAGGACAAGTCAGTCGGTTTGCAACTCGGAACGTGGAGGGGCAAACCGATGCCGTTAGACGGTGTCGTCGGGCGGTGGACGGAGGGCCCGGTGAAGCTGCTCGGGGTCTGGTTCGGACCGGACCTCCAGGTGGAGAAAAATTGGGGCGAGGTGACGAGCAGGGTGTTTGCGCTGACCCAGAAGTGGGCCAAGTGCAAACTATCACTGAAAGGTCGGGCGGAGGTGACGAACGCTTACATAGCGTCCGTCATCTACTACCGCCTGACCGTCGTGCCTTTCCCCAAGGAAAAGCTCACCATCATGGAACGCATGCTCTTCCAGTTCCTCTGGAAGAAGCGGCCTCCCATGGTGAGGAGATCCATCTGCTGCCAGCACCCTTCGAAAGGAGGGCTGGGTATGCCGTGGCTGTTGATGCGTAGGCACGCATTGAGGCTACGGCATCTACAGGTATTCCTCAACGGTCAGCCGGTGTGGGCCCCGTTTGTGAGGCGAGCCTTCCCACAGCTCGTCTCGCTCACCGAACTGCAATCCTGGGTGAAGCAAAGACCGAGAAAACTGGGCAACTGGCACACCGAGTGTGCCCAGGCGCTCACGGCTATCTGGCAAGCGGACCCGACTGTCAGTGGAGAATCCACCTCGACATTCTATAGAGGGTTGGTGGCTAGCAGGGGCGACGACACCCTTGGAGAGTCGCTAGGCATGGAGGAGGACGAACTGGCCAGCCTGTTCGGTAGAACTTTCGGCCCGGGACCCATGGACAACTTCCAGAGGTCCCTAGCCTGGCAGTGTTACCGGGGGGCTCTGCCTGTTCGAGAAAAGCTCTACAGACACGGGCGCCCGGGCAGGGATCCCGCGAAAAAGATCTGTCCCAGATGCGTGCGCGACGAGGAAACCGTTGCGCATGCACTGGTACACTGCCCGGGCGTTGCCGATCTGTGGGGCTACGTCGAACGACTGCTGTCGCGTGTGGAGCCGATTCGATTAACCGCCGAGTCTGTGGTGAACATCAAGCCGCCTCCTCCTTTCAGAAATGAAGCAGAGGCGGTCTTTCTGTGCGTAATAGCCATGATGAAAGAGGTTGTGTGGTGGACGCGCCTGAAAGGTCTGAGGTCGGGTGACTTTCTCTCCGGCCATCACCTGGTTTACTTCTTCCGATACCACTTCGGAAAAAGGATCAGGATGGAGAGAGAAGTGCTTGGTCCCAGACAGTTTTATGAAAGGTGGGTGAAAGAAGCGAGAATGGCCCGTGTAAATGGGCCTTCTCTCTACATTGTTCTGTAGGTGAAGAAGTGAAGAGGAAAGGGGGAGCGCCTCCTCTCTGGGCTTCCCCCGCGAAAAGAGTTGCACACTTTTCGGGGGTATGTGCAATCCCCAACACGCCCCCTCTCTTTTGAGGACTTTTTATTGTTATATTATTATTGTTATTCCTTTTTTCTTTACTCGATTTATGTAAACTCCCCCACTGTGTAAATGTCCTCTTCTTTTGTGCCCTCGTGGCAAATAAATAGAAATTTATCTATCTATCTATCTATCTATCAATCTATCTATCTATCTATGCAGAGAGGAAAGTGCCTTTTCTCTTGACCACCAACATGGCTATGCTAAGAGTAGGCTGTTTAAATGCGCGTGGCCTGGGCTCAACTTGGAAGCAAGCAATGCTTCTAAATGACCTCAGGTCACAACGTATAGATGTGATGGTTATTTGCGAGGCCCGGATCAGCAACGTGCAACAGCTGGCCCCCACCTTTGATGACTTTGAGATGCACGCATCTCTCTGTCAGCCCGGAGGTGGGGGTGGGGTTGTCGTTCTGCTGCAAAAACATCTGGGTCTCGCAACACAGAGGGTACATTTGGACCAGGAGGGTCGACTAGTGGTTCTGGACCTTGGCAGTGGTGAAGGCGGAGCGTTTAGGTTCGTAGCCGTCTACGGCCCTTTCGGGTCAATGAGGCCGGACTTCTTCCATCGTCTGGAGACTTTTCTAGGGACGTCCCGCTCCTTGCTATTAGTGGGGGACTGAAATGGTATCCTAGATGCACGCTGGGACTACATAGGAGCCTGTCCCGATAGAGAGGGGTGTAATAACCTCAATGGGTTAATCGATCTATTTGACCTGGCCGATAGATATCGACTAGATTTTCCGACTGCGCCAACCTGGACTTGGGCAAATCGCAGTGGATCATCTAGGTCGTACCTAGATAGGTTCTTAGTTAGAATTAAGGATAGGGACTTCTTAAGTTGTCCAAAAATGCGCATGGTTGGCTATTCAGACCACAAGTTAGTGACCTGCATGGTCAACCTTGACAGAACGCATAGACAGGGACCCGGTTACTGGAAGCTCAACTTGTCCTTACCGGCAAGTAAGGCTTACAGGGACCGGATTAGCACTTTAGTTAAGGAGCGGTTGACGGGCGCCATCGTCAACAGCAGGTGGTGGGGATCTCTCAAAAGAGAGATTAGAGTAGTTTCTATAGAATTTAGTAAGGAGTTAGCCTCAAATAGAAATAGGAAGGAAAGGGAGTTGGTAGATAGTGTAGAAGAGGCAATTAGAAGCGGCGACGTGGCCAGAGTGCTAGCGTCGAGAACGGCCCTGGGCCAGTTCTTCGACGCGAAACACGAAGGCTGCATCGTCCGAAGCAAAATACGTGCTCTGTGAAACGAGGGGACCAAATCTGTTAGCTGGGCCCGCGTGACAGAAGCCAAAAGAGGGAGTAGATCCACTATCCGGTCTTTGCGAGACCAGGATGGACGGGTGATCCTTGAGCCTAAGCGGATGTGCGAGGCTTTTCAAAAGCACTTTGCCGGATTGTTCGGAAGGGGCGGGGAGCCGGTTGGGGAAGTGGACTTTGGTCCATACCTCGACGGCCTGCCGCGTCTCTCGGACAAGGAGGCGAAGTCCTGCGAGGAGCCGATTTCAGCCGCTGAGATAGAGGACGTGCTGAGTCAATGCGGCAAACGCAAATCCCCGGGTCTCGATGGTTTTCCATACGAACTATATCTAGCTATGCCGGACTTGTTCCCCGATCTCCTCGAGGCGGTCTACTGCAACTGGCAACAGAACGGGAGAATTCCCTGTGCTGTGACCAAGGGCGTAGTCCCGCTAGTGGGGAAGGACGAGAACAAGGGGGACGATATAAATAATTTCAGGCCCATAACTCTGCTAAATACAGAGTTACAGATTTTGGCCTAGGTGCTAGCAAAGAGGTTGGCGCTTGTCGTGGGCAACCTGGTGGGAGATGCGCAGACATGTTCTATCCAGTCCAGGTCCATCCACGACAACCTCCACCTCATGCGATACATCATAGAGAGGGTGGGGAACGAACCCGGCTTTGGCGGGGCCCTGATCAAATTGGATCAATCTAAGGCGTTCGATAGGGTCGACCATGGTTACCTGGATGCGGTGCTAGCGGCGGCAGGCTTCGGACCCGTTTTCAGGGGCTGGATCAATGCCATGCACAGCAGCCGCATCTGCTCTAGGGTCAAGGTGAACGGCTACCTCTCGGAGCCGTTCGAAATCGCGCGGTCCATCCGACAGTGGTTCCCTCTCTCCTCCCTTATGTATGTAATGACTCTAGAGCCACTGCTGCGGAAGTTGGAGTTGTTGCAGGGCATCCCGTTGGAACATGGATTGCGGAAAACGGTGTCGGCCTACGCCGACGACGTAAGAGTATTTGAGTCGACGGCCTCGGAAATCGGGGCGATCGGCACCTTACTGGAGGAGTACGAAAGGTTTACAGGGGCTAAGCTGAACCGGGACAAGTCGATCGGTCTGCAACTCGGCACGTGGAGGGGAAGATCGATGCCCTCCGATGGCGTCGTCGGGCGCTGGACGGAGGGCCCGATGAAGTTGCTCGGGGTCTGGTTAGGACCAGACCTCCAGGTGGAGAAGAACTGGGGTGAGGTAACGAACAGGGTGTTTGCACTGACGCAGAAGTGGGCCGAGTGCAAACTGTCCCTGAAAGGTCGGGCGGAGGTGGCGAACACTTATATAGCGTCCGTCATCTACTACTGCCTGACCGTTGTGCCTTGCGCAAGGGAAGCGCTCGCCAAAATGGAGAGCGCACTCTTCCAATTCCTTTGGAAGAAGCGGGCTCCTATCGTGAGGAGATCCATCTGCTGTCAACACCCTTCGAAAGGAGGGCTGGGGATGCCGTGGTTAATGATACGTAAACACGCATTAAGGCTACGGCACCTTCAGGTATTCCTCACGGGTCAACCGGTGTGGGCCCCGTTTGTGAGGCGAGCCTTTCCCAGACTCGTCTCACTCACCAAGCTGCAATCCTGGGTGAAGCAAAGACAGAGAAAACTGGGCGCCTGGCACACCGAGTGTGCCCAGGCGCTCACGGCTCTCTGGCAGGCGGACCCGGCTGTCAGTGGAGAATCCACCTCGTCATTCTATAGAGGGCTGGTGGTTAGCAGGTGCGACAACGCCCTCGGAGAAGCCCTAGGCATGGAGGAAGACGAACTCCAACCTGTTCGGTAGGACATTCAGCCACGGACCCGTGGATAACTTCCAGAGGTCCCTGGCCTGGCAGTGCTACAGAAGGGCTCTGCCCGTTCGAGAAAGGCTCTACAGACACGGACGCCTGGGTAGGGACCCCTCGAAAAATATGTCCCAGATGCGTGTGCGACGAGGAAACCGTTGCACACGGATTGGTACACTGCTCGGGCATTGCCGATCTGTGGGGCTATGTCGAACAACTGCTGTCAAGGGTGGGACCGATCCGGTTGACCACCGAGTCTATTGTAATGATCAAGCCGCCTCCCCTCTTCAAAAACTAAGGAGAAGCGGTGTTTCTGTGCGTAATAGCCATGGCGAAAGAGGTTGTATGGTGGACGCGTCTGAAAGGATTGAGGTCAGACACCTTTCTCTCTGGCCAACAACTGGTCCATTTCTTCCGATATCATTTCGGAAGAAGGATCAGGATGGAGAGAGAGGTGCTGCACCCCCAGCCGTTTTTATGAAAGATGGGTGAAAGTGGCGAGAAAGGCCCGTGTGAATGGGCCTTCACTCTACATAAGACTATAGGTGAGGAAGATGAAAGATCAAGGGAGCACCCCCTCTCTGTGCTCCTGAGGAGAAGGGTTGCATACTTTTTATCGGGGGGGTGTGCGACCCCCCAAGGCCTCGCCGCTTCTAATTGCCTCTTCTAGACTATCTACCAACTCCCTTTCCTTCCTATTTCTATTTGAGGCTAACTCCTTACTAAATTCTATAGAAACTACTCTAATCTCTCTTTTGAGAGATCCCCACCACCTGCTGTTGACGATGGCGCCCGTCAACCGCTCCTTAACTAAAGTGCTAATCCGGTCCCTGTAAGCCTTACTTGCCGGTAAGGACAAGTTGAGCTTCCAGCAAGAGTATTATGGTGGTTGTAGTGGTAAGGTATTTTTTATATAGATAAAAAATGTATGTGTGCAGAAAAAGAAAAAGAAGAAGAAAGAGAAAAAGAAAGTTATAGTTCTCGTATCCACCACCATTTATAACTTTCTTTTTCTCTTGCTTCTTCTTTTTCTTTTTCTACACACATACTTTTTTTATCTATACAAAAAATACCCTACCACTACAACCACCATACTACTCTTGCTTACCCGCTTAAAGTGCTTGTATTACATGTAACACCTTGCCACCCAATAATCGTATATAAATGAGACACACTTGCATGCTCCATGTGTGACTAACGCATACACTACCTACTAGATCTGACTATCAAACTATCCCCTTGCATTATCTGTGTTATCTGCCGAATGTATTTTAATCTTGTATTTTGATTTTGATTTTGTTTTTGAATTTGAATTGCTGTACAAATATAGTATAGTATAATATATGTCACTCCACTGTACATCAATATATATATATGTATCTGTATGTCTCTTGCGTTGGAAAGGAGGTCAATTATATGTACAAACATTGAAAAATGTTCCGAAGACCTCAAGCCTAGGTTTGGATGAAACAATTGTAAGTGAATAAATGCTTTAAACATAGCTTTGATTCTTGTGAACTCTCTCTCTCTCTCTCTCTCTCTCTCTCTATATATATATATATATATATATATATATATATAGTCCAGAAATAGCCGTCGAAACGGCTTGAGCTCTGCCGTCGAGGTCATACTTTTTCCTATATATATATATATATATATATAGAGAGAGAGAGAGAGAGCTACATCCACCCATACACACATCCACCCATACACACGAAATAACAATCATTAGATGGTTAGCTAGGATGTTTTTTGGTATTACTGTTGGTACTCTTGAATTCAAATCTCCCCGAAACGAACTTGACCTCTTGAGGTTGCTAAATAAAGTACCCCACCTGTATTGTAGTCAATACGTTTACTGCTTCTCTCTCTCTCTCTCTCTCTCTCTATCTATCTATCTATCTATCTCCCTCTCTCTCTCCCTCTCTCTCTCCCTTTCTCCCTCTATATCCCTCTCTCTCCCTCTTACCCCCTCTCTCTCTTGCCACAGAGATCTATATATACCAGGTAAAAAGACAACGCCGTACATACCGACGCCGCCGCTATAACCTCATCGGCAGGTTACAGTCCACATACACACACATGCATACGCACACATGCATACACACACACACACACACACACACACATACGTACACACACGCATACACACGCATACACACACACACCCACACATGCATACACACACACACACACACATGCATACACACATGCATACACACACATATGCATACACACATACACACACACATGAATACACACATACACACACACATGCATACACACATACAAACGCACACACACGCACACTCATACACACACACGCACTCCTACACACATACACACACTCATACACACACACACTCATACACACACACACGCACTCATACACACGCACATACACACACACACATATACACACATACACACACATGCATACACACGTGTGCACGCACACACACACACACACACACACACGTGTATATATATATATATATATATACATACACACACACATACACATACACACACATACCCACACACATACAGACACGCACACACATACACATACACACACGTACAGACATACACATACACACACACATATATATATTTATATATATATGTACATACATACACACACACATATATATATGTATATATATATATATGCACATATACACACACATAAACATTTGTCTGTGTATGTATGTATGTGTGTGTGTTGTATACACACACATCTACATACGTGTGTATACGTACCCGCGCCGGCGTGTACAAACGTAATATGAATGAACCTATTTTCTATATAGAATACGATGTGTGTGTTTGTGTGTGTGTTTGTGAATGCTTGTGCGTGTGTACGTGTGTATGAGTGTTTGTGTGTGTGAGTGTGAGTGTCTGTAAGTGTGAGTGTGTGTGAGTGTGTTTGTGTGTGTTTGTGTGTGTTTGTGTGTGCTTGTGTGTGTATGTGTGTATGAGTGTGAGTGTGTGTGTGAGTGTGTTTGTGTGTTTGTGTGTGTTTGTGTGTGTGAGTGTGAGTGTGTGTTTGTGTGTGTTTGTGTGTGTGTATGTGTGTGTGTGTTTGTTTGTGTGTGTGTGTATGTGTGTGTGTGCGTGTGTGAGTGTGAGTGTGTGTGTTTGTGTGTGTTTGTGTGTTTGTGTGTGTATGAGTGTGTGTGAGTGTGAGTGTGAGTGTGAGTGTCTTTGAGTGTGTGTGTGTATGTGTATGGGTGTGTGTGTGTGTGAGTGTGTGTGTGTGCGTGTGTGTGTGTATGTATGTGTATGTGTGTGTGTGTGTGTGTGTGTGTGTGTGTGTGTGTGTGTGTGTGTGTGTGTGTGAGTGTGTGTGTGTGTGAGAGAGAAAGAGAGGGATAGCAGGCAGAGAAACCCATGGATAGATAGATTGAGAGAGAGAATCATATATATATATATATAGGAAAATGTTCAAGACCCCGACGGCAGAGCTGAAGCCGTTTCGACGGCTATTTCTGGACATTTTCCTATTACCTTGAACATTATCCTATTACCCACTCTACTACCCTAAGTATTCAGTACTCTGGTGCGTTATGGTCCATCTGGTTCCTTACCACACCTCCTTCGTTATATATATATATATATATATATATTTAGGTTTGTGGTTCACCACTGGATAGAACTGGTCATTCCGTATGGTCAATCTTGGTGTAATATTGTGGAGAGTACTCAATGTAGTGCAGTTCACCCGTCTTCGTTTGTGTAGTTTGTGGTGCGAATACGGAGTTAATTATAAATGAAATAACAGGAGGTTGGACTGGTGTAAATCCTTGAAAGGTTTATTATACTATGATCATTTCAATGACAGGGTTCCATATGAATCCGGTGATATCATCAGGTATTCGAAATATAACAAAGGAATATGAGGGCCACTGGCCGAGTTGAAAGCAGCTAGTTGGTCAGTCGTCCTCTCTGTCTCTGATTTTTCGGACCCATGGTTTTTTACATATTCCTTTGTTATATTCCAATACCTGATGATATCACCAGATTCATATGGAACCCGGTCATTGAAATGATCATAGTATAATAAACCTTTCAAGGATTTCCCCCAGTCCAGCCTCCTGTTATTTATATATATATATATATATATATATATATATATAGATATTAGCTGGCAGAGAAACTCAGACATAGATAGATTGATTGAGAGAGTGAGAGGAAGAGACAGAGGGGGAGAGATAGAGAAAGAGAGAGGGAAAAAGAGAGAAAGGGAGAGGGAAAGAGTAGGAGAGCAAGTCTCCCACCAACTGCACTTTTTCTACAACTATTACTACTAGTACAACTTCTACCAAGAGCAGCAGTAGCAGCTGTAGCACTACTATCACCACCACTACTACTACTACTACCACCACCACCACTACTACTGCTGCTGCTGTAACTACTTTCAGTGAGACAAGCGCAGTGTGGGTCGTTGTGCTGGAGAGTGTAGCGTGAGAGATGTGTGGTCCAAGTTATAATCTCCACCACTACCACCATCATCATCGTCACTACCACGGACACTAGTAGTATTACTACCTCTGGAACTACTATTACCACCACCACTACTACTACTAATAGTACTACTAGTAGTACTATTACCGATACTACTTGTACTACATCGGCAATCTGCTACTGTGTTTTCAGTTAGGATCGGTACATTTCGAACGAATATGGGGGAAGACGTAACGATATCTGACGGCCTTACTAAGGCGGTGGATGACGGGGAGAGCCAACACCACCACCAACAACAGGAACAACAACATAATAAACAACAGCAACAACAACAACTACAACTACCACAGCGCAATCACAACTACCCACAAGTCCAACACCGTAAACGGATCACCGACTCCAATCAACGGCCTCCCTTTATGCGAAGGGTTTTTAAAGCTTCTTTTCCTCCCACCAACACCACCACAACAACATCAATAACAGCAGCAACAGCAGTAGTAGCAACAACAACACCAACAATAATAACTGTAACATCAGCATCATTATCTTCTTCTCTCTCCTGTTCCTTCTCTTCCTTTTCCTCCTCCTCATCATCATCATCATCGTCGTCATCCACAACAAAAACTACTACTACTACTACTTCTACTACTACTACTAGTACTACTACTGCTACTAATGCTACTAATGCTGCAACAATTTTTAACGAAGTTAAAAACATTAGCAATGTGTTTACAAAATCAACATTGGGTACGCAGGATTCGATCGTGAAACTAACACCAATCGCCACATGTCGCTCGGTCAGTCTCCCGGATATTATTGACAGTGCGACAATTAAGACGTCACCGGTGCTCCGGTTTGAGCCGGGTAATAAGGAAGGGGAGAAATGGCAACAACGCAAGGAAAGGATAGAGTCGGCTCTAGCGTGGGTTCGATCCGAACTGGTGAGTCTTAGTTTTTATTTCAGTTTTTCTTCTTTTTTTCATGTATATTGTTGTTGTTTATCTATCTTTAGGTCTATTTCTTCCCAAGCGTCAATCTAATAAGAATTTGTTGTTTTTTTTGTAGTTTTTTTTTGCATCACAAAGTTTGTTTTGTTTATTCTTGAACTATATATAAAGAAATAATCAAGAAAGCTTTCCTGATGATTTCTTTTGAATGAAACAGTTCTAGTCCTGTATATTTCTATATTAAACTTGATGTTTACACTCTATTAATGTATTGAGTACCTTACTAACTATGGTTACCCCCGATTGAACCCGGGACTCACACACACACACACACACACACACACACATGTATGTATGTTTATGTATATATATTACTGTATCAAGCGTTAAACTAACATATTTCTTCATTGTACTGTGTCGTTTGCTTTGTTATTTCTGTTAATTGTTTTGCACACACACACACACAAACACACACACACATACACAGACACACACATAAACACACACACGCACAAAAACACACAAACACACACAAATACAGACAAACTCACACACACACACACACACACACACGCAAACAATTAACGGAAACAACAAAGGACAGTAAAAATGTAGAAAATAATTATATTTATATGAAATACGTTTGTTTCTTTCCATTTTGGGGAAGTCATCGCAATGAAGGTAACTACAAATAATAGTTGCGTATGTCAGGTAAGATACCTCTGGAAAAGCCATCGGGAATCGAACCACGCATCTACCATATGCCGGATGACCACACGTAATCATCACACACACACACACACACACATATATGAGCAAGTTAATTGTTAGGTGGGGGGAAACTCGAGTGTAACAGTCCAATAGTCTGCCGGAGCAGTCACAATAATCTATTATACCCTAATATAGTAGTAACTACTTTTTTACCTCTCGTAAAAACTAACAGGCATATATGTATACAGACATACACTCACACACACACACACCCTCACACACACACTCTTACACACACACACACTCTCACACACACATATATATAGAGAGAGAAATGGCTTCTACAGGACTAGAACTGTTTCAATGTATTGAGTACCTTACTTACTGTGGTTACGTCCGATTGAACCCGAGATAGTGCACCTGAGCTCTGTACCCAATAATTTCATTATATATATATACCCATACATATATACCCATACATATATATCCATACATATATACCCATACATATATACCCATACATATATATCCATACATATATACCCATACATATATATCCATACATATATATCCATACATATATATCCATACATATATACCCATACATATATACCCATACATATATACCCATACATATATATCCATACATATATATCCATACATATATACCCATACATATATATCCATACATATATATCCATACATATATACCCATACATATATACCCATACATATATATCCATACATATATACCCATACATATATACCCATACATATATATCCATACATATATATCCACACATATATACCCATACATATATACCCATACATATATATCCATACATATATATCCATACATATATACCCATACATATATATCCATACATATATATCCATACATATATACCCATACATATATACCCATACATATATATCCATACATATATATCCATACATATATACCCATACATATATATCCATACATATATACCCATACATATATACCCATACATATATATCTATACATATATACCCATACATATATACCCATACATATATATCCATACATATATATCCATACGTTTATATCCATACATATACACACCTGTTTATATGGGGAAAGTATCTCAGTGTGATTAAGAAAGTTGCCTTGTATTCCCGTGGTTTTCGAGTTTGGTCAAACCGCGTGGTATCTTCGGCAAATATTCTCCACTACAGGGCTTGACCAATGCTTTTGTAGTGAAATTTGGTAGATGGAAACTGTCCTATACACACTTCAACAGCATTCTAATCAATGTGTGTATATACTTTCTGGGACATCCTATATATATATATATATATATATATGTCAGGTCACCAGTTGGTGCTACTGGTAACATGTATCCCAGTACAACCTGTCCCATGGTCGGGTCGTTGGCGACTAAACTGGCAACCCCACCAAGGTTTCTTGGTGAGGAGGGTGACTTTGGACATCCTGCAGGACTAAAAACAAAACCTGTCAAAGGGCAAAGGAGCTCTTAAGAGTCAATGGCCATCCAAAATCACCGGGAGAGATGACCCCTTAGCCTTTGTCAAGGCAGAATTCTAGGAGAAGGAAAACTCTGATATCACACCTGCAACCCTGATGATATCCAATGATGTTGACTTGTTCTTCTTTTTGGTAAATATCATCTTGGTTAAGAGAGTGGGACTGGCTTTGTGCAGTGCCTTTGCTCACTATAAAAACTTCACGGCACAGGCATTGCTTTATATCTGGAGATCTCTCTGCACTTGTCGTCACATGGTACCATGGGCCCAGCACTATGTGTCAATAATTGTCACATGTGTAGTGTTTGTACCAAAGTTTTCAAGTCGCTGGCCGGACTGAAAAGTCACACTCGTTCAGCGCATCGGAAGGAGTCCTCCTACATGGATATAAAGTAGTGGCCGTACTCGAAAACGAGTTGGCAGCCACCATATATATATATATATATATATATACACACACATTGTTATACTTGGGAAAGATCATATTATTGTAATAATTCTTTCTACATTTTGGCACAAGGCCAGTAATTACCCAGTACATTACTGGTACTTTATTTTATCGACCCCGTAAGGATGAAAGGCAAAGTTAACCGTGGCAGGATTTGAACTCAGATCGTAAGGGGACGTAACTAGCTGGAAAGCATGTCCGACCATTGCCAGATAATAACAGAACACACTCACTGTTTGGTTGGTTTTCGCTTCTGTATCTTTTATATCTCCATAGTTAATTTATTTGGCAATCAATGTTTATCATTGACTGACCAACGGTTAAAAATACAGATATAAATATATATATATAATCTATCAAATAAATTAACTGTGGAGATATAGAAGATACAGAAGCGAAAACCAGCCAAACAGTGAGTGTGTTCTGATATTATTTCTGGCAATATTATTACAACAATATGACCCTCCCCAAGTATAACAATATATATATATATATATATATATATATATATATATATATATATATATATGTAGGAGGTGAGTTTTATTGTAGTACAATAAAGCAATGCAGATATCGGATAAGATATAAAATACATGGAACTCTTTTAACCATCTTTTGATCTTATATATATATATATATATATAATGTATTGGCGTGCAACGTTCTATTCGCGAGGGTTCACCAGTTTGAGTACTCAATGCTAATATGTAGATCCGTCTTCCGAAGTACGATTCCACGTTTGTCTTCACCGGTTTTGGTATCCGTAACAAACTATCGATTCCAGAACCATGACCGATCGTACCGAGCTGATCGACTGAGTCAAGTGTGAATAAAGAAAAATATGTTGATGTTATATAGACACTTTGTTTCTTCTTCTTCTTCTTCTTCTTCTTCTTCTGTATATATATACACACATACACATAAACACATACATAATGTATATAAAACACAATTAGTTATATATTCTTGTAATCATTTTCATATTTTCACACTATTTCCTTGTAGTGTTAGAAATAGCGAAGACTGTGATTCCATCACCAATATTGCCAGATTTACATAATCTCTGGCCCTAGACTCCTTGCTTTTCCCTTCCTTTTACGTTTTGAAATGTTTCTAGTGTTTTCTAATTATTTTATAGTCATCCATGTAGTTACTCATTAAATTGTGTATACTTCTATGTATTCTTATCTGCTAGTTAAAAACCAATCTATAGACAATCGATAGTTCAGTATCATTTTGTAAATATTATTCACATTTTATGGAAAACTGAGAGGAGGTGCTTGCCCTGGTGGTCAGGGTGGCCGTGGTCTGTTGTGTGGTTTTCGCCATGAGTGACCCTCGGAAGCTTCCTCCTTATTGGGGAATTTTTGTTGTTTGCATTTTAATTTATTTTACACGTTTCTGTCTTTTATAACCTTTTTACACGGCCAAAACCCACTTTGTATTATCCTGTGCCGTCTGTAATGTTTTTCTTCGTGTTAGTCCTTGTGGTCAATAAAGAAACCATTATTATTATTATTATTATTATTATTATTATTATTATTGAGGTTACGGGGATCGATAAAATAAAGTACCAGTAATGCACTGGCTTCGATTTAATCGACTTTCCCCTCCCCCAAAATTGCTGGCCTTGTGCTTAAAGTAGAAACAATTATTATTAGCTAGACAACTATCAAAAATGTAATACTCGTGTGTTGTAGCCTCTTTACAATAGTCACGTCTAGTATGACTGGTGGAGACATTATTTACAGAATTTGAATTTTAACTACAAGATGTGTCACCAGTTGAGTGTTTAGGTTTGTTTGTGAGTAGTGTATGTTGTTTGTTTAAGGAATATTACGTGAAGTGTGTAACATTATACAGTAAATATAATTAGTAGGGGTTATAATAGTGGCAGTTGTGAGGTTTGTAACTTTGTATAGTAAATATGACAGTGGCTGTTGTGAGGTTTGTAACTTTCTATAGTAAATATGACAGTGGCTGTTGTGAGGTTTGTAACTTTCTATAGTAAATATGACAGTGGCTGTTGTGAGGTTTGTAACTTTCTATAGTAAATATTACAGTGGCTGTTGTGAGGTTTGTAACTTTGTATAGTAAATATTACAGTGGCAGTTGTGAGGTTTGTAACATTGTATAGTAAATATGACAGTGGCTGTTGTGAGGTTTGTAACTTTCTATAGTAAATATGACAGTGGGTGTTGTGAGGTTTGTAACTTTCTATAGTAAATATGACAGTGGCTGTTGTGAGGTTTGTAACTTTCTATAGTAAATATTACAGTGGCTGTTGTGAGGTTTGTAACTTTGTATAGTAAATATTACAGTGGCAGTTGTGAGGTTTGTAACTTTGTATAGTAAATATGACAGTGGCTGTTGTGAGGTTTGTAACTTTCTATAGTAAATATGACAGTGGCTGTTGTGAGGTTTGTAACTTTCTATAGTAAATATTACAGTGGCAGTTGTGAGGTTTGTAACTTTGTATAGTAAATATGACAGTGGCTGTTGTGAGGTTTGTAACTTTGTATAGTAAGTATTACAGTGGCAGTTGTGAGGTTTGTAACTTTGTATAGTAAATATGACAGTGGCTGTTGTGAGGTTTGTAACTTTGTATAGTAAATATGACAGTGGCTGTTGTGAGGTTTGTAACTTTCTATAGTAAATATGACAGTGGCTGTTGTGAGGTTTGTAACTTTCTATAGTAAATATGACAGTGGCTGTTGTGAGGTTTGTAACTTTCTATAGTAAATATTACAGTGGCAGTTGCGAGGTTTGTAACTTTGTATAGTAAATATTACAGTGGCAGTTGTGAGGTTTGTAACTTTCTATAGTAAATATTATAGTGGCAGTTGCGAGGTTTGTAACTTTGTATAGTAAATATTATAGTGGCAGTTGCGAGGTTTGTAACTTTCTATAGTAAATATGACAGTGGCTGTTGTGAGGTTTGTAACTTTCTATAGTAAATATGACAGTGGCTGTTGTGAGGTTTGTAACTTTCTATAGTAAATATTACAGTGGCTGTTGTGAGGTTTGTAACTTTCTATAGTAAATATTACAGTGGCAGTTGCGAGGTTTGTAACTTTGTATAGTAAATATTATAGTGGCAGTTGCGAGGTTTGTAACTTTGTATAGTAAATATGACAGTGGCTGTTGTGAGGTTTGTAACTTTCTATAGTAAATATTATAGTGGCAGTTGCGAGGTTTGTAACTTTCTATAGTAAATATTATAGTGGTAGTTGCGAGGTTTGTAACTTTGTATAGTAAATATTATAGTGGCAGTTGCGAGGTTTGTAACTTTGTATAGTAAATATTATAGTGGCAGTTGTGAGGTTTGTAACTTTCTATAGTAAATATTACAGTGGCAGTTGCGAGGTTTGTAACTTTCTATAGTAAATATGACAGTGACTGTTGTGAGGTTTGTAACTTTCTATAGTAAATATTACAGTGGCAGTTGCGAGGTTTGTAACTTTGTATAGTAAATATTATAGTGGCAGTTGCGAGGTTTGTAACTTTGTATAGTAAATATTATAGTGGCAGTTGCGAGGTTTGTAACTTTGTATAGTAAATATTATAGTGGCAGTTGTGAGGTTTGTAACTTTGTATAGTAAATATTACAGTGGCAGTTGCGAGGTTTGTAACTTTCTATAGTAAATATTACAGTGGCAGTTGCGAGGTTTGTAACTTTCTATAGTAAATATTACAGTGGCAGTTGTGAGGTTTGTAACTTTCTATAGTAAATATTACAGTGGCAGTTGTGAGGTTTGTAACTTTCTATAGTAAATATTACAGTGGCAGTTGTGAGGTTTGTAACTTTCTATAGTAAATATTACAGTGGCAGTTGCGAGGTTTGTAACTTTCTATAGTAAATATTACAGTGGCAGTTGTGAGGTTTGTAACTTTCTATAGTAAATATTACAGTGGCAGTTGTGAGGTTTGTAACTTTCTATAGTAAATATTACAGTGGCAGTTGCGAGGTTTGTAACTTTCTATAGTAAATATTACAGTGGCAATTGTGAGGTTTGTAACTTTCTATAGTAAATATTACAGTGGCAGTTGCGAGGTTTGTAACTTTCTATAGTAAATATTACAGTGGCAGTTGTGAGGTTTGTAACTTTCTATAGTAAATATTACAGTGGCAGTTGTGAGGTTTGTAACTTTGTATAGTAAATATTACAGTGGCAGTTGTGAGGTTTGTAACTTTGTATAGTAAATATTACAGTGGCAGTTGTGAGGTTTGTAACTTTGTATAGTAAATATTACAGTAGCAGTTGTGAGGTTTGTAACTTTCTATAGTAAATATTACAGTGGCATTTGCGAGGTTTGTAACTTTCTATAGTAAATATTACAGTGGCAGTTGTGAGGTTTGTAACTTTGTATAGTAAATATTACAGTAGCAGTTGTGAGGTTTGTAACTTTGTATAGTAAATATTACAGTAGCAGTTGCGAGGTTTGTAACTTTCTATAGTAAATATTACAGTAGCAGTTGTGAGGTTTGTAACTTTGTATAGTATATATTACAGTAGCAGTTGTGAGGTTTGTAACTTTCTATAGTAAATATTAGTGTGAGTTGTAAGGTTTGTAACTTTGTATAGTAAATATTACAGTGGCAGTTGTGAGGTTTGTAACTTTCTATAGTAAATATTACAGTAGCAGTTGTGAGGTTTGTAACTTTGTATAGTAAATATTACAGTAGCAGTTGTGAGGTTTGTAACTTTCTATAGTAAATATTACAGTAGCAGTTGTGAGGTTTGTAACTTTCTATAGTAAATATTACAGTGGCTGTTGTGAGGTTTGTAACTTTGTATAGTAAATATGACAGTAGCAGTTGTGAGGTTTGTAACTTTGTATAGTATATATTACAGTAGCAGTTGTGAGGTTTGTAACTTTCTATAGTAAATATGACAGTAGCAGTTGTGAGGTTTGTAACTTTGTATAGTATATATTACAGTAGCAGTTGTGAGGTTTGTAACTTTCTATAGTAAATATGACAGTAGCAGTTGTGAGGTTTGTAACTTTCTATAGTAAATATCACAGTGGGAGTTGTGAGGTTTGTACAGTAAATACAACAGTGGGTTGTGAGGTTTGTACAGTAAACACAACAATGGCAGTTGTGAGGTTTGTACAATAAACACAACAGTGGCAGTTATGGGGTTTGTACAGTAAATACAACAGTGGCAGTTGTGAGATGTGTACATTAAACCCAACAGTGGCAGTTGTGAGGTTTGTATATTAAACACAACAGTGGTAGTTGTGAAACTTTTAACTTTCATGTTCGCAATATAATTCGTAGATGATGTTAGTAACTATCAGGTTCTTCTGAAGTTTATGTTTGTGGTTTGTTGTTGTTAATGTTTGTAATGTTGGTGTTTTATGTAATACTAGCCGAATTACCCACGCGTTGCTGCGTTTCACACATTTGTTTTGTAAGCAAATAATGATTGATTTAAAATCAGTGATATAGTTTATGGAGAAAAACTCTGCAATATTACTCAATGTAAAATGTAATGCATGAAAAATTGGAAAACATTATTTTTTGTAATATAACAAATCAAAATTACATTATTAAATCTTCTTATTTTGTTTCTTGTAAATATTTTTTTTCAAAATATCAATTCAAAACTTGATCATTTCATTTTTGTGTAAAGCATTATTTTCAAATTAGAAATTGAAAGTTCCAATACTCAAGTTAAGGGCTTCCAAAATGTTCACTATAGGGGGTTTAACCCCATTAGGGTGCCTTAATATTATTGAAATTTGCTGAAATTTTGTGAATAGGCTTCATATTTTGGTTTAAATTTCATATAAAAAGAAGGGAAACATTTTTCAGCGTGGGTTTGTGCCCCCGAGTAACCCTTTGATTAAAATGAAATATACTTATCCAAGTACCCTGGGCAATGTAGTTTCTGATTATATTTAGTTATGGGGAGGGGGTCTATCTCCAAAACTATAGGAGGAGTTCGTGAACAAACAAACAAACAGACAGGAACTACAATTTTATATATATATATATATATATATATATATTGGTGCGTTATGGTCCACCTGGTTCCTTACCACATTTCCTTCGTTATATATATATATATATATATATATATGTCACTATAGAGTAAAGCATGTCCAGAGAATTATTTGATAATATATATACAATACATATATATATATATATATATATATATATATATATATATATAATAAAAAATTGAACAGGGACAGAACAGAGAGGCAGTACGACAAATGTTTATTAGATTCACGCTCAGGAGAGTGGGGGGTAGGTGGAGGACGACGTTTCGGGCATAAGCCCTTCTTCAGGTAAGAGTTCAAAAGGTGTGTAGGGGAGTGGTGGAGAGACATATAGCGAAAGGAAACGGTGCGAATGAAAAATTAACAAATAAAGACAAAAATATAATAAATAATAAATAAAAATAAAGCATGATCAAAATACAAGGAATGAGAACATTTAAAAATAAAGGCATGATCAAAATAAACTGAAATTAAAAGGGGGGTAAACAGGTGGTGGAAGGGTGTGGGGTGAGTAGAGGTGGAGGCGGGTGGAGTGGGGAGAGGGAGACGGGGTGTCCGAGCGAGGAGGGCTGAAGGTGGTGTGTGTGGTTAGGTGTGCGTGTGTGTGTGTGTGTGTGTATGTGAAAGTGAGGGTTGGGGGAAGAACGGGGTTGCATGTTCAGGAAGGTGTGTGTGTGGGGTGTTTTTGTGTGTCGGAGGGTCTGTGCGTGTGTGGATAGAGGGTGGGGGGAGAGGAATCAGGGGGCTGAGGGTGTAAATATGTGGTGGGAAGCACGTGTGTGTGGTTTAAGCGTGTTGTGGGTGGGTGTGGGTGGCGTGTGGATAAAAAAAATTGTTTTGGGATGTGTGTGTGGGTGAGTTATATAGGTGATGGTGTTAGAGGAAATTAATAAAATAATGAATAAACAAAGAAACAGTTCCTTATATTAAAAAATTCATCATTTTACGATCGTTTCTAGGATATATATGTTAGTGTTGGTATGCATATCCTATAGATCTATGTAAAATTTTTACAAACTATCAGAGGGAATATACATACCTACACATATATATGCTGTCTTCAGAAATAATTGTTTCTACTTTAGGCACAAGGCCAGCAACTACCCAGTGCCTCACTGGTACTTTATTTTATCGACCCCGTAAGGATGAAAGGCAAAGTCAACCTCGGCGGGATAGAAATAATGATATTTGTTTATTGAAAAAAACCAACAAAGATTTAATATAATAGGTCTGTTTGGGAACAGGTTTTGAATTGACCAATAGAAAGATAGTGAAGGTCAAGATGGTAAAATAGTAGTAAAAGAACCTTAATTTATGGGTAGAGGAAGGTAGATTTCAGTTTTGGATGGAAAGAATATTATGAATGAAAGATTATTTTAGGGATGAAAATAGGTCATATGCTGACCTCAGAAATAATTATATTTGTTCATTGAATAAAACCAACAAAGATTTAATATAGTAGGTCTGTTTGGGAACAGGTTTTGAATTGACCAATAGAAAGGTAATAATTGGCCAAATGGTAAAATAGTAGTAATGGAAGTTTATTTTAGGGGTAGAAGAAGGCAGATTTCAGTTTTGAATGGAAGGAGTATGAAGAATGAAAAGGTTATTTTAGGGGTGAAAATAGGTCAGGTCAGTAAAAAGTACACGAAAAGTTGCTGTTATAAAAGAATAATTGTTTCTACTTTTGGCACAAGGCCAGCAATTAACCCAGTGTATTACTGGTACTTTATTTTATCGACCCCGAAAGGATGAAAGGCAAAGTTAACCTCGGCGGGATTTGAACTCAGAATGGCAAGAACCGTAACTCTATGCGTCAAAGCATGGCGTCCGACCCTCTACTGGTACTGCCAATCCTCTGCCCTGTTATAAAAGAATAATGCCAATGTAAATATCTAAGGAGACTAAAATGTTACGATAAAAGTGTTAGTGAAAAAAATATATATGGAATTTACATCTATGAAAAGAATATAAATTAATTTAATTGATGGGTATATTTATATTGATAAAATTATATTAATGCATATAGATATGATAAATAAGAGTTAGATGTAATTGAAGAGTGCTGTTAAAGACGAGAGGAAATTAAAAAAAATATTTTAAAAAAAAAATACATATATATATATATATATATATAATTATTGGGGGGGGGGGTTAAATTTATTAGTGAGAAATAA